>OY978446.1:13974234-18974234 GCA_963854805.1 Plagodis dolabraria
ATTAAAACTTGACATAGACGCTGTGGCAAAGGAAATTGAAAACTTGGACTGGTCTTACGTAACTAAGCATTCATGTGTAAATTCAGCAGTTTAAGTTTTCAATCAGATTTTGACGAGCACAATTGATAAAAACTCACGTAAAATTAGAGTGGGGAGAAAATGGATCACAATGAAACCGTGGATCACTCCTGGCTTGCTTAGGTGCATGCGGCATCTCGATAAACTGCATCTGGACACGAAAACCGACCCAGATGATGCCGTACGTCGTAAAATCTATGCTCGATACCGCAATTTCACCAATAAGCTTCTCAAAAAGCTAAAAAACGAGTATAATACCAAACAGATACAAGAAAGCAGACATGATACGAAAAAGCTCTGGAAAACTGTCAAGAGTATTTGCTATTACTCTGATAACAAAACCTATTGTACTGATTTGCTAAAATATAAATCAAACCCTGACATATCGCTCCATGAAACTAACAAATATTTTGTATCGGCCGGACATAATTTGGCTAACAATATTCTTAATAAAGTGTCTGTAACCCAACAAGATCTTATAGCAGCATACAGACCTCCAACCCTAACTTCACATTCTATTTTCCTCCACCCCACAGATCAATTTGAAATATCAAAAATTATATCCCAATTCAAGGCTGATGGTGCTCCTGGACTAGACGGATTCACTAATGAACTATTTAAGAAATGTAGTTAATCTTTATTGGTTCCTTTAACACATATCATGAACTTGAGCCTAATGTCTGGTGTTTTTCCAGAGTGTTGGAAAACTGCAGCCGTCTCTCCAATTTTTAAAAGCGGAACTAAAACCTTACCCGATAACTATAGGCCGATTGCGCTGCTTAATATCACTTCGAAGATCCTAGAGAAAATCGTAAATAATCAACTAGTGACTTTTCTGGAAAAATACTTTGCTTTATCTAATAGGCAGTTTGGTTTTCGCAGAGGTAGGTCAACCGAAGACGCAGTGTCACTACTTGCTAATCTCGTGTCCACATTCGTTGAAAATGGTGATAGTTGCATTGCTCTATTTTTAGACTTGGCCAAAGCATTCGACTCGGTCTCGGTTGGCCTGTTGCTAAAAAAATTAGAAGCTGTGGGGATTAGAGGAATAGCACACAGATGGTTCTGTAGCTACCTTACTAACCGAAAGCAACTTGTTAAATTTGGCACTCACACCAGCAGCTGTCTGCCTGTCAATTTTGGCGTCCCACAGGGCAGTATACTTGGCCCAACGCTTTTGACCCTTTATATCAATGACATTGTCTGTTGTCCTTTACCAAATGCTGAGATAATTACATATGCAGATGACACAGTCATAATCTTTCATGACAAAGGGTGGGAAAAAGTATACAGCCAAGCTGAAGAGGGTCTTTGTAATATTGCAAGGGTGCTGGATCTGAATCTGCTGACATTAAATGCCAAAAAAACTAAATATATAGCTTTCTCAGAAACTAGTGCTGGAAGTCTTCCACCTAATAGTTTCCTGAAACTACACTCATGCTCCTTTTTCGGAACTAACGTTAATCTGCAGTCTGATTGCCCGTGTATCCAAATTGACCGAGTACGCAAATACAAATACTTAGGCGTTGTAATTGATGAGAACCTCTCTTATCAAGATCATATTGAAGATTTGTCTAGTAGGGTAAGGAAACTGATCTTCGTAATGAAAAAGCTCAGAGATTGTTCCACTTTAGAAGTTTTACGCCAAGTGTACATGGCCTTATGCCAATCTATTATGTAATACTGCATTTCTGGCTGGGGAAGCGCCGGAAAAACTTATTTTATGACAGCTGAAAGAGCACAGCGAGCACTCATAAAAGTCATTTTGAAGAAACCTTTCAGATACCCTACTGATTCTATTTATGATGATTTTAAAGTTCTGAGAAAGCGTCAACTCTTTGTACTAGCAGCAACAGTGCAAGCACACAAATCGATGCTCAGCCGTCACGACTATAATACTCTTATTAGCAAGCGTATTTACCGACTTCCAGTCCCCACTGCTACATCATTATTATCTCGTAGAAGTCCAGCTTTTGCTCATGCTAATACATACAACAAAGTTTGTGATGTTTGTCTCATTAAAGGTTCTAACGTTTTTAATTGTAAGAAAACAGTTAAAACCTGGCTTCTAAACCTGTCCTACGATGAAACCGAAGACTTGATTTAATTGAATTGAGGTACCTAAGCATTCCACCTTCACTCATATACAAATATATACATAGCACATCACACTTCATACACACAAATTCACACAACTACACATGTGCTACCCACACTCTTTCACATTCCCTTCGCATCTAATTCATAAACATTTAAAATCTTTGTAATAAAAATAAATGCTACCCACTACCTAAATATCTCTCATAGTTCTAAAGATAACCAATTGTTCAAACTTACTTTAGTTAATTTATGTACTGTTTTGTATAACCATGAGGATCTAGTATTTAGACAATTTACAAGTGTTTTGTTTAAATACCTACAAATGATAATCGTACTCAGAGCCCCAAGACACAGGCTCCCGCCTAGTTTGGGTCTCAAAGTCTATTTCTGTTAAAATCTTTTTAGATAAGCTCGTACAGAAAATTGTAAAACGAATTTTATTTTTTTTGGAATAAAAAATATTATTATTATAGTTAAAGTAACTGGACTGACAGGTTCGACCCCGTTCTCGAAAAACAGCCTAGTTACGGAAAACAGCCTGCGCATCAAGAGTTCTTACCTTTTTCTTTGCACAACACAAACATGAACTCGGCAACCAAGTCCCTTATAGAAGTAACAGGAGTGGTAAGAAGTCTGCACAGCTGGTTCCTTAAAGTATTTCCTTGTTCGGGAGGGCGGGAGACATCCCGAAGTGGCGGCAATACTACTTGACGCAAGTATTTACGCTGTTCACGGTTCCCGCGTGAACACTTTATTAATACTGTCAGAATTGGAGACAGATTCTCGTAAAGGTTTGCCGTTTCCTGAAATTTAAAGATAAAACTCATCATTATATCTCGTATTTTTTCTAATACGTTTAGTTTGGACTGACTTTGAAGGTGTTAGAGGCTTAACCTGGAATTAGTGGCTCTCAAGGATAGCTGACGTAAAATAGCGTTAGGTGCAGATTTTCTGTACTACAGGGTGGTTTCTACTTAGGATCATTGTGTATAAACACCATAATGATCGCGGCGATCGGTAACTTGTCGCTTTTTTGGACACGCATCAAAGGGAATTCAATGGCGTGCGAGCGCACACACGATCACCACTCATTCATTCACCAGAGGACAATTAAAATAAAGAGACTTAACTGAACACCTTTGTTCACCCTTTTCCACAATAGGTATAAAATTGCATTGTTCTATTACGCTTAATGCTCTAACATTACCACCTTCTCCCCTTTCATTTTTTTTTGTTTTATTTTAGTTCTACTAAACTGACAAACTGATTGTACATATTGAAACAAAATAAACGGAAGCGGCAGCTATAAACTCCACGTTTATTTTAAGGCTTGTCGGTTAACAAATTGTTAGACAATCGTATAGATGCTTGCACGATGTTCGAGAAGATTACCTTGCCAATGACAGTTGATCACACGAGTAACGATCATCGCTAATGGCGAACAAGAGGCATCATATTATAAAGGCAAGTATGTGTTTATGTGTTTGTTAACTACATCTGAAAGAGCAGACAGATTTATATGAAATTTGGCACTTCTTTGCGTTGGGTAAAATAATGACAACTTTTATCTCTATTTCTACGACGACGCACCGGACGGAGCTTGATATAAAAAAAGTTTAATCGAAAAATATCGCGGGCGGAGTATAGTAAGATAAGCTATAAGTCCATAATTTTTATAAGATGATCAATACGTAGCTCTATATTGTTTAATATCTTCTTCTCCACACTCTTAATCAAGCTACCTCTGCCCAAAGAACATTGTTTTAAATTCATTATAAAAGATGGGTATACTTACAGTGGCGATGGTTAATTTTTGTTGCAACAATTGTACTAATGATTGCAAAGCTTCCATGTTTTTACCACCATAAGTGTATGGTGACATCTCTCCTTCATTGAGTGGAGGAGTGAGAAACGGATAGAACATTAGAGGCACACTGAAATAAAACCATTTACTATTATAGTAAGTCGGTTTCAGTGTTAAATAATACTCCATATTTCTAAATATGATGACAAGCACCATCGCGTGCTAAGCGAAAATCATTAAAAATATGATTTTCGCTTAGCACGCGATAGTGCTCGTAATCATATTTAGAAATATAGAAGGGTAGCGACATCATACCGAGAGTTAAGTGTTTGAAAAACACTTCTTTCGATCAGATGAAGTCTAGTAGTCTGGTTGATGGCCGCGGACCGTCCGCTATGACGGTTAAAGTAATACAAGTGGGATTGGATTGGCTAGAAATGCCGAGTCCAGGTGGCCGAGGAGGACGATATCGGAGGACACTGATTCGATTCCCGCCTTGGGCATAACATTTTGTTCTCCAATAATTTGTAAAATATAATACTCAATAGTTTGAAGCATTATAACTGAGCAGTAATAGCTAAGGACTGCCGTGCTGCAGGTTCGTAGTTCGATCCCTACCGCATTGAGCTTTAACGCATGCTCGAAGCACATTTTTAAGAATGCCCACCTGACTAGCCACCACCGTCAAGTAGAAAAATATGTCGCTAAGCATCAGTGAGTTCCGGCAGCAGGCCTTGAGATCCAGTATTCAAAGTCCTAGTCTGTTTACCACCCTCAACCACATCATTACTTACTAACACGTGCTCTAGCCTATCATGCTATTATAGGTCACAAAACTTATGACTTATAGTCGAACTTCGAACTACAAAATTATAGAACTTTGATTCAAAATGTATGCCACAATTCGATCCCCTTAATCCTGCCCTTTCATAAAACCTGTTGTGAGCTGACGTTTTCGATCTAAACCTATGTGCCGAATTTCAGCTTCATGGTTCATGTATATAGTTTTCGAGATTTCTTCCCCACCTTTACTACCTTCTTTACCCCCATACATTTAATATCTTTCATCATGTATGTTCATATTTTTTTCGAAGCTGATGTCAACAAACTGTTAGAAATGTAAAGGTCAAGTTCCAGGTTCAACATACATTTTCAACCCTCTATTTGTATCTCTTAATTTACACCATCTTGAAAATCTTAGTAAAGCTTAAACATAAGACGTCCATATAATTGTACGAGGGTCATTTGAAAAGTTCTTAGCCTAACATGGTTAAAGTCATTGTTTTTTTTTATAACTACCCTCATTTTGTAGTAACATTATTTAGCAACAAGTATGCACAGTTTAGTTTATTCACAGTAACTCATTGTTCATTTACACGTGATACCGTAAGTCAAGTCAGAGCTATTTTTGAAAATGGATAAAATTGAACATCGTGCAGTGATAAAATACCTGAATTTGAAAGGTTTAACTCCAACAGCTACACATGAAGACATGTTTGCTACTTTGGGTGTGTCCGCTCCTTGGTATGCGGCTGTTAAAAACTGGGTAACAGAGTTTAAACATGGTTATGAGACCATTCAAGACAAGCCCCGTAGTGGCCGGCCTTCGACTGCTTCCACTGATCAAAACAAAGAAAAAATCTGTGATTTAATTTTATCTGATCGAAGATTGACTGTCGAGGAGATAGCTAAGACTGTAGGCATCTCATCTGAGCGAACACATCATATAATTACTTCTGAACTTGGATTCTCTAAGGTGTCTGCGCGGGGGGTACCGTGACTGCTTTCAGTGGAACAAATTGCAACCGACTCACAACTTCTCGCGACTGTTTAGAGTTATATGAAGCTGACCCAATAGAATTTGTTGAAAGATTTATAACCATGGATGAAACCTGGGTTCACCACAATACACCCGAGACAAAAGAACAGTCGAAACAGTGGAAAAGAGCAGGATCGCCCACCCTAAAGAAGGCAAAGGTGGTTTTATCGGCGGGCAAAGTCATGGCATCCGTTTTTTGGGATGCAAAGGGTATAATTCTCGTGGATTATTTAAAAAAGGGTGAAACAATAAACTCCGATTACTATTGCAACCTGTTGCGTCATTTGAGAGAATAAATCAAAGAAATACGTCCAGGTTTATTGAGAAGAAAAGTTTTGTTTCATCAGGACAATGCGCGCGTTCACACCTCTGTGCAATCCATCAATGTGGCTTCGAACCTGTTACCTCATCCCCCATATTCACTGGATTTAGCACCGTCCGACTTTTATCTGTTCCCAAAGCTGAAAAAATTATTAGGTGGTAAACATTTTTTTACAAATAAAGAGGTCATAGCCGCCGTGGACGCTTATTTTGAGGAGTTAGACGAAGATTTTTTTTAAACGGGTATCGAAGCCTTACCGTGTCGATGGAAAAAGTGTTTTGAGCTCGGAGGAGAGTATGTTGAACAATAAAAATAAACTCAAAATCGTGTGGTTTCATTAAGTATGTTAGGCTAAGAACTTTTCAAATGACCCTCGTATGATCAATATAAAGATAATAAATTATACCTTTTTATATTTTAAGATATTGTAAAATAAAATAAAACATAAAAGGAGTGAACAGTAGTGGCAGAAGAGATTTAAAGTGTACATGGCAAGAGATATCAGAATAAAGAATATTATATGAAGTGCAGCTTATCAGTTACAATTTATCATATTACAATGCTCACCTTGTCAACAGGTTGGCTATGTTGCTATGCAGTTCATAAAGTTTCTCCTTGGTTGAACAGTGAGCAGTTAGTAATGCTGTGAGGACAGGTATTAATTTGTATAACATAGCTTCTTCACACTCGTCCACAGGGTCATCAGAACCAGAATTAATTATTAAATTAAACTGTGCCTTAAGAACTTCACATGCTATGGCCTGTTTTGTATCCTAAAAAATGTATACTTGATATAATTACACTCTTATTATATTTTTTTTTTTTTTAAATTAAGCATAAATTACTTATTAACCATATTGTTTATCCTAAATAATCTATCAGTACTAATATTATAAATGCGAAAGTAACTCTGTCTGTCTGTCTGTCTGTCTGTCTGTCTGTCTGTCTGTTACGCTTTCACGCCAAAACTACAGGACCGATTTGAATGAAATTTGGTATGGAGATAGTTTGAGACCCGGGAAAAAACATAGGATAGTTTTTATCCGACTGCGCAAAAAGAGGTTAATGTTTTCGCGCGATAACCGACATACGCGCGGGCGGAGCCGCGCCCGGAAAGCTAGTTAGCCATATTTCAGAAAAATATAAATGTAAGGGAGATCAATGGTAACACAATGACAAACAAATCGAATTAAATTTATAATAATAGAAGAACTTATTATGTACTACCAACCCAAAGACACATATTTTATAATTTAATGTTATACTTTATGTACTGCAAACTAAGACATCATTTACAAACAAATTTAACCTGTACAAATGCACATCAACTATTTTCCATGGAGAGCTAAGTTGTTGTGAGTCATGAGGTCTGTACTGTATCTAATATGTTAAAAAAAAATTACAAATATGTATAAAAGAAGGTAAATAACAAAAATATACAGCCCTTACCAATAAAAAGCATTGGTGTTCTCCATCACTGCTACTTGATGCATTCTCAGTTTCAGTAGAAGCTTCAACTACAATATCATTAAGGCAATTGGTTAAGTAGTCCATGCCATGTAGCTCATCTTTAATCTTATTTTTAATATCTTGTCTTAATGCAGTAAGTATAAACAATAGCTTCATATCAAATAACATGATGTCATCTTTGAATGGTATATCTTTATAGACTCTTAGTCTTGCTACCAGACCTTGAGCGATAGCAGTATGAGCACAGAGGGCTCGGGCAACTTCACTGTGATATGTTATATTGCACAAGCATTTCAAGGCCTCCACGGCAATATCTTTTTCAGGCAACTTCAATGATGCTGATGACTCTTCTTCAAGTGCAACAAAGTTATATAATCCAGCCCTCTCAATTAGAACAGTAATCCATTTTTCACAGATCAAACTTTCAACATCGGTCTTATCACGACTGAAAATCAAATTAATCCATCATTTTCAACTAATAGTAGTTTTTATCTAGCATGTACATGTTGTGCCAAAAGGGCGTTGACAGTTGGTTTTGCTAATTTATTTCTTTTTATTTAATATTCAAACTGCCAGCACCCTTCTATCCCATTATGTATAAGCCATTGAGATGTATACAGGGTAATTGGAAAAATGCTAACAACCTCTTAGGGTTCACTTCCGCTAGTCCTAACAAACATTTTGGGATTATTTCTTTTTTTTATTTGAAAAAGAAAATAGATATTTTTTTGTGTGTTTTTATATGTTTTTGACGTATTAAGCACGAGGACCTGATATTAAAAGTCTTTTGTGCATATAATGTATTATTTCATATTTTTATTACTTTGCTTGATGTAAATAGTCGAAACTCTATTTGAAGGGAGAACGACGCGGTCACTCGGAGTAGGCATTAAAACATAAAAAAAACTTTTTTTTTCTAAAACAAACAAATACCATTTCAAATATTTGGTAGGACTAGCAGAAGTCAACCCTAAGACTCTGTTCAGACGTACGCGGTTTGAGGGCGGCGAGCGCGCGGCGCGCTATGATTTCGCAGGGACCGCGCGCTCGCCGCCCTCAAACCGCATACGTCTGAACAGAGCCTCAGAGGTTTTAAGCTTTTTACCAATAACCCTGATAGTATGTTGTAGAGAAGTTCTTCTAACTAAACAAAACAACATGTTGCAAGTTGATGATGGCCAGGGCCTAAATGGAGCGAGTGCACAGTGAATTGACAGGTATTTGCTACAGTGCTAAATATTGTCTTACCAAATTATATGAAAAACGTATTTTTCTATTGTGATAGTACCTATAAGTAAACATTTATGTAAGATAGTAAACATTTGAACAACATACTAACTGAACTGTTATTTACATTTCATTTAGATACTCTTATTATTAAAACAGACTAATATCCATAGTCTTTAAAAGGTGTTTAGATAGAGCAAAAGAGCGAGGTGTGAGCAACGAGATGTGGGAGCGCCGTCACAAACTTCATACACCACAGCCACCATACTTAGTTTGTAGTTGTGGACAAATTGTTTATGTCTAACATGTGTATTTTTCAATTTGTGCTATACAATACTACAAGTAATCATTTCGCATGACTAAATAACTGCGATTACAGTTTCCACAGACTAAAAAGTTAATATTAAGGAATTTTTTAAAACCAAATTAAAATATCAAACTGGTGGAATTTATTATGAACTAGCTTTCCGGGCGCGGCTCCGCCCGCGCGTATGTCGGTTATCGCGCGAAAACATTAACCTCTTTTTGCGCAGTCGGATAAAAACTATCCTATGTTTTTTCCCGGGTCTCAAACTATCTCCATACCAAATTTCATTCAAATCGGTCCAGTAGTTTTGGCGTGAAAGCGTAACAGACAGACAGACAGACAGACAGACAGACAGACAGACAGACAGAGTTACTTTCGCATTTATAATATTAGTACTGATAACAAAGATCTTTATTAAAAGGTGCAGATTACAAAAATATAATAAACTCTGAAAAATTGCAGACTCATTTTTAAATAAAATATATAGATATTCATTTTGAGGATTTTTGGGGTGCTCATTATGAAAATGACATCCATTTTGAAATGCAAAATGATACAATTTTTTTTTTAATAAAATAACTTCAAAGGAAGTTTCTTCTTTAACGCTCCACAGGTGGGTACCTGTGGAACAGGTCTGAAGTTCATGGGCCTCATGTAGGTATTATTGATCTCAAGTATTGTTATTAAAAAAACTATGTTAGAATGCAATAATGTATATAATTACACTAGCAGCAGCAGCTGTGCCCTGCAGTTTCACCCACATAGATATGTATGCAGAAGTGATGATGATGAAGGTAAAAGTATTCTGTGTATTAATTCATACAAAAAAAAGACATCCGTTTTGAAATCAAAGATGGGATACATTTTTTATTTAAATAAAATAATATGGGTGTCACTTAGGAGGACTTTTGAGGTGGTCATTACAAAAATGATAACAGTTTTGAAATACAGGATGGCACTCATTTTTTTTATAAAATAATATGGGTATCACTTTCAATGTTTTTGGGGTACATTTACGAAACTGATATTCATTTTTAAATCTAAGACACATTTTCTTTGATATATTTATTGACTCTATAGTTTATTCAATAAACAAAATTGTTTTCTTTAATACTATTAATATACGTAAAAAAAAAACATATTAAAATTGTAAAAGTCAAATCACAAAGAAGTGACAAACCTTAGCATTGTGGCTAGCATCTTGCTGCATTGGCTTTTACACAAACATCAAAGACATTTAACCAATGTATATTTCCAACAGTGTTATTAATGCCACTCTGTCGGCACCTACACTGCATAAGTGGGGAAGCCACTCCAACCGAAGCCACACTAAAGTAGGGTGACTGGATTTCAGTACAGTTCCATCGGACAAAGTGATTGTTCAGCTAGAGAAATCTAGTGGTACATATATATCAATGGTATGAGCATAGACTTAAGACAAGAACTATCAAACACAGACAGATATAGTAACTGACCTTAACACTCGAATTGTTGCTAAGCACAGGGCATGAACCAACCCAGATTCTTTCTTTTGAAGATGCTGAAACAATGCAGTCCACAAAATGATCCTACGATTGTTCTTAGAAAGTTCAGGAAACGTGAATCCGTTTTCATTCTGCAACAGACAATAAGATATCGTTATTACATACATAGAGATACACATCACATCTCAAATCATTATGGAATTGATAGACAAAACTAACATTTTCTAGAAATATCTGCAATATTTTGGCGACTCCCTGTACATTGTCACCACCACTGAGCAGTTCAATTTCAGGATCTTCCATAATTATTTTTACTTTAGATTGAGTCTGAAGGAAAAAATACAAAATAATTAATTCTAAAGATTCTTAATTTGTCAAAGTGCTGCTCGCAGCCTCCAATATAGATTATTGAAGTAGGTTGATAGTTTTCCGATCCGTATTCCAATTATTTAATTAATTAACAATTAATTTATATGTAAATATTTAAATTTTATTTTTATTGTCCCTACTCTTCTTCTTGTATTAGCACTTTTTTTAGATGCTGGGGTGCGTTCTTATATGTCGTCCGACGACGGATGATCGCTCCAAGCAGAGCGACGCTCTTCGTCCGCCTTTTAAGAACGGCTCTGTATCATATCTGTATCAAGAACACTACTTAAAATGTTTCACTGACTCAGAAGAAATGTATTTACAATTATGTACTTTTCCAGAATACATAACTAAAACAAACATACATAATATAACAATAATAATAATAAAATTTTGTAAACAGAAGTCTACGTAAACAAAAAGTAACTTAAAACAAAGAAAAATCAAGTCCCAACTGTCAAATGAAACGTCAGGGCGATATTTATCCACCGATTTCGTGGGGCGACCGGTGCGTCGTCGAGCGATATATAAGAACGCTCCGGATGATCATCGGACGATCGCTCCGGGCATATAAAAACGCTCGGGGCGTCGTCGGACGTCGTCGGACGACAAATAAAAACGCACCCCTGCAGGGGGTTTTGCTGCCTTTGTCAGCAAAGATTACAAAGTCAGTGTCAGACCGCAGAGGTAGTATTATTATATTCTATGGTCAGTCAGAGTGTGGCCGGGACGCGTTCCTGCAAATATTGGTCGAGCTAGATTTGCTCCAAAGCCCCTGGAACGACCAGCAGCCCTAAAAAGGCAACTTTACACGAATCGTAATAGGATCCTAATAGGAATCATAATAGAAATGGCAAAATGGCCACTTAAAGAGAATTCATAATATGATTCGCTTTCCGATTCATATTAACAATTCATCTATTTGACAGTTTCCTATTGAGTTTCGTAATATGGCTCACTAAATAGGAATTGCTTATATGAAGATTTGTGTCAAATAGCAGAATTCTAAGAAGTTACTCGAGAGGAACTTTTTGCAATTCATTTTGTTTGTTTTGGAGTAATAATCATAGAAAAATGGCAGGATTTGAGTCTACGAAAACTTTTTGGAGCATGCGCGGGTTACAGAGAGCATATTACATCGGCGCCAAAGTGTAGCTCTTCGAAAAAGGGAGTTAGCTTTTGAAATGCTGGACTCCGAGTTTGTTGGGTTGTATAGAATGAATAAAAGTTTGTGCAGTGGTCTCATAGATGAGTTGGAGCCCGATATACCCAGCCGACGTCAAGGTGGAATAAACACAACGTCCATGGTGAGTGATTGAAAATTTGTAAAATATTATGTTGGAGATATGTTGTGTGTTCAGTGTTATTGATTTCCGGACATATCTCTCTCAATATAAACTGAAATATCTATGTAGGAATTCCTAATCTGAGATCTACATATATATTATTCTTTTTGTGTTGTACATACCTACCGATGATTACATTTTTATTTTTATTTTAGGTACCTATTAAGTACACTGAGCTTTAATGCATCTGGTTCTTACCAGAGGCATATTGAAGTCAGTGCTCACCACAAGATGCATCAAATTAGTGTATATAATTGTATGAGATCTGTAACTCAAGGACTTAATAAAGAGCACTTTCGAAGAAAGTAGATTCATTTTCCACAATCTCAGGATGAATGAAATGCCATCAAATACGGGTAGGTATGTTGTTAAAATTCAAAGTAATAATAATGTTTTATTGTGCAAAACAAACAGTTTGTTACATGGAGGAGACAGTCATTTAATTACAGGATATCATAAATAAAATCACTAAATATGTTCTAAACAAGCTCGTTCAATAGTGGTAACCCTGTGTTATGGATGGTATTTTCTATGACATATATGACAAATAGAAATAATGTAATAAGATAAATAGGTATAATATTTAAAAAAAAAACATCATAAGCGCATATCATCATACACCTTTCCTGTATCTTTGCTGGTATAACCAAACAGAACTACTACTTGTAAGTTGATTATGTACTTACATAAATAAATATGTACACATTTATATTTACAGGTTTTCACAGAAGTTTGGCATGCCTGGTGTTTTGAGGTGTATAAATGGAACCCACATTGCTATTGTGAAGCCAGAAGAATATGAAGAGAGGTTTATAAACCGGAAACATCCGCAAATAGTAAGTGCATTATGCACCCTATTCGGCCCAATTAAATGTTCTAATTTATTGTTTGGAATACAGGATCGTAACAGTAGAAATAAAATAAAATAGTTCATATCTAAAAAGTATTTATTACTGATATTAGGTTTTATTTTTAGATATGTGACTTTGAATTAAATATTAAGTATAGATGTCAGCCATGGTAAGCAGACCATGACTCATTGTTGTGGTGGCACCATGCCCTGAAACCGCATCTTGAACAACTGCACCAAGCTGGAAACGAAACAGTGTGGTTTTTAACTATCACATTAAATATGTAAGAAATAAAAAAAAATATCTCTTTCATACAAAACATAACATTTCATTCTAGGTTAAGCCTGTTAACACCTTCGACCACATCATCACTTACCATCAGGTGAGATTGTGGTCAAAGGCTTACCTATCAAGAGTATAAAAAAAAATATATATATAAGGAGTATAACATATTGTTTCAGGTGATTCAGGCTATCCTCTAAGGCCAACTTTGATGACCTACTAATAGTGGTCACTGAGTCTGGCTCTTTCTAGAGGCATTATACTGAGCTGCATTGTAGCTGAATACATTAAAAAAGTGTATCGGGGTGCTCAAGTCTCACTGGCGATTGAAAGCTTCATTACCATCCCACAATGGCCAGTTTAATGGTTAAAGCTTGTGTGGTGTTGCACAATATTGCTAATGCTGCCAGACTGCCTATTCCAATACTGACATCACAGGAAGATCATGATGAAGCAAACATACAGGTAAAATTATTTAAACATGCTTGTACATAATAATTATAATTGTGCTACCTACTTTGTTCTGTAAAATATTTATATAAAACATATTTTTCAGATAAATTCAGTACAGAGTACAAACAGGAGTCATCAATCAGCTGCTGGAGAATCAGCAAGAAATGATCTTGTACAGACTGGTCTGCAGGAAGATATTATATATAATATATAAGTATAAAACCATTATGAGATTTATGTTACTGTTTGCTCAGGGAATTCTGTACTTAGGTACTTATTTTTATGTTAATTTAGTATATAAGTTTTTGTACAACAATAAATTAAATATACTAAAATTGCAAAGATTAAACAAGTATTTATTTTGGCTCTTCAGAAATATCTTTATTTTACCTTTTAATGACGTGCAGTGTTTAGGTAAGCCACTTATTTATCTATAGGCCAAATCCTTCTCCCAAGTGTCTAGTTTCCACATTTGATAGTGAGCCACCTCAGGAAGGTCCTCCACCTATAACTGTAGCATCAGTTTTTATGTCAGCAACTATCCTTGTCAGGTTGCTGTTATAATTGCTGACCTAGAAACATAAAGAAAGAAATTAAGAAGTATACATAAGTGTACAGCAATATTGAAATATACAAAATTGGAAAAAAGCAACTTTTCTGCAAAAAAAGTTTACAGCCTAGGTCACTCGGGATGATGTAAGGACTCTAACAATACTTACATACATGAGCCCTTAAAATATTGCACTTATTTTAGGCAGTTGTGTAATAGGTATTTAACCTTTCAACTCATTATGGAATAGATCTATTCCAGCTCAGTCTGAATTGAAAAAAAAAGAAGAATGAGTATATAAAAAAATAATGATAACTGACTCAGATACTCTCACTGTACGTCTCGACATAAATGCTACAAAAAAATATTACACTTAGATAGCAACATTTGTAACAATACAAGAAGTAAATTTTTTTATTAGAAGTAAAGAAAAAGTTAAACTCACTTTGAAATAAAATGTTTGAACATGTACGAAGTTTACACCAAGAGCAACCACTAGCCAATGGAATTTTTACAATTTCGTTCAAACGCAGCCCCTCCATGAAAGGTACAAGTGGATATTTTTTTCGTGGTAAATCACCAAACCAAACATTTCAAGTGTTTGGCGCGAGGTTGAACATAAAAACTACACATCTTGAATTCCAATAATATAAGACTGTTTTTGTTTTGTTTTTTTCTGCTTATGACAAAAAGTGCGGTCGCCGGTCGTGCATTTAAATTGTTGCCAGCCGTGATGAACATTAATAACATTCGCAAACCATTTCGCTTTCAGTTTTAAATGTTTAATGTCCAATGAATCAAATAAACATTTTTTCTCAACAAATTCTTCACTATTACGTAATAAAAAGCATGAAAATTCGTAAATAAATATATCGGTTTACCATTTCGTTCATTCAATTCATATATTTTTTGCGTGTAGCAATTATATCGTCAAATATGAATCTGCTGTTGAATTGAATTGCTTAGGGTTCACTCGAAACTCTGGCCATTTTACGAAAAATAGAGGAATTGCTTAGGAATTGCCGGGAGTTCAGGAAATGAATTGCGTAGAGATGAATTGCTTAATGTGGCCTTTTTAGGCCAGCTGTAAAGCTTTCAAAATATGGAATTGACAGCGAAGTTTATAAGTGATAAAATATTGTCAACATTTTTATTAAATAGGACATAATACGTTATTAAGCGATGTTAACACATATGTCACTAATCCTTGGCGTAGCTTGTACAAAATCTATAATTTATTGTAGAATCTGGCATATTTGACAGCTAGCCAAGATTTGGCTGATTCAAAAGGTAGTAAAGATGTGGCGAGGTGGAGCAAAATTTGCTCTGATAGGTCGCCCGGAACGGATATGGGCTCGTCTTTAGAATCGGTATACACCACAATGTACCTTCATTCTTTTTTCACATATAGATATACTTAGTTATTTTAAATAATCGCACGAAATTTTATCACTCGGAAATCAATAGTTTTTGAGATATAATGCGGTGGCGCTAGTCTACTAGCTTAGAAGCGAAGACGAGCTGCATACCCACAGTGCCGTAGCTGTCATAGAATTACTTCACTTCTAATAAGACATTTGTGTCTTACGCTTAGACCTTTTTTTGTTAATGTTTTCGTACTTGTGATTTGTGACTAATTATTTTCATGAAGAAGTAGAAGAAGCTAATTTTGAGAAATGTCATTAATATTAAAATTCATGGTTTCTGTAATCCCCTCCCTTCAGTGGTGAATATTCCGTCCTCTCTCCCACTAACCACAATACGTAATATGTACTAACATATACCATATCTAACTAAAGTCCCTTCAGTGTATGTAAATATAAATATTTTTTTAATTATTATTATTAAAAAAATAATTGTTTCCGGTACCCCCTGGAGGGGTGCCAGAATGACGCTAAAACCCCTTCTCCCCCTTTCTATAGTAATTATATGTATGTATACTGATTCTGAAGTCCTTCTCGGGTATGATCAAATCTTGTCAGGATCAAATTAAGTTCGATTAGAGTACTGGAATATATACACCGCAATACATGCGGATGGTCTAAACGCGGATACACGCCTCGGCGTGTATATGTAAATATGTCTTAGCTGAAGGCTAGCAGGAACGCACCTCTGGCTATTGGGCTATGAAATATTCCATAGATAAGGTAATGTGAAACCACAGTTAAAAAAATTTGCTGTCAAACAAATAATTCAGTGTAAATATCCCCTTCAATTTTTTGCATATTTTCGTATTTGATTGCCCATTGAGTTGATGGGAATCGAAAACCAAAAACTTGCAAATTGTGTATAATTTAAAGGCATTCAATTCTGCCTCAACATGGCAACGGCTGCATTAACAGGCCATATTGCACATAAAATAATACGTAAGTCAATGGGTATTTAATTTAATGTAAAGCCCAACCGTGATGAACGTGATCTTACATAATGCTGGAGTTCACCCTAAACTGTTTATATATAACAAATTAAGTGAATAAATATGTGGTTTTCGTATTTCAGCCATAAATGGATCTATGGGTATTGTTTATATCAAGGCTGCCCAGTACAGCACCGACGGAAGACCTAACCTGGCAGCGATGAAGCGAGGAACTGGCGGCCGCTGCAGCTTTAACGGAGTTGTTGCTACTGTATTCGGATGTACGGGTTTCGTAGGCAGATATGTTTGCAATAAACTCGGCAAAATAGGCAGTCAGGTAAATTATTAACCATGCATATGACTGCATTTATTAAATGCATGTTTTATTTAACGTCCAATATTGATACCAGGTAAACATAATAATCGATTAATGTATGTAGGGCATGCAATTATCCATCCAATTTTACTATCTGTATAATTACACATTAGATACAGCCTGAACACTGAACAATATCTGTATAATATAGATATTTCAGATACTAGTGATGAAGATATAAATCAGACTAACATTAATGTTATTTCAATATTTTTATTAGAACTAGTATGAATTCTATCCAAAATAAGAAACAAATCTTCTTAAATCACTATTAAAAGCTCCGAAATGTACTTAACAATGTTACTAGGAATTTTAGTATAGGACTTTTATATTCAGATGTTATGTACCAGAGAAGTACTGTTATTCTCTATTCATCAACAATGGTATTTTTGGACCCTAGGTAACTTTGCTACTGTGGTATTTATTATTTAATACCTTAAATGTTAAGAAACATATTCAGCTTCCACACCTGTGACCCAAATGTTGAGAAACTGCCAGATATAACTATTATTCAGGTTTGGTTAATTAGATCAATTTGCTGCTTTTGTTGATTGAATAGCCTTAAAATAGCACCCAGGAAAGATTTTTGTCACTGATGCCAATCACATATATATATGTACATGGGTCATTATAATTTAAGAGGTAATATGTTGTATGAAGAGACGGCATGGATGTTTTAAAAATATATTTACTTAAGTATACATTTTTAATGGAAACTTTTGAGTTGAAAACGTTTACAAAGTGGTCAGTCAATTTGTTGGTTTTTTCTCGTTTTATAAGTGATCAGGGTAAATACTCAAGGTAGAGACAAAATGCACAAGGGAGGATACTGTATGGACAGGAAAGAGAGATAGATATTAATAACATGGTTAATTTTAAGAATTTAACAACTTTATGTATTTATTTTTATATTCATTATTTATAATCAGACTTGTAATTTCTTAGCAGTCTTTGTATATAAAATTAAAAATTAGTATATTAAATATTCCTTAAGCACTAGGTACAAAACATAAATAGGTTCTCACTTTTCCTTTCTATCAAAACAAATATATCTATAAATTTAATACCAATAGTCAATAGTGAAATAAAAAGAAGCAAAAACTTCTCTGAGTAACAGTATTAAATTTTTCTTGTACTTAAAATCTAAAAACATTTAAATTAAAAGGTAACTAAAAAAAAATATATTTTCCTAAAACCTGTGTTCAAAGACATCAATAGATTCATCAAATGCATTCAAAATATACTATTTTCTCATTTTTAAGTTAGGGGAGGGTAGTTTTTTATAAACCTTATCCCAGGTGATGATAGAAATATTGTCATCATTAATTCTGTCCTTTTTTCCATTTTAATCACAGATTTTTTAAATATCACTTGAAGTTCATTATCTTCGTCAACACCTGTGCATATTGCAACATAACAATATAATGTTTTTGTATCCTTAAGTTTAACCAGTCATTCATGAATTTGTTAAAAGCACATGATGTGAAATTGATTAGTGGGTAATCTTCTGAATCCCTAGTTTCGTATCTTTTTTTGACGATTCAACACATAGATTAAATTTACGGCGTGTTTGTGGATAATCCAAAGTACCCAATTGAAAATTACAACATAGCTCTGAGTCACAGAAGCAGCTCAAACTTTTCAATGTCAGGCAATTAGGTATAAATACGCAACTGGTAACTTGGTTAACACTCACAACTAATCTAAATTGTAGAAGTATTCATGAAACAGCATACAAATGTATCGTCCCATAACATTAAGTATCTCCCCTGCCATCAAAAGAGCCAGGGGAAATGCATTTTTGATTGATATCTAAAATAGCCGCAAAAGTTTTTGTCGTATGTAATTCACAATCAAATGTAACTATATATGCACTATTCAAAGTGAATATTTAAGTCTTTATTATTATTTTAACAAATAATTGCCAAATAAAACTTACCAGAGGAAAGACTGCATGCACTCAACATTTCTACACCTAGCGAGTGGCGTGACTGAAATTGCCGTTATAATGGCTTCGGCCTTTGCGCAGCTTGACGTTACATTCTATGCACTCAAGGTCACAACTTCTACAAGCTAGCAAAACAAAACTGATTTTTAAACTATAACAAAAAGCCAGGGTACGAGACACGAAACACGGAGGACAAATTTCGCCATTGATATTATATATGAAAAATTGGAATATAAGTAATTTTGCTTATAAGACCCTGACTGAGTTATTGTTCCGTATAAAATTGACGATGATGGAGTAATTATTAAATTTTAATACATTCATAATAACTGGTGTGCAAATAAATTTGGTATAGGGACAGACCAGGGGAGAGACTTTTTTTTATATTAGAACATACTACATACACTTCTGTAATAAATTTAAGCGAGCATGAAGAAAACATTTAGTTTTAAGTAATAAATAGGTTAATTAGGAAGTTGGAATTAATAAAAAGTATTTTTTTGCCCTGGCCATAGAAAGTACCTCATAACTTAGAATAAACCAGATAGAGAAATGTATTGCAAACCACTTCGAATGTGTCAGTAACTTTGGCATTCAATGGTTTATCTGTAATTATGTTTTTTCTTTTGTTTTCATGAAACATCATTTTTGTTTCACTCATCAATGTAGGTGCCTGCACAATCTAAATAAGATGTACCAAAACTTTTTTCTTTAAATTCATCAGCCACTTTTCCTTTCATAAATCTTAAAAAGAGCTATATTTCCTTACCCAATGTATGTGTGAATCTAAAACTGAGTATATAAAAGAAGCAAAAAGGTAGCAATCATAGTTACTACACAGTACTCACTAAGAACCAATGTGTGGTGAACAGGGAGGCTAGGCATCCTGATGTCAAAATAACTGATAAAAAATATTCATCATCAATTTTTGAAGAATATATGATAGATTTATGATAAGTAGCAAATCTTGAATAACCTTTCATAGGAAAACACATATTCTGCTAACAATGACAGGGTGTAGATTTAACAAGACTGTAGATTAAATTATTGTACATATTTATAAAATAGGAGTTCCATAACTTGACTTTCAGCTATTTGATGTATTTGCCCCGCTTTATGAAATATCCTCAAGCTCAACATTATTGCTTCTCTGTTTCAGATGATTTTGCCATACAGAAGTGATTTCTATGATGCTGCTAGATTGAAAGTCTGCGGGGATTTAGGACAAGTTTTGTTCACCCCATATGACATTCGAGATGAGGAATCCATAAGGAAGGCAGTACGTCATTCCAATGTTGTTATCAATCTTGTTGGACGTGACTATGAAACCAAGAACTTCAAGTATTCAGATGTTAATGTGGAAGGTCCCAGGCGTATAGCAAGGTAGTGTAACATTTAAAAGTTTGTTGAATATGGAAGTTAGTCAATTATTTGCCAACATGTTGATTGTTAGTGGATATAAAAGCAGAGTTAACATCGACATTGTGAATATTTGATAGATTTTTAAGACTGGTGGGTATTAGAAAGTATTGAAATCTAAGGATCGCTTGTGTGAAATGAGCACTTTTAAAAATAGTTATATTTTACAAATTATTGAAGCACAAAATTTTAAGCCCTGGGTGCAAATCGAACCCGCTTTCTCCGATTTCGCGCCGGATGCATAAACCACTCGGCCGCACAAGCTTTTGCCCAGGTTTTTGCACACCTGATTTTTTCTTAGCATGCGATAGTGCTTGTAATCATATTTAAAACTATTGAAAATAGTTGATTGAGAATTATTACAAACGTTGATATCTGATCTTGAGGGATTCTAGTTTGTCATGTCAATACATGCTTACTTATTATTAGTATACAGTATACATAAATAAATGTTGCCTAAAAAATCCTAAGACATTGCAAAACAAAGTTTTACTAGAATTAAAAGGCACTATGGCATATACTAAGCGACAAAGATGCTTGGAAAGTTCCGCCTCTGCCAAGCTATCACCTGTCACCTACGTAATTTGAACAAATATTGTAATAGTCGTATTATATTGTATATAACACATTGTTAAAAGATGTTTAAAAGGCCCCGAGTTTCTTGCCCGTTCTTCTCGCAGTGGCTCTATAAATTTTTTTGCTGAATGTGGCAGTACAATGTAGAATATTTCAATATTAAAATTTGTAATTGATCTTTATAAGAGCGTCGTAGACGCCTAAATTGAATAAATGATTTTGAATTTGAAATTTGAATTGACTATACCCATAACCATCTTGATGGAAGCACCACAGTAGGTATGCTTATGTTGTATAAAGTAGTTTTAGATGAAAATTCTGGCTTCAGAGTAATAACTTAATAAGTAAACTCAACAAAACAAAACAAACACACTAAGAAAATAAAAGGTTTGGGATAAATCCCACAAAAAATGCCGACATTAGGTGTTATTCTTCAAAATAAGCGCCATTCTGGGAATTTGCATATTAAAACACTTTATATTGTTAGAAAGCCAATCACAGCTCCAAAATACAGGAGCATTATGTTCGGGCCAACATTTAAGAAGGGTTTTGAGGGAATATTTGACTGAAAGCCTGGTTGCAAATGGAGGATTTCAATCATAAATACTTAACTGAAAAAAGAGCATGAACACCCTTCTCAAGTCTTGGTAGGAATATGAGGAAACTTTTTATCTATATATATGTTTGTATCATCGAATGTCGAGTTGAATCAATAAAAAAAACTGTTTAATAGGATGAGAAAAATAAAACAAGAAAGAAATAACATACACAATGTACACTACATGGCGTGTCACTTATTTGCTTCGAAACATTGAACACTAAAACACGAAACTTGTCTGTTTTTATGCTCTTCGCGGCTTGCGGAAAGCATCTAAACCTACGAATAAATATGTAAAGAAGTGTAACTCTAATACAGTTACTACTTTGACTTCGAACTCATCAAGTTCAAAATTTACAAAACACGCACACTCTTTCAAATTAAATTGGTTAATTGATTTCGCGCTTAGAAATGATGGCATCCGATTGGTCGCATCAAGGTAATGTTGTTGCGTCGCACGTTATACTTTTAACCCACCCACGCCCGCCGCGGTAACGTTCGAATTCTGCTGTTCTTGAGATTAAATTACATTACTCTCTCCGCCTCTTACGACACCCACGGGAAGAAATTAGGGGTGATATTCTGACGCTAAATAATATAAGCGTGGAATGGAGTTTTCGAATTTACTATGTGAAAAATAAAAATAAGTGCACCGGGTCAAGAATGTGTGAAATGTGTGAAAAATCTGGGTGAAAATTGCATAAATTAAATTACCACATAATAAAGGTTTTTTCCAAGGTGTTAGCAACAAAGACTGCGAGGGATATTTTCAACTTCAACTTCTTATTTCTTATGGCTTCTGCGGGGTCGCCACAATTTCGCCAATGTCACGTGGATAGAGTGGGAAACAAACGTTGGAGATTGGTCGGTGGAGGGAAGAATGATCGGTATTTACCAGATCTTCAATTTTGCATCTGGGGATATTCTTCTGTAATAAAACCAAAACCAGAACGTACACAAAACGACACAAGTACATACATGAATTAAGTGGTTAGAAAAGACAAATATACAGTTACACACGAATATATATACCCATCCACACACATGCACCCATATATACATATATATATACATACACACATGTGTGTAGATGCCATATACTTTGTTAATATTTATGGATATATAATAAAATACAAATCTATAATTTTATTTTATTGACTACTATACATTTACATATTATATGGATGAAAGGGGAGAAGACAAGGGGTAAAAGACAGCAAAGGTTAGTAGGACGAGGAATTTCTGATGGAAGCATATCATATAGCGAGCAGCGGAGCATCGAACAACCGAAAAAAATATGATCTGCAGTACCTTCATCAAGACCACACTCACATATAGAATGATCACGAATTCTTATTTTGGCTAAAAATACAGGAGTGCAGGCATGACCCATTCGTAAACGGCATATGGTAGATGTAACTTTCTTACAATATTTTTTATATTTAAAAAACCAGGGCTTAGTGGGAATGGAACTTTGTAAATTACCATAGAATTTTCCCTTGGAATTCTTAGATATCTGCCAAATTTTGTCCCAAGCATTACGCATTTGTGGTTGACAAGTTGAAGAGAGGTCGTGGGAATAAACTTTATAATAATCTCTATTACCATGAATAGTAGCATTCTTGGCGCAAGAGTCTGCAGTTTCGTTCCCTGGGATACCTACATGTCCAGGTATCCAAGCTAGAACTACTTGTAACCCTTGCTGATGGATTTTATATAAGGCTTCTTTAATTTTTAAAATTATGGGGAATTTGTTCTTGGATTTGAATTGATTTGCAAGTATAGTTTGTAGACAGCTTTTAGAGTCTGTAAAAATTATAGCACGGGGAATTTTGTGGGAGGAGACATATAAAATGGCCTCTAGAATAGCAATTGCTTCTCCCGTGAATACAGAGGCTATAGGGGGGCATTTGTTGTTAAGTATGATCCTATATTTTGGGATCCATACTGCACAACCCACTTCACTATCATGAGATAGTTTGGATGCATCTGTATACAGAGCAAGCCAGTCCTTCCATTTTGCATAAATTTTCTGTGTGAAAATTCTTTTAGGTTCAATTGTGTTTTTGTCTATTCCAAAGTTGAGAATAATTGTCGGTTGAAAAATTAATGATTCGTAGCTAACTGAAAATAAAGGATTCATTGGGTATTGAACTACAGGAAATGGAAGTTGTGTATATTTTATGAAGCTGCGAATAATGCAAGGGAGTTGACTCTCAGATTTGAAACCTTGGATTCTATAGAGATCATATAATTTTTCAATTTTGCCAATAAGAATGTGAGAGGAATTTTGTATGAGTTTGTAAAAAAATCTATCTGATAGTAATTGTCTACGTAGATGGAGGGGGGGCTCAACACACTCAACCTGCATAGCATTGATTGGAGAAGATTTCATGGCACCAAGGATGATGCGTAGACATTTGGATTGAATTTTGTCTAGATTATTTAATGCAGCTTTATTACCTGGGTCTAATAGAAATGATCCATAATCAAGATGGCTACGGACAATTGCATTATAAAGGAGTTTTTGGGAGAATGGGTGAGATCCCCACCATACTCCAGACAAGGATCGGAGGATGTTTATATTTTTTTCACACTTTTTAACAATGTGTTGAAAATGCGGGATACCAGTTAATCTTACATCCAACCAGATGCCTAGGAATTTTACTTTGTTGTGTTGTGGTATTATTTCATTTTCACAAAGCAAACTAATATTCGGAATAATCCTTTTCTTTGAGAAAACAACACAGCTGCTCTTTTTGGCCGATATTGTTAATCCATGGTTAGCTAGCCAGTCACCAAGGTATTGTAGGGCAGTATTGAGGTTAGTTTCTGCTTCCGATATCAGTTCAGTAGTTAGATAAAGGGCTAGATCGTCAGCATATTGAAGCACCTGACAGAAGGACTGCACTGTATATTCCAGGTCTCGAGTGTATAGGCTGTATAGGATGGGGCTTAAGACTGAGCCTTGAGGCAGTCCTTTCCATACAGTTCTGGGGGACAAAAATGAGTTTTGAGTTTTTATTATAATAGACCTTTGCATTAAGAAGCAACAGATGAAGTTAGTCATTCTCACAGGAATGCTCAGCTGCAACAGTTTGTTTCTGAGCTCAGGGAGAAGTACATTGTCGTAGGCAGAAGCAATGTCAAGGAATACTCCTACGAGGTATTCCTTTTTTTTAAAAGCTAGGTTAATTTCTGTTGTTAAGATGCTAAGGCTATCTAAAGTGCTCATACCTTTTCTAAAGCCATACTGTGATTTAGCAAGAAGGCTGTTATTTTCTACTAGCCATTCTAGCCTATTTTTTATAAGTGATTCAGCTATTTTGGCTAATACACAGGATAGGGCAATAGGTCGCCGAGAGTTAGGGTCAGATGCATCCTTTCCTGGTTTTAACACAGGAATAATAATTTGTGTGTTCCATGAATCTGGGATAATGCCTTGTGAATAGAATGCATTAATTAAATTTAGAATAAATATCTTAGTTTTTTCTGAAGTTTTGATAATAAAAGAGTAAGGGATTCCATCCAATCCTGGAGAAGTATCAACTAGACCATTTAACACTACTAGTAATTCCTCAAGTGAAAATAAATCATCCATATGATTAGTTGCAGAAAGAGAGTGATTTGGGTAGATGGGGATGTTTAATGAAATGGCCATATGAACAAAAGGGGGGGCAATTTTACGAGAGAAAGCTTCCAACCAGGAGGATGGGTCATTTGATGTTAGGTTTTGGTAGTTATAATATCCCCTAAACTTACGAATCAATTTCCAAACTACAGATGGAGGAGTAGAAGGAGATAAGGTTTCGCATATCGACATCAAACCAGATTTTTTTTTCGTGGCTAGTTCTTTTCTTGATTTAGCTGCACATATTTGATAAATTAGGAAATTTCTATAAGTCATGCTAATATTATAATTAATTTCAGCTTCAGTCCGGAGTCTAATAAGGATGGTGCACTCCCGATCCCACCATGGTGGGGAGGGGAAATTGCAATAAGGGTTTTTCAATGGAAAAGTTTCGTCAGCAGTTGAAGTAATAGAGTCAATTAATTTTGAGTAGGACATAAGTGAATTCTCCAAGTTTAGATTAGATGGTATATCTAATTTTAAATCTAAAGTCTTAGAGTATGATTCCCAATCAGCATTGGTTAGCCTATATTTTAAAAGTGGATTAGGAGAGTTTTGTGGGGGAGATCTTTGAAGGAGATTGATTAGAATAGGGAAGTGGTCACTACCATAAGTGAGAGGGAGGACTTCCCAGGACAATATGGAGGATAGGGATGGGGAGCATAAAGTCAGATCAACAGCGCTTCTGGGGTTTTGTGAAGGGCGAGTTCTATGTGTAGGAGAGCCATTGTTTATCACACACAGATTAGCCTCATCAATCATTTCTAAAAAGGCATATCCGAACTGGTCACATTTATGTGAGCCCCAGGAACTATGATGAGCATTGAAATCACCCATTATTAAGATAGGAGGGGGTAGGGATGATATAACTAAAAGGATATCAGGTATTAGATATGGATGGGGATGAGGAGAGTAAAAGGATAGGAATGAGATATCAAAAGCTCGAACAGCAACAGCACTGAACTCGCTGCTGTGAGCAGGCACAGGTATCTGGGCAAAAGTTAAGCATCGCTTAACAAGCAGGGCACAGCCTGCATACCCATCCTGACGATCATCCCGGAGACAGTGGTAGCCTGGAACTCGATAATGAGATCCAGGCACCAGCCATGTCTCAGAGATGGCCATCAGGATGGGGGAATATCTTCTTATTAAATAATACAGATCATGAGTCCTCTGTCGAAGACTGTGGGTATTCCACTGGATTATTGGACACTGGTCCATTATGGTCGATTAAGGATGAGAGTTGTGAGATCATATGGGCAACGTTGGACGGTAGGTTTAAAGAGTTCTGAGATATAATGCTGATAATGATTGTTAGGAGTTGTACAAGTAGTTGGTCTTGAGATTCTTCACGAGGAGGGGAGGAGGACATTTGGGACATTTGGAGGGCATACCCGTTAGGTAGGGATGATGGGACATTAGCAATAATGCTTTGATGGGCAGTTTTGTCAAAAGACTTACCTAAGGGGGCATGAGGCTTGGTGAAATTAGTGACAGTTTTTTTATATGACTGAGAGGGAGGATTGGGAGCATTTAAAGGTGGTTGAGACAAAATATGGGGAGTTGGGGCTGTTGTGGTCTTTACAGCGTCAGTAAAAGTTTTGCGAACATTTGGGAATTGGGATGAAGCTTCTAGGTATGATATACCGCTGCGGGCCATTTCTATCTTGATAGACCTCTGTCTATCTTGCTCTGGGCAGGATCTACTTGTCGAAAAGTGATGAGATGAACAGTATAGACATGTAGATACAGCCTCCTGAACACTGCACTCATCTCCCAAATGAGGTTGCGCACATCTGTAGCATCTAGGCTTGGATCGGCATTGAGCTTTAATATGTCCAAATCGACAACAATTCATGCATTGTATTGTGGGGTATTGATAAGCTTCAACTGTAAGAGAAGAGTAGTAAGAGTACACTCTTTCTGGCAGTTGTTGGCCTCTGAATGTGAGGACAGCAGTTTGTGTTGGTTCCCATGAAATGTTGCCATCGACCTTAACCTTTCTATTCATTCTTCTTGCTTTTAGGATATATGAACAGTGTCCAGGAATCTGCAAAGATTCAACAAAGTCATTCATTGACCATTCGACAGGCACACCCCGCACCAGTCCCATTCGTGTAACATTGTATGTAGGTATAAATGCCTCATATTTGCACATTTTGAGGATCGGGTTATTTAAGAACTTATTTGCTCCTGATGCCGACTGAAATGTGATTGAGATCTTGTTACGCCCTACTCGTTTCACACCATCCAGACAGATGTTTTCTATTTTATGAGTGAACAAGAACTGCCCGAATTTGATGGGTTTTATTTCGGTGCTAGCAGCTGGGTCAGTCACTGTTTTAGCAACATGGACAATGTAAGGCCCCGAGTCGGTAGCCTCATATGATCTGATTCCATCAACCACAATTGAGGGGTGAGTGTACACCGTTTGAATCGACGCTGATGCTGATTCGGTATTGCTAATATGTTTTTTACTATTAGGGCCAGATTGTTCCTCCTCAGTTCGCGGACGTTTAGTTCCTGTCGTACTAACCTTTTCCGTCTCTACTGATGTCATCTCCAAGTCCGGTGGGTCCGGCGGAGGTTCAGGGGAAATGGGCTCCATTTCCCCTTACAAATAAAAACAAGACACAAAAACTCACCACCACCTACACGTAAGATTAATATGCCTCAGGAATAAAGTAAATAGATCAGAGAATGCAAGAATTCACATAAATTTGACCAATCTCACTGACACGTGTGTAACCTTTCACACCGGCGACGCGAAAAAACTGGATATTTTGTTTTACCCATTCCGCCAGTCGACGTCAATCGCTTGCAATGTCAAATTTTATTTGTCGAAGTAATATGAAGACTACACCCTGAATGTAGTAATTTTTAGAAGATTAAAACTTACCCACTACAACTTAAATTTAGAAATTTTGCTAAGTAATTACAATTTTTTTTCTATTTTTGCAGTAGATTGGAATAATGTGGTAGATTTTTGATGGATTTAATGGTTAAATACACTGAAAGATGTTGTAGACTGAGATATGAAAACTTGGTACCCTGTACCTAAAGTTGTGTTAGTCTATAAAATTAAATTTCAGTTCACTTGCTAAACCTAGAAATCTATAAAATAGCAACTAATTGCCAAAATCAAGCTATGATAATAGTATTGTGTTGGTTGTACTCACTGGATTTTAATGTTTGGGAAACTTAACAACTACAACCACAGATCTACTACAACTCTTTGCATTGGGGTAAAAAATATATAACCACTTAAATTACATTCAGCTCTGCAACCATAGTGATTCTTATTCAAAATTCAATTAATATTTTTCAAGCTAAGAAATAAAATATTTAATTGTAAGGAGATGACAATAAGGATGCTAAATAATATTTTAAAAACAATTTCAATCAGCTTCATATCTATTTTTTTTCAGAATTTCCCGTGAAATGGGGGTAGAACGACTAATTCACCTGTCTTACCTAAATGCTGAAGAGTCACCCAAACCCTTGGTGCTGCGTAAACCATCACAATGGAAAATTAGCAAGTTCCATGGAGAACAAGCTGTTAAGGAGGAGTTCCCAACTGCTACTATTATAACTGCTTCGGATATTTATGGTTCTGAAGATAGGTTTATAAGGTATGCATAATTGTACACATAATATGCAATTTAAAAAAATCACTAAATTTTTCACACACTCAAACATGAAAAAACTAGTGTCCGACTGAAAGTTCGGTTTCGGCCAAAAATCAAGTTTCGGCGGCAATTTCAGTTACGGCCAAAATTGGCCATACTTTTTCCGAAACTGAAACTGATTTCGGAAGTTGTCTTAGACGCTTGCCTAACTTCATTTCTCACCGGAACGCTTTGGTGGACGCTGGCGGCCCTATTCGGGAATCATCATGCGCCTTCGGATAGCTCTGTAGCAACACAACTTATTCAGTGCGTTATCGCTCGACACAAACATTCTTTATATTCTTGTAAGTACAAATACAAATCAAAGTATTAATTAATAAGATTTCAAAATACCAATACATAGTATTTAATGAAACAGTATCAATTAGTAATTTGATTATTGACAACTGATAACCATTTTGCTTTGAGAACTGAATTATTATATATTATTAATATATTTTTATATCATATTAAATAAACAATTACAACAAAATTAACATACTGGGTTTCCATTTTATGTCGTAATTAATGCAGAATAATGGGTAAAATGCACCTAATTTCAGTATTTTAAGGAATTTTATACTTGAACACGTGAGTTTCGGTTTCGGCCGAAACTGAACCCACGGCCGAATATTCGGTTTCGTCCGGAAAACCAGTTACGGTGGGACTTAAGAAAAATCTTTTTTCCATCTTTACTTTTTTTTTATTGCTAATAGTTACTTATTATTACTAACACTTACTAATTGGTAATTGATGATAAGGTTAAAAATGATAAACAGGCATTACCTTGAATGGTAAGCTGATTTTTAAATAGCTGATGGACAGCATTTGGTATTCGGCAACAGATTATCTACATGTGGGCTAGTCTAGCTAATCAGGCAGGCATTCGCAAAATGCCCTATCAACACGCAGAGTTTCGGGCTTACATAACATACATTGTCATTTTTTTTGTTACTGTGACGGAACAAGCTCGAGGCCCACCTGATGTTAAGCGGACTTGCCTCTGGCTATAACAGATGCATTTGATCACAAGTCACCAATTGCACGGTGCCCGTCAGCTTGAGACATAGTTGATGAGCCTCATGTGCCTGTAATTTCACTGGCTCTCAAGGACTGCTGCCGGAACACACCATTAGGTGCTTGGCGGCAGATTTTCTACTTGAGGGTGGTAGCTAGCCAGGCGGGCATTCGCAAAAAGCCCTTCCACCATGCGGTGAAGCTCAAGCCCGCGGCGGGATTCGAACCATGGACCTGCAATGACTACATGATATAGCCTAAAGACGGCATCTTAAGACAATAATTGGGACAAACACCTGAAGGTGGCGTCTGAAGCATGAAAGCTCTCAGCAGTATTAGTGTGTCAAGTTTATTAATAATATTTAACTGTTACTTATTTTTAATTTATATTTTTCGCTCTATCACAAGTCTAATCCTACCTATTATCAGGTAAGTATTAGACATCTAAGAGACCACACAATAATAGTGAAAGAAAAAATAGAGGATAAACCAATGATCTCGTAGAAATTGATGTTATTGAATAATTTTGAAAATAAATAGTTTTGTACTTATGTAGATAAAAATTCATTTCAACACAGCTGCATTGTTGATATATTAATATTGACCTTATATAATATTCAATTCCAGAGCGTTTGTAAGTGGGATCCGTAACAACTGGCAACTTGTTCCCCTGTACAAAAATGGCCAGGAAACAGTGAAGCAGCCTGTGTTTGTGTCTGATGTAGCACAAGGTATTGTGAACGCTATCCTCGATCCCGATACTCGATGCAGGACTTACCAGGCTATTGGGTAAGGAAATTACGCTTGTTTTAGTACTCTGTCTCAGATAAAAGGACCTTATTACTAAGCCAACTCTGTCCATTCATGTGTCAGTCCAACTGTTAAAGGTTTGTGTATTTTGAACCAAATTGGTAGCAGTATGACATTTTCAGAGAATGTGTATTATTATGGCTGACTAACAATGAAATATCTCTGGGGTCTATGGAGACTATGTGAGAAGCATCTTTTTTAATTTTTTTATTTATTTAAATTTTTATAATACATTGTAGAGCATCTTCGTGGGTAGGTTTGTATATTGTATGAACACTTAAGCAAACCAACTGTAATGATAATGGGTTATGGGCCAGTTGAACTCCCACTAAGGATCTCACTATATAATTATACATAAAATAAATTAAGGATAACTGTATATAAAATAAAGTAATTTTGGTAAATTGTGTGTTCTTAACCTCGGTATTCCTGTCTGACCCACACATAGCCAGTTATTGAATGGTGAAGCTATCAATTGGCCCGATAAAAAGCTTTAATGCCCTTGCCCATTAAAGTACAAACCGCACAAACAAGCAAAAACTGCTTGGTACTGCATATTATTTGCTAATCGAGAAGTGTGTTGTGTGATGGTAACTGGATACTAATTTTTTTTTTCATTACTTTGTAGAGAATATGAGCCATTATTAATAACATAATACATAGTCTAAGATCAACTGTCAAGAGTCAACTGACTGCATATTACGGTTTAAAGATATAATAGGCCAGATGGGACAGACTAATATGGACATAGGCTGAGTAATAGGATCCCGAAATCAAGTATGGAACCCTAAAACTGTCATACCCATTAAGAATGTTTTTTTTAGACCAGACCGATACCTTCTGGCTGATATGATAGACTGGTTCTTCAGACTGATGCGCAAAGACGAGAAGCTGTGGGGTTACAAGCGTTACGATATGAAGTACGACCCTGTGTTCCCGTTGAAAGTTGCTCTAGTCAACCTTATTTCACCAGCATATCCGCTTGGCAACTTGCATTGGGAATCCCTTGAAAGGGTAAGTATTTTGTACCTTATAGCTTTTGGGTATTAAGGACGAGGTGTTTTTGGGTTATAGGCACTTTTATATGAAATGACACCTTGTTTTCCCCATCAAATTTGTAGTTGTAAATATCATCTTGGTATCTTGAATTGGGATCTATTTGATTGGGAGGGAACTAACATAATAAAACAATGCATTCTAAATTCGAGAAGCTGTGGGGGTAACAAGCATAACGACTTGTTTTTTTATTTGTATATCAAAATATCACACATTTAAAAAAAATACACATTAATTAAAATGTACTCCTATGTGTTAACATAAGCAACACACATAGGAGTACATATAAATGAGGTAAATTCAAGAAAATTATACGTTATAATTAAGAAAAACATATTCATCAAAATAACCGTTTGAAATCAGTAAAAATGGTTTATATCGGTTTTAAACGGTTTTTTATTCATTTTAAACAAATTAATTGAATTAGATTTAATCCGGCCTTACATCTATATTCATAAGTCTTTACATTGAATTTATATTAATGATGTGTTAAAATATATTCAACTAAATATATGGGCTAGCGCTCTCGGTATTTAGTCGTAATATTCTATCTTGTCAAGTCACGAGTGATGACGTCGACGAGAGTGCGAGAATGTGTTTTTCGTTTTAAACCGAATCAAATAGATTATTTATGGCGTATGAAAAACATTTTTATTTACCTACACAGAGTTTTTAATTTATCAATAGAGTTTTTATAACTTGTTCAGTAATACTTACAAAATACCTAGGTAATACCAACAATGAACTATAACTAAACCCGCTTAGTTTACCAATATCAGTACATCACACATTTAAAAAATCTTTACACAGCTTATAGCTACACGAGTATATCCCTACCTCGGCAAAATCAAGAACCTATAGCTAAAATTACGAAAAACGTAGTAATTAACTCTGTTTAAAAATAGAAAAAAATGTATGTTAAGTTAGTTGGCTTAATGTTGTTTTTCGTATTCTGTAACAAACCCAACGAACACCCACCGCCGCGCTGCACTGCTCCGTAGGCACACATACACGAAACCGGTTGAATCCGCCGCACGCATCTCAGCCCTCCCGCCTGCAGCGACGACATGCCTGCATCTATTTACTCCCTAAAAAAAAAAACCCGTACGATCAGTGTTTGCTCGGCCGTCCTAGCTTCCACGTCACACATGGAACGTCCGGAGCGACCAGCAACTAATAGATAGGAGTGGATTCCGTTGGTGCATCGTTTACCGAACACCCGTGGATCCACTGTTTATTTGTTATATTAAGGGCCTGTTTCAGAATGTTCGAGTAAGTTCCGGTTTTACTACCCAGAATATATTTATTAAACAAAACACTATCTTTGCTTTTCACAGTCATCGATTTAGCCTATCCATCGGTTGAAGCTTGAAACGCGCAGCATGTTAACTGTCATTTTTATCATTCAGTTATTTTATGTGTTGCATAGCAACCCGAAACTTTATTAGGACATTCTGAAACGGGCCCTTAGTATTTCTGAGTACGTTAAGTTCAATACTGACTGTTGTGAAGTAAATAAAACAAGTTATCTGTCTACATTCGTCGTATTATGTCCCTCGCCTCGTTACAATTCGTATTTAAATGGATTGGTTTAATTGGTTTTAAACCGGCCTTACATCTATATGTCAGGTCGAACTATAGTATATCAGCAATATTAATAAGAAAATATTCCCTTTACATTCGCAGGAAGCCACCACCGACGTTCCCTTGGCTGGAGTCCCGACTCTCGAAGATTTAGGCGTTACCCTGACTCGCATGGAAGACCAAGTGCCGTGGGAACTAAGACCATTCCGCGCTTATCAGTACTATATTGACGCGCTCGGAGAGTTCTCCAAACCAACTCCGCCTCAACCTCAGCCAGCAATGAATGTTTAAATTTCGCTAGAGAATTACGCCTCAGCTGATTTACCCGACCTTCTCCGATTTCAATTTTCAGCTGTGCCGTCGATTCATCAAATATTCGGAATACCCATATGACGATATCTTAGTTTTCAATTTGAGACCAAATTAACATACTGTATATAAAAAAGTTGACAAATTGAAAACGTTTAAGAACACGAATATTACTCTGTAAGCTTGAGCACCGTTCGGCAGAATTATGTTGTAATTAAGCAGTAGAAATCATTATCAAAGAGATAATTATAATCATAACCGAACGGCGCGAACCGCGCTCGTTTATGTAAGCAACGACTTTAGAGTATATAAAAACGAAAGCTCAGCAGCACGTCTGCGGCGGGTGATAGCTGTAGTTTCATGGGTCGATAGTTGTTTGTCAAAATTTACTCCCAACGGTGCTTACGCGGAAATACAATAAATTTACAGTTAAAGGGTTGAAATTGTAGAATTTTGTTGTTAATAAATTATTATAAATTAGTCTAGCCTTTGTTCTTATATATAATACTTAAAAAGTTCGAAAGGGCTGACCTTTTGAACCGAAATAGGTCACCAATTCCAAAAAGTTGACTGTCCAATAAATTCATCTTCAACCTTCCCGTATCAGTACTTACACAGGGTTATTTGAAAAATGCTTTTAGCATCTTAGAGTTTACTTCTGTCAGTCCTATCAAACATTTTTGTTTAATGTTTTTTGTGTTTTTGTTATGGGTTTGTGACCACCTGATGTCTCTGGTGCCTGTAATTTTTTACTTCTTATTTTTCTTACTTTGCTCGATGTAAATATTATTCCAACTTCCATTCAAGCGCGCCGCGGTCCAGTGTGTTGCATGGTGGTAGGGCACTTTGTGAATGCCCGCCTGACTGGCTACCACCCTCAAGGTGAAAATCTGTCGCCATGCACATGACGGTGTGTTCCGGTAGCTGTCCTTGAGAGCCTGTAATTCTTGGTTAGCTTGAACAACACCTTCGACCACATCATCATTTACCATCAGGTGAGATAGTGGTCATAGGCTAACTTATCAGGAATAAAAAAGAAGGAAAATGTCTAAATCCGGGACCCTAGTACTAAGCTTATTAGGCTGTACGTCGACGTTTAAAAGGAGGCTGTAGATATCATTGGAACAACAATAAGTAACCCATTGAACAGCCGAATAAAAATTTCACAGAGTATGTGGCATGGCGGATTGCCTAACAAATAATAACGGCAAAAAGTTAATAACAATGTTTATTGTTCATTATAACACACATAAATAGAATTCATTGAGTAAGAAGTTCAAGATGGTATGAAATGTTGGGCGATGCCCCGTCCACCCACTGGACTTTCCCACTGGTGGGTGGACGGGGAATTCAAGTTTCCCCGTCCACCCACACTAACTAAATTATACATATGAGATATGTGACTTATAAATCCGAAAGAAATCTTGAATCGAGGGCGTTTGCTTCCTTCGAGTTCAAGTATTGGTAGATTTATTTATATATATTTTTTGAAGCGCTCGTAGCCAAGTTTGCTTAGCCATTCTGAATCGATCAGCAAAGTTAAGCAACGTCCGCCGCGGTCATGACTTGGATGGGTGACCGCTGGTTGGGCATTACTACGGAGCGCTTCCGTGCTTCGGAGGGCACGTTAAGCCGTCGGTCCCGGTTGTTGTCTTAGAATAGCAGTCGTTACAGCATGGTGGTAGGGCACTTTGCAAATGCCCGCCTGGCTAGCTACCACCCTCAAGTTGAAAATCTGTCGCCAAGCACCTAACGGTGTGTTCCGGCTGCCGTCCTTGAGAGCCAGTAACTCTAGGTTAGTCTGATCAACATCCTCGACCACATCATCACTTACCATCAGGTGAGATAGTGGTCAAAGGCTAACCCAACAGGCATTAAAAAAAAAAAAAAAAAAAAAAGATTAGAGATACATTGGAATGCAGAAGTTTTGCTTTTAACGAAAAACGGTAGGTTATACATAATATATTCAAACTAAGAATGATTTTATACCTGCTCCAATATCTTTTATTTAAATTATATAGAAACCGGCAAAGTGTGAATATGTGAAAACATTTGCGAGTTTTTGGTACATTCTGTGTCGGTAAGGAACTCTTGGTGTTCGAGTCCTACTCGCACTTGGCCGCTTTTTGTTCTATTTTAGATATTATATCGACATAACTTTAATGAATCCCCAAGACACCTCTGCCAAGCGTCTCAAATCCTCCCAAATAGGGGATGCTGTGTTTCAGACATTTCCATAGAGATATAAAATCTAAGATTTTTTTACCTGTAGATGCGTTGTATGCCCTCCATATTTACTATATAAATTCAGGGTAATTACCTGAGTCACTACCAGTCTAGCACTTCCGAGCGTCCGGTGAATATATCGCCGCTAATCGTGTTTTTTAGGAATAATCTGTGGACAATATGCCTTCCTTGTGTCTTTAGACTCTGCACCAATTATGCAGGCACTGTAAGAGATAAGAAAACTGTTTAATTTCACGCGTAATTATTGCTTTTATTGTTGAAATAGAAAATATCGTCATTTTGTTTTATCTTAGGAACTAAACTCAATGAAATGGATAAGCGAGATATGTATATCGTTTGGTGTGAGAGAGTGAGAGATCGCAGCATAATGGTGACCTTGAAGAAAAGAGCATAATCTCTTTAACCGGCTTCCAAAAAAGGAGGAGGTTCTCATTCGTCTGTATTTTTTTTATTTTTGTTACCTCAGAACTTTTGACAGGGTGAACCGCTTTCGAAAATTATTTTTTTGTTTGAAGATTTTGTCGTTTGGTCCCATATAAACTTCGTTAAAATTGGTCAAGCCGTTTTAGAATAACACTCTAATAATAACTGAAAAATATTTACCTATCTTGATTATATAGTCGTTGACAATGAATGACTATCGATCCTGTAAGTAGCAAGGGTCACTAAAGAGTGAAAAAAAATGTATAACCAAAAATGGAACCGATTCAACACCCAAGTGTGAAATAACTTGTCGAAGGCGGTACCATGCGCATAATATTATGATAATAGGTACTTTTGAACTACCATGGTACCGACTTCAACAAGTTATTTCCGACTTTTGGGTGTTAAAGTCTGATCCTTTTTTTTTTTTATTATTTGTTGACTAGGCGTCTGCTTCGTTCTACCTGATTTTATTATATATTTGTTATATTTTAATGTTTATGCCATACACATAAAATTACATCTAATAAACACATTTCTATTGTTAAGTAGATCATGCGCAGTAATAACGATAAGTAATCCTATTAATTCACTATGGCTAGCTATTATGGTCAAATAGCTTCAACTCGTTGTAATGTAAGTAGGGCGGGTAGACATTAGTTAAAAGGAATTCGTTTTGGTGAGGGAATGCAAAATGTGACTTGTTTTGTTGCTCTGGATACATTTTATGTGTCCAAAAAACAAAACACTAAATTCTGTCAGAAACAGCCCGGTAGATAATAATGTGCTACAACCTAGGAGGAAGTATCTATGATACTTTGTCCTAGGCTATAACTAAACCTCGGCTGTCCGTCCGAGCCTAGGAGCAAGTATACTTCCTCCTAGGTTCGAGCTTTGATGGAAATCTTTGGAACAGTAATAGGTAACCGGTTGACATTTTGTTTGAATGTGTTAGGTATGGCGGATTGCTAAACCAATAATAATAACAGAACATTAAATCGAAGTCGTCTCTTACGACACCCACAGGTAATAATGGGGGGTTGCCATTCTAGCCCGGCACCCCACGGGGATTCGACTCTTGCTTGGCCGGTTTTATTCTTATTATTTAATAGACTAAGATAGATGATTATATTGACGTTGCAGTTCCAGGTACAAATGAAAATAAGGTCAATGTTTTAGATTTTTTTTATTTAAACTTAATTTATGGTGCTGGCCGACCACGTCCGAATCCTCCTCTCTGAAAAGAAATAAACAAAATTAGTGGTTTAAAATATTTTAAGTGTGAATTTCTACACATTTTTTTCGTTGAACTAACAAGGTACTTATTTAAATACACTGCAGTACAGTGCCGTGCAAAACATTAAATACCCCTTAACAATATTAATAGCATGCATTTCTGAGATTTTTGTAACAAAATTTGATGTATTGGCAGGATACCGGGTGTATTGTTTTAATTTGGATATAAGCTTTCTTAAATAATTTTACCTAAAATGTAGTTAATGTACCTCTTTCAAAAACCTATAAATTAAATATATAAGTGAGCCTGCTATCAGAATGGCGGTTAAACAAGTAAAGCTATATAAGGATATTTTGTTTGCTTGGTTGTCAAACAATTGTACAAAAATGTACTATTCAATATGAATAATGAGTTAATTGTAGTTTGTGTTGTGGTAGTTATTTGCAAAACCTAGAAAACAGAATATTAAAAGTGAGCTGCCAATAAGATATCAGAATGGGGGGTAAGGACTAAAGTTGTAAGTATATATTAATTGAATGGTTACCAAACAAATGTATCTCATTATATCAAAAGAACAGCCAAGTGCATTAAGTAGTTTACAAGAAATATTGAAACAAAAATACTGAACAAGCAACAACAAAGCCAACAACAAGTTGCGCTAATTTGGCAACCAAACTACTGCTACTAGAGGGATATCTATTCTTTAAGCATGCATTGTAAGTTCACAAGCCGAATTTACGACTTAAGCATTTAATAGACATTTACTAATTAAACGCCTTAGATAACTTGAATAGCAATATAACATTAGAACTTTTTAAAAATGTTAAATGACTTTATATGTATGTATTTATTTACTTTTCCATAGATTAAATAAATAAATTAGATTGCTATTAAAGTCGACATTTCATGAGTATTCAAGAAGTAATAGTAGATAGTGTAATTCAAATATTTTAAAAACTTAGGTATTCTATTATCAGAATGGCGGCTAGTGGTTACATTTTATGATACAGTTAACTCTCGTTAATTCAAACCTGCGATAATTCGATCCTCTCTATAATTCAAAGTTGTCATGAGTTCCCTAGAAAATCCTCTTTATATTTTGAACTAAATCAATACATTATTGTACACTTGGTAATTCGAATGAATAAATCAACGCTATGCAACAAAATGACGCGTAAATTCTAAATTATCGGCGTCAAACACTCAACAATTTGTATAGAACAAGCCACTTGATCTTCTTATAAACAAGTTCGAGTAATCCATTTGGCCACACTGCGAGACATCTATGTACATTGCAGAACAAGTTCAAGCTTATATCATCTCATCATACATGCATCAATATTTGTGTAACTTATGAATTATGATCTTTCTTCTCTCACTTCAGCAGGAATTGGTTTGTTTAGTTAAGTTTCAGTTACTGTTACTCCTTTGTTCGTTGTAGGTATACAGATTAATAAAATAATTGATTATCAACACTCAATAACTCGAAGTTATATTTCTTTTCGCTCAAAATTTTCGAACCATTTCATATTTCAAACACTGGATAATTCATAAGACTGGGAGTCCCTCGAGCTTCGAAATTCACGAGAGTCTACTGTAGATACTATCTAGTACATTTTGGGTACCTTATTTATCACAATTTACATCCTAATTAAAATAATACACCCGCTATCCTGACTTACACAAAATTACAAGGTAATCTTGTTCTCATTGGTGTGTGTAAAGTGCCATTTACAAATCTCCACATAAATGATGGTTTTAATATGTATTACATTATTTGATTATAGAGATCCGTTTCCGGTGTCTTAAAAGTCAACACATATTGTCAAACACCTCCGCGAAATTAATTCCAAAACAGTGAATAAAGTGCACTTTTTTCCGTAAAAACTGTGGAACGTACTGTTCGAGACGCAGCTAACAAATTATAGCGTGGAACAAGCTGAAATAGTGAGAAAAACATCTAAAACAACAAGTAATATTGTCTCATTTTCGGAGGTTATGTGAAGGTCAAAGACATAAATAGCCAACACTAGGGTGCGTTCTTATTTGTCGTCCGACGACGTCCGACGACGCCCCGAGCGTTTTTATATGCCCGGTGCGATCGTCCGATGATCATCCCGGAGCGTTCTTATATATCGCTCGACGACGCACCGGTCGCCCCACGAAATCGGTGGATAAATATCGCCCTGACGTTTTATTTGACAGTTGGGACTTGATTTTCTTTGTTTTAAGTTACTTTTTGTTTACGTAGACTTCTGTTTACAAAATTTTATTATTATTATTGTTATATTATGTATGTTTGTTTTAGTTATGTGTCCTGGAGAAGTACATAATTGTAAATACATTTCTTCTGAGTCAGTGAAACATTTTAAGTAGTGTTCTTGATACAGATATGATACAGAGCCGTTCTTAAAAGGCGGACGACGAGCGTCGCTCTGCTTGGAGCGATCATCCGTCGTCGGACGACATATAAGAACGCACCCCTATAAACCTAACGTAAGCGATCCAAATTGTCTATTCGTAGAATTTGTCACTACAAACTGACGTAAAAAGTTTTTCGACGAAACATCCTCCATTACGAAAATGACATCAGAAGAAATGTCAAACGATATGTCATTGCTTTTTTCAAAGCTGAAAAACGAGCTAGATAACCAAACAAAAATAATAACAGAAAAGGTAACTGAAAACGTTTTGCAAAGCATTGATTGTAAGATTCTGCCGCTTATTGAAGAAAACAAATTACTTAAATCCGAGGTGGAAAAGTTGAGCAAAAAGTTGGTAGCATTAGATACAAACTCGAGGAGAAATAACTTGCTTATTCACGGAGTAGAAGTATCAGAGAAAAACGCTGGAGAATTAGTAGAAAATACGGTGAAAATGCTTAAAAACATCGACATAAAACAAGTCTCAGAAATAGACAAAATCTACAGACTTGGAAGAGTACAGGCAGCAGGAAAAGTGCGTCCTATTCTGATAACCACAACAACATGGATTAGAGAGAAGGAAATATTAAGGAACAAGAAGAAAACCAGTCCTAATATTTACATTACGGAAGATTTTTCAAAAGAAGAGCTTGAAAAAAGAAAAACTCTTCAAACTCAACTTAAACAAGTGAGGGAGATGGGAAAATCTGCATTTATAAGAAATAATCAAATAGTAATAATGGAAAAAGATAAAGAAAGTGAGAAAAGGAAGAGGACAGAATCAAATTCGCCTGGTGACACATCCAACCTCCATTCCAATGTAGAAACTTCTAACACAAAGATACTCAAAACAAATGCATTTGACTATATGAGGGCAAGAGCATATTCCTTGTCAGAGAAGAACACTTATAGAGATTAGCAATTACATGGCATCGGAATGCAAGCAACAAATTCAAACAACTCTACAGAAAATACAAACTCCCCAAGCCGGCTGGTCACCGTGGGGATGTTAGACCACCACCCCTCTAACAACATAAAAATTTATGACAGCCGAAAGGACTGCTTCTCTATTGCTACTCTCAATACAAGAACTCTTAGAACTGAAGAAACTTTGATAGAACTGATAAACGCACTCAAAAGCATTAAGTGGGATATAATTGGCCTAAGTGAAGTCCGAAGACTTGGAGATTCCATGGAAGAATATGATAATTTTATGCTTTATTATAAAGGGGAAACGGCAGGAAATTATGGTGTCAGATTTCTAATTAAAAAGTACCTTAAAAATAACATCCTAGAAATCATTGGAATATCAGAAAGAATAGCAGTCCTAAACCTTTACAACATGCCACACAGTATCGATAAATGTACTATCATTCAGGTATATTCACCAACAGAACAGGCAAAACAAGAAGTCTTAGACAAATTTTACTCAGACCTAAATGAAACAATTAAAAAATATTCTTATACCAATCTGATAGTAATGGGCGATTTCAATGCTCAAATTGGTCAAAGAAAATATGGTGAGGAAATGATAATCGGTGCACATGCAACAGGTGAAAAAAGAAGTAAAAATGGGGAAAGGCTGGTTAATTTTGCTTTTGAAAATAAACTAAAAATACTCAATTCACTCTACAAAAAAAGAAAAAATCGGACATGGACATGGATATCACCTGATGGTTTACATAAAAATGAAATTGACTTCATTCTATCAAACAAAGAAAATCTTTTCAGCAATATTGACGTAATAAATAAACTAAACTTCAACACCAACCACAGGATGGTTAGGGCTGATCTACGTATAAAACCTTTGAAAAAAACTAGAAATAAATTTAGATCTACCTTGCCAAATATTACAGAAGAAAATACAAAGATGATAATATCAGACTTGAACTCAAAAATTGTAAAATATAACCAGCGATCTGAGCACCTCTCAGTTCAAGAAAAATATAATTACTTACAAGAATTTTACAATCGCTGACAACAAAACCAACTAAAAAAGATAAATTCAGCACATTGTCAGAGAGAACTAAAAACTTTCTTACGGAGAGGAGCAATATCCTTAAAATTCCAAATAAATCCAAAGAAAATAGAAGAAAAATATCTTTCCTTAGCAAAACTATTAATAAATCCATTAGAGACGACAGAAAAGCAAAAAGAATGAGGATAATTGAAAACTGCATCATACAGACAGGAGGAATTAAAAAAGCACAAAAAAGCTTAATACATATGAAGGAATGGATAACCAAGCTAAATAATAAACCAGGACAAACCAGCACAAAAAGACCAGATATAATAAATACTGCCACAGATTTCTACAAGAATTTATATCAAGCAAAAGAAAACATAACAGCAACCCAACTCATTGGAAATGAAGAGATACCAAGTATATTGAGTAGAGAAGTGGAATGGGCAATAGATTCCCTGAAAACGGAAAAAGCTCTGGGACCTGATAATATCTCTAACGAAATACTGATAATAACAAAAAATTCACTAACACCTACTATAACTCAATTATTCAATGAAATAATTCAAACTGAATCAATTCCCAAACAGTAGACGGAATCAACTATAATATTGCTATACAAGAAAGAAGATCAGTATAATATCAGTAATTATCGGCCTATAAGCATAATGTCTAACATATATAAGTTGTTTTCAAAAGTTATTCTGCATCGCCTCACAAAAAAACTTGATGAGAACCAACCTATTGAACAGGCTGGTTTCAGAGTTGGATACTCTGTCTTGGACCACATTCACACAGTAAGACAAATTATTCAAAAAAGCAAGGAGTACAATCAAAATCTTTATTGCTCCTTTGTTGATTATAGCAAAGCTTTCGACTGCTTGGAACACGAAATGATTTGGAAAGCCCTCAAAGAACAAGGTATAGAAGACAAATATATAAGAGTGATAAAAAACATATACACTAACAGCACTGCCAATATACAATTAGAAAAGAAAGGTACCACCATAAACATACAAAGAGGTGTGAGGCAGGGTGATCCATTGTCACCAAAGCTGTTCACAGCTGTACTTGAGAGAATTTTCAGAAACATTGACTGGTCAAAGCAAGGCATAAACTTAAATGGCTCTCTTCTCTCCCACTTACGTTTCGCAGATGACATAGTGTTATTTGCAAACACTTCAAATGAACTACAAAACATGCTGACAGATTTAATATTTGAAAGCAAAAAGGTGGGTTTGGAGATGAACATAGAAAAAACAAAAGTTATGACATTAAATGAAAAAACTGAAATCACAGTTAATAACCAATCAATAGAATATGTAGATGAGTATAACTATCTGGGTCAGGTAATATCAACCTCAGAGCAGATGACAAAAGAGGTGCAAAGAAGGGTAACAAATGCATGGAGGAGATACTGGAGCTTAAAAGAGATCATGAAGGATAAGCATTTACACATCAAAGTCAAATCTAAATTATTCGAGTCCTGCATTTTACCAATCCTGACTTATGGCTGTCAAACATGGGCACTCACAAAACTACAGCTCGACAAATTGATAACCTGTCAGCATTCTATAGAAAGAAGTATGTTAGGAATTACGAGAAAAGATAGAATAAAAAACTCATACATCAGAGGAAAAACTAAAGTCACTGAAATAAGTCAAAAAATTAAAGAGTTAAAGTGGAGTTGGGCTGGTCACATGGTAAGAGGACATGAGAAATGGTGCAAAAAGGTTACAACTTGGTACCCTAGAGGTAAAAACCGTAAACAGGGCAGACAGCACAAAAGATGGGAAGACGAAATTGTAAAGATGGCTGGAAAGCAGTGGTCGAGACTAGCACAAGAAAGGGAACACTGGAAGTTGATGGGGGAGGCCTTTGCCAAACGGCAAACAGACACAGAAGAAGCTGCATTTTGATGTCATAGTATTTCAATCAAATATTATTAATACAATAATTGTTACTTTTTATATATATATTATTGTTAGTGTAAGTAGTGTCTGAATAAAGGGCTTTATTATTATTATTATACATTATTTGATTTGCAGAGCATCTCCTTCAACCACATGTGACTTCAATATCTTCTCAAAGAGTCCAGATATAATTTTAAACAGGTCATCTGAATATGGTAACATCAAATAAAGAACATTATGTTTTTACTTACGAATTCAACATCAGCTGATCCAGGGCCTACATCAGCCTTCTTATCAATGCCACCAGGACCAGAAGGAGGTGCCCGCCTGTATGCAGAGCGATCCTCAGCTGAGCGGGCGGGAGCATCGGGCCTGCCAACTGTACTGCGGCGGACAGTCTCTGTGCGGACTGAGCGCTTAAGTGTTGCAGGCACAATTTCAGGAGGCAGGTGGAGGAAGATTCGTAGGTACTCAATTCCTTCATTGGTTAGGTACCTAAAATATAAAACATCCCAGTTAACTTATTCAAAGTTCAATTCAAAATTCTAGTTATTAACAACCTCACATATTTGTCCGATGTATGTCCATAGGATATAGCTATAAAATAGTGTTCACTCAGGAATCAAAAATACTTCATTTCCTAAAATATATCCCTTTTGTAGTTTAGCATGTGCAAATAATTGCATAGTAACTCATAAGAACTACTTTTTTATATTTTACAAATTATTGGAGCACAACATTTTAACGCTTAGCATGAGATAGTGCTTGTAATCATATTTTCTACAGTACTCTCACACAGATCTGTCTATCCAATATACAGAAATGTTGCTACAAGAATGTTGACACAAAGATGAATAACTAAAATATACAATTAATTTATTTTTCTAAGGGGCCAGGTAGCCAGAAAAAAAACCTTTTTTCACCCTTGAACTCTAGCTTTATCATGGGCATGTTAAACCAGTCAGAAGCACCATTTCTCTCAGTAATTAATGCTACTAGCATTCAACCATCAAGGTATTGACAGCAGTATACACTGCTTAACCTATTTGATAGGAAGTTCAGACTTAAGAACAATTATAACAATCACTACGGTTTAAATCACGCAAACACTGCTGTCACTGCATACATTACAAAAGCTTGGTTCATAACTGAAATACGAGAATATGCACTGTTTGCGCGCAAACGATGTGAACCAATATGTAGCCACGCTTATAACATCTGCTAACTGTCAATTTGCTTTTTGGCAATTGACCCAAAATAACCTTTACGTCAATAATATATGATAATAGAATATTGCATTTCAAGGCATTCTTTTGTGAACAGATGTTTTGTACGATCAACATTCTAACCACAGCCATAAAAATCTCCTCATCTATCTGTCAAGATTTGAGTTTGACGTTTGTGCATACAATGCACTACCACTTTTCTGTGAGCGTTGTTTGCGGCCGGAAATTACGTCATAGATGACGTCATTATGCTATCGCTGTGTCTGTTTAGCAAGTAATGCAACAACCGTTTGCATACACACAGTGGAAATAGCGCATATTTGCGTGACTTGAACCACAGGGAATATCTCCATTTGAAATCATAAATGTGACATTTTTAACAAACCCCAATTTCAAAAAATGAACAATGTACATAACCAATATTGTAAAATAGAAAAGCAGAATATTCTAGTTGTTTATAAATATAATCAAAGGATCAGGTATATCATGGGTCAATAATATTATTTCACCATGTCATTGGTAGTTGTTTTCAAGCCATTCCAAATAATATAAGAAAACTTTCAAAATGCTATTTCAGCATAGAATGTCCTAAAATGAACGCCCAATGTCATCATTTTTAGCATTTGTGGGTGTTATTTTTGCTAATGGTAGGCTATATCTATATATGAATGTATACCTACTTCTTAAATAACAATTCAATTATTTCTGACCAAATTTGGATATGGCAAAATATCCCTCTTCTCAATTTAATCTTTGGGGGCCATAACTCACCAGGCACATATATACAAATTCAACTAATACATTAACTGCAGGATTTATGGCACCATCAGAAGTCAGTAATATACGGCACAAACATTATGATCAAGTAATATGTATGTTACATATTTCAAGGTATACTCTTAGTCTAGAATTACCAATTGCAACTACGAATATTCTGTAATATACAGAAAAATCACTCATTGTTTACATATTCTATTGAAATTGTCATGCTTTGTTTTCTTAACTATATTGACAGTACTCACCAGTAGAAATGCCTCCACGCGAACTGTTCCTTGACATAACCCCTAGATTTGAGAGACTGCATAGCTTTGATCACTTGTAGGTTAGGAATCTTTTCAAGATCGGGATGCTTGGGAGCGTGATAGTCTTTCTTGGCTACCATGACTCCTTCTTTGAAAAGGAACTCATAGATAGCGACACGGTTCTGTTTGGGCATCAACATCTTGAGCCTTCACCTAAAAACAAGGAACACTACTATTCGTAGGTTAACACAACTTATCCATGGACGAACCACATACACAAAATAACTATCTCGTGTTAGAATTTATATAATCGGTAATTAGATATGTTATAAAAATCTAGTTTTAATGCAAAGATTAATTCAATAAATTTGGATTGAATTAAATAGATTTTAAATTCTCTAAAAGTGTACCTTACGCCGTTTTTTGACACCGAAAAGAAGTTTGAAGGAGAGTAATTGACAATTGACAGATAAATGACAGATTTTTGACAACGAATGTAGCACGCAAGGCCGCGTTCCAAGCCTCAGAATATAGGTTTTGTTGAGCATGGGTTGCTTTAACTTACTCGAGTACTTACAGCCAGCCCATACCAGGTATTTTTTCAAATCCCTCTAAAAACCCCTAAAAGTTCTTTTTTAGTTTTCTTTTTTGTATTAGTGCAAATCACTTCTCAATTTTTTTCAGACATTGAGAGAGCTTGAAACTGTTATCACTTATTTTTAGTATTGTAGTCCCCAAAGCCTTAAACTTTACAAATTATCACAACAACCGACAGAGACGCTTGCATCTATGAATGGTATCCATGTCTTATTAAAATATACTTGAGTTTCTGTTTAAATTGTTTTTGGTAAAAGTCTCTTTAAAAATAAAATACGCTAATTTTTTTTGTTTTTTTTTTCCTTAAGTGAAATTATATTGAAAAAATAAAAGAACAGTATTTATGTCTGTTGATTAACATTGGAAAATGCGGAACCAAACAAACAAATCAATTTGACTCTCTATTAACGATTTCTTATTTGGTTACAAGGATGTGACGTGGGTGACCCTTTCGGCTAGCTGGCCTGGGTCCCTCATCCAGGTGGATGGTCTTGCTCCTTGCCACAGTCCTCACGGTAAGAGATGGATCATCCTATTGGGATTGTCTATTATTTTATTTTATTTATTTATTTAAAGCGCAAAACAGAACACAATCAAAACAGTATAAAATACATACGTTCACTTATTTTTGATGCTGGATTGCGATCCAACTACATGCGCTTACAGCTATACAAATTATACATAACATAATACGTCTGTGCTCGTAGCTAATAATATTGCTAATTCAATTATACCAATGGAAAAACCGTGAAATTGTTCACGGTTTTTCCATAACATCATTAACGGAATAGTCATTCGGACAGACGAGGCGCGGTCGCGCCTCTATTGTCCGAGTTATTTGGTTCGGGGAAGAGGATATCTTTTACAGTTTTGATATAAAAATTATATCTTGGATAAAATACATCTAGTTCAGGATGTTTTACAAAACTTTCGTTATACTGGCGGGCCATACGCACAAGGGGATTAAGGTAGGAAATGTTGTTTCTGTGAATATTGAGAACAATCAAGGAGGTACTATTGGATCTGCGTGCATTGTATTTAATGTTAAGGGTTAAATTTGATCATAAATTGGGAGTATCTGTCATGGAGTGAACTATTTTATAAAGGTAAACAAAATCAAAGTACCTACGACGCATCTCTAGCGAATGTACATTGAATTTAGAAAGCCTCATCTCGTAGTCAAGATTCGAGCGACCTATCTTCAGACGATAACAAAGCATTCTTAAACACTTCTTCTGTACTTTTTCAATATTATCAATGTGTACTTTGACACAAAACACCGCCGCATTTTACCTAATATATAATAACCTAATAGAGGCGACTATAGGTATTTTTACCTATAGTCGCCTCTTACGACACCCACAAGTAGCAATGGGGGGGTGACATTCTACCCCGGCACCACACGAGGCCTTACTTCAACCTCTTAACTTTCTAGAAAATTACTCATTTTAATTGTTATAATAACAAATACTTTTAATAGTATCCTAAAAAATATTAAATAATATTTAAATAAAACACTTAAAAAAGCATAAAATTATATATCTAGTGACAATTCCGCCTAATTTTCCTGTTATCTACGTGACGTCACAAACATCACGCAGCCTAACCGGAAGAATACCCGACTAGTTTCGCTTCTAAACGAAGCATCTTCAGGAGGTCTTGACTTACCGAGCGCACGATCGAGACTAAACGGCCAGCGGCTAAACACGCCTTTATATAGGCCCGATCGTGACTCACTGTTCTTTGTTGTAGCTTACAATTGGTAAAGATATACGTTTTTAAAGTGATAATTACATAAAAAGGTTATTGAATTGTTAACAGAATATTTTAGGTTATATATGGTATGTTTAGTGTTAACACATATGAGAAATGTTGAATAATATAGTAAACAATGTACGAAAACTAGTTTTAAACTTAAAAATTATGAAAAGGTCGCAGAGTGACGTCAACACTGGTTCGGCGGGTAGCTCGGTTCGGCAAGTAGGCAGCTTCCACGATGAAACAGTCACAGGACCTGCTTGTAGCTACTCGGGACACGTGGGGATGACGCGGTGGGTGGCGTGACTCGTAGCGTGACGTCATCACTGGTTGCTGGTTCGACGGGTGGCTTGGCTCAGCACGTTATGAAAAAATAATAAACAAGAATTACAAATAATGTTTAAATTGTTGGTTTCAATTTGATTTAATCTGTACTTAGTTTAATGCTTAACATTTTTACTTGTAATTATTCAATTTGACTCCTTTAATAGCTTATTTGATAATTACGTAGTCCATTAGACATTGATTTGACTCGTGACGTAATACTTGGAGGGGAGAGCAAACGTGGCCAGTTGCAGGGAGAATTCGAGTCAGTCTTCAATAGATTCTTGAAGTGGACGGACGCCACTCCACTTAATACGCAAAGTGCCATGTATAATATACGACATCACTACACATAGGTATACAGTGTTTGATAGTGAGTCCACCCTAATTGTGGAATATAAAATAAGTGTGAAATACAGCAGTTGTGACATGGTAAGCCGGAGCTTTATTACAAAATAGTTTGTGGCGGCAGATTATCACTAAAAATACGTAACAGTGGGGATGAAACCAATTGAGTCTGTTCATTCAGCAGCGTGAAGCCTACACTACGTTTTGATATTTCTAACTGTTCTAATACACATAACCTAAACCCCTTGTCACAACAGTGTAAGATTTCAAACGTGTTACAATCGAGGAGTTGATGACCGCTTTCAATTAAATGTTTGGCAAAATGAGACTGTTCGGGATGGTCGTTTCTAAACGCGGATTTATGTTCTTTATATCGGATATCAAAATTACGGCCAGTTTGACTAATATAAACGCTGTTACATTCGTCACAGGTAAGTTTGTAAACACCGGATTTTTTACCGTCTTCCAATCGATCCTTACCGTTACATAAATGACGTAGATTTTGATTTGTACGAAAAGCTACATGGACGTTATTTTTCTTTAATATATTGGAAATTTTTTGAGATATTGGCCCCATATACGTTAAGCTGCCTACGTACTTATGGAGCTACTAAGACCAAGTTCTTGGAACTCGAAAGAGCACAGAGATCTTTATTAAAAGTAATGTATTTTAAGCCCTACCAATATTCTACAGACATGCTTTATCGAGAGTCCGGATTGCTATCCGTCAGAAAACTCTACATCCTAAATGCCGTTTTAAAGCTACATAGATCTCTTAAATTCAACCCTATTAATCTGACTAAGAGAAGAAAAGGTAGCGTAGCTGCTAAAGTCACTACTTGCTCTCGATTTGCATCGAGACAGTATGTTAAGCAATCTACCTACCTCTATAACACCATAAATAAAACTTTGAATATATATCCCTTAAATAATTATACTTGCAAAAAATCCCTCAATAAATGGCTATTGACGCTAAGATACGAAGAAGTTGAAAAGCTTTTAGAAGTTGTTTCGTAACATGCATTAAAACGTAAACTTTACACATTTATCAAATCATTCATACTAATATTCACATCATTATACTTTTACTCACATACTCACCATCCTCCTGACACACACTTACACAAGCCTACACTTATAAATACACACACGCATACTTTCACATTAACAGTTATATAAACATACATACACTCTCATTCACACTCTACATACATATACAAAACATAACCTAATATTTAAAACATATATATATATATATATATATAATATACTAACTTTAATTTTTAATAAGTATTCTTGATTGTAACAAGCATTTTTTCATATACAAATTTTAATTCTCTGTAATTCACCACTTAATCACAATTATCTTAATACGGAAGAGCGAGACCCTCTAACACAGGTATGTTAATACTTAAAAGAGAGTCTCAAACATATAAACTGTAAATTAGATTAAGTTTACTGAAATAAATATTTTGTATTTTGTATTGTATTGTATTTGTACTTGATATTTCTATCAGAAGGGCAAGAATAAAGAAGCGACCTAGCCCTATTACGTTGTTTGGTCTGAATTAATCGATCAACTAACTGTTTATTGTAGCCGTTGGAAATAGCAATTTGGTATATTATATTAAGCTCTTTATTATAGTTGTCTTGGGTCAGAGGAACTGACAACAATCTATGGACATAACATCGAAAAGCGGCTAATTTATGTTGAATAGGATGACAAGAAGTGGAGGGAATAGCAAAAAAAAAAAAAAAAAAATTTAACCTGTTTATTACCACAAAAAGTTATTTAAAATAATAAAATACAACGTCAAGCACTTAATCTAATACAAAGATTATGTGCGCCTGACGGTTCGCACACTATTACAATACTATATTATAACATATATTTTTTTTATTTTTTCTTAACCATACTCATATTTAGTTTGTGGACGAAGTATGTGTCACGTCACCACACCTCCCATTGAATATTTCTCTCGTAATGAAATATTTTTTTAGTGTCCGCTTTAATTCCTTAATCTGTAGACCATGGACTTTTTCGATTAGATTCCTGGGTAAGCTATTCAAGGTGTGGGGCAGTGCGTTCGTCCACACCCTTCGTCCATAATCATTATTACATTTAGGTAAGTTATATACTGGCATATAGTCTAGATGACGAAAGTTATTAGGTCTTGTTTTTTTGTTTAGCATGTTTAGTTTATTATGGTACTGTGATAAGAGCTCAAGCTTATACCTGTCATATACACTCATCACCTTGCAATATTGAAACAGCTGGCTGTAGTCGTTCTTATGTTGTAGTTTTATTTTGTATGGTACGATGAGTTTTAGTAACCTGAGCTGAATATCATATACTTTTTGCATGTATGTCCTATATGTTCGGCCGTAGCTAGATATTCCGTAAGATATAATCGAGTCAACTAGGGACAGGTACAACAATCTAAGCGTGCTATAAGGTAACTTGTGTTTTAGGATACTAAATTTGTACATTAGAGCTCTGAGCTTGTCACATAGCCGATCTATATGAGGACCCCAATTGAATTTGTCATCAATGAGTAATCCGAGATACATACTCGTATGTTGTCTAGCTATATCAATAGATACACATTTGCAGCTTACATCATATTTATTTTGGTGCATGCACTGGTGATCGTGGGCAACGATTCGTGGTCTGGCAGTAGCTTTTAGATAAGGTGATTGTACGTGCATAAGCTTTGTTTTTTGGTAGTTTATTGACAGACCTACGTCGTGTGCCCATTTACATAGCGCATTGAAATCGGTTTGTAGCATAGATTGAGCAGTTTCTACGTCTTTGTGAGCTGTCATAAGACAGGTGTCATCAGCATACTGGTATACAGAGGCATGCCGAAAGATGTTACACATATCGTTCACATACAACAAGTACTCAGTTGTACCTAATATCGATCCTTGGGCTGTCCCAAATGACGTAGGAATAAGGTTACTAAAGGTTCCTGCTATTTTAACCGTTGTGAACCTGTTTGTATGGAAGTTCAACCACTCAAGCAGCGGCCCCTGTATGCCATTTTGCTGTAGTTTACTAAACAGAGTGCTATAATTCAAACTATCAAAAGCTTTGCTAAAGTCAATCATGATAGCGAGTACATGTTTTCTTTCATTAAGTTGCTGATTGACTTCGTCAGTAAATTGCGATAGTAACCCGGAAGTACTCTTATTTTTTTGGAAACCAAATTGTTTTTCATGTATTATGCCATTACTCGTCAAGAAATTATTAATAGCCTGCCCAATGTACTTTTGTATAATTTTATCTATACATGATAAAAGAGTGATAGGTCTATAATTATTTGTGTCCGAAAAACTACCTTTTTTGTGAATCGGACGTATTATGCCAACTTTTAACTTATCAGGGTATAGTGATTTATCAATGCAGCTGTTAATCAGGTGTGTAAGAACTGGTGCCATATTTTTTGCGATGGCTTTGATATCCTTTGCTCTAATATTATCATAACCCGGACATTTTTTTTCATTTAAATGTTTTATTAAGTAAAGTACTACTTCTTCGTTAATCTTATTTATTCTCATGGTTATGGTGGGCTTTTTTATATATAATTCCTCATCGAGCAATGGCATATCACATTGACATATGACATTGTTTACATTCATCTGGAAGTCGTCTGCAAATTTATTACACAATTCTGTTGTTCTCAGTTTAAAAGACTTAATTATTATATTGTCTATTGCAATGACTATCCTACCTGTTATTTGATTAATTATTCGCCACATTTTTTTTGGAATTCTAAAGTTATCACATATTTCTTTCTTAATTGAACGATTCTTAGCTTTACACATCAATTTATTAGTTTTGTTTCTATATCTATTATAAACAAGCCTGTTATATTTATTTGAAGTATCGCTTTTCCATATATCTAAAAGCTCTTTTTTTTTATTTGACATATAGATAAGTTTATTATTTATCCAAGAACACTGCATCCTTTTGTTCAAATTTAATTTCACTGTTTTAGTGCATTTTTTATAAATATGTGTAAAAGTATCCGTTATGTACTTTAACATATTATTTGGTTCATGCTCACTATAGATTGGACTCCAATCTATTTTACCTAATTCCTCAATAACTTTACTGTCGTCTAGTCTTGTTGTTATTTTGCACTGTGATTGTGGCTCGGAACTAATTAACACTAAACCAGTTATGAAATGGTCCGCAATGGAGTTGTTTACGACAGCTGATTGTATGGAGTGCAACTTTTCACTGTTATTATAGCTACAGCAATCCCGGATAAATATGTGATCTATACAGGACTTGGATACACCTTTCTTTGTGTTTTCTATTCTTGTGTATTGTGAGATACACCGTTCAAAACCAAGTTCGTGTAGAGTATTTAAATATGCACTTACTGTGGGATTACTTCCTTTTATATCGATGTTAATATCGCCTGTTAACACAATTTTGCTTCACTGGTATACTAGATAAAAATCTTTTTAATTCATTAATAAATAATACCTTATGTAAATTAGGTGGTCTATAAATTGCGCATAGTTTGGTTTTGTATCCGTCCCCTGTTTCTACTTCGCCACTTCGCCTTAGCAACATCTGTGTGTGTTGGTTTTCGATATATTTGGAAATGCAATTTACTGTCCACTCTTGTAAGCGTTAGATCCAAAAAGTTGATAGATTGGTTTGATTCTAATTCCAGTTTAAATTTAATTTTTGGGTGTATATTGTTAAGTTTCTTAACAAAGATATCAATTTGGCGGGTAGTGCCAGTCCAACAAATGATTATATCATCAACGTATCTATAATAAAATAATATTCTAGGTTCTTTAACTATGTGTTTGCACTCAAAGTCGTCCATAAAAAGTTCGGCCATAAGTGGACTTAAAGGTGACCCCATAGCTAATCCCTCTTTTTGAAAATAATACTCATCATTAAGTCTAAAATAATTTTGTTTCATACAGACAGTAGTTAAATTTATAAGGTCATTTACTTCCCCAGGATGTAATCGTTGCTTCTCAAAATGATTCTCTAAGACGCGTAAGCAATTTTCGTAAGGAACGTTGGTAAATAGACTGTCAACATCAAGAGATAATAATTTGGCACCGGAAGGGATGTCAATATCTTTCACTTTGTTAATCAGATCTAGGCTATTCTTTAAACTATATTTAGGTTGAAAAGATGATTTGGTACTCAACAAAACATTGAGATGCTTTGCTAGGTTGTACGCAGGAGCACCAACATAAGAGACAACGGGTCGAATAGAAATGTTCTCTTTGTGTGTTTTAGGCAAACCGTATAGACAGGGAGATCTAGGATTCATTGGTACTATATTATTGAGTGGATGTGTAGGTATAAATGAAGTAGACTTAATTGCATTTTTGACATCTAAAGTGAAATGTTTAGTTGGGTCGGAATTCAACTGTTCAAATTCTTCACCTTGAATTATGTCGTTAACTTTTTGAATGTAATCATTTTTGTCTAATATAACCACACTGTTGCCTTTATCAGATTTGGAAACCACTAGATTGTTTTGGCTTAATTTATTTTGTAAATAATGAAACTGCCCAATCTCAGAGCTATGGTGATTACTAGAGGAGTAAGCTTTTTAATTTGAACAGCTATTTGGTGTTTAACTGCAGTCTCAACTTTACCTTTAACACAAGATATTTCAGAATCTACTAACAATGTTTCGAGAGTTTTCTGTGATAAACTAGGGGTCAAATTATATTTTAAACCTTTTTCTAAAAGAGAAAGTTCTGTCGCTTGAAATTGTGTATTACTTAAGTTTTCAACACGTGGGTGAAACGTATGAGCCTGGCTCTGGTCAATCGAGGTAACATTACTATTATTAGGTCGTGAATTACGTGATAATCTCTCTAACTTCCTCGATTGTGATATGTATTTTTCATGTGTCACTTTAGAAGCTAAATCCCTAGCTTTATTATCTAAAATATCGATTTCAATATTATGTAAATTAAAACTAAGTTCGGAATAAAGCACCTTTAGGTGAAGTTTGAGGTTGTCCCTAACAGCAAACCAACGTCTACTTTCTTCGTTTAACCAAATTTTTTTGGCTTTATCTAACGCGATATTACTAGCCCGAGTGTGTGAATTGGTACGTAAATTAATATAATTTGGAATAACACCTAACTGTTTACACTGCTGATTGAACCAGACATTTTGGGAAGCTAACCGATGGAGTTAAGTCAATTTTATATACAATTTCGCCTGCTCAGCTATACTTGCTGACTTAAGGTAATGGATAGATTCAGGCGTTACTTTGCGAAAATCCATATTTAATAATAACAAATACTTTTAAAAGTATCCTAAAAAATATTAAATAATATTTAAATAAAACACTTAAAAAAGCATAAAATTATATATCTAGTGACAATTCCGCCTAATTTTCCTGTTATCTACGTGACATCACAAACATCACGCAGCCTAACCGGAAGAATACCTGACTAGTTTCGCTTCTAAACGAAGCATCTTCAGGAGGTCTTGACTTACCGAGCGCACGATCGAGCCTAAACGGCCAGCGGCTAAACACGCCTTTATATAGGCCCGATCGTGACTCACTGTTCTTTGTTGTAGCTTACAATTGGTAAAGATATATATAGTTTTTAAAGTGATAATTACATAAAAAGGTTATTGAATTGTTAACAGAATATTTTAAGTTATATATGGTATGTTTAGTGTTAACAAATATGAGAAATGTTGAATAATATAGTAAACAATGTACGAAAACTAGTTTTAAACTTAAAAATTATGAAAGGGTCGCAGAGTGACGTCAACACTGGTTCGGCGGGTAGCTCGGTTCGGCAAGTAGGCAGCTTCAACGATGAAACAGTCACAGGACCTGCTTGTAGCTACTCGGGACACGTGGGGATGACGCGGAGGGTGGCGTGACTCGTAGCGTGACATCATCACTGGTTGCTGGTTCGACGGGTGGCTTGGCTCAGCATGTTATGAAAAAATAATAAACAAGAATTACAAATAATGTTTAAATTGTTGGTTTCAATTTGATTTAATCTGTACTTAATTTAATGCTTAACATTTTTACTTGTAATTATTCAATTTGACTCCTTTAATAGCTTATTTGATAATTACGTAGTCCATTAGACATTGATTTGACTCGTGACGTAATACTTGGAGGGGAGAGCAAACGTGGCCAGTTGCAGGGAGAATTCGAGTCAGTCTTCAATAGATTCTCGAAGTGGACGGACGCCACTCCACTTAATACGCAAAGTGCCATGTATAATATACGACAGCACTACACATAGGTATACAGTGTTTGATAGTGAGTCCACCCTAATTGTGGAATATAAAATAAGTGTGAAATACAGCAGTTGTGACATGGTAAGCCGGAGCTTTATTACAAAATAGTTTGTGGCGGCAGATTATCACTAAAAATACGTAACAGTGGGGATGAAACCAATTGAGTCTGTTCATTCAGCAGCGCGAAGCCTACACTATGTTTTGATATTTCTAACTGTTCTAATACACATAACCTAAACCCCTTGTCACAACAGTGTAAGATTTCAAACGTGTTACAATCGAGGAGTTGATGACCGTTTTCAATTAAATGTTTGGCAAAATGAGACTGTTCGGGATGGTCGTTTCTAAACGCGGATTTATGTTCTTTATATCGGATATCAAAATTACGGCCAGTTTGACCAATATAAACGCTGTTACATTCGTCACAGGTATGTTTGTAAACACCGGATTTTTTACCGTCTTCCAATCGATCCTTACCGTTACATAAATGACGTCGAATTTGATTTGTACTAAAAGCTACATGGACGTTATTTTTCTTTAATATATTGGACATTTTTTGAGATATTGGCCCCATATACGTTAAGCTGCCTACGTACTTGATATTTCTATCAGAAGGGCACACCCGACCTCCGAGGTTCAGTGGACGGCGTACCTTTCCAAAAGAATGTATATCCGCCATCCTGTTCTATAAGCTCACCTTCGTCCGCCAGATGAGTTTCGCTTAAAGCTGCGACAACTACATCATAGCGACCAAGTTCACGGGCAACTATAGCAGTCTTTCTTTCCGGGCAAACATTTTCAGCACGATTCAATAAAGTACGCACGTTCCATGCACCATATGTCATTTTTAGGATGTTTTTTGTTTGATTGTATGTCTTTCGACCACGATAAAACGGATGCGTAGGTAGCCGTGGTTACTGCCTCCCGTAGTTTTTGAGGTAAGCATTTCTTTGGGACACCTTTTCTAGTCCCCTCCCCGGCTGAACGGGGGAAGCAGTGCCTCTCTAAATAGAGCTGCTTCGTCGCTTAGGGTGCTGCCGAGTTACACTGTTACCCCAGTGCAGTGTAGAAGCGACCACTCTCCCTAAGCCGCCAATGTGCAGATGTCAGACAAAACCCAGTGTACATCATCGCCGAGCTTCTCTACCTCAATCCATCGCCATAGGTCTTGATTGTAGTTTCGGTAACCGTTAGCAGAAGCAGTCAGATGCGCGAGAAATATTTTAGTGCATAAGCGGTTGCGCGTACACAAACGCACTCTCTTGTCCATGCCCCCCTTTGTCCAATGGAACGGGAACCGCTACGATCGGTGAAGGGTTGGATGCAGTTTCTAGCCGGCAGTAACTTTACGTTTCCTGCTGCCGCCTTAAGCCTTCCACAATGCTTTGCTGCCTTGCTGGTTCTGCCAAACATCAGTCGCTTATCAGCAGTTAAGTTGCCTTCACCACCAAGGCAGACTTTATGCACAATACGGGGAGAAACCGTCATAGACTTGCCTAGGACCGCAAGTCCCCCTCTGCCAGGTTTGGCCCACGAGTCGTCGTGGTTGCCCAGGGTGTGGCCGCTGCGTGCATAGCAGCTACGTGGAGCCACTGGCGAGAGATTGCAGATTATAGTGCTTAGGTTCTTCGTCTTAAAAATACAAGACCAACTAGAAGAGCAAAAAAAAATAGCACAAATTACCTGCTACACCCCACGACGTAGTACTTATTACTTCCATGGTTGTACGTAGTACTTATTACTTCCATGGTCATAATATATCATCTATGGGATAGATAGTTTTCCTAATTACATACTCTTTGGTGATTATTTGGTATTTATTATTCTGTGCCTCTGTGGCGACTCTGTGGAAGAAGTGGTCGGTCAATTCTGGGTCTGTAATCTGTGGGTCAATTATAGTTGAGTTCACTTGAGTAACAGCAATTATCCACCAATTAACAATACCTATACAAAGAAATAAGAGAATTAACCAATACGATTAATTCTTGGTTCAATGGATTAAACACGAACCTAGTTACAACGCAAAATGGATTTCCAAAATCGTCCTGGCGGCAAGACTGGAGGTGGTGGAGTAGCGTCATGGTCTGAAAGCAACAGAGACCGTCGCGAAAGGCTCCGACAGCTCGCCTTAGAAACGATCGATCTAAACAAAGATCCATATTTTATGAAAAATCATTTAGGTTAGTATCTAATGCATTATTCGTTAGTTGTCTAATATAACCTATATTGCAAAAAACAACAATGAAGCAAATATACATTTTTGTAAAATCCCACTTAATTTTACATGTAATCCATTTATTTCTAGGCTCGTACGAGTGCAAACTGTGTTTAACACTTCATAACAATGAGGGAAGTTACTTGGCACACACACAAGGGAAAAAACATCAAGCCAACTTAGCACGCAGAGCTGCTAAAGAAGCTAAAGAGGCTCCGCAACAACTAGCTCCAGAGAAACCAAGAATTGAACCTAAAAAGTTTGTTAAGATTGGTCGTCCTGGTTATAGGGTCACAAAACAAAAAGATCCTGAAAATGGGCAGCAGAGTTTACTTTTCCAAGTAGATTATCCAGGTTTGCTTCTTATCATAATTTTATTGCTATTGAGAATATGTGTAGACCAATTCTTTTATGTTAGCAAAATTTCACTCTCAAATACCTAAGTATTTTGTTTCAGAAATTGCTGAAGGCGTACAACCCAGACATAGATTCATGTCAGCTTATGAACAAAAAATAGAACCCCCAGATCGACGTTGGCAGTATCTGCTTTTTGCAGCAGAGCCTTATGAAACAATTGCTTTTAAAGTTCCTAGCAGAGAAGTTGAGAAACACGATTCCAAGTTCTGGACTCACTGGAACAAAGATACAAAGCAGTTCTTCTTGCAGTTTGCTTTCAAAATGGAGCAGTTAAGGATGCCTCCACCACCACCCAAAATGTGGGAAACCCATGGAATGCGTTTGCCTCCCCCACCTGGAGGTCCTATGATGGGTGTGCCTCCTCCACCTCCATTATTGCCAGTACCTCCACCACCACCATCAATGTGAAAATAAATAGACATTATTTCCATAATAGATTTCCATTATTGAAGGAAACCTTTCCGAATGAGCTGTGAATATATTCACAAACATACCTCAACACCTGGATCGGTTCTGAATATATTCTAAAATTTTTCTGAGTGCTATTTAAGGGTAGTAAAAAAAATGACGAACATTTATACTTTGAATTGGGAAATTCTAATCTAACCATTGTTATTGAGACCAACACTGTAGCTATATGTTCAAAGATTACAATATACAGAGGCAGACAACAAAACTATCAAGTTTCCTGCATAGCACATTGCACTCACATTTCATAATGTAATTAATAAGTATAATGTAATTGAACAATATCTAATTACTTAGTTATTTTGGTTACTGCATTGTAGATAAAAAATTACTACTACACATAGCCATTGTACACAAGTGATGTTTTGTTTGTTTGTGGTAAATCAATCGGAATGTCACTTCGGCAGCAAAACTGACAAGCTCAAAATTGATCATAGGTACTAATTTTGCATAACAATGGCTGCCAGGTAAATTTTTATTTATTTATTTATAATTAAAACGGTTTACACCAATTACATTAATTAAACACACATTGGAATATATAATGTCAGATTACACTCAGAATTATACAGTACAAATTAAATCATATTTAAATAAAGTATACTTACTTTATTTAAAAATGATTTAATTTGACTAAGTCACTAAGACTAATAATAATTATAATACAAATAATACATAATTCTAAAAAATACAAATTAAATTATCAAAATATCTTAAGTCAATAATTAAAATACTAATAATATACTACTATTTACATCATATTATTATTGTTTAGTGGTTTTAAAATACATTGTAGATTCTATTTTGAGCATTGTTTTTGCAAAAGAATACATAATATATATTTATGAAAGTAACACCTGCTGATGCAAATAATGCAATGGTGCACAGATTTTTGCATGAGCATATTTGCAGGTAAAGCAATAACTTTACGAAGATAACATTTATAAGCTTTTGTTATATCTCAGTGTCTATGAATATGTTTCATACATATGTAGTACATATCCTGCTCATTATGTTAGTGTATATATGAACTGAATAAAATATCATGTTTTAGTATAAATATTTATTATATTTTAAGTAAAGTTTTTGTTTTGAATTGCTGAAAAAAGCAGGCTGTTCACTATTATCTGAAACAAAACAAAATCTTTAATGCTGTATTATAGCTTTTCATGGGCTTTCTAGGTATATCAATAACCAATTTCTAATTAAGTTTATCTATTATGTCGCTGGACTTAAATGTTTACATTGCGATTTATATAGTTATATAATATATTTAAGTGCCGATTTATTATATTTTTGGCACCACATAGCTTCTAGTATGAAAAGTTGATACCATCTATATGTACATTACATATGTACATATGTAATGAAGTGTGATTCAGCCCTTTCACCGACCACAGCCTTTTTACGAAAAAAAACAAAAAGTAGATATAAGTGCAGGTAAGAAATCTGTGGTGTGATATGAAATTTTCGTTGCCCGTTTAACACCAGAAAACCATAGGTGTTCCTGGGAGATTTTTGTCACCTGATGAACACCCAGGTGTTCTACAAAGAGTTCCACGGGCAAGTACCAAATTTTTTAAATGGCAATTTAAATATCATTGATTGGAGACAGATATTTTCATGTGTGTGCGGAGTTGTGAATGGAATGGACGGGCAACAAATATTAATTTTAATATTTTTATGTTTGCAATAACGCATGCTCTGCGGATTACATTATAAATTTACGAGAGGAAAAATGTATAGTCAAAGTCAAAATCATTTATCCAATTTATGCGTCTACGACGCTCTTATGCAGGTCAATTACAAATTTTAATATTGAAATATACTACATTGTACTGCTACGTTCAGCAAACAAAAATTATAGAGCCACTGCGAGTAGAACGGGCCAGAAACTCAGGGTCATTCTTTTAAATGTTTTTTAACAATGCGTTAAGTACATACTATATAGTAAAATTATTACAATATTAATTTACATTACGTAGGTGACAGGCGCTAGCTTGGCACAGGCGAACCAGTCCAAGCATTTTTGTTGTTTATGTAATCACAAACTGAAGTAAATTTCTTTGTCAAAGTATTCTTCACGTGCAACTTGAATTTTCTTTCTGTGAGCGTTGTAATATGTTTGGGCAATTTATTATAAAACCGTACACAATTGCCTAAGGACCTTTTATTTGTCTTTGCTAATCTAAAACTTGGCACTGGTATTTTGTCTTTATTTCTAGTGTTATAATCGTGATTGTCACTGTTTGATTTAAATTTGCAAAATTTTTTACGAACATACATAATATTTTCAAATATATACAGACTTATAGCCACCAAAGATTTACCCGGCGGCGCGCGGCGTGTTTGTGCGCCCCGCCGCCCTCACTCCTCCGTGCCCCACAACGAACTATTTTATATTTATACAAATTATTCAAATAAAAATGTCTTTAGTTAGTTCGTAGCACGCGTCGTGAAAACTGTAAGTGAACGCTGCCGTGCGTACTTTTAAAAATGCCGCCGTACGGCTATTTAAATCAAGAGTAGGGTAGGGGAACCGGTCCACCGGCCGGCACCTATCCATCGGCCATTCCTGATCCTCTTGCAGTATTATTTAGATATTAGCTGCTTATTATTGCAATATAGGAACGAAAGTCTTGTAAGTACTCTTTGATTGAATCGCCTGATACCCTAAAACATTATTTGGTTGGGTTACTTTACCAAACAATTTTCAAATAATTGTTTAATTTCACGTTGGTAGATGAGAAAGAGATAAGCACGCAAATACAAAAAAAAAAATAGTGACTCGCCTCTCGTTCAACCGTAAGTTTTTTACTGTTATAATAAGTAAATGTTGATTGTTAATAGTTTTATAGCTGAAGAAATAAGTTTTCTTTCATAATTATTTTAATAGTATTTGATTTTAAATAACGATTTTTTAAGGGGCCGGAAACAGAAGCAAGATTTTCTTTAATTATTCTATTTTCGGCCGGGGTGGCCGAGTTTTAGCGACTTGCAACCTAAAATAGTTTTGTCTCTTTTATTAACGTGGTAGTACACGTATGGAACTACTCTTTTTATTCAACTGCAATTACAGTTAAGATTTTAGTTTTCAGAATTCGGCCGTCAATTTGCATTAGTATGATTAAATAACGATATTCACATTTTAGAGATGGCCGAAAACATAAGCCGTAATTTATTGACATTCTGTTTTCGGTCACATAATATTTGTATGAAAGAAATGCGACCGAAAACTGAGGTATCGAAAACAGTGGTATTAGTTCTTCGTCCATTTTTATTAATGTACTTAAATTCTTCTTAAAAAGTCTTGTTTTTGTACATAGTTATTGATATTCATTACCTACTTACGAAGTTACTAAACTCTAATATTGTTTTTAAGGATTATTTGTATTTTTTTAAATAAAATAACAAAGGTTTTAATAATGAGCACCTGATACCTCTGAAGGCCCTATGTGACAGGTGTCTCAGGGAGGGCAAATTCCTCAAACAGTGGAAGAGGGGCAAGCTTCTCCTGAGGAAGGAAGGCCGTCCCGCGGATGAGCCTTCGAGCTATCCGATTGTGGTAGTTGACGATGTGGGCAAACTGTTGAAGCGTATCGTGGCTGCCCGCCTCGTTAAGCACCTTGAGAGAACAGTGCCCAACCTAGCACACAACCAGTTCGGGTTTCCGAGAGGTCACTCGACCCTGGATGCCATCTCCAGCGTCCGCGACCTCTCCAAGGAGGCGTGCTCCAGTATTGGTGTGTTGTTGGTCGTGTCATTGGACGTTGCCAACGCTTTCGACACGCTGCCCTGGAGCACAATACACGCTGGACTAAAGTATCAACGAGTTCCCCACTGCCTCTGAAGGCTAGTCGGGGATTATCTCATCGATAGAGAGGAAGTCTTCCCGACGACAAATGCGGAGGTTCGAGGTCCCGTGACGCGCGGCGCGTGGCGTTCCGCAGAGCTGAGTCTTGGGCCCCTTCTTGTGGAAAATCGGGCATTTGGGTGCTTTGAGGCACCAACCTTCGTGGAGTTGAAGTCGTTCGGGATAATTACAGAGAAGCGGAAATCGGATGGCCACGGATAGTGTCGGGACGGTCGTGGCCAGAATCAGAATGCTGTGCCTGGATAAGGCGCTCCATAAGTCTAAAGCCATATATTTTTATGGCCGATGATGGGCGCCATCTGCAGACTCTACCATTGTTGTGGGCGGAACCTGCATTCTGGTCAGGACAACGTTGAAATATCTCGGCGTTGTCCTTGATAGAGGTTTGAGGCGCATGTGTGGCAGCTGGCCCCCCATGAACACAGCTGGTGCTATGAGTCGCCTCCTTCCAAACACCAGAGGAGGAGAGGGGAGGGCTTTCTGCGCCGCGAGTGGAGATGCACTCGCGGCTTGCGGTACAGAGAGTAATGGCAGTTAGAGTGTTTCGGGGCTACCGGACACTCAGCTCTCACCACATGGGACAGGCTCTTCGCAGGACCCACAAAAGAGGGAGGGCCGGTGCTCGACACGAATCGATCCGGCCCGTACTTGCAGAGAGGGTCCAAAGAAGGCATGGGAGGCCCTATTTCAGACTGACACAGGTTCACGCCGGACATGGCTGTTTCGGGAGATACCTGTGTAACATCGCACGAAGGGAGCGTTCCCCGGCCCCCAGTTTGGGTTCGCGGAAGACAGCTCGCACTTGAGGCATGCCCAGGAGAAGCGGTCGTATAAGTGTATATCGTATACCTATATATCCCTGATCGCAGTTATGGGGCCCGACCTCTCATTGTCGGCCATCATAGTAAAGATAGTCGATGAAGAGAGGTCGTGGAAGGCGGTGGCCTTTCGTGTGGAATAATAGTTTCGCAGAGGGAGGCGGAGCGGCCTCCCGATTTGAAGAGACGAGCTAATCGAGCTCGCACGCCGTCTCCGCTCATAGGACCTGGGGCGTTGGTTGTATGTGGCAGCCGGCGCCTCCCATCAGGGTTAGGTCCGCAAAAGGTGTGGATGTCCCCCTGTGTTCCGGGGCATCCAACGAGGCGGGAGAGGGGAGGTATTCCCCAGAGGCTGGGCCGCGACGTCGTTGGGGGCTGCGGAAGAGTGCACGACTGAACCCGCGGTCTCTGCTTCTAGTTGAGGACAGTGATACACCATGAGGTTTTTAGTCGGTAGTGGGACCCCTATTAACCCCGAGCCTGACATCACCCAACTGCTCCCCGACGGTTGGGTATGCCTAAAAGCATTTACCCCATGAAAAAAAAAGGTATAAGATAAATATGATTGTACAGTTTCACCTAGACGGATAAAAATAATTTATAGTGAATCATAGCTGATAGGCTATCCTTTGACCACCATATCACTAGATAGTAAATTATGATGTGGGCGAAAATGTTGTTCAGGCTACCCTAGTATTACTATTAAAGTGTAACAAATTAAATCAAACATTAAAGTATAGTTTTAAGTATGTACTGCCAAAACAATGAGGATGTTGGAATAAATGTGTGTTGGGCTAGTAGGACATTTTAAATGGATACACACATACATATTTCACATAAAAATGTTGTTTTTCTATTAATTGTATGGATACATTAATTTTAAATCAATATTAAATGTACCGACCGAAAACTGGGTACTGCTGACCGAAAACTAAAAAAAATGGCCGAAAACCGGCGATTTCGCTATATTTGGCTTTATATATTTTTCTAAAAATAAGGAAGCACTTGGCGTTCCTTTAAAAATTAAATACGTAAATTACATTATATAGGGAACATATATCAATAAACAGAGCAGGGCTCAAACAATTGTATAATTTTTTCTAGCGTCTTAAAGTTGAAGGTGCCACTAAATGGCCGCAAACTAGGTATTCTACCCTACCTACCTACATGGAGATGGTGATATGTTATGAGCTCTCAGACTGGATTTATTTGTCTGGGGCCGTGTTAAAGACCTTGTGTACGGACAGAACGGTTATAATCTTAGTACCTACAGTGGGTAAATTAAAAGATTTACAGAATTGTTGCCGCCTTTCGGCAGTTAAGTTGCGAAGAGTGCAAGGGCATATCCTTCGAAGAATAACTGTGTGCGTCGAGAGGAACGGTGGATATGTCCAGACTCATGTGTAAATAGCCATGTAAATAATTGTGTAGGTAGTGATTGCTGTAAATAGGATTGATTGACTTTTAAACACGCCAAGTGGATGTAATTTTATGTTTTCATTCTACCTCAAACTTAACATTCGTTTAATAAAATCGATTGTCGATGAAAATTATCAAATGATAAATGTCAGAGCCTCCTGTGAAGTGTTTTGATGCACAAACGTTGCATCTTGATTTATTGGATTTAATGGGTAGCCAGTTGAAAATTTCCTCGCCTCTTTGATCAATCATCTTATTACTTACCATCTAATACCTACCTACTTGGCCCGCACCGCCTCGCCATTGCTACCGCTTCTGCGTCCGTCAAACAAGAAACAGCTGAGTTATACCTACCGAGTTCATTGCCCTCGCAATGCGTTAGCGCCCGCGCTGGCTTGAGCTTCATCGCATGGTGCATTAGCACAATGCCCTGGCTAGCTACCATCCTCTAGTAGAAAATCTGTCACAAAGCACCTAACAGTGTATTCCTGCAGCAGTGCTAGAGCGCTAATAAAATTACAGGCACATGAGACTTCACAACTGTATATCTCAGTGTAATGGGCGCAGTGCAATTTGTCACTTGTGATGAAATGCACCTGTTATAGGCAGAGGTTAGTCCACTTAGCATCAGATGGAACACGCGCTTGTTCCATCACAATTACAAATAAAAAGGATAGAGAAAAACTCTTTATCTTAACATAAACATGGATAAGAAAAATACTTACAACTAAAGATATAACGTAACTAAGTGAAATAATGGGCGGTCTTATGGCTTAAAGCGATATCTTCTAGACAACCCAACAATATTGGATATTGTGTAAGTACTTGGACAGGGTTTAATTAGCAAATGTACTAAATACAATAAAATAAAATAGTTTAGTTTTTATTTATAATATTTTTTGAAATTATATTGTTCACATGAAGAATGCTGCAAACCTGTACCTAATACCCTATACCCCTATAGGTACGGTCGCGGTCTGAAAATGTTTACCAGTTTTGAAATTAGATTCTATGTCACACTTTTCGCTCTAAAGTCTAAGATGCCATATCAAGTTACTTATTACCTTTCAAAAGTTATTATGCAAAATGACGCATAAAAAAGACAATAATTACTTTTTGATGATGCAACTCATTTCTTTATTTGTTGAAATGACATTTATCAGAAATTATTGTTTGAACGTCGCACATAGGGGTATTTGACCCAAAAACGCGGACAAAAATATTTTTCGATCTAAATAGGCATAAAAACCTATAAAAAGACAGTTTAACTACTACGAAAATATATACTAACAAATTTTGTATGACAATAAAGAATAAGTCATACTTAAATAATTTTAGGGTTAAAAATGCAATAACAAAATAATTTATATATTTCATGTTTGTTGATGCACTTAAGGTTCAGGATTTGATTGATTTTGGTTATTAAAATGAAAAGGCGGGTGCGTTATTGCAGTTGTCTTGGACGACTGATCTATTACCCAAGCAGCGGGCAGGTTTATAATACAAACAATGTACTACTTACGTATTAGCCTGTATGAAATGTATATACTAAAATTTAAGCATTTAACACACAACAATGTTATTTATTTCCATGAATGTTATCATTCAAATGATCTTTTTTCATCATTAGAATCATTTGGTTCGTTGACATTATCTTCAAAATTATCGTCACCTTCGATTGAGGCCTCTATTTCCACTTGCAATAACATTTCCATCGCTGCTACGCTAAATGTCTTTGATCTCTTTGATGGTTTTGGCCTTATGCTACTCATCAATGGATCTGATGTTAGAAGCAACCTATTTATTACATCCTGGTTACACTGTTCGCGAGAAGTTTTGACGAAACTGTCGGAAGTGCTTGTTTCTCGCCTCAGCTGCTTCTTCCGACAAGGTTCCGATTGGCAGCAATGCATGTTGAACCACAAGAGGTCCGGGAATAAGTACTTTGTGTACCGTGGGTGTAACTCAGTGTAGAGTACTGCTGTATGTTGGCAATATTTTGAAAATTTTTCAATGTCTATTTTATGCCCACTGGATATAACTTCTAAGATGACAGCAAATCGTTCAATCAGCCTAAGGTCAACTCATGTGATGTCTAAAGATAACTGTGTCCTTGACAACTTTGGCAGCCTCTTGATTACCAGTCTCTCTTAGTTTCATTTGGGCAGCATAAACTAGCTCATTTACTTCACTCCCATCTCGAAGATTTTGAATGTTGCGCCTTTTACTGCGATCACATAGGTAATCAAATTATTTTGATGGATGACCAGCTTTTCTTGCACATTGAACCATGCAACCAGTCTAGGTTTTTCTTCATAAAAACATTTTTCGTTTTGTTAGCTGCATTCCATCTGTTTTTCATTTCCGACTTAATATGCGAAAATTTGCATTGAAACTCCTGTTTTTGTTCATCTGGAAAACTGGGTGCATTAACTATTTCATTCTCCACAAAATCCAGCTTCTTGGCTAATCCTCTCTCTGTACATCTTTTTGCCATTTTATATATATATATTCCTTTGTGACGATCTTCACACCAGAGCCTCCTGAAAATAGATTTTAATGTTAATGTGCATAATTAACTTTGTTTTGCAATGTAGCGTCATGAAATAAAAAAACGAAAAAATGTTATAGGCAAATTTAGGCATCCTATCTTTAGTTATATATAGAGACGAATACCTACATTTACTAATGAAATAATCACATAAGCCGGGAAACTCAAAACGAAGACTAACTAAAACTCTAAAGTGAGTATTGAATACAAAAAATCTTAGGACTTTTTCGTGCAGTTCATAAAAAACACAATATCTTTCAACTTCATCGCAAAAATGTTATATAAATAATTTACAAGGATACTACATACCTGCTTCAACAGTATCCATTATGAAAACAATCACTTTACTTTACAATCACTTTAAAAAAAAACAGATCAAAAGTCTCAAAAATCATTAAATTTATATTCCGTAATGTGTTTGTTGTTAGACGATATAATAACGACTAACTACGGCTTACACCAATCCAGTTAAAATAAAATGGGGTTAAATTTTTGTTCCTTGTTCATTTTTTTTTTTTTTTTTTTTTTATACCACTAAGTTGGCAAACAAGCATACGGCCCGCCTGATGGTAAGCAGTTACCGTAGCCTATGGACGCTTGCAACACCAGGGGTATCACTCGCGCGTTGCCGACCCTGAAGAAATCTCTTCACGCCCTTTTTGAAGAACCCCATGCTATACTCCATCGGGAAAACCACGGCAGGGAGCTCATTCCACAATCGAAGCGTCCGCGGAATGAAACCCCTTTGAGCCCGCACAGTTCGATACCGTTCTGGTTCCAATGTGTGAGGTTGGACTCCCTGTCGATGGCGAGAGTTGCGATAGTGAAAGGTAGCCGTGGGCATCAAGTCGAACAATTCTTCAGAACACTCTCCGTTGTACAGACGGTAGAACACGCATAAGGAGGCAAAGTCTCTCCTTAGACTTAAGGGCTCTAAACCGCTTGTGAGCTCGGGATCGTCGACAATTCTGATGGCACGTCGCTGAACCGAGTCTAAAGGCCCAAGCTGGTATCCAGGTGCTCCCGCCCACAGGTGACAGCAGTACTCCATATGAGGCCGGACCTGCGACTTATAAAGTTGCAGCCTTTGCCCCGATGTGAAGTACTGCCTCGCTCTGTTGAGCACTCCAAGCTTTTTGGAAGCCAGCTTCACCTTGTCTTTCAAGTGACTTCGGAACAAAACGTCGCTGGAAATGTCGACGCCAAGGATCCCGATGCTTTGAGTGTAGTTCAAGGAGGTGTTCTGGAATTGTGGAGCCACAGACCATGGGGTTTTCTTAGCGGTGAACGCGCAGGCTTGAGTCTTAGTGGGGTTGAAATGGACTAGGTTTAGTCGACCCCAATCGGAGACACATGTTAGTGTACTCTCGATTTCAGACACCAGCCGTTCGCGGTTTTCCTCCACCTCGGAACGAGGGATATTTGCACGGCCCGTGTAATGGGCGTTCCCTGTACTGTCGTCCGCATAGCAATGAATGCCGTCAATAGACAGCATATCATTGATATGTAGTAGGAACAATGTAGGTGACAACACAGAGCCTTGCGGGACGCCAGCATTTATGTCCATGCTATCAGAGCAGCTACCGTCAACTACGGCTCTTATGCATCTGCTGGACAGAAAGCTGGCAACCCATTTGCATAATCCCTCGGGAAGCCCGTATGATGGTAACTTCGCTAGAAGACCTCTGTGCCAGACCCGATCGAACGCCTTCGCCACATCTAGGCTCACTGCCAATGCCTCACCTTGACTCTCGATGGCGAGTGACCAACGGTGCGTGAGATACACTAGGAGGTCACCAGCTGAGCGACTGTGGCGGAAGCCATATTGTCGGTCGCTCAACAATTCGTGATCCTCCTGGTATCTCAAAAGCTGCGTGTTGATAACACGCTCCATGATTTTGGAGAGAAGGGAGGTGATGGCGATAGGCCTGTAATTCGTCGGGTCTGATCTGTCGCCCTTTTTGGGCACAGGGTGCACGTGGGCAGTCTTCCACGAAGACGGGACTTCCTTTTTGGTGTAGGAAAGTGCGAAAAGACGCGTCAATACTGGACACAATTCAGGAGCACACCGTTTCAGTACCACTGCCAGTATGCCGTCTGGCCCACTCGACTTATAGATGTCCAGAGAAAGCAGTTCCCGCCGGACCTCCCTTTGGGTAATGCTTATCTCCGGCATGGAGCTAGCACACTGCGGGATGGTAGGCGGTGTAGCGCCCCCGTCATCCAAAGTCTCAAAGCTCGGGATCGTCGACAATTCTGATGGCACGTCGCTGAACCGAGTCTAAAGGCCCAAGCTGGTATCCAGGTGCTCCCGCCCACAGGTGACAGCAGTACTCCATATGAGGCCGGACCTGCGACTTATAAAGTTGCAGCCTTTGCCCCGATGTGAAGTACTGCCTCGCTCTGTTGAGCACTCCAAGCTTTTTGGAAGCCAGCTTCACCTTGTCTTTCAAGTGACTTCGGAACAAAACGTCGCTGGAAATGTCGACGCCAAGGATCCCGATGCTTTGAGTGTAGTTCAAGGAGGTGTTCTGGAATTGTGGAGCCACAGACCATGGGGTTTTCTTAGCGGTGAACGCGCAGGCTTGAGTCTTAGTGGGGTTGAAATGGACTAGGTTTAGTCGACCCCAATCGGAGACACATGTTAGTGTACTCTCGATTTCAGACACCAGCCGTTCGCGGTTTTCCTCCACCTCGGAACGAGGGATATTTGCACGGCCCGTGTAATGGGCGTTCCCTGTACTGTCGTCCGCATAGCAATGAATGCCGTCAATAGACAGCATATCATTGATATGTAGTAGGAACAATGTAGGTGACAACACAGAGCCTTGCGGGACGCCAGCATTTATGTCCATGCTATCAGAGCAGCTACCGTCAACTACGGCTCTTATGCATCTGCTGGACAGAAAGCTGGCAACCCATTTGCATAATCCCTCGGGAAGCCCGTATGATGGTAACTTCGCTAGAAGACCTCTGTGCCAGACCCGATCGAACGCCTTCGCCACATCTAGGCTCACTGCCAATGCCTCACCTTGACTCTCGATGGCGAGTGACCAACGGTGCGTGAGATACACTAGGAGGTCACCAGCTGAGCGACTGTGGCGGAAGCCATATTGTCGGTCGCTCAACAATTCGTGATCCTCCTGGTATCTCAAAAGCTGCGTGTTGATAACACGCTCCATGATTTTGGAGAGAAGGGAGGTGATGGCGATAGGCCTGTAATTCGTCGGGTCTGATCTGTCGCCCTTTTTGGGCACAGGGTGCACGTGGGCAGTCTTCCACGAAGACGGGACTTCCTTTTTGGTGTAGGAAAGTGCGAAAAGACGCGTCAATACTGGACACAATTCAGGAGCACACCGTTTCAGTACCACTGCCAGTATGCCGTCTGGCCCACTCGACTTATAGATGTCCAGAGAAAGCAGTTCCCGCCGGACCTCCCTTTGGGTAATGCTTATCTCCGGCATGGAGCTAGCACACTGCGGGATGGTAGGCGGTGTAGCGCCCCCGTCATCCAAAGTCGAGTTCGAGGCAAAGAGAGAGCCCAAAAGGTCAGCTTTCTCCTTTGCACTATGGGCCAAGTTTCCGTCCGGCTTACGGAGTGGTGGCAAGGACGACTGGCAAAAGTTTCCTTCAGCAGCTTTGGCAAGAGACCAGAAAGCACGGCTTCCAGAGGGAAGGCTAGTCAGCCTCTCACCAAATCTGCTGACGAAATCGAACTTAGCCTTGGCAATCATTCGCTTACTGTACCTGGAAGCAGCGTTGAATTTGCGTTTCGCATCAGAGATGTTAGGGTCCTTATTAGTTCGGGCCGTGGTCCAAGCCTCATACAAAGTTTGCTTATTTTGTCTAGCATCTTTGCAGGGCCGATTAAACCACGTTCGCTTCTTCTCCCCTACTGCTACTAGCGGGTTTGGAATATAACATTCCATTCCCGCCAGTATCGCCTCAGCGACGGCAGCTGCACAGGTGTCAGGATCGTCTGATGCGAAGCAAAGCTGTCTCCACGGGTACGATGCGTAGAAATCTCGCAACCCATCCCAATCTGCTGACTTGTAGTGCCATACACGTCGCCTTCCGGGAGGCCGGGGCGGAACATGTCGGGCGCACGGCACTTGCGTCCGGACGAGACAGTGGTCCGATGACCCGAGTGGTGCATCCACTGTTACTGCATAGTTGTCCGGTCGCGTAGTCAGCAGAAGGTCAAGTAAGGAACTAGTATGGCTCTCAATATCTGGGATTCTCGTAGGAGAAACAACCAGTTGTGAGAAGCCATAGGCCAGGGCAAAGTCGTGAGCAGTTCTTCCCGCAAAGTCAGTGGACCGAGAACTAAGCCACTCAACGTGGTGAGCGTTGAAGTCTCCTAATATCACTAACTCCGCGGAGGGGTACTGCACCAGTACTTTGTCAGTCGTCAATTGCAGGTGCTCAAATAACCGGATTGTGTCCGCGTCACCACTGTGGGACCTGTAAAGGCACGCGTAAACTTTGGTTTGGCCACCGTGATCTACACGCGCCCACAAAATCGACAGGTCCCTGTCTTCTAGGCCATGGAGACGGCGACAGCAAATATCCTCCCTGACGTACATACATACCCCAGCACGACGCACAAAATTGTGCTCCAGCTTGTACCCGGGGTAATGTAAATACGATGTATCATGACTGGATATTTGCGTCTCCGTTAGAAATAGAAGGGTCGGCTGTGCAGTCTCAAGATGTTGGTGAACTGCATTGATATTTGCGTGAAGTCCCCTGATGTTACAAAAGTCCACTGATAGTGTGGACGGGGAGGCCGCTGAAAAACCATTTCTTTTCTTTTTCCGAGGCATTAAAAAAAAGGGATTGATTGAAGAGATTAAGAGGAAACGCTGTGCCAGTAGCGAGAGGGATAAAGTGCAGTATTATTAGCCAAGAGTGCTGGACAGGTAAAACGGTTTGTTGGTGTGGCAGCCGGAAGGGCCCCCGGTCCCCCCATGATACAGACGGCCGGGTCCACTCCGGTCTCCTCCTCCGGCACGACCAACTATACCATGGATTATGCGCAAGCGGCGGGTCAGCCTCCCAGGGCGGAGATTAAAAAGTGTTCATTCAGGTAGTGGGAGGGCATCAACCATTTCCGGGAATTCTCGACTTTGTTTTAAAGACTTTTGTCCGCTTTTTTAGATCCAATACCCCTATGTGCGTCGTTTGGACAAGAGAAAATTTTTACAAAAGATTTTTTAAATAAAATGGCAAGTTTAACCTTGGAGCAAAGGGCTGAAATAATATTTCTCTTTGAAAATGGACATAGCATAAGTGCTATATCACGAGAACTCAACATTTCGCGATTCACTGTGAGGTTTTGAATTAGGCGTCACGGCGAAGAAGGGCAAATAACAGATCATAGAAATAATTCAGGACGACGACCGATACTAACCACCGCGCAAATAACAGAAATGATTCATCGTTACGAAGAGAACGGTTTCACACCAACTAGTTATTTTGCTGCTTTATATAATGTGAGTGTTCGGACGATCCGACGAGCTTTGCACAGCGCTGGACTACACTACAGACACCATACTATTAAAGTAGAGCTGAAACCTCACCACAAAACAGCCCGGCTTAACTTTGCGCGACAACATCTCGATTTTGATTGGTCAAATACTATATTTACCGATGAAAAAACTTTTAAATCAAGCCAAATCGGAAGATTAAGTTTATGGCGCTATAATCGAACTCGGTATGATGAAGCTCATATCGTGCCTCAAAACGAGTCAGGTCGCATAACCGTAAACTTATGGGGGTGGATGAGCCTCGACGGCGTCGGAGAACTGGCGTCGTTAGAGAATAGGGCCACTGCCATTAATTATGTGTCGCTTTTGGAAGAAGTGATGCTGCCTACTGTGCGCGTAATGTATCCTGCAACAGAATTCGCACACCTTACTTGCGTTCAAGATAATGCACGGATACACACGGCCCGTGCTACTATGGCGTGGTTCTCTTATTGAAATCCGCCCTCAAGGTGTTTAATTATTGGGATCCAGTATATAAACATGGCTTTAATTCATTCACACATTTTTAATTTCTTAATACCTTTGAACACTACATCTTTATAAAAATTACATCGACTAGGTACAAACTTATAAGTTGCTCCGAACAATTCTCAAAAACTATTACAATGAAAATTTTCTTCAAGACATTTGTCAAAACACTAATCGCTCCAAGTTTGAAAATAACTTGCTTTTAAAAACATAGACTATAATCATAGACAATTAGAATTCATCTCTACAACATCCCCTCTGAATTTTATATTGTTCAAATAAAATTAAAACCAACCTGTATTTAACTTTAACATATTTTCCTAGAACACCCCATATACAACTTCAACATTGAACACATAATTAAAACTAAAATAAAAACGCATACTAGTATTCCCTACCTATCATTACATTCTACATACTATATTAAACCACCCCCTTAAATATAAATTTCAAATTAACAATCAAGACAATCTTAATACTATAACTAATACCTAAATTTCAAATCAATTCCAAAACATTATCTCTACAAAATATAACATCTAACACCTATCATAATTAACTAACTATACCACTAAACTCACTTCATTAAAGTTCACATCAAACTCACTGATCACTCACAATATGCTTTCTTAAACGTAAAAACTTGGTTCTGTCCAATCCTTTTGTCAAAATATCCGCAATATTAGAATTGGTTGGACAATAGAAAATTTCAATTAAATTTTGATCTATCTTTTCTTTAATAAAATGATATTTCACATCAATATGTTTGCTTCTGCGATTTAAAATTCCGTTTTTAATTAAAACAATAGCCGACTGATTATCAACAAATAATTGTGTTTTTGGAGTATGACCTGTAATCTCTTTAATCAGACTTTGAACATAAAGTAAATCTTTGATACATTCTGCGGCAGAGATGTATTCAGCTTCCGTACTGGAGAGAGCGGTGACGGACTGTTTACGCGAGCACCAATGTATGGGACCACCACTGTACAACACTACAAAGCCAGTCGTACTTTTCCTAGTATCAGGATCACCAGCGAAGTCTGCATCACAATACGCAGTCAAAACTAAACTATTTCCACGTAAATATTGAATACCAGAAGATATAGAGCTCTTAAGGTATCTGAAGAGATTTTTAATATTGGCAAAATCATTTAAATTAGGACACTCTTGATGTCTACTGCAATAACCAACATGAAATGAAGCATCTAGTCTAGTTTTGTTTACTAAGTATAGTAAAGACCCTATCAACTGCCTATAACGATGCACATCACTACTATTACCCTTCCCCTCTTGATGTGTATCAACTAAAATATTCGGAAAAATAATTTATTTTAAGTCATTAAATCCAAATTTATTTAACATTTGATCAATATAAGATTCCTGATAAATTTTCAAATAATTTTCTCCAACCTGTATATCAATACCGATAAACTTCTCAACTTTATCAAATTTTCTAATTTCAAATTCTTTTTGCATTCCTTTCATGATATTATTCAATTCATTTTCACAATTTCCTATCAAAATTCCATCATCAACATATATAGCCAAGTAAATTTCCTTTTCTTTACATAAAAACAAACATGGATCTAATTTCAGCTGTTCGAAACCCAATTTCTTTAAATATTCAGTTAGCCGCTTATTCCACATGAGCGGTGCTTGCTTAAGACCATATATACTCTTCTTTAATTTACAAATTTTATTTTCGCCATAATCATAACCTAAAGGAATTTCCATAAAGATATCCTCATTTAATTCTCCAAACAAAAACGCTGTCTTTACATCAAACTGTTTTAATTTTAGACCTTTCTGTGCAGCAATTGAAAGCAATAATCGTACACTAGTTGTATTTACCACTGGACTATAAGTCTCTTTGTAGTCTACATTATATTTTTGTAAAAATCCCTTAGCAACAAGTCGTGCTTTGTATCTTCCTTCCGACTTCACAGTAAAAATCCACTTACTAGTTATCAATCTTCTATTACCCGCTTCTATTTTATCAACTACTTCCCAAGTTTTATTTTTCTCCAAAGAATCCATCTCTTCTTTAATAGCTTTTTCCCATAAACTTCTCTCATCACTCTTCAACACCTCACTTTAAGTTAAAAATGACGTTTCTAAATCATAATCTTTCAACCTTATTGGTAATCTTCTATCTCTTTTTGGCAAAATCCTTTTACTACTAATTTCTTCAACGGACTCCTCCGCATCCACAAACAACTCGTTTCCATCCACCGTCAATCTACTATTATCTTCAATCTCATTTCCATTATTCACTTCTTGACTACTATCTAAGAGAAGTTAATTTGGAACTTCTCTTCTACTATTATTATCTAACAATTCTTCAGCAATACTATCTTCAAAAACATCAATTCCCTCATTTTCTATAACATCATTCCGTTCCTCCTCCAAAACATCTTCTACGACATCATTTCGCTCTTCAAAAATATTTTCTATGACATCATTTCGTTCTTCTAAAACATTATCTATGACATCATTTCTCTCTTCTTCTAAAATGGAAAACTCCTCCTCCTTCGTTGCTTCAACATCTGTCTTCTTCTTCTTACTTTCTCCATACAAACTTCCCCTCTCAACTTGACAACCATCATCAGCTGTGATGACATTTCTTTTCTCGTTTTGTTCTTCCAACTCCTCTTCTTCTTTAAATAATTTATATAAATCTGTAACTTTCGCAATCCTATTACATTGCTTTAAAAATTCCAAAACATCCTTCGCATTATTATTAAAAGTCACATCTCTTGAATAAAATACCTTCAAACCCACCGGATCCCAAATCTTATATCCATTGTTCGTAAATCCTACTAGCAAACCCTTACCACATCTGGAATCTAATTTATTGAGTTTTGTATTTATTTTGTAATAAGCCAAAGAACCGAAAATATTTAAATGTTTCAAATTTGGAATTCTATTAAACCACATTTCTGCTGGCGTTCTGTCATTAATAGTATTAGAACACCTATTGGTTATGTAAGTTGCTGTTAACACCGCCTCGCCCCATAACTCTTGTGGTAACTTCATGTCAAACAAAAGAGCACGGGTTCGCTCTAAAATTGTTCTATTTAATCGTTCTGCCTTACCGTTATGTTGTGGAGTATACGGTATTGTATAATCTATTGAAATTCCTTTACCTAAACAATATTTTTTTAAATTATTTGAACTATATTCACCGCCATTATCGCACCTAAATGTTTTTACTTTTAAGTTAAAGTGATTTTCAGATAAATTTATGTAATTAGTAATTTTTGAAAAGGCTTTCACTCTTAGTTCTGATCAGATAAATTTTAGCAAAATGTGTATAGTCATCTAGAAAAGTGATAATATATTTATAACCATCATACGTGTCTGAACCTATTGGACCACAGATGTCACTATGAACTATTTCTAATGGCCTAGTAGCTCTATTCCTTTCAGTATTGAATGGTTTTCTGCATAGTTTTGCTTGTGTGTAGACTTCGCAGGTGTCAATATTATTATCACTATGTTTTGAATTTATTCCATTAACTATATTTTTTGTTTTTGAAATTGATGTATGTGCCAAAGCTCGATGCCAAAAATTTATGTTTTGAATTAAGTTTACTGACTTTGTGCTTGACCGAGTTGCTGACAACTCTGCATAGTACAGTCCGTCACCCCTTAACTCACCAGTCAGTAAGCAGCTGCCATCTCTTTCGTATACTTTACATTATTTTCTGAAAAACACAATTTTATAATTATTTTCTGCTATTTTTGAAATTGAAATTAAGTTTTTCTTCAATTTCGGGACTAGTAACACATCATTGAAGGTAATGTTATGTGAATTTGTGTTAGACTTGCATAACACTTTACCCACAGTGTCTATAATGTGTGTATTACCATCAGCTGTTGAGATTCTATAATTGCACTTTTCTTTCAAATGTAAATATACTTCAGAATTAATTATGTGACTGCTAGCTCCAGAATCTAGTATGAACTCAATAGTTTCCTCCTCATCTCTGTCTCATTTTGTAAAATTACTCACCGAAAATTGTGGTTTCTCTAAACAAAATTTTGAAAAATGTGTGTTTGTCTTGCAAAACACACAATTGTATTTTTCTTTGCAATCATTATTTTTGTGTCCATTTTTCAGACATTTGAAGCATGTTATTATGCTGTTATTCTTCACGCTCTTGGATCCTTTATCATTTCTGCAGAATTTCGCTGTGTCCTTTCTTACCACAATTATAACAAACATTTATTAAAAATGTATCACAATTTTCTTTATTTTTAGTATCCCGTTCTGTAATTTTTAGTTCTAATTGTATTCGGGAAATAAGATTCACAAAAGTTTTCTCTTCTTTAGCAGTTGATTCCCAAGCTGTCCTAAAGCTCGATAATTCTTTAGGTAAAATGCACAATATCTTCGACACAACCTCAGTATCAGTTAGATTCATCCCAGTACTTTTGATTGAGGTAACTATGTTCATTAAGTCGCCGATATCTTCTAGTAAATCTGTTTTTTTCGAATTTATAGTTATAAAAATCTTGGAGTAAATGACACCTCTGTGTGTCAATTTGGCCCAAAAATATCTTATCCAATGTGTCTAAAATTTATTTTGCTGTTTCACAGTCAATTATACGTCCAATATATGAAGTATCTACAGAATTAATTATTGTAAATCTGACTTTTGCATCTTTACTAATAAATTCTTCCTTTATTTTTTGTTCATCATTTAACCCTTGTATAACTGAATTTAGTCCTTTTGATAATAGTAATAAATGTAATTTCTTTTTCCAAATAATATAGTTCGTATTTTTATCTAGTTTTGACAGTTCCTCTGTCATGTTTCTATATAATTATTTCCAGTAAATAAAATAATAATTTCATCACCATATGGTTTCCAGGGTAGGTAGCTCAGCTCATCTTCATCTTATCCTTGAGGGCAAAGGGCCCATGACCTTTTATTGAAATCCGCCCTTAAGGTGTTTAATTATTGGGATCCAGTATAAAAACGGCTTTAATTCATTCACACATTTTTAATTTCTTAATACCTTTGAACACTCTACATCTTTATGAAAATTACATCGACTACAAACTTATAAGTTGCTCCGAACAATTCTCAAAAACTAGTACCATGAAAATTTTCTTCAAGACATTTGTCAAAACACTAATCGCTCCAAATTTGAAAATAACTTGCTTTTAAAAACATAGACTATAATCATAGACAATTAGAATTCATCTCTACAACAGATAGTAGTCAGTCCATCTATAGAGCGATTGATTGTCATGTCATTAGAAAAAACATAATATATGAAATAGACTTTTTCAAACATAATTTAGAACTTGTGACCTAAATGTGTGCATGCAATTGTAATCCTTATGGTGGTAAACATTTTCTGACCGCGACTGTACATACGCACAAGAAGACCATAAAGTAACTTTGTATATACTGAAATAGAGACCAAACTTGACATCCATAGGTGTTAATAGATTTTTTCGATGACGTCACGGCTAGTAATTTTCATTAATAACAGATGGCACTGAAATAAAACAAATTAAAATACAGTGCTGCCATCTGTTTTTCATAAAGGCCCATCCCAGTTTCGTATGGTCTCTGTACCCATATAATATATTATGTATATTACATAATTAAATAGTATATCTATAAGTCTTTTCTAGATATACTATATATTTATGTGTCTTATTTTAACCTATTACCTTATAAATTGTTTTCAATCATTTTGTACCAAATCATCAATGCTTCCTGCCACTGGTCGAAACATCTAACATCAAAAGTATAAGCACGAATAAGATCCAGCCAAAAACCTACAAAGTACTTGATAACTAAATACAAAAGTCTATAAGTATTATTTTATTATACTAATTTATCTAATTACGTAACAGATATAATTATTTTTTACACCTCATCGTAACAATGTCGTATTTGGCACTATAACAACGTCCATGATCATAACCATCATAAAAATAATGCACAATTCACTTCTGACTTAAAACTAAATAAATTTAAGTTCCCGGCATGGAAATTAAGCAAATCAAACGGCAATTTTCAATATCAATTGGCCATGGGAATTAGGGATGATTACCATCGATTCAAACCGATAATATTATTATAACAATAATGCTCGATACTAAAATTTCGTGAATTAATTATAATTATTTCGACTTGAATTGAATCGTTCTCTTATATTTTTTGTGAAAGAGCTAATTGCCTAAAGCCTGGCAAGCAAAAATTGGCTGATAAGCCTATTTCTACCTTTTTTGTATCCATGCCAGAACAATATTCAAATTAAGTTTATTACATTCAAATATCCTGTGTTTAATTTGAAAATTACAAAGAAACGGGAGGAAAAATAAAAAGAATTCAAAAGTATAGTTTCTAGACGGCTTTTTTATCAGTAAATATTAGGGAGGGACTAAACTAAGAAATTGCGAGAATATAGCCAGGGCTTCACCAGTGAATACTGAGAAGTAGGAAGGGCATTTAAAAGGTTGACAAATTTTATCAGAAGGGATCAACAACGCTTTAACAACAGCACTATCGGATGACAACTTTGACGCATATGTATTGAGAACTAATGCGTTTACTGAACTGGGCTGAAGCATTAGGTGGTTCTCTATTAATACCAAAATAGGGAGTAGAGTATAGAGGGTTGATGGAAAGTATAATTAGAGGTTCAGGAAGGGTAATGAATTTAATGAAGCTGTGAAGAAGGCAAGTAATATTATTCGTATTCCTCAAATTATACAGGTCAGAGACTCAATTTCGGCAGTCAGGGGTGGTTAGAATTTTGAATTAATTTAGAAACAAAGCTGTCTGAAAGGAACTGCCTGCGAATATCAAGAGGGGGGGAAGTGAATTGAACCTGCATGGCATTAATAAATGATGACTTCATGGCCAAGGATAATCCACAGACATTTAAATTGAATAAACTTATGGAATCATGTGCGTTAAAAATGTGGTTTAAAAACTTTAAACACCAATGCACATAAAATAACTTTCAACATTATTATTTTAGCTTAAGAATACTATGTTTTTTTTAAATGGTTACCAAACCATATAAAAGCGCGATAAAACTGTTTGAATTTTGAATTCCCAGTTGCAGACGTAAGTATCTACCTTAAGATACTGCCACAAAACATTTTGCGTGAAAACATGGTTTTCAAAATGTAAGATTATTCAATCTTACGAAGTAAGTATAATCATTAGTCACATTAATATTATAAATCCGAAAATTGTTGAGAGGAAGTATATGTATATATATATTGTTACAAGTGACTATTAGAGGACGAAAATTAAAACGAGAGGTATCTAAATATTTAAAGTCACATAAAAAGATAAATTTAAACATTGTCGTTTCACTTATACAATTTAGGAGATTATGCTACTGATTTGTATTAATGTAGTAATCGATTACTACATAATTGATTCCATCCCTAATTGTCACCGGGAAAATTACTGACAACTGTTGTTTTTCTTTTTTGGGGTATAGGCATATGTCTTATTTTAGTAAATGCTATTGCCATATGTAGAAATTCATTTCTGCATATTTAACACAACGCTATCTGTGATTTATCGAAATCCCTAAATTTAAGTGCTACGCAACAAAATATAAAATACGTTAAAGCAATGACTTTGTACGTATGTCAGATATCTGTTTTATTTGTTTGCATTGCATGTTGTCATTATTTCACTTGATTATTTCTGAGTTTGTATGGTCTGAAGAAGACAACCCTAACCCACGTGCCGTCAGAAGAAATCCGAGCTATGCGATAAAAAGAGAGAGAGAGAGATTTTTATTTATATGAGACTGGAAGTTTCTTTACGCCCATATAAATGGAAAATAGTTTAGCATTTTCCTTAGCATAACAATTTTTACGGGAGCCACCGCGCACGCCTAGCGTCCTGTGTGCGAAGACCTTGAGTCAAAGCTACGTATTATATAAGTCAATACAATATATTTAATAGTGTAATGTATGTAACTCTAGCTTCGTTGGCAGTGACTGTGCTGGCGGACTGCAAGCGTCATAATTCTTCCACAGATTAATCATATTATGTAGCTAATTTCTTCATGGTGGTTACTCTACTACATGGTGCTTTCTAGTCTTTCTGGGGTGCGTTCTTATTTGTCGTCCGACGACGTCCGACGACGCCCCGAGCGTTTTTATATGCCCGGGGCGATCGTCCGATGATCATCCGGAGCGTTCTTATATATCGCTCGACGACGCACCGGTCGCCCCACGAAATCGGTGGATAAATATCGCCCTGACGTTTCATTTGACAGTTGGGACTTGATTTTTCTTTGTTTTAAGTTACTTTTTGTTTACGTAGACTTCTGTTTACAAAATTTTATTATTATTATTGTTATATTATGTATGTTTGTTTTAGTTATGTATTCTGGAAAAGTACATAATTGTAAATACATTTCTTCTGAGTCAGTGAAACATTTTAAGTAGTGTTCTTGATACAGATATGATACAGAGCCGTTCTTAAAAGGCGGACGAAGAGCGTCGCTCTGCTTGGAGCGATCATCCGTCGTCGGACGACATATAAGAACGCACCCCTGATTTGTGAAGATTTCTTTTAGTCTGTGGTTTGTTGGATATCTACTATTACGCGCGCTTTCGCCAACGGACAATATCTATTCAAGTTGTTGTTTGCTTTAGTTGGTTTTGAATAGTTTCTTCATATATTTATATAAAGTTTACTTCATTTTTAGCAAGAATGTTTTCAAAGGCTAAACGTTTTGAACTCCATGGTAAGTTTCTGATTCCCATAATTCATAAATGAATAAATTCTTTTGTTAACAAAGTTTACATAAAACTACTCGTTACTCGGTATTACTGCATTTAATTGAAGGTTAAGATAACAATAAATCCTTCTTATCTATACATTAAAAAAATATTTACGAACTACTTACAAACTACATGATAAATATATATTTATATATAACTATATTATACCTTTATGTTGTAGGTGCTTCGAGAGTGCCGAGCAAAATTTCGCTCCCTGAAATTGAAAAAGAGAAATTACCCACCCCTCTTAAGTCCGTGAAAACCACAACAGCAACTGTTCCTAAGTCCTCAGGTCCTCTACTGAAGAAAACAGCTGTAGCTCTAAAGAATACCGGAGACACTCAATCACATTGCAGCAGTAGTGTTAAATCTTTTGTCACAGTAAGTTATACAATTAACATGTCATATTCTCTGACTCTTTGGCACCTTTCTTAGGCATTATAAGTTACAATCACTTATATTGTGAACAATCTCTTTTGTTTTTTCCACTTGGAACGAGAGACATTAGTGATTGTGTCTCTGCCTCACAAGTCACCTTACTAAGAAGTTGGTTGACCGAGCGAGAACTTAGTCAACTGCAGTTAACTGCTGCAGGAACACATGGTTTACAGTGTTTTGGTTGCTCAATGGCAGATTATGTATTTGAGGATAGTGCCTTCTCAAAATGTTGTAGCACCATGCAAAGACAAAAGTCCATTTTGAAACCCCATTTCCATGTACATTTTGAAGCACAGGACTAAAGGAGCATTGTAGGGAGTAAGAGTGTGGGTAATGATAGAGGTAAGTTAAGGTCAATGACAATGTAAACATAGAGATAGATATTAGGGTTAAATTATAATTAATGTAAATATAATAATTGTGAATGTATGAGAATGTTTCGAGTTTCGATCAAATGTGAAATAAAATTTTAAGTAGGTCAAGGTAAATGCAAGCAGAGCCATTGGCAAATGCTAGTAAAGTTATTGTTCAATCCTGGACAAGAGCTTGATTCCAACTGAGAGTAAGCCTGCCATTATGGATTCCTTATTAGCTGGAGCCTGGGGCAGCGTGCCCATAGACTGCCTAATGGGTTGAACTATATCTATGTATTGTTGTGGCACTTAATTGTTTGTATTAATTACTCAATGGTTACAGTCTTTATCGGACATGTTCACTGACCTCTAGGATCAACAGTTGATAAATAGGAACCTAAAGTACTTCTGCCCAGCAGGTAATCTATTTCCTGGAGGCCTCTTTTAATCTAAACAATTAACTAAATAGGTTAGTTCCTTGAGGGATTTTCAAGACAATGGCTCACAGCCAATAAAAAAAAAAAAAAAAAAAAAAAATTGGAAACAGAGATGCCAATGGCAGGATTTCTTGGGTTAGTCATTATATTAATAATTCTTCTACTTGGTGTCAGGTCAGATTTGTAATGCGTTTTATTTAGTCAAGGGTTTACCAAAAACTTTATTTAATACTATAGTAATTAAACAGCTTTTAACAATGTTTCAATCGCTTATATTTATCATTATTTTGTCCGATTTTGTCGCAGATATTTATCCGACGCAACGTCGGGACAAAATAATTATAAATAGGTAGACGCGATTTAAACCGTTTAAAGTTGTTTAGTTACTATGTGTAAGGATCGCGAAAACCTAAGACAACATTTATTTAATCCTTTCAATTACATGACTATATATATATGTATACATCACTGCTATATTATTCATTTATGTTTGCAGCCAAAACCCATAAAAACTATACTGACAACCAAAGCCCCCAGCAGTTTGAAGAAACCAACATCATGCTCCAAACCTAAGAGTGATACCAAAGCACAGGAAGAATTAATTAAGGCGCAAGAAGTTGAAATTAGGTAAATAAAATATAAGTAATACATATTTCAATAAAAAAAGCTACCCACATATAATTTTCTCAGATTAAGGTTTGGCATAACCATCTAATCTCGAGACCTGTCACCGTATCGATATTGCCTCTACTCAAGCCATTCTGTATTATTGGTATTGGAACTAATGAACACCATCATATTGGCATAGCCTCGATTCAAGGCAAGCTCATGAGTATTGAGAAACTAACTATGTTGTGAATCAACAAGCATTACAATAAATATTATGTTATAGAGATAATAAAAATTACAAACATACAATATCAAAATATAAAACAGCTGGACCGACAAACGTTGTTTTGCCATATAGGTAGGCAAATAAAAAAGAAAAATAAAGTTTTATCAACCTATTTGAAAAATAGTTTCCGTCCTATTCTCTGACCTACTGAATATACACACTAAATTTCAAAGGAATTTGTCAAGCCATTTCGGAGGAGTTTTGTTACAAACACTGAGAATTTTATATATTTGATATTAGAAGTTACTATTATTATAGTATTGCAGTTTGACAGGGCAAGGTCTGTCGGTTCAGCTAGTGTTTCGAATAAAACCCATCAGTTTTTACGCGACTTAACAGAGTGTACCAATTTTGTTTTTTTTTTATATTTGAATATTAGTGTCAGTTTGTCATGTGGTCCCATTTGAATTTGAGTGAGATCTGACGAGTAGTGTTTGAGTTATCCCCAATAATGCGTATTTTATGTTTGCAGTCGTTTTCTTTTTGTTACAATTTTTGGATATTTTTTATTACAATTACTTGTAGTTAACATAAAATGGGCTTAAATATATAAAATAGGAAAAAGGAATAATAAAATTTTATTTATAAAATAGGAATAAATAAAATTTTCCATTAGTTAATCACTGCTTGTTGTTCTCATTTAGCATAATAATATGTATATATTACTTTATTTTGAAGCGCTCGTAGCGAAGTTTGCTTAGCCATTCTGAACCGATCAGCAAAGTTAAGGAACGTCCGCCGCGGTCAGAGTTGGATGGGTGACCGCTGGTGACAATACTACTGAGCGCTTCCGTGCTTCGGAGGGCACGTTAAGCCGTCGGTCCCGGTTGTTGTCTTAGGATGACAGTCGTAATAGCATGGTGGTAGGGCATTTTGCGAATGGCCCTACCACCTAGCGCCTAGCTAGCTACCACCCACAAGTGGAAAATCTGTCGCCAAGCACCTAACGGTGTGTTGCGGCAGCTGTCCTTGAGAGCCAGTAATTCTAGGTTAGCTTGAACAACATCTTCGACCACATAATCACTTACCATCAGGTGAGATAGTGGTCACAGGATAACCTATCAAGCATAAAAAAAAACATCTCAAAACTAAAGTGCCATTAATTAGTGACTGTTAGCGACGCATTGCAGAATACCATTTACTTTTTAAAGTAGAGGTAGTATTAATATATAATAACTATTGATTCATGCATTCGCACTAACCTTACAAAACGGTCATATTACGCATAGAAGCAATAAATCATTGTACTATTGATCTGTTGATCGTAAATTTTCGGAATAAAAAGTATAGAACAAACAAGTCTCAATTTCACGTAGGCAACTCCTGCTTACGGCCTGTGTCTCGCTTTTCGGACCCCCAGATTACGTCATGTATCCTTGGCCAGTTACAGTTGTTGAGTCTCATGTGCCTTTAATTTTATCTCAAGTACTGCTGCCGGAACACACTATTACGTGCTTGGCGACAGGTTTTGTACTTAATGTGGTAGCTAGCCATAGAACATCTTCGACCACATCATCACTTACCATCAGGTGAGATAGTGGTCAAAGGCTAACCTATCTGCCACAAAAAAAAAAAAAACTGATGTTATTCATTATAAAGTTATATCATCAACCTCATAACTGTAGAGATATTAAAAAATGTAGATCTCAAGTGCCCAATAAAATAAAATATACAGTGTGGTTTATTTAAACCTTACCTCCTTTTTTCAGAAATAAGAACCATACAATATCTGAATACAATAGACAAATTGAGGAGTTAAAAAATGAAATTTGCGCTCTTCAGTTACAAATAAAAAATACTGAACAAAATATATTAGATGTTAATGATTTAAATAAAAAAATAGCCGACATATCATTAAATGATCAAAAAAGAGCTAACTTTGATGAAGCAAAGAAAAAGGATGAGGAAGAAAATGTAATTGTCATTGATAATCTAAAGCTCCAAATCAAGAAATTAGAAGAGCAATGTGACAAACTAGAAATGGAAGTAAGTAGCAAACAAGTTGAATTAACTTCGCTTGAAGAAACAATTACCATTCGCGATAGTCTTTGCAAAGATCTGCAAGACAAACTTACAGGTATGGAGAACTGCCTAGAACAAACAAGACAACACTTGGAGATGGTCAAAGGGCATCATGCTTTAGCATTAGAAGCTAATGAAAGTATCAGAAGGGAATATAAAGCTGAACTAGAAACCCTTAAAGCTAAATTGGATGAAGAAAAACAGGCTATAATTAGCAAATGCAAATCAGATCAAGATAGTGTTAAGGCTAAGTACAATGCATTAATTGAATCAATAAAAGATCAGATGTTAAGAGAAAAGTATGATATTGTTCAAGATCTAGAACAGCAGCTAAACAATAAAGACCTAGAAATGAAAGCGAAACTTGAGCAGATTGATGAGGCCACTCATGAAAAATTAAAGATCTGTGAAATCCAATTTGAAGAACGAACACGGAACATTCAAGATCACTGCGACCAGCAGCAACAAAAAATACAGTTCCTGGAAAAACAAACTAATGAATTTCAATATAACATCAGTCTTGCAGAAGAACAAAATTTGATATTGCAAAAGGAGATAAATTGTTTGAAAAACGAAAGCAAATCATTATTATTGGAGAAGTCTAAACTTGAAAAAGATATAGATGAACTGAATGAAGTATCTAAACAAAAGCTAATAGACTTTGAAAATGAAAAAAACAAACTGACTGCAGAAGTTGATAGAATAACTAAAGAGAAGAACAAGTTTGAGATGTCCCTTTCTGTGACTAGAGATATTGTACAAGTATTAACCATGAGATTGCGAGAATCTGACAATGACTTTGAGAGCTTGGAAGATCAGTTACAAGCCTTGACAAATTCAAAAGCAGAGCTAGAAAAAGAGCTGTCCTCTATCAAAATTACTCTAAACAACACAGTCATGGAATGCAATGGATATAAAGATGCTTTAGTAAACATATTAAAATCTAAAGCAGCATTGGCTAAGGAGCACACGCGGATAATGGAGCATAATGTATCTCTCATTGAAAGTTTGCAGAATGTCGAAAAGGAAGCTTACCGCGAGCTAGGCACAATTAAAAATGATCTCATTGAGGATGTCGAGTTGTTGAAGAAAGAATCCAGCTCACAGATAAAGATGCTTCGGGATGAGGTCAGTTCACAACTTATTATTTTATTTTAATAAGCTGCAGTCTATATCATATTCCACCCATAGCGATATATTTACAATATCTTTCTGAATATATACCAGAATGTATATTATACTGTCTGATTTAACTATGTCGAATTCATACCAAGTGTGGTCAGTATTTCATGTTGCAACTGCTCAAACTAAGAGTGGCATAAATTAAAATCTTAGTTTTTAAGTCCTTAGCTGCTGCAGGTGTGCTCACTTGCAGCAGCTCACGCATCAAAACACGCGGGCCGCGATCCCCAATCGTTTCCCGTTGGATTGAGCGCGATAGGAGCTATACTTTTTTCAATATAGCAAAATCTTGTCACATTCTAAGAAAATCCACCTTAGTCATACCGTTCCCCATACATTAGGAATATAACATAGTCGATTTCACGTCAAACTATAGAGTGAAGCCTACGAAAATTTGCGTCTCTGATAGCGCAAATCAAGTAGACAGTTTAAATTGTATCGTTCTATAGTAAAATCGTACACCAGACAGCAAAAACCTATTTTTGCAAATATTTATGTTAGAAATTTCAAATTTTCGTGTTGTCTTTGTTTGTTTCCTAATCGTATGTTGTTTTTGTGTTTGTTTCGTTAGTTTTAATCAATTACAAACACACCCTCATACGTTTTTTTACCACAATTAACTCCCATTAAAAAAATATATTAAAGAGCAGGGACTCCTAATACAGACATTCTATGCTTAAGGCGCTCCTGGCCAGAAAACGCCATACAAGAATTAACTTTTCTTAAAGAAAAAACTCGGTTATTAAACTGAAAAAATATATGTTATTTTTAAGCATATTCTTGAGGCGAATCATAAATATGATACACATAATTAATAACTTCACTCGATAGAAAAAAATCCTAAAGTTACCTCTATTTCGAATTTTAAACCGATTTTTGTCTCCCTTTTTAGCAATCTTTAATTTTAAATTATTTTTTAATGCATTACTAATCAATAAAAAAAATGGAATCATAAATAAAAATGTTAAAAAGTTATCATGTTAATTTTATATGATTTTTTAACATGAATTCATGGTATCAGAGCTCGCTCACTTGACCGCCAGTGCGCCCACAGAGCTCGTCGACGTAGGACGTGTCAATTTTTGCGGTCTACCTACGCAGCGCCACACAGGACAAGATCAAAATGAATATCAAACACAACAAATAATCTGGGCTAACTTTTATAAAATCGACTCGTTACGCTTATCTTGATGACTCCCTGATTGCCGGTGAATGACAATAGGTACCGTGATAGTTCCAAAGTACCTATTATCACAATATTGTGCGCATGGTACCGACTTCGACAAGTTATTTTGAACTTTTGGGTGTTGAAGTCGGTTCCATTATTTGGTATTATTTTAATGTTTAAATTTTTTTTAAATCAATCTAGCTGAATGCCTATTATTTCGTACCCAGTGTTGGGCTTTAATTATTAACTTCATTTTACTATTATATAATCGAAACTGTGCTAGGTATATTATTTTCAGTATAGATTTACTCCACCCTTGTTTAGTTTTTATATGATAAAAATAATATAAATTATAAATTAGAAAGTTAGTATGTATGTTATTAACCGATTAAAAAAAAAATACTTAAAAATGGAACCAACTTCAACACTCAAGTATAAAATAATTTGTTGAAGTCGGTACCATGATAGTTTCAAAGTACCTATTATCACAATATTGTGCGTATGGTACCGAGTTCAAGTTATTTCGTACATTTGGGTGTTGAACATGGTTCCATTTTTGGTAAAAAAAAAATTGAATTTATTTTAGTGACCCTTGCTACTTACGGGATCGATTGTCATTCATTGTCAACGACTATATCATCAAGATAGGTCAATATGTTTCAGTTATTGGAGTGTAACTCAAAACTGAAATGTTTTTTTTTCCTATCTTGATGATATAGTCATTGCCAATGAAGGACAATCGATTTCGCAAGTAGCAAGGGACACTAAAATAGGGGAATTTTTTTTTACCCAAAAATTTAACCTACTTTATCACTCAAGGGTGTGAAATAACTTGTCGAAGTCGGGACCATGCGCACAATATTCTAATAATAGGTACTTTTGAACTATCATGGTACCGAATTCAACAAGTTATTTCGCACCTTTGAGTGTTGAAGTTCAGCCCAATATTTCGCTGCAAAATTTTTTTTTAACCTCTTACCTCCAACACCGCTGAATGGATTTAGATGATATAACGTATTCTACTTATTATCTCGATTTTCCGAACGGTTCCTGAAGGACCGGGAAAACCAATTTTGATGAATGGAGTCTAGCTATGTTGTAATTGATTAATAATAATAATGTTTATTATGAAAGAACTTAAGCTATGAACTTACACATAAAATATTAAATCAGAATATAGAATGTATCGTTATTATACGAAAAATGTAAGTCTATTCATGATCACTGAGTCTCACACTAGGGTGACCTGTGTCGTGAGATTCAGTACCTTCCTTTTTGGAATTACTCTATCAAAGTTAATAATATAAATGAAATAGTAACTAAATAATAATTAAAGAAGTATTTTTACATTACAAAGGCACAACTACTTATTAATAAGATAATAGACAACGATAAATAATACAGAAAACAGAAATATCTCAGGTGGTGTATTGTGTAAATAGATATTTATTATATATATTGTGTGTGTAGATACGTGTGAGTTAAATAAGTATGTGCTACTTATAAATTATTAAAGTAGGCATAGTTCGATTAGTTAAATTATGTAGAAATTTGTTTTTCTTTTTAATGATTAAGAGCTACTTTAAACTTTAAGGAATTGGTAAATATAAGCTACAAGACTGTCAGTTCTGGATGTGGTAAATTATAGAAATAGAAAAAAATAATATGGGCCTGGTCCACCATCCGTGGCATCGACCTGGAGTTAGTGGTGGTATCACTTGGAAGCTAATAGTCTTCACTAAGCATTGCGACTATTACGCGTTTGGTCTTTGGTTAAATGTTAGACAAGCTTGCCAGAAGCGCGGAGCGCGACGACTGGTTTAGGAGCAGGCCCCTCATTGTCATACATACATTGTTAGCAGATTTTCGGCATTCTCGTAATTCAGGGTACTAAGCCAGGAAATTATCTTTTGTTTGCACACAAAACGTGTCACATTTAAAATTTTTAAGGTTTTGTCCAAGTGCTGGTACAATCTTGGTCCTTTTGATGAGAATGCTCGCTTGCCAAGTAACATATTATTTAAGGGATTTTCCTAGGTGTTGTACCGAGAGGTTCGTTTGGATCTAATGACAGTGTCAAGGGATGTCTTATGAAAGTGCAGAGCAGCTGCTAGAACATATAATTGTCTAACTCTAAGATATTTGGTTTCATCATACAACAAGTCAGTAGAATACCTAAATGGCTTTTTGTATGATACCTTAAGAATAGCTCTTTGGGCTCTTTCTATTTTGAGAAATTGCGTTTTAGTGGCTGCACCCCAGCAAACGATACAGTAACTAAGAATGGATTTACACAACGCTAGATAAACTATTCTGATTGTATTTGGGTCGGCTACTGAACTCAACCTTCTAAATATGTGTATCATTTTTCTAAGACGACCACACTGGGTGTTAATTTGATATTCCCACGATAGTCGATGATCAATGATCACACTTAGGTACTTAATTTTGTCGACTTGCTCTAATTTAGGGCAGGAACAGGTTAGATTTGAGAGTGAATCGCATGAGTGAAGTTTTAAATTCATGGTTCTTGGAGGTTGACTATGTTCTAAAATACGAAATGCCAATTATTTTGTCTTGGTCACATTTATGCCTATAAAGCATTCCATGTTAATGATCTATGTTTATGGTGTTTAGGTAGAGAAGAAACGAATGTTGTGTGTATTGGCGACGGAACATGCGGGTCAAGCCGCGGCAGCTGCGGAACAGTCGCGAGAGCTGCTGTCACAGGCCGCCAATGAGATAACGCGTCTTGAGACTGAGAATAACCGCTATCAACAAGAGGTAAAAACAACAATATTGGTACTGAGAATATTTAAAAAAAAAAATTTTTTAGTTACTAGCCTCTGCTGCCGCTGCCCATGAGGCATTATTAAACTCCTAATTACTTAATATATAGGAATTTGAAGTTTCTGATGTGTCACATATCATCAAAATCTCTTCAGACATTAAAGAAGTAAGTATCATCTTAAGAAACATAAACTGCACATTTTTATATCAGTGGGACGAGATACCACTAAATTGATGCTTTATTATTCCGATAAGTCTGGCTAACTGATGTCCGCTTGTGGTGTTTAATAGATTGCATTGCAGTGATTAATATCAGTGTAATTATTAGAAAGCAAAACAATCTAACATAACTACTGACACTAATCTTGCTTCCTGGAAGGAACTTGCTTCCTGCAAGGCAGGTGGGGACCATGGATTTCACCTGGCGTACATTTCGCATCATTATGGCAGTCTGTGGTTTTGGTGTTATTGCCATTCTCCATATTTATATAGTTAGAGTATTTCGCGAGGTCTTCTACTTTTAAATGTTCATTATACGTGAATTTTTTGAAGCAATGATCGTTGAGCAGTAACAACTATGGACTACCGTGCCGCAAGTCCACGGTTCAATTCCCATCGCTGGCTTTAGTTTAACTGCATGGTAGAAGGGCATTTTTCGATTCCTCGCCTGGCTAGTTATGAACCTCAAGTAGAAAATCTGTCGCCAAGCACCTAAAAGTGTTTTCTGACAGCAGTTCTTGAGAGCTAGTATATTTACACTCACATAAGACTTAACAACTATGTCTCAGGTTGTCGGGCGCAGTGCAGTTCATGACTTGTACCTAACAAAATGCATTTGTTATAGGCAGAGGTTAGTCCGCTTATCATCAGGAGGGCCTCATGCTTGTTCCATCACAATAACAAGCTTGTTTTTTTTTTTCAGATACATGATCAACAATCTTTGGTTGTTGAGCTATCTCTTCTGCGGCAAGAAAATGAAGAGCTGACTATGACAGTAGCCAAGCAATCTTCTATCATCGATAAAATGAAAAAAGAAGTTGATCAGCAACAGAACAAACCCAAGTCTCCATCGCTCATTCGGAAGACGCATAAAATCGGCAAAGAGAACTTGCAAGTCATTTCTCCTTTGCGCGAACGTAATCACTAATTTAATTGCCAGAGTTTAATGTTTGAAGTGACTGCACTGTGCAGGTAAAATTACGTGTGTCTTATCAAGTAATAGTTTTGGATGTCTTATGCCCCTAAAATTGATTATTTATATAAAATCACAACTGTATATCACCGAAGCAAAGAGGTGGCTGATAAATCTGCTATTTTAATATTCACAAAATAATGTTGACGATTCTATACATATTTTCTAAAATTTAAATAGTTCTTATTCTGTTCACAATAAAATCCAAATTATAGAGCTTGCAAATGAAATCAATTCTGTTTAAACTATAATCTGAATTTGTACAACGCTGCTAACGAAATTATGGTAGTTTAACAAATAACAAAATAAAGCCATATACAAATTCAATATTTTTTGTTCTAAAGACTAGTGAGGTATGTTTTAGTTTCGCATACATTGCTTCGTTTGAGGCTGTGATTACGTACACCTCGGACAATGTTTTCTGAGTGTGTCTATGTATTCTGAAAATTAATATCACATGTTAATTTGTATTTCATTGGATCTCTATTTTCATGTTGGAAGGTAAATTTAAGTATGTTCCTGATATATTTATTGTCGGTTTGATTGTGTATTGATTGTTAAAATTATTTATCAGTAGGTGATGATTTATTGTTTTTTATACCGTTTTTGACATTGTTTATTTATTATATTATAATCATCCTTAGAAGTTCAGTGTAGCGTCTTGCTACCTAGCTATCTTTTCCATAAAGGTGTGAAATAAATAGCCATTATGTAAATGTGTTTACTTTTATTTTCTAAGATCTAAAACCATGGACCCCCAAGCTATTTTGGATAAGTGACTCCTTTCCCAAAATGAACTGTTACCTCAGACCCCCATAGCCAAATTACCTAGTTTTAAGATGAACCTTCTTATTCATAATGGTCCGCTAACTTAAAGGCATTGCTAGAGAGTGTTATTTTTCATTCTGACTTAGGTCAATAGAAGACAGAGTGAGAATTAGCAATACTTTAAGTTATCAGAAATTATGAATAAGGGGGCCTATAATTAGTTTTATTCTATTGAATACCTAGGTACTAAGGAACCAATTGGAAAACTGTACTTGGTTAAGTGAGTAAAGTTGACTTCATTTTCTCATCAAAATTTTACTAAATAAAAAGACATATAATTCACTAAATATCAAGTTTAATTTATAATGATTATTACAAATTAAGTACATACTTAAAGAATCTGTAGGTAGGAAATTATATTTAAAAGAGTATCAATTCGCAAAGAGAATAGGTATGATGACGGAAAAGCTATAAGGTATTTTTCAGCAATGTTCCACAATGTAGGATACTGTGTTTCAATGTTGAGTTGCCACTAGAACTTCTGATAGCCTTGGTCGAACTCAACTCATGCATTATCACATTGGCTTCTTCTATGGGTGTGGTATTGTACGGATTTATCATGATCATATCAGCTCAAAACCATCTTAGTGAGCACTACAATGAAGCTATAAGTTTAATGGATCTTGTGACCACCAATATGGAGAGTGTGAGAACTACTGAGTGTGCATGCTCAAAGTCTCATAATCAGCAACCAACTAGAGATTCAATACCAACAATTTGTCATACAGTTCAGCCATTGAATAAAACATGCACTGAAGCAGTACAGAAGGAGAATCAAGGTATCACCTCAAACCAGGATATGGTTACCAAAGTATTAGTTTTTTCAGATGCAATAGGCAGAAATTTTGGTTCTGTGCTTTGTAATTCACTAGACTGCTCTGTTGAAAATTACTGCATGCCTGGTGCTTCTTATGCTCAAATTGAGAAAAAAATTATGTCTGCTGCAATTGATAGCAATACCATAGTCATTGTCTATTTAGGCCAAAGTTTAGGTATAGACAGGAAACAGGTTATAGCAAATGTAACCTCATTGTTAAGCCTTAATGCATTTAAAATTATGTTATGTGCTTTTCCTTACTCAGATGCACTAACTAAAAGTCAGAATGAGCATATTAACTGCTTAAATACAATTCTATATAATATGACATGTCGTCATAAAGACAAACTTTTATTTTTTGACTGTAATAAATTTATTACTAAATTTATGTTGACTCAGGATAGGATGTACCTACCTAAGAAATGTAAGAATTTAATTGCTACTTTGGTAGCTTATAATATTGAGTCGGTTATAGGAAATATAACCATGTCTTCTATTGACGATACAGATTTTAGTACATGTACTAATACAAATGTTGAGTCAAACTGTTTAAACTTTTAAGTCCGACAACAGGGAAGTGTTTTGACATAGCACTGTACTACCAAAATATAAATCGCATCTCTGGCAAAATACTTGAAATTGAAATGCTCTTAGATAAATATCCTTTTGATATATTATGCTTTACTGAAACATGGCTAAGAGCTGATACAATGTTATTTAATGTTAAGAATTTTAGTGTAGGCAGTGCGTTTAACAGATCATCTGCAGAAGGAGGAGGGTGTATTATTCTTGTAAAAAATAACTTAAAATTTAAAGAACGCCGTGACTTAGTCAGATGTTCTGTTGAACGTGTCTGTGAAGTTGCTTGTGTGGAGGTGGACAGGCATCTTGTGTTGTGTGTATATCGACCACCAACAGATGAAGGTCGTGCTCAAAATTTTACAGAATTCTTAGCCACTCTGGAAAGTATACTACTAAAAATTTCTAAATGTAAAAAACCCATATTTGTATGTGGTGATTTTAATGTAGATATTTTATTGAAATCTAAAAATAAGACTGATCTTATTTCATTGTTTAAGTCATTTAATTTGAAATTTCTATTCTGTGAGCCCACTAGAATAACAGATACTTCAGCTACCTGTATAGACAATATATACTCGAACTGTAAGACTAAACAAAAGTCAATAATGAAGGGTGTTAGATCTGATCATGAGGGCCTGGCAATTAGATTTGATGGAAGCAAAGAAACTGCAAGGTATGAAATTGAACATAGGCCGTTAACAACCAGTAGGCTAGAAATACTCAGTACCAATATAGAAGCTAAGCTTGCCATTACAAGTTTTTCTCATAGTGACCCGAATGACATTTATAATAGTTTATTCTCTCTAGTAAATACTGAGTTTCAAAAAGTTTGTCCAAAAATAAAGAAACAAGTAAATGGAAAGTTGAAGTTCGGTGATTGGGCAACTACAGGTATTCGAAAAAGTAGAGATTATTTGTATGATCTGTATCGCAGGAAGAATTTGACATCCTGCAAGCAGTTTCGTGATTATGTTAGGAACTATTCAAAAATGTTTAAGTCTGTTTGCTTGTGTGCTAAATCTCTTTTGATTAGAAATAAAATTAGCAAGTCTAAAAATAAAATAAAAACCATTTGGAATACTATAAATACTGAGACCGGAAAAAATAAACCTAGAGATTCTACATATGTCTTAAATGTTGATAAAAATCAAATATCTGATCCAATACAAGTGGCAAATATATTTGACAATTTTTTTTCTAACTTACCCCTAGAAGTCACTAAGTCATTGGATGCATGTCCCGATGTAGCAGAAACTCTGCTAATACATAATGTCCCCTGCAAATCACCGGACTTTTCTTTCAGACACACAACAATATTTGAAATAATAAAGACATTTAAAAATTTAAATGTTAAGAGCACCGAAGACTTGTGGGGTATGTCAGTTAAAGTGGCAGAGTCTATAATATGCATTATTGCACCATATTTAAAAACAATATTCAATCTTTGTATTGATAAAGGAAACTTCCCCGACTTAATGAAACAAAGTAAAATCACTCCAATTTTGAAGTCGGGGGCTACATCTGACCCTTGCAATTACAGACCTATTTCTATCTTACCTGTTCTGAGTAAAGTATTCGAAAAAATTATGCTCAAACAACTTCTATCCCATTTTAATGAGCATAATATATTGAATGAGAATCAGTTTGGTTTCACAAAGAGCAGATCCACAACAGATGCAGGTGCTCAATTGATGTCACATATACTTGAAGCCTGGGAGAGTTCACAGGATGCTATTGCCATATTCTGTGACCTTTCTAAGGCATTTGACTGTGTAGAGCACCGCACTCTGATTCGAAAACTTTCACATTATGGTATTCGTGGAAAAGCTCTGGATCTTATAAAGTCATATCTGTCAGACAGGCTACAGAAGGTTAGAATAAATGGCAATACTTCTTCCGGGTCTTTGGTAAGAATAGGCGTACCGCAAGGATCAATTTTAGGACCTTTTCTGTTTCTAGCTTATATAAATGATCTGCCTTGCATGGTTAAAAATTTCTGCGATATAGTTTTATTCGCAGATGATACCTCCCTAATTTTTAAAGTAGATAGGAGGGATAGTGAACTTATTCATGTAAATAATGTGTTATCTATGATCTCTAAGTGGTTCGCGGCTAATAATCTTCTCTTAAATTCAAAAAAGACCAAATGTTTAAAGTTTTCTTTACCAAATGTTACTTATGTTGAACCAAACATTAAGCTTGGCCTAGAAAAACTCTCTTTTGACAATGCGACAGTCTTCCTGGGAATTAAAATGGATTCAACTTTACAGTGGAATCCACATATACATGATCTATCTGGAAGACTTAGTTCTGCTGCATATGCAGTTCGTAAGATAAGACAGCTAACAGACGTAGCTACTGCTAGGCTCGTTTATTTCGCGTACTTCCACAGTATTATGTCTTATGGTATATTGCTGTGGGGAGCTGCTGCTGAGATAGAGACAATCTTTATCTTACAAAAGCGTGCAATTCGAGCCATATATGAAATGGATCCTAGGGAATCCCTGAGAGATATTTTTAAAGAAATTGATATTTTAACTTTACCAAGTCTATATATATTTGAAAATATTATGTATGTTCGTAAAAATTTGAGCAAATTTAAATCAAACAGTGACACTCACGATTATAACACTAGGAATAAAGATAAAATAGCGGTGCCAGGTTTTAGATTAGCAAAGACAAATAAAAGGTCCTTCTTAGGAAATTGTGTGCGGTTTTATAATAAATTGCCCAAACATATTACAACGCTCACAGAAAGAAAATTCAAGTTGCATGTGAAGAATATTTTGATAAAGAAATCTTACTACACAGTTTGTGATTACTTAAACGACAAAAATGCTTGGACTGGTTCGCCTCTGCCAAGCTAGCGCCTAACACCTACGTAATGTAAATTAAGTATTGTAATAATTTTATTATATTATGTACTTAACACATTTTTAAAAAAACCTTTAAAAGAATGGCCCCGAGTTTCTTGCCCGTTCTTCTCGCAGTGGCTCTATAACTTTTGTTTGCTGAACGTGGCAGTACAATGTAGTATATTTCAATATTAAAATTTGTAATTGACCTTCATAAGAGCGTCGTAGACGCCTAAATTGAATAAATGATTTTGACTTTGACTTTGACTTTGATGATACAATAATATAATAATAATAATAAAAATCGTTTATTACTGCAAAGCGAAACATATTATAACATAAAGCATAGGTAGGTATGGTACAGTTGCTATAATATTACAAATTACTCACTACATACACATAATAAAACAGATAGTTAGCAGACTTTCGTTTTCCAAACACGCTAAATATCTTTTGATTCCTCCCTAGGCAAGCCTGTATCGAGGAAATCTTAGGATATACAACAATACGATTACAGTATTCTCTTTGGTTTTCGGTAGCGTATGCATTACCCCAGCAAGAAAATCACTTCTGGAATAAATTGAGTTCTACAAATAATTAGTGCCTTATACGCTGTAAATGTGCACCAAATAATAAATTTGTGCACTTTGCCGTTTTGTTGGAAAAAAGGAAAAACCAATTCTGCTGGAGTAACGTTGTTCCAGCAGGAAAATTTTAATCTAATGATCGGAAAGAAAGATCTCAGCCCGCGCTCAGTACGCAGACAATCGCGACTGCGTCGCAGTGACGAATGGACGGTGTGTAATTTTCTTTAACGAAAAATAAGTTCATATACATACTTCATATGACGAATAGGATATATTCTGCTGTTTTTGTTGAATGATTTCGTCAATAACGCATCCAGAGATAACTTTTTTTAGGTTACCTGTAAACTCTGAAAGGTAAGACTATAAAATTAATTTACTTACTAGTAGGTAGGTTACCTATAATAACATACAAAAAAAATAGAAAGAATGTAAGCATAAACCTGCATTTTCATTTGATATCTTATAAGTTGCCTGAGCGTAGGAATATACAATAAAAAAAATATTTCGTCAAAATAAAAATCTAAACTATACCTATTATGAAAATATTAACAAATTCCTCTTTAAGTATTTTATGTGTGACTGTACGGACAAGAGCTTCCATTAATACTACTTATTAAAGAAGATCATCAATATGTATGAAACCGTCGCTTTTTTGCTATCTTTCGAATTTGATCGGATAACCAGTAATCTCGCTTCGTTTTAGTTTTTTGTTCAAATCTTCTTTAATACTTTACATAGGAAGCTGAAATTTTCAGTATATATTTTTCATTAAACGCACTAATTGTTGGTTAACACTGAAACATGTTGAGTTAATTCTATTTCTTGCATTTTGATGTCTAATTATGACACTGTCGGTTGCGACATATATTGATATTATTGATAAATGCGTGTATATTTTGTCTAATAATTTTACTTTTTATGAATGGAATTACAAGAAGAACCAAATACCGTTTTTAGTGAGTACAACCGTTTGTTCGTTTTAGCGCTAGACATATTTTTTTTATTTTCGTAATTGCATAATTACGTAAAAATGGTACAGATTTTTGAAAACCTAATGGTGTCACAAATAAGCACAAATTAAGAGCTACTAATATACTTTTATTGTAAGATCGCTCAATTATTGGTTTTCGAGAAAATGGATTTTGCTAAACGTTACTCCAGCAGGAAATGAAATATCTCGAAAACCTTACGACGCACAAATATAATTTTTTGCGCACATTTATGCACAAATATTAGCTATCTGTCCATATACTTAATTTTTCTTTCCGATCATTAGATTAAAATTTTCCTGCTGGAACAACGTTACTCCAGCAGAATTGGTTTTTCCTTTTTTTCAACAAAACGGCAAAGTGCACAAATTTATTATTTAGTGCACATTTACAGCGTATAAGGCACTAATTATTTGTACAACTCAATTTATTCCAGAAGTGATTTTCTTGCTGGGGTAATGCATACTTCGGTAGCAAGTACAGTATGCATTTTAACTTAAATAATATTTAACTTGAAAAGTTCAAAAGTAAATATTGTACATCATTGTTACAAGTAACATCATGAATGAAAATTACACTATTGATATATACATGAGTAAATAAATATATATAAATATTACATGTAACCCACATAAATACGATAAATACATCACAAAATAAATCTTTGAATTGTAACAAGATATGTATATTAAAGCTTATCTACTTTTTAATGATCAAAATATCTTCCGTATTATACATCAATGTTAATAACCATTTATGAATTAAAATCCGTGCCTCCAGGTAACTTTTATTTTTAATATCACAGTAATGGAGAACACAAAAGGGTCAAAATATTACTATCAAATACACATAACATCAAAGCGTAGATCATGTACATAACATTACTTTTTATTTCACTTCAATGCAGGCAGTATTTCCAAAGTTATAGCGATGAGAAGTTTAAGCCCTTTTTTGAATTTCGTAGATTACGCGGGCTCATGCTATGTCGTCACAGCCGCCCCGTTCGGCCCGCGAGTGGGACACGGTGCGGCGCTCGGTCCGGTGATACGTACGTCTCGTTTAATTTTTTTCGTTTGACTTCGAGTTTATTCCGATTACGATCGTTTATATCCGATTACACTAAAGTGAAACTGTAGTGTGTAGAATGGAAGAAGGATTTCTTAAAGATCAAACGGACAAACTGCCAAGAGTGTTTGATGCTCAATAACAGGATATTATGGCTGCCGAAATTTATGGAATAAAGATGAAAAGGTATGTATGTTCTAAGTAAGCACTAACTACTCACGGGTAATAATTTGTTCAAACTTAAACCTAACTGAAAGTGTGTGTGTGTGTGTGTGTGTCATTTAGTAGGTACCGATTATGGGCGGTGATAAAAAAATACTAGGTAGGTAGGTATTCGCAATGAACATCTCGAGGTTGACGATGACGGTCACGCGTCCTGACGCGATTTACTGACGCGTGTTTAACATTTTTTAGTCATCCCAAAATATTTTAACCATTAAGTGAGAACATACTTAATGAATTTGTATGCTTTTTGCAATGATGGCTCAGTGGCATTGGCTATGGACTGCCGCGCAGCATGTCCATTGTTCGAATCCCGCCGCGGGCTTGAGGTTCGACGCATCGTGGAAGGGAATTTTTGCGAATGCCCGTCTGGCACCCACAAGCAGAAAATCTGTCGCCAAGCACCTAACGGTGTGTTCCGGCAGCAGTCCTTGAGAACCAGGGAATCTGCAGGCTCATGAGACTTAACAACTGTCATGTGAGTCCATGGTTCGAATCCCGCCGCGGGATTGATCTTCTTCACCGCATTTTTCGCTAGCCAGGCGGGCATTCGCAAGTTAAAAAGTAAAAAATCTGTCGCCAAGACCTAACGGTGTGTTTAGGCAGCAGTCTTTAAGAACCAGTGAAATTACAGGCACATGAGACTTAACAGCTATGTCTCAAGGTGAGGGGCGCAGTGCAATTTGTGACTTGTGACGCAATGCATCTTATATAGGCAGAGGTTAGTCCACTTAACATCATCAGGTGGGCCTCGAGCTTGTCCCATCACATTTTTAGGGTTCCGCACCCAAAGGGCCTATTACTGAGACTTCGCTGTCAGTCCGTCCGTCTGTCCGTCCGTCCGATCGTTTGTCGCCAGGCTGTTTCTCAAGATCGATTATAGCTAGATAGTTGAAATTTTCACAGATGATGTATTTTTGTTGCCGCTATAACAACAAATACAAAAAGTTGCCAAGTGCGAGTCGGACTCGCGCCCGTTAAAACAAACAAAGGTTAAAATATGAACTCTAGTGTTGTATAGCTAATCGTACGGAACCCTACGTGCGCGAGTCCGACTCGCACTTGGCCGATTTTTTTTTGTTGCTGATAGGTTAATCCACAATCTCACCTGGTGGTAAGTGACAATTAACAGGCTTAATCTAGACTTACTGGCTCTCAAGGACAGCTGCCGGAACACACTGTAGGGTGCTTGGCGACAGATTTTCTACTTGAGGGTAGTTTCTAGCCCGGCGGGCATTCGCAAAATGCCATTCCAACATGCAAAACGTAAAATAAAATGCGCTTTAGTTTTAAGGCCCATTCTATCAAGTCTTCAAATGACTGTCATCCACGTTTTCTTCATTTTTGGGTCCTCAGGCACATAAAAAAAAAAGTTTGTCGGGTGTTTTAACTGTTGAATTGAAGCACTGAGGCACTATAAAGTAGGTTTTTGTCCATTTTTACCGCAGATGACTTTATAATTTTGATTTTAACTGCGCAGCGGCGTGCGAACGAGAGCGCGACTGTTGAATGACCGGGCTGTGACGTCATCGGCTAGTGAGTGCCCGCCCGCGTTTTTAAAAACCTTCGGCCGGAAATACGCACTTTGATCGTTAATATCTCAGCCATTTTTTAAGATATGAAAATAGTAAAAACACAGTTTTTCTCGTAATTTCTTGTAGATTTTTTTTGGCATGTAAAGTAAAAAACGTTTGTCAGACCCATTGCATACAGTGTTATAAACATGGTATTTTACAAAATTGCCAAACCGTTTCGCAAATTCAGTAAAAGTAAAAGGCTTAGTTAATCTATAAACTATATTTCCTCGTAGTCACAAGATTGGATTATCATTTTGTGTACAGCCAGCGATGTCTTGGATATAAAAAGCTGTCGTACATTGAGTACTTCAGCTTCTTTAAATACCAAAGTAGTAGGATATCTGTAAGGCTTCCCCAGCATATTTTTCAGAACCGATCGTTGTGCCCTCTCTGCAATGATTGCAAAAACTTTTGCAGCCTTACCCCAACATGATATACAATATTATACTATAAGAAATTGGCAGAGTGCGTAGTACACAGATTTTAGGGTTTCCATACATGCTGCATTTCGCAAACTTCACATGACATGTATAACCTTTCTAATTCTGGCTGACAAATTCACAATATGCATCTGAAACATTAGGTTCTCGTCAATGTGTACACCAAGATATTTTACCAAGACTTTCGTGCGCTTGAGAGATTCACATGAAGAACAATTTTGCATTTGGCACAAATTGGTATGAATTTTAATACAAGTGTCAATTTTTGGAGCTGAAGTTGCAGTTATCTGGAAACATATAAACATGTTTTTTTTTTATTTAGTGTGAGGAGATTATTTTGTAGCCACTTAGAAATCGATAACATGCCGTTCTCTGCAGAGGAGAGTACCGATGGCCAAGTTTTACCATGAAAGATAATCGCAGTGTCGTCTGCGTAACACAAGATGTCGGCGTTTTCTAGGGCAATGTTATGGATGTCATTGATATATAACAGAAACAATGTAGGCCCAGGAATGCTTCCCTGCGGGACTCCAAAATAAACGCTTTGATAACTGCTAATAGTCTGGCCAATCTTTACACACTGCCTCCGTCCCCTTAGGTAGCTTGAGAACCAGTCTAAAGCGATTCCACGTATACCAAAGCACTCTAATTTTTTCAATAGTATAGGGACGGAGACAGAGTCAAAAGCTTTCGCTAAATCTAAAAATACGCCAATACAAGGCTGTTTTGTATCTAGATACGAAGCCACTGTAGACGTAAGAAGCGTAACTGCGTCTTCCGTACTCTTTCCTTTCCGAAGTCCAAACTGCTTAGAGGAAATTAACTTACGAGAATCTAAAAATTTTATTAAGCGCTTATTCACAAGCTTTTCCAGGAATTTGGAAAAAGCACCTAAGAGGGAAATAGGTCTATAATTATCCGGTGAATTTTTCAATCCTCCTTTGTAGACTGGATAAACCATATCTGTCTTCCACTCTGTTGGAAAAACTCCACTGGATAGACTTAAATTTAAAATATGCGTTATCGGAACAACTATCTCATTGTGTACGTGTTTTATTAAACCATTAGTAAAACCATCAATACCTGGGGCTTTGTTGCTTTGTAGGCTTAATATTAGCGTTTGGACTTCATTATAATCAGTTGGGTACAAGAAAAATGAATCAGATGGAGAACTTGAGACTGTTACTTCTCTAACTAAATCTTCAGTTTTATTAATTTGAGACAGAATGCAGATCGCTAACTTTTGGCCCATGTAACGTTAATCGTTACATATATACGTATTTTGTATAAAATATTTACAATCATTATATATTTACACTTATTAAATAACATTTACACCTTAACCTTCTAATAATTACAACACAAACATAAACAAATCATAATATTATTACTTAAATAAATTCATCAACGCGAGCAACATTTTAGTCTCATTCCTTATCGCTCCTATTGTATTGAAGCGCAGCGGCGGAGGTCTGTCCGCGAGCTCGGCTGGACTCGGGCCGCCCCGACACACCGCTCACTGGTTTTGAGGTGAACGCTCAGGCCCGGATCTAGGGGGGGGCGAACCGGGTTATCTGCCCCGGGCGCTAGCTCCAGGGGGCGTAAAAATTCATAAATTTTTCAGCAACATCGTCATCAGAAGAATACGTCCACTATTGAACACACATAAATGAAAATTGGTATCAGAAAGCGCCCTTGCACCTAATTGCACATTCGTAGATTTAGCCAGCTTATGATTTTTTGGCGGGAAAGCGCGGCCGCGTTTTAAATAGGTAAGTACCTACCTACAAAACGTTCGACCATGGCGCGAGAAATGGGCGCTTCTCACTGTGTATTTACTGTTTATATTAGGAGCTTTTATTTCGAGATACCTATCCTATCTAAACTAAATCGGGTTAAAATACTTGTACTTACTACTTGTTTGGTAGTTAAAACGACAAAACACAGCGATAAAGTAAGCATAAGTTTAACTATACCTAGGTAGGAAATAATTTTTAACCTGAAATGTTAAGCGACCTAACCAAACATACCGTGTTAACCAGTTCACGTGCTCAAATAGGTATATTTAGTGAGAATATTTTACACGAGAAAAAAATTAAATCACAACCTGGTACAAAAAAAAATACCTACGTTGATTGGCAATAAACTAAACTTACCGAGCCGCGCGCCGCATCGTGCTAAGCGCCCGATCGGCCGCCATAAGTACGTACAAGTTCTATAACATTATAATTTTTAATTTTTGAATACCTAATTTATTTTATTATCTATTGAAATAATATGACTTAATTCATTGACATCTTTAATTTTCAATTTTCAATTTGGGACACATGATCATATTTATTCATAATTTTATTATTTTCATATAATTATTTGACATTTCTTACTTTAATTATTATTTAGTAACCGGCTAGGTCTCGCGTAATATTTACCGGATATTGCACCGACCAGTTTCGAACTTATTTGAAGTTCTTCGTCTGGGAGTCACGATTGTGCACAGCGTCGAGCGCGGGCCTTAGCACGTAACTGTGTTACAAGTAGTAGCAATATCCGGTAAATATTACGCGAGTCCAAGCTGGTTACTAAATAATAATTATGGACAAAACTCGCGATAGTTTTTAGCTCAAATTTCTTACTTTGACTGATTTGGGCAATTTTATATTCAAATTTTGGCGATGTATGTATAATAACCTTATATTACAATATACAATTTAATAATAAGTATAAGTGGCTATGCCGTTCTTATTATAGCAAATAAATAACGAATTTCACTGCGGGTCGTACCTACCATATCGAATTTTGGTAGAAAATAACACTGTGAAATTGCATACACAACCCTGGATATTAAGGGCTTCTTATACCGCAAATGCTGTTTTTAAAATCAATATGAATCAGTCAAAAATTTACGTAAATTTCTGAAAAAAATATATGTTTCAGTTAAGGATCTTACAGAGTACAATTCGCTTACATTTATAAAATCAGAAGAACTTCGCTCGATAGAAAAAAATACCAAAGTTGCCTCTTTTTAAAATACATTTTCAATACTGTGCCTAAAGTAATAAACTTATTGACCTTATTTTTACACCAATCTTTAGATAAATCATTTTTCTAGTGCAAATCGCTGAGGTGGATGTTGTAGTGTTATTTTCCTATTAATGATGCCTAAAAACCTACAAACCCGCGAGCGGCGCAACGCCCGCGGGCTTCGCAGTCGCGCGGTGGCGCTTACCAACGACGGACCTGTGCCAGTGCCAGTCAGCCCGACGCGCGACGTGCGACGTGCAGTGATTTACGAAAATAAACTAAAATTGATCTGGCCAAGTCGTCACTATGGCTAACAAACGCAATAAACGAAGAAAGTCACTACGAGCTATATCAAAGACAAACAGGACGAATGCATTACAAAGAAATGCTAAGTAAGTACAGTACTTGCACGAAGGTACGTGTTTATTTATTTCTTATTTATTAAGTAGGAACCTATAATGTTCTCCTAAAATATTACCTACTTAACTCTATACTTAGTTTGTAGGTTAGGTTTCCTTGCCACAGTATAGTTAAAGCAGTTTATGTACGGAAAGAAATATGGAATTATAAACTAGTAACGTTTGAAAGGAAATACTTTGGCATAATGTATGGGACACAGTCTACCAAAATCAGTATAACCATATTATTTTTTATAATACTTAGTAGGTACTAAGGTAATTCTGGCATTTTAGGAAGATTATTAGGCAGATATCACGTATTTGTTACTTTTATCACCAATATTTATTCAAATGAAATGTAATGTATTTTTTTCACTTATTTCAGTGCATTGAGATCTTGTACCAAAGAAGGTACTTACACGTCGAATAAATGTACCGATGACCAGAACGCGAAGAACAATACATACTTATTACCTATACTTACCTGTTTGCTTATAGCTAATCTAACTGCTATTGTACTCCTTAGCCACAGATTAACCAATAGGATGAATAATAATTTAATATACTAATAATAGTTAAATAACAAATACTTCCACAATTAAACGCTTTATTGGCAAACAATACCAATATGTTAATATATTGAAGTTCGTTGCGAAAAATTTATTACGATTTTAGACTTCCATGTACTTACTCATTTTTTTTTTATTGCTGATAGTAGGACCACTTTGACCACAATCACACGTGATGGTAAGTGATGATGTGGTCGAAGGTGTTAACAAGCTTAACCTTCTCTGACTCTTCAGGACAGCTGCCGGAACACACCGTTAGGTGCTTGGCGACAGATTTTCTACTTGAGGGTGGTCGCTTGCCAGGCGGGCATTCACAAAATGCCCATCTACCATGCGGTGAAGCTCAAGCCCGCGGTGGGATTCGAACCATGGACCTGCTGTGCGGCAGTCCACAGCCAAAGCCACTGAACTATCACTGCTTCAAAATTTTTGAATTATACCTTGCATTTATTTTTTAAAGAAATGAATTATGGAAGTGAATCAAATTCTGTTGTGGACCAATATAACAAGCCTAGCAGCAGGTGAATTTGATGATACTGAGTAAGTTTCGAGAGCGCTCCTTTGTAATTAACTTATGGTCCCGTATGGCTGACCTAAATGACCTCAAATTTTACAAATTACCTAAAGTCACTTATTGTTGCAGAAAATCTAGTCAAGATGACCCTCTTCTCGTAGAGTCTGAAAATCAAGAACACGAGTTTCAACCAGTTTCAGGGAGACGCATCATTGACATCAATTACTTGTTTACTCAATTACAGGAAAAAGCACGTCACAACAATTTATTTGACTGCAAAGCGGGAAATTTTCTGCTAATTAGTGAAAAAAGGATTGGTGTACAGTCCGTATTTAAATTTGAATGCAATATGTGCAAACAGCTTTGCCTTATACAATCCGAAAATACAGACACAGCAAATATAGACGTAAATGTTGCGGCAACCACTGGTATGGTAGCCTCAGGGATTGGTTATTCTCAGTTCGAAGAGCTTTTTTCCTCCATGAATATTCACATATTTTCTACAAAATTTCACAACAAACTGCAGGGACATGTTTACGATAGTTTTGAAAACACAGCAGCTGAATCCATGAATGCTGCTGCTGAAGAAGAAAAAGAGTTGAAAATTGCAGAAGGTCGCACCAAAAATGGCATACCAGTGGTTGATATTTACGTTGACGCTTCTTGTTGTGTTCAATCGTACGGATCCAACTATAAGGCTGCGTCTGCAGCAATTATTGGAAGAAGAACCGGCAAAATTATTTTTCTGGCGGTAAATACTGCCTTGTGTGCGCTCGCGCGGAAAGCAAGAATTATCCACCCAATGAGCACAAATGTTACAAGAATTACTGTATTATTTGTAGAGTGGCTGAGTACGATTCGTATGATTAAGTCTTTCATAGAAAAGAAATTTGTCTTGTCTTGATGCCTCGTTTTAGGGTACCGTAACCAAAGTCGAAACAGAACTCTGTTATGTTATGTTAAATCTGTTACTCTGTTGTAAACGGTATGAATTATAAAACTTTAGTTCAAATATTTTGTTAAGATATTATATTTATCAGCCCAAAACCATCCAAACGGAGACGGCGGAAGTCCCTGTTGCTCTAAAGCTTGAGATCACGCCAATAACCCTGAGGCCCTGTTTGTGTGGGTGAGCGCAGGATGCTTCAGATCAGATGTTTGGTGTGGCAATGGTTATGGACTGCCGCACAGCGGGTTCATGTTTCGAGTCCAACCACCGCGCCGGCTTTTACAACATGTTTGTAGGGTATATTGCTAATGCTCTTCCGGCTAGCTACCATTCTTAAGTGGTTGTTCCGCCAGCTGTCCTTGAGCACCAATCCACAATTTGGGTTTAAAGAACTTTATTCTCATAAGATATATGTATATCTCACGATATGACAATTAAAGTAATACAATTGGAGCACAAAGTTTCGGCAGAAATACCAATGTCCAGGTGGCTGAGATGGTGTTAAGCATCCGACGCGATATCGGAGGACGCGGGTTCGATTCCCGCCTTGGGCAAAAATAAGAAGGCGGCTTTAAGAAGAAAATAAAATCCAGATATTAAAATATAATAAAAAGACGCGGACTACAACAAATTGGTTTTCCCAAGTGCAAGGACAACTGCATGTAACAGGACGACGGCAATGTCTATTTGGTATTTGGGCCGGGGAAAAAGAACCAGTACATATCGAAAGAATCGAAAAATATAATGAATTTAGGAAATCAAAGATTGAATCAAAGTTATCACACTTTTACCACAAATTTCTGCTGCCAGAAATCGTCAACCCCAGACATACTCGTGGTATACCCATACGGAATCTGACACTTGAATGCGAATCCACCGAATCCGAAAATAAAGAAAATGAGATTTATTATCGCAAAACATTAATAATTTGCAATCAGATCTTATTCCGTCACCCGCGGGGCAGTTCAGTGAGGACCTAGACTATAATCTTAATAAAGATCCAAATGCAACTTTGGGTCATAATATGACCATATCGATCAATGAAAATGAGCCTGGACCTAGCACTAGAACTCTAAATTATAATGAATTTTAATTAAAAATAAGCATTTTATTTCTCACATAAAACCCACCTGTATGTATAATAAATGAGAATAAATATTGTACATAACAATTATGTTTGTTTTCATTTGTTGTTTGTATTCTTTAGGTATGTACCACAAACTCTCCTACATTCATCATTATCACCTCACTATTTCAAAAAGTTTAGTAAGAGTAATTATGTTTACAGTCAATACCTACATAAGTCCAATAAACTTTCATTTCAATCAAACAAAAGAATATACTAAGGGAATATAATAAATAAAATAATCAATATACTAAACGAATACAGTCAATAAAATTAAACTCACCGTACCTACTGCATTATGTTATACTGTAGCGTTCTCGCCCGCCGACAAAGGTCACCGGAGTTCATATCAAGTCGGCTCCCGCGGAACGCGGATGCAAGTCGACTGGGCGAGTAAAATGCCTAAATCTTAGAAACAAGGTGGCCTTAACTAAATTAACGAACTGCCTATATCGAAAGCACCAAATTTACCATTTTTAACAATGCAATCACAGACGTAGGTAGGTACGAAAACGAAATATTCGTTAATACTCGGGGCGCAGACGGCGGACTGGCGTGATCGCGTCATAGATGATTTCACCAAAATGCGACAAAATCATTGCCTAGGAGTCTAGGAGTAGAGGGATGGGTTGTTCTTGCCATTACACGAGAAAAAGCAGGAAAGACAGATTTCGTGGACAGCACCTACAGGCCAAAAAACATGACAGAATAATCTGCTAAAGTTAAATTATTAAAAAAAAAAAAAATCTGTACGTTTCTAGATGATATCTTTCTTACTTTCTCCCTGACGAAAGGCGGCAGGGCTAACGAGCTGCGCCGAACTACCCCGAGTTCGCTTCGTTTAATTCGCTATTTTTATTTTGACTATTGCGGTTGATTACTTAGATTGATAAGGTGAAAGGTGAGTGAAGAAAATATTCAAAGGAATTAAATGCAATTGATTTTTGCCAAGAACTAGCCCTTTTCAAAAATCTAGTAACAGAAATTAGCAAAAAATCGAGTGCATTTGTTCTCTTAGAACACCTGTGCAAGCACAACTTGAGAGAAGCATTTCCAAATGTAACGATAGCTTTGAGGATATATTGTACTTTTCTCAAACATGCTTGGAAATGTGAGCATTATTATGACAACCTTCTTCGAGATAAATCGTAATTGCTGTACTGGCCAAATACATGCGCGTAGCGGCCGGCAAAAAATGTATGAAAATCTATATCTGTCGTGTCTAGCGGCCAAATAAATTGCATAGTAAACTCATATCTGCCGTGTAATTTTAAAATGGAACGATCTTTTACTTTCGAAGTAAAAGATCGTTCCATTTTAAATGGCAACCAAGGAGGTAACTTATCAAAGGTTTTATTTAAATTTCGATCTGGCTTGCAAATAGAACGCTGTTTATTGAAAATAAAAAACAAATGAACACTTTAACGCGGGTAATTTTATTGTTGTTTGTTGATAGTCATTGAATTTGAAAAGTAATTGTTTCGACAAAATGAGTTCAAGTGAAGACAATGAGTGTGATGAACTTAATTCAACGCCACCTGAAATTCTTCACCTCTTTTTTCACCTCTTTAGAATTATCCCAAACCAACATAATCCCCGGAAAGTCCACTTTAAAATTCATAAATTGTACGTTTAACAACTGTATCTTCAAATAAAAAATTCTGCCTAGGTACTACTTTGTTTTAATTTCCGCGCATAATTTGAGAAAAGCACTATATAAGCCTTGGCCACAACTAGGCATTGATGGACTAACGTATGTGTGCCTCGGCTTCGCCTCGGCCCACATTTACACGTTCGTCCATCAATGCCTCCTTTGCTGGCCGCTGCAGTAATGTATCATACCGACGACATCTGCAAGCTGTGAGCGAAGTTTCAGCAAACTGAAGATAATAAAAACTTATCTGCTTTCAACAATGAGTCAGGAACGTCTGGCCTAGCGATACTTGCCATCGAAAATAAAACTGCCTATCAGATAAACTTTGTCAATTTGGCAATATGTTACCGAAATTTATTTTTCATCAAGTGCAGATGGGAAATAATGGTAAATTTTACGTGCGTGCTCTGGTGAAAAATAATTACGTGTGGAACCCACGGCTTGTGAACGAATAATAATAATAGTAATATAAACAGTAAAATAATAAAAAAAAACCTTTTTTAAAGCCAATAACACTTTTTCCAAATCTTGTATTGCTGCTTGAGCTGTACAGTAATATGGTTAGTGCACAGTTGACTTCAGTACAATTTTTCACGCAAAATAGTTATAAACATAAATGTAACTTACAAATTATCCATAAAATAACATCAGCTTCATACACCTTTTTTATAAATTATCCACACAGGTGGTATTTATATTTTAACTAAATTTGTGTTACATACGTGTTTGTATGTATGATGCTTTATGTATATTACTATATCTAAAGCGATTATTTTAAAATGAAAATATTAAATATATTTTCTACTATATATGTATATTTTTTTTTTATTATTTTTTCCGTAATGTCAATTAACATAAATTAAAAGATACGAATAACAGGTAATTTTAATTGGAAAACTCGTTTATGTAGCATATTACTAAAATCAGCAGGTTTTTAAAGTGTTTGTGTGTGAACTGAGAACAACCTAGATATCGATTTCCAGCCAAATCGAAGTAAACTTTTCACTTGGCAGACGTCAACCTAAAACAAATTCGTAACTTGGAATAATAACATCTACAACAACCTAGATATCAATTTTCAGCCAAATCGTATAATTTTTCTTCACTTGGCAGATGACATTTGAAAAATAATTACAAATTCGGAATAATGACCCTCAGCACAACCTAGATATCGATTTTCAGCCAAATCTGAGTAACTTTCTTCACTCGGCACATGACATTGAAAAATAAATAAAAGGAATAAAGACGTCCAGAACAACCTAGGTAGGTACACTATAAATTTTCATACTGATCTCAGTCGCTGTTGCAACTGCGGATACTCACTAGAATAGTGCGGTAGGCATATAAAGTGCCATGTTACCGGAGCGCTTCGCGCATCTGCATATTCTTTGACCGTTATATTTGTGCAGCGAGCGCGGAACGTATGCGGCGATGTGCGAGTAAAGTAAGCTCGATTAGGCCCAGATGCTCAAGGCCATTGGCGACTCTAATCGCCTTAAGAGTCTTTACGCCTTGCGCTATCGTTCAAATTTAGGCATTTATCGTAGCGCGGCGCACACGAGCACACCGTTAGCAAGGATCGAGCGGTCAAAGACGATATCGCATGGAATAAAACATTTTGATCCTTTTTGAAGTGTTATTTATTTTTGATAAATAATTTGGAATGTTATGTAACTTTGTAAATTCATTTCGCATCTTTACAGTTTACATACAAAGAAGACTTAAATGAACCTAATAATAAACCTCTCATTGACTAACATTAGCACACCTATCTATAACTATATTCAATTGAAAAGTTACATGAGCTTTGCATTTTTTAGAGCACGCAATTTTATTTTTGAGACATGTATGAGGGTCTATAGAAGAAGCTTAACCTCAAGTTTGTGGGGTCGCCACCCTTGTCCCCCGGCCGCCATCTTGGAAAAAGGGGTGAAAACACGTATTTTGCGATATCTCAGAAACTATGCGTTTTACAAAATATTCGTTAGAACATAATTTGTAGCAAATTGTTTTGCCTATAAATATGGTACGTATATAAATTTGTGCCCTAAATTAAATATTAAAGAAGTTATAAGCAAAAATATATTTTTTTACTCTATAACTTTCTTTATACATTTTACAAAAAAATTACCCCAGAACAATATTGTAGAAGATGTTTTGAGGATTTTTATTCCGAAACCCGCAGTTTAATTGATTAAACTGAAAATAATATCCACAATTTTCAACACGTTTACACGTAACAAAAAATGTAGCACAACTAAGTGAATAAACTGAGGTAGAAGAAACAGCTAAGCCTGCGTATAATAATAATAGTCGTAGCAGGCAGATGTTCCTTTATCCCCAAACGGTAACTCAGACCTTTTCTACCTGCTTATCCTTCGGTAAGTTATATTTGGTAAGTTCTATGGTAAGGAAAACAGTTAGGTATGAATAAGTGAAGTTGTACGAATTTTTTTTTTAAGGATATGAAAAATATAAGTTAAACATTTCATTTTGACCGGATTCCCATGAGCATTGATGAACCTGGTCAACTTTGTAGCGCTGTAAGTGTTTTAAATGAAATAAATTAAAAAATCATAAAAATATCCTCAAATGATAATCAACAAGATTGGTCTAAGGTATCTTTTTTGTTAAATGAGAAAAAGAAAGTTATAGAGCAAAAAAAATATATGAAAATTTTCTCACTCTTTTTGGTTATAACTTCTTAAATTTTTAATTTAGGGCAAAAGTTATATAATCATATTTGTAGGCAAAATAATTTGCAAATTATATGCTGTAGAATTTTTTTTAAGACGCATAGTTTCCAAAATATCGCGAAATAAGTGTTTTCACCCCTTTTTCCAAGATGGCGGCCGGAGGACAAGGGTGGCGACCCTACAAACTTGAGGTTAAGCTTCTATGGACCACCCACATATGTCTCAAAAGTAAAATTGCGCCCTCTAAAAAATGCAATATTCGGTCTTAAATTGTAACATTTCAATGGACTACTGTGTAGGTATCTATATTCGATTATGTACTTCTAACCATCATTGTATATAGGCAAACAACTTAGTTTTGTAGTTTGTATACCTGCTTTGTGCATGCATATCTTGGTTCATTATATTTGTATAACTGCCCCGTTGGCGGAGCGGCTTTAGTGGTCGCTACGGAAAGAAAATAAGGTGCGTTTAATATAGAGGTCTTAAATCCTAACTCAGGGTCGGTACTAATTGTTTAATAAAATATATAACGTCTATATTATTATAAACATCTTTTATTTTTAACCAAATCAGTACACGGTACAGACCGTTAGATAGTCTTGCCTTAAATAAAATTATTTCTTAGAGGCATAGATCGTGCTTTTTGATGGCCAATTATTTCGTATAAAAGACACTTGTTGTAAAAATGTATTACTTCAATTCCATCTGTTTGGCCAAGTTAATGCCTAATATAAAATAAAAAAAAATAAAGAATGATTAAGAAAAAAATACATTTTAGCCTCTAGCTAGTTTCAAGTTTTTTTAAATACTTTTTTCTTATATATAGCAACTACGCAAATTTTTTTTACTATGGCAAAAACCAAAAAGTCGGTTCCATTTTTTGGTTAAAAAATTGATCACTAGTTTCAGTAACCCTTGCTACTTACGATATCGATTGTCAATGATTATATCATCAAGACAGGATAAATACTTTTTAGTTATTGGAGTGTAACGCAAAAACGACTTGACTGATTTTGATGCAATTTAAATAGGACCAAACGACAAGCATCAGCTTTAAAACAAAAAAATAATACTCAAAATCGGTTCACCCTTTCAAAAGTTCTGAGGTAAAAACATAAAAAATACAGACGAATTGAGAAACTCCTCCTTTTTTGGAAGTCGGTTAAAAATTCAATTCCGATCAGGAAATAATAAATCCTAGTTAATAATGAAAAAGGCATGGTCTCAACAAAAATACCTTTACAATAATAAAAGCATACGCATAGATCAAAACAACTCGGTCACGCTATATTTTCATTGCGCACCATAGTTGCGGCACGTGTAGGGCGCGGGACGAGCAGCGATACGTCCTCCCTCCGCGAGCGCTAGGCGCAAACTGAGATGCAAGGTTTGTTTGTTTAGGGAGGACATAGATGCTGGCTACCGCCTGTGCGGTCGTCCAGCTCCACCGGGTTTTGGGCGAGGGCCTGGCCCTACAATAGCCCGGGAGGGAGAAGTGCCGAAGGCACTTCTCCCGAGACGGGCGTAGAAGGCGAAAAGCGCTTTCTACCTCCGTCTCCTGCGGACGCCGAAAACGTACCGCTACTATAGGAGGGGTTGACAGCGAGCTCAAGGGCACCACTGTGGTTCGGACCTCGGCTTGTCTCGCTGTCGAGAGACATGGGGGGGATCGGAGCAAAATGCCTCTGTGCAACTGCAGTGTTGCACAATTGGGCCCTACTGAATAATACTCTTTGACTATTTGGAGAGCAATTTATCGTGACCTTGTTTTTGCCTCGAGCTCGCCGGCGAGCTCGGTGTTTGATTGTGTGACCTCTGATTACCTCACACCTGGGGATTTTACCTCGACGACTTGCGGATAACGCTAAAGCTGCCAACGTAATGGCTGCGATGGGGTCATCCGGGTCGTCTAATACCTGCCGTGGTCGGCGACGGGGGGGTTTGAAAAATGGGATAGAAGAGGCAGTCGAGTAGTTCGATGCCTGGACAACCAATGGGTTCGGGTGGTGGGGCGCTCGATCAAAGTATCGGCGGGCGCAGTCCTTATTGAACTGCGCTAGAGAGGGAAGGTTTAAGTCGCAATGCAACTCGGTGTTCCGGATATACCACGGGGCGCCGGTTGCATTACGAAGAAAACGGTTTTGGATGACTTGAAGTTTATGAAGGTGGGCCTCACTAGCATGACTAAACACTACTGATGCGTAAGTCATGATGGGGCGGATGCAGGCAGTGTAAAGTGTCTTCTTATTACTAAGAGACATTTTACTCTCTTTGCGAAGTAGGGGACCAAGGCGACCCATTATGAAGGCCGCTCTGTTACGGACGGTTGTTATGTGATCGTTAAAGGTGAGATGACGATCAAGGGTGACTCCGAGGTATTTTGTTCTAGGAACCCAGGGAATGGGTTCGTCGAACAAAATAAGCGGTTTCGGGTAAGGGGAGCGTGTCTTCTCAGTAAAGCACATAGCTGTGCTTTTAGCTGGGTTGACCGCGATGCGCCATTTTCGGAACCAGTCACCGATCTCGGTGATGGCCCGTTGCATGACGAAATAGGACTGTCTGTTGATATGCCACCCAGTGGTGTAAATGGCGGTATCATCCGCATATTGGGCTAGGAATACTTTGGGCTGAGAGCGTGGGATGTCACTGGTATACAGTGCAAAGAGAATAGGTGATAGCACGGAGCCCTGAGGGACTCCGGCTCTGACTGGGTGGGGGGAGGAGAGGGTGCCTTCCACGCGATAGCGAAAGCTTCTGGCTTTAAGGAAGTCTTGTAGGATGAGCACAAGACGTTCTGGCACGCCAAATTGGTATAGCTTGTAGATCAAGCCGTTGTGCCAGACTTTGTCAAAAGCTTTCGCTACGTCGAGGAAGACTGCTAGCGTAGTCTGGGGTTTGGGGTACTTATTGAAGCCCTCAATGATGTGCTCCGTGAGGCGGTGCACCTGTTGGACGCATGAGTGTCCGGGTCTGAAGCCAAACTGCTCATCTGGGATAAGGTGGTGTTCCTTAGCATGGGACTGGAGACGGTTTGCAAGTAACCGCTCGTAAAGTTTGCCTAAGGCACTGAGGAGGCTGATGGGGCGGTAACTGGTGGGGTCAGATGAGCTTTTGCCTGGTTTGTGAATGCCAATGACATTTGCACATTTCCAGGTGTCTGGGAATAAGCAGTGGCTCATAGCAGCATTGAAGATGCTGACTAAGAGATGGATGAGAGGAGGAGAGAGGGTTTTAAGAACCCTGTTGGAGATGCCATCGGCACCGGGGGATTTGCGCGGTCGGAGGGCCTTGATCAGTCTCTCCACCTCAGCGTAAGTCGCTAAGGTGATTGGTGGGAGTTCAGAGGTGACCACAGAGCTTTTACGTTCGACTTCAGCATCCACCGAATCGAGGTGAGCTTGGTCAACGTGATCTACGTTAGGGGAACACTGAGCCTCTAGGCTATCAGCTAGGCACTCAGCTTTGTCTTCATCAAAGAACGCTGGGACTAGTGGGACTGGTCTGTATAAGGGAGGCATGTCGTTATGGTTACTTCCTTTCAAGCCTCGCGCCAAGTCCCAGTAAGCATGGTGGCTTGGCACGAGGTTTGAAAGTTTATCGCCCCATTGTTGATCACGCAACTCAGACATGCGACTTTGAACCATGCGTTCAAAGTGGCGTTTCTTAGTTTTGTTCTCTTTACTGGGGTAAGAGTCGTAATGTCGGGTCACTGCTTTACTCTCCGTCACCAATCGTCTCACATCCGCTGGAATGACAAGGCGCCGGTCGTCCGGCACTATGACCTCCTTTGCGGATGCACCTACTACGGTGGAGAGGTGATTGGTGAACGAATCGATCGCAAGGGTTACGTCATCTTTTGTCAGGATGTCGTCAGGGATCTTGTCTAGGTCCGGTGAACTGATAGCCTTTAGGGCATCGCCTACTTGCTTCCAGTTCACTATCGTCTTAGTGGGGCGGGGGAGGTCAGTCGTTGGGTCGGGACCTAGTCGCAGTATAATGGGTCGGTGGTCAGAGTGAAGCTCGTGAACCACTTCTATGGAGCGTAACCGGAGTGTTACGCCTCTGAATAGTGCCATGTCAAGCAAGTCAGATCGGTGGTTTTCCATATAAGGGTAGTGAGTGGGCTCAGTGGGCGCAATTATGTCAAAGTTAAGTTCTGCGATTAGGTTTTCAAGTGCAATACCTCTGGGATTGTTGACGTTACAATTCCATAGGATGTGCTTACTGTTGAAGTCGCCAATCAGAATGACGGCGCTTCCTAATGAGAATAGGGCTTCTAAGTCAGCTCGGACGATCGGCTTTTTGCAAGCTTGGTAACAGGATGCTATGACTATAGGTTGATGACCAGTCATAGCTAGGAGGCAACAAGATGCTTCCATATTAACAAGAGTCGGGGTAGGTAGGGGAATGCAGTGCAGGGACCTTTTGTAATAGATAAGAGTGCCTCCCCCACGGGAGTTCACTCTATCATCACGTACCGTTCTGTAGTTGGCAAACCTAGGGTTCGCCTTCCCCGGTTTTAGAAAGGTTTCCTGCACGCATATGATATCGATAAGGTGGGTACAACAAAAGTCGTGGACGAGGTCACGTTGTTTGAAGAGGCCGTCAGCGTTAAATGACGCTAACGAAACTGAGTACGGTTTCGTGCGTTCGGTTGTACTACCCATAGTGGTTGTACTGGGGAGGGGCCTGGGGAACGAAGCGCTTAAGGGCGCTAAGTAAATTCGCGTGTTCCAATGTGTATTGGATCACGTCCGCTGGGGATTGAGCGTATTGCATCTTGTGGAATAGCTCTTGTACCTCATTGATGTCAACCGACATAGCCAGATCGCTGACTAGGTTGATTGCCTCTTGAAGAGGGGCAGCCATCAATGGCATAGGTGGAGCTTGTGGCCGGGAAGCGGCGCGGGGAGGCGCGCGAATGGTGTTGGCGACGGGTGCCGGGAGCGCGGGGCGAGCCGGGGCCGGTGCGCGGGCAGGGGCCGCGGCGCGGGCGGGTGCGGGTGCGGGCGCGGGTGCGGGCGCGCGGGCCGGGGCGCGGGCGGTAGCGACGGTCTTAACCATACTGGGTGGTTTAGACCATGCGTTACGGGCTGGGAGCGGCGCGGGTATTACCTGTGAGGCAGGTACTACCGTTAGTTTGGGGCTTACCCGTTGGTAACGGTCGTAAGAGGGACGGGTTGGCCTATGCCTTGCCACCCTGTGGTTCACTCGTGGTGCTTTAGGGCAACCACGGTAATTCGCGGTATGCCCTTGAGCGCCGCATAACACACAGCTGGGTGGGTCCGGCGAATCCCGGGTGCGAGTGCACGCTGCTGTCGCGTGATCGCTCGATATCCTATGGATCCCACGATCCGAAACTAAACGGGACAGCATGTCCCATTTGGTTTTGTCCTGAATGAACAGGGGCGGAGGCGGTTTTTCGCGGCGCGCGCTCGCGTCCTGAGGGGACGCGGCAGTGGTGGCCGGAGCGGAGGGAGGAGACGCGGGGCGCGGGGCGGGGGTCGGCTTCTTGCCGGAGGCGGGGGCCTTAGCGGGTGCCTTGGCGGGAGGGGCGGAAGTTGCGCAACTAGCGGCTTTAGGAGCACGCTTGCGCTTTCTATCTACGACGGTATAGCCGTCGTTATCTGAGTCCGAGTCAGTGCGTAAGGCGCGACTCGGATCTACCTCCATCTCCGCTTCGGAGTCCGAAGTGGGCTCTACAACGGCGATGGAGGGACGGGTGCTCGCTGGCCTCCCGATCGGTGAGCGCGAGCGAGACCTCTCACGGGGAGGGGCTGCCACCGTGCGTCTGTTGTCTGGGCCCGGAGCGGGCGAAAGCGGACTGTCCTCTGAGAAGGACCGGGTCAGAGGAGGGACGTTGGCCTCCGGGTTTGAAGTCCCGGAGGGAGCGATGAGAGTGTCCGTGAAGCGGGCATTATCTTCCTCTTCTAGGAGTTGCATATGTGCAACGTATAGATCGGGGTGGCGGAGGGCGAAGGTCTGAAGGACCTGCACCTCACCGTTAGAGGGACGGGACTGCATCCTGAGGGGAATACTCAGGACGCCCTATCCAGGGTTTGAATTCCCTCACACACCTTGTGAGCTCACTGTGTGAGAGGGAGTGTGTACCTACGGTGTGCCCTAGTTGTGTACCCTCTCCGAGCTTTTTTCTCGGCGGAGAGGGGTGCTCCTAAGCGCTACTCCGGGTTTGACTAGGGGCGACCCCAAGGCCAGAATTCCGGAGCCCAGCTTGCTTCGGCTGACCCGTGAAGCGGGAAAGGCCACGGTGCAAGGTTAAACCAAAACAACAACAGTGGCCGTTGTCACCGTAGGGTGTCACACTGCGACCGCAGCAAATGGCGGATTTGATCGTTCAGACGGGTTTGGCTGACGCTACCCCACGCCTGAACGACGTCGCTTAACAGCACAAAGTGTGTTGTTACGCGACTGTTACTATGTTGTGTCGGATAGTAAAGTGGTGAGATGCGCACCGAAAAGTGCGGTCGAAGCAAGACCACCAGCCCGATATGATGTTGTTCGTCCGAAACAAGGGACTGGGTAGGTGGTAATGCCAGACGTCTTAGAGCGCCTCTGCGCGACGGCACGGCGAGCTCGTAGCTCGCGTTGCTCGGCGTTCGGCGGCTGCTCAGCTTCTGCACACAAAACAAAAACTTCGTCAGGACTGCGTATTCCAAGGCACTGGTCTGCAACTAGCGTCGGAACGATGACCCGAGTGAGACGGCAATAGTGCGGGGACTATTGCGGTCTCACTGGGAGATACTGGCGGAGCTGTAGACAGGTGTGCACGGCGTGGCGGCACAGGTCGGAATGCCTAGTGGAGATGCAAGGCGTTGTGTTCCGTAATTTATAGGTCATATTGAAAAAATTGTATAAAATACATTTTTCACTAAATGAACGACAAAATATTATTATCTATTAAATAAAAACTTCAACTAATGAATTGCATATTTATTTATTTGATAAAATACCAGATTTTGTAGAAATAACAAGAAATTTGAATGGTATTTTTGTGCCAAAAGTGCCCTTTCAATCCCTTATTTACTCAGTTGTAACATATATTTATCAAAATGTTATTAATGCACTCCATTGGTGGTAATATGATTGGTTTACTGATATTTTTCAATCTGTAAAACGAATAATTTTTGTTCGATAAAAAGACTGTTGAAGTCACACTGATGAAGAAATTTATGAAAACATGAGTTGGTAAAAATTTTTTTGTCGGATTTCAGTTGTTTTTTTTATTGTTTTGTTTAATGCACTCCATTAAAAAAACAATAAACTTTCTTCCTGCATCATTTAAAAAACAAAAACTTTTATACTTTAGCTGCAACAGCCTTGAGAAAACGGCTGTAAAATGGCTTTGCTGGAATAAGGCCTCTTAACACGTAACCGTTTGATAATATTGACGCGTCCCTATCGTTTCCTCAAGAGATTTAATAGATATTATTAATGTGATTTCGACCCAAAAATTGTAAGTGGTGCACATTTAATAGCGTCGGGTAGACCTCAGAATTCTTATTGCTTGTAATATCTTAATCAGCTGCAAATCATTTATTTTTATTGTATTTAGCTATTTTTTTTGGTGTTTTCTTTAAATTAGATATTTCCATACTTCTTTATGGTATTCTACCTTTTATATTAAATCAACATAATTTCATAATAGTTACCTCATCTTCATACTTACTATTACTTAATTATTATAAATATCATTTTCATTGTTGTATTAAATATTTAGATCTAAAAATCTTTCGCAAATATTGTCATCCCCGTTTCTGATTGGACATCCACGGCAACACAACTACTACACAGTACTTTCCATCTGCTGTTGTCGTGGGTCCACATCAAAAGGCCTGGCCATACAGCCTTTTTTTTATACGCGTTCCAGGGTCCAATATCCTCAGTTAAATAGCTGGCGGCTGGATTAGACGGCCACCTTAAGAACTCACGTCACCGGAAGCTGGAGTACATCCTGAACCAGGACCAGGACCAGGACCCTACAGTGCGCCTATAAGCATGATAGTACTAAGCCAGAAGAAAAGAAAGATCTTATACAATAACGTAGGCCCTAACCCACGCTCTTTGCCCCTGCCGCAGCTAGGCCTCTAGGCATTTAAATTAAAATAAAAATTTTGTGATCACGAAGCGTCTGTCCTTATTTACATCTAGACGTTTCCCCGTGACAGTAGCAAACAGACTGTAGCAAAATGTTTATTTGTTAAATCAATAGCCTACTGTGGATTTGTGCAACCATCCGTTGAGAGAAGCTCAGTAGGTTCTAGTTTGCTTTGTGGAAGTTTACTTATATTTTTAATAGACTGCCATAGTTTTTCGCATTATTTTTATTTCGTTGAAGTTCTATATTATCATACTCAAACTTAAGTTTACGTAGCAAGTTGGTAAAAAAATTATGATAACGGCAGTAAGTTTTCCGAGTCATAACATTGTTTGGATCCTTTCTAGCATTAAGATGGAGTTGGTCACGATTCCGCATGCAACGCATTAGGCCTGGAGTTATTCGAAGCTTTAAATTGTATGCAGATCTGCTTATTTTAATTAACCCCACCATTTTTATTTATCTGTCTATTACTCCTAAATACATTATACCCAGGAATCAGCTGAATTATTAATGATTCAGTGAGCCAACACTCTGTCAATATCAAAACATCAATGTTTAAATCTAAACATTTTAGTGCTATAAGTAAATTATCAAAATTTTTACTGATGCTTCTAATATTTAATGAAAAAACCTTAAAATTATGTTTAGGTGTGAATATTTGTTTGCAGTTAGAAACATCAACCAATTGGCATATAATTTGGCCAACTGCGAGTCGGACTCGCACACGAAGGGTTCCGTACGATTAGCTATACAATACTGTACGATTAGCTATACAGGCTGTATCTCAAGACTGTTCAATAGCACTTCAATTGCATTAAGACAGCATCTGTCAGTTGTAAGAAACATCAAAATATGGAACAGACTACCGAATTTATGCCACTGTAGCTACGCAATCGTAACAAAATAGCTTACAGCATACCAAATATGTCAAAAACTATTGATAGCAAGCCACTGACGTGCGATCGAACCTAAATAGCGTGCAGACTACGGATACTGTCAAAAACTACAATTTTCATGCAATTAAGGCGATTAGAGTCGCCAATGGCCTTGAGCATCTGGACCTAATCGAGCTTACTTTACTCACGCATCGCCGCATACGTTCCGCGCTCGCTGCACAAATATAACGGTCAAAGAATATGCAGATGCGCGATGCGCTCCGGTAACATGGCACTTTATATTCCTACCGTACGATTCTAGTGAGTATCCGCAATCACAACTGCGACTGAGATCAGTCGTCAAATGAAAATGTATAGTGTACCTACCTAGGTTGTTCTGGACGTCTTTATTCCTTTTCTTTATCCGAGTGAAGAAAGTTACTCAGATTTGTCTGATACTCGATATTTAGGCTGTGCTGAGAGTCATTATTCCGAATTTGGAATTATTTTTTCAATGTCATCTGCCAAGTGAAGAAAAATGCTACGGTTTGACTGAAAATTGATATCTAGGTTGTTGTAGACGTTATTATTCCATGTTAAGAATTTGTTTTACGTTGACGTCTGCCAAGTGAAAAATGTACTTCGATTTGGCTGAAAATCGATATCTAGGTTGTTTTCAGTTCGCACACAGACTCTTTAAAAAATCTGCAAATTTTAGTAATATGCTACATAAACGAGTTTTCCAATTAAAATAACCTGTCATTCGTACAACTTTTGCAAGAAGATTTAGCCCTTTTATTAAAACATATTTATATAATCAAGTCCTGAATTTTTCAGTTTATATATCACCATATAGCATCATACATACAAACACGTAAATAACACAAATTTAGTTAAAATATAAATACCACCTGTGTGGATAATTTATAAAAAAAAATGTATGAAACTGAACAAGATGTTATTTTATGGATAATTTGTAAGTTAAATTTATGTTTATAACTATTTTGCGTGAAAAATTGTACTGAAGTCAACTGTGCACTGTACAGCTATCAATTAAGGTCTTAACGTTACAAACTTCAACGTCGAAGTGTGAAGACCACCAGCAATACAAGATTTGGAAAAAGTGTTATTGGCTTAAATAAAGATTTATATTATTGTTTATATTATTGTTATTATTCTGGACGTTTTTATTCCAAATTTGGAATTTATTTTTCGATGACGTCTGCCTAGTGAGAAAAGTTACTAAGATTTGGCTAAAAATCGATATCTAGGTTTTTTCGGGGCGTCCTTATTCCAAATTTGGAATTTACTTTCCGATGGCGTCTGCCAAGTGAAAAACTACTTCAATTTGGCTGAAAATCGATATCTAGGTTGTGCTGGGCGTCATTATTCCGAATTAAGATTTATTTTTTTAATGGCGTCTGTCAAGGGAAGAAAGTTACTCCGATATCTAGGTTGTGCTGGGCGTCATTATTCTACATTTGGATTTCATTTTTCAATGACGTTTGCTAAGTAAAGATAGATGACGTATCTTTAAAACGCTAAGATATATCGGATAAGAGTAAGAAAATTATAATAATCAATCGTTTATTCAAATCTCCTTATAAATGAGATTATAGCCGACGCGGGTTTACTCGTTTAAAAAAGACGATATAAAAGGAAGATTTGTATAATGGCGAAAATACATTGAAAAATAAGACTGTGTCGTACGCAAAAATACAAAATGGCCAACGTTTGTGCTATTGGACATGTCAGCCCTTGAGAAGGAAGTATTTACCTTTAGATTTTCCCGCCCATAGGTGGGAAGCAGTCTTCCACCCGCTACTCGCATCAAACAAACACTACTTTCCGGGTACGAGATATGAGATGAATAATTTCTTGTCTAGGAAATAATAATATGGGCAATTTATCTACAGCTATATTGTAAAGATTGGTTCCATCGTGAAAAGGTAACCGATATACTTTCTCATTTATTAGGAGATTTGAATAATTGATTTATAAGTACTTTTCTTTAAACTTTCGTGAACTAAACTCATGTTTCTAAATTACATTAACGAAAACCAAGCGGGGTAGATTTAAATCGCTCCCGCCGCTCCTCAAGACGATGACACCCGCTTCTTAAGTCTACTCGTGACCACGGTCAATGCAACTTGATCGAAACGTCGAGGTTAGTCAAAATATTATTTTGATGTTAATTCGTGCGTCTTTGATAAGTAATCATAATTTTCCTACTCTTATCGTACTGCGGCGATAGGGAACTGCTAATCATCCCACGGCCAGCAGGTAGGTAGGTAAACTCAGGGAGTAGGTTTGAAAAGTTTATTAGGCCAAGCCTTATCAGGTTGCACAGCCGCACAGATCTACTGAAGTTACATAGACCGGAGGGAGACACTGGCCTGATAGTACACGTGATCCAGGTCCCAGATGTGGCGGTCTTGGCGTCAGCTGATAGTTCTGGATCTCGGTAGTGAGTGCTCGAAACACCCGTCCTCGGATTAAATCAGTGAAGTGGAATCCTGGAAGGAAGACACCGGCTTAGTAGCTGATATTCCTCAGCCAACTGTTGCCAAGCCGCGCCGACACGATCGTGGTACTGTTACCAGCGACTCACATTTTAAAACTCACAGTCTCGCGCGGTAGGGCAGCACAGCTGTTTACGTTACATAGGTTTTAGTCAGCACTATGAAATAACAATAATAAATAAGGAACTCACCCTAGAGGGATTCACGCACTTCACAACAAGTTAATAACAATTAAGATCGATAGTACGAATAGAAAAGCGTCCAGGAAAACCAAGATAAGTATCGATTTGTAGCCAAATCAAAGTAACTTTTTCCACTTGGCCGACGTCATTGTTAAATAAATTCTAGATTTAGAATTAAGACGTCTAGAACAACCTAGATCGATATCTAGGTTGTTCTAGACGATCGATCTTTTCAGCTAAATCGAAATTACTTTATCTACTGGGCATACGTCATCGTAAACAAATTCTAAATTTGGAATAATAACGTCTAAAACAACCTAGATATCCATTTTTAGTCAATTCTGAGTATTTTTCTTCACTTGGCAGACGACATAGATAAAATTATTCGGAATAATGACGCACAGCACAACCTAGATATCGATTTTTAGCAAAATCGGAGGAACTTTTTCACTTGGCAGACGTCATCGGAATATAAATTCCTAATTTGGAATAAGGACGTCCAGAAAAACTTAGATATTGATTTTCAGCCAATTCAGAGTAACTTACTTCCCATGGCAGACGTCATGGAAAAATAAATTCCAAATTCGGAATAAAAACGTCCAGAACTACCTAGATTTTGAATGTTAGCCAAATTGGAGTGACTTTCCTCACCTAGCAGATGTCGAAAAATGTATGCCAAATATTGAACAAAAACGTCCAGAAAAACCTAGAGATCGATTTTCAGCCAAATAGGAGTAACTTTTTTCACCTGGCAGACGTCTTCAAAAAATTAATTCTTAATTCAGAATGACGATGTTAAGAACAACCTAGATTTTCAATTTCAGCTAAATCAGAGTTACTTTCTTCACTTGGCAGATGTCGTCGAAAAAATAATTTCAAATTTGGAAAAAAGACGTCCAGAAAAACCTTGATTTCGATTATTAGCCAAATCGGAGCAACTTTTTTTACTTGGCAGACGTCATCGTAAAATACATTCCAAATTCGGAATAAAGACGTCCAGAACTACCTAGATTTAGAATTTCATCCAAATTGGAGTAACTTTCCACACTTGGCAGACGTCATAGAAAAATACGTTCAAAATTCGGAATAAAGACGTCCAGAACTACTTAGAGTTTGAATTTCAGCCAAATCGGAGTAACTTTCTTCACTCGGCAGACGTCATTGAAAAATAAATACCAAATTCGGAATAAAGACGTCTAGAACTACCTAGATTTTGAATTTCAGCCAAATCGGATTAACTTTCTTCAATTGGCAGACGTCATCGAAAAATAAATACCAAATTCGGAATAAAGACGTCTAGAACTACCTAGATTTTGAATTTCAGCCAAATCGGAGTAACTTTCTTCACTTGGCAGACGTCATAGCAAAATAAATTCCAAATTCGGAATAAAGACGTCTAGAACTACCTAGATCTTGAATTTCAGCCATTTTTAGTAACTTTTTTCACTTGGCAGACGTCATCGGAATATACATTCCAAATTCAGAATAATGACGCACAGCACAACCTAGATATCGATTTTCAGCCATATCGGACTAACTTTTTTCACTTGGCAGACGTCATCGAAAAATAAATTCCAAATTTGGAATAAGGACGTCCAGAAAAACCTATATATCGATTTTCAGTACTGTAACTGTAACAGTCAGTTCGTCCACTGCTGAACACAGCCTCACTTTTTAAGGGGGTATTTGCCATAATCCCCACACTTGGCAGGCGTCTTGGGGATCGCAATGTAAGTTGGCAGTTCTTTAGAAGGCGCTGCTGCCCCCCTTTAAGTAGTTTTCCCTTAGACGCTTCTGACAAAACCCACGGGATGATATGGGGAGGTGCAATTCTAACCCGGCACCCCACGTGGCTGCCCACCTTCCAGTAGTTTTCCCTTAATCGCCTCTTACGACACCCACGGGATTATATGGGGAGGTGCAATTCTAACCCGGCACCCCACGGTGCTAATCTCCCTTACCTATCTCTCACTATTTTCGAGATACGTTATCCATCTACACTTGGCAGACGTTATCTTTATGTAGTATTAATTAACCTATATCAAAACACCTAATACAATTATCAAGAAAAGCTTAGAACTCCAAAAGATGTATGTAGCCCCATACAAACTCTAAATGTAGTAGAGAACCATTTTGTACCCTACAAACTACTAAAGCCGGAAACTATTTACAATAATATAAAAAAATATATTATCTTTAGTTAACCAGTTATAACATGAGAGCGTTATAGACATTACTAATTAATTTTGTACATATATTATAAAACTTTTCATTGATCCTATTGATAAGGCCGCCCATTGTAATTTACCCACAACATTGTCAATTTCAAGTTTTGATTCTTTTCATATGTGAGACAATTCGAATAAAATTTGTCTACAAAATACCAATAATAAAGCGTCACCGCGCATACTTCACGTCGCAATCAAGTTGGCCCTCTGCAGCAAGCGAATCATTGCACGCACACAGCTACGAATCTCGCGTGTCAATGCACTAATACTAAGACAAGATCGTTATCAGTCGAAAGCGCGAGCGGAGCTACGAGCGACACAGCCTCCCCGTGCCAACGCTTGCGCAACACTGCCGCCCGCGTCCGCGCAGAGCACCTCGGAACCGCAAGCGTTCTGAATCTGAATAATTCGACATTTTCTTAGGAAAATATCAATGGATTTACAAATGCTATGTTATAATTGTAGTATAACAATCTAGAAATTTAATGGTACAATTTATTTTTCAAAAATCGTAGCCGTTTAGAAGGAGTTCGCCATATAAGTCAAGAAATAGTATGTAGTTTGAATTTTTTTTAAGGCAAAAGTAATAGTAATACCGTAAAACGCATAATATGTTGCAAATGTTGTACTTGAATTCATCTATAAAATATATTTTTTTCAAGTCTTCAACTTCAGCGGTTACGGAGGAGTTCGCTTTAGAAAGTACGAATTTGACGTACCCAAGGGCCTTAAGTTGCGTTAACGCCGTTCAATAGCTAAGAGAATCGGGCCCCTGGTCTTAGGCCCTTGATTAGTAAATATAAGAGAACTGAACTTACCATTTTTCTTTTGATCAACGATGCACCATGGATCCACCTTGAAACTCGAAATATGATTCAATGACTGACTGAATTCTTAGCCCGGCAGCACTCTTCATGCCGCAATCGGTATCCTACTAGATTGTATTATAAATATGTATGATGATTCATAATGAGCGGTATTTCGTTAGATATGCTAAGGATGACTTATTGATTAGAAGTTTTCATTACTAATACTAAAACAGTATGTAACATTGCGTTTTCATTTGTAGTATTCGAAAACAATTATTCTATTGAATACTAGTCATAAACATTTTAGGTGGATATAAACTTCCTATGCTTATTAAGCCTTTGAAAACTAATCGAATTATCCCAAAGATTAAAATCAAATCTGCTCTTAAGCTGCTTATGCTTAGGATCTATGGTAGAAATGTTTAACGCATAGAACAATACGTTGTTTCTCCTTAGAAAATTAATATATTGCACTTTAGGTAAAAAAAATGGGTAATAGATTCAAATAGATCTCGTTCCGTAGATTCCGAATATGTATACAAATCAATTTCACAAAAATTGTCACATGCGTTGTTTATAGATAGCTCGGCAGAGTTAGTACTCAAAAATAACAAAATTACGAGAGAAAAATATAGTCTTGTGCGGGATTAGTACCTACGAATTGTTTTATAACAACATTTACTTCCCTTTCACATTCCGTATGATTATATATTTACCATAGCATCGCCGTCGTTTGGTAAGTACCTATTCTGATACGGCATACGGCATCTGTTATTGAATAATATGTTTACACCGTGTTTAAGCTTGTTTGATTAGACTCGGTGAGCATATTCTATACATAAACTCCTGAGGTCTAATGATGGAAAAGAACTAGATCGTAGGGATCTGTGCATGCATATAGCAAGTACACCGTGTTTAGATTTATTTGATTGAGCTCATTCACTTTATTCTGGACATGAAATTCTGAGATCTGATGAAGGATAAGAAAACATCGAATGGAACCTTTGGAATTTCGCGACTTGAACTCATAGTTATAAGTATTTCACAGGACTTAACGCTCGTACGTAAAGCCCAGTCTTATGTAAAAGATTCTCGCCATATCATCTAAATTATAGAAAAACTTACTCTTGAACGAAACGAGATTATGGTGAGTTTATTTTTACTAATGTTCCGGTAAAATAGTGTCTTGAGGTTATAAACGTAAAGTTGGCAAGTAACCACTATCAAGAGAACTCCAACGTTCTACTAAGACACTGTTTGGCTGAAATTTTATATTATTTCGTCTATCGTAACAAACACTACTTCCAAGTGCATGGCGTTGTCATGGTCAGTCCGGTGGCATCAGTTAAGGCGAACATGATGTCAAGATGTTTAAATCAATTTAAGATAATTCATTGGTACCCCAAAATCATAACATATATTTCAGCTACTTTTATGAAAAAGCTTTTAAAAACTGGTATCACTAAGCACGTCTTTACCATCAGTGATGCACTCCGTTTATAAAAACATTAAACAATAGTAGCTTCGCATACCGTGTGCGTGATACACATAGGTAGTCATTTCAAACGTGGCCTGTTATTTTGGTTGCGATTGCAGAACTACTGTGTTTCTAGATCATGATTTGTAAATGCTTTCAATTTGGACTTTTGCTAAGAAACTAAGAACTTTTTATATCACTTCATTTTAGTTGGTTTTCCATAACAGAATTACGAACAATTATCTTTTTTTTATAAATATGATTACAAGCACTATCGCGTGCTGAGCGAAAATCATATCAATCAAATTATTGGAGTACAAAATTTTATGCCCAAGGCGGGAATCGAACCCGCGTCCTCCGATATCGCGTCGGATGCTTAACACCATCTCAGCCACCTGAACATTGGCATTTCTGCCGAAACTTTGTGCTCCAAATTGTATTACTTTAACCGTCATAGGGGACGGTGCGCGGCCATCAACCAGACTACTAGACTTCGTCTGATCGAAAGAAGTGTTTTTTCAAACACTTAACTCTCGGTATGATGTCGCTACCCTTCTATATTTATAAATATGATTACAAGCACTATCGCGTGCTAAGCGAAAATCATATCAAACAATTTATTGGAGTACAATCTGTACAATATTTTATGCCCAAGGCAGGAATCGAACCCGCGTCCTCCGATATCGCGTCAGATGCTTAACACCATCTCAGCCAACCTGAACATTGGCATTTCTGCCGAAACTTAAATTAGTTTTTTTCCAATTACCTATAAAATTACAGTATATTCATAACCAGTTATCACTTATAGATATAGAGTGAAGGATTAGATTAGAATGCAATATCTTGGTCAAACAAAGAGGATGTAATAAAGATCTAGTAAATAGGTCAACATTCTGAGAGAAAACATACCTACCAACATATTTTGTAAATATTGGCACATGTTATGGTTGTCAAACTACACAACACCTTCTCCTAGTCTATACATTTACTGTTTCTTTGAAACTTCTTCTACATATCCTTAACGTGAAAGCAAAAAGTAAGTTCAAACACTATAGAAATAAGGTTCAAAACAGATTGCAGTTACAGCGAACGGACGGCAACGCCGCGTTCAGTAACGTTTTCAATGAAATATTTGAATATTTAGGCGGGAAGAAATGTTTTTGCTTATTACGCAAAAACTATGAGGCCCATTGTTTTGAAAATTTTGGTGCCGATGGCACAAATTCCATACAACATTTTAAGCTATTAAACAGTGGTCTAGCCTTTCCCGTTTGAGCTGTACAGCATGTGCTAGCTGGGGACATGTGTCTCCAGCTTACACGTTTATTTGAGCTTGTAGCTCCAAAACCTTAACAGCCACAGACTTGAAAATTTTAGTGCCGATGGCACAAATTAGGCTCTAAATTTTGACATATTAAACAAAGTCGTAGGCCCATTCGTTCAAAAGATACAGATGAGCAGCTGTAGACACGTGGTCTCCAGCTTACACGTTGTAATCGGGTCATTACTACTACAGCTTTCAAGTAGGGCGTTTCAACTTTTTTGTGCCACTGGCACAAATTATGCTCTAAATCCCTGGCTATAGTATATAATCAGATCTTCAGCCGTTTCGTATATACAGCATGTGTCATCTGGAGACCATAACGCCAGCTAACACACTAATAATCACATGTAGCATCGAAGTGTATTTGGCACCTAAATTTTGAGTTGGTATTCATAATTGCACTAAATCTTGGCATATTCAGAAATTTCAATTGAGTAAGCTGGAGATATACACATAAAATATTTTGGATATTGTGTTTGTTAGTGCAATCGGCCTAGTATATTTTGGATGAGTTACTTCGTCTTTTTTTGGTATAAGGACAAAAATTGCTTTTTCGAAAAATTGCTTTTGTACCAAACGACGAATAGCGTAATAAAACAAAAGCTCATCAGTCTTAAAACCAATTATTTATTTGGATCAATTTACAAAAATCACGAAAACTTGTATACAATAAATACACTAGTGCAGTACAAATTACAATACAATTGTAAGCATTCAGGCAAGAAATGCGCGTTTATATTATGAGTAAGTATGTCTTCAAAAACAGTACAAAATACATAAATAACTAACTAATAATAAGAGTATTTCCTTTCAAAATCTTCTTTGGATTAATCTCAGACTTTAAAAATCACATGTATAAAATGGATATTTCACTTAGTTATATCTTATTAAGTACTCTTATAAAATTATAAAATGCTAAAAAACTTTGTTATTCGTGTTGGTGGGTAAAACTTACATTGTGAAAGCAGTGTCAAAACGTGAACTAACGCTATTCTTATAAACTATGACTAATCGTTTATTAAACAACAAACCGACTTGGAAATCGCTACCAAACTTATACAGGTCGTCAAATCAAAGGTAACTTAATATAATGCAAGTACTTAAAAATACGAACTACCGTGGTAGTCATTCAAGAATATTGAGATACCGCCGTGAGATCACTTTCGTAATAAAATGCCGTATAATCAGTCTCATTCTAAATAAAAAAAACATTTGTCTGAAAAATTCATATCATAGTCAGATCAGCTTACTACTAACAATAATACAAGTTAAAAATATACATCTACCAATTAAAGCAATATTATGTCGTTTATACAACAATCAAGATTTTGTACTTTGTCTAATACCAAATACATTCATAATAATTTCATTACATTGTAAAAATAAATCACGAAACACAAATTATCAATTGGCAGCATATTATTATGACGACACTAAGAGAATAAACAGCGGAAAATGGTCAAACGGCAAATATACCCGAGTCTATTTCAATGAAAACTGGATTTCAGTATTCCCTATCCTGTAATCTAACCTGTCAATTTTACTAATCATGTTAAAATAACACCAGTTTACTGTGACGGTGATATAATAAGAATTTAATTTGGCAAAGTATGCCTAAAGACAAAGGAAAGAAACGTTTGCAAAATCAACAAGTTCAATATTCGGTTAGAAAACACAAAATTTCATGTTCTTCTGCAATTCTAGGTTTCACTAAAATAGACCCTGAGGATACTATGATATTTTTTGCTTTCTCTTAGAATATACTAGAGAACATAAATTTGGCCATCCACGTACACTTCAATCACTAATCTGTATGCCTAATTAAATTTTATCTTGACATATTGAGAATTCAGTTACCTCTTACAATAGTACACGATACAGACATTTAATGTAAAACATATAGGTACTCGTCACAAACATTTTATACAGAAATGGGGCAAGTATTATTTGACTTGATAACTTATCATAGTTATACCTTATTCTAGGTGTGACAAGTGGAATGCTAAAACTTGTCACGTTAGTCAACGTGTGCGTAACGAGGGACAATATCTTCGCGTATGAGTAGATCGCAAGCAGGTAGACCTTGGAGAGGGAGTAAGTCTTGTCCTACGGCAATCAAACCTGTTTCGGGGCCGGGGACGTGACCGTGCCATACGTAGTAGTAAAAGAGATGCTGCATAGCCGCCATGAAGCGTCTTTGTTCGGGCATTTCAGAGTCAAAAGTTCCGAGGATAGCTTCAACGTCTGCGTTGATACCGGCCATGCCGTTCCCAAGCGCACCGCCACCCGCGCCCGAGCCTAGAACCACGTACATCGGCACCGACAGCCTAAGCCGCGCGAGGCTCACCAGCGGACACAATGTACGAATAGCTGACATCAACTCTACCAAACCTTCATACGTCTTATTGAAATGTGAAAAAACAGACGAAGTCAAATTCTTCTCGCTCAAAACGCTGCCGTTTATCATGCTCTCCACTATTCCAGATGTCCAATTCAAGTGCTTCTTTTGCAAAAGTTCCGAATGACTAGAATGTTGAGTAGTTCCAAATACCATCGGTTTGAAAATCTTATCTTTGCCAGACTTCTTAGCCTCTTTTTGCACGTCCCAACTCTCGTACGCGTGTACTCTTAGAAGGTCTCCGTCGAGCACCAACCAAGACCGTTTGAACTCGTCAGCCAATGGTAAAGTGCCGATATTATTACCCAACCAAATGTCGGGTGTGACTGAAAGAATTTCGGTTGTGGACATTCGTCGCAAACATTCAGCATCATTACATTTACTTATTTGTTTGAATTGTTCATTGTTATTCTGAGATGTCTCAAGAGGTTCACCGGGGAAAATGACAGAAGCGGACGATAACCAAACGCGTGAATACAGCTTTTGGGCTTGACTGACCGTGGTCAGCGCGGCTGTTAGAGTAGCACCGGCTCGATGACCCAACAACGTCACGCAATTCGGATCCCCACCAAAATGTTTGATGTTTAATTTTATCCACTTCAATGCTGCCAACAGATCACTGAGCGCGTAGTTTCCCGATGTCGGTGGATATTTCGAATCGGATAATATATCTAGAGCTAAAAATCCGAAAGGACCTAATCTGAAATTGGGACGAACAAAGACGACTTCTTTGGTGCGAGCGTATAGAGCGGATGGCTGAGCTGGACTAATACCCCCACTGAGTGAATTGGCGCCGATGAGCACTACGACCGGCAAAGGAGAGTCGTACCTTACGTTCGGTGTTACCACGTCTAGAGTCAAACAGTCTTCTTCACCAGTGATTGTTCCATTTTCGAGAAATTGCATGCAGAGAGGTCCTTGTATTTGAGCTTGATACGTACCATCCCAGCAGAGTGATATGTTATTTAAAGGCTGAGCGTAAGTGAAGCGTTTGTCTTCCACGGGTGGGACAGCATACGGTATACTGAAGAATTTAAAGACGCCTTCGTCATATATCCTGTAAAAATAAATAAGTTTTCATAAGATTGGCGTAGAGGGGCTTAATTTTCACTCAATATTGTCGGTTATTAAGGCTTATCCTTACCCTTCTACTGGTCCACAGCTGGTGATAGTGGTAATGAAGCGGCCAAGGCGTAATGGTCTCTCTACAGGCGGTCCAGCGCAAGCTCCGATCGCAATACCGACGATGATCACCAGCAGTATTATGAGCCCCACTCCAAATATTATGAAGTCAACTGTAACATATAATTTTCAATTACCGTAATGTCCACGTATCTGATATTTCCCTTTGAATATGTTATATTGATCATTGATATAAAATAAGAAAAAAATAAAAAAAAAACGGAACTAATTCCAAGTCTGAAAAGTATGAAATAACTTGTGAAGTCGGACCATGCTAATGAGAGGTGGGTGCCTTATATCAGCATGGTACAGACTTCAAAAATTTATTTTATACTTTCTGAGTTGAAATTAGTTCCCTTTTTTTAAATAGATTCAGATTTTGTTTCTTACCTTAATACAATGGTCAATATACCATATTCTTAGTAGTGATAAAAGTCTGCTTACAAGATATTCACTCCCCTAAAAAATTGATCATCGCCGACAACAGCAAATACCATTAAATCATCCAGGTCGGCGAATACATTTTTCAGTTAATGAACTACAACTTATAAACCACTTAACCTAGTTTGATGAAATTTATATGGGACCACCTCCAACAAAGAATTATACGGAAAGAAGAGGTATACCCTTTCCAATAAAGAATTAACAAAATCGAACTACTTGTAATAAGTTATGCATGGTCATGCATAAAAAAATACATACGCGTCAACTTGAAAACTACCTCCAATTTAAAAGTCGGTTAAAATAGAGAAATACAAGATAGTTTCATAAAGAAAATTAACAAGCAAATTAAAACATCCTACGCTGCTAATATCGCCCATTAAAGCCCCCGTTACACTATCATGTAGTATCCTAAATCTTTGACTTAAATGTAATATACTCTCACTTTTGTCTATGGTTTACTTACAGCCAACCAGATATTATTATGTTATCTTTAGATTGTCTTTGTCATATATTATGTAACCCTACATATATGATAAATTAATGGTGACCTTCTTCATAATTGTTTCCATCATATCATAATATACTCGTATTATATTATTTTTTGAAGCGCTCGTAGCGAAGTTTGCTTAACCATTCTGAATCGATCAGCAAAGTAAAGCAACGTCCGCCGCGGTCATGAGTTGGATGGGTGACCGCTGGTGACATTACTACTGAGCGCTTCCGTGCTTCGGAGGGCACGTTAAGTCGGTCCCGGTTGTTGTCTTAGGATGGCAGTCGTTACAGCATGGTGGTAGGGCACTTTGCGAATGCCCGCCTGGCTAGCTCAAGTTGAAAATCTGTCGCCAAGCACCTACGGTGTGTTCCGGCAGCTGTCCTTGAGAGCCAGTCATTCTAGGTTAGCCTGAACAACATCTACGACCATTAAAAAAAAAAAAAGTGACTGGCATAAGCCTAATCTTTCGAATGCAGTGTAGTACTGCCCAGAACTTTGAAACAATGTCCTGAGCGCCACTTCGTCTTGCCATAGGCAAGCGTTTTGCTTACCAGGTTTAAACATTTCTTGTTTCGTCAATTGAGTGCATAAAACATAGAAGAAAACTTTGATGTTAGTTGTGAAAAATGTGAACACAGTGATAATGGTTTTATAAAAATACTGTCAAATATATAAACATTCTAAGTCGAAACAATTTTGCAGGTTTGCATGGAAAGAAGTGATCAAATTGGTGAATAAATTTATATGTCAAAACTAGACATATTGCTTGTAGTAAACCAATAACTGAGTAATTTTATTATACTCTAAGGTCTGATGTGTTCAACAGTCTCCCTAGAAACACTTAAATTTGTAGTAAAACCACAATTTTTTATGGTATTGTTTGTAAAATTTTGCACAACAAAGTTTTAGACTATAGTATAATATAGTAAAAATCCGAATCTAGTTTCATTTATGAACCATAATACACTGTTTTTTTTAAATACTCATTTAGCTTGTGGCAACTTAAGCCCTGCATATTACATATAATTATGATTTCTTACCTGTTTCAAATTTCTTTTGACGAATTCTCTCTTTCAGGGGAAGTTTAGTAGCCACTTTGCCTTCTTCAGGTTCCTAAAACATTTATTTCTTTATCTTTACATTATATATAACATACTAACATACATACAATAAATGTTTGCTTGCACAGGCAGTATTCTTTCCAACTACATGAAAAAGATATGGATGGGCGCGCATTTCTCAGTTAAAAAGTCTGAACAGCAATGTACTTGCTTTTAGCTTAAGCTTTGTACATAAAGTGTGCTAGGCCTGCCCTAATGCAACTGGGATTTCACCGGCACTACTCTCCTTTCATATTCATCTGGACTGTGTGAATAGGTAATTCATTCTAACTGTAATCTAGTCATTCATTTTTTTTTTATTATCTCATGGGTAATTCAAACCCTACATATTTTTTCTTGCAACTTCTTACCTCTGTCTCCAGCTTGACCGTTTCCATTCCATCACTAGGAGAGTCTAATTTTTCATCCAAGGTTTCCATAGACGCCAGAGTAGCTTCTGCGTTACTATCAGAACGCTTTTGGAAGAGTTTTGGGTACTTAATGTTGAAAATGCTTTTCTTACTTTCATCATGCTCAGCTGAAATGTTTCATGTAGATGTAATACTTTGATACTTCCACATTGTATCTACAGCATTGCTCTTCCACACTACATAATGCATTTAATAGAATAACACTGATAAAATCTATTCAACTTTGTCACATGTGCATAGTGTTTCAAAAAGAAATTAATTGAATGAGGACAAGGAATCTAAAACAATGTAAAATCTAAAAGAGCGCTTCCGTGCTTCCGAGGGCATGTTAAGCTGTCGGTCCCGGTTGTTGTCTTTGGATGGCAGTTGTTATAGCATGGTGGTAGGGCATTTTGCGAATGCCCACCTGGCTAGCTACCACCCTCAAGTAGGAAATCTGTCGCCAAGCACCTAACGCTGTGTTCAGGCAGCTGTTCTTGACAGCCAGTAATTCTAGGTTAGCCTTAACAATATCTTTGACCACATCATCACTCACCATCGGGTCAAAGGCTAACCTATCAGACATAAAAAAACAAATAGTCATCATTGAATAGCTCATATAAAATAGGCCATTCAAATTTGTTAAATTCTTGGCAAAAATGTCTAATGACACCACACAAACTAACACAAGTGCTTTCGCATAAATTAGCATTGTGCAATAGAAGACAATATTTATAAAATATCCATTAGAATATTGTGATGTAAATTATTACAGAATCCTTGAATTACCATGCTCATTCTTAGGGTGATGCAAGAATTTTGTCAAAGGACAAGAGTGTAAGAACTGTAGACGGTGACGGATTTTAGGTTTTGTGTTTTCTTCAGTCTTTTGAATTTCAATATCTTTTTCAATAGCTCCATCTTCATCCTGAAAATTATGAATGTATGTTTTAATAAGATGTATGTGTTGATGATGTTACTAATTTAGTTCATAGAATGGTACAGCCGCACATGTTCTTTTTGTTCGATCGCTGAGCACAATGCATGATTTCATTAATTTAACTCCTGAATTCAACAAAGATAAGCCAATCAAACTAAAGAATGTACTTGTACATTCTTGTAAGTGATAATGTTTATATCTTTCATTACATTATACTTGTATTACAGTGCTGCATATATATAGATAGACAGCTTAGGTTATATTATGTACATAGCACCAAACTGGGTAAATAGAGTAGTAGTAATTAATCATATATGGCCTCATTGCATTTCTAGCATGAGAAAAATTACTAAGATTTTAGATCTGTGGTTATCTCAATCAAGAACAATAATGTATAAACTGAAGTATATACTTATGGAAAACTGAGGTTATACTTATGCAATACTGACACAAAGTAGAGTCCAACAATAACTTACATACAACCCCTTTCATTCAAAATTAACAGTGACTAAAAGTAGTTCTTGCAGCCTCTGTTATAAGTAAGTGAAGTGATCATACTGGAAATTACTTTCCTTTCTGGAAAGTAATTTCCAGTAAGATACTTATAACCATAGTTGAAATATACAACATTGGCTAAAAACTTCATCTTGCTTTATATGACAATCTTTTAGGGATGAAAATGGTAACTAAGTTTAAAATTATGAAGCACTTGAAGTGAACAAACTCGTCAATGTTTAAGCCTGGCACCCCAAAGGTTGTAAATAAATACAAATCATACCTGCGTACAATGCCTCTGCTACAAAATATACATGGATACATACAGAACTTTTTTTTATACCAGCGGTATGCCTTTATTTAACAAAATACTACGAACTATATACAACACTACTGCTACTACAATAACAGCATTTAGACAACCTATAAGTCATAGCAGACTTACAGGCAGTCCAAATGCTCCAGTCCACTACCAGTTGGCAGAGTGCCCAGCATGCTCACAGCATTGCCCTGTAGAATTGCATTGCTTATTAATTGAGCCAAATAGGTGCCAGCATTTTGATCACGCATCGGATCGACCAAGCATCCAGATAAGTTATGGAAAATACAGAGCCTACCTTTGATTTGTCTTTTTCTGTATTTCTGGTAAAGAAGCCTGGCATCTTGATGGCGCCAATGGGTATGAACTTTGGCTTCACTTCGCGCCCCTCCTCCGTGACATCGCCGGACAGAGCAGATTTTACTGGCCCTTCACCTTCAATTTTCTCCGCAACAGCTTCAATAACTTCACATTCAGTTTTTAACATAACTTCTTTCTCTTCAGCTTCAATTTGCTTTTTATCCGGAGTCTTATTCTCATCGTCGTAATCGACTTTGTTTATCTCCATTGTAGTCTTAGCTGTTACAAGCAAAAAAGATTTAAATTAATGGGCAGGTCATAAATGATGAATAATTGCACGATTCTAATATTCCGAGGGGCGAGATGAGTTTGAAAGAAAAAAGGCAGGTGTTAAACACTTCCATTCTTTCAGGATCTACGGGAACAAGGGGACGCGATGTACGGATATTATTCAGTCATATCTTAACTATTTATTACAGGAGCAAACGCAGTTACACATTACAAAACCCACGGATTTAAATCATGCTCCAGCACTAATTATATTGGTACAGTACCTATACTACACAAAATATGTAAAATTATTTATTAGCAAAAAGTGCCGCTACGCTTCACCCGCCCTAACCAAAGAGAATTGAATTGGCCGGCCTAACTAAACCCAGTCGCATAGAGAAAATAATATACGGATATAGAGAGTAGCGATGCGCGATTATTACTAAATCTAATCGAATTAGTCGATTGTTCTGTTCAGTCGATAAAAGTCGATTACAATCGATGTTAGTAATTACTATCTACTAGCGTGATGCGGCCAGTGACAATGACGGACACGGTGTTCGTATAATTTTATTACTACTTATTCGTTTGTAGCGCAGCCCACCTATACATATATTACTATACTCGAACGTACTACTAAATTAGTAATAAAAAAGATGGTGCGGTTTACGTGCGCCGCGCTGCGAATCAGTAGCGCATTGCATAGCAGATTGCGGTGTGCGTACAATTATTAGTAGTTCGTGGATTGTTATTCGAATAATCATAGTAAGGAACTACTAAATCGACAATCGAATGCGCTATAGCCCAAGTTTCGATTCAGTCGATTGTATTTTTTGCATGGAAGTAATAAGTAATACGTACAACTAGTACTTATTACTTCCACGATTTTTTGCAACAATCGCCCATCGCTAATAGAGAGCCGCTTTACTTTTTTTCTGCCAAACCCGTTATGTCAAGACTGCTCTGATATCGCCATCCGGAACTAACTTTTACTCACACATGCACGACCGTGGTGTTACCTACGCAAACATACATAGGTTTTTACCTACTATGCCGGCCGCAGATATTATATCTGGTTTGTTATTTCTAAAATGTAGCATGTTTTGTTAACAAAACAGTTCTGCAGGGTAAGAAGGTATTAGTTAGCAAAACGTGTTCAGTGTTAGAAATAATATAAACATAGCTGCGGCATACACACTGCCACGTGGATAACCGATCAGTAGAGCATTGGATTGGCATAATTTATAAATCACTTAAGAGATAACAACATAATTTTGGAAGTAGTAGATACGTACCGCAGTTGTAAGCAATCTATTTTGAGGGATAAAAGAGTATCATGGACAAAAGAGTCTCGCCTGTGGAGGCTCTCACTGTGGAGATATTTTTAGAAGCTTGCCCTGACTTCAAAATCAAAACGAGTTTAAGTAAAGAACATTGTATTCATAAATATGAAAACAAATAATTAAGTAATGCTTATTTTGTCTCGAATACCGTTTGAAATTTCATTTAAAATTCATCAAAAATGTGAACCTATCTATTTTTAACTATAATTTTCTAGAAAAACAAAATTGTAGGTACAGGGTGGTCCAGCCTTGTTAGCTTTTCCAGATATATTCTTCTAAATTACAGAGTAAATTGATTCTTGGTAGTATGTGGATGAAGAACAAAATTGTATGACAAAAAATATGAAAAAAGCATGAAGTAAGCAATAAGGCTTAAGTTCACAAAAGGGACAAAGATTGGGAACTTTCAAGAGTAGTGGTAAAGACCGGGAAATAAGCAGGATAAAGTTAGTTTGCTTGTGCAATTCTTTTATACCTGATAGGTTAGCCTTTTACCACTATCTCATCTAATCGTAAGTGACAAAGACAGCTGACGGAACATACCGTTAGGTGCTTGGCGACAGATTTTCTACTTGAGGGCGTGCTAACATTTTTTTTCGCGGGAAACGCACGCGGCTTGCCTAACTGTGCATAACTGATGCCACCGGACTGACCAAGGCAACGCCGTGCACTTGGAAGTAGTGTTTGTCACGATAGACGAAATAATTTACAGCCAAACGGTGTCTTAGTAGAACGTTGGAGTTCTCTGGAAGGTAGTTACTTGCCAACTTTACGTTTATAACCTCAAGACACTATTTTACCGGAACATTAGTTAAAATAAACTTACCATAATCTCGTCTGGTTCAAGAGTAAGTTTTTAGATAATTTAGATGATATGGCGAGAATCTTTTACCTAAGACGGGGTTTTACGTACGAGCGTTAAGTCCTGTTAAATACTTATAACTATGTGTTCAAGTCGCGAAATTCCAAAGGTTTTTGTTCCTCTCGATGTTTTCTTATCCTTCATCAGATCTCAGAATTTCATGTCCAGAATAAAGTGCCTGAGCATCAAATAAATCTAAACACAGTGTACTTGCTATATGCATGCACAGGTCACTACGATCTAGTTCTTTTCCGTCATTAGACCTCAGGAGTTTATTTAGGTACAGAATATGCTCACCGAGTCCAATCAAATAAGCTTAAACACGGTGTAAACATATTCAATAACAGATGCCGTATGTCTAGGGCTGCCATCACTTTAACCACCGATGCCGGACAAAATCTTAAAAAACCCGGACATTTGGGTGAAAGTGAGATTTTTTCCCGTACACCCATGAAAACAAAGTTTATATATTTTTTCATTTAATACCTATACAGCTTTTTTGCGAGAAAACTTTAGTGCTACACATATAATTATTCACTCTTCTCTTTCTGAGGCCATCTGGTGATAAAAATAATGAGGATCAGCGTTATTAGGCATCAAATTAGAAATAAATTATAATTTCTAAATAAATATGATTACATCAAGCACTTTCGCGTACTGAGCGAATATCATATTAAATAAATTATTGGAGTACACAATTTTATGGTGGCCGAGGTGGTTTAGGCATCCGATGCGATATCGGAGGACGCGGGTTTGATTCCCGCCTTGGGCATAACATTTTGTATATAATGTCTCCAATAATCTGTTAAAAATAATAAATTATATTTTTGTTTTAATATATAATCTTCACTTTGAAAACTATCGCGAGTTTTTTTTCATATTAACATATTTTTTTAGCCATTTTCAAATAAGTTAATAAATAATCAATTAATTAATACCTAGTCAGAAACTACAAACTACATAGGTAGTATCACATTTTTTTTAACCGATCTTGTTCTGTTACGTAGATTAAGTACCCAAAACCGTAAAACTTCTTAATATAAATTAAAAATATTGAAATATTAAATTGTGAAAAGTCAAAGCAACTCATGCCCTTAAATTTATACTTTATTTCGATCAGATAAACCACGTGCCTTTTCTCCTTCGTCCATTGCCGTGAGACTAGCGAACATAATAAACTCACAATGTAACTTGAGTTGCCAGCTAATATCAAGATAATCTTGTTTGTAATGTGTGTAAAGTTTTCCGCCAGATTTCACTAGACGTTTTTAGCGTATGGTAATGAGAAAAAAGCGCTAAAGACCTTAGAAATATTCTAGACCTAGCACCAAATGCGCCAAAACGGTAACAAAGTGAGTGAATGACCGGAGTCGGCGGCAGCTCTGGCTGGTGGGGGCCGATGCGGACGTTCTGTTGTTGTAGAATTTGCAATTATGATACATATTTATAATACAATCTAGTAGGATACCGAAAGCGGCATGAAGAGTGCTGCCGGGCTAAGAATTCAGTCAGTCATTGAATCTCATTTCGAGTTTCAAAGTTGGATCCACGGTGCAACGTTGGTCGAAAGCAATATGGTAAGTTCAGTTCTCTTATATTTACTAATGTTCAAATTAGACCAGTGCACAGATTACCTACTAATAGATATAACTGTCCTTTCAAAGAGAAAAAATACCTACAAATTAAATCGCTACCACTCTCAGATCAGTAAACGCAAATACGTGTCTAATGCGTGAGACTTAGCGTTACTTTGGCTATGTACACTATGTTCAGCCCGCGATGATAGCAGCATTCACCATTGACCATCATAAGACTGATGCGCTTTCTTAGGGCTGACTTACTGAATCAAAAATAAAAGATTCATAAAGCAGCCGCAAGCAAGAGACGCGCGGACGTGCAGCGAATTTATGTATCGCTATATCATATAGTTTTTGTACTTAAGCCATAGAACATATAATAATACGTTAAGCATATATATCTTCTAGTAAAACATTGGTAAAAATTTTAGGTGTCATGTTTTCTGTTGCCGCTTGATAGTAAGTCTGTCACGTCGCTATAGTTACAACTTTCCGCTTTGATTTCTAGTCTGTGTGTGTGGACTGTGTGGTTTCTAATGTGTGTGTGGAACACACTTTTTCTCGTTTGGTAGAAAAACACAAAAAGCGGGTTAACAGGACAACAAAATACCGAATTTGTAAAGGAAATAAGAATCGCATTAACAGAAGAAGAGAATACCGATATATCCAGTAAAACTGGAAACGAGTTAACAGAAGGACATAATATTGATTTACCAAGCTTAATAGGAGAATATAAACTCCGTCTTATCGCCGGAAATAAGATACAGGAAATTAAATTATATAAACATAATACTGATAAAAATCCTAGCACTAGTAAAGGCTACAATATATCTGGAAATCAGTTCGAAGAAGCAAAGAAAGAAGACAGTTTGAAGAAACGTTTCAAAATAGGCAATTTAAAAAAGATAAAAGCTTTCATAGTACTCAGACCGAATAAAAATATAGGCTTAATAACGGCAACACCAATGCCACCACGCCGCAATAGTTCGACTGACGAGTCAAGGCGTAGTTTCGTTGTACATATGTATGTTGTGAACTAAATAATAGTGTGTGTAATCGTGTTTGTACACGGCGAGGCGTAGTTTTACCGGCCTCACTTCTCTGTTCACAACATTCTATCTTGACTTTTTATATGGTCTGAGGTATAGTATAAAATATTTGTCAGATTATATTTAAACCTTCATGCTCCTAGCCTATATCTCAACGGCGTTTATTTTGTATGAAAGCGATAATAGGTTCCAAGCCTTTAGAAATAAGGTTCAAGACAGATTGTAGCTACAGTCATCGGAACGGCAACGCTGCGTTCAGTAACGTTTTTAACGAAATATTTAAATATTTAGGCGGGAAGAAATGTTTTAGCGTATCACGCAATAACTATGAGGCCCATTGTTTTGAAAATTTTGGTGCCGATGGCACAAATTCTAACAGTAGTTCCGTAGTAAACAGTAGTCCCGCCTTTCCCGTTTGAGCTGTACAGCATGTGCTAGCTGGGGACATGTGTCTCCAGCTTACACGTTTATTTGAGCTTGTAGCTCCAAAACCTTAATAGCCACAGACTTGAAAATTTTAGTGGCGATGGCACAAATGTGGCTCTAAATCCCTGGCTATAGTATATAATCACACGTTTAGCCGTTTCGTATATACAGCATGTGTCAGCTGGAGACCATAACGCCAGCTAACACACTAATAATCACATGTAGCATCGAAGTTTATTTGGCACCTAAATTTTGAGTTGGTAGTCATAATTGCACTAAATCTGCTCTAAATATTGGCATATTCAAAATTAAGAAATTTCAATTGAGTAAGCTGGAGACATACACATTACCATTTCCGTCTTTTCAGGAGAATCCATCGCAATTCTGAGAGCCATCCTTTTTGTAATATCACACAATCTAAACAAAACTATCTTGGTTTCAGACTCCAAAAGCTGCCTCCAATCTAGTCTTGCTAACCCATTTCGGTCAAAATCTAGGTTCCCAATTATTTTAAAAATAAGAAATGCCCTTTTCGAATGTACCTCCTACGGCATAAATGTTATCCTAGCCTGGATTTCTGGTCACGCCGGTATAGTGGGCCACGAATCAGCTGACTCCTGTGCTACAATTGCCATTCAAACAGACTCTCAAGGACATTTGCCCAACTTTTCTCGCTAAATATCTGTTCAACTTTAAAACCATATTTAAAAAAACGTTGGAACCAGAAATGGTCAATTTCTAGAATATTAAAAAGTAAACTCTATATTAACATTCAACCTGAGATTCCCAATAAACTCTGGTTCTCAAAATTCCAAAACGCTGATTAAATGACAACCTCTACCATATGCCGTCTGCGTCTAAACCATTCCTGTAACCCAGTCTTCCTAGTACAGTCTGTTAGCCGCATAAAATGCCTCAACCTTACATTTTTTGACACAAGTATGAAACTTGGCACAATCGATCCTTGACTTGACTCAAAATAAGACAATTGATCGGTAGCCCTCCGGTACCCCCCCTCTGGCGGAATGTAAAGCGCCGTTCCGCCCGGCTTCATTCTAAAAATTATAACTGTCCAGGTTTAGCTAATATGTCAAGTTTGGTATCGTTTTCGTATAAATCGATAACGTAGAATTCATTTCTAGTATAATAAAAAGCCATTTAATATGTAGTTTCTTAATAATTTAACAATATTTAAAAATGACAAGTAGATATTTTTATTTCAGGTTACCGTAAATATTAATCTGGTGATTTTTTATATACATAAAAAATACGATGACAAAGCCGATTTTATGCAGATTTGAAAAAATATCACTTTTATGTACATTTACAAATAATAAACAGCTAAAGCGGAGCGCTTGTAGAACTATGCCTGTTTCAACCTTTCAGTTGTTGTTAGTCAGTTCACTTGCGTACCACATTTTCTTTATTTCCGAATGAAAATTGATTTAAGGGCCTTAGAAATTTGTGAATGTTATTAAAAAGTGTTTTCGCAACTGGAATTCCTTGATAGTAAGGAATTTCTAACCTTTATTTTGATAAGTTTCATACGCACCAAACTTTACCTAAACATCCATTAAACGGATGAAACCGACAAAATATGGAATTTGACGTTCCTATGGCTAAGTTATCGTAAAATCGTATGTATGTACATAATATATATATATATATATATGTTTTTTGTACCAACGTATTACGGCCGTCAGTGGTGTAGTGGCAGAACGAAGAATTGCTCTTTATGCGTTACCTATGAGTCTTTCGTTGTTTTTATATTACATAAGTAGGAACTACTTTTATATTATACCGACTGCAATGACGGAAAAGAAAGTAAAATACCTGTTTATAAAACCTGGCTGATATTATGTTAGATCCAGAGAATTAGATAATATGTTACATGGAGGATGGATCATAATAATTCATCTATTTCTGCGACCAATGGTTGTGCTTAAATCATCTTCTCTCTACATATCTACATATCATTAATCTTAGAATAGAATTAAAATTATACTACAGCATTGGATTTTAAAATTTGGTAACTGAAATGAAAGAATTTAACAGATTGAATAATTGGAACGTATTTCAAAAAAAATTATTCAAATCATATTTATATCAGTAGATTACTTAATATGTATTGCTTCTTATTCGTAGAATATTTTTGTCCCTTTTATACGTGGAGACGGGCAGTGTGGTTACGGGTTAGAATGTCACCTCCTCATTTCTACATGTGGTGTAAAATACCGAAAGGTAGACAGCAGCGCCTTCTCGGGAACTGATCCCCAAGACGCCAATCCAAATCCAATACTGCATAACCTCGTATGACAGGTGAGATTAAAACTGACGATACAAAAGTATTATCTAGAAGTTCAAGTGTTGTTTACAATGAATACGATAAGTACTTATCTGTTCTTTCAGATTAACTCCTTGCATAATAGTTAATGAATTTCAGCAATTTTTATTAACAAATAAAGATAAGAAGCAGCTAGAAAATATACCTCCAACATAAGCTGCCTTACACCAGCACATATTATGTACAGTACTTATACCAAGGGGTTCATGTTTGGGGCCAGGCATTAGTTCCTCAACAAATGTTCCCCAGTGCCAGTGGCTACCACTATCTGTAGCTGGAGGGAGGAAGAAGACCATTGGATACCACACTGGTCTGACAACCCTGTTGTAGCCAGTATTTGTTGGAAACTAACTAAATGTAAAACATGATGCAAAACTCGATGTCAGTGCATGAAGATAGCGTTAAAGTGAACCCGATTGTATCTTTGTTGAACTGTCTGCAATGTAAACTTGCACTTTGTTAATCCGGAGATTTTAATACAACATAAAATAATATAATGGGTAATATTTTAAAAAGTATTCGATATTGTACAGTGGTATAAAAATATTTGTCATATTTTTCAACTTAAAAGTTCAACGCATCGTGTGATCATCAATAAAGAGTACATATTGAGCAGTTTCGATGTTTTGTGTTTGGTTACTTTGTCATTATACATTTTATGATAAATACGATACAATAATATATTTTATATATTTATTAGATGTATAGACAGAATGATATCCTTTGTTGAAAACAAAACAAATATTTACAACAACTTACAGAACATGAGATTTACAATATTGGCGGTCTTATCACTATAAGCGGTCTTTTCTAGACAACCAGTTGGGCGATGGATATTTAAAAAAACGGCTACCCCTTTTTTAACAATCCCTCGCCTATGGTATATATACTGATTATACGAAATAGTTAAATATATAGTAAAAAACTAGCCTATTTGGGATTTTGCCGCTAAAAATAAAATGTCAGCGGACGTTGGTACAAAAAGCAAATATATATATTTATACATCTACCTTTACCATAGGAACGTCATATTCCATAATTTTTCTCGTAAACGTGTCGGTTTCATCCGTTTAATTGATGTTTAGGTAAAGTTTGCTGCGTGTGAAACTAATCAAAATAAAGGTTAGAAATTCCTTACTATCAAGGAATTCCAGTTGCGAAAACACTTTTTAATAACATTCAAATTTATAAGGCCCTTATATTAATTTTCATTCGGAAATAAAGAAAATATGGTATGCAAGTGAACTGACTAACAACAACTGCAAGTTTGAAACAGGCATAGTTCTGCAAGCGCTCCGCTGCTAGTACGCGTCTTTCACCTCGTAGCATCTTTTAACTTGGCGGCGCACGACCTTAAAAAATTTTTTTAGCTGTTTATTATTTGTAAATGTACATAAAAGTTATATTTTTTCAAATCTGCATAAATTCTGCTTTGTTATCTTATCTTTTATTTATATAAAAAATCACCAGATTAATATTTACGGTAACCTGAAATAAAAAAATCTACTTGTAATTTTTAAATATTGTTAAATTATTTAGAAACTACATATTAAATGGCTTTTTATTATACTAGAAATGAATTCAACGTTATCGATTTATACGAAAACGATACCAAACTTGATATATTAGCTAAACCTGGACAGTTATAATTTTTAGAATGAAGCCGGGCGGAGCGGCGCTTTACATCCTCCCCTCCGCCGCCAGAGGGGGGGTACCGGAGGGCTACCGATCTTAATTGGCTTATTTTGAGTCAAGGATCGAATGTGCCAAGTTTCATACTTGTGTCAAAAAATGTAAGGTGATTGCACTAACAAGTTGTACTATCCTGGCCAAACTTAGGATTAGAGATAACTCCCTCTGTGAATGTGGTTTGGCCAAAGAAATGTGAATCACATATTCTTCTGTGGTCCCAAAATAAACTCTTCACTCTACATATTATTCATCTTATCCAAAATTTGTTCCCAGAAGTTCTATATTTCCTCTATATAATTTGTGTGTGTGTGTGTATATATATATATATTTGTGTTCGTCCAGTAGTTATATAAACTAACATCTCATGTTTTAGCACCAATTTTGGCTTGGACAGTTCTCACCGGACATAACTCATTAAAAAGAAACAATCTCCTTCGTTTGATGGTCTATCTAACTACGTGACAATGGCGAAATTGTGGTGGTGCCCACAGAAGCCACAAAACAAGAGTTGAAGTTGAAATCCTACTAACAGGAAAGCTCCAAATTAGATATTGTAATGAGGTGACATTTAGTGACTAAATATTTTTCGATAAAAAAATCATCAATCACTATATGTCAGATTGCACGGTCTTTGTTCATCAGCGAAATATAAAACATTTAGGATCATTTTATTATTTTTTTCGGTAATAGGATATTCCTACTTTCTTTATATTCATGACATTGCTATTAAATCTGCAACTTATAACAGCACAACGAGGCATTTTCATATAAATTTACAGAGAAGCATGCGGCGCGTTAACCGCGGGTCGACTGTCAATAGCATTGACCTAAATACTGACGTTGACGTAAATACTTATGTTTAGGAGTATGCTAAGCACGCGTGCCCCCCCCCCCCCCTCACCTTTCTATTGCTTTCTCTTTTCTGTGGTTTTGTCAGTTATACTCGTCTCTCTACTTTAAGGCGCAACAGCAATACCTAACTAGCCATTGACATATGCACTCTATTGTCTAAAGAATCATTTTCTTCTAGGTACCCTGAGACTTAATGGAAACTATATTGGCACAATATTGCTATCATTTGATCAGTTTCTCCAAAACCAATTAAACAAATGGGCCTTCACCCCCACAGTGTTAATGAATCAAAAATACAAACTGAAAGACGGTTTCCCCTCATCCATCAGTACATCGAGTTTCCTTAAAAGTATTTGAGTCTACGAATAATATTTATTCGTAGATTTGAGTGGGTATATACCTAACTTAAAACTTTTACTTTCACCATCGTACGAGTATATATGCATATTCGAGCTTATATCTTACTTTCGGCGATATACCTAGAAAACATTTCCGCATGATTCCGAACACATGCGATTACAAAAGGAAACCAAAAACACGCCGGAAAACGGCTTCCCTCTTCCCCCAGTACACAGACACTCCCTAAAGTATTCGAGTGAATACTTTATATGACTTATATACTTTGACTTTCACAATATTAGATATATCTTTTCAAGCTTGTATCTAACTTTCGGCTTTATACTTTTTTTATTCTGTGGATATACGTAAATACTCAAGCAAAGTGTCAAAGCTATTTATTTCTTAAATAGCTGCTATAAGTTACGCCTAAGCCTGTGTCATAGTTGATTACCTATATATTTTTATGTATGTATTGTTTATGTAGTGGATACATGTAAGTATATGATAATATTAAAGGATATGTAAGTGTATGTGTGTATTTAAAATATAAACAAAAATGGTGTAGTGAAATAAATAGAAAAGTCAATTTCACCCATAGCCATAGCCCTTGTGAGGAATTTCCAATACATGAAAATCATATTTAGATATTAATAATGGGGTTTGTTGTCAAGCTATACAGCCGAACCCAAACCTTTTTTGATTTGTTTTGCTTGGTTCTAATAAATAAGTAATTAATAAAATGAACAAAATTGCTCACACAAGTAAAAGTTTTTGCATAGTATTAAAAACTAACACAAATAAAATATTCTTTCAATATCACAATTTTTAATATTTAACAAATAACATGACTATAACTAGTGTTTTTCTAAAGCTTTTACCAAAAGTTCATTAATGCCCGTAATTAAATTTCTTGGATCCATTATGAGGCCTGCGGTAACCATGGCGTTAGAGAACAACTGTTGTGCTACCAAGTTGGCCAAATATTTATCAGTGGAGACTAGTTTGTGAAGCTTTTTTATGATTGCATGCCTGTAAAGAAAAATAAAAATTGTGTTAGGTACTTACAGACAGACTGACAATATTTTAAAAGGTGATACATAATTTTGATTAAGTGCATATTATCAGAAATGTTTAGTTTCCCATGTACACTTTTTGTATTTTACTTATAATAAGACTGAAGTTAACTGTATTTAAAAAGATGAGAAAAAATTACAGCAAAGATGAGAAAATGATGAGAAAAAATGAGTTTGCAGGGAAATCAAACACTGTTCGAATTTCTTTTACCGATTCAAATTCTCATGCCCGTTTTCACTAACGATATTCCTAAACAGCCCCGAAAGTAAGGGTCCATTAACGTTAAGCATCCCTTAAATATCCTGTTTCACGGTGACACTTCATCACGGGAAACTTAGGTAGGTGACGAATGGAGTTAACTACTCAGAGATTGGAGTGCTTGTTACTGCTTTTGTTCAGTGACTAGTGCATTGTCTATGCTGCAGTTTCTAAAAGTGTTGTATTTCATTAACCAAACCAATTTAAAATACTATAATTATACCAGTAAATAACACAATAATTAAAAAAATATAATTATATATTGTCAAAATACAATAATTTCCTATTATAAAAAAAACATGTTATAATCAATTATATATTTATTACTTATGACTCTATTTTTTTTTAATTGATTTGGACATCATTTAGATTTAATACTTAGTTTTTCATATTTTAATAAAGGTTTGAATACACAATTATTTAAATAAAGAGATTCTAGAATGAGGGTAGGATTTAATTTATTTGTGAATTTATTTGATAAAATAAAATTTAATTTAATCATATGTAATTGTTAAAAAAAACATTCAATTCATTGAAAGTTATATTGGACGTAGCCGCGGCGTTGTATTTTGAAAATAAACCTGATCTCTCGCGAAATAATCGTGGTCTAGTAATAAACAAGGCACGGCCAAAGCCATTTCAGAGACATCTAATATTTCAAAAAATCTAAACTCTAAAAACCTCCAATATTATACATCTTTAAAAAATACTGTAATGTTAACACACTTAGGGTCTGCAAATCGGGCTTCTAAATTTAGAAGGACCCTTTAGCTCTTAGGTGACACTTAGGCGGTGGTGAAAGTCAATTTAGATATGAGGCCCCCTAATTAGTGACCCTTAAATTTTAAGGCTTGATGGTGAATCGTGCTTTAATACCCAAAAATTGTAAGCCTACTTTATGTGATAATAAACATGAATCAGTCAATATACTTAGGGGTTGTTTCAGAATGTTCCAGTAAGTTCCGGTTATACTACCCAGAACATATTTGTCAAACAAAACCCTATCTTTGCGTTTCACAGTCAACAATTTAGCCTATCCGTCGGTTAAAGCTTGAAACGCGCTGCATGTTCACTATCATTTTTATCATTCAGTTATTTTATGTGTTGTTTAGCAACCCGAAACTTTTGTGGTGAAAATGGTTTTTACTTACTTTGGATTAATTTCCAACTGCGGCCTGAGCAGCGCGAATCTATTTGCTTCACTGAGGCTCGCTGCCTGGGTCCTTATGAAGTGTCTTGCTGCCGCCATTTCCGGCACGACTATCACGCAAGGGTGCGAGTCCAGTTTCTGAGTGGTTCGGACTTCAAATACCTTGTCTACCAGCAAAGTCTTAAGGAAAACGACCAGTTCATCGACTTCCGATCTTTGGAGCCCGTCGCTGCCGATTATTGTATCAGACGTATCAGCGGCGTTCTTCAACATATCATTTTCAACGGAAACCAACGCTTTGCCGCCAAATTCTTTCAGCTCCAATAGCACAAGTTCATCGTACATTTCGTAACAGAATAGCACTTCAACGTCCCGCTTCTTGAGTGACTCGTAGTAAGGCGATGTTTCGGCGAGTTCACGGCTGAAAATAACGGTTATTAAATAAATAAAAATATATTAAATATTATATCATCACGACTTAGAGAGATAAATACTGAAGGAGAAGCAGATGTCTGGTCCTGTGTAATAGAGTCTAATGCCATCTACCGGACCAAGTTCCCGCCTTACTTTTTACAAACCTATTGTTTAATTTTCGGACTTATCCCGGTAACTTAATGTTTCATTATGGTACAAAATGGAGACTGAAAGATTTCTTATTTTATTAATTAAGATATATTTTATTTATTATATTTTATTAATCAGTACTTATAGCCCAGTAGCAGAGCGTAGGTATATACGTGTTGGTTTCCGCGCAAGTCCACTGATATAATCCTGCCTACAGCATAGGGCATTAATTCTCGAATGCCCGCCTACACTATGAATTTTTGAAGCGCTTGTAGCCAAGTTTGCATAGCCATTCTGATTCGATCAGCAAAGTTAAGCAACGTCCGCCGCGGTCATGACTTGGATGGGTGACCGCTGGTGACATTACTACTGAGCGCTTCCGTGCTTCGGAGGGCACGTTAAGCCGTCGGTCCCGGTTGTTGTCTTCGGTCATGGTGGTAGGGCACTTTGCAAATGCCCGCCTGGCTAGCTACCACCCTCAAGTTGCAAATCTGTCGCCAAGCACCTAACGGTGTGTTCCGGCAGCTGTCCTTGAGAGCCAGTAACTCTAGGTTAGTCTGAACAGCATCCTCGACCACATCATCACTTACCATCAGGTGAGATAGTGGTCAAAGGCTAACCTATCAGGCATAAAAAAAAAAAAAATTGAAAAAATCAGTCGCTATACATCTAACGGTGTGGTATATACCGGCAGCTTTGTTTGAGAGCTAGATCCGATTCTAGGATTAGCCTGTTCAACATCTTCTACGACATAATCACTCTGACTGACACTGATAATACAGGCTGACCTAGAAGTACTCGCTCTCAAGAACAGCTGCCGAAACACACTGTCAGGTGCTTGGCGCCAGATTTTCTACTGGAGGGTGGTAGCTAGCTAGGCGGGAATTCACAAGATGCCCCACCATCATGCATTATCGATTGCCACCGTAAGACAACAACCGGGGCCGATGGCTTAACGTACCCTCCGAAGCACGGAAGCGCTCGGTCGCAATGTCACTTGCGGTCACTCATCCAACTCATGACCGTGGAGGACATTGCTTAACTTTGCTGATCGGTTAAGAACGACTACTATGGCGCTTCAAAAGCGACATAAGTCAAGCAGACGAGGTGACAATGCAATAGTAATGGACAGGTGTGACGCCAGCAGCAGCACAGGGCGACTTGCCGTGGTCCATCAATTCGTCACATTAAATCGAAATAAATAAATGTAGATGTGTGAGATCGCTCAGCATGCGATATGGTTTGAAAATTCAAAAGAGTACCCACATCTTGCGAAAGTTCGGAGCTTGCTTCGTTCATACAGACGAAATCTAATATTGTAATCTGTTCGTAGTCGCGTCCCCTAATGGTAAACATTAAATTACAACATTTTGCCTCTGTAACCGGTCTCGTTGGTTAAAACGGAAAGGCGTCCGTCGTCTATAGTCGGATCGGAAGTCGCGGGTACGATTCTCAGCCGAAACGAACATGCAAAAAATCTAGATGTATTAGTGCTTATTTTTTATGATGTAGAATATGTTTCTAATTTAAAAAGTGGTACCTGGGAGCTGCTAAATAGTAAATAGATTTATCGTCATCTTTCTGGCGTGAACTGTAATCCGAGAGAGATGTCTTTGTCCCACTTTCCAACTTCGATGATTCAAATCGCAGAAGTTTAGCTATTGCCTCCTGTAAATAAGGATTTAATCAATTGCCGTTGTACTTACTTCATTCGAATTAACAATAACACGTCTAATATTTATAATTCTGATTCAAACGCGACTTAGCGTCCAGCTATAACCCACAAGTTACAAAACTGCATTGGGCCCGTCACCTGGACCTACAGTTGTTAAGTCTCATGTGCTTGTAATTTTATGGCTCTCAAGGATTTCTGCCTGAATACACTGTTAGCTACAGATTTTCAACTTGAGGGTGGTAGCTAGCTAAGCGAGTATTTGCAAAGTACCCTTCTGTGTGAAGCTCATGCCGGCGGTGTGGATCAAACCATAGACATAGACCTGCGGAGATAGTTCATAGCTATAACCGCTCGGCTATCACGTCTTCAAAAATTATTTTAATGAAAATTTTCGGGTTCTAGTTTTGTGATAATTAGCTTGCTTTCGTTTTTCACCAAAACAGGTCGTGATTACACCACTATTCACCATAGCAAGCACATTAAGCTTAAAATGCCCTCTTTTTTAGGATGAACAAATGTTTCATAACAATGGGTACCTATATAGTAATCGTTAATTCTAAACAGTATAATTTTTTTACATATAAATTACCTTTTCCAAAGGACTCTGACTAGTGACAATACCCTCCTTCATGAACAGGGAATATTCTTTGTAGAAGGCATCGTATGACACTGGATCCTTATTGGCCTGATCCGCCAAGAATTTGAGAAACCGGTTTGTCAATACCGTACGTAATTTACTGGAATGAAGTGCATAAATAAATAACCTACATTACAATACCTCAAACTAGGCATTCAATATTTATTGTTAATCTTACGTAATCAGTGCACTGTTCTGTAATAGTTCTCTGCTTAAATTAAGTGGAATGTCTTCGGAATCAACAACACCTGAAACAAAAGTATGTAGGTCAGCTCTCTAAACCAATTGGGTGTGTATATGTTTAGTTATGTACTTATAATTTATGTCTTGTAAAATTTAAAAAACATTTAATGAATATTAAAATTAATCGCGAATTTTCGGCGGGAAAATCTGATATGTGCAAACATACCTTAGATTTACAGAACTTTTTATAAATTTTATTTTAAGTCGCGAAACTTCGGCGGAAAATTCTGAATTGTCTAAACATGCCTTTGATTGATGGAATATAATATAAAGAGAAGAGCTGAAAGGCTCGTAGCGAAGTTAGCTTAGCCGTTCTTAACCGATCAGCTAAGTTAAGCAACATCCGCCTAAGGCATTTTGCAAATGCGAGCCTAGCTAGCTATACACTCAACTAGAAAATATGTCGCCAAGCACCTTATGGTGTATTCCGGCAGCTGTCCTTGAGATCCAATAATTCTAGGTTAGCCTGAACAATATCTTTGACCACATCATCAATTACCAGAGGTAAGATAGTGGTCAAATATAAATAAATTACCTTTTCCAAAGGACTCTGACTAGTGACAATAACCTCCTTCATGAACAGGGATTTCTTTATAGAAGGCATCCTATGACACTGGATCCTTATTGGCCTTATCAGGCAAAAATTTGAAAAACCGGTTTGTTTCAACACCGTACGTAATTTACTGGAATGGTGAATTGGTTTAAGGCTAGCCTATCAACTATAAAAGAAAAAGATAAGTCGATGTTTCCGCGGTAAAATCGGATACTTGCTCACATGCCTTAGATTGAAAGTACTTAGTCGCGCGTGAAGTTTCAGCAGCAAACTCGGATATGCGCAAAGATGCCTCACATTGATAGAACATTTTATTTATAATAAGATAAGTTTTGGTGGGAAAATCGGATATGCGTAATTTTTTATGTTGTGTTATTTTGTAAAATGTGTGTTGATGAGTAATAATAGTGTACATGTATACGTGTACGAGTGTAGGCAAACAGCACAATGGCAAAAAAATGCTTTTCGTGTTTGCTCACCATCGCTAAACTAAGTACAAACTACCTAGCCAATGAAAATGCACTTTCGCTTCGTTATATTTAGAACTCACCTTTAACGAATCTCAACCATTTGGGCAGGATATTATCAGCTTGGTTCTTGATTAATATCTTTCTGGAATATAACGCGACTCCGACGGTAGAATCTCTGGACAGGTCAAACAAGCCTGGTTTCCCTTCGGGAACATATAAGATGGATCTGATGCTCAGCGGCGCGTCAGTTTTGTAGTGAAGAGTAAACCGTGGCTTATCGTAGGTATTTCCTATGAATCTGTAGAATTCCACGTGTTGCTCTTGTGTCACTTCTTTTGGTTCCATCATCCATAATGGCTATAAATATAAAAAAAGAAGCGCTCGTAGCCAAGTTTGCTTAGCCATTCTGAATCAATCAGCAAAGTTAAACAACGTCCGCCGCGGTCATGACTTGGATGGGTGGCCGCTGGTGGCATTACTACTGAGCGCTTCCGTGCTTCGGAGGGCACGTTAAGCCATCGGTCCCGGTTGTTGTCTTAGGATAGCAGTCGTTACAGCATGGTGGTAGGACACTTTGCGAATGCCCGCCTGGCTAGCTACCACCCTCAAGTCGAAAATCTGTCGCCAAGCACCTAACGGTGTGTTCCGGCAGCTGTCCTTGAGAGCCAGTAACTCTAGGTTAGCCTGAACAACAGCCTCGGCCACATCATCACTTACCATCAGGTGAGATAGTGGTCAAAGTGTAACCTATCAGGCAAAAATAAAAAAAAATAAAAAATAAAAAAAAAAACAGTCATCATTTATATGTTGTGTTTTCAACCTTAGCATTCTCTGTTGACCCGTTAACATCCCGTAGGGTGCCGGGCTAGTTGGTTAACCCTCGATCTCTTCCTGTGGGCGTCGTAAGAGGCAAATGACTACTAAGGGAAAAATACCGGAAGATGCAGCAGCAACTTCTGCGGCACTGCGATTCCCAAGACGCCTGCTAAGAGTGAGGATTATGGCAAACGCCCCCTTAATGGGGATGCTATGTTCAGCAGTGGACAATCCAGCTCATACAGTACTATGAGGTATATCTATTAGAAAGAGGCCATCTTGGTGGGTTTCATCGCAGTGTCAGATATTCTGCAACAAACCAGTGGTGTTCAAAAACTACTCTATTTAGGTATTGAAGGGTCTGTAGCAAATTCAATTACTAGGCTATTGAGACAAAAGACATTATTCAATAATTTTCTTAACGGTTCTTTTTATTTATAGCTATATATGCCCAAACACTTCATAATATTGACTTGCCTGCATAACTAACTCCATTATTAAGCCAATAAATTATTATATTCTATTGTATCTGAGTGATAGCACAGTTCAGTGTTACATAGTGGCACAGATTTAGGGAGTAATCTGTGCATAGTGGTGACAATGTTACAGTAATGGGCAGGCAATTATTACCATCAGATGATCGATTTGTGCGTCTTGTCTCGTCTAACCGTTAAAGAAAATACTTATAAGAGATTCTACAACCACTATCAGCAAAATGGTATAGAATAGAGCTACTCCAACACAAACCAACAACAAATCCGAGGTTAGCAACGAAATTGCGACAAAAGGCAAGTTAATAATGCTTAGCAGCTTGTTATTAAAAAACAGATTGAAGTTGTTTATAATGAATTTACACACACATAGTATAACATAAATGAATCTTATTTCATTGCATCAAAGTGTTTGTTTTCTAATTTACCTTGATAGAGTTGACTTGTTCATCATTCAATAGAATAGGACTGCCAATAAAATTGCTGTATTTCATTATTATATCTGAAACATAATGAAATATTTCATATATCACTGCCGGATTTAGTTAAAGCCTACAATGAGGAAAGACCTTTTGCATAGTGGTAGGGAATTTTGCGAATGCCCGCCTGGCTAGCTACCACCCTCAAGTAGAAAATCTGTCGCCAAGCACCAAACGTTGTGTTTCGGCAGCTGTCCTTGAGAGCCAGTAATTCTTGGTTAGCCTGAACAACATATTCGACCACACGCCCTTATCAGGAGAGATAGTGGTCTAAGGCTTCCCTAAAAGCTACACATAAGTTACTTGACCGAGATTATATTACTATCTATTATTCTATACCCTGCAAAATATTTGTATCAAAATTCATCACAAGGTCGTTCAACAAACACACACACCCTCACAACACACCTCACACACACATTTATAAAATTATTTATTATATATGTATATTCTACACTAATATTATAAAGAGGAAAGATTTGTATTTTTGTATGTAAAAAATAAACTTAAAAACTACTGGAACTATTTGAAAAATTCTTTCACCATTAGAATCCTACATTATCCATGATGAACATAGCCTATAGAAATATTTCAAAACAGTTGAATTTTTGGTTAAATACCCGTGTGAAGCTGGGGCGGACTCTCAAATTCAGAATATAGAACAACTCCCAGATAAAAGTGATAAGTTTCTCAACTTCAGGGAACTTCTCAGCAGTTAAGTATTAATTTCACATGAACTTATCTGAGAGCAATCCTCAATTAAAGCTTTAAAGATGGATCTCATTAGGCTTACAAAATTCTATTACATACTTTTGACAGTATCATCATCAGAGAATTCCCTGCAGTCAGTCTTCAAGTGCACCACAATCTTTGTGCCGATCGGAACACCTTCTGCTTCTTGTATTTCATAAGTTCCAGATCTGTAAATGAAATGGGAAATGATAAAAATATAACATTATCCATATCAAGAGGCAAAGGCTAGACGGTTGGTTCAAGAGTTACTTTACTTGACAACTGCTGACAGCAAACTGGGCTTAGGTTTATTATAAAAATACTCGTATATATGTACGAGGGTGAATCAAAAAGTTCTTAGAAGTGCATATATATGAAACCTTTTTGGATCAAGTTCGATATTCAAATTAAAGAGTGTCTATCACACTATATTTATGCAGACTGTCACTTATTTTTGTCAGTTCGTTCGCATGTAATAAATTTTTTTGTGCAACGAGTTGCTAAAAAGTCAAAATTATGGATAAAAGTGAGTTACGTGCGGTGATAAAATATCTCAGTTTGAAAAAATGTCTACGAAGGAAATTTTTTTGGACATTCAGCAGACATTAGGGGGTGATGCTGTACCCTATTCTACGGTTGCGTACTGGGTGGCTGAATTTAAAAGAGGTAGATCAAGCTGTAAAGATGACCCGCGTTCTGGGCGGCCTTCAACCTCCGTTACAGAAGAAAATGTCAAAAAGGTTGAGAATCTGGTTTTGGAAGACAGAAGAATGACTATAAAACATATAGCTGAGATCCTAAAGATATCTTTTGGTAGCGTTCAATCCATTTTAATTGATTCACTGGGTTTCAAAAAAGTGTCTGCAAGATGGGTGCCACGAATGTTAACCTACGAAAACAAAAAGCGACGTTTGGAAATTTCCAAGCGTAATCTCGAAATGTTCCAGCGTGATCCGGATAATTTTTGCCGTCGTCTTGTCACCATGGATGAAACGTGGGTCCACCATTTTGATCCTGAAACTAAAAGACAAAGCATGTCTTGGAAACGACCATCCTCTCCATCCATTAAAAAATTTCGAGTTGCTCCTACCGCTGGCAAAGTTATGGCCTCTGTGTTCTGGGATAGTGAAGGAATCCTTTTTATTGATTACATGCCAAAAGGCCAGACGATTACTGGACCCTATTACGCAAATTTAATCCCGAAAGTGCGTGAAGCGATTAAAGAAAAACGTCGTGGAAAACTGTCGTTGGGCGTGTTGTTCCTTCAAGATAACGCTCCTGCTCATCGATCGGAAGTTGCGGTCAACGCAATCCGCTGTGCTGGCTTCAATCTCCTTGACCACCCACCATATTCTCCGGACTTAGCCCCAAGTGATTTTCACTTGTTTCCAAAATTAAAAGAGGAAATTCGTGGAACAAAATTTCACGATAATGACGCGGTTATAGCTGCCGTAGAGGACTTTTTCGAGAGTCAAGAAAATATTTTTTTTTCACAAGGAATAAGGAAGTTAGAAACGCGTTATTCTAAATGCATTGCATTGGAGGGAGATTATGTAGAAAAATAAAATATTATTATTTAAATCTTTGCATTTTTTAATATTGATTCCAAGAATTTTTTGATTCACCCTCGTATATAAATAAGTAATATTCATGTAAATATTTGAGTATAGTTAAATGTTTTTGTACTATATTAATAGTTTTTTAGAAGATACTGAAAATCAAAGAACACCGACTCATAGAAGTTTCGAAAAAAAAAATATTAGTAATTTTTATGAAAATAATTTAAAAGTAAATGTGTAGACAAAAATAAAAGCAGCGGTAGTAAGGTACTTAGTTATATATATATATATATATATATATATATATATATATATATATATTATATATAACATATCAACAATACTGCGGAGGGGAGGGGGTCTCCTGTCTCTGTCGCGGCGCGAACCGCCTGGTAATATGAAATACAGGCACACTAACAAAAGTCAATTCTAAGAGGTTGTTAGCATTTTCCAATGACACTGTATATACATACCCATCAGAAAACCACTTATATCCTGTAGAGCCCACATTACTGCTCCTAGTAAAAACTTCAATCTTGTCTGCAACCATAAATGCTGAGTAGAACCCTACACCAAACTGTCCGATGATGGAACTTGCTTGATCAGCTCCTTGTTTTTTAATTTCTTCAATAAAAGACTTCGATCCTGATCTAGCTATCGTACCAAGGTTCTGTGTTAGCTCTTCTTTTGTCATGCCAATGCCTGAATCCTGTGAAAGGAAATATATGAAACTGACTAAAATTATTCTATTTGGCATTTTTTTTCTAAATCTGATTAAAAGCACTACCGCGTGCTAAGCGAAAATCATATTTTACAAATTATTGGAGTACAAAATGTTTTGCCCCGGGCGGGAATTGAACCCGCGTCGGAAGCGCTCATTAGTAGAGTCACCAGCGGTCACCCATCCAACTCATGACCGAGGCGGACGTTGCTTAGCTTTGCTGATCGGTTCAGAATGGCTTAGCAAACTTCGCTACGAGCGCTTCAAAACTCGTACTCGAACTCCAATAACAAAATAAAAAAATATTAAAATAGTATTTGGCCTTTGTTAAATTTCCATCAAATAACAGTTGCATTTCGTAAGTGACGAACTGCACTGCGCTCATCACCCTGAGATCAAGTGAGATGTCAAATTACAGGTACGCGATACTTAACATGCAATAATTATCATATACCTATAATTTAACTTGCGCCCATACCTTTCAAAGCAGATAACAGTAATGCGTACATTACTGTATCCTAATTGCTGCTTGACGGTGATATTACTTCGGACGAACTCAGTCACAAAGAGTTCTACTAAGTTCTACTTTATTGCAAAGTTTTGATGTTATACAACAGCCATGAGCTGTTGTATAACATCAAAACATGGGAATCTAAGGACCGTTTTATATCCTCCCATTGTATGATAGTAAAAAGTGAATAACATGCAATGAGCAACAATTTACTGCTCACGTCGACATGAGAAAGGTGCACATGAAGTGCACAACATGAGAGTAACAGAGGCACCCTGGCATTTATTGCCCATTGATCAGATGTACACCCATCAAGACTAACTCGTAACCATCTGCCTATACTGTATACTGCCTATACTGCCTACTACTAATATATCCTTCAGGATATATTAGGAGAGAGAGATATTATATCCTGAAGGATATATTAGATGTTGGAAATCGAAGAGCGCAAGCCAGTTGGTAAGCCATAAGAATATTAGCAAGACTGTCATGCCAGATACTCCAGGTAGATTGTATTATATCAATACACACCTATCGAGTATTTTAAAAATATCACTTCATAAAGTCAGTGCATGTTTACGTTAGTACGCACTTACATCAACTTTAACATTTTGAATAGAATAACTTAATTGTAAGACATGTAAAACATTCTATACATAAAATTACAAAAGCATACAAGAGGGTAGAAATAAATTTTGTTAGTACAATCATGTCCTAACAAAATTTATGTACAAATATGTTATTTGGAGTACAAATATCTGGTTAGAATTTACATTATCATAACTAATGAGAGATACTTAATACTAAACATTATGTCATACTTATCATAGTTACATTACAATTATAAACATCACATTTTGTATCAATTACTTATATTTGATGTCAGATTTATAATTTTTTTTTGAAGTAGTTACACCATATCATTTCTTAATTTTTTTTTTATTACATACAAAATATGCCAACTTTATTGCTGCAACTACGATTTTTATGTTTATTGCCTACCCTAATCTATTGTATTAAAGGACTTTTATTACAAAACTTATTAACAAATATGTATTATGCACCCGGACAACACTAGCCACCCACAACACAGGGAATGCTAGTGTAATTAAGATAGTAAGCACCACCTGATAATTATATGTACTCAAACAACTACATCTTATTATTACAAACAGATATAAAACTTGTTTTAAATTATAAGCTAATATCTAAAATAGTGTAAGTTGGCACCTATCTATTTATAAGTCTATTTATTAGTACATTCTGAAACGGACCCTAAGTTAACTATTGTCTTAATAACCTATGTAAAGTTTTTTGATCAATAAATATTATTATTATCTTCTAGAAGGCCTTTAGGTACACACGAAGATCCCTAGTTGTTTTGGGAAAACCTGTAATGTCATCTGAGTGAATCATTTGCTTCTAGGCTCCAGTATGAAGCATATTGTTCAATACATATACAATACTTTAACAAAGTATTGAAGTGATTGATATGGATATGATTGATATGGGTCTGTAGTTAGCTTGTTTTGCACGACTGCCCTTCTTGAGGACAGTATGCACATTTTTGAGTGTCTATGATTTTTCGCGAGATGGTGGGGAAGCCGTACGTGTGTGACTTACACACTACTTGGCCATCTACTCTCTGCATTCGGACAGCAGAGAAGTGTACCCTGGATCCAGCTGCTTTCAAGATACTAAGAAACATATAGTGTGTCTAAATTTAGGCGTTTTCAACGATGCAATTGCTTCACCAAAAATCGTGCAAGAACATGGTTGGACCATTTGGCGAATTTACTTTGTTTGATGACAAGTGACAAGCCGCAGCCATGCCACCTGTTGCTTCGCCGATTTAACAACACCTGGGGATCCCGTGTAGAATCAGAGGGTAAACTTTGAATCTGGACAAGACAATCATCAAAAAGTATGTATTTTTGTCTATGCATTCCTCCAAAAATATTGTTTGGATTGTACCATTTATTTTATTCAAATATTATACAATAACCGGTAAAAACACTCACATTTTGGATTGAATACAGTGACCCAGGTTTCGAGATGGTCATCATCAGGATGAGTCAGGTTATCAGCCTGGTCTGCATGCTCCCGGCAGGCAATGCGGGTCGACATATTTGATCCCCAACATGCATTTTTTTTGCAGGTTATTGTATAATATTTAAATGTATGTGAAACTCACAAGAATTTATTTTATTATTTTACATTTCCTTCAACTTAGAAAACTATGAAAGTTTTAATCAAAATTGGATAAGAAGTTTTCAAGATATGGACATAAATGTGACGGCTGGCCTTATTGATATGAGCTAAAACAGGTGTTGTGTTAAAGGGTAAACATATTGAAAAGTTTGGTCCAATTCGAGTACATGAAACAAAAACATGACCATTAACAGACAAAATAACAGATTGCATACCTGAAAAGTAATGGTTCTGTTCTGCTTATCTGTTGATAGTCTTATTTCAAGTGGCCTGTCCACCTCATCAAGCTGTGGGACATCTGCAGCTGAACTAACACTGAGGTACCGGAACTTTTCTAATGCATCACTGGCATTAGATATTAATTCTCTGATGAAAACCTTAAACAGAAAATATATGACTGTTTCAGATAAAATAAATAACAAAATTCTAATTGAAGTTGGATAGGTTAGTAGGGGTATACCAGCAAAATCTTTCTACTAACAGATTTAGAAAAATGAAAACCATGCTTTTGGATATTTCATAACTGGCTATTGTCTGTAGCCCAAAGATTTACATAGGAAGTCTCTTGGACAAAGCTATCATATCAACCTACACCTATAGGTATGAAATTGAAGAACCCTGTTTCCTTTACCAAATAAATATAAGACCAGCTTATTGGGGTCTGCTTGTTAACATTTAGCAAAGTACCATATAACCGATCTTGGTCTCTTCACTGTATTTTCACTTTATTTTGGTCAGAAATTAACACTTTTTAGCCAGTTGAAGTCATCCTGCTTTATTTCTAATTTGGATACAAGTCTTTAAATGATAATGGGGAACATGTAGCCTGAAAGTCTCATTTACATTCATTCTAACTTCTTCATCATATTTTGTTTTCTTGTCAGTTATTTTTTGTGTAATGCTTTTACATGCTTAAATTAATTGACTTTTCTATGGAGCACTTGAAATATTCTTATTGATCTATGAAAAACTTGCAAAACGATTCATAAAGCTATGGTGGAAGCTATAATTTGAACACTACCTTGTTTTTATTTGATTATTACTTCTTTCATCCATTTAATATAAAAAAAAAAATATAAAAAAATTATGTTTGATTAATATTAACCTACCCATCCAATACCTAAGAACATTAGGTACATAAACCACCAGTTTGCAGACTCCCAACAGTATAGCCAGACTTGGATAAATGGGTAGTGGGAAGAGTAGAAAATATATTTTCTTCAATCTCTTCTCACTCATACCGGAACCGTAAAACAAGGTGTTTTACCATACAATATAGTGCAGTATCATTTTTTAGACAATAGACGGAAAGAGTGAAAAGCTATTGGATTCCAACTAGACTACTGTCTACTTCTACAAGACATCAGAATATCAAAATGATATCTTTAAAACAACTACAAAAAATTCAAAGCCACCCTTAAAATCTCACTACTTAGAATCCCTATCTGCCACTGATTTAAAAACCAATGAAACCATATAATTTACCTCTTTATCTGAATACAATGATCTGGCCACAATATCAAGTAGCATACGGGTCTCAGCTTGGAATTCTCTTTTTTCAGAATTGCCCTTTACTGTTTCTGTTGGTTTTTCTTCTGCAGCAGTGCTAAATGTTCTTGGATTGGCTTTTTTTGTGGAGAACAACTCTGTGAAAAAGTATTTAGGCAGTATTGCCTTGAATTTATGGAGTTCTTCTTTTATCTGTATCAGTATCATTTTTTTGTGATATTGTGCCGGGACAAGCTTGAGGCCCACCTGATGTTAAGCACACTAACCTCTGCCTATTACAGATGCATTTCATCACAAGTCATGAATTGCAAAACGCCCATCACCTTGAGACAGTTGTTAAGTCTCATGTCCCTGTAATTTCACTGGCTCTCAAGGACTGCTGCCGGAACACACCATTAGGTGTTAGGCGACAGATTTTCTACTTGAGGGTGGTCGCTAGCCAGTATATTAAATATTAATCAATCCTCTGTTGCTGGGCGAGCATGAAGATTCTCCGTTTAAGTTTAGGAAAAAGTGCTATTGTATGTCTGACTGTTCTCCTCAACAGGTCGCATTTCTCAAGCAATATGGTGGAGATATGGGTGTTGAAATCGTAATACAACATATTTCAGTAGCGAGGTCTTCAGCTAGAGCTACTAATTATATCTAGCTGACAGAAATTAAATGTATTCTATTTACTTGAGTATCCATGTCTCCATGAGTATTAGACATTGTAAGAGCTGTGCTGCCAGTGATGCAAATGCTATGGTGGTGAAATTCGAATTGTCATGAGGATGGACTAACTTTATGTAGACGGACTTTGACTGAAGACACACGAGAAGAGGAGGATAGACTGCGAATGGAATGAATAATGAAAGACAACGTACCATTTTGTTTCTTAGCTGTAAAATGACTTGAAGGTAAAATTTTCGTATTATTCACCGAATGGAAATATAACCTAGCAAAAGTAGTAGCGGGGCGCAACTTAGCTCGCAAAGCTAACATTTTAATTCAGATACTATAAGAGAAGTAGAATTTATTATTGTAACTTTGTTCGTAATTTATTTATTTCCGTAAATAAATAAAATTTAATGTCAAGATGATAGCGTTTGCTCTGCTTTGCTGCAGTTTGACAGTTTCAAATTTGGCATTTGAAAGGTGCGTTCGTTTTGGCTTTCGGAAAGAAGCTTCTGCTATTTTTGATCACCAACGACTGTATGCTATCCGAACGTCTTATACTTATTTTCATATTTTGACATAGGTGCAACAACTGAAGCCAAAGATATAGGTCTGTAATTAAATCTGCTGGAGGCATCGCCAGTTCTATTCATTATGATAGGAACCACAATATTTCTCATAAAATGTTAGTTGTCAAAAAACGCTCACAACGATCCCACGGTAAGACGTGGGTCAAAAATAGCACTTTTCTCTGTCATTTGTAGCGTTTTCAAAGCTATCCGAACGGTGAGCGAAAACGATATTTATGCTCACGAAGTCCCTATCCGAACGCCCTGTGTGATCATTTTTAGCGTTTGTGAGTGTTAGTTTTTGGAACTGATAGGCTATCCGAACGATGTTGTGTGCAATGTGCCAGAGCGCGTTCCGAGCCTCGGTTAGAGCGCACTCGGAGTGCACTCGGAGTGCAACTTTTCACTCTAACGTCGTTCACGACCTTCGGGTAGAGCGCAACTTTTTAACTATCAAAAGAGGTCGTTAAAATCTTGAATCTTTAACTGACATGAACTTGACATTTCTTCATGAGAGAATTAAAGGCACTCTTTTATATTTTGCAGGTAACAGTAATTATTGCTTTTCAAACATCATAAAAAGTCCATAAATTTTGCAAAATTCCCCGCCAAAAACGATATTTGAGTTTATAAAACAACCGGCCGTTCGGAACCTTCGAGTAAGTTAACGCAACCAAACAACGCACTCTGACCCTCGGAACGTGCTCCAGGGCCGCGTTGCTAAAGTTGCGCTCTACCCGAAGGTCGTGAACGACGTTAGAGTGAAAAGTTGCACTCCGAGTGCGCTCTAACCGAGGTTTGGTTCGAATCTTGCTTAGAGCACTTAGAGCGCACTCGAAGGGCAACTTTTCAATCTAACGTCCTTCACAATCTTCGAGTAGAGCGCAACTTTTTAACTATCAAAACCGGTTGTTAAAAGGTTGAATCTTTAGACATGACCTTGACATTTCTTGATGGGAGAATATAAGGCAATCTTTTGTATTTTGCAGGTAACGGCAGTAACTGTTTTTAAAAAATTATAAAACCTCTATATATTTTGCTATTTCCCCGCCAAAAATCGATATTTGAGGTTATAAAACAACCGAGTCGTTCGGAACCTTCGAGTAAGTTAAAGCAACCAAACAACGCACTCTGACCCTTGGAACGTGCTCCAGGGCCGCGTTGCTAAAGTTGCGCTCTACCCGAAGGTCGTGAACGACGTTAGAGTGAAAAGTTGCACTCCGAGTGCACTCCGAGTGCGCTCTAACCGAGGTTCGGTTCGAATCTTGCTTAGAGCACTTAGAGCGCACTCGGAGGGCAACTTTTCAATCAAACGTCCTTCACAACCTTCGAGTAGAGCGCAACTTTTTAACTATCAAAACCGGTTGTTAAAAGGTTGAATCTTTAGACATGACCTTGACATTTCTTGATGGGAGAATAAAAGGCAATCTTTTGTATTTTGCAGGTAACGGCAGTAACTGTTTTTAAAAAATTATAAAACCTCTATATATTTTGCAATTTCCCCGCCAAAAATCGATATTTGAGGTTATAAAACAACCGAGTCGTTCGGAACCTTCGAGTAAGTTAAAGCAACCAAACAACGCACTCTGACCCTTGGAACGTGCTCCAGGGCCGCGTTGCTAAAGTTGCGCTCTACCCGAAGGTCGTGAACGACGTTAGAGTGAAAAGTTGCACTCCGAGTGCACTCCGTTGGAGTAAGTTAAAGCAAAGCAACCAAACAACTACACTCTGAGGCATGGAACGACCCTGTGCCATATCGCATAAGGTGCGTTCGTTTTGGCTTGATTGCGTATGTAGCAGTTTCAAAAGTGGCATTTGTATCTTAGCGTTCGGAAAGAAGCTTCTGCTATTTTTGACCACCAATGACTATATGCTATCAGAAATTCTGAAAAACATATTTTGACAACCGCTGACAACCAAAATAACGATTTCTGGATATGAAATTTTCGATATATCTAATAAAATAAGTACTCAGGCCGACTACTTCTATTTTAGTCTGAGCCTAAATTACAAATAAAATAGTCTTTATGATAGGAACCACAATATTTCTCATAAAATATTGAGGTAGATATGAATGTCCAACACAAAGGCTAAACATCATGGCAAATTCTCTGCGAAGGTGACTTCCAGCATGCAGCAGATGCTCTATACTGAGCCCATCTTGGATGCTGGATTCACCGATCAGTGGCAAGATAGACTTAATATGTTTTGTGGTTAATAATAACTGAAAATACAGGACGAAACAAGGAATCGATCTCTAAAATTCACATAAACAAGTGTAATGCTAATGACTTTACTATCGCGCCAAATACATCTGTCAAACCAGCAGTTGTCAAAAAAAGATCACAACGATCCCACGGTAAGACGTGGATCAAATATAGCACTTTTCTCTGTCATTTGTAGCGTTTTCAAAGCTATCCGGTGGTGAGCGAAAACGATATTTTTGCTCACAAGTCCCAAATCGAACGCCCTGTGTGATCATTTTTGGCATTTGTGAGTGTTATTTTTGGAACTGATAAGCTATACAAACGCCCCAATTGATCAAATGGAATATATATTGTAGGGTTTTAATTTTTCACTAAGCTTATCTTTTGTGTAATAATAATATAGTTTGTACTAACAATCATTTCCATAATTTATCTGATGATGCTTTATCCTTGATTTCATACTAAACGTAGGTATACGTCTGCAACTTGGTACATTATATACTCAGCACTGCCTCACTCGAATATGTACATTTTACTCATATTATGCGCACGTTTCGTTGTACGTATAGTTATTGAGGATTCTTATTGAGCTCTAGATGGTTCTTATGGTAGTTTTTCCACGTAGATTTTAGTTGTTTCTCGTAAATAAGTTCTTGTGTTTATATATCTTTGCTATTTAAGTGGTACTATTCTTTTACTTTTGATTTTCATATATATAGGTTTATTTCATCTCGTTATATGCTCTTTGCGACTTTAATAAGTCCTTATTATCCTGGACACTGAAGCTTTTATCTGAAAATTTACAAAAATGAATAGAATATGACGCAGATTTGTGCTGATTTTTGGTTCTAGACATGCTAATAACTTTTCCTTTGTTTGCTTAGGGCTTTGCAAGCCAAATCAAGAAAACTAGATAGGTTTTCGTAGCAACATCATACATTTCCGAGTTGATGTTTCTGTGTGAAAAATGAATGATTTTATGAAATTTTTAGCTGGTGATGTGTGAAATGCATTGTTCTATCTAGAAACAGTATTTATATGATAGTAATTACAACGGTTACCTGTTTTATAGCCTAAATCACTTATTTTTGTGAATTTTGATATTATATCAGTCGCATTTTTGTCTATACGTTGGTATGTTTGTTTTTACTATATTCATAGTATTTATTCTAATATTTTGGTATTTTCACAAATGTAAGCATGTCAAAAATGACACTGTCTTGAGTCAAAATTGCGTTGTCAAACGACGATTTCTTCAAAAATTTATGAGGTTGCATTATAAATTTGGTGATTTTATGTCAAATAATGCTAGCAACTAAGAATTAAAAGCTAACGTTCTTTGGTTCCGATTTTAAAGTCAAGCGGCCCTATATAAACGGAACATTCGCCTACTTCAATCATTCTTTGCTTGGATTTCAAGAAAATCTAAAATTAAAATACAGTACAGGAAGAAACCCTCACTGAAGAACTGAAGCCACCAAAGAAGATTGCAGGTCCACCAAGGGAAGACTAGACTGGCGCAGCCCTCTCGACGCGGCCCTACAACCGGTGCTCCTGAAGTTGGTGCGAGTTACGTGGCGAAGCCCCTCAAGCGCGGCCACCCTTATCTCCGTTCTTAATTCCTTTCTCTCCCACCAGCTCACCGGAGTCAGTCCACAAACACATACGCGGACCAGCAAATCAAGGTGGCCAGGTGCTTGTGAGGTGTACCTGCCTCCACTTTCCTTCGGCGAGGCGCTACTACCTCTGCGCGGCTGCACACGTTCCTGGCGAAGTGTTGGTGAGGTGTGCCTGCCTCCACTCTCCTGCAGAGAGGCGCACCCGCCTCTGTTCTGCTGCCCTCTACTCACGTTCCTGGTGAAGTACTGTTTGGCGAGGCGCTCCTACCTCTGCGCGCTGCCCTCAGTCCTACTCATATTCCTGGCGAAGTGTTGGTGAGGTGTGCCTGCCTCCACTTTCCTGCAGCGAGGCGCACTCGCCTCTGCTCTGCTGACCTAGGCCAGCCAGGCTGAGCCAGGAGCGCTTCGCCAGGAACGTAGAGTAGACTCTACGTTCCTGGCGAAGCGCTCCTGGCTCCAAATTATTTCCGAACGGCTAGATTTTCTTTTTTTTTTATACCTATTTTTTTTTTTATTTGTTTGTAGGCTAGTTTTATACATCCGTTTAAGTGAGATATAACGAAAGCCCAACCTTTTGTTAATGACAATATAGATATAGTTTATTTTCTCTTTTATTTTCATCAGTCTTTACTTATTTTGATTTTATTAAGTCACACTTCATTTCTATTACGTGACAATATGCCATATCAGACGCATTCGAACGACGCAAAACACTTCTTGACATTAGCTGTCATTCTCAAACTATAGCGTGCGTGATTCGATTTTATTTATTACTAGCTTTCCGGGCGCGGCTCCGCCCGCGCATATGTCGGTTATCGCGTGAAAACATTAACCTCTTTTTGCACAGTCAGATAAAAACTATCCTATGTTTTTTTCCGGGTCTCAAACTATCTCCATACCAAATTTCATTCAAATCGGTCCAGTTGTTTTGGCGTGAAAGCGTAACAGGCAGACAGACAGACAGAGTTACTTTCGCATTTATAATATTAGTACTGATGAGCATTATAATCTAGACTTCCATAAAACAGCAAATTTACCTAGTCTTTCAATAAATTTAAATGCAATAAATTTAAGTGATAAAATTCTTCTTTTATTACGAAGTTCAACATTCAAACGCGCAGTTGTAAAAAAATAATCACTATAAACCTCATGGGTCGAAAATATCATTTCCCGATATCATATGTACCTGTTTTCAATCCTTTCCGAACGATGCGCATTGGCGAGAAGAAAAATTTAGAGGCGCTACAAAATTAGCACAATTATTAGGCTTTTGCCTACAACGTCGCAAGAGGAACGGCCAATGTGAACATTTTTATCATTTGTTTTTTGCTAATAGTAGGCTATACGAACGCTTTTTAGTAAATCGATTGACAGTTTTTTTTACAGCCTTAACTAGTGATGTAAGCAGTACTATAACAACCGAAGAATCAACCACCTTGTCCATCGTACATACAATATGATCGTTTACCGGTTTTTTACCGGCAAAACCTAAAAATATCAATGATGACTGATATTTTTGACCGCCGCGCTTCCGACGATTCACCACAGGTATAGTACTTTTCGCTATGGAAACAACCCAATACTTGTATCAATGAAGATTCCTAAAGAAACTGTCATTCTAATTGAAATTGACTGTACGTGACGAATTTAAATAATATTCACACCGATTTTACTTACGTTAATACAGTCGAGTAGCTAGATCTTGACCGGTTTCGCGACTTTCAGAGTCGCTTCGTCATAGAGTACGTGCGCCCCCGACCGCGTTCGCGCAAATTTTAATAAAAAGTTTCTATCGATATTTATACAAATACTTCTTCAAACGAGGTTCTTTAGCAATCAAGATTTCTTTGCTACAAAATCCGTCAAAATATGAATATGTAATCAGCAGGGTGATCAAGTATCTCTGTAGCTATGAGACAGTTGATGCTATCAAAGTTTTGTAGCAATCGATAATTTGCGATCACGTATCTTGTAGCATTAAAATATCAATTCGTACCTAGCGATAAAAGGCAAAGTGAAGTTGATGCGAATCTTTGGCTATCTGACCAATTTCAATGGCACCATCTAATATGAATGTCAAAATAACCAAGTGACAACTTTATTCAATACGTATAAGTTCAATTTTACGTGATCGCTACGAGTATTTCATACAAAACAGTTTCTATCGATAGATACAAGATACGTCAAACGTGGTTATGTAGCCATCAACGATTTCATTGCTACAAAATCTGTTAAAACTGTCATTTTTGATTGTTGTAATCAGAATTCATTGCTACAGAAGATACGTGATCTCCCAATTTAAGCGAGCACAATACACACAATACTCAAATACATCGTATTTAATCTACTTAATACTAAATGACACCACTAGAATCAGACAACTTATTCTCTGTCTTCAACAGCCATTGTATGGTTTTTGGATGCTGGCTTCAGACCTACTAAGAAGTTAATTGCTCTGAGCTACTACCTTCGTCAGAATTCATGCAGGCATTAAAGTTTTCTTTCACCACGTATATGCAATGAGCAACCACTGTCAAGGCACCGTCTTCTGGTGTATTATTTGTGTTTAAGCATACACTAAAATTATTTTCTTGTTTTACCTTTCTAAAAAGTTTTTCTTTTGTTTACTTCAGCAGAGTGTCCTTTTAACATGAGTGCCCAAAAAAGGAGTGATATGTTTTCAGGGTTCATGTATGTATGTTTGTTAATTTAAAATTCAAAATCATTTATTCAATTTAGGCGTCTAAGACGCTCTTATGATGGTTAGTTACAAATTTTAATATTGAAATATTCTACATTGTACTGCCACGTTTAGCAAAAATAAAATAGAGCCACTGCGAGAAGAACGGGCAAGAAACTTAGGGCCATTCTTTTAAATGTCTTTTTACAATGTGTTATATACAATATAATATAATTATTACAATATATGTTAAAATAACGTAGGTGACAGGTGAAAGCTAGGCGGAGGTGGATTTTCCAAGCATTTTTGTCGTTTAAGTAATCACAAACTGTGTGGTAGGATTTCTTAATCAAAATGTTTTTCACGTGCAACTTAAATTTTCCTTCTGTGAGCATTGTAATATGTTTGGGAATTTTATAATAAAATCGAACACAACACCTAAAAAGGACCTTTTTTTTACTTTGTTAGTCTAAAACCTGGTACCGCTATTTTATATTTATTTCTAGTGTTGTAGTCGTGGTTGTCACTGTTTAATTTAAATTTACTCAATTTTTTCCGAACATAATTAATATTTTCAAATATATACAGACTCGGTAAAGTTAATATATCAATTTCATTAAAGAGATCCCTTAGAGATTCCCTAGGATCCATTTCATATACGGCTCGAATTGCACGCTTTTGTAAGATAAAGATTGAGACAATCTTATGGTGTATTGCTATGGGGAGCTGCTACTGAGATTTCTCTAGATTTATTTTTCTTAGATTTCTTTAGATCTCAGCAGCAGCTCCCCACAGCAATACACCATAAGACATAATACTGTGGAAGTACGCGAAATAGAGTAGCCGTGCAGTAGCTACGTCTGTTAACTGTCTTGTCTTACAAACTGCATATGCAGCAGAACTAAATCTTCCGGCTAGATCATGTATATGTGGATCCCACTGTAAAGTTGAATCCATTTTGATTCCCAGGAAGACTGTTGCATTGTAAATAGAGAGTTTATCTGGGCCAAGCTTAATGTTTGGTTCAACATAAAGAACATTTGGTAAAGAAAACTTTAAACATTTGGTCTTTTTTGAATTTAAGAGAAGATTATTAGCGGCGAACCATTCAGAGATCATAGTTAACACATTATTTACATGGATGAGTTCACTATATTTCCTATCTACTTTAAAAATCAAAAATGTATCATCTGCGAATAAAACAATATCGCAGAAATCTTTTACCATGCAAGGCAGATCATTAATATACGCTAGGAACAGAAAAGGTCCCAAAATTGATCTCTGCGGTACACCTATTTTTACCAAAGACCCGGAAGAAGAATTGCCATTTATTCCAACCTTCTGTAACCTGTCTGACAGATATGACTCTATAAGATTCATAGCTTTTCCACGAATACCATAGTGTGAAAGCTTACGAATCAGAGTGCGGTGCTCTTCACAGTCGAATGCCTGGGAAAGATCACAAAATACGCCAATAGCATCATGTGAACTCTCCCAGGCTCTAAGTATATGTGACATCAATTGAATACCTGCATCTGTTGTGGATCTGCTTGTTTGCTAGTTTGTTTATTCCACCATAACTTCCAAACGACTAAGCCGATTTTAATGTATGAGATATAGTTAGATTCTTCTTAATAGTGCAAGTGACACTTGGTACATAAAATAAAATAAAAAACAAACTGGCGGATTATAGACCCCATGTTGTAACATGTTTTTTTTTCTTCCGGACCCATCCTACAAAGTGCAGGTTGGAGTTGGCGTTGTTGGAGTAAACGCATTCTACGAACCCAGTGCTTGAAGTTTGAACTGCTTGTTTTCTTACGTTTGTTTCGGAAATTACGGTTTTATCGTAGAAAAGGACATGTCCATGGATTTGTACATACTACTGATGCTACAAATCATCGTTTTAGTCTTTTAAAGTTTGGAACACTAATGAAGCGTCACAACCGAATGACAGTTAGGACGACATGACAGTCTGTGTTTTTGATCAGCCAAGATAGGCTGTACACCGTAAAATTTGTAAACGTTTTGTTAGTTTTATACGTTTCAGTGGTGAAAATAGTTGCCAATTGCTTTGACTGATTTTTAACAATATTAACTACTATTTTTACCCTGCTATCCTTTTGAAACCATGATCGAAAAGGCATGCTATAACGGCTACTGCAGAACTTGTTTGAAAACATAATTTTATCGTGATATTTGCCCATTTATTTTTAAATAATTTCAACTCGACTTGGGTATATCGTGTATGCAATAAAGTTGAAAGTTTGCACATTACATTGGAACTAGATAGATAAACATGAGTGCAATGTGTATCAACAGGACGAAAAGTTACTTATTGTTGGCGTTATCTCGTTTGAGGTGCAGTACTTGAGTGACTGAAAGGTGTAGTGGCTCGGACTAGGTGAGAAGAGTTATGAGGATGAAGGATCAGAGGTGAGCGTTAGCAGCCATCGTGGAGCACCTGGTTGGAGGCGGCGGCGGCGCGGGCGGCCTGCTGCCTGGCGCATCGCCCGCCCAGCACCCGCCCAATATGCTGCAGCCCATGGAGGAAATGATCTTGCCTCCCAAAAGACAAGCTGTTGTTGATAGATTGCGGTATGTTATTTAATTACTGTTTACTTTTTCAACACCACTATTTTACAATTCACATACCTACTTATTTAAAAAACAGTATTGTAATGTGTTTATTATATGGAATCATTAATTGTAAAATGTGGGTGTTAAGACACTTTTGACAATTCTTTTGGAGAATACAAGTGTGAAAATATGTTCTTTTTATTTTGCATCAACAGTAAAGTTCTAATTAGATTTATGTAAAATGATAAAAAATTTGGTCCATATATATAAGACTTGAAAATGCTGGGTTCATTGTGCTGCAGAAGACACAGCTAAAATTAGTCAATGGTGCCAATGCTTATCTAAAACTACACAAGCTTCCTCCCCCATCGAGCCATATTTATTGAGATTCTACCAATGCTGCTTTGGATACTCATTGAAACAAGGAATTTGACCGGGTTGTTTTTTATACGGTTATAGAGATATTTTAGGAGCATCTACTCTGACTTTATAACATATAAATTAACTACATAAATATACTAAATACATAGTAAATATAATATATATATATATATATATATACAATAACTATAGGGGTCTGGTCTAATGTTTTTAATAAAATATTTCTATCAAGAGTCCAATCACCAGGAATATTTTAGAATTGGGTAGGGTTTGATTTTGGATTTCATAGCTTTATCATCTCATTTAACTTCTTAGGCTCATATTAATAAATGCATCAGAAAGTTGTGATTGATCTTTAGATGTGCAGATTTTGACAGATATTACAGACAATTAAAATTGTATCTTACGATCAATCTCAACTATGAGATGCACTTAAATTATTATCGTCTTAAACATTGAGCTTGCGAGGTAGATGCGGTATTAGATACATGTGCAACAGGTGTGTGTATACGCTTAGCGGATCTTACGGTTTAAGTATTTATAAGCTTGTATTAACATTTTTATTTATTTTATTACCATCTTACTAAACTACTCTGGTTCAGGAGAGTCATCTAACAGGCGTAAAGTTTAATTTACCATACCAAAAGATCAATTTTATTGTATATCTAACTATAAAGTTAAGTACAGTAGAAAAAAATACATATCATAAAACAAATTAATTTTGTTGGTTTATTAAGATAGCATGATTTGATTGGGTACTAAGATCATTTATGAATACAGAACCGTTATACAAGCTGCTATTTTACTATAAAATATGATGATTATTGAAAACAAACATTTGTAATTACACTTAATCATAGAAGACTCAAAATTCTGTGATGTTACCAAAACTCTGCAGCTAGCGTTTGTTTAAAAATATGTATTTTTTGCATAGGTACTAGTATCATATATGTAGTTATTAAATAGAAATCTTAAGCACAGAACCTAGGTAATTATTTTACTGAGTACAAAATGTTTTATGATACCTATTATCTGTTATAAAATCAAAATAAATTTATGTTAAATAACAATAGTTATGTAAAGAAACCAGAAATCACAACATTATCCAATCCTTACAATATTGTGATATATAATGGTGCTAAATAATAAACTTTCCCTTTTGAACATTTTTGTGTGCATTTGTGCATCGGAAAGTGCAATTTAAATGCATGATTGTGAAGAGAGCTGTGGTAAACACTAGATTTTCACTTAGTTTCACTGTAGGGCACTTGTCACAGTGAAAGTGTAGTGGTTTTAAGTACATTACTTCACTTGCTTTTAATACATCTAAGTAGTGCAGTACTTAGCCAGGTAGGTACACAATATTAAAATAGAAGGTATAATATTAAATATTGTGTCTTGTGACATGTGACATCTCGTCTGTGCTAGTAGAAAAATATATATTTATAATATGAACAGGTGCCACGCAAAGCGATGTCTTTGTGATGTCTCTGTAGCAAGTGGGGCCTGAGCATTGATAGAGATTATTGGTTCTTGGAGCATAATCTGATCTTCTTGTATTTGTTTATAGCTAATAGATTAACACCTGGGTTAACATAGAATTACTGGCTCAGTGAAAAAATGCTGAAAAGCTGCCTGAACAAATTGTTAGGTGCCTGGCTCCAGATTTTCTAAAAAACTTCATAGTATCTGTGGTAGAAATTTGGTTGACAAATATTAAGTTCATATATGAGAAAATTTATTCATATAAAGAAGATTTTAATGTCAAGTGACAATAATAGGTGTGACAAATAGAGTATAATCATGAGGTAAAGCTCATTTCAAAATATTATTGTGTTACTTTAAATCTAGTACAATATTATGCTGTGGGTTGTGAAGGCTAGAAAGAGGGAAGAGAGGTGTTTGCCCTACAGTGGCACGAACATGGCTATAATCTCACTTCACATAATATTATTTATGGGAATATTTGTGATTGAGCAAGTAAGATGTGAATGGACTCCTTTACATTGAAACAGCTGAACCGATTTGGATGAAACTTAGAATATAGTAGAGATAATAGATAGTTTAGGTCCTGGATTAACACCTGGGATACTTTTTATCATGCTCATCATCACTTTTCATCATTGTCTATGCATGAAAAAGTAGGGCGCAACTTGTAATAAATAATATTGGAACCAAATAGGTTTTTAATTATTAAAGAAAACATACCACTGAACAATACAACTATCAGGGTAGGTTAAAATGAAAGACACTAGTGTGTAAATTAAGATTGAAAATACCAAGCTCAAATGTAGGAACGAGACTGGAGAGTAAAAGTTATGAAAAGGAGAATAATTATTTCAGCTTTCCTACAGGAGGTATTTGGAAATACATAAAGAAAAGGTAAGACAGTCAAGGATACTTGGTGGTAGAACAAGAAAGTGTAAAAAGTTGTGAAAGGAAGAATTTATTGAAGGAATGAATAAGGAATCTTAAAAAGAGTTATCAACATGTCTATGGTAAGTGTTTGTATCAATCCATGGAAAGCCACAGGCTTTAGAGATACTAAGCTTGTCACTAACATGAACATTTGAGCAAGCACACTAATTCACTCCGAGACAGGCATCACCTACACATTCAATCTGATCAGGCTGATCGGTTTAGAATGACTTGGCAAGCTTCGCTATCAGTGCTTCGTTAGGTGTAAGCACTGAGATGACAAGCGCAGTGAAAAAGTAGCATACGTTAAATTTAATATTCTTCTCTGGGCAGGCAACGCATCTGCAGCACAGCTAGTGTTGCAGATGTATATAGGCGGTGGTTACCGTTTACCATCAGGCGGGCCATTTGCTTGTTTGTCACTCAAAATATATTTTAAGAAAACGTTGTTCCTGTTCCACAATATGGGCAGTGGGCACACACGAGGGTGAGGCGGCGGCGGCGCGCAGCTTTAGAAATTGCTGGGAAGATTAATTAATATAAATTTAAAAAATAATAATCTGGATATGTATGTACAAGAGTTTTTCGACGAAGATGAGCGGTGCGAGAATGCGTTGCAAGACTTGCAAGGTTGAGGTACGGTGTGTAGATGAGCGGTACGAGGCGAGAGTGACTCTTTTCGGCTATGCGGTCGTAGTAAGTGAGTATGTAAGCGGGCTTTTTAAAAAATATCGAGTAGTGACTATTACGCCAGTAGCTCTGGCCCGCTACACCGCCTCGCACACATCCTCGCTCACGACCCTCGCTTACACGTCTTATACACATTAATCTCTCGCTTTTTTGTATCTAAAATATCTAGCACCGCCAGCCCTTATAAAAAAAAAATATACACTTGAGTGAACGCAGCCCTTTTCCACCAGGGCTGCGTTCACTGAGGCTAGGAAAGTTAAGTGATCCTAATTAAGTTATAAGCTTAATAACTCAAAACTAATAACGTAATGCGTAAAAATAACTTTTCTTGTCCCTCTGGATAAGGTTTTGCTATTTTATTTATCTATTTTCATACACATTCATATGTAAATAATTAAGATATTTACGTTACAAGCATTATTTAGAGTCAATTTTACAATTTTATTCTGTGGAGAAAATTTTCATGAAACGTGTTTCGGACTTTTCTTGGCCTTAGATAGTGTGATCATGATTAACATATAATTTTCTTATTCCTACAAACTAAATAAATATTACTGAAAACCTGTTCAAGTAAAGCTATTTAACACTAGTCAGTTTCTTAATAAATCATTGATATTGTTCTTAGGTCTCAGAGTTAGCAGCCACCCTCGCATATTCAGCTTCAATTGTAATAAAATTGAGATTCTAAAAAGTTAAACTGTTAGATATGTTCTAAGCTTCGTCACAAGGTTGAGATTTTTCCTTGAACCATATTACGACGGAAACTTTCCCTTTTGTCGTATCATGGACTGAAACCGTCCATAAATTATCCGTTATGCTCATTCAGTTACAGTTGAAAACTTTAATCTTGTTCTCCCGTACAATTGGAACGATTATGAAGCGATGAAAGAGAGCCTGATGGGCGTTGGTGTCGATTGCAGTTCGGTTGGTCGCTGGTTTGAATCCTGCCGCAGGCTTGACCTTTACAGCATAGCCAAACAGCAGAGCCTGGCTAATTACCACTCTCAAGTAGAAAAACGTCTAAACGTAATAATTTTGAAGCGCTCGTAGCGAAGTTTGCTTAGCCATTCTGAACCGATCAGCAAAGTTAAACAACGTCCGCCGCGGTCATGAGTTGGATGGGTGACCGCTGGTGACATTACTACTGAGTGCTTCCGTGCTTCGGAGGGCACGTTAAGCCGTCGGTCCTGGTTGTTGCCTTAGGATGGCAGTTGTTATAGCATGGTGGTAGGGCTGCCTGGCTCGCTACCACTCTCAAGTAGAAAATCTGTCGCCAAGCAGCTAACGGTGTGTTCCGGCACCTGTCTTTGAGAGCCAGTAATTCTAGGTTAGCCTGAACAACATCTTCGACCACATCATCACTTACCATCAGGTGAGATAGTGGTCAAAGGCTAACCTATCAGGCATAAAAAAGGGTATTTTTGGTATAATTCTTGTAGTGACGAAAAGATCTGACAGTCCCTCTGCTGTTAGTAGCCAAAACATTGTTCTTAACAAGTACAGAATGTTCTTAGGTCTATGTTTCTACAACACCCCATCTTACACTTAACTCTCCGCGCAGTGTGTTCCGCCCAAAGGTTGTATGTTGACCCGTATTACGGTCGGGGACCCATATGATGTCCGTTGGAGACATTAATATTTCGCACTACTGGATTCGTCTACAAAGTAGGTCTTTAAACAATATTTCGCTCAAAGTTTTCATTCAATTGGATTGATAGTGATCACATGCTGATATTTGGTGGTACCTATTTTTTAACCAACTTCAAAAGAGGGAGGAGGTTCTCAATTCGTCTGTATTTTTAATTTCTTTTATACATGTTACCTTAGAACTTACTTTTGATTTTGATAATTATTTTTTTAAATTGAACTTGTTTAAATGTGATGGGACCACATCCCATTTAAATTTCATCAAAATCGGTCAAGCCGTTTTTGAGTTAAACTCCAATAACTGAAAAATATTTTCCTATCTCGATAATATAGTCGTTGACAATTACTGACAATCGATCCCGTAAGTAGAAAGGGTCACTAAAAAGAGTAAAAAAAAAATAACAAAAAATGGAATCGACTTCAACACTCAAAAGTGTGAAATAACTTGTCGAAGTCGGTAACATGCGTTCAATATTGTGATAATAGGCACTTTTGAACTATCATGGTACCGACTTCAACAAGTTATTTCACACTTTTGAGTGTTGAAATCGGTTAAATTTTTTACTCTTTTTATATTATATTTTGCTATACATTTTTTTGTTAAAATATAGGTAAATAATGTAATGTACACAGATTTCCAATATATAACTATATTTGATATAGTATAACATACAGTTACATCAAACATCGTATTCTTTACTGTGGTCTGTAATAGACGATTCTAGTAAATCTATTATGACTATGACGAACAAAAAAGCAGTTAACAACATACGTCGTCGTACGCAGATCGAAAGGTAAACGAGTAAAAAGTAGCACGCAAAAATCAATTAAAATCGTCCCACTGCGGCTGGCACGAAGCGTTCGATTACAGTCTGCTCTCCACTCACTACCTAGAATGTTTTGAAATAAGCAGTACCTATATCGAATGTTTGTTTATATACGTAGATAGATGCATCGCGATTTGCACCGAGTGAAATTATGTCGGAGCCACGCCGTATGGCTAACGGTACTGAATAGCAAGCCACCGGTGCACCAGCACAGTGCAGTGTTTTACTTGTATTACAGCTAACTTGTAACTTGATACTATTTACCACCTATTTTAAAGTCTTGCCTTTTGAATAATTCAGTTGAGTTACGATATAATTGTGTTCAATTGTTATGAGAATTTTGTTTGTTATAATCTGAATTCATTGCCTACAATCGATGAAAAACATGATAGTACTGGTGTAAGAAGGGACACGGAAGAAAAGTCGATGCTTTGCTTTATGCCGATCAATATTGGCGCCGCAGTCTAGCGAGGCGAGGGACGATCCCCCGTGTTAATGGGTTCATTTATGTAGGGCTAGGGATACACCCTGCTTGTCGAGATGACCTTCTAATACTTTGTAGGTACCCGTTGGTACTTATTCAGTGCTTTTATACATGAAGAATCCGTCGTTTATATCCTCGACGAAATGAAGTGAAACAACTTATTTGCGTAAGCGTGTGGCGTAATTGTTACTTTTCTTAGCTGCGTTTGATTGTTCATATTTTTCCAACCGAACTTTCGACTTTAGGTAGCTCCGAAAGGAACTGAGATAGGAAGAAGAAATAACGGGCCAAGTGCGAGTCGTGTCTCACTCTTTTAAGGCTCCGCATTTCACCAGCCCGCAAAAGTGATTTTGATGACAGCTTCAAAACTAAAAATAACAAATCAGCGTGTTCGTCTTTTCAGTATTTGTTGGTTAAGAAAATTTGAGATTCCTAAATAGTTAAGTTTTTGAATAAGAACCCGTTACATAAATGGTGTAACATTTTCAACTTTGACAGACTTTTGTACTCAGTATAGATCGACACCCCACATTTTAGGATATCAAAAAGTATTTATTACGTACAGACAACAGAGTCTCATTAATAGGGTTCCATTTTCGTTTGGGTAGGGAACCCTAAAACCCCCAGATGGTTCAGTGCATTACTCAGAGGTGAGATTACTCTTTTAAAACCTATGAGTTCGATCAGTATCATCTCGTATCACAAGGTTTATAATTATTTTATTTATATATATCTATGATAAAATAGAAGCCTTATGAAATTTGACCTATATTTTTTTTTTAATGTATTATAAATAAAATATTTCATTGTTTCTGTTCACGCAGAGTACTCAAATAGTAAAATCCTTGAACATTTATATTTGATGACTTTCCATTTCTGTTGTGATCTCAGCTATTGCATGACGAATGACGATATTCAAGTTATTGTTTTTGTCTGAACCAGTTACTAACCGAGGCTCAGCAGTGACTAGTAATGACTGGTAGTCTCATAGTAAGACAATTGAGAGGGACTAAACATATTACATATGTAGGTACCTATAATATTATATGTTGTGGTACATAGCTTTATGTTATGTTTATTATTTAACTATTAGGGCGTTCGGATAGCCTATCAGTTCCAAAAATAACACTCACAAACGCTAAAAATGATCATGTAGGGCGTTCGTATTGGGACTTCGTGAGCATTTATATCGTTTTCGCTATTTTTGACCCACGTCTTACCGTGGGATCGTTGTGATCGTTTTTTGACAACTTGGAAATTCATATCTACCTTAACATTTTATTTGAAATATTGTGGTTCCTATCATAAAGAATATAACTGGCGATGCCTCCGACACAGACCTATATCTCTGGCTTCAGTTATTGCACCTATATCTCTAGCTGCAGTTCTAGAAAACGTTATTTTGGTTGTCAGCGGTTGTCAAAATATGTATAAGTCGTTCGGATAGCATATAGTCATTGGTGGTCAAAAATAGCAGAAGCTTCTTTCCGAACGCTAAGATACAAATGCCACTTTTGAAACTGCTACAAACGCAATCAAGCCAAAACGAACGCACCTTATATAGGAGGTTTGTATGACACATCATAGTGGTCGAACTTCTTTGACTGTAGACGAAATTTTAATAACAAACTGCTGTCGATTCTTCAAAAAATCTCTAAATTTATTTTTTTCTACATTTTGGTAGCTTTTATTCTGGTCACACTAAAATCAATATTCGTATAATACGTGTTTTAAAATGGCCATTGCCATTCTAAAAATAGGATTATTCTATTCAAGTTATTACTCTTAGGCAATTTTGTATATGTTTAAAATATCCATTGCTATTCTAAAAATAGGATTATTATTCTTAGAAAGTGATTTAATTTAGGCAATTTTACATCACTTTAGACTTTAGTCACATGTTGACTAAATTTTCGTAAAACATACTACAGTTGAACACTTAAGTTACTTTAAGGACTGTCATTCGCAAGCGTTATACGAATTTGAATTTTAATCTGAACAGTATAAGAACTACTACAAATTCAATCGCAAGTGTTGTGCGATTTGTGGTTTTAGCGTGAACCGAAGAAGTACTAAGTTCCATAATTAAGAGAATTTTAAGTTTAGAGAATATAGAATCGTTATCACTGAATTTATTTTAGTGGAAAATCTACTAATGTATTATCAGATCAAACGGAACGCAAAGTAGGTAATCTATAAATCCTAGAAAGAAAAGATGTCATGCAAACATGTCTTACATATCCCGAGAAGGGCTCCAGGCGGTGCGGTGTCAGTGACATTAGCGTGATACAATCGGGACTTATCGAAGGCGTTGTTTGCGTAGCGCGACAACGTCGGCTGGTCAATGAACTAAACAAAAACACCTACGAGTTTACACACTGTGCTGTGGTGTTCACTGTACTGTATGCAATGAGCTTGCGCCTCGAGCCATCTCCGTGCCTGGAATGACAGCTGATGTGTTGCAAAGACTGACTTTGCATATACCATCATTACTATAATAATAATAAAAATGGTAAGAGTGGCATACTCTTCGAATAAGTGATTCCGTTATTTACGGTTGTTGAAGAAGAAGAAGACGTTCTGCTTGATTCTGCCCTAATTCCACGAAGAAAGTGGTGTGGTATCGACACAACGTGCATTCTTGTTCCACTGTATTCTTAAATCTTAGTACACTCCTTAACATAATCTTAGTAAACTGTTCAATCACGATGGCACTCCACTCCACAGATTATTAATGTGCATTTGTATGGGTAGGACTTATTTGTATACTACGTCTTAGTGTGGGTGTATATGATTGGTATATGCAGTAAAACGATAGAATGATAAATAACTATATTATCGTTAGGGTAGAGAGTACTAGTTGCTAGTATACTCATTAAATATGGAGGGGCGCACCTTCGTTAGTGGAAAGGTCTGTACCTACTGCACTTTTAAAACGCATATCATTCTTCACGCTGTCCAGGCATACCTTCTTTGACGGTCCTCTGCCGCTATGTCCATCTGTATTCATACTGATTATATTATATATATTACCTCTCGTAAATTTGTAATTTTGTAATAATCTACAGTACATGCGTTATTGCATAAATAAAAATATTAAAATTATAGGGTTGCGTCATCATTATCAAGTTTGAAGCTAATTTCAAAATTAGTCTTGTTTGTGGTACAACGTAAGTTGAACTATAGTCGCTCCATCCCCGAACGAAAAATTAGAGTTAAGAGTCATTGTGACGTTAGCTCAGTCGGTTAGAGCATACCCCGGCTGTAGGGTTGAATGACGCGGGTTCGAATCCCGCACATGACTATAATTTTTCCTCTCGTAAATTGGTAATTTTGTAATATGTATGTTCATACTCTTCACTCCTTTTCATGAGGCCCATACCATCGCGAATCTAAATTGGCGCGTAATGAGTTATCTATCTAACACGAATGTTATAGGGTACCGTACAAGAACCTTATATGAAATAAGGTTTAAAACCGTACCTACCATTTGGGTAAATGGCAAAATAAAAGCCTATATTATTATAAAGGTCATAGGTTGTTGCAGTCTATCAGTCTGTCAGTAGGTCCCGGGTATAAACGACCTAAGAAAAATATTTCTGAAAATAAAAAACGTAACGGAAATATATTATACAATACTATATTTCCTATTATAATGAATAGATACAGGCGTTACTTTGCGGAAATCCAAATTTACAACAAATAATTTTAAAATATTTGAGGAAAACATTAAATTTATATTTTAATAAAACACCTTAAAAATATATATATATATATATATCTAGTCACAATTCCGCCTAATTAAATATTAAGAATTAGGCGAAATTGTCACCAGATATTTTTTAAAATATTTTTTAAGTGTTTTAATAAAATATTATAATGTTTTCTTAATATATTTTAAAAATATTTGTTATTATAGTATTTCCTATTCATTTCCGAATTCAGATTGAAAACGTTCTTAAAAAAGGCCAGGTCAGGAGTACCATAAACCGACGCTCATGCATGAAAGGATTGATGAGTGTAGATGAAGCGAAAGAGGTATATAAGGATAAGCAAGTGGAAATCTGTGGTCTCTGTCTACCCCTACGGGAAAGAGGCGTGATATTATGTATATATATATGGAACTCCAACACTGAAAATTACGAAGTAACTTGTGGAAGTCGGTACCATACTGATCAAAAACCCTGACCTCACATTATCGTGGTAAAATTTCCACAAGTTATTTTATACTTCTCAGAGTTGGAAAGATTCGATTCTGTTTGAAAAGAATTTCCTTTTTTCACTCTTTTTACTGATGCATACTGCTTACAAGATCATTCACTCACCTAAAACCGTTTAATCATCGACAAGAGTTGCAATTACCATTGATTCATCCAGTTTTTTGAAGCAGTGATGGCTCAGTGGCATTGGTTATGGACTGCCGCGCAGTAGGTCCATGGTTTGAATCCCGCCGCGAGCTTGAGCTTCACCGCATGGTGGAAGGGCATTTGCCCACCTGGCTAGCGACCACACTCAAGTAGAAAATCTGTCGCCAAGCACTTAACGGTGTGTTTCGGCAGCAGTCCTTGAGAGCCAGTAAAATTACAAGCACATGAGACTTAACAACTATGCCTCAAGGTGACGGTCGCAGTGCAATATGTGACTTGTGACGAAATGCATCTGTCATAAGCAGAGGTTAGTCCGTTTAACATCAGATGTCCTCAAGCTTGTTCCGTCACAACACAATAACATAAAAAAAGGTATGCAAATACATTTTAAAGTAATTGCGTAGGTATAAACTTAAAACTACTAAACCGATTTAGATCAAATTGAAATGGAACCACCTGGAAAGTAATATCGTTTTAACAAAAAAATAATTACTCGAATCGGTAAAGGAATCACCGATAAATCCGGAAACATACATAAAGATTCTGACGAATTTAGAACCTCCTCCTTTTTTGAGTTGGTTAAAAGAGCGAAATAAAAAGTAAACGAAAACCTCATTGATAATTTGATTATTGAGAACAAATTTATTTTTGATATATTTTTATTTTTATAATTATTTCACAGCTGGCTTTCAAATTTGTTAATAATATGTTAATTTTGTTAATGTTTTTGTTTTTCTCCTAAAATAGTAATTTTCACATTTATCAACTCGTAAAAGCATCTTATCCATACTAATATTATAAATGCTGATATATCTGTCGCGCTTTCACGCCAAAACTACTGGACCGATTTGGATGAAATTTGGTAAGGAAATAGTTTGAGACCCGGGGAAGGACATAGGATAGTTTTTATCCATCTGCGCAAAAAGAGGTTAATTGTTTTGCGCGAGCCGCGGCCGGAAAGCTAGTGCTCTATAAACAAATGCTGAAAACGTCGATCCGTAATCGTAGTAATGTCGTAAAATGCAATGATTAAACAATTTTTATTTTTGTGATTGTTGCATGGCGGAATCCTAGTAAGAGCGTTGCCCGACTCGAGCTTCGTCGGCCTTATCACTGATTTACACGAATACGCGTAACCACCTGATAAGCATACTACTTGCCTGCCACTATCTGTGACGTAGCTGCACGGTAGTTGTATGTTACATTTATTTGCGTAAGGTGTTTTTTTGTACCTACTGTTTGTTATCACATTCTTCTTCTTACCCTTAACCTATTTAAGTGAGGTCCGGAAATCTGTAGTATTTTTTTTAACCTAATAATGGAACCGACTTTAACACTCAAAAGTGTGAAATAACTTGTTGAAGTCGGTACCACGATACTTCAAAAGTACCTATTATCGCAATATTGTGCGCATGGTGCCGACTTCGACAAGTTCGAGTGTTATGGTCGGTTCCATTTTCAGATAAAAAAAAATGCTTTCACTCATTTTAGTGTCAAAAGTTCTGAGGTAACAGCCATAAAAAAAAAAAATGCAGTCAATTGAGAAACTCCTCCTTTTTTTAAGTCGGTAAAAAACAGCAACTAAACACTGGTACCACTTTTCGATTTCGTATTTGTAGCAGGCTGCCCGTCTTACTGCATTTTTTTGGAAATTTCGTTAAAACTCCATATGCTACTACGGGCGCCAGACCGCTACTGAGAGTACAGAAGATGGTTATAGTATGCCTTGTTGCGTGTCCAGTAAGCAGGAAGATCCAACTTTTATTGATGTTCTTCACTAACTGTCGCTCTGAAATCACTCGGCATCCGAAGAGACATCGGTTCGCTACGTGTATTCTATCGATAGTAGGTACAGTGGACGCCGAGCTCTTTGACTTTATTCCACCTAACCAATTTTACCATCGTACGTCGCGACACTGTCTTAATGCTCATCCTCACATCTTGCAGGCTTGGACATCCCGTACTGTCTGTTCCAAGCGGGCGGTATTGGCTCATACCGTAAAAAATTAGAACGACCTTCCTTATTCGGATTTTCCTCATAAATATGACATGGAGTCTTTTAAAAAGGGGTTTAACGTAGTCCTTAAGAGTCGGTAACGCATTGATAGCGCTAATCGTACTTTAGATGTCTATACGCGACGGTAGCAGGTTACATCAGGCGAGACGTATGCTTGTTTGGCGCTCATAAAAAAAACTCGCTGTAAGTATTGGCGTGCATGCAGCATGATGCTGCTCACTTGGCGCATTATTTCCCCTAATTAGTCGGCTTGTACGACGACATCCATATGGAATGGGTGTTGACCAATGCTGCTTTTTAAGCCAAGAACTGTTTATTACCTTTGAAATGAAGAGCATGGCTGCGCCAGGAATGTGAAATTGAAGTGAATCTAAAACTGCTGGCGTATGAACCTTAGTCTTAGAAGCAGTAATGACCTAGTGCTAATACCTATGGTCAGCTGCGTGTGAGGTCCATGGTTCACATTTTCCCGCTTCAGGCTTGAGCTTCACATTTTGCGCATGCTCGTCTGGCGATTTACCATAACCCTTAGCTAGAAGATCAGTCGCCAAGCACCTAAATGTGTGTTCCGGCTATGCTGTTCTTGAAAGCCAGTAAATCTAGATTAAGCCTGTCTACTATCCTCGACCACATCATTAATTACCATCAGATGAGATATTGCTCAAAGACTAAGCAGTAAAGATTTTCCGGAGATTTATTGTCCTATGACAAGAATGTATTAGATTTGGCATCGTCTTTCGGAGTCGTGGTCTACTTCAGTCAGTATCGAGAAGAAAAAATTATGCTCAAACAACTTTTATCTCATTTTAATGAGCATAATATATTGAATGAGAATCAGTTTGGTTTTACTAAGAGCAGATCCACTACAGATGCAGGTGTTCAATTGATGTCACATATACTTGAAGCCTGGGAGAGTTCACATAATGCTATTGGCGTATTTTGTGATCTTTCCAAGGCATTCGACTGTGTAGAACACTGCACTCTGATTCGTAAGCTTTCACACTATGGTATTCGTGGAAAAGCTTTGAATCTAATAGAGTCTTATCTGTCAAACAGGCTACAGATGGTTGGAATAAATGGCAATACTTCTTCCGGGTCTTTGGTAAAAATAGGTGTACCGCAGGGATCAATTTTGGGACCTTTTCTGTTCCTAAGTGTATATTAATGATCTGCCTTGCATGGTCAAAGATTTCTGCAATATTGTTTTATTCGCCGATGATACCTCTCTGATTTTTAAAGTAGATAGGAAAGATAGTGAACTCATTCATGTAAATAATGTGTTATCTATGATCTCTGAATGGTTCGCCGCTAATAATCTTCTCTTAAATTAAAAAAAGACCAAATGTTTAAAGTTTTCTTTACCAAATGTTCCTTATGTTGAACCAAACATTAAGCTTGGCTTAGATAAACTCTCTATTGACAAAGCGACAGTCTTTCTGGGAATCAAAGTGGACTCAACTTTACAGTGGGATCCACATATACATGATCTAGCCGGAAGACTTAGTTCTGCTGCATATGCAGTTTGTAAGATAAGACAGTTAACAGACGTAGCTACTGCACGGCTAGTTTATTTCGCGTACTTCCACAGTATTATGTCGTATGGTGTATTGCTGTGGGGAGCTGCTGCTGAGATGGAAACAATCTTTATCTTACAAAAGCGTGCAATTCGAGCCATATATGAAATGGATCCTATGGAATCTCTAAGGGATCTTTTTAAAGAAATTGAGATATTAACTTTACCGAGTCTGTATATATTTGAAAATATTATGTATGTTCGGAAAAATTTGAGTAAATTTAAATTAAACAGTGACAACCACAATTACAACACTAGGAACAAATATAAATTAACGGTACCGTGTTTTAGATTAGCAAAGACAAATAAAAGGTCCTTTTTAGGTAATTGTGTGCGGTTTTATAATAAAATTCCCGAACATATTACAACGCTCACAGAAAGAAAATTCAAATTACACGTGAAAAACATTTTGATTAAGAAATCCTACTACACAGTTTGTGATTACTTAAACGACAAAAATGCTTGGAAAATTCCACCTCTGCCAAGCCATCACCTGTCTCCTACGTAATTTAAACAAATATTGTAATAATTGCATTAAATTGTTTATAACAAATTGTAAACAGACGTTTAAAAGAATGGCCCCGAGTTTCTTGCCCGTTCTTCTCGCAGTGGCTCTATAAATTTTTTTGCTGAACGTGGCAGTACAATGTAGAATATTTCAATATTAAAGTTTGTAATTGACCTTCATAAGAGCGTCGTAGACGCCTAAATTGAATAAATGATTTTGAATTTGAATTTGACGCTTATAAACATAGATGATCAATAGTCACTTTAAGTTATATTCATATACAGCTTTGGAACGCAACTTAACGATTTTCTTTTAGATAATATGCATGCAAGCAGCGTTCAGAGCTGTCAGATCAGATCACATAACATACTGCATACAACAACAAATGATATAGAATGCGACTGCAGTTATGTAATTGTTAGTGACACGTCGTATATATAGAGAGGCATATCTGAAATACATATAGATCTACATACCTAAACGTGGTTACATAAATTGCAAGGCATACATACGTACACTGTATGGTTATGCTAAAACCCAGAGCTCTACCTATTGTCTATTGATGGTATATACAAGTTATATGGATGCATCTTGAACCTAACTCAGTATCAGTATTAGTCGTAACAACGTTTGATCACGAGATGATACAAATTAAATCTGTTGCTGTTTTTAACCGACTTGAAAGAAAGGAGAAGTTCTCAATTTGTCTGTATTTTTTTTTATGTTTGTTACCTCAGAAGTTTTTAGTGGGTGAACCGATTTTGATAATTCTTTTTAATTTGAAAGCTGATGCTTGTCTTGTCCTATTTAAATTTCATCAAAAACGGCTTGACCGATTTTGATGAAATTTTAGTAGGACCACATTTTGTTGCGACAAATACTGATACAGTCCAATAACTGAAAAATATTTTTCCTATCGTGATGATATAGTCGTTGACAATGAATGACAATCGATCCCGTAAGTAGCAAGGGTCACTAAAAATATTGAAAAAAATACCAAAAAATTAAAGCGACTTCGTCACTCAAGTGTGAAATAACTTGTCGTAGTCGGTACTATGCGCATACAATATTGTGATAATAGGTACTTTTGAACGATCATGGTACTGACTTCAACAAGTTATTTCACACTTTTGAGTGTTGTATTCGGTTCCGATATAAGTTTTTTGTTTATCTGTATTAAAATCCTGATTTTGACGACAACTACGCGAGCGACCACGTGTAATTAGCCTTGAGGATTTCGTCGCTAGCGGTTTGACACCGTCTAATGAATAAATGAAAAGCTCGTAATGATTTTTTTATGAAGCCGACAGTCTGAGTCCGCATTAACATTTACTCAAGGTGACCGCGCTCGGCAGTTGCGGCTGACTGAGCATCGGTTGAATATTGTTTGTTACATTACACCTACTGTGTACCTCAACTTGTTTTGTAAACGATTGTTTACTTCGCCGCCGTATCACGTATATCGGCTGCATACAAATGACTGTTACGTGCCCTCGAGTTACGTGTGCAGCAGCGAAACTAAAGTACTATAATATCATACCCACTAGCTTTCCGGGCGCGGCTCCGCTCGCGCGTATGTCGGTTATCGCGCTAAAACATTAACCTCTTTTTGCGCAGTTGGATAAAAACTATCCTATGTTGTTTCCCGGGTTTCAAACTATTTCCATACCAAATTTCATTCAAATCGGTCCAGTAGTTTTGGCGTGAAGCGTAACAAACAGACAGACAGACAGAGTTAGGATATTAGTACTGATATCGGTATCGTTTGCCGCACTTTCCACAAAGTAGATAGTCTTTCACCCCTTCCACCCTTTTTATCCATATTGTTAAAAAAAGGGTCTTTTAAAAAGGGGTTAAGTCCTTAAGAGTCGGTAACGCATTGATAGCGCTAATATTTCTTTAGATGTCTATACGCAACGGTAGCAGGTGACATCAGTCATGATCGTGCGCTCGAAGAGTCTAGACCTCCTAAGAATGCTTCGTGTAGAAGCGAACGAGTCCATTTTTTTTCTGTTTGTGACGCCACGTCGGCTCAACAAGAAAATTAGGGGGAATAGCGGACTAGATATAATTTTTATATATTTATGTGTTTTATTAAAATATTACTTTAAAATATTTGTAACTATTAAATATGGATTTCCACAAAGAAATTCATGAATATATTCATTATACCTTATCTTAAATATAATTTACACTATGTCTAGACCAGGCATGTCAAACTCAAAGTCATCGTTGGGCCAAATGCATAAGGATTTTAGAGTCAGTGGGTCTCAAAACCCAACCATAAAGAAAAAAACATTTCATAGTCAGACCGGTCATCATCATCAACCAGAATACGTCCACTCTGCTGAGCGATGATCTCCCTCTTCAAAAGAGGGATTTGCTATAATCCCCACGCTTGGCAGGTGGGTTGGGGGTCGTAGAATGCTCACCTTTAACCGAGAGGAGGCTGTTGTCCGTTCTCCGGTGGTTAGGGATGCAGTTTTAGGACATATCCAGTTCGGGTGGAGTCTTAAGATAGAGGGGTGCATAATGGTAATCATTTATTTAATAAGTAACAACAAAATTGCAGGAAAATGTTATAACAATAAATCATTCATATATTTTCTTAGAAATTTGATATCTTTTGTATTTAACTAAATAAGCCATTTGAAATAATTTTATCTGAAAAACAAAATAAAACTGCATCCAAGCGCGTCGGTCTGTCACGATCTCGCAGTAGATATTTTCCCTTATTAAGAAAAATAATTGCTCACACTTACTTGTAGGCGCTTCCAAACATTGCAAGCAAATTTCCGTTTTTATTGGTAATTGTAAGTGCTTTTAAAAGTTGAGTGCATCAACACTGTAAAATTTTGGTTTCAAATAGGTTTCACATTGAATTTCTATGACATACATATAAAAAGTATAGGATCCGCAGGTAAAAGCCAAGAGGGCCGCATGCGGTCCGCGGGCAGCATGTTTGACATGTCTGGTCTAGACATATTGCAGCGGCCCCACATGGATGCTTAGACTGCGATCACTCGTACTGAAAAATTTCAAAGTTGTTCGGATTGGCACAATATGTCCGAGCCTCAGGGAAGCGAATGGTGGCTGGCTTAAATCCCACTCATGGTTAAAAAAATCCTTTATAGGAAGGATGAGGACCGGTATCTTATCTATCCTAATGTATTACAATTAGTATAGGATTAAAAAGCCTCCGGTCCTTTTTGTTTGTGCAACTCGCGAAAACGAAGTTGGATTGGGAAACCGTAATTTTAAAGTTTGTGGTCTGAAACACATAATAAATGATAGTTATTTCTATAATAAGGTCTCTTTGCTCTTGGCAATTTGAACTGACGATCGTTGTCTTCCTCAGACGACGGATAGAGACGTACCGAAGGCGGCAATCGGAATGCGTCCCGAGATTCGACCAGTCCTTCAGTGGCGCCTGCGAGCAGCAGAACCTGGAAACAAGTGCGCTGCAGAAGAGGTTCCTCGAAGGCAAGGCAAAGCGGCAGGCGAAGAAAAGCGACCGCAAACCAGATTTACCAGCGATCAGTGGAAATCTACACAGCAGTGTTGTCCATGTGGTAAGTACATTTTTCCTGTTTTTTATACTATTATTGTTATGCTCATCATGTCTCATTAGCGACATATTCAGTTGTTTATGTCGCAAGTGGAAAATCCTATGTATAAATCGATATCACTCGTTAATCGAGTGTAAGTCGCAAAGGCTACTACGCGGGGTGTTGATTACTCATGTGGTTATAGGTATCTCTAATCTGTTATCGTAACTACCCGCCCTAGCAATTGTAAGAAAACTTCCGTGTTTTGCTTTATGAATCACGTGCGATTACCTTACATTTCACGTGTGCATTGATCGCCGGCGAGCTGCGGTGCGTCGTTTATTTTGCAGTGGTTTAGTGTGATGATTCGATCACCTGCGGGAGGTCGATTGATGATTGTAATTAATGTAGTTCGTAGCACGTGCCGGGCTAGGCGGTGGCGCGCGAGGCGACTCGGCCTGCGCCGCCGGATGTTGTTCGACGTCAATTGACTTGACCCTCTGGCACCGCATCCCGTGGCTCATCGCAGACCGCGGTACGCTTACCAGCACGCGACACACGTCTTGTAATTACTTGCATAGTTCGCTGCCTTAGCCATCACAGAATCCATCCTCACTTTCCATAGTAATATAGTTGCTTTGCTACGGGTCATCTACTCAACCGTGATGTGTGTAGTCTACCTAGGTACTTAATATAACCTAACCGTCGGAAATTGCAACATTTATCAACACTGTTGCATACTAGAAAGGGCTCGCTAACCTTCGTACTTATAAGATACCTACTTTGATATATTGTATGCAAACCTTCATGCATACAATATATCAAAACAAGTAACGTTGTGGTTCGCGAACGAATTTCTCTTAGAACCTAATTAGAAAATGTTTCTTGCTGCGAAGGCTAGCTTGAATTTGCGATCTAAATGAACGTAATAGCTTTCCGTTATGCGATATTCCGGTTAGTCCATTCCGTTCTTCTGCCACAGCTTCCTAGTAGTACTTTTACCTGCGCTAGATCATGTCTGCATGGTAGGGCGGACCGGTGGTTGAGCAAACTGAGCTTGTTTCACAACAAACGCCTCGCATTGTCTCGCGCCGCTCACCGAGACGACCTCCGCCCGCCTGCACACTTTTCTGACACGTTTCATCGCCGCAAACACAGTTTTCGTTGTATTTTATCTATTAAAAAATGCATATTGTTTTTTTTTACGATAAGTAACAAATTAATGAGCCTCAGCCCAGCTGGTCCGTGGATCTCAATTCCTCATTGATGAATGTAAACGTGAATGTGTTGGCCGTTATCGCACTCATGTAATTACAACACTGCTCGGCGTGATCTTTGCCTCCTCTGTACTAATTACTGAATAGCTACCTACGGTTGTCGGTCAAGTGTTATCTTTGACAAAGTCCCAAGTAGCCAAGCCGTGGTTCAATTGCGCATTATGTTGGGGAGGTTTCGATACAGCCACTTATTCATTTTACTGGCTAGCCCTTGGCCACTATCTTTACTCTATCAGGTCTATTTATCTTATGTACTTCAAAGTGGAAATAAAAATACTGGCGGTATAGTTACTTCCGCAAAATACTATGCTCAGTTGAACTATGACTACTTATAATGCAAAGTAATATATATTATAAGTAGGTGCCTACTTATATAATATGTATAGTGGTTCGCTATCTGAATGTTGTATGTGCCATACGCAAGTCCTGTTTCCTAATTATGTTTTTATCAAATTTACCTACACTTCCCTTATAATATTTTATAAAACTTTTTTATTTCAATGTTAGAATGATACTATGTGTATAAACATTGTTCAATTAACATAAATTATGTTATTGAATATTCCTGGCGGTTTGAAACAAGTCATAGTTTCTACGGGCCTGTCTTTTTGTAGTGTATGTTGCTATATTAATAAATACATTTCTGTTTCTAGCGTGCTTCGTAAACACGTCAAGTATGTATGCGTGATTATACCATTTACCTATCAAGGTTTTGTTATCAGACCCATATACAGTAGGTACGTACACACTTGATATTCTTACCATGCTTACGTAGAAAGAAACCATTACATAACGTAGGAAAAGCAAGTACTATGTAGAGCTACATTTCGAACATTTATTGTTACTAGCCAGCAACACTACTGAATTCATAATTTTAATATTTTGTTCTAATGAAGGTAGAGAGAATCAATAATTTGTGGGATAAAACTAGGTCAATGCTGCTACGGTGGTGGTGCGAGATCCGCTCACTCACGCCAGTGAATCATCACCCACAGTACCTACCTCGACAGTGTACGGGTTGAGGTCATTCTGTATCTATAGTGTTTGGTATTGTTTCAGCAACAAAAGTTCGGGTGCGGCGACTACGAACCTCCAGCGAAGCTGCAATGCGGCGCGGGCGCCGGCGGCGGTGCTGGCGGCGAGGCGCTCACCAAGTTCTCTGTGGAGATAGTGCAACAGCTCGAGTTCACCACCTCCGCCGCCGACTCGCAGCCGCAGCAGATCTCGACCAACGTGACGGTGAAGGCGCTCGCGAACGCCGTGAAGACGTCCAATTCACCGCCACCGCATCAGAGTCCCGGGCGTGCGCCTACGCCTCTGGACATGGAGCGTGAATGCAAGGCTGAGTGCAAATCGGAAGCGGCTGACGACGAGTTTGTTGGTCTTGACGAGTGCGCGGCGGCTTTGGAACGCGATGCCGCCTCCTCGTTCCCGGGGCTCGCCGACTGGATCGGGGAGGACGACGGTGACGACACGCTAGAGTATCTCATGACGGAGATATCGGAATACCCCGAGTTTATGAAGGACTTCGACTTGGATGCGGGCAAGGCGAGCGGGGGTGGCTGCGGGGCTAGCGGGGATGGCGATAGCGATGCTCGTGCGTATTCTGGCGGGGAGATGTCGCCGGCGGCGCAGACTCTGAAGCAGATGGCTGAGCAGCACCAGCAGGGCGCAGGCGGCGACTGGCGGTACCGCGGGTACGGACCCTACCGCCCGCGTGCCCCCACAATAGACCATCTCCATATGTCCCAGCACCAACAGCTACACCTCAGCCAGCCGCATCATAACCTCCAGGTAAAATTTGTTCACTTTTAACTCTATTACAGTTCCCGTGTTTCTTTGATATGATGTTAAGAGATGGATAAACCGCCTGCCTGATGGTAAGCGTCTCATTTGCAGCGGCTAATATTTTTGGTGACATTGCACCGCGCTCATCACTCTGATACATTCTTTCTCAAGTTAAGTCACGCAGTCACTTGCTACAGTGTACTTCGAACCTAAATCTGAAACTGCGGTGGGACCCACCAAGATAGACTCTTGCTGAAGGGGCTATCTGGTATTGATGTTGGTAATAAAATAGTGAACAGGCTTAACTTAAAATAACTGTCTCTCAAGAACAGCTGCCAGAACACTCCGTCTGGTGCCTGGCGACATATTTTATACTTATAGGCGGCAGCAAGTAAATGGTAGGGCATTCGCAAAATTCTCTACCACCATGGGGTGAAGCTCAAACCGGCGGCGGAATTCAAATCGTGGAGCTTTTGAAAAAATAAGAAGTATATATTCAGGTCTTGGTTAAACTAAATTTATCAGGTGCTAAATTTAATGCAACAAATCGAAAATCATTAAGGTGATATAAATTTTTCGAACCGATACGACTTCGGAACCTACAAGAGCACGTTCCCTCCGTGCTCTGATGCGTTGCCGGCCGTCAAAGGCCGGCAACGCATCCTTGATCCCTCTGGTGTTGCGGGATGTCCATGGGCGACGGTGATCACCAGGTGGAACGCCTACACGTTTGTCTTCTTATCCCATAAAAAAAAAACAATTATGTTATTAATTATGAAAATACTTTTCTCGTTGTACCTCACCTGACAAATTACTTAATTTTTTTGTCAACATTCTTCACAAAATATCTAAATTTTAGGTCTATTTCGATTACGAGATGTAAACCCTTGATACACGGACAGACAGGTGGGCAGTGGAGTCATAAATGGGGATGCATCTTGCCATTAGGTACTGAACAATAAAAGTCGGACATGTGCGAGTTAGTCCTAGCTATATTATATTTCCGCATTGAAACAACATTGACAATAATTATTTTTAACCTTTATCTTTGCGTCATCTTGGTTGCGTGCTTGCCGAAGCGCTATCAATAATGCACATATAGATACTTATATAACTACCTCCCGTATTTATTGTTAGGTTAGACGACAAACCGTACTGCCGGTTATCATATTACGCACACTGTAATTTTACCCACACATAAGAACTATACTCTGTAGTGTATCTGGTAGCGAAATCAATTGCAGTCTTGTTGAAAATCTACTGTGTTCTGTGCTGCCTGGGCAGCGGTCTTGGCAAAGCCTATATGAAGAGCTTAATATTATTACCAAATTACAAATTTACGAGAGGAAAAAATTAAGTCATGTGCGGGATTCGAACCCGCGTCCATCCACCCCTTTAGCCGGGGTATGCTCTAATCCAAAATCCTCTTGTAAATTTGTAATTTTGTCATGTAATCCGCAGAGCATGTCTTATTGCAAACATAAAAATATTAAATGCTTAATATCCAGTCGAACTCCTTGTTTGTAGCAACACTCAATTACAATAAAATAAAGAATATTATTGTAACCACTTTTATTGAGATGAGTTTCGCCAAACGGCTAACATTTTTTATTTTTCGGAGCTACCCAGAAAGTTCCAGGCGGGTAGCTGATCGGCAAGTGCTCGAAATTTGAGTTGCAAGATTCCACCCGGAACGATACACAGACAGACAAACAAAAAAGTGACAATAATACATTGTCATCCAGTTGTGAGCTACCCGGAAAGTTTCAGCCGGGTAGCTGATCGGCAAGTGCTCGAAATTTGAGTTGCAAGATTCCACCCGGAACGATACACAGACAGACAAACAAAAAAGTGACAATAATACATTGTCATCCAGTTGTGAGCTACCCGGAAAGTTTCAGCCGGGTAGCTGATCGGCAAGTGCTCGAAATTTGAGTTGCAAGATTCCACCCGGAACGATACACAGACAGACAAACAAAAAAGTGACAATAATACATTGTCATCCAGTTGTGAGCTACCCGGAAAGTTTCAGCCGGGTAGCTGATCGGCAAGTGCTCGAAATTTGAGTTGCAAGATTCCACCCGGAACGATACACAGACAGACAAACAAAAAAGTTACTAATACATTGTCATCCAGTTGTGAGCTACCCGGAAAGTTTCAGCCGGGTAGCTGATCGGCAAGTGCTCGAAATTTGAGTTGCAAGATTCCACCCGGAACGATACACAGACAGATAAACAAACAAGTTACTAGAACTACTAGTGGTAAATGGTAAAATAAAAACGGGGTAAACATCTCTTTAAACTGTGATTTTCGATATTGTTTAATACAAAAGATCCGGCCTCGTTGCTTCGTTAACTTGTTATTTTGTACATGGTGACAGTATACCACGTGCCGAAGAGGTCCGGTTGAGTTCAAGGTGTCTGTGTCCAATGTTCAATAATTTGCAACAGTTCAGAGCAGTATTAGCAGTTTGTCAAAAGACCGAGATGATGTCAAAAAAAAATCACAAAAAGACCGACTTCAAACCGAAAATATTCAAAACCAAAAATGCACTAAAAAGTTAATAAACCTTTACGAATTATTAGGGGTAACTCAAATAGTACAACTGTCTTTATATACATAAGGTATTTTTGTTAAATATATGGTTAAAGTTCCTATGTACTTATATTGTTCTAGTTGAATGTGTAGTTAATGCAATAATAGATACATGAATTTCAAAAATTAATATCTCCAGTGTCGTTTTGTTGTTTATACTTGTATAAAGATTTACGCTTAAGGCTCGTGTCTACGTAGCTCTCTCCATACAAACGTAGTTTCGTCAATTTTTAAAGTGTTCAAACTCGTTGAAATATTGCAAGCATGTCCTTGAAACTAAAATCTAAGCTTCTGGATTGTCAGTTTTTACCATTAAATGTGAAAATAAGAATTCCCATGTAATTCTAGGTTAGCCTGAACAACATCTTCGACCGCATCATCACTTACCATCAGAGGAGATAGTGGTCAAAAGCTAACCTATCAGGCATAAAAAAAAAGATTTTTCCAAACATGGAAATACAAATACACATTTTTACGTAAAACTGACAAACCAGAAGCATAGATTTTAGACTCAAAGATATGTATGTAAAATGTCATCGTATTTGAACACTTGGTATTTAAATATGGCGAAACTACATTTGTATTGAAAGCGATGTGAAGACACTAGCCTTAAGACACCAGGCACCGGGACACCAGTCCCTTCGCCTCTATAACAAATAAAAAACATGTTTCTAATCAACACAAGGTTCATATGCGGTTTGAACATCCGCCATGATACCATCAAAAATTGTTATTTATTTCGCGGTGCGTATTGAATTAGTAATTTAAATACAATATATCCATATCTCTGCCAACGATGGGCGCGCAGACAGCCTGAAACTATCGTCCTTTTCCAACTTAATCGGGGTCGGTAGAATTTATCTTTCCAAAACCGAAAAATCAAGTACTAATTAGTTTTATGACAGGCCGTCTCACTAGCGCCATAACCATAACCCTTATTGGTATTACACTAGTTACCTACGCAAAACGATATCGAGTAAATGGTAATACATCCTTTTGTGTACCAAATGCGCAGCAAACACTTGATTAATACGAGTAAGTTAGCAGCGGCATGCGGGATGGGTGCTTATCTGGCGCATTTATTTCCTATATCCGTTATGAACATCCTAATGGTGGGATATTAATGATTTTGATCCTCGTCCGCCCTTTCACAATTACATGTGGTTAAAGGATAGATTTTCTAGTACCGAGAAAGGTAACCCTTTCCTTCCCTCAATCTACGCGCGTAATAAGAGATTCCGACCGACAATTACGAAGCCCCTCAAAAAGGCCCAGTCTGGGTGTGTATATTCCAGAAGATTCGCATGTATGCCTTTAATTCGTAATAAGACGAAAAACACCCACGTTTTACCATACTCAGTTACTTGGTCGTGCTTGTTGGCACCTATTGCGCACGGTTACGCGCTAGATATTTTTTCCTAGGAAAAATTAACAATATTTATTTTGTCTTAAAGGAGATCATCACTCGGCTCTTCTCGGTGGAGTAATGGCTATTCATCTCTATTTTCCGCTTTTAATTTGACTTCCTGATATGACACGACATTAATATTGCCTTTTTATTTTTCACCATATCAGTCGATGGTAATTGTAGTCGAAGATGCCTAAAAGCCTTTACACAGAATTGAAACTGGCTTTAAAGATGAGCCTTCCGAAACACGGTAAGGTACTTGGCAAAAAAGATTTTCTATTCGAGGGAAGTAGTTAGCCAGGCAAGCATTCGCAAAATGCCCTGCCAAATGAATTTGCGCCTCTGAGCCTTACTCCAATATTTCCTTTGGTGTTTCGTTAAAAATATCAGGTGTCCTATAATATTTCCTCTTCTATTTTATGTAATCGTAGAACCCAACCAACATCTATTATCCTTCAGCTTTGTTAATAGTTCCTCGTAAGTTTCAGATGTTCAAAGGCGGTACCTAAATAACATTATTCAATAATATACGACGGCACAACCAATAACTTTATGATTTTATTTTGAAATTGTAATGAGTCCTGGGTACGTTTCGCATGTAAGGTTAATTTATCTACGGTTGCTACGATAGCGAACTCAGCAGTGCCGCCCATACCATTCCCAGACGATACTTCAATACGACCTGCGCTTGTTACAGGTGGATATAAGTTTTATTCGGGCGAGCACCATCCTCGTCTCGTCACACCATTCCATAATAAAAAGTAAACGTTTATTTTCCTGTAACTAAATGTTAATGACGCAATCGACCATTGTGATTCTGATTACAAAGACGACAGATCAATGTGACGTAACTAGTTACAGTTACCATGGTGATACTGTACTAATAAATTTTATATTCCCGCCAAAACTATGCGTACCTTTGCGCGGCAATCTTCGCAGTTACGTTTCAAATGTGGCAATCACAAAGACGCCATAATAACTTTGTTGCTACGCAACAAACCGTTGCGATTCATGTTGCATTCGCTATGGTAAGATTATTTGTAATACTTGTTAGGTGTTTAATTGGCAGGATTTTGTAATGATTATAAGTTTTTGTGGGACATTTTGGTGACGTAAAAGGACATAAAAAAACATAGGAGTCTGGCGCAGTATCGACCGGAGTGGGATGCGCGCGCTGGTTCTCTTTCTGTGAACCTCGCGCCGCGCCGCCCTACTCTGACGTCCGTGTAGAAGAGAATGTACTTACTTCGACAAGAGCACAAGCGACACACTCGATACATACCCGCATGTGGAAAGAATCATCCTAATGAAATAAACATCAAGACAAAATTCATCACTTACAACATTTGCATGGTGGAAGGGCATTTTGCGAATGCCGGCTTGGCTAGCGACCACCCTCAAGTAGAAAATCTGTCGCCAAGCACCTAACGGTGTATTCCGGCAGCAGTCCTTAAGATACAGTGAATTTACATTCACATTTTTTTTTTATGCCTGATAGGTTAGCCTTTGACCACTACCAATCTCACCTAATGGTAAGTGATGATGTGGTCGAGGATGTTGTTTAGGCTAACCTAGAGTTACTGGCTCTCAAGGACAGCTGCCGGAACACACCGTAAGGTGCTTGGCGACAGATTTTCAACTTTGACATGAGACTTAACAAATATTTCTCAAGGTGACGGGTGCAGTGCAATGCGTGACTTATGACGAAATGCATCTGTTATAGGCAGAGGTTAGGTGGGCCTCTAGCTTGTTCCGTTACAATAACATAAAAATGATTTTTGGTAACTTTCAACCTGCCAACAAAACTAAAATCTTACTACCTACTAGGCATTGATTATAATTACCAAACATAACTACAGATTAGTACGATATTTGAACCTGCACCCACCACCCGTCTATTGTGTTGCGAAGGTCGCACAACTTATCCTTAAGGAATTTTCCTTCAAGTCGAGTTTTGGAGTTTCAACTTGGAAGGATTCCTTATTACAAAGCGCTCTCCGTTGGGAAATTTCCTGTATAATGATATAAAAATATTCACGAAAAGAGTCATTCGTAATTCAATCCTCGGATAGTAAAGATATCGTCGTTTAAAAATTGTTGTTATTGCATCGTTTAACATTCAAGTAAGTACGAACGAATCATAATAACGTTTGAACAGTTTTTGATAATAGACTTTATGTCTTGGTGTGTTAGGTGGTTTTTTTCTTATCAAGTTCAGGTACTAACAGAAGTGTATGTAGGTGGATCCCATAAGTACATACCGTACGTAACGTAATGGTATGCACGTATCTACACAATGTTACTTACGCTTTATAAAACACGTGCGTGTATCGCAAAACGGCAGATGTATCAATGGCCACATGTTGAGACTAAGCGTTTTTTATCTGATAAACAAAATTCCAGCATTTACCGATTAACCAGCCCTTATTTTAACAATGAGAGCTTGATTCTGAAGATATTGTAGGTGTTACGTTCCTTTATACTTTGTAATTTTGTGTTCCTTATAAGGAATTATCTTCTTCTTCTTGCTCTTCTCTCGCGTTAAATGAGGTCGACACTACGTGTATTTTTCTTCCATCCATTTCTTTTGCTTCTCATTTCATTATTCACACCTTTCGTACTCACATATATTAATCTAAACGCAGTTCATCGCTTCCTTCATAGCTTCCTTGACATTCCTGCACTCTATGTCCTTCCACATTTATACTTAACACTCCTTTCGTTTTCTTCCCTCTTCGTGAGAAACCGTATATACGAATATATAAGCTATTCTATTATTAGCCTTGAACATTTCCGTCACTTGGATGCAAATTTCAAGCTTCCTTTGATAGTAATTGCACAAGGTAAGAACCTTGTGCATTCAAGTTACATCACAAATCACATCGAATATTAGTGATTTTCTCTACATTCACTTTCTTCTTAATGTTAGAAAACTTACCATAATATATCTTAACACTTAGTAGTTGATTAGTTAACTTCAATATATAGATGTTTCTTATGTAATTGTTCTACTGTGTAGCCTAATTTATTCAAAGATTTAATAATATATACATCTGTAGTAAATGGAAGCTAACACATCACATCGACTTATCGCGAAGTAAATGCTATAGCAGCCGCGTAACGCTGTTGATTACAGAGTCGATTGGATTGTTTCGAACATCCGCTAAGTCACACGATTACGATAACAAGCGGGCAGTTTGATTTTAAGCTTAATTATTATTACACTATTATTTACCAATATTTACCTCTACTACTTCTATAGATGCACATGACATTAAAAGATTCAAGATTTGCTCTCTAAAAACCAAATTCAATTCCAAAATAATCAATAAAACTATCAGTTAATATATTATTTTTTACTGAATTAAAAAAAAATTAGTTCTCAATTCGTCTGTTATTTTATGTGTTTGTTACCATAGTTATATACCTAAAAATGGAACCGACTTCAACACTCAAAAGTATGGAATAACTTATCGAAGTCGGTATCATGCGCACAATATATTGTTAATATATATTATTTTGAACTGTCATGGTACTGACTTCAACAAGTTATTTTACACTTTTGAGTGTTGAAGTCGGTTCCATTATTAAGTAAAAAAATATTTTGAAATTCAGATCGTGTCCTTGCGTATTTCGCTCTGCAATAAAATGTATAGCAGGTACCTTATAAAGGATCGGTATGAAATAGAATAAATAGTACAGGTCAATGTCCTTGCGTATTTCGCTCTGCAATAAAATCTATAGCAGGTACCTTATAAAGGATCGGTATGAAATAGAATAAATAGTACAGGTCAATAGCAGAAACATATCACACAATAATGTGGCACTAACAAGTACGTTTAACAATGTCGATAAGATAACTTATCTCAAGTCTAATCTGAATACGAAATATTGGCATTGTTAACTGGAACGTTCGCAACTAATACATTTTTGCTTCTAATATTTGTTTATCGACAAAGTTTGGATAGACAAGAATTTTGATGATGAATATATATAAATTACATAAGATATAATTATGTAATTGAAATTCCTCTAAGGGGCTTTTAAAACGACGAAATGAATATTTTGTTATGTGCACGTTAAAAGTTCAAAATAGCAGCTCCGATCGGCAGTATAAGTAGATCATAGCTATGTAACTCTTACGTCAAACACTCTCAGATGAAATGAGTTGGAAAGGCGTCGCGGCCGATGACACTGGGCTTGGAGTGTTCATTCATGAATGGAACAAAAAGTAAGCATGCAGCGAGTCGATTGCTTCCTGTATTGTACCGGGACCACGTGCAACGTGCACCCGATGTCTCGACACTCGACCAAGGCCTAATTAAATCAGATCCACTTCTTACGGTTCCAATATGTACCCCTTTGACTCATAAATGTACGGATGTTGCTCCATGTTCTTAAAAATATTTTACACATGTCCTTGATTAAGTACGCAGAAGGCTTGTTCGGTGTTATATAGTTGCCTCAAGTTTCTCGTTCCAATCGAATCGTTATTAATTTTGCAATTCGTCATTATTACTTTGTAACAATACTGCAGTTCTAGTCTTCTAATTCTTTGCGTAACTTCCAGAGGGATTGCATAAACACTTATTTGCAATTCGATATAGTCTACGTGGCTAATGAAATGAACGCTTTGCTTGTGTACATTTTTGTTCGGTTAATTTCAAAATGAACAAAACAACAAAAAAGTAAATGTTTCTTTTAGTTACTGTTTAATTCAATTGGATTTTTTAGCTGATGAAAAACACCTTTTGTTAAAGGAAAAGCTTGGATAAAATAAGTCAATATAAAAGAAAATGGTTTTTCTTGAAACAATAACTGAATCCTTTGAAATTACATTGCGAATGAAAAAGTTGTTACCTACGTAGGGTTTCGCTTGATCTTTATTTTCGTAGCGTAGAGGCAGGTGAAGAAAGGTTTCACTTCAATCCGAAAAGCAAAGAATTTTATTCGTAAATGGGAGGTATTTTAAAGGTCAAAAGTTGTTGTCACGAGTAGGAGTGTATGAGCAAGGATTTGCGAAATCTGTAGGTGTTATACTCGATATAGGTATCTAGCTGTAATGGCGTGGGCGGAGGGTGGCTGCCGACACGGTCGATTCCCCTAGCTCGAGGACACCCCTACCACTTCTACGATATCGTTTAAACTGCTAAATTAAACTCTAGACGTATCGCGCTAAAACAAATAATACAAATTCGTATAAGAAACGTGTTATAACGTTATAAGCATGTTATATGTATTCGCAATTGCGTCAAACATAGCCTGATCGATCACATTCCAATTTCCATTTGTCCATATTCAAATTAGAATATTAAGAGTCACAGTTTGATGTCGCATGTTTCGGTATTGTTGCCTACCTGCGCCCCTGATAACAATCCTCGGGACTTTAAAAAAACGATCTCCGGATGGATAAGGTGCCGTTAGATCGTCTGGCACAACAATGGTATGGCAATGGCGCGGCAGCGGCGCACGGTTAAGCGGGTTTAGCACGCTATTTCATACGGAGAGAAGTAACAAAAATCGCGGACGTACGGACGCTCGCCTCCCGAAACAGGTTTGTGGTGCGTCGAGCGATGTTGTACTCGCCTCTATGCCCGCTGGCAGCTGTCACCACCTTATGTTCGTATGTAAATGTCGTCACACAACACAATGAATCCTATTATATGTTTCGAATGCACACACACTCAAGACTACTGTTCTACATTGTGTTATGTTTGAACGATGTAGAATTGTAGACCAATAAAGGTAGGTGACTTAGAATTATTGTGTCGGATTACGAGAATATGAACAACTGGACAATAAAGTCGGTAAACGAGTAGATGTACAAAATATTTTAATTGATCGCAAAGACAGGTTTTGCTCACATTCTATACATAGGTAATTACGTTACCGTGAGCAGAGTTTGAACGTATTTGTGAAAACTAGTATAACATATGTTATGTATGTATATGTATAGGTACATATATCGTTCAAGCTCGGTTAAGAAACAGGAAGAATCAACATTCTATAGTGGATCTACAACACGATTCGTCATCCATCTAATACAGTATTGTACCATCGATTATTTAAAACAATCGTTATCCATTGATGACTGTAGTTAATGTGTAAATAAATTATATACAAATTCTCGCGTTTAAAATGTTGTTATTAAATTGTTATGTAACTTATATGTGACTACGTAATAGTAATAACAATAAAATGTTTATTGTAGTGAAATAAAATAATGAGTGATTCTAAATTGCTGGAGTTGTCGTCTTATTCATTAGCGAGCACTAACAATAATCTAAATTTGTCTTTTTGCTGTCCTTCAAATGATAATTTGCTTGAAAAATATGTAACGGAGAAAATCATACATCGGTAAGCTGGTGTCTCTCCGAAATCTCATTCATGAAGATGGGTGCGTATGGGGAATTTGAATGATCATAAATATACTCTTTCTTAATTCTAAACCCGACGAAATTAAATTTTTCGAACAAGTTTATCTATCTATTAAATATTTTCAAACTATGTACGAAAACACACTGAATCAAACACGTATTGAATTAAAGGTAATATGTAAAAAACTTATAAAAGATTGTGTAGTAGTAAATAATAAATATTGCTAAGGAACCCAGTGTGCATGATTAAAAGAAAACGCGCATTTAATTATTTTATGATATACCGGAAGTTTTGTAAAACTTATGTAATATCTCACTTCTTATCCATGCATATACATTTATTCGATAAGTCCGTGTATCAGCGTATCAGTAAATTAGTGAAAACTATAATTTGCGTATATTTATACTTTTTTTTTATTATTAATGTGTAATTCTTAGTTTACCAGGCTGTGCTGCGTAGAGTTTTTAAATGCCATGTACATCACGTAGCTTTATTCACACTAATATTATTAAGAGGAAATATTTTATTTTACGAATAAACTTAAGGCGAGGCTTTCTACGGACTTAAGGTATTTTATGCGAGCGCGACGTATTCATTTACGCGACACAGAGTTGTGTGCGATGCGCCGCGTGCACGCTTTTAGCTCTCCAGGTAAGGTACAGTACAGTCCTACCTACGTAGCGGAGATCACGTCAGTATGACATTTTAGAATGGAATTAACATTTGTCGTGTATTGGTACATACGCCGGAAAAATAATCGGGTCTTGTAGGGGTTCGATCAGTACAGTAGTGTTTATATATCTATACAGTTTATTGTGTACCTACGGTTATTTTAGATGGGCAAATTATCATTCTTAAGAAAAACATTTTTATTTGTGAGAACTACATTAAATTAATATATTAAGGTTCTATTATATTTTTACTAGCTTTCCAGGCGCGGCTCCGCCCGCGCGTTTGTCGGTTATCGCGCAAAAACATTAACCTCTTTTTGCGCAGTTGGATACAAACTATCCCATGTTTTTCCCGGGTCTCAAACTATTTCCATACCAAATTTCATTCAAATCAGTCCAGTAGTTTTGGCGTGAAAGCCTAACAGACAGACAGAGTTACTTTCGCATTTATAATATTAGTACTGATTATAGAGAAAGCCGTTTAATGCACCTATTCATAAATGGTAATTATTTGGTAATATTATTATATTTTAAATAAATATATATATATACATAAACTTCATTAAAATAACACATTAAATGTCACAACCATGTCATGTGAGATTCCCAGAATTCAGTAACAAGTCTGTCTGTCACAGTTGTCCTATTAATTAATGGCGTCGAGTGATATAGCTGCGGAAAAATAAGTTTGATATTAGTTATTTTGTAAAACGAGTACCCTTATGCTGTCAAGACCGTGGCTCTTAAAATATGTATTTATGAATATGTCTTCGCAGATTTTTATTAATTTGGTGTGTTTAATAACAATTAATCTAGTGATTGTTTTAAGATGGCTAATTTTGTTTAATCTTTGTAGTCATAGCACGGTGCGAACATTTCACATCCATGGACGTCACAACCGTGGTTTTCATAGAACCACGGTTGTGGCGAGTGGCCCATGGTCGAGACAGAATCGTTTAGTTTTAGTTAAGTTTTTTTAAATTATTATTTTCAGACCATGTATTCAACATAATAACAAATCTCAAAGAATTATATCTCGCGTTTAAAATAAAACCAAATTTCACAATATTTTTGATATAATTTAAGCTCATTCCAATGAACTGTTTTGCAAGTTTAATAAAAAAGATATTATCCAAAACGATACTTGTTAAGTTGAGCGCTTATAGAGAGCATTTTTGAAACTAAAAATATGTATCAATTGTCTTGGTTGTGACAGGAGCCCCATTGTAATAAATTTCATAAAGCTGTCCTGTACAGAGTGCTCAATTCAAAGTCAATGAGTACAAATCTTACTTCATAATCATCGCTCATTAAGGCAACCATCTTCAGGCAGATATTTGCCTTCTAGCAAAATTGGCCAGAAATAAAAATAAAATTTGCCAGATAGTGTCCATTATTGAAGATACAGTAGAACCATATCCCGTAAAACTAAAAAAAATTAAGTCATAAAACAGGGCAACAAATACTATATTTAGATATAATGTGTCTATACGCGCACTGTTATAAATCAAAATGTTATTTGGAATTAAAAATTAATAAATGAATTTTAAGTTACTATATAAAAGTAGTTTATGAAAATTGTAAGATAAGGTTTTTAACATATTTCTAATAAACTCAGTTAGTTAGTATGTGTGTTAGCTTCTGAACCGACTTTAAAAAGTAGGAGGTTCGCAATTAGTCTATATTTTTTATTATGTGTGTTACCTCAGAACTTTTGACTGGGTGAACCGATTTTGATAATTCTTTTTTTATTAAAGCTGATACTTGTCGTTTGATTTTTAAATGAAATTGAACGACAAGTATCATGAATGACACTCCAATAACTGAAAAATATTTTCCTATCTTGATGATATTATAGTCTTTGACAGTGAATGACAATCGATCCAGTAAGTAGCAAGAATCACTAAAAAGAGTTTAATTTTTTTTAACAAAAAATGGAACCAACTTCAACACTCAAGTGTGAAATAACTTGTCGAAGTCGGTTTCATGCGCAAAATATTGTTATACTAGGTACTTTTGAACTATTATGGCACCGACTTCAACAAGTTATTTCACACTTTGGAGTGTTGATGTCGGTTTCATTTTTCGGTAAACATTTTTTTATATTGAGAAATTGCATTAGTATTGGATTTGTTAGTAAATTTAAGTAGTACTTTTTTATAACTATAGAAGTAATATGTAACATTAAGTGATTTTTAATACTAGATGGATATAAATTGAATTATAAGTAAAAACGTAAATCTGGCTGTATGGAAACTCATGTTACGTCACGACTATGGTACTCAATGTCACACCCGAGACTTTGAACTAGTATTTTAATATTTTTCTAGGTTCAATGAGCTTGCGAAAATGTAAAGAGTTTTTATGTGTGATATACATAAAAAAAATCTAAATATATATTTTATTACAGTTGAGTTGAGGATTCCCCAGATAACAAGTATAAAGAGATACAACAGAATAAATTGATAATAACAAATACTTTTAAAAGTATCCTAAAAAACATTAAATAATATTTAAATAAAACACTTAAAAAAGCATAAAATTATATATCTAGTGACAATTCCGCCTAATTTTCCTGTTATCTACGTGACGTCATAAACATCACGCAGCCTAACCGGAAGAATACCCGACTAGTTTCGCTTCTAAACGAAGCATCTTCAGGAGGTCTTGACTTACCGAGCGCACGATCGAGACTAAACGGCCAGCGGCTAAACACGCCTTTATATAGGCCCGATCGTGACTCACTGTTCTTTGTTGTAGCTTACAATTGGTAAAGATATACGTTTTTTATAGTGATAATTATATAAAAATGTTATTGAATTGTTAACAGAATATTTTAAAGTTATATATGGTATGTTTAGTGTTTACAAATATGAGAAATATTGAATAATATAGTAAACAATATTAGGAAACTAGTTTTAACTTAAAATTATGAAAGGGTCGCAGAGTGACGTCAACACTGGTTCGGCGGGTAGCTCGGTTCGGCCAGCAGGCGGCTTCCATGATGAAACAGTCACAGGACCTGCTTGTAGCTGCTCGGGACACGTGGGGATGACACGGTGGGTGGCGTGACTCGTAGCGTGACGTCATCACTGGTAGCTGGTTCGACGGGTGGCTTGGCTCGGCGCGTTATGAAAAAATAATAACCAAATATTACAAATAATGTTTAAATTATTAGGTTTCAATTTGATTTAATCTGTACTTAATTAAATGCTTTACATTTCTCTTGTAATTATTCAATTTGACTCCTTTAATGGCTTATTTGATAATTGCGTAGTCCATTAGACATTGATTTGACTCGTTACGTAATACTTGGAGGGGAGAGCAAACATGGCCAGTTGTAGGGAGAATTCGAGTCAGTCTTCAAAAGATTCTCGAAGTGGCCGGACGCTACAGTACTTAATACGCAAAGTGCCGTGTATAATATACGACAGTAATATAGGTATACAGTGTTAGATAGTGAGTTTACCCTAATTGTGGAAGATAAGTGTGAAATATAGCAGTTGTGACATGGTAAGCCGGAACTTTATTACAAAATAGTTTGTGGCGGCAGATTATCACTAAAAATACGTAACAGTGGGGATGAAACCAATTGAGTCTGTTCATTCAGCAGCGCGAAGCTTACACTATGTTTCGATATTTCTAACTGTTCTAATACACATAACCTAAACCCCTTGTCACAACAGTGTAAGATTTCAAACGTATTACAATCGAGGAGTTGATGACCGCTTTCAATTAAATGTTTGGCAAAATGAGACTGTTCGGGATGGTCGTTTCTAAACGCGGATTTATGTTCTTTATATCGGATATCAAAATTACGGCCAGTTTTTCCGATATAAAGAACATAAATCCGCGTTTAGAAACGACCATCCCGAACAGTCTCATTTTGCCAAACATTTAATTGAAAGCGGTCATCAACTCCTCGATTGTAATACGTTTGAAATCTTACACTGTTGTGACAAGGGGTTTAGGTTATGTGTATTAGAACAGTTAGAAATATCGAAACATAGTGTAAGCTTCGCGCTGCTGAATGAACAGACTCAATTGGTTTCATCCCCACTGTTACGTATTTTTAGTGATAATCTGCCGCCACAAACTATTTTGTAATAAAGTTCCGGCTTACCATGTCACAACTGCTATATTTCACACTTATCTTCCACAATTAGGGTAAACTCACTATCTAACACTGTATACCTATATTACTGTCGTATATTATACACGGCACTTTGCGTATTAAGTACTGTAGCGTCCGGCCACTTCGAGAATCTTTTGAAGACTGACTCGAATTCTCCCTACAACTGGCCATGTTTGCTCTCCCCTCCAAGTATTACGTAACGAGTCAAATCAATGTCTAATGGACTACGCAATTATCAAATAAGCCATTAAAGGAGTCAAATTGAATAATTACAAGAGAAATGTAAAGCATTTAATTAAGTACAGATTAAATCAAATTGAAACCTAATAATTTAAACATTATTTGTAATATTTGGTTATTATTTTTTCATAACGCGCCGAGCCAAGCCACCCGTCGAACCAGCTACCAGTGATGACGTCACGCTACGAGTCACGCCACCCACCGTGTCATCCCCACGTGTCCCGAGCAGCTACAAGCAGGTCCTGTGACTGTTTCATCATGGAAGCCGCCTGCTGGCCGAACCGAGCTACCCGCCGAACCAGTGTTGACGTCACTCTGCGACCCTTTCATAATTTTAAGTTAAAACTAGTTTCCTAATATTGTTTACTATATTATTCAATATTTCTCATATTTGTAAACACTAAACATACCATATATAACTTTAAAATATTCTGTTAACAATTCAATAACATTTTTATATAATTATCACTATAAAAAACGTATATCTTTACCAATTGTAAGCTACAACAAAGAACAGTGAGTCACGATCGGGCCTATATAAAGGCGTGTTTAGCCGCTGGCCGTTTAGTCTCGATCGTGCGCTCGGTAAGTCAAGACCTCCTGAAGATGCTTCGTTTAGAAGCGAAACTAGTCGGGTATTCTTCCGGTTAGGCTGCGTGATGTTTATGACGTCACGTAGATAACAGGAAAATTAGGCGGAATTGTCACTAGATATATAATTTTATGCTTTTTTAAGTGTTTTATTTAAATATTATTTAATGTTTTTTAGGATACTTTTAAAAGTATTTGTTATTATTAAATATGGATTTCCGCAAAGTAACGCCTGAATCTATTCATTAGAATAAATTGAACTCATATTTTTTGGCATTGGACCTAACAATAGTGATAACAATTTACTAACCTTAATTTAACCATTGTGTACATATTAATAGTATATGGTTCGCAAATTGCGTTAAAAACTACACGAGTTAGATATAGTTTCAAACAATCAATTACAACATATCTAGATTCCATTCATCAAAATTGGTTTTCCTGATCCTTCAGGAACCGTTCGGAAAATCGAGATAAAAATTAGAATACGTTTTATGATATATTATCTAAATCCATTCAGCGGTGTTAAGCAAATTTTTGGCGAAAAATGGGCTTGAATTCAGCACTCAAAGGTGCAAAATAACTTGTTGAAGTCGGTACCATGATAGGTCAAAAGTACATATTATTACAATATTGTGCGCATGGTCCCGACTTCAACAAGTTATTTCACACCCTTGAGTGTTAAAGTCGGTTCAATTTTTGGGGTAAAAAAAAATCCCCCATTTTACTACGAGTATTAATAAATGCATGTTTTTTTTATAATTATTGATAGGCTAGCCTTGGACTACTATCTCACTTGATGGTTATTAAAGATGTGGTCTAGGATGTTGTTCAGGTTACCCTAGAATTACTCCTAGAACTCTCAAGGACAGCTGCCGGAACACACCGTTAGGTGCTTGGCGACAGATTTTCTTCTTAAGGGTGGTAGCTAGCCAGGCGGGCATTCAAAATGCAAAACGCCCTACTACCATGCTGATACTACTGCCATCGTGAGACAACAACCGGGGCCGACGGCTTAAAAAACGGCTTGACCAATTTTGATGAAATTTAAATAGGACCATACGACAAACATTCAAATATAAAAAGAATCATATAAATCGGTTTATCAGTAAAAAGTTCTGAGGTAACAAACATTTAAAATAAATAGACGAATTGAAAACCTCCTCCTTTTTTTAAGTCGGTTAAGAAGCTAAAACACATACTAACTTTTGAATTTATAATATATATATATTATTATTATCATATAATAATTAAAAAAGGGTGGAGTAAATCTATACTAAAAATTATAAAGTAAAGATTTGATTATATATGGTAATGAAGTTAATACTCAAAGCCCAGTGTATATACACTGGGCTTTGATTATTAACTTCATTATCTTAGACCCTGGGTACGAAATACTAGGCATTTGGCTAAAACTAGATATAAAAACAATAATTTCATTGCATTTTAGCAAGCTTATTGAACCTAGAAAGTTATCAAAAAACTAGCTCAAGTCACGGGTGTGACATCGCATATCATGGTCGTGACGTGACATGAGTTTCCATACAGCCAGATTTATGTTTTTACTTATAATTTAATTTATATCCATCCAGTTCTAAAAATCGCTTAATGTCACTTATTATTTCTATAATCATAAAAAAGACGACTCAAATTTACTAACAAATTCAATACTAAATTCAATATATTTTTTTTACCGAAAAATGGGCTTGACTTCAACACTCAAAAGTTCGAAATAACTTGTTGAAGTCGGTACTGTGATAGTTCAAAAGTACCTATTATCACAATATTGTGCGCATGGTCCCGACTTCGAAGAGTTATTTCACACTTTTGGGTGTTGAAGTAGGTTTGATAAATAAAAATACTCACCCGTTTTAGTGTCCGTTGCTACTTGCGGGACCGATTGTCATTCATTGGCAATGACTATATCATCAAGATAGGAAAAAACCTTTCAGTTATTGGAGTGTAACTCAAAAAACGGCTAGATCGATTTTGATGAAATTTAAATAAAATCACACGACAATCATCAACATTCAAATCAAATAAATCATCAAAATCAGTTCGGTAAAAAAAAAACGGACAAATTGAGGACCTCCCCCTTTTTTAACTGACTTCCAAAAAAGGAGGAGGTTCTCAATTCGTCTGTTTTTTTTTACGTTTGTTACCTCCGCAACTCTTGACTGTGAACCGATTTCAAAAATTCTTTTTTGTTTGAAGCTGATGCTTGTCGTCTAGTCTCATTTAAATTTTATCAAAATCGTTCAAGTCGTTTTTGAGTTACACTTCTATAACTGAAACATATTGACCTATCTTGATGATATAGTCGTTGACAATGAATGACAATCGATCCCGTAAGTAGCAAGGGTAACTAAAAAGATTCAAAAATAATTTTTGTTACCAAAAAATGGAACCGACTTCAACACCCAAAAGTACAAAATAACCTTTCGAAGAATATTTTGCGCTACTGTGATAATAGGTACTTTGGAACTATCACAGTACCGAGTTCGACAAGTTATTTCAAAGTTCCATTTATTTGTAAACAGCCCTTTTCTTAATATTAACACACATATTAACCTTCACGATACTAACTTTCACTACTTACGAAATCAATTGTCATTCACCGTCAATCAGGAAGTCATCAAGATAAGCGTAACGAGTCGAAAGTTAGCCCAGAGCATGTTTTATTTTGTTGTTTGATATTCATTTTGATCCTGTTCTGTGTGGCGCTGCGTAGATCGAAAAAATTGACACAGGTCCTACGTCGACGAGCTCTGCGAGCGCACTGGCGGTCAAGTGAGCGAGCTCTGATGCCATGAATTCATGTTAAAAAATCATATAAAATTAACATGATAACTTTTTTACATTTTTATTTATGATTTAATTACTTTTATTGATAAGTAATGTATAAAAAAATAATTTAAAATTAAAGATTGTTAAAAAGGGAGTCAAAAATCGTTTTTAAATTCGAAATAGAGGTAACTTTAGGATTTTTTTCTATCGAGTGAAGTTATTTATTATGTGGATCAGATTTATGAATTAACTCAAGAATATGCTTAAAAATAACATATATTTTTTTCAGTTTAATAACCGAGTTTTTTCTTTGAGAAAAGTTAATTCTTGTATGGCGTTTTTTGGCCAGGATCGCCTTAAAAACTATACTGGACTTATTTGAAAAATTCTTTCGCCATTAGAATCCAAACAAAAAGCCATTAGAAGCCAATAGTAATATGACATGATTCTAATGGCGAAATAATTTTTCAAATAAGTCCATTATAATAAGTTCCCTGATGAACGTAGGCTATAGATAGAATATTATAAAAAAATAGATTTTCTTTATTGAAAATTTTGTAAATATATACCCGTGCGAAGCCGGCCCTTGAGTAGTATAAATTCATTGGAAACCATCACATATGGTAGACCTGGGCTGCGAGAGAATATTTTAAAGCATACTCAGATGTCTCCTCGATTCGTAATGAAGTTTGCGACATTCCTTATATTTCATACACGCCCCATTCGCTTTCTAAAAGACAAATACAAGTGTTATCGCAATAGACTTTTGGCGCAGGCCTTACAAGCAGGTGATGAAGTTAGACTGCCTGAATTTTGTCGATTGTATTTAGAAGATAGATAACTATAGAAATTTAAAGAAGTCCGTATATTTTCTGACGACACAAAATTTACAAAAAGTGTAACCACATAACATAACATAAAAATCATTTATTGACATAATCGTGAACAATGTCAATTTTGAAGCCTCTGGTCTTCGATGAAGCTTTACACTGTGTTTCGAAGACCAGATTCTTCTCCAATGTGTGACATCTGTGTTCTCCAAACCGTGAAAACCTTCATTATTGGTATCGATTAATCTTGCGAGTTCATGAAGGACGTTAAGTAATATTCTCATTTTACAGCTGGGATGGACTACATGAATAAATATCTTTTTTTTTATAAGACGTACTCTTGCCTACCACCTGGTAAATTTCCCTATACTGACCCATCATGTAGGATCAGCCTATGCATATAACCTTCATGTATATTCAATAAAAAACGTTTTCATAATTTCTCGTGGTGCCGATAATCTTACTACCATTTTATTATTGTCAAGTACTTTGACAATAATAAAATGGTAAATTTGTTGTGGACTTACAGAAATAGGCATATTTTAAAAACGATTATTCCAATAAAAAATTACGTGATTAATTGTCGACTTTAGTGTACATTAACAAATCGTAGCACCACATAACCATGTCATATCTTCATGCCTAAATCACCGTAGGGGTCGACAGTGGGGCTTAAACAACTACGTTTCAGTATCATATAGCGGTCGAGCATATTGCCATCAAAATGGCACAGTTCCACAAAATAAAAAAAAACCGTCAGAGAAGCCCAATATTTGCCTACCCCGGGGATCGAATCATGAGTCTCAGGACTAAAAAATGACGTGACTTTACACCACTTTACCAACAAGGAATTCCAAAGTAACACAGATTAGACAATAGTAGCCCACAGCACAGCTAACTGTGGTCACCTCTTTCACGGTATCTAGTTCGAAACAAGGCACTGCACAATGTTAGTACCTACCTACTCGGGGACCGGTTCGGCTCCCATATTGTGTCAGGTGTCTTCGCTCTGTATAATATGTGACCACATCAACCTGGGATCAATCTCGCTTTGTTCTTATAATAATGTATTTTCTTAACTTCTGATATTGTTACAATTGCGTCATAGAAACGTCAGCTATTTTGCTCAATTTAAGTAATGTGTTATAATATATGTTATAAGTTATTAAAACTGAACCTGGTAGTCCTTTTTTTACGTAGCTGATAGGCTAGCCTTTGACCACTATCTTATCTGATGATAAGTGATGATTTGTGTTGATCAGGCTAACCTAGAATTACTGGTTCTCAAGGCTTCTGTCGCTAATCTGTCGCTAAGCACCTAACGGTACATACCGTTAGGTGCTTAGCGACAGATTTTCTACTTGAGGGTGGTACCTATTAAGCCAGGCGGATATTCGCAAAATGCCCTTCAACCATGCTATAGCGACTGCCATCCTAAGATAACAATTGGGACCGACGACGACGGCTTAACGTGCCATCCGAAGCACGGAAGAGCTCAGTAGTAATGGCACTAGCGGTCACCCATCCAACTCATGACCGCAGCGGACGTTGATTAATTGACTAAGCAAACTACGCTATAAGCGCTTCATCTCTGGTTTCGTGATATCCTCTGGTAAAATCAAACTGGAAAACAGTTCGTTTGTTACATGTGGTATCGAAATATCGTTGTATGCAGTCCATTCCATTTTTGGCAGGACTCTTTTTAGTGATCCGTGCCCAAAGGGGGAAACGAAGCCCTATCATAATGAGACCTCGATGTTTATCTCCGTCCGAGTATATCATTGGACTCTTAGCTCTTAAACGGAATGAGCTACGAACATGAAATTGTTAAGATTTAAATCTATATAATAATAAATGGATATTTTTGTAAAACGTTGATCAAAGTCATTGCACTTCAATTATTCAATTAAATTAAATATTAGGGGAGCTCCAGTACAAAAGAAGGTAGCCGAAATAATTATTTTTTTCATCCCAGAATGTGGGTCATCATCAGCGAGAACTCATTGAATTGAGTAAAGTTATTTTTACAGTTATAAATATTTTAAGTCTTAACTATTTTGTTTATGTATAAATATAAATGATTGGAGGGCCATCAAAGTTGTAGACTTCAGAACATTTTTTTTACGTGTCCGATGTAAAAAAACTGAACTTGTTAATAATCTGGAAATTCGTTATGTACCTAACATGTCCTCTATTTAACCAACTAATACTGAAACGCACTTGGCGACTAATTAACCTGATGGTAAGTGATGATATGATCGAAGTTTGTAAACAGACCTAGAATTGCTCCTGACTCTTAAAAACCTGAACAAAATATAATTATATTTAGTGCACTTTAAATGATATCCTCCACATATACTACTACTATATCAGCCGGATTGTACACTTATTGAACACGGCCTCCTCATTATAGGGGGTTGGCCATAATTACCAGTGATTTGAAATATATAGATTAGTTATATCCGAACACCACTGCTCTAAAAGCTTACTAGAATTTACCTATATACATACCTATGCACATGTATATGCAGTTTGTAATGACAAGGTAAGAACGTTCAAATATTATGCGTCATATCTGTTGTTAGAAAGAGATAAATAATCAATTCGTGTTACCACCGAACCACCACGAGACGTTCCGATCACCATTATGCTGCGTTCTCTTTCACTCTCTCACACCAAACGATACACATATCTCGCTCATCCATATCATTGTGATTAGTTCCTAAGATAAAACAAAATGAAACAGTTTTCTTATCTCTCATAGTGCGTGAAATGAAACAGTTTTCTTATCTCTCACAGTGCCTGTATAATTGGTGCAGAGTCTAAAGACACAATAAAGGCATATTGTCCACAGATTATTCCTAAAAAACACGATTAGCGGCGATGTATTCACCGGACGCTCGGAAGTGCTAGACTGGTAGTGACTCAGGTAATTACCCTGAATTCGACTAGTAAATATGGAGGCCATACAACACATCTACAGGTAAAAAAATCTTAGTATATTACCCATACCGATCGCAATGGGAGACGTTAGGGGTTAAATATCATTTAGATTTTCGCGCATTCGGACGCAGTGACTGTAGTAATTGTTAAGCTGCAGTGCGCGCTGATATGAACCTTATTACAATAGTGGTATGTTTGATTTTCATATTGGACAGCGACGAGCTACTAATGTAGACGAAGGAAAACTTTTGTAGACATAATAGAAAACCTGGCATAAATACAGCACAGGTTAAAATATCTATTCACAACTTTTATTCCAATTTGATCCTTATCGTGATGATTTGGTTTAGGGACAGGACTGTCGTCATCGCGTCAACGTCATGCATTATGGGTATTGTTATCGTGCACATAACTAAAACACGATGATTCAACTATTTGCTGGAATTAACTAGTCCAGTCACTTCTCGTTGGACATTCCCTTTATACGTGTTAAAACAGGATAAAATATCATATTATGTTCTTTTAAAGGTTTCTCTTCGAACCAATGGGCAAAACGGAACCCGATTAATGAGATTCCGCAGTGTCTGTCCGTATGTCACGGGATTCCAATACGGACATTTAGTTATTTTGTATATAATGTTAACCCAAAGAAGAATATCGGGACTACAAATTCAATAAAGTATATATTTTATGGCTGATAGCATTTGACTATATACAATCTCACCTGTTGATAAGTGATAATGTAGTCGAAGATGTTGTTCAGTCTAACCTAGAATTGCTGGCCCTCAAGGATAGCTGCCGGAACACACCGTTAGGTGCTTATCGACAGATTTTCAACTTCGGAGTGGTAGCTAGCCAGGCAAGCAATGCGATTGCTTGCTTGGCCCTACCACCATCCTTTAACGGACTGCCATCCTAAGATAACAACCGGGACCGAGGGCTTAACGTGCCCTCTGAAGCACGGAAGCGCTCAGTAGTAATGTCACTAGCGGTCACCCATCCAACTCTTGAAAGCCTACAACTATAAACTACACTACGAGTACTTAAAAAAATTATATAATTATAATATATCATAGATACCTTTCTTCTCGAAGTAACTCCGTACCCTTTTTCCAGAATACTGCAAAAGTCTTTAATATATCAGCATCAGGAGGTTATTGAAGTTTATTAATGAATGTGTTGTGCAGGTATCAGCCGCCCAGCACATGCAGGTTAGCGGGGCGGGCGGCGGGCACGTGTCGGTGGCGGCACAGCAGGGGATGTACGCGAGCTTCCAGCACCAGGGCGCGCCCTCACCGCAACATCATCAAGGTAACTAGCTGCTTCATCTAACTGTATATTCAGTCAATGACTGGTTTGTTTAACAAAATATTCAAAAAATTTAACCTACTTCAACACTCATAAGTGTGAAATAACTTGTTGAAGTCCTTACCATGACAGTTCAAAAGTACCTATTATCACAATATTGTGCGCATGGTACCGACTTCGACAAGTTATTTCACACTTGTGAGTGTCTGTTGCATTTTTTTGGTTAAACATATTTTTTTCACTCTTTTTAGTGACCCTTGCTACTTAAGGGATCATAGTCATTCATTGTCAACGACTATATCAAATCAAATCAAATCAAATCAATATATCATCAAGATAGGAAAATATTTTCCAGTTAATGGAGTGTAACTCAAAAACGGCTTGACCGATTTCGATGAAATTTAAATGGGATCAAACGACAGGCATCAGCTTTCAGATAAAAAAGAATTATCAAAATCGGTTCACCCAGCCTTCAATGGAATATATTAACACATTTACGTTGTCAAAATTATGTTTTTTTATAGACGATAGACTAGCCTTTGACCACTATCTGACCTGACGGTAAGTAATGATGTGGTTTAAGATGTTGTGCAGGCTAACCTAGAATTACTGGCTCTCAAGGACAGCTGCCGGAACACACCTTTAGGTGCTTGGCGACAGATTTTCTATTTGAGGGAGATAGCTAGCCAGGCGGGCATTCGCAAAATGCCCTACCACAATTCATTTCATTGCCGAATTCCGAAGTCCGACAGCGCTCAGTGGTAATGTCACTAGCGGTCACCCATCCAAGCTGCTTAACTTTGCTGACCGGTTAAGACGGCTAAGCAATCTTCGTTAAAAATTTAGTGAAAAGGTAAAGTAAAAAAGAGTAAAGAGTAAAAAAGATTAACGATTCTTAAATGTAATTCTTCTTAGTAACTATTCATATCTTTTGTGGGACGCCTAAATCAGTGTGATATATTCAGTTGAAATTCAAAACTTTCTCTAACACTGCATTCCCGATGTGTAACTGTATGCATGCACAAAAGTAAATATTTTGGATTATAAACGCACGAATATGTCGACATTGGCAGCAATTCTGTTGTTCACCCACTAACTATACTAACTAATTAAAAATATCTAATTTTAATTTTAGGAATTCTCTAAGTTATTCTGCTGTGACATCTAACTAAATTTAAAATAGCGAATTAACTATCCTGAATTGAATTCAGTTTGCCGCTACTTAACGCTAGATAGCGCACCATTCAAGTTGTTTTACAAGACTTTTTTGTCTGTGGTACGTGTTTCTTATCAATAGGGCTTTGTTTACATTACGGCATTACTACAGTCTGATTATGTTCCTTACACTGAATGGCATTACTATCGATAGTTACTATATCTGCTTATTAAGTAATTATGTTAGGTTAGATATACGCTTAAGTATAAAAAATAGCTCCTAGGTAGAATATCTAAATCCATGTTTGTTGTTACCTGCCATCGAGAAACTAACCTCAGTTTCTCGATGTTACCTGCCTACAAAGCTTTATCTCTAGGCTCTAAATAGAAGAATTATCTCGCAGTTGTTGTGAGAAGCAACCACATAGCCGCATACTTCATACAACTGAGCAAGCCGTAATTAAGATAAAACATCCAAAATAAAATAATTGTAGAACATTACAGCTTTAGTCAACACCAATTTCGATGGTGATTAGTTTTAGGTTAAATGGTCTATGGTTCCACCTAATCTGACTAAACTATGGTACAACAGAATAGTATAACTGCACATTTTACTAAGTTTAGTAACTGTAATAATATTAGAGCTAATTAACTATACTATGGCGCCAACAGAATAAGGAATGTTCATTTGATATTTCTAAATCTAATTTTACTTAGTTTGAATTTTAGTTAGTTTGGTGTCAAGAGAATTGCGACCATTATCGCTTTCTCATAGGCCTTTCTCAGTCGCCGTCTGTACTTATGCAAATGACACGCTATAATGATGATTCAATATCTGACACCAGACCGAACTCGCCGGAATAAGCGATAACTACATATTAAATGAGATAATATACTACCGGAGTGCATTTAAGTAATTCAAATATAAGAAATTAATTTGACTGATTAAAAAAAAATGTCCCGATGTAATAAAAATGCCTTTTTTATACTCATAGGTAAGCCTTTGACCACAATCTCACCTGATGGTAAGTGATGTTGTGATCGAAGGTGTTAACAGGCATTACTGGCTCTCAAGTACAGCTGCCGGAACACACCGTAAGGTTCTTGGCGACAGATTTTCTACTTGAACTCTCAATTAGATAGCGCTAGCCAGGCAAAATTCGCAAATTGCCCTTCCACATTGCGGGATCGAACCGTGGACCTGTTGCGTGGCAGTCCGTAGCCAATGCCACTAAGCCAGCACTGCTTCAAAAGCCTGCATTGCCCTACCTCAACAAATAGTCAAATACAAAACAAAAACTTGTAGCTAAGATTTATCTTATAAAAAACTGTACAGTAAAAATTCGGTACGATGCTGTTTCAAATCGCTCTGAGCTCCCATTTTCATGGTCCCACTTCCACAAGTTATTTCATACTTTTCAGTGTCAGAATTCGGTTCCTGTTTATTTGATAAAAAAAATTCATCCTTTTCTTTTTGTGATGTACACATTTGCTTACAAAATTTAGTTTTACTTACCCAACTATATCAGAATACTGACCATCGACTAAACTTGATGTATAGGTATATTGGCAAATATATATTTTCTTTTATTTGAATGTAACTTAAAAACTACTTTACCGATATTGATAAAATTTAAATGGCATCACCTCTGCTGTATGTTGTACCAAACAAAAAAAACCATCTTAATCAATTCATTACTCCCAGATTGATTGCGTAACGTGTATACAGTCGAAAATCTCCTCTTTTTAAAGTTGAGTAAAAATCTGAATATTGGTGGAAGGGCATTTTGCGAGTGGCCGCCTGGCTAGCTTCCACCCTCAACTGAAAATCTGTCGCCAAACGTTTAACGACGAGTTCCGACAGCTGTTCTTGGGGACCAGTGTTTCACATGCTTAACATAGAAGCGTGTTTACCATCTTCGCCCACCCACTCACATATCATATGCTATTGTGGCTAATCTATCGATCATAAAAAAATATTATAAATACAGATACAGACATAGGCTTCAAACTTATGACACCTCTGGTTTTGCAGTAGGGTGTTTAAAATAGCTGGAGATTATCTTCATCGTGGATTAACAAAGAAACATCGCGTGCTGCGTTATTTTTCATAACACAATGTTGTGTGCGAGTTTGTCACAAGATGTTAATCAGGCTAATAAGATCTTTACGCAGTCGGTGTAAGCGATAGATTTAATTAAAGTAGTGTGGGTGTGTGCATACGTGCAGTTCGCAAGGGAAGAGGGGGGGGGGGGACTGGCGGCTGGTGGCGGGCAAGGTTGATGCTCCGCTAGAATGCGCCAAGACGCGCGCCTCGCCTGACGACCGCATCACATTAGATTGACGTGTTTATCGCATCTACTGCGAATACCAACTGCATCTTCGATCATAAATCAGCACAATATGTAAAGGAATAATACAAGGTCTTATTGTAGCGTTGGAATTATTTCTTGTTGGTTCATTTTTAATCGAATGAAACTTGGATCGGATAGATATTTGTACTTGGTTCATTACAATTTCTCTTGCATGTGAAATTGTTACGTAAAGTTTGAATATATTTACAAAATGTAGGGGTGATTGGGGGAATTTTGATTACCTACCTATAGGAAACTATTTATAAATGATATAACAAGTATTTACTATCGTACTTCTGAAAGGAACATATATTTTTAACCGACTTAAAAAAGGAGGAGGTTCTCAATTTGTCAGTTTTAAATAATTGTTACCTTCTTTTACAATATTTTTTACCGGGTGAACCGATATTGTTGTTTCTTTAGAAAATCTGTCGCCAAGCACCTAACCGTGTGTTCCGGCAGCTGTAATTGAGAGCCAGTAATTCTAGTTTAGCCTGCATAACATCTAAAACCACATCATTACTTACCGTCAGGTCAGATAGTGGTCAAAGGCTAGTCGTCTATAAAAAAAAACAATTTTGACAACGTAAAGAATATATTCCATTGAAGGCTGGGTGAACCGATTTTGATAATTCTTTTTTCATTTGAAAGCTGATGCTTGCCGTGTGGTCACATTTAAATGTCATCAAAATTGGTCAAGCTGTTTTTGAGTTACACTCCAATAACTGAAAAGTTTTTTCCTATCTTGATGATATAGTCATTGCCAATGAATGGCAATCGCCTAAGTAGTAAGGGCCACTAAAAATGGTGAACTTTTCTTTTTACCAAAAAATGGGACCTACTTCAATACTCAAAAGTGTGAAATAACTTGTCGAAGTCGGTACCATGCGCACAATATTGTGATAATAAGTACTTTTGTCAGAATATTGTCATAATGAATATCATGGTACCGACTTCAACAACTTATTTCACACCTTTGAGTGTTTTTTCGGTACCATGATATTCGTTATGACAATATTCTGACAAACCGTATTTCGGCAAAAAAAATAAATAAAAATAAAAACAATATTCAGAACAGAATCAAACCTCATTCATTTCAGTTTTTATTAGCAATAAAACACATAGATACCCCGTCGATAATCATTCAGATATGGTACATTTGTACTTCCAATATGCCTTATTTAGGGTTCCGCACACAAAGAGTCAAAACGGGACCATTTTATTAAGACCACCGTCTGTCTGTTACCAGTTTGTATCTCATGAACCGCGATAGCCCGACAGTTGAATTTTTTACAGAAAATGTATTTCTGTTGCTCCTTTAACAACAAATACTAAAAATCGACCAAGTGTGAGTCGGACTCGCGCTCGAAGTGTTCCGTACCCTTCGAGAAAACTAAAAAAAATTTTATAATATAGTGTATAATGTTGTATAGATATTGATACGGAACCCTTCTTGCGTGAGTCCGACTTGTACTTGACGATTTTAAAATTCCTAATTCAACATCCAAATTCCAACAATCTGTTGTTGTTGTTTGAGTGTTAAAATTGTCACATGTTTCGTATTTTTATTCAGTTGTAATCAACACATTTCTTAATAAATTCTATTATCTATGAAAACTTTCCTTCGATTTTTTTATTGACGTTTATATTCCCCTTGTTTTTATTCGTTTATGGAGCGTTCCAGATTATCCCACCCACGCCATATAAGTCATAAATTGAAATGTCAAACACCGTTAGTACAGTTTTCAATCATATCAAAGCTGTATAAAATTGTATTGCAGGTAACAACCTTTTCTAATAACTATTTTTTGAAGTCGGCTTTTCTTTGCTTGGCAGACAAAACCTTTTGATTCTTTCTAACATTAACGAGTTCAGTATTGCCCAGCCTACTCGTTTTTCGCAGTTCGCCTTATATTACCAACTATATTACATTATACAGGCCCTTTAAAAACCATTAGAGTTAAACCTTTTAAAACAAAGTTTAACGTTTTTTATAACATATATTCATTCATTCATTAGAAATTTTATTTTGAATTTCGTACCACAGTCAAAACTGAAACAATAATATTCATAAAGCACTATATAACACAGCCCACTCCCAAGATAAAGTTTGAAAGCAAGCTTAATTATTATACTTGATAGTGCGAAATAAAACTAACTGGAAGGTAAAACAAGACTACATTGAAATAGTTATTGGTCTCCGGCTTGCTTACTACCATTTTTATATTAGTTCGATTATATAATATTAGTCAGCAGACTACAAAAACCATGTCAGATTTTATTTCACTAGCCTTGTACATATATGCCCGAAGAGCTAGAGATGTATGAACATCTAACACATATCTTTTCACCGATATGTTTTTGAACCATGTATAGATATGGTTACCTCATAACTTTCGAATCAGTGAACCGATGTTGATGATTCTTTTTGTATTTGATAGCTGGTGCTTCCCATGTGGTCCCATTTAAATTTCATCAAAATCGGTCAAGCCGTTTGTGAGTAACACAAACAATAACTGAAAATTGTTTTCGTATCTTGATGATTTAGTCATTGGCAGTGAATGACAATCGATCCCGTAAGTAGCAGTGGTCACTAAAAATGGTGTTTTTTTTTTACTAATGATGGAACTGACTTTATCTCTCAAAAGTGTGTTATAACTTGTCGAAGTCGGTACCCTGCGATAATAGGTACTTATGAACTATCATGGTACCGACTGCAATAATTTATTTCACACTTTTGAGTGATGAAGGAGGTTCCATTTTAAGGTACATTATTTTTTTAATAATTACTTTCCTTTACTATCCTTTGAATACGCCACTGCGTATCTTCATGAACGTCGTAAAGGAAAGTCTTCAGTGGAAGACACCATTGTTAAAGTAATTGTGACCATTCACAGTACACATTTTCCTAGAGATCCTCTATAATATTGCTATAATATATTTATCCTATTCATTTTCTCGGTACGTAAATCCCCACTGACATAGATTGATCCAGGGGCGTTATTGTGTAATGTAGAATATATTATATAAAATTAATAGTATTAGAGATGCACCTCATTTTGACCTTGTCCTTTGAATACGAAGGCCACTATGGAGTTCAAATGACAAAACGAAGTACAAAATTTTCAATTACACACAGCAAAGTACCTGCTCTACGAATAAATATGTAAAGAAGTGTAACTCTCATACAGTCACCGATTTGATTTCGGAATCATCAAGTTCACTATTACAAAAACGCACTATTCACATCTTCCAAATTCAAATGGATAGGTTTGGCGATTACAAATGATCGCATCCAAATGGTCGCGGCGAAGTTCCTAGTGTTGTTACGCCGCCGCCGCGGTACGGTACACTTTTAAAACCACGCCTTTCGCGGTAAGGTTTGCGTTTTGCTGTTTAAAAGGTTGACTCACACTTCTTTACATATTTATTCGTAGCTACTGATTCTATTAATTTGAAAACAGATGCAGCGTCTGGTTTTTCCTACTGATTGTAAATAATAAAATAACATATAAATTAACATAAAAAACTTGTTGTAGTCGAAACCCAAGGATGCGCTATGACTGCTATGAGTAGTGTAACTAGAACAAAAAACGGTCAAGTGCGAGTGGGACTCGCACACGAAGGGGTCCGTACCATTATCTGTGACCTAGTCTTGCAAGTTACAGACACTTTTCGCAGTGTCCGATTGAGCTGGGTAGGTACGTTCCTATCCTAGATAGGTATGAACCCTAAATAGTGATCTCACTAATTGTTTATTTTTAAAGTAAATATACAACTAAATATTCGGTGAGTATTTCAAGTTTCTACCTATTTATGTGATTTTAATTAATTATATTTAAAGAGAACATAAAACTAAATATTCTCTGAATAGTTAAACCGTCTACCTGTCACCGTTATCGGTATCGAGCAAGAAACGGTAAAAATATCAAGTTTTGTTGTATGAAAGCCCTTAAATATATATTTTATTTTATTTTTAGTATTTGTTGTTATAGCGGCAATAGATATACCTACATCATCTGTGAAAATTTCAACTGTCTAGCTATCACCGTTCTTGAGATACAGCCTGGTGACCGACGGACGGACGGACAGCGCAGACTCAGTAATAGAGCCCTTTTTTACCCTTTGGGTACGGAACCCTAAAACAGCAATGGAATTCTGTACTTTTTCTTTTACACTTTTCGGTGAATGTACACAAGAACTACACGATTTAGTTCCGGCCGCCCCCTTTTTCCATCGGACGTCCAGACAAACAGAGAGGCGCCAACCGTACATGGATGATATTCCCAGGACTCGTACGAAGCGTTTCGCTTCCACTTTTCTCGTGCGTACTGCGAGATAGTGGAACTCCTTACCGTTGTCAGTTTTTCCCGATGTATACAACATACGTGTCTTCAAATCGTGGGTAAATAGGTTTCTTTTAGGTAACCTTGCTTCATCTTAGACCACATCAATGCTTAACATCAGGCAGGGTGTGGTCAAACGCGAAGCTATCATGATTAACAAAAAAAATATTTTCGATGGGTATCGTAAATACGACTCGCAAATTGAAAAACTAATAATTCTCGTTTGGCAGTGTCTATGTGATTATATAACATAACTACTTCGTTCGTAAGTGAATGCTAATTTGCTAATGATACGTCGTAAAACTGTCACGCGCCATGGCCATTATTCCAGCCGCCATGCAACAATGTTAGTATTTCTATGTTTTGAACATCGTGACCAAACTAGTTTTAAGGGTTCTGTACACAAAGGCCAAAATGAAGGCCTTTCACTCTTTAATATATGTGTGTGTGTGTGTGTGTGCGTGCGTGTAACTATCAGAGTGTCACAACATCCTCATCTCCAAAACGGCTTATCCGATAACGGTCCTTTTTACTTATTACTGATAGGATAACCTAGGATTACTAGCTCACAAGGACAGCTGTGGGTCGGGGTACACCCTTAGGTGCTTGGCGACAGCTTTTTCTACTTGAGGGTCGTAGCTGGCCAGTCGGGCATTGACAAAAGACTGCCCATTCTGAAGCGTTCAGTATTAAATGCCACTAGCCGTTATCCATCCAAAGTAATCGTACTTATTTGAATAAACATACACTTGTCATACTTTAACATTGGCAGAATATCGTCAAATAACGATAAAAGCCAAAACAAGAAGAAGAGTGCAGCGAACGTGGCTTCACCTTGGCTTGGTTAAGAATGACTAGACAAGCTCAGCTACGAGCGCTTTAAAACTACATAGGAGAGTATTTTTTATTCGGAAGCAGGGCTTGATGCGTAGAGGGGCCACCTGTGCCCGAAGACGCATCCGCGCGAAGAAGAAACTTGGCTTGATGCGATGGTACTTTGCCAATTTGACGAAAATCTGATCAACTGTTTCCAAGATATTCAGATTTAAGCATAGCCTGTTTAGATTTAAGCGTAGCCCGTGCAGCGCACCGTATTGCACATTTTATTGAACATTCATTATAGCAACAAGTTGATGTTATATTAGATTTGAATGTTTGAAATTTTTGAATGTTATTTTGGATTTGAACTGAAGTGTATGTGGCCATGGCCATCCTATGCTTGATATTTATGACGGGGTTTTAAAAACACAATTGAATTACTTGTAAATATCGTTCTATTCGTATTCTTTGAGTGTAGTAACAATGACTACTGCCTATCCAAGCGATATTTTATATTTCATTGTTGAGCTGTATATGTAGCATTAGGATTTACTCCCGCACAAAGACGTCGTGTAGATACGAGGTCTACCCTTACAAATGCGCATCAATAATTTTTCTGTGGAGAGACGCGCCTTCGTGAACGAAAAGGTCTATAAGAGAAAATAATTAATTTTGTTTCCGTATTTTTAAGGTGGCAATGGGTGCGACACATATTCAGTGTCACAGTCGCAGAGCATCAACTTCACGCAGGGGATGCGTGCTCGCCCCGCGCCATCCCCGCAGCAGGCCAATCCTGGCCCTGGACCACCCTTAGGTAATTATCATCTCATAATATTATATTTATGTAGCATGATGATATCATATTATATGTAGGTACAATCAACATTCTTCTCTGTTTTTATTTCACGGTATTTTTTCCACGCCCAGTTCTTGTGTTTCACATGACATTTGCTTTATTATATTCTCTGTGTAGGGCTTATTTTAATGTAAAACAGTATTTTTTCAGCATGTACGCCTATATAAATGTATAAAATTTGATCCATATTGTTAGAGCTGGTTCCGAGATAAAAATCGTTTATTAACAACCCGTGCCCGTGTTTTTCGCCCAAAACTTAGGCCCCCATTTTATACTAAAATTTACTTAAATAAATTATTTTTTATGTTGTACGTAAATTATAATTTATTTTTTTAATTCCATGTTTATTTTTTGTAACGGGGCGCGCACAGATCTATTCAGTTTTAAAACAAGGAAGATTGATATTTCCTAATACCCTTACACAATTCGTAATGTCCTAAAAAGCGCTCTTTGGATTAATTTAATTCAATGAAGCAGTGATGACGCGGTGGCTATAGGTAGGTATGGCCTTCCGCGTATGATATAATTATGGTTCGAATCTAGATTGAGCTTCACTCACGATGGTACTGCATTATGAGTATGCTCGCCTGGCTAGCTACCACCCTCTCGTAGAAAGTCTGTCGCCTAGCACCAGCTTAGCAGCTGTCATTAAGAACTCCAGTAATAGTAATTCAAGCCTGATTACCGTCTCCGCCCATATCATCACTTACTATCATGTGAGATGTAAAAGACTATCACATCAATGTGAAAAAAAACAAGATAGACCAGCATTCTACTACGATCTCACCTGATTAATTAGATACATAGTATTAATCAGTCCGTCCGATGACGTTTCTTATCGTATTTAAATATTATAAATAAAACCGGCAAAAACACTCACGTTGGGGATCGAATACGTCGACCCGGGTTTCGAGTATATCAGATACTCATCATCAGGGCGAGTGCACAGCTGCGTCTGCGAGCTCCCGACGGGCACGGATGGGGATGATATACTCGAAACCCGGGTCGTCGTTTTCGATCCCCAACGTGAGTGTTTTTGCCGGTTTTATTTATAATATTTAAATATGTGTGAAACTCACGAGAATTTCATTTCAAAAAAAGTTTCTTATCGTTTTCGATAAGTCTTGTGTTTTAAGCATAGTATATCAGTCACGTGACATGTTATTAACAAACTGTCGTATCATTGTGATGAATAGATTCAGGCGTTACTTTGCGGAAATCCATGTTTAACAATAATATATATTTTAAGAAATCATTAAATTAATATTATAGAAAACACTTAAAAATTGTATCTAGTGATAGTTACGCATAATTTTCCTGTTAAGCCGACGTTACACCACAAACGCAATGCAGACAAAGCGGAAGAATTTTCGCCTCGTTTCGATTCTACAAGAAGCCTCCTCAAGTCTTGATTCTTCGAGAATGATCGCTCGAGGAGTCAAGTGTAAGATTCCTCAATTGAATCTGTTTATCTTCCTTGATATTTTTTTATTCATATTGTACAGTTAAAACCAACTAGTAAGTATCTACGCAAAATGTTCAATTCCTTTGCTGTTCGCATAATGAAAGTTAGATATTGTATAGTTTCAGAGTAAAATTCTGGATAAGAATGTTAGGAATTTTTCACCCTGAAATCATGCCATTTTCTCGATCGTCTTTTGTTGTCCGATCGAGGAAATTATTTTAGCAGCACACATCAATAGGCTGCTTCTGATCGAAGGGCAATATACAATTATGAGTGGACATTGTTATACTGCTTTCGGAACACACTATTAGGTGCTTGGCGACAGATATTCTACTGGAGGGTCACTCCGGCAAGAACTCCGGAAGCTCAAACCGGCGGCTATTGGGATCGAACCATGGACTAGCGGCACGGCAGTCCATAACTATTACCGTTCGGGCATTATTGCGTAAGAGTTAATTATAATTAATACAATTATTTCGAATATCGAACGATAGGTAGACTCAGGCTGGCATGTATATGCTACGTGTTTTTTTTAGAAGAGGCTATGGAGTAAAAATGCTTAACAAATATCATGGGTAAACATTTTTATATCTTCAACAATATTTTTATTATTGCAATAACGCATGCTCTGCGGATTACATTACAAAATTACGAGAATATTCATCCTAATACGATGGTTAAATAGAACGACAGGAAAAAATAGTTATGGACTTATTGTCATGTTAGCTCAATTGGATTAGAGCATACCCCGGCCAAAGGAGTGGAAGGACGCGGGTTCGAATCCTGCACATGACTTAAATTTTTCATCTCGTAAATTTGTAATTTTGTAAAATATAACTGCGTGTTACGATGAGCTGTGATTGGAGTGGGAATCTCTTCTACTCCAATCAGAGCTTATTTCATACATTATATGCTCGCAAATACGTTTTTTTTTTTCAATATAGAGTTTAAATAAATCTCCTTGTATGGTCAACGACGACTTTTTTTTTATGCCTGATAGGTTAGGCTTTGACCACTATCTGACCTGATGGTAAGTGATGATGTGGTCGAGGATGTTGTTCAGACTAACCTAGAGTTCTAGACGACTATAAACATTTTCAAACAACAACAACAATACACAACATAGGCGACATTGTTCAAGCACTAAAATTTTATTTACGCATCCCAAAAGATCACATCTTCATTCTAAAACCATTTCTTATAACATTGAATTGTATTTGCCACGCTGCTACATTTGAATCATTTACCTTGAAACTTTATAATAGCTATATAAGGTACACATTGCGAAAACAGTACATAAGATTTAATTATTCTACTTTAAATTATTATCTACATTATGTCCATTATACTGGTAATTTATTTGCTGTTATGCTAGTGTTGGGTAATGAAATGACATTATATTTATTGTATAATAGTGATATTAACGTTTATTGTTTATAAATGTCGCTGTAACATCTACTGTTTGTTTATCTGATATTAAAACATGTTTTATATTATTAAAAAAAAAGTCAAGGCTACAATTAGATAAGATATAGAATTATTATTACACAAGTTCAATAGAAAATTTGCCTTATCTGTACTACGTTTGGCATTGCTCAACGAACATTGTAATTGTAGAATATTCCTGTAATTCAACATCAAGGCACATTTTATACAATGCCAGTCTCTTTTTATAAAATATAACTTATCTTAGCAATAAAACTTGATTTCCGATAAATAAGTATTATTTTTGAATAATACAATCTCATAAAGGATGCAATAGGTTTGTGTATCGTAAATATTGATCAGATGTATAATATTTACAAATTTACGAGAGGAAAAATTATAGTCATGTGCGGGATTCGAACCCGCGTCATCCACCCCTATAGCCGGGGTATGCTCTGACTGGATGAGCTAACGTGACAATGACTCTTAACTAATTAAACTCTAATTTTTCCTCTCGTCCTTTAACCATATTTTGCATAAGATTTAATTCCAATGAAATTGAAGTCGGGTCTTTGTCCAACAACGGGACATTCAGACATGAAATTGATGCGATCGCAATTTATTTTTCATCTACTTTGTTTATTCTTGTGAACAGCTTGCACTTTATCAAACATTCAACTGCCAAAATTTACTTGGAAAAATATAGGCCCTAAGATTATTCTTCATGCTGACCCCGTTTACATTAACATTCCCGGTATAAATAAAGTCATTTCCGCGAGTAGTTGCATTTCTTAATTATTTTATTTTCTTTCACTGCTATGCAATCACTATATCAACGTACTCTTGCACTTCACTAAATCACAATGTCATTATCACCCATCCCATTGTCACACACAGTTCAACCATCACACCAACTCGGCTCTCGTGTCGCAGGCGTGGCCGCGGCGGGCATATCGCGCGAGCAGCAAGCCAAGATGTTGCAGCAACAGCAGCAGCAGATGCTACGGGCGCAGCAACAGCAGATGCGGCCGCCGCCGCCCGAGTACAAGGCTCGGTTCGTTGGCGCGGTTGGGGGCATGCCGGGGCGCGGTGGGGTGCGGGGCGGCCCCCCGCCCGGGGTGGGTGTCCCGGGGGGAGGGGTAGGGGGCCCCCCGCCGCGACCCTTCGCGCAGCACGCGCGGCAGTACTCGCCTGAGTGGCGACACGTGCTTATGCAGCAGCAAGCCACCAGGCAGCAGTTCCCGCACCACCACCAAGGTAATTGCTGTCAACCTTTTTTTTATTAATAATAATAATGTCATTTATTTCAGATCACACGAATCCATATGTAATACAAATAATATTACTAAATTATTTAAATTCATTGATACATTATAAACTATAGTATAAAATAATTACAAAAATAGATGCACACTTTATAAAACTATAGCTTCTGTCCCATGAGCACAGACATCCATTTGTGCTGGATGGGACAGTCAAAATAATTGGCTTGTATTCGCTGCCGTAGGGACGCGACTTTCTTACGAATAATCGCATGAAAGTCATCAGTGTGCGCTTCAGCAAACATCTGAGATGCGCTGCAGAAGCGAGGCAGCCGCAGTAGCACTCTGAAGATGTCGTTATATTGAATGCGTAGATCACTGGCAGCCCGGTGGGTGTGGTTAATCCATAGGGTGCTCGAGTAGAAGGATTGGCAGTACGCCTTAAACAGAGTAATCTTCACTTCCCTCGAGCATCGAGCAAACCTGCGCGCGATCATATTTCCACGGACTGCCAGTGCTCTACGCTCCCTCTCTATGTCAATATTATCTTTCATGTCCCACGTAACAATGTGCCCCAAATACCTAAAACTAGTCACCACCTGCAGAGCCGCACCGCTAAGCATAATAGGCGGAACATGCACAGGCACAATATTTCCACTCTTGAATATGAGCACTTCGCTCTTCTTCGAATTATACCTCAATCCATGTTCCACTGCATATGCCTCACATATGCCAATCAATTTTCGTATCGAACCCACCGATGGGCCCAGCAGCACCATATCATCCGCATAGCTAATATTGTTGACGCTTACACCATCAATGATGCATCCGTATGAGTGCTGCTGAGCTCGCCGATGAGGTCATTCACATATAAATTAAATAACAGAGGAGAGGAAATCCCACCCTGTCTTACACCACAATCCATGCCGTACTCATCGGACAACGTCCCCGCCCATCTAACCTGGTTCCTCTGACAGCCGTACCAGCACTTTAACATGATAGTTACTTCCTCCGGCACACCCGCTGCCCGTAACTTCTCCCAAAGCTTCCGATAAATCACGGTATCGAATGCCTAGGTAAGATCAAGGAAGCAGGCATACACCGGTGTCTTCCTATCCGTGTAGTAACCGACAGCCCGCTTAAGACAAAATATAGCGCTTTCCGTCGAGAGTCCGGCCCTAAAGCCAAACTGTGCATCGTGAAGGTTGACATGTTGTATCAAAATGTCGTTAAGCAGGCCGTCAAGCACCTTGGCCAGCACGGTTGCCAGAGAAATAGGACGATAATTATTTTTATTTGATGCGTCTCCAGTTTTACACTTGATGATAGGAACCACAATTGTCTTTGTCATATCATCGGGCACGTAACCATGACACAGACACAAGTTGTAAAGCATAGAGAGCACACACAGCATGTGTACCCCATTTAAAGCAAATACAAGCTTTTATTTAGTTTCACCTGTCCCGATGTTTGTCATCAAAACTTGCAAATTAAAGATCCACTTCCCGGTTACCGATTGAGCGGAAATTTTGCACACATGTGTAAATCGCGTGACAATGGTGATGATCTGATGATGGAGCTGGAAGGTGGCGAACTTTGCAATGAGAAGACACAACCTCTTCGAGTTTGGGCTCATTTGAATCGTCTTGACGAATACTTTTTTAAATCTTTAGTTTTTTTATTAACAGGAACATAATAAAAGCTTGTTTTATGCTGTAGACGTTTTAAATCGTGTATATTAATCTTTTAAGAGACTGAAAATCGTCGTTGTTGTAAGACGACTTTTTCCTAGATCATACGATCTAACATCTGCGAAAACTATTCTCATTAATTTTATCAAAATCATTTGTACCGCTAGATTCACATAATAGGATCAATTCTTTAAAGATAGTAAAATACTGTTTTTATTCGAAATAAAAACTCCTTTATCACTACTCTATTCCGGGCAAATATACATTGTATTGTATGTGCACTTCACAATTGCGTAAAGTGAAGGTTGCACATTTAGCTATAAAAATATTATTGGTGTCACTGATGGGCAGATAAAATGCTCGCTTTTATTACATGAAGTATGAGAACTGTGGTGATTCTAGCGCTTGTCATTCCTCGCAGATATTTCATTTTCTTCCTACGACCACGTGATAGTAGTTCAAAAGCTATTGTTGGTGTAATTATATCTGTTGTATTGTAATTTACCCTTGTTACTAATAGTAGATCCAACATTTTTCTTTCATGCCTGATAGGTTAGCCTTTGACCACTATCTCACCTGATGGTAAGTTGTTCAGACTAAACTAGAATTACTCGCTCTCAAGGACAGCTGCCGGAACACACCGTTAGGAGCTTGGCGACAGATTTTCTACTTGAGGGTGGTAGCTAGCCAGGAGGTCATTCGCATGATGCCCTACCACCATGCTATAACGACTGCCATACTAAGACAACAACCGGGACCGACGGCTTAACGTGCCCTCCGAAGCACGGAAGCGCTCAGTAGTAATGTCACCAGCGGTCACCCATCCAACTCATGACCGAGGCAGACGTTGCTTAGCTTCGCTGATCGGTTCAGAATGGCTAAGCCGACTTCGCTTCGAGCGCCTCAAAACATTATAACGTATCTTGTTATATGGTATTATTATATGTCATAGGGCACTTATATGAGACCTCAGATTTTTCTGTTTTATAAAACTACGTCATAATGATGAAATGTTTTATTATCCGCTGTACTGATATGTCTTGAGCAAAAAATGATTACAATGATTGTTATAGTGAGATATAGAACTAGGTGGTCGTGGCATTTTGCGAATGATCGCCTACTGGCTATCACTTTGAACTAGAAAATTTATCCCAAAGATGTTGTGTTCTTTGAGAGAATACTTACTTAAGTTTTAGCCCGCTATCTTCAACCACATTATCACCTATAGAGCTCCAAGGCTAGCACATCAAATATAAAAAAAGCCTCCACCTTGAAAGTTATCGCGAGTTTTATCCATAATCACTAATTAAGAACCGGCTAGGTCTCGAAATCTTTCCGATTAATATCATGCGAGTTCTAGTCGGTTACTTATTAATAATTATAAAGAAATTAATAATATCTCACCTTGGAAACATAAATATCCCAATAAATATCATAAATTAGTGCTATAAATACTCTTATTACTGTGTGTGTTGATTAAATTATTGATCATTTTTTATAGTTACTTTGTCATGTATGAAATGGTGTATATTGACATAATCTAACTCAAAACCGAAGCATCAAAACCTTGGTGTACCTGTACATGAGCTTGAATTATTTTAATTTAACTTTGACGATACTATACTGCCGGATTGTCCACTATTGAACACAGCCTCCCTATTGTAGAGGAGTTTGCCAGAATCCCCACTGTTGGCAAGCTTCTTGGGGACCGCAGTTTAATAGAGCTCATCTTCCGGTATTCCACTCATAGTCGCCACTTACGACACCCACGGGAAGAAATGCGGGTGATATTCTAGCCCGACACCCCACGGGTCACTTTGTCGATACAGTACCAAAATATTATTAATAATGTAATTGAAAAAATCTATTACTTAAGTATTATAAGTAATAGATTTTCTCAGTTACATTATCTATATTACATCAATTCATAACCTATTATTTTAGATGCATGTATCCTATAACTACAGATAAACAGTTATATTCTATTTCTCTTTTTCATAAAAGACTTTTGAACGTCATACTGCTAAAATATTTTTTTCTTCAGTTTTAATGTGTTGTAAATGCACAGCGACAGATTTTACTTACATAGTACATAGAACATAGAAGGCAGTTACATAGAAGGTAGAATTTATAATAATACAGGCAAATATGATTTCAGTCCTAATGGATATAACCTAAGCAGAGTTGGTTAAACATACTTTAAACCACAAAAAATTATATTTATGTCATAATCCTACCGAGTATAGCCCAATTTCCAAACGCATGGCTGCCATATTAATTAATCTTGAAATAAGGCTCAGCTGGTAGTATATTCTATATCTATAGATTTTTTTATGAAATGTGAAATTATGATTACAGGCTTTGCGATGGGCGGAATGGGCGGCGGCATGACGCAACAACAGCAGCAACAGTTGCAAATGCAACAAGCGCGTCTCCAGCAACAGCAACAGTTGATGCAACATCAGCAGCAACAGCGGTTAGTACTTCTAACGTGCATTCACATAATTAACATAAGTACTATTTTACGTACGTACGTAGGAAGTTAGTTGCAAATGCAACAAGCGCGTCTCCAGCAACAGCAACAGTTGATGCAACATCAGCAGCAACAGCGGTTAGTACTTCTAACGTGCATTCACATAATTAACATAAGTACTATTTTACGTACGTACGTAGGAAGTTAGTTGCAAATGCAACAAGCGCGTCTCCAGCAACAGCAACAGTTGATGCAACATCAGCAGCAACAGCGGTTAGTACTTCTAACGTGCATTCACATAATTAACATAAGTACTATTTTACGTACGTACGTAGGAAGTTAGTTGCAAATGCAACAAGCGCGTCTCCAGCAACAGCAACAGTTGATGCAACATCAGCAGCAACAGCGGTTAGTACTTCTAACGTGCATTCACATAATTAACATAAGTACTATTTTACGTACGTACGTAGGAAGTTAGTTGCAAATATTGTTTGTATAGTCTTATTAGATTAATAAATACTTAGTCTTATCATCATTCGGTAATGCAATAACAATATTGATACAATAGATCGGTCTGCAACAGAAATAAATTAAAAATGAGACCGACCTTTAACACTGACAATAATTTTCATGAAAAATGTAAAATTATTTCAGCGTATTGGAGCCTATAATATTGGTTCACAATATTGAGTTCAGAGCGTTAGAATTATCATGCTAAGGCAATTGTCCCACGCACCGCCGGCAAGAAAGCGAGTAGCTATCAACTATTTACTTGCTCAAGAAACGTATAAAAGATGCAGATCCAGTATAAACAAAAGAGATGCATATATTAATAGTTAATTGCATACTGCCATGCCGGCAAGAACTCTCTACCACTTTGTCGTATCGAATAGAGATTTACTCGCTCAGTGATGCTGGCTTGATAGTCAGACGACTCGCCGAGATACTCGCTTTATCGCCAAGAAATTCCCACTTCCTCACCGCGACACACTTGTTTGGTAGATTCGCATACCAGTAGGCCACCCCCAACAAGTGGTGGTAGTCATTGCCCAAACTGTTAGGAAAACACACTCGTATAGCAGACATAGCAGACTCGTTTCTACTTTCTTGCTCTACTCATGTGGGACAAGTGTAACTGGTATCATTCAACAATTTATTTTAATTATTTGTTTTCAGGACCTCAAACCAGCAGTCGCCGATGTCACACCTCATAATGCAGCAGAATCAGATGATGAATGTGCAAGGCCAGGTATGTTCCTAAAGTCAAGTGAAAAATAAAGTAAACACCCGTCAAGTGATGTGATGAATGTTGCATGTAGGGTATATTAATTTTGTAATAATTAATGGGTATATTAATTTTGTAATAATTAATTGTTGGAACAAATTGTCTTTCTATTGCCAGTTTGTTGATATGAGAGACTTAATCAATTTCTATGGTAAAGTTATTGACATCCCGAAAATTATTATACTCAACAAAAAAGAGATGGGCTCAATTATATTATAATGTAACCTATCAAATCGTAGTTCTGATATTAATAATATGTGTAAAAAAAATGTATTCTACATTATGCAGAGGTTTTTATATAATTAGAAACACAAACCTTGACTTAAATATTCATTAATGATTATGAACATTTTTTTCTAAATATAACTTTAAAAGCACTATTATGTAGTAGTATAGAATGATAGCGACATTATTACTAGAGTTAAGTGTTTGAAAAAGCATTTCTTTCGATCAGATGCAGTTTATTAGATTGGTTGATGGAATTTAATCTAATTTTAATTAATAAAATATCTCCGATGGTTAAGGTAATAAAATTACAGCACAATATTAGACTCAGTCGAGCATATTCTGATAGTCTGATGGTCAGGACACATGGCGCAAATTCGGAAGGTGTGGGTTCAATTCTCGTTCAGGACAAGAATTTGTACATTTTATTAACTATTTTATTAATGTCATAGATGGCTTTTTTGTATGTATATATAGATGTATATGCACTTGTTACATAGAAAAATACTAATTTGCTTATATTAAATAATGGTCAAATAATATTTAAATATATATATTAATATTGATTTGAAATAGAAACCAAGAAAAGCAACGGTAAAAACTACAAATAAAACTGCAAATAAATTAGGTTAAATATTAAATAGAATAGAATACTATGAATGCCTCATCCATAACTGATAAGTACTTGGTTGGTACCTCGATTACTGCTTAACAATGGCGTGGCCTTGGTTCTATAATATTATTTTACATATTTCCAAAGAAAGACATCGTCAAGCGTAGAAACGTAGGTTTATATAGGTAATGTGTCTGTTTGACAGATTTAGATCCGGAATATTATCAGGCCTCTCAAAAATTGACACTGATTGTTCTCTGAGTGACAGATACACTTTAACATTGTTTTTTTTTATGTAACTGTGACGGAACAAGCGTGATTCCCATCTGGTGTTAAGTAGACTAACCTCTGCCTATAACAGATGCATTTCATCACAAGTGATGAATTGCACTGCGCCCATCACACTGAGACATACAGTTGTTAAGTCTCATGTGCCTGAAATTTTACTGGCTCTAGAGGCCTGGTGCCTGCTTTGGGTCTTGATGACTCGCTATGAGTGTACGTATGAATGCTTTGGGTCATGCTAAATTATCCAAGTTACTGGGAAATTTATGTCGGAATATGGAAACATTGTCTTTTCTAAGATATCATGGTGATGAGACTGATATTTTTTCTTCTTTCATCCTCAATCTTTCTCACAGGACCGCCTCGGCTCTCTGTAAAACATCCCTACACGTTAACATTGACACCGTTATGATTCACTGTATATTTCGTGTACTTAAAGCGAGTTGAGTGAATGTTGTACATATCGTATTCTGACCGAATCGACCTTTATTTTAATTTGATCTGAATTAAAACTTTTTCATTTATGCTGTTTACCCTACTGCAGTTTTTTAGCGTCTGGTAAGAAATTGTACTAGAAAAGCATGTCTTCAAAACAAATTTCCTGACTTTTTCTGTTTGCGGACACGTTTTGAGCGTTCTCCTCTGGAAATAGTTCTTTCAAAACGTGGACCGTCTTCCACTTGTTTGAACCCATTTGACGTAATAAATAAGAAAATGCGGCGAACTGCCTAATGAGATGACGGTAAAAACATCGAATTTTAGTTTTAAAAGCTAATTTTAGAACTTAAGCCACACTTTGTTTTTAATTAATTGTCCGACTGCTAGTATTAAAGACATTGATATTTTTTAATATTATTATCAATCAATCAATCATCAATCAATCAATCATCAATCAGTCAATACTTAATTTGCTAGAATACAGTAAATACATATGCGGTCTTAAATTAATAATATTAATTGTTCAGTGTATTCAGCCTGCATGCAGACGTGCAAATATTTAAAAATAAAATAAGTTATTTTACAGAGAAATACTTAGAAATCAAATAATCCTTTATATCGTAAAAACAAATACTTAATAACCAATTCGTCAGAACCATCTTAAATCTATTGCCATATAATAATTTAATGTCATTTGGTAATGCATTATAAATTAAAATTATCATATTATATACATTTTTCTTATTTTAAAAATATCCTTCCTACAGGGGGGTTGATATAGTAGGTTTCATTAAATAGTTATCTAAATGTTACCGATTTGGTTAGAGTTATGAATTAATATTGTAATATGGTAAATGCTTCTTTGATCTCCAATTAATTGCAATAATATTTTGGTTACAATAAAAGACTAACCAAGTGACTAAGTTCCTAAGTAGGTATATGGCCACCACTACTATACCTATAGAATACAAATCTTTGATGCATTATTCTAACGCTAGGTCACTACAGATTCTAAACTATTTGATTTATCGACGCAATATCGAAAACTTACTTGACCTATGCTGAAATTGGTACTTGGCAGATAGGATTAGTTTATAGGCAGGAGAGGTCAACTATAGAAGGATTTAGCGACAGGGACGAATTAGAGGGGTCAAATTTGGGCTAAAAGTTTGTATGAAACCATACCACGGGATGGCAATATGATTAAATCTTATGTAGAGGTTATCGATGGTCGGTCAGCTAGTTATATACTTAATGGATGTGATTCTCTTTCGTAGATAATTTTGATTTATGGTTATTATTTTGTACGACAGATGCCAAATATCCATATGAGCCAGTCGCAGAGCATGTCGATGCAGCAAGGCGGCATGGGCGTGGGCGGTATGGGCGGTCACCAGGGCAACCCCATGCAGGGAGCGCCCATGCAAGGCCAGGGCGGGCCCATGCATCCGCAGAACACTTCCCTCAACTCCATGCTGGCACAGAACGGGATGCAGCCGCAGAACAACTCGCATTCCTTCCCCTCGCTCCACAACACGTCTTCCTTCACAGGACAAACTGCAGACTTTAACCTGGACTTCCTCGATAATATGCCTTCCACGGACGCAAGCAATCTCACCGCACAGGAACTACTCAACTCTCTAGACAACTCCTTCCTAAACGACATTCTGTGAACACTCGTCGCAGACAAATGAGTTACCTGTTCACACTATTGACCCTTTTGAAAGTCAATTAGTCGCGTTCGGATCAGTCTACTTAATTATTAAATTATACAATGGATGTATGACCAATATAGATCATGTAATGACCAAAGTTGTATGAATTTAAAGCGGCCAGAATCACACGGCTGACGGCATTTAGTGTCGGTGTAAGCGACGAAATATTTCGTTGTCTTACATTTTGGACCATGCTGTTTTCTAGACTATTTATTGTGGATTATCCGATTTCGTAGTATTTATAGCTTTATCGTTACTCTTTTTGTAAATATTTTAATTTTAGAATGTTTCCTTATATGTATTAAAGTGTTATCGATAGTCCCCGAATATCCACGAAACTGACATTCTATTTTCTATGATATCGTAATTTTAGCTTCAGAGTAGATATAATGTATAATATTTATTTCAAATTTTATAATAGTCGATAAGAGAAGAAAGCACAAAAGACACTATTTTTATTTACTCGTTATTGATTTTATTTATGAAGAATACATAAATAATTGGGGCAATAGAGATTTTATAATTTGTATTTAATTCTGATTGATTAGTTTGCGTAATGAATATTTATATTTGTTGACCTCCGCTGACGTCGCGTCGGTGCGGACAGTTGTGGGTAGCTAGCGAGAGTAGCTAGTTAACGAAACGAGAGAGTAAGAGTGTAAGGCAGTCAGCAGCGAGTCGATGTCCGCCTGGGTACTTACTACCCTTACTTTGTTTTAACATAGTGCAAATGTACATTTTTATATACTAAGGTATTATAAGATCATTCCTGTACCTAAGATAAATAGTAGTTTATACTGTGATGTTGGTCTCAACGGTCAATAGATAATATAGTATCAATTATTACAAATAGATTATTGTTATTGTTAAGGATCTCATGGTATCATTTTAGTATGGGTTTTGAGGGATTCTGGAATTAGGCTGTTGGTATCATTTTAATTATTCTTTAAATGTGTGACATTAATTTATATTCAAGGACATTTACGAAATATAACAAGAACTGTAAATAAACACTTGTTTGTTGTTAAACAACTTTAGGATGTACCGGATTATATTGTTGTGTATGGAGTAGGTACGACAAAGCATTCAAAACATGTTTGTGCGCGCGTTTGTCGCCGCCGTTGAATATTCAGCTCTCTGTAAACAATTACACACGAAAAATTGTAGAAAAACATTCCAGAGCCATTGTTAACAATGTTTTTAACTTTAGGACCAATTTTTGAATGTTCTTTTGAAAATAATATTGCATATTGAATCAATCTTTTATTTTTTCCTTAGCCTATATACAAAATATCAGTCGTGTGCGGAGTATAACAATAAATAGTATGCTACGGAGCCAAACACTTTAGAGATATTCCAAGGAGTATTTTATAGAGACATCGATATTGATACGTTTAGAGTTTATTATATGGCACTTTTGTTGTACTTCTCTTTTAAAAATATATTATAGGTAAACAGTTCGGAAATAATATCGAGACTAATTTGGAGTTAAGTATTTTGTTAACCGAGATGAAAACCATGTACAAAATTAATATTCTTCAGTACCTTTTTTTCGTCTCTAGAATTCACCACATTATGGAATCCGCTTCATGCTTATACAAATAATCAGAAAACTTTTCCAGTTTCCTCTCTAAAGCATTTATCTCCGAGGCTAATTCTCATACCATCTCATTAGGTTTGTTGGGGAAAATCCTTGGGTTGCGAACTCTGGGCGTGTAGAAGTTATTAGGCTGGATGTACTTCGCTGTGATTTGTTCATCGTGAAGCGTCCCAAACTTCCTTTCGTAGATGTTTTCATTGGTATTGTTGTCTATGGTCCTCATGGTGATGGAATGTATGATTTGCCGACGCTTTTTCAGTCTGATGCACGAAAACACAGTAGTGAGAAGAACTCCAAGCTTGAATAATGCGAAGATAAACAGAGCCAGCATGAGGATCAGATATTGTTGTTGGTACCAGTCTTCTAGCTTGCTCATGCAACCCTGGCAAAAGATGCACATAGATATTATAAACTAATATAACCTACAAGCTTCTAGCTCAGTGGAACTATTTAAATAACATTTATTACTGATAACCTCACAACGAATACGTGGTTGTTTTCTCGTGGTTCTACCAATTTTTCCTACGTCGATGACGTCATTGGAAAATAGAAACCAACTTTATATTTTTAATTTATGCCGGTTTGCTAGCCATTGACCAATATCTCAACTGATGGTGTTGATGTGGTAGAAGATGTTATTCAGGCTAACCTCGAATTACTGGCTTTCAAGGACAGCTACCGGAACACACCTTTAGGTAATTGGCGACAGGTTTTCTACTTGAAGGTGGTAGCTAGCCAGACGGGCATTCGCAAAATGCCCTACCACCATTCGCATAAAATAACGTCATTCACTTAGTCTTAGATCAACGCTGCACATGAAATGCTACGTCTGGAAAAATATCTGGTAGTATTTTTATATGAAGCTCGCGGCACCGACGCGACGTAGCTTCAAGGCTTCAATCTATATATCAATATAATAATTATATTATCTATATACATACCGGTACATATCTGAATTCTGCATTCGGTTGAACCTCTTGGCACCGCGAGCCGTTAACAGGCGCAGGGTTGAGATAGGAAGCGTTACGTTCGTGTTGCACGCAACAGCTGAGCGGCACGAACATGCCGCGCGGCCCGAGCCGCCGCAGCTGCCACAGTGACATCTCGTAGTTACGCGCCTCGGATATACCGCAGCACTCCAACTGGAACATTCCCAGAATTTCACATAAAACTTTTTGAGAAGTTAGATAATATCTAAAATATTTTTTGGACCTAGATATTAATGTACCTAGTTAAATAAAACCGCAATAACATAATATTAACATAGTTGGATAAAACCGCAATAAATTAAAGGCGCATAAGAAATACGATATGTTTAGGGATTGTTTTACTTTGTACGACTAACGACATGACATTGACTTGTTGTTTTATTTGGCTCATGTTGCTGCTGCACGGATAAGCTCCATCTATGGGTCTCTGGACACAATATGGGCTGCTTGCGCGATTCTTTTTTGTGTACAGAATACCGAACGAATGATCGGAGTTTCTAAGCTTGGTATACTCAAAAAGGTGAGATGGTACTTTACTTCGGTCCGTCTCGCCTGGAACCTCAAGGGTCAGTTTCGGCCTCACATAGAGTAGGTACAGCTCTCACCTCAGATCGGGCGGAGATCTCCAATACCAGACTCATTTGAATTGACCACATTCAACGCATAGCGGTGGAGTGGATAACTTACCCCTAGTTCAGCCGCCTAGGCCCCATTCTCTTATAGCTATTTACCCAACGCCACACTATTGCGATGCTTCTGCGATCGAACTGCTGTTAATGTCAAATTCGTTAGTCTGCTAATTTTAGCTCCTATTCGTAGTAGTATTGCAATCGCGTCGCTATCGTATGGCTGTGCTATGGTGCAAATATTGCCACTGATATAAGATACCTACGTAATAAGAAGATAGTAAGAAACGTCAAAATATGGAACAGACTACCGATTTTATGCCACTGTAGCAACGCAATCGCAACAAAATAACAAAATAAAGCTTACAGCATACCAAATATGTCAAAAACTATTGATAGGAAGCCACTGACTTGCGATCGAACTTGAATAGCGGGCAGACTACGGATAATGTCAAAAACTAAAATTTTCATTAACGCTGTTCAATAGCTAAGAGAATCGGGCCCCATATCTTTTGCCCTACAATCGCATAAAAATACCCCAAATATATATCAGCAAAACTATCATTCTCACCTCAGTCTGAACAAGATCGACAGAGGCCGTAAACTGCTCGTAGTCAGGCACAGCGTAGTGAGCCTGCAGCGCCGCCACAGCACCGCCGCGCGCGCTCTGCAGACCGAAGCAGCGCGGCCAAACCGCGGCTAGCACGCCGCCAGCGCATTCGCACAGTAACAGGGTCAGCACTATCAGGAAATACTGAGACCAGAATTTCAAAAATAAATTAGTTGATTAAACGCAATAAGTAAGGTAGTAGGTAATAGATAGTTCGTGCTAGTATGTACGTCATTTCGTTAGTTTAGATTCTGGCCCAAAAAACAAGCAAATTAAATAATATTTATTTAAATTATCCATTAAAAATTCTTTATCTTTTATGAAATTAAGTAACAACATTTTTAGGTGGCTAAACTGAGACCTATGGGATGCTGAAAACACTCAGTCGGTCACGAACATCAGTCCGTTGGGCGTGTGTGCCTTTATACTGTAAGGTTGGCGTTAAAAGCAAAGGTAAGTCCGTTTTTAACGTTGGTTAATATATTTTAAAAAAATCTTAGTCTTAAGATGCTGAAATAGGGGATATTTACCTTAGGTACTAAATTATGTTGGGGTTTTTGTAGACGAGAGAATATAATGTTGTTTTTGTCTGAAAGTTATTTTTAGGACTACTTTGAAGCGAAACCTTCTTTTGCTAAGGTCATTACTCACCAGAGTTTACCAGAGAGCTAAAGCACTATTTTTTATTTTATTTGTTGAGTAACAAACAAAAACCTCGCACTTTCGATGCCATTCCCATATGGTGCGACAGTTCACATTATGATTTGGAAGCACCTACCGTGGGTAACGATTGTTGTGATAACACTACGTCACAACTCACAACAACGTGCTTTGTACTTCGTATAATTTCTCCTTTTTGTCGTCTCTATGATTTGCATCTGCACCTATGGTGTTGCGTTGCTCTTTTGTTCTGGTCACTAAGTAGGTACTTGTACCACAAACGTGTGTATGTTCCGCCCAAATTTCAGTTAGGAATAGGTATTATTTTGTATTTCCTTACTGATCGTCATCTTGTTCTTGCTACCCTTATCCCACTAATTTAGGGGATGCCACAAAAATGTTTTAATAGTACATTACTGCAGCGGCCAGCAAAGAATGCATTGATGTACGAACGTGTAAATGAGGGCCGAGGCGAAGCCGAAGCACACATACGTAAGTCCATCAGTGCCTAGTTGTGGCCAAGGCTTGTATAGTGCTTTTCTCGAATAATGCGCGGAAATTAAAACAAAGTAGTACCTAGGCAGAATTGTTTTATATGAAGATACAGTTGTTTAATGTACAATTTATGAATTTTAAAGTGGACTTTCCGGGGATTATAGTGGTTTGGAATAATTCCAAAGAGGTGAAAAAAGAGGTGAAGAATTTCAGGTGGCGTTGAAATCCATCACACTCATTGTCTTCACTTAAACCCATTTTGTCGAAACAATTATAACTTTTCAAAATCAATGACTATCAACAAACAAAAATAAAATTGCCCGCATTAAAGTGTTCATTTGTTTATTTTTTCAATAAACAGCGTTCTATTTGCAAGCCAGGTCGAAATTTAAATAAAACCTTTGATAAGTTACCTCCTTGGTTCCCATGCTGTGAAGTAAAAGATTGTTCCATTTTTAAATTACACGACAGATATGAGTACTATGCAATTTATTTGGCCGCTAGACACGACAGATATAGATTTGCATTCATTTTTTGCCGGCCCCTGCGCGCATGTATTTGGCCAGTACTAAAATTGGGAAATGCGCTCATAAGTTATAGTATACTGGGTTCCATTCGGGTATTTAGGCGCAAAAGATGGTAAGAAGTCCTGTTAACAGTTGTGCAGAAGAAGACTCGTCGATTTTTTTGGCTAGGCTGGTAAATAGGCGCACAATTTGTTTATAAAATATCTATTTGAGAATTGCTCGTAACGGATTGAAATACAGGTGTCAGTCAGTAACAGTTTGATACTTACAATTGTCAATATAGCGTATCCAGGCATATAAGAAGCCCAGCAACCCAAGGCAGCTATAGCGCAGATGAGCAGGCCAGCAGCAAGGAGTGCTAGCGCCAGGTAGTAGAATGGTGGCTGGACTAGGCCAACCTCGGGAGACGCAAGGAGCCGCGACATCAGGACGCGCTTGGAGTCACAAAGCAGCAGGAAACCGCATATGACTTCTAGGAATCCACATGCCTTGAAATAATTAACACATTTATTGAACTGGGCCAATAGTTCTAGATATTATTTAAACTAGTATGTAGTAAGTTCTAGGTTTCCTGGTGGGGAACAAGTCTGGATGCATACCACCGCCTTGTACAATAGTTTTGAGTTACCGTTTTGCAATATTAGGTCAGTAAATATTTATTTTTCAGCTGATATGTCAGCCTTAGACTGCTATTTCACGGCGGAAAGTGATATAACAGGTCTAGGATGGTAAAACTGACGCCGGAACACACTTTGTGAGAGATTTCCTACTTGAGGGTAGTACCTAGCCAGGCAACCATTCGGACCATAATGGCCTACCACTATGCGGTGATTCTCAAGCTAGTGGCGGCATTCGAACCGTAGATTCCTGCGTGGTAGTCCATTGATATCGCCACTAGGCCATCACTGCATCAAAACAAATTATTTATATGAAAGTAAGGCCAAATTTAGAATAGCTATGGAATACCATGATAACTCATATTGGTAACGGGACGTGATCCGGGATAATACGGTAGTGATTTCGAACCTTTAATGAATTGAAATGTGTAAACATTGTTGTGTTTACACATACTATTTCAACTTTGAGATGTATTTATTAATACTAGCCATTGTTATTCTTGACTGATCAACTAAGTTAAGTATCGTTCGCTGCGGTCATGACTAGGATGGGTGACCGCTATTTTACTGGCATTACTACCGAGCGCTTCATGCTTCGTAGGTCACGTTAACCCGTGGGTCCCGGTTATCTTAGGATTACAGCCTTTTGTCAGCTGTCCTTAAGAGCCAGTAATTCTAGGTTAGCCTAAACAACATCTTCTACCACATCATCATTTAACTTCAGGTAAGACAATGGACAAAGGCTCGCCTATCAGCCATAAAAAGTATATTATTATATAGTCAGTGAAATTACAGAAACGTAGAAGGCTCCGGTAGTGCACGCAAATCAGTGCCATATCATAGGCAGGGGTAAAAGCTAATATCGTGCGAGGCGAACTGAGAGTTCTGTACCACCATTAAATTGACCAGATATTCGCTGTTTTTTTTAACACTTCGGAGTCTTAGCAAAGGGCCCAAATGCAATTGGTCGTTTTTAATTATTCGATGTTAAATTATAGTTTGTACTTAAATTATTAAACACACAAACTTAGACGCTCTAGCTATCAGTCTTACTGTTCCTCTGTTAATACGACAGAAAAAAAGGTAAGTAATAGGCAATCCGCCATAAAAAAAATATTGTGGCATAGGTAGTAGGTATAACCGGCTATTTATTTCGATTCAAAGGAGATATACAGTTGTATAAAGGTAGAACAGACGGACAGCTTTGGCTTGGTAAAAGGGACCTGTTGTCTAGTACAGTACTATAAGAACCCTAAAAAAAGAACTTGCAAAAGATATGTTGGATAAAATGTGCAAAAAACTAACGCTTATTTACTGCGGCCGACCGCCTGCGCACATGGCATTTATCAGGTTATAGGTGTATAGCGTAGAGAAATTATTATGGAAGAAAGTTACAAATGGAAACTAAAAAAAAAACTGAAATCCTAATGTACGAACTTTTGAATCAATTTTACTTGCGATAAGAACATGGCATATTGGCTAAAGGTTCCTAACACTGATAAATCCTTTATTAAAGTAAAATGACAGCAGACTGGTTAATTCTTTTATATGTACAAAAACCGCCCGGAACTGTTATTGAAACTTATTACATAAGACTTCGAACAAATAAAATATTTGATCTAAAATATAGGTAGGCTTGAAATAGAACAAATTTTAATAGTAGATATAGGGTCGTACTTACAAAGAATATAGTGTTGAATGTTCCGAACAGGAGTCTTGCACTAGAATCTAACTTGCACTTCATGTTTCAACTTTTCTGCAAGGTGTGGCAATAAGTGCAGAAATAACGGTTTTACAGCCAAATAATAAGCGGCGTGTACGCAAGCTAGGCGTTATTGCGCGGTCAGGAATAAACAAATTCATACAATGAATAGACGCGCCGGTTTTGAGGAGACACGCTCTGTTGATCAGGTGTGGGGTGACTAATAATTAAGGCATTTCGGTTCAAAATGAATGCTTCGGACACTCGTAACGTAACATGCATTAGCACTTACTCTAGCATCGTGTTGTTAAAACTGATTCTGCTTTACTACTCACGGTAATACCAAGTCGCTCTAATGTTATATAATGCCGCAAATGATTTCAAATTATACTACCATAGTAACTACAACAATTAAGTAGAGTTTCCCAGCAGGTGGGTCTTAAAATGAACATGGACAAGACAAAAATTATGTCTAATGTCCATGTTGCACCCGTACCAGTAGTTGTTGGAAACGATACGCTCGAAGTTGTTGACCACTACATTTACCTGGGACAGACTGCCCAGTTAGGTAGATCAAACTTCGAGAAAGAGGTCGCCCGAAGAGTCCAACTCGGATGGGCAGCGTTCGGGAAGTTACGCGATATCTTCTCGTCAAAGATCCCGCAGAGCCTGAAAACCAAAGTCTTCAACCAGTGTGTGTTGCCAGTGATGACATATGGCACCGAGACGTGGTCCTTATGGACTAGCTCAGAGTCACTCAACGAGCCAAGGAGAGAGCTATGCTCGGAGTTTCTTTGCGCGATAAAATCCGTAACGTGGATATTCGCCAAATAACCAAAGTCACCGACATAGCTCTCAGAATTTGCAAGTTGAAGTGGCAATGGGCGGGCCACATGGTTAATCGACGAACTGATAACCGTTGGGGAAGGAAGGTTCTTGAGTGGATACCACGGTACATCGGAAGACGTAGAGTTGGTAGGCCCTCCACTAAATGGACTGACGACATCATAAAAGTCGCGGGTAGCCAATGGTTACAAGCGGCTAGTGGCCGTATTTTGTGGCGTTCTATGGGGGAGGCATTTCTTCAAAGTGGACGTCTTCCGGCTGATGATGATAAACTAAAACGAGGTAAGTAGTTTGACCTCATACAGCTGCACCAAAGGCGGCTTGTACGTGCATACTATGGCAAATATCTAGAGTGCCCAGAGTGATTTGATTTATAATTATTAACAATAATGAAAAATGTGTCTGTGCCTAGGTAGCTACCAACTTTGCTATGTATACCATTCTGAACAAGGGGTGACATTCAATCCCGGCACACCACTGGGCAATATCACATAGATAATATCACATACCTATTAAACTGGGCAATATCACATAGATAATATCACATACCTATAAAACTAAGTAATGGCCAGCCTGTTTGTGGTGGAAGGGCATTTTGCGAATGCTCGCCTGGGTAGCTACCACCCTCATATACAAAATCTATCGCAAAGCACGTATCAGTGCCGGCAGTCCTCGAGAGCCACTAAAATTACGGGCACATGAGATTTAACAACTGAATGTCTCATATTTAAATATTATAAATTAAACCGGCTAAAACACTCACGTTGGGGATCGAATACGTCGGTTCCCGGATACCCGGGTTTCGAGCAAATCAGATGCTCATCATCAGGGCGAGTGCGCAGTGAATGTATCATGTGACGGGCGCAGTGCAGTTCGTTACTTGTGAAGAAATGCATCGTTATAGGCATAGGTAAGACATGCTTGTTCCGTCACAATCAAATTTAAAAATAAACTGCGTCGCTCATTAAGGCAACCATCTTCAGGCAGATATTTGACTTCTAGCAAAATTGGCCAGAAATAAAAATAAAATTTGCCAGATAGTGTCCATTATTGAAGATACAGTAGAACCATATCCCGTAAAACGAAAAAAAATTAAGTCATAAAACAGGACAACAGATACTATATTTAGATATAATGTGTCTATACGCGCACTGTTATAAATCAAAATGTTATTTGGAATTAAAAATTAATAAATGAATTTTAACTTACTATATAAAAGTAGTTTATGAAAATTGTAAGATAAGGTTTTTAACATATTTCTAATAAACTCAGTTAGTTAGTATGTGTGTTAGCTTCTGAACCGACTTCAAAAAGTAGGAGGTTCGCAATTAGTCTATATTTTTTATTATGTGTGTTACCTCAGAACTTTTGACTGGGTGAACCGATTTTGATAATTCTTTTTTTATTAAAGCTGATACTTGTCGTTTGATTTTTAAATGAAATTGAACGACAAGTATCATGAATGACACTCCAATAACTGAAAAATATTTTCCTATCTTGATGATATTATAGTCTTTGACAGTGAATGACAATCGATCCAGTAAGTAGCAAGAATCATTAAAAAGAGTTTAATTTTTTTTTAACAAAAAATGGAACCAACTTCAACACTCAAGTGTGAAATAACTTGTCGAAGTCGGTTTCATGCGCAAAATATTGTTATACTAGGTACTTTTGAACTATTATGGCACCGACTTCAACAAGTTATTTCACACTTTGGAGTGTTGATGTCGGTTTCATTTTTCGGTAAACATTTTTTTATATTGAGAAATTGCATTAGTATTGGATTTGTTAGTAAATTTAAGTAGTATTTTTTTATAACTATAGAAGTAATATGTAACATTAAGTGATTTTTAATACTAGATTGATATTAATTGAATTATAAGTAAAAACGTAAATCTGGCTGTATGGAAACTCATGTTACGTCACGACTATGGTACTCAATGTCACACCCGAGACTTTGAACTAGTATTTTAATATTTTTCTAGGTTCAATGAGCTTGCGAAAATGTAAAGAGTTTTTATGTGTGATATACATAAAAAAAATCTAAATATATATTTTATTACAGTTGAGTTGAGGATTCCCCAGATAACAAGTATAATGAGATACAACAGAATAAATTGAACTCATATTTTTTGGCATTGGACCTAACAATAGTGATAACAATTTACTAACCTTAATTTAACCATTGTGTACATATTAATAGTATATGGTTCGCAAATTGCGTTAAAAACTACACGAGTTAGATATAGTTTCAAACAATCAATTACAACATATCTAGATTCCATTCATCAAAATTGGTTTTCCTGATCCTTCAGGAACCGTTCGGAAAATCGAGATAAAAATTAGAATACGTTTTATGATATATCATCTAAATCCATTCAGCGGTGTTAAGCAAATTTTTGGCGAAAAATAGGCTTGAATTCAGCACTCAAAGGTGCAAAATAACTTGTTGAAGTCGGTACCATGATAGGTCAAAAGTACATATTATTACAATATTGTGCGCATGGTCCCGACTTCAACAAGTTATTTCACACCCTTGAGTGTTAAAGTCGGTTCAATTTTTGGGGTAAAAAAAAATCCCCCTTTTAGTGTCCCTTGCTACTTGCGGATTCGATTGTCATTAATTAGCAATAACTATATCATCAAGATAGGAAAAAACCTTTCAGTTATTGGAGTGTAACTAAAAAACAGATAAGAGTACAACTACACCGCGGTTTCCACAGACGAGTGAAACTAATTCTACACGGTCGTGAACTACAAATATTTGTTAAAGAAGTTGGAGTTGGTTACCCCTCACTATGCTTAAGTTGGTGGGGTGGGCACCTAAAACGTGTTCGCTAAAATAGAGCAAAACTTTTGAGTTCGTCCGTACCTTACTAATAGGCGTGCGCCTAGAGCGCTTGTTATGACTAGTAGTATCCTAATAGATGCAGTGTTCATTATGGCAGACTAAGGGCATCTCGTTTGTGACTGAGGTTAATTAATTATCAGTAATACATAATTAATGATCGATTAAGTGGCTACTGCGGGCTTGCCACAAAGGTGCTAAAATGAATGTTGATGATTTCATTTAATCATAGTCACTGACAACTTTGTGTATCATTCTACTACGAGTATTAATAAATGCATGTTTTTTTTATAATTATTATTTTATAATTATTGATAGGCTAGCCTTGGACTACTATCTCACTTGATGGTTATTAAAGATGTGGTCTAGGATGTTGTTCAGGTTACCCTAGAATTACTCCTAGAACTCTCAAGGACAGCTGCCGGAACACACCGTTAGGTGCTTGGCGACAGATTTTCTTCTTAAGGGTGGTAGCTAGCCAGGCGGGCATTCAAAATGCAAAACGCCCTACTACCATGCTGATACTACTGCCATCGTGAGACAACAACCGGGGCCGACGGCTTAAAAAACGGCTTGACCAATTTTGATGAAATTTAAATAGGACCATACGACAAACATTAAAATATAAAAAGAATCATATAAATCGGTTTATCAGTAAAAAGTTCTGAGGTAACAAACATTTAAAATAAATAGACGAATTGAAAACCTCCTCCTTTTTTGAAGTCGGTTAAGAAGCTAAAACACATACTAACTTTTGAATTTATAATATATATTTTATTATTATCATATAATAATTAAAAAAGGGTGGAGTAAATCTATACTAAAAATTATAAAGTACAGATTTGATTATATATGGTAATGAAGTTAATACCCAAATACCCATACACTGGGCTTTGATTATTAACTTCATTATCTTAGACCCTGGGTACGAAATACTAGGCATTTGGCTAAAACTAGATATAAAAACAATAATTTCATTGCATTTTAGCAAGCTTATTGAACCTAGAAAGTTATCAAAAAACTAGTTCAAGTCACGGGTGTGACATCGCATATCATGGTCGTGACGTGACATGAGTTTCCATACAGCCAGATTTATGTTTTTACTTATAATTTAATTTATATCCATCCAGTTTTAAAAATCGCTTAATGTCACTTATTATTTCTATAATCATAAAAAAGACGACTCAAATTTACTAACAAATTCAATACTAAATTCAATATTTTTTTTTTACCGAAAAATGGGCTTGACTTCAACACTCAAAAGTGCGAAATAACTTGTTGAAGTCGGTACTGTGATAGTTCAAAAGTACCTATTATCACAATATTGTGCACATGGTCCCGACTTCGAAGAGTTATTTCACACTTTTGGGTGTTGAAGTAGGTTTGATAAATAAAAATACTCACCCGTTTTAGTGTCCGTTGCTACTTGCGGGACCGATTGTCATTCATTGGCAATGACTATATCATCAAGATAGGAAAAAACCTTTCAGTTATTGGAGTGTAACTCAAAAAACGGCTAGATCGATTTTGATGAAATTTAAATAAAATCACACGACAATCATCAACATTCAAATCAAATAAATCATCAAAATCGGTTCGGTAAAAAAAAAACGGACAAATTGAGGACCTCCCCCTTTTTTAACTAACTTCCAAAAAAGGAGGAGGTTCTCAATTCGTCTGTTTTTTTTTACGTTTGTTACCTCCGCAACTCTTGACTGTGTGAACCGATTTCAAAAATTCTTTTTTGTTTGAAAGCTGATGCTTGTCGTCTAGTCTCATTTAAATTTTATCAAAATCGTTCAAGTCGTTTTTGAGTTACACTCCAATAACTGAAACATATTGACCTATCTTGATGATATAGTCGTTGACAATGAATGACAATCGATCCCGTAAGCAGCAAGGGTAACTAAAAAGATTCAGAAATATTTTTTTTTACCAAAAAATGGAACCGACTTCAACACCCAAAAGTACAAAATAACCTTTCGAAGAATATTTTGCGCTACTGTGATAATAGGTACTTTGGAACTATCACAGTACCGAGTTCGACAAGTTATTTCAAAGTTCCATTTATTTGTAAAAAAAAAACAGCCCTTTTCTTAATATTAACACACATATTAACCTTCACGATACTAACTTTCACTACTTACGAAATCAATTGTCATTCACCGTCAATCAGGAAGTCATCAAGATAAGCGTAACGAGTCGAAAGTTAGCCCAGAGCATGTTTTATTTTGTTGTTTGATATTCATTTTGATCCTGTTCTGTGTGGCGCTGCGTAGATCGAAAAAATTGACACAGGTCCTACGTCGACGAGCTCTGCGAGCGCACTGGCGGTCAAGTGAGCGAGCTCTGATGCCATGAATTCATGTTAAAAAATCATATAAAATTAACATGATAACTTTTTTACATTTTTATTTATGATTTAATTACTTTTATTGATAAGTAATGTATAAAAAAATAATTTAAAATTAAAGATTGGTAAAAAGGGAGTCAAAAATCGTTTTTAAATTCGAAATAGAGGTAACTTTAGAATTTTTTTCTATCGAGTGAAGTTATTTATTACTTGGATCAGATTTATGAATTAACTCAAGAATATGCTTAAAAATAACATATATTTTTTTCAATTTAATAACCGAGTTTTTTCTTTGAGAAAAGTTAATTCTTGTATGGCGTTTTTTGGCCAGGATCGCCTTAAGCCTGTTCATATCCCCCCACTTGAAATCAACCAGGGATTTCATAAGATAAATGAGTTCATGACTTGGATTCTACATACATACTTTACGGATTCATAGTTCTGTTTACATAGTGTTTTTTTTTATTGACATTTATTATAGTGTATATGCATTAGGTACTAGAGAGATGTTATGTACTTCGTAGATTATTGTATTTAAAATTATGGCTTATTTTTAAAATTCCTTAAGATATATATAAATATGAGTTAGAGTTAGATGTTATATTATAAATATATAGATAAGGTAGTAAGTGATATAAGTCTAATTGCCTTCATCTATTGGTAAAGGACAGATTTTAACTGCAGGTCTCACAAGTAGACCTTTAGATGTTTTTACAGTCACGACACGAATAATGTTGTCCCTGCCAGGATGTGGTTTTACAACCCGACCTAATCGCCATTCATTTGCTGGTAAGTTTGGTTCGTAGATAATAACAAGATCGCTCAACTTAGGTTGTCTCCCACCGTCCTTTAACCATTTACTCCTTTGCTGTAAGGTATGTAAATAATCTCTTTGCCAGGATCGCCAGAAACCTTGAGATAGTCTCTGTACCAGTTGCCACCGAGTACGCAGAGGACCGTTTTCAGCATGTGTAGGAAGGGAAACTAAAGGTCGACCCACTAAGAAGTGCCCGGCTGTAAGAGCGTCAACCTCACAAGGATCGGATGAGAGCTCCACTAAAGGTCTGGAGTTTAACATGGCTTCAACCTTTGTCAAGACGGTATAGAATTCTTCATAGGTAAGAACCTGGGATCCTACAATACGTCTTAGATGATATTTTGTAGATTTGATACCACTTTCAAAGATGGCACCGAAATGAGGACCAGATGCGGGATTGAATTTCATCGAAATACCGCGAGATGCTAGCTGGGACGAGATTGAGTCCTAGTCTCTTAAGAAATTCAGAAACTTCAGATAAGTAGCGTTTGGCTCCCACAAAGTTAGTGCCACCGTCAGTGACTATGTATTGACATAGACCTCTCCTGGATACGAAACGGTCTAGCGCTGCTATGAAAGCTTCGGTAGTCATCTCCGTGACCAGATCAAGATGTATGGCCTTCACGGCGTGACAAACCATCAGACACAAATATGCCTTGTATATTTTAGCGTTCCGGCGCCTGCTTTCCTTAACCATGAAGGGACCGCCGAAATCAATACCTACTGTCTGGAAGCATTGACCTGCTTTCAGTCGGGAAGACGGAAGATCACCCATAATGGGTTGAAGAGGCCTTGGCTTTACCTTAAAGCAGATGACGCATTTGGATAAGCGAGATCGGATAAGATTTCGAACGCCAAGCACCCAAAATCGACGCTGAAGTAACGAATGAAGCAGGCGAGGTCCGCAGTGAAGGTAAGTTGCGTGATAATAGTCGATCAGGAGGTTGCTCAATCGAGACGTTTTGGGCAATAAGTAAGGATGTTTGACGTAGTCAGGTAAGTTTGTATGTGAGATTCTTCCCTAACACGCAGGACTTGCCTAGAGTCTAAAAAAGGAGCTAGTTTCAAAAGATGTCGAGGTAGCGTTTTGTTTGATTTGAGTTGTGTTATAACATCACTAAAATATTTACGTTGAACATGTTTAACTATCCTTTCTAAAGAATTTTCTAGTTCTGTGGAGGTTAGAAAGGGTGACAAGTTCCGTTCAAAGCGTTTAAGTTTAGAGTTATTTATAAATCGAGAGATCCATGCTACCACTCGTTGTAGACGTGAAAGCTTGGAGGAACGTTCCAGTTGATCTTCGAGCACGTCAGCATCTTGTGTCATGTAATTGGCATGACAATAGCTTCAATTCTGGGACGTCTTGATGCCTTTCAACTGCTGATACAGGCCAGTCGAAAGGATCGCTAGTCAGCCATTTTGGACCTGACCACCAACTTTCGCAAGTAGCTAATTCTGAGCACGAGAGACCTCGACTACAAATATCAGCTGGGTTGTCATGGGTGGAAACATGTCGCCACACCGCTGAAAATTTAGTTTCTCTAATTTGTACCACACGATGTGCTACAAAAGTTTTAAGTTTATGCGGCTCTGTGTTCAACCATGACAAGACGGTCGAGCTGTCTGTAAATAACACGACATTTTTAATATTAAGTCGTTTATTAAGTAAGGTATAGATACGAGTTACGACCTTAGATAGCAACACCGCACCACAAAGTTCCAATCGATTTACGGTGAGAATTTTGAGTGGTGCTACCTTAGTTTTAGCTATTAATAGATGTGTTTTAACCTTGTCCAAAGTGACTACGCGGAGATAAACACAACAACCGTACGTTTTAGTTGATCCTTCACAGAATCCGATGAGTTCCACTTCTGTGGGATGTGCTGATTGAGGGGGTATTATTTGCCGAGGTACTTCAATAAGGTTTAAGTTTGGTAGATCGAAGGTAAACTCCCGCCAGTCTTTAGCTATGTCCCTAGGTACGGGTTCGTCCCAAGTGAGATTAAGACGCCATAGATCTTGAAGAAGTAATTTTGCCTTCAGAATGAAAGGTGCCAGCCACCCCAATGGGTCAAATACGCGAGCCACGTGGGACAAGATTGAACGCTTAGTAAACTCACCATCCTCGATACAAGAGTGAGAATAAGTGAAGACATCACCTGAAGGGTCATATTGAACTCCTAAGATTTTTAAAGCAGATCTATTACCTTCTTCTAAGAAAGGTTTCGGAGATTGACAATGGTCCATTGGTAAGGTTTCAAGGAACGCGTTGGAATTGCTACTCCACTTACGGAGTTCAAACTGTGCGCAACTAAGCAATTTTACTAGTTGATCTCTTAGTTCGATAGCTTCACTCACAGTGGGCGCTCCAGTCGTGATATCATCCATGAAGGTCTCATGCAGAAGTGCCTCAGCGGCGCGTGGGTACTCAGCACCGTGATCCACAGCCAATTTATGTAAAGTGCGTATAGCGAGGTAAGGTGAACTACTTACACCGAAACTGACAGTAGCGAGTTCATATTCTTTGACTGGGTCACTCGAAGACTCTCGCCATAGCACATGCTGATAACAACGGTCCTCAGGTCTTATTAAAATCTGACGATACATTTTTGATATGTCACACGTGAACACTACCGCATGTAGTCTAAACCCCGTTATTATGTCTATAATATCAACTTGGAGCTTAGGCCCAGTGAACACAATGTCGTTTAAAGATAGGCCGTTTGTTGTCTTGCAGCTTGCATCAAACACCACGCGTAATTTAGTTGTCGTACTTTCTGGACGAATAACGCAATGATGTGGAATAAGATAACGTTTTTTATTGCATACAATAGGATTAGATATAGGATACATGTGACCCATACTCTCATACTCGCGCATAAAGTTTACGTAATCATGCTTGAGTTGGTCTTGTCGACTAAGTTTTCTTTCAAGGTTAGTTAAGCGTGATAAAGAACTGTTGTATGAGTTACCTAAGGTATAGTTATCGTCTTTTAAGAGAATAGGCACTACATAACGACCGTTAGGCTTTCTATAAGTCAGATCTGTGTACAAACGTTCACACAGGTCGTCCTCGGGTACGGTAATAGGTATACGCGGTGGTTCCTCGACTTCCCAAAACCGCTTTATCTGCTCTTCCAGTGAGTGTGTGGAAGCTAGTAATGAAGAAGCAGTGGGAAGAGGTACTAATGCATCGGTATTGACCGCTCCACTGAGTATCCAACCGAAAACGCTATGCAGAGCGGCAGGCAAGCCGGGCCCCAGCTTCATGCGTTGGCCATCATAGATTTCATGAAATAGTTCGGCCCCTATCAAAAGATCAATTTGTGCGGGAATGTCATAATTTGGGTCAGCTAAGATTAAATGTTTGCAATGATCTCGAACGACTGACGGTACATTAATGCTAGGCATCTGAGCAGTGATATTATCCAAAACAATCGGTTTAATATGATATTGTGGATTGTCGGCGTCTAGTGGTCTTATATTACATTCCGTAACACCCTTTACGTGAAACACAGTGTTCTGTCCTAAACCGGCTACCGTAAGATTGCAGCGGCGGAGTTTTAAACCGAGTGTGAGTGCGCAGGCAGTAGTAATGAAACAGTCCTGTGCGCCACTGTCTATCAAGGCGCGCACGGTGTGCTGTGCACCGGTCGCGATGTTGCACACGCGCAACTGACAAGTGCCTAGTAGTACTATACCACGGCTATTCCCGACATGAGCTACAGTACTCGCCTGACTGATAGGAGTGCTTGTTGATTGCACTTGTTCAATGTGCAACAATGTATGATGACGCAATCCGCATGATGTGCAAGATACTTTAGAGAAACATGAATCTACGATGTGATTTGTACGTAAACAATTTATGCACATGTTCTTTTTGTTTACTAATGCGAGTCTACCTTGAGAGTCTAAAGATTGAAATACGGGGCACTTATAGATAGAGTGCGCTTCGCCACAACAGGAACATGCTACGGTTGTTGACGCTGTTGTTGGATTAGTAGATTTCGCTAGATAAGATGTACGTTTTGGTCTGCTATAAGTTTGCCTATTGTTGGCCGGCGAAGGATTTTTGTCGTTGAAGGTACGGGTAACATTAAGATTACCGGAGGACAATAGGCTAGTTTCTAAGATCTTTACGTAGCCTTGAAGAAACTTCAATAGTTCAGCGAGTGTAGGTAACTGTGAAGTGTTTTTTGTGACTCAAAACGTTTACGAGTGTCTGCATCGAGTGTCCGCGAAGCTAAATGGAACAAAATAAACTCCCCTAGGTTTGGAATATCTAAAGATTGGAGTGCATAAAACGACTCATGTAGTATATTTGTTAACGCTTGCAATTCCTGGAAGCTCCCAGATTTCACGGCGGGATGATTAAAAAATTTGTCTAAATACGTCAAAGCCAAGATACGCTTATTTTGATAACGTTCGACTAAAGTATCGAAAACAACTTTGTAATTACTTGCAGTCATTGGTACTCCCTTCGCAATAGACAATGCATGTCCGTGTAAACACGAAACAAGGTAATGGAATTTTTCAATATCCGAGATTAACTTATTTTCATGTATCAAAGTCTTGTAGGTATCATAAAAGGTTTGCCAATTTTGTATATTGCCGTCAAATTTAGGTAACTCGAGTTTAGGTAAGCGTGCATTTAATGACGTAGCAGCTGATGGCTGCGCCGACGATTCGCCGTCTAATTGTGCGCTGCGGTTCACGCTCGAATCACATGTTATAGCTAAATCATCCGCTGCACTAATAACCTCATAGTACAACTCATCAAAAGAACTGATCAAATTTTGATCGATCTGTTGATTGGGTTTTATGGCTAGCTCCAAAGATTGTACATCGTCACACAATTGAACAAACTCATCACGAATTGAATGTAATCGCGTGTATCTCGACTTGAATGCCGATACCTTTGAGCGATCTTGAACCATCTCCTTAGCAAGATCGTAAAGGATTTGCATAGCACGGAAAACATATTCGCGTCGCGATCGAAGTATTTTAAGTTTACTTTCTTCCATTGTTTATTACAATATCTGAACAATGAGTTTGATATGATAGACGAAAACAATTCGCGTATGTAGGTGAGTATAATTAGATACCTATATATAACCTGAGGGTGGATGTACCTAACTTGATAATAGATAGGAGGTTAATAAAATGTTACCGTGAAATGTGTGGTAAAGAATCCCTTAAGGCTCGGAAATTACGAAATAGTGCCAACAAAATATGGACAATCTCATAAACCAGGTACCGGATGGTACTGCAATTTAAATACACGATACTCAAGGATATAAGTAATACTTTCATCGATTTCAAAACATGTTTCCTAATAATTGGCTCGATAGAAAAAAATGTCAAAAACACCTCTGAAAATAGAGAATTCCTACTTTTCCGCCAGATTTTAGTGTATTAAAATTTGTTTTTTTTTTCAAAAATATTGATTTTTTAAGTACAATAAATTTCATAGATTATTTTTATCCAAAAAAAGCACAGTTAATGCGTACTGAGCCTGTTTACAAAATGTCACATACGCCCTTTCATTCCGAGAAGCGTTAACATCATGTCGCACTATTTACTCCACCGATCTACGTATATTGCTATCATCCTCGCTCATATCGCGGTCAGCCGCGTCGTGCGTCGGACATGCGTCACTTTTATCGGCGATCTCAATTAAAATAAAAAATGGGTAAAATTAGAAATAAACGCTTTGGGAGTGCAAAAAAGATATATAAAAATCGTCAAAAACGCATGATGGCCATAATAAGGCAAGCATCTATGGCTTCCTTTCTCCATGTATGTATATTTCTCTTATTAATGAAATTATCATGTGATTGTGAACCCTAACGCAATATAAAAAACACTTCAAACATTTTACAAGACGTAGGTACAACTTTAGCTACCTAAAATAATTATTATAAGCAGCATTCAGAATTTTTCCTAATGAATGTATCGTAATTATTTTAGATGCATCATGATATCATCATCATCATTTATACAGTTTCTGACAATAAGGCACAAAGCTTATGTACATAATTTTCGACTAATCAATCGTCGTTCAAATAGCGCATTGTCAGTAACATCGCTTTGCAATCAAGAGGCTCGTGGATCGAATCTAGCGTAAAGAGATTCTTTTTGGTCAAATTTTAATTTTACGACATAATTCTTACAATAATAATTTTACGTATGTACGTGAAACATTAATAATATAATGTGTCCGACAGTAAGGCATAAACGATATGTGTGTAATTTTCGACACTTTACTCAATGACTATATAGTGTGAAACTACTGAAGTCGAATCGGTTCGAAAGTTCGAGTACAGTGGATCGAATCTCACATACTTAGATTCTTTTTGGTGACTTTTTTATTTGTATTACTATTTATTTGATACGTATTATATTTACGTATAATTAAGTTTTCTGACGCGTATTCAATTTACAATTACAATGCTTGCGAATTTATTAGGTATCTCGAGTTTCCATGTTTTCATATAATTAGAGAGTTTAGTATATCTAATGAACGTGAACATTTAATAGGTACTACCTAATCTAGCTACCTGACCACGTTTTTTCGTAGATCTCGGAAAAGTATGTCTTTTACAATGGAAAGGTAAGAAAAACATGGACTCACATGTTGAAATTATACCTAGGTACTTACTTGTTCAGGCCACAGCGTAATAATAACAGTAGAACAACATTATCAATTTACTACTAAGCAATGTTGAGTAAACACCGTCCTTCTGTGCACTACTATAGAATAGACGGTCAAATGCGTGTCGGGCCACGCACAATGTAGGGTTCCGTAGTAGCCCGTTATCATATTATAGAATGATTCTGTAGTTCTTTATTCTCCTCCACGTGTTTCACGAAGAATATGATGCGCCCGTCACTTTGATACATAGCTATTAAGTTTCATGAGCCTGTAATTATACTGGTTCTCAAGGACTGCTGCCGGAACACATCGTTAGGTGCTTCGCGACAGATTTTATACTTGAAGGTATATATAGAAGGATAGCCAGGCGGGCATTCGCAAAATGCCCTTACACCATGCGGTGAAGCTCAAGCCCGCGGCAGGATTCAAACCATGGACCTGATAAGTATTTTTACTTATAGTAATTATTGTGAGAACCACAAATTTAGTAAATAAATTTTGTGAGTAAGGCATAGGTTGAGAGTACAAGTTATTTACCCATTTAAATAAGTCCTATTCATAGATTGCCGTTTTGTCTGTGTCTTGATATATAAGTGTTTATTCGTAGGACTTGAACTCGCTTTTATTTCTAGTTAACTTTATTCTCGGCGAATATCTTAGCCTGAGTTCAGGAATTCACTGAAAATCAGTTTATGGTTGCAACTTAACAGGTGTGCACATAACTCAAACTAAGTGCTATAAGTTGTATATTGTTTGTAACAAGTTGTATGTCATTTAATTAATTTTGTGTACCAATAAATAATTATTCAATTCTATTCTAAAATAGTATATAATGTATATATATGAAAGAAAAACAAAAAGTATACAGCTATAAATGCAAGTAAGCTTATAAGAGGGCTATCATACTATATAACTAGTCTGGCCATATATACTGTAATATAAAAACTTTTCTTGTTTTCAACTAATCAAAAACAATTATTTGGAATTAGGAACGCGTTTATTATTTTAAAAAGTTCTTTCGACTTCGCGCCACTCGCATATTTTTCGTGCTCATTATCAAATTACATTATGGAATGGGGTGTTAAAGAAAATATGATTGCATTGATCGCCTTGCACAAAGTGGGTATGGAGCCGTCGGTCATATTCCAGACACTTCAAAAGCTTAATATCAGCGGTATGTTCGTATATCGTAATATCAACAGATACAACAACACTTCCCATGTCAAAGACCATCTGTCAAAAGATCAGGGCAACCGCGTGCATTCTAACAGAACTACAAAGGCTGTTAATGATGTTAAAGCCAGAATTGGTCGAAATCGCATTAGGAAGCAAAAATATTATGATAACTCATCAATAATCTTATTGCGAGAAATGAAGATTCCCACTAGGAAAATAGCATGTATTATAAAACAAGACCTGAAGTTTGGTCCTTATGGTCGATATACACGATCAAAATGCCCTCCGTCGCAATACGCAGGTGAAGGGCAGTAAAATATTATTTTCACTGATGAAAAAACGATTGAAGAAACCTACAATCAACGAAATGATAAACTGTGCGCTCACAGTTCTAAAAAAGCTGCTCAAGTGGTTGGACAGGTACAACGTGGTCGTAATCCTGCGTCAGTGAACATTTGGTGGGGCGTATCTTACCAAGGCGTCATAAAGCTACATCCTGGCCCTCGTCTAGCCTAGTCCTCAATCCACAAAAGCCCACCCACAAGTGTACAAATTAAGGCCAGTTTTAGAGTACATGGCTTGTTCTAAATGACACGCTGACATTGAATCTCTTATAAAATCTCTGAAGCAAGCAGTGGTAAAATTTCTCATGGAAACAGTGCGTTAACCCACAGATTTATGGCCAGACAGGTAAAGGTGGCCGTTTCGAATAGAATATTGCTTTCATTTTTTGCTGAGGCTTTAATGAATATGTACATGTCAGTTTTAGTAATAATACATAACTTCATTGAAAAAATGCATTTTAATTTGTAACTTATAACTTATTTTTACATTTATTTTTAACTAATGGCCGGACTAGGACTAGACTAGTTTAGCAGTTAAATATATTATATAACTTCCAGTCTTGTGTTCGTGGGACCAGAAAATACTTCTTGTGTACGGTACGGCGAGTATGAGGTCTAAATACTTATTGTATTAATTTATTTATTTAAGATTACATTTTCATTGCTAGTATTTAGCCTTGAAAAACAACGAACTACTTCATATTAGTCACTTAAAAGGATTTATTCTTAGGATTTTATATATGGTACAAAATTATCCAACACCCAAGTTTAACGACTATTACTGCTAAACCAATAAAGTTATCTAAACCGCTATACTTTTCCTTTAAAGTTCATGGACTGCACTATCGTCATGAATTGTTTCAGCATTTTCAAGCCAGCAGTTTAGCTTTTAGAGGGGGGGGGACGCCATGCTGGAACAAAAATTTGCACTTTAAAGTGTAATATTTCGTAAATGGAGCATTTAATCGAAAAACAATCTTAGCAACCCCTAAATAATTTTAAAATTCCTATGCAACGATACTACATACGACGGGTTAGACGACAAAAAAGAATTTCATCCCCACTTCACATGTATGGAAGCTATCCTAAAAAAAAATATTTTACAAAATTTTATTTAACCACTTTTTTTTAGCTTATGGTAACGAGAAAAAAGCGCCAAAAACCCTAGAAATATTCAAGACTTAGCAACAAATGCGCCAAAACACCAACACAGTGAGTGAATGATCAGTGTCAGTGGCAGTTTTTTTATGGTGGGACCAGCGCGGCGCGGGGTACGGTCTGTTGTTGTAGATTTTGCAGCGCAGCGCCGGAGTTAACTTGTATGCAGCTTACGAATGAATTTTAAACTCAGATTTGTTTCAATCAATTGCTTATACTTCAATCAATCCGGATTCTCCTGACACAAGTGTCCGGATTTTACCCCGACACTGTTTAAAAACCCCTACTGGACGCCCCCGGACGCCCTCTAAACTAGGGGAAATCCGGGGAAACCCGGTCGGATGGCAGCCCTACTCTCATAGAATGTCTGATTTTATGTCGCACTCCGGTGCATCTTCGAAACATAATCTATCTATACAAGTACATACATCAATTGACGGCACGGGTGTCGTTTACAAACATAAACGTATCTTTCGTAATCTTTGACAAATACAGGTAATAACAGTAATACCACGGTTTTATAATCGCTATGTAATATTGTGGTATTACGTACGAATAGTAATACAAATAAAAATAAAATTTTCAAACAAAATACTTATCTTTCTCCTTGGGTGATCTCAATAATGGTATTATTTTGTTAGAAGTTTTGTTGTTCCACCCATCTACACAATAGCATCCACGAGATGTATTTATTATTATTAACAAATTGAAACAATAACTGTACCTACCTACTACATTCTTCATGTGATTTTTGTTAGTGAAATCTTAATAGTAGTGACACGACGACTTGTAGTAATGACACGAGCAGGTACCCTTGATTGTTAGCGGAACCAAGACAGGATCTGAATAAACTACGCTACTTGATAACTATAGAATACTTGGAACCAACTCTAACACCCAAAAGTGTGAAATAACTTGTTCAAGTCGGTACCAGGATAGTTCAAAAGTACCTATTATCACAATATTGTGCACGTGGTACTAGTGTTGGACTTCGGCAAGTTAATTCACACTTTTAGGTGATGAAGTCTTCTTTTTATGACCCTCGCTACTTACGGGATCGATTTTCATTCATTGTCAACGACTTTATCATCAAGATAAGTAAATAATTTCCAGTTATTGGAGTGTATGTCAAAAACGGCTTGACCGAGTTTGATGAAATTTAAATGGAACCAAACAACAAGTATCAGCTTTCAAACAATAAAAGATTTTTTTAAATCGATTCACCCAGTCAAATGTTCTGAGGTAACAAACATATAAGAAAAACAGACGATTTAAGAACCTCCTCCTTTTTTTGAAGTCAGTTAAAAATACCCAATAGTATAACCCGCTATTTGTATTTTGATCTGGGGTAAAAAACCTTTTTTTTTTATTTTCTGTGTAAATTTTACACGATATACTTGTTTTTGTAATAAATAAACCATCTTTTCTGTAACAGCTTACGCCTTGCATCAAAGTAGATACATAGTTCATGTTCATTAAAAATGAACATACACAAAAACTGCAAAAATCAAGCAAGTTGGTAATAATCAAGACTAAACTTGTACTACTGTAGGTATGGTAAATTTATTAACTGTGTCACACTATGATATTTACAGCATACAATCAACTAATAGTTGGTATCATGTATGCGTACTAGATGGCGCTTCAGCACACATCACATTCGTGTGTGACAAGATAGTTTCTACTAGTTCTACTAGAGAGCGCTCTAAATTTTTAATCAAATAAAATATTACCGTTGACTTGCGGACGTGGCGCCATGTACACCGCGAAGTTAATACGCGAGGAGAAGTGGGGACAAAATCTAACATATGTTTTTAGAATTCTGTCCCTTAATATAATATGTTATAATGCCATAAACAGATAATAATCCAGCTAAGATCGACTCTTATGGCCATAAATATATTAAGCTGTTATAATGCTACTGAGTTAAGATGACCAATGAATCCGTATAGTATGTACTTAAAGTATAACCTACGATATTTAGTCGGATTATACTTTTACAATTAATTTTGTAAATAATTCGAGATTTAAAGGTTTTATACCAATAAAACAACTGAAAATAGACAATTAGTGTTATTACCATAGGCATCCGGCTCGAAGGACCACAATTTATGTTTACGTTTAAATTGAAAAACTAGAATTAGAATAGAAGAAATTTTGGGTTACAGGCTAGTCTGGATAAAATTAAGGAATTGTAATAGGTAGGTACTCACAGCTGATATTCGTAGATTCACCCGTTCCTTCCACACTTCACTTCCTCCTTATTATACGGAGTTTATTTAAAATTAATATTATTTGTTCCCGCGGTACACGTTTTGGTTTCGAAGATGGTCGACACAGCATAGTTCCTCTTGCCGCCGCGTGCCGGGTGGGGTCGCTTTTGCCGGTTGTGAGTAGGTGGCGCGAGGATTTAAATTTGGATAGACTGTTGGATAGGGAAACGAACAAGGAAAGACCTTAAGCCTGTTCAACTTAGTTGATCGACTAAAGACTCGTTGAAAGACTAATCAAGCTATGAGCGCTTCAAAAAACTTAATATACTACCCTTAAGTTAATAATTTGTTCCCACTCTTCTCCAAAACGGATTTTTAATAAATTCGTGCACAGATTCCTTAGGTTCTGTATTAACAGGGGGTTTTCTCCAATTTACTGAGTAGTTCCCGTTAAAGGGGCATCTAAGCTAATTTTATAACGTTATATTAAAAACTGTTACTTCTAGCTAATTCCGTGTAAATATTGAAATACTTTTGTCTCTCTTATTTCAATTATGCATATTTATATAGATCATAAACAGTCATAGTTGAAGATCTTTATTGATTCTTAAGTACAAAAAGTTAAAAATCTATATCTTTCTTCTTAAATCCACCGCAATTGACTGCTGGTATCGCCGTGATATCGTCCTGTTCGCGTTCACTTGTCTCTTCCAGCTCTGAAATACAAAAAAGTGGGTTGGGGTCGATATAATCCTACTAATATTATAAACGCGAAGTTTGTAAGGATGTATGGATGTTTGTTACTCTTTCACGCAAAAACCACTGAACGGATTTTAATATACAGTAATATAGCTTAGACATCAGAATAACACATAAGCTATAATTTATAAAGATATTATGTGAATTGTTGAAAATATAACGATAAGTGTCAAGTAAGTAAGAAAAAATTCAGCCATATGAAACCTAATCTGGCGTGCGCTGCAAAAACCTTAAGTGTCACACGCACCTTAACCTATCTTAAATTAAAACACGCATTATCACACGCACCTTATCCTAATAAAATATCTATCTCATTTTAAATTTACCTACAAAATAGCTCGCGACAGCATATATCTATCTTTCATGTGTAAGCCATGAACGCCAAAATAGTGAACCATATATACTATACAAAAATATAATTAATTTCTAATGCATATTCGGTAGTAACAAATTGATCCTTTTCAAACTAATATTATAAAGGCAAACGTTTATGAGTGTGTTTGTATGTTCATCACTTCTTCACCCTCAAACGACTAGACCTATTTTGATGAAATTGGGTACGATAGATAGCGAGATAGATAACTCTTTTTTGAATACACCATAATAACAACAACAAACTTATTACTAAAATAAATTAAAACCGAGTGTATCAAAGGGTTGTCTAATCGCTCAGAGCAATCTCTTACAGACAGTCCATCAACAATAGATATGGTCAAAATATTGGGCGGGGTTTCTTATAGTCTTAATAATTGTATATATAAATAACTGCTGTATAGCGTTAAGTTTTCTAATGACAGTAACGACAGTATAATGGGTTGAATGAAGAAATTTAAATTGTTCCTTGAGGTAGCGTGGGGGGGGATAAAGGGTTGAACAGAATACTGTTAAGGAGAGATAATATATGAGCATTCCGGCGACGACGAATAGGGAGCCACTCAAGCTTATAACGAAAATCGGAGACATGATCCTATTTGCGTAAGCCATATATAAATCTTATAAAAAAATGTATGGTATGGAGGTAGATGAGGCGCTGGATTAACACATTGTCATACATTTTATCATCATCATCCATCACCACGCGGGTGTAACCGCGGGCCGCAGCTAGTAATCTATATTGGTCTCACTACTATGTATATGTATTACCGTTTTAATGGTGGAGCAAAAACAAACACGTTACTTGTATCTGGCCCCTAAATAACTCACTTTTTACTTATTATTTTCTGTTAGATGTTTTTTTTTTTTATGCAAGATAGTCAAACATTTGGCCGCTATCTCACCTGATGGAAAGTGATGATGCGGCCGAAGATGTAGCATGCTTGCCTAGAAGATACCTATTCACTCTAGACTTAGAGAGACCGAAAATATACTGATCGGGAAACAAAGACGCGGGCAATGAGTTCCATTCCTTCGCTGTACGGATGATAAATGTGGAAGCGAATCGCTTCGAGCGAACTGGAGGAATGTCAACCATGAATGGATGACGGCCATCCGAGCGTCTTGTTGTCCGATGATAAAAGGGGCATGGAGGAATCAACTCGTGTAATTCCTGCGCACACTCTCCGAAATGTATACGGTAGAACACCGATAGGCTAGCGACCCTGCGACGATGACCGAGTCTCTGCAGTTTGGACTCAACTAGCTTATCATCGCCTATAAGTCTTTTGGCTCGTCGGCCAAAGGAGTCGAGAGCCTCCAGTTGGTATTTCGCGGATCCATCCCAGAGGTGGCAGCAGTACTCCATACACGATCGGACTTGAGCTTGATATAAATTTAGAAGCTGCCCCGGTGTGAAGTACTGCCTCACCTTTGCGAGGATACCTAGCTTCTTAGCGGCCAGTTCTGCTCTGGTTTCGATGTAAGATCCAAAGTTTAAATTCGAAGTTAAGGACACGCCAAGAAGCTCTAACCGATTTACCACCGGTAATGTTACACTTCGGAAAGTCGGAGATAGTTGTAATGTTCTCCGTTTAGCGGAGAAAAGACACGCCTGTGTTTTGGACGCATTAAATTTCACTAAATTGGCATCGCCCCAATCGGACACGGCCAATAAGCTCGAGTTTAATCGTCCAATCATCGCCTCTCTTTCAAACTGGACTTGAACCTCACCAGCACGCGCATCGGATATATATCTTACGACAACAGTGCTATCGTCTGCGTACCCAAGAATATCGGGTTTAAGCAGGTCGTTAATGTGCAGCAGAAATAGTGTTGCCGAAAGAACTGACCCTTGAAGTACCCCGGCATTTATTGCCATTAGTTCAGATGAGCAGCCATCAACGACTACTCGTAACGAACGTTCCCTCAAGAAGTCTTTTATCCAAGCACACTGTCTGGGAGGTAAACCATATGCTGAAAGTTTGCCAATAAGGCTATCATGCCAAACCCTGTCAAAGGCCTTAGAAATATCCAGTGAAACTGCAAGCGCTTCACCATATTTTTCCAAGGCCTCGCTCCATATGAGTTGCAGACCTTCTTGTATATGAGTGGCATATACAAGAAGGTCTCCAGTTGACAGGTTCTGGCGAAACCCATATTGCCGGTCACTTAAGAAGATTCTCTATAGTAACACATATTCTGTGAAAATTTCAACCTGATACTTATATCGTTTTAATAGATACAACTCTTTTAAGGTAGGATGTACGGATCTTGACTTCACTTTGGTCGGGTTCGCTACAGCCCATTGACATTCCTCATTAGTGGAGATTTGTGAACATTCTTCCGCAAAATCTCATTGACGTCTCATAGACATAATGGGGATTAGTGAAAAAGATGTTTAAAAATCCGTCTTCTTTCAATCTGATGTCTGTCCAATGTTGTGATCATTTTAATTTAAAGTAAATGTTAAATTACTCACTATACCTAGAGCCCCTTACTTATCGTGCAACATCATTTAATACTGCGCAAAGGAAACTATTACGCGCAGAACTAAATGGCTTTTTTTAACCCTTAACTTGGCAGAGTATCTAGAAATGCACACGTCTTTAAGAAAAATCATGTGGCAAAGTAAAGATAGATTACACGTTAGTTGTGGTAATTTTGAATTAGTAGTATAATGTATTTAATAGGTACCCAAAAATCACGAATGAGCTCTGGCTATACTGGGAATCTGTGTATTGCAAGATATCGGAACGTGCACACGTGTCCACGATGTCGAAGTTATGAATTCATTTTCATCTTTAAAAAATTTTTCCTACAAAAAGAAACTGTATTTTTGTAGCTAAATATACAGTTTTCCAAATGTGCAATTGATTGTATGTGCATGTAAGTGATTTGTAACAAAAAATCTTAGGCCTTTCATGATGTATCTAATAATGCACATTGCCAGGTGATCTACATTATACAATTTCTGGATGGTGTGCACTGAAGGATACATTGCCAGCTTTTACTATCATAAGCATGATACATTTATATACAGTGTGATGAGTATTTTAAGTAATACCTACTTTTAAACATACAATATGAGTAATTTTATGAGTATTTTTTAATTTCATGCTCTCACGTGAGCACAACGAAAATTAGCATTAGTGTCGAAACCTAGAACCTGTTCTGATAATGACAACAGCGCTTCTTCAGGAGTTGAACTAAATTGCTACCATGACCAAGATGATTATAATTCAGACGGCAACAATTCCAGCAACCCTGCCACCAGCATTAGAAGATGTAAAATTCATCAGATGATGAAAATGAATTCGAAGAAACTGAGTACCGCACTCTCACAACTAAACATCACACGTACCTACTTTTCAGTCACTACGGTCAATGAGTCCCTCTGTCTTAGATGCCTCTGATTCTCCCTCTTTGCTGCAAGGAACAAACTTTTCTTACAGAATAGTTCTGACACCTTCTTCAATCTCACACAATTTGGACACCTCTTCCTTTCAATTGTAGCTATATCTTGTCCTTTATCCTCGCTCCCTTCTGTATCATCATCTTCTACTGTTACCAGATCAAAAAGAGGACCATAAACAGTAATAATAATTATCTTCCTTTTATTGTTAAATTCATTTCTGTCTATTAGTAAATAAAAAAAATTGGAAGTAAAATAGACTGAAAACCTTTTGAAGGCAAAGCCATTCGAGGCAAATTGATAAGTCATCAGACATGCGGTAATTTTCAGATGATTTGTTTGTCTTGATAGTTTAATCTAATTTATACCACATGCAAGCAAAAGGGATAAAGGGTGAACACCATTTAACCTCACGATCAACGATATAAAACATTTTATAGCAATTAATATCTTGATGGGAGTAGCGTCAATGTCGGCTTATACCGATAATTGGTCGAAATTATTAAGATACGATAAAGTTGAGAATATTTGAACATTGAAGTAGTTTAAAAAAATCTGAATGTTTACCTATTTTTCTGATTATCTGCAAATTGAAAGAGTTCAGATGTGACATATGTCGAAGCCTAGTAACCAAACCAAAAACTGTGGGAAGATAATGCCTCTAGACCGCCAAAGTTTTCTACGCATACAAATCAGTGTGATAGCCGATATGACCAAGTGGGCCATCTCTAAAGGTCGTTGTAAAAATTGCATCAAGGGCCGAACAAAGTAGGTAGGTACTTGTGCGACAAATGCACGCTTTTGTTTGGTAGCAGAACGCATTTATTTTTATTATTATCACACACAAATTATAAAAATAATTACTTTTGTTTTATTCACTAACGGAGAAATTTGATCACAATGAATATAAGTTTTGAAATAATAAAACGTTACTTTCAATTTATTATTATCTCGTCGATCTCATTGTTATATTTTAAAATAAAGTTTAGTTTCTAGTAATTATGTACTATATTTGAAAGTGTCCTTAGTTGGCAATGTATCTTTCCAGATACATGTTTTTTTACAGGAAATTATTAGCGTTCTTGGCAATGTGCATTTTAAGATACATGCTTTAAATCCAAAAAAAAGGAATATATTTTTTTTATAATATTTTTTGTAGGGTCCATAACTATTATATAACTAATTAGAATGAAGAAAGTAAGGAAAACTAGAATCGCAAATTCCTGCCAAGTATAGGGTTAAAGATAGGAAACGAAGGTACTTAAAATAACAAACCTGGTGGCAAATGCAATTTCTCAATAAGGAACTTCTTCCTCTTCAGTTTGAATGCCAAGTCTAGACTGGGCGGCACAAATTGCACCAGCGAGTAAAGTGGACACAACTTAGTTATATGGAACAACCCATGGTAGTCCTTGAACACTGGGTTGGTTTCACGACTTGAGCCAGCAAATGACTCTATCCTCACTGCATTGTCCACTGAGTAAAGAAGTCTTTTTATTATGTGATCATCCTGAAAAGGCATGTTGGATATTCATAATATTTCAAATGGTTAACTCAAAAATCAATTTTATCTACTTTGCACATACTTTACGTCCTTTGGGTACACTTGGACGGTTCAATGAACCCTTGATCAGACATGGAATTAGATAATAATACTTATAAAATGGATCAAACAGTTACACTTATACAAGGTTATTGGTAAAATGCTAACAACCTCTTAGGGTTGACTTCTGCTCGTCCTTACAAACATTTTGAGATATATTTTTTTTATTAATGCCTACTATGAGCCAAGGGCACCCGCCGCGGCAAAACTGGACCACGCCGTGCTCCCTCTGAATAGAGTTTTGAATATTTACATCGAGCAAATTAATAAATAATATGAAATAATACATTACATGTACAAGAGCATTTTAACATCAGGTGGTTCTAGTGCGTATTCAGTCAAAAAAAAACATAAATAACACAAAAATAATATCTCAAAATGTTTCTTAGGACTAGCAGAAGTCAACCGTAAGAGGTTGTTAGCATTTTTCCAATAACCCTGTATATTTATAAAGCACATTTTTTAAATCTCGTGCGGTGTTTTACGCACATTAACAGCTTGGCCATCGAGAAGGGTAGGGTCAAATGTAAATTTCTTACTCTAATTTTATTATTAGTACTGAACGAATTAAGTGCTTTTTCAAACACTTAACTGTTCCTACCCTTCTATACTTCTACATATTATTTTAAGATAAGCGAATATCACATTTACAAATTAACAGAGCACGAAATTTTTCATCTCGATCGTGAATCGAACCCGCGTCGCATGGTTTTACGTACGGAGGGACATATTCTCGCGGCCTTCGAAACTGTTCAGTTTTGTTCTACTTAACGCAAAATAAAATACTTCTAACACTTAGACTGGATAGATTTATAAATAAAACAACAATTACACCATGGACAGAACAGGTTGAAAAGTTGAAATACAATCACACAAAACAACATATCTCAAAATACTTCACCTTAATTTAATAAGATTTGTATAGATAATGTAAAGGAAGGCATAAATACAAAATGTAACATAGTACCACGGAAGAGCGAGATGCTCTAACACAGGAGGTCTACTCCCAAAAACGAAGTTCGAAGCTTCGTTTCGGATCGAAGTAACGACGAACATCGAACTTGTACCCTACTACCAAATAACTTCGGATGCGACTTGTACGGACGGTCTTCGTTTCGGATTCATAGACAAATATTATAGTGGAGTGATATTGAAACCTTTGGGCAGGTACTTTATGGTAGATATGATGAATAAATCAAAAACTAATAACCAAAAAGAATTTGTGAAGAAGAATGTTTCGATAATTAATAAATTATTTATTCATGAATGTGTATGTGGAATTTAATGTATTCTACAATTTGTTTTCTTAGTAAACAAGTATATTTCAGAGTGATGGTTGTGTCGTCGACAAACAAAGAACCTAATTGAATGTTGCCTAACACTATAAACTCTTTCGTAAATTCTACTTCGAATATGACAACTAGAATGCAACCATGGACTTACATTAGTAGATAAGCCCATATGTTCAATACACCAACCGTTCGTCAGAATGTTTTTATTTTCTCAAGTAGCAGACCCATTTTTGGGGCTTCTTCTTTTTGACGTAAGTACCTATTTCTCGCGCTGCATTTTATGAACAACCATGCAACGCGTTGTAAACATATTCTTGAAAACACAAGAATGATTTCTTATTTATTGTAACGGCGACTCTTGTATACAAAAGTATTTGTACATTCATGTTCCACAACTTTTTCTTCCACCACCGCATCACCATTATACATATTATAAATATATATATTTTGAAGCAGTGATGACTGACAGACTCAACAGTAGGGCGTATCTATCATGAGATTATCATTCATCCATATTCAACTTACTGTTTAAATACGAAGTAATAAATGTCAAATAACATTTGGGAGTAGGGTCAAATACGGGCAATATGTCAATTCACGAAGTACGGATCGAAGTTCGGATCCGAAAGTGTTTCGTGGTATGAAAAGGTGCGATCCGTCAAACGAAACTTCGAACTTCGTTTTTGGGAGTAGACCTCCTGGTATCTGCTTATTTAAAAGAGGGTCTAACCCATGAAATGTATTATAGATTATGTTTACTGCAATAAAAATATTTGTATTGTATTTGTATCTTGCACTTTCGTCACTGTTCTGCCAAAAGGTACAAATTATTATTCATAAAAGTTAAGTAACTTACGTCAAACAGATGTGCAGGTATAGTCACGAATGCAACTGCGTTCGTATCTCGAAGTAATACCCTCAAACAGTACATGAACTTTATCAGCTCCTGTCCATAGCTAGTTTCCGATTCCCCTCCACATTCTGTCGATAGCCAGACGGGGGACCCCAGAGACTGTATACTGATGCGAAGGATGTTGCTGTTCTTCTCACAACTTCTGTACTCTTCTTTAGATACATGTTTTTTTATGGTGGTCAGCAGCTTGTGGTACAGAGCATTTCTAAATACTGAAATTAATTACTATTACTTAGCAGATGTTGTGTAATTTTCATATGAGAAAAATATAAACGAATTTTATTACATTTGACAAATAAAGCAGCCCTTTTTTTTGCTCATATAGGCTAGCCTTTGACCACAATCTCGCCTTATTGTGAGTCATTCTGAGGTACAAGATATTGTTCAGGCTAACCTAGAATTAAGGACAATGCGGAGTCTGCATAGCAGATGTATTACCTCGCCTCGTAGTCATTACTACTCGCGACCTTTTCCCGAGTCAAGGCTTCTAAAGGTGCATCAAGGTATTAGTATGCGTTGTACTATGGAGTGGAGTTCTATATAAAGAATACTGAACAGCTTGAATTCAGGCTATGTCGATAAGTCGGGATTAAATCAAATCAAACATGGACCAATTGAGTAACAATTAATTCATAAACATAAACTGTCACCAAGTACAAAAAAATGTGTTCCAACAGCTTGCCAGTTCTCATTCTAGGCCTGGTCTGAACAACATCATCACTAACCAACATGTGAGAGAGTATTCAAAAGCTAGGCAATCAGTAATAAAGAAATATTTAGAGTAGTGTTACCTTTACTTTCATCTTGACATCCTGTCAAATCACAATATGATATATCAGTGCCCTTTAGAGTATCTTCATCAATGTGTTTTGTCAGATCAAAATTATGCCCAAAAGAAGTGCTGGTTCCAAATGAAGACTCCACTTGACTAAGCCCTTCATATCTCCACGCAATCTTCATTTTATCTACATCACTGGAAAATGAGCTGATTTCATCTTCAGGAGCCGCAGAACAAGGTTGAGGTAACTCCTTCACCTAGAATAAAAAAAAGTATTTTATTGGTCCAATAATTTGTAAATGTGATTTTCGTCTAGCTCGCGATAGTGCTTGTAATCATATTTAGAAATAAAATAATAATTGACTTATTTTAATCTTACCTACACTTTGATCCAGTAAAATTGTTGTATTTATTTATATAATTATTATAGTCAAGGCATTTCATTGTAGAAATCCACATAATATATATAACATATATGAATATGTCTGTTATTTACATAATTTCTAATAATATATTATTAGAAATATATAATTAGAAAATTATGAAGTGAATTTCAAAGGCCGTGATGTAAAGTCAAAAACTATTTTATAATAATTTTTGACTAGGAAATTGTTTGAAAGTATGATAATAGTTTATTTAATTATTATGGGAAAAACAATTTTGACTTGTATTAGATTTTACAAAGTCTGCACCCGTGGCTTCCCTCCTTGTCGGGGCGGGGGCTCTGTAGTAACCTTGGGACTCTGGGTGACCACGGTGAAGCGAAGGGAATCTGAAGCGGGACCGCTTCTCTGGGCTTTTTGCCTCAAGCCCATGTTGAAGCAGCTGTAAATTAAGGTATGGCGGCACCACAACTAAAGTGGGCACCGGTGTCAAAGGCGGCACCGTCCACGCCTGAGGGGCGGAGAGCGGCGGGAGAGGAGTGGAGGTAGCATGGTGCGCCTTTATCTTTTTTATTTTCCGCGGCCTTAACGGGAAGAGGAGTGTCGGTATGGCGTTAGCCGCTCTCCCCGTTCCTGCGTCTGAGGAAGCACGCAGCGGGGCTACTTATTTGACCCGCCGCAGGCACCTAGGCCGATAAGGCATAGGGTTGGTCTGGCGCCCGTGTGTGGGCTTGGTCCCCGTGGCTTATCGCAATATGTCGCTTTCGCATTCGACCTCGTTCCCACCAAATGCAAAAGAGGTGTATGTAAATATTCATATCAAAGTGAGCGTGCCGCGGCAGTGGCTGGCAATGCATACATTTCCAGGCATTTAAGCTCAAAACGTCAATAACCACTCCAGGAAAACAAAAATATCAAGTTTGGTGCCATTGCGATTACCGCACTAAGAACGATCGGGTTATTCTGCCGTGAACTCTTACGGTATGTTAAGCTGGACATTTGAAGTTCTAAGCCGGATCTCCTGCTGCCAAAATTCGAACTAAACCGTTAACATTAACTAGTCAACATAAACAATTTGTTCAACAAATCATCTCCTCCTCATTTTCCGTATTGATTATGTTTTTGTTACATTCTCAGTTTTCAAAAAGAGCTCTGACATAAAGGACATGTTAGCTCTAGTAGCTATCTTGCATTTAGCCCGAAGGAAACATAGAATCCGTGTGAGAACGTACAATACACCACAATCACAAGCTATCAATGTAGGGCAGAGTAAAGATTTTTTCGTTATTTGCGTCTAATTTTGAAGAAACCTTAACATTTATTCAATGCTTTAGATAAACGAGTTAACTTGGTATCCAATGTGGATGGAAAATCACTTTCGTCTGCGGGGGACCGGGGACAAGGACATTTTGAGGAAAGTGTTTATGTTAACATGGTAATGATAGCTATTTTGTTAGAATTATGGCAGCAGGAGATCCTGTTTTATTAGACAGCACTACTAACTCGACAGCAATACAATGCCAAACAAGGCACTCAATGACTTGCCTTTTAAATTTGTCAAGGCTGTATCAAATTTTGTCTTTCTGTGGAAATCGTAAGAGGCAACCAAGGGTAAAATACCAGCAGTGGGTCAGCAGCGCCTTCTGAAGAAATAAAAATCTTAAACAGCAATCTCCAAGACGCCTGCCAAGTGCAAGGATTATAGTAGTTTGTAGTAACATAATATTACATTCTGATGCAGGTACTAAGATATCGCAAATATCAGCTTTGCCCTGAATAGACATCAGCATAAAATGTTTAAAAAATGTGTACCATACAAATAAAATAATGGAAGCTAATATGTTCCTTTTTTTAAAATTATAGACACACAACCTCATTCCTCCATAGCCTTTTTACACTCCAAAACAAGGAATACCATTATCACAATACTTTTTTGACATTCATTACCCATACAGCTGATTGATGGAATGCTACCATATTATATAGTATATATTTATACTATTACAACATTATATGTAGGATTTACATTAATAAAATTATACAAGCACAGCTTACAATATTTTCTGGATTCTCTTCTGCAGATGCAACTAACAGTGCATGTTTACAAGCAACTCCTTCTGCAAGGAAGTATTTGATCAAGATTCTGCTATAGTTTCCTAATATGTCTTCCTCTGAAAAAGATAATAATAAATTATTACTATAGGAAAGAGGAAGAAGACAGATAGTCTTATCATAATCAATAAGTACCTACTCTCTACAATATTCAGGCCTATTCTAGCAGAGGTAATATAGAAAAGAGCTACTAAAGCTATTTGTCGGGAATGGGGCACATGCTGTATGTATACTTTTAATGTTTTCACTAAATCCAGAGTATATTTATTACACATCTTTTATATATATCACATTGGTAGGATGATTCAAACCATGGCATATCATAAAACAATAATTCATAGGCATACTATGTCGCTTATCCACCTGACATCTTTTACAGTAACACTACCACTTGATGTTTAGCCTGGAGACGGATTTTATGTCACAAGGACTCACAAGGTTAGTAATTATTAAAATTTACACAATCAATTATATTCAAATCTATGTTATCATTACATTTTTAAACTATGTAATATTTACATATGTAATGACAATATAGATTATATAACATTTATATATAAAAAATCATCACTGAACTTATTAAATAGGTATGAATTTAAGAGAAAAAATCTGGCAGATAAGTTGAAAATTTCACTGTACTGTATCAGCCCGATAGTGCACTGCTGAGCATAGCCTCCCCCAACATGGGGGGGTTTGCCATAATCCCCACACTTGGTTGGCGCCTTAGGGATTGCAATGTGAGATATCAGTTCCTTAGAAAGGGCCACATTTCACTGTTACAATAGTTTATTATATATTTACAACAATTTTGATATGAATAATCCATAATATGAAATACTTTTTGGTACAATTATTACACAACCAACAAACTATACTATCTGTCGTGACAATCGAAGTTAATTGCAAACTGGATTTTATATATTGCACACAATGTATGCACGCATTATGTCATAATATAAGGTGTTTTGTGTTTATTTTTAGGGTCTGGTGACCCTAAAGAGGGTACAGCTTATATTATGACCAAACTGGGCACCAACAAGTCTCACAAACTGGGCACCAACAATAATGGCCAGTACTTTTTGTAATGTGCAAATATCAAATATATCCATAGTTTGAAAATAATTTGAAAAACAAAACAGCTGGAGTTTTTAAGACTGATGTAAGGTTGTCAAGGGATAAAATTAATTTTTACCTTAGAAAAATGGTTAGTATTTTAACACTCCAGTAGTCACATGTTCTACCATTGTAGCGCAAATTGAAGATCATTCACGCACATACTTAAAGTATTCCTCTACACTACAAACTAGCTAATGAACATAATTATGGTCCTTGTGGCGACCGAAGCTACTGAACAGCAGAGAAATTTGGCGCCAAAACTGAATTTCTACAATAGTAGAGAGCGCGAGCACTCCCATGATTTTATTTCGGTTTGTTGCTGTCGATGTCTGTTTGTTGTAAGTATATTTTTTTATCTTATATTGATATTGCTGTGAGCTGAATAATTGATAGTAGTTACAAAAGTGAGTATTTATCCTTGAATAATGGACTCACAGATGGCGGATGATGATATTTCAAGATGGTTGGAAGAAGTCACTGATGATGAAGATATTATATTAGTAGAAAGTGACACTGAAGATATATTATTAGACAATTTCTGCTTGTTAGAATTATCACATAATACGGACACAGAACAGGAGGAAATTGGCACAGATTTCAACATAAATATAAAAAAATATTAAAAATATATGAATTAGCTATTTATTTTATGTTTTTGAAGAAGTCTGATTTTGTGATAAAACCTATATAAATATGAATATTATATCCTTAGTGAATAAGACTTTTCTGTATAAACGATAACATTTAAAATGTTCTACATATGTAGAGCGCATGCGCACTAACGTCCCAAGTAAAGGAGCACATACTGGAGTGTTAAAATATAGATCACCCCAAGTGGGTGTGACTTGGGCCTCTTCCTTTGGAATGCTATGGACCTGCACCCACATCGGGGACCCATGGAATACTAAGTAATTTGTCTCTTTTGAACTTTTATTTTATGTTACTTACCAACTGCAAAAATGCTACCAGCAGGTAATCCTCCACCTAAAATAATTCACAAGGTAAATATTTGTGTCATTGAATAAGCAAAGGGATATTTCAGCGGCAAGGTGAGGAGTTCAGTTTTAATCTCCATCCCTATGCAATGGTTAAGAACAAGAGGACAAATTAGAGTTATGAGTCACGTGTCATGTTAGCTTAGCGGTCAGAGCATACACTAGCTATAGGGGTGGATGGCGCAGTTTGAATCCCTCACATGACTATAATTTTTCATCTCATTGTAATTTTGTAATGTAATCAGCGGAGCATGTTATTAGAAAATATAAAATATAGCATAATTGCAATTTCATGAGAAAGGCACTTTAGCACATATATATTTTTATGATTTTTATTTAAGTCAAAATGTTTCCATAGGCTTTCGTTTAGATTATAAAACATCGATTTAAGGGGAATAGGAGTGGGGCGTGTGGGGGGATGGGTAGACCCCCTATGAAGGGGAAGTAGCGATCCCCCCCGGAGAAATTAGTTTTTAAAATTAATAACCAGTTAGATATTAAAAAAAATATCTTAGAAAGGGGCGAGGGTGGGGATCATTACTTTCCTACTAAGGTCATTAAAGCGAAAAAAATTCTTTTTTGTGCGCCTCCAATGGTACACTCCAACCGTAAGGTTATATTTCTTTTTTTCTATACTACTACTTGGCAATCTGTCTTTGAAAGACAATAGTCCAATAGGCTGACTGAGGATCTCTGAATTCATGTCATTAATGGAGAGATTTGTCCAGTGAGTCATCTCTTAGTTTGTTTCTGAAAATCTGTCTGAAAGGCCTTGAATACTATGTCGTTTTAAACGAAAAAATTTTAGGCTCCCCGGTCCTTGCAGTTGAGCTGCCAGTAAATTTCTGTCTGTTCAGTCTAGCCTGATAGCTTTTGCTATAACATTCCACTTCCTGCTTTACTGTTTTCAGTTTCAGTAAGGTTATAAATAAAATAAAATAAACTTCTACCCATCCCCCTACCCGCACCCCCCTCAAATCGATGCGTTATAAACTAAACCAGAACCTTAACCTAAACCTTCCATAGGTTGGTCTTGTGCTATTGAAACGTTTGAAAGAATATTTAGTAAACATACCAATAACGTGATCAAGTGACGGAATACCAGAAGAAATGAGTGGTAAGTTGTTTTTTAATTTAGTACCATGAATAGTAGGTCGTGTATCGCTTATTTTTTGAAAACTACGCATTTTTGCAAAATCACATATACAGATAAATTATTTTTTGCAGTAAACGTAGTATTGCACAATGATAACAACCCTAATTTTCATGCAGCGCCGTCCTCTCCTGGACGAACAACATTAATTAAATAAATAAACCTTTTTTTTTTTTTTTTTTTTTTTTTTTAATGTGGCAATTGTCATATTGACATTTGTGCCAGTTTCACGTCAAGAATTAAATCAATAAAAGACAAAATTTTGCTATTAAAAAGTGATGACCAGAATAACTAACGTGGTTATATAATATCATATAGGATAGAAAATAACTAACATATACATATTTTTATATAAGGAGAAGTACAAAGTATTACATATTGAATAAGGAATGATTAAAATTAACATGATATAAATATAACTTATTATAAGTGAATATTATTGAGAGAGAGGAAGTCAGATAAAATTTTATATATATCAAAATTATTAGACGATAAAAGTTCAGGCATGTAAGTTGGAAAGGAAACTTTTAAAGATTCAAGGCATAAATAAAACGCTACATGGTTATAAAGGGGACATGAAAAGAATATATGATTGAGATCCCCCTCATCCAAACCACATTCACATATAGAAGAATCTTTAACATGAATCTTTTTTAAATGAGTAGGAGTACAACAATGACCCAACCTCATACGGATTAATGATGATGTAAAACGTTTGCTTAACTTTATCCGGGCAAACCACGGTTTGTTCGGAATCAAAGGTTGCATTTTAGCAAAACCAGATCCAGTTGACCGACTACTGGTTCTCCAATGTAATGACCAAGATTTTGATAAATAAGATTTTGGAAGACATAATAAGTCATGGCAGTAATTAATAAAAGGAACCTTATCTCCACAAACAACTGCATCTTTAGCAACTTTATCAACTCGTTCATTGCCAGAAATCCCAACATGACTGGGTATCCAGGCAAGAATAACGTCAAAACCCTTAGTATAACATTCAGCAATAGAACTTTTAATTTGAAATAAAATTGGGTTGTGAGCATTAGAAGAAAAAGGGTTCGAAAGTAATGATTGGAGAGAACTCCGAGAATCAGAAAATATAATAGACCGATGCAGCTTGAAGAGAAGGATATATTTAATAGCCTCAAGGATAGCCAAACATTCCCCAGTAAAAACAGATGATTCAGGTGGACATTTGACTTTTTGAACGATATCGTATTGAGCATGAAAAATGCCATAACCAACACAGCCAACTGGTGAAAGTTTTGAAGCGTCTGTGAATATTGTATGCCAATCACGCCAATCTCTTTTAAGTAGCTCGCGGAAGTATTCATCTGCATAAAGGTCACCTTTACAAATATCAAATTCTAAAATTATATGAGGTTGAGATATAATTACATTAAATTCATAATTGAACATTGGAAGCTTTTGAGAACGATAAACAGGGTCTTTTAAGGAATTAAAAATAACGTAACTCTTAACAAGCAAAGGAAAATGTTTACATCTCCAAAAACGAGTAGAGTTGACATATTGATGAAGCAGTTGTAATTTTGGAATCAAAGGATGATTAGAGAATTGGATAAATCGGAAAAAGAATCTGTTAGCAAGGAATTGACGACGAAGGTGAAGGGGAGGGTCAACACACTCAACTTGGAGAGCATTGACTGGAGAAGACTTCATAGCTCCTGTGATAATACGAAGAGCTTTCGATTGAATCAAATCAAGTTTACTAAGGCTTAGTTTGTTAGCAGGATCCAAAAGAAAGCATCCATAGTCTAAGACGCTTCGAATAATTGCATTGTATAAAAGTTTTAAGTTAAAAGGATGGGCTCCCCACCAAACACCGGATAAGCATCTTAGAACGTTGATGTTTTTTTCACATTTTTGGATAATGTATTCACAATGCTGACGAAAATTTAATTTGTTATCTAAAACAAGACCTAGAAATTTTATTGATTCTCTAACTGAGATTTGACAATTATTAATGAAAATATTGATAGGAGGGGGGTTTCTTTTACGGGTAAAGAGTACAATATTACTTTTAGAAGGAGAGAGTTCCAAACCATTTTCGCTAAGCCAAACATTCAATTGCTTTAGCGAGTCAGAGAGACAGTCACTTGCCACATCGATTTTGTTATTGGAATTATAAATGAGAATATCATCAGCATATTGTAAAATACGACAAAGACCAACAGATGACTCTAAATCATACGTATAAATATTGTATAAGAGAGGGCTAAGCACCGATCCTTGGGGTAAACCACGCCAGATAACTCTACTCGGTGAAATAGAAGGATTGTCACAGCGGAAAAATATAAATCTCTCCGTCAAAAGGTTCATAATAAAATTACTTAATTTAACAGGAATTTTTAATTTAATTAATTTACTTTTTAGTATTGAAAGTTGGACATTATCGTAAGCAGCAGATATATCAAGGAAAGCTCCGACAATTGATTCACCACGAGAGAAACCAAGTCTTATATCTGTAGTGAATATACTAAGACTATCCATGGTACTTTTTCCTTTCCTAAAACCATACTGAGATTTAGCAAGTAATTCATAATATTCAACATACCACTCGAGTCGATTTTTAATAAGGTGTTCAGCTATTTTAGCTAAAACAGATGAAAGAGCAATAGGACGGTAAGAATATGGATCATCTGGATCTTTGTTAGGTTTGAGAATAGGAATAATAAATTGCGATTTCCAGCTATCAGGGACATAGCCAGAATCAAAGATAGAATTAACAAGGCATAAATAATAATTCAGGACACAGTCATTAGCCTTAGAAAAAAAGGAATAAGGAATGCCATCCATACCTGGAGCAGAATCTTTGACCGATTTCAATATGTTTTTCAGTTCTACGATAGAAAAAGGCTGATCTAAAACGTCGTTAGAACTATAGGTAAAATGAGAAGGAAGTTCATCAGGTAGAGGACAATATTGAGGCGCTAATTTGTCCATAAACGAGTCAGCCCAAGACTGACTCGGGCAACAACGACGATGAGGAGGGCACCAAGCTCTTCTATATCTGTGAATTTTATTCCAAATAATTGATAATGGAGTATGCGGGCCTATAGAGCAACAAAAAGATTTCCAACCATGGAATTTTTTGGTGTGGAAGAGACGTTTTGATTGAGCAATCACTTTGTTCAATAGCATGAAGTTCTCTTTTGTCATGGAGAGGCAAAAGGTAGTTTCAGTTTCATTACGAAATTTAATTGCCTCCGAGCATTCCTTATCCCACCATGGAGGAGAAGGTATTTTACTCGAACTACTTTTTTTAATATAGAAAGACATATCAGCACAATCTAAAAGAGCTTTAGCAAGGCCCTCCGAACAAATTTTAATGTTATTGATTTTAATCACGGGTAGTTTAGAAATATTGATCTCTGCAATTTCATTAAATTTATCCCAGTTAGCATTGTCATTTAAAATATATTTAAGAAGAGGTGAATTTTGATAGATTGTTGGAGCCAATTTTAGTGAAATATTTAGAATAATAGGACAATGATCACTGCCATGAGTTGAAAGCAGAACGTGCCATGACAAAAGAGATGCAAGATCTGGAGAGCAGAGAGATAGATCAACTGCACTAGGAAATTCGTTTGGGCGGGTTCTTCTTGTAGGAGAACCATCATTAAGAATACACAGATTGAGAGTATCAAGGGAATCTAATAGAAAAACTCCAGAAGAATCTGAAATACCACAGCCCCAAACAGTATGGTGGCAATTAAGATCGCCAAGGACTAGGAGAGGTCTAGGAAGGGAGTTAAGAATAGGGATAAGCTTACGGATAATAGATATGGAAGGAGAGCAGATATATAAGGAAATTATTACAAAAGATTTTGTACGGACAGCCACAGCTTCAAAGCCAATCTGAGAAGGAATTGAAATAGGGGAAAATGACATATTATCTTTTAAAAATAGAGCAACACCACCACAACCATCCTGTCGATCTCTTCGTACATCAACATAGCCAGATAACCTAAAAAGGGAATCAGGTCTAAGCCATGTCTCAGAGAAAGACAGGATGCATGGTTTGTATTTATTAATTAAAAATATTAAATCAGTTTTTTTATTGTTTAAACTACGACAGTTCCACTGGAGGATCCTGTCGGAGGGATCCATTTTGGAAAAGAGAGAAGAGAGTATTCAAGTTGAAGGCATCGTTGGACGGTAAAGCGTTTGGGGAAGAGGAAGAAGAATTACACATAACAGTTGATAACAAATTTAAAAGCTTTATGAGCTCTGCTATAATATCAGGAACAGTAGGCATTTCAGAATTTTTACCTATAGGATTAGGGAGGGCACAGCCATTTTGGGAGGGAGCATCATAATCATTCCTTATTATGTTTAAGTGGGCAGCCCGATCATACCCAACACGGGAAGTAGGAGAGACATGTACAGTTTTGGAAACTTTTTTCTTATAATGAACTTTAGATGGTTCAATTGTCAAATTTTTAATAGAGCGATTTTGCGGAGGAAAAGATGTTACAGAGGGTGCGGCAATTTCAGCATACGATGATTTAGACACAGGAACCATTTTTGAAGCTTCAGCATACGATATAGCTTTTTCAGACATGACAAGTTTAATATTTTTTTGTCTTTGATATTCCGGACAACATTTATTGGTAGCGAAATGATTACCATCGCACCATATGCATTTTGCACTATCAACATCTTTTTCACAGGAATCTGCTAAATGGTTTAGACCACATTTAAAACAGGTGGGTTTTGAGCGGCATTGAGTCTTGGTGTGGCCATATCGGCAGCATTGATAACATTGTATGGTAGGTAAAGAGTATAACTCAACAGGAATTGAGTTATAACCCAAAAAAACTCGTGAGGGAAAGACTTGGCCATCAAAAGTCAATACGACCGTTTGAGAAGGTTTCCAATGTGTAGATCCTTCTATGATAACTTTAAAATTAAGACGACGAGCTTTAATTATGGGACCACAATCATTGGGAACCTTCATTTCTGTCATAATTTCTTCGGGAGACATATCGATTGGGATGCCACGGACAATGCCTAATCTCGTTATAATAAAGGATGGAATGAAAGCTTTAAATTTATTATGAGATAGAGACGGAGAATCCATAAATTTATTGGCACAGGCAGCCGAGTGAAAATCTAAAGAAATTCTATTTCGACCGACGCTTTTGATGGAACCATCTATAACTCCTTCAAACTCTCTGGAACGACTAAATAAAAATCTGCCAAACGTTACCGGATGTAACGAGGTGCCAGCAGTTGGAGACGATTCATTTCTCTGTACATGTACTGTAAATGGACCACGATCATTTGGGCCATATGACTGGCGACCAGTTGGGACATAGGAATTTTGTGATAGGAGTGGAGAAACTCGAGGGGAATCAGGCAGAGGGACAGAAGGGGCTATTTGTTGGTCAATATGGGTGTTTGGATCTCTGACAGAGGAAACTGAATCAGGGAGAGAGTGTTGACCAGGTTGGAGAACTACATCTGATTTTAATATGAGTGTGTCATTGGACGACTCTGACTCGGAACGTGAATGATCTGTATTAATCTTTCGTGCTTTTTTCGCTTTCGAACGCTTACGAATTACTGTTTCATATGGTAGATCATCAACAGACATTGTTATTGATTCAAATGCGGCTGGAGAAGGAGGTTTTACAATAGCTAATGTTCCACCAGGATCAGGGGGTTCATTCATCTTGATGAGTATGAAGCTAAGATACCAATCTACAAATAATATTTATACTAATATACTATAATGCAGCTACTCTGGTCTAAAAATAAGAATAATTTATCAAGAAAATTAAATTTGAAAAATTTAACCAAAAATCCACGACTTGACGCTACACCGTAGAGCACAGATCTCCTCAAAATAAACCTCTCTGTCACATAAACTAAAATCTAAACAAATAAAATTACTTCAACTTCTTTTTTGTGGGTGGCTTCTGTGGTGTTGCCACAATTTCGCCAATGACGAGTCGCACGGATAGAGTGGGAAACAAACGAAAGAGACTGATCGGTATAATTAACAAGTGATCGGTAGAAAAATCAAAAAAAATTAAAATTAAAATTAAAATTTAAATTAAAATTAAAAGAAAAATCAAATAAAATTACAGTTTTTTATAAATACAAGTTTTTTTTTTTTTTTTTTTTTCTCCCTATCTCGGGATATGGTCTCGCACTTCTTGTGCATTTGCCAGTGTCCTGTTTTCATATAGTGCTTCTTGACGACTTCTGTTCTGGTTAAGCTGGGAAGACTTCTCAGCTTCAGACTTCTTGATTATATTTAGACTATCTGGGTTTTATTTTTTGTTAGTAAGATTAACATTATTGCAAAAATAAGGAAACGATAAGATTATACAATAAATTATGGATCGGGATTCGAGGAAAAAATAGGGTCAGAGGAGTTGGGAAGGATAGGAGGATAATAAATAGGTACATAGTATTGTATAAGTAAATAAGTATCTATAATGTAGCATACCTTATCATAATTTGATGTCGTTAGCTTCAATAAATGAAGCTAACACTTGATAGATAGGGAGACAATTGCTATAAAGTAAGGAAAATATATTAGTAGGGAAAGGGACTTGAAGATGTTCAAGGTCTTTGAAAAGTGGAGCGTGATCATAACGGGGACACTTTAAAATAATATGATCGATGTCACCCACGTCTTCTCCACACTCACACAATTCCGAGTCTAGAATACGTATCCGAGCAAGATGTGCCGGAGTGCACATGTGGCCCAAACGCATTCGAATCAAAACAGACGTAGCACGTTTACTTAGTTTCACTGTAGTAAACCAAGACTTAACCGGGATCATTGGTTGTACTTTATAGAAGTATTTGCCCTTTAATCTGGCACTATTTGTCCAAGCTTCGCTCCATGCACGTTGAAGGTCTAATTTAGAGAGAGCAGCTAGATCCTGAGGATAATTCTTATATGGGAACAGTCTCCACACTGTGTAGCTTGGTTTGCAAGTTGATCAGCTTTCTCGTTTCCCTTTATTCCACTGTGACTGGGAATTCAGGCAAACGAAACTGACCACCCTCTTCCCACGCACTTAATAAGCTTTTCTCGGGCATCGATTATAATCGGAAAATATTCATTTCTTTTGAAGGGAAATTTCATAAAGGCTTGTAACGCACTCATAGAATCTGAGAAAATGACGCTATTAGAGAGTTTCATAACAAGGATGTATTCAAGAGCCTTATAGATTCCATAGCATTCTGCAGTGAAAATTGATGTTTGAGGAGGGAATTTTATCTTTTCTACAATGTTGAACTGTCGATGGAATATGCCTACACCAACACAGTCATTAAATGTTTTGAGGCATCGCAATATATTTGATTCCAATCTGGCCATAATTCTTCAATGATGTTATTTAAACATTCATTGGCGAATGGGTCTCCTTTGGAAATATCTAAGTTAAGATGTATATCTGGTTTGACTAAAAGAGATTCATAACTAGTTTCAAATATGGGGAGTTTATGGGTGTGGTGAGTTAAAGCTTCGATCTTATTGAATTTTATTAGGCTATTTATCAAACATGGTAGGCGTTTATGAGACCAATATTTAGATGTATTAATCATTTCTGAAAGGTTTTTAAGTTTTGAAATCAGTGGGTGTTTGGCGAATTGTGTAATGCGACAGAAAAATCTATCAGCGAGAAATTGCCGTCGTAATGGAAGGGGTAGTTCAACGCATTCTACTTGTAAAGCGTTTATTGGAGAACTTTTCATGGCACCAGTTATGATTCTAAGAGCTTTCGCCTGGATGCCATCCAATCTTTTCATCCCAGCTGAGCCACATGGCTCCAACAAGAATGTCCCATAATCTAGAATACTTCTTATAAGAGCATTATAGACCAGCTTGAGAGAAAATGGATGGGCACCCCACCAACCGCCTGATAAGCACCTAAGAATATTAAGAGACCGTTCACATTTTTCTGAAATATACTCACAGTGGGGCAGTCCACTTAGTTTGGCATCTAAAATTAAACCTAAAAATTTTGTTTCTGTTTTTACAGGGATAAGACTTCCATCATATTGTAAGGTTATGGGTGGCGGTACACGTTGTCTTGTGAACAGAAGAGCACAGCTTTTGGATACAGACAGATCTAATCCATTGTTATCAAGCCATACTTTAAGATTATTTAGAGAGGTTGAAAGTAAAATACAGGCACTATTAACACTACTATTCACGTTGTATAATAATAAATCATCAGCATATTGTAAAATTGAGGTGTTGCTGATATATTTATCTAAATCGCTGGTGTATATATTATAGAGGATTGGGCTAAGCACTGATCCCTGAGGGTCTCCTCTCCAAATGATTCTCCTTGATGATTCTAATGTTATAGAACGATCAGACATCAAATTTATAGTAAAGTTAGTTAAGTTTAGCGGAACTTGGAGACATTGTAGTTTGTTTTTTAAGATTGTCAAGCAGATGTTATCGTAGGCAGATTTGATATCCAGAAACACCGCTGTAACCGGTGCATTTTGGGAGAAGGCCAATCGGATGTCGGCTAACAGGATTGCTACACTGTCTAGGGTACTTTTTCCTTTACGAAATCCGTACTGTGATTCTGGAAACAAACCTTTACTTTCCATAAACCACTCTAGTCTGTTTTGGTAGTGGGACCACATAACCGAGCAGGGGGTATTGGGAGAAATTGTTGTGCATACACATCTCCAGCCTGAAAATCTTCTTTAATAAGTTTTTTAGTGTCAGCCATAATTAATAATAAATTTTGGAAATTTTCATCTGTCATGTTTATATTGTACTCCACCTCAGCTTCTTTCCGTCTTTTAACAGCATCTGTGCAGTCACTATCCCACCATGGTGGGGAAGGTAATTTACCACCTGAAGCATTTTTGATAGGAAAATTAGCATTAGCTGCTTCTATTAATAATGCAGTAAATGTTGCAGAACAAAGTTCTGCCTTACATGTTACGTCAGGTATAGTATGTAATTTTTTATCTATGTATTCATTATATTTATTCCAGTTGTCCTTTATTAACCTATACTTCATTCTAGGTGTGGGAACTGTATTATGCACTTGTTTATTTGGGAAAGATGTAATAATTGGGTAGTGATCACTGCCACAAGAAGATTTATGTGTGTACCAAGATAATTTTGATGCTAAAGACTCTGTAACAATTGAGAGATCAACAGCACTAACATTTTCATTAGGGCGGGTTCTACGTGTAGGTACCCCTGTGTTTAAAACACACAGATTGTGTCAGTCTAATATATCAATTAATATTTCTCCATTGGTATTAGATAAAGAGCTACCCCATAACCTATGATGAGAATTAAAGTCTCATAATAATATATATGGTTTAGGTAGAGAGTATAATATATTAAATGAATGTTACAGAAGATGGGTGTGGGATATATATAGATGCAAAAGTTATATTAGTAACAACTGCTGCTACAATATACAAGCCCTCATGTTGAGGGAGGGAAATTATTTTATTAGATACATAATTTTTTATACATAAGGCTACTCCATCATATCCATCTATTCTATCTTCTCGGAGACAGGTGAAACCTTTGATTTTAAAAACAGAATCTGGCCACAGCCATGTTTCTGCTAAAGCGATGATTAAGGGGTCATATTTATGAGTCAGGTACATAATTTCAGATTTTTTATTATTCACACTTCGACAGTTCCACTGCACCACCACATGTGGGTAGTGCAGTGGAACCGTCGTTGTGTGATTACAGTTAATTATCATTTGTCGGTGTAAATCCATGTTGGGCATGGATAATTTAATTTAACACTAGCTTTCCGGGCGCGGCTCCGCCCGCGCGTATGTCGGTTATCGCGCAAAAACATTAACCTTTTTTTGCGCAGTTGGATAAAAACTATCCTATGTTTTTTCCCGGGTCTCAAACTATTTCCATATCAAATTTCATTCAAATCGGTCCAGTAGTTTTGCCGTGAAAGCGTAACAGACAGACAGACAGACAGAGTTACTTTCGCATTTATAATATTAGTACTGAAGTACTGATATCAATAATAGGGGCAGCGTTGTTCGGTTTTATTATATTTGATTGCGATAAAATATTTATTAAAGTGATAATAATATTAGTCAGTGAATGTTCTTCATTATCAGATGAATTAGTTTTGTATGCACATCCGTTACACGGAGATGGCATATCATATTCTTTTATTAGGGCTTGATGTGCTGCATAGTCATAGCCTTTAGCAAACTGATGTGGTGAACGAGGTTTTAGGGTCACAGTTTTTCTGTAAGATTTAGTTGATGAGAGTGGAGGAGGCATTGCATTTTTATTGGGAGTGGGATGAGCTGTTGATGTTATTTCTGCATATGGTCTGGACACAGGTGGGTGGATTTTGGAAGCTTCTGAATACGATACACAGCTCTCAGCCATAGATTGTTTAATACGTGTTTGTCTTTCGTGTTCAGGGCAACATTTGCTTGTGGCATAATGTGATCCAGAGCAAAGACAGCAAGAGCTATTATGCTCCTCAACATTACAGCTGTCAGCTGTATGGGCTTGGCCACATTTGTAACAACGTGGTTTGGACCTACATTGGACTTTTGTGTGACCAAAGCGGCAACAGCTGTAACATTGTATAGTCGGGTATACATAAAGCTCTACAGGTAATGCATTAAAGCATACAAAAATTCTTTTGGGTAGAACCTGTCCATCAAAAGTTATGACTACAGTTTGAGAAGCTTTCCATTGTGATTTTCCATCTATGATAGTTTTGTAGTTTAAACGTCGGACTTTTAATATCTTTCCACATCCAATAGGAACATTGATGTTATCTGTTACTTCTTCAGGAGACCAATCAGCTGGAACTCCACGAACAAGCCCCATGCGGGTGACATTAAATGTTGGTATAAACGCTTTAAAATTATTTTTGCTAAGGCTATCGTGGTTAAGGAAATCATTAGCATCATTAAAGTGCGCAAATGCGAGGGATATCCTATTTCGGCCTATGCGTTTTAGACTGCCATTAACAATGTTTTTAGAGTTCTGTCTTTGGAGGAACTTTCCAAAGGCAATAGGGTGCAGTATGGTGCCATCATCAGGATTCTGCTACTCTCTCTGAATATGAATAATGTATGGTGCTACATCATGGGACTCATACAATGTGCGACTAAAAGGCTGGGGTTGAGGACGGGTCTGATGTATGTCTGTTGTATCTTTCAGGGTCAGGTCTTTGTTTGAATAGGATGCGTCACTGTTAATAAGATTTTTCTTTTCTAATGAAAACGGTGCTTTTTCTGATATTGGTTCAACAACAGAAATACATGCGCAGTCCGTTTCTTTTCTAAAGCAGAGTTGCGTTTGCGTTTTCTTTTGTTGCAATGCTTACACATCTTGCTTGGACGGCTACGTTTCAAGGAGCGAGAAGACATGGATCCATCCATGAAAGACCCATCTGTCTCCATGCCCGATTCGTTTGACATAACTGTTATAAAACACGCAGCAGGTGGGACTGAGCCCCCTGGGCAGAGAGGTGAAATACTTAGAGTAGTTATATCCGAACACCACTGCTCTAAAAGCTTACTAGAATTTACCTATGTACATACCTACGCACATCTATAAGCAGTTTGTAATGACAAGGAAAGAAAGTTCAAATATTATGCGTCATATCTGTTGTTAGAAAGAGATAAATAAGCAATTCGTGTTACCACCGAACCGCCACGAGACGTTCCGATCACCATTATGCTACATCTCCTTCACTTTCTCACACCAAACGATACACATATCTCGCTCATCCATTTCATTGAATTCGTTCCTAAGATAAAATAAAATAACGATATTTTCTATTTCAACAATAAAAGCAATAATTACGCGTGAAATGAAACAGTTTTCTTATCTCTCACAGTGCCTGTATAATTGGTGCAGAGTCTAAAGATACAAGGAAGGTGTATTGTCCACAGATTATTCCGAAAAAACACGATTAGCGGCGATGTAATCACCGGACACTCGGAAGTGCTAGACTGGTAGTGACTCAGGCGATTACCCTGAATTCGTCTAGTAAATATGCAGGGCAAACAACTGATCTACAGGTAAAAAAATCTTAGCTCCTGGGTCAGGGGGCTCCTCCATGCCAAGAAAAATCAACAAATGAAACTTACCGAGTTATATATACACAATAATATGTACTATATACAAATTAAATTAAAATTATTTAAAATTTGGACTCTTCTGACCACTATATACACAAAATTATTAAATTTAAATATTTTAAAAATTTAAGCGCGCCCGCCAAGTTTGAACGTTTCCCGCCTTTTTGTTTCCTACAAAACAAGTTACTTTAGGATTACGTGAAATCCATGGAAGTAATAAGTACCACGTACAACAGGAATGAACTGTTGTCGCAAAACTGAAGCCGAACGAGAGCGCAATAACTGTACCCCTTATCCCTCTCTGGCAAAGGTGACAATATTGAAATATGATTGAAGGACAATAATTTTATTATAAAAAATTATTTATGATCTGACATCAGCAGATCATTGCTTGAGATGGATTTTAATCGAAGATGCTAATGATGAACTTGCCCTTTGCGGCACTGTACATTTCCTGTTTTTGCTTGCTTTTCACAAGCTTGCTTTTCGAAGCGCTCGTAGCGAAGTTTGCTTAACCATTCTGAATCGATCATCAAAGTTAAGCAACGTCCGCCGCGGTCATGAGTTGGATGGGTGACCACTGGTGACATTACTACTGAGCGCTTCCGTGCTTCGGAGGGCACGTTAAGCCGTCGGTCCCGGTTGTTGTCTTAGGATGACAGTCGTTACAGCATGGTGGTAGGGCACTTTGCGAATGCCCGCCTGGCTAGCTACCACCCTCAAGTTGAAAATCTGTCGCCAAGCACCTTACGGTGTGTTCCGGCAGCTGTCCTTGAGAGCCAGTAATTCTAGGTTAGCCTGAACAACATCTTCGACCACATCATCACTTACCATCAGGTGAGATAGTGGTCAAAGGCTAACCTATCAAGAATAAAAAAAAAAAAAAAAAAAAAAACACTCACGTCATATAGGTAGGTACTTACCTACCGGCACGTTAATGTTATCTATACAGTATCTTAACTCGGCTCTCTCGTTGAAATAACTACCTACAACCGCGCTGTACGTAAACATGCGATAGGGCTACCCGCCTCCATTATTTTAATTACATTTGCCTACTTTGTGTTTCCATTTAGTTCTGTGATTATAAATATACTTTTTTTATATGAACAAATTAAATTCTTTGTGAAATGAACAGGAAGTTTTCACTAAAAATGCGTGTTGTTTTTTGACTAGTAGGTAGATTTAATTAAAAAAACCTATATTTGAATAAAAAATCAGTCTTAAAAATTTGCGATCGAAAAATATTTGTGAGACGTACGAAATGCTTTATCATTAAATTTTAGAGTATTAAAAAATCCACTTTCTAATATATAGCTTATAAGTACCTATTGCACTCGTGTCAATCACTTTCCTTTACTCTATTCCCTTTTTTATTAATCGAGACTATTTTTTTCGGGGGATTAAAGGAAATACATGTCCATTAAAAAGACACACATTATGTACCGTCAACTATGTAGACTATCAAATAATGTTACTTACAGTAAGTAAAATTATTTTATAGTATTACCTTTCAGTTTCCAGGTTATCTTAAAAAGTTATCTGTGGTTGCGTTTTTGACGAATTCATGCAACCAAAAACAGCACAATATATCCTACTCGTCATATTAAATATGTAATATGTACATTGTATATAAACTTATTTTTAGCGAAAATATCGTGCGTTTATTGTTACAAAAATAACACATCGTCTATTCGTTACTGTGGCATAGAAGCGACTGTCTGCGTACTGAGCGCGGGCCGAGATCGAGGCGCGTAGGTATAACTCGCGTTTTGTCCGTTTATATGAAGTTGAAATACTGTATAGATAACATTACCGTGCTACTGGTCCTTGTGGTATACGACATGTAGTTGGACTAAGATAAAATTACGATAAACTACCTATTGTGGTATATTTCATTAATTAGGTAAAAAAAAGAGTTAAGTGTAATTCTAAATCAAATATTGTTAAATAAAACAGTCTTGTGAAGTTTCTGCCGCAAACCCAGCTTATTCCTTAAATGTTTCATTGTTTTTAATTTTGCATTATGAGTTAAACTAACATTACGATCTTTAGGAAATCTGAAATTGAAACAAAGTTATTTTAATAGAGAAAGGAATAAAATATACATAGGTATTTAATTCATTTGTTCTTGAACTATAATTGGATAGTCATGCATGGTCACCGTAATTCCTCACTAACAAATTATGTTTAAAGTATTACCTCCACGACACAAATTCTCCCCATTTTTACTAAAATTCTTCAAAAATGTCATGAAATCAAAAAACCCTCCGTTATTAAAGTCCGAGTCCACAATTTCATGTGGGGTTGTCAAGTAGGAGTCCGTATTTCATACAAATAAAAGAAAACCTATACGCCAATCGCAAATTTTTTGCGTTAGTATGGCTTAGAAAGGTAGCAACAAATAATATTGCGTTAACATGTTAGTACAAAATTATTAATTATGTTTAGAAACATTTTAGAAGTAAATGTTTTTACTTTATTATGCAATCGCACATTTTTCGACAGACAATGAAAGGATTGAAATCGACTTAGCTCTGGCAACTCTAGGTCACTGTTAGAACGAGACACAGGGTTCAGTGGTAGCCTTCTCACTCGGCTTCATTTTTATTTTGCGCGCAAAAGACTCTTATGACCTTAGAATAAGGTTTTAGTTTCTTTATTTTAGCTGCATGATGCACATATAGAGCTCATTCCTGGTACGTAGTACTTATTATTTCCATGGTGAAATCACATTCAGCGACCATAGATCAGATAGTTGTGTATCAAAAATATATAATAAGGCCGAATTCCACTTGATGCCAATGACGTTATTTTGGATCACATTTTGCGTCTTAAGGCCCTGTTGTAGTTATTTTAAACATTTTTTAATATCTGTAACTCAAATAACACTGAAAATTTAGAATAAATAAAATCATTTACATAAAGTTGAACATACTCTCCAGGAACGTATGAAGCCGAAAACGTGATTTTGAACAATTTCGTAGATAAAAAAAAATCTCAAATTGACACCATTTCGGTTTTTAAATGACTAGAACTAAAAGATACTATCATCAAACCATGTGGAAATTATACCAATAGATAGAGCTTGTTATTTATTAGGAACGTATGAAGCCACGTTTTCTAATTCTGCTATAGTTTTTTAACAAGAAGAAAAAAACTACAAATCTAACGATTCAAGCACTCCGCTTAGTGCCCTACGTAGTATATATTCTATTTGATCTATGTAGTGCCCGCCTAGGCGCCATCGAGGTAGGACGCGTGTCGTTTTCTCCAACAAAATTCTGCCAGTCAATTACGTGCTAGAAATAAGTTAAAAAATTAATTAAAAATGCAAAGTACGATGGAGTTGAACAGCCAACAGCGGCAGTCAACATGTATGTTCTCCCTAAATAAAAATAAAAAACTTTCTCGAAGGCATTGTTTTCACGCGCCATAGTAAAAAAGTATGGTTTTGGAAACAGATTATAGCTGTCTGAACCGGGAGATCACAAGAGCATTAGAAGGCCGCTTGATAAAGGTTACCGCTTGGTTACCCATATGATAAAATTAACCGATGCAACTACCGATAAGTTTGGATATTTTCGTAATTTGAAATATTATTTCAATCAAAATATCCTATTGTAATATATATAACAAAACTTGGCCTGGTTAGATATCACCCTCGAGAAGAAAATCTGTCCCCAAGCACTTATCGGTGTGTACCACTTGTTGTCCTTGAGAACCATTAATTTTGCATGGTGGTAGGGCATTTTGCGAATGCGCGCCTGGCTAGCTACCACCCTCGAGAAGAAAATCTGTCGCCAAGCACTTTTCAGCGTGTACCGCTATGTGTCCTTAAGAACCAGTAATTTTACATTGTGGCAGGGCATCTTGCGAATGAGCGCCTGGCTTTCTACCACGCTCAAGTTGAAAATCTGTCTCCAAGCACTTATCAGTGTGTACCGCTATGTGTCCTTGAGAACCAGAAATTTTGTGGAGAAAGTTACTCTGATTTGGCTGAAAATTGATATCAAGGTTGTGCTGGGCGTCATTATTCCCAATATGGACTTATTTTTACACGACTGCCCAAAAAGGAGAGTTATGTGTTCAGGAATCATGTATGTATGTATGTTTGTGAGTTTCTTTATTCCACCATAACTTCTAAACGGCTTGACCGATTTTTATGTAAGAGATATCGTCAGATTCCTCTTGATAACCCAAGTGTTACTAGGTACATAAAAAAAAATGAAAAACAAACTGGCGGATTTTAGACCCAATATTGTGAGGGAAAAAAAATTTCTTAAAACAACTTCATAAATATATATATAGCAGTTTTTTTTATTTCAATGTAACGATAAATCGCTTAACGAAAATAGATAACTTGCAGTAGAGTTTTTTTACTTTTTAAATTAATCATTACTTGTTTCGATATCATCCGCCAACTGAATAAAGTAATTCCGATTTGCCTGAAAAATTATACCTAGGTTTTTCAGGAAGTCCTTATGCCAAATTTTGAATTTATTTCTCGATGACGTCTGCCAAGTGAAGCAAGTTACTCCGATTTGGCTGAAATTTATAATCAACGTTGTTCTTGACGTTTTTATTCCGAATTTGGAATTTATTTTTCATTGTTATCTGCCAAGTAAAGAAAGTTACTCTAATTTGGCTGAAAATTGATACTTAGGTTTTTCTGGAAGTCCTAATGCCAAATTTGGATATCATTTTTCGATGACGTCTGCCAAGTAATAATTACTCCAATTCGGCTGGAAATCGATATCTAGGTTTTTCTGGACGTCTGTATTCTAAATTTGGAATTAATATTTCGATGGCGCCTGCCAAGTGAAGAAAGTTACTCTGATTTGGCTGAAAATTGATAATAAGGTTTTTCTGGAAGTCCTTATGCCAAATTTGGAATTCATTTTTTGATGACGTCTGCCAAGTGAATAAAGTTACTCCGATTTGGCTGTAAATCGATATCTAGGTTTTTCTGGATGTCTGTATTCTGAATTGGGAATTAATATTTCGATGACGCCTGCTAAGTGAAGAATGTTACTCCGATTCGGCTGAAACTTGATATCAAGGTTGTACTGGGCGTCATTATTCCCAAAATGAACTTATATTTTTAATACCATCTGCCAAGTGAATAAAGTTACTCCGATTTGGCTGAAAATCGATATCTACGAGTAGGTTTTTCTGGACGTCTGTATTCTAAATTTGGAAATAATATTTCGATGACGCCTGCCAAGTGAAGAAAGTTACTCCGATTTGGCTGAAATACATAATCTAGGTTGTTCTTGACGTCTTTATTCCGAATTTGGAATTTATTTCTCGATGACGTCTGCCAAGTGAAGAAAATTACTCTGACTTGGCTGAAATTCATAATCTAGGTTGTTCTTGACGTCTTTATTCCGAATTTGTAGATTATTTTTCGATGTAATGTGCCAAGTGAAGAAAGTTACTCTGATTCGGCTGAAACTTGATATCAAGGATATGCTGGGCGTCATTATTTCCAATATGATCTTAAATTTTCAATACCATCTTCAAAGTGAAAAAATTTACTCCGATTTGGCTGAAAATTTATACCTAGGATTTTCTGGAAGTCCTTATGCCAAAATTGGAATTAATTTTTCGATGACGTCTGCCAAGTGAATAAAGTTACTCCGATTTGGCTGAAAATCGATATCTAGGTTTTTCTGGACGTCTGTATTCTAAATTTGGAATTAATATTTCGATGACGCCTGCCAAGTGAAGAAAGTTACTCTGATTTGGCTGAAAATTGGTATCAAGGTTGTGCTGGGAGTCATTATTCCCAATATGGACTTATTGTTTCAATATTATCTGCCAAGTGAAAAAATTTACTCCGATTTGGCTGAAAATTGATACCTAGGTTTTTCTGGACGCCCGGGCGCCCTTATTCCAAACTTGGAATTTATTCGTCGATGACGTCTGCAAATTGAAGAAAGATACATCGATTTAGCTACCATTCGGTATCTGGGTTGTTCTAGTCGTTCTTATTCTGAATTTGTAATTTATTATTTGATGTCATCTGCCAAGTGAAAAAAGTTACTCCGATTTGACTGAAATTAAAAATCTAGGTTGTTCTGGACGTCATTATTCTAAATTTGGAATTCATTTTTTAATGACGTCTGCCAAGTAAAAAAGTTACTCCAATATGCCTGAATATCGATATCTAGGTTGCTTTGGGCGTTTTTGTTCTGAATTTGGAATTAGTTTTTCGAAGACGTCTGCCAAGTGAAAGAAGGTCTTCCAATTTGGCTGAAAATAGATTTGGCTGAAAAATTAAAATTCTAAATTTGAATCGGTCAAGTTGGAATTTTTTCTTTACTTTGCAGACGACGTTGAAATATAAATGCAAATCCGGAATAATGACGCCCAGGTTAACCAAGATATCGATATTCAGCCAAATCGGACTAACTCTCTTCATTTGGTAGACGACTTCGAAAAAATAATTTCTAATTCAGAATTATGGCATCCAGAACAACCTAGATTTTAAATGTCAGCCAAATCGGAGTAACTATTTTGATTTGGCAGACGACATCGAAAAATAAATTCCAAATTTGGAATAAGGACGTCCAGAACTACCTAGATTTTTTATTTCAGTCAAATCAGAGTAACTAGATATCGATTTTTAGCCAAATCGTAGTAACATACTTCACCTGGCAGATGTTGCCGAACCAATGACTTACGGACGGACATACAGACAGACATTGGACACTCATTAATACGTCCCCGTTTTGCGTTTTGGGTTGAGAACCCTAAAACAATGTTGCCGAACAAAATCTAATAAAAATAGGTACTTATTGTGAAACGCATAATTTTATTCCATAAGCGAATAAAAATGACCACAAGAACAAAATAATTATTTAGATGCAGTTCTGGATTTAGTAGCAGATACCTAAAGTTGATCAACTATTTTAGTTACACTGTGACGGTAATAGCGTGGGGCTGGGGACATCGAGCGAGCGACCTGACGCGCGCTGTGCGACTAGAGCGCAGCGCTGCGTAGTGTCAATAGCCCGCAACTCTCGCACGCTAAATTTGCCTACTGATTGACTAAAACAGGGCCTTAAGTTGCGTGTTAAGTTTACATTTAAGTGTAACTCTAAATCAGATATTGTTTAATAAAACAGTCTTGTGAAGTTTCTGCCGCAAACCAAGCTTATTCCTTAAATGTTTCATTGTTTCTAATTTTGCATTATGAGTTAAACTAACATTAGGATCTCTTCACTTAGAAAACTGGTCGGAATCTATCCGGTAAATATAACGCGAGTCCCAGCCGGGTGCCTATTTAGTCATTAGGATCTCTCGCAAATTTTCCCCATTTTTACTAAAATTCTTCAAAAATATCACGAAATCAAAAAACACTCCATTATTAACGTCCGAGTCGGCAATCGCATGTGGGATTGTCAAGTCAGGTGTCCGTATTTCATACAAATAAAAGAAAACCTATACGCCAATTGCAAAATTTTTGCGTTAGTATGGCTTTACACTTAGGAACAAATAATATTACTTTAACATGTTGGTACAAAACTATTATTTATGTTTAGAAACATTTTAGAAGTAAATGTTTTTACTTCATTACATTACATCAATCGCATATTTTTCGACAAACAAGGAAAGGATTGAAATCGTCTTAGCTCTGGCAACTCTAGGTCACTGTTAGAACGAGACACAGGGTTCAGTGGTAGCCTTCTCACTCGGCTTCATTTTTATTTTGCGCGCAACGAGATTCTTATGACCTTACCATAAGGTTTTATTTTCTTTATTTTAGCTGCATGATGCACAGATAGAGCTCATTTCTGTTGTACGTAGTACTTATTACTTCCATGAATTACATACATTAATATAACCATAGATACAAAATGTGGTCAAAATTAGCGAAAATAACATTATTAGCGTTAAGTGGCTTGATTAATAAAATACAAAGTAAAAATAATCGATAATCTACAAAATAAATCGATAATCATTTCATCGGCAATGGGACTCTAAGCCTGCATGGTATATGCACTATTTTTATGTGCTTACCATAATTAACCGAGTGCAGTGAGGGTTCTACGGCAGTTACGGGCCACGGTCTACCGTTTGACAAATTCCTACACCATTGTTGAGGGATTTTTGCCTCTTGCCTAATCTCCAAATGGCAGGCGTCTTGGGAACACAGGAAGTTATGAGGGCGAGGAGATTTTAGTGCAGGGGTAGGTCATGTTGACATAAATTTTTGTATAATATTATTATGTAATGTGGAAGAGCATGTCCCGGCTATAAGGACTAATGGTCATGGGTTCAAACCATCTTTCATGTAGTTGTAAAAGTTGATAAGGACTTCGCTCTAATAGTACAGTCATTTAGTATTTTTACTTGGAAAGTTTTCCGGGAGTTTTGAAAATTGGTAATTTTATAGACTTTGATATGCTCTTTCCAAATTTCAACTTTGCCACCTCGTATGTTTGCCGCTCGCGCCGCCATATTGAAAAATAGCGCCCAAAAGCAGTTGTTCGATAATAACTCCTTTCCGACGCATTTTACAGGAAAAATACAATTCTACATAAAATAAAAGTAGAGGAAATTTCCTACACTTTATGTCATAATCTTTTTCCCTAAAATTGATAGTTTCGGCGTAGGAGCGCCGTAAAGTGTAATCCAATACACGTTTCGGCAGAAATACTCATTTCCACACCACCATGTTGAGAAATCGGCGCGTTTTTTTTATCGTGGTATACCCAGTAGGCCTTGAGAAGTGGTACCATCACTTCCCCTACGCAAAACTGCAGCGATTAACTTCTCATTATTATATCGTTTTCGACACGCATCGTGAACTTGTATGGATTTCAATCACACCAAAAGTTTGTATTTATTGTCTTTTTATTATGCCTGATAGGTTAGCCTTTGAACACTATCTCACCTGATGGTAAGTGATGATGTGGTCGAAGATGTTGTTCAATTACTGGCTCTCAAGGACAGCTGCTAGAACAAGCCGTTAGGTGCTTAGCGACAGTTTTTCAACTTGAGGGTGGTATCTAGCCAGGCGGGCATTCGCAAAATGCCCTACCACCATGCTGTAACGCCTGCCATCCTAAGACAACAACCGGGACCGACGGCATAACGTGCCCTCCGAAGCACGGAAGCGCTCAGTAGTAATGTCCAACCAGCGGTCACCCATCCAAGTCATGACCGAGGCGGACGTTGCTTAACTTTGCTGATCGATTCAGAATGGCCAAACTTCGCTACGAGCGCTTCAAATCTTTTCTTTTTATACTTGACTGATGAAAAGTTTCCAACCCTCTTTCCTTCACTTCAATAATTTCACTTTCTTGCAGTATATTACCACAAATAAATCAGTTTACTTCAATAGAAGCCATAGCTCTATAAATGCAAACGACACTGTGAAATGATAAACGTATACTGATGGATGACTCATACTAAATATTTCTATTGAGCTCAGCTGGGTCCAGATGTTTCTTAAAAGGGGAAGAAGGGGCTTGACACAGAAGGGACGCATTCCTTTATACCTACGGAGACATGAGAGACTATAGTTAGCTGGGTTTTCATTCTATAGAACAATATTTAAGCTTCGTATAATTTTTATAGTATACAAATCACAATATGAGCAGTTTAAAGTAAATAATACACGTTGGTTCACGGCGCTCGTACGCAGGAACAATTGATCTTAGGAAAGAAAAGATCATGACATAAATTGTAGAATATTTTTTCTACTTTTATTTTGTATAGATATGTTTTTCCTGTAAAATGCGTAGGAAAGGAGTTATTATCAAAACACTGCTTTTGGGCGCCATTTTTCAATATGGCGGTGCGAGCGGCAAACATACGAGGTGGCAAAGTTGAAATTTGGAAAGAGCATATCAAAATCTATAAAATTGCCAATTTTCAAAACTCCCGGAAAACTTTCTAGGTAACCGCTATTTTTTCGACCAAATGACTGTACTATAATGCCTCTTATCACAATAACTTCTCATAATTTGTCATATCACTCTTAGCCCTTTGTCACGAAATTATTTGTGTTATCGTATTATTATTATTTAGGTATGTAGTTTCTATTGTTGATCGAGGTGACGTATCTTATTATGCATTCCCCTCGCTTTTATTAGAAAATGTGTATATGTAATAATAAGCAGCCAATAATGCTCAGGGTTTATATGACGCATTTATACCAATCCGTAACAAGTCACTAAAATGATAAATCAGCCTGTTTATTATCATAATGTGAGCATATTGTGACTTGGAGTGCCTTAAAAGTGTTACTAAAACAGCATTTTGGAGATATGGGTAGTGAATAATGCATTTGTATTGAAAATTAATCTAACAGGGTATGTACTGGTTTTATTATGTGTGTACATATTGCAATAATAAATAAATAAATAAATGAAACTCGGTAAAAATTACTTAGACTTTTGTAACCAAATACAATGTTTTCGATCATTATTCATCTCGAAAGTTAATATGTTAGAGAATAATGATTTAAGGCTCAAGAAAGTTTCTATATGTTATAATACGTCTCTAATCGTGATCTTATATAATTTACCTGAAGATATGGTGCGCATAGTGCTACTTCATTCTCTTGACACTGGAAGCTCTAATTGTTCTTCTTAAGGAACTAAACTTTCGCGGCCAATATAACACGAGGAAACATAAGCACGGTAGTAATAATAGCAATTTTGTACCAAAACCGTTCTCAACACAAAATCTTGGTATTGGTTTCAAATTCGGTGCAAATTCGCAACCGACTGGCTTTAGACTTACGGTCCCGTTTTCAAACAATGAAATGGCAGCAATTTAATTTCGATAATAAACCTGCACAATAAAAATAAAAAGTATTGCGGTATATGCCGCAATATTTCGCCAACCGCCTACAGCTCAGGTACCGTCTACCACAGTTTGGTTACCGTCCACCTCAGTTTGGTTACTGACCACCTCAATTCAGATATCATCCACCACTGTTTGGATACAAACCACTACTGTTTAAAAGACTGATAGATAGCCTAGTTAACGTCTCATGTGACATCAACTAGGACCCACAGTTCGGTAATAATCAATCCAACAATCAGGTTTTAAATCAAATCTTAATGCAAGAATGATACCCAAATAATTTGGGTACAAACCGCCTCAAGTTCAACTGCCACATTTTCGAGCTTCCGACGTTGCTGTGATCACTATGAGAATTCGCCACGCGAAATTTTCATAAAAAGATCTCATGTGACGTCAACTGGTCGCAAATTCCTTGAGACCAAACTAACTAAAATTAAGGAAAATAAGATTTAGAAATGTGAAATGAAAATTCCTTATTCTGTTGCCGCCTTAATATAGTTAATTAGCTCTATAATTATTATAGTTACTAAACTTAGTAAAATGTGCAGTTTTGATGTTCTGTTGTACTATAATTTAGTCAGATTAGGTGGAATCATAGACTATTTAACCCAAAACTAATCACTATCGAAATTGGTGTTGACTAAAGCTGTAATGTTCTGCAATTATTTTATTTTGGCTGTTTTATTCTTTCTCAGTTGTATGAAGTATGCGGCTATGTGGTTGCTTTTCTCAACAACTCTATCTTCGAGATTATTCTTCTGTTAAGAGCATAACTAGAGACAAAGCTTTTTAGGCAAGTAACATTGGATTTACAAAATCATATCATGCCTGTATTACTCGGAGCGATGGCAGGTGTGTTTAAATAGGAGATGAGCTTATTGTCATCTATCAGGCACAGTGCCAGACTTCAGTACGCCTTGACCCCGGATGTGGGTTTATTCGATACCTAGGACCTATTTTTTTTACTTAAGCGTACATCTAACCTAACCTAATTACTTACACTACGGTTTAAATCACGCAAACACTGCTGTCACTGCATACATTACAAAAGCTTGGTTCATAACTGAAATACGAGAATATGCACTGTTTGCGCGCAAACGATATGAACCGATATGTAGCCGCGCTTATAAGATCTGTTAACTGTCAATTTGATTTTTCGCAATTGACCCAAAATAACCTTCACGTCAATTAGGATGCTAGAAGTATTGCATTTCAAGGCATTCTTTTGTGAACAGATGTTTGTACGTTCAACATTCTAACATCACAACTTCTAACAACAATAAAAATCTCCTCATCTATCTGTCAAGATTTGAGTTTGACGTTTGTGCATACATTGCACTACCACTTTTCTGTGAGCGTTGTTTGCGGCCGGAGGTGACATCAAAGATGACGTCATTATGCTATCGTGGTGTCTGTTTAGCAAGTTATGAACCGACCGATTGCGTGCATACATTGCAAATAGCGCATATTTGCGTGAATTGAACCGTAGGGTTAATTAGCAGAGTCAGATTAGAGTAACTATCGATAGTAATGCCATTCAAAGTGTAAAGAACATAATCAGGCTGTAGTAATGCCGTGATTTAAACAAAGCGCTATAGATAAGAAACACGTACCACAGACAAAAAAGTCTTGTAAAACAACTTTAATGGTGCGCTATCTAGCGTTAAGTGGCAGCAAAATGAATTCAATTCAGGATAGATATTTCGCTATTTTATATTTAATTAGTTATATTTAGTTATATGTCACAACAGAACATCGAGATAATACGTTACACTAGAGAAGATATTTGAGACAAAAGTCTCTGCCATTTTGCTAATTTTAAACTTAAGTGCTCTTCAGTGCTTTACGAGATCGGTCTGCAGACTAAAACTAATTATATCGTCTAACCAAACGATCCAAACACGCAGCGCCATAACGCTTGGTATCACTTCTGTATGTGATGGACATTTCCGACAAACGCTTCCAGTCGTCAACAGAGGTACGCGAGCAGATATTATAAAGGCATGTTTAAAATCGTCGTTAGAGAGTGAAGGGAGGTAAGTAGATGGAAGTGGGATGAAGCGCTACTTACTAACACAGTAGCATACAGAACAACTCTACATACAGGGGGAACCAAACTTGAAGACCGCGGGGACGCCCGAGCCCCCCCAAGTGTGTCCATCGGGTCCTCGCATCCGGTCGCCAACCGGCACGATGACACACTCCTGGGATTTTTCGCTAGATGGCGGGGCAGCCTTTTGTGAGTGGCTAGCTCACTACTTGGGCCCCGTTACTATCTGCGGTCGGCCAGCGGAGAACCGTGCCTCGGATCCAGCTGCTCTTCGAGTTTGATTACCCAATGCAGCGCTATACTGTGCCACTAACCAGTCAACTTCAGCAGCGCTTCCATACCCGACCCATCCTCTTGAACGGCTAGCCCGGACAACATGATGGAACACGAAAAAACGCTTGGCACCATGACTTTGTCCGGGGGGTGGTACTTAAGCCGGCGGCCAAGGCCTACCACCACTTATTATGCTGCTCCTTTAGCACTACCCGAGGGACACGTGTGGAACAACTAGGGCTAATTCCCACGGACGCGAGCAGACTGGGTCCCTCAAAATAGTCTGATAGATGCTATATATCCTGACATCGAAAACTTACATCAAAATGATTTTCGTTGGCTGTGTTGTAGAGCAATAGTTTGTCCCAGGAATGAAACAGTCAACGAAATAAACAATTTAACTATGCGAGAGAAGAAAGTACCGGGTGAAGTTAAGTGCTATAAATCCATAGACCACTAGTCACTAACATCGAGGACGCAGTGCACTACCCCCAGGAATTTTTAGACTTAAACTGTCGTTAAAAGTTAGCACGCCGATAAAGTTTCTCAGAAATTTAACCCCCCATACCCACCCCCCCCCCAACATTTGTAATAGCACGAGACTTCTTATAAAGGAGCTATAAGATAATTTATTAGTAGCGAAGATTATCACCTGCCCTGCAGCTGGTGAATTAGCTCATATACCAAGAATACCCATGATTCCTACTGATTTGCCAATACTCTTCAAAAGGCTCCAATATCCAGTAAAAATTTATTTCGCAGTAACGATAAACAAATCCCAGGGCCAAACATTAAAATTAGTAGAAATTGATTTACGAAAAGAATTTTTTACGCATGGGCAACTTTACGTTTTCTGCGTCGTCGATGTTAGTGTCGGTGTCTGTAAATTGACCTGGGAATCATTTTGCTGACCGTGTCTTTCCTGGGTAGGCTTTTTGCAGCGGTAACCGATATCCATGCGGGCGGAGCCGTGTAACAATTTTAGAGATCTAGCGCGCGAGACGTGTTAAATAAAACTTCAAAATTCTAAAAAAATATTTCTAGCGTTCGCATTGTGGTCGCCTAGGCTGCACTCTCTCTAACCCTTATGTGACGGAAACGAAGTTGCGCGGACCGGCTAGTCATAATATAAAAACGTAATTAATGTGTTCGGGCGTGTTTAATTCCAAGATCTGAACTTATTTATGAAATGTGAATCCATTGCTTTTATTTGTTTCGTTCCGACTGGTTTTTGTATTATCTTAGGACGCAGGATGGCCTTTTGAATCAGTGCTTGGCAGCACGCTAAGTTGGCACTTAGCGCGTTCAACGCCAGATCTAGCGCTTATTTTTGGCCAAAAGCGCGTTTTAGCGCCTAGCGCTAAATCTAGCGCTTTTTTGAAATCATATAGCATGCCAACAAAAGTGTTTTCATGACTAGCATTAACACAATGCCTATGTTACTGACATCGTTAAATGTTCAGTACCACGCCTGGTATGGAATAGATTGGACACAATAAACGCCATGTTGCATGATCGATACTGACTAATATAAATAAAAAATAACTCTTCAATTTATAATCTTCCGAGCGATGTCTTGAAGAGGATAACATGGTGAGATAGATATACATATATATTTATATATTATATTACAATTACTACTTATTTTATGAATTAAAAAATATCAATTTAATTTAAACCTGATTAGCAATTAAGTACTTACTTACGAAATATCATTAGACTAGGCACTTACTTGCTTTTATTTTGCTCTTCGATTGACATTAAATGGTTTTTTCATAAATAAATGTACCTAATATTCGTTTTTTGTGGTTATTTTGTAACATTTTAATAGAATTACTCCGTTTATCTAATTTACCTTATCAAATGACTAAAATACGCTAAAATTGATAAATCCCTTCGTTACTGATTGGCGTCACTTAGGGCGTTTGTATTTTGTAGGTGCCATTTAGCGCGTTCTAGCGCGTTTTCGACGTGCTGAAAGCGCGTTTTTGCCAAATAGAGTTGGCAGCACTGTTTTGAATACATATTTTTTGTCGTAGGGCGCGTGTCATCTCTGAGTGCCCAGCTGCGTGTGGATGAGAATATTCCGGCTGGCATATTTTACCTATTCTACTTTGCTGGTTTGAGATGTCGCGTCCAGTATATAGAGGTCAATGCAGCAGAATAACATTTAGGATACCTAAAACTAAAATGAGATATTTTTAATAAGTTAGTATAGTAAGTGAGTATTTTTTGATTGAATTGCTGCCAATGTTATGTTGTGATATCGATGCTACACTATGCTGTATTGCCTCATAACATCGAATCGATTATTGAGCATCCCTACCAGTTACCACATATTCTATTTGATCTATGGTAACCACCTCTTGTCAAAATTTGTGCTATTGCTGTGATATGAGCACGTCTAGTTTTTCCAAGATTTTAATGGAAAACTTATTTGTATTCGAATATAACATCTTAAATTAGTTTCCAAAATGCAAGTCCCTGCGGTTTTTATTGATATATCGCTCGAAGATCAGGTATTTCAACTTAATAATTTAGTTTACGTCAACATAACCTCAAACCCAATCTGTTTTTTATATGAAAATCTTATATATTATGAATTATATTCTAGGCCTTGGAGCTTAGAAAATACTTTAAGAGCCTTGGCGCTGATATCTCAGAAGAAAAATCTGCAGCCGGAGTGGAGGGAGATCTACATGAAATTGTGGGAGTTTGTGATGCTTCTTTCAAAGAACCCAATGAATCCGATGTCGAAGCAATCCTTAACAGTATTGTATCGATCATGGTCTCGGTAAGTGCTGACTTATGCTATTAGTAGAAATTTATAACAATGAACTATCGAAATGGAACTGAATATAAAGTATCTTAAAGATCATAGAAAATAACTATAAAGAATCAAAAAAATCTTACTAAATAGTCAATTTGTACATGTCTATTTATCTTGCCTCTGTAAGTATTGGCTGTATGCATTTTAGTGAAATTGAGTATTTAACTATATTTCACAAAGAATTGTTGTTATCTTGGTTTACAGCAGGCATATCTAGTGAGAGAGTGGTATGATTCAACTCCACACCTTACTCTTCCACAACTTCCACACCCCAGGCTAAAACTAGCATGTTAAATCTTAGGTGTATAATGTAATTTTATGCTATTAAGACTCTTATAATAAATAAGACAATTATTAAAAAACTTAATATATTTATTCACAGATTCCCTTAGAAAAAGGTGAAGAGCTTATTCTAGCATTTGCACAGAGATTAACAAACACTCCAGGACCAAAGATGGGTGTAATTGCTGTACAGTCGTAAGTGTAGATGTTATAAATAACCTATCTTTTTATTGTTAATGGTTTAAGGTTTATGCATGGTGGTAGGGCATTTTACAAATGCCCTAAATTCGAATGCCCTCATTCACTTTCCAATGAATACTCCGTGCCACAAAAACCAACAACCAACGGATTAGTGGCGGACGCATCTGCTGACGTTAAATACCTACCATAGACAAGCAAATCACCCCGTCTACACATCGGCGGATGTGTCCGTCGATGATCTGCACTCACACCAACTTTAACACTGTAGTTTTCATAACAATAATTTATATATAATAAAAAAATAATATCCACTTCTGAATCCCACTTATTCTATTGAGATTGATTCTCATCAAGCATCTTGGTTATTCTGTTCAGTATTACTTTAGCAAAAAATTTGAGAATATTTGATTCAAATTCAGATGTTTATTTGCCAGAATACATAATCAAATTACATTTCAAGTTCGTATATAATAATGTTAGTCACTGTATTCAGCCTGCAAGCAGGTGTGCAAATTTTTAATATTCTATGTTAATTTAATAAGTCAAGTTATTTAAAATGTCATATCAATATAATATCAATTAGCATTATGAAAATAATTAATTAGATTTACATCACTTAGTGAAGTTTAAGTATTCTTTCATGCTGTAAAAACCATTGTCAGTTAGCCATCTATTTAATTTAGCTTTAAAAACATTACAATTCAAGATTTTAATATCTTCTGGTAAATAATTATACACCACTATGCACATATTAAAAACATTTCTCTTATAAATATATTTACGGCAAGGAGGTTGATATAGTAGGTTGGTGAACTTGGCACGTTTTTGCCTCGGCATGATTTCATTTTGTTTTTTGAAATATTTAGGATGAGTTTTAACGAAAATACATAAGTCCCTGATGTACATACACGGAAGTGGCAGAATATTGAATTGTTTAAATAATGGTTTGCAACTGTCCATGAACCATGCCTTGTTTATTGCTCTCACACACCTTTTTTGCATTATGAAAGCCCTGTCTGACTCTACTGAGTTACCCCACAATAAAAGACGGTAGCTGAGGACAGATGATACTTACCCGTGGTAAGCAGTTAGGGCTGCTTCTTTAGAAACTGTTTGTCTTAGTTTCTTCAATGCAAATACAAAGCTACTAAGTTTTTGGCAAACTGTGTTGATATGCATTTTCCAATTTAAGTGCCTGTCTAAATGAATACCTAAGAACTTATATGTCTCCACTTCATCAACTTTTTGTTCTTTATATGAAATTTCCATAGGTAAAGGAGAAGTATTATATGAATCTGAATGCAAATGAAATCATTACTGATGCCATCTGAGTCAGGAGCATTATCTTCCTTATGAGTTTTAAAACTTTATCTACTTCCGCAGGTAATACTTCTTCCTCTTCCCTTAGAATGTTTGGCTTGCTGTTTTCTTCTTTTCACCATTCGCTGAAAAGGGAAGATAAAGATTCTGCTGCCGGAATAATGAAACTAAAGATTATGTTTCATTATTCGACAGCAGAGCTTGCGGAACAGTAAAATTACACACAAGACTGTATGTCTGAATGTCCCTAACTGTATGTCTCTGGGTGATGGGCGAAGTGCAGTTTGTCACTTGTGACAAAATGCATTTGTTATAGGCAGAAGTTACCGCTTAACTTTATATGGGAGCCATGCTTGTTCCATCAAGAGACGAATTACTTAGCATTCCATGGATTCACCATGTGGGTGCAGGGTCCATAGCTTTGCAGAGGAAGAGGCTAAAGGGGCCTGGTTTCTTGCTTCTGGGGACTTGCAATGCAGGAGTAGGGTTAAGGGGCCCCTTTACAATGCCTCAACGCTCCCCTTTCCGCTCGATCCTCCTCCTCTACCTAACCAAATTTGGTAGTATCCTACTAATGCCGCCTTAGATACATGTTCTAGGATGGAAGTAACGGTTGTTCTTAGCAGGCCAAAGTCTTTAAGTAGGTTATATAGGGATTTCGCTGGTATACCCCTTCAACTTCTACAGCATATAAATTAACCACATAACTGCTTTTAGTTAATTCATTTGTTAGGTCATAATATTTGTTTGTTTTTAATGTGTGGTTTTTAAGTATGTTTGTTTCCCACGGCACAGTAAGTTTTATAAGTACTATGCGTTTTAGATTTTTGAGTATAGAAATATATCTGGTCTGGAAGTCGAAACACCAACCAATACTTAAAAAATATATAATGGTATAGATTTTTTACTCATAATGAATATAATCATGCACAAATACAACTTCCTATGTTTTCACAAAATGTATGTTGTTATATAAATAATAAGGGAATCCAGAGGAAACCAGAGTAAAATAGCATGAGCAAGCAATTATTGAGCTTGAAAGTTTAAGAACAAAAATAACACACAACTTTCTTAGCAACAAAATACACAATTGATTACCAAATAAAACTGTGCTTGCCAACAGTGCCGGCTCTAAATGACTATGAACTAATAAAATAACTCTTGTAAGTGAACATCTAAATTAAAATTAACTACTTACAATACTGGGACATATAGTTGTATCAGCAATTATGCTGCTGGACACAAATAAATAAATACATCTACATATATAGAAAATTGCGTATATAGTGGGAAGACAAAAAAGTTCACTCACTAGTAGTATTTATTACACATATGCTCCTATGTTGTTTTTGGTATGAGCATTAAGATTAAAAAAACCTTTTTTCAGGTTGTGGCGCCTATACAATAATTTGGAAACACAGTCACCTTTAAGATATCATGTGTATTATCATGTGATAGAGCTGGCTGCCCGAGTGGGATTTGTACGTGAAGTATTTACTGGTGTGGAACAATTACGAAAAGAATTTGCTGACAGCCCCCCTACCAATGAACAGATGCAGAAGCTCTACAGATTACTTCATCAAGTGTTGAAAGATCAGCATAGGTATGTAATATTTGATTTTATTAAGATTATTAAGACAATCAAGGTATATCAAGAACTGTGACTTTTGAGTTAAATAAAAATAGGAAGAACTTAATAGACATACAATTTACGTGATGACATATTAAAGTGTACAAAATGGGCACTCAAAGAATATTTCTATGCGCCAAACAGATGTGTCAAATGTGCTTAAGGATATTATAATACATCTCATTGACCTAAACAAGATCGCAGTACTCCAGAATGTAGTGCACTTTGCAAGGAAGCCCATCAGGAAAACTGGGCTGTGAAGTATACAGGGAAATATTGGATAGGTGAATAGTGAAGCAGTCTAGTAGCAAAATCAGAGCAGACCTATCCCAGCACAAGTCCCTAAAGTTAAGCTGCCACAAAATTCCAAACACATAAGTAAATATACAGAGCACCTATCTTCCAAAAAGGTAGGCCAAATTACTGCAATAACTAGTAAACATGAACTACAAGAATAAGTACAGTGACACTCAACATAATCCAAAAAAGATGGAAAAGACAAAACGGGTCATAAAAGAAACAGATAATGCAAATTTAAAATCATCCCTTATCACCTTGAAGAACTAGAACCTGTCTCAAGAGATAGACAACACACCCACTACAATAAAATTGATCTTACCAGACAAGCTGAAAGGTTCTACCTTATCGCACAGCAAATTAGCACACATATGATTCTCATAGTTAAATTTAATTAACCTTTTCTGCGCACATTTCCCGCGCGCGAAATCCGCAAAATCGCTGAATCAGACTTGAAACGACGCGGGCGGCGCGGATTATCTAAAATGGGGTCATCCTTATCGCATCCATGGATCCATAAGAATCAAAGTAACATTTCTAGAAAGCCATTGAACTGAGTTATTGTATTATGTATGATTGACGTGATTTTCTTGTTTTTTTTTCAACTAGTACAGATGTTTTTTCGAGGGAACCTAGAAAATTGTACTGGACACAGGTATATTGATCGTCAAAACAATAAGGATTAACAATTTACAGGTTTATAAAACACAAACAAATGAAACAAATTTAAAGCACTGTGTTCAAACATTTGAAGACACTTGAGAGCGCTATGGCGCTGCGCCGCGCCGGCGACAAACTGAACGTACTTGAAATTTGTATACACAAAAACTGAGTGACTCTCGTTCGATCTATAGACAAAGAGTTCTTTCTAATGAGTTACTTACTTCATGGCCTTTATTGACACCACAAGTCTTTTGAAAATATACTCTATGCTAATAGAAATAAGGTCGAACAAGTACGTCGACCGCTACTGGACCTATAGGGCCAGTGTGTATTTGAAGGAGACATTGCGCTGGACCTTAAGGTCCGTTGTGAGTTGCAGGGGCTAAGTTAAAATTGAAACTCATCAACACTTCACAATGATTGCACTCAGAGTAGTGATCTGGAATATAAATAGCCTGGCGCCAAATAAAAATGATTCATGAAGGTATAAAAACTAGACTTAGCTGTGATATCTGAAGCTCACCACACAGCTGCCTCTTGTGTCAGATTCCAGAACTATTTTACTTACTTCATTAACCACCTAGATGGAACTGGCCATGCAGAATCAGCTTTAGTTATCAGAAATATCTATTACCAGCTTCCAGAGTATAAAACTAAATTTATTCAAGCAACTTCTGTGTGATGGGACAGACTGGCACCATCATCTCCTCCTCAATCTATTGCCCAACAAAACAATCAAAGGCATGTTTATAGATTTCTTGAATACTCTGAAAATCGGTTCTTTGCTGGTGATGACTGAAATTCTAGGCAAACATCTTGGGGCTTTAGACTGACAGGAGAGGTAGACAGGTAAAACTGGCCATCGACAACACACACACACACACACTATTTAAGTGCACTATCATCTGCATAACCTACAAACTAGCCAACTGACCCAAATAAAAATCCTGATCTATTAGATTTTAATATCACAAGGGGAATGTCAAGACATTATTTCAAAGTTGAGTCACTATTACACACTATACACAGTCATTATTTTAAAGTTGAGGCCCTCTACTTATGACAGCATGTCACTTATGGTTAGCAGCACAGGCTGCTAACCATAAGTGACAACCTAATAGAGTATGAAGAATCTGAAATATTGTACAGCAAGTTACCAACTGGGACTCCTTTTTGAAAGTAATGGACTTTGAAAATTTGATGTGACCATCTCTTTGGCTTTGGGCTTCGCCATTGGACAATCATACAAGTCCATTGAGTCTATGACCACATAATCAAAGTGCTAAGACATCCAACATGCTTTTATCAAAGTATGGCATAAGGGGCTATTATGTAAAATATAGACTTACCTCCCACACGACTACTTCAACCTATTAGTCTTACCTGCTGGATACGGAATCTGAAGTAGTGATCGCTGAGCGGTAATAGCTATGGACTGGCCGCAAGCCGTGCCACAGGTCCATGGTTTGATACCCATTGCCGCGCCGGCTTGAGCTTCATGTTTTTGTTTTTGCGAAATCTAGCTACCCTCCTCACGTAGAAAATTTGTCGCCAAGAACCTAAGAGTGTATTCCGGCAGCAGTTCTTGTGAGCCAGTAAATTACAGGCACATGAGACTTAACAATTGTATATCTCAGGATGCCAAAAATAGCAATAAGAATCAAAGTTATATCAAAGACAAAGTCAAAATCATTTATTAAGTTTGGTGTCTACAAAGCTCTTAAGAAATTCAATTACAAAATTGTACGGTACAAATAATCTACCGCCGCATTCTACAAAAATGGTATAGAGCCACTTCGAGAAAAATGGGCAAGAAACTCAAAGCCATTATTTTTATGTCTTTAGCCTTGTATGGATTCCAATTTAAATTATCTTTACCGATATATGAAACCTGTGTGATATTTTCTTCTAATAAGATATCATATTATTCCAGTGACCTGGCATCAAAGGTTATGATAGAACTGCTGGGGACATATACAGCCGACAACGCGTCCCATGCACGGGAGGATGCCATCAAATGTATCGCTACTGCACTTGCCGACCCCAACACATTCCTGCTTGATCCTCTGTTAGCACTGAAGCCCGTTAAATTCTTGGAAGGAGAGCTCATATATGAGTTACTCAACATCTTTGTGTCTGAGAAGTTATCAAGTTATCAAGCTTTTTATAATAAGAACCAGGATTTTATTCAAGCTCAAGGTAATGATTATTCTTTTGGTATGCTGTAATGACAATGTTGATCTAAAATATGCCTATATGTATAACTGTGGTGGTTAGAGATAATATACCCATAGGCATAAAATATATAATTTTCATATTTAGAAGGTTTGTGGCGTAAATAAGAACTGATAACGAAGAAGAACTGAAAATAAAATGTGGCGTAAATGAAGCAGGAAGATATTCCTGTGGAAGTCGTAAGAGCTGACGAAGGTTATGGCAAACTTCCTGTATAATGGGGGAAGATTAAACGGTGGATTGTTCAAGTGTGGACGTCTTCAGGCTACTGATGTTATATGATGTGTGTGTCATGGTATGGCGTATTATAGATTGAATCAATAAGTTAGCTGTTATTTAGGTACCATCTAGGTCTTTTTCTTTGTGAAAGAATTATCTGGGTGGACGTACATTGATGTATACATAGGACTAGCATTTGAATACAGGCTGAACATGTAATATCTTATTTTGCAACTTGTTACTTGGTAGGCGGGCTATTTTCTGCACCCGTGCCGTCGTGTCACAAAGCTGAAGTGCCTTCCCGAATTTATATTATTACATCCAGTATGTAAGTACTCCTGGAATGCGTAGAATCTACTTCTCAACACTTATTTTCTTAATCTGAAGAAAATAAAAACAGTGTATGTTGAACAATTTGTTCGCAATTATGGAAGTTCTGAATTTAATATTATGAATTCAGAGAGGCATTGCGGGCTATATGACATCAGCTCATGTTTTTCAGATACAATTATTGTATATGCGTTAGAATATCGGTAATTCTAGTAATAAAATATCTACAATATTATATAAATAAGCTTTACTGGACATAAAGAGTATTGGACAAAATGCGCAGTTTGGACAACATTTGTATGGGACGTAAAACTTATTTGACACTATGCGACGAGAGGGTCCGTGTTTGTTTCGATAAAAGTGTTAGGGCGTCTCTCCTTCCATAGTTTCACTCACACATAAATAATAACATTAAATATGGCAATTACACTCACATTTTACCACGCACACACCACTTACACTAAAATTTACACTTGCAAACATGGGTTGCGCTGCAGGTTACACTAACAGATACACTTATTAAAACGCTGATCCATTGGGTCGTCGGATGAACTGATCTGTGTATTGATTTATACTAACCACCCAATGGTTTCCTTACAAAAACAGTCTGATTTAGGACAGATGCGTTCGAACGCGCCATGCCACCATTGTCTATCTTCCTTGTTTCCTGATCTGAGAGACTTGCACATTTTGTCTCACCTTTCGTAAAATGCATAAAAGTTTCATGTTCTTCATATATTTTCCAGGCCTTAATCATGACCAGAATGTGAAGAAAATGAGGATACTAACTTTTATGCAGATGGCAGAGTCGAATCCCGAAATTCCGTTTGATGATATTGTGTCAGAACTTCAAATTGAAGAGAAAGATGTTGAGGCCTTTATTATTGAAGGTAAGTTTAATTGTCCCATATTATTATTGTTACAATACAACGCTACATAATACCAATTTTCTTACCGACCTCAAACATTTCAAATTCATATTACAACTACTTTTTTGCGACAGTCGTGCTCGCTAATGGGATCATTTTAAAATCAATCTATTGTACTGTAGTTGTTAATTTGATTTTCAAATTAACTTAATAATATTGCATAATTTCTATTGTTCACTGTGCTCTTAGTCTGAAATTTAGAGACGATTTCCAGTTTAGACTCACACAACTTCATTATGTCAAAATATGAGTCTAGACTAAAACTTTATATAGTTCCACAGTCGAGTCCTTCTTGATGGAGCACGAGTATATGCTCAACGGAGAATGAGATGGTCTGAGTCATCAAGTAGGCTACTCAAGCTCTGCCTGACGCGTCAAAGCGATGAAAAGAATTTGCGGTTTAGTTTAGTACTTTTGACAATACCTCTGGCTCCTGTTTTCATATAATTCCAGATCTTTTAAATTGTTAAGCGTACGTTACTTAAAACTTGAGCCATGATAAAGGTCATACTTAAAATATTTATTTTGATAAATCGCTTAACGCGCTTTATTTATCGCTTCATTCTCTTTCAAAGTGACTAATATTATTAGTATTAGTATTTTGAAATACAACTAGCTATCACTAGTATTTTGTAAAAAAAATACGATAACATCCTAACAGAAATGAGCAGAACAGAACTTTTATCAGTAAATGACAACTTATAAGTAGGCCGACGATCCCACGAGTCAGATAAGGGTAACGAGTCAGATAGGGGGAAGAAATATTCTATTGCAACCTGTTTGGTATCTATGTCAATTCCTATATACCTTTATATATCCTTTTTTATCTGTTATCTATGCTTGTCTCATTCAATCATTCGTTCACAACTCTCGCATTTCATTAGACGAAGTAAACTCGCTGCGCCTGGAGTTTGAAATCTTGACTTTCTGATTGAAGGTGTCTGTTAACTCTATAAACGAGCTCTACTGCAATAGAAATATTGACCATGCTCGATTAGTGGACATTAGAGTCCAAACACGAAGGCAGTATTTTCCGACTGACAGATCGGGAACTAAACTTGACATTAAAATGATCTCACCTTGGCTTATGAACAGATGGATGCATGCATAGTTCCATATAGATAGCCTTAAGCGAGCTTTTAGGACAAAAAATATTTTTACTGTGCAACTGTTAGTTCAACGTAAGAGTAGTCATAGAGGTCAGTGAACCGAAATTATTACACGACTGCCCAAAAAAAGAAGTGTCATGTTTTTATTTCTATATGTATGATTGTGAGTGTTTCTTTCTTCCACCATAACTTCTAAGCGGCTTAAACGATTTTAATTTATAAGATGTTGTTAGATTCGTATTGATAGCGCGAGTGACGTTAGATACATAGATCTGGCGGATTTAAGACGCCATGTTGTGATATATCAAAATGAAAGCTTTAAAATAACGATTGTTTATATAACTTGCAGTTTTAATTTCAATGGAACGATGAAACGTTTAAGAAAAACAAATAATTTGAATTAATGTATACTCGTTTGACATTTATTTCACTACAATCAACCAATGTCAAAGTACATTACAAGTCCTTATATGGTTGTTGTATGTCCAGTGCTGAAGACGCGGCTGGTGCGCGCGCGCATGGAGCAGGCGGCGCGCGTGGTGCGCGTGTCGAGCACGATGCACCGCACGTTCGGGCGCGCGCAGTGGGAGCAGCTGCGCGGCGTGCTGCTCGCCTGGAGGGACAACGTCACCGCCGCCAGGGACGCCATGGCCTCCGTCACCGCCGCGCAGCAAGAATACGCGCAGCAGGGGACTAAAGCCTAAACACTATCGACTACTGACTACTCTACAGCACGCGCGCGAGTTTACTGCACACTGTATACCTCGGGAATGCGATTTATTGATTAATAATTGTGCGGAAATCCATATTTTAAAATAAAAAAATATTTTTAAAATTATGTCATATTATTATTTTAGAGTAACCCTTAAAAGGAATATTTTTTTTGTGTTTTTCTAAAATATTAATGGGATGTTTTCTTAAAATGTGTTTTATTTTTTAATAAGATATATATTAAGGAAAACACGTAAAGAGAAGTGTGCAGGCTGCGAGACCGGGTACTCCCACCCGCCTGCCTCTCAGCCCGGATGCATTTAACTCGCGCGCGTACTGTGTGTCAATCTTAGCACACCTGCCAGCACCTGTCTCGTCAATACTTCACAATCGTAGACTTTCTGTATGTCAATGACGCCAATACATTCTGCCACAGCCGCGCAAGCCGAGTACTCGCAACAGAGGACTGAAGCTTGAACACTATTGTCTATCTCACTCTCTACTGCTCGACAATCTGTATAATGTTAGCGAAAGATCTCTCATTAACTCGATGACTAAACGATCTCGAAGACTACCTGACTTATGAAGCTGAAATGAGGCAGGTGGCTTATGGAGAGTAGACGTCTAAGAAATAATTTAGCGACAAAGATGAATGAGGAGTTTTAATTTAGGGCTGTATAAGTGTACACATGGAATTACAATATAATTCAAGCTTAGTACTTTATAAATATAGATTTTAATCGTTTTTTTATTTGGAATTTGTTTTGATTAGTAAATTGCTTTGATGCTTATTAGAACCTCTCGCGTAGACTTTTTTATTTAAAATAATAACAAATAGTCCTAACACAGAAATCGAACATTGTCAAAGTGCGGATTGAGCCTCGCTATTTTAAGGCTCCGCATAGCAAAATACTGTAAAAGAAATAAATGTTTTAGGTTTTCAATATTTGTTGTTGAGAAGATTGTGCATAATATACAGAACTTTAAATTCCTTACTTAACTATAACTTATCATGTTCTCAGCTGAATATTATTTAAGTTTTGACGAAACAGATGCAGTTGCGATTTGTAATGTAACATTGTAGCTCGTCTATTTTGTATTAAATTGTACGTTATAACATTTCGTTTTTTATTGAACCCTTAAATCACATCATATCAGGACTGATACTAATACAAAAAGAAATAAAATTTTATTTTGCATGATGAAATGATATTAGGCAAGCCAGCTGCGGGCACCCTCTAGTAATCTGTCGCCAAGCACCTAATTTGCTCTAGCAGCTGTTCCTTGAGAGTCAGTTACCAATCTACATCAAAGCTGCTAGATTCTTCGATTACGTGATCGCTTGGATCGCATAATTTATCAAAAGCTAGCTTAGCTAGAAAAATATCAAGTGATCTATCTAAAAATATCTAGTCTACGTAGTCCGGTAAACACATGGAAGTAATAAGTACTACGTACACACGTAGTTCTTATTACTTCCATGGGTAAACACTAGTATACACTTTGCTAGGTAATGACCACAGAAAAGAATAGTATTTTATATCTCTATGGTAATGACAACATTAAAATTTATAACCTTTTTTAGGTCTAAATTTTTTTTTAAATTGAAGATAGGCAATCATTTGGCCGCTATCTCACCTGATGGAAAGTGATGATGCGGCCGTAGATGTATCATGCTTGCCTAGAAGATACGTATTCACTCTAGACTTGAAGACTCCCAAGTTATATATATAATTATATTCCTATTATATATTGTCACACGAAGATAGACAATATAATCTATAAATTTTTGGTTCACACATTGCACCATATAATGTTCAATATATTACGTTTAAGGAAAGTGGTGCATGTACTCGTTTATATAGTTATTTTTTCGGTGTATTACTTTTTCATCTCTTATTAACCGGAGCATTTACATCGCGCGGGCTTATACATTGCCCGCTGTATTAAAGGCAGTGCCTTCGAAGCGCTTTCCATTCAAAAGTAGTTTCGTAATATTTTTAGTAGAAATATTACGAATATATGAATAAAAAATATATTTTGCATGCATATCATTCATCTTATTATGTATACTTCTGATTTGTGATTTAATAATTATTTATTTATATTTATTATCCACATATATTATTTATAATACTTTTTTGGCGTAGATACGTTGGGTCCATAGGGAACCGGGCTAACCGTGTTTTCCAAAACTTATCAGAGCGCTTGGACAATGCGACGCAAAATGTTGGCCCCTACTTAGCTCAAAAAATAAACATTGCAATGCATCAGGGCAATGCTGCCAGCATGCTGGGCATGCTGCCAAATAGTAGTGGGCTGGAGCATTTGGACTGCCTATGAGTCTGCTATGGCTTATACGTTGTCTAAATGCTTTTATTGTAGTAGCCGTAGTTTTGTTGGTATATAGATCGTAGTATTTTGTTAAGCCATAGCGCCGGTAAAAATTATGAAATGTGAAAATAGAAATTCACATAGGTACAATACGATTTTTCTAAATAATTTTGAAAAATGTATAATTCATCGGAAAACTTAGATATAGAAAAACTTATTAGCTACAAGTGGGTACGAGGGCATGCCAAATTTCACCGAGTTTGTACACTTGATATCTTAAATAATATAATAAAGAGAAAAGATTTGATTGTTTGTTTGCATTGAATATGCTCTGAAACTATACAGGACCGATGTGAACAATTCTTACACCATGAGAATCCAACATTATCCCTGATGAACATAGGATTTAGAAGACTTAAAAAAAAATTGGATCAGTATGATAACTTCAATAATGTAACCTTACCTGCGAAAAAAATTACCAAAAAATAGAGCAAAGTGATGTACCACAATTTTATAGAAGACATCAATATCTATAGAAAAGTCTAGATTACTATAAGTCTCACTATTACACACTAACTACTTTTGTGTTTAAATTAATAGATCTAATTTATAATTTTTTTGTTAAATACACGTGCGAAGCCGGATCGGGCCGCTAGTTTATTATAAGGCGAAACTGCGTTTGTATGGAAAGGGCTTAATGAACACTTCTTATAAGTAGTTAGTAAAGTAGTAGTAAATAATAATCATGACAATGAAGGTACATACTAAAACCTCTATGATAATAAAACGAAAATTGGAATTTATCCATTTAAGTTTCGGTCATTGATCCTATGATATGACTACTTTCCTTATGTATAATGAGCTTTAAGGGTATATTTTAGACGAACGCCCCCATACAAAACGCAGCTCCAATCTCATTTTAATAATAGCGAATAAAACTCAATGATTTTTTACCTACGTAATCACCTACCCTAATATCTAGGTTTGTGGTGCATCAGATTTTCATTAAATTATACAGTTTTGAAATTACACTAGCTCAAAAACTCGTAATTTTAGATAAAAGGAAGACCCAACTTTAAGCATCTCTTTCAAGAAAAATAAGCATGTTTTTAATATTTCTATTGCACCAAAAACATGGGGAATATAATGAACTTTCTATTATGGAAAGTTATTTATACATGTGTACTTTACTTTTTAAATAAATCTGGAGCTACGAATAACTGTCTCAAACTCCTAAAAACGAGTGCTATATACTAAACGCTATATAATAAAAAAAAAAATATAGTCCAAAAGAAAAAGGATTTAAGCCAGAAACGATAGGTCTAATAATACACTATATTTACATGTAAGTTTTTTTTAGTAACAAGTTGAGTTTATATGAAAGTTCACACTTTGGCTGGCGGGTATATGTCCTTAAGGATAAAATTATGTAGAAATAACCTGAAAAACCCTAGTGTTTTTTTCTGTGCGTCTTGCTCAGTCTTAGACAAAGAAAGCTTTACTTAGAAAACTATCGCGAGTTTTGTCCATTATGACTAAATAGGCACCCGGCTGGGACTCGCGTTATATTTACCGGATAGATTCCGACCAGTTTCGGGCTATATTGTAGCCCTTCGTCTGGGAGTCACGGTCGCGCTCGCCGCCTCGCGCAACAGTCCCAGCCGGGTGCCTATTTAGTCATAAAGAAAGCTTTCTTTACTCTATGTGCTCAGTGCTGTGTGTTTGACACTTTTGACAATCCAAAGAAATATCAAACTTCTTTCAAGCAAATTGTCAAGTTTGGAACCCAAAATTCTGTCAAAATCCCCAAAAATTACTTCTCATATTTTACAAAGTATTTCTAAGAAAACAAGAGATAATAAATGGATTGCATTTACGAAGGGAACAGTTGCATCCGGCACTTGTTCCGGTCATTCGTATGTGCGACATTGTCGCTGCTGGTAGGGCTCCACGTGTACGCGTATTTCTGGGGCCCGCAAGAATCCCTCGATGGGAGCTTCGGAGAGGTCAAGTATGTGGTCATGCAACTCACAAGAGGGCTCTCGGAGGTAGGTTGGTATCGTAGGTCTTTTCCGTGTTTGCCACGAGCACGGATGCCTTGTAGTAGTTAAGCTGAATTACTGTGTTCAGTAAATATTCGTAATACCCACATAATTAAAACTCACCGTGGGACACACTTTGAATTTCTTATCAGAAAAATCGCTAAGCTTGTTCGACTGGGGTATCAAATCCCAAGCCCTTACGTCTTAGACGTTACGGTCATGCCACTAGACATACTGCCTATTTGGTCTCTTTTACCTTCAAACTCAAGAAGACTGCTAAATTATATTACTATTGTAGGAACTGGACGGCCTATGTCAAGCAAAAAATAAATTATGTACTTAGAAGAAGTTCTTATACTTTGAATCGTATCTAAATAAGTTGTTGAATGTGGTAAAGGTAAACCGTAAGCACGATCGCCTACAACACGAGATGGAGCGCATATCAGCGATTCTGCCGGCTGTGGCGGCGGCGACGAACAAAGTTAAGGACTCAATAGAGCCGACCCTGCGAAGAAACAATCGCCAGGCCCTCGAAATGCGGGACTATGACCGCCAGGTGAACTGAATATTCATATACCTATTTATGAAAAAATCCTCGTTTTCTAGTAGTTGACTCGTATTTATGTAAATATATATATATATATATATATTAGTGTAGCTAATTACTCTGAACACTAAAGTATATCCGAACATTACTCGCGCTCAGCGCTCGGCGGCATAATTGTGTGGTGGCAGTAATTCCCCGGGCTAAATCGTTCCACTGCTACTAAAGTGCTGTGTGCGAAAATAATATTTCACGCTAATTTGGCGACAGATTTTCTTACTTGAGGGCCAAAGCAAGCCAGGCGGGCATTCGCAAAATGCCCTACCACCATGCTATAGCGATTGCCATCCAAAGACAACCGGGACCGACGACGGCTTAACGATTCCTCCGAAGCACGGAAGCGCTCAGCAGTAATGTCACCAACGGTCACCCATCCAAGTCATGACCGAGGCGGACGTTGCTTAAGTTTGCTGAACGGTTCAGAACGGCTAAGCAAACTTCGTCTAAAAATATGATTATATTTATTAAAAATATAACAATATTTTTAATAAATTACGCAAAAAATTAATATCCAAATTATAGGATTGTAACTCCTTCCTATTTCGAGACCCGTGTCATAACACTGACAGGCAGACAGTGGAGTTTCAGTACAGGGTTCCGTTTAGCCCTTTTAAAAAATACGAATTTCCTGGTGTTTGTGAGCCGATCTTTGTGGCGTTTGTTCAACAGTGGACTTCTTTCGGCTGATGATGAACTCATACCACAGACCAGGTTCATCTACATAGATTTTTGGTATTAGATGGCAGACTACGCTCTGGAAACGGTCGGTGCGAAAGTCGTTGATACGGGTGACACCATAGAACACACGACGTATGAGTCGCACGTGAGCTGGGCGCTCCATACCCTGGTCGCGTGGGTCTGCCGCGGGTGCCTCGGCGCCCGAGCCATGATCCGACCAGGGACGCTGCCGGGCGAGTGCTGGGCCTTCAAAGGACCCAGAGGCGAGGCCACTATTCGCTTACCGGGAGCTGTGCGCGTCAACAGCATCAGCATTGAGCATATACCCGCACATATATCGCCGACAAGGTTGGTAATATTTATGTAAATTTGAGTGTGGGCAAATATACCGACATACCTACATGTTTACAATAAAGTCATTAGCAGCCCTAACGTTTGCCGTTGAAGTATTGCGGGGTGTTGTCATATCTCTCCATATTGTCTTGAGGATCCCAGTGTACGATGTGAGCTCTTCAGAAGGCATTTCTTCCACCTTTTACTACTTTTATCTTCGTCGCCTCTTACGTAGGAATGACGACCACAGGATGAAGTTATGTAGGGGAGAGGGGGGGGGGGGTCGGAGGGGGGGTTACTAATTACCAAGCTTCGGTAACATGGCAAACACCCCTAATGGGAAGCGTTGTCTCTGTTCAACGGCGGATTTCGTGGCTGTTATAGTGGTAGTAGAGGATTGCAGATTAGAGCCTATGTTCAGATTTTCCACTAAGTCCGTTCAAATTCTTGAACACTCATAATGTATCCTTACTAGGTATTTTGCCATTTCAGTATCTTGGTTCAATGATTCAAATCGACGGTGTGCGTTAGAAACAACAGGATATACTTATGCAGGATGGATGTATTACAGGTCTCTGGGTACCTACCCAGGTCACCTACCTACGCATGTGACCATGAATGCTTAAGCGGAAAATTTCTCAGACGAATTGTCATGTATTGATCGGAATCGTGGGCAACAAAATAGGCAGATCAAAGAAGAGATGCGAGTTTTTAACTTCTATGAAAGAATGTTTCAGAAAATTTGATAAGCATACATTGGCTTGGTATGGACACCTGACGAAGCACGAAAAATACGTAGTTATAGTCAACTTAAAGAGTGTGGTATGAATGTGGACAGAAAGGGACGACAATCTCCGACGATAGTATGATTGGACTGCGTAAAGGGCGATAGTGTATGATTATGAAAGGTGTTTGTATTAAGATGACAAGTAATAAAATAAAGTTGAAGAAGAATCCATGTTGTGCAGAACAAGGCAAACATTTGAGCGAAGTCTTACGTAAGACGAGACGTAGTTGAAGTTGCTTCTGCTGGAGCATGCTTTTAGCCTAGTTTGTCCCACAGCAAGATATGAGCCCATATATTGTAAAAGATAGATATTAAGTAAATGCTATACACATATGCAGCTGATGTTTCATCCGACAGGGAAATATCTTCAGCGCCACGATTACTCCAGGTTGAAGGCATGGAATTCCGCCGAGACCCATACCCTCACGACTTCGGGAGTTTCGAATACGTTAAAGACGGGAAGCCGATCCAATATTTTGAGGTACTACATCCTTCTTCAAAGTCTTACAACTTTGTAAAAGTTCGAGTGCTTAGTAACTGGGGGCATCCCGTTTATACATGCGTGTATAGAATCAGAGTTCACGGGGACTTGGAGTCGGGTGCAGGGTACAAGAATACAGACGAGGAATTGCAAATTGACAATGAAGAGGGGTCTAAATACTAGTGCGAATATTTTCTATTAGGTTTTACATAGATTTTTAAGCTAAGTTTTTGCATTATTGTTTTGTTATGTGGAACATTATTAGTTTTAAATCGTGGGGCTTACTCTGTGTAACGTCATATTGTATACTTTCATGTCACTTATAAAATAAATCGTATTTTTTTTCAAAATGCGTAATATTTTTGCATCAGTATCCTTTTATGTTGACAATAGGTTTTTTTTGCTAATATCTATTACGTTAGGCCATTATAGCCAGGTGGCCGCTGCCCGGTTAGCCGGCCCATTGTGTCTTGCACAAAACGAGAGAAAGCCATGCACCGATGCCATGAAGCCGTTGATTTTAATCTGGGCGTCCACCGTCCGGCAGCAGGACTATAAAATGCAGCTATTGTGCACCGGACAATGCGACAAAACACATAAATTAACATGAGAGCAAAGTGATCATGAGCCCCCGCGGCGCACACACTAATGGGTTGACCGAGCCAAACCAACGCTACGGTCTTTTGTAAGTCGGCTACCTACGCAAAATGTCTCTGGTTAATACTTATGAAACGATATTTTAGGAATATTCTAAATATGATATGTGGGTAGCAATTTTGCTATATAATACTGACCTACAACTACATGCATAAACTGTAGGTAGGTAATTACCTATTTGTTTTTAACATATATATATATAAATAAATGCGTATAACGTGGGTAGAGCAATGTGCTGCACCTATCGCTTTCTTTTAAATATTTTTTTTATATACTGGGTGGTAAGCGATCACTGTCTTCTATAGACATTTGCAACGCTTGTGGAGCCGCTCCGGCGCGTTGCCTTGTCTGAAGAACTCTTTTCGCTCTCTTCTTGCAAGTGGCCCATACCGTCGCTCCCAGTGGCCGCTCGACTAAAAGATGTGATTAGAAAAAATACCGACTACCTATATCGTCCAAGTTAATTAATTATGTCTTTGTCTTAACATTTTATTACAAACATGTATTATTATCATTAAATATCGAGTGAAAATGCAAAAGTATGTGTATGTCCACTGGACTTTTATGGCTGCGTGGGTTTAAACGTGATCTCTATCTAGGCCTACGGTAGTTAACTATCTGCCCAGCTTTTCATTATAGTCAAAACTATAATAAAAGAAAAATAACAGACTCTATTGTTGTATCTAATTTATCTACCGTGCCAATGAGGGTTTATGGATATACGTAGAAAACTTCTAACTTTGATTGATGCATCTTAAGACAAAGAACGATTTGGTGGGTGCCGCCGCAGTGTCAGGTATTATGCCAAGAAGCAGTTGTTTGCAAATACTACTGTGTTTAGACGCGAAGAACAAATGTCATGGAGTGGTAGTTCATCAAAACATCAGTATTACGCCTGCCCTATAATTTTACAACAAAATTGTTAGGATTGTCACATAGAGGCGAAACTTATATGAAAATTGCAAATATGTTTGAGAATTTTTCTAGTTTTCTTGCAGTTCGAACTCAAACTTATCACTCGACAAGTTGCACAACATATACATACATGCTAATGTTTTCTGGATTGAACGCGGTATAAGATGTCATTGAATACCTAAGGCACCTAAGCTAAGTACCAGGTTCACTTTGAATCAACCGAGTGTTCAAGAGTAAGCGCCCAAAAGATGTAAATTCAGTAAAAACTTTAAATCATCTCAAGTAAATTGATAAACATAATATGTTAACTGAAGAAAATCTAATAGGGAGTTGTAGGTATTTATTACTGGCTACAACAGCTCTCAATCTAGCAAAATTATTACTTAACGTGCTCACTACGGGAGTCGAGACTCGCAAATGACCAGTTTTTTTTTCTAGCACATAAAATTATAATGTTACACGTGTAAAAGGACAGGACAACCGAAAAATCGCCATCGTTAGGCTCGTTCATGCAAAAGTTTCAATAGGTGCGCACATACTTACTTACAGGGGCCTTTCTTTTGTGGTACTTGAATGTAGTCCTTTCTCTTTGACAAATAGATCGAAGTCGTAAAGGGTAAAAGTAGCTCACCGTGAAACGGATCCTTTTCGGCTGGTTCCGCCTACGTGGCCTCCTCAATATTAATGATGTGATCTTAGTTCAAACGTCTCTCGCAGTTTCTTCTTGACGCGTATTAATGAACCATTTGTGTCCACGTTCGGTCACCTATTCTCTAAGTTTGTTGAGTAAGTAAATAGCGAATAGCTCGTGTTTTGTTATGTATATGTATTGTTGTAAGATCAGATGTGGTTGTGTTCTTATACATATATCTATTTTCAGTCTTTACGACGCTTCTTCCAAGGTAGGATTCTTCGTTATGTAGATTTTTCTTGGGGCTTCTCGTCACCAGCTAGTTTGCTCGCGTTGATGTCTTTTTGACCTGCATAAATGAATGCTCTCAATATTTTTTTCTATCTCTAACTGTATTGAATGAGATTGTACATAATTCGTTTTTAAACTATCACGGTGTGAAGATTCCATGGAAAATTTAAAGTAAAAGTTCAAGTCTTCTACGGGATATTTATAATTTATATTTTTAGCTGGAATGGGTAATTGTTGTAGATACTTGATGTGATTCGCGAAAGATAGATAATTTAAACATACATCTGACGAACACATTTAATACTAATGTTAGTTATTTATAATGATTATTAGCTTTAACCTTTAATACTGTTTTTTTTATGGTTATAAGTACTTTTACCGTATATATTATAACATAGTTCCTAAACTTTTATACCAAGCATTCCCACTAATATAATATAAAATGATCTATTAGTTTTTAGGATAATCGCAAATTTTATGATCATATTATGAACAATAGTACCACACCGTATGAATAAATTATTTATTCGTAGATACACTGAACCTAGCTAAGTAGCTAGGTAAAATAGCGAAACAATAATTCAACTTTGAATTTCTTAAATTTACAAATTATTGGAATACAAAATGTTTTGCCCCGGGCGGGAATTGAACCCGCGTTCAATTCCCGCGTTCAATTCCCGTTTGAATTTCTTGTTAAAGGACGTGATTGTCCACCTGCATGAAGTAGTTATGTACGACCCTGTAGAAATGACTGGAGATTGTTGCTTAATAGGTGGGTATTTTGCAATTGCCTGTAAAGAGAATCTGTCGCCAAGCGCCTGTGTGTTCTGGCAGATGTACTTGAGAGCCAGATCCCATTCTATATTCAGCCTGTTTAGTACCTTCGACCACATCATCACTTTCCATCAGGTGAGATTTTGGCCAATGGCTAACCATTGATAATACAAAGTCCACGTCCACTTTAGTCCCTTACGTATCACGCGAAGCCGATATCGTCCATTTATGAATGAAATTCATTTGTTATCATTATCTATGATGCGTATTGATTTATCATGGATGACTCAAAGAAAACTATATAAATACAATAAGCACTAATCACACTAATATGTGTGTATATATGTTGTAATATATAATGTGTGTTCAGTGAAGATGTGAGTGTGTATGTTTGTTACTCCTTCACGTTGAAACGGCTGAACTAATTTAAATGATACTTGGAATATAGACAGTTTAGTTCTCGATTAAGAGTTTAAATACTTTTCATCGTCTTCACTTTCATCCTTTTTTACCAAGGTTAAACCTTGCAGGGCGCGCGGTCGTGAGGTTATATGAAGTAGCTATACTTAATTTATTATTGTAATACCAAGTTATACTTATTTCAAGGGGAAAATTTATTTGAACACTTCTATTTTATATACAAAAAAGTTGATACATTTCTAACAATCACTAACCCTAATCGGTTGGATGCTGGCCCTAATTGGTGCTCGCGACATAAAGGGCTTATTGTGCCTGCGCGCTCAAAATATTGAATGATATTAATAAGCGTTTTTGGTCTATCGCCCGTGAAAAGGAACTGGTAAAGGATTGCCGGTAATAGCAGTGCGACATTGAAAGTAATCGTCCAAGCGTTCTCTGAGCTTCCGCATGCGTGTGCCCTGAGCGATAAACCGGGGCGGGGGCGACTAACCTAAGTTAGGTAGAGATCGTGTAGTAAAGAGGTTGGTGTTGGTCAGAAGTCTTCTATTGGAAAAAAAAATGTTGCTCTTACCTACTTAGTCATGATAAAGAAATTCACATAAAAAAATGTTTTTTATTGCTGATTGGCTAGCCTGTGACCACTATATCACCTGATGGTAAGTGATGATGCAATCGAAGATGTTTTTTAGACTTATTTCTAAGTAAGTCTAAACAACATACACATTATTCTAAACAACACCTAATTATCTAAACAACAACAACAACAGAAGTGACGAAAGCAAAACGCCTTAAGCGCCTTCTGCTAAATATCCATAACAATGAACTCACAGTTTATCGTAGGTAATTCCACTGTGATCATGGATACGTCGGATTATAACCTAAAAATAAAAGAACTTTTGTCAGACGAGAGCACATACAAACCAGTAAAAAGCGATCCAACAGCTAAAATGGTAACAAAAACTAAGGAAATAATTTGTAAACACTCCGATACTCTTGGGTTAGACGTCACGGCACTGGTACCTTCGTGTGTGAAACCACCAAAACTGTATGGATTACCAAAAATACACAAGACAGACGTTCCTTTGCGCCCAATTGTAAGCCAAATTGACTCTCCAACATACAAACTAGCTCAACACCTTGCTAAAATACTATCTCCACTTCGCGGTCAAACTAGTGCGCATGTCAAGGATTCTTACCATTTTGTCAGTCAAAAATCTACAATAAACTGATGATGAAGTTATGGTTAGCTTTGATGTACAGTCGTTACTCACCAACCTACCTGTACATGATTGCATTGAAATTGTCAAGAAAAGACTAAGTGAGCATGACCTTCCCATGGAATATGCAGAACTACTGGAACATTGCCTAACATCTGGCTATCTATTCTGGGAAAATAACTTCTACATGCAGATTGATGGTGTAGCTATGGGCTCTCCAGTCTCCCCCGTTGTTGCCGATATTTTCATGGAAAACTTCGAGGAGAGAGCTCTCTCCACAGCTGTGGCTATGCCGAAGATCTACAAACGGTACGTAGATGATACTTTTACCATCCTCCCCAGTAATAAAGTTTCTGCATTTCTAGACCATCTAAACTCCTTACATAATAAAATTCAATTTACAATGGAGCCTGAGGTCAATAAATGCTTAGCTTTTCTTGATGTTTTAGTCATCAGGAATCCTGACAACTCCCTTAGTCATACAGTGTATAGGAAACCCACCCATACAGATAAATATCTCAATGGTAACTCCCATCACCATCCATGTCAGTTGGCTACCGTAGGCAAATCTTTGTTACAGAGAGCACATGGCATCTGCGACACTGACCATCTCAAGAAAGAGCTTCAGTATGTAAAACAAGTACTGCGAAGCAATAATCACAAGCTCCCACGAATGCGTCACAGAAGCCGGCCCAAGCCTTCCACAGTTGAGCGACAACCTGCCATCTTACCTTACATCAAGGGTGTCACGGACAAAATTGGTAATATCTTAAGACGAGCTTCAATAAAAACTTACTTCAAGCCGCACAAGAAGATCAACCAATTTTTAAGACCTGTTAAGTGCAATATTCCCCTACAAGATGCAGGTGTTTACAAACTTGATTGTGAATGTGGGCTGTCATACATTGGGCAAACAAAGAGGAGCGTTGGTATACGGGTAAAAGAACACATTGCTGACATGAAGAACAGACGCTCGACCAAGTCCGCGGTTTGTGAACATGCCCAGGACAAACCCAACCACTACATTCGGTTCGACAAGCCACAAATCCTCGCTAGAGAGAACCGGTTTATGCCAAGAATGTTACGCGAGGCTATTGAGATCAAAAAGTACCCAAATTTCAATAGAGATGATGGTTGGCAAGTACCACCTGCTTGAGATCCTGTGATCAAATTAATTAAATCCCAAGGCCGACACAAATCTGCAAGACCTCTGGACACTGTGAGCGAATACTGCGTGAATAGGGAACGTTATGATTAATATATAAAATTCTGACGGTAGACCAAATAATTTCTTAATAACTTATGTGACAAAGTGTTTGAAACGTCGGGATAAAATAATGAAAAATATACGCGATTTAAACCGTTTAAAGTTGTTTAATTACTATGTGCAACAATCGCGAAAACCTAAGACAACATTACCGTAGGTACCTATATATGCGATTGACAATAACTATTTATCTATGTAATGGCTACTTATCTATGTCACCTTTAAATGTCAAATGAAAGATTGTCTTGTCTTTTTATGCACAAGAATTTGTATTTTAATAATTATTATAACATATTTGACATATTTAAAATTATTGTTATGATGATGCGGACTTTATTCTATAATTTTTATGTATTTTGAATATTATTTTTTAATTTATTTGATTTTTACTAAACAATTGTATTTTAATCTAATTTTGACATGTTATTATTTGAGTTTTCTCATAACTTTTTATCTGTTAGCAGATAATGGAAAAATGTATTGCTTATTTAATATATGTACCTACCTATATAATATTTATATTTTTGTGTAACAATTAATATATGACTTGTAATCAAAGTATTATCAATAAATGAATGTGAATATGAATATGAATAATAGTAGTAGCTACTTACGTATTATAAAAACAGGAAACAACAAAAAACAGATTATGTTATCGCGTTTTCTATCAGCAGACGCATGTGCAGTTCTAACTTTCTCCTCTTGATGGATTGGTATTAAAACATTTAAATGTTATTTTTTCAATAAAAGTACTCGCTATAAAAGCTGTAAAACTAAAAGTCACAGTCCGCGATAAAATTTATCGCTTATATCTGTAACTTGGACTTTACACTTACTTAGCTGCTGTGTGCGTAGGTGTCGCCCAGGGATTCATTTTAAATAGTCTCTGAAGGCATTGTTTGGGACAGGCTTTGTCCCGTAACATCAGACATACTCGTGTGCGCTTCACCAACTCTGATGAATGTCACCGTCAGGAAATGCGCTTTTAATAGCGAAAACATCAGAATTACAAGTCATCGCGATTCACTCCATTGCCTTCGGGCAAAAGGGGTTTGTTGTTATCTCTTCAGAGTTTCATTTTAGCTGTTTTATACAAATAACTGTGTGCAGGCAAACCCATTCCTAAGGCTATATTGTTACTCTCAATATATTATGACAAAAAATTTAAAGGGTTTAACTTTTTTGCTGATCGTATATTGGTATCACCAGATTATTATTATCTCAAGTTTTTGAATAAGTATAGATATGTGTACAGGGGATAGAAATACCTGTACTAAATCATATGTCCTATATTAAAGTTTTGTCTAGGCACGAGGTAATTGTCATGCCATCAAGGTAAGTAGGAAACAATTTCTTCACAGATTGCTTTACTTTCAAGACAAAAAATCTGCAAATAAAAGTAGGATGTGTGTGTAATGGAGAGTTTTAACTCATTATGTGAAGGGCAAAGCGAAGGGTTCGCGGCAGGTACGTCCGTATGGCGCGATCGGCCCTTCATAATTTAGAAAAAGAGCCATTTATTAAACTAGAGCCCTTAGTAATTATTGGGACTCCATTCCGACATATTCGCTATCGCTACCTGCCGGCAATTTGCCATTCGGCCCTTTGTCTGGCGGCGTGGCGCCCTAAAGGGTTCTAATTGTAAATGCAGCGTGTAACGATGCGGCCTTTTATTTGGAAATTTCTCTTTCGCGGTGGTGAGCTTGCTGGACGCAATATGGCGCGTTTTTTTTTATCACGGGCAAGGGTGAGCAATTAAGTGGATACAACATGCCTTTGTTGGGTTTTTGCGGTTGATCGATAGTAATTAAATTACCACAGACATCAAAGTATCGATTGTTAACAATACATCATGCGTTCCTTACATTTTATACATTTCCGAACAGGTAGAGCTAATTACGGAGATTATTTTATAATTTTGCAACACAAAAGTCTGTTGTCTAAAACTAAGAATGAAGGTACTTAATAATTTTGGAATTTATAAGGTAGGTACATTTTGGTTATGTAAAAATTTCAAACTTATAATTATTATGCAGTATAATTACGGAACGAAAAAAGTTTGTCCGCTTTAGGTCAGATTTTCGTTAAGTTAGATTATTTTATAGACTGAATTTCTAAGACAGATTTGAGTTTCTTTCGTTATAACTTAAATACAACATACATTCACATGTTTCACAACAAAGTGTAACTGATATAGGTAGGAATACGTAAATATACATCCCTAACCATATAGTTCGGAAATTATTATATTTTTCTATGAAACGATGACAGTTTGTTCCGTGTAAGTTATATAATATACATAGAAATAGCGTTATTTGACCGTATAAAATTTCACGGCATGGTCTGGCTAGTGTGAGCAAACAGTGGCGCGGTGGCGTCCATCTCGCCAGTTTGTCCGCAAACATCGGATCGAATGAATATAGACAAGCGTGTTTGTGATTGCGGATCGCGTTACAACAACAAATAACTGCTGCTTATAGACAGCGTCCTCGTATCGATAACCAGCTTTCAGCGCCGGCAGCGGCAACCCCCTTCCATGCCCACCCCCGCGTCTAATTTGATGCAGTTACCATGGCGACGTTGCACTCACCCCTACGCACATTACGCACGAGAGACCATAAAAAAACAGAATAACGGAGAGCAGAAAACTTATACGACATCACCCCGGTTCCTGTCGACTCGAACGTCCGAGTGTTCCCTTCTTTCAAACATAATTTATGGTTTCGGGGAAATAAACATAAAAAATAGAAAAGGAAAAACGACAGCACGCACGATAAAAAAGCTCGTCGTAAAAGTGCGAGAGGCGCGGGGTCGCGCCGCCCAGTCGCCGAGTCGGGCGGCAACCCTTCCGCCCGCCTTGTCCCGCCTCTCCCCACCGCACTAAAGGGTTAGGGCGACTTGCCCGGCCAACCCTTCTACATGATCATTCACTTACCTATCGAAACTACTATATGAGCTTGCTGAACAAATACTTAGAAAAGTTTGGAAATTAACTATATATATATCCATGCAAAAAGTAACTGTTATGATTAAGTAGTGATTGTATTCTTTATAAAATTTATTACATGTCTTTTCGTGAATTCCATGATTTTCATTACATGTTGTCTATAAAAAATAAATGTCAAAGAGAATAATATAAAAATGTGAAAAGAGTATAATCACGTTGGTTTTGTTGCGAGTAATGCAAGCACTCCCGGGAGAGTCGTCACATCACGGTGCCATATTCCAAAAATGCGTTGGCAGACCGGAGGAGGACCCCGGTAACGAGAGCTTAATGTAAATGTGTTCCATGGCGTCCGCCACAGCTGATTCTATAGTTACTAAGTACGATGCGGATGACCATGGGTGAGTAGTTTGGAGAAGGGTGCCGTTGGTCGTTTACAAATGAAATGTGGCTAAAGTTATCATTTCTCGCAAGTCGACAGATTCTGTAGCCGATATATATTGTTTTTTGGATGTGTTTTGTATACGAGGCCTTAACTAGATGTTACTCGAAGTGTAATTCAATACTAAATGTTTTTAAAAATTACACCTCTTAAAAAGTAGGCCGCATGGGTGGCGGGCGAGGGGCTTAGTACCTACTAAGGTTCCATTTTCTCACACGGAACCCTAAAAAAATGTAGCGACATGTACTCGTAAGTTCGTTCAGACTTCAGAAGTCATTTTTGAACTATTAATGTCAAATAAAAACCAAAATAGTTCAAAAATAGCTAAGATACGGATAAAAATACTTAAAATTCTTACATAACTAACAAACACGCTTGCGTGTTGGTTGTGTAGCATACGAGAGCCAAATTAGCAGCATGCCACTTACACTATACTATCTCGCAAAGTTGTTTTAAGTCTGATCACATTCGATGAATAACCATGTGTGGTATATGTTTGTGTGGTATTGTTGAATGTAAATGGTTTATGTAGAAGGTATTATTTGTACAAATAGAGTTCGGCCGTGATTTGGACGCGGGCAGCGTCGTTAGGCGACCGCGGGTCTCGCCGCGCGGACGACGACGACGCGCCGACGGGCGGACGGCAGTATCCCCTCGCATCCTGCCCTGCTGTATCCTCGCCCTACGCACACCGACAATCATAATGAACAGAGCCTTCCATACTTTTTATTTTAACAACTTTCGCGTAGGATAAAACCACAAAACCTGTTCTGTCATCTCTTTATCTGTGACAAAACTGAACTACTATAAACATTTAAACGTTCACTTTCCAATTTATATTAATTGTTAGTAGGGCTATTATCAGGGTAGAGATATTAGTACCTATCATGTAGATTATGCACTAAGATTATTCTGCGACCTAGGGAATAACGCAGTGGGGCAATATATTGAATCTAAAGTTGTGTCTCGAGCGTAACGAGGGATTAAAAACTAAAATTATGAGCGCTGTGAAGGATTTAAGCTTTCCCTATACAAAATAATGACATATTTATACTTTTATTTATACACCAGTTGAATCAAAGCCAGCCAGTTCAAAACCTATAATAGTAATATAAAATGAGGACCTCCTTGCCAAAGGCAGAAAGCGGAAAATTTAAGTAAGTATAGTTGCGAAAGACAGTAAAGACGCTCTAAACTTCAGTTCTATCATTGTTTCTGCACAGGAATACAAAGCTACCTTGTACTATGTCTCTATGGTATACTTAAATAAATTCTAATAAAAATTTCAAGTGACAAAGTGAAAAGAATTAGGAGTCAGCCGTCTTAGGCGTTGTTAGTAATCTAATCTCAGAAAAGATTCAGAAAATATTTTTGAAAGCCTTCAACAGTTTCTAATCAAAGATACTGCAATAAATATTTTCACCTCCCCATTTCTTTCCTTGGGTGTCGTAAGAAAAATACTAGAATTTGGGAAGCAGCGCACCTTCTGAGGATCTGCTGTCCTACACTGCGATCCCCAAGACGCTTGCCAAGCGTGGAGATTACGGCGAACTTGAAATTAATGCGGTAGACTGTTCAGCAGTGGAGAATCCGGCAGATACAGTATAGATAGTGGCATAATGTATATGTCTTAAGCGGCACTTGCCCGTAAATTGGTATTTGCTCATATGGAACGTCGTTGATCACCGACGTATTATAAGGGTAGGTTCTTTCCAATTTTGACAGATTTGGCATTGTTTGAATTTCACAGATTGATCATACGATTACATATCCTCATCATTATTCATTAGTGCTGATGATGTAAAACAAACTTTCGTTTTGTTAGACGCCTACACCTATTGCACTATACTATCGTTGTATTCTAATTTATGAAACGATAACACCGTTTGTGAATATATCTACACTAATATTATAAAGAGATTATATTTTTGTATGCAACGAATAAACTTAAAACTATTGGACTGATTTGGATGAAGTCAAAGTCAAAGTCAATATCGTTTATTCAATTTAGGCGTCTACGACGCTCTTATGAAAGTCAATTAAAAATGTAATATTGAAATATTCTACATTGTACCACGTTCAGCAAAAAAAATATATAGCCACTGCGAGAAGAACGGCCAAGAAACTCGGGGCCATTCTTTAAAACGTTTTTAACAATGTGTTACATACTATATAGTAAAATTATTACAATATTTATTTACATTATGTAGGTGACAGGTGCTAGCTTGGCAGAGGCGAAGCAGTCCAAGAATTTTTGTCGTTTAAGTAATCACAAACTGTGTAGTAAGATTTCTTCATCAAAATGTTCATCACGTGCAACTTGAATTTTCTATCTGTGAGCGTTGTAATATGTTTGGGCACTTTATTATAAAACGCACACAATTGCCTAAGAAGGGCCTTTTATTTGTCTTTACTAATCTAAAACCTGGCACCGCTATTTTAACTTTATTCCTAGTGTTATAATCGTGATTGTCACTGTTTGATTTAAATTTACTCGAATTTTTACGAACATAAATAATATTTTCAAATATATACAGACTTAGTAAAGTTAAAATATCAATTTCTGTAAAAATATCTCTCAGGGATTCCCTAGGATCCATTTCATATATGGCTCGAATTGCACGCTTTTGTAAGATAAAGATTGTCTCAATCTCAGCAGCAGCTCCCCACAGCAATACACCGTATGACATAATACTGTGGAAGTACGCGAAATAAACGAGCCTAATAGCAGTAGCAACGTCTGTTAGCTATCTTATCTTACGAACTGCATATGCAGCAGAACTAAGTCTTCCGGATAGATCATGTATATGTATGTGGATTCCACTGTAAAGTGGAATCCATTTTGATTCTCAGGAAGACTGTCGCATTGTCAAAACCGTGACAGTGTGACGGGCGCATCGTGAAATTTGGTATGGATAGACTTTTCTTTGTCTATTGTTCAGTACCATTGTCATGATAGGTCATCTATGTCGCATAGTATTTTATTTGTTTTACTTAGTATACAATATGCTACCGTGTGTACCAGCATCCCCAAGAGATGCTGTAGTATGCTGAGGTAAATTATCCGTTGATCAACTATATATATATGTATATATTTATTGATTACGACTCATACAATTATCAATAACCCTTATACGTTATAACGTGCAATACAAGACTATACCTTCCTATATACAGCAACTACTGGAAACATGCAGATAATAATATTCACAATTCATTGTTTTTTTATTTCCATGTTTCCAGATGTAAAAATAGATATCGATATCGATGATCTACATTATGGCTAGTCCCCGTGTTCTTCGAGTGAAGGTTTTCGCAAGACTATTTTTTACGTTGTTTCCGCTCCCTGACCACTAACGTACACGATGCTTTTTGGCAATCTTATTTATTGGCGAAATGTCGGACGGGGGCCAGGAAAATCTCGCATCATGTTAATTTCCTGTGCTGGCTCACTCCTAGGATGTTTGTTCAAGAATATATATTATAGGATGGTGTTGCGCACATTAAAACAGCGGATAATTTCAGTAGTTTTACAAGATTGTTTATAAGCCATTATGAGCCAGGAACAATTGCTGTGGACTGGCGCGAATTTGGTCCATCCTGCCTTCGAGTAGAAAATCTGTTGGCAAGCACCTGACGAGGGTGTGTTCTGGCAGGTGTCCTTGAGGTAACAGAATAAACATTCAATACTGGCTAGTATCGGTAATAATAAATAATACTAGCTAGTATTAGATTAGTATTAGAGGTTAAATAATTTGGCGATTCCTATGTGTCCTGAGTAAAAAGCAATGATAGCCGAACGGTAATAGCTATGGACTGCAGTGCCGCAGGTACATAGTTCGATCCCCACCGCTGGCTTGAACTTCACCGCGTGGTGGAAGGGTATTTTGCGAATGGCCTACTACTCTGGCTAGCTACCACTATCAAGTAGAAAATCTGCACCAAGCACCTAACAGTGTCTTCCTTGAGAGCCAGTAAAATATCAGGCACATATGACTTAACAACTGTATGTCGTCTATTATACATTACTTTACATTAGTATGTATCAGTATGACGAGCGCAGTGCAGTTCGTCCTGTGACATCGTCATCATGCATCGGTTAGCCCTTAACTTCAGGTGGACCCGTGCTTGTTCCGTCACAATCATATAAAAAAAGAAAAAAAAAATAACCTACTTGACAAACTGTATTGATATTACTTACGTGATTTTTATTTCAGCGCGGTCAAAACATAAATACTTAAAGGGATAAAATATAATGACCACCATAAAATGCTTTGATACCCTTAGGTCTTTTACCAAAAAATGTAATGGAACACCAAATGTAGCAAATGATCACCAAATGTAGTAAACGATCACTTAAGTCATATTTCGGTGCGACAATGAGCGAAGCGAGGAGAAGCGTTAGGTTACTTGTGACCACACACGCCAGAAGAATTATAACTTTAAAATGCTGTTTTAATTTTGGTGATCATTTACTACTTTTGGGTTAACAATGATTTATTTGGAGTCATTTTGCTTAAATAGGATAGCGAGATGTTAAAAGTTTAGTTATAAATTTGCATTAAAATTCGGGTTTAATATTTTTCAACTTTATCCAATCATGTCTGGTGGTAAGTTAAACATAAGCCATACTTAAATACATACATAGGTATAAGTATATAAGCGTGCAATGCTTGTTATGATTGTTACCGTCAGTTGTGAGTAGGATACACTACTACAGTTTGTGCTCGACTTCATTTGCACAAAAGCCACTGCCTGCACAAACAAAATATATATCACTGAATCTGTTGGTGACGTATAAAATTAATGTTTTACTGGCCCACGCCCGGTATCAATAACGACCTCGTTTATACGAAGGGTCTACACTACACTTATTTAAATTCCCGTTTTTGTACGAATTTACATTAGATTTTACAGCAGCTAAGATGTCAAGGTACAAGTAGGGAGATGTCCCTTCTTATGTTGTAAATTAGGGGTCACACAAAAACCGTTGAGCCCCTACCGGACCCATAACGTCCAGCCGCTCGCCGCTCGCCCATCATGACGGTGAAAAAGAACCGCTCTACCTACTTCATTTTTTCCCTTTGATGTCCGATCGATACGATTAACAATTCGCAATGTATTTTTTTGTCATACACCGAACAGTAACCGGTGTACTGTATGGTTTAATTTTTTTGTTAAAAATGTGAAATTACGAGGGGACAATTATAAACACATGCGCGAGCGCGTCAAATCTTCAGCCGGCGGCGCGCGCTCTCCGTTTTAGGACGCATTATGACTTTTTTAAACTTCCAGTAGGACAGGGGAAGATAGGTTTTTAAAAATAAATTCACTTTTTACGGAAAAAGTGTGTCCCCACAGTTGAGTCCAATTGTTGCGTGTCAGATGAGCACGAGCTGGATTTTATGTTCGGAAGGGATTTTTTATTGCGTGGTGTGTGTCATGCGGCGAGTAGTCGCAGGGTGGAGTGATAGATAGATGTCTTGGCACTCGGCACGCGCCTCTCGTCTCTCGAAAACCCTTTTCTTGTACTTACTGTCACGGGTTTTATCATAGTGCCTCGGGCATGATTATTTGTACAGTTCGAGATATAAAGTAAACGCTATTCTGTCAGTGATGGCTGGTAATGTTTACACAAAAGCTAAGTCACGAGAGCTTAATCACTTTAAAATAACAACGGAGACAATTTTTAGACTTATTTTATACGTATACCTGATGTGAATGATGACATGTAGTATAAATTTATTCAATAAAGACCTGCAAAAAGTATTTTGACGTAATAAATTATTGCTTCTGCAATATACATATGGGTACTTAAGTAACTTTACTCTTGACTTTGTCTCAACATAGTATGACAGCAAGTTATTCCTGAATAATCAAACATTTTTCATCTATATACTTACTGTTTTATATATCAAAATAGAACACGAGTAAGCTCGGGTGCGTAGGCCGAGGGCGACACCGAAAGAGGTGAATAAGTCACAACTACTTTTTACTCCCTTTGCTGGGAGGGCGGCCCTCCCCACACCCACACACACACACGCGGAGGGTCTCCAGAGATGAAAGTTTTGTGGGGTTACGGAACCAACACAGGCGCACGTGTGAGACAACAAACGGTGGCGTTACTTGCCTAACTCTAACTTTAATTGTGTCTTTTCAATCGATAGTTCCTTGGGAGCCCGAACACATCTTTCATTTATCGTCGGGTCTGCCTACCCGCTTCTGCCCCAGTGCCTATTGTCTTTTGACGTGCCTATTTCTTACGCTTACGTGGAACAGGGATCGACTACGAAGACCTTTCTAGTAATATTTGTTGCTAAATTTTATTCCGTTGTACGGTTTCTTAACTAAATCTTATTTAAAAGATAAATGAGGTAGTAAGATGTGTTTGTTTTATTGAAGTACTGAAAACCATTTAATGTTTTGTATCTGTGCATGAGGTATGTTCATACACGTAACATAATTTTTTACCGGTAGAAAATGAAGATATGTAATCAACATCACATTTATTGTCACATTCCCAATCATGATACGTAAGAAACGTTAATTCTATTATGACATTAAAGTACGTGAAAGTCAAACTTATGAATGAGATTATGCAATTTGTTCGTTGACGCTACGAAGTGCTACGTGCTGCTGCTACGAAGTGTTACGAAAATAATTCGCAACCGCGCTTTCTTTCTCTTAAATTTATTTACAAGTCTTGCATGTAAGTTGTAACGTATCTTAAAGGGCGAGTGAGCATTTTGAATGTAAGATTTAATAAGCATGGTGCATAAGAAACACGCTTGTCCCCAATCCCCATGCGTCCGGCTCGCCACCAGCGTCCCTTCGCAAAAACCGGGCCAATGCATCCCGGACCGTTGCTTTGCATAATCAATAGCACCACCGGCCATTGTATAATCGAACGTTGCTAGGGTGAAGTAAATAAAAAAATAATACATGTTTATTGCATGAACGTTAAAAATAAAATATTCAATCGGTTGGATACGGAATATGGGTACATATCAACCCGTATAATATGTACATATATGTAAATTCGATTTGATGTATTCGTATACGTGAATAGCCTTTGTGAACTGATTTAAATCTTCTATAATTGTGATACTTAGAACTTCTTATAGACTAGCCTTTGACTATTGGTATGTGTGAGATCTATGTTTTTTATGTTCGTTATAAATTGTCTCAGCACTACGGTATCTACAAACGGGCTTGGAGTTTTCAAAGGTGATGGTTCAATTCTTAGCTTTATCATCAAACAGTCAATTTCATAAGTCAAATAACAGACATAGTTCTCTCTCAGAGTGAGTGAAAAATAACAGCTCATAATCCTTCTATGCATTATAGTGATGTCGTGCCTTAAATTATTGTTATAACCTCGAATTTAGCATAGCATAATTAGTTAGGTATATATTGTATAGTGTGTGTGTATGTATATAATATATATATATATATATATATATATATATATATATATATATATATATATATATATATATATATATATATAGTATTGTTGTATGTAAGCTTATAAAGATTGTAAGTATTTAAGTTATCTCTGTTTGTTTGTACAGAAAAAATATTTCTGTTTAAATTTTAAGTAAGCAGTTTGTTCAACCGGACTGCTAATTTAATGCACCCCGTCTTATTACTCCTATTTCCTCTTAATTCAGAGGTTGCCTGGAAGAGATCGCTGTTAGTGATAAGGCCGCCCATTGTAACACTTAACGAAGGATTACATCTTTCGTATTTTGTTACATTGTTATGTAGTGGTGTATACAATAAAGAGTTATCTGTTTTGTGGTTCTTTGACATAAGATAATCCTCACGATGTGTTTCTTCATCATCACTCAGAACTCAGTTATTGGTTACATAGTTGAACAAGAATAGTACTTGTACTCGTATTCAAAGGGTCACTATAGCTCAGGAACGAGCTATGTGACACATAGTCACTATTTTGAATAGACTTCAGGTATCCATTCAAGATAGAAAGGAGATTTTTAATTTCTTATGCTTACCTTGTCTAACTGCTTCTAAATACTTTTGGAAGGAGGTTTCTAGACCTGGTATGGAGACTAATTAGCTATATATTTACCTAATAAAAATATCCATGTTCATTGATTTTCTTTCGCAAGCTTCAATAAGAAAATATATTTCCTTCTCTTAAACTATGATTAAAAATCATTAATTATTCACCATTCATTAATGATTTATTAGTCAAAATATAAATATCACGTAAACTAGAACCGAACAAACTGAACCGTTGAACAAAGGTCTCCCCCATTGGGTGCGATTAGCCATAATCGCCATGCTTAGCAGGCGTCTTGGGGACCGCAGTATAAGATGGCAGTTCTTCCTTGCGTATTGTTTAACGATGCCCACATCTTAAGATATGGAAGGGGTTCAATTCTAGTCCTGCACCCCACGGGGTGCATACTTATGATACATAAATAGGTATGTATGCACTTTCGTACATACCTATTACAATTTTAATACCATATTATAATCAGAATAAACGTAAAGATTTAAAAATGGTTAAGACTTAATATAAATTACTTTCGAAATAAAACAATAAATATTTTGAAGCACTCGTAGCGAAAATTGCTTTGCCATTCTGAACCGATCAGCAAAGTTAAGCAACGTCCGCCACGGCCAGGAGTTGGATGGGTGACCGCTGGTGACATTACTACTGATCGCTTCCTTGCTTCGGAGGGCACTTAAAGCCGTCGGTCCCGGTTGTTGTCTTAGGATGGCAGTCGTTATAGCATGGTGGTAGGGCATTTTGCGAATACCCTCCTGGCTGGCTACGACGTTCAAGTTGAAAATCTGTCGCCAAGCACCTAACGGTGTGTTCCGGCAGCTGTCCTTGAGATCCAGTAATTCTAGGTTAGCCTGAACAACATCTCCGACCACATCATCACTTACCATCAAGTGAGATAGTGGTCAAAGGCTTACCTATCAGGCATAAAAAAAGTAGACTGATAAAAATATATATTCATGACCCTTTCGATCGATATCATAAATAGGATTAACGAAATGTAGTATTAAGTGAGTTTTTTTTTTCATATTTAGCTAGGTATTTTGTTTCCGAGTACAGCAAGCGCTTTTCGATACCTGGACCTAAATTATCTATATTCTAAGGTTCATCGAAATCGGTTCAGCCGTTTAAGCGCGCTGGAGTAACAAACGCATAACTCAGTGACATTCTGAATGTCCATTTTTCTAAGACACCTATTTGAAGCTGTTAAATTATTCTTAAATATATAGTAAAACATTCTATTGGCTCAGCGGCCAAAAGTGTCCACACATCCAACATCAAAGAAAACATTGTAACACTAAACTTGCCCGTGGGATGCCGGGCTCGAATGTCACTAACATCTCATCCCGTGGGTATTGTAAGAGCTCCATGACTAAAGGTTAAATACTAGAAGGTGGGCAGCAGCGCCTTCTGAGGAACTATCTTACACTGTAATCTCCAAGACGCCTGCCAAGCGTAGGGATAGTGCCAAATCTTCCCATGTTGGGTTAGGTTGTGTTCAGCAGTGGACAATTCGGCTGATATGGAAGCACGAATGTGGTAGTAGTTATACAGAAGTAATTAAAATCTGGGAAAATATTTCAAACGTTACTAGCTACTTAACTATATTTTCTAAACGTGAGACTGGTTCTAATTTTTACACTAATAAAAACACTAGTTCCTAAATGTAGGAATGTAAACTGAAAATCAAAGAAAACCAAAACCATTTTTTCTATTAATTACTGACCATTGTCCTAAGGGTAGCTCAATAACACATCTTCGGTAGCATCAAATCTATCATTCATCAATCCTTATTTTAAATCTATTCCTATTTTATTAACACCCTATTATCACATCAAGTTCTCAGAATCACGCAAACGTGATGTTGAGAACTGGTTTAAATAAATCAAGATTTAATCAAACATCTTGATATATAGGTAACTATTTTTTTTGCCAAGAAAAAAGTCAATTTTGTTTACAAACAATGCTCAATTTTACTTTTGCATTAGTTAATGGCATTATGGTCTCGCTGCTGCATTTGTCACTAGGCATATCTGTGCTTGTCACTATACTTAAATGCAACACATTTTATTCGTTTAAAACGCTCGCGTCAAATATTCAAAAGACGATTTCGGGTTCTCCAAAAATACGGAAATCATCGGGCGGAATATTTAGTTTTGTCATCGATTACGCAAACTGTTTCAAGGGTGCGCTATGTCGATCCATTGTGAAAAAATATGAGAGCGTATATAAAAACTGATGCAGCTGTCGGGCGGCACACATGCGAATTGTAGCGAGCGGGGCCGCGGACAGGACGCCGTATGTGAGCTGCGGATGTAGTGGAGATGTGACCTTATGGAACTGTGGCCTTCGCCGAGGTTCATATAAGGCGCCCCTTGCGAACATGTCAGGAAGGGTTCCGCGCTCAATCCGCTCGCAGGGAAGGGTTCGCACGGACGCCCGCCGACGCGCAAGCGCACGCGAACTTGAAAAAAATCTCGAACAATGCACACAACATCGCTGTTTTTGTTGTTAATACAGCAGATTGTTCGTAAATTTCCTTTCTTTGCAAAAAAATTTAATATCATCAACTCGTTCACGCCCGGCCTTTCAAAGGGAGCTTTTTGAAGAGGGAACAGAAAAATTGTTAAAAACTGGTAAAAAGTGGGTCAGAAAGGGGTGCTTTTTGAAACTAGTAATCACTACCTCACGCTGTCGATCGATTGCCGTTATTATACAAAAAAAACTCTTTTTTTGGGAATCGACAGTTGTGAATTTTGATCTTTTGTATTACGGATAAAATAACAAGAGAACGATTTTCGCCGTACCAGGAAATAATTTAAGGGTCCTAAAAAGGGTACTAAATTGTAATCTTTAGCGTATTTTTATAAGAAGTTATATTTATGAATTGTTTATAATTTAACGTTTTCATGAAATGAGTTTTCAGCTACTTGGTACCTTCATTTTGCTTCCGAACACAGAAAGAGGTGAGATAAGGTTTAATTGCTAAAATATACATAATATCCACTACACACTACTACTGCTACAAACTCTTACCATCTTATGAACTACCAGCTGCTCATCACATCACTTTACAATATTCAAAATAAGTAATGGCTCAGTTTTCCATTGACTGCCGTCGAGTTGGGGGTTAATATTTTTTTCACAGAAAGGTAACATTATTACAAGCACACACGCAAAGTCGAAAAACTAGGAAATGGCTAGTTTTTGAAAAAAATTTTATTGAAAATCAATTATTTCTTCAATAGTAATGCCAATCCGTAGGGAATTACAAATCTGTGGTTGCACAGATTATATAGAATTCTCGCCAATGAACGTTCCGTTTTACGAAGAGTTAAGTTGTCATACTTTCGGTAACATCTTGTTTTATATAATATTAATATTGAAGAAATAATTAATTTTCAATATTTTTTTTTTCAAAAACTAGCCATTTCCTAGTTTTTCGACTTTGCGTGTGCATGTAATAATGTTACCTATCTGAAAAAAAAATGAACCCCCAACTCGACGGCAGTTAATGGAAAGTAGTACCTAAGTAATTTTAAAAATAATTGTGACATAAATTTTAAGAACAATAAAATCGCTACATCTCTTTTGGAATTAGATTTAAACACTGGAACTAGTTAAAAAAACATATGTGACTAATCTTTCAAAAAAGTGTTGAATTATTTTCTGAAACATATATTTCCCTCAAATGGTAGAAAACGAAGTCTCAATTATTTATAAATTAGCTCCGCGGACAGTTCAGCTTTTCATCCCTTTATCAGTTTTACAATCGACCGCTATAAAGGGTAACTATCGATTGTTAGCGCGAGTTTTTTATACTTTTATACTTATTGTGTCACTCCACGATTTATGTTCTATTTTTGAAAGGAATATAGACACACCGCATTACTATAATGGTCCTTGAAACCGCTAATAAAAGGTGGTCTTTATTATATAATTCGTTACGCTTCAGATTGAAACAAGTGGTCTGACAACACTGCTCTTTATATTAATGATACTATTAATCATATTCATAGATGCAGCTTTCCTAGATACAGTTATACAAATAATAAGTAAAATGACATATAAATAGGCACTGCACAAAATTAGGTATAATATAATTCGCATCTAAAATCGGATATGCGATTACAGCGTTACTTATTTGGCGTTCCGTTCTAAAGTATATACTAATCATATCGGTCGTGTTTGACGAGATGTCGTTCATTTGGAATACATTTCTTGTTAAAAACCCTTCCAAACAAATCTAAACATTAAACTCTTATTCGAGTAACTTACCTTTTTATTTCAAATTATCTAATACTTCGTTAAAACCAGCATGACATGGAGTAAAGTTTCGTAAACCTGTTTTGTTGTTGTGTTTTTATTTATAAGTCTGATTAAATAGTTCACATTACACACGCATTGTCAAAGTGAAAGGGTAAAGAATGGCCTTGTTAAGGCAAACCCTTTTACCTGCCTGCAATTACACGATGTTTACACGGATATAATCCCTTTACAACCCTTCCAACCCTTCTATTGTAGGTTTTTGTGTACATTGTGCACTTGTGCACCGGACGTGACGTCACTGCGAGGTGCTAGTGATGTGTTACAGCTATAGAAAGTAGCACATGGCCGGTCGTGTATTCGTTCTCAGTTAGGGAACAAGCGCGGCGGCGGCCATGACAAGTTCAGGAATAAAATTTGTTTCGATAACAAAGGTTTTTCAAAAATAAGCAACACAAGGAATCTTGCAATGTGATGTTAGTAAATATGATCAAACACGTTTTGGTAAAGCTAATTATTTTCCTTGGTCAGTCTGGAGAGGTAGATTTTGATAGACGGTGCTACAATCCTTAGTGTAGAGATAGCAAGCATAGGATAGTAACTTACCAATTAGCATAAATGCTACATTGATCACGTAAACGTATTGGCAACAGATGTCCGGTCATACATGAAGGAAATATCAGGTGGTCATACAGAAGTGGTCAAAATCATTCCTGCGCTTCTTATTTGCTTCTATTTGGTTCATTTTAAAACAACCAAACTGTCAGGTGACGCTTCGTTTCTGGATCTTTTTGATAAATCCAAGATTCAACAACGTTATAAACGTGACGAGAATTACCTGCGGCAAACTTAGCTATCATTTCCTGGCACCAATCCATGCGAACCTGCTTCGGAGCATCGGTGAGTTTGTGCGGTACATACGAGTAGCGTGAAAATACCCTCACGTGAAGATGCTCATGTGAAATTTTATGAATGCTTCCTGATCCAATATTCAACATCTGGATCTCTAATCTCTTCAAATTGAATTCGCCTATCCTGTTCGACCAAAGTTTTAGCTGCTGACATGTTTTGTTTTTTAACTGCCGTCAAAGGGCGACCACATCTTTCTTCGTCGGCCAAAATCGCTTAAATTTGGTTAACCATTTTACAAATAGTAAGTGTTTGGAGCTCCATATATCTGTGTCCATTTTGCATTTACTTCGTAATACATTGTGGTGGGTATTTTGAGTTTGGAACAATGAATTATATATTAATATAATAGCCGGCCAGTGTTCCATACATAAAAACTCTTTATCGTAAGTTTTCTCAGTGGCCTGGTTAATTTCTGTAGCTGGCGATATATACGACAATCCAAACTACAACTCAATTTAAAAAATATTATATTATATTTAGTCCCCTTGACAATTTATTTACCTTTTGTCCTTTACATAATTAATAAGTAAGATTTATATAAAATGGTATAAATATTTGAATTACCGACCTCTATGTTTAAGTTCGTAAAAAAACCTGATAGCAGCAACAGTTGAGACACAAAAACAACTTTCTGTGGACACGGTTATTTTTTGTATAACGTCACCTGTAGAATGGATTATTGAAATTGATAAAACAACATATTGCGTTGTATTATACTCTCTCATAAAAAGCAAGAGTGCCTTTTTTATCGTTTGATTGTGTCAATTTCTAGCGCGTTTGTTTTGTCTGTTTGTGTTTTTTAAATGCCTTCTATTATTAGTTTGTTGTTTTCAGAGTTCCGTAACGTAAAAATAGAGTCCTATTAATTGAGACTCCTTTGTCTATCCCCAAGAAGAATAGATTGCTAGCTTGTAAACGAAATGAATCACATACCCTAAATTAAGATATTTAGCTGATCTTAAATATTAAGAAATAGACCATAATAGAGCGACGTCTGACTCTCAATGTACTTACTTCTTGTACCAAAGGTTTACTTTTAACTTATTTCCAAATAAAGACAGAAAAGTCTCTAGGCGACGCGAGGGCATATTTTGTTATTTTATTCTTTATGTTTTATATATGACCACCATTCCTTTTTTACTGTATTGTCTTGTACATTCTTCATTATTTGTGGGGTAGAGTAGGTATATCTGGTATAATATCTTCAAGTTGATCCCTTTAATACACTCAACTCATAAAAGTATTTGCCAATATGCCCGTACATACTTGGATGACTCATTGATTGCAACTCATGCCGACCTGGTGACCAATTGCCAGTATTGTGGGTGAGTGACACAATCGATCTTGTAAGTTGTATAAATCACTGTAGAGTAAAACAATTAAAAAAAACTGAATCAAAATCACTGAATAGTTTAAAATATTTTGTGGAAATCGGATCATGAAAATGTTAGTTCTGAGCTTTTTGAATCAGCATGGTACCGACTTTAACAAGTTTATACTTTTCAGTGTATTATGGGATAGGATTACATTTTTTTTTCTGGTGTTAAATGTGCTAAATGATTTTCTCGATCAATATATAGAAAATGTAGTAATAGTTTCTTATGTCGGATTTCAAAATCAATTCGTCGTGAATTTTTTCATGTTGGTATAATTTTGTTTTCATATGTAATACTACGTAATGTACGAGGATAGTTAAATATTGTTTTACAGGGGTTAAAAAAACTCTCAAGAGGCAGATGTCCTAGACACATGCCGTGAAGAGGTTATCGATTACCGTATGATCCAATTAATAGATACGAAAACAATCGCTCGTTTTGAGCCTTAACGGCTCTCAAATAGCTCTATCAGTATCCCGACGAATTAGGGTTACTTATACGATATCTGACGTTTTTTACGAAGGCACACGTCTACCCCTTTTTTAATCGGATTTCGAAGGCGCGTGTGAGACTTTTTATGTGTCTTAATAAAAAATTAAATCCACCTTATTGCAGCCGTTACGGGTCAGCTTTTTATAAGTTTTTATAATGTTTCCGGCGGCCGCGGTAGGTGAATGTTTTAATTAGTCAAGTTCTTGCCCGCGAGTGATTATTGTAAAGGCTCTTTTATAACTCTGTTAGTATAATTTAACAGGCCAGTGCGTATGCGTAGACAGATTAACATCTCTCATTCTTTGTTATCGAACCGTCATACTCTATGCTGTGAACAACATCTTAGTCATTTTATTGAATTAAGTAGGTATATTTTTCATTAAGCTATAGAAACGTCCCCTTTTTGCCTTAATAATTACAAGCTCATATTCTCAGAGTATTAATCAAGCAAGTGCTTCATTTCACTATAGGGTATATTGGTACAATACAGATATTAGGTAGTTACGTAGGTATTTTGGATTTCCTGAACTACGTCTGCAATGCAAGATTTAATATGTTTATATAGGAACAAAACTTCAGATAGAAGCGCTTCGCGGTTATTTAGGAGAACCTATGTCCAAGATTTTACGCTTGAACTGTATAAAAAAATACTCATTTAAGTGGATATCGGAAGTGTGTGACAACGTTGGAATTTCTCTTTATAAAATGGATTGGATGAAGAAAATGCTGAGGAATGCCATTAATATTCAAAACGTAACGAGGAGGGATTATAAAATAATAGCAGTAATTTAGGACGGCACGCGTTTGCCTCGCCCTCCCCTCTCCGAACCGCGCACCTCCTGGCCCTCCTCTCCGAAATTCCTCAATAAGATATGCATGGAAATATGTCTGCTTTATTACATTTTTTCAAGTGACTGTAACTCAGATTATTATATTCTACACTTGACTGAAACATTCCACTAATACACCGGAGTCTAGATTATCTTAACGACGACGTTCATTACTCAGAAAAAATGTTTATCGACTTCTTTGTTTAAATTTTCTGCTTGTAGAAAAAAAAGTATTTTTTACCTACTGGTTCTTGGTTGCCTATAAACAAATTATGAAGAAGCTGCCAAAAAAATTGTTGCTTGAGATCTGATTTTGAACTTGCTTCAGAAACAATTTTTACTGAATTTGTTTAGACAATACCATTTTTGCATACACATTTTTGAAGCATCGATGGCCCAGGGGCATTTTCTTTGGGGTTGCCGTGCAGCAGATATAATGTTTTAATCCCTTGGCAGGTTTAATTTAAACCGCATGTTAATAGAGCATTTCCCGTAGAAAATATGTTGCCTAGCACCTAACCATCCGGCGCATGTCCTTGAGGACCAGGTCCAAAGTAGGTTAGGCCCTCTTGTTTCTGTTTACCTATTATTATCATCAACATGTGAGATAAAACACAAAAGCTAATGTATACCAACTGTACAAAAAAAAAAATCAAATTCAAAACTTATCAATATGATGCTCCTCAGGTAAGTAAAATATACAAGTAATTTTGCCCCAATGCAACCGTTATTATTTTTCGGTAACTCTATCATTAAATTCTATTAAAGAAAGTTTTTCGGCAAAATGATGTCAACCGTTCCAATTAGGTAGGACGTAGGTGGTTAGTAATTATAGATTGTTATGATCCCTTCTTTTTTCTATTATAAAGTGGCCTAAGCGAGGTAATGTGAATTAATTAAAGCGCTCTTTTAAATATGTAACATCTTTCGAAATATAATTGTAGGTTACTTTATTGATTCGTTTTTAAGATCTTATTCTTTGGTTATTAAAAATTACACATAGGTACGTTGATATTTAATATTATATTATCAGCAAATTATGCAAACATTACGCATGATTAAACTAAAGAAAGCATTTAGACAACCTACAACCTATTGCTGATTCACAGGCAGTCCAAATGCTCCAGCTAATGACCAGTTGGAAGCGTGCACAGCATGATGGCAGCATTGCCCCGATGTACTACAATGCTTATTCGTTGAGCGAAACAGGTTCCAACATATTGATCACGCGTCGCAAGTATAGTATTATCATATGTTCTATGGCATCGATCAAGCGCTCCGTCTCCTCATCAAACGGCTCAAATATGTATATATATATATAACAACTAGCGAGATTTGCATACTTGGCGCCGCATGAGTTGCTCCGCCGGAGTAGCCGCACCACAAACCTTCACTTCAAATTCGACCTTCAGCTGCCCCTTACAATGGATAGGCCATGGTGACCGAGTTGATCAACTGCGTAGTGAGTAATCCCGTTATTTCTTAAAAAGTGTGTGAAAACCATATTAATACAGAGATGAAAGCGGATGGATCTACAAGGCTACCAGTTTTGAAAGGAAGGGTGGCCTGTAACCAAAGATAAATACCCACATAGAAACAGCGAGAATACGAGCACGATCTGAGATGCTAGGACACGTACCTAAAAGATCTATTCGTGCTAGTTCGCAGAGGAGCTGTCATCACTGTCATCACTGTCCCTGAGAGTACAAAATTCTTGTATATAATTCGTAGTGTTTTGTAAATGCATACCGCGGTAAAAAATCGTCTGTTGCGTATTCTTGACTGTAGTAGTTTGTAACACGTTATATTATGAAATAAAAAAAGTTAAATTGGTTAAGTATACTTACTTTTATTTCGGCGGTATGCTATTATTAACAAAATACTAACTAACTATATACAATACTACAGCTACCACAGTAAAAGCATTTAGACAACCTATAACTCATTGCGGACTCACATGCAGTCCAAATGCTCCAGCCCACTAACAGGCAGCATTATATATTAAATGTAAATAATTCCAATTCGCCGATTGTAATATACATTTTAATATGTTATTAGCAAAAATAAATGCATCAGATAATATATTTATATATTGTTTATTGCATTTCCTATAATCATGGCAATGAAAAATACTTACGCATATTTGCACCAATGTTCTTTTAAGAGACAATGTCACTTTATTGAAGCAATAATTATCTAGAAAATAATGTAGTTGAATAAATTATACATTTTATATTCTTTTATTTGCTGTCGCTTTGTATTAAAAGTGAGCGTATGGGCTGAGTTTCAGGTTTACTACATAAGTAATTAAGTACTAGTGTTTCTTATACTGTCAACTACGATAATCGTACTCAGAATCGCAAGACACGCAGGTTCTTGTCTAGTTTGGGTCTCAAAGGTTAAGTATACATGTTTATAAAACAATCGTAGGTATATAAATACCAATAATGGAAAAGATACACATTTCCATAAGGATTCTCTTCACCACCGCACCGGTAGAAATATAGTGCGGTATAAAAGGCGAGGCTTTCCACGGACTTTAGGTATTTTATGCGAGCGCGACGTATTCATTTACGCGACACAGAGTTGTGTGCGATGCGCCGCGTGCACGCTTTTAGCTCTCCAGGTAAGGTACAGTACAGTCCTACCTACGTAGCGGAGATCACGTCAGTATGACATTTTAGAATGGAATTAACATTTGTCGTGTATTGGTACATACGCCGGAAAAATAATCGGGTCTTGTAGGGGTTCGATCAGTACAGTAGTGTTTATATATCTATACAGTTTATTGTGTACCTACGGTTATTTTAGATGGGTAAATTATCATTCTTAAGAAAAACATTTTTATTTGTGAGAACTACATTAAATTAATATATTAAGGTTCTATTATACTTTTACTAGCTTTCCAGGCGCGGCTCCGCCCGCGCGTTTGTCGGTTATCGCGCAAAAACATTAACCTCTTTTTGCGCAGTTGGATACAAACTATCCCATGTTTTTCCCGGGTCTCAAACTATTTCCATACCAAATTTCATTCAAATCAGTCCAGTAGTTTTGGCGTGAAAGCCTAACAGACAGACAGAGTTACTTTCGCATTTATAATATTAGTACTGATTATAGAGAAAGCCGTTTAATGCACCTATTCATAAATGGTAATTTGGTAATACACTCGAGAGCAATGAATCCGGGTCACTTAAAGAATGTTAAAAATCTCGGAAACTAAAAATGATAGGTTAATGCAATAAATTGTATTTAATAGACAATGTAATACTCCTTAAATGAAGGTATTAAAACTTCTTAGTTATTGTAAAGTTATATCATAAAAAAATCAAATTTGAAAAAGGGCCACTTTCGAAGATGGAACTACGAAATTACAGCATTTGGTTTTGCTTTTGTTTGTAATCTGTCATTTATGTGGGTACATAAACCATGTTGATAGTGCTCTATATTCATTATTCAAGCTGAAATTATGTCGCTTACGCCTGAAGAATGCACCAGAATACTTACAATGCTGGAAACCGGCCGGAGTCAGCGCGATACAGCCAGGACTGTCGGTGTGTCGCTGTCAACAGTACAAAGAGTTCTCCGACGTTACGAAGAAACTGGTTCTAACCTACGCAGACCAGGAACGGGCAGAACCAGGTGTACCACAGCACGAGAAGACCGATACTTGGTGAACACCATGCTTCGAAATCGCTTTCTCACAGGAACTGAACTCACCAATCAGTTTCGACGCCTCGGAGGAAGTAACCCAAGTGCATGGACAGTAAGACGTCGGCTTGCTGAATCTAACTTAAAACCCCTTAGACCTGCAAACGGCCCTAAACTGGAGCGTGGGCATCGTATTTCGAGACTAAGATATGCCCAGAGCCACGTAAATTGGAGTATTGAAGATTGGTCAAAAGTTATGTTCTCCGACGAATCAAAATTTATGCTCTACAAGCACGATGGAAGACACAGAGTGTATCGAAGACCAGGGGAAAGATTCAAGCAAGCATGCATCGAAGAAAAAGTAGCCTACGGTGGTGGGTCTGTACTTGTGTGGGCCGGAATTTCTTCTGAAAGTCGCACAGAGCTGGTGATCATAGAAAACGGCTCTTTAACTAGCGTAAGATATGTGGAAGAAATCCTCAATGATCACGTTGGTCCATTTATGGTCAATTTAGGTGAGGATGCTATATTTATGCATGACAATGCCCGACCTCATACAGGTAGGATTGTGAATGACTACCTTCAAGAGATGAACATTACTCGTATGGAGTGGCCAGCGCGCAGCCCGGATATCAACCCGATCGAGCATGCTTGGGACGAGCTAGGCAGATGCGTAAAACAACGAAACCCTCCCCCAATCACGCTTCGTGAGCTCAAAATTGCTCTCACAGAGGAATGGGAGAATATTCCCCAAAATCGTATAAGGAACTTGGTGTACAGCATGCCAAATCGCGTAAACGCAGTAATGGAAGCACGAGGAGGCAATACGAAGTATTAAAATTCAAGAAAATCGTAATAAAGTTCAAAAATTTCATGTTTCCTATTTTTGTTTTAAGGAGAGATCAGCAGTTTTTTTCTTTATGTAATTTTGTGTTAATAAAATGTATGGTGACTCATATTTTTTTTTACTTTCATTTAAGGAGTATTACATTGTCTATTAAATACAATTTATTGCATTAACCTATCATTTTTAGTTTCCGAGATTTTTAACATTCTTTAAGTGACCCGGATTCATTGCTCTCGAGTGTATTATTATATTTTAAATAAATATATATATACATAAACGTCATTAAAAGAACACATTAAATGTCACAACCATGTCATGTGAGATTCCTAGAATTCAGTAACAAGTCTGTCTGTCACAGTTGTCCTATTAATTAATGGCGTCGAGTAATATAGCTGCGTAAAAATAAGTTTGATATTAGTTATTTTGTAAAACGAGTACCCTTATGCTGTCAAGACCGTGGCTCTTAAAATATGTATTTATGAATATGTCTTCGCAGATTTTTATTAATTTGGTGTGTTTAATAACAATTAATCTAGTGATTGTTTTAAGATGGCTACTTTTGTTTAATCTTTGTAGTTATAGCACGGTGCGAACATTTCACATCCATGGACGTCACAACCGTGGTTTTCATAGAACCACGGCTGTGGCGAGTGGCCCATGGTCGAGACAAAATCGTTTAGTTTTAGTTAAGTTTTTTTAAATTATTATTTTCAGACCATGTATTCAACATAATAACAAATCTCAAAGAATTATATCTCGCGTTTAAAATAAAACCAAATTTCACAATATTTTTGATATAATTTAAGCTCATTCCAATGAACTGTTTTGCAAGTTTAATAAAAAAGATATTATCCAAAACGATACTTGTTAAGTTGAGCGCTTATAGAGAGCATTTTTGAAACTAAAAATATGTATCAATTGTCTTGGTTGTGACAGGAGCCCCATTGTAATAAATTTCATAAAGCTGTCCTGTACAGAGTGCTCAATTCAAAGTCAATGAGTACAAATCTTACTTCATAATCATCGCTCATTAAGGCAACCATCTTCAGGCAGATATTTGCCTTCTAGCAAAATTGGCCAGAAATAAAAATAAAATTTGCCAGATAGTGTCCATTATTGAAGATACAGTAGAACCATATCCCGTAAAACTAAAAAAAATTAAGTCATAAAACAGGGCAACAGAAACTATATTTAGATATAATGTGTCTATACGCGCACTGTTATAAATCAAAATGTTATTTGGAATTAAAAATTAATAAATGAATTTTAAGTTACTATATAAAAGTAGTTTATGAAAATTGTAAGATAAGGTTTTTAACATATTTCTAATAAACTCAGTTAGTTAGTATGTGTGTTAGCTTCTGAACCGACTTCAAAAAGTAGGAGGTTCGCAATTAGTCTATATTTTTTATTATGTGTGTTACCTCAGAACTTTTGACTGGGTGAACCGATTTTGATAATTCTTTTTTTATTAAAGCTGATACTTGTCGTTTGATTTTTAAATGAAATTGAACGACAAGTATCATGAATGACACTCCAATAACTGAAAAATATTTTCCTATCTTGATGATATTATAGTCTTTGACAGTGAATGACAATCGATCCAGTAAGTAGCAAGAATCACTAAAAAGAGTTTAATTTTTTTTTAACAAAAAATGGAACCAACTTCAACACTCAAGTGTGAAATAACTTGTCGAAGTCGGTTTCATGCGCAAAATATTGTTATACTAGGTACTTTTGAATTATTATGGCACCGACTTCAACAAGTTATTTCACACTTTGGAGTGTTGATGTCGGTTTTATTTTTCGGTAAACATTTTTTTATATTGAGAAATTGCATTAGTATTGGATTTGTTAGTAAATTTAAGTAGTATTTTTTTATAACTATAGAAGTAATATGTAACATTAAGTGATTTTTAATACTAGATGGATATAAATTGAATTATAAGTAAAAACGTAAATCTGGCTGTATGGAAACTCATGTTACGTCACGACTATGGTACTCAATGTCACACCCGAGACTTTGAACTAGTATTTTAATATTTTTCTAGGTTCAATGAGCTTGCGAAAATGTAAAGAGTTTTTATGTGTGATATACATAAAAAAAATCTAAATATATATTTTATTACAGTTGAGTTGAGGATTCCCCAGATAACAAGTATAAAGAGATACAACAGAATAAATTGAACTCATATTTTTTGGCATTGGACCTAACAATAGTGATAACAATTTACTAACCTTAATTTAACCATTGTGTACATATTAATAGTATATGGTTCGCAAATTGCGTTAAAAACTACACGAGTTAGATATAGTTTCAAACAATCAATTACAACATATCTAGATTCCATTCATCAAAATTGGTTTTCCTGATCCTTCAGGAACCGTTCGGAAAATCGAGATAAAAATTAGAATACGTTTTATGATATATCATCTAAATCCATTCAGCGGTGTTAAGCAAATTTTTGGCGAAAAATGGGCTTGAATTCAGCACTCAAAGGTGCAAAATAACTTGTTGAAGTCGGTACCATGATAGGTCAAAAGTACATATTATTACAATATTGTGCGCATGGTCCCGACTTCAACAAGTTATTTCACACCCTTGAGTGTTAAAGTCGGTTCAATTTTTGGGGTAAAAAAAATTCCCCCATTTTAGTGTCCCTTGCTACTTGCGGATTCGATTGTCATTAATTAGCAATAACTATATCATCAAGATAGGAAAAAACCTTTCAGTTATTGGAGTGTAACTAAAAAACAGATAAGAGTACAACTACACCGCGGTTTCCACAGACGAGTGAAACTAATTCTACACGGTCGTGAACTACAAATATTTGTTAAAGAAGTTGGAGTTGGTTACCCCTCACTATGCTTAAGTTGGTGGGGTGGGCACCTAAAACGTGTTCGCTAAAATAGAGCAAAATTTTTGAGTTCGTCCGGTATGTACCTTACTAATAGGCGTGCGCCTAGAGCGCTTGTTATGACTAGTAGTATCCTAATAGATGCAGTGTTCATTATGGCAGCCTAAGGGCATCTCGTTTGTGACTGAGGTTAATTAATTATCAGTAATACATAATTAATGATCGATTAAGTGGCTACTGCGGGCTTGCCACAAAGGTGCTAAAATGAATGTTGATGATTTCATTTAATCATAGTCACTGACAACTTTGTGTATCATTCTACTACGAGTATTAATAAATGCATGTTTTTTTATAATTATTGATAGGCTAGCCTTGGACTACTATCTCACTTGATGGTTATTAAAGATGTGGTCTAGGATGTTGTACAAGTTACCCTAGAATTACTCCTAGAACTCTCAAGGACAGCTGCCGGAACACACCGTTAGGTGCTTGGCGACAGATTTTCTTCTTAAGGGTGGTAGCTAGCCAGGCGGGCATTCAAAATGCAAAACGCCCTACTACCATGCTGATACTACTGCCATCGTGAGACAACAACCGGGGCCGACGGCTTAAAAAACGGCTTGACCAATTTTGATGAAATTTAAATAGGACCATACGACAAACAAACAAATATAAAAAGAATCATATAAATCGGTTTATCAGTAAAAAGTTCTGAGGTAACAAACATTTAAAATAAATAGACGAATTGAAAACCTCCTCCTTTTTTGAAGTCGGTTAAGAAGCTAAAACACATACTAACTTTTGAATTTATAATATATATATTATTATTATCATATAATAATTAAAAAAGGGTGGAGTAAATCTATACTAAAAATTATAAAGTACAGATTTGATTATATATGGTAATGAAGTTAATACTCAAAGCCCAGTGTATACCCATACACTGGGCTTTGATTATTAACTTCATTATCTTAGACCCTGGGTACGAAATACTAGGCATTTGGCTAAAACTAGATATAAAAACAATAATTTCATTGCATTTTAGCAAGCTTATTGAAACTAGAAAGTTATCAAAAAACTAGTTCAAGTCACGGGTGTGACATCGCATATCATGGTCGTGACGTGACATGAGTTTCCATATAGCCAGATTTATGTTTTTACTTATAATTTAATTTATATCCATCCAGTTTTAAAAATCGCTTAATGTCACTTATTATTTCTATAATCATAAAAAAGACGACTCAAATTTACTAACAAATTCAATACTAAATTCAATATTTTTTTTTAACCGAAAAATGGGCTTGACTTCAACACTCAAAAGTGCGAAATAACTTGTTGAAGTCGGTACTGTGATAGTTCAAAAGTACCTATTATCACAATATTGTGCGCATGGTCCCGACTTCGAAGAGTTATTTCACACTTTTGGGTGTTGAAGTAGGTTTGATAAATAAAAATACTCACCCGTTTTAGTGTCCGTTGCTACTTGCGGGACCGATTGTCATTCATTGGCAATGACTATATCATCAAGATAGGAAAAAACCTTTCAGTTATTGGAGTGTAACTCAAAAAACGGCTAGATCGATTTTGATGAAATTTAAATAAAATCACACGACAATCATCAACATTCAAATCAAATAAATCATCAAAATCAGTTCGGTAAAAAAAAACGGACAAATTGAGGACCTCCCCCTTTTTTAACTGACTTCCAAAAAAGGAGGAGGTTCTCAATTCGTCTGTTTTTTTTTACGTTTGTTACCTCCGCAACTCTTGACTGTGTGAACCGATTTCAAAAATTCTTTTTTGTTTGAAGCTGATGCTTGTCGTCTAGTCTCATTTAAATTTTATCAAAATCAAGTCGTTTTTGAGTTACACTCCAATAACTGAAACATATTGACCTATCTTGATGATATAGTCGTTGACAATGAATGACAATCGATCCCGTAAGTAGCAAGGGTAACTGAAAAGATTCAAAAATAATTTTTGTTACCAAAAAATGGAACCGACTTCAACACCCAAAAGTACAAAATAACCTTTCGAAGAATATTTTGCGCTACTGTGATAATAGGTACTTTGGAACTATCACAGTACCGAGTTCGACAAGTTATTTCAAAGTTCCATTTATTTGTAAAAAAAAACCTTTTTTTACCCTTACCCTTTTCTTAATATTAACACACATATTAACCTTCACGATACTAACTTTCACTACTTACGAAATCAATTGTCATTCACCGTCAATCAGGAAGTCATCAAGATAAGCGTAACGAGTCGAAAGTTAGCCCAGAGCATTTTTTATTTTGTTGTTTGATATTCATTTTGATCCTGTTCTGTGTGGCGCTGCGTAGATCGAAAAAATTGACACAGGTCCTACGTCGACGAGCTCTGCGAGCGCACTGGCGGTCAAGTGAGCGAGCTCTGATGCCATGAATTCATGTTAAAAAATCATATAAAATTAACATGATAACTTTTTTACATTTTTATTTATGATTTAATTACTTTTATTGATAAGTAATGTATAAAAAAATAACTTAAAATTAAAGATTGGTAAAAAGGGAGTCAAAAATCGTTTTTAAATTCGAAATAGAGGTAACTTTAGGATTTTTTTCTATCGAGTGAAGTTATTTATTATGTGGATCAGATTTATGAATTAACTCAAGAATATGCTTAAAAATAACATATATTTTTTTCAGTTTAATAACCGAGTTTTTTCTTTGAGAAAAGTTAATTCTTGTATGGCGTTTTTTGGCCAGGATCGCCTATTAATACGGTATGCTGCCTGTGGGGTGTCGGGCTAGAATATAACTCCCCCCCCTCATCTCTTCCCGCAGAGGTCGTAAGAGGTGACTAATGGTAAAATACCGGAAGGTGTGCCGCAGCACCTTCTAAGGAAATGCTATCCCAAGACGCCTGCCAAGCGTGGGGCAAAATCCCCCTATAATGTTCAGCAGTGGAATCCGGCTGATACAGTTTAAAAACAGAACACTTATTTGATCATTTACGTGTCTGTCTATTTGCAACAGACTATTTTCTCATAAGTAATTGGTGGGAAAATATTTGAAATTTTGTACATAAGTATATAGAATAGAGTATCCGAATCACGGACAAATAGCGTAAATATGCGAATTCCGATTTGGTGGGATTATTTAAGGGGGTAAATTGAGAAGATTAAAGAAATACGATCACACAGAAGAGGCCTTGTATACATGGATACAAATATAAATTTTGTTGTTTTGTGATTATAACATAACTACCAACTAAAGAAAATATTCAAAATCGGGTATTCCGTCCACTTTCTCGTCGAAATCACTCCAGTTGCGAGTCACCACTAAACTAACATAAACTCGTTGCCACCTTCTGTTTTTCCTTCTGAAGTACACTAGGCTTTCTCAAGGCTAGAGAGAATATATTTCTTCCAGACTGATGGGCACTATCCTCGGCCCTCAGATGTTTTCTGTACTCTGAGCCTAGGCCACACCGTCGTCGCTTACCAACAGGCGAGTTGGTGGCCAACAGTAGGTGAGTCTATGTCGTATAGAAAATATAAACAATTGAAACTAAAATTTTTAACATAATATTCGTACGCAATACATAGAACCTGACTAATACTTTTTTCATGCTTTCGTGCTGGAACAAACAAGCTGGTGTTATGCGGCATAGGTCTGCCTATAACAGATGCAGTAGATCACACAAGTGCAAACTGCACTGCGCCCTGGAACATAAAGTAGTTAAGTCTCATGTCCCTGTAATTTCATCGTAACACATGACCTTCGAACCGGAACACAGTAATATGAACATTACTGCTTGGCGGTATAAATAGGTATCGTGGTACTACCCCGGAAGAAAACGCACAAAGAGTTCTACTGCTACTAAAAATTAAAGGAATTAAAACTAAACAATTTTGTAAACAGCAGTGAATGTTACTCTTTTTGGTATAAACCTTACTCCATGCAAGTCTGACTTGCACTTGACCAGCTTTTTCATAACGATGAAGTCGAAATTATGAAATATTTGTAATCAATTAATTGGTCAATCAATTATTAGTAATCAATTAAATCTATTAATGTATGTACTCGTATTATCCTGATATTTTTTTTACTATACTCAAATATTACATTTATAGAAAATAAATCATTAGATAAGCACGTTACCACGACGATCAATATTGAACAGAGTCAAAATACGCTTTGTACTAAAGTAATCACCATTAAAAAAATACTCTTGTATACAAACTGAAGTATTGCAAATTTCGCAAAAAGTAGAGCAATTTTTGAGACATTTTATACAAAACCAGACTGTTGTCTATTGTCATTTACAATATAGCCTGTGGTCAAAAATGTGGAGCAAAAACTGAATATTGAAATATGGCTTTACTTACGCAGTTCCGGGTAGTCAACCTTTACTTAGGACCATTTCGCAAATCAGTTATAAATATGCAAATAAAACAATATTTTCCCAAGGACCGTTGTCGGGGATTTTCTGGGTAGAGCTACTTTTTATAGACAATTACTCGTTGTGTTTGCGTAATATTAAGTGGTGAATTGACGTTTTAGGATGAGACAATTCATCATGCAGCAATGTTTTTTTTATACAACTTTTTCTGTTACCATTTTTTCACACTTTACCGTTAAAGGCTGCAAATAGTAGTATATTTTATTGAAGCTGTAAAGTATGATCCTATATTATTGGTACATGGCATCTTTTGTTGCAAGTAAATACTTACATATCATACAAATAATAAACTTCTTTCATTTAACAATTTCAGATTCCGTACAGAAAAAAAGTAAAAAAAGAACAAAAGTAAAACATATTTGATGAATTTCATGTCATATTTTTTTAATCACCTCACAAACTTGAATAGATGTCTATCATTCGAAATCTGCGTGAAAAAGTAGTTTGTATGAGCTAGCGTGGAAAAGAGTTTTGAAATACGAATTATACGAACATCTACATAAAAGTTCTAGAAAAATTAATGTACTTTAAATACAACCAATTTTACTGACACTATTTCACTATTTAAGATATTTTTTTTGCACCTAGCATTTTCCTCGCTGGAGTGAGGTGAAAAATTGCGTGTTGCGCTCGGCAGCAAAGTTATTTTGCGTCTCGCACATTTGAAACCTTATACGTTTAAGCTTACACGGTACGCTTAGGATTTTATATTTTGCTGGTGGTTCAATCCTAGAATCCTTCGCTTTCACTTCAAGTTCTCGCATGGAACAACAACTATGCAGCCTTGCATTTCAAATAACTAGTACCCTGCTCAACGAGTTCTAGGCGATAATATCCTATATGCTAGGGTGCAAAAATATTTTCGTCTACCTTCTCTAGTATTGGGGTGACACTGAAAAATAACTTAATTGAATCTTAGTCCAATATTCCATTCTATTTCTATTGTTTGGGTCAACGTTCTACACAAAATGTATAAATTTTAGGTTTGTATCTCATTTCATTAATGCGCTGGAGACCTGTGAGATACGGACGGATATATACACACATACTCACTCTATTTTGGCGTTTGGGTACGAAACCCTACAAAGAATAAATAAATTGTTATCAGTTAGCAAATCAGAGTTTTAACCTCAGCGTGTAATAAATACCTCGTTGGTTACGTCTACAGCAGTGCACTAGCAAAAAAAAAGCTAAAACACCATAATAAGTATATTTTATTATACGCATTATGTACTCATCGCAAAGCATAATTTGTTATAAATATTTATATAAAAAATGTATGCGTAGTAACATCTTAACACAAAAAGTAACATCCATCTCCAATACAAAATTAATTAATCTAAAATGTACTTACCTATTGATTTCTGTATAGACATTATCTTAATTTTTGTTTTTACAATAATAAATAAAGTCTTGTTACTATCTCTAAGAATACTAAGAAATATTTCCATTATCAAACATTTCCTTTATTCAGTTAAATCAGATAAACAGAGCGTGTTATCTGCAAGAGAGCGCGTAGCTGTAGGCATTTGGTAGCGGATAGGCTGATCAATCATGGAGCCTACCCCTTCTATCCGCCCAGCCAGCTCGAAAACAAACGGTTGCTAAGCAACGCGGGGCGGGCGGCTCTGCCGCATCGCTGGCTCACACACAACATATGACACGAGCGCCCAGGATCAGCGGTCCATTCACTAACCTTTATTTCTGACGGAATCTTTAATCGGTAAGGATTGGACGCAAGTGGGTTTGCTAGGGCGGAAAGAATATCGCTATTTAAATGTTCTTCTTTCTTCCCGGGATAATCCGTGACCTACCTACATGTGTATGGTGAAAAAACTGGATAAGCGTACGTCAACCACTTCACTCTAAGTAGTTAAGGTTTCGCGTTGCAACGTCCCGTAAAAAATAAAGGTTTGATAAAAACTATTATCTTTTCTTTCACGGGATGTTGCGATTGGAGTTTCAAATTTAATATCTTTGACCACCGCAATTCATTTATTCTATGGATAAATCATTATATAATATTATTTTTACTATTACTACTCAATGAGCTCTAACGACATCCCCATTCTAGGATGCGAAACAGATATGTTTTTTAAACAAACTGCTCTTGTCCCTCTAAAAAATAATTGAACTTCTGATATATAATGATATATCATGAATATATGATATACCATATCCATGTTTTTTGAGTTATAATTTTACACCAAATACCTAAAATTCAAGGTAGTTAAATTAAACGGTATGAGTTGCTTCTTACCTTTTACGAGGTAGAATCATAGAAATGGACACAGACAATGACACGCCTCAAAGAAGTGTCATTAATACTGTCTAACAGGCAAATGCATAGTTATGTATGTCATTATATGGTACCTAATAATTATGCTCCTAAATTCCGTTTTTTTAGCCGATAGGTCAGCCTTTGATTACTATCACACCTGATATTAAGGGATGATGTGATCGAAGATATTGTTCAGGCAATCCTAAAATTATTGACTCTCAACAATAGCTGCCGGAACACCGTTAGGTGCTTGGTGACAGATTTTCTACTTAAGGCTTCTATTTGGGAGCTGGCCAGGACGGATATTCGTAAAATACCTAATCACCAAGTATAACGAATGCCATTATAATAAAACAACCGGGATCGTGCCTTCCGAAGCACGGTAGCGCACAGTAGTAATGCTACTAGTGGTCACCCATCCAAGGCATGACCGCGGCGAACGTTGCTTAACGTAGCTGATCGGTTAAGAACGGATAAGTACGCTACGAGCGCTATAAAACATATTTACTTATTTTTTTATATATTTTATATGCCCAATCTCACCTGATGGTAAGTGATGTTGAAGGATGTTGTTCAGACTAACCTAGAGTTACTGGCTCTCAAGGACAGCTGCCGGAACACACCGTTAGGTGCTTGGCGGCAGATTTTCAACTTGAGGGTGGTAGCTAGCCAAGCGGGCATTTGCAAAGTGCCCTACCACCATGCTGTAACGACTGCTATCCTAAGACAACAACCGGGACCGACGGCTTAACGTGCCCTCCGAAACACGGAAGCGCTCAGTAGTAATGTCCAAGTCATGACCGCGGCGGACGTTGCTTAACTTTGCTGATCGATTCAGAATGGCTTAGCAAACTTGGCTACGAGCGCTTCAATAACACTTAATATGTTACATAATAAAGTCACTAAATAAGGAGTTCGAATTGCTTTTTATTATATCCCGTAGTGTTTCTGTAAGACAAACGTATCATATGAGATAAGTATTCAAACATACTATTCAGAAAAGAGAGTAAGGACGTTAGGGGATGGGCAATCTGTGCTTGACGACGAGGTGAGTGTGCGACGATACACAATTTGAACAAAAGCGACAGCAACTTGTTTTGTTATACTCACAATATACGAGTATTTTGGTGTAGAGTAGTAAAGTACACTTATATATACGTTTTGTTACTTAATTGGTAAATTGCACGTATGATGTATCTAGTAACGAATGAAAACGAATCACTCCTCGTTCAGTGCCAAATACCGTTTTACCTAGAAAAATCTTATTTTTAAATTTAGAGATAAAATAAATCATAAAACAGAAAACTAGTAAACCAACATGAACAATTTTACCGAAATTGAACGCTTGTATAGAGAATGCGCTACGAAGATACTAACTTTAACCAGTCACACTAATATTAAATTGGAATCTTTGTGCGTAAGCGTTTGTGTATTTTTGTTTACGTCACGCCGCAATGATTAAACATATTGTAATGAAATTTGGTAATGTTGAATTGAGATATACTTTCCAGTCCGATTTTCTGTTTGAGTAGTACACAAGCGCGGTACATCCAACTTTAACGTGGGTGAAACCACAGGCGGATGCTAGTATGAATGAAGTGCATATTTTCACTAAACACATTACAGTTTGATACTTCTAAGCTATCAATACGTGAAATTATTAACGAGTAAAAGCTTATAAAACAGTAAATATAAATTCTATACAGTTGAGTTACCCAGTCTCATATTTCTAACCCACTGAATAGCAAAAAGTAAAGGTCGGTGAATCTGATTGTTTGTAGGGACGTTAAAAATCTACTTATGTTCAGAAGCAGCGTAGCATTTAATACAATTTTATTGTAAATAACGAAAATATAGAATTATTTATAAAATTAAGCTGCAGATTACATATATGTAGTAAAATGAAACGATAACTAAAGAAAGTAACAGACAAAGATGTATGCTTAGAGGTATATTTGAGTAGCTTTATAAATACACAGTTGAAAAATCAAAGCTGTTTGTGAAACTACCCTTCACAAATGTTCTCAAAAGGTTCGCCAATGTAAAGTACAAACAATGCGGACTTCCTATTTTCTTGGCAGAATAAGTTGTATGTGTGTGTAATTGAGAACAGGAGGAAGGCTGGCAGCGGCGCGGTGATCCATCATCCCGCCGCTGACCGCTACCCCCACCCACCCCGCTCTTACTTTTCACTTTCTCTACATATTTTAAGGAGAATAAAACTTTCCCTTCGCCCCCGTTCGCCTTTATTCTCTCGAATGTAATAGAGTCGTGGCACAGTTCGTTTCCGTCGAGAGATTCGGTTTGGGACACTTCGCGAATCTTAGTTGTCTCGTTATCGTCACCGATGACAGCTAGCTCGGATACGGCCTAATGTAAATCCCGTAATGTACTTTACTTATCTCAAAAATGGTAATTCAACTGGGACTCAACTTTTCTGATCGGTGTTGACTTACCAACTTCAGGGATTTATCTTGCCTACTTTTTAGTATTGACTGACGATTTCCATTTGAACCTGTTATACCTGTCTCTGCAGTAGATAAAGATTTTTCTTGTTAATTCCATCCGAGGGATGTGTATGATCAATTCAAAACTTTAAATATAAATTGACTAGTATTAAAGTAATTTGTTCAAGCAATTCTGTTTCGGTGAATGATGATTCCGCAAGAATAGAGAGTAGGTTCTCTAGTTTTGTATTGCGGCGGCGGCAGGCATCGCAGTGTCTATAATAAATGAACGGGCGCGGGGGATGCTGACCAATGGCATCCCTCCCTCAATCAATATGATGGACTCGGCCGCGAGGGGACGATCGCTCACTGATTTTTTCCCTCGCTGACAGCGCGCGGGAGGACCCGTTTTTGCGCCCTCCGTGCATCCACATGTGAAGGGAGCTGGCAATTAATAAGTGCGCTCGTTGGTCGTCAATGCCGGCCACGTTGGAACAAATGTCGTATTTTATTGCTTTGTGTCTGACTGCTTCACATCTTTGATAGAACAGTTAGCATAGCATTACTCTTAGTACTGTGTATCATATTTTATATCAATCTAGGTTAAGTTAATGGAGATAAGCTCAAGTATTTTAATGGAGATCTTTTAATAAAACTAATAATATCTACAAAGGTTATACATATTGCGTACCAAAGATTACCTCAACAATATTTATTATGCTAGATATAATTGCTGAAAAAATATTTTTTAATCCCATTAGCAGATCTTTGATATTCACATTTACATTGAAAATATGTATTAATAATGAACATAAATTTCTGATTCTTGAAAAGTAATTAAAAAGCAATTAGACCAGATTGCTTAAAATTCATACTTCTCTCTCAAAGTGATCCTTGGGAAATTCTCTCGAAAACATCTCGTCGTCGCTTCAAACATCGAAATCTTAATCTAAGTTTAAAATTTCTTCGAGAATCGGCAAATTTTGCACTAAGTCATTAAAGTATAAAACTTCGGTCATTTTGCTGGCGTTGCTTAAAAGCCTTTTTAGGCGGAGGAAAGTAATCTTTCATTAGGAGAGGGAGGAGCTAAAACGGAAGTTCTCTTTAAAAGGAAAATTACACGTCGGTTGTGTCCGTGTACCATTCAGAGGAGATGGATTTTAATTACGTCAAACAAAGTTGTGAGGAGGGAAGTTTGTTGGACGCGATCCACTGCCATTAATATCTGATGGCATTAATCAGCCGTGAATAAAGAGCAGCCTCTTGCCAACTTACTAATGATTCCAATTGATGTTTTTTACGGACTGATAGTTTATAACATGGATAAATCAGTAGAAAGAGTTTACCTAAAATTATTCTTGTATGTATGTATACTCGTATATAGTTATGTGTATAGGGTACCTAAGTGGTTATGTTAGGATATTCAAACACGAAATATATCACAGATAGGTATTTGAATGGACTAAAAGGTGCGATAAATCGGGCACGCCCTGCCACCGCCGGCATGCCATGGAAATGTATTGCGGAGCATTGCCAGCGTTAATCAGAGTTCAGTCGCCATTAATTTGATTAGGGTTACTGGGCGCGGGTCTATCAATCCGCCGCATTACCATGTCCACTTCGCGCTACTAGGGTTAGGGGTGCTTCAGTTAACTGTCCAAAAAACTGCTAGAAGCTCAGAATAATAAAACTCGACCAACTCATCAACTCAATCGTACATTTCATTACTGAACATTACATATTGTTTTATACAAATATTTATGCTGAAAAATATTTCTGTAAATTATTAGTAGTTCTCAAAATAACCATATGATTCCCTGTTTTATGAAAATAAATTAAATACCGGAAACACAACAACAATATGCTAAAAATGAAATTATTGATTTACCAACATTAATTTTACACATTTTGTGTAGGATATGGAACCAAAACCAAATAATGGATAAGAAATTCAATTACATTCTAGGGCGGTCTAAGCATAAAGGCGAAGAAAATTTCGCATCCTAGCTTGTTGCGTATCATTGTCAACCGCTCATTGAGAAGGGAATGAGATTTTTAAAGGGGGAGGGAAGGTGGTTTCAAAACTTTAATTTTAGAGCATTTTGTTACGATATGGAGTCTATCACTGAACTAGCAAGGATTTCGGAATAGGGTAGGTATATCATGTATTACAAAATTACAAATTTGTAATGTAAACCGCAGAGCATGCGTTATTGCAAACATACAAATATTAAACATATATCATGTATCTTCTGTTCAATGTACTGAAACTACTGAAACAATGCACTGTTTTAGTGTAGTTTTTAAACTGGCCAAAACAACGAAACTATTTTTTCATTCACAGGTTAGTGCGATGAGGAATAAAGCTCCACTTTCTTCATTTTATTCAATATCCTAAATTTAAAATAATGTTTATTATGTCGTTTATTTAAAATGTCACCTTCTTTTCACTTACCTATATTTTTTTTCCGGCGGTATGAAAATACTATGAACTATATACAACACTACAGCTACTACAATAAAAGCATTTAGACAACCTATAAGTCACAGCAGACTCATACTTACCTATTTAGATGTATTTTTAAGCTTAGATTACTTAGTAAAAGGTACGTTAGTGTTGATTTGATGGATGTTAGGGTTTGACCGCAAGCCACCTTCCCTAAAATTGGGGGCATGGGGATACGCAAAATTTCAGTAGGCACTAGCATTTTTGTCTTCATTACATAGTACATACGACTTAGTGGAAACAAGTATTGATTAATTCTAAAAGTAAAAAAACCCGACTGCAAGTTTTGTATTTTCGTTAAGCGATTTATCGTTACATTGAAATTAAAACTTCAAGTTATATATATATATTTATGAAATTGTTTTATAAAGCTCTTCATTTTGATACCCCACTCGATGGGTTTGGAAGAAAACATTTTTTTTTACCTCACAATATTGGGTGTAAAATCCGCCAGTTTGTTTTTAATTTTTTTTTATGTACCTAGTGTCACTTGGGTTATAAAGAGGAATCTAACGATATCTCTTACATAAAAATCGGTCAAGTCATTTAAAAGTTATGGTGGAATAAAGAAACTCACAAACATACATACATACATGAACCCTGAAAACATAACTCTCCTTTTTTGGGCAGTCGTGTAAAAAGTCTCTTTTGATGTAGGATATATATGTGGATTGGTTAGTCCAAATTCTAAATTCCCTACAGCATGATCGCCCCCTTGTGAACTAACACGGAAAAAGCTTTTAGGTACCTACTTGTGACGCTGGCCACAGATCGTACCTGTACTCTTGCTGTTTCTGTGTGGGAATCCGGTCTTTGGTAGGTAACAGGTCATCCCTTCTTTCAATACTGGTATTTCAGGAAACTTAGCTGCCAGGGTGCTGGGCACGCCACCAACTGGTAGTGGGCTGCAGCATTTGGACTACCTGCGGTCCTGCAATGGGCTTTAAATTGCTTATTTTGCTTTAGGTTTAAAATGCTTTCGTTGTAGTGACAACCATCATTACAACACTAGGAACAAATATAAATTAACGGTACCATGTTTTAGATTAGCAAAGACAAATAAAAGGTCCTTTTTAGGTAATTGTGTGCGGTTTTATAATAAAATTCCCGAACATATTACAATGCTCACAGAAGGAAAATTCAAATTGCACGTGAAAAATATTTTGATGAAGAAATCCTACTACACAGTTTGTGATTACTTAAACGACAAAAATGCTTGGAAAATTCCACCTCTGCCAAGCCATCACATGTCTCCTACGTAATTTAAACAAATATTGTAATAATTGTATTATATTGTTTATAACACATTGTAAAAAGACGTTTAAAAGAATGGCCCCGAGTTTCTTGCCCGTTCTTCTCGCAGTGGCTTTATAAACTTTTTTTGCTGAACGTGGCAGTACAATGTAGAATATTTCAATATTAAAATTTGTAATTGACCTTCATAAGAGCGTCGTAGACGCCTAAATTGAATAAATGATTTTGAATTTGAATTTGAATTTGAGTGTTTTGTTAATAAGGGCTAGCTTCTTCCTCCAAAGCGATAGACCCAGGACCCACAGAGTAAATAAAAAGCTAAGTATTAGGTCTCAAAAATATACACATTGAATTGATGACCTCCTACTCGGTTAAAATAATCATTGTGTGACAACCCTAAGTGCTTAAGCATAGTTTCGACCGATTCGTGTTTAGCACTTTTAGGTCAATTAGGCAGAGTCGCGCCCGCGCGCCATTGCCGACTAATCAGAGGCCGCGCCAAACTTTATGCCGTGTTAATTTGACTAATGCCTCGGATTACACCGGTGATAAACCGGCCCTGCCGTGTCCGACACCACCCGCCGCCGCGCTTACCATCCATCATTCATTTACGCTTAATTTGTTTATGTTTACGGATGATATATGACCACTTTCGTGAAATTTTCCCTTTCGAATTGCCCTAGTGAAATGGAAAACAAATTGAAATGCATGGACATCGTAGACGATAAGTCATGACTCTACATTATCATGAAAATATTTCATTTCTACCATTCTTCAAACTTTAATTGTAATTTTTGTAGAATACGTAGCACTGGGTTCCTAAAGATATTTTTGTGTTTTTCTAAAACAATATGGATAAGTATCAAAGCAAGTATATATTCAAATGAAAATCTACTTATTATAAATCTACAGGAGCTGTTATTAGTTAGGGGTCGAAGTCATAGTCTGCGAGATCTCATGTCCACTCATAATTAGTGGTCCGAGCTACTTAACCAATTAAACGTGAAACAATCGCCCTCATCGTGTCGTAGCTGTGAATACGCCCCTATCACTATACACAACATTCGCTTTTTGTACACCACTTTATGACATTTTAAAAGGCTCCTCATTACGGCCTCGATTACGTCCACAAAAAAGGAAATTTCGTACGAAAGCCGCGTACATCCGCACTCATAGGGGACAATTTATGTTTCCCATATTGGATATGTTATTGTTGTTGGGAGCTCCATGACGTGTCGCCGGTACATTACTTATTCAATGTAGTTGACGTTACCAGGCCTTTTGGTAACGATTTGACTTCAATCACTCTAATACAACTCCGGACAAATTAAAGTATTTAAGGGTATTACAGTTTTATAAAAGTGACAAAGTGGCTAGACAATTTCGATTAACTTATACGAGTTTGTTTTTTGATGAATACTATACAAAATTGGTAACCGTTTACTTGTAAAGTTGTCATGTGCCCACATTAAATAGTTGTCAAACTATACCTAGTAAATAATTTAATTTATCTAATAATAATAGGAATATGTTATCTTTGTGAGTACGGATATAAAATATACTAGATTACTATATATTAGTAAATCGCGAAAATACTTCAAGATTTTAAGGAGGCTACATTATTCCTGAGTGAAAAATTCTTTATTGACAACAAAATTTTAAGAAAACAAAAAGCAGCCTTTATCCTGAAAATATGCTAAAACAAAAGAGTAAATAAATGATTGTGCAGTAACCACTACAGATTTGGTGTTATTTGTTGACACCAAATCTGTCGAATTTGAGTTCCTGGCTAGCTATCACCCTCATGTAGGTAATATGCCGCCAAGCACCTAACGGTGTATTCCAGCGGCTGTCCTTGAGAGCCAGTAATTCTAGGTTAGTCTGAACAACATCTTCGACTACATCATCATTTATCATCAGGTGAGATAGTGGTCAAAGGCTAAACTATCAGGCATAAAAAAAATACTGAAAGCAAATGTATAAATAATGGTTCTTTATTCATGTGCTGAAAGTCTACTCCCTGTTATATGAGGTATGTAACGTAAACAAGATAATGCAGTTTGGAAATTGACAATTTAGAGTATAAGAAACTTGTTAATGTTTTTTTACCATTTTTTATTTTTTACTTGTTGTGGAATAAAAAATATACTTGAGTTAGGTAGGTATCTATTTATTTTTGTTTTGTTCTTTTAAATTAACGATGGCTTTAACTTTTAAATACGTTACTACTAAAAACTAACAATATTTTCCTAATCGAATTACTGGACATCAGTATAGATCGTGTTGCTTATTTAGTCAGAGTGATAATTTGTAAATTATATGTTCATAAAGTGTGAGTACACCGGAGTGCAAAACTGCTTGGCGAAAGAATATTATTTGTTTGAAAATATGATTACAAGCAAAACAGCGTGCTAAGCCAAATCACATTTAGAAATTATTACAATACATCTTTATCCCGGGTGGGAATCGAAGAATGTCGGAAATGCTTTCGCACCTATTCCACTCGGCCATCAGAACATACTCGTTCTAGTCGAAACTTTGTGCTCCAATTGTATTACTTTAGCCGTCCCAGGGGACTAGACTTCATCTGATGGTACGAAGTGCTTTTTTAAACACTTAACTCTCGCAGTGTTTTCGCTACTCTTCTATATATCTAAATATGATTAAAAGCACTTTGGGCACACTGCTAAGCAAAAATGACATTTACAAATTTTTAGAGCACAGTATTTTTTTGTCTATATTGCGAGTTCGATTCCCTCCCCGGACAAAATGTGCTCTAATAATTTGTAAATATGATATCATTTGAGCGTTTTGGTTTATGTATAAGATTTTAGCTGTTCAGGAAACCCAAATTTTGTGTGAAACCACTAAGATCGTGAGTGTCGCGAGAGGATTCTAGTTCGCCCAAGACACACAGCTTTATCTCCGAGGAGAATATGCTACATAATGTGAGACAATAAACCAGCAAGACTACTAGACATTTCACTGTATTTGTTACTAAAGTTTCTCTTCGACTTTTAGTTCGAAAGAATTAAAAGTTGATATATATGATGATGATGTCGTCCGCGTCGTTTTCGACGATGGCGACCTTGGCTATCTTCTGGCATGAGCTCGAGCGTGGCTGGCGAACCCGAACTTCGTCTGGAACACTCGGGCACAAGTCGGGCAGTACAGCTGGCCCGTGGAGTTGTAAGTGTAGTGGTAAGAGGGTTTAGGCTGATCCTTTCTAATTTGACGCTTCAAGTCTAAACCAGAAAGGCGAGCGTCTTCAAAAGAAGACACACCTTTATTGACCTTAGAACGCCAAACTGATCTAGTACAGGCTTCCTCTTCCCACCTGTCAGTTGGTAGGTGACAACTATTTAAATTCCGTTTAAGAACGTCCTTATAACGCAGGTACTGCCCGCCGGAACTACGCTTTCCACTCGAGAGCTCCGAGTAGAATACGCTCTTCGGTAGTCTGCAGTCATCCATTCGCTGAACGTGGCCGCACCAACGCAGTTGACCTCTCATCAACAGGGCCTCCATACCGTGAGCTTGTGAGCGACGGAGAACATCAGCATTTGTGACGCGATCCTGCCATTTAACGCGTAATATTGAACGCAGGCATTTCATGTGAAAAGCGTCCAGCTTCCGTATATCAGCCTTATATGGGCACCAGGTCTCAGAGGCGTATAAAAGGATCGGTAGCACTAAAGCACGATATACTGCAAGTTTCGTCTGTAGCGTGATATCATGAGACTTCCACACACGCTGGTTCAGTTTTCCGAAGGTGGACGCAGCTATTGCTATACGCGCAAGAATCTCGGACGAAAGTCGATTGTCATTCCTAATTTGGCATCCCAGGTAACGGAAGTTAGTGACCTCCTCCAAGATTGTCCCATCAATGGACAGCGTCTTCGTGTCAGAACCACTGCCTCTTGGTGGTTGCTTGACAAGCTGAGTTTTGGATACACTAATCACTAAACCAAACTTGCGGCATGATTCCTGTAGGGCATCCATTTGAGTTTGCAAGGCTTCCATGCTGTCCGCCATCAGGCACACATCATCGGCATAAAGTATTTGATATATATACGATACTCTTGGATTAGTGTGTGTACAGACAACATTTTCCTTGATTCCTTCTGTTTCTGTTTAATTAATAGTACTTTGGTAGTCTTAGATTTGCGCGATTATTACGCATAGTAATTAAACAAATTTTAACGGTGTAAATCACGTGTATATTTATCATTATTTTTGTGCCGACGTTTCAAACACTTCGCTGAGATCGTAGTCACGGAGTGACTCTGCTTGAGGAAATTAAGCAATGTTAGGAGTGTTACGAGCTTGATCTTGAAGTACTCCCACTGTCTTATTTCATTTGCTTATTCGGCCCGTATACCGTAGAATAAAGTCGGGACAAAAATAATTATAAATATACGCGATTTAAAGTTTAAATTTGTTTAATTCTATACTTTGGTAAGTATACAATGTTCGATGCATGACGCAAACATTAAAAAAAATGTGTTTAAATATATTTTACGTTCACATTGAACGGGTTAAATCTTTTGGCACCTTTACTGGAAAGACTAACTAAGCAGATATCATCGATTCACAAAATATTTTATTTAACTCATAATAATTTACATTTGCATTGCTTTTTCCATGATTTGCTCTTTTTGTCACAATTAATATATACTTTGTTTTGTAAGCTGAAAATCTTTCATAAAACTTTTATAAGTGTTACTTTACATTATACTTTTTATAGATGTGAATGATTGAGCCTTTAAATGTTATTATTTACTAATGTAAATCGAAGATTTTAGTTTTAACTTTGACTCCCTATATATTAAGACTAATCTATCGTAAAGTCTGTAAATCAAAGACATTCTTCAAATTCAAAGATGTTACTTTTATATTTTTTATTTTGTCTTATTGCGTTTTTCCCTATGCCAGAGTCTATACCAGGGTGTTATTAGTTTTCACAAATATTGCGGTTATTTTTGTTGCTTGTTTTTGGAAAGGAAGTTTAATATTCACTATACCAAGGAATCAACCACCATGGTTGCAATTCTGGTGGCTTCTTTTCCGCGTAGTCGTTATACTTTATAAAACATAACATATTAAAAAAACCGGCCAAGTGCGAGTGAGACTCGCGCATTAAGGTTTCCGTACCAATATATGTATCCTTAAACGGCGAAAACCTCTTTTATTATATGGGTAGCCCTCTTAATTATTTATATTTAAAAAGAACATAAAACTGAATATTCTGTGAATAGTTAAAGAGTCTACCTATCACCGTTATTAGTATCGAGCAAGAAACGGTAAAAAATCAAGTTTGCTGTATGGGAGCCCCCCTTTAAATATTTATTTTATTTTTAGTATTTGTTGTTATAGCGGCAATAAAAATACATCATCTGTGAAAATTTCAACTGTCTAGCTGTCACCGTTCTTGAGATACAGGCTGGTGACAGACGGACGGACGGACGGACAGCGAAGTCTCAGTAACAGGGTCCCGTTTTTATCCTTTGAGTACGGAACCCTAAAAAGTGGTTCGAATATCAAATTACATTACTGGCAGGGCTAATTTTATTTACTTTGGTTCTTACTGGTTAGGTTTGCATGATATTTTATTTGTACAAATCGGTTCTAGCATTTCAAAGTGCAGGAGTAACAAACATACACATTCACATCCTCACTCACAAACTTTCTCATATGTAATATTAGTTTGAAGTGATGGTCAAGCAGCTATTGTAATGATTTTAATTGTTAGGAATAGCTAGTTTCAAATAAGGTAAGATTAGTTTCAATTTAGGCTCGATTTATTTGAAACTAATTTATTAAATCTAAAATATGGTATTGAACCCCCGTTCGGTGTCTTGGTGAGTACTTGGTGAGTATAAGCCCTCTTTACATAAATGTACGTACAAAAAGGTGTAATAAGTAATTTTAGAAAATTCAAAAATCAGCATTATTATAATAAAAAACAGGCCAAGTGCGAGCTAGACTACTAAGCAACCCAAGACTCAGAAGACGAAGACCTATTAAGGGTTAAAAACACAGAATGTATCAAAATTCTTTATTTCTTCATAGAGTTCGAGATCCTTACCAGTAGTCTTTATGTAGTCCGGTTTTTATGATAAAAACAAAAAAAAACTATATAACACGTTTATTGTATGGAGAGTTTTAATTTATTTTATTGTTATTATTATTATTCGTTTGACGATCAACCGGAAACGAATATTCTGTGATAATTTCAACTGGTTACCTATTACAGTTTAAAAGATACTGTTCTTGAAAGGTCAGATGGACGGACAACAGGACGAACGAACAGCCAAGGTCCTTTTTTCCAGTACGGAACCACACAAAACCTCATTGAAATTGGTCTATCCATATGTGATCTACAATGCCACAGGGAGAAGGCTGTACTCTTGATTGATAGGTGGAGAACCTAGGTAGAGCTCCTATCTGTACTTCTGCCGTACCCTATCTAAGAGGTCAACCTCATTCGATATCAGACATCATTACGACTTGCTTTTTGAGACAACAACAATCAAACAGAACGTATACCTCCAATATTTATTTATGTAACTACGCAAGAAAATTGCCTTTACGCATTCTCATCCACCAAAGGGGTGGTAGGTGGGGTTGCTGGGCTTGGTACCTGCTACTTCCACAGGAGCAAATGCCTACAAGAGCTAAATATTTTTTTTCGCTTTGAACTGTTCTATGCTCGATTGTACCTACAACTATAACACCATGGTTGTCTTCAATTGTCCAGAGAGGGTGACGGCATGCGGCTGTTAATTCATTTGTGTTGTGGAGAACACATGCGGGAACATTTTATTTGACCACTGCACTACATTCTCAACAGCACTGCTTCCTCATGTAGCTTTGACTAGCATGGGTGTGGTACCCCATAGTGTGGTACCATTAAATTATACACGGACAAATGCGAAGAAGGATATTACTTTAGATATAAACGAGGGTACGTTAAAGTTTCATTTGAGTATTTTACGACTTTAGTCTAGTATGGATATCATTGACTGTACTGGTGGGTAAAGTAATGCGAGTTTTTGATCAATGCACTATATTTATGGAATTGCACAGAGATATAATAGTTTGCAATGCGAATTCTATTAGTTGGTTACTATACCTTCCCTTTATGTGGTTTCCAGTAAATAGACATGCTACATTCTTACTTGCATTAAAGAAGCCTCTATTCATGACCCTGTATCTGTAATCGTGTACGTTAATACAACTTCTTTGAATAAAAATTCAATAAAAAACGAAGTAAAAATCTGAATAAAATTATAGTCAGGCTCCGCCTCACATCTCATTGGTCGGGAACCCTTCCATCGAAAGGGTTATTATTAACCAGAGAGATTACCCTACCAGAGACGCGCGCGCCGGCTGCGGCCGCGCCTTGTCTTTTAACTTTTTTATTTATTTTTTACTTGACAGCAGCGCGATTCGATTGGAGGAAAGGGTAACGGTACCTATTAATAAATCCGTGGTCTCATGTAATACATGGCCGCGAGATAGAAAGGGTTAGGGTTCAATATCAAATATAAAGGGGAATATGCGATGGGGTTAAGTATAAACGTAAATCATAATGGATCTCCATGTCAAAAGCTTTGTATATAAATATGGATGTTGGTAGATAAGTACGACTAATTCATATTCATATTCATATTCTTTTATTGGTATTTTTCCATACACGTCAACATTTAACATATTTAATTTTAACCATAGAACAATATAATGAGTATATTATCATGTACTTATACATTTATTTTAGTCTAATGAAAATCATAACAATTCTAAAGAATCATTAAAATAATTCAATAATCAATTACCATGTCATAAACAATTCAATAATTAATAACAATGTCAATAATAAAAAATAAAATAATAATAATATCATAATATAAATAAATTCATCTAACAATTAATATAAAATAACATAAAAATAATTCATTAATAATTTAACCTACTCGTCATATTATGGTAAGAAGGTACAGTACTCACACAAGTATTCAATTACATACCTATTATCTATAGGAATTTCGTCGGTCGCTATATCTATGATAGATACTCCTCATAGCTATAGAACGCTTGCCTGATAAGCCAGCGTTTTAACCTCGACTTAAATATGCAAACATTTGATGCACTGGTAATGTCTTTTGGAAGCCTATTGTACACCGTCGGACCCATGATGTGTGTCAACCTATTGGACTTCATCAGTGAGCGTTTAACGGATGCCAGCTTCCCTCGGCTTCGGGTTGAGTAATCGTGTGCTTCACCGACTTTAGAAAAAGAGTCTAAGTTATTCCTGGTGTAGACAGCCACTTGAAAAATTACAATAGCAGGGAGTGTCAATATTTTTAATGACTTGAAGTATGGTTTCGCAGATGTGTCTTGTGATACTCGTGCTACTGCACGGACGGCTCTCTTTTGCAGTATAAGGGCGCGTTCTGACTCTGCACCGAGCCCCCAGAGTTCGGCTCCATACTGCAACAGCGAGTGTACAGTAGCAAAGTAGCAAGACCTCACCGCATGTGTTGGCAGAAATCTGGCCAAACGGCTAAGAGCAAAACTAGCAGCACTCAGTTTTCCACACACTTTATTTATCTGATTCTCCCAGGTGAGGCCGCTATCTAAACAACGTATTTGTGTATATCGATATGTTATATACAGGTTTATTGGTAATATGCTAACAACCTCTTAGGGTTGACTTCTGCCTAGTCCTAACAAACATTTAGAGATGATTTTTTTTTTGTTTTGAAAAAAAAAAAAAAAAAGATTTTTTACTTTTATGTGTTTTTGACGGAATAAGTATGTGGATGACCTGACGTTAAAAGTCTCTTGTGCCTGTAATGTATTATTTAATATTTTTTATTACTTTGCTCGATGTAAATACTCAAAACTCTATTCAAAGGGAGCACGGTGCGGTCCAGTGTTGCCGCGGTGTGTGCTCTTGGCTCGGAGTAGACATTAAAATTGAAAAAAAAGTTTTTATTTTTTTCAAAACAACAAAAAATCTCGTAATGTTTGTTAGGACTAGGCAGAAGTCAACTCTAAGAGGTTGTTAGCATATTACCATATACTGAAATTTATATTTTGCTCAACTAGTGAAGTTTTATTGTAAATAAAGTATATTGATGTTGAGTTAATCTCGTTACTAACATTTAAATTTAACTGTTGCTTTAGGCGTATGTGAAAGTTATAAAGGCCTGAGCTTTGCGGGCGATCTGACGTGACTATTGCCACTACAAGAGGATTACAAACCCGACACCTTGTGATTTAATTTACGGTACGAAAGCTTGTCAACGAGTCATAATGCCGTTTCATCTACAACTCCATCCAAACGGATTAACTTGCGCCATTAACGCAACACTCATTCTAGGAGAGAGCCATTATAATCAATTTATTTTAATCTTATAATGTGAAGACGCGACGTGACGCATCGCCAAAAATTTTAGCAAATATCATAAAACTATTCTGCGTATTGTTACAACATGGACAGTAGTTAAAAATGATACAGTTTTTGCACGATGCTGTAAATATACTCGTAGTATATGCAAAACAAAAGCTGGTGATTGTTTTGGCGTTCATTGTACAACTTTGCAGAAATCGTTAAAGTTTACAATACTACCTAAGATCTACTGCAGAAGCATAATGTAAAGTAGCCAGGCAATAAAATACTCATGTAAACTTAATAAAATACACGTGGTCTTTTGTGATACTACTTAAAAATTTTAAATAATTGAGGCGTAGCTGAAACCTACTAGAGGTTTTCTTAAGATATATGAAGTACGAGACAATAGAACTATTTATGTAAGCATGTAGAAGATAAGATTCTGTCCACCTGCTTCTGATCTTAGCCAGTAACTTAAATTTTATTTTCGCATTCCCTGGAAAACGTAAAAAATGTCTACCTACAGGTTGACTGTATTGACAAAGAAGCCGAAGCAAATTATCTTGCCAAATCTTTAAATATGATCTCGGAGATATATGGTATGTCGCTGGACCCGAAAAACCCTAATATTTTAACGTTCGCTTACATCGTAGCTGGCATGTTCAGCGGCGGCTCCATAAATTATCTATTAGCCGAACATCTTCTGACATGTCCACAAAAGGTTGAGTTAACTTTTGTGCAACTGGATCGATTCGAACACAACACAATAAGGATGAGTTTATGCAAACCCTTCCCCACCTGCATTCCCACGATGTCTGTAGAAAGTTTAACCACGCATCGTGATGAAAAAGTTTGCGCAAATACAATTTTACGTGAAATATTTAAATGTTACCTACGCAAAGGGTCAGGGTCTGACGGTCTCGTTATTTGAATAAAAACATGCGTGTGCGTGGGAAAGTTACTTACTTCGATTGTAGCATAATGGTTGGTGGTTCAAATTTCTTTTATACCCTTTCCATACAAAATAGGATTTATTTCACAAAAATCTGATCGAAAGTTATGATATTGAAATTAACAATTTAAAATTTGTTTTGACAATTATTCAATTTATACATACTGATTTAAGTATAAAACACTTGTATATAAGTATATATTACTTATTGAAGGTAATTATAACATTAAATTCAACCAACACTGGTGAATTAATTATAGCAATTTTTATTTTATTTTTCATAGCTGATATGTTAGCCGTTGAGCACTATCTCACCTGAGCACTGTGAGCCAGTAATTCTAGGTTAGTCGAAGATGTTATTCAGGCTAACCTAGAATTACTGGCTCACAAGGACAGCCACCGGAGCACCCCGTTAGGTGCTTAGCGATAGATTTTCTACTTGAGGGAGGTAGCTAGCCAGGCAAGCTTTCGCAAAATCCCCTAGCACCATGCAAATTTGTTAATTTTAAGTATGTACCTACTGTACTTTTTATCAATTTATTGCCATATTAAAAATAAACTCAATTTTCGGAGAAATGCTTATTGTCAACGCTACAAACTATAATAATACGATTACTAAATAGTTTTTAAGAAAAGTATTCAAGCATTCTGAAAGATTTGTTTTATGCTCTCTTCTTTCGGATAATCCCGTAAAAAAGTTAAAGATTCGAGTACTTACTTAAAAATTACCAATTAATCCGAGTTATTATCAATGAATAATCCCAAATAAAATTGTAGTCAATTACATTTGGCCATTTAAGGTAACGACTATAAAATAAGAATATAAATCTTATAATATATAGATGTAAAATGATGTGATTATGATGTGTTCATGAGATTATGGTGAGGGTTAATCTTGCACAAACTGTGATGGTTCCTCGAACTACTGATACCGATCTACCTACCTACGAAAATGGAAAGAAGCAAAAGAAATTATGTACGATGACAATACAACCTGTGACAATATGTTTAAAATATAGATACTAGTGTAACAAACAGCGAAACAAACGTGTGCGAGGTAAGGTGAAGCTACTAAGATGTAGATGTCATATAGTGGTTATTGAAGTTCAGATCTTCCAGATTTCAGATTGACCAGTTTATTTCGTTAGTTTATTTTAAACATAATATACTTACTGACAGAAAGTTCATATGAAAAAAACATATGGATAGAAATTCCGCATTTGTTTTTGTGTCTGCTTGAATAAAGCGGCCCGTGCTGTGGATGCGTAGACTTTGTATGAATATCTAATAGACTTTACAAGGCATATAACCTTACATACCCACAAAAAGGCATATGATGGCTATACGAGTTTAAAATAATGATTAAACAATAGAATATTAAACTAAGTAAATGTACAATAATTAGGGCACTGAGGGTAGCTAGGCACCTACCTAACATGTTGAATCGAATTTCGAATGAAGAAAGATTTCTCACAATAGATTGTTGGCTAGGATTATCAGAACGCAAATAATGCAATATCAACCCATCTCTCGAAAAGGACGAGTTCCCACGTGTTTCTACTTAAAATTCGCTACAGAATCGATGAATCTCCGTGCATCTGATATTCATTGGGACAAAAAAAGCGAAGGTCAGTGAAACTGGGCTAGTTCTCGAATTGCATCGACCCTTTCACTCTCGATCTATACCTGCGCTTTTTACTATCTTCCCGGAATACACAGTCGAAATGGGACCGGTGATTGTGCTTCTCAAACTGTTGCATTAGAATTTTAATATTGTTAATATTCACGTACAAGCTCCAAGTTCGGAACATAATAAGACATAATCAGATTTAGGTACTGTGTCTGCTGAATTGGTCCACTGCGGAACACACCCTCCCCATTGAGGTTGATCTATTGAGGGGGGGGGGGGATTCGCGACAATCCCCACGCTTGGCAGGCGTCTTGAGAATTTCAGTGTAAGATATAAGTAAGATAGCAGTATTTCAGAAGGCGCTGCTGCACAATTTCTGGATTTTACCCCTAGTCGCCTTTTACGATACCATGTAAATTGGCACGATACTCATGGTGTGCCAGTTCGACTACTACATTCATGTTCCTTATTTTTAAAATTCGATTTTGAACTCATTACTGTCTTCTATGAAAACTTCTCGGAGAAAAGACTTGTATATATCTACTTTGCTCACATTGAACACAATTGATGAAGTAAAATAATGAAAAAAGATTGAGATACACATGTAAAAGGTTGCAGCAATGGGCTGCAATATTTTGCAAATTCTTCTTTTCTAAAGGGTCTTTAAAATAAATCAAATGTTTAAGGGATAGTCAAAAAAAGTAGGGTTAATTACTCTTGGTCTTTTCTGTGAAGAACACCGATCAGTTTTCAATCGTTGTTTTTTGTTTGGCGATTGTATATCAAATTACTTGTCTTATTGATTTTGTCTCCGTAAATGAATGAGTATAGGCAAGGTACCTATTTATTTGATAATTACTTAGTTTTTGGTAGTTATGCAGTTATAAAACGATATAAGATATAGGTATTATATACCTACGTTTTAATACAAAATACCTAACTTATTATTAACAGCTGAAAATTTTCCTTGAAAACACTTAATTATAGTCGTAGCTAAAAAATATATATTAATACCTAATTATTTTATTAGTTAAGTCTATCCCTATGGTTTGTACTGGGGCGTAATTGTCACTAGATATATTTTCTAAGTGCTTTACTAACATATCAATTTAATCATTTCTTAAAATATTTTCAAATATTCGTTATAATTAAATTTTATTGAATTTATTAACAAAGTTACAGGTAAAACTATTCAGATACTCCTTATATTAAATACTTACCCTAAATAATTATATTAAAAACCTCACCAATTTGCGACAAAAACTTCCAAGTTTGTAGTAATATATAATATATAACCTACAAACCCACCTAAAGGCGAAAGAAGAGGTGCCAAACAAAATTTCAACAGATATTTTAGGTAAGATCCTATGTTATATATACTATCAGTGATAATTCCTGGTCAACAAAACTTATCCGAGCCGGGATGCCGTGGAGTCTGGACTTACGATATAGTTTTAAATGAAATGTATCTAATCATTGAAATTAATTAACCTACTCTACATAAATGTCTTTGATTCAATTAAATCCACTAATCATTCATCAAGTTAGCTAAATTAAATTAAATATTACAATAAAACCAAGGAGATTTTGCAAATCTTACTGATTTGGTAGCTTTTGTATTCAGGTAAAAATGGTTTTTATAGACCGATCACAAAATCGCGATCTTTTTAAAAGTGTGCAAAGTATGATGGAATGTGATGATATTGAAATAAGGTTTAATTTTGCTGAGTTTCTTCTATTGGAGCAACATTTCGAGTATTTGTAAGAAAAATCGATATCTGAGTTTCGATCATTTATAACTCTCCTTTGACGGGCAAACAAAACAACCTATGGATGGGTAGAAAAAATGGCGGAATGCCAAACTGGGTTGTGGAAATGAAGTATTATTGCAACACTTGCACTTTCAATCGCGGCTTTTGTATCAAATTGCAGAATTGCTCCGGTTTCTATGCTATTGTATTCACACGTGTGCACTGTGGAGTAAAGTACATACATCAACATACATAGGTAGGTATTCACATAGTTCAGATCAGAAAATTTAAGAAATTATTTGAATATTTCTTTAACATACATACTTATACTATAAATTTACAAATTATTGGAGTACAAAATGTTCTGCCCCGGGCGGGAATTGAACCCGCGTCCTTCCGATTTCGCACCGGATGCTTTAACCGCTCAGCTACCGGGGGGTCGGCTATATCGCCGAAATTTCATGCTCCAATTGTATTTCTTAAACCGTCATAGACATCATTCCGAGAGTTAAGTGTTTGAAAAAACACTTCTTTCGATCAGATAAAGTCTAGTAGTCTGGTTGATGGCCGCGTATCGTCCCCTATGACCGTTTAAGAAATACAATTGGAGCACGAAATTTCGGCGATATAGCCAACCCCCGTAGCTGAGCGTTTAAAGCATCCGGCGCGAAATCGGAAGGACGCGGGTTCAATTCCCGCCCGGGCAAAACATTTTGTACTCCAATAATTTGTAAATTTATGATTTTCGCTTACTACGCGGTTGTGCTTGTAATCATAATATTTAGAAACAATATTCAAATATTATTAGTATTTTTTCCTTACACAATTACAATGTACTTCTTATTAAATTATAGCTAATTGATATCTATTAAATCTTATATAGCGGCAACCGTTCTTCGCCTTGGTACCATTAGGTTCCTTTGATGGTACCATGGTAAATTTTTATTTGCCATAGTACTCTTACCTGAATGATACTACGGCAAATGCTGTTTTAAATTTACCGTGGTACATTGTATCGTTAGACTAAAAATGAACTTAGAACATTTTTTCTGTTCCTTAATATTTTAAGACATACCTAATGAATAATGATATTATGGTAAATGTTGATGTGAGAGCTGCCAAAATGACGCTTGATGTCATATATCACGATTTAGATTTTATATTTGGGATAAGTTCATATCTACCTACAATAACCTCTAAAGATACCAATGCAACATAAATTTGTCGTGGTACCATCAAAGGAACTGTGTAATGGTTCCACGGCCAATTTACGGGAGCAACTACTACGTAGAGTTCCTTCGCAATGATCAGGGAACAAACCCTGGACCTCGCAATTCGATGTGACGCTGGATATCGAAGCAGTTAGTCTAGAAACTACTATTTCTTCAAGTATATAACTTTATATCTCTATTTATAGTTATATGTTTAAGTACCCTTTAAGCTTTATTTTATTACTATTTTTATTTTATTTACATTGCACTACAAACTAAAACACTACGGCTACTATACCGAAAGCATTAAGGCAACCTAAGGGCCATTGCAGGCCTATCGGCAGTCCAAATGCTCCAGCCCACTACCAGTTGGCAAATCGCCCATCATTCTGGCAGCATTGCCCCGTTGGATTGCAATGCTTCTTCGATAAGTCAATGAGTACCAGCATTTTGATCACGCGTCGCATCTACCTAGCGCTCTGATAAAGTTTGAAGCATAAGTTACATAATCAAAAGTAATAACACTAGAAATATTTTACTGCTGGTGGCGAACCGCAGCCTTTGCCGCACCGCAGCGTCCGCAGCCTTTCGTCTATCGATAATAAAATAGCACTACTTGAGTATGCAGGAAGTAAAACATTTCAAGAGTATAATCACACTATTGGCAGGCTGCATTTAAAGCCGGTCTATGTTTACTTGTTACCATTACCAATAATACAAGAAGAGTAAGTACCTCGTTTGTCGGCACTAGTGTAGGAAAGGCCCACAATGCCAGTCGTACGGGTGATTTCACACTCTAGTGGATTGCAGTAATGCAACTGAACAACGCTTCGATGCGCCCACAACGCCGCAGAGCGAACTGACTTGTGTTCACTTTGTATGTAGAAAAAGGAAAGGGTACAAGTTATTCTGTCTCTGCAATAATATGAAGGATACTTCTATAACTTGATTTTATAAGTAGTTCCCATTGGAGAGCGTGTTAGCAAGCTCCAGTCTTAAGAAGAATTTGCTATGCTTCTATGACAATATCTTGCATATAATCAAGTTGCTACGTTGTAAAGTGAAAGGACTAGCCAACTAACCGACATACTCAGCGGGTAGAAGAGGTACCTACTTTAACTGCCCCATATATGCGTAGTATCCCTCGACATTAAAATTATCCACAAAAAATATAGTACGTATTCTATTTTCTTGCTTATTTACATGATATTCGTTATCAGTAAAGAAACGCAGAAAATGAAATTGACAGAATAATATCTGTTTATACTCGTATTTGCTTATAACATACTTATCAATAATTACAAGATTTGTAGCGCGTGGTGACTTTTTGATATACTCGTAATGTGCACCTACCGAGTCATCGTCACCTTGGCTCACGACCCATACAGTATCTCGTGAGTCGTCCAGGTTTCACATGATCGTGACCGCCTTTTGCAGAGCCTGCCCGCATATCAGTCCTTTTCATTTTTGGTTATCTAATGACTGTAGTTTGTGTGGCTTTCCTCTCCTTTAAAGTCCACACCAATTTTATTAGTTCTTTAAAGTTAGTGCTACTAGTGCTCAATTTGGTTTATTCTCAGTAGGTTTCGGGTGTAGCGAGTCCGTGGATGTGTTGATGCGGTCTGTTATCTACCGAGCCCAGTATTTTTCGAAAAGTGGAAAAAGAACTCCTCGGTTCCTAGGTTTACATATTGCCAAACTTTCAGCCATTTTCTTCTTATTGGTGTGTTACAGCTGAAGTTGTGACAAGCTGTGCTCGCGTACATCAGTTTTTACATACGTTTCTATGACGCCCAGCTTCGTTCGCAAGCAAACATCATCTGTCCGTTTTAATTCCACTTTTGTTGTTCAACGTACTTCGAACTCACTTTTTGTTGACATAAACATCATACAGTTTATCAATCCAATTTCCTCCATCCATCAGTACCTACTTCTAACAAGTGACCGAAGAAAACATCATTCTGATGGATGTGTTGGATGTATGTACTGTTCATCACATCAGAACTTATGTCTGGTGTTACTAATACGAGTATATTGAACAAAACTTGAGTCAAGTCACGAATTGCGCCTGTTGCGGTGCAGATCGCGGCTCGACAATCAGCATCGCGCGTGGAGACTTTCGCTCGCCTGCACTCGAGTCGGGTGCTACACACGTGCACATTACGCCTTTCAAAGGATTTTTTACAACAAAACATATGCCGCTTTTTGCTTAACCCACTTTAAGCTCGATTATAACCTTCTTACCTACATTTGCTTCGCTTTTTGTGCACAAGTGAAGCCGCTGGAACGGTTACTTGTGAAGGTACACATTCGGCTTGCTAATCTCTTAAAAGAGATCCGAAGTTATTTCAAATTATTTGCGAGTTTTATCTTGATTACCGCTAGCTTCTTTTCTGCAGAGAGGTACCTATTGTCTATATTGTAGGTTACATGTAAATTCTGGCATCAGTTCATTACACGATACACGATGAAACTGATGCCAGCTTGATAGAAGGGCGATACTACTTGACGATATTACTTGCTACTTATCAGATTGACCATCAGTCTAAACGTGAGCTCCCTATAGATAACACGTATTATGGATTTTTATTATATGATTAAACAAAAACAGTAGGTAAGTGCGAGTTGTGCCGTCGGGTGCGGAGCTAAAATGTTACTTCCCCATCTCGTCCCGTGGGTGTCATAAGAGGCGACTCAGGGTAAAATGCCGGAAGTAAAAAGAAACAAAAAGACGCCTGCCAAGCGTGGTGACCTCTTAGTGGGGGCGGTTTGTTCAGCTTTGGACAATCCGGCTGATACAGTAAGTGCGAGTTGGACCTTGCTCTATTAGGCTTCCGTAAAGCAACAGTCCGTAAAAGAAACAAATGATTATTGATTTTGATCAGTGCTTCAAGGTTATAATATAATTCAGAGTTTTTAAGTATGCCAAATATAAGAAAAAAATACTTATTGAAAAGAAAATAAAATATGGTACATAATATTCTACAATTTCAGATTCTTTACTAGTTATCCTTTACGGTTGCAGTGTCCCCTCTCGCGTTCTACTTGAAATTGCACTGCGTTCGTCATTCCGAGGCGTAAATTCTATTGTCTCGTTTACCTAGGAATTTCACTTTCTATCGTGCTCTTAGCGCCTAAACTCAGCAGTGCTTGTACACTGCTGCTTTGAAGCTGAATATCTGACAATGCGGTGGAGTACCCATCAAGATTATCTCCTGCTAAAGTGACCTGGTATTATGAAACTAATCAATGATAAATCAATTTTTGGGAGTTCCATATACAGAATGATTATTAAAAGATAGTGTAAGTGGCGTGTATAATAGATAATAACATCAACGGACGCGAAACAGCGAAAAATTCTCATCGAGACACATACTCATGAATCTAGCAGCAGATTATAATAAATATTAAACGTAAATTAAGTTTATGAATATTGAGTGGGTAGCTAATTATAATATCAAAGTTTATTCATATATTTAATTGTTGTTTACTTTGATCCTTTGCAATCTGTAACTGGTACAAATATGTAAAGCTAGGGGGAGCGCAGAAACCTATATTTTATGATTTTCTCATGTCCAGCCTAGGCATCCGAGGTTCACCACACATTATTTGGCTCTTTGAATGTTTGTATTAATTACGGTTATACATTGTCAATGTTGTAATTTTATTTTGTGGCAATAAAGATTGCTTCTTATTAGATATTATTATATACCTACGATGCGTGGTAGGTATATAAAGATCTGACACAGACACGCGAATATAGAAGATATTTGAAGCGCTCGTAGCGGAGCTTGCTTCCAATCAATTTATTGAATAAGAAATTGTTTTAAATTTACCGTGGTACATTGTATCGTTAGACTAAAAATGAACTTAGAACATTTTTTCTGTTCCTTAATATTTTAAGACATACCTAATGAATAATGATATTATGGTAAATGTTGATGTGAGAGCTGCCAAAATGACGCTTGATGTCATATATCACGATTTAGATTTTATATTTGGGATAAGTTCATATCTACCTACAATAACCTCTAAAGATACCAATGCAACATAAATTTGTCGTGGTACCATCAAAGGAACTGTGTAATGGTTCCACGGCCAATTTACGGGAGCAACTACTACGTAGAGTTCCTTCGCAATGATCAGGGAACAAACCCTGGACCTCGCAATTCGATGTGACGCTGGATATCGAAGCAGTTAGTCTAGAAACTACTATTTCTTCAAGTATATAACTTTATATCTCTATTTATAGTTATATGTTTAAGTACCCTTTAAGCTTTATTTTTTTACTATTTTTATTTTATTTACATTGCACTACAAACTAAAACACTACGGCTACTATACCGAAAGCATTAAGGCAACCTAAGGGCCATTGCAGGCCTATCGGCAGTCCAAATGCTCCAGCCCACTACCAGTTGGCAAATCGCCCATCATTCTGGCAGCATTGCCCCGTTGGATTGCAATGCTTCTTCGATAAGTCAATGAGTACCAGCATTTTGATCACGCGTCGCATCTACCTAGCGCTCTGATAAAGTTTGAAGCATAAGTTACATAATCAAAAGTAATAACACTAGAAATATTTTACTGCTGGTGGCGAACCGCAGCCTTTGCCGCACCGCAGCGTCCGCAGCCTTTCGTCTATCGATAATAAAATAGCACTACTTGAGTATGCAGGAAGTAAAACATTTCAAGAGTATAATCACACTATTGGCAGGCTGCATTTAAAGCCGGTCTATGTTTACTTGTTACCATTACCAATAATACAAGAAGAGTAAGTACCTCGTTTGTCGGCACTAGTGTAGGAAAGGCCCACAATGCCAGTCGTACGGGTGATTTCACACTCTAGTGGATTGCAGTAATGCAACTGAACAACGCTTCGATGCGCCCACAACGCCGCAGAGCGAACTGACTTGTGTTCACTTTGTATGTAGAAAAAGGAAAGGGTACAAGTTATTCTGTCTCTGCAATAATATGAAGGATACTTCTATAACTTGGTTTTATAAGTAGTTCCCATTGGAGAGCGTGTTAGCAAGCTCCAGTCTTAAGAAGAATTTGCTATGCTTCTATGACAATATCTTGCATATAATCAAGTTGCTACGTTGTAAAGTGAAAGGACTAGCCAACTAACCGACATACTCAGCGGGTAGAAGAGGTACCTACTTTAACTGCCCCATATATGCGTAGTATCCCTCGACATTAAAATTATCCACAAAAAATATAGTACGTATTCTATTTTCTTGCTTATTTACATGATATTCGTTATCAGTAAAGAAACGCAGAAAATGAAATTGACAGAATAATATCTGTTTATACTCGTATTTGCTTATAACATACTTATCAATAATTACAAGATTTGTAGCGCGTGGTGACTTTTTGATATACTCGTAATGTGCACCTACCGAGTCATCGTCACCTTGGCTCACGACCCATACAGTATCTCGTGAGTCGTCCAGGTTTCACATGATCGTGACCGCCTTTTGCAGAGCCTGCCCGCATATCAGTCCTTTTCATTTTTGGTTATCTAATGACTGTAGTTTGTGTGGCTTTCCTCTCCTTTAAAGTCCACACCAATTTTATTAGTTCTTTAAAGTTAGTGCTACTAGTGCTCAATTTGGTTTATTCTCAGTAGGTTTCGGGTGTAGCGAGTCCGTGGATGTGTTGATGCGGTCTGTTATCTACCGAGCCCAGTATTTTTCGAAAAGTGGAAAAAGAACTCCTCGGTTCCTAGGTTTACATATTGCCAAACTTTCAGCCATTTTCTTCTTATTGGTGTGTTACAGCTGAAGTTGTGACAAGCTGTGCTCGCGTACATCAGTTTTTACATACGTTTCTATGACGCCCAGCTTCGTTCGCAAGCAAACATCATCTGTCCGTTTTAATTCCACTTTTGTTGTTCAACGTACTTCGAACTCACTTTTTGTTGACATAAACATCATACAGTTTATCAATCCAATTTCCTCCATCCATCAGTACCTACTTCTAACAAGTGACCGAAGAAAACATCATTCTGATGGATGTGTTGGATGTATGTACTGTTCATCACATCAGAACTTATGTCTGGTGTTACTAATACGAGTATATTGAACAAAACTTGAGTCAAGTCACGAATTGCGCCTGTTGCGGTGCAGATCGCGGCTCGACAATCAGCATCGCGCGTGGAGACTTTCGCTCGCCTGCACTCGAGTCGGGTGCTACACACGTGCACATTACGCCTTTCAAAGGATTTTTTACAACAAAACATATGCCGCTTTTTGCTTAACCCACTTTAAGCTCGATTATAACCTTCTTACCTACATTTGCTTCGCTTTTTGTGCACAAGTGAAGCCGCTGGAACGGTTACTTGTGAAGGTACACATTCGGCTTGCTAATCTCTTAAAAGAGATCCGAAGTTATTTCAAATTATTTGCGAGTTTTATCTTGATTACCGCTAGCTTCTTTTCTGCAGAGAGGTACCTATTGTCTATATTGTAGGTTACATGTAAATTCTGGCATCAGTTCATTACACGATACACGATGAAACTGATGCCAGCTTGATAGAAGGGCGATACTACTTGACGATATTACTTGCTACTTATCAGATTGACCATCAGTCTAAACGTGAGCTCCCTATAGATAACACGTATTATGGATTTTTATTATATGATTAAACAAAAACAGTAGGTAAGTGCGAGTTGTGCCGTCGGGTGCGGAGCTAAAATGTTACTTCCCCATCTCGTCCCGTGGGTGTCATAAGAGGCGACTCAGGGTAAAATGCCGGAAGTAAAAAGAAACAAAAAGACGCCTGCCAAGCGTGGTGACCTCTTAGTGGGGGCGGTTTGTTCAGCTTTGGACAATCCGGCTGATACAGTAAGTGCGAGTTGGACCTTGCTCTATTAGGCTTCCGTAAAGCAACAGTCCGTAAAAGAAACAAATGATTATTGATTTTGATCAGTGCTTCAAGGTTATAATATAATTCAGAGTTTTTAAGTATGCCAAATATAAGAAAAAAATACTTATTGAAAAGAAAATAAAATATGGTACATAATATTCTACAATTTCAGATTCTTTACTAGTTATCCTTTACGGTTGCAGTGTCCCCTCTCGCGTTCTACTTGAAATTGCACTGCGTTCGTCATTCCGAGGCGTAAATTCTATTGTCTCGTTTACCTAGGAATTTCACTTTCTATCGTGCTCTTAGCGCCTAAACTCAGCAGTGCTTGTACACTGCTGCTTTGAAGCTGAATATCTGACAATGCGGTGGAGTACCCATCAAGATTATCTCCTGCTAAAGTGACCTGGTATTATGAAACTAATCAATGATAAATCAATTTTTGGGAGTTCCATATACAGAATGATTATTAAAAGATAGTGTAAGTGGCGTGTATAATAGATAATAACATCAACGGACGCGAAACAGCGAAAAATTCTCATCGAGACACATACTCATGAATCTAGCAGCAGATTATAATAAATATTAAACGTAAATTAAGTTTATGAATATTGAGTGGGTAGCTAATTATAATATCAAAGTTTATTCATATATTTAATTGTTGTTTACTTTGATCCTTTGCAATCTGTAACTGGTACAAATATGTAAAGCTAGGGGGAGCGCAGAAACCTATATTTTATGATTTTCTCATGTCCAGCCTAGGCATCCGAGGTTCACCACACATTATTTGGCTCTTTGAATGTTTGTATTAATTACGGTTATACATTGTCAATGTTGTAATTTTATTTTGTGGCAATAAAGATTGCTTCTTATTAGATATTATTATATACCTACGATGCGTGGTAGGTATATAAAGATCTGACACAGACACGCGAATATAGAAGATATTTGAAGCGCTCGTAGCGGAGCTTGCTTCCAATCAATTTATTGAATAAGAAATTGTTTAACTTAAAAGTTAAACAATTTCTGCCGCGGTCATGAACTGGATGCGTGACTGCTAGTGACATTACTACTGAGCGTTTCAGTTTTTCGGAGGGCACGTAAAGCCATCGGTAGTAGGGCATATTTCGAATGCCAGCCTGGCTAGCTACCACCCTTAAGTAGAAAATATGTCGCCAAGCACCTAACGGCACACCGTAAGGTGGTGCCGGAACATATTCCGGTAGCTATAAAGTAGACTTAGTTAATTAGTATGAGTGGTACGTTTGCAATGCAGACGCTGCGTTGTCCTTAATTCTAGGTTAGCCTGAACAAAATCTTCTACCTCATCATCACTAACCATCAGGTGAGATATACTGGTCATAGGCGAGCCTATCAGCTATAAATAAAATAAAAAATGTGATCACTAACCCGTTTCTAGTATATCATGAGACCATCAACACCAGGCATAGATCATATGCTGCCGGCAAAGCACTCCGAGACTGTATCTACTGAAATCAATTTCGTGTCGCCTTTTTCTAGGGTTCCGTACTATAAAACGGGACCCTATTATTAAGATTCAGCTGTATGTCCGTTCTTCTGACTTTTAAAGAATTGTAATAGGTACATGGTCGGTTGAAATTTTATGATAATATGGCGAATTGCCTATCAATTAATAATAATAATAACAAAATTTTTTTTTCGTCGTTTTTCGTTTATTTATTAGAATTTTGATCTACTTATAAGTACATATAAGACTAATAAAAATATTAAAATGATTAATCGTAATCTCCCACACTAGGATTATAGTATAGGGAGTCTAGTCTCCCAAAACACAGGGATGTGTTAGGCTCCCTCTTCCTGTGGTTGCCTTTAATACCCACCCACTTAAATTCATTAGCTGTGAATCCACTTGATCACCTCAAACACCAAGGGCACAATAATCTACATTGTCATTACAACTACGTAGGTAGTTAAGTCGCTAGACTCAACGAATCACACATGTCAGCGTTCTATTTTCTAGCAACTGATAAACTGACTCAGCAGACTTTGCTGATAAGCTCATCCGCTCCCACGATAGTTTGATGTCTAGACACTAGATTTAATTTAGAATTAAGGCAGTCTTGTAATAGCTTTTGAAGACATTAAACGTCTTAAATAAAATAATTGTATTTTTAAAAGCTCCTCCCGCTCGCCCCCGACTTGACTGGCGCAGCCGGTAGTATTTCCGCGTCGCGAAAACTTAACTTCAGTGCCCGCGACTTACGTTTTCACGCGTTTTATGGAAATCCACGAACCAAATAAATAAGTCAAGAACTCTAATATCGAGTGAGTGAGTGCCAACACGATCCGGAGGAAGACAAGGCTCCAACAACGAGGGACATGGGCATTCTGTGAGTAGACCTTAATCGCTATTTCCAGTCGTAGTCCAATCCTATTCCATATTTTATTTATAAGTATATAGATTATCCGAACGCTATTTCCAACAATTGAAAGGTGTTTTGTGGTTTCTTTTAAATAGGTTTAAGTGAATACAAGAAATATAGTTAAATAAAAATACATAAATTAATAAGTGCATAGCGCACATACTTTATGTAAAAAATAGTTACTTTATATACTTCAACTTAAAGTGTATAATAAGTTAGAAAGATATAAAAACAAATATTAGTGATTTTATATATTTCAACTTTAGATATATAACAGTTTATAAATAGTTATAGTAAGATGGACATAGTTCACATTCCACGTGAATTTACGAATGTCGTCCCGAAGTTCGACGGGGACGAAAAATTATTGAGTTTATTCGTAAGGAAATGCGAATACTTAATAAGCTGTTGTAGAATAGAAAATAATCCACATCAGGACCTCTACATCTTCAACATCATAACATCACGATTAATAGGTAGAGCAGCCGCTCTTGTTAGCGAACGACAAGACCTAGATACCTGGGCTGAATTAAAAGTAGCTTTTGAGCAACATTTTGGTGATCCCCGTTCAGAGGAATGCATAGCAATAGAACTAGAAACATTAAAAATAAATAATGGCGAATCATATCTTGATTTCTGTAACAGGATTCAGCACGTCAAAAGTACGTTATTCGCCAAAGTCAATTTAATTAATGACGTCAACTTACGTCAAAGTAAAATCATCATATACAACAACATGGCCAAAAACGTATTTTTGTACAACTTACCCGAAGAATTACTTCGCATAGTGCGCCTCAAAGGCTCTACAACATTAGAAAATGCATTAAGTATTGTTCTCGAAGAGGTAAACTTTATGTTTCAATATAATTCAAAAAATAAAATGTTACGATCTCAGAATTTAATGCAGCCAAAGCCTCAAACTATGAATCATAATCCTTTCATAGAAAAGTTTGGAATGAAGCCTTTCTTTACTTCAAACCCGCAGCCTCAAAATAACTTTAAGTTTGGCATTCCCCAAAGTGGTCCAAATACATCAAACGTACAGCAAATGCAGCCGAAATTTAAATTTGGTATAACACCCAACCAACAGTTAGGTTACCGGCCTCAACACAACCAAGGCCAACAGCAATTCGGTTACAAACCATCATTTAATCAAACTCCACAGCAGTTTGGTTACCGACCTCAACTCAATCAAGGTCAACAGCAATTCGGTTATAAACCTCCATTCAATCAAACTCAACAACAATTTGGCTATCGTCCTCAGTTCAACCAAGGGCAGCAGCAATTTGGCTACCGACCCCAATTAAATCAAGGACAGCAACAATTTGGTTACCGTCCCGTACAGAGGTTAGCACCTCAGCTATCCACTGACGTTAGCATGCGTACAGCACTCCCAACAAAACCACAAGGGTTTAAAATGAACGCATTATATAATCTTAACGAATCTGAAACTGACGACATGTATGAGCTTCCCGAAAATGAATGTTACTATGAATATAACGATATTGACTCTACATATAACGTAGAAACTTATGAGACTACTAACGAACAAGATGATCAAGACTCAGCTTTGCAAAATGATGAAAATTTTCAGATCAATGCCTCCAACCAACCCCTGAAATAATACAACTTAATTGTAATACACTAAGCTTGCCATACATAGTGATACCGGAAATAAATGCTAAACTAATGATAGATACCGGAAGTTCAAGATCTTTCATTAGCCCTAAAAAAGCAAATGAATTATTTGCAGATTTTAAACAACACGAACCATTTGAGGTAAGAAGCACACATGCTTCAAGCCGACATAATGAAGTTATTGTCATACCCTTATTTCCAACTCTTAATAGCCCTGAGACGCATAAATTCTATATTTTTGACGTAGATGGCTGTTACGACGGACTTATAGGTAGCGACCTCCTTAAGCAACTGCATGCAAAAATAGATATGAAAAATGAAATTCTCTACACTCAAACTACAGCTATACCGATAATATACAATCCCAATAACGTAATTAAACTTGCCCCACGTACCGAACAACGAGTAAGGTTACCGATTAATTTAAGAGACGGTGAAGCGATTCTTAACTACAAACTATTCTGTGATGGCGTCCGAATGCCTACTGCTATAGTAAAATGTAAAAATGGTTATGCGACAACAATTATACAAAATACTCGAGAGGAAGAAATGACTTTAAAAATTGACAGACCACTAATAGTAACAAAATATTGTGACACAGAGAAATGTGACTTAAATAAACTTGACGACAGAAATGACTTTGAAATTGACCAAATCTTAACTGAAAACATAAGTAAATTACGTTTAGACCACATGAACCCCGAAGAAAAGGACTCTATCCAAAAACTTTGCCTACAATATAAAGACATTTTTTATACCGAAAAGTTACCATTGACTTTTACCAACGACGTCAAACACCACATCCGGACACGTAATGAAGACCCGATTTTCGTCCGACCTTACCGTCAGCCTCAAGTAATTAACGACGAAATTAATAGGCAGGTAAATAAAATGTTAGATGACAAAATAGTACAACCATCACACTCTCCTTGGAGTGCACCCGTGCACCTTGTACCCAAGAAATTAGACGCGACTAATGAAAAGAAATACCGACTTGTAATTGACTACCGAAAACTAAACGAAATTACAATCGACGACAAATACCCACTACCAAACATAACTGAACTATTTGATAAATTGGGACGCAGTACTTACTTTACCACCCTTGACCTTGCTAGCGGCTACCATCAGATAGAAGTAGCAGAAGAGGATAGACAAAAAACTGCATTTAGTTCAAATTCGGGACATTTTGAATTTTCTCGTATGCCTTTTGGCTTAAAAACCGCACCAGCAACTTTTCAGAGAACTATTGATAATGTGTTACGTGGCTTACAAGGAATACACTGCCTAGTGTACTTAGATGACATAATCATCTACTCATCTAGCCTACAAGAACACATAGCTAAGTTACGTACCGTTTTTGACAGACTCAGAAAAACTAATTTAAAAGTACAGTTAGACAAATCGGAATTTCTCAGAAAAGAGGTTTTATACCTTGGACACACAATTACAAGCGACGGTTTAAAACCCAACAACGATAAAATTAAAGCAATCTTAGATTACCCTATACCCCGTACTACCACAGAGATTAAAAGCTTTTTGGGCCTAATCGGTTATTACCGAAAATTCGTGAAGGACTTTGCGAAAATTACTCAACCGATGACAGCTAGATTGAGACAAAAACGTTCAATGCCTGTTGATGACGAAAAGTACATAGCAGCCTTTCAAAAATGTAAAGAGTTACTTGTAAATGCACCGATTTTACAATATCCAGACCCAGAAAAGCCATACATACTTACAACGGACGCTTCAGAATTTGCTCTAGGAGCAGTCCTTTCACAAGGCTCTGTTGGCAACGATAAGCCCGTTGCATATGCCAGCAGAACATTAAACGACGCTGAAACGCGCTACAGTGTCACTGAAAAGGAATTACTTGCCATAGTATGGGCAGTGAAACACTTTCGCCCATATCTCTACGGTAAGAAATTCACAATAGTAACTGACCATAAACCCTTAGCCTGGTTAAACTCCCTAAAAGAAACAAATAGTAGATTAACCCGATGGAGACTACGATTAGCCGAATACGACTTTGAAATAATCCATAAAAGTGGCAAACTTAACTACAATGCAGATGCGCTGTCACGTATTCGAACAAATGCATTAGGAAACAAAGATAATATGTCCACACAAGTTAACATTGATAAAGATGAAATAAGAAACAGAGAAATTAGTCGATTAACGAAAGAAATAGAAGAACTAGGTAAGGTACAAAAGAAAACTCTAGGTCGAAAGGATGAAATAGAATGTTTTGACTCAGATGACGAAAAGACAATAACGGTATCAGATTCAGAAGGTTCAATTAAATGTCGATCCCCGTATTCAATACCGTGCTCATCTGGTAGTTCGACTTTAACAGCTTCTAGAAACTCTTCCAGCACAGAAACTGCTCATTCAGGGCAGGAGACTGAATCAAAAGGTATTCCAATTTTGCAGGAAGCTGTCGATACCAAACCAAATCAAATACTTGTTCATTCCTGGTCTATAGATAAACTATCGGTTAAAAATCTATCCCGGCCTAAACAAAGAATTCTAGAAGTGCACTTACCTTTAAACAGAACCGATCTCGTAAAGCAATTCCTGAAAGAATACATTAAAAATAATACAAAATATTTCATTTACTTCGAAGAAGAAGAACATAAGCGTCAGTTTGCACAAATGGTTATATACTTGTTTAAAAAGGAATCAGTACAATTCTTCGAATGCACTAAAAGAGTAATATTTATTGAAGATGAATCGGAACAAAAGGAAATCGTTAGTAAATATCATACTGGTAAAACATGCCACCGCGGTATTAAAGAAACTCTTACACACATCAAGCGCACTTACTTTTGGCATAAAATGGAACAAACTATTTCTAGCTTTATAAATTCATGCGAAACGTGCAAACGCATGAAATACGATAGAAAACCCTTAAAACCTACACTTCAAATGACGCATACTCAATCAAAACCTTTAGAAGAAGTTTTTATGGACCTATTTTCTATTGAAGGGCGCTATTATTTAACAGTAATAGATGCTTTCAGTAAACTGGGACAAGCATTGGAAATACCTAACAGATCAACCCCTGAGGTAGTCAGAGCCCTCATTAAATACTTCTCATTTTATGGCGTACCCCTCAAAATTAGTTCGGACTCGGGTTCAGAATTTAATAATGCTCTCTTAAAAGAACTTCTAACCCTGTATAAAGTAGACCTACATATTGCAACCCCTAACAACCCCAACTCTATGGGTCTTATAGAAAGATTCCATTCCACTATTATAGAAATTTATCGACTGGCCAAATACGAACACAAGTACAGCGATGCCGCAACTGTAATGAGTTATGCTATAATGGCTTATAACCACTCCATACACTCATCTACTGGTTTTACTCCCTTTGAAGTTTTGCTAGGACATACCGATTCTAAAAATGTATTTAATTTGGACTTTGAGAAACAATATATGCAACAATTAATTAAAGAACATGCGAACAGAACTAAATTTCTATATAAATATTTATCAGAACAAGCCATTAAACAGAAAGAGAAAATAATAGAGAAAAGAGGTGGAGAAACAGAATTTAAAGTAAATATAGGCGATACAATTTTTGCAAAAGAAGTAAATAAAAGAAGCAGTAAAGACAAACCACGCTATCAAAAGGCTTTAGTTTCTGATGAAATTGTTAGAAACATAGTTCCTATTCAAGTAAAGAATCGTAACACTAAGGTTCCACTAAAGAATGTTAAACGCCCTCCACAGGCACATCGCTCTGGCAGTAGCCATGGTGACCCAACTGCAGGCACTTCAACTTCAGGTGCTTGATAAAAACCCGGGAATCCTGCCCGTGAAAAATGGAATTGCCGTAATCAGTAGAGACAAATGGACAATTGCAAGAGTGTTGGATATTAACCCTTTAAAGGAAGATTTAACGTTTAACGTTCAACGACTCTCCGATTTAGATAAGTTAGTTAAGGTTAATTTTTATAAGAAATTTGCCGATAATTTGATAGATGTAAGAAGTCAAGTAGAGTACTTTAAAAACATAACTATAACTAAGTTTAACCAAATAATTCCAACGGTTCGAATTAAAAGAGGCCTTATTAACCCACTAGGGTCACTTATAAAAATGATTACTGGAAATCTTGATAATGACGATGCCATTAAATACGACAGATTAATTAATAATATTAAAATCAGAGATAACTACAATAATGAAAAGCTAACAGTGATCACTGAAATGGTTCAACTTTTGACGAATTCTACATTTGTATTAAATAATAATCTGGTTCAACTTAATAATAAAATAGGGATAATATCGAAAAATCTCGAAGAGTTAGAGCATTTAAGCATTCAGTTTATAAGCACATATAATCTGTTAATCCACAATTTTCAAGTGATCTACGCACAATTAGATGAGATAGAAACCAGTTTATCATTCAGTAGATTAGGAGTTCTACACCAATCCATAATAGAGTCAGATAAGCTTTTGCCTCTACTTGTACGTATTAATAAATTAGAAGAATTAGTTTTTACACCTAGCTTAGAAAACTTAGTTAAGATAGAACAGACCATTACATTGAAAGCTTATTTGAAAGAAAACCAAATAACTTACCTTTTGGAAATACCTGTTATTGAAAAAGATACTTATATCTATTATAAATTAACACCCTTACCTGTGCTATCCCTCGACTCCACTGTTGTCATATTGCCCAAGTATCCTTACCTAATAGCGAAAGGGTTGAAGATCAGATTGCTCAGTCGCCCATGTGAAGAAATCGACGAGGCCAGCTTCCTCTGCACTGATGATGAAATGTCTCAGTTCATTAACGACCCCTGTGTAACCGATTTGATGACGTATGCTGAGAACGTGACGTCATGCACTCAAATTCCTATAACCATTGAAACGGTTCGAGTTCAGTTTCTGACGACAAATAGATGGATACTCTATAGTAGAGATGAAGAGCTACTTACAAGTACCTGCAATAACGAAATGTTTCGTTATAATGTTCATGGCACCTACATACTTACTTTGGACGATCTCTGCGAAGTGAAAATTCGAAACATTACGCTGAAAAGGCACCAAACGTATATTGAAAATGTAACATACTCGAACTTACCCATCGTAAACTTACCTTTGCTGTACTCACCTGAGAAAACTACATCTTCTACACCTGTAAACCTGGAAGGCGTCGACCTAGCGGATTTGAAGCTCCTGGCATTGGCGCTAAAGAAAAGTTATAGTGATAGTGAGAACAGTGAAAGTGAAAGGGCAATTATTGAAGTGCGTAGCATAAGCGTTTGGACTCTTGGAGTCTACATTCTTATTTTTGTAATTCTGTGTTTCTTATTATATAAATATCACTCAAGGTTATTTTCATGTGTTCGAAGTTCCCCTATAGAAGAGAACATCGAACTTAAGGAGGGAAGAGTTAAGTCGCTAGACTCAACGAATCACACATGTCAGCGTTCTATTTTCTAGCAACTGATAAACTGACTCAGCAGACTTTGCTGATAAGCTCATCCGCTCCCACGATAGTTTGATGTCTAGACACTAGATTTAATTTAGAATTAAGGCAGTCTTGTAATAGCTTTTGAAGACATTAAACGTCTTAAATAAAATAATTGTATTTTTAAAAGCTCCTCCCGCTCGCCCCCGACTTGACTAGGTACCTACGTACAGAAATAAAGAGTTACTTACCTACATCAAAGTTACTTTCCAAGAAAAAATAATCAGAGATCTATATCATAATCTCACAAACACTGGTGACTTGTTTATAAACAAATACTATAAGATTATATTAGCAGTATGAATTTAATTACATACAAAGTCACGAACACAACCAAAGGCACATTTCACGATACATAAACAATAATATAACAGCGTCATAAAATATGTGCATTCGTGTCACAAAACTACCCGCATTTTTTTTATGCGCGTACACCAATCCTAGCCTACTAGCTGAGCCAGGGCCAGCAAGAGCTACTCTAATTCGTCGGAATTACGAACTTCGGCTCCGAAAGAAAGGTATCCGAAAAACACGTATTGGTTCACTTTTGTTTAACTTCGTTCGTAGCATAGATTAGCAAGTATTTGCCTGTGTACATTCTGAATAGGATACTTTTTAAATCGGATTCGTATTGTTTGTACATTTTCATAATATGAAATTATAATTTATTCATAGGTAAGGTTAGAACACAAATACTAATAAGGATATAAATACCTATAGAGAACAAAGATATTAACGTAAATTTTAAATATGACTATCTAACTTCTAGAACAGTAGCGACACCTCTCGCTGATCCATAAATACATGGGACTCTCACTCTTACCATGTGAAAATATTCTTTAATTTTCCTCAATTAAGACTTAAATTTGATTGAAGCATAATAGCTTTCTCAGAGTAGTATGGGAGAGATTGCCTAGAGGGCACGATTTGTGATGAACGATGCGATCCGACCATAGATTATATGAAACAACAAACTTCGTACCGCAAAATTCGATTATCGTTGTCTAAAGTGTCACTCGTAACACGAAAAACGAAACTTCGTTGCATTGTAGTAGCGGCCCAGGTCGTTGGCGGTTGTGGCAGCGACTGCATATCAGCGGCCGGTGCCTCAAGAGATATTATGATGTTGCAAAACGGGAATCAAGCCAGTGACACACCGAAATAGGTTTAATTAATTAAGATATTATTTAAATATTAACTTACAAATACAAAACCAACTTCAAACATAAAATACGCATTATAAGGGATTACTCAAATACTTCTCGTCAGATCTCACGCAAATTTAAATGGGACTACATGACAAGCACCAGCATGTTTTTTTTATATTCGACAAGCTTTTGTACATAAAAAAACATCAAAATCTGTACACCCTGTAAAGAGGTATGAGTTAACATACAAAACAAAGATTTTGATTCCTCCTGTTTTGTATGACTTGTCAGTTAAAATAAAAATAAATGGCGGTCCCCATATCAGAATTTTCTATATCAAAAAGGATTATACATACAAGCTTCTTTTTATCTATAATATAATTGCATACAAGCGTCAAATTTGGTATGATTAAAGTATAACTACAACAAGTTATACAACAAGAAACACTAAAAATCAGCAGTCTCCTGCAAGGAACCCGCAGAGGATCTCGGTCTGTATAAAATAAAATAAAGTTTTTTTGGTACATTATTTTATTTGTACGGAACCCTTTGTGTGGTTTCAACTCACACTTCACCGGTTTTCTTTAATGGTGCTGGTCTATAATATATTTGTAGTAAAACCTAACTACGTTTTTGACTCTCACAACGTTACACAACAGGGATAATCACGCGCAGAAAGAGCATTAGGTACTTACTTTTAGGTGTTGCTGTTTATTAGGTAAGTATACACTACAGGGTTTGTTTTTCCATTTGCACCTTTATTGGCCCAGGGACTGGAATATTTCCAACGAGAATCCTGAGCTGAGGATCAGCAAAACGAGATTTCGAACACAAATGTTTACTGTACGACATGTGTTGTCGTTAGAGGAAGATCGCATCGACACAAACGGGACCAAGATAAGAAAATGATAATCCTTTCATATAAGTATACAGACATGTGCACTCACGAAGGGGCAACCCTCCCCAGTGAAATATTGATGCACATATGTGGGTACTTGTTTGTACACTACGTCTTAGTGTGAGTGAGTAGTACTTGCCACTTTCAAAAAATATGGAGGAGCTCGCCTTCGTAGTGGAAACACACTTCGCTTTCCCAGCGCACGCAACATATCGCATCCCTTACAATGTCGTTATCAACCGAAAGTACTGCATAGGTACAACATACAACATGGGGATATAATTGTTACAAGTTACTGCGTCAGGTTAATTGCCAGACGCCTTCCTGACGTCAATCCCTTTATGGAAATGGTCGCGTTAGATGTATTTGTTTCCATTCGAGTCATCAGTACAAGCTGATAAGGAGCCCTTTCATACGCGCCAAACTATAGCAACACATCCTCACTCACATCGACGTTAGTTGTGGTAGATTGCTGATAAAGACTATTTTACAATCAGCCGCTTTCTATAACATCCAACAAGAATATATGAAACAGTAAATTTTAATTCTTGAGCCAGAAACTGAAGGGCATTAAAAAATTTAAAACCTTGCAATGGTCAAATAGTACATATTTTAACCTGTGGGTCCAATATTCTGCGACAATTGCATAGGTCACAAAATGTCAATATCAATTTGAAATTGTGTAGACAGATTGGGATTCGAGCGGAGACAAAAACTAAAGTGGTTTTTGTTTATGGTTAGCTGACGAGATGGCTCGCATATGGACGCACAGGAAGGACTCGCGGAATATCGCACTCATCTTTGTGCAATAATAGCAGGGCTGGCACCTTTTATATTAATTAACACTTGTAAGCGTTGTTGAGACGAGTGGCGTAAACCGTCGCCTCTGGGTTTGATTTCTGGGCGAACACGGTAGCGCGAAGTTCGTCAAGTGTTGTGCCACTTGGTAGCGCGTAGGCTACGCGACTTTTAGTGTCTTTTGAGACAAGGTCGATAATAGTTTGCCCGCTGCCAATTTGGTGTGAATTGACGCTAGGCGGATTAAAACTATACATAAAAAAATCATTAAAATAAATATTTTACATAAATAATATAAATTGTTTAAAGAGGTTCAGTTTCTTTATATTACATGTGGAAAATGTGCCTGGGTTTTCAATAATACCCATAGATAATTACAATAACAGATATATATTTTTCGAGAAAAATACACTCAAAGTAGAACATTACAATATCATTCTTTTATTTTTTGCAAAAACGCAAGATCTGCGGATCACTTTAAAAAAATATGAGAGGAAAAATTATAGTCATGTGTGGGATTTGAACCCGCGTCATCCACCTCTTTAGCCGGGGTATGCTCTGACCGACTGAGCTAACATGACAATGACTCCTAACTCTAATTTTTCCTTTCGTGATTTAACCATCGTATGGGGATGGAGCGACATCTATAATTCAACTTAAGTTGTACTACAAACAAGACTAATTTTGCAATTAGCTTTAAACATGTTAATAATGACACAGCCCTATAATTTTAATATTTTTATTATTGCAATAACGCATGCTCTGCGGATTACATTACAAAATTACAAATTTACGAGAAGAAAAATTATAGTCATGTCCGGAATTCGATCAGCGCCATCCAGCCCTTATTTATATCTTTTGCTCCCGTATTTTTTTTAATATCATTCTTTCATTTCCTCGCAATTAAAGTTAAAACCGACTTTTTTTTAACTATTTGTAAAATACATAGTACATAAAACTCATTTTAGCCAGACTTAAATATCAGACGTCTCACCACTTCAGCGCACAGTGACAACGGAGACCTAAAAAAATCCTACGCATGAATCATACAACTTTTCACCCTTACCAATGAGAAAAATATCAGGTATGAAACAACACTAAGATTATTTTCATTTACAAACATTATATATCTATATGAAATCAATAAATAGTTCTTAATTACAATCAAAACGTAAAGTTGCTGCAGTTAGACAGGCTAAAAGTAATAGATTTATAATTTTTTCTCACTGCAAAAATATGTTTTTCTTCGAATGTTTGTGCACCGTAATTAATGTTATAGAGGTTAATGATGATTCTTAAAACTATAAATTCAATCAATTTCATTCACATATTAAAATTAAAACAATGTAATAATAATAATATACTAAACACCTATCAGAAAATATTTAAGAAAACCAATCATTCAAATCTTACAGCTGTATCTTATTTTATTAAATGCAATTACTAGATGTCTTCATGTTAAGTATATGTGTAAAGAAATTAACCAACATCGATCTTTTATATATTATAAGACAAAGAGTAATGAGTATTTAGTGGCAGCCCTGAATGATATGTTTGCGTCAGATCCCACGGTCCGTGTAACCGGAGTCGGGTGTCCGCGGCTTCCGTCCGGCTTTTAGCGTCGTCTCATCGGTCACACCGCCCCCACCTCTACGCCACACGCCGCCCGCCCATCATCCATTCTCATATCTCATCCGCACATATCTCCTGAATACCTATCGCGCTTTCATATCAACACATAAAGCTTTTACTTTCAATGCTGTCGCGGCTATATTAAAGTGACAAGCACCGCGGTATGCGGTATAGGCGCATCCGCTGGCGCTACGTTCTGTGTGCGGGTAGTCGGTAGGTGTCAGATAAAGGCGCACCGGCCGGTGATGGCGGGCGCCTCATCGAGTCATTAATATTAATTAGCCCCGGTGCCTCCGCCGCTCAGACTCAATGCTCTTTGCTTCTGACTCGCTGCGAAAATTAATTACTCGCAATCTTTATGTTCCAATTATAAAGGCCTTCGCAACAAATTAAATCTGTCCGGGGCAGGCCTCTTTTGAGAGAGGTTTCACTCTCTTTGTGCGCTTGATAAATGTTCCTTTGCGAAAATTCTTTGAATTCAGCAAAAATTTAGATATTTGACTTAATACGTTAAATTACGAGTGCTGAAAAAATCTTTAGATTTCATTTGTTGCGGTTATGAAGTAATAACAATGAAGCGGCAATTTTGGAAGACGTTTGTTACAACGTGAATGAGATTGTGCGTATGTAATTGTATGTTATTTACGATTGGAGCTCGTCGAGAATAAAAGCGAAATCGATTCCCAAACCCAGCTTTTGCATAAACGTGCGCGACTTCCGCGTTTCGAGAGCAAAAACGAAATCTTGGCGAAAAAACTACGTAGTTTCCCTTTCATCCGAGGCTAAATATTTAACGGCCGTAACCGGATATCTCAGCATTGCTCTTGGAAACAATGAAAAAACCACCAACGTGTTATTACACGAAACCAACATTTAATAAGCCCATTTTTTATTTTGCATCGGTTTTGGTTATCCATTAATTCGTTGTGCAAAAAATTGCTCGGTTTACCAACGTTCGAACCTCCTATGTACGTATTTGAATAGATCGAAGGCACACTCATTGTTGTAGGAAGATGCGGAAATGGGATATTTTCTTTCGAGAGAAATATAATATTCGTCGGCTTTATGTTGACCCTATGCAAAAAGTTTCCATATCGCAATAATTGAACAATACTCAAAGTTGCATTTTAGCGTTGCGCGTTGGTTTGTCAGTAAATAATTTTTATTATTTCTTTGCATGCCGTTTTAGGTGAACAAACGGGTGATGTCGTTCTACTTTATTTTATATATACGACTATTTTGCTCTAAACAGATAACGTTCATAATACGACTTACGAGTCACCGTAAACCGTGAGTTACCAGGAAATATATAGTATAAGAATAACCATCTCTACCTTCATATTATTATCTACGATGGCCTTTTATGATCAACCTATTCTGCAGCATTGACGTAATTTTGATTTTGACTGTCATTCGCCCACACAATAGCAAATCTGTATTAAATGCTCTTTTTTGAATCATTTTATATTTTGTGCAAGACATTCTGTAGAAATCAATTTTATTTGTGACACTTTGGACAGGATACGCCATAATACAAAAATACCTCAAGGGTTTGAATCTTTTAACCATAAATGTAATAAACGTGAACTATTTCCTCTATTGGATTTAACAAATGCACTATAGTATAATCTCATTATATTGTTATAAAACTGTAGTGCTCAAAAAGTTTGGCTTGAGGCTACACAGTATTTGTCGCTGATGCACCCGTACCAGGACTATATATGTATAGACGAATGAAATATTATATATATATATATATATATATATATATATATATATATATATATATATAATTCAATGATTTTTCATTAGTGAAAGATTTTTTATCGATAAAGCTAGAAACTGTACTAATTGAAATGAAATGAAATGAATTTATTTATGACGTTAACAATTTACAACAAAATATTTACATAAAAGACATGTGACAGACTTAGAAATAATTGCTTTGCATCATAAATTGGTCCCTAACTCAGCATGTGCTAGTTTGATTTAAACCAGCGCTGGTCTTCCGTTGGAGCCATTTTGCGACGTCACGGAGGATAAAAGATACAACAGCTCAAACTTTATAACATAAGCATTAAATATTACCTACTAAAAATACAATCACAGTGAAAACAAGAATCTTTAAAAATATATAACAACCTATAGCCAAATTGAAAACAAAACAGCAAATACTGTTCACACTACGGAGTTAGCTGCTACACGTTCTCTTATTTAGACCTTAAAGTCAATGACGTTCTTATGAAGGCCAATTAAAACTTTTTTTGTTATATACTATTTTTTATCCTTGATAGGTTAGCCTTGGACCACTATATCATCTGATGGTAAGCGATGATGTGGTCGAAGATAATGTTCAGGCTAACCTAGAATTATTCAATTAATTTTATTCATTCTACTGCCACGTTCAGCAAAATAGTGGAGTTACTGCGAGAAGAACGGGCAAGAAATTCAGAGCCAATCTTTTTAAATGTCTTTTAACAATTTTTTTATAATATCTTTTTACGAAGTACATTATAAAATGTTTACAATATTCGTTTAAATTAAATAAGGGGTAGCTTGGCAGAGGTGCAATTTTCATTTCGAACTTTTTCTTCTGTAGGATTATTATATTTTAGGAATTTTGTTATGGAATTGCACACAATTATCTCTAAGGACCTCTTTTTATTTATTCCATATATATATATATTCTTTATACATACACTGCTTCAATTATTGTTTATGCTAATCTAAAATCAATCGCTACTTTTTTTTTATAGGTAGGTACAGTAGTGAACTTTACTTTATCTATGTATGCTCGTGAGAAAATATACTGAATGCTCCAAAACTTGAGTAAATTAAAATGAATCAGTGAAAATTACGATTATAATAAGTACTTCCTAGTATTATAATCGTAATTGTCTATTCAATATTATTTAGGTACCGCTGTACCTAAATAATATTGAAAGTTAATCATTCAAATTAAAGTGTGCACAATTTCTGTCATGTTAACTGAGCAGTATTTTTTAAAGACCTTTGGAATAATACTATGCTTCTTCTGTGCTTGTATACAAGAAATCATATTTTAACCTGAACCAACCTGAACAACATAGGTATCAGTAAAAGTTGGCAAAAAACTTGTATCTAATCGATTTCCTGTCAACAACTGACCATGCACAAGTGGTCGTATCTGTTCATCTCTCTCACGATAGGCCATGTTAAGATTAATGAATTTCGAATTAGTTGCGTCCGAATTGAAATGAAATTGGACTTTTTGAATCGGAAGTGCAAACTGCGTGTTGAATGGCAGTGCAGTATTGATGGATTGTTGCGGAATAAGAGCAGAAAAAAATATTGGCGTCCGCAGACTGGCCTGCCCTGCAGCTGCCCTTCAATTTAAGTAATCGGATAATGTTTTTTACTGGCTCTTTAAAAGTTTTCTTGCATTAAATATCAAGCATCATCCGTGTTTAGTTACCTCACGTCACGTACCTACTACGCCGCTTGAACTGTCATTTTTTTTATGTCTTCGTCAAACTTTCCGAATTTGAAAATATTGATTTCTAGTAAGATATATTATAAATTTTTGTAGTTTTACTCTCTTTGGCTATATTTTTGAATACTATTAATGTTGACTATGTTTTTTTGACTATTATTATTAATATTTTTGTGTATTCTTTTGGAATCTCATTGATTTGTAACAAGTTTTGAAATTAATAATTTTGCTGATACTCTTATTTCATATTCTTCTTGCCCTCGTGAAAAAATGAGTTATTGGACCGCCTGATCCTAAGGCACTGCCCATGCCCATACAACGGGCAATGGTTCACAACATGAGTACAATCGTTCTGAACGGCCCTGCAACCGTTTAACTACCACCCCAGATATCAGTTTTTTTTAAATATTATTTGCTAGTTATTTCACGTAAACTACTAGCTAGCGACCACCCTCAAGTAGAAAATCTGTCGCCAAGCACCTATCGGTGTGTTCCGGCAGCTATCCTTGAGAGCCAGTAATTCTAGTTTAAGCCTGTTAACACCGACCACATTATCACTTACTATCAGGTCAGGTCATCAGCAATAAAAAAAAACTACACACTACATTATCTTTTGTTTCAGAACATAGCAATGCAAAGTAAAGATCCTTACTGGCTGGGTTAATCGATAAAGTGGTAGTTCTATTTACCTAGTGCTACAATATTACGATCAGACAAACGCACCATACAAGAACATTTTAGTACTACAAGAATGTAGAGAGTTACAAAATTGTAAAAAAAAGTTGCTATAAAGTCTCTATTTACCCATTTTTGTAACGAAAATCTATTTTGTGTCACGACACGAAAACCCTGTAACTGAATAAGTCTGACGCGAAAACGACATGTTATAATATAATATAACGCAGGTCAATTGCGTAGAAATTGAAAATAGCAACGTTATTATTTGCCATTGATTTGTGTATGAAGTGAAGGTGACGTTGGGTCGAGGAGGGTGTTGTGAGGAGTTGCGTGGATTGCGTCAAAGGTTGTCACCGGCAGAAGTAACGGTGGAAAGGGCGATCTCCACGCGTCAAAGGATTTGCTCTGTCCGAGATTGAAAATCGAGTTCACAATGTTACTTTTTTATTTCGATTACATAAATTATCGTTTTAGAAAATGTAAAATTATTTGGCTTTCGGTTATTACAATTGGACAGCGGATAACTAAAGAAATTCTAGCAGAAGTGTATTAAGTTATCTTCAATTTAACGAAGGTGGATAAGTAAAATATATATAATTTTAAGCGTGCGTATAACTTGTTTTTTTCTTTTTAGATATTTCATAATCAGTATTCAAAGCGATACTTTGTTTTGTTTGCAAAATATTTGTTTTAATAATGAAAACTGAACACCGAAGTTGTATAAAGAAAGCAGTTGGAAGAAGACGCGATAAACGATTGTAGTCCTATGCATAAACGTTGGATTTCTGTCCACATGGACGGATATAAAAAATTACACAGCACTGTTTGTGCAACGCGTATGCTTTTATTATGCACACATTAGTTTTTATTTTAATTTTATTTTATTTTGAACACCCTTTTACAGTGTCCTAGGTTAAGTTTAGTACGAGTATAAACTAACCTCCAATCCAAAAGGTACATAGGTAGACTCCCCACGACTTTGTGAGATGCCCAGGAAGCCGATGATAACGGACGGCATTGCTAAGTTTATCAGTGGACGTCTTCCGGATGTTGATGATTTCATAGTTATTAAGTATGTTATGTAGGTTTCAAAGATACACATGCAATTGTTGGGGCGAATCAAGAAATAATCAATAATTAGGGGTGATTTTCGTATGTAAAACAAATATATATATGGTAAGTTCCCCTTTTACCTATAACTAATAAGATACAGAGAGTAATGGCTATAAAAATTAGTACCGAAAATTCGCGAACATCGTTTTTTTTGTTATTTATAGAAATTAAATAACGATTAGGTCATAGTCCATATCTGTAGGAAGGTGCTGTTTTGTTTTTGTCGACGGAAACATTTTATACCTGGCAATGTAAGTAAGTAAAATTAGGGAACGAAATATGTGTATTATTTCTCACCTTCTCAGTTTTATTCATATTTGAAAAATCTCATCTAGACTTCTGTTATCTGGTGAGAAAAAGCCTTTAGTTCAGCGGGGCGCAAATTGCTCTTAACATGTTCCATCAAAAATGTCGACTGTTGTACTTACATTCAAAGAATCATTCTAGCATGAAGAATTTAGTCAAAGATTTCAGAGTACAATGTTAAAAAATTGTTTTGTTACAAGAAAAGTAGGAATTAGGTGAAACCTCTCTTAAGGTTGTGCAAAATATGTAGGTAGTTCTTTGAGAGAAGATGTTGCTAAATCTCACTATTTTTGTCTTCTATAAGAACATTTTGCCGATTATTTTAGGATCGCGTCAAGTTAAATAAAATATGTAAAGTCAGGAAAAAGTTTAAAGTTCCAGTATTATTGACAATGGATCCGAGCGTACCTCCATAAAAATATCTTTTATGCGAACTCGCACCTGGACGTCATTTTATTTGTTGTCCACGGGTCAAAAAATATTCAATAGATCGACCCAACGGATTCCCGTTACATAATCACTCTCTAGGTCATTTTTTATCTATCTTTTTAAATGTAAAAAATGGCATGTGCTCGACAAATTATGCATTTCGTTGCATCACAATAGCGCGAGGCGCGCCGCGGCACGAGTGCATACTTATTATATTTTTTAGAAATTGCACATTGATGTCAAGCAAAGCACCTATTGTGTCATGTGGCGTCTTCTCACCACACAATATGTTTTAAGACACGCGCTGAATTAAACATAAATGTCATTTTGATTATAGATTAACAGCGTTTCGCGATGACCGAGGAGTTTTTTTTTGTAAGCTTATATTTATTTATAAGAAAGCGTCTCTCTACAGCTGTTACATTTATTATCTTCAATACGAGTTTAGTATGGAAAATGGTGATGTTTGTATTTGACGATAAGTAATTCATTGCTCGTTATAATCAAACTTAGATACCTATTAGACATGCCTTTGAATAGCCTGACTTTGGCCTATGTCTATCGAAGTTTTGACATGATTTCAGATATGCTATTTAGTTAATTTATTTCTAATTAAATCTTTGCGAATAATGTTATAATTTGACCGTATCTGTTAATACTACGAAAAATGGCAAGGATTGTTTTTGACTACAAAAAATGTTCGGTAACGTTATCATTCCTAACCCTGTCCTGTAGACCTTTCCATTCACGAGCAGGCTGTGGAGATAAGCCACAGGACGCGACGACGACATCTACGTCCCTTGTTTGCATCAAACAAAGATTTTGTCGTGCGCTAAACTTATCTTACGTTTGCACAGGGACATTAGAAAAAAAATTACCTATTTCGATGTTATTTTTGAATTTGTGCAAGGCGTTTGACAGCGGACGAAGAGTCGCGGCCGTTACAAAAGGTGACAGCTCCGACGGCCGTGGAAGGAGTGCGCGACGGCCGCACAAAGACACGAGACAGTTGAAAGACGTTATGAATGGGGATGGAAAGAAGGAGTGATCGAGCAGTGTCCGCAGATTCTATACCGCGCCCCGCCCGCCCCGCACCGTCAGCCGCCTCGGGCCGGACACGAATTCGCACAATGCCCTACGATACCTATCGCTAATCCTTTGTTACGTGAAAATATTAGACTTGGACGTGTTGATCATTCTCAAAGCCAAATTCGCTCTTTGTGTTCTCCTGATCAGTTATTTTTATAGTAAAAATACTTAGATTAATTAATATTGGCGCTTCGAAGGTAAATCATCTCTTCATCTTAAAACTTGGGTTGACACCTAAAATTTCCGAACTTCCGCAAAGTACTTATATGAATTTTCTTTCTCATTTTATTAGTGGATATGTATACCTATTTTGCAATAGATACATGAACACGTGACCGGCCATAATGTTCGAGGGAAAAGAATTCAGCTATACGGTGGAAATAAAAAGAGGAGTTCTGTAAGTGGGATAGTGTAGGATATAATTCACATTTATGCGGACGGCCAACGGTGCGTATCGAGTCGCCGGGATAGTTCGCAAGGACAATTTTATTCTCTCTCGGAGTAAAAGGGAATTATTCATCACACCCGGAAGGGGAGAGCCCGTGACGCAAGCATAGAATAGCCACCTGCCGCTAAGCGACTGATCTAACCACCACGTTTGCATCCTTCTATTACACACCATATTTCAAAGCAGTAACGTTTAGTTCTGTTTGATATTGTGTCAACGTTGGGCATTTTGATCGATTCGTAGGGTCCAGTTGACTGTTGCCAGTTGCAGAATCAAAAGTTTAAACGGTCGTCGAGAACAAAGGGCTTTCGGACAGGGCTCCATGGGATAAATATTCAATGCGAATCCTTTGGAGGCAATATTTTATACTTTATTTTTGTTTGATTCTCCCCATCTCTAGCTCTCACCTGCGCGAATCTAGTAAAACGTAAGTAAAAGAATTTTTGATGAGATGTAACGATTGGGGTCGAAAATTAACGGATTTCTGGTTTTCAGTGCTTTCCGTTTATTCGAATGATAGGGGAGTGTCTATTCATCTGTACAACACGATTCTATGTAGGTAATGTTAATTAAAATTACTTTAAAATGTAACAAAAAGTTAACAATTAGTTTGATCGTTTCGGTTGTGTATGGCATTCAGTTGTCAATCTAAGCAAACAAGTTTGTAATCAATCACAAGATATTGTTACTGGTTCTTGCTTGATCAAGCGCCCTTCCTACAATAAATAAAAGAAAACCAGATTTGCGCAAACTTTACCCAAATTTTACATTAAAATCACACACAATACAAAAAAACTGGCCAAATATCGGGTTCTTTGTGTTCGATTGATTCGTAACGGCCGAGCGCGTTATAATGTCAAAAATATATTCACGATTTTTATAATTTCGGTGGCGCTACCGCACATCTGTCGTTCACACGGAAGAGGGGACCTACTACATTGTAGTTAGTACTACATAGTGTTTTAGTAAATACCTACTAACTTTTGCCTTTAAAACCGAAGTTCTCGAAGAAGAGGACCACGCGCCTTTAGAACATGTGCATGTTTCATTAGAAAAAGACGTCCCTAAATTGTCTCCGACCCATCTCAATAGTGTAAAAAGATGATAATTAGTAACTATTCAATTTGATTAAATAAAATAAGTCAAGCCGAAGAGTAGGTCAATTGTTACGAGCAAATTATGTCTACATAATAACGTGGTATGTATCGCACCCATGCAATCAAACTTCCCCATGTTTTATATATACAATAAGAGAATTTGCGTCTAAATTCGTACATGGTAAGTAGGTAGTGGTTTCTCAGAAACTGTGGACATTTGCTATTAAATGAGGAATGAAAAGAGCTTCTTTAGCAACCTTTAACTACCAACCAACCTCTTTAGTTTTTGTTCCATTTAGATAAATAATTATTTTGTAGATGTGGCCTCGCTTTTTTATGGTAGTCAGTGATTTTGCTCGACATCCGACATCGAAGCCTTTTGTCAATATTGTTAAATGCTGCTGCAAAAACATTTGCAAGGCTTTATCTGACATCAAACAATAGATTTAGCATTATGTCATAAAATACGGCTGTGCTCTAGTTTGCAAAACTGGCCTTAAAACTGTCTTTGTTTTAGATAAAAACACGCAATAGGACAAATTACTTGCGCTCGTCGGAATACTTTGTTCCTGGGTCTTTTGTTCACTTTCGCTTTTAATGGGTGCTTTATGACGTCACTAGAATAAAAGCATCTACCGAAAAGGCTTGCGAATAGTTAAATTCCATTGTCTATTAAATAATTCTTATGTACTCTTATTATACTAGACTTATTTAATGAAGTGGTATATTATGTTATGTCAGATACACTCGATTCTAAAGTGGTAGGACTATTTATGTAAATTGCATAGGTATAGAGACATTGTAAAACTGTACCAAATAAAAATAATATTTTTAAAAAGTCTAGGTTTACCTTCATTGAGTTAATCAACCATGAATCTACTTTAATCTGGGTGTTAGCTCTTTTTTTTTAATTGCAGATAGGCCAGCCTTCGACCACTGCCTCATCTGATGGTAAGTGATGATGCGCTCGAAAACGTTTTTCAGGCTAACCCCGAATTACTGGTTCTCAAGCACACCTGCGGGAACACACCGTTAGATGCTTGGCGACATATTTTCTATTTGCAGGTGGTAGTTAGCCAGGCGGACCTTTCGTAAAATGACCTGCCACTATGCTATAACGATTACCATCCTAAGACAACAACTGCAACCGACGACGGCTTAACCTGCCCCCTGAAGCTTGGAAGCGTTCAGTAGTAAATGCCACCAGCGGTCACCTATCCAAGTTATGACCGCCGCCGCACTTTGCTGAACCTATCTAGGTTCAAAATCAGATCGGTTAAAAATTACTAGACAAGCTTAACTACGAGCGCTTCACCTATGTCAGTTCTATGCATGTCATCAATCCGGGGAAAGCACTGGATAGATTACTAAGCCATAATTACATGTATAAAAAACTGACCTCTAATTTGACATTTGTTTTATTTGACGATGTCATGGAGTCGAAATATAAAAGCAAAATATGTAATTATGGGCGAAAAAAGATATCTAATTCGGTCCTCTGGGATAACTGTGTTTTTTATAATATCTGATAGGTAATAACAATTATGTAATTTCAAAAAGTTATTTAAATACATTTCGTAGAAAAGACACATCACGCCGTTATATTTTATGCAGAGTGGTCTAATGTACTGGTAATTAAATAATTGTAAACGATAAAAATCACTATTTATTGTGCATACTTAACATTGTTAAATCGCAAATACTATCATAATAAATAACCGGTTTTAACAACAAAGAAAGCGAAAGGGTGGTCTATAAAACATGTTTTGAAAGGGTTTTACACGGCATTGAATATGAGTTGTAAACAATACGAGCATTTTGTGCGAATCGCTGGCAAGATGAAAGGAAAGTAAAAGTGTTAGGTGAATTCCTTTTATTTCTGTGTAAAGTGACGTGCCCTTGAATTCTCTTTGGCAAGGCTTAATTGTGGTTTCACGTCTTCAAAGAGTTGGCTCCTTTGAACGGACGCCTTTCGTGAAACAATGAAATTCTCTACTTTCATTTTCAAGGCAGGCAGAAGCTCGAATTCGTACTTAAAGATCAGATTGTGGAAACTTATCCAGTACTTAGTACTATCTACTAATTCGTTCAGTAAAATATAGAAAGCACACTTAAAAATGTTAAATTAAGCAAATGTCGTTGATGTCTTTTCTGCTAATTTACTATACCAATATGTCATTAAAAAAAATAATTAAATAACAATAAATCAACATTGATATCGTGAGTCAGCTGTTCGGGACACTATTTGGCTAAATTAACAACCCACGTTGATTTGAGATTAGATAGAGCCGCACCTGCCTTGTCGGCAAACTTAATTGTTTATCTGCGAATACTGCGAGGACAAAGATCTTGTTGTTTCCTAATTTATAGATATTGAGTAAAACGTGAGGGTGTTGCTTCCGAAACCGCAGCAAGGTGCGCGGCGTGTGCTAGATAACAAACCTAAACATCCTGCTGAATAGGAATGATGCACTACACTAAAACGAGACGAAACTCACTTTTTTATCAACAAAAAACTTCACTTTTTAAAACATCTTACCCTATTTCGAACTCTATGTAGAAGATTTTAAGATCATATTGCAATTTAATAAGAAGGCACGCGACAGGAGCAGGTGGGGGAGACTTAAAAAACTTAAGAATATTTTTCACTGTGCTTTGTGAATAGAATATTTTTAGCTTTGTTTGATTTAGGGTAAGAGATAATTTAAAATTATAACTATTAGGGCATTTATGAAAAAGAATATAAGTATGCTGCTTAAATAAATCAATCATTGATTATTATAAAACAAAAGCGCTGTTTAATTCCTAGAGTGCATTTCAAGGCATTAGCAGCAAGTCCAAGCACGGAAGGTAATAAATAAAAAAGTACAAATAAATACATTGCCAATTTTCATAATGATATAACTGATGAATCAGAGTATCTCAATATTTTGTTTCCTATACATTATGTAGGTACTTGCTTAAGATGGTTTCGTCATATATAAATATAATTTTGTTGCCATAAATGCTATATCTATATCATCATCATCATAATTATCATCAGCCGGAAGACTGTCGAACAAATCTCCCCCATGAAATGCTGTCTTTATATACATCTAATTTTTCTTTCTCTCATTTCGGTGTTTCTTTTTAATTACCTATTTTATTATAATTTTTAAAGTGAAATAAGAGATCCTTTAGGCGATTTTAATGATGCTATGTTAGATAGGATCAAAATTTCGTACCTATGACATGAGATATTTGAGATAATATTTAAATGCCACCGGTATGATAAAGCAAAGCATCAAGGTAATTAATATATGAGTTATACTAAGGTCATCGTAATGAAAATGAAATTAGTAACTAAAATATATTTATTGGCTCGGCTTACATTTACTATTAAGAAAAAAGATATTACTGCTTTATTAACCGACTTTAACAAACGAGAAAGTTCTTAAATCGAAGGTGGTTTTATGTTTCTTACGCGTTTACTCAGCCATTTATAGTTGATTCTGATGATATCTACTTCTTCTTTTTTAATATTATCAAAATCAATTAAGTAGTTTGGTTTTTATATCAAAATATCGCTTTCAGCTGTGGATGTTGAAGCAGTGATAGCTCAGTGGCTTTGGCTATGGACTGCCGCGCAGCAGGACAATGGTTCGAATCCCGCCGCGGGCTTGAGCTTCACCGCATGGTGGAAGGGCATTTTTGTGAATGCCCGCCTGGCTAGCGACCACCCTCAAGTTGAAAATCTGTCGCCAAGCACCTAACGGTGTGTTCCGGCAGCTGTCCTTGAGAGCCAGTCATTCTAGGTTAAGCCTGTTAACACCTTCGACCACATCATCACTTATCATCACGTTAGATTGTGGTCAAAGGCTTACCTATCAACAATAAAAAAAAAAAAGTTGTTTTCCTCACACGACTGCCGAAAAAAAGGAGTGTTATGGTATTCAGGGTTCATGTATGTATGTTTGTGCTTTTTACTCAGAACGCGTCGTATGAAACGTAACGTAATAACCTGTCTCGGGATGTACTTAAATGGGTAATGACTAACATAATTCACTTGACCGTACTAAGTACGTAGTAAGACATTACCTTTGACGCAAGAAGTGTGTAATGAAAACAATGAAACGATAGACACTTTAATCGCATCATGCGTGTTTGGATTTCTACCAGAGGTTTTAAATAATAAACGCAACATTCAATATCACATTCGGAAAATAACTCTGAAACATAGAAATAAAACGAATTTGTGCACAAACACTTATATTATTAGTAGCATTTTAGTTAATTCCTGCTTCAATTCCGCGTCTAAATGCTTTTGCGGACAAAAACGCAGTCATAGCTTTTGCATTTTTCAGGTTTTTTTTATATTCATTATTTTGCTCAGCTATTATTATTATACCTTAGGCTTTTTTACTAGGTAGTTACGTAGGTCATGATAGCTATTACCTGAATTTGCCTGAACAGTTTTATAAAAGTGTAACCATTTATATAGGTATAAGGCTGAAAAGGTCTAGACCTGGACTATTTAATACAGTAGTTTAGTTGATCAGTTTAGTAGCAAGTATCTATTGTGTATTTAGCGGTGAGATTTTGTTCGTATTTTTTACTTTAAATCAACGTCCTTTAATCATTATCATCATAATTTATTTCTCCATATTCATGTGTACAATAGATCTTAATTAATGTTATGTGTACTAACAACATAAAAACCCCAGTGGGCACTCTAAAGTTTATTGGACTCGAGGTAGGGCTAAAGTTTAATAACTATTATCTTAATTAAAGTAAGTTCTAGTGTGACCGAAATTAAATCTATTTAGCTACTGATCTTTAAAGAAGTCTTGTAACGAGTACTAAGTAGTAAAGTAGTAAAAGATCATCTTCTGATGATAATATCTAAAAAGGTTAAATAATTTTCAATATATGTTAAATGCTTCGGGATATGATTATATATTTTTATATAGTCATGATATGGGTCTCTGTACTGCACATTTTTATGTTTGTATTTGGGAAGGCTAGTCTATCTTTGTACCTTAAATCACAACGTCCGGTGTAGAAATCATCAATTTTATCATATAACTGAAGATATTTTCTGATGAACTTGCAATTTTCTGGGATTATGGAAGATAAAGTTAAAATTTGAAGTTCAATAAAGTGTGACTAGTAACTTTCAGTAGATTCTATGTTTTCAATAATTCTTATACATCTTTTGTAATATAAATAAGTTTCCGACATCGGTGTTATATACCCACAATGATGCCGTACTGTGAACAAGCGTGATCATACGCAAAATAGGCACATATTGCTGCCGATCGCGACATTCATTGTTTTAACTCCATTAATGCATATAAAAAATTCCTAAGTTTTGATTTTAAAGTTTGAATGTGCATTTTCCAAGTTACACATAGGTATATTTACGAGTATTTCTATACCGAGCAATGAACAAAAGAGTCAACACACTCTAACGTAGTATTTTTAAAAGTATAATCATTTTTATTGGTTGTTTTTGGTAAGGTCGATACTGTATAATCTTTGTTTTTTACAGTTAATTTGTAAGTTATGATTCTTTTAGCCACTTATCAATTTGAGATTTAGCCTACACTTTATGAGAATCTATATTTCAATTTCATCCCCGTGGGGTGACGGGCTAGAATTCAGGTAGGCAGTAGTGCCTTTTGAACAACTCCTATCCTACACTGCGATACCCAAGACGCCTGCCAAGCGTGGGGAATACGGCAAACCCTCATATATAATGGTACTTTATTTCCTTTTCTATGTACTACATTAATAAAAATGCACATAACGTAATAATATACAAAATCCGTTACCATGTTCTTAGTGTCAATAGCAAACGGAAAAATCATATACGGTAGCATATATTTTATCTAAATAGGCATGTTCTACTGTTAGGATAAAAACACGCGTATGGTGATGTTAAATAACCAGTTGAGGGTAGGGTGGCGTGTGCCCACTGGAAATGGTTAAAAATAGTAATGTGGTAAAAATAGTGGCTTCGAGCACAATAAAAACGCTTAATTTACGCGGTCTGCCGTCGTGTTCCGACACTTATGCTTTTTATGCGTGTTGTCTTTGAGCCAATAATTGCTTCGGAACTGCTACTTGAAGGCCAAAGATAGAACCGGCTGATTTCTGTCAAGTTTTTTAATGATTACATGGCACTAATGAACTGGGTTCGAGGACGTAATAATCATATTAGTACTCGTTACTAAGAATTCAAAGCAAAAATTCCGGACCTTTTTAGATAAGTATAATTTTATGTTTACTATATATAGGTTTCCGTTAGCGGCTACGCTGGTCTGAGCCTGTCTTTATTTTTAATAAATAAATGTTACAACGTGCGTTATTCAAGGAGTTAATAAAAATGTAGTCTTGCAACAAAGCTGCGGACAATAGGTAAGTCAGAATCTCGTAACAGGAATTGATATAAAAAATAAAAATAAATTGATCAGTAGCAATCCTAATTCAGCCTCATCAGTACCAATTACTTCATTCTTCTATCTCATTTGTTCCTCTAATTTTATCCACGCAAAAAAAATGTGTTAACTTTTGCAGTTTTTGGTGAATTAAAAAAAAAACTGAACTGAAATCAATTAAAAGCGAACTTAAAATGATTCTGTCCAGATAAGATAATTTTGTTACTTTTATCCAAATATAGAAAAAAGAAGCCTTTGCAAATACATTTACGTTTTCGACTAACTATCAACTAACACTATCTGTACTTTAATCATTTTCGAAAACGCAATCGTAATGTTCGTGTTCGAGTAATCAAATTGAACAGCGCGCCCCGTTTTTTAGTGCAAACTATACTTAACACAAAATAAATTACAGTTTGTCTTGTTCTCTTAAGAACGATACGAATACATTTCTATAATGCGAAATTTCTTGCTACAGGTACTGGTGTCTCACATTATTTTAATGATTATTTTTATTTTTCTGGCAATCTGTGTCTATGATACAGATTTCCTACTAGAATCCCTATTCAAGACTTGTGTCAACAGGATATTTTCTTGGGAAACTCGGAATAGCTAGAAAATATGTAACTGCATGGGATGGCTTATATTTTACAGAAATATATTGCAAAAAGTAATTATTTTACTGACACTTACCGTTTACTTGCAAGAAAATATACCGTTGTGTACACTTTTTACTTATGTTTTCTGTTTATTTGCTTAATCAATTTACCAAGTAATACAACTTGCTGACTAAAACATAATAAATGTTCATATTTGTAACCCATATGTGTTCATTCACACATTTATTTCAGAATACAATTCTGAGGTAGATTTCAGTAATTCTAGGTCAACCTGAACAACATCTTCGACCACATCATAGTTACCATCAGGTGAGATAGTGATCAAAGGCTATCAGCTACAAATAAAAATAATTAAAAAAGTCTACATATTAATTCATGCTTAGTTAACATTTTTAGGCTATTTCAATGTGGTCGATGATTAGCTACAAAATCTAAAGTGAAAACGTTTTTTAATAAAAAAAAGCACTTTCAATTAGCTTATTATACCTACCTATACCTACTTGCTCTGTAAGTAAAAGTTTTAATTTTAGTAGTGCAGAAGTTCACTTTTTATATTCTAGCTTCGATTATGCATCGCCCGTAGTGCAGTTTGCCTTTTCGTTCTTAAAACCAGTCCATTGGGTTAAGCTGTGTTCGCTGCAGTCGTTAGGTAATGAGATGGGTGACCGCTAGTATTATTAACTACTTATTTACTCTGTGTTGTTTCAGGATGGCAGTCCTTAGACTGTTTCAAAGTTTACTTCGTAGTAAGGCATTTTACTTAAGCCTGTCTACACCACCCTCACGTAGGTAATAAATCTGTCGCCACGCACCTAACAGTGCATTTCAGCAGAGAGCCAGTCCTGCCAGTTACCAGCTTGTTACCATCTTTGAATGTGGTCTAAGATGGTATCACTTACCATCAGGGAGATTTTGATCTAAGTTTAACCTACCGGAAAACATGCTGCTATATTTTGTATCTCAGATAAGTAATACATATTATTGTTAAAAATGAAAAATAAAAACTTTTTCTTTAAACAGAAGCTAACATTTATTTTGACGGTTTACCTAAACCTATAATTGTAGTCTAATACCTAAATATGCCAACGCCGCTAGCCTGACAAATGAAGTCATCTAAGATAACTTGTTGTTTCTAGTAAATGAATCAGTAAGTAATAAATACAGTAAGTTTTCAAACTATCTATTACTAGAAAGCAAAAAGAAAGTAGCAAACGCCCCGAAGGAGACGGCAGCAAAGTCATAAAATATAAAAAGTGCTTATGTGGCGCTCGCTTCAGAGGGCTAAAAAACAACATCAGGAAGGAACATAATGTAGTAGCGGCCATAAAAAGTGAATGCATTGCGTGCACGTGGAGTGCAGCAGGGGGGTGAAACGCGGGGTGGGGGTGGGGAGGGGCATGGGGTGTGTTTACGGCGCGGAGGGGCGGCCGCGGCCGGCCGAGCTCGCCGCGGACGGCGCGCGATCTGCCAGTGTTGTGGTAGGTCGCACCGAGCGAGCCCGCATATCGCGCCAATACACATTTACGATCGTGACTTCGCGCCGACATGACATTACATCTCATTGCCTACTGTTCATTACCAGTTTTAATTTAATATACATATTTAAGTAAAGTTAAAAAAATAACTTCGGTTAACAGACTTTTGAAAAGTGGTGCATATAAATGCATTTTTTGTGAAACTGGCGTGAAATGGCCCTGTCGCTGCAGTCGACGCAGAACTCGAGAGGTTTGTGTTTTTTTACGTGTTTTGTGATTGTGTCTCGATGTCTCCAATGTTTCGCTGAATGGTGAAGAAGTGCATGTGTGAAAAGTTTCAAAGTTAGCGGCGCGACATGCGTGGAACGGAGGCCGCGATTGGCCGCGCCGCGCCGGGAATCTCGCACACATGTTTATTTGCATTCGAGCTTTTGCAGATTCAGTGAACCGTAGGCGGCAGCGAGCGTAGCGGTGCGCTACGAGCTACGAACTTGCTACGAGAACAGCTTATCGCGTATCGTAGCATATTGCTGCTACGAAATCATAATATTTGATATTTAGAATAAGTTTTACGGTTATTTACCGTTTATCGGCGTTAACAATAAGCAGCTGATCCATTGTTTCAGTGTGGTATGTAAGTCAACTTTTAGTACGAATTTTTGGTTTATACATCGACACAATTCTTTTTATAGAACCTTATTCATAGCATATTTGAATATCTTTAATTAGATTTTATCTTAAAATTCGTTTAGTACTATCCTAAAAAGTATTTCTTAATAAAAATGTTCTCTTTTGTGTCTTTAGCAAGGTATTTATTCCATGCAAACGTCTAATTATGTAGATAATTAGTGATAAAGCGATACAAGTACTACTAAATATTATTGCTAATCACCTATGGAATGTAAACCCGTCCATTTCCTGATCCGTAATTAATGTTTAACCTGTATTAGACATAGCAAACTAGGTATATTGACTCAGATTAGAGGTTTTTTTTTCTTTAAACGTTTTATCCTAATTCCAAACGACAAGGAGAACTTAATCTATGCGGGATTGACTAGGGAATTAGACTACGGATATACGTAGTAAAGAAAAAGATTTAATTATAATTAGAATTATTATCTAAAAAGTTAATCATCAGAAATCATAGAACATAAATCATTCGAAATCGATGACCTATTTTCTACGTATTATTTTACAATTAATACAATGAGCACATTTTAAAGGAACATTTCTTTTTATTAATTTCAAATTATCAATCACGAGGAAGTTAAGATAATGAAAGAGACTTTTCTGATAATAATCATGTCATTAATATATTATTATTCTTTGATAGTTCCGAAGGTTTAAAATATTAGTTTACGTTCCTAATCAAAAGAAGTTATATTTTTTTTAAATTAACGAAGACTGTTTTAGCACTAAATATAAATGATTGTGACTTCAAATTGAATCAAATAATTAAATTAAATTAAAATTAATTTTAAAGAAAATTCAAAGTAATATGTGAAAGTTTATCAACCAAGAAAGTTAAATACTTAAAGTTCAAAAAATATGTAACTTAGTAATTAAAAAATTGCGACCTTGTAGTATCTACTTTAACAATTTTACTATTTACTTGAATAAGTTTTCAATTCTAGATAGGTAGCATCGCATGGCGATGAGCTTAAAATTGTCACCAAAATTGACACCACTATTCTTTAATTAAATAAAGATTATAAATTTTGCTCCAATTCTAAAAAGTCTAGTGATAAGTTTAAAGAACCATACGTTTTTTTTTCATAAAATATAGGTACTTAATTAAAAAGTGTCAGAAATCCTCCGCGCCGGTTCTATAACAACCCCAATAACACATCTATAAGCTATTCGCATAAAATAAGAGCCATTTAAGCCCACGACAAAAATATGTCATAAGAAGGAAGCCTTGTACGATTTAACCCTAAACCGAAACCCGTAAAGTTTGATAATCTGTAGAGTGCGTGTTCGCCTACTAACGCACCACTACGGTCCCTACTAGTGTTAGACTAATCTCATTACACGCGCCGAAATTAGGCCATCGACTAAGTATCTATCCTTTTGTTCATTATACACTACTTCATTATACGTTAATCCACTTTCAATTGACTCAATAACGATATGAATATTATCAATTACTTAGTAAAAGATTACATTTTAATAAGTAATTCTAGAAATACAAAAAATTACTAGTTTCGTATTTGTAGAATTTTTATCCCTTGATTTTTTTTGGGATCATTGCAATATGTTTGTCTAATACTAGAACATAATATCATAGTAATTCTGAACTGCATTGGGCTCCTAACGTGCAGCAAAATCCTACTTACGAGATATGCTGCTGATTCGCCGCATTTTTTACTTAATCGCCTTTGTGTTTTTTTGTCAATTATTACGATGACACAATAATGTTAATGATTAGATAGGATAACATTGCCTAGATTTTCACCTATTGGTATTACTGCGGTTAATACTCTTACAATTTATCATGGTATATAATAGGTTTAGTATATTTTATACTTTTCTTTCGTAAATTACAATTAACCACTTGGAAAATAAATAATTTAAATTATTGGGATGCGTAACCTCGCAGATATGGAAATAATTAAACAACAAAACCAAAGTAAATTCGTTTATCAATTGCGATAACATTTTACTTTAAAGATTATGCCATTCAAAAGTCAAATGAATCAATAATATATTTATGTTAATATTTAGGAACCCTTTCCTTTTACTATCTGACAAAATAAATGTGGTGACAACAATTAGCTACCGGAATGGTTTCACAAATTTTAAGACAAGAAAATAAGTTATTTTTCTCTAGTATTTATTACATGATAATTGATATTCTTAATTTTGATGTTGCGACTCATTCCAATATTGACCAGCCGATTGTGTTGAATAAAATAATGGTTAATGATAACTATTTCTTCATTGAGTAAACTGACAAACAAACTGTATAAAGTGAGTGAAATTAATAACACCTGTTCTATGTAATTGCCTAATTAGCTCATGATAATTAATACCGATATTAAATCTCACTCTAAAATACCAGTTATAAGTTAGCATAATAATGTAGTATAGTAGGTAGGTATTCACCTGAGCATATGAGTATGTCTCTACATCATAAGAAAACTAAAGTACAGGAGCTAAAGCAACAATAAGGACGTCGTCGACACCTCAGTTATCGGCGACCCCTTGTGCAATAATGACTTATGGAGTGGCAGCCGCAGGCGACTCCATAAAAGTATTGAATATGGGTTATTGACAAATATTTATGGCGTATAAAGAGGGGATAATTACAACTCTTTAGCACATAAAAAGCAGCGCACGGAAGGGTGCGGCGCGCTGTAAAAATTTATCACCAACATTGTCGCGGCCGACGGGCCCGGCCGACTAATAAAAATGACATATTAGTACCGCTATTGGCTTGCGCCTTTTGACAACGCTTTATTATGGGGCTTTTTATTATTTAAAACGCATTACCGGCTCGTGCTCGATTGTAACTATATACCTATAACTTGCAATACTTAACTTAAAAATAAATAATTTAATTACATCTTAATGTGATTTTGAAATTAAACCAAAATGAGTTGTAGCTAAATCTGCTGGACATTGTCTAAAGGAATACTATATTTAATGCAAATGCTGATGTCTTTGGCGGGTTTAAAATTAATAATTATTAATGTAAAAATTATAAATTAATGTTTTTTTTTGTTTTGTTGGTAGGTCGTGTAACTATTGAACACAATAAAAAAATCGCGAGAATCGAAGATGAGTTTTTATTAATATCTAGAAAATTATTAATAGTTTTTAATTTTCAGAACAAATTTATATGTATTTATAAATTTGTATAATATGTACATATAGTTTTTTTGCGGGTAAACGTAACTTTTTGGTGAAAGGTAAAAAAACTTGAATGGTTATTAAGGGTAATTTATGGAACCATGCGCTTTGGTGTCCAATAGATGGTGAATACACAATATAATTTCTCGCGAACAACTTTGATACGTTATGTATACGGGTTACGATACAAGCGTGAAAAAAATTATAAAATTTTGATTTTTTCTTCAGACGTCAGTTTCCACTGGCATATTAGCCAGATCCTTATTCTGTATAAATTATAAACCCTACGATGGAAATAATAACAAATCATTTAAATGTATTTTAAGAAAACATCAAATTAATACTTAATTAAAATATTAAAAAATAAAGCTAGTGATAATTCCGCCTAATTATAACCTTAATTAGGCGGAATTGTCACTAGATATTTTTTTTATATGTTTTAAGTATTAATTTGATGTTTTCTTAAATTATTAAGAAAACATCAATTATATTATTACGAAATAATAAGAATTAGGAAATAATCAATAAAATAACTGTTAGTACCGAAACAAACTAAATAGAGTATAGGTACCTACTCGTAGAACAGTCTGAATAATAATAAACCTATTTGCTTATTTAAACTTTAACATTAAGGACTGTGTTGAGATTCTGATCACATCACGAGTGCGGTTCGTTGTTCGTCCTCGAAACACTGAGAGGAATGTTATTAAAAAGTTATGGCATAAGCCCGCGGTACGTGCTGCCCCGACACCACCGCCGCCGCCCTCCTTCCAATCACAAACTTTAAAATTATCTTTTACTACACTTGGGACGTATCTTTTCCAACGCTCGATGCTCCTTTAAATTGAGAAGTAGTACCTACTTAACACCACTGACGAATATACTTTCCAACAAATTATATTAAAAACGAGATCTGCAGATGACAAAATATTTTGCCTTTTTCAATTAAACGCGATGGCCGAGAGCAAGCAGGCGCGCTTGCCGGGAATTAATTCAACGGCTAAGTAGATAATGTAAGGAGCTCGCCTCGCGCCGTGCCGCCTCTTCACGCCTCGAGGAGAACTTTCAATTATGATTTTGTCTAATTTTAATTAAGTGCTCTCAAAAAGGCTTTTCTTCAACGAAATTAATATTTGAATATAATTTGGGCGGAGCGGGCGCGGTGCGGGCGGGCGGAGTTTGCCGCTCGACGAATAATTAATTCCATTATATAGGTAAGTGGTCCGGTCTTCTCCTGCCCTCCCCTCACACCCCGTATACCCTTCGCAGCCTCAGCGGCTGATGACAGTAAACTCATCAAGCTTCTGCGAATACTTTGATCTCCATGGAGTAGCAGGCTTAACAATGATGAAACCTAGCAACAATTTTCTGTATATTTTGCCGACATAAAATGATCCGCAAACTACATATTAACACAATTATTTTCCAGATAATTTGGACTCGATTAGAATTGAGCCGGAAATGCCTAAGCAAATATAAAACTCTTATATATGTGCGCTTAGTAATAAATGATAATTATCTATGTTTTTGCCAACAAAATCTGTTCTTAAAACTACGTGTACTTATCTTACAAATAATAATATTTTTGGACTCTGTAAGAGTTGAAATCAGATATCTAAACTATTATGAGTATTTAGGCACCGCTGCGGCCCAATAACATAACCTAACCAAAACTCTAAGTAGGCATTTGTACAGTCTAGAAATTCTGAACTATAATTAGCGAGTATCATTAAGACAGGAACCAGACTAGTAGGTTTAGGGGTAGAAAGACAATTTGCGCAACAGGTCGGAGCGGAAGTGACCTGCAGCGGCAGCGGCACGGCGTTATTGCGACCAAATGTTTCATCGCAACGTCTGCTTTACTTTTTGCCCTGTTTTTTGTTCTCTCTCACTGATAAGTATGCTATCGATAGTTTCGACTGTGATGTTTGTTTAGGTAAAAACTTAGTTAAACGGAAGTGATCAGAGTGTGTGACGACGGGTTCTTTATGTCCAGGTATACTTCGTACGTTTACTTATAGAGTTTTCAACTTCTATGTACTAAGATTGAATATATTTATAAACAGATAAGTAAACAAAACTACTTTTATATTAAACGGTAAATTTATAGTTTTTGTTTATTTGTCCATAGGTGTGTCCGTGAGACCGCTTTCGGCGATGCGACAAGAATCCCTCCCGATGCTGGCGGAGCGACTGCTGGCGAGTCGCGCTGCCGCGCTGGTGGCTGGGTTGCCAGCTGAGCTGTACTCTGGTGCACTGTTGGCTGCGTGGCCACCGTCACCGCCAGCTCCGCTGTTACCACCACCCGAGCACGAGCGCGCGCGTAAACGACGCCGCACTCCAAAACTCGATGACTCCGCCACCGCCGCGCCCCTCTCACCACCTTCCTCCGGCTCCTCGCCTGGTGCCGCTGACCCTCCTCGAGACAAACTCTTCACATGCAAAGTCTGCTCCAGATCTTTTGGCTACAAGCACGTCCTGCAGAACCACGAGCGCACACACACCGGCGAGAAGCCTTTTGAGTGCGGCGAGTGTCACAAGCGATTCACGCGCGACCACCACCTGAAGACCCATCTTCGGCTTCATACTGGCGAGAAACCTTACAGTTGTCCACATTGTCCCCGACACTTTGTGCAAGTAGCAAATTTGCGGCGGCATCTTCGCGTACATACTGGGGAGCGGCCGTATGCGTGTGCGCGTTGCCCAGCACGGTTTTCAGACTCCAACCAGCTGAAAGCACATGCATTGGTACATGAGGGTGATGCTCCGTTTGCATGCCGGTGTGGTGCACGGTTCCGGCGTCGGCAGGCGGCCGCGCTGCACCGGTGCGCGAGCAATGGCTGCGAACCGGACGCACCGAGCCCACCTACCACCGCCGCAGCCGACTGGCGTTGGGACGAATGGCCTGAGCAGACGGAGCCCGAAGACCTTTCCCTACCGCGGCGGCCGAGCACGCCTGACTCTCCCACTGACCTGCGCGTGCACTCCGCGTAGTCGCAGCGCGCCTCCACCGCCCGCTTACTCGCTGAGCCGGTATACGAGTTCCTCCCGCGTAGACCCTGCGCCAGTCTAACCTCCCGATTCCCGATGGAATCCTTCTAGATTTGTAACTGTTTATCTCGTTCTCCACGGTTCCATAATCCTCAAATGTAGCAACTTGTTATTGCTCTACAAAACGTTTTTGCAGTTTGTAATAACCGTTACTTGTAATTTTTTTTGGACTACCGATTTAGACTTGTTAGGTAGTCAGCCTATTCTTTTTTCTTTTTAATATTGGCAACGTGCACCATAAAAGGCACCTTTTTCGTTCATGCTACAGTTTTGAAATTTATTGTCGTACTATTTGCATAATCGCAAGGCGAGGTGATGCAAAAACGAGACCGTTTTGTTCCTTTTGTTTTGCATCTTGCAAAACATTTAAAGAAACCTTGTTCGTACAAAAGATGTTTTTTGATTTATTGGTATCGACAATTGTTTCAATGTAGGAACTCAAAAAATTGTTTCGTTATGCTTGAAGTAAAATTTAAAACCAAGCCGTCCTCGCGAAATATTTAGTGGAAAAAGGCCACTACGTTATTATACAGCTTTTTTAAGTTTTACAAAAATAGTTCGCAAGAAAGAAATACCGCGTATTGATGGATGGTATGGAACCAGAGTGCCAGTTATAAGTGCCCCGATATCAGGCGAGCTCGGCGATAACCAGTTCCCAATCACTGTTATTATAGCATTCAATTTCTTAAGATTAGTAGTATGAATAGCTTTTTGTGAAAATATTAAGTTTTATACTTGCTTTTTACACAATTTTGTAACGGATTCTCAATGTACCCGTAATTGAGTAATGCTATAGGGGATGTTTGTCCGGAACTGTGGAGTTTAGTTGTAATTGGAATCAATGAAAGAAAACAGTTTCTGTAGAGTGGGAACGTCGGGTACGGGACGGTTGGCCGAGTGCTACTTGCTTCTGTAAATAAGCCTATCTTTAATCAAATTATTTATTATTTATCGATTAGTTTGTAGATGTTCGATATATTGGTATCAACTCTTAATTGGAGGTGAAATATTGTACAGTTATATTAAAATGATGAACATTGAGTACGTGAGCTAGAGTACTAAATGAGCGGAGCCTTCTTCAGAAATCAAATACAAAATGTCGTCATCTCTGACAGTAGATGTTAATATGTCCTCTTGGTGTGATCTCTTGTTAGTGATATTGAAACAATTTAATGTATGTTTTATATGTATGTATCTATTGTAGGTGTTCCTCTCTCAGATAATGTACATTTAGAATTGACACATATATTTAAGATTAATTGTGAACAATTTTAATAGTATAAAATTGCCATGTAGAGTAAGGCAAGTGAATGTAAGTTGTATATATTTTTGGGTAGTTTAAATAAATTCAATTCTATGTGTACATGACTTGATATTTATGTTAGGTGAAGGTTTCCTCCGCTCTGTGACTCTTGACGGTGGTATTTAAAATTATTGCAATTTGTTCTACGGGTATTAGTTTCCTATTAGGGTGTAATGTGTTTATTTTATTCGTTTTAAATTGTATATATGGCAACATTTCAGTTGTCCTGAATGCTTAACGCACACGAATTACGTTTAATGTATGTAACTGTTGATTATTATTATTTTATTTTCTTAGTCATAATCGTAATCGGATTTTAGGGTGTCTGTAAGTATATATAAATGTATTAAACGTCGTTAAATTAAGAAATATTTTCCAAAGAAATTATTGGTACAAATATGAATGTGTACAAATTAATTATTAAATTTGATTAGAGTTCGTGATTGATGTTGCAATGTTGTAATATTATATGGTAGTTAGAGTAAAGTAAGGCGAACGATGCCATTATCTACCTCATTTGACTACGGTTACTGCGTCAGGGTAAAGAGCCAAAGTTCTTGGAATATTTTGTATTGTTTATCTCTGTAGAGATAACAGACGACAGGATTAGCTAAACATAATAGACAACAAACGAAGTCTTTACTTTGTTTAAGATTATTATGATATTGATTGTTTATAGCATGATACGACTCACATCACAACTAAGTTTATAGGTATACTTTGTTTCTTTTAATCATTGCAATCAGAGCGGGCGTAGCTTTAGGTTAGGATGATCTTAATACCTATGAGATGAACAAAATTATCCGTTAACGGTTTTGTCCTGAACTCTCAGGTTCAACATATCGCCAACTTTAATTTCACATTCTATTTTGTTAGAGCCTACCTTAACAAAAAAGTAACACCTTGAACTTAATAAGCTGTTTCTGTTGATCTTCAAATCATATCTTTTATTACTGACACTCAATTTAAATAAAACTTGTGAATGAAGATAATAAATTGGTGTCACTAGCAATTTTTAAGTTCCTATTTAATTAATTAAAGTTTTTAATGTTGTTTTAATTATTATTGTTTATTTTTATGAATGTTGTGCCATTTGGACATGACAAATTTAAATATTCTTCTGTAATATAACCTGATATATACACAATTGCAACAAGTCGTAATACATAGTTGTAAATGACAATTATGTCGATTATATTGATTAAAAGAAGCTATAATATAGAATAGAACATAAAATCTACCTCATAAACAACCGGAATACAGGTTTTAATTAGCAGTCAGTTTTATTTTGAACTCAAGGAGCATTTGTACAAACTAATATACTTACTACAATTATACCTACCTATTCTAATTTAACTAAATGTGACTATTATGGTACTATGGTACTTATATGTATGTATTTCTCTATGTCCAGTACCTAATATTAATAAAAATGTTTGTTATTTAATGTATGTTTTTTTATTAGTAACCCTTTTGGCCATAATTTAGCAAACACGTAAAAAAACAACAAATTAAATTGATGTATTGATCACAATGGAGGATACTTCTTTAATTTTATTATATATCTATTTAGATTAACTTTTCTCTCACCCATAAATGGGTCATTCAGTTTAATATATCTAATGTAATATAGTAAAGTAAATAATAATAACAAAAAACAAGTTAGAACACAAATAATATTAAGCAATAAAGAAGTTCAATCGAAGAAATGAAGACGTACACTACTTGCTTGTGGAATGATCCAGAACTTACCGAGAGTTATTGATGTGATCACTTATTTTGAACAATAAATAGTCTTGATGTGGGGGTTTCACATATATTTTAGCGGAACCTGTATCTAAAACTGCAAAACTATTTTTCTAGTTATTGGAGGGTATATAAGTATATAGGTATTTTGCTTATTAGTGTTTAGGTTATGACGGGACCTAAATGAATAATATTACAAAAAAAAACAAGAAAAACTTATCGACGTAGGTAATTCTGTGCAAAAAGAATGTTTTACAACTGATAATCTAGTCTGTGACTGTTACCTGTTACCTGCTGGTTAGTGATAATGTGTTTGAAGATATTAATCAGGTTAAACTAAAAATCAGAACTTGATCTCATAGACCGCTGCAGTACCTGACATCAGACTGATTAAAATATACATTGATCTTCTTCACTTACTACATTATAATCTATATCGGATTAGGAATCCCTAACCCCTGTAGAAGCTTTTTTTAATTCTGAATCTGGAGTGTATTTTGCACCCTTTTAATTTTCTTATGTTACTAATTAATACTAACTTAGGTAATACCTTATTTTCCAAGTATTATTAAGGGATCAACAACGAACATTACCTATGTTGTATTCTTGTTAAAAAGGTACAAAATACAATGAAAACATCAATGTAAGTATTAAATAATATAGCTGATAAATTTTATACAATTCAAAATTTTAAAAAGAAAATTTTTCATAGTTATCCAGAAAACTTTGGGTATTTAGATTTCAGTTAAATAGAAATCAAAAAGTCTGCCCTTCGATTGAATGATCGCAAATTTTGGAAGTTTGGAATTGTAACTAACATTTTTTTTCTTACCCTATAGGTACTTCTCCAAGTGCACTTTGCGATTGATAGAATCTGTCTTCTAAAACGTCTAAGACAATCAAAACCTCCGTTGAATAAATGCTTTAAAATGAGACGACGCTCCCAGCTGTTTGGCAGCATTTTTGAGTTAGACTCCACGACTTTTTATCGACCTAATACGTTAAGGTTGAAAAATTTCCATACCACGCAGAACAACCCACAATACCTACATCAAGGCCTTTTGTAAATTTACTCGTATTTCTCTGTAAAATATTGCCAGTAAATCCATTTACGTCACTGCTATTGTTTGCAAATTATTACAGATCCGGGTTGAAGCTAAGATAACTTAACCCATTGACTTTTCGTCATTCGCATGCACGCAGAAAATTATCAGTTGCAATTAATTAACAATAGAGGTCGCAAGACCTCTAAATTTTTTCTTTCTTTGACGTTTCAGCAAATTACTAGACGTAGGCAAGTACGCAATCGTCAACAACATAGGTCATAGATAGTGCGTAAGTATGTAGACATATGAAGGACGCATTTAGGAACCTACTGTTACTTACATTATATGTTTTAAATAAATAACAGGTTTCTATCAATGATGGTTAAGAACATGCCGCTCTGCTATAGAAGATCCGTAGTATCTGCGTCATAGTGATAGTCTGAGAAAATATACAATTATACGTAGATCTTCATATTGAGATGATGAAATGAAATATTATTTTTTAACTTTACATATTTTCTTTTATTGAAATTAAAATATATATATAACATAAATGCTTTCAATATTGGGTTTATAAAAATACGTTGGCATGATTTTGATTCATGATAAATAAAGATCATATGTAGCTCTCAAGAGCCAATCAAGTCGTCGGCACCATGAGAAGCGTTCTCAAACCAAATCAGTTGATAATAAACAACGCCATCCAGAGTATGATGATTGCAAAGATCTACGAATCAGAAAAAACTACATTGCGATTTAATGGAAAAATATGGTATGAATTAGCATTAGATAGGTATATGATATATGTTGAACATATGGCTAAATAGCATACCTCAACCCCTTATAGATCAACAAACACTTTAATTTTATTGTTTAAAAGCGTATATTATTCTTAATCTTAATCTTCATATTCAATGATTGATTACTAAGTATATAATTGTACCTCTGATTCATACCTTTGTCAATACATAAATAATAAATATAAAATTACATCTTTCGTTACTAGGTATATATTTTTTTAAGTACAGTAAATTAGTAGTAGTAAACAAAATATATACTTATGAGTAAAATGTACTTATAAAATAAAAATAGACTTTATTTCTACTACAACCTATACTTACCATTACAACTTATATTTAAACTATTACTACATATACTATTTCAAGCTTACCGTTAGATTAATTAGTTCTATACTTTATATTTGAATAGGTTGTCACGTAATATAATCGTAGTGTGACTTAAAGGGTGACTTAAAAAAGAATGATAAAAATAAAAGAGGGAAAGTATAGAATAATTATAATATCATTTAAAACAAAAGGTTGGGCTCTCGTTATATCTCACTTAATTATAGGAATGTATAAAATTAGCCTACAAAGAAAGTTAAAAAAATAAATAGGAAATAAAAATAAAGAGAAAATCTAGCCGGCGGAATTTATGTGGAACCAGGAGCGCTTCGCCAGGAACGTAGAATAGATAGCAGCAGAGCAGAAGCGGGTGCGCCTCTTTGCAGGAGAATGGAGGCAGGCACACCTCACCAACACTTCGCCAGGAACGTGCGTAGAGAGCAGCAGAGTAGACGCGGGTGCGCCTCTCTGCATGCAGGAGAGTGGAGGCAAGCAGAGGTAGGAGGGCCTCGCCACAGGAAAGAGGAGGCAGGTACACCTCACCAGCACCTGGTCACCTTGATTTGCTGATCCGCGTATGTGCTTGTGGACTGACTCCGGTGAGCTGGTGGGAGAGAAAGGAATTAAGAACGGAGATAAGGGTGGCCGCGCTTGAGGGGCTTCGCCACGTAGCTCCCACCAACTTCAGGAGCACCGGATGTAGGGCCGCGTCGAGAGGGCTGCGCCAGTCTAGTCTTCCAGTGTTGGACCAGCAATCTTCTCAGGTGACTTCAGTTGTTCAGTGAGGGTTTCTTCCTGTACTGTATTTTAATTTTAGACTTTCTTGAAATCCAAGCAAAGAATGATCGAAGAAGCCGAATGTTCCGTATATATAGGGCCGCCTGGCTTTAAAATCGGAACCAAGAACATTAGGTTTTAATTCTTAGTTGCTAGCAATATTTGACATAAAATCACCAAATTTTGAATGCAACCTCATAAATTTTAGAAGAAATCGTCGTTTGACAACGCAATTTTGACTCAAGACAGTGTCATTTTTGACATGTTTACATTTGTGGAAAACCCAAAATATGAGGATAAATACTATGAATATAGTAAAAACAAACATACCAACGTATAGAGAAAAATGCGACTGATATAATATCAAAAATCACAAAAATAAGTGATTTAGGCTATAAAACAGGTAACCGTTGTAATTACTATCATAGAAATACTGTTTCTAGATAGAACAATGCATTCCACACATCACCAGCTAAAAATTTCATAAAACCATTCATTTTTCACACAGAAACATCAACTCGGAAATGTATGATGTTGCTACGAAAACCTATCTAGTTTTCTTAATTTGGCTTGCAAAGCCCTAAGCAAACAAAGGAAAAGTTATCAGCATGTCTAGAACCAAAAATCAGCACAAATCTGCGTCATATTCTATTCATTTTGTAAATTTTCAGATAAAAGCTTCAGTGTCCAGGATAATAAAGACTTATTAAAGTCGCAAAGAGCATATAACGAGATGAAATAAACCTTTATATATAAAAATCAAAAGTAAAAGAATAGTACCACTCAAGTAGCAAAGATATATAAACACAAGAACTTATTTACGAGAAACAACTAAAATCTACGTGGAAAAACTACCATAAGAACCATCTAGAGCTCAATAAGAATCCCTATAACTATACGTACAACGAAACGTGCGCATAATATGAGTAATATGTACATATTCGAGTGAGGCAGTGCTGAGTATATAATGTACCAAGTTGTAGACATATACCTACGTTTGAATGAAATCAAGGATAAAGCATCATCAGATAAATTATGGAAATGATTGTTAGTACAAACTATATTATTATTACACAAAAGAAAAGCTTAGTGAAAAATTAAAACCCTACATATTCCCCAAAACCCCGGAAAAAAAAATAAAATAACTAATATTTTAATTTTTTTTTTTTATAGAGAGTATCTACAAGAAATGAAAATCACAAGTAAAGATTAATAACTGTACAAGAAAATATTACAAGAAAGATCTCATATTTGAGATTTAAGTTAAAATCTAGAGCTGTATGTCACAGTAGTTTAATACGAATAAGTAAGATAAGAATTACCTCACAAGAAATATAAGTGAAAATCAAGTGCTCTTTAAGAACAGACGAACAGACAGAAATAATATAATAAAATCTCATATTACAAGTGAAAAGCAAAGGCTTGTTTAAAAAAACAGGCATATAAGGTACAAGAAATAACTCATATTCGAGATAAAAATCTAGAGTTGTACAAGAACAGTTATAGATTTAAAAGTAAGACAAGAATGAACTTATATTAGAAATATAAGTTAAAGTTTAGAGCTAAATAAAACAAGCATAAGGATACAAGGATCGAATATTTGAAATATGATTGCAAGACCCTACAAGCAATAGAATTGGCAACGGACTTCGAAAATGACTAGTAAATGTTAAAGACATGAAACTCTTTCATACCAGACCTGTCATTCCAATATATATATATATAAATAAGTTAGATATATAAATGCAAGTATGGCTTGTTTTACGAGTCCTGCAACCGCTCGATATAGATAAATATAAATGCATGAAAGGCATATTTTACGAGTTCTGCGTCCGCTCGACATGGATGGCTTATTTAACGAGTTCTGTGTCCGCTCGACATAGATAAATATAAATGCATAGATGGCTTATTTAACGAGTTCTGCGTCCGCTCGGTATAAATAAATATTAATAATAAGCTTTCACATGACCTCATTCCTCATCACACATACAATTGGGAACAGAGCTCACACTCAGTGGCTTCAAAAACCCTTCCATGTCAGAACCACACCGCAAATTACGAAACCGATAACCTATCAAAAAGCTTATGAGGGTGCATTCAATTACAATTTAAAATCTTTGACATGCCATTTTCCTGTACAACCTTTGTTGTCTTCCAAAATATATACTAGAGGTGATAATTTTTCAATTACTTTACATTTTATAAATTTAGGAGCTAATTTAGCGCTAAAATAATTTCCTGCATTACTAAGAACATAGTTTTTCCTCCAAACAATATCTCCAACATTAAATTCTTTATAAGGATGTCTCATATTGTAACGAGAAGCGTTCTTCAAATGAGCAGTAAAAAGAGCTGCTTGAACTTTGTCATAAATTGTTGCCAATAATCCAACATTTTTAGCGTATATATCCCGTGGTAAAAAAGAAATTTCGTCCAGATTATCTGCTTGTGTAAAAGTAGATCCACATGTTATAATTTCACGACCATAAACCAGAAAAGATGGAGTAAATCCAGTGACCATATTCACCGAGTTATTCATAGCAGATTGAACTTTGTCAAGACAAGAATCCCACGATCTGTGATCTTCTCCTACCAATGATGCTATACAAGTTACAATTGTCTTGTTGTACCTTTCTGTTGGATTAACTTGAGGACAATAATGCGGAGTGAAAAATTTAAAAGGAATTTTATATTTGTTCAATAATGAATCGAATTCTCGACTTTGAAATTGTGAACCATTATCCATTATAATGGTTTGTGGTATACCGTGAACCAGAAACACTTTATTTTCTAAATAATTTATTATATTAGTAGCGGTAGCTTTTTTTAGGGGAAAAATTAGACTATACTTTGAAAAATAACAATTTACTACCAAAATGTATTGATTTCGTTGACGAGTCATTGGGAAAGGGCCCATTAAATCAAGAGAAATGCATTGGAAAGGTCTTGAACAAATTTTTGGTTTACCCATAGGACCGTAAGGTGCATGATTAGAATGTTTATATGATAAACAGGTTTCGCACTTATTAACATATTTAGCTACATCTTTAAACATCCCTGACCAAAAATAATTAACACACAACTTTTTGTATGTTTTGAATATTCCTATGTGTGGAGAATCCAAAGAACCATGAAAATTCTTAATCAAATCTTCCCTTAAATTTGGAGATGGAACTTCCTTCCATATAAAATCGTCAGTAATGGCATCTATACATTTCATCTTTCGAAATAACTTATTGTTAACTACTTTATAGTTATTTGAAGAATCAGGATTTGATTGACAACTCAAAAGTAAGTCATTATAATGATCTGTTGTAGAAATAAAATTAGACTGTATTGTATTAACTTTGTTTGTCCTAGATAGTAAATCGGGAACAACATTATCTTTACCTTTCTTGTGTTTTAGAACAAAGTTAAAACAAGATAAGCGAACCGTCCATCGAGCTAGCCTACCCGAAGGATTACTCAAATTGAGGAACCATTTTAATGCAGCATGATCAGTGTAAATAGTGAATGGTTTACCATTGTCTAAATAACAACGCCAATGTTCCAATGCAGTAATTACCGCCAATGTTTCTCTTTCAGTAGTTGAATAATTTTGTTCATGTTTGTTCAAAGCTTTACTCATATAGGCAATGACTACTTCCTTATTCTCTATTTCTTGAGTAAGCATTGCACCAATACCAAAATTAGATGCATCACAGTGAACCGAAAATGGACTGTTAAAATCAGGACAAGCAAGAACTGGTGTGGATGATAAAGCAGTCTTTAATTTAGTAAAGGCTTCATCAGCAAGATTATTCCATAAGAACTTTGTTTTAGTTTTACCAGAAGTTAATTTGTTCAAAGGAGCAGCGATAGAGCTGAAATTAGGTATGAATCTACGAAACCAACTGCACGTTCCGATAAATCTCCGTACCTCTTTAGCACATGACGGAGTGGGATATTCAATAATAGCTTGTACTTTCTCTGGGTCAGCACGTAAACCATTCACATCCACAATATAACCTAAATACCTTAATTCTTTTCGAAAAAAATTACACTTATCAAAGTTAATAGTGAGATTAGCATAAGTTAATTTATCGAGAACTTTCTTCAAAAGAGAGATATGCTCCTCAAATGTTTGACTTATTATAATTATGTCATCTAGATAACAGAAAACCTTATTTTCAAACTCAGGAGCTGGAGTAAATAACAAATCCATCAATCTTTGTTGTGTAGCTGGGGCATTTGTCAATCCAAAAGGCATTACTATGAATCTAAACATTCCTCTTCCTGGGACATAAAATGCAGTTTTATTTCTGTCATCAGGATTCAAAGGAATTTCCCAGAACGCTTTGGCAATGTCAATACTAGACAGGAATCTAGCATTCCTAAGTTGGTCTAGAATTTCATTCATAAAAGGTAAACTATAAGCATCACGATTTGTAACTGAATTCAATTTCCTACTATCAACACAAAAACGCCATTCCCCATTCTTTTTAGGAGTTATTAGTACTGGGGAAAGCCAGGGACTTTCACATTGTTCGATTACTTGTAATTCTAACATTTTATCAACTTCATTAATTAAAGCTTTCTGTTTTTCAGGAGACAGTCTATAACACCGTTGTTTAATTGGTGGTGTATTACCAGTGTCAATTTTGTGGTAAATTAAATGAGTACGACCTAGTTCGCCTCGTTTTTCAAATGAAATATCTTTAAATTGATCAATTAAATTGTCAACAATAATTCTCTGATTATTATCCAATTTATCGTAAGCTAACACTTTTGATTCTGAGTCATTGTTTGTTGTTCCTATTAAATTACAACATGGAGAAAGAATTTCTGGTATAAGATTAAATTTTTTCCAGAAATCTATACCCAAAATCAGAGATGGAGATATGTCAGGAAAAACAAAAGCTTCAATAATATGAGTCTCACCGTTGAAAGTCATTGGAATTTTAAAATAACCAATTGATTTTAATTTATGTCTACTAGCTGTTTGAATAGTCGTTGTGTTTGACTTGAATAATTCGAATCCTAGCTTCTCCATAGTTAAGTAGGATTTATTTCCTAAAATTGAAATAGAACTACCACTGTCCAATAGACCAGAAAAGTGGGAACTTTCAATTTGTACAACAACAAAGGGTCTATGATTGTCTCTTTCTTTATCAAAAGTAACAGATGAAATACTATAATATTTATTAAAATTTTTTATTGTTTGAAGCCAATCAACCCATTCATTGACGTTACATTTATCTGAATTATTCAAGTCATTACCTAGTTTTTTGGATTACATTTAGGACAGTCACGAACTCTAAATCCCTTTTCACCACATCGAAAACAAACAATTTCCCTAGGTTGGTCACAGTCTCTAAGAGTATGACCATTTGTTCTACATCGTAAACAAAAACCATGAGCATTAAACTTTCTATTGTTTATGGAAATTGTATTTTGAAAATTGCTTTGCCTTTGACGGAAATCATGAGAAACATTTTGTCTGTTATTGATAGCACTTTGACTCTGTTTGCAATTAAATTCAATAGCACCAGTATAAGTTAAAGATTGAGGTTCTTTAAAATTACGATCTTTATCAGTATATTTTTCGTATTCTTGACAAGTCTCAATAAGGGCATCAATAGTTTTGACCTTATTTATAGCAATATGAGCTGAATAACAAGGTCGAACATTACGTATGAGAATTCGCATCTGCTCAGTTTCAGAAAGTTTTGAATCTAATTTATTAAACATTCCAAACATAATTGACATGTATACTATAATAGGTTCGTCCTTAGCCTGAGTTCTAATATGGATGCATTCCATTAACTTTGCATCATGGTTATTATCACCAAAGTCTTTAATTAAATTTTTGCTAAGGAACTCCCAGTTCATGAAAGGGTAACGATTTTTAAGAAATCGGAACCAATGAAGAGCATTGTCTTTAAAGAATTCAAAAGCATGATTAATAAGATCCTCTTTATTAATCTGACGAGAAATTGCGAATTCTGAAAGCTTTTCTAAAAACGTTCTTGGACAAGTTTTCCCATCAAAAGAATATTTTTTTAGTTCGTTTACGTATTTGTTGGGTGGTGTGGAAAACACATTATCCTGACAAAAAGTATTCCTAAGCATTTCTGGTTCCTTACTACAGCTAGGTACATCAAGAAAATTATTAGTATCATCTTTAACAGATTTTGTATCAGTAATTAAGTCAGAACAATGCGAACAAAACCATTCGGATAGTCCAGAAGAAACATTTACACACTCTAAATGAAAATATAACATGCATTTTTGGCATGCTATACCTTCGGTACAATTAAGAAACTTACCACATGACTTGCACTTAACTGGCATTGTGATGTGGCAGCAAACCGCACAGAGACAAGACACGTTCAGCAAGCAGTACAGTAGCAACAAAAACGGCAACAGCGAGAAAAAGTTCAAACAGCCGGGTCTACCACTGAGAAAGAAAAATTATTAAAAAAATACGTCAAAGATAAATTATACAATATAGGTATGATACAATATATTATGATATATAACGAGAGAATAAAAAAAAAAAAAAAAAAAAAAATTGTAGCCAAAGAGAGCCGAGAGAAATCTTAAATACGAGCGTATTTATTTTTAGAATTTAGAAGATATAGGAGGGGGGGTGGGTTATTTTAAAGTTGGGCGCCAAACTGTCACGTAATATAATCGTAGTGTGACTTAAAGGGTGACTTAAAAAAGAATGATAAAAATAAAAGAGGGAAAGTATAGAATAATTATAATATCATTTAAAACAAAAGGTTGGGCTCTCGTTATATCTCACTTAATTATAGGAATGTATAAAATTAGCCTACAAAGAAAGTTAAAAAAATAAATAGGAAATAAAAATAAAGAGAAAATCTAGCCGGCGGAATTTATGTGGAACCAGGAGCGCTTCGCCAGGAACGTAGAATAGATAGCAGCAGAGCAGAAGCGGGTGCGCCTCTTTGCAGGAGAATGGAGGCAGGCACACCTCACCAACACTTCGCCAGGAACGTGCGTAGAGAGCAGCAGAGTAGACGCGGGTGCGCCTCTCTGCATGCAGGAGAGTGGAGGCAAGCAGAGGTAGGAGGGCCTCGCCACAGGAAAGAGGAGGCAGGTACACCTCACCAGCACCTGGTCACCTTGATTTGCTGATCCGCGTATGTGCTTGTGGACTGACTCCGGTGAGCTGGTGGGAGAGAAAGGAATTAAGAACGGAGATAAGGGTGGCCGCGCTTGAGGGGCTTCGCCACGTAGCTCCCACCAACTTCAGGAGCACCGGATGTAGGGCCGCGTCGAGAGGGCTGCGCCAGTCTAGTCTTCCAGTGTTGGACCAGCAATCTTCTCAGGTGACTTCAGTTGTTCAGTGAGGGTTTCTTCCTGTACTGTATTTTAATTTTAGACTTTCTTGAAATCCAAGCAAAGAATGATCGAAGAAGCCGAATGTTCCGTATATATAGGGCCGCCTGGCTTTAAAATCGGAACCAAGAACATTAGGTTTTAATTCTTAGTTGCTAGCAATATTTGACATAAAATCACCAAATTTTGAATGCAACCTCATAAATTTTAGAAGAAATCGTCGTTTGACAACGCAATTTTGACTCAAGACAGTGTCATTTTTGACATGTTTACATTTGTGGAAAACCCAAAATATGAGGATAAATACTATGAATATAGTAAAAACAAACATACCAACGTATAGAGAAAAATGCGACTGATATAATATCAAAAATCACAAAAATAAGTGATTTAGGCTATAAAACAGGTAACCGTTGTAATTACTATCATAGAAATACTGTTTCTAGATAGAACAATGCATTCCACACATCACCAGCTAAAAATTTCATAAAACCATTCATTTTTCACACAGAAACATCAACTCGGAAATGTATGATGTTGCTACGAAAACCTATCTAGTTTTCTTAATTTGGCTTGCAAAGCCCTAAGCAAACAAAGGAAAAGTTATCAGCATGTCTAGAACCAAAAATCAGCACAAATCTGCGTCATATTCTATTCATTTTGTAAATTTTCAGATAAAAGCTTCAGTGTCCAGGATAATAAAGACTTATTAAAGTCGCAAAGAGCATATAACGAGATGAAATAAACCTTTATATATAAAAATCAAAAGTAAAAGAATAGTACCACTCAAGTAGCAAAGATATATAAACACAAGAACTTATTTACGAGAAACAACTAAAATCTACGTGGAAAAACTACCATAAGAACCATCTAGAGCTCAATAAGAATCCCTATAACTATACGTACAACGAAACGTGCGCATAATATGAGTAATATGTACATATTCGAGTGAGGCAGTGCTGAGTATATAATGTACCAAGTTGTAGACATATACCTACGTTTGAATGAAATCAAGGATAAAGCATCATCAGATAAATTATGGAAATGATTGTTAGTACAAACTATATTATTATTACACAAAAGAAAAGCTTAGTGAAAAATTAAAACCCTACAAGGTATATAGGTAATTGTATAAGTGGTGGCTGAAAGTTTAATTTATTTTAACTTTTGCTTATAGTTGCCTCTTTGGCGTAGGCCTCACCTAAACCTTTCTACGTCTTACGTTCCCATGCGTCTCGCCTCCATAAGGGTCCACATCTCTGGTTAAATATTATGCCATTCTTCCTACAGATACTACAGATGTGTCCTGCCCAATGCCACTTGAGTAGTGTTGTTACTCAAAATGTACTTAATGAATATTTAATATATATATATATAAGGTTTAATATATAAGGTAATACCTTTTTGTCACTTTTTACCAACCTTCGACTACTATCATACTAAGGCTTAGCAGGATATACAAATCTAAAATCCTTTCACTAAATCTGACTCTAATTAAGAGTAAAATCACGTGTATTATGTTATGTTATGATAACAACCAGCTATATCATCGATTAAACGGGAGGTAGTCATAGATTGGAGAATAGTGCGTCGGCCGAGTAATTTATCTAAGATCGGCGGTAAGTAATGAGTTGTCTCACTAATATCAAGACAGGGCCCTAACCCTCACACGCCTTAGTGTTAGTAATACGCGTGACACACACACATACAGACGATACACCCACCCTCCCTGGGAACAGTTGACGTGGAGACAGCTTTTTTAGTAAGTAACAACAATTAAGAGTTATGGATATATTTCAAATGTACGTGTGAACGTACTGATACATTGTGATCTTTGTTACAACAACATTGTGTAGTTAGTAGGGTACATACCTATAGACTTAACTGAAATGCTATTAAGCTTTTAAATTTATTCAAGGATTTCAAGCATCCTGAAAGATATAAAAGGGTATAAAATGGTACCTTTGCCAATTAAATATCGACTCCATTTTTTTCCAAAGTGCGCGTTATGTTTTTAATGTATTGACATGTATTTGGCATACACTACCTGTTTTTTGATACCATTTCTCTTATTTGATAACTTATAATTATGTACTCCGCGTCAACCAGCCGTTTTATACCTACACAGAAGCGCGGATCCACTAATCGGCAAGGTGTAGGTGGTAGTAGGAGGTCACAGGGCGAGCGATTAATTTAATAAATACCAACCGGATTCCGGAGCGTTTGTCTCCGGACCGGACAGAGCTATGCGGAGACGTCAGACGACGCCTGAATTACGATCCTTATCTCACTGATATAGCTATGCGTTATATACCTTATCTATTTTTGTTATAAACTCATTTAAGTACACATCATCGTCAGATAACTATCACAAAGGGTATAAACCAAACATTGCTGGAAATAAATGTTCCATTCAATTCAATTTCTTGGTTATGGCCTCTGCGACTGAGCAATATTGAAATTATGCCAATATCATGTGCTTACTGTACCGTGATGTAAGTAAAAATAAAGGAAAATATCATAGTAAAACTGCCAAGAGGTGGCTGACGACTTAACGTTGAAGCAGAAACCCAGAAGTGGAGGATGGATTTCCACAGTATTTAAAAACAGCCCTGATATTCTACGGTCAGAGGGCAGTGAAACTAGTGGTTGAGAAAGTGTTTGCTGGAAGATGGTTTTAAGATCTTAACACACACCCACATACTGTGTGTAACATAGAGCAGAACATACGATTTAAAGAACTTATGACTATCCAGCAGAAAGTTCTGTAGTAGTAATTTATTATGTATGTGTTCATTCAATTGCAAATTGTCCTTAAACTACTTGTACGTCATTTGTCTGTTACCTGGTTTTACTCACCTAGATATACTACGAGTATCTATTTCCAACATCACTTTTACTTATAACATTTAACATCGAGTCTTTGGTTCAATATCATACACATATAATATAATAATTTCAGCGCCTATTTTGTTAAAGGTCTCAAACAGGGTCAGGTAAGGCTCTGGCCTATGCACTGCTAATCATAGAAGCACTCCAGGTTTTTTTTTATGCCTGATAGGTTAGCCTTTGACTACTATCTCACCTGATGGTAAGTGATGATGTGGTCGAAGATGTTGTTCAGGCTAACCTAGAATTACTGGCTCTTAAGGACAGCTGCCGGAACACACCGTTAGGTGCTTGGCGACAGATTTTCAACTTGAGGGTGGTAGCTAGCCAGGCGGGCATTCGCAAAATGCCCTACCACCATGCTGTAACGACTGCCATCCTAAGACAACAACCGGGACCGATGGCGAAGCACGGAAGCGCTCAGTAGTAATGTCCAACCAGCGGTCACCCATCCAAGTCATGACCAAGGCGGACGTGGCTTAACTTTGCTGATCGATTCAGAATGGCTAAGCAAACTGCGCAACGAGAGCTTAAAAAAAAAGATTTTAAGACCGATAAGTAATGGAGAATCATCTGTCATATATTATCTAGGTAGGTACGGCGAGGTTCTATGGGAGCATCCAAATTCAAGAGATTTTATAATTATAAAACAAAATAAATACATCACATAATCACAGCTCGATTTACCTTATTTAATCTATAATACATAAAATAAAATATATATTTATGGTGAATATAATGAGAAAAATATTCATAAGTTATATAGCTCACTATATAAATCTTTATTTTATTATATAAAATTAAATTTACAAAGAAGGTACACAAACCATCTCACAAGGCAAAGTTATTACAAATGTAGCAAATACAAATATTTTTTTTATAGATTATTGGATAACCTTTTGACCACCATCTCATCTGATGGTAATTGATGATGTGATCGAAGATGTTGTTCAGGCTAGCCTAGAATTACTAGCTCTCAAGGACAGCTGCCGAAACACACCATTAGGTGCTTAGCGACAGATTTTCTACTTGAGTGTGGTAGCTAGCTAGACGGGCATTAGAAAAATACCCTCCCTACCACCATGCTGTAACGACTGCTATCGTAAGATAACAACCGGGACCGACGGCTTAACGTGCCCTCCGAAACACGGAAGCGCTCAGTAGTAATGTCACTAGCGGTCACCCATCCAACTCCTGACCGAGGCGAACGTTACTTACCTTAGCTGATCGATTAAGAACGGATAGGGAAACTACGCTACGAGCGCTTCAAAAACTATAAATATAACATAAAATAATAATACTCGTATAAATAACATGATAAAAACTGTCAATTTTACAGCCGTAACATTAAATATCATAATTAGTAAGAAAAAAATTATGAGAAAATTCATACAATACAAATTAATAGTACATAAATATGTATATAGGTTAGTAAAGATGAACATAATTTTTTTAAATATAATGCGATTATGTGGAATATATTCTCCCAAGTAGTTACTTAGGTATATGCAACTAAAATGTCACTGAAAGAACTAGAGGGGATGAACCGGTAACTACTTAGGAAGACAAATTACTATTTCTCTGTTCTGGAACTTTAAGCTCGCACGTAAGTAGCTTCTATTAGCCATTGACTGACTTCCTAAAAACAAAGTATTTTATAGTTACAATAAAATTTACCTACCTAAAGTGTAAAATTGTAATAAAACTAAACTTAACAATTGGTAGTACAGCTACTACAATGAAAGCATCTACACAACCTATACCTAAGTCATAGCAGTCTCACAGGCAGTCCGAATGCTCCATCCCACTACCAGTTGTCAGCGTGCCCAGCATGCTGGCAGCACTGTCCCGTTGAAATGCAATGTTTATTAATTGGTAGTTATATACGTCAATCAATCCGACTGGATTCATGTCCAACTGGACACAATAGCTCAAAACGATACAACCACATATAGAGAGTTATGACATTGGTTTTAAAGATTCTTCGAAAGCCTTCGAAAACATACGAGTAATATTATGTCTTCTATTTGATCGAAGATACCGGCACTCTTTGGGAATGCTCTTTGCGATAGTATAATCACTACCATTCGATTAACGGAGGCGATAAAATCGTAAAAAGCCAGCTGCGCACGCCTAATGTGCAACAACACCCTACTCAGACTGATGTTAGTAGTGACATGCTACTAATTCAAGGCATATTCTTTTCCTAGGCGTCAACTCACACTGTAGTAGCAGTAGCTGGCAGCACAGCGAACGTAAGTTTTACTAATAAACTATTTTCGACTTTGTCTTTATCGCTATAATGTACAGTATAGAATGAAAGAATTGACGACTGCTCTGCTGATCGCGAGCAGTCGTGCGACTTTAGTTAAATCTTTATAAAATTGATTTTAATTTATTTTTAAGTTTTAAATCAGACAGTTTTAAAATTTTTTTAATGTCACTTGGGCTATCAAGACAATTCTAACGATACCTCATGCATTAAATAAAATCGGTTAAACCGTTAAAAAGTTATGGTGGAATAAAGGAACTCACAAATAAACATACATACATGAACCCTGAAAACATAACACTGTTTTTTTGTGCAGCCGTGTAATTAATAGAGCTCAGAATTTTTGTCTCTAGCATACTATGTTTGGTTAATGAATATATACATTTATCCGTATAAAAAAATCGCAATCGTAACAAACATACTTTTTGTGTGTTCTACAAAGAATTTTAAAATTTTGTTTCCCGAGATAGGGGTTTTAAATTTTTTAATATCAATTTAAATTAGACGTTTGAATGTTTACATATATACTCGTATTATGTAGATTCAGTGCACAGCAGTTGTAGATTTTTCATTTAGTTGTTTCAAAAGTAAGCGGTCAAAATTTTGGTCTACGAAAAATCATGAATTTTCTGAAAGAAAAACCATAAAATTTGCATTATTTGTCCCTTACGGCACAGTTGCACAGAATAAAAAGGGTAGTTGGTTGTTATGACGTTAAGCGAATCATTTACAGTTTAAATAATTGTAAGTAGTGAATAAAGTAAGAGTGGTATGCCAGGATCGCACCAGGAAGAAATTAGTGGTCATAGCCTGCCGCCGCTCTGGCAAACAGACACACACAGTTCCATGTAGCTTGTAGGTACAACATCTTCGACCGCATCATTACTTATTATTAGGTGAGATATTCAAGGACTAGCCTTCCAGCAATAAAAAAAACACGATTTCGACAATACTTTTAATTGTAGGTATATCACACTTTTAAAAAGCGAAAAAAAGAGTGAGAGCGCATACAAGAGCGTATATTTGTTACTCATTCCCGCTAAAACGGCTTAACTGGTTTGGATAAAATATAGAATGCAGATAAGGACCTGGATTAATAACCACGCTACTTTTCACATCAATATTCATCATTGTCTACGCGGGTGAAATCACGGAAGAATTCCAGCTCTATAATCGTAGTGTTAATATTTAAGATTCGGAGTTATTGTAATTTGTATACCTATATGTTAAATGTTAGAAAAAAAAACTAGGATATCTACATCTACAGTTCAATATTATAAAGAGAAAAGATTTGTATTTTTGTATGTAATCATTAAAACTACTGGACTGATTTGAAAAATTCTTTTACCATTAGAATCCAACATTATCCCTGATAAACATAGGCTATAGAGTACTTTCAGAAAAGTTTTGCTTTAAAATTTTTGTGAAATATCCGTGATTAGCCGGGACAAGCCGCTAGTCATATAGATATATATATATATCCACATATGATCGATATATAGATGTAAAATAGTTATACAAGGGAAACCTTTTCTAAAAAAATACAAGCAATGCAAGTCTTGTTAACATAATAAAATTAAATATTTTATTCATATTTATGCCACTTAAATATTTGAAATTCCAGTTATATCTATTTGAATAATTGATTTAAATTTAATTATTATTATTATATGTACCCTATGCCTCCAGTGCATATTATTACATTTCCACAAGTTGTATATTGGCATTGTATATAATTTTAATGGGTAGAATGGATTGATTCAATAAAAGTTCTTGAAATCACAGTCATAATTTAGTTTTTCTTAAAGTACTATCTTGCGGGGCCACGCTTTTTAGTCCATTTACTGTTCTTATTGACCGTTTTTGCTATTTAATATCTCTTGTAATCTCTGTAGCATTACCCAAACAGTATTGCAGTATTTAAGAGTATAACAGTATTTAACAGTATTATAAGTGTCTTTTGACTAATAGCTTATGTTTGAAAAGAGCATAACGACGCGCCATTTTCTTAAAAATTTTGTTAATAATTAATATACGCTTTATAAGTATAACAAAACTGTATGTAAAACATTACCTACCAAGCTTAAAATATGTAAACTGTTTTCAGTCAATTGATATTAGAACATGAATAATTTGAATGTAGGTATCCACACACCATTTTTATCCCTATTGTTCCTAGGGGAGCATTGCTTAATGATTCGCGGGTAGCAGATATAATATAATATGTTTTATTTATTTATATTTAGCTGATAGGCTAGCCGTTGACCACTTTCTCACCTGTTGTAATGATGTGTTCGAAAATGTTTTTCAGGCTAACCTAGAATTGGCTCTCAAGGATAGCTGCCGGAACACACCGTTAGGTCCTAGGCGATTTTCTACTCGAGGATAGTAGCGAGCCAGGCAGGCGTTCGCAAAATTACCATGCTATAAGGACTAATATCCTAAGACAACATCGGACCGTGCAATAAAGGCACCATCCGAAGCACGGAAAAGCTCAGTAGTACTACTATTAGCGGTCACTCATCCAAGTCATGATCGCAACAGACGTTGCTTTACTTAGTTGATCGGTTAAGAATGACTAATCGCTACGAGCGCTTCATAGGATGATGATGTAAAGAGTCCGACATGGTACTCATTGCATTTATTACACGACATAAAACATCACAAAGGCTAAGCCATAGTTCTACATACACACACTTTGTTGAAATTTGGACTACCTAAGTATACCTTTCTTAATTTAGTTTATTCATTTCTTAAGGTAGAATTTTATTTTTATATTTCTGTTAGGTACATGCATACAACGCAGGTCAAGCCGCAACCCAAGCATATAACAGATGGAAAGAATAAATAAAAAAAAATCAATTAAACAACATAATACTTATGCTTCCGTATAAATACGGGTAACATAAATGCTCAAAAATGTTTAAGACTTGGATAATGATCCGAAGTGGCTTTACACGAGTTTTAGGCTAGGAAATAGGCGTCTTCTAACAGTAGTCACGGAGGCTTCTCTGCGAGAAGACGAGAGCGAGCGAATTATAATTTATTTGGAGAAGTGGCAACGAACCCCCCTCTCACCCGCGCCCCCGCGCCGCCCGACCTACCCTTTGCTTTCGCCCTTCGTTACGGACGCACACCACTAGCGTTGTAACTCCAAAACCGAACATAATATTTTTGGAGAACCAGTCTATAAGATTATCATTGTTTTAAAGAAGCTTGCTTTATTGAATGGAATCAAGCGTTACTTTGCGGCAATCCATATTGAAATTACCAAAATAAAAATCCTTCCTAAATAATTCCGAAATAATAATGATAATTTTTCCAAAATATCCAGCCCACAGACTCAACGTCAGAAACCCCATGTAATATTCAGGGATTTAGAATCCAAAGTATTACATGGGGTTTAACGTGGCGTCAGCGTCAAGTTGGTGTATTGATATTACGGTTGCTACTTTTTATCTCAGAAAATAAAATGGTTACGGAAAAGGCATCAAACTAGTAAAATATTAATATCTTACGTGGCATCGCCTACACGAAATTCATGAATTAGAGATAGAAGGTGTCCTTTGTGATATGAGTTTACATTTCATCACAATTTATTCTACCTATGCCAAGATGGAAATGAAGTGATACATAAACTGCCACATTTGCCACAGTATAGCATTTATAATGTTTATATAAAGCATTAAAATTTATTCTGAAATATTTAATAATTAATATTATTGTTTAATTTTTTTTAAAGCGCGTAGTTTATTTTCATACACAGCACACTGTGCTTTTTTTGTAATATTAACCCCTACATAACATTGCAATTAAATGGGGCAATGCTGCGAGTATGCTGGGCACGCTGCCAACTGATAGTGGACTGGAGCATTTACAATGCCTGTGAGTCTGCAATTACTTGTAGGTTGTCTAAAATCTTTCATTGTAGTAGCTGTAATATTGTATATAGTTCTTAGTATTTTGTTAAAAAGGCATACAACCGTTAAAAAAATTACATACATTTAATAACCTTATGTCAAGAAAACTTCAAACAATGAGTCTTTTAAGAATTTAATAAGTAGATAGTTACTAGCAATGAACCATTATGATATAAAAATTTTTGTGTTAAGTAATAACTTCTTATCTATTCTATTTCCTTAGAAAAATATAAAGATGTCCTCTGCAAATAAAACAATAATAGCAGAAAGATCATTGACCATTTGAGGCGTTTGCGTTGAAAAGATAAAATCGTAAAATACTCCAATGCGATCACTAAACGTAGACTCTCCCAGATGTCATGTATGGACACCTGAATCCACACCAACATTTGATGGTCCTTTTGCTTAGCAATATAGATGTGGCGCAATCGTTATTGTGATGCTAGGCTTAGAGTATTGATCTAATGAGTTGAAAGTACACCACCATTTCGAGACAAGTCTCAACTTGTGACACAAGTTCTTTTTTACTCGACCGATGTATTGTGCATCGCCAGTGCTGTTAGTGCAGTCATCCGCATAGCAAAGCCTCCAGGAAATTTGCAACATGTAATTGATTAAAGAGCGTAGGTGCAAAACCTCAGGCCAATTATAGAACCTTGTGGAACTCCAAAATTTATACTGTCGGGCATGAACTGTGTACAACAACCTTAATGCTTCGAACAAATAAGAAGCTGACCATCCAAACGAGTGCCCTGTGCCATAACCAATTACCGGCCTTGGCAATATCCAAACCACAAGTGCTCCACTACTCTCAACGACCTCAGCTTAGTGATGAGTGTGGAATACCAGAAGATCACCACAATATTATCAGCCTTGACAAAAAGCGTTGTCACAATCTCTGACTAGCTGGTGTTCTTCCAGGTCTATACCAACTGTTATAATAAGTACAATATAGTTGGGCTATATTGTCTAATTTATGACTTCCTATGACAACAATCTGGCTACATGTCAAACCATTAAACACTTCTAAAGACTAAACAAATCTAACAATATCTTGTCTAGATGCTCATGGCTATATACAAAACATACAAACAATGATTTTGTAGAAAACAAACATCCAACAGGGTCCTATTTAGTTGAGCAATTCCTATGACCACCATTCGGCTCCATCATCAGACACAGGCTTGACACCTAGATCTATAGTACTAGTCAAAGCTATTCCAACGAGACTAAATATGACGGGTTAATGTTGTGTAATTAAGATCTTTGGTCACCTTCTGACTCCATCATCATACCTTTGACATTAGGTAGAACTTGTCAAGACAAGTCCAAAGTGACTGATCATGGTGGAGTTATGTTTTGAAATTGAATTTCCTATGGCCACGTTACAGCTCCATCATCATTCAGTCCATGAAGGAGCTAAATTGTTCCTATAGAAAAAAAACATTGAAAATGGATAAAAAATTACAAAGTAAAAAAAGATTATATAAATCGTTGTTTTTTTCCTTGTAGGATACATAGTAAAAAGAATACAATTGAAAAGAGTGCGCGTTAATATTAAACCAAAAAATTTCGACCAAGAATAAATAGTTACGGGTTAAGCTGTAGCCTGTACCCCATTGCATCTTTACTACATAATTTTTGTAGATAAAACACTAAAGTCACTATTTCAATATTTTACTTACAATAATATATTATTATAATTCTGTATACCTACTTGCATTGCATCTAAATGTAACTGATAAACTGATATGAAACCAATAATTTATTGAATTAAATGGAATTCGTAGTTGTAGATAAATATTATTAATTAAGCTGCAACACTTGGCAAGGCAACTTTATACTTTTCTGTTTTTTCTCTACGTAGGTTGCGTTCAAAGGAGCTGGCGCGGGCGCGAGGGGAGGTGGCGGCTCGCGGGGGGCGGTGGAATTAAGAGGGAGACGGGGGCCCGCCCTGGATACTGAGAGGAGTTTTAACCAATTAATTTTGTTCCTCAACGCAAACTCCGCTATATAATAAGGTATAAGTAGGCATTAACTGAGGCGCGCCGATAGCCCGGCCGGGGGCGACTCTCGCCGTCTCCTAGCCGAGCTATAACGATGTTTTATTTCTTGTTAAGCTCTCTGTTTCTCCACTTTTAATATTTAATGGCATTTTCATGACTCATTTTTTATAGCGCACTTACAAATACCCGACATTATTGATGTTGTCTTTAATGACATCGTTGCTTTTAAACGTGGATCTATAAAATTCGAGTAATTAATGCGTGCTGTTTGTTTATTTTATGAGTGTTATGACAGGAAGGTTTTTAATTTACTTTGATTATTCATGGACTAATATTTGCTTACAAGATTGTAATTCAATCTAATAATTTATATGTGATGCACGAGTACAGCTGATAGAATTATAACCGTATAACTAAGTACTAATGATAATGCATCAAATTTATTGTACATAATTTTAATTTAATAATGATAGAAAACAGTTATCATGGTAATTTATGCAATTTACCTAATCAGTTAAAATTACGTGTCTATGTTACGAACCCCAACTACGCCAGTATATGCTCAGATTTGATAGACACATACCACTGTTCCAAACGGTAGTACACCTGCCCCTCGAGAAAAACATCAGCGAGTTTGTCTAACGAACCATATGTCTCGACAGCTCGTGCTTTACCCTCTTCTAAGATATAAATACAAATTATACATAAAAACACAAAGCTTCCCCTTTACCAGTCCGTAGCTAAACAGTGAAAAGTTTCTGTATATCCAATTTACCAGAAGCGTCGAGATTTAAAAATAAGATCCATCACAAAAACACTAGCGATCACGAGAACTTCTCGCACTCGCGCTCGCGCCCGTGCTTTAGCAGCGTCTCACCTCACTACAACACGATGACGCTCTTAAAAAACAATTCTTAACGGCAGTATTGTATTGTTAAAAAACAGAAACGCATCACCCGAAAAAACAAACCGCAGAATACGGTTAAAAAACAGAATGCAGCACGCGAGTCGACCGAGACACCCTTTCCCTTTTACGCGACGCGCGCTGTTTTTTCTTGAAGTGAGGGTTGAGTTTTTTACTTCGATGCTACGTATAAATTAATAACTGAACGTGCTCATAATCTGCTGCTCGGAACACTTTCGGCTTTGTTATTTTTTCTTTAAAGTTAGCATTCATTTGTTTTTGTGTATGATGGCGGAAACGAACCGGCTATATTGATTACGTCCGCCGCAGAAATGAGTCGGTAACAGGTGTTGAACTTTGTTTCTTATTTCAAAATTATATTAGCCTGTACTTGTTACCCACTAAGCACTTCTTGTGAAGTGTACATACTAAGTAGGGCCCAGCGATTCGCCAAGTCGTTCACTAATTATCGATAATATGAAATAAGATTATCAATATAAACAATCGAAATACACTCGACATAGAATAGATCTGAGTCAAGTCTCTGAATCTGAGTCTTTGAAACTAACCACAAACCTGCCTAGGTAAATGAAGAAACCTTAACGTTACACCTGCAAATCATCGAAGGTATAGGCAAACATGTCTAAAAACACACGTTTCGTCGTATGTGTTGTAATAGGGGACGAACCTGGTGATTAATATTATATCCATTTAAATTAACAACGAAAGGATTTCGAAATAGGACTCTCCTTCGCCAGGGTTGCTCAAATTGGCAAAGCATGTCCAGGCCTCAAGGACGGATGGTCCCGGGTTCGAATCCTGCTCGTGCTTTAAAGGTTTCCTTTTGTTGTGATTTTATAAGCTTATATACGCTTAGGAGGCGTTAATGCAAATATTACAATGTAAGAAATATTCATTCGTATATTGAATATGAATGAATATTTCTTGCAATGATAATATATAATATTGATAATATTAGTACACTGCATTTTTTTTTCTTTTGTTGTGCATGAGGGTTGGCGTCAGAAGTGTGGCCGGTCACTAGCACTGAAAGCCAAACCTTTTAAAAGTTTTATAGCAAAATATGTCGTTGTGAGTTGAGACTTGTGTTGTTTTCTTTATGCGGCTGATAGGCTATCCTTTGACCACTATCTCACTTGATGTTTAGTCATTATGTGGTCGAAGATGTTGGTCAGGCTAACCTAGAATAAATGTACTGTGTGTTATTAGAGAGATGTCTTATATTGTACCAACCCTACATGAGTGGGATTTGGGTACGAAGATGATGATTGTGCTTTTTAATGTGAATTCATTAACTGAAAACTATGCAGATAACAAAAACCTACAGCGGATCACCGGAAGACGAATCAAGAAAGGATATGGGTGTATCGGGTGGGATAATCATCTGTGTCGTGTTTTTGCCCGCATTTCATTCATCCGAAGCAACAAACGACGAGAAACTTCTTACAAGCTGGCATAATTCTTAATAGATATATTTCGTTAATTTAGAAACTAAAGAATCAATCGATAAAAGAAGCGGATAAAATTACAATCACGGCATACACTTGAGGTACGTTTAATGTACTTGGTACATTCCAACTAATAAATTGTAAGTAATTTCTGTAAGACATTTGAAACTTTTGCGAACATTTCTTTAGAATCATTTTGTATATAATTCAAAAAATATGAAAAAGATCCCATCCTTTAAGCTCCGGGTTAAGCAAACACTTGAATGCATTAGACATGCATTGTGAATGTGATCATTGACTGAATCGAGATGGCACACGTGTTTGAGGAGACTTGTGATTTTACATTTGGATGCGGCGTAGGTGACAAACAATTATCTCGCTCTGTTTCATTTACATAAAACGTAGCTCTGTTCTCTGTAAGGAATTATTGAGTTCTGTGGAATGTATGTAACTTGCTTAACAAAAAAATTGTGCGTCATGTTTGATAAAAGTTAAAGCCTATACTACTGCCATATACTAGTGTGTTGGTACCGCCGAGGATATATATCTATAATATATAAAATTATACTGTTAAATAGCGAATTTACGTCACGATTATTAAGGTTATTTTACAAGATTGAGGACTTGAAATTTAAATTAATGTAAGTAAATAGCTTTACGCGTAACATGCGATTTTAACAAAAATCGTATTTGTTTTCTAACTTGGTACCTACTCAACAGATTATTGTTTCTATTTGGTCATCGCATTTAGTTAATTTTGGGATACAATTTCCTTAGTTAAGGTATTATTCAACAGTATTATGGTATCAAGAAGTAGCAGAGCGGTGTGATGTGAATGATGTCACGACTTCGTCCCACCACTCAAGTTTGAAGTAACGCCATAAAAAATCCACCCGCGCCGCGTCACGCAGGATCATTTTATTTTGATAGTGAATTCGTGTAACCGCCACCCATTGTAGCGAGACAGTTGATTATTGATTTTTACGCTAAATGTTCCCTTTTTCAGAATTTCTATTCAACGCAATTATATCTTCCTTTAAAATTTTGATGTATTTACCTCGTCACACAATAGGATGAAGCTGCACAATGTCATTAATAACCCGTATGCTTTGGAACTTGTCGCAATTCAGTCACACACATTCCCTGCGGATACCGCGAGAATAACACACGCGATTGAATATATCTTGCAAGTCATTTCGCCAAATCTATCACATCACATTTTTACTATCAATATTTAATCCTTTCTCTAGCAATTGTATCAAAAAAGTAACAAGGCAGCTAGGAGTAAATAAAAACATAATAGAAATGGTGACTATAGGAAAAGAGCTTTGCCGTCAAAGGATTTCTAGAAAAGAGTGAAGGAACTTGAAGAATAGGAATTCACACAAACTTGTTTATTAAGAAGGCTTAATCTTTTAAGCCATCGAGTATCACTACCGTGCAATGTTGCCGCGTATTCATTTTATATAACAATACTGAATTGCCACTGAAATTGAATACAGGTGATGGTAGGCGAAAGCGATGGTACAGAAAGAATTTGTACAAAAGAGTTTGTTTGTTCCCATTGCATTATAGTTGTTTGAGTGACCGCACAGTAGCTGGATTTGTTTGTACTCTTCTTTAATCCATTTTTTATGTTCCTGCTGCATATTTCAATAGAAAATTTCCGACGCGATGTAGATCATCTTATTTAAAGATCTATCTATGTGACAATATTACGGTCAAGGATCTTCCGATACCATGGTAATTTCAGATAATCCTTCTGTGCATGAAACAAAATGATATCTAAAAAAACTTATATAGTACGTCGAATAATTAATAAACTTATGTATATTCTTTTGTATATGTATATTTATCATACTGAAAATAAAAAAAAAGGATTGAATTCAATCTATCTTTAATCTGGAGCGAGTACTCAAATGTCACCATTTGTCTTAGGCAGTTATTGAAAATTCCAATAAAATATAGAGTACCTACCCATTTGAATAATATTGGGAAGTCATCTGAGCCGTGACCTGTTTAGGCAAAGCTATACAGAATATAATTAAAAAGAACTCTTAGAAACTTCTTGTCTATTGATGAAATTCTATCTTTGCGAAATAGGATCCGGGCCGGCTCACTCTCGGTTCATGGAGAAAAAGCGCTAAGTTTTTTTCGATTCTCGGTAAAAAGTAAAGTAGGCAACACGGGGGCGGTCCGACAGCTGCCACTAATTTTAGAATCGCAAAAGTGGTCTTTAGGGTTCGCTGATACAAACGAGTTTGAAGCTATTAACGTTAACCGACTACTTTGTATATAATTTTAATTATAAATAATCTACTTTTAGAAATTTATTTTTAGTACTCAATACCACAGACCATAAAACAGCTACGCCTTGCATTTTTGACTTTAATATATACATTTTTCGTTAGCAATGTTAAGAAAATTATATTGAAAACGGCAACTGTTAATTATAGTGTTTATACGCTACGATCTTTCCACCTAGTTTTTGTGCGATATCGCGTGATGTTCTTAACGTTCAGACTGCACTGTGTGAAACGTGCGTAACTATTTTTGGCAAAACGCGCGTGGACGACAAGAATTATATAATATACAATTTCAGGATGTGGAAGTATTTGAGATAACTATTTTAGTAGTTAAACAACTTTAAACGGTTGAAATCGCATATATTTATCGTTATTTTGTCCCCACATTCCAAACACTTTACCGTGATGCTGGTCGGCTTAGGTGGCAACTCACCCTACAAAAAACTCACCTATGGGTGAGATTCCACTTTCATAAATCGGTAGTGGTATATTCACCCACACTATGGGTGAGTATACAACTTCGAAAATTTAAGGGGCTTACTCACCCAAAGGATATTTTAATTATAGTTTTGCTTTATGGTGCCTATATTTTCCCTTTGTTTCAACATGATTTAAAAACGAAATATCTAGATAAAAATGAATACATACCTATGGTAATTTTAGACTTCGTGACAAATATGTTGTGTTTAAATCTTTTATTATTTCAGTAATATGAATTATTATTATTATTATTACATTACAATAATATGAATACATTTACAATATTTCTAATAAATAAGAATATGGATTTCCACAAAGTAACGCCTGAATCTATTCATTAAAATAAGAACATATTTATAATAACATTTACTATTAACAATCTTTAGTTATATTGTAATGATTTGACACTTGAATTAAAAAGACATACCTACCTACAGTGGTGGTCAAAAATGTACATAATATATATTATATAGATAGATAGATAGATAACTCTTTATTGTACACACCACTACATTAGAACAAAACAAAATATAAAGGATTACAGTTAAGTGTCACAATGGGCGGCCTTATCACTAATAGCGATCTCTTCCAGGCAACCTTTGAATGGAGAGGAAATAGGACTAATAAGACGGGATATATAATCTTTGTTATAAATTTTTTTATAACAAAAACTATCAGAATTGAATGAACAAAAAAGCTAAAACAAAAAGCATCAACTATACAATTATTGATTAAGACCTGATTGAATAACTAAGAGTAATCAACTTCATAAAGAATGGTCAATATCTCCCATATCTCCATCCACTCCTTTAGCCGGGGTATGCTCTAATCCAATTGAGCTAATATGACAATGAGACGCGGGTTCGAATCCCGCACATGACTTAAATTTTTCCTCTCGTAAATTTGTAAGTTTGTAATGTAATCCGCAGAGCATGCGTTAATGCAAACATAAAAATATTAAAAATACTTCTCCTATTTTCGAAAATCGTATTTTTTTGCTCCCAGTGCTTTATTTCGATAAAGATAAAATTCCTTTTTGACGTTATTGTATTCTGGTGTTTTTTTTAGTAAGTCCATGCCCGTATCTTTTATACTTTCTATATGTATCAGAATAAATACTGGGTACTGGCGTGCTTTCATTTCGTGTTCTTTGCATACAACTATTAAGACTTCGCTTTATATCATTTCCGATGATATCAGGTTTACAAATGTATGCTTTCTCTTTTATAATTACAGTAGAATTTGTCACCTAGCTCCCAGTGCATTTGTTTTTTACTTTAACACAACGCCAAACAGAATGTCCATTACTACCACGCGTCTTAATTTATAACTAAAGCCGTTCAACAATTTTTGCCTCCTATTTGTGATCTTATTATTACAAATTCGGAATCTGTGCTACTTGAAGCTTCAGCATCCATAGTAATTTGTGTAGTAAAATGCATACAAAAACCAGTTAAAAAGTTGATTGAAGCCATTATAACGATTTAATTTAAACGCTATATATATCTGTGTTCCTTACCTTATGGTGTCTATGTCACATACACTCACAAGGATGTTGATGATTGCAAACTATTTGTATTATTCACAAGTTTATTAGTGCTGCACTTATACAATAAACTTTTATTTTTTAATGATTTTCTGCACACTTTACCAATACGCCACGTAGCTGCACAGCGCTTATAATTCTTTACATTGACTCACCGTCTGCAAGTACTCAAACTACCCACATTTTTTAAGTCTTATTTTTGCCGTAACATGGATTCTGTTTTGTTAGTTTCAAGTGTCAAATCATTACAATATAACTAAAGGCTGTTAATAGTAAATATTAATTTGTGTACTCATATTTTTATAAATATATTCCTATTGTAAATGTATTCAAAATATTGTAATGAAATAATATTATTAAAATAATAGAAGATTTAAACACAACATATATATTACGATGTCTAAAATGACCATAGGTATGTGTTAATTTTTATCAAGATATTTCAATTTTAAATCATGTAGAAACAAGGGGAAAATTTAGGCCGCCTATATTTAATTTAAAGAAAACCTATAATCAAAATACCCTTTGGGTGAGTAAACCCCTCAAATTTTCGAAGTTGTATACTCACCCATAGTGTGGGCGAATATACCACTACCGATTTATAAAAGTGGAATCTCACCCATAGGTGAGTTTTTTGTAGGGTGGGTTGCCACCTACGCCTGCTGGTCACGGGGTGACTGGTTTTAGTGAAAATTTACAGCACCAAACTCAATCGTTCCTTTACTATTACGGGAACATATTTTGAAATATGTAAGAAATACATGGAACTACGTCCGAATCCTTGTTCAACACCCAGTTTTTTTCTTAATTATTTTCGTAGTTGGCAAATGTAGTAAACAGAAAATCGGCTTAAATAAATTTGGTTATTAAGAAATTAGTTGCTAAATACGAAGAATTCATACACTGAAGTATGACTGAAGATAAAATAGTGTATGCAAAGGCATATAACTAGGTATTAAAGCACTCGTGTGATACTATTGTCACATTTAGCTTCACCTCATGCTATATAATGATAAACCTACACTCGTGTTTTAATAAGCCCTATTATATATTCCCGACAAATGAAAGTGATCTACTTGTATCCCCCAGCCTAAATTGGAGGCGTCCGTTGTCACAAATACAGTGAGTTCTTTGTTGATTATGGGACTGGATCTTTCCAGGTTTTTTAACCACCCCTTGCACTCTTCCTCCGTATCATAATAGTATATTATGATACAAGTGAGCTAAGTTGCTCATTATAGACGAGGCTGTGGGTTGCAGCCCGAGCCGTAGGCGAGGGCGTAAATCAGCCGAGAGTATAATGAGCAAGTTGCTCACGAGTTTCATACGCACTTTTTCAACACTCTTGCGAGGAAAAAAAAATATTGCACAAATGCGATACAAACAACATACGAAAATTATGGAAATGTATGATGGTTGATTACATATTATTATACTTAGTCTTAAGCCTCTTTGTTGTTACAAATCTGTATTACCCGGTTAAATTGCAAAATGCTCTGTTGACTCGCGTATCATTTGCAGTTAGGTACCAACTTAACTTTGTAGGGATCATTCTATTACGCACTAGTGTGTAATATTATTATGCACGAGGGTGTTAAGTTCGGTTTATGGTCCTAAGAACGATATAATAAAGCTCACATTACGAGCTAGGGTTTTGAAAACTACTATTATGCTCCGAGAACACGATATCGAATCTCAGTGCATCAATATCATAATAGAAGTGTACCTATACAGCCTGTCAAATGGGCAACTTATATAACAATTGATTTTCTTCAATTGAAAGCTAGATTTTAAAACTATTATTTTAACTTTTTTTTTATAAATAATTACTCGGTTAACGCAATAAAACAACTTTGCAAAGTTGTTTTATTTCGTTTTAATTACAGTCATGACTGTAATACGCTTTGAGTATAAAGAAAGTAAAGTAATTACATATTGTATGGGACTCTACGAGTATAGTGATAGTAAAAGATAGGTAAGAAAAGACCCGCATCCACATTGATTGATACAAATAAATATTTTATGAACGAAAAAGTAGGAAACATGTACCTTTTTATTTTTTTACCAAAAGTAAATATGTAATCACTTTTGTCTTCATATAATGACGTTATACACGTTATTTTCATAATATATATCGCATTGTTATTTATTCTGTCCAAGTATATTAATTTTTTATCACAATTTATACTGATAATTTTGTGTTACAAACATCTTCAAATATCAACTAGGTTAGCCTAACTTAACTTAATATTTTACTTTATACTACTTTTATAATACTATAATTGATTATCAAGCATAAGATAACTCTGCATATCTACATGTACTATTGCAAGCAAGACTTCAACAGATTGGTTATTGCAAAAAAAGAAGTGTCAGGTAACAGTTGAAGCAGTTAGGGGCAGTTTTTTAATCGCCAAAAAAGAGTTCACAAAAGGCTTGATAAATAAAATGTGCAACGTAACGGGTCTGGAACCTGATAACCCTAACACCTTGATCAATGTGGGTTAGTAGAATGTAGACAGAACGCACTCAATGCAGTTTTTTACTCCAATTGCCGAAAAATAGACGGCTGCTGGTTAACATTGCAAAATGACACCATCCGGTGTTTCAAATGGTAACTGTAACAACTAGACTATATTGTTGTAATGATGATTTTAGAACGGTAAATAGCATATCATCATTTCCATTGCACTTTGCCACTTTGAAAATATGGTGTACCTACTCATAATATAAGTTAATATATGAAATAGGTACTAATCGTTTTTAAGACGCTCACGAGAACTGGAATTTGCATGGTGGAAGGGCATTTTTGCAAATGCCCGCCTGGCTAGCGACCATCCTCAAGTAGAAAATCTGTCGCCAAGCACCTAACGGTGTGTTCCGGCAGCTGTCCTTGAGAGCCAGTAATTCTAGGTTAAACTTGTTATCACCTTCGACCACATCATCTCTTACCATCAGGCGAGATTGTGGTCAAAGGCTTACCTATTATCAATAAAAAAATAATTAAATAGAATACGTCACACAAGGTTACTAATATTTATCAGATTTACATAGCTATATGGTTGATAATGTATTGTGGACATATATAGGTAAAGAGTTGAAGTTTTTGTTCCAAGAGTCATTTAGAGTTAATTTAGCAATTTTTTATTGAGATAATAAATTCATAGTATATTTTATCAATACATAACCAAAGCTTATATATGTGTTGATTTCATCTCCATCTTATATATATGTTACTTAATTATAAGGTAAAGCAATTGTTTAATCAGTTTAAAAAACATTATTCGGTATACTTGCTTTAGCGATTCTCCTATGAGAAGAGTCCACTTAAGAGAATGACTTAAAAATAACGTCACCAATCAATTGTTACTTTGTCTGTTTCATAAAACTTCCCCAAATAAAAATGACCTTGAACGACAGTAAAAATCAATAGCGCATGATCGCAAGTGCACTATTATGGCATCAGCTGATCTCACGGAGGTCAATGCACTTTTTATTGTTCTCTCTGTGTCAGTCTATAGAGAAAAAACGGTATGAGTAAAAAATCGTCTCGGTTCATATGAAAAAAATTCAACCCTACCGCTGAGTCGCGTGGCAGGTACCCCTTACACAACCCTTTACAAAAAACACTCAGGGTAGCGAAAGGGTGAAAAAGGGTTAGTATTACGCATGCGCTCCAAGGGATCACTGCCCTCGTTACTCATTTTAAAATGTATAATGAACATTTGGCTAATATTAACTTTATTTATAATGTGAACAAATATATTTTTTCATCCATGGGTTAAATGGCAATCTTAACTAAACTGCTACGAATGAATTAGATTTATTTTGTTTACTATTCTGACATTATTTACAAGGTGACAAGTACAGTTCTAAGTTATGGTATATGGAATGTAGGTACGTATCATAAGTATAATTTATTATCAAATATATATAAATATATCAAAAGAGTAACATATACAATAAAAGATCAAAGACCAATACCTGAGCTTTATCTCTTATGGTGTAACTTAAAGACAAACCATTATTGTTTTGCGTACGATAAGAATAGTAAAGAACAAACACGAACTAAAAAAATACAAATTTACGGTATACATAAGAGAGCATGCCTATTGCAAAAATAAAAATGTTATAAAAATAATATTAGATTCTAAACTTAAAATATTTTTAGATAAATATCAACATGCAGCAATGATCCGTAAAATAAAAGACGATTGAAAGCCAATTAACGATTGTTCCAGGCACATAATATGAACAAATTTAACATTAACGACAAACGTACATAATTCGATAATAACACAAACAGTCGTAGCAAAAACACGCACAGAGCTTCCAAATAGCAGAGTGGAACTATAATTAAGAAAGATAAATATTGTTTATTACTGTTAGGAAAGTCGATTAGAAAAAACTACCCCTTTCTCCCCACAATTTGTAACCCGTACAGTGGGCGCCGGCCCGGCCGACACGCATAAAAACTTACTGCAGCTCGCAAGCGTGGAGCGAGCTTTCACCAAACTATTACTATATTTTTAACAAATACTAACGCATTTTATAAATAAATATCAAAATTATATATACCATTTGTAGAGCCTAAACTGTGCATACTGATTGTGTGGTGGCCAGAAGCGGTTCTGAAGAACAAAAGAAAATCTGAAGAAAAATCTTACACTACGATACCCGAGACACTAAACGCCTGCTAAGCGTGGATATTATGCCAATGTGGGCAGGCAAAGTATGGGGAGGCTCTTTTGAGATTCGTTGATGATGTTAATTATCCTATGAACGAATGTAAATCGTTTAAACTAAATTGGAAATTAAACTCATGTAATATTTAGTACCCGTCCTCTATAGAAATTACATTATCTATACTAGGATATCAAAATAACTGCTAGTTCTAATGCGAAGCTTATTTCTAAGCTAAAACTTGAAAAAAAAATAATTAAAAATATTTCCTACTTTTGAAACTGATCATAATGATGTACTTACTCATAATAGGCTGGTCGATACAAAGAAAAACTTTGAAAAACTTTAAAGGTTTTATTAACTACTAGCTTTCCGGGCGCGGCTCCGCCCGCGCGTATGTCGGTTATCGCGCGAAAACATTTACCTCTTTTTGCGCAGTCGGATAAAAACTATCCTATGTTTTTTCCCGGGTCTCAAACTATCTCCATACCAAATTTCATTCAAATCGGTCCAGTAGTTTTGGCGTGAAAGCGTAAGAGACAGACAGACAGACAGAGTTACTTTCGCATTTATAATATTAGTACTGATAGTACTGATACTGATAAAGGGGGATTATGGGAAACCCCTAATTACCTAACTACCTAATGGTGGAGGTTTGTTCAACGGTAAACGTCCTGACTGTTGATGATGAGAAGTGGCTTAATATGAAAATGGGTCCCAAATAAGATGAAGAACGTCTGTTCCATACTTTCACAGCAGCGAGGAAAAAAATGTTACAGTTACATAACGCTTTTCCATAATAATAGAATCATTATCGAAAAACAGAAGAGCGGGCAGCTGATTTATTGGACGATAATGGTCGCTGTCATAAATAGCTTTTTTCTAATGAATGTTTTTTGAACATGCGCTCACACACCGGGCTCTTTTTATTAACGTACTTACGTATGCATGTCGGTTTTGAGGTGAGATTGGAATAAAAAATCTCCAGTCACCGTTTTTCATAATCATAATTGAAAATAAAATAAAATTAGTTCCGATAAGAATAATAAATAGTCTAAACCAAAATGAAATTATGACCGTCGCCCTGACGGGTGTTTTTCTTTGTTAGTGATAAAAACTGCCACAAAGCCTCCCTCGTGGGTCGAGTGATGTAAAGCATCACTTTTAAATCTCAAAGTCCTGGTTTAGATGCCTGGCTCAAGTAGGTATTGCCTTTTACTAACAAGAGAGACAGTGCCTGGAAGATGGCAATAAAATCGCCCCCTGTTTGAAGTTATTAAAATATTTCCTATAAAACTTGATTTTGGTAGACCGCATGGTGGAAGGGCATTTTGCGAATGCTCGCCTGTATCTACCACCTTCAAGAAGACAATCTTTCAGTGTGCTCCGGCAGTGGTCCTTGAGAGCCAGTAATTCTAAGCCTAGTCCGTTTCAACATCTTCAACCACACCAATCATTTATCATTTACCAACTGGTGAGATACTAGTCAAGAGCAAGCCTAGTTTAGTTAAAAATCCTGTAAAAAATTGTATCTAAACACGTGGCAAGTAAACTATGTCTAAGAGACGATCCAAATATTTCTTTTTATCTTGTGACTCGGAATGCCTATCACTAATGATTCAAATTGCGGAGAAGTTAAATCACCGTTTCATTAGAAGTACGGACTGTTATCGAATCGATGACGTCACCCACATATGTTGGCCGACCTTGACAAATGCACCCGACTGGAATCTCAATCGCATCCGATAGTGATTTATCGTTACATTCTCTACAAATATTAGTTATAGCGACATTTCCGCGAGCTGTGCGTGTCCAATACATTCTACACACGCATAATAACATCGCTTCTCGTTACGGTGAATACTTAAAACGACTTAAAAATTCAGCGTTTCCTCGTCGAAAAAAAGAGTTAATATTGATCGTAGATTTCTCGTCGTGGGGTGCAGCGGCCGGTTGAGTCACCCCACGGTTTTTTACTCACCCTAAGTTATATTTTTTGTAAAGTCCCCCCCTTGCCCCCCTCCGGGCCGCTTTAAAGGATGAGTAGTCTCTATGGAAACGGCTCGATCTAATTTATAGGCGGGAGAAAGTACGGATTGCTTAATTAAGAATTTAAAATGTGTCTGCTCAGTAATTAATTATATATTTTCAGTTCGCCGACTCTCAGCTTGAGATAAAAAGAGAAGTTTACTTTTTCTAATAACGAAAGCTTTTACTCGGGAATTAATAAGAATTTAATTATCACTGTGGAACAAAGAGCTTTGTACCTACATAGACACTCAGGATGGGCATAAAATATCGTTTCATATTGCTGTTTACTTGCTATCTACCTTACTGTTACAATAAAGGCACGTAATTAAGATCGAGTTCTGCAATGAGTTAGTCATTTTCACAACATTAATTTTATCTTTATGTACGTAATAAACTTTCAAAATACTACCAAAATTAACATTATTTTATAAATCTTTATGTAGGTATGTATAACATAAACCGTCGTAAATACTATCCATTTCTAAACAAACCTAAAGACGCGGATGAAATCAATATTTTGAAACAAACTTTATTTTTTTAATATCACCCATAGATTTGCATGAGCGGGGGGTATGAGGCATCGGTTTATGAATACGCAAGGGTTGATTATGCCCGTCGCTCGGGGACCGGTGCGAGGGCACGCGCGTTTCTAGCTTCCCTAATAGTTAGTATAGCCCGGACATAGAATAGGAAGCAGTGAGTCTCTAGGGTTAAAAAACTGTGGGTCACGGCCGCGGCCTGTGAGTCAGTTGACGCTTTTTTGTGGCCAGGAACGCGCGTTTTCACTTGGCGCCCGCGCAGATCACCTTGGTAAGTTTTATTTTTATTTCATTGTATTCATAGAGATCAATGTTACCTCATCTATTACAGATTATGGTAAAAACCAACAATTTAGATATTTCAGTCAGATTTATGAAGGTTAGTTATACCTTTTGGTAGTTGAAGTAATCATCAATCATTTCCGGTAAATCAATTTACCATTGTAAGACTTATGTTAACAATTTCTCTAATTTTGAAAAAGGTGTAAGGAATCAGATATAATTATGAGTTATCGTCAAGTTTAAGTGATCAAGCTCTATTAACGGGTAATTCATACCTATTCAGGCAATACTTGTGGCTATTTAATGATCATTCCGCCAAATAATTCCAACTATGGTAGGTATACCGACGTGATGACAATCTACCACATATTTCAATCGGAACTATAAAAGGTGCGTTTGGCTTCTATATACCTACGTTAGGCCTTGATGTGTTGATACTTGATATTCAATGTGTTCTATCGCAAAGTCTGAATTGATGGATGCTTTTTACTCTTTTTATATAAATGACAGGTTCTTTATAAATACGACAGATTCTGTGAGTATAGCAGATTTTTTAACGACAGACAGTACGAAATCTTTGATGTTTATTCCTCTGATAATGTACATACCCATAGATTTAAATAATAAAGGAAGATAGTGTACGCTCTAATATCACGACAATATAATGTTGAGAAATTGTAACACAAGCATATAATGCACTTACTACACATCTATTGTATATGATACGTTTTAATGAATGACAAAGACAGGAAGAGAAGCACACTACGGAGACTCAATCAGGAGATGTCGTCGCCTGAATTGACATTGCCATTTTCGAGGTGCGGGTGCCGTTTCTCCTATTTTTATAAGTTCAATGTAGGTATGCACCTATAGATATCTAGATTCTAGATTTTTCTTCAACGTTTTTTATTTTTCTTGATAGGTATGCCAAATGCAGACTCTTAATTTTAGTAACGTAATTTAAATATATGACATTTGGAAGTTTAGTAGGAATTATTGATACAAAATGTGCTTTGATAGGTGATTGATTCTTTGTTTTTTTTTGCGTGATATTGTCACATACTTATGAGACAAAAACAACATTCTACGCCATGCTTAGGTATCCACATCTAACAATCATCTCTATCGCAATTATTTGCTATCACCATCAGCGCAATCCCGACGAACCGAAACGCAAACATTTATCGATCAGCAGATTTGCTGATCATAATAATTGGATCTTGTGGGTTAGGCGAAAAAAAAACAATGGTGACAATGCTGCCTAATGAGCCATAAAGAAGAAAACGATACGTAGAGCAAGGCGTAGACAAAAAAGGGCGAGGCGGGGGTGCGGGCGGTGCGCGGGCGACGGGGCGAGGAAATGGCGGGAGAGCTAAATTAATTTGCGCGCTCCCGCCAAACAAAGGCACGCTAATGGAACGCGCCGAATGGAAAAAATGCCACCGTCCGCGTCCGCTCTCACCCGTCTTATATATTTTTTCGCAAACACAACCTTTGACTTTCCCAAATGAATAACATTACACCCATCGAAGTTTTGCGGTTGCTTTGTCCAGATTTAATGAGAAAGAATAAAAACGCGATACGCATATTCGTTTAATTGTTCGTTCAAAACAAACTTTGCTTTCTGTATTAATTACTTCGAGCGGAAAGTTTTTTGATGAGGAAATTTTAATATCCTTTTGTTGAAGGACGTTTGAAATGAAAATGTAAATCGTATTTATTGCGAGCCATTCGAAAATGTTCTGCAGATACACTTTGACATTGCTTAATTTGGCGACACAAACATCAGAATGTATATTGTTAGATAATCATTATGCTAACAAGATAAAAGCACTAAAACCATTTGAAGCCATGCTGTCACGGTGGCGATAGCTAGAGACTGCCGTGCAGAGACATTTTGGTTCAAATCAGGCTTCAGTTTTTCTAACTCGCACAATGCTCTTCTAGCTCTAACTCTCACGTACATAATCTGTCACCAAGCACCTAAAGCTCTATCTCGGCCTCTGTAAAAATATTTGTATGTGTGAGTGTTCCGGCCTCTGTAAAAATATTTGTTCCTTTTTTTCAATAGGTTTAATTCATCTGTTTTTTTTATTTTTATTTTGTGTTTCTACCTCAGAACTTTTGACTGAGTGAACCGATTTTGATAACCTACTATAAAAAATTTTTTTTCGATTTCTACGTGTCCATATTACAAGTCAGGATGAGTACGGAACTGAAAACTAAAAAGAGGCAGTTACTCTAGGGTAGCCTGCTTACCATCCTGGACCACATCACGTCCCAACAGGTGAAAAAGTGATCAAAAGGTAGCTAGCCAAGTGGACATTCGCATAATGCCCACCATAATATAATGACTGTTATCCTAAGACAACAACCAGGAAAGACGGCTTAAAGTGCCCTCCGAAACACGGAAGCGCACATTAGTAAATCCCGCCAGTCTCCCATAAAACTACGTCACGTCTTGTACTATCACCTAGGTCTTAAGTGTTAAGCGTGTTTTGGAATACTTCAACCCTTTCCAAGTTAAAAAGATTAAAGACTATCCCACCAAGTATAATAAAAAAAACGACTCAGTGTGTACCATGCTGATATATGCGTAGACTTTGATAAACTTCATTATTATGTTCCCTTGTGATATTTTCTTTCATCATTTATAAAGCGAGAGTGCTATTCGCTATCAACTAGTAAAGTTACATAAATATCGACGCGGGCATGCTCGCGTTTGTTTGAAACAGCTTCATATAGTTTGCTGTTAACATACAAACATAATAATAATTTATTCACAATTTTCTTATACCCTTTGAATTGGAGATATGTATTTGTCACCATATTTAGAGGTTGTTACTGAGTAAATACAAAATTATGAACGTATAAATGTCGTAACTAACATAATGTGTAGAACCGTATAATATATTTTATCTGAAGTATTAATAATCTACTCGCTGTAGGCATCGTAGCAGTTGCAGGCGTAGACAAATGCTACGATGATTTTATGTTTAAGTTTTTGGAAGCTCTTTCTATTTTGTAGTACCGAATAAAGAACATATTATTGAATTATGCAGTAAATTTCTGTTTAATGTATTTAAATTCTTTAGATGAATGTTTCTTAGATAGTTTTATTTAATTTTCATTCTCGTATAAATTCATAACAATTATTTCGAAAATGAAAAATCGCTCATTATTTAACTTACTCTTCAGTAATGATAATTAGCAAAATTAATTAATGAGTGCCGTCATTCTCCAATATATTTTTTTATCATTCTTTACAGTAGATACTTACGCGCACGGTTTTGTCTGCGCACCATTTGGTTATATCATATACGTATAAACTAATTTGGATTTAAACGTAATAAAAAATATCTAGGGGAATTACAAAAGTCATAAGTTTTTACCATTCACCTACGTAATACTATCTACACCTGAACAGAGCCTAATTAGTTGATACATATACATATTGGTCACTTAGGTATTAAATGAACACCCAAGACTTTAAATCTCAATTTCTGAAGATGATACAAACAAATTCTACTTGCTTACATGTTCGCAGAAGCTTACTTAGTATACAATACAAACAAGTTATTTCTCATATTTTTTAAGTAAGTACAATTTGTAACGTATCACGAACGCAGCAACGTGTGACATGTATGGTAGACCTCCATAAGCGTGCAGCGTAACGCTTATGTAATATTAAGTACGTGTTAATATTTGAAAATACTGTAATTTTCAGTGTTTCCACCAATTTCCCAGGAGTGTAGTCTGTAAGGTTCTTATCGTAGTGCCAAGTCAGTAAAAACAATGAGCGATCGTAATCTAAATGTACAACTCCTGGAAGCGCACATTTTGTCACAAGACAAAATTAATGCGTCTTCCATTACTCCGAGCGGGATTTATGCTCTCCCAATTAAAAGTTCTCGGAGCTGAAGACGCGAATTAGTGGAATTCACTCGCATTTATCAAGACATCAACGTTGGCCCGAGCTCGCGAAACTTCCCAAATTTAAATTAGAGACGATTTTTACAGCTACCTCCTAGGGGGGAGAGGGGGGCGCTACCCTTTCCTTATAACGAGGAAGGCCTCATGCATTTTTATGTGCTTCTTTTTTCGCCGGCGTTTTAAACAAGGGGGTGAGTTTAGGGAGACGGGGGTGAACTTTTTTATTCGCGTCTTGATAAGTTAGGGTTGAAATTAGACGTTCGAGTTTCGTTCGCGGAATTCATAATGACGAAAATTAATAAGTTTTCTTTTGAGGGTCCTTTGAACCGCGCGTTTGTCGAATATTTAGGTACGCGTGTACCTACAGGGTTTGATTTCGTTTTTATTATACTGACAGCCATCGCTAGGCGTTCAAATCGAGCTTTGTGCCAAATACATAATTTTTAACTTAAATTACAAAAGCGACAACTACTTAAACAGATATTAAAAAGTGGAGAGTTACATTAATTTGACTAAATATACCTACTACTTACACAATTAATACTAATGAAATTGTAGAAAATCCGCATTTTTCTCTTACTTCAAAAAAGTGGAGTTCCATAATCGTCTGTATGTATAACTGAAAAAATTATTTGCAAATATACTACCTATATTACAAAATTACAACGAGAGGAATAAATATAGTCATGTTCGGGATTCAAACCCGCGCCATCCACCCCTATAGCCGGGGTATCCTCTAACCGCTAAGCCAACATGACATTTGTCTGATGACTAATTTGTCCTTTCGTTTTTAACCATCATATGGGGGGATGCGGGGCATACGTCATTATCGAAAATAAAAATACTAAAATACATACTTTAAAAAATCTTTAGTTCGAAACTATTGCTATAGAGTCACCAGTACTGTGGTCCAGTGACACTGTCGATGCTGTAAACTGTAGGTACACATCACTCAAAAGAGTGTATTAGTATAAAGTATAAAAGTTTATTAGTATAGTTATTTGTATAAAGAACGATCGGTGTAAAGAACCGTCAGATAAAAAAAATATACATATGATAATATATTATAAAGGTAGGTATAAAGATTAATTTTGTATTGTTATGTTATAACGAAAATTAACGACTAAATACTAAGTGTTTTTTAAATAAGTAGGTATCTCTGTTATTTTTTTTGTAATATTTGCTTAATGTGTACGCATTTATATAATAATGACCAGCTTTAACATAGATATTTAGAATAAACTGTAAAATGTACCTACGTATTGTAGTATAAGTAGCAAGCAAGTGAGAACTCCTTCCATAATGCATAGCGTTTGAAGTTATATCGGCAGGTAATGTTAACCGATGAGAACATATCATTAAGTTGTCATTAGTTAGTATTTTCTCTCATTGTTTGTGCCAGTTTGGCTGAAGTAGCCAGACAGCGCGGCGAGCACATGTGCACACTTGTTGAGCGTGTGTGGGCATGCGCGCTCTACATCCCTACACTACTCAAGGTAGGTAGGTTTGTTTACCATCAAAATCATTTTACTTAACTGCTATCATATATATCATCAGTTTTGTACAGGTGACTTTCATAGGATATTTGAACAATTGTTAAGTTTACATGTTAAAATGGATCAAAACATCTATAAAGTTGAAAGGTAAGGAAGTAGGGAAAATTATAGAATGTTTTAATTTATCTTAATGATGAATCTCCATAAATAGATACAGATTATATTTCGACACAATTACGACAAATCAAGAAGTCTCGTAAATTCCAATTTGAGCAGTTAGGAAAATAAGAGAGAGTCATTAGTCCAATCAATCCGGCGCTCAGTGCCGCCGCCCGGAGTCGGATCGGCCGGCCGGACCCGGGACGAGAGCATTATGATCCGCGTCTAATAACGTCGTTAACAGCGCACATTAAAACAAAACAAACAGCGGCGACGCGGGCAGCGGGCGCGGGGGCGCCATCCTTCCTCGAATCCGTGTCATTAATTTACGTAATGCGTAGGTACGCGCTATCCCCAAATATTTAAGAAGCCTCCTCCGGGAGCGCCCGCTCCTCCACTATTCTCCCTCCCGCGCCGCCGCCCGACGCCCACCCGCCCGCCGAGAATTATGGCGGCCGCCTTGTAATTATATTTTTTAATTTATCTTCCTTAGCGAATACAATGGAGGCGCCACCCCGCCACCGGAGCGCTTCTTTCTCATGCTGAATATTGTATCAGGCCGCTGAAAAAAGGAAAGAACGCTTTAATTACAAGCGAGAGAGCGACCGGCATTACGCGCTAAATATTTGATGTTGTCTCTTTCTTGGAACCCGCACTCGCCCGCCCGCGCCCCCGTCCGGCTCTGTCGTCAATAATTAAAACGCCTATTAACTCATTCCTCTTCAGGTGACCCCTCATTACTTACCGAATAAAAAATGTCGATCCTCGCCAGACCAGCACACGCACGTACCAATAGACGTTTAAAAACTCTACCTTTTAATTAAAACTTATACAAGCAGCTGGAAATGAAGTATCAGTTTAAATGTATGGATTTAACAGTTTCATAGTTTAACAGAATTTTGTAGTGTTGTTTTAGAAGCATTATTTTTCAACCATATGATTAAAAATACTCGTAATAACCAACTTCTTTGAATTGGTAACTAAGTAGTTTCTAATCATCCACTACTATAATGCAGCATGTACTCGTACTTAGAGGGACACCACGTCTGTTTCATTATTAATTATCATTATAACCGCGCGGCTTCACTATATACCCTCGTTAATCCTATCTGGGTTGGCCAAGTGTACGCAAATGTACCCACACCGAGAGAGGCAGAGGCTCAGGCAGCAGGCGAGACAAGAAAAAGCGTGCGCGTTGATTTATTGCCGAACAACAGTCGCAAATTAAAGCGAAATCCTTCGCGCGGACACCCGAGCCTGCAGTACTTAGCGCGCGGAGACAAAGTACAAAGCAACCCCCAGCCACCCACTGAAAAACGTCTCTAATATTCTTTTAGAAACGGTGGCATTTACGGGCTATATTTTATCCTGAATTTGCATACGCTCCTTTTTTCGTACCCGTCCTCTACTTTATGGGTGAGTATTTTTTCATCCGGGGGTTAAGATACAAAAGGGTAAAGCGCGGGAGCGAGCTCCGATAATTAAATTGCACCGTGGCAAGCTGGGGCACGAGATTCGTACTCACATTTGCCTACCAGAGCAGTTTTTGTGTCAACAAAAAAATGCTATAGTCTTGACGCTTTTTTTATTGCCGCACGATACATTAAACTTGACGATAATTAAACGATTAATCTTGAGTGTTGTTCTTATTTGGTGGGGTGAGTCAAAAAACAATAAATATCCAAAAATTTGTTTTCGAAACTGTAACAAAATAAGAATACAGACGAGATTTGATACTTATTAATAATAATTGACATACATTAATACTCATTTAGACAAAAGCACGCGTTGAAATCTTTTACATAGAATACTAACAAATGAGGTACAGAAGTTTAATTTTATGCATATCGTAATTAAATTCAGATAGAAGGAAATATTTCTTGTCCTGGCCGTTGTGATAATAATTTAACTAACAAATTAGGAGAAATCTTACCCTGCTCTAAGTCAAATTAGCATAATTGCTAATCAAATGTTGTAGGAGTAGCCGCGGTGCGGTGGCGTGGCTTCGCTCTAATTACAAATTCTAATTCTCTCTTGTTTCTCAGGCCCTTTGAATTTGTAAATTACTGCCGACGCTTCGGGCTATCAAATGAATTCTCATCTCTCCTTGCTTTCACTTTTGTTTTAAATGTAAAACTGGTTTTATGGCGAATCTCATCGTAGTAAAACAATATACTAAGGGTTATATGAATAATGTAAATAATAAATTATATTGAAATTAGGCATATCCATGTCACAATAAACATCCAAAATTGGGTCTGTCGGAGAAAAAACTACGTGTTGTACGTAGTTTTTTCACTCAGTTCAAACATTACATTAACACATCATGGTTCGCATATCTTATTTGGCCTTCCTGCATGTTTTCCTGAATTAAAGACTTTTTTTAAATAATTTTGACCGATCCTGACCACGCCAACCTTGTCAAGTCAAGCCACTGGTTTAGTTTCAAACGTTGTCATATATGCGCATACCGTTACACCACCAATCAAATCAATTCAACATTTGGATCTCTGCTAATTTTTGCACTTTAGTTAGAACAGATTGGAATACGGATACTCTACAACTTTTGGAGACAATTTTTTTACTTGGGCTTAGTAGCTACTCCTAGAACAATGCATCATAGTTAAAGAGAAAAACTCTAAGGACTAGAGTTGCCAACATTATACGTGACGAAGAGTTGATGTCATTTAGAATTTCACAGGGGAGCGTTTTGGTTCCAACATTGTTTCATATATATGTGGCCAAGTTAGGTAATTAGAAATTAGAACATCGATATTTTTTACGAATGCTTATGATACCGCTTTGATATTCGTCGGTAACAATTTGAACGGAAGTGCTGACAAGTGCACTATTCAATGATTATGTAGTGCACAAGTTAGACCTTTTGTTACCTCAAAATACAGAGACAGCCAAGTTTGTACCATTTAATTTAGTTGTAAAACCTCAAACTTGAAGTATATTGAAGTTTATATAGATTGACTATTGAGTTGGAGAAATCCACAAAGTAAATAAATGATAATTATTTTTAAATTATTTTGTTGCAGCTCGAGTTAAAATAAAGACAAGTACAATGTGCTCTGCCAATTGATAATCACCTTATGCAATACGTCGTGGGGTGGCATGTCTACATTGCCCTGGAGCATGCTCAAAGAGCAGTATTGAAGTCAGTAACATGCAAGCCATATGTTTCCCACCGTAGAAAATATTGTAAATATTGTAAAGCATTTACAGTTCGTCACCTATTTATGTACTAAATGCTCTCTAAGCTAAAAAAAGGCAAACGACTTTAAGGGAGAGTATCTTCCAAATATACAAGAAACGACGAAGCAGTTAGTAGAAGTAAGAAGACGTCTTGTACCAAACTTGAATACCGTAACCTTTCAGTGTTTTCTTAGTTATTTTGAATAATAATTCCAGTATAATTATTCCCATCTTATCAATTCTTTCTATATGAGAAGCCATATGCTAGTTGACCAGTGTTTAAAAACGCTCAGCTATAAAGATACTGAAAATATGATTAAATAATAACATCTATTGAAAGCCTTTGCCTCCTTCACGTACACACACCATCTTACACACCCTTGCACATATTTCCCTCCAACAAAATACAAACAACCACACAGACATATGATTTTTATGAATTAGGATTTCAGATATGGAGGATTCATATTATTTTTATGAAGAATTTCGAGGAGACAAAAGCGAAACGAATGAGATAAGAGATTAGGGTATCCCAGAATTACTTGGGGTTTATGTCAGGACGTGAACAACTGGCGCCATATTTGCATTCGAAAACTACAGAAGTCCGCATAAAAGCAACTAACTTCATGGACATTTGTGGGTTATATGTAATCAATTACATATACGTGTTGTCATTTCATCTATCCTGCCTATCATGCATGACCTGTGGCATATGCCATTTGACGCTATATGCGGAAAATCGCATGACAAGTCACAGAATGGGTGCCCAGGTTTCGTTTAGCTAATCTTTAACCCGACGCTCCTTTTCGTGCCCAATTTCCCTAGTGTATTTTGAACCGCAGTTGCAATTTCTCCGATAAGAACGTTAACTAAAAGCAACACCAAGGTGCCTTCTCTTGTAGGTCAAGTTTGTGTCTCATATGCACCCGTTATAAGGAGGAATAAATAAGGGCTTAAAGCCGACCCCTGCAGTAATCCTACAGCCACACTTGACGAGGCAGTAACGCTGTTATCAGACTGGACCTGGTTACTTGTTTGACTGAATGGAGAAGCTGTTGTTACATCCTAATCACTCTATTCTCATCTTGATCCCACTACAGAAATTATTGAGGTACGTGAACGTACGCAGTCTCTGAATCCGCGATCACCATTGATATGCTCTTTTCTCATTCGTTTCACTTTTATCTGCAAGCCATTCTTCATTACATTTATTAATCCGTGTAAGTGGTTTTCATGTACAGCATCCCTGTTCTAGAAGTGTGAGTGAAAATTTATTTAGGATTGCCATCTCTTCCAAAAAATATTGAATAGAAAATTCAGTCAAGTTCTTTATTTTTTCACCATTTGTCAAGACTTTTCTCTGACATTTTGTACGCATTTTATACATATATACGATTAATTATACGATTAATCACTGTTGTAGACTTGTTCTCTACAATATAGGTATGAATATTTTGTTAATCGGTACCGTCCTTCTCCTCTCTGTTTACTTACTTTCAACGATCTAGGTCATAAGAATCAACACTCAACATCACGAGAGGTTTTACTCATTTGTGGTCAAAAAAGGTAATAAGTATAAGAAAAATCATATTAGCAATAAAAATATTTCTTCCTTCACTCTTTGTTTTGTGTTTTAATTAATGCATCCTCCACACTTAAATCATTGTTGCTTTAAATAATTTATTTTAATAACAAACTTTTGTATTTTTACTTTACACTGCCTTTTCAGTCAAACTACCTTTCCCTTAGATTTCTCAAAAATATCTTTCACTGTACTTTTTAAACATGTTGCCATTTCATTACAACAAATATTTACTGCATCCACTTTCCTATCTTTTATTTTATCTAGCTGTGGTTCTAAACTCTTACAAATATCATGCAGTGTTTGTATTACACATGCATCGGTTTGACTTCCTAGTCTACTATCTAGATATTACATCTAGATCAAAAAAATATGAGGTCCAAGAGGGCTTCCTCAAGGCAAGCCAAATTTGACTGAAGTTAATCGGAGTAAATATTTTTCTTTTTGTGGCAAACTTTGTGCAAGGATTGATGTTAACTACTTTTAAGGTCTTGGTATGTCAACAGATTGATCACATTTAGAAAATTTACGAATTCAGCTGCAAATGAACTAACGATTTTTGCAAACAAATGCTTTATTTTATCAATATATTTGTATTGGTTTTGTTAATAATATGTTGTGAAGCCAATATGAGTGATACAGGAGTACACAAATTAATTTAACCACACCTATGAGCCTTCATAAAAGGATTTTGTGAAACGTAATAAAAATATTAAAATGAATAAGAATCAAACGTCCATAGCCACCTACTTGTCTTACGTGTCAAACAAAATATTTATTTAAATAAGTACATAATAAAACATAAACCTGTTAAATATCTATTTACGTTATATGAGCTCAAAGCCGACGCTTTGAATTTGTTTGAAGTCTTATAAAGAGGATTTTCTTGAAAGGAAAATAACTCGTCAAAAACTTTATACTAAATATTTTCTGCGTGAATATAGGTATTCGGAAGCAGTGTAGCGCGCGATTTTAATTCTATCACGAGTCTACTTATAAATAACACCGGGTCCAATTAAAAGCGCGCGACAGCTTTGAAAGCGAAATGAAGGAAAGTATAAGTACCCGTGCTCAGTGGGGAAGAGTCCGTGTTTACGGAAAGCTCCACCGGCAAATATTATCGCGAGACGAGCGCGATCAAATATTCAGGCAGCGCGCGGAGGCGGCGAGGCAACCCTCTCCAACTTTCAAGCCCTTCCCTTTGCACGCCCTACACTAATTACGTTTAGAGTTCTTAAGCGAAATTACTTAGGCCCCTTGCCACCCGCGCCCGCGCCCGCTCACCCCCGACCCCCTTCCGGAAATGAGGCGCGCTGGAAAAACAAGAAAGAGGAAAGCGTTATATAAGGGGGTCGCTGTCTTTCTGAACGTCCTAAATCTGGCCAATCTCTGAAAGATGTTGATGTAATGATTTTTTTCTTCATTTTCGCGAGCGATCTCTGTTCATGAGCGGTTGCTAAGTGAAAAGCAATTAAAGCACGCGCGAGTGATCTCCACCCGCCCGCCCGGGCCCGACCGTCGCCACCCTGCTATAGACTATCTCGATCAACAAAACAAGATATCATAAACACGATTTTCATGCAAGATCACCATATTGATTAAGTAGTGAGTAGTTTACTAAAGTATAGAAACAATGCTACCTCGATACATTAGCTGTGATGAGATTATCCCTGGATGTTTATCCAGGCATCTGGGCACCTAATAACTAAAGAAGTATTCCAAGCAGTAAGTACGGGCAAGGGCATAGATCAACCCTGGATGACCGCCCACTCTATCTATTATTTTATTAATAAAGGGTGATTTAATTTCAGTTTCTTATTGGCAACACTGTTGATTAAAAATGTTGTCAGTAATGGCGAGTGTTTCAAACATCAAATATTAGTTTTAAACATTAGATTTACGTTATACAGGGTGTCCCAGAACTCAACGTCAAGCGGGCATGGTGTGTGAGGGGGGTCACAACAGTCCCGGGAAAATTAAAAAAACAACCCTATGTATTAGTTATATTTTAACTAATAAATTTATAAAAATTAGGAAAATCAATACTTTTAACCATATTTGTTGGTACAATGACCACAAATTCCACAAGTTTACGGTTTATTTTTTTACTTACGTGGTCCTTAATAAACGTGCTAAGGAATTGCAGTCACAAATAACAAATGTTCAAATTGTTTTCGGCCTTAACGAATGTAGGCCCTGAACCTTTTCAAGAACGATCTCTCAATTAACCTTAAATAACTAGCCAAATTTACAAACAAGCATTGTATTGAAGTAAAGTATTGACTAAGTTTTTGATTTTGAAAACGGTGATATTTAGAAAAAAATAATCTAATAGCTGCTGTAGCTAGAAAAGTAGCTAGTACTGTACTTTTCCAAAATCTTAGCTAAATGGGCCATCTTTTGAAGTAACTTGCCGAGGGGAGTCCTATAGTTTTTTTTTTATGAAGAGTCAAAGTTCGGCGAAATTTATTTTTTCAATTACAAGTCAAAGAAAATATGCTAATTTTAACTAACCTATATCAATCTTTTATGCTTAATTTGTGACTGCAATTCCTTAGGTACGATTATTAAGGACCACGTTGGTGACACACCGCGTGCCCGCTTGACGTTGAGTTCTGGGACAGCCTGTATAATGTGGAAGACCAATGGTCAAACAGGACGACGTAACTTTCCAAACATCGCGAGCAACATTGAATGTTATGCATTAAAAGTTCAGTGGTAGTATTATTTCACGTCACGGTGATGTAAACTGAACGTTAAAATTGTTTTATTTTCTATGGAGTTTTCCTAAGATTCGGGTCTAAATGAACAAACCTACATCGTTGGAGCACCCAAAAAACATTTTACCAAAAATTGGAACCGACTTCAACACCCTAAAGTGTGAAATAACTTGTTGAAGTCGGTACCATGATAGTTCAAAACTACCTATTATCACAATATTGTGCGCATGGTACCGACTTTGACAAGTTATTTCACACTTTTGGGTGTTGAATACGGTTCCATTTTTTGGTAAAAAAAAATTTCACTCTTTTTAGTGACCCTTGCTACTTACGTGATCGATTGTCATTCATTGTCAACGACTATATTTCAGTTATTAGAGTGTAATTCAAAAACGGCTTTACCGATTTTGATGAAATTTAAAATGGGACCAAACGACAAGCATCAGCTTTCAAACAAAAAATATTTTTTAAAATAGGTTCACCCAGTCAAGTGTTCTGAGGTAACAAACATAAAAAAAAAATTACAGACGAATTGAGAACCTCCTCCTTTTTTGGAAGTCGGTTAAAAACTAACACCCGCCTTATTACAATACAACCATGATAGCTCCAGAATCTTTCGAAAATTTCATCGAAAATTACCTCCACAGACTCCACTCCTGCAAAATATCCAGGGGCGGTCATTTGATTGATATTTTTTTATAATTTACAAAAAAATCTTAGGTAATAAATAACTTCAAATATAAGTCAGGGTTTTTTTAATTGGTATTATTAGGGACAGGTTTTCAAAGGCCCACTTTCGTCAGATATGCTTAATTCCATGTAGTGGATGGCAAACCTATTGCCATCTACTGGCCCTATTCTTAGACTCCGAATTGCTACCGAGGATTTCTTTGTTCGAAATAGCCAACAACTTTCCGATACAGGCATCAAACTGAGGTTTATTTTTAATTCTGTTTTTCATATATGAATCTTGGAATTAAATTCACTGAAAAATTGCGTGCTTGCATTGTGAAAATTAAGTAACAATATTATTACGTATTTGCAGTTCAAAACAAATGACGATTTAGAAAGTTTCTGATTATCCGGCCAAGTACTTCAATTAGTGCCTCTGGATCGCGGTCGTAGCTTGAGTCTCGAGTTCTCTACGTGTCACGTCGCTCGTCTTGTCATCCGCACTCACGAATAATTTTGTAAAAATCACCAACAAGCGGCATTTCCGCACCTTTCATGTGCCATCGCACAGTTTAATTTCCTAATTTTCAATTTTTCTCCCGAACAAGACCGGCCTGCGAGACTTTATTATCCAATAGGAAGCCCCGTCAACGCGAACATTCAAATGCTCTGTAAATACCTTCCTACAACAACGTTGTATAATTTCCTGTTTAACTAAATCGCTTTGATGCTTGTAAATAGACTTTTATGAGAGTTTATTGCGATTTATCATTTTGTATATCTGAGCCTTGATCTGAGCAAAGAATTCATCTCCATGAATTATGTTAAAGATTTTTAATTTCAGTGCTTTGTTTAAAATCAGGTTTTTTTGGTCATTATGCGCCAACATCTCGTCTAACATCCCTTAGCGCTTGTCCAGTATCTAGCATTGTTCGGTGAATTTCCCACTCAGAGAATTTTCGTGGCGTGAATGAAAACAACATCGCGGATATTTTAAAAACAGTCGTATATAAATATTTTTTGCCAATAGAAAAAGTAGCTATTCACTCGAGGCAGTACATATATTTTAGTTAAGATTTTAATTAATTATTTATAAAAATTTTAAACGACTACTTCGTCATCGCTGTGGCTATCCCCGATACGTTTCTTATTGTAATAAGCATGTACAAGAAAAATTATTCGTTATGTAGGTTATTTGATTGTTTAATTTTTTAATAGGCCAGTAGTTGCAGTACTCACAAAACGTATAATTATTCTTATGTCTGCCCAGTGATAAGAGAAAACATACGTGTCCTGCGAAATATACGTATGATGAGTATCCCGGTGAACAAAAGTTGCACTGATACAGTTTAACCAAGAACATAGTAAGGGCCTACCTTCCCACTCTTAACTCTTTGGATAGTCATGCTCAAGCGAAACCAATGACAATTTTATGATTTTGTCATTTTCTTTTCTTATTTTTTATAAGTTAATTTGTTTTTTTTATTCCTTATTACCCTTTGACCACTATCTCACCTGATGGTAAGTGATGATGTGGTCGGAGATGTTGTTCAGGCTAACCAAGAATTACCGGCTCTCAAGGACAGCTGCCGGAACACAGCGTTAGGTGCTTGGCGACAGATATTCTACTTGAGGGTGGCATGGAACTAACAACGATTTGAGAAATTTTGTGGAAATGACAACAAATTTAATTTTGGTGTCGTAATTGCACCTTCCGTGGTCATTTAGATCATTTCGGTGAATGGACTTATTCAATCCTCAGTGCCTAGTTTTTTTTTATTTATTTTTTTGTCTGATAGGTTAGCCTTTGACCACTATCTCACCTGATGGTAAGTGATGATGTGGTCGAGAATGTTGTTCAGACTAACCTAGAGTTACTGGCTCTCAAGGACAGCTGCCGGAACACACATTTAGGTGCTAGGCGACAGATTTTCAACTTGAGGTGGTAGCTAGCCAGGCGGGCATTTGCAAAGTGCCCTACCACCATGGTAACGACTGCTATCCTAAGACAACAACCGGGACCGACGGCTTAACGTGCCCTCCGAAGCACGGAAGCGCTCAGTAGTAATGTCACCAGCGGTCACCCATCCAAGTCATGACCGCGGCGGACGCTTGCTTAACTTTGCTGATCGATTCAGAATGGCTAAGCAAACTTGGCTACGAGCGCAGTTGACGCACTTGACCGGGTTTTATTCTACCAGTCACCTTAGTAGAAAAATATAATAAAATTTATCAGGATAACTACTTTAACCTATACTTAGATTCCTTTAATTTTAATGTTAAAAAATAATATGTATACGCTGTTTCGTTATCATAAGGATCTAGCATACCGCATCTCATTTTATTAATTTTATATTTTCTATCGGTATTGTGGGTATGCGATTTTGTCATTGACAAAGCAGTGGCCATTCGACTGCGGAACAGTGCGCTCTAATTAAAATCGTGGAGCTTTGCATCTAGGTAAAATTAGTAGCTAATCGCGTCAATTTACATCAAAACATCGGCTGGTGCTTGTGAAAGCTCCGGAGCATAATACAGGCGTTGTGAATTGTCAAAACATAACAGAGGAACATCGGCGAGGAAAGAACTTCAGAATACATTAGCGAAGAATTTGGATGGAACCTAAGTGAGATGCACAGGCATACCCAGGTACGTGCTGTTTGATATTGTCTCCGGCATCTCGTAGTCCCACATATATCTTACTGAGTATTTATTTGCAATTATCCCAGTGTAGTATTAAGCCACCACTGCCACCAGCTATTTCGGCTCGGTGCGAATGCTACATACGCATACAGTTGAGAAACCTCCTCCTAATGGAAGCCGGTTAAAAATTTGAAATATGAACGGAACAAATCTCAAAACCCGACCAATTTGGTTGGCGCACACTGATCGGACATACTATTGACTTCGCCTTATTTAGCCACAGATTTCAGTCTCAAGGCGTTCAACATATTCTTTATGTGATGCTCCATAGAGTTTGTCCAGAATCGAGGTGATTCAGGACGAGACAAAGTCGCCAGTAGGTATAGTCGTGACGTGTCAGAATGAAGCAAGGCGAGGCGAGTCGGTGACGACTTTGATACGATGCCAAGGCGATAAGCCTTTTCTGAAGTTCAATAATGCCTAACGTGAATCTAAAATATGTGTAAATAATTTAAAAAAATTATAAACCACATCTTAACTATTACTACCTGTTACAATTATAGGTATATATAATAATATTTATGTATACCCATGGGTACTTTGGACGTGTTTAAGAAGCTGAGGAAATTCCCCCGTTGTCCAACGGCTTAAATTAGATACCGCGTAGAATGGCGTCGCAGAATTACAAAACAGAGAGGGAAACTTGCGGCTGTTTAATGAGATTTAAATAATTAATGAGCGTGCAAAATTGGTTTCTTTTTTCAGCAACGGGAGTGCTTTGGGGGCAGCGATGAAAAACAAGCCATAATTGCAGGCCCGAGTGACGGGGACACGTCGGCAAGTTGCTCTCTACTCTCTAGACACTTAGGTACCCGCTGCCATGGAGCCTCCACCTCAAACCGAGAGGGAGCGTCGACAATCATAATTTATAAGGTAAAACTTTTAATTGCTCTCGTAATAAATCTTATTAAGACGGCAATTAAAATGTTGAATTTACGTTTATAAAGCGGAGGGGTGAAACAGTCGACGAATTACTTCTAATATATGTACCTTTACCCAAGTAGGTAGTTGTGTACCTATGAATATAACAATTGAAGTATTGGATAGAGCTATAGTCCTAACGTATCCACATATATGATACCCTGACAGAATGTATAGCTTACTCGAACAAGCAAAATCACCAGCGAATGATTCAAGAGCCGGGTTCGAGCCCGCTTCCATCCGTTCTTGGGGCTAAGTTCCGAAATTTTCCAATGTAAGCTACTGAGGAGAGTGACTCATAGTTCGGACTTATCTTTTACTTCATAATAACAAAAAAAAATTAAAATATCTTAAAAAACCATTAAATAATATTTAAATAAAACACTTAAAAATGTAGAAAAATAAGTGTTTTATTTAAATATTATTTAATGTTTTTTTAAGATAATTTTAGAAATATATGTTATTATTAAATATGGATTTCCGTAAAGTAACGCCTGAATCTATTCATTACTTTTACTTCATATTATTAAGTACTTACACTTTTTTGTAGGTCAACTGACATTGGCATAAGGTTTTCACTCCATTTTAGTACGTATGTTTAGTAAAGTCTAATATTTTTGTTTTATCTGTATTTATTATAATTCCGTTGAATGTGTTCATGTGGCCATTTATGATACTATCAATAACCCTTCTGAATTTTACTATACTGCATCAGCCGGATCGTCCACTGCTGAACACAGCCTTCCCTATGTAGGGGGTATTTGCCATAATCCCCACGCTTGGCAGGTTGTTTGGGGATCGCAGTGCAAGATGGCATAGATCTTAAGAATGCGCTGCTGGGGGCACCTTCTAGTATTTTCCCCTTAGTCGACTTTTACGACACCCACACGGCAAGAAATGAGGAGGTGCAATTCTAACCCCACGGGGGATTTTACTTTAAAATACATTAATATCTCTATATGTATATAACAAACACAAATCATATGCATGCATGCATATACATATATACAATGTTTGTGACACTATTGACATGCACAATATACTCGGTGGGTCCATATACTGACCCAGTCGGTCGGTACTCCTTATTTAATGTTGCTGCCTCACTACTATGCATATCGATCACCACCTTATATATCTCTCTCATTAAGGTATTCCAGAAACCAGTCATTTACGTATCTTCTAATTCCACACACTCATTCATAGCTTTCAATAAGCTACCGTGTAAAAAGAATCAAAAGACTTGTTAAAACAGCATCTTAGACCTAGATAATATAGGTATATATTCAATACGTCAATTTGCAAAAATGACAGCAATTACAGCAACTTACATGCAGTTCTGTAGTAGGTATATAGAGTATAGGTGCAAGCTCTCGCTATACCAATCTAACTTTATTTATTTAAAGAAAACACCAATAAAATGGGCCTCCAGATGATAAACATTATTACATTATTTATTATAGAGGCAAAATTAATTGTAGAAAATAGTGCTTTGGATGCCATCATCCTGCCAAAATCTTTCGTAGGTTTAGGTTCTAACTATTTGCCTATAAGCCAAGCATCATGAAATGTGATATTTTACAGACATTTCCAAGTTTTAGAGTTCCGTACCCATGGCAAATCGTAGCCCTATAAATGAGACTCCGATGTCTGTCGGACCGTGTCCGTCCGTCCGTCAGAGGTCTAGCTTGTGAACATGATGTATAGATATTTGGTGTAGAATGATGATCTGAAGATGACAATCTGGAATAATTTAAGCATCAATCAATAATCATAATCAGAATAATCAATTTATTGGTAAGAGTATTACAAGTCAATCAGTTTTAAAAATGTGAGAATTATTATTATAGCTAATTATTACAATTGAAATTTCATGAAGTTTAAATTACAATAATGTATTAAACAATGATTAATTTAAATTAAATAAATTAGAAATATATAAATAATTAACATATTATTCTATGTTATTTATTACACATATTCGTCAACACTGTAGAACGCCTTCTCGACGAGCCACGATTTAAGACAGCGCTTAAATGAAGTGAGGCTAGGTGCTGTGACTATATGATTCGGTAGCTTGTTATCGTTCGGTAGTCTGTCTGACTTAGCCAGTCTGTGAGATACCGCAGGTAACTTGCCAGCTCCGCGGGTATTGTAGCATCGCGTGTGGTGATCACCGCGCGTCCTGAATCGCTCCAGGTTCTGCCTAACATACATCACTACCTGGAGTATGACAATAAGCGTAATGATCTGGAGCGATAAAAAGAATTGTCGCACCGGCGTGTCCCACGCTGTCCTCACGATGGCCCTCACAGCACGTTTCTGCAATATACGAGTACAGGTGAATAAAAGTGGTCTTGAACATTAACCCTACATAAACTAAACCGGATTATGGATCAAAACCGAGTCTAATTTCTGTGGTAATTACTCTAATTACTTAATATTTTGAAATAAGGCTAATTGTGTACCCCGTGGGTTGCCGGGTTAGAATTGCACCTCCCCATTTCTTCCCGTGTGGGTGTCGTAAAAGTCGACTAAGGAAAAAATACTAGAAGACGGGCAGCAGCGCCTTCTTAATAACTACGTCATCTTGCACTGCGATCACCAAGCCGCCTGCTAAGTGTGGGGATTATGGCAAATACCCCCTACATAAGGGAGGCTGTTTTCAGCAGCGGACGATCCGGCTGATACAGTACAGTTAATTGTGTAATTAACACGATAGTGAAAAAATTAAAAGGTCTACTTAAAATAAAGGTTTCGTTCAACAAATAGTTACTGTCATCAGATTGTATCAACAAGCTACGAGTATTTCTGATTGGTTTTTTTAATAAGTATTATTTAAAAGAGCATTGACACATGCTAAGCGAAAACAGAAATTATTTCGGAAGGATGCCGCCAACGTCATAAAGACTTACATTCAAACGGATAAAAAAATTCGACTGTCCAGCTCCCGCTTCCATAGCATAATTGGAAATGCACCAGGACGGTATTCTGGGGTTGCGGGTTCAGTTTCGCTGGAAGTTATCTTTTTCGATCCGAAATATTTTGTAGGTTTTTTTAAGCTTTAGGTAAAAAAAACTTGAAGCAGTGATAGGCGAGCGGTCTACAGCGCCGTCGTCTGTGGTTGGATGCCTGCAGCCGGCTTGAGCGTCACTGCAATGGTGGAAGGGCATGATGTGAATACTAGCAACCACACTCAAGTAGAACCTCTGTTGCCAAGCACGTAACTATGTGTTTCGGCAGCAGTCCTTGAGACCCAGTACATAAGTATATATGTAATTAAAGGTAGGTGACATGAGATTTAATATGCAGGTATGTCTAGGGCGATGGTCGCAGTGCAGTTTGTCACTTCTGACGAAATGCATCTCTTATAGGCAGTTGGTGGACCGTGTGCGTCACAATCCAATAAAATAAGGTAAACCGCTCTTTTTCTTAACTCGTATAAATCTCCGCCCGGGGAATGTAGGAATACTTACGAGTATATGCTGAATAACAGTGCAGCGACAACGCTCCTGTGAAATGAGAACATTGCTGCACAATCTCAGACCTAATGCCTACACGTAGTAATTTTAATCAGTACTAATATTATAAATGCGAAAGTAACTCTGTCTGTCTGTCTGTTACGCTTTCACGCCAAAACTACTGGACCGATTTGAATGAAATTTGGTATGCATATAGTTTGAGACCCCGGAAAAAATATGGGATAGTTTTTATCCAACTTCGCAAAAAGAGGTTAATGTTTATGCGCGACAACCGACATACGCGCGGGCGGAGCCGCGCCCGGAAAGCTAGTAAGAAATAATTTACCTAACTTTTGAAGGCAAAATATAATAGATACTAAAATTGTATTTTTTTGCATTAATACGCCAGCTAAACGTATAAGCTTACAAAATTACAGAGACAGGTTCTTTTATCATTTCGTTATAAATTTGAAGGCATATAAATATAATATATAGTTGAAAATCTGTCGCTAAGCACCTAACGGTGTGTTCCGGCAGCTGTCCTTGAGAGCCAGTAATTCTAGGTTAGCCTGTACAACATCTTCGACCACATCATCACTTACCATCAGGTGATATAGTGGTCAAAGGCTAACCTATCAGGCATAAAAAAAATATATATATATGATAAACATCATGTTCCAATCACCGCTACAAATAGGTTTCTGTTCAAGTATTATGTGTTCCCAAGTACCCAATTCTTCTCATAAAAAAACATGAGAGGGCCATCGCTTCCTAAGTTCACAGAAATCCGTTAAATTGTAATAAAAACCGAATGCGCTAAAATTAACATATCCACATGATATTGAATCAACTGAAAAGTATAAGACGTATTTTGACGGTTGGCGCCGATAAACGATAACGTTGTTTTGATTGATTTCTATGGCAAAACCGTTACAGTGGCTTTCCACATGGTCGGCTATGAAGCAATTTACATTAAAAACTTACTTTCCAACTAAAAACGCAACTTTCAGTTCAGTAATTTCGTTACATTGGAATTGCGTTATCGTCAAAATCTGTGGAATATGGAAAAGGAACAATGTCCTTATTCAAATGTTAGTGATTGACATCTCTCCGGGCGGTCAGCGGCCGTGGCTCTCGCTTCTGTACCACCACCACCGGGCTGTGTGGAACGACGCGACAACGGCTACAATTCGCGAGCTAACTCCTATTCCCCTTCCTTATTTCCCGTCAAATTCGTAAAGCTATTGTTGAATTTGACCACGATCAAAGCGATTGTGATCAAACCCAAAATCTATTTAAATAACATTCATAAGCAGGACTTATTCTTAAGATTACCGCTGGGAATTTCCGTTAAAATTTTTAATATATTTATATTGCGGAGGCCAGCTCGAGCCGTGAATTTTGAATATGGCATTTTTTAAAGCATGCATATGGTAGTAGAGTAATTATGTATACAAACTCAAAATGTATATGTCGATGCTACGCGTTAGTTTATTAGTGTGTTTCCTGGCGCTGCTGCAAGTGTCATGAAGTTACGTAGTGGTCGAAAACGATCAAATTGAAGGCTGGATCTAGAAGAGACCTACCCTACTGGACACTGATGCCTGGTGACAGATGTTTTACTTGAGATTGGTAGCAAGCTAGACGGGTATTAACGTTCGATAGGTAAATCTTATGTACTTTATAGGTACTTCTGATAATACTTACGATGTGATAATTGTGCTGAAATAAAGCTGCGATTCTATTATACAAGTGCCTTTCAAAATGTTGTAAACGTGCGAGTAGTTTTTAACTCGTACCAAAACCGCAACTGATGCTGAACTATGGCCAGCGACAATATTGTTTTTATTTAGTAGGTAATATTAAACATAAGGCATCCATCGAAACCATTTTGCTAGCAGCACGAACATGATATATGGCTTTAGACACGGTAACCTGCTTCAGTATGCTCTCAACTCTTGCGAACAAGATACAAGCTATGACTCAACTTGCAAGCAAATAAAACCTTGCCTGTGAGGTACAAGCTCTAGCAAAATTATTTCTTATGCAAGTAACTTGCAATTGCACTTATTGTGCCGTAGGTTGGTACTACTAACTACTTGAGCGTCACAGCAGTGACTTAAGTATTGAATAACATATCAAATGTAATTAAGTTACCTGTACGCACTTGGCAAAATTATCGTTTGTTAAGTAGATACCTAATGTATATTAAAGTTATAATTTTAATACATATTTGCTATAGTTAATAATACTTATAAACTATAAAAAATATGTGTTTAATTTAAAGTGTTTTGAATAATCGTAGGGCGTGCTTACGTACCTATCGCAGATGTAGAGCGCTCGCGTGCTCGCGGCTCGCGGCACCCTACAGAAACCATTGTGATGCACCTCACAAAAAACTCTCCCAGATTGTTTACCTCACTTTTTACCTTTTTTAAACTACTGTTCAGCTTTTTATAAGTATTTTTGTCGCAGCGCACGCGGCACCCGCCTTTATGAAGATCTCATTGAACCGTTATAGCAAGGTCTCTCTATTATGACGATTATTGCCGACGTTAATTCATTTTTAATGTTTACAGATTTATTGAGATGGTATCGGTGAGATCGCTAACAAATAGTTTAATAGAGCTGATATTTATTTATACTATCTGTTTTGATATTATTTTCTTTTGTAACATATATTTGCGGATGGGATATTTAACTAATGCTGTCTCTATGTGTTCGCCCGTACGCCATAGGTCTAGCTCGTAAGCGAAATTATTCACAAACCTGAAGTTATGATATATTGTGTAGAACGTTGACCCAAAGAAGATTGGACTACAAATTTTATAAAGTAAATTATTTTTGCCTATAGAAGAAAATACTTTTGAGGTTTTTGCTTTACTATGTGCATCTGAACATGGGTCACTATAATAGTTAGTGTTAACAGTAGGATGGGTTGAACCTACACAGTTTCAGGAGAGTATGTACCTATATTATTATTGTAAATTTTACCAAGCAAATAGTTCTAGACAGTCTGTAGAAAATATCTGTATATGTGAAAACATATATCTTACACAACGTCAGAGATAAGCAGATGAAATTGTATGCAAAGCTGAAGATAGTTTTTAGATATGTAGGTATATAAAATGTTTAGTATCAACACACTACAAACCAACTACAATACTACAGCTACTACAACGAAAGCATTTAGGCAACCTAAAGGTCATTGCAGGCCTACAGGCAGTCCAAATGCTCCAGACCACTACCAGTTGGCAGCGTGCCCAGCTTACTGGCAGCATTGCCATATAAGATAAGCTTCCCACGGGCCCAATGTCTCTACACCAAACGGCTCAAATATGTTGCCACTACCGAGATTAGAATATTTGCGCCGCTTGAGTCGCTCAGTAGAAACAGCCACGGCTGGTGCCGTGGTTGTTTCTAACCTCACGCTTGTTTCAGAAAGATGTGACGGCGACGTCAATATGTCAACACACGTAGCGTCCCACACTAAGGGCAGCCTTAACTTCCATGGAACAAAAGTCATACCGTCAGATGTTTTACTGTCGTCACTCTTTAGACCATTCGGTTCGAGAATATCTGCAATATAGGCGCTAGTAAATGCCCGGCGAATGATATCGTTAAGGCTGGCGTGGCTAGAAATTCGACCAGATCTTCGAGCAAGAGAGACTATGGTGACCGAGTTGATCAACTGCAATTCCACACTGGCAGTGATGCGCAACACAACATTTTGGACCCAAGCTGATAGCGGGACGAAAAGCGGCTGATCTATAAGGTTACCAGTATTGAAAGAAGGGATGGCGTGTAACCAAAGGCCAGATACCCGCACAGAGTACGTGCGTTCAGTGTAAAGTTTGGTTCTTAGTTAAGAGTGTAGGTAGGTAAACAGAAGCTATAACATTTATTTTACGGCAGGTATACATAGTGACAGACTGTTCGTTAGGTTAAGGTCAAATTAGTTGATCAGGCAGTATTCATCAGTCCAAGGAGCTTCTAACCCATTCTCGAAGATCTAGTCTTACAATTGGTCCTCTTGGAGCCCTATATTCTCGTGAATATTTGCACTACGTACTCAGTAACTATTATGTAAGTAGAACTCTTCAATCCCAGTTATCCCAGGCTAAGAGAGTCGGTAAGGGTTCAACTTCAACTTTTCTGTCATTGGTGCTACTTTAAGCTTCTTCCGATGTCACTAATTACTAATTCCTATTCTTATCAATCCTTTACGCACTACATCCTTGTTAGGTAATATTAATCACTGCCCCATACAGCACTTCTCTTTCATCGACCTCTTTCTTTCTTTGTCTAACCTTCAGATTCTTATACTATAAGCACTTTTTTTACAAGGCCCGCTCAGCGTTTTCTGCGGGTATGAAATATCAATAAATAATATCACATAAAAGAGGTGCCTTTTTTTTTTACCAAAGACTAATCTGGTGCACATATCTGACTTGGTAAAATACGCCTTGCTGTTGAGACTGGCGGGTCCGTGGGGCTTTGAGCCCCACGGACCCGCAAGCAAGAAAATTTGTTTCTGAGCTCGGCCAGCGCCCGAGCTCAATCCTCGATCGGGCCTCGATTTGTCCAGCACATTTTGCTAGCCATCCAGCGTAGACCCTGGTACAGCCTTACGCGCATTTTTGGTAGGGGACTTGATCACAGAGAAAATAAATATTAATTCGAAGAAGAATAAAAAAAAACTGTATAGGTAGGTATTCCTCAATAGGTAAGTATTTTTGTAAGTTAATTATGCATCGTTATAGGGCATTTTGTGGATGATCGCCTAGCTAGCTGCCACCCACAAAAACATATCTGTGGCCAAGCAAAGCCAAGTGTACTGCGGCAGCTGTCCTTGAGAGCTAGTAATTCTAGGTTAGCCTGAACAACATCTTCGACCACATCATCACTTACTATAAGGTAAGATAGTGCTCAAAGGCTAGCCGATCAGCTATAAATAAATAAAAAATATGGAAATAAATGAGTACGTTGCGCTATAAGTGTTCCATAACAATAACCATGTAAAAACTGAGGTAGGTAACATACATAACATAGATAACTACATATTTGGCAAGTTCTTGCATGATTTGCAGAGTCGATTAATTAAAGACATTATTCTAAAGCAGCAGGCAGGGCTTCAACATTAGTAAGTATGCTATATGTATTGAACAAAAATAAACATTTTGTGTATTCTTTTTAACAAAAACTTCTTAAAATAAGTATTTTTATAAAAACAGTAATAAAGCGTCGTCGATTACGTGTGCCGATTCCAGGTGAAGTCGAAGTTACGCTAACGAAGTACTCATCTGTTGGCAGTTCTAGACTTTACTGTCTAATACCTGCTTTTAAAATTAAATAGAAACATGAGCAAGACATCCCGTTCCTGGACGTGTGTGTGAATGCTGTGAGTTCATTTTGGACGACCATGAGGACCTTAATTTTATGACTGACTTCTAAAAATAAGCAGAATCACAACTACATACGTGTATGTCTTTTAAGGGTTCCGTATTATAAAACGGAACCCTATTACTAAGCCTCGCTGTGCGTCCGACCGTGCGACCTCTTTGGAACCGTAGGTAATAGGATGAAATTTTAACTTTAAATATGGCTTGGTATAGCTTCATTATCAAATATAATTATAACAAGTTAAAAATAAAATCAATATGCTTATACAAGAAACGTGTTTTATTTAAGTTACTAGCTTTCCGGGCGCGGCTCCGCCCGCGCGTATGTCGGTTATCGCGCGAAAACATTAACCTCTTTTTGCGCAGTCGGATAAAAAACTATCTAACTATTTCCATACCAAATTTCATTCAAATCGGTCCAGTAGTTTTGGCGTGAAAGCGAGTTACTTTCGCATTTATAATATTATATTTATATATTTATATATATATTTATATATATACAGTGGTGGTCATAAAATTAGAAACATAGAGTTACTTAGAGGTGTAAATTGGATTTTATGTTGCTATTGCAAAAAAAATTGAGTTTGTTAATTGATTTACCACATTATAATATTAATATGATAACTCTAATTAAAAATTATTATTAACATTCTGCCCAGTAATAAAAAATAACAAATATAGGTATGTGTGAAAAAAGTGTTACTTAATAACTTTAGTACTGGCAATTGGACAATTAATTAGAAACAGTCTTAAAAATTTGATTTAGATATATATATATAGTACTGATTAGATTTCGCTCTATCGCAAAAACAGTAACACTATTCTGATTAACCATTTTTGAGAACAATCTGTATTGAAACAGAAAACTCGTCGTCGCCAGTCCACCTCGCAATTGGCAGTATTGGCAGTATTTAATGAACCTATAACGACTACGTGTCACCTTTTGACTTTCTGTTTTTGTACGGTGTTAGAAGTATACATCCGAATGGTCCCATTGTCATCAATTTTAGTGAACCTAATTTCAGTTACTGAATAAAAGTATTTGAAAGTTATCCCTTCACTATTGCTGATGGCAACGATTATTGCTGGCAGAGATTTTTTGTAGTACTTATAACGCCTGGAGTTTAACCCACTATTGTAGGACTGTTCTTACTTTGACTACTAAGTATCTGCTACGAATAATGATTGTTCGTGGATTATTTCCAATTAGTAAGTGACAATTTGGTCAACGATTATATCAGGCTAGACCTATAGATGTTGTGGTGCTATGAACCTACTCAATTTGCAAAGGATTAGATCCTAAGCAGTTTAAAAAACCGTTTGATCTCGGATTACCTTGCTATATGAAAACTGCTGAACCGGTTTATATCAAGTTTTCCAACATACACAACTATTTTATTTAAATTTATATGTAGACGTCACATCTATGGTAAAGTTGCGAAACTGCCAAATTTGAATTTTACAGGAAGAACAAAAACAAATAACGTTTTTGAAATGTGGCTCTATGCGACGGCTTAACGTGCCTTCCGAAGCACGGCAACGGTCAGCAGCAATGTCACTAACAGTCACATATCCAAGTCATGACCACTACGGACGTAACTTTACTTAGCTCATCGGTTAAGAACGGCTAGGCAAACTTCGCTACGAGTGCTCCAACAATATTGATTACTGTAAGCTTGTAAGCTGCATCATGTAGTTTTTTGGATTGTGGTCAATACTTATAATAATAAACTGTAATTTGTTCTTGAAGTAATATTGTTCGGAATTATTAGATTTATTGTTGAAGTCCAAACAATTATCTTGTAGTAATGTCGTTACATTTAAAGAACGAGGGTTTGTTCTTGCCATGTTCATTATTTGCACCCACACAACAGATATGTAAATAAAGGTGTTGTTAGATTTTTGTTCGATTGTCGAGTGTTTGGAATCACATTACATGTAACTGTACCCAGATTCGAAAAAGACGTGGTCAATAATTTATGCACGAGTTTGGCAACTTTGGCACATCGGTTACTCGACTGTGGTCCAATAAAATATAAGAACACAGATCAATAACAGAAACCTCATACCATAGTGAAAGTGCTAATTTCCTCTATGCTCATACGAAGCAAAACACCACAGCAAATATACTAATGTGGCATGTAAATATTGTGTAGTTCAACCAAAGATTTGTTAATATTACCAAAAATGCAAATGTGGTAAATCTGACGTTACGTGAATAATAATAACAAATATTTTTAAAATATTTTAATAAAACACTTAAAAAATACAAAAATATATCTAGTGACAATTCCGCCTAATTTTCCTGCTAAGCCGACGTGACGTCACAAACGCCACGCAGCCAAACCGGAAGAATTTTTCGACGCGTTTCGCTTCTACACGAAGCATCCTCAGGAGATCTTGACTCTTTCGTGCGCTCGCAGAGTCAAGACCTCCTGAGGACGAAACTCTTCCCTGATAAGAATACTAAGTTCAGTTTTCAGATACTATTCATAAGAATAAATGACCACTATTTCACCTGATGGTAAGTGATGATGCAGTCCAAGATATTGTTCAGGCTTACCTAGTAAAGTAATAAGTGGTTCCCAAGGACAACTGCCGGCACACCGATAGATGCTAGGCGACAGATTTTCAACTTGAGGGTGGAACACGGATTTAGGAAGGGAGGGGATATGCCGAGGAGGCGTGATACGTGTCGCAGCAACGAGTTCCAGAGAACTTGTTAGTTAAAATCGTAAATATCGTCGCGCCAGTCGCACTTTGTCCACGGTCGTGCAAACGTCGTGTAATTACCACCAAATGCCAAGTTGTGCTGTCATTACGTGCAAGAACAAAAGTGATAAGGTGAACTATAGCATATATGGAATGTCATTAGACATGTAAATACAAGAATTCACATGTTATTATTTAAAATCCAACATAATTCCAAACGAAGTTAACAGAGCCGTTGAAAATGTTCCAAAGGTGACAAAAGTATAGCATATTCATTATCGAAATCCATTGCTCCTAATGTTATAAAATTGTTTACGACTCAACAAGCAAATGCCGCAATGTAGAATTGCGTTAACGATATTCTGAAAGCGCGCATGGTCGCGTAGTACGGCCGCTGCTATCGGCCGAGAGTTAGTGATGTGGTCGATACATTATAGAAATACTTATATCAATCAATACTTTAACGAGACTGCTAAATGTTGTTTATAAACTTTAAAGCAATATTGCAAACGTTATTTGGTAAGAGACTACTTATAATAATTGACTGTTGTATAGTGGAAGATATTTTTAAAACGATCAATCGATACTGTAACGAGCCTGCTAAATGTTGTTAATAAACTTTAAAGCAATATTGCAAGCGTTATTTGGAAAGAGACTACTTATAATAATTGAATGTTGTAAAGTGGAAGATATTTTTAAAACAGAACATACATTTTCTGTCAGTTTCCCAAAAGATCCAAATATAAAGGAAAAATGGATTGAAGCGACAGGCAGGGGATCTACCTGGCTACCATTTAAATTAGCAGAATATGTTCAGCCTATTTAAGGGAAGAGATGTTTCAACCCTTGAATAAAAGTCGCAGACTTTTTGATTGGGCAGTCCCAAAAATAAAAGTTTGTCATATATTTTCGGTACATACCTTTTATTTTTTATACGAAAAATGCATGATATGAAATATACAATTTATTAGCTTTGTTATTATAGTCCGCCCACTAATGCTAGGCACCACCTGCGGTATGCGAGCGGTGAGGAGGGCAATCGAGAACTTCTTGATATCTGGTGACGAAATCTTATCTGCAAGATAATATTTACTGCGTCTAGCGCAGCGCGTCGCTTACCCTCCTTGCCGATCGCATACTGCAGGTAGTGACTATAGTACGCCGACTACAGTTATTGCGTTTTCAATTGCATTCATAACTTTTAGGAATCGGAGAAAGTCGACTCAAAGACATCTTGTTCTTTGGAGCTACATAATCCCCAAGAATGTGAATTGCCCCGAAACCACGACTGCTTTGACAGAAGTACGTGTGAAATTAATTAAAAAAATATAAAAACTAATAAAGTTACATACATACTATGTGTTGTCTAGTATCATTTATCCAATAAATAATAACCTAAAACGGTTCAAACCAAGTGCAAGCTGTTTTATTTTATATTCAATATTTTTTCATATTATTTACTTACATTTTCATAAAATTTTAGGTGACATGAAAATAAATAAAACATGAATTTTGAATATATGTAGCATGAAATGTTATTTTATACTCAATTACTTATTCAGTTAAACTATGTAGTTTTTATTTCGATACCACTTTACAGATAGTATCAAGCCCTAGCGTACGTGTAAATGTATGCATGTAGGAGTAATTTTTATTGTTACTGTGATGTCCGAGCGCTTTGCTTTCATTGATTGATTTGTCAGTGTGCATTGTAATGAGTTGGTGTGAGTAGCTAATGAGAGCCCTGCGTTCAGTGTATTACTTTAAGAGTTTATTGTTTCATTTGTAGGCGTGAAGCGCAGTGGGGATAGATAATTGAAAAACTGCGACATGCGGATCAGTAGAATAAATGCCTCGCGCCATATCCCCTCCCTTCCTAAATCCGTGGGGTGGAAGCTAGCTATTCGCAAAATACCCAACCACTACGCTGTACCGAATGTCATACTAAGACAGAGCAAAGCACGGCAACACTCAGTAATAAAGGGGACCAGCGGTCACCCATCGAAGTCATGACCGCAGCAGAAATTGCTGAACTTAGTTGATCGGTTAAAAACGTCTACAAAAGCTACGCTACGAGCGCATCACAAAAGAAAACCCATTTGTTTAAAATTTTGTCGGTTAACGCATTACCCGTGTGATATTCGTTTTATTTGAAGATTGAAAAACAGTGTCCTGAGACTATTATCTATAGGCATAGATATAAAACTTGGTTCCTTATAAAAGATGACCATAGAGGCCTACAGGCGAAGAAGATTTCTTTGATAAATACCAAATTATTTTGTCGTGAGAACTGCTGAACCGATATCGATGGATATTGGGTAATTTTTTTATTACTGGTCAGTTTTGGTATGTATGTGTATATATATATATATATTTATGTGTCTTTCGTAGGTCAACGATGGACGTCCTCTGGCTGTTGATGTGACGTTATCAACTAAGAATTAGAATATTATGTACTTTAATTCTGTGGATATGAAAATATAAACTATCTATTTTCGGACGATTGCTGAATTTAAAAAAAATTGTATAATATTTTTTTATATTTTACCTAGTTTACGTTTTAAAATTTTGTAGCAATGATGGCTCCGTGGCATTGGCTATGGATTCCGCGCAGCAGGTCCATGGTTTCTAATCCCGCCGCGGCGGGCTTGATCTTCACCGCATGGTGGATGGGGATTTTGCGAATGCCCGCCTGGCTAGCGACCACCCTCAAGTAGAAAATCTATCGCCAAGCACCTAACGGTGTGTTCCAGCAGCAATCCATGAGAGCCAGTGAAATTACAGGCACATGAGACTTAACAACTATGTCTCAAAGTGACGGGCGCAGTGCAATTCGTGACTTGTGACCAAATGCATCTGTTATAGGCAGAGGTTATCCGCTTAATATCAGGTGGGCCTCGAGCTTGTCCCGTCACAATAAAACAAAAAAATAAAAAAAATACGTTTTACCATAACAACTGCAATAAGTTGCATTTATATCAACAATCTTTATTAGATAATGTAATGGGGTTAAGAAAAACTGTTAGCTTATATAAATAATCATTTATTTCATAAATTCTGCTAAATAAGTTGACAAAAACAATAATTAAAGTAAATAATGTGACCCTAATACTGCAGGACGAAAAGTTAGAATGATATAAATAAATAATAAATGTAAGATATGATGAATTGAACACTTTTTGACGAAGACATTCATTCCACATAGAATCACTAATCATACGTTTCAGCCACTGTCCATTTGAGATAATATAAAATTACAAAATAAGGCATCTGGAATTATATTCATAAATTATTCTAGAGAGAAAATTTGCACCACGGTCTGGGGTCGAACATTCCGGCTATATGGACCGGACGCCGACGGACCAACTTGGTTACCGAGACCGGCAACAGAGATGCAAATTTTGCAATCTTTTTAATCTGGAATTAGTTTAGTACATACAAAGTAATTCCTAGACAATTACAAAATGCACAATTTTACACTTACTTAAATTTTAACAGATAAATATATGCTACCGTTTTCTCTTAGTAATTCTGTCAAAGGAAAGTAAGCTTAAAAAATAATGATTTGAGCTAATTTAACAAAATAAATAAGACGAATCAACGAGCGTGTCAGCAAGTGTTAATGGACGTTAAGTACTCGTTGTATTTCTTCTCCTGCGCTTGTTGTAGTTTCTGCAGTTTTTTTATCAGCCCTTTGCTGAGCTCTTTCCCTTCGTGGTCGTGAGTAGGGAGGCCCTGAAAACGATTAACATAGCTTAAGTCAAAACAAGATAAACCGTTACATTTTTTCAGCCTTAGACCTTTTTGTCACGACAGTAATTACTCTACTTGAGTGCAGTCTAGCTACTATGCAAGTAAGCGGTAGGATTCGAACACCTGATTGCCTGATTAGTAGCTGGCACTCACTATCTAGGGTAATACCATCATCTTCCTACGATTATCTGACGTTGGTGAAGTCGGAACAACATGATATTAAGCTCCTATTACATTATCATCCATAATAATTATGTAATCATATTGTTATAATAATATATTTGGACGATCTACAGATGTTTATATATAGGTGTTAACTTTGAATCTAATTGTGATTTGATAATTTATATTTTTTCCATATTTTTCGGTACATGCGTCATATAATGAATGACGCCATAGTTATAGCTGTAATGAAAATAAAAAAAAAACAACTGCGTGAAATATAACACTATGGTTGGACTTAAAATTGTAAAGCATGATTAAAATTGTAACTTTTAACTGGAGTTTGAGTTGGTGGCGCCACTGTCGTCTTGAAAGGCGCTGAGCTTGAACACATCGGAGTCAGTCATATCTACATATAAAATTATACATATAAATGTAACTTTCGTCTAAAACATCATGCTCTCGCATGTATATTCTGAACGATATGCAAAGATTACAGAAATATTTGACATAAAATAGCTACTTTTTGGATTAGTTTTTAAATTGAATTTTAAAATCAGTAAGAAGTGCTACTTTTTCCTTAGTTACTTTAAAATTAAAACAAATGCGAGTTTTCATAGTTTACGGTTGTACCATACATGTTACCATAACGTTTATTTCCATAAACATTTTAGTTCGTAACCATTCCGCTAGGGGCGCTGTTTAAATATATACGGGGAAATTTCAAATTTATACAGGGATATTTAAAAACTCGCAGCATCTAAAAACTTACAACTAGTTTGCAACAGAGCTCTTTGCAAATGAGCTGCAATTTTGGTTTATTGAATAAACCTAAAAATTACAGATTCATTTTTCGTTCGATTGACCATCCGGCAACTAAATTAGACGCTAAAATGATTTCAAATTGACTTAAGAAATGCTGGATGCACGGATACTTGTGGAAGGAAGTATAATGTTGCTTTATGCAGTATTAACCATCTGTCGTAATGGTTAATACGCTCACAGGAATGTAAATCTAGGCCTCATTAAAATAAATATTGACATTCAATCAACCAATGTCAAGACTGAAGATACATAATCGTTCAGATAATTAACATACCTTGTCATCAAACTTGGAGTATTTGTCAGTTTCCTTTTTGAACAACTCTGAAGGTGGTATTTTCTTAAGTTCCTCCTTAGCTTTCTGCGCTTCGAGCAGCTCTTGTTTTTTCCTCTGCTTCTCCACTTCGATTCGTTTCTTTTCTTCCCTCTCTTTCATCAACTCATCCTTGCTCACTAGCTTAACAACTGTGCGGTCTGTAATAGATATATTCCTCGATAAGCTTACAATCTTACTTGAGATATTTTTGTACAGATGATAGGGTAAGCGTTTTGCCACTATATCCCCAGATGGTAAGTGATGACGTGGGCGAAGACGTCATTTAGGCTAAACTAGAATTACTGGGCATCAAAAACATTTGCCAGATCACACTATTCGGTGCTTGGATATAGATTTTTTGTTGTTGTTCACAGATTTGAGTTCGGGCACGATCCGGGACCGACGGCTTTAAGTGCGAGCACAGAAGCGCTCAGTAGTAATGTCACTAGCGGTCACCCACTCAAGTCATGGGTGCAGCGGACGTTGCTGAACATAGTTGTTCGGGTAAAAACTACTATGCAAGCTACACTACGAGCACTTCAAAAAGTATCAAAGAGAATTCCATTTAATAACTGTTACAACAAATACTAATGTATGAAAATAAACGTAAACTGGAAAAATTATATAAGAGGGCGATGCAAATCAATAAAAAAAAAAATAAGGAGCTTGTAACGGAATATATAACAAAATATGAATTAAACAAAATGCAATCGCAATGCACGTTAGACCGAACATTAGAAAACATTATACTTTTCACATGAATGCGGTTGTTCGTGAGATTTCAAAATTTTCAACACCAATTTGGCAAATAATTGGTCGTAACATGTGAAAATTTCTGATCGTTAAGAAGTTTCTATATTATTTTAAAACAGCTGCATATAAATTTTTTTTATTACCTATCAATCAAGCAGTCATAAAAAACCTTCAGCACCAATTTATTAAAAAATATCCGTATATAATATATATTTTTTCTGAAAATTAACGACCCCCTGAAGAAGAGTTCACCTTCAAAGTGACCAGAATCATGGAATCGCCCCCTTTAGTATATATAGTGGGTAGACTGACCGGGTTTGTCCTCCAGCCTCACCCCGAGTTCAGGCAGCACGACGTCCCTGAGCGAGTCGCAGAGCGTGAGCACGGCCGCCGCCCCCGCGCCGCGCGCCGCCTCGCGGACCTTCTCGCGGAATGTGCTCAACGCTTCCAAGTACGGCATCACGTCTTCTTCTAACTGTTAACAAGAATCAACATCACTTTCCTACTCTTATTCCAATCATGTGCAGTCCAATATACTTCTCTTAACTACATAAAATAATATTAGTGCCATCCACGAAGACGCGCCCCTCTTTTTCAACAGAGGGGGTCGCGAGCTGATACACAGTTCGATGCACACGAGTAGCCTAGTTCACATTGCGTTAATCGAGGCATGGCAGGAAAGTGCTTTACGTCGATTAAGAGATCACGAAGAAGAGTGGGTCATCTTCGTGGATGGCACTATCTATACAGGACAGGAACATTATTAAAAAACATTCTAATATCTATCCTATCAAAATAGAATTCCGCTAACAATACATAGGACAACACGCAGTGATGGCTCAGTGGCATTGGGTATGGACTGCCGCGTAGCAGGTCCATGGTTCGAATCCCGCCGCGGGGTTGAGCTTCACCACATGGTGGTAGGGCATTTTGTGAATGCCCGTCTGGCAAACAACCACCCTGAAGTAAAAAACTTGTCGCCAAGCACTCTACGGTGTGTTCCAGCAGCTGCCCTTGAGAGCTAGTAAATCTAGGTTAAGCTAACAGGCTTAACCTAGAATTACTGGCCCCAACACCTAACACCTTCGACCACATCATCACTTACCATCAATTGAGATTGCAGTCAAAGGCAAGACTTACCTATCAGCAAATAAAAAAAAAACATAATAAGCATTTCTAAAACACGGTTTGCAGATAGGTTTGCCTTTGACCATAACCTCAGCTCAGATGGTAAGTGGTGATGTGGTCGCAGATAATAAACAGACAGAGAAACAACTATACTAGAGTGGGCACTGGTTCTCAATTCCAGCTGCTGTAACATTGTTAGACAAGTGGCGACAGATATTTCTACTATAGGGACTATCTAGCCAGGCGGGCGTTCGCAAAACGCCATATCACGATGCAAAGTGTGAGAGTTTCTATGTCACCCGATGGCCTCTGACATAGCCTAAAAACTGCTATTCTTCAACAATAACCGAGACCTTGCGCCTTCTCAGCACGGAAGCGTTCAGATGTAAATGCCAGTAGCGGTCTTGAATGGATTCAAGTAGTGGTCGCAAAAACATTTCCTATCCTATTACCTTGATATTGATCGGTTAAGAGATACAAGGCAAGCTGCGCTTCGACCTTAAAAATCAGTACTAATATTATAAATGCGAAAGTAACGCTGTCTGTCTGTTACGCTTTCACGCCAAAACTACAGGACCGATTTGAATGAAATTTGGTATGGAAATAGTTTGAGACCCGGGAAAAAACATAGGATAGTTTTTATCCAACTGCGCAAAAAGAGGTTAATGTTTTGCGCGATAACCGAAATACGCGCGGGCGGAGCCGCGCCCGGAAAGCTTGTATAGTAATAAATCGTTCGTATTTATTGGTATGGTAGTCGAAGGGTTGCTTTTGGTTGTCCTTAGTATATAGAAACTTTCGTAAGGACTAAGGATGCTGTTTTTAATAATTGACAAGTTGTTTTTTCTAGCTTCCCTGATCACATCCCGATGATGTAGTCGAAATTGTAGTTCAAGTAGAATTACTATCTTTCTAGGATAGCTGCCGGAAAACTTCGCTAGGTGCATGGCGATAGATTTTCCACTTGAGGTTGGTAGCTAGGTAGACGGGCATTCGCAACGTCATAACACCATGCTATAACGACCAACCGGTCAGCCATCGATATCCATAGCCATCTTAAAGCAATAACCAGTACTGACTGCTTAAAGTGCCCTCTGAAGCACGGAAGCGTCAGTAGTAATGCTACTAGCAATCACCCATCCAGGTCATGATAGCGATGGACGTTGCTAAGAGAGACCAAGCAAGCTATACCGCAAGTGCTTCTTGCTTCCCTTGTAAAATAATATAGATTTTTTTTATTGTTGATAATTAAGCCTTTGACCACAATCTCACCCGATGGTAAGTGATGATGTGGTCGAAGGTGTTAGCAGGCTTAACCTAGATGTACTGGCTCTCAAGGATAGCTGCCGGACCACACCGTTAGATGCTTGGCTACAGATTTTCTACTTGAGGGTTGTCGCTAGCCAGGCGGGCATTCGAAAAATACCTTCTACCTTCCACCGTGCGGTGAAGCTCAAGCCCGCGGTGGGATTCAAACCATGGACCTGCTGCCCGGCAGCCCATAGCCAATGCCAGTGAGCCAACACTGCTTCAAAATGTAATGATAATAATAATAGAATAGATGTAATGTAACTCACGCATCCCCCTCTCGCGTCTCCGACGGGGAAGCCTATCCCGCCGGCGGGTCCCTCTATGGCCCCGAACACGTGCAGTATGTGTGTGACGTACCGCGCGGCGGCCGCCAGCAGCGGCGAGGCGCGCGGCGTGTGGCCACTCCGCAGGTACACGTGGCATGCGCACACCAGCTCGCGCAGCGCCTCCACCGCGGAACGGGTGTCGATGTTATCTGCCAAATGTGCATCACGTGGAGACAACACAATAGGAAAACGTTGCCTTATTCAAGGAAACCATAGCTCATGTGATTTATCCCTTAATAAGACAAAAGAAGCTCCTAGCTTGTGAATTTGAAATGAACACGTCTCCATGAAAAATTGTTTTTATTGTTTAACTTTGTATCGATATATTGGGCACTAATTAGAATAATTGATAATTCTAATTATTGAGTAAAAGAAAATATATAAATACTATTATAAATTACACTAAAATAGAAAAACATTTGTAGGACACCCACAGGAAGTAATCGGGGTGAAATTTTAGCACAGCACCTATTACATTTTTAGAGCAGAAAATTGTCATCTTTTCGGGAATCAAACCCGAGTCACATATATAATGAATTAATTTTAAGTAATTAATTTACCAAAGTCCAGCAATTAGGTATTTAAAGTCACGGCAGATTATTTTCCCTACTTTTACTTTTGTTGCCTACTACTTACTCGTACAAGATCGATTGTATTCGGCCGTTCGCCGACACATTATATTACCTCACACCATCGACAAGAGTTGCAATTAGCGTATCTTCTACCAGGATGATATAGTCATTGCAAACAGTTCGGAATTCGTAATAATAACAGTAGTACAAATCTAAGCAATCAGTATATATTATAGCTAAGTAAAAGTCAGTTTCCCATGGGGTGCTGGCTAGAATTGTGACCTATTAAAGTGGTGCTACTTTAGTGTAAACCCAAGTCTCTTACCACAGAGCGCGGCGTGTACTTGCGTCTTGGTAGCGCTGAGCTTTGCCGACAGTTGCTGCTCCTCCGGGTTCCACTGACCGCCGCTGCCTTCTTGATACCCGCTACGAAGCGCGTCTTTTACTGTTAAGAAAAATTCCTGAAAATATGAAATATGAGAAATTAATTGATAATGTTATATTATTTAGTATTTGAAAATCTTGAAATAATGCACAAAGTGCAAAAATAATGTACATTATGAAAAATACCGAATATGGCATACCCACCAATGCAGTAAAAATATTTTCATATAATTAACTTTACTAAGGGTTAATGTAAATTATAGATAAAATGTTCTGTGCTTAATGTGTCCATCTGGAGTCAGTAACTGTGATTGGTATAATAGGCTTGACCACAATTACATATGACCAAAAACATGTCTGACGTAATGTGGGTGTTTATACATAGTTCCATTCTGCATATTCCTCATAAGCAGTTGGCTTCTATGTTATTAAGCTTTCAGCAACAGGAATTAAACAAAATACAATCTTATGTCAAGAGTAAACAGGCATTTTAGATGATTATAATAAATATTCGACTACGACAACCGTTTACCATCAGTTGAGATGATGATCAAGCCCTTGTCAATATTTCAAGAGAATACCATCATATATAAGGATCTGATTTATTCTGAGTAATTAAAAACTTACTATGCGATTAAAATAAGAATAGGATCGGCCTAGCGCCATGTTGTGACGTCAAAACTAGAACTTGGTACAGTGTGAAAAAAACAAACGATAAAACAGGTAAAAAATATTTTAAAAAATGAAAATCCCGACGGAAAGTTAAGTTTCGTTAAGCGGTTTATAGTTTCATTTGAAATTAAAACGCCTAATTCTATATATTTATGGAATTGTTTTTTAAAGCCCTTCATTTTTATACCCAAAACAATGGAATTGGGAGATAAAAAAAAAAAAATCTCATTATATGGCGTCTAAAATTCACCAGTTTTTTTATTTATTTCATGTACCTAGTGCCACTTGCGCTATCAAGATAAATCTAACGATATATCATATATTAAAATCGGTTCAGCCGTTTAGAAGTTATGGTGGAATAAAGAAAGTCACAAACATACTTATAAAAAAAACAAGTAATCATAGGTAGGTAAACGAAGTTGTAGGTCACATCAAAACTAATTTGAACTGATTTTATTTGTTAGTAATATTTTGTATCTTAATTTGAATCGGTAACGGAGTCAGACTCATTGTAACGGGTAACAAAAACAAATATAACAATCAACAAAATCTAATTAAACGAGAAGATCAACAAGCCCTCGGAAACGCGTCGCGTAGTAGGTACACTGACGGAGAAATAAGCCCTTGACGCCCGCGATAACATCAAACCAAGATGGCGTCTGTGCTGCCATCTTAAAAATATGATAATTTATTAAAATTAACAATTTCGGGTCACTCATTTAAAATTACGTATAAATAAATGTCGCTGCTCTATTTTTAAGTCTGTTCTGCTGATCGTACTTATATGATTGAAGTTAGCCGAGAGCCCCTATTCTGCGTCCTATTCTTATTGTAATCGCATTTTACAATGGAATATTAAAATACTTAATATTATTAAAAGTATCAAAATATATAAACATATAAATTTGTATGAAATATTTGTAAAATTTTGATTAAATACTATGAATAATCAGGAAATAAAAATCAAATCGCGGCCAATAAGAAATTACAATCTATTGCAAGTTGAATCATTATTAAAATGTTTAGCAAGCTAATTAGAATCAGACCTAGTATCGTAGTAACTATTTTATGTCTGGAATACACGACATGAATAGTTGTCTTATTATACATTTATATTACTCACATTGAACAGTTTCTCAGTCTGTATGGCCATATCCATCGTATTATCGGAATAGTCTAAGGTCTCCTTCCACCCATGTAATAAGAAGCCGATTCGTAGCTGCCTCGCAGTATGACGCTGGAGGGCATCCGAAATCGTCACGAAGTTTTTCAAGGATTTGGACATTTTGCAGCCAGCTATTGTCAAATGTCCGGTGTGAAGGAAGTAGTTCACCCAACCAGGTTCATCATAGTGAGCCTGGAAAATTTACAAACTTATTTCAACTGCTGTATTAGTTGTAGTACAGTGGGCTTAGACTTATGTCATCAGCGTTTTTTATTTTTTTTTAAATCAAAGAATTTTGGCGTCTACGACGCTCTTATGAAGGTCAATCACAAATTTTTATATCGAAATATTCTACATTGTACTGCCACAGTCAGCAAAAAAATTGTATAGAGCCACTGCGCGAAGAACGGGCAAGAAACTCGGGGCCATTCTTTTATACCTGATAGGATCTCTTGGCCACTGAGTCACCTGTTGGTCAGTCATGATGTGCTCAAGGATTGTAAACTGACTAGGCCTATGATTATTGGCTCTCAAGGACTGCTGCCGGAACACACTGAGGTGTGGCACCTGAGGTAAGGCAAGTTACTTGAGGGTGGTAGCTAGCCAGGCGAGCATTCGCAAAATACTCTTCCAGCATGCGGTAAATCTCAAGCCGGCGGTAGGAACATGGACCTGTAGGACGGCCGTATTACCACTCTGGCTATCACTGCTTTATTAGGTTCAAAGAAAAGTTAATTTATAGTACAAAATAGGTCTCGAAATAATTATAGCAAATGCTTCCTGGGACTTAATTTCGAAATCAAAGTAGATAATCATTATGAACTATGAATATTAAGTACTCAGAAAAATATGAGATAAGGTAATTTAGAAGTAAGTCTGTGTTGTTTATAGAGTTCGGCCAAATGAGTACAGCTGGAACCAGAACGTACCTCACTCTGGGCCAATTCATTATCGTGGTGCGGGAACTTAAGGTCCACGCCACCCGTGTGAATGTCAAGCTTGGAGCCGCACACGTCTGACGCCATGGCAGAGCATTCAATGTGCCAACCCGGGCGGCCCATGCCCCATGGCGACGACCACGAGGGCTCGCCAGCTTTACTGCGCTTCCATAGGGCGAAGTCATTAGCGGAACGTTTCTCACCAGTGTCATCTGATAGATCACCTTAAAATCATAATTAACATATATATAGTTTTTTCTTTTTAATTCTCAGATATATGTGTTATTAACTCGGAAGTAAATTTTTAAGAAATTCTAAAATTATATAAACGAAAATTGAAGATCTGAATGATATTTTTGTACATTTAGGAACTAAAAAGCGTTGAGAGTTATATCTTGTTTTGTGGATTCAGTATATTTTGGCAAATATTATCCTCAAAATACGTGGCAGTTTGCTTGTAATGTTAAAAAGATATACCTACCTATAGTGTAGGGTGTCGATGTCAGGCTAGGATTGCCGCCCCATACGTCTCTGTGAAAGTCGAAGGACGCGAGAAAGGCAAAAATACCAGAAGGTGGGCAGCAGCGCCCTCTATATAACTGTCATCTTAAACTGCGATCCCCAAGACGCCCTGCAAGTTTGGGGATTATGGCGAATCCCTCCTCCCGTTCTCTTTCTTATGAGAGAAGTCTTTATTCAACAGTGGACGTCCTTCGTATGATTATGACGATATTATGACAAAAACGCGATTTACCTCAATAAGGGCAGTAGCAGTGGATGAAATTAAAGGTATTATTACAGCTGATGCTGCAACACAGTAGTTATACTAAAGCAGCAGGCAGGGCTTCAATATTAGTAAGTAAGCTATATGTATTCAACAAAAATAAACATTTTGTATTTTGATAATCATTTAGCGTTGAGATTCATAATGTGACAAATGGCAGTGAGGATAATATATTTTATTTGTGAACGTCAACAGCGTTAGTAGGAAGGTTCACAAGCCATCAACACTTGGTATCCCGTTTGGGTATGACATTACACAATATATTTTCGAAATAGTTGATTTAAATAACTGCTTTGAAGAAAATTAAATGGCTCTAGCATCAGTTGGAAAAATGTAACCAAGATCCAGAACAAACTGGAAAAATTAAACCAACAAATCATGAAGCAGTTGAAAAAATAATAATAGCAACATCATAAGGACTGTCACAATGTCTGGAAGGTTGGGTAGAATTGGAAGATGCAAATATTAAGATGGATATGTAGTGTACTTAACTGGAGAAGATGAGATTTGAATTTAAAATAATTGAACAATAATTATGGAATGATTATTTAAATATGTTATTAAGCAGACATTAGCCATCTGAAGTAATACATACCTTCTCCTTCTTGTAATGATTTAGTATCTCCATAAGCTTCTGGTACTAATCTAGCATAATGATGATTTTCTCTGCTATCAAACTCGCTCACATTAAAATACACTGACCCATTAGATTCATATGCTAAACCATTATCTATTATTTTTTGTATATACTTCACTATTTGCGGCACATATTCACTTACTCTTGTTAATACATCTGGGGGTAAAACCTGTAAAATAAACATACAATTTTGGTTACATACTTATTAGAATAATTATAATTATTAGGTGATTTCGATGCGCTCATAACATAGTTTGCTTAGTCGTTCTTAATCAATCAGGTAAGTTAAGTAACATAAGCTGCGGTAAGGAGTTGGATGGGTGACAGCTAGTGACATTACTACTGAGCGCTTCCGTGCTTCATAGGGCACGTTAAGCAGACTATCCTGGTTGTTGTCTTATGATGGCAGACCTTACAGCATGGTGGTAGGGTATTTTTCGAAAGCCCGCCTGGCTAGCTACCACCCTCAAGTAGAAAATCTTTCCCCAAGCATCTAACAGTGTGTTCCAGGAGCTGTCCTTGAGAGCTAGTAATTCTAGGTTAGCCTAACCAACATCTTGGACACATCATCACTTACCAACAGGTCACAGATAGTGGTCAAAGGCTTGCCTATCAGCTATATAAAACAACTGTTAGTTTAGGTTGTAGGTTTGTGCAAAATTTTCTATACTAATAATATTTTATGATATCCAGCAGTATTTTTTTCATGTTTTTAATTTAAAAAAGCTAGTGAAGTTGCTGGCACATGGGACTAAGACATAGTATTTATGTCTTATAACCTAAGAGAGACATTTCAGTTTCAATGTAGAGGTAAGGCAGAATGCTTTCACACTAGTCTCACTTCTCATCCAGAGGTATCAGAACCAGGTCTCAACAACAAAAAACTTATTCACCAGTACATAAATGAGCTGGACTTGGAAGCCCAACTAGAAAGACAAATTTTACTTACATTTAAAGCTTTCATATCTTTATGGAACTCATCCTCCCAGAACCTAGGTAAATCTGTAAATACTGAATTGTCTGTGATTGTTGCTCCATACTGCTTGTCAAGCCAGTCTGATATAGGACTTCTTGCTGATTTTAGGAGATCACATTTTGCCTTAATTATTTTTTCCTGATAATTTTCTTTCACAGCTAGCTTAAGGGTCTCTACTGCATTGGCCATACTAGAAATAAAGTAGTAGTAAAATATTTAATAAATAAAATTTTACTGTTTAAATTGCATGCTGTAAAATGATGAAATTTACTACACCAAATACCAAAAATACCATACCTGAACACGCTAAAACTACATAGGCTGTGTCAGCCATATTTGTGCCAAGCAGTTAATAAAATATACATAGAAATTGCAGTGCAGTTATAAGAATGTCTTATTCAACTTTATTTTCTAAGGGTTGTAAGTTAAATTAATCAATATTGTTAATCTTCTTTACATAGAAAAATCAATCTTAAGAAGAAGGGTCAGCCAAAAGTTCTAGTCTCAACTTCCCAACCCTGACTCAAAGTCATTGTGACATTTACATCTAACTTTGTTAGAAGGTTTAAATGATATTGTTTACTAAGAAAGACGTAATATTAAGTAGTTTAATATATCCTGCTTCTTTATGTTATATATTGGCTGTTAGTTTACCTTAATTACGAGGGGAGTTCAAAGTTTTCCCAGATGATGTTTTTCACTAGGAAAGATGTAAGTAATATTAAGTTGTTTCACAATATATATCCACGCCTCTTTATGATAAATATTGGCTCTTAGTGTATCTTAATTACTAGGGGAGTTCTAAGTTTTCCCAGAATAAATTAATTTAGTTGCTTATTGCCTCTAAACAAGGTGAGTTGATTTGAAATTTTCTTGAGGAAATTTCCAGTTCTTCATGCAACTCGGCAGTCTTCAGGAACCATGGAGCATTGACCATGTGCATCGTAAATATTAATAACAATAGAATTTAATTCATAACTAGACGGTCTCAACTCCATTTAATACATGTGTTTTTTAAATTACTGGAAGTTGGGTTTATAAGAACCAACCTCATTGGCAGATTTCCTCTCTTTATGGATCATGATTTGTTAGATTAAGTAAGTGACCAACTCTCATGATTCCATTGAATAACATGGTGTGAGGAATACTACTCTTTTTTTTGGTAGCTGCAAAAGAATCTCTTTGGTGATTTGGTCAAATCCTGGCAGCTTTTAGTTATCAAGCATCTATTGCCCTAAGAGTTGGTTAGCTTAAGTGGTCAATACAGCTGGAAATCCTGATTTAAAATGGCTACTTGGCTGTTTTGCTCAACAGTGATATGGATAGATACATAAATTCTCATTTAGGTACCACACAAGAACACTATAAGAATTTCAGATTTTTTAGTTCTTTAGAAGCAGCAAGTAAACAAATAAATAATGGGCATATTCCATGTTTATTTGTATGATAACTGCATAATGTTTAATAGGTGATCAAAAAAAATTAAGTTATAAGATTTTTTTTAGTTGAAAATTATAATGGTCTCATAGAATTGTCATTTTTTTTAGGTAAAAACACAACTTTAATTTAGTTTGATTTTAATGAATCAAAAATGAACAAAAGAAAGAATTTAAAAGAATCTGCACACACCTTGCCGGCATAATGTGACAGATATGGGGTTAGTTAAAATAATGATGTAAGCACTATTAATTGCACAGTGTGAATAGAAATAATAATTGCAAAACAAACAAATTTCTTCAAATTATTACTATTACAAGTGTATAATATGTAAGATTACCTTTCAAGCATTTTCTGCATAACATTCTTTTTATCTGGGTCACCTGTATTTTTAACGACAGATTCATAGTAATTTATGACTTGGGTTGCATCATCTATAACATCACTTAAACCTTTCTGTTCTTTTAGGTACTTCTCATATAAGTACTTCTGTCGTGCTCGCATTATGATTTTATCATCAATATCTGTTATATTCATTACATACAGAATATCATACCCAAAATAATTGGACATGACTCTTCTAAGTATGTCAAAAGATATATAAGACCTGTAAAATATAAGAGTAACTTATTGAACATATTTCAGATATACCAGACATATTAACATAAAATAGTATTAACAACAACAACAATATATTTCAGACAAAAACAGCACATTTGACTGAAATGGATACTCAAGTACATCTATAATTTATAAGAAGTGCTGAATGTAAAATGTCAAAAAGTAAAAATATTTAGTGCTTAGGCTCTGCTTATGCAGAGCTTAGTCTTGGTTGAGAAAATATACTTTTCTTACCGTGCATGGCCCATGTGGGAGGCATCGTAAACAGTGGGCCCACAGCTATACCAATAAACTTTATTACCGTTGGCTGGTATAAAGTCTTCCTTTTGTCTCGTAAGACTATTGAACAGTTTTAGAACTGGTTTTTCCAACTTTGCCGGTGGTGACCAACTGGGTTGACTTCTCTTCGACATTCTGATTGGTATTCATAAAAAAAACCTCGTATATAAATACACTATAAGCTGAATGAACACTAAACTGTTTTCATGCTCAAAAACCTCTATAACTATATTCTCGTCTGCTGCCAGCAGCCACGTATTTTTCTGCGAAATAAAAAAGTGAGGTTGGACTGGTTGCAGTTGATGAATTGGTTTTTTTCTTCTTCTTCTTCAAAATCTGCTTGTTGTTTTCTGCCAGTGTCAAAGTGTTTCAATGTCAATGTTTTTCGAAACGTTCAATATAAATTCATTATTCCATGCAAACAACAAATTTACAGTATTTCTACTAAAACTGCTTCGTTTTAATTTCCACATCATCTTGATTTTCAGTTCAATCTTTATTTTTAAAATCGTACATATTTTTATTGAATATCTATAAATGGTCACGGGTACTCGTTATGTTTCTTTTTTGGCGAGGAAGTGTAAAAAATATACACGTTTTAATGTATTAAAAAAAAACATAAAAGGTACCATCATAAGAATTCAAATGAGTACCTACTAAATAGGAGTTAAAATATGTAAAGTCAGCTTTATCTGCATCAAGTCGGCCCTGACGTCAACGATAGGGGCCGCTGGTCTAGCTTAATCTAAAGCGCTTGCTTGTAACGCACGAATGAAAATACTGTGTTAATACTGTATCATCGTCGAATTCACGCTGCAAAGATGAAATGTTGAATTTTATCTTGCAAAATTAGTTCTAATCGACTGATTAAGGCAGCCAATGGCATTAATACGTTTATGTTTTTTATTTTAATTACATAAATGTGTGAAATGTAATTAATTTTAAACTAGCTTATCGCGCAAAAACATTAACCTCTTTTGCGCAGTTCTATAAAAACTATCCTAAGGTTTTTCCCGGATCTCAAACTATTTCCATACCAAATTTCATTCAAATCGGTCCAGTAGTTTTGGCGTGAAAGCGTAACAGACAGACAGACACACAGAGTTACTTTCGCATTTATAATATTAGTACTGATGATTGAAAAATGTACTTTTATAAAATAATATCATATTAATGCCTTACTCGGTTTATTAACTCAAATATTTCGCTACTTACTAGATGACAGGATCACAGATCTAAACTGAAACCATAGTATATACAGATTAAATACCATATAACCATTAAAAAATATTAATATTATAGGGTTGCGTCATCGTTAATATATTTAATAGCTAATTGCATAAATACCTAAGTCATGTTTGTAGTACAACGTAAGTTGAACTATAAGTGTCGCGCCATCCCGATACGATGACTCATAAGAAAAAAAGTAAAAATTAGAGTCAAATATCATACCTATGTCATGTTGGCTTAGCGGTTAGGGTATACCCCGGCTATATCGGTGGATGGCGCCGGTACGAATCCCGTATATGACTAGAATATTTCCTCTCGTGGTAATTTTGAAATTAAAGGAGCATACGTGATTGCATAAATAAAATATTGAAATCATAGACTTGCGCCCGTCGGTAAGAAATTGTTGAAAATGCTAATTTTTCGTAGAACGTCCCAAAACAAATGCTCTATGTGAGTATCCGTTTGTAAGTAAGGATTTATCTATTTCAAAATTAAAATTGTACCTCTCGACAGAACTCACGCTTACAAGCAAATCGGAACTATTAAGAGCAAGGACAGCTTGAACGAAATTTCAGTTCATCTGTTTTCAATAATAGGGCGTTCGTTTTGAGATTATAGTGTTTGTTACGGTTTCAAAATTGGCACTTGTATCTAAGCGTTTAGTCTCAGAAAGCAATCTTTGATAATTTTGCAACTTTCGTTTAGCAATGATTGACCCCGAATCGAACGAATATTAACTTTTCTTGACAATAGCTGTCATTCTCAAAAAATATCGCGCGCGTGTGATTTGGTTTACAATGAACGAGTATTTTTTTTTCTTACAGTCTAACCTATGTGATTTAATAATGGCGTCGCTAATCAATCAGTACCTTTCACTTGCACACCATAGACAATTAGACATCAATAGTGTGCAAGTAAGATGTAATTATTACCGGCGCCATTTTAGTTTCGTTTCTTTATAACCAGGTTATAATATCCGATTTCCACAGAAAGAAAAATAGTACGTATATCGTGTATCGTCGTATCGTGTAGGGTCACCGCCAAACATTATTTTAAATTGCATGACGAATTATTGAAGGAAATTGTACACAAGAACTACAACCTTCTTCCTCCATATGATCATTCAATCTCTATGAGTTCGTGAAAAAATAAAATGTATTATGTGACAGTTCTGTCAACTATATAAAAAAGGTGTCAATTCGTAAACATGTATGTTTTATAACAAATAAACTTAAATATGTGTATTTCTGCTCAAACAACGTTTTTCCGTTAGTGTTTTACATCCCGAGTAAGGCTAACCACCTTAGTAAATCCGCTACACGTAAGAAACTACTAATACGAATGCCTGTAACACGGTAATGTTATCTATATTAACTATGTTATATAAATAATAACTCGGCTCTGCCGTTGAAATAAATACCTACAGCCGCGCTGTACTTAAACATGCGATAAGGCTACCCGCCTCCAGCATTTTAATTACATTTGCCTACTTTGTGTTTCCATTTAGTTTTGTGATTGTAAATATATACTTATTTTTATGTAAACAAATATTTTTTTTGTGAAATGGACAGAAAGTGTTCACTAAAAATGCGAGTTGCTTTTTTGACTAGTTGGTAGATTTTAAAAAAACCTTGTTTATATTTGAATATAACTTCATTCTTTAAAATTTGCGACCGAAAAATATTTGTGAGACGTACGAAATTAACCCTTTGACACCTTCTACTCAACACAAATTGACATTTAAATAACAGCCAAAAACACGCGAAAAAACGATTTTTAGGGAAAACTTTAATTACTTCGGAAATACTATGCCGTTTTTCTTGAAATAAGAAGTAACATACACTAAAAACTACGTTTTATTTCTTTATGTTGCATGTAATGTGGTTTTGTATATAAAACTGCGTAAATTACCCTTGATAAGTCTAGTTCCCGCCAAACACACTACCGTTGAAGCACCTTGGTTACAACTGTAACCAACAGATTATATGATCATTTTTCTTTGCTTATGATTTTGACCCTGACATACTCTTTGCAGAAATACTACATTTTATCTTGTGCATTCTATGGGTATTGAATAATCTTTGCATGAATAGCCCTGCCTAAACTAAAATAAACAAAGAAAAAAAAAAGTCAATTTTCGACACAAAAATACTTGTTCCATGGTTCGATCCATGAAGGGTCTCTTACATTTATAGCATAAAAATATATTAGACTCACTTTGTCTTTAACAACCGTCCATTCGTCACTGCGGCACAGTCGCGACTGTCTGCGTACCGAGCGCAGGCCGAGATCGATGCGCGTAGGTATAGCTCGCGATTTGTCCGTTTATATAAAGTTGAAACTCTGTATAGATAACATTACCGTGCCTGTAATATGGTACAAACATTATTCCCGAGTTTTCCTCGTAACTGTGATACTCAACTGTGTTGTTTTCACAAGTGACACGTTCTAATATTTTTGCATATTGGCTGATGTTTTAATTCAAGCCTTTGTTGGATAAAGCGCTACAAGTGGATGGGATGCGCCTAGGGAATAACCGTTGAAATTTAAGTTGTTATATTAATTGAATTTTGGTATTTAGTTTGGTATAAATAATTTTATTTTCTCTGATTAATAAAGCACAAAAGTTATAAAAAAAAACTATTAAAATTTATTTAGCCGTAAAGACGCAACAAAGAAGATTATGTTTTAATTTTAATAATGTACAACACGAATATTATTAAAAAAAAACTGCAAACTAAAGGCTCTTCGACAGTGACAGTGGGTTACGTTACGATATTTAGGAAGGAAACCTCGGACCAGAAGGTCGTTCGGAACCTTGGTTAGAACGCACTCGAAGTGCAACTTTTCACTCTAACCTTCGAGTAGAGCGCAACTTTTTAACCATCAAAACGCTCGCGCTCGTTAAAATGTTGAATCTTTTACTGACGTGACCTTAACATTTCTTGTTGAGTGAATTATGAGTTTCGTAATAAATTGTATAAATTCGTAATATTTATATTATATATTTATCGTCATTCATCATATATTAGATTTATGTATCTGAATTTTAATTATCTAAACATAATTTATTGTTCACCACCGTCTACCTCTTCTCTAATTTCTGTCCATCCAAAGGTTGTGTGGAAGAAATCGCTTCATAGCGATAAGACCGCCAATTGTACTACCCTAGAAAATAAGTTTTAATAAGTGTTATTTACTTCTACTTTGGTAAACAATAAAGAATTTTTGTATTGTATTGTATTGTAATTATAGGCACTCTTTTATATTTTGCAGATAATGGTAGTTATTGCTTTTCAACATCATAAAACATCTATATATTTTGCTAGTTCCCTGCCAAAAACGATATTTGAGGTTATAAAACAACTGAGCCGTTCGGAACCTCGGAGTAAGTTAAATCAACCAAACGACTACATAGACCCTGAGGCTTGGAACGCGGCCTGGCCCAGTAAATAAACTCACTCACACAGTCGCAGCGCAGTTAACTAACACAATCATTTCTAAATACAACGCAAACAAATACATAATAATATTACATACGGCACGCACACACATCCCTCTTTTTCGCACACAAACAAATAAACCTTGTAGTGTAGCCGAAAGTGGACATTTAATTTTCGATATTTGTGTATTTTTAGCTTTGTGGTTACAAGAAGAAGATTATTTGTACACATAATGTTTCTCTGTGTATGCAAATGTTTAAATGTAACACTTGAAAGTAATAAAATCGAAGATAATGTGGATATTGGAAAACTGGAGCTTACGTCCGTGGAACAAAGGGATTTATTTTTCAGCGAGGTACTGTCGGTAAACATGTCTTGACCTTGAAGAGGCATTCTTTGCTTCCTTGGTTTTACTTTATATAGGTCACTAATAAACAGAGAGCTAGAATAACATAATATTCTCCTAATCTTATCTGTTACGCAGTTCTGTATCTAAATAATAGGAAGTAGGTAGACCAATAGGGAGGTATTATGTACCTAACAATGTGTTTGTGTATATTATTCCTTTATTATTGATGTTTTGAAACTACATATTTATTCAAAATTAAGTTTTTTATCATGTCGTTAGATGTATTTTCTGAAGTTTTTTACCTTCAAACTAGCTGCGATCCGCGGTTTCACCCGCCTAGACCTTGAAGGAATATGATCATGATGATGAAAACTACTTTATGTAGTTAATCCAGGTCCTTAACTCATGTCCTACTACATATTCCAAGTTTCATCCAAATTAGTTCAGATATATCAGATTATAAATAATAGTATATTCAGTGTGTTCCGGCAGCATTCCTTGAGAGCCAGTAAAATTAAAGGTACATAAGACTTAACATCTGTATGTCTGAGTGTGAAGAGTGCAGTGCAATTCGTCTCTTGTGACGAAATGCATCTGTTATAGGCGGAGGTTAGTCCACCTAACATCAAGTGGGCGTTGCGCTTGTTTCATCACAAACACATAAAAAAATTAAGTTGTGACAATCATACACACTCTCAAACTTGTTCTTAAAAATGAATAGTATGATGTACGAGTCAAAACCTACTCTTATTTATGTAATTATGTATTGTCTTATAGTTATGAAACAATTGTAATTTAAATACTTAGTACATCATACACTGGCCACACTAAAAGGCCATTACACTTTCCTAAATTCAAAGCCTGAATGTAGAATTCAGGAAAGAAAGACATTTTGGTGCTTCTGATTACACTACTCATCAACTTTTTAACTCAGTTTGAACATAAACATTCATGTGGACATAAGTCATGTTGAAATGGTACCAACTCTATAAAAACATCTGAAAATTGGGGTTGATCTAGGCCTAGGGCTGCCATCACCTAAACCACCGATGCCGGACAAAATCTTAAAAAACCTGGACATTCGGGTGAAATTGAGATTTTTCCCCGGACACCCATAAAAACAAAGTTCATATATTTTTTTCATTTATATGACTTCTTTGCGCAAAAACTACAGAGCTACACACATAATTATTCACTCTTATTTTTCTGAGGCAATCTGGTGATAAAAATCATGAGGATCAGTGTTATTTGGTATCAAATTAGAAATAAATCATAATTATTGGTTTAATAAATAATCTTTACTTTGAAAACTATCGCGAATTTTATCCATATTAACTTTTTTATTAGCTGTTTCCAAATAAGTTAATAAATAATCAATAAATTAGTAACTAGTTAGAAACTATAAAGTAGTATCAAATTTTTTTTTAGCCATCTTGTTGTTTTACTTAGATTAAGTACGCAAACGGAAAACTTTTTTTTTGTATATTAAAAGTTAGTAACAAGTTTAAATTTTGACGAGCTCAAGATCTTTTTATTTTACAAATTTACAAATATACGGGAAGAATAAATATGGTCATGTGCGGTCCCGCTAATATATATATATATATATTAGGTTATATATACCGACTGAGCTAACATGACGGTCAGATCAGAGCATACCTCGGCTAAAGGGGTGGATGACGCGGGTTCGAGTCCCGCACATGATTATAATTTTTCCTCTCGTATATTTGTAATATTGGAATGTAATCCGCAAAGAATGCGTTATTGCAATCATAAAAATATTAAGATCTTTTTATTTATTTCGGTATTTTTCAGATGTTCAAATTTTTGCCAAAGTGGTCTAACTTTTCCATCAGGAATTCGGAAAAGTCAAAGCCACTCCACATCCTTATATTTATACTTTATTTCTATCAGAGATGAAACCATGTGCTTTTAGTGAGTTTTTCTCCTTCGTCCATTGCCGCGGGACTAGCGAATAAACGCACAATGTAACTTGACTTGCCAACTAATATCAAGATTATAATGTTTTCCCCAGATTTCACTAGACGTTTTTAGCGCAGGTAATGAGAAAAAAGCGCTAAAGACCATAGAAATATTCTAGACCTAGCACCAAATGCGCCAAAACGGCAACACAGTGTGTGAATGATCGGGGTCGGCGGCAGTTCTCTATGGTGGAGGTCGGCGCGGCGCGGCGCGGGGGACGTTCTGTTGTAGATTTTGCAGCGCCCGAGTAAACTTGTATGCAGCTTAAGAATGAATTTTCAATTCAGATTTGTTTCAATCGATTGCTTATATAGCTATCAATCCGGATTCCCTGGACACTTAAATGTCCGGGTTTTCCCCGGACACTATTTGAAAACCCCTCCCGGACGCCCCCCGGACGCCCTCTAAACTAGGACAAATCCGGGGAAACCCGGACGGATGGCAGCCCTATCTAGGCCTGACTACTCATGAAACTAATGATGTTAGAAGTTACGAAAAAACTGGTCAAGTGCAAGTTGAGCCTCACTCTTTTATAGGGTCCACATTTCAACAGCCAGTCAAAATAAATGTTTGTTGGTTTTGATCACAGCTTAAAAAATTACATTTCAGGTCAGGACTTTCAGATATTTCAAATTCAAGTTTGTTCATTCTTGTAACTAACAAACTCGCTATAGTTTTCTAAGTGAAGAAACTAACAACCTATTTTTTGTTAGTTAGTATTGCTCATTCTTGTTAGTTACCAAAATTCTTTAGATCTAACATGTTGCAAAACTGGTATTAATTTGTCAAATTGCAGTCCCCATTCTTTATTTTTATAGATATAAAAATTGTTTCCGGTCTGTTAGGACTGATTCGTATATTGTACTATTCTCATTTAACACAAATTTCAAAATTAACTTTCTCCAAAATGATATAATAACATACTTTTTATATATCAGTGTATTCGAAAATACCATGTAAAAACTGTCCCAACGCTACCTGACAATAAAAAAAGACGCTACATGTGCCCAGTTCCTAAGTATAAGTGCCTTATCGCCTGGAGACACTATAATCATTTAGCTCCTAAGCTATATAACAATTTCAATAACAACAAAAATAATTTTTGGAAACTTAATCTATATAAACTTAAACCATTATTAATAAAATGGCTGCAGAACAAAAACTATGAGGATACAGAAAACATGCTCGTAAAAAATAAGTAACATTCTTTCATTGAACATACTCTTTAATAATAATATATGAAAATACACTAATGAACACACCCTCACACACACACACACACAAAAACTCATATGATAATGTATAATTTTGTCTGAGCGTATTAAATATTTAGTGCAAAATTTTTCGGGGAAGACACTGCCCTGCTGCAACACAGTAATTATACTAAAGCAGCAGGCAGGGCTTCAAAATTAGTAAGTAAGCTATATGTATTGAACAAGAATAAATATTTTGTATTTGTATTGTATACTTACTAAATAAAAGCTTTTTATGAAATATGTATATATATATATATATATATATATATAAGGTGACTATTAATTCATCAACAATACTGTGGGGGATGGTGTAGAATCGATAACTGAATGTTATCCACTCATAATTAATTTTCACATAAACAAAATTTATACTAACTATTGCCTAAGGTGTGGCGCGTTGACTTTGAGAAAGATAGCGACGACAACACTCGCGGCCGCTGTGGACTAGACTCACACTTATACACACATTCTAAGTACTCTAACGCATTGCGAGGGCAATGAACTCGGTAGGTATACACTATCATTCTCAAAGTCAACGCGCCACAGCTTAGGCAATAGTTAGTATTAATTTTGTTTATGTGAAAATTAATTATGAGTGGATCACATTCAGTTATTGATTCTACACCATCCCCCGCAGTATTGTTGATGAATTAATAGTCACCTTATATATGTACTATTCTCATTTAGAACAAATTTCAAAATTAACTTTCCCCGAAATGGCTATTCATATATATGAATAGCCATTTCATAAATTCATTCAACATTCATCAAAATAAATAATTAAACCCCTGTACCGTGATTCGAAGCATAAACAATATGAGAATGCCGTACACTTTACCTCTCTTTCTTTCCCTGAAACGTGTACGTGTTGCTGTCTCTGTCGCACAATCCCTCCACTTGGCCAGGCTGGAACAGCGCTGTGCGTGTTACATTTCGTCATTGGCGTCCTTTACCTCGCCGAGTGCACACGTCTGAAGACTGCTTCTCAGGTATGTTCTACTCTGTGCACATTCTTTCCTAACGGTTTTCCGTTCGAAATTTAAATTTGATATTTTTCTTTCCATTGGGATTTTATTTTATTAACGTGTATGTATTTTAGCTGTACGTAAAATAATGGATAAGGAAGCGGGGCCTAGTAAGAGGGTAAGCCGGAATTCAACATCGTCGGTGTCATCCGATCCTTCCATGTCTTCCCCTCGAGGAAAAAGAAAGCATAGACGCAATCGCAAAAGCCGCCACGAGGCCCTTCTTAAAACATTAATCAGTGAAGTGAGTGAATTACGCAACCAAACACGTGCGTCACAACAAAGAAACACGTGTGATTCGGATATACTGGAAATAAATCCTAACGAGTGCTTTAGTGAAAATTGTAGCGATAGTGAATGCATCCGACACGATTTCTCTGTAGATGTAGGTACCACTCTTAAAGAAGGGGCGTGTATTAAAACAAGCACAGATGATATCAACAAATTAAAACGCTTGCAGAGATTTGGCTCCTCAGAATGGAATGAAATCCGTTTTGCGGAGGTACAAAAATTATATATTAGCGCGCCGGGCTACACCCAACTTGAATGCAATGATGAAATTGCATGTTTCGATCACGCTACAGACCTATCATATGCTGAGCGATCGTATGCGGCCTTGACAAAGGCTGTTGTGAAACAACAAGAAGCTTTTCAGGAAGGCTTTCGTGACTTTTTATCCTGGGCCCAGAGAATCTTACCCATGGTAAAATTTGCGATAAAATCAATGACCTTTTCACAAAAGGTGATTATTGCAAGATCTCAAATAATATCCTACAGTTAACTTGCGGACGCAGTGCAGATTTAGTGGAACAAAGGCGATCAAAAATTTTAAATAATGTCAAGGATCCCTTAGTTAAAACTATGTTACGGAAAATACCACCATCGTGTCATAACTTATTTGACGCTGAGCAATTCACAACAGCACTCGATAAAGTTGGTGGGGTCAGAAAGGCTTTTTGGACGAGATCTGGTAAATCGGCTGCGCAAGCTAATTATTACCAACCCCCCCAGCCTGCGCAAGGCTGCTCACATAACAACAACATACCCGCACAGGGTAACACTCGTAAAGGGCCCAGGCCACAACCGTGTTGTCATGAACACAAACCAGGTTCCACGCAGGGCCACGGTTTTAATCATTCACGACCAACATCCCAAATAAACGATCGTGGTAATTTTCGTGGTAGAAGAGGAGGACAGAAATACACAACGGCACAAAGAGGAAAACGTAACGCTTCACCATCCTGCCGAGATTCACAATATAAGCGACGTAAATATTGACTCGAGGCCCTTCAGAGCTGGACAACTAAAGAACTTTGTAAACAGGTGGAAAGATCTCGGTGCACCGAAGCATATCTTAAACATAATCAGCGGATATCGCATTCCGTTTGTAGCAAAACCACCCTTAATAAAGACACACCTGTCCAGCTCTGCAAGTTATCAAACTCCCATTACTCCAGAAATGACAACAATTATGTCTCAAATGGAACTGGATCTTGTATTGGAGGTTGCGCAAACCGGTCCAAGCTTTTTATCCAAGATGTTCCTAAGACCGAAAGGGGACGGCACATGGAGGCCGATTTTCAATTTGAAAGAGCTAAACAACTATGTCCATACACCAAATATTCGTCTAATATCGATGTACAAAGTACCAGACTTCCTTCAGGACAAGGATTGGCTTGTCAAAATAGACATATCACAGGCATACTTTCACGTACCGGTTGCCCAAGGACACAGGAAGTTTCTCGGACTGATTTACAATCAAAAACTAATGCAGATGACATGTCTTCCCTTCGGGTTAAGCTCAGCTCCGAGTGCCTTCGCCTCGATAACGGCATGGATTGCACAAATACTAAGGGACAAGGGCATGCGAGTTCTAATATATCTCGACGATTTTCTGATCGCGCACCAGAGTCGATCAAGTTTAATCAACCAGGCACAATACGTGATCCACCTACTCCAGTACTTAGGTTGGCAAGTCAATTTAAACAAGTCCATCACCAACTCTCAAAAGAAAGTCGAATACCTGGGAATAACTTGGGATCCATGGAACAACCTAAAAAAGCTACCAGCGAAGAAAACTGCAAATATAATGGAGGTAGCTCAACAAGCTCTCAACTGTCAAAAATTGAGCTACGAGGAGAGCATTTCAATTCTGGGCCTTCTAAATTTTGCCAGTTTCGCTGTGCCACGAGGTCGCTTGCATATACGCGAGTTACAAAAACACAACCGAACGATACCGCAAAACAATCACCGATATCCATTGACTCCACAAATTATGTTGGAACTTCAAAAAAAGAAAATTGCAAAAATCCATCAAAACTCCATGCAAATCCACCGACCCACTTTCTGACAACCGATGCCGCGCGGTTAGCTTGGGGAGCTCGTCTCGACAATATGGACCTGTCCGGACCATGGTTGGATCGAGAGAAAAATCTTCACAGCAACCAAAAGGAACTATTGGCAGTGTTTAAAGTATTGAAACTCAAGAATCGCGACCTTGCGAATCAAACAGTTCTTCTACAATCCGACAACAAATCGGTACTAGCATATCTGCGGAACGAAGGGGGCACAAAATCAGAAGCTCTAATGAAACTGACTTACAAAGTGTGTCATATATTAGACAGTCACAATATCAATCTGATAACTCACCATATACCGGGGATATTCAACAGCGAAGCCGATCACCTGTCACGGCATATGGCGTCTCCAGAGTGGCATCTGCTCCCAGAAGTGACCAAGATAGTATTCGCGAAATGGGGAGTACAAACGATAGATCTGTTTGCCTCTCAAATAGCGCACGTAGTAAAACCATATTGCTCCATAGATCTGACGGACAGGGAAGCTCTCTTTCACGACGCGTTTGCTCATCAGTGGGACTTTCATCTAGCATGGGTATTTCCACCTCCTTGCTTGATGCCCAGAGTACTGAATCATTTGAACAAAGCAAAAGGCACATACCTAATAGTAGCGCCGAGATGGGACCGTTTCTTTTGGAGGCCAGATATCAAGCGTCGAGCCCTAGACTCCCCATTCACGATCCGATATCCACAGAAAGTACTCATAGATGCCTCGACAGGTCATCCCCTTCCTCGAGCCAAAGAAATGACTCTGGAGATGTGGGGGTGGTCAAAAGAGTTAACTGGATGGACTCCCGAACAACTTCAGTTTCTAAAAACTTCATGGCGATCCTCTACATTGCGGACTTACAAGCCAGCATGGACAAAATGGGTTACATGGGCGAATACAAACAGTGTCAAAACGTACAGTCCGACGGGACCAGAACTTGCACGATTTCTAATAGACCTTCACATAAAAGAAAAATTAGCTTACAACACAATACTACTGCATAAATCAGTAGTCGTTACCATGTGTAGCTCTAATTCAGCCAAATTATCAGAAAACAATGTTGTCAAACACGCCTTAAAAGCTATAGCATTACAACACCCGAAGACAAGTAAGCTACCGGTGTGGGATATTGATATTGTCATTAAATTCCTTGAAAAAGCAAATGTGAACACAATCAGCTTGTATGAAACATCAAGACATATCGCTACATTACTTCTGCTATGCTCTGGAAGAAGAGTACATGATTTAACCCTCATTCGCATAAATTCTGATCATTGCATAATTAATGAAGATAATATAATATTTTGGCCAGAGTTCGGTTCCAAAACAGATTCGGCAACGTATCGGCAATCGGGATGGAAGTTGTTGTCTAATAAAGATAACCAGATGTTGGACCCTGTGTTTTGGATCAAAAAAAAATTATCAAGATATCGGCAAAACGGCGTGAAACTGCCCAGTCAAATAATCTATTCCTGACTGCGTGTGGAAAACCTAAAGCTGCATCAAGAACCGTAATAGCTGGTTGGATAAAATCAACCCTCTTATCTGCAGGCATTTTAGCTACTCCAGGAAGTATCCGGGCCGCTGTAGCTTCTAAGAGTTGGATAGACAATGTACCAATTGATGACATTCTCAGTCGTGGTAATTGGAGAGCTGGAAATACATTTACAAAATTCTATAGACGTCAGATTTTGTCAACGCAGAACAATCCAATCAATAGATTATTCGAATCTGTTACTTAATTATAAACTGTAAATAAGATTATTAACCTGATATTTGAATTAATTTGTCAATTATTCTGTAGAAGTTTCAACTGATATTTTGTTTGCCAACAATCATTGTTTTCGTTCTTAACTATAAACTGTACCTTATAACTACTACACTGCGTTATTCAAAGGTTTAATAAATGAAAGACATTCTCGTACGCATACTTTTATTTGTGTATATTTGTATAATACGTATCAATAAAACATCCTATTAGGCCATAGAGATAACTAATTACGAATTGGTTGCATACCTTCAGTAAACACTGCACACTTGTTTGTTTGATATAATAATTATGTCACACAATCACAAACTGAATTATATCTAACGTTATATATATATTTTTCTTTTTTCCTTATTGTGAATAAGTGGACCTAGCCACATCGATTTACCTCACATTGGCGTCCTCCACGGCCAGGCGATAATAAACACTTCTCATATTGTTTATGCTTCGAATCACGGTACAGGGGTTTAATGAACGTGTTTTACCTACCAATAAAACACATATTAAACCACTTACCTGATTCGAAGCATAGTAAAATTGCTGCCTGGCATAAACAAATGAGCGCAATGACGAAATGTAACACGCACAGCGCTGTTCCAGCCTGGCCAAGTGGAGGGATTGTGCGACAGAGACAGCAACACGTACACGTTTCAGGGAAAGAAAGAGAGGTAAAGTGTACGGCATTCTCATATTGTTTATGCTTCGAATCAGGTAAGTGGTTTAATATGTGTTTTATTGGTAGGTAAAACACGTTCATTAAATTGATACTCTACTTACTAAATAAAAGCTTTCATATAAAGCTTTTATTTACTTATTTTTGCTTTTACTTACTAAATAAAAGCTTTCATATAAAGCTTTTATTTAGTAAGTATGTTATTATATTCATAATTTTACAATTTAATTATTTATTTTGATGAATGTTGAATGAATTTATGTGTTATTTTACTCAAAATAAATGAATTTGAATTTCAAATGTAACTGACACTTAATAGTGCTAGTTCCCACCTAATAAACCAATTATACAGCACATTGTATGTTCTTATGCAATTTTTTGGACCTCTGCAGTGAAAACAAGGATGATATACCTAGCTGTTTAATCAAATTGTTGTTGAGTATGAAACTTGGGTTCATCTTTATAAACCAGAGTCCTAGTGAGATTTCCTTTAGATAATTTATGGTGATAGTCTTTTGGGATTACAAAATGATAACTATAAGAAAACATTTGAACCCTAAACAGGATTTGAACCTGAGATTTTTGTACCATACCATATATTATGAGCACTTACAATATATATTTAGATTTTTCACTTCTACATTATATTACATATAATTTTATTTCTAAGCTCTAGCCTCTTCCTTTGCAATGCTAAGTAATTGGTCTCTAAAACATTGCTAAATATTAATTCTTACACCTGTGTAACCACAAACTTTAATAGTTTTTGTTATTCTGTGTTCTGTGATGTTAAGTTGCCAGTGAAACACAGTAAGTCAAATCAATAGTAACAAACACTTGATAAAATCTGATTATAGTCGTTGGTGTCATGTTCCCCGAACACCTTGAAGCTTGAAGTGGTGCAGCATGCATTGGTAGGGCAGCGTGTGGTGGGACGCTGCACTCTACACTCATGCCTAGCTTGTGGACAGACCACCCATGCCATACTGCAACAGAATAATGGACTGAACATGGCACTTTTGCCGAAATCTATTCAGGTATATTGACTAAAAAACCTTTTACTATTTACTAACCAACATTAATTTATTGCATCACTACTAAATTTAGCTTTGTGTAATCGGTCATAATAATATATGCTTTAAACTGTATTCATTTCAGACTACACAAGACCGCATAAATGTTTTGAAAAATTCCAACAATTACTCTCCAGTGTTCAATCTGCTTGTGCCAGAGGTTACAAATGATGTGGAAATGAAGGAAAATGTGGACACAAACAATTTGATCTTAACTGAAAAAAAAATCAATCCGCCAATGCATCAAGTTATTGGCATGTTAAGTAAACATATGAATCAAACGTTGCAGTCTCAGTTAGAAGCTGTAGAAGAGACTGTGAGACAGTTCAGAGATCAAAAATATGCAGAATTTGAAGCTTACAGAGAAAGAGCACAAAGAGATCATAAAATTTTAGCAAGGTAAGTTTGGCAAGGTCATAGCAAAGAGCTATATGCAACACTTGCAGCTCTTCTCTCACGTCGCCAAGCACCTAACGGTGTGTTCCGGCAGCTGTCCTTGAGAGCCAGTAATTCTAGGTTAGCCTGAACAACATCTTCGACCACATCATCACTTACCATCAGGTGAGATAGTGGTCAAAGGCTAACCTATCAGGCATAAAAAAAAAATGTGGCTAAAATCTATTTGCAAATCTGGTTGCATAAAATTATGATAATACATGTGTTCAAGCATATAGAGCTACTTCTGTTTCCCCAAAAAAAATTGTGCAGATGCCATTATTACCACAGCGATTATTGATGGAGAATCCATCTCTGGTGGCCACCCCCAAGACCAATGTGGATTTGATATGCTTATTTTGGAGGGTGGAAACTGTAATCAATTCTCCATCAGCTGCTCAGGTCAAATGAGGCAAGAGGTTTATGTCAGTTTATAACATGCTGACCATGAATTTGTGTACTATGGAGTCTCTGTTCCGAGCTGAATACCATCCATTACCACCTGGAGACTGCTAAGCTTTGTCTCTCAGAAACATTTCTTTCCTCACCTACCTGGGGTACAAACTAGTACATTCCTTTTACCACCTTACCACATGGCACCTTAGCAATCTTAAAGGATGTGGGCAAATTTTTTCACGACTTCACTTTGGCATATGATCTGACACAAATGGTCACCTCTCTGATGTAATTCCTGATTTGTGACAAATGTATATTCATAAGTAAACATTTAAAACAAAAAAAGCTTAAAATATGAAGTCTAATGTTGTAAAGCTAATGGTACGGAACCCTGCGTGCGTGAGTCCGACTCGCACTTGGCCTTTTTTTTTTAATGATATTGTGTTGTTTGTGTGATAATGTGTTATTGTGAAGGGCGCAGTGCACACAGTCACATGACCAAATGAATCTGTTAAAGGCAGAGGTTAATCCGCTTAGCATCAGGTGGGCCTCGTGCTTGTTCCGCCGCAATTACATAGAAAAAAAATAGTCAATGGTACCTTTGTTTAATTTATTACAGTATCGTAAGCAAGGCGCGCAGCAATATGGACAACAACAGTTGGAGCATAGAAACAAGCTTAAAGAATGGCCCCCCCTCGCCACAGCTACCTCCCCTACAGAGAAGAAGACTGTCCTCTATCAAAGATGCCAAAAAAATTCCACAGAATATTGTTAAGGTAATTAAAAAGGTCTTGAACCAACCATCCTACCAAACTTACTTTTTAGTAATATCATTTTTAGGGTTCCGTACCCAAAGGGTAAAAACGGGACCCTATTACTGAGATTTCGCTGTCCGTCCGTCCGTCTGTCACCAGGCTGTATCTCAAGTACGGTGATAGCTAGACAGTTGAAATTTTCACAGATGATGTATTTCTGTTGCCGCTATAACAACAAATACAAAAAGTTGGCCAAGTGCGAGCGGACTCGCGCACGTTAAAACAAAAAAAAGGTTAAAAGTCTAATGTTGTATAGCTAATGGTACGGAACCCTTCGTGCGCGAGTCCGACTCGCACTTGGCCGATTTTTTTATTTTATGATAATGTGTTTCGAAAAAGTTTCTGCATGACTGCACTGCATTCGTAGTTCCTCTCGTATTTGGCCCAGTTTACCACTGGTCCTGACTTTATTAACTGGAGCGCGGCGCAGAGGTGTGGTCGTTAATTATCTACTACACAGCGGCCACGTTCATGCCCCAGCGGGAGGAGCATCGAACGACAGAGACCCCACAGACCCGATCCGATCGACCAGTAGAGCGCGCGCGTTCACTTTACAATTTGATTTTTGTATTCGTCAAAAATTCCGATGAAAAATAGACTACAGTGGTGAATTATCACACATTATCACAGCAGTATTTGCATACTACTGCTTGGAGGAGAGAGGAGAGAGAAAATATCTTGTCAACACTTCAGCGGTACCTAAACGGTCTTGCTCGAGAAGCCAACCACCTGTTAACTTTTACACTCGTTAGTTAACTGCTGTGTCATTTATATGTGTGTTCTTTAAAATCTTTATTGAAAAATTAATATTTATGGTGACAGGTTCTGTCTTTTGGCTCTGGCGCCATTATTTTTTTTTAATAACCTAAATCTAATTTTGGTTTATACGTTTTTACGTAGCTATTTTATAAGCATACATACATAACATAACGCCTCTTTCCCGTAGGGGTAGGCAGAGACCACAGATTTCCACTTGCTACGATCCTTGCATATCTCTTTCGCTTCATCAATCCTTTCATACACGAGCGTCGGTTTAGGGTACTCCTGACCTGTCCTTTTTTTCAAAACGTCTTCAATTTGATTTCGGAACGTTCGTCTAGGTCTTCTCTTCCAACACCTTCGTTTATAAGCAATCTAATACTAATAAATAAAATATAGAAACAAATTTTATTTCAAAATGTAATTCTTATTTTTCTTCTTTCAGACTTCTAGAAATCTACCCCAAGAAGATGATTCTCTGGACGCTGAAGATCTTTTTGACTTAGAAGGCATGGACTCCCGTAACCATAATAACGTTGGTTCAGATCTGGACGATTATGAAGATTCCGATCGTAAGTGTTATGCTTGCTTCATTAGCGTTACGGTCCAAAGCGTGCTTTCGTATAGTCAAAATAATTGAAATGACAAAGTACTAAAATGTCATATAATATTTTAAAAATACTACAAAATACAAACATATTTTATACTATAACTTTGCATGATGATTGCATATTGAAATAACTACATATATGTGATAAAATAAATATAATAACTATATTTTTTTTGTTTACATATAATTATAATTACATACACATACCAACACACATAAATGTATATATTTAAATGTATAATACGATAGGATAAATAGATTATACATACATTTTCAATCGGCTACCCCGTGGCGTGCCGGACTAGATAGAATGTCATCCCCCAATGCAACCTGTGGGTGTCGTAAGAGGCGAATAAAGGTGAAATATTGGAATGTGAGTGCCTTCTGAGGGACTGATGTCTTAAACTGGGATCCCCAAGACGCCTGCCCAGCGTGTGGATTATGGCAAATCACCCCTATAACCTATAACGGCAAATCAAACCTAAGTACATATTTTTTTAAATCAATATATATATTTTGTGCAGAAGGCAGCAATGACGAGGGTATCCATATATCGCGGCCGCGCGGAGGCGGCGGAGCGGCCGACATCGCGCGCTCGCTGCCCATGAACATGCCGCGCTTCCCCAACGACCGCTCCCAGCAAAGGGAACTCGACGAGGACGTACGTAATCTACTCATTATTTTTTCTCAATGTTTTTTGGTTATTGTTAAGCATTCGGCCGTGACATGGTCCACGTTAATTTGGTTACATCGCGCTCTCTTTGCAACTACCTACTTAGTAAGCCTTGATAAAAGTATCCATGTTTTTAAAATCAACGAAGGCCTGCACGGTCATTATGTACTTCGACATTTTGTTTGTGAGTCCAAAATAGTTTCGGTTTACCGGCCTTTAACTTTTGTACGCTGGACTTTGCAGTTGTAAAATTATTATTGTTTCTGAAAGGTTTGTATAAGGCAATTTTAAATTTATATGGTACTATACATGCATCCGTAAACCATGGTGAGGTCTAATTAACGATAAGTTTCGTTCCCGGACGGTTGCTCGAAAATTTTGCCGTCATGTTCAGACTTCAATCATGTCGAGTGCACTAGTATTCAGGTCAATACATCCATTGCATTAGGGCTCGGTCGCTGTCTCACGATGTCATTATGACGATTTCAATCCAAAATCGGTAACTAAAAAAATTACAAGATAATCGTACTGTTGATTACTTTTCAAGTAGTACTCGAATATATGTACAAATCTAGCTACGCCTTAGGAAAATAATAGATTTTGTATTTTATATCAATGTACCTCAAAGTATAATGTCGTCGACCCGTGTGTCTCAAATGGCTAAACCGAAACTAAAACTATAAAAAATGCTTATAGTTTTTCTTGTTATATTCTGTGAATGATCCGCGTCAAATAAGCCAGGCGCTATAGGCATATAGGCGCGTAAAGGCGATTGCTTGATTCATTATCGCATCGCCAGGTGCGCTATGCTTTTGTCATACAAATTTGCGTCGACGTGCTCGCGGCGTTCTGTACGAAAAACTCGCACGAAAGCTGCACGATAGATTCTAACATTCTAATACACAAATGGTTGTCATTGCCGCTCAGGATTAGACTTTGGTGCCACCAAGGTGTCCAAATCTTAAAAACGACACTTTCTACGGAACCCACATAAGCGGTATTAGGGCAAGAATATGAAAGTATGTTTGTTTGTCGGTAGGATTACGAGGAGCCACAAGACATAGCCGCCAGCATTAAGGCCCTCGCACGGTCGGTGCATGGCGACGTGTTCGAACTGCCGCGGCCGCGCTTCTCCACGCAGATCTAGCGTCGCCACGTCTTCCTTGTAAGATTCATTGCATACTTATAGTTGAAGGCAGCAGAGGAGTGCCGGAATTTACTTTGACTCTTTAGATGATAATTTCGAACAAGGATTAGTTCTTTTTTATGTGGATGTAAACTTGTAAGATTTTTATTTCTCAAAAAAATCTACAGCATTTTAAGGCTATTGTGAAATTTGCGTACAACAGGGTGTTTGTTACTTACACATTTCATTTGAACAAATTTCATAGACGACCACCGAGAATTAGCTGTATCACCTTTCTTGCTGATGATACACTTATTGCATTTCAGTTTTGTGTAAAAAAATTCTCGAGTCATTTTATTTCTCATTGAACTTGATACAAAACTTCATAACTTTACGTAAATTTTAAAATTAAAGGTTAAAGTTCTTATTAAAAAAAAAAACTCAATTTTATGCGGTAAATTATGTGCAATTTTATCTTTAAAATTTTTTTTATTAGTAACAAGTATCATTTAATGATATTTTTTTTCTTCTACCGTAACTAGTTACGCACCCACAGTTTCGTACGCGCTCGAAGGGACTAATCCAGGTTCCATATTGTCATTGTGAACGGTCTTGTAACACGTCGTGCTCCTCATTCATAATGTCAATTTGAAAATAATGTTATGTATCTCATCGCGTTGTGCATGTCAAGTTTGCTTGAGTTTTGACAGGTGAACACGAGCCACTATTTGGTGCTTTACTGTGATCACTGTGACCCTAATTTCATAACCATGTCAACATACCATGACCGATCCACCTGGAAACGATGTAGGTACGTGGTGAGGGATTAAAAGCTATAGCACAATGAATGTGCGGCGTGCACGATGTTAAGCCCGTTATAGAACTAGCATAAGTAGCACGCTAACCGTCGTGCATATCTCTGTGTCAATATAACGCGGCGGCAACACTACGGCACGCGCTGCGTGTTGAGTGTGCAGGAGCTTTAAGAAATAACGATTTTATATGCATTTGACAACAACAGAAAGTAAATATAATTTTCTATGAATATGGAACATAAACAACGAGTGATTCTATTGGCTAATGTAACTTATAAATTCATTGTAGATTATGCCATTACACTGGTAATTTTGAATGTGTCCATCTTAATTTTAAATAAATAAAAGTACAATGATTTAATTTGCTAGGTATAACTTTATTACGTACATTTTGCTTAAAATAGTTTTAAAGCTTCTGTAGTCAAATGGACTAATAGTTTATTTTCAACATTGTATTTTTAGAACTGCGTGGATCGGTTGCTTAGTACCTTCACAAAACGTTAGTGACACTTACAATACCTCTGTAATTTTAGGAAAAAAAATACATACTTCGTTAGAATAGTTGCAGCAATAATTAAAATATAAAGAACATAAACACAAATATAGAATATAAGAAAGAGGCTATAAATATATTACGAGAAAATGTTATACAATGTATTGTGACTAGTTTTTTTCCTAATTTGAAATAACATTGTGGATTAAACTGTTTTTTATAGAGTTACAAATGATTTATATGATAGAAAGTACTCGCTCACACAGAATATAAAAAAAAAATATAAAACGCAATTTGATACCTATCTATATGTTGAATAAGTAAATATATCAAAATTGGCGTTATAATGTAACAATATTATATATGAAGATATTATTAAAATGTTTACAAATTTCGTTATAGAGCCACTTTATAATTGAAACATTAGAAAATAAGTATAAAGTATTATGTAATCCAGACCATGGCTCAAGAGACCTTTTGCCTTTGCCTACAGCTATAGTTATTTTCTTCCAGCGGGAAATATATTCTGTTGAACATAGCGACTCACAGAACTCTCTTGCTGGAGCTTTGCCATTATCTCCAAATTAGCCACTTTGCCATAGGCTAGTTAAGCTACAAATGTTTTCTGATACTATAAGCATACTTCCTTCAAATTTTTCTTTAGTAGTTCTTTTTTATTGACAATATTACGAAGTTTTTTTTTGTACCGGGAACTATTCAATCTTTTTTATACAATAATATGTACCATACATTTCATATGTAACTAATTGACATTAGATAAACAAACCGCCATTTTTATATTCACACAAAAAATATATCTGAACTACACTATTTTTATCTGCACGGATACTAGCTGCTGCTCGGAGCTTCGCCAGGCTTGGGATCGGTGTAACCGCGCCCCTTCGGGGAAAACGCAGTATGTCGGGTTTATATAACCAGGACCTCAGAAACGTGTTTAACAATTGTATCCTAAACTAGCTCAGAAGTGGATCGCTGTGTTCCTCCACCTTTGTGAGAGCCGACACATTTTTCACAACGTTAAGCCAGTGTATGGCTTCAGACACACAATATGTTAGTCAGTTTTGGAAATGAGGTGTTGTAATAATCCATATAGCGAACTACAATTGTATTAAAAATGTTAAGCGTTTACTTGATGTCACTGACGTTTCATCAAATGTTTTATAAACTTGTGTAAATTATTGTCGTTACTCGGTCGTACTATAATTTTTCAAACACACTATCTGTATCTCTTGTCGTCACGCTCGACCTTTTTCTTACCTAACATACTGAACACAAAATAGATTAGTATTATTTATTTAGAGGTTTTGGAATGTTAGGTATTTTGGATGTTTAAACGTCAATACTAATTTCATCCGCCATCTTATTTTGATCCGCCACGTATTGTACGTTAATGAAATATCGAACGTTATTAATACATACATAATTGTTAGCTTATGGTCTGCGTTTTAGAACACTTTTCGGGAAATACTGATTAAATAACTATGAAAAGTACCGTAAGCTATTCTGCGGCATTACTGCTAGCACTACGTAATAATGAATACGAATATGTTGCCTCGTGGCTGCGTGAAAGGACAATTGACGGGCCTAATTCGGTTTTGGCTTAAAATCCTGACTTCAGCTGCAGTTTCGGCTTCACATTTAAGTCTGTGCGACATGTTTCGGGCACTTTCAAGCTTTTTTTTTGTATGCATATTATAACATATATTATAACAACGTGCGCGTTGAATCTATGGCATGCTGAGTAATTTGTCTAAAGAAACATATTTATGCAATCAGGTTGTCGGTCATTCGAGTAGAAAATCTTCATTGAATAATTAAAAGAATAGTTCCTCAAAAACCAATCTATGCTCTGTGTAAAAAATAAGTGTTTTTTTAGGCAAACTATGTGAAATTTTTCCCCTCGTAATTTTGTAATTTTATAAAGCAAAAATATGTTTAAAATTTGGTTTCACGTCAACTACGTGACCGCGAGACGTAATCGAAATCGAAACGATATTTTTTATACCGTTGGTATGCCGAATATACAAAAATTTCGTTTTCGGTTTGGGCTTAAATTTGTAGTGGAGACTAATAAATAATCTCGGTTGCAACTGAAACATCGACACTACACAAAAGGCTGAGTAAGTAAGTGATATTTAAAAATTATAAACTCTCTTTACAAAAATAGGGGTTTCATTTATGAATAAATCGTGTTAATTATGTTATGACTGAGTTGCATCAATAAATTACGCATATTTATAGTACTCGTAAGTATATTGTAGAGTTTGCATGGAATTAAAAATAATTATGAATTGTTAACATCTAAGTCATATCTCCGTTAATAGATTTCTATTATTTTAACTGGTGTTATCTTAATGATAAGTGAAAAGTGTACAAAAATATATATGCATTTCTTGCTAGTCTATTAGGGTCACGAATAGTAATTTCTCTTTGTTGAAATTTGTTTTCATGTTAGTTAGTTCTTAACATCAAATCATAAATGTACATACGATCATCGTTTTTTACTTTGGGGGATGATACGAAATAACTTTTGAAGTCATTTATTTTTATATATAATGTATTGAATGTTTACTTGAAGGACAGACATGAATCATGCGTAAGGCTTTGGTGGCGATATACCTGATCATCTTAGAGTAGGTTCTATCTCTTTTTTTTTTAATTTCTCTAGTTTTAAGAGTAGTGTATCGTTATATGTTTTCTTGTGTGAACAAAACAATATTTTGTCAGTGTCTTCCATTAGCACTGTTTTAAAAGATTAGGTGAGGATGAATTGTGATTTCAGTTATTTTCAGTCAGTTGTTTTAGTTTAGGTCTACAATTTATTAAAATTTGTTTTATTGGTGTGACGACGAATATGGAGACAGAAAAAAATGATTGTATTGGATAGTGATCATGTAATAAATATTGAACGTGAACTTGATCTTGTATTATTCGTAGTTGGCCCTAAGATCCCTTAATCCTCTTTATCCGATTATTATAAACCTCCGAATAATTTGAATTTGAATTTTTAAATAAACTGGAAGAATTTTAATCAATCATGAAAAAACTCATAGGAATCGTAATCGAGAATAATTAGTAGTTATGATGCTGTTTGCCACGTCCATTCTGTCCATTTCTGTCGTACTAAGACAGAAAGACAATGGACGTAGCAAACAGCTGGCAAGGTTTAAGGCAATGCGTTCTGGTAGGTACTCTATAGCAAATCGTATCTATTGTGACAAATATCATACAGCAGCATGTTTTAAGTAATTACGTCGTTGTTCTAGGCTTACTGTATATAATTACGATGACATTTGTATTGCATTGCACGCAAGATCTTGTTTGAATTTACTCCAGACTTAAATAGTACATTTTACATCGAGGGAAGAAAACGATCTATTTCTGTTCGAATTAGGAAACTCGAGAACAGAAATAGAACTTTCTAGTGAGTGATACAAAGTGCTTTATACTGAACATATGAGGAAAATAAAATCATTAGGTACCTATAAGTTTAATAAGTTCAATATGTACGTTAAACATACTCTCGAACAGAAATAGATCGTTTTCTCCCCTCGATGTACAATGTACTATTATTATAGAAAGGATTCCAAATGGGCACAGCATATCAGGTAGCGAACTAACGCTGTGTATATAAAGATAGAGACAGGACGATGTTAGCGTAATTTTTATAGTAGATCTCATTATAAACCCTTACATTTTAAATGGCTCGGTTAAAACATTATCTATGTGTATATCGATATGTAACTTACTATCCAGTGTTACTCCGAGATCACTTTTTCAATCGACATTATCAAGTTGTGTACCACCCAACCTGTATGTATAGTTAAATATTAGCTTTTTCTTAGTAAAAATTGAGGCTTTAAAAATTATGGACTCTTAAACATCCTTTATTAGTTGTAAATAGAGAAACAATCAAGATCTCGTTGAAATTTATCATGATCAGTGGCATTGTCAATGGTATGATATATTTTGAGATCTTTAGTAGGAAATTACAGAATTGAATTGACGTTGGCACTGTGTTACAATGATAATAATGATAAATTATAATAAGGTTTGGTATTTATTTTAACCGGGGGAAAGTCTTTATTAACAAAAAACGAGCTATATACAGCTACTACAATGAAATTTTATTTTTTTATGCCTGTTAGTTTAGCCTTTGACCACTATCTCACATGATGGTAAGTGATGATGTGGTCGAGAATGTTGTTCAGACTAACCTGGAGTTACTGGCTCTCAAGGACAGCTGCCGGAACACACCGTTAGGTGCTTGGCGACAGATTTTCAACTTGAGGGTGGTAGCTAGCCAGGCGGGCATTTGCAAAGTGGCCTTCCACCATGCTGTAACGACTGCTATCCTAAGACAACAACCGGGACCGACGGCTTAACGTGCCCTCCGAAGCACGGAAGCGCTCATTAGTAATGTCACCAGCGGTCACCCATCCAAGTCATGACCGCGGCGGACGTTGCTTAACTTTGCTGATCGATTCAGAATGGCTAAGCAGACTTGGCTACGAGGGCTTCAAAAACAACATATTTAGTTGCAAGTCGTTGCAGACTCACAGGCAGTCCAAATTGTCCACCCCACTATCACTCAGTTGGCAGCGTTGCTAGCATGCTGGCAGCATTGCCCCGTTGAATGGCAAAGTTTGCTTAAATGATATATTAATATATGAAACCTACAACGAGAAGTTAGCTGTAGTTAGTTTATAGAAATTTTTAATTAAAAATTTCAATTCCACTCTCTTTCTTAACATACCTAAGTATTATAAAGGAGTTGAGTAGGTACTTATTACGTTATATAATAAAACTTATAGACCTCTTTGTGCGTCACCGACTGATATCAATTAGGTCTCAGCATGTTATGTTTTTATATTGATCGAGTGTACATTCACGCACTGTGTACAAGATGTAGCTGTACGGAAGTACAGCATCACATTTTTTTTATACTATAGTGATGGGACAAGCCGTGAGGCCCACCTGGTTTTAAGTGGTAACCTCTGCCTATCACAAATGCTGTTCGTCACAGGTCGCGAAGTGCACTGCGCCCATCACCCTGAGACAAAGTTGTTAAGTCTCATGTGCCTGTAATTTCACTGGCACCCATGCCCTTCAAACCGGCACCACCAAGCAGTAATGTGAACATTACTGATTGAGGTCCACAATACCGAAGCTTTTCTTCGGCTACAGACAATTTTGCAGGAAATTAAAAAAAACTTCAAATCACTGCTTTTTCTACTTTTACTCTTACAGTTACTTTTTGCATGGTGGAAGGGCATTTTGCGAATGCCCGCCTGGCTAGCGACCCCCCTCAATTAGAAAATATGTCGCCAAGTACTTAACGGTGTGTTCCGGCAGCAGTCCTTGAGAGCCAGTGAAATTACAGGTACAGAGACTTAACATCTATGTCTCCTGGTGACAGGCGCAGTGCAATTCATGACTTGTGACGAAATGCATCTGTTATAGGCAGAGGTTAGTCTGCTTAACATTAGGTGGGCCTCGAACTTGTTCCGTCACAATAGAAAAAATTATATGAATTTTTATTATACTCGTAGCTTCCAGAAACGGGGCCGACCACATAGTTTGCGAATCACTGCGCATATGTGCATGAGCGAGAGCGAAACAGATGCAAATCATATACGTGAGACAGAGACGGCGATATTGTCAAAACGGTGGAACCATAGGGAAACAACTTTTTGCATACCATTTACTGTGATGAACATTGATTCATGTGTGACTTTCTATTAGACTTTTGAAATATTGTATTGATATTTTATAACAAAACATTCACATGAAAAAGAACCATGAACTTGTATACTGCTGCAATCATGATTTAATAAAGAGCCAATTTGGTAGTGACGCAAGCTTGTGATTTTTGGGAGTAGAAGACCTTGTTTTCTTAGACCATGGGTATCACTATGTTTTACTCATAGTGGTTAAATTCTCTTTCAGGTTTGTCCCAAGAGAATACCAACGCTGCGTTAGAATTTCTCTTTTATACGTACCCTTTAGTCTGAGGTTATATGTCCTATAACCCATAGAGAAAAGTAATACATCGGAAACCATATGAACAAATCGGAAACTATACCCTATTGTGAAATGGTTACCATGGTTACTGAGCATGTAATCACTTTTGGAGTGCGTTCGGAAATTATTAGTAGAATGTAAAAGTTACCCGACTGCTATCCGGAAATCACCTCGGTGAAATTTTACTACACTTGATGCGGTTAGTAAGACAAGTAAAAGTTTACTTGACATTTGAATAGGTATTTATTTGCAAAACAGGGTGAGGATTTTCACCTATTATATTTAGTCCGTTGCCATCTGGGATTACATTTATTACATAATTTTTAACTCGTTTTTAAAAAAAATACAAAGATACATTTTTGTCATTGAAAAATATATGCTAAGGGTTGGGAAATAATTATGACTAGGTACTAATTACTCGTGAGGTATCTACTCGATGCTTGATCGGAAACGTCTAAGCTAACATATATAAACTAACAAGTGTTACATTGGTGAGAAATCAGTCTTTTCCAAACGCAAACTACTGTCAACACTGTCGCACGTAACACGTGTTGCCATGGCTACCGCGTCACAACAAAATTATAGGTTAACGTGGTTAAAACTTACTGTGATCGCTGTCCTATTTCTGCTGATTTTGAATGTAAAAAATGTTGAGTTCACGATATTATAGTGCTTCGCGTCTGGGTACCGATGCAAAGCCGCGAACAGCGATGATTGTCGACGAAGACGACGATCTGTACACCGGGTTCAACGATGTGGCACCAGCGCTGGACACACGCAACCTAAGAGATGACGAGACGTTTCAGGAAACTCTGAGGACTGCTGGCATCGGGAGAAAGGTGCCCACTCGTATGGGTACTGGGGTCAGTATATTTATTTTTGTTTATTTATTATTAAAACAATATATCTTTCCTTACAGGTTATATCCTAATACAATAGAGTAGTAATCAATATACAATTACAGATTTAGTCAGAAGCCTTATATAGGCCTATAACAAAAATAATATATTGTAGCCCTTATGAACTCGCTCTGTGAACAGTACTTAGTCATGTCAACGTTTTCCGCCACCAGTTAAGAGCACCTATATATGTTATTATGACGGGACAAGCTCGAGGGCTGCAGCCGGAACACACCGTTAGGTACTTGGCGACAGATTTTCTACTTGAATTTAATCGTAAGAACCCTAAAACAGTAGTAATGAGAAATTGGCACATAAACAACCTACATCAATGAGTTCTGTAGGTATCTATTGACTTACCCCTGCAAATCTGTCCTTTGTTTTCTAACTCAACTCCTTATATACAAGGAGGAGAGAGGGAATATGTCATTTAATGAGGGAAAATGTCAATATGTATTTTCAATATACAGTGAACAGTGTTTCTTGCAAAACATACGGACGCCAAACAGAAGAATTCCTGTAGAATGTGCTGTCAAAGGATTTCCACGTGCTACTGGCCGGATCAACTATTGGTTTTTCCTTTGTCGGTACAGCGGGGGAGTCCGTTGTCCTCCGCGTCCTACATGCGGACTGCGGATTTCGGATATAGAAATATTTTTTTTTTCATATCAATGTGTTACAGGTAATTTGTGAATCCGTCCTAACTAGTGTTAACTGTGTTTCAGAGTCAAAGACTTCTCCCATAGACATTATTAATGTCATAAGTATGCTAAAACCTAAGATATTAATACAGGTAAACCTTACAATAAAATCAAAGTAAAAAAAAATATTGTGTCCCTTACAACTCGCGCATGAAGCACCCTCGCTTAAGGACATATACCCGCCAGCCAAAGCGTGAACTTTTATATAAACTCTTATAAACTCAACTTGTTATTAAAAAAAAACTCACATGTAAATATAGTGTATTATTAGACCTATCGTTTCTGGCTTAAATCCTTTTTCTTTTGGACTAATAATTATTTTTTTATTATATGGCGTTTAGTATATATCACTCGTTTTTAGGAGTTTGAGCCAGTTATTCGTAGCTCCAGATTTATTTAAAAAGTATAGTACACAGGTATAAATAACTTCCCATTATAGAAAGTTCATTATATTCCCCATGTTTGTGGTGCAATAGAAATATGTAAAATTACGAGTTTTTGAGCTAGTGTAATTTCAAAATTGTATAATTTAATGAAAATCTGATGCACTACAAACCTAGATATTAGGGTAGTGATTACGTAGGTAAAAAATCATTGAGTTTTATCCGCTATTATTAAAATGAGATTGGAGCTGCGTTTTGTATGGGGGCGTTCGTCTAAAATATACCCAGTACATTGAGGCACATAAAAGCTGGTATGACTTTGATTGGTTGTAACTTGTATTTTCCAGATGATGCGTCTGGGTACGATGGGAGCGCGTGGAGGTTCCCGCGCGGGCACTGCGGCTGCTCGGCCCGTGACGGCGGTGCGAGCCGCCGGGTACACCTCCGCCGCCAGGGAGGTACCCTCGCGGGAGGACAATCGGGAGGACACGTATGTAGACATCCATACCTACATTTCTAGTATCATTACAATTTTAAAATGTTAGTGATGTTATCACTCACCTCTACAATACACCTTTGTGCTATGTATACTTGTCCCACCGGCGACGATTGCCAAGGAGTGAGCTGAGTTAACTAGTAACAAGTCTACTTACTTACCATTTTCTTTGATAGCTGTGGTCGTTACGAAGAAGTAGTTGCCAACCAGTGTTCTAGCTGGCAAATTGGGCAGTCGGTAATCAAATATTAATATAGATATGTAATTTTTTATCTACATGGAATCTTGTATCAATTGTACTTATGTTTCTTGAGAAAAAATATAAATTGCCCGTCACAACCGCGTCAGCACTGCGCGGCGGTGAGAGAGAGTTGCCAAACGGTCCTATGGGTATGGATGAAATGAAATAAGTTTTTCCCTGTTAATATACATTGAAATTAGTCTCGATAAGGCCTGAGTAAACTGAAACTAATTTTGACTCTTTTGTCAATAAATAGCGAGCCCTAGTTTGAACCCATTCAATGGTGGTTTTTAAATAAATTTTCGTACTCGCTGGCAATTCATATTTTCTCAAGCTGATAGTCTAGAATTTACTACTATCTCACCTGATGGAATTACTGGCTCTCAAGTACAGACACCTGAATCGTCAGGTGTTGGTGATAGATTTTCTTCCACTTCTTATTTCCGTCTTTTATATTTTCTTCTTTCTTAATTAAGGCCTTGTTACCTTTTAGTTTATACTTGTACAGCTGGGCTTTAATTAAATTGCTATATAAATAAAATAGCGGATCAAGTTACGATTAACTACACTGATAACTACTAATAGCTATCGCTTATCAGTGCAGTAATGTAATAACATGTTCTACTTCATTACGTCAATAATAATAAACTTAGCTTTTTGTCACAAAGCGAAGCAGCTGCTGTTGTAAATCATATAATAAAATTAGAATGTAGAGATAAAGCTCTCGAACTCTATAAACAAATTATTGAATCACTCACGTCTCGGAGATATAACGTGACGACAATTGTTATCTTTAAGCAAACAGCTTCATAAACATAATATCCATTTATTACATGCATGTTTTTGAAAGGCAGTTGGCCGTTCAAAAACATTCAAGTAATAAATAGTAAGTAAAACACACCTACTGGGTATATAAGTACAGGTAGGTATAACACTCATTTTTGAATTAATGTTATTGTGACAATAAATTCGGCATAGTAGATAGCATATAATTTAATATTATACAACATATAGTACCGACCCCACATCTCCACGTAAAGTAGCATAATAGTTTTTCAAATTGTTTCAGTTATTCTAGATATACAACCTAGCAAAGTAGGGGCAGTCTGTAGGGGTTTAAATTATAGTGAAGATTAGTATTCTCCATCTTTCGAGTTAGAATCCATCGATCTTTAGAGGTGACGACCCATCTGTGTGGTGAGCCATCAAGGTAGAGACTACGAGATTGTCGATTGTTGAGATACCGTCATTCGAAGTGTAGTATTACACTCGTGTCAAACACGATAAATCAAATTATTGGAATTATTAGGGAAGGTCATCGACTAGAAAATTATTTTTTCGTAATCGCCAAGGTATCACTTTTCATCTGCGTCATAGAAAAAAACGAGAAAGATATAAATTTTCTATGAATTAACTGCTCGGGCCTTATGTGATATTGAAAATTTAGTTACAGTAGGTCCTTGGTTATCCGGCACCCATGTTTTCCCCCAAGCCGGTTTACCGGAAACACCGGATTATTGGATTTCTATGATAAATAATTTTAACATAGATTGTAAGGGTAATAATCCTCATTTTACCAAAAATAATACATATTTGGAACCACTGCTTTAAAGTTACCAATGTTGTTCGCATAAAAAAAAATTAGGTTTATTGCCGAATAAGATCATCTATCACAGGTGCATTATGGCTGGCAGCGTGTTATGGATTAGTGAGCGCCGGATTACCGAGCGCCTACTGTATTAAACTACATACTACATAATATACAAATCGGTACTGATCCCATGTCAAATGCTTGGTTTTTATTTTCTCGCAGAAGGTATTACAATAATGATATCCACGAACTACCCCCTACGCTAGATAGTTAACTCTACAATATTTTTTTAACCTCCGGATTCAAAATATTGCTAGTTACTTAAGATACTGGTGCATAATCTACTACTAAATAAATACCAGATGCTATTCACACAATGATAATGCACCTATTATTTGACAACATTCAGATAAAAAATCCGGTTTAAACTGCTTCCACTGCTTAATGACCTCAAAATGATAAATTATTATGATAATATTAGGTACCTATTTAGGCAGCTATATCGAACGTTTCTCCTGTTGTGAGTATAATGTACTCTATACATAATATGTAACTAAGATTACAATAATAATAATGATAAATTAAAGGTTAAATTCTGCCACGCACAGAAAAAAACATTTTTAAATTGCACATATTGACTTTGATGCGGTGATTCGTGATCGGGATCGAAGCTTCCAATCGGGCTGCCGTAGGTTTGAATAGGATTAATCTTTACAGCGTTGTGGCAGGGCATTAGTATGATCGCCTGGCATCGCACCTAAGTGTATGCCAGTAGCTGTTCTTTACAGCTTGTGCCATTCAAGGTATCGCCTGATACCATCTTCGACCATATAGTCTTTTACCAATAGAATGAATGTTGGCTAAAGGCCAGTGTATAGCAATAAAAAAACTGGTAAGTATTTTAGAATTTTATTTCACTAGGATTCCCCGTGCCGTGTAATCACAAGACCCTTCCAAGATGTAGCTACCATACGGTTTCTAGGTTTGAATATTTGCCATCCAAAAATCTAGATATGTAATGATTTTCTTGGATTTATGAAAATCAATGACACGCGGGTCCCGGCGAAAGCTAGTTGTATCAGAAATAGGTAGGTAAGTAGTCAATCAGTACTAATATCATAAATGCGAAAGTAATTCTGTCTGTCTGTTACGCTTTCACGCCAAAACTACTGGACCGATATGAATGAAATTTGGTATGGAAATAGTTTGAGACCCGGGAAAAAGCATAGGATATTTTTTATCCAACTGCGCAAAAAGAGTTTAATGTTTTTGCGCGATACCCGACATACGCGCGGCCGCGCCCGGAAATGCTAGTATACAATAATTTTACATAATTGTTTTTTTTTATTTCTTTATTGCTGATAGGTAAGCCTTTGACCACAATCTCACGTGATGGTAAGTGATGATGTGGTCGAAGGTGTTAACAGGCTTAACCTAGAATGACTGGCTCTCAAGGACAGCTGCCGGAACACACCGTTAGGTGCTTGGCGACAGATTTTCAACTTGAGGGTGGTCGCTAGCCAGGCGGGCATTCGCACAAATGCCCTTCCACCATGCGGTGAAGCTCAAGCCCGCGGCGGGATTCGAACCATGGACCTGCTGCACGGCAGTCCATAGCCAAAGCCACTGAGCTATCACTGCTTCACAATATAATATATAAAATGGTAATAATATAATAACATAATTTTGTTGTTTGTGATTTAATTTTCTCTCGTATTTATCTCGAATTAATATACTGGCTACAGAAACATCGAAAATAAATAATTGGTACCTATAATCAATTGAAGAAAAGAGAGAGATAGAGAGAAGCTATCACTTATAGGCAACTGACGTGCGTATTAGGGACATTGCCATTAAATTAAGCGCAGGCGTCCATACTTTCAACACTATGTAATGTATATCTCCGTCATTCTGACAAATTTCCAAATACCGAATCGACAAAAAAAAATGAACTTATCAAAAAACCTGCTCACAAAATCTTGAGGCCATACCACCTCACACACGGTCGTTTATGAAGAAAGTGATGAGAGTGATAAAAGCAAGAGATATGCGAAAATAAAACAGGAAAACAAGTGCGGCCAATGTGGTGACGCGGTCTCTGCCTTCTCATCCGAGAAAAAGACGTGATATATTGTGGAACACGTTTCTCATGTCCGTTTTAGGATTATGTGGATCCCTATACGAATATCTACTGTCTTCAACACTGGCAAAATTTCTGATCTTTACAATATGCAGTTCAATCCTATGTCTCATGCTATTTCTAGCAACGCTTTAGTGTCATCCATTGTAACCAATCTTCCAATACTTTTCCAAAGTGTTAGAAGTCGTTAGCCTGACGATATGCGTAACGCCTATCAATTGCAGTTGCAGTGTTCCCTTTCTCGTCCTGCTTGATATTGCAATGCGCTTGTCCCTCATCATGCACAGTAATGTCACTTGCTACAGTGTCCTTCACGTTCACACTGAAGTGATTTATCTGATAATGCGGTGGTACCCACAAAAAGGGACTCTTGCTAAAAAGACCTACCACCGGTAGATTAACCGTTTGTACGATTTGACCCACCATTTTTTGAATGTTGTTGCGGGTTATTTCTGCACGTGGAATATGTATGTACGGGTTCCCGTCCAATCAGGGGGATGTGGCCAGAATTTTTCGGACTCCGCACCATCTACTCCCAAAACACTCCCAAGTCACAACGGTGGCGGGAACGCTCTCTACGCGACCGCGAACCCGCCCGCTTTAGGCAGGCCCCCATTGCTATACGCCACGACACATGGCGTTCCGTAACCTTCCTGAGGACCGAACCCTGCATCAAGTAACAGATAAAAACCTAGGAGAAAACAGAGTTCTAGGTAAAGATTAGAACATTGCTTAGGTATCTAGGAAATTTTTTTTGGAGGTATTGTGTAAAGTTGTTATTATTACATATTTCAGAATAGAAGACAAAGTGAAAAACATGGAGAGTCGAATAATGGCACTGGTAGAGGAGTCGTGCATGTTAAGTGCACGCATTGACCCCGACGATGACAACGCTCCCAAAAATGAAAATGATTTGGGGCAGGTACTACTTACATGCCAGTCTTTTCATTCATTCATACTATTTATATTCGATAAACTGTTTAAATTTATAAACGCCCAGTAGGTTGCCCATCCTTATTCGATGTAGTGAACGTAGTGTTTCTCAAAGTTTCCTCATCTACATTCGTGTTTAATTCGTGCATAAACTAATATCTTCACAGCATATAATCAGACAATGTACATGCTGCAGTGGATACGCAAGCTCCAAGACTTTTTACTTAAAATAATACAGTCGCATTGTATGTGCTAAAGTTCAACCACATAAGAATACAATTTAAACTTGTATTAATAATTACAGGCCTTAGCGAAAGCCCAAGAAGCATCGGCTTTAGAGCGGCAATTGATACGGATGCAAGAACAAGCAAACCTCGGTGATACGCACAATTTGGATCTTACTTTTGCGGTAAGTTCACTCATTCGTTAAACGATCTAATATTTACTGAACTTTATTTCTAAGTACTAATCGTATCAACGTATTAAGGCGTAGGTAATAAAAACAGGTTCAAGACCAGACAAAAAAAAATATGTTTAAATTCTAAATAAAAAATCTTGAATTAAAGCGACTACCCGTAACACAACGTAACAAAATGCGTCATGGCCCACGCGTTTTGTTATATAGTGAACAGAAAAACCTGTGCCCGAATCGTAAATCGTATATTGCGCTCAAAGATAAAAAACTTTCGCCTTACGCAAAAAGCTACAGCTTTTAAACAAAATTAATTTTTTTTTTTTTAACAAAATTTAAAAAAAAATTCAAAATCATTTATTCAATTTAGGCGTCTACGACGCTCTTATGAAGGTCAATTACAAATTTTAATATTGAAATATTCTACATTGTCCTGCCACGTTCATCAAAAAAAAATTATAGAGCCACTGCGAGAAGAACGGGCAAGAAACTCGGGGCCATTCTTTTAAACATCTTTTAACAATGTCTTATATACAATATAATACGATTATTACAATATTTGTTTATAATACGTAGGTGGCAGGTGATAGCTTGGCAGAGGCGGAACTTTCCAAGCATCTTTGTCATTTAAGTAATCACAAACTTAGTAGTATGATTTCTTAATCAAAATATTTTTCTCATGCAACTTGAATTTTCCTTCTGTGAGCATTGTAATATGTTTGGGAATTTTGTTATAAAACCGCACACAATTACCTAAAAAGGACTTTTTATTTGTCTTTGCTAGTCTAAAACCTGGTACTGCTATTTTATATTTATTCCTAGTGTTGTAATCGTGGTTGTCACTATTTAATTTAAATTTACTCAATTTTTTCCGAATATACATAATATTTTCAAATATATACGGACTCGGTAAAGTTAATATATATCAATTTCTTTAAAAAGATCCCTTAGAGATTCCATAGGATCCATTTCATATATGGCTCGAATTGCACGCTTTTGTAAGATAAAGATTGTCTCTATCTCAGCAGCAGCTCCCCACAGCAATACACCATACGACATAACAAATAAAGGAAGTACGCGAAATAAACTAGCCGTGCAGTAGCTACGTCTGTTAACTGTCTTATCTTACAAACTGCATATGCAGCAGAACTAAGTCTTCCGGCTAGATCATGTATATGTGGATCCCACTGTAAAGTTCAATCCATTTTGATTCCCAGAAAAACTGTCGCTTTGTCAATAGAGAGTTTATCTAGGCCAAGCTTAATGTTTGGTTTAACATAAAGAACATTTGGTAAAGAAAACTTTAAACATTTGGTCTTTTTTGAATTTAAGAGAAGATTATTAGCGGCGAAACATTCAGAGATCATAGATAACACATTATTTACATGAATGAGTTCACTATCTTTCCTATCTACTTTAAAAATCAGAAAGGTATCATCTGCGAATAAAACAATATCGCAGAAATCTTTGACCATGCAAGGCAGATCATTAATATAGGTACGCTAGGAACAGAAAAGGTCCCAAAATTTAACCTTGCGGTACACCTATTTTTACCAAAGACCCGGAAGAAGTATTGCCATTTATTCCAACCATCTGTAGCGTGTCAGACAGATATGACTCTATTAGATTCAAAGCTTTTCCACGAATACCATAGTGTGAAAGCTTACGAATCAGAGTGCAGTGTTCTACACAGTCGAATGCCTTGGAAAGATCACAAAATACGCCAATAGCATCATGTGAACTCTCCCAGGCTTCAAGTATATGTGACATCGATTGACCACCTGCAGTTAAGTTAGTTCACTTAGTTGAGATTTGTAGATCGGATTGTGAGTTGAATAATAATTTATAAAATAATAATAATACGCCGCAGCCATAATATGCGAGCTAAGCTAAACGAAGTTTGCTACGTTCCTACATATGATCACAATCGCTATCGCGTGCAAAGCGAAAACCACATTTATCATCAGGAACTGAACATGCGGCCCCCGATTTATTAAATGATAATTGTTCTCTAATGATTGTAATTTTTACTCAGCACACGATAGTGGTTGTAATCAATCATATTCAGAAATATAGAAAGGTAGCGATTTAATCCCGAGAGTTAAGTGTTTGAAAAAGCCCTTCTTTCGACCTGATAAAGTCTAGTATGACGTCCCCTATGACGGCTAAAGTAATACCATTAGAACATATTGTGCATATTTCGGTTCAAACGAACATGTTTTGGTGGCCGAGAGGCACCCGTCGTGAAATCCGACCGAGACAAAAATGTTATACTCTTTGCTTACTCTTAGATCGGGATTTGGTCTTCGCCGTTTACTTAACTGTGGTCTATTTTGCAGATTCTTTGTAATTTAGCTGGTCAGTACGCACTCAACGAAATGTACACGGAGGCGTTGAACACATATCAATTACTCACTAGAAATAAACTGTTCCCACATGCAAACAGACTGAAGGTATACAACATATTATACTTATTGACGTGCGCCATTTGTTAATACCGCTATAAAACTATGTATTGATTCCAGGTAAACATGGGAAATATCTATTTCAAAATGGGTGAACATCCAAAGGCTTTAAAGCTTTACCGTATGGCCCTTGATCAAACCCCCACCGCTGAAAAAGATCTAAGGTAAAAATATGTTGATATATTTTTCACCAATAGCTCAACTGATGCTAAGTGACACTGTGGTCGATGGTGGTAAACAGGCATAACCTGTAATTGGAACTGGCTCTCAAGGGCAGCTGCTGAAACATCTTTGGTAACAAACCAAAGAAATTTTTGCCTACTGAATTAGATCTTTAGAAGATTTAATTACAAACCTTCTTAATCAGATTATTTTGCTATCAAAAAGATCAAGAAAATATTTTCGTATCGAAATTTTCGTATTCGTTCATCGCAAGTGTGTCGAAAAACGTCGCATGAAACTCGTGCGCGTTGTTTATTACAATCTCTACTCCATTTAGGCCGAACTTACCCGTCTCGGTTGTAATAAACAACTTCGAGCATTTGTTGCATAATGTACTATTGTAATCACATGTCGAGTATTAAGAACATGAATATGTAGGTACTCTGCTATCAATCAGTTTTTTTTTGGTGTAAATATGATGTATTAATTTTAAATATAAATATATTAATGTAAGAAAAATACTAAATTGAATAATCTGTACAAATGTTTGTATAAATAATTTTGTGGTATTCCAGAATGAAAGTAATGCACAACATCGGCCTTTTACTAGTGCGCATGGGCAAGTTTCGGGATGCCGTTACCAACTTTCAACACATAATGCACGAACAGGGAGACTTCCAGACTGGTAACCCAAATTATTTTGTTGTTAAACTCTTTAATCTAAAGCTGAAATACTTGTTAAATATGTCTGTATTTAATTTAAACATTACTTCAAAATTTATTATATCCCAAGACCCATATAAATGCCATTTTAAATACTTGTTTCATTATAAAAAATGGTAATTTTTCATGATTCGACGTTCAACCCGTTTCTTATTCCAAAATGGAACTATGAAAAGACATTGTTTCAATATATTTAAGCCCAGGCGGAAAGATTTTTGATAAACGTAAAAAATTTTTTTAGATATCTAAACGGGGGAAATTTTATGGCTTACTCTGTGCTAGCGCTTGGCCCTTTGCTGCAGTTGAAAGGTATTTTGACTACGGTTAGCTCGTTGCAACACCTATGATAATTTGTATGAAGCTGTTTTCGAACGTGTATAGTAACAGGTAATAGCCAACAAAAGGAGGAATAATTAAAACATTGATCAATAACTTAAAAAATGTTTATTCAATTTAAATAGTGCACATACACTCGTACAAGAAACCAATCAGATTATACGAGGATCGTTGTAGTTTTGTAATGTAAGAGGATCGGTTAATCTATCGCCTTTTAGAAAAATGGTTAGTGGACAGACTTAATAGTGAACGCTCCTTGGCCAATGGTAATATGTGACGCGATGAATGACCAATGAGCGTTCAGTATTAATAAGCCTGGTAACAGATCAAGTCTTTGACAAACATTCCTGGGGGCCAACTCCCACCATTACGAAACCATCATAAAAAAGTAGCATTTTGTTTCATGCTTAAAATAATCATTCGAAGACACGAACTATCACCGACCCACAAACGCGTCAAGCAATATTGGTTTGATCCTACTTAAAGAACGAATGAAACATGTATCACGGATGTGCAATCAAGATACAAGTTTATAATATAGCGTTATGCCGCTTGCACTGTTCCGAACTGCGATGTTATGGAACGGTTTTACCATAGTTTTACGACATTTTTATGTATGCTTCACAAAAACTATCTGTAACTTTATATAGTTTCACTCATCAAATAAGTTTGCTGCATTTATTTTAAAGAATAATATAAATAAAAACACGTACTTTACGTAATTTACTAATTAATTAAATCCATTTTTATCGTGAAATAATCAAAATCAAGTTTAAATCCGCTGCTAGAAAGTAACTTTTTTAAAATGAATAAATATGACGGATTTGTCGTTGGAACAGTAATACTTCATATTAGATGTCACGTCAGAGTTCACGAAAAGAGTGAACTATTTGTTGTGACGTCATCAAAGCGCCGAGCGATTCCTTTACCGCTTGTAAGCCTGCTTAATTGACGTGGAGGTATAAAGTTTAGCAGTAAGATCAAATTATTATTACTAGGTGAGAGTTGGCCCCAAAATAAGTAGTTGTTTTTCAAAGTATGCAGCGCTAAGACGTCAAAGATAAATATTGCCGATGGCGGTTAGTTGTTACACGTTATAAATATACTGCAATTCTAATGATACTATTGTATGGAATTGCAGGCTTACACCTGGTATTGTGTTCAGTGGCCCTTAACGACGCAGAGGGCGGGAAAGCCGCTTTCCATGCAATGCTGGACGTCGAACCCCCGACTTATCATCAGGACATTACTATAGACGATGTAAGAGATGTTTTTCTTTAAAAATGAGAGATTAAGTGTTGATTCGAGATAAGAAACACAAAATATCAACAAAATCGGTTTATATTATTTAGGCCCAATTTTACCTATCTTGGGTTTAATTGGTATGCGGATAGATTTATTCTTTAAACAATTAAAATATGATAGATTTTGCCACCATAGATGTCTCATGATGGTGCAGTATTTTTACGAAATTTGATGACTGGCAGAGAGTTGTAGCAAAGGTAAAATTCTAAATCAAAAATGTATACCGTTGATCTTGACGGTAATAGCTCTTTATACTAAAAACAATGATATGGCCACTTTGTTACAACTGATAATACATACAAATTCTATGTCCACAGGTTGTCATAACATGTTGTGTGGCCATGTTCAGTTTCGTTATTTAAACAAATTTAGTAATTAAAAAAGGCTTCAAAATGTGACTTCCTATGATTTTAAGAAAATAAATACCACCGTTACAAGTTTATTATCATGTTTTAAATTATATAAATTGTTTTCTCTGAACGTCAATAAAGAGATCTAAGAAAATACGAACATATTTAACTACACGATAATAGGCGTTGTGGAGAGCGCAGGTGGCTTTATTTGATTTTTAAGGAATTGATTGATTTTTAGGAATCATTAAATTAAGGGCGTAAGTAAGGCACGCCAACAGCATCCGTCGCCGTCCGGCGGCCGAAGAATTACTAAAGCGGATAGGGACAAAACAAAAATGGGCGGAAAATGCGTGAATTTGAGTATTTCCTTCGTATAATAAAAACAAATACCTATTTGAAAAATTTAATGTGTATACGTTATAGAAAACATATTGTTTTTTTATTATTCAAATACGGATGACTCTCCGTTAAGTATTTACGCCAGACATGTCAAACATGCGGCCCGCGGGCCGCATGCGGCCCTATGGGCATTTGCCTGCGTCCCGACCCTATTTTAAGAATAGCCTCATGATGCGGCCCGTATTTGTCGTGTTTTTTTTTATAACTAATAGGACAGCCTTTGACCATTATCTCACCTGATGGTAAGTGATGATGTGGTCGAAGATGTTGGTCAGGCTAACCTAGAAATTACTGGCTCTCAAGGACAGCTGCCGGAACACACCGCTAAGTGCTTGGCGACAGATTTTCTACTTGAAGGTGGTAGCTAGCTAGGCGGGCATTCGCAAAAATGCCCTACCACCATGCAAAAGATAATATTTCAAAAACGCGCTATAAGCTGGGAAGATCGCGAACGGACCGCCGCGCGCCGATTGTGCAAATGGTGCTTGGATATGGCATTTTTCTTGCAAAATTATATGAATGTTTGGAAGCATCTATAAGTGTGAGCAATTATTTTCCCTAATGAAAGAAAACAAATCTCCTGCGAGATCGCGACGCCACTGACCACACTTGGATGCAGTTTTAAAACTAACTTTAGTTAAAGACAAAAGATGTCATATTCCTGGGAAAAGATTGCGGTAATTGATTGTAAAAATATTTTCCTGCTTATTATATTATTGCCCTCTATTACCCCTCCTCACCTGGGTTTGTCCTAAAACTGCATCCAGAACTACCGTAGGATGGACAGCAGTGTCCTCTCGATTAACGGTGGAGAGCATTCTGCGATCCCTAACCCACCTGCCAAACATGGGTATTATAGCAAACCTTTCGTTTGTAGATGATTTAAAGCCACGTCCAGCAGTGAATGTAGGAACGTATTCTGATTGATAATTATGACCGCTTTATATACATATGCAATGTTTTTTATTATTATGGTTGGGTTTTGCGGCCCACTGACTTTAAGATCCTTATGCATTTGGCCCATCAATGACTTTGAGTTTGACATGCCTGATTTACGCCGTACTAAGGGTTTATTTCTTTTTTTAAATGTAACTTTGGATTTATTTTCTATCAAGAAAATTTTAAGTAATCGTGTTTCTAATGTGTATCATTTATAGAATAAATCCTTAAATATAATATATATTAATTACATAACTCAAAATTAAGAAATAAAGATACAGCAAGGGATCAAACGAACCACAATTACGTGTCGCTGCCTCGGTGCAGGCTTAACTGGTCCCGAAGGAACGATAGAACTAGTTAAGCCGCGATGCGTATGGAATAGTCTTTTTCGCGTTGACGCACTTATTCCGAATTGCGCCCTTGCTTATGGAACCGACTCAGTGTAATGGTAGGCCAGTAGCACACATTGTCATTAAACGTCAAATCCGCACCTTCTGCTCGATCTCAACTATTTTGAGATGCATTTATTAATACGACCCTTAATATTATGGTTTATTTAAGGAGAACGATGCGTATGAATGTGTGGTCCGCGACGTGGTGCGCGGCGACCGGCTGTCCCGGTGGTCGCGCCGCGCCGCGGCTGATGCCGAGCGCTGCCTCGCGCTCGCAGCCGCCGCGCTCGCCAGGCCTACACTTAGGGACGACGACTCCGGGTATGTTACATTCTGACCAGACTACTTGTTAACCCATGGCTTTTATGGTGGCAAAGATCTTCCGTGTACAATACGTACAATCAATGCCTTTAACATACATACATAATATCATGTCTGTATTCCCCGAAGGGGTAGACAGAGGGGTGTTTACACCGATGTTTCACCAATTGGTCCCATGTAATCGGGGGCGAGCCTATTGTCATTCACTGGGCACAGTTTCAGGGTCGTACAAAATGGTTTCTCTAACACGCTGGACGAAACACAAGAAAATATTAAAAATAATATGTTTACGATACTTGAACTACTACTACACGAGAACATATTGTATGATACCGTGGCAGAACACTAAGATGGTATATAGCCCTGTTGTGCGCCCAATGCCCACAACACCCTACTGATGACAGCACGCCACTTCTCACGTGGGTACGTGAGAAGTGGCGTGCTGCACATTTGGCGCACTTTTCTCTTAGTCGCCTCTTAATAAGCCTACGGGAAGAAATGGGGAGGTGACATTCTAACCCGATACCCAAAAGGTAAAAAGATGAAAAACTGTGCTTATATCCATTTAAAGCATTGTTGTGCCTTTAATTGGCATCCGTCCGACCCACTATGCGAAAGTATGCACGTTATATGACACAAGAAATTTGAACTTTAACTTTTTTATTTTATTTTCTTCATTGCTGATATGTTAGCCTTTGTCAACAATCTCACATGATGCAATTGCTACGGACTGCCGCGCAGCATTAATCGTTATAATTTTGTAAGACTTTTTCGATTAGCAGACATTAATGCAAAAATTACAAAGTTAGAATTATTGTGCTGCGACATTTGTAAACGAATGTATATTCGCATGTTCCACACGTCAAACAAAACTCCGCAATCGAATCGAATATTTTTCATTCAAGATAAAGTAAAACTTGTTCTACGTTTCCTTCCCGTAAAAGTTGCTTTAAATATTTTTTTAGTGACTGTGTTTAGATGACCGCGTTCTATTTTTTCTCCAAGTAGCCACGACCCGCGCTTTTATTCTTCACTCTCACTCTCAGTGTTCCTGGCGCCTGCCACTTGGACAGGCCGAGCGTTTGATTGCGCAGATATACGCTTATAGCACAGCTTAAAAGTACTATTTTTAATCTGTGGTGTGTACCTATCTCGTTTTTAAATAATGGCAAAGTAGAGTGAAGATATAACCTATCATTTTGTTTTTGTGTAAAAATATATATGAAGTACGAATGTCTACAATGTAAAGAACCCATACATTAACGTATTTCTGTATTCTTCAATTTACGATACCACCGCTACATTTTATATATCCTTACTTATTAGATAATAATATTAAATAATATTGGACACTACTGACACTGAACAGCTTCACTAAATACATCCACTAAACACTAATCAATGTGCAAACAGGCCTTTAATTAAACTAGTACGGATATGAATATAAAGAATGAGTGTATATGTGCAGCGGCATGTCGTGGTGCGTGGAGGCGCTGCGTGGGTACGGCGGCGGCGCTGCGGGCGCGCGGCTGGAGCTGGGCGGCGCGCTGGCAGCGCTGCGAGCGCTGCGTGCGCCCGCCGCGTCGCACGGCGCGCGAGCGCTGCAGCGCCTCAAGGCCGTCGCGCGCGCACACCCAGCCGACCGCGTGCTGCGCGCGGAGGCCAACGCTGACGCAGCCTTCGTCGCATACGCGGTAACTATATAACTACTACGCCTGTGACCCCATGCAAGCGCGGATCCACCGATCCGTTGTGGGCACGATGGGCATGCCCAGAACCCTAATAGACTTGTGTGCAGTAGGGAATCAACAGTTTTAACTGGATATCGACTCTGGATAGCCAAATAGAAAAGATAATTTGATAACAATTCCGCCACAGCAGAGTCGATAGCTTGTGACGGGATAGCATCGAGCAACGCACATACCGCGAGCACGCCACGTATTCCTAGGCACAGCATAATAATGAATAGTAGTCGTGCGGGCGGAACAACCGCAAGTTCTACCGCCGTGCCCCGCGCCGCAGCCTCCCCGCCCCGGCCGCGACAGCTCACTGGGCAACCACCGACCTCACCCCTAAACAAATACAACAAACGGTTCTGTCATGTTTCAGTTGGGGAACTATTCAGAAGCGCGTTCACTCGCAGAGGCAGCTTCGCGCGACGACCCGTACTCATGCGCAGCTCGCGTGTCGGGCGCGCTGGCTGCCGCCGCCGCCGCGACCTCGGCCTCTAGCTCGGGCAATACTTCGAGCGGAGCGCCCGCTGTGGATGAAGCCCACGCGTGGGCAGACGCAGCCGCCACGCTCGCTGCTGCGACGCATCTCGATCCAGCAGATCTAATCGCCATGCACGATTTGGGTATGTATCATAAAGTGTAATTGAGTAGAACAAAGAGTTCTTGTTCATAGCTAGGTTTTGTAATCATTCTATTTTATCATAGTATTCGCGAGTTTAAAATAGCAGCAACTGATATTATCATGGAAATATAGCCACAAATTTTCATAAATTACCCCTAAAAAAGAAAAAATACGTTGCCCGTAACAAATGGAATCAATTCAATCAATTAGAACATTAAGTAATCATTACATACATCATTCATACAATATTATATTTATTTGGTATATAAAAAACTGCAATGCTAGTTACAGGACCCTAAATTCGAAATATTATATAGAATAGTTATGTAATTGAATCTCCATAAATAAAGAGTATTTTATGAAATTTTATTACTTTTAACAAAAAAAATTTGATCTACCTAGTTTTGCCTTGTTCCCATTCGGCCAGTCCTTGGTTCCCTCCTATTATTTCCCTAGACGTCTTTTAGTAGGGAAACGGTTGCTGGCCAGCCAAATATTTTCCATCATGCATTCAGCATCATTTAAAAAATGATGTGATTGAATTGGTGTTGATCGTTGATCGAATATCAATCTACCAGCCTAAGTAGATAGTTTCATGCTATTAAGGTAGATGTCGCCAATATCCAAAAGACGTGCATTCAAACGATTGGAAAAAATATCGACTGTCCAGCTACCCGCTGCCATAGCATAATTGGAAATGCACTTGTACGGTATTATTGGTGTTGCGGGTTTTAAATCCTACTGGAAATTATCCTTTTCCATCCGAAATAATTTCAACAAGACATGAATTTATTTATTTATTTATTGAATTCACAAAATCCACAGATCTTAACTTAATTTACAATAATAATTAATATTAATATTATTAATAATTAATTTTAATTAATATTTTCCTTAGTTTTCGCAATTATTACACATAGTAAATTAGACTTTAAACGATTTCCCGCACGTGACCCCGTAACCAAAACTACTGTAAAGTACCTAAAAGATAAATATAATGTTAAATATGTACGAACATCAGTTTGAAGCTTGTATTGGGTCTTGTGTAGAGTTAGCCGGTTTCATATGTGACAAGGCAGTCGATTAGTCTAAGCCATTGGCCTATCGGTGTAAAGTGGACTAAACTCTGCCTATAACAGATGCATTTCGTCACAAGTCACGAGTCGCACTGCGCCTGTCACCTTGAGACATAGTTTTAAAGTCTCATGTGCCTGTGATTTCTCTGGCTCTCAAGGACTGCTGCCTCAACACACCGTTAGGTGCTTGGCGACAGACTTTCTACTTGAGTGTGGTCGCTAGCCAGGCAGGCATTCGCAAAACGCCCATGCGGTGAAGCTCAGGCCCGCGGAGGGATTCGAACCATGGACCTGCTGCACGGCAGTCCATAAGCCAATGCCACTGAGCCATCACTGCTTCTGCTGCACTGCTTATCTTAGGAGAATACCCAAAACTGAGATTGGTTTACGATATGAGCCAAAACTGATATTGGTTTATGATATGAGCCAAAGTTTATGTGTGAGTATCTGGTAAGTAGAGTGTAATGTGTGTCGTGTACAACTGTATAGCGTTGTCGTTGGAGCGCAGCGGGGCGGAGGGCAGCGAGGCGCGGTGGGCGCGGGTGCGGGGCGCGGGGGGCGCGGGCGGCACGCTGCGGGCGCTCGCCGCCGCCGGCCTCGCGCGCACCGCGCGGCGCTCGCTCTCCGACCTCGCCGCCGCGGAACACTGGTAATCATACTTTATAAACCTACTACAATCTCTCCACAAAACAACGTCATTGTACAACTATCATTTACGTCGCTGTAGTTTTCATGAATGTGAAAAAACAAAAATATTACATTATGAAATTGGATGATGAGTTTCGAATTGCTAAGAGTAATATATGAACGCTTGAATAAATGTCATGGCCAATCGAGGTATAAGTTTAATGACACCTGCAAAATGTGCACATATAATTTTTCATACTGAACTTGGAGTATTTCCCTTAGATGTACGGAAATTTCTAGAAGGATTTCACGATTAATTTGGAGTTGTTGTCTAATCAGTGATGTAGCGAGCCCAAAGGCAGAAACTTCGAGGCTGAAGGCCCATGTTAGTAACGATTTATCAATACTTTCCACATCTCCGACTAATCTCTATCGATTGCGTAGCCATAGGTTCGCTTATATACGAGTGATAGCCGCGTGCAAACACAGTTGCATGAAACGAAAACAGTGGTTGCCACGTGCCACTGTTCACAAGTAGGTTCCTTAAGGGAAATACTTCCCCATTAGGGGAGGGTTCGCCATAATTCTCACGCTTGGCAGGCGACTTAGGATAAGATGACAGTTCTTCAGAAGGCGCTGCTGTCCACCTTCAGATTTTATTTCTTTAGTCGCTTCTTACAACTTCCACAGGCAAGTAATTGGTAGGGATTTCAATTCTGCCCTGGCAAAATGCAATAAAATTATAAACTTAATTTGAACTCTCTGGCAATGTCTGAATCTCTACCTTTGGGGCCATATCCTAAAACTACATTTTCTATTTTTTATGTGCCGACCTGAGAGCTCACAAACTTTTCTGAAGCTCTGCTACTCAAGCCCAAATTGAAGCTGTAGTATGGGTGGCACCGTAACTAAGGCGAGCAGCATTGTCGCTATGGTGTTGGCCGCTCGTACTATCCTCTACGGCCGAAGTAACAGGCACTAGGTGCTCTTGTGGGGGGTTAGCTTAGTAGCCCAACTACTAACATGACCCGCGCAGGAGGACCGCCCGCAGGGCGTTCAGGCACGAGATCGTCTGGCACCCATTTGCATGGTTTGTTTCTGTGGTGAGTTCACGGTCGTGTGCGATAGCGTTCGCGTTGCAGCTAACTGCGGACGTGGTTTTAGTTGAAAGGAGTACTTGTTGCTGTCGGAATAGTTGGTGTCGAGTCTAAATTATCCTCACCATGTCACCTGCCCTGTGTGCCCACGAGAAAAAAAAACTAAGTATACACGCTATCTCTGATGAATATGCAGCAACTCCTCCACTTTGGGTTGTCATTAGTTGACACTTTCGACATCATGAAATAGTACTACAATCTGACATTTATTTGTATCACTCGTACTGTGAATTTGATATGTGTTGACTGGGGCCGTGTCCAGTGGATGGCGATAGACTAGTACATAGGACCATTCTTAGATACTGACCCTGCTCTTCTGAAGATATGCAGGCGTAATACATAAAATTATGCTGGTTTTGTTTTTGTGTTACAGGTACAGTCTGATCGGCAATTGGGACGCGAGCGTGACGTGTGCACTTGCACAGTTGCACAGCGAAATGGGTGACACGCAAACTGCCAAACATCACTATCAAGATGTGAGTATTATCTAAGCATTCATATTACAGCTCAGAATACGTTAGATGAACAAATAAAAGCATTTGTGGTCCTTCGAGCTTCATCCCCTAAGGCTGCGTTTCCACCAAAGATGTGCGAGGATGCGTAGCGAGGGATGTGTTTGTAAAGAACCAATAGAATTGCTTCATTTACCTCGCCTCGGTCAGCACAGCTCTGGTGGAAACCTAGATTTTTGCGCATACAAAACAAGCAAGGGATGTGTGCGAGGGATGTGTTGCGAGGAATGTGTGTTGAGAAAGATGTGTAGCGAGGTTTGCGCATACTGTTCCAGCCAGTCCATAGACGGAGTTTGCATCATCGCACAACTTTGGTGGAAACGCAGCCTAACCCTCCCATTGATTCAATGAACGAATTATTCATGAAATATAAACAGTATTACACCGAAGAATTTTAGTGCTACATGGGACATGTATACTATACTATACATACGAGGGTGAATCAAAAAGTTCTTAGAAGTGCATATATATGAAACCTTTTTGGATCAAGTTCGATATTCAAATTAAAGAGTGTCTATCACACTATATTTATGCAGACTGTCACTTATTTTTGTCAGTTCGTTCGCATGTAATAAATTTTTTTGTGCAACGAGTTGCTAAAAAGTCAAAATTATGGATAAAAGTGAGTTACGTGCGGTGATAAAATATCTCAGTTTGAAAAAAATGTCTACGAAGGAAATTTTTTTGGACATTCAGCAGACATTAGGGGGTGATGCTGTACCCTATTCTACGGTTGCGTACTGGGTGGCTGAATTTAAAAGAGGTAGATCAAGCTGTAAAGATGACCCGCGTTCTGGGCGGCCTTCAACCTCCGTTACAGAAGAAAATGTCAAAAAGGTTGAGAATCTGGTTTTGGAAGACAGAAGAATGACTATAAAACATAAAGCTGAGATCCTAAAGATATCTTTTGGTAGCGTTCAATCCATTTTAATTGATTCACTGGGGTTCAAAAAAGTGTCTGCAAGATGGGTGCCACGAATGTTAACCGACGAAAACAAAAAGCGACGTTTGGAAATTTCCAAGCGTAATCTCGAAATGTTCCAGCGTGATCCGGATAATTTTTGCCGTCGTCTTGTCACCATGGATGAAACGTGGGTCCACCATTTTGATCCTGAAACTAAAAGACAAAGCATGTCTTGGAAACGACCATCCTCTCCATCCATTAAAAAATTTCGAGTTGCTCCTACCGCTGGCAAAGTTATGGCCTCTGTGTTCTGGGATAGTGAAGGAATCCTTTTTATTGATTACATGCCAAAAGGCCAGACGATTACTGGACCCTATTACGCAAATTTAATCCCGAAAGTGCGTGAAGCGATTAAAGAAAAACGTCGTGGAAAACTGTCGTTGGGCGTGTTGTTCCTTCAAGATAACGCTCCTGCTCATCGATCGGAAGTTGCGGTCAACGCAATCCGCTGTGCTGGCTTCAATCTCCTTGACCACCCACCATATTCTCCGGACTTAGCCCCAAGTGATTTTCACTTGTTTCCAAAATTAAAAGAGGAAATTCGTGGAACAAAATTTCACGATAATGACGCGGTTATAGCTGCCGTAGAGGACTTTTTCGAGAGTCAAGAAAATATTTTTTTTTCACAAGGAATAAGGAAGTTAGAAACGCGTTATTCTAAATGCATTGCATTGGAGGGAGATTATGTAGAAAAATAAAATATTATTATTTAAATCTTTGCATTTTTTAATATTGATTCCAAGAATTTTTTGATTCACCCTCGTAAGGATGAGTTATATCAGTCTTTCCCAAAGTGGGCGATAACGCCCCCTTGTGGGCGCTGCAGGTCTCAAGGGGGGCGGTAAGAGACCCAGAAAGAAAATGGGGCGTTGTGTAGAGGCGGGGGAGGTAGGGGGGGATTTGTATTTTATTTAGCTAGGAGGCCTCTTAAACAACGACTGCAAGAGCTCTCGACTCTCAACAACAACTTGTGAACATCAACTAATATGAATTAAAAGATTGCTCAAACTCGGTTCTATATTTCCCTCCGCGTAGTTCATATATCTGTCCTATTTTATTGAATATAGAAAAAATGAAAATCATGTCATAGTTATTAGTACTCGTAGATATCTATCATGTATTAACAAGTTTTTGTTAAATAACCCGAATTGTGCATTCCTGTATCAGTCGGCTGGTTCATTGAATACTTGTTCGGACTTGTTGAGTACGATTGAGCGTCGAATGAGATAAACGAGTTTATGCATGTTTGTTTTATTCCTGTCGGTGCGTGCTGCTTAAGCATTCCTATATAAACAATGTAATATTTATTTTATTTTCATTTGTGGTCTCGCGCGCAATAGATGAGCAGTACTTACGCTTCCTCTACACTACTCGCGAAGTTGAACGTATTTCTCAAAGCAAAACAATGTCGGAAGTAAAAAAGAAGAGACGGCAATACAGTGCGGAATATATAAAATTCGGATTTATTGAAAATCCCACAAACCCATCGTCGCCTTTGTGTCTTCTATGTCTAAAAACATTTTCGAATGAAGCAATGAAGCCTTCAAGGCTGCAAGATCATTTGAATAAAATGCATGCAGATAAGAAAGACAAGAATGTAGCATATTTTCAAGACCTAGAGAAGAAGCATAATACTCAGCCAAGTGTATCAAAACTATTTTCGGCGGCTGCTAAGCAAGATGACGACGGACTTCGAGCTTCGTACAATATCTCTTTGTTAATTTCTCAAAAAGGCAAACCACATAACATCGGAGAAGAGTTAATATTGCCAGCAATAAATGAAGTAATAACTACTGTGCTTCATAAACCGGCCGCAGATATTATCCGAAAAATTCCTTTGAGTAATAATTCTGTGCAAAGACGAATTGATGAAATGGCTGAAAACATTGAAGAATCATTGTGCGATCACCTGAGGACAAGTCAATTCTCAATTCAGCTCGATGAGTCCACTTTACCAACTAATGAAGCATTGTTGTTGTCTTACGTGAGGTTTATTAAAGATGAGAAAATATGTGAAGAACTATTATTTGCTAGAAATTTAGAGACCGATACAAAAGGTGAAACCATATTCAATACATTGGAAAAGTTTTGCGATGAGAAAGAGATTCCTTTGAAAAATATTATTTCAGTTGCTACGGATGGCGCTCCGGCTATGACAGGGTGCCATAAAGGCTTCATAGCGTACTTAAAAAATAAAATTCCAGATGTCCTTGGTGTACATTGCGTTATTCATAGACAACATTTAGTTGCTAGAAACTTAAGTGAAAAACTATTTCAATCACTGCAATATGTCATCAAAGCAGTCAATAAAATCCGCAACAGCTCTTTGAATGATAGATTATTTCATCAGCTTTGTGTTACTAATGACGAGGATTTCAACCGTTTGTTGTTTCATACTGAAGTACGTTGGCTATCAAGAGGCAATTGTCTGACTCGATTTTACAACCTGTTTGACTCTGTTATAGAGTTCTTGGAAACTAAAGATACAGAATTGCACGACAAGCTCATAACATCAAAGAATGATATAGCTTACATGACAGACCTGTATAAATTGTTCAACAACATGAATCTCCAACTACAAGGCGATAAACTAAATTTAATTAAAACAAAAAACGTCGTTGCTGCTTTCGCAGTCAAACTGCTTCTACACAAAAAGAATCTGGGCAGACGTGAGTTTCACAATTTTCCAAATTTATCAGTATCATGCAGTAACGACGAATTGTTTGCCTACTGCCAACATTTGGAAAACCTCCACATTGACTTCACCGAACGATACCAGGACATTTTGAACTTGGAAATACCAGACTGGGTGTTGGATCCGTTTTCAAATGTCAACACAGCAATGTCACCTCAGCTGGAAGAAGAACTTATAGAATTGACAACAAACGAGGAAATAAAAATTGAGTTCAAAAATGGTTACCAAGAATTTTGGCTACAAAAACCGATCCCGCAATTGTACCCTGGATTATGGTCAATCGTTCAACGATTCTTGATAGCATTCCCATCGTCATATTTGTGTGAACGTGGATTTAGTGCTGTGACAACACTGCTTACTAAAAAGAGAAATCGTTTGCTTGTTACCGAACGTGGCGACTTGCGACTGTTCTTGAGTAAATTGAAACCTGATATCAACAAACTTATTAAACAGCATCAGATTCATCCTTCACATTAGTTTTTATATAAGGATTGATTATTTTAGTTATATTTTTAATAAAAGATACTCTGTTTTAATACTATAAAGTTGCGTTTCAATAATCATTCTTATTGGCAGGTGGAGCCCGTAATAGTTAACTTAAGACCTAAGCGCCGTTGTATGTTACCTACTGCGCTCAGGTTTTAAGTTGCGGGTTATAGTAAAAGTTTCGTTTAGAATTCTCCGTTAATATACATAATATACATATATAGGTCACAATAATTAATTAATTTAATTTGAAGTTATAGTGGTTTTTAAATAGGTGAAAAAATGGGGGCACTAAAAAAATATTTATTCTCAAAGTGGGCAGTAGACAAAATAAGTTTGGGAACCACTGAGTTATATCAATGTAGAGTCATAAAAATATATTAATATTTTTATTATATTCTTTACGGTATTGATTTGTTAGTGGTCCTGGAATCGATCCCTGAGTAGAAAATATGATGCAGAAATTTCCAGTAGCAGTTTAAGAGTCTTTTTATTGCTTATTGTATATATTTTGACCAGGAATCCCATCTGATGGTAAGTGATGATGTGGTCGAAGTCGGTATACATGCTTCATCTGCAATGGGATCTGGCTTTAAGGACAGCCGTCGGAACTCAGTGGCAGTGACTCAGTGACAGATTTTCTAATTGAGGGTAATAAAAGCCAGGAGGCGGGCTTTACAAAAACGCCCATCCATATTAGACTCAATTACCATTATGCTATGACTTCCATCCTAAGACAACCTGAAGGTTGTTTTAGAGACGTTGCAACTATAACGTACAAGCGTGACCATCAGGCGGGTGTCTTGTCTGTCACATGACTTCATAACAAATAAAATAACCTCCAAGGAAGTATATTAGGGCTATATTCCACGTGGTGTTATAAGAAGACAAAAATGAAGTTGTGTACAAAATTACAATGAATGGAAAAAATTTGAACCACGAGCGTTCAAATTTTTACCAAGGTGTTATTCACCCGTGAGATTTAATCTGGGATTCGGCCCCCATCCGTCCATATAGCTGGAACTTGCTCTGCCTATAGAGCTACCGCGGTGAGTGAGGCTTCGTTGCAATTTTGTAAGCGTCGCAAGCGTTAATGCAATAATATTTTACGCATTACAATGTTAGAATTAATTTGTGTGTTAACGTTGAAAGTGTAATATGATGTAAGTGGTACCTACGAGTATAAACAACAATTAGAGTGTTTGATACCGTCAGGTGGAGGCGGTGTGGCCGTGCGAGCTGTCCGCACTGGAGTGGCTGGCGAGCGAGGCGCCGCCCGACGTCGCGCTGCAGTACTACCGCCGGGCGGCGCGCACGCAGCCTAATAATGTACCTACCTACCTCTTTACTGTACACACACATGGATGCATGCATCTCACAACTAACACATTCACATTCTTCACTATCATATAATATTTGCTTTGATACTACACCATTGATTGTCATAGTATTTTAACAGATTAACAGCTTCTACGTAGAGATAATTTATAACGTTTCAACGGGCTGCCTGTTACAGCCTCCCCTTTAAGGGAGGATTTTCCACAATCCCCACGCTTGGCAGGTGTCTTGGGAATAGCAGGATTAAGGTATCAGTTCCTCAGAAAGCGCTGCTGCCCTCCTTCCGCTATTTTACCTTTAGTCGCCTCTTCCGACACCCACAGGTAGCAATGGGGGTAGGTGACATTCTAGCCCGGCATCCCACAGGCTAATCAAAAGATATATCCCTCTGTAATTAAGGCGTCGGACAGGTAGCTTAGGTTTAGATAAAAGGGATTCGTTTGCTCGTACTGAACCCTGTAATTGCTGTTTCTTGATCTCTGGAAATAGACAAAAGCTACTTATTTTCACAAGCTGCTGATTTATTTTTCATACATTTATTTAAACGTTCGTTGATTCTGAGTAAGTACTAAGTAAGTACTCTTGATCTGACCATTCACTAGCTACACTCTTTGTAGAATGTTTGGTACTGCGCTGCCTTCCTACCACGCTGTTTCTTACAATACATTATATTAAATTATACATGTATATATATTTATTTCTTTTTCAAATCATTTATTATAAATCAAGAAATAAAGAAAAAACTTTTTACAATATAAAAATAAAGAAATAACTTAAAAAATAGAAATCATAAATTGAATTAGATTAAATTACCGAAAAAGTAATGGTCAATCAAATAACCCACCCCTATACTTACATATATATTGATAGCAAACGAATATTTTAAAAGCGAAAGTAAACATGTGTGTGTGTTATTGGCACCCAATGCGGCTAAGCGGAGTTTATATGATTATGTAAATATCTACAGTCAAAGTCAAAGTCATTATCATTTATTCAATTTAGGCGTCTACGACGCTCTTATGAAGGTCAATTACAAATTTTAATATTGAAATATACTACATTGTACTGCCACCTTCAGCAAACAAAAATTATAGAGCCACTGCAAGAAGAACGGGCAAGAAATTCGGGGCCATTCTTTTAAACGTTTTTTAACAATGTGTTAAGTACATACTATATAGTAAAATTATTACAATACTTAATTTACATTACGTAGGTATTAGGCGCTAGCTTGGCAGAGGCGAACCAGTCCAAGCATTTTTGTCGTTTAAGTAATCACAAACTGTGTAGTAAGATTTCTTTATCAAAATATTCTTCACATGCAACTTGAATTTTCTTTCTGTGAGCATTGTAATATGTTTGGGCAATTTATTATAAAACCGCACACAATTGCCTAAGAAGGACCTTTTATTTGTCTTTGCTAATCTAAAACCTGGCACCGCTATTTTATCTTTATTCCTAGTGTTATAATCGTGATTGTCACTGTTTGATTTAAATTTGCTCAAATTTTTACGAACATACATAATATTTTCAAATATATACAGACTTGGTAAAGTTAAAATATCAATTTCTTTAAAAAGATCTCTCAGGGATTCCCTAGGATCCATTTCATATATGGCTCGAATTGCACGCTTTTGTAAGATAAAGATTGTCTCTATCTCGGCAGCAGCTCCCCACAGCAATATACCATAAGACATAATACTGTGGAAGTATTACAGTACCGGAGCTTACATAGAACTTGCATTGCATCTACGTTACGTTCTAAGCCGCTTAAAATTTTACAATTAATTTTGCGGTGGCATGCAAGATTTAGTGTTTGAAGATAAAGTTTCCCATTAGTATCTATCGAGACTTCAAATTATCTAGAAAGCATTGTCGCAAACTCTATTAATTTCTGACTAATTTGGTAACAAAATGTTATTTAGACAGATTAGTGTATCTTGTCTCCATTTCACCTTCTTTATACTTATAATAAACATAAGAAAACAAAATTATGGAATCCCGGCCACGGTTACAACTCTAACCTTATCCTTTACCTAATACAAAATTTAACACATTTCACATGATCTAAATTAAATATACCTACATAGTCGTCAAATTAGCATTGAATTGAATTTAAAATTGTTAAATTTGTATATAAATAACGTCATTCTTTTTGACCTGGACCTTTTGGCGATAGCGAAGGTGTGTATAATAATAGTAAATGCCGCGTAAATTGGCTCACTCGCCCATATAATGATTGATATTCACCATCTTCGAAATATTGTTATACTTCTTCAATTGCATCACAATCATTTTTGGCTTTGTCTCTTGCCTTACAACACTTTAACCTGGCACCGCCGATAGTCAAAGTCAAAATCATTTATTCAATTTAGGCGTCTACGACGCTCTTATGAAGGTCAATTCCAAATTTTAATATTGAAATATACTACATTGTACTGCCACGTTCAGCAAACAAAATTTATAGAGCCACTGCGAGAAGAACGGGCAAGAAACTCGGGGCCATTCTTTTAAACGTCTTTTTACAATGTGTTGTTATATACAATATAATACAATTATAACAATATTTAATTACATTACGTAGGTGACAGGCGCTAGCTTGGCAGAGGCGAACTAGTCCAAGCATTTTTGTCGTTTAAGTAATCACAAACTGTGTAGTAAGATTTCTTTATTAAAATGTTTTTCACGAGCAACTTGAATTTTCTTTCTGTGAGCGTTGTAATATGTTTGGGCAATTTATTATAAAACCGCACACAATTGCCTAAGAAGGACCTTTTATTTGTCTTTGCTAATCTAAAACCTGGCACCGCTATTTTATCTTTATTCCTAGTGTTATAATCGTGAGTGTCACTGTTTGATTTAAATTTTAACATACATAATATTTTCAAATATATACAGACTTGGTAAAGTTAAAATATCAATTTCTTTAAAAATATCTCTCAGGGATTCCCTAGGATCCATTTCATATATGGCTCAAATTGCACGCTTTTGTAAGATAAAGATTGTCTCTATCTCAGCAACAGCTCCCCACAGCAATACACCATATGACATAATACTGTGGAAGTACGCGAAATAAACGAGCCTAGCAGTAGCTACGTCTGTTAGCTGTCTTATCTTACGGACTGCGTATGCAGCAGAACTAAGTCTTCCGGATAGATCATGTATATGTATGTGGATTCCACTGTAAAGTTGAATCCATTTTGATTCCCAGGAAGACTGTCGCATTGTCTTACCTACTTAATTAGAATCCTAAAGGTAATGTAAAAGTGTAACAAGTATTTACATAAAATTGTTTATCGTAGCCGCAATGGGGCCTGCTGATGGGTGGGTGCCTCCGAGCGACCGGACGGTATCAAGAAGCCCTCGCTGTGTACAAGAAGATGAACGCGCGCTTTCCGGACAACGTTCAGTGTTAGTATAAAATACGATTTCCGTCTCCCTTGTAAAAAAAAGTTTATGGAATCGCTCAAATTGCAATTGATCTGGGTTCTTCAATATTCCGTCTCTATGATTTCTTATATTTGGGAAGAAAACTCTGCCTCCATAAACAGGCCATATACGCAAAAAAAACGCATATAAGTCTGTGCAATTTTATTATAAACAGGATAGTTTTACGGAAAGAAACGAACTTGTGACACGGAACGATAGTTACCAAAGTCAAAATCATTTATTCAATTTAGGCGTCTACGACGCTCTTATGAAAGTCAATTACAATTTTTATTATTGAAATATTTACTAGTGGCAGTGCAATTTTTGCTATGTAATGTACTGCCACATTCAGCAAAAAAAATTATTGAGCCACTGCTAGAAGTAGGGGCAAGAAACTCAGGGCCATCTTTTAATCATCTTTTAACAATGTGATACACTATAATATAATACAATTATTAGAATATTTGTTTACATTACGTAGGTGACCTGCGATTGGCTAAGAATTTGCCGTTTAAGTAATCACAAACGTGTAGTAGGATTTCTTAGCAAAATGTTTTTCGTGCAACTTGAATTTTCCTTCCGTAAGCATTGGGAGTTGTTGAGTCATGTTTAGGAACTTTATTATAAAACCTATAGCTCCTTACTATTAAGGTACATACGAGAAAATTCATAATAAAAATAGAATACATGATATTAACTGTCTTAAGTTCGATCCTTAGTTCAATCAAGTGTTATTGAAATTTTCAATAACCGTCCGCCTCCGCCTACCCATTTAATGGTATCAAGGCGTGACGATGGTATTATTATTCAATGGATCTTCAAAATGTTATAAGTAAGGCAATAATACTCTTATCTTGCATAAAAGATTTGTGGCATAAACAAGATCAAACAATTAATTTTAAATATTTTCATACCCCTCACTTTTCTGATAGGAAAATTGGCAGGTTGGACTTGATACGCCGCGTTATTGTCACGAGCTAGCTGAGCCAGGTTAGGTTAAGGAAAAAGGTTGATCTGTCTAGCTGCGGAATCAGCGGTATCCGATTCCGCAAGGCGGCTACTGGGGCCCGTATCCTGGAAATTCCAGGTGCGGACAGTGGCAAGAAAGCAGACGCACTTGCCCAAAAATTGCGAGACATGCTAGGCGAGGAGATTGCTACCGTGTCCAGGCCAGTGAAGCAAGCGGAACTGAGAGTCTCTGGACTCGACGACTCCGTCTTCGCTGCAGAGGTAGTTGACGCTATCGTACAGCGGGGAGGGTGCTCTGCAGAAGAAGTGACGTGTGGAGAAATACGTCGTGATTCTCAAGGTACCTGTTCCCTTTTCGTCCGTTGTCCAGTGGTCGCTGCAAAGCGACTGGGAAACGGTGGCCGACTTTTAGTTGGATGGACTTCGGCACAAGTGAGGCTGCTAGAACCCAGACCGAGGCGATGTTTCCGGTGTTTGCAGGTTGGGCACGTCCGAGCTCAGTGCACCGCAGAGATTGACCGTAGCGATGAATGCTATCGCTGCGGTCAAATCGGCCATAAGGCGGCCAAGTGTTGTGCGTCTGCGGCTCAGTGCTCTCTGTGCACAGCCGCGAACAGACCAGCACAACATAGGTTGGGGAGCAAATCTTGTTGCCCACCCAAACCAAAACGGGGGCTTAACACAGCTGTATCGGCTGTAATAGCCCCAGTAGCATCCAGCCCTCTCCCTGAGTCCAAGGGAGACGAGGAGGCAATGGTCAGTAATTAATTTGATTATGGCTCATTGCCTTCTCCAGGCTAACATCAACCATTGCGCCCGTGCGCAGGACTTGCTTCTGCAATCCATGGCGGAATGGTTGATAGAGGTCGCTGTGGTCGCCGACCCGTACTTCATTCTTCCCCGGGATAACTGGGTAGGTGACGTGGATGACTCGGTTGCCATAGTGTCTTCCGGTGCTGCTGGGGCTCCACCTCTTTCGATTATCGCAAGGGGCCGGGGATATGCTGCGGTGCAGTGGAGGGAGATTGTACTCATCGGGGTGTACTTCTCGCCGAACAAAAGCCTCGCCGAGTTTGAGTTGTTCCTTGGAAGGGTAGGGGCCCTCATAGGGCAAACTCTACCCCGCCCGGCGCTCGTCATGGGCGACTTCAATGCCAAATCTTTGGCATGGGGAAGTCCAGCGACTGATGCGCGTGGTAGGGCCGTTGAGGAATGGGCGGCAATGACTGGCCTTTTGGTTCTAAACCGGGGGTCGGTTAATACATGCGTAAGGCACAACGGGGGATCCATCGTGGACCTGTCGTTTGCTTCCCCTGCCGTAGCGCGTCGCGTTCGGGGTTGGCGGGTCGTGGAAGAAGTGGAGACGCTATCTGACCACCTATATGTTCGATTCGACGTTTCTCCCTCTGCGGTCAATCCGGTCACTTTTCAAACCTATAAGTTTCCTCGATGGGTGCTAAAATCATTAGACAGAGAAGCGGTTGCAGAGGCTTCAATAGTCCAAGCTTGGCAGTCCCCTCCAAACATGCCAGTAGAGGTTGAGGAGGAATCCATATGGTTCCAGAATGCCATGTCACAAATTTGTGATGCTGGCATGCCCAGAGCCAAAGACCGACCTCCAAGGCGCCAAGTGTACTGGTGGTCTCAAGCCATCGCAAACCTTCGCGTCATCTGCATAGAAGCACGACGCCAGTACACAAGATACCGCAGACGTCGCCACCGTAACGAAGAGGAGGAAGGACAGCTCTATGAGACTTACAGGGCCGCGGTTAAGTCTCTACAGCTATCCATCAGTAACGCCAAGGCCGAAGCAAAAGCCGAGCTTTTAGAAAGTCTCAGTCGCGACCCATGGGGTCGGCCCTATAAGCTGGTTAGGGGGAAGATCCGGCCATGGGCACCACCGCTGACTGAGAGTCTTTCACCTGATTTACTGGATGGTGTGGTTTCGGGACTGTTTCCGAACGTGCCTGAATTTGTGGCTCCGGCAATGTCACTGCTACATTCGACGGTGGAGGAAGAGGTCACCGAAGTGCCACCTGTGTCCCAGGGAGAGCTAGGCGCGGCTGTTCTCCGGCTGAGGGCCAAAAACAAGGCTCCGGGACCAGATGGAGTACCTGGTAAAGTTTGGGTTCTGGCACTGGAGGCGCTAGGGAACCGTTTCCGCGGGCTATTGAATGCCTGTTTGGAGTCAGGGAGGTTCCCCTCGCTGTGGAAGACGGGCAGATTAGTTCTGTTGAAGAAGGACGGGCGACCAGCGGATTCTCCTTCTGCCTACCGCCCTATAGTGATGCTAGATGAGGCGGACAAACTTTTCGAGCGTTTATCGCGGCTCGCCTCAATAGACATCTTGGCGGGGTGGGTCCAGATCTATCTGATCACCAATTTGGCTTCCGAGCAGGCCGGTCTACGATCGACGCCATTAGGCGTGTCAGGGCGTACTCCAGCGAAGCAGTGGCTCAGGGAGGAGTGATGCTCGCGATTTCTATAGACATAGCGAATGCATTCAACTCTATGCCCTGGGCCTGTATTAAGGAGGCCTTGCGGTTTCACCGCGTACCTCCCTACCTCAGGCGTATAGTAGGTGCCTACCTCTCAGAAAGATATATAGCATACCCTGTGAAGGATGGCAGTATTCGAAGGACTGCTATGTCGTGCGGTGTTCCACAGGGGTCAGTCCTTGGTCCACTCCTGTGGAACATAGGGTACGACTGGGTGTTGCGGGAAGATCTCGATCCGGGCGCCGGTGTTATCTGCTATGCAGATGATACGCTTGTAACGGCCCGGGGAGAGACATTTGAGGAGGCTGCCCGTCTAGCCACTGTAACAGTCGCGTCAGTAGTCGGCAGGATTAGTGCATTGGGGCTGCGCGTGGCGCTCGGCAAGTCACAGGCCGTATGTTTTCACGGTCCCAGACGAGCACCACCGCTGGGATCCCACATTGTAGTCGGCGACACACGCATTGGGGTTGGATCTGAGATGATTTATCTTGGACTCACCCTCGATGCTAGGTGGAATTTTTTGGAGCACTTCAGGCGCATGACTCCTCGGCTAGTGAGTGCAGCAACCGCCTTAAAACGGCTGCTGCCTAACCTCGGGGGTCCAAACACTAACAGCCGCCGCCTATATCTTGGAGTGGTGCGGTCCATGGCATTGTACGGTGCTCCTATCTGGGAAGAAGCTTTAACGGAGAAATCCATTGCCCTTTTGAGAAGTTCTCAAAGGGTAATGGCAATCGGGGTGATTCGCGGCTACCGCACCATTTCCTTTGAAGCGGCGTGCCTGCTTGCGGGATCCCCTCCGTGGGATCTAGAGGCGGAGTACTACGCGTCGATGTACTATTGGCGCGTGGGGCTTCGCCTCCGAGGTGAGCATCCCCTGCCTAGGGTGGTTGAAGTGTGGAAATTCCAAGCTCGAAAGTCCATGCTAGGGAAATGGAGGGAGCGGCTGGCCCAACCTAGAGCTGGTAGCTGGACTGTTGAGGCAGTTCGCCCGGTACTGCAAGACTGGGTGGACCGGGCACACGGCTCGCTTACCTTCCGGATGGTGCAGGTACTTTCGGGGCATGGCTGCTTCGGCAAGTATCTATGCAAAATAGCCGGAAGGGAACCGACGACCGAGTGCCATCATTGTGACTGCGGGGAGGACACAGCTCAACACACGCTAGAAATATGTCCGGCGTGGGATGTACAGCGACGTGAACTCACCGCAGTAGTGGGGTATGACGTGTCTCTAGCGGCGTTGGTGAAAGCCATGCTGGAGAGTGAGACGACGTGGAACGCGGGCATCACCTTCTGTGAAGAAGTGATGTCGTTAAAGGAGGTGGCAGAAAGGGAGCGGGAGATAACGTCAAACCTCCCAATCCGTCAACGGAGAACAGGGCAGCGGAGGAGACTCTATGCCCTCCTTCATCCCCCATAACCGAGGTCTGGCGGCAGTTCAAGGGGTGACTGCCGCCACAACAACGACCTCGAGGTGGCGCGCGCGGTGTTTCCGCGTGCCCCTCAAGGACGATGAAGGCGAAGTAGCTCCAGCTTCGCCTCATCACGAGATTGTGACCCAAAGTGGGCTAACGCTGCGTGGGCCACGGTAGAGTTCGCAAACGTTCCCGTGGCCCAAGCATTAAGGCGTCCTGTAGGAACACCGTGTGGTTTTTAGTCGGTAGGGGCACTTGCTGCTGTGGGAGTAGTTGGTGTCGAGCCCGACATATCCCGCCCACCACCCCTTTGGTGGACGGGAATGCGTAAAGGCATTTTCACACGAACAAAAAAAAAAAGGTTAGGTTAAGGAGAGCCAGGCCAAAGGTGCTACGTTGTAGCTAGTAAAAAGGTTGATTTTTAATTAACCCTTTTGGGCCGCCCTAGAAAGTCACAAGTCAGGCTAGTTTTGTCTGAAAACTTAATTATCCTAGAATTTCTAAACTGCCGTTTCGTGACATCCAAACTACACAGCGACCCATATATTATTAAATCAATATTAAAAAATAATGTTCTTCAATGCTGACCTTGTCCGATTTAACAGACAGTTAGCGCCTGGGTGGAATTAATTTGATAGTGGGCTTCCCCAAAATGCCAGACTTTTTTTGTTTTTTTGCCAGGTCTGAAGTTGATAGTAAAACTGTGCGGGGATCAAGGACTGTCTGAAACGAGTGCGTGGACGAGAGAGCTGCAACGTGCTCAGGCGCGGTTAAAGCAACAGGAAAGAGGTACGTTACTATAAGCTAATACCTAGTACCTACGTCTAGTACGTAGGTACTAGGTATTAGCTTATAGTTCGTTATGGATCGATTTTTTATATATTTGTTAATACTGGGTTAGAACCGAAGTGTTTTACTTAAGTTTCCACCTGGGTAAAGCATGAGACATTCACATGCTCCAATTACCAGTACCAGTGCGTTAGGTAAGTGTTACAATAAAATTACAGTCTAGTCGAAAAATACGAATGACCATTCATACATGCCTACGCTATAATATGTACATACACACATTTTTTCAGTGCTCTAATCTGGCTGCATTCTCGTTGATGCATTCGTGCTGAGTTTCGTGAGAGGTTGTTATCTGCAAGTATGAATATGGTAGACCATGGTATAACAATTAAGGGGCTCATCTAATAAGCCCAACATCCAAGTTAATTAGAAAGACATGATTCATTTACAAAGTTCTCATAATATGCAACTAGCATAATGTTTCGTTCTTTGTTGTAGTTGCGATTACCTCGGCGGGTAGCGGGTCATCGAGAGCAAGTCAGTCACCAATTGATCAAATAAGAGGTTAATTTTTATTACTCTCCAATTCAATTTATAGTTCATCTAGTGGAGTTTATGTATATAATATCTTTCATTTTTAATAACCAATGTCAAGATATCCCAAGTGATGATAATATATAGTGTGTGTTCTGCAGGAGGGTCAAGAGTGGACAGTGCCGCTGCAGGAGGCCCCGCCACCGGCTCGCGACACTCGAGCGATGGCCGCGCTGATAGCGGGCGGACACAAGGACCTACGTTAGTCTTACAATGGCACAACTTTTATCTTATCACTAAAAATATAATTTCGTAAAGTGTAAACTAACTGGCAAGTAATCTGTGTATGTAATTTGTAGAATTCGGTGCTTTTCCATGTTGAACCGTGTGAGCTCCAACACGGTTGATGGCTTAGAGTCTAGGCCAACATAACTCCACTTTCGAAAACTCTAGACTTTTTGGAGGTATAATAAGGCCTTAAGGCCCGTATTGTTAATTTGCCAAAATGTTGTATTCTCATAATGTTGAATACACCAAAATGTTTGAATACAATAATGTTTAATTTTCATAACCTTGTTATAACGTAATGTTGAATCTCTTAATAACACACAGACACATACTGCAGGGTTAATGCCTAAAGCCCGTACCACGCTTAAATAACGGTTAACAGTTGTTAAATTAAATAAGAATAGATTACTAACTTGCTTAATTTTTGATAAAATTATTTAAGTGGGGATTTGTATATTTTGTTTTCATTGATTTTAGTTAAATAATATTACTTTGATGGTAGGTATACCTACCATACGTACAGACATATTGTGGTATATTTTATTATCATATCCTTTAGATATTTATAGGTAATGATGTTAAAATATAATAACATAATATGAAAGAATACTAATAGAATTAGGAATTATATAAAAAAATGCTTATTTCTAATTTATTATATTACGTTAATGCTCTGCGCACTGAATGGAATAATATTATGCCTAGATAAAGTCCCTCTGAGGTTAAATGGACATCCACGTGAGACTCATACGTCCACGAGTTAGTTCATACCGGAACGAGGTAAATATTGAACCTGGCTATCTCAAAACAAAGGTCAATATAGAGAGAATCGTCGCTATGATTGACTAATATATATAGATATCCTATTATACTATCTAATTGTATTTAGAATTATGCGCTTTTTGTGCAAATTTACTTTAAATGATTTCATTATATATATATTTAAATGCATCACTCGTTGGTGGAGTGCTGAAAGCCACGGCGTCACAGGCCTAGGAAAGTTATTGCGCACCAGACGGTTGTACTAAAAACGAATACCGCGGCGCCACAGGGTCAACCGTCTGAATATTTATCGCGTTTCATTCATTTAATCTATTCAATTCGTCAATTTACATATGTTTAGTATATTGATTAATGTTAGGTACCTACCTTTTATTTATTTTCAAAAATTCTATACACAGGTATACAAGTACGGGCGCTATTCAAGAGAGTTTGCAGCCGATCAGATCTGTGCAACGAAAGGACAGCAAGAAGTATGTAGAAGAATTCGACGAAGATTTGCCCTTGCCACCGGAATAGCGGAACTCTTAGGTTAACTTAACATCAAGCACGTGTGATATTTACCATTTTTAAGCCACTCTTTGAAATATATATATGTGAATGTTTTTTAAATAATGTAACCTACCAATTTTTATTCTTAACTTTAATACAGGGCTTTTTTTTAAAAGAAGTACGCCGCATAAACTGAATTCTTACACATTACTCAATAATTAGCCTCCACTTAATAATCAACAGCCTCCTCAGCGTCGTCAAAAATCGAAAGTTGAAAAATTGAACTGGTGATAAAAGAGACAGATGAGAAAGTATGGGATCCACAAGGAGTGTTTAGAAAAGGAATGGGTGTGAAGCATAGTGGAAAAATACTTGTCCAAAAGGTCTATTGCGCTTTCGTAGATTTAGAAAAGGCTTACGATTGGGTGAGTAGGCATGAACTGTGGTCAGCGTTGTCTATGCATGGGCTGAATGGTAACCTGATCCAAGCGCTGATATCCCTCTATGAGAATTCCAGAGCTTGTGTTGTAGAGAGAATAAACGGAACATACACTGAATTGTTTAATATTGAAAAAGGTGTTAGGCAATTGCGTGTAGCGTCACCGTCGCTGATTAACTTATTTATGGATAACTGTTTGACAAACCTAAAATACAATGAATGTGGATGAAGAATGAATGAGTTACGCATCAAATGTCTTTTCTACCATGTAGTAGTTGCGTGGTCGGTAAAGGAGTTGCAGGAGATGGTAAATGTCATGCATGAGGCTTTAGAAAAGGAATGAAAATAAACGTAAATAAGACGAAAGTTATGGTTTTTGCAGTATTGGAGCTGCAAAAGTTGAACAAGTGAAAGAGTGTGTACTTGGGATTCATGTTTACAAAACATGGGAAGTGTGAAAGTGATATAGAAAGGAGAGTTAATGCTGGAAACATGGTGAACTGAATATTGCACATTTTATGAACAGTCAGAAGGTGTCTAAAGTCTAAAGGCTCGTCTGGCTGTTCATGGAGGAGTGTTGGTTCCGACACTAAGGTATGGTAGTGAAAGTTGTGTATGGCAGAAAAAGCATGAAAGTAGAATATATGCAGTGGGGATGATAGCATTGAGAAGCATGACTGGAGTCAAACCGAGTGACAGGATAAAGAATAGTGTAATAAAGGAAGAAAAGTACCTATGTTAATATGGTTTGAACATGTAGAGCGAATGAATAAAATGAGATTGACCAAACAGTTATATGTGACACAAGTGTTGGATAGGGAAGTCCTAGGCCAACCTTCCGAAATCAGATTGAAGACGTTCTGAAAAAGGGCCAAGTCAGGAGTACCCTAAACCTACGCTAATGTATGAAAGGATTGATGAGTGTAGATGAAGCGAAAGAGATTTGTAAGGATCGTAGCAAGTGGATATATGTAGTATCTGCCTATCCTTACGGGAAAGAGGCGTGATTTTATGTCTGATAAAGATTCTGAAGTGTTCGCAGCGAAGTTTGCCTAGGTATAGTCGTATATACTAGTTATTTCTCTGCGGTTTACTATTTTTGACATGTTCTTTTGTGTATTAGAATGGCAGTCTAGGTAAGTATTAGGTTACAATTGTTTACCACCATTGACAGTCATAGTTAAGCACAGTACCATAATATAAGTGATATTGTGGCCAATGCCTAACTTATCAGCAATTTAAAAAAATCGGCCAAGTGCGAGTCGGACTTGCGCACGAAGGGTTACGTACCGTTAGCTATACAAACTTAAACTTCATATTTTAACCTTTTTATGTTTTAACGTGCGCGAGTCCGACTCGCACTTGGCCAACTTTTTGTATTTGTTGTTATAGCGGCAACAGAAATACATCATCTGTGAAAATTTCAACTGTCTAGCTATTACCGTTCTTGAGATACAGCCTGGTGACAGACGGACGGACGTACGGACGGACGAATCGACGGACGAACGGACAGCGAAGTCTCAGTAATACGGTCCCGTTTTTACCCTTTGGGTACGGAACCCTAAAAAGAGCATGGGCATCTCCCTGTCTACAATATGTATTGACATAGTAATTATAGTGGAAATCGGTGGATAAAAAATAATCTAGAATATTATTGCATGTGACTGACACTGTGCATACACATGCAAATCGGATATTGATTGTAAAGGCATTAATTAAGTATAATGAATAGCCAAATTTTGTAGTGAGACTGTGATTCATGCGATAACTTATCACATACGAGTGGTTGGCTCGACTCTCAAGCACAGAAAGCCGCGCGCTCGCCCGGCCATTCCCAATAGCCTTACTAGTAAGACTATTGGGAATAGCCAGTTTGCATTTCCTCCCTCATTCGCCTCCAGATTCTTGGAGGGGCCACGCTGTCGTCGTTGCACAACTACATAGTTTATTTATAGCTTATAGGCTAGCTTTTGACCACGTTCTCACCTAATGACCACAGCGAATGTTAATACTTACCGAGAAATCAACCGCTCGTATAGGGAAGTTTGCTTAGCTGTTCTTAGCCGATCAGCTAAGTTAAGCAACGTCCGCCGCGGTCATGACTTGGATGGGTGACTGCTAGTGACATACTACTGAGCGCTTCCGTGCTTCGGAGGGCACGTTAAGTCGTCGGTCTCGGTTGTTTTGTTAGGATGGCAATCGTTACAGCATGGTGGTAGGGCGTTTTACGAATGCGCTCCTGGCTAGCTACAACCCTCAAGTAGAAAATCTGTCGCCAAGCACTTAACGGTGTGTTCCGGCAGGTGTCCTTGAGAGCCAGTAATTCTAGGTTGGCCTGAACATCTTCGACCACATCAACACTAACCATCAGGTGAGATAGTGGAATCATGAAATTTTACTTTTAAAAGTATTGACACGACAATACAATCTACCGAATCACTGGCTCTCAAGGACAACTGCCGGAACACACCGTTAGCTGCTTGGCGACAGATTTTCTAGTTGAGAATGGTAGCTAGCCAGGCGAGCATTCGCAAAATGCTCTACCACTATGCTATAACGACTGCCATCCGAAGACAACAACCGGGACCGACGGCTTAACGTGCCCTCCGAAGCATGGAAGCGCTCAGTAGTAATGTTAGCAAGAAGCGGACGTTGCTTAGTTTTGCTGATTGGTTCAGAATGGCTAAGCAAACTTCGCTACGAGTGCTTCAAATCAACATAAAGTCCGTTCCGCACGAACTCTGTAGTTACATGTAGGTACATACAGTTGAGTCTTCGACTACCTGCGCGTCCAGTAATATTGCTTGTAACGAATCAATACCAAAGTTGCAAATTTTGAATTAGGGTAAGCAAAACAAAGATCGTTTTGAAAAAAGTTTTGTAGCTAAGTCAACAAATCGTCTCGTCATACGTTTGCCGACGTATCACCAATTGAACTCGTTTGGTCTCAAGTGAAGGGCTATGGCAGAAAATAACAAAGTTATAAAATTTATGAAGTCTGAACTCTTTTGTTACAAGGAGTAGCTAATAAAAATGGTGGTCATGTCTCAATCATGTGATAACCAAGATAGAAATAAAAATGTACAGAGTCGACAATACACGTACAAAATATGTTAGAGCAATTTATTATTGACGTAGCTGCAGAAAGTTCATAAGAATAATTTTTAAGATTCCGAGAATTGTAGTAGAAATATTTGATTTAGGTATATGTTCTAGTGCATAATATTAATATTGTTTTATATCATAACGCGAACACAAAATTTTGTTGTAAATATACTTAGTGTGAAAATTTAAATCATAAAATAATAACGAAATTTTTTCTACTGTAAATTTTAGAAGTATTCAATAAGAACGGGCCTTAGCGATTTCAAAACAAGAACGAAGGCATTGACCAATGACGGCAATGACCCATCTCACTCTGTGAATATCGGAAATGTGCGAGAGACATACTCAGTACCTACTCGTTTGTTAAAAAAACAGTGCAAGTTGACGAATATGTGTGGGAGAAAATGCCCCCTAATTTATTATATGTAAAATACAGGGTTTTATGTTTAATAATGGGAAAAGTGAAAGTAAAATAACACAGAAATTTAAATTAGTATATTCATAAAATAATAAACGAATCATACAGATCTTAGACTAGAAACAAACATTATTTTCATAATATATAAATAAGACTATATACACTTAAACCTATTTCCATTTAAATCTAAGCACAATCTGTACAAATAAATCTTTTTTCTGTTATAATATCAGTGGGCAATAATTTGATTCGTACTATACGTTCTGATAATTAGGGCTAACAACAAAATAGCAGTCCTACGTTTGTAGTCAATACATAAAAATTGAAGAAAATGTTATGCGTCAAAAACAAATTGCATAACTAAATCAACAATGTATACCTACTTAAAGTATGTTATTACGGCAAAACAAGAATGCGTCAATATTATTTCTCAGTTGTGACCTAATGATGTCAGTCTAACTGTAACGTCTTTCAATTTTATCAACAAGCATTATCTGAATGGGTACCACCAGAGAAAGATGTGTATTCATGGAGTGATAACAACACTGTTATGGATTTCACATTAACAAAAACATCCAGCCTTATCTCTATTACTTACAATTTTTATTTAGTCTACTACATATATTTTTGACTTATTATATTCCAAACCATGTTGCGCAATATTATTTTTACAATGTCAGACTAGGCAAATATGTTCTACTGAAAAATAGTTTGTACTAACACAGATGATGTCCCGCGGGCATATTTATTCACCAAATTCGGCGCGGTCAAAACATCTAAATTCGACTAACAAACTACATACATATAATTATAAATTCTACCAGTTGTTTATGTTTTGCTGCAGTTCGTGCGTCTCACGAAGTACAGAGCGTCTGTAGTTCAGTATAGATTCCTGATAGCACGAGAGTTTAAGACCAAAACCGTATAAAATCGTTAGATCAGATGATTTTGAACCTGCGTAACCTACGCACCTACATACTGGGCAGGGAAGGTCTAGAAAGGTACCAGCATCGAAAGGACCCATTTCCGCTATGCAATAAAATATATAAATTTTGAGCGTGTGTAATGTGATTAATCAAATCTTCCGATTTTATAATTCTTTTTCCGTAATACTAAGAGAAAAAACTTTTGGTCGTAGGCTCTCATACATACAGCTCTCATACATTCGCATAAGAACATTAAAATAATTCCATAATATAACCCTTACTACTCATTATTAACCGACTCATAAATCTTTTAAAATTAAAATTTTACTAAAGTTGTGTCATCCTCTCTTATAATTTGAAGTAAATGACAGGGACAGGCGATACTTAAGATACATTTTACAAATAAATAAGCGGGTTATTTTCTAAGGCTTAAGCTAACATAGGTATGAAATGTCTTTGAGAGTGCACAAACTGTATTCAATACCTACCAACATAATAATCATAATTCACTGTTAATACATGTGTAATGTAAAATGCAATGTATTGTTTCTATAAATACAGTAGCAGTCAACGGACATTATATCTCTGCTTTCTAAACGAAAGTGGAGTTGTCCGTAGTAAGCGGCCCACCAATGCACTCGAAGAAACAAGTCAGTATTTCTTAAGCAGATCTCATTCTCTCTCATCACATAACGATGTGCTCAGTAAAGCTGATGATTTTTCTATTATATTTTTTACTTACGTATTACAAATAACATACACATTACCACAGAATAAGTTGAAAACTATATATAGTAACACATACCACACGGAAACCTTATTCGTAGACTCAAAATTAACTAGATTTCCTTACTAGACACAATAGATATTTAGTTCAAAATTTCGTACCTACCACACGTTCTAGATCTATCTAGATCTAGATTTTTGAATTTCATATGTCATTGACATTACTTGTGAACTTTTTGATTATGTAGAATCTAGAGTTTAGTTTTTTGTGTTTCAATAGTCCATTTCTCGTTTATAGTGGAATTGCACAAATATAAGATTCGTTAAACTACGTATTCCACAATAATTATAACCGTATAATTATTGTGGAATATAATTTTCTTATCAAAATGTGTATGTTTGATTTGGTCTTAGCAAAACATAACAAGATAATTTTCTACACTAATATTTATACGATGACGTAGTGAGACCACCTATTAATAAATAACAATGGATATTGCATTGCCATCTTATCCACTTCCGTGCAATACTGTACAATAATATTTGAACTCCGAACGAACCATTCACAACTGACTTCCGAATGAAAATTCACGTTTCGAAAATAACACAAAATAGGCGCAACTTTTATTTCAAGATGTCGGACATATCATCCACTCGGAGGCGTTTATGTCGCTGTTTTATTTACCTTATCACCACACTTTATCATTTCAATAACAATTAATTTATCTACCACACACTTCGGCAGCAGAAAGTTTCACAAACATACCTCCACGAAATGCGATATTTCTAGTTTTATCACTTTGGTGGCCTTTCGCTGTTCGACTTGGCATGTCGAATGTTTTAAATAAGTCACTGATAACATTTTCGCGTCCCAATTATTCACTATGATATAACTTTGGCGTAGGGGTGTTCTATATGGCCGTACTGTATGGCTAGGAGCGTGTCCTTGACGCGTTGGAACAAGGGCTGTGGCTGCTTCATGGTGGGGATGTTTATGTTCCGGTCGAGGAAACCGACCCTGCTGATCGGGCTGATCACCGCCGCGGTCCCGGCGCCGAACATTTCCAGCAACTAAACAATACAATGATACTTTACAACTTCGATACGAAGTGCTTACTAAAAACATATTCACAACAAAAAAGAGTCGATAATTCGTTTCAATGTTAAGCCTAAGTAGTGTGGAAAATGCTTCGTTGGTTGGCAAAGCGTCGAAGCTCTCGAAGTTCTGGGTTCGATCCCTAGTCCCTGAGCCCCACTTGAGTATTCACTTCAAATAGGGCTAGTATTAGTGGAGGCTATTGGGAAAAATAAAGTTATTTGGCAAATAATTATTCAGTATCAGTCCAGAGTCAGGCCCTCTGCCCGATAAATGAGCATATGCACGTCTCATATTACATGAGACTAAAGTATTGTGTGTTTAGAAAACTCTGCCTGCCCGATTCGGGATGTAAATATGGTAATGAAAAATCTAACTAATGAATAATCATTATCAAGTAATTTTATCTAAAGAAAATACTCGAATAATTATACAGATATTGATAACAATGGAACACATAGAAAAACTGGATCAGGCTAGCGAACCAGATAACATACGACATGTCAAGCTATTAAATGATAAACTACCATTAACCAATATTTTTTAGAACGCTTTTCTCTATATAAAAAATATAACTCGATATAAAAAAAATAACTATTTTAAAACCATCAAGGTTTTAAAATAGCTGCTATTTTTTATATCGAGTTGTGATTATAAGGCGGTCCGCGGTACTTACTCGTCCACTGTTATTGAGGTCTACAACTCGATCCATCGTAATGACTTCCTCTTTGACGACGATGTCTTCCCACTGACTGACGAGCTCTATGATCGAGCGGCGCGTCACGCCTGGCAGGATTAGCCCGTTCAATGGCGGCGTGCTTAGTTGTTTATCTATACAAGAGAAGCATTTTATGTTAAATAGATGAACGTAGGTAGAATGCATGAATGTTAAACTGTTCCTTAAGACGCTGATAAGTGCTTTCCTTGAACAGATTTTTAGCAAAATGTATTTAATTTGTAGCAGTATGAAAGTTATATGTTAATCACATTAAGGTCATGAAAAGTCCAAAACATATCATTAAAATTTTCTCTATATAATAAAATTGCAATGTTGACTCTAAATTACGCTTATAACGTAATTTAAATATCTTAATTATTTCCGTATCAATGTGAATGAAAATATATTAATTAAATAGCAAAACCTTATCAAGAGGGACAAGAAAAGGTATAAGTTCGATTTACGTTACTAGTTTTGTGTTATTAAGTTTATTTTCGCACCGGCCAATCTTTCGCTCCTACGCAGTCCGATGATGACAAAATTTCAGCATTTGACAGCGTCTTGACCATTTTCTGTTTCAAGAAAACTCTAATAACAGGTATTTTATTTAGCCCCCTAGATATTTCAATCAATACCCGGACGATTATAAATGTCCACTCGATTTTATTATTTTCGCTACAACAATCTTGAGATTTTTATATGTCAAGTGACTTGAAGATTCTTACTAATAGAAAATGTGGACAAGGAACCTTAAACGATAATTTTTATTGTAACAGCTTGTACTTCCAACTGCTGCGGTGTTGCGGGGAACGCAACTCTTTCTCCCTTGCGTAACCCAGTTGCTATCAAATGCATCTATCCTAGTATTCGGCTATTTGGCCCTCTATCTGTTTATTTGAAAAACATTTCTTTCAACAGTTTTGAGATTTCATCATTTTACTACATTTATTTGGACAAATTACAAAATTGAGTTGTTTTTTTATCAAACTCATCAGGATTTATACCTATACTGAATGATTTAATTCGAACTTGCAATTAATTAGACTTGCGATATTTAATTGGAAAGTTGTTTAAGACGACGAATTGCAGCAATTACTTAACATTCGGAAATTATTTAAAAATTATTTTGACGCATTTTCTTTACCATGTTATTGACATCATTTTGATAATAGCTTTACATGATTGGTTAACTTTCATAACAGAGAAAAAGCTATCAAAAACTGGTCTTAAAAACAGAGATTTGCATTTTACAGGAAGCCTAGATCGATTTAAACCTCTTAAATATCTGTATAGATGAGTCTTAACACTCACTACAATGTGGTAATTAGGTTTTTGAAAATTTGCTATAGTTTTTATTCTAAACTATAATTATTGTTTAGGCGCATACGGTCTTTTAGCTCAAGCTATGTCACGTGCGAATTACTATGTGATCTATTTTCCCCACGCGGAGTGAATAGTATGTGGGGCGGTACCCGATTTGAGATTAATTGTTTATCACTGCGTCGTCTTAAAATGTATGTCACCAACGTGGCACATATTTATAAAACTCTGTGATCCAAATACAGTAGAGAGTTAATAAAAACTAAAGTTAAAGGAAGATTATCTCGTTTAATGGCTCATAAAGGAGTTTTTGCGAACTGCTACTGAACACGACTACGAATCTGTAACATTCACTAGCTTTGAACTTATGTAAGTACGATTGACGTTTGTTCTTGGAAAAAATGCGATGTTAGTGACCCTAATTGTTGCTTCAGATATGAGACGAGAATTTACTGGTCAAAGGGTCAGAGCAACGACGTCGGGTCGCCAGATAACGCGATGATATCGGGTTTGGCGCGGATATACAGTCGTCAGCGGCATGACTTTACAGTTTATCAGCGTTCTGTGAAGTTAAAATAAAACAAACAAGTAAACGAGCGTATTATCCAGCATGATGAAATGCTAAGCAAAATTGAAAAGCAAAATGTTCAAAGGAAAATAAACTGTTTAGCTTTCATAATTAACGTTATTGAAGCGCTCATATCGGAGTTTGCCTCGTAGTTTTAAACCGATCAACTAGGTTATGCAATGTTTGCTGCGGTCAATACTTGGATGGGTGACCGCTAGTGGCATTAAGTACTGAGCGCTTCCTTGCTTCGGAAAGCACGGTAAGCCGTCGGTTCTGGTTGTTGTCCTTGGAAACCAGTAAAACTAGATTACCCTGAACAGAACCTTCGACCACTTCATCACTCACCATAATGTGTGGTAGTGGTCAAAACTACGAATAAATATGAAAAGAAATGGAAGTTAATCTCAAAAACAGCAGAACGCAAACACGGTGTTGTTTATCAAAAAGTATCGTGCGACGCAACATCTTAACGCGACCAATCCGATGGGAACATTTCTAAGCGCCAAATCAATTAACCTATCCCATTTAATTTGCAAGATTGTGCGTGTTTTATTAATTGTGAGTTTGACGAGTCCGAAATCAAAGCGGTAACTGTATGGGAGTTACACTTCTTTACATATTTATTCGTAGCGTCAACAGCTAGCCTATCAGCAATTTATTAATAATATTTTAATGCTTTATTTTTATACTTAATTCAAACATAGATAAAAGTTCCAATACTATAAAAGCAATTAAATTAAGAATAAGGAAAAAGTAAAATTTTTTAAAAAATTGCCAGATAGTAATGTGTAAGCTGCCGGCCTGTTTACAGTTTGAATAACAAAATAGTTGGTTACCTCCTTGGTCGTTGATGTAGACCATGAATATGTTCATAGCGCCGACTTCAGTGAGCTGATGATCGGGCCCGAACAGCCACAGCACCTGATGGTGACCCAGCTTGGCGGCGCGGGCGGTGACCTCTGTAAGCGTCATGTTTTACTAGCAATAGAACTCTTTGTGCAAGTTCGTCCGGGGAAATACTACCACCATGTTTAGATTACAGTTTTCCATTTTGAACGGTTTGGGTGCCGGTTTTTTTTATTTACAGGCACATGAGACATAACAATTTTATGCCCCAGGGCAATGGGCGCAGTGCAGTTTATCGCTTGTGACGAACTGCATTAACACCAAATGAGTTTCGTGCTTGTTCCATGACGACAAGAAAACATTGTAACCAATGTCAGTATCAAGGCATTAGACACCCTGGTCATACGACTGGGAGCGCACGCTTTTAATTAGAAAACTTTTACTTAATTGGTGGGTACAGTCCACTAATTAAGTAAAACTTTTGTAGTACTAGTAATTAGTTTGGACGTTTGCTTTTCAAATTCAAATTCAAAATCATTTATTCAATTTAGGCGTCTATGACGCTCTTATGAAGGTCAATTACAAATTTTAATATTGAAATATTCTACATTGTACTGGCACGTTCAGCAAAAATAATTTATAGAGCCACTGCGAGAAGAACGGGCAAGAAACTCGGGGCCATTCTTTTAAACATCTTTTAACAATGTGTTATATACAATATAATATGACTATTACAATATTTGCTCAAATTACGTAGGTGATAGCTTGGCAGAGGCGGAACTTTCCAAGCATCTTTGTCGTTTAAGTAATCACAAACTTTGTAGTATGATTTCTCAATCAAAATATTTTTCACATGCAACTTGAATTTTTCTTCTGTGAGCATTGTAATATGTTTGGGAATTTTATTATAAAACCGCACACAATTACCTAAAAAGGACCTTTTATTTGTCTTTGCTAATCTAAAACATGGTACCGTTATTTTATATTTATTCCTAGTAGTGTTGTAATCGTGGTTGTCACTATTTAATTTAAATTTACTAATTTTTTTCCGAACATACATAATATTTTTTAACAAAAGGGTCAAAACTACATTCATTTATTTTATACTATTTAAAACAAACTGTGTGCTCTTATTCAAATTGATACAGTCCACAGCCAAAGTCAAGACGTACTTAAGATAGTAATGCAACTGTAGGACTAGCATTAAAACTAATTCTACAATTACTAAGAATCAAATAGGAAAGTTAGAAACAAAGTCGTCATCAGAGTCGGAAAATATTAAAAAATATATTCGAAAATATTTTTAAATCAGATGTATTGCATTTAATTTTTATGAATGTTTTGAAAACTATGTATGAAAAGGATGCAGATACTTGTATATTAAAACAGGTAGGTAAATTAATTTTCACACAATAATTCTTCACTGCTTATATTATCAGGTCATGAAATGCCGTTTTGTGTTTGTGTTTTATAAAAACAATAAACAAAATTTTACAAATTTACAAGAGAAAAAATTATAGTCATGCGCGGGATTCGAACCCGCGCCCATCCACCCCTTTAGCCGGGGTATGCTCTAACCAATTGAGCTAACATGACACAATGACTCATAACTGTAATTCTTGCTCTCGTTCTTCAACCATCGTATCGGGATGGAGCGTAATTCGCATAGCAGGCGTTATTGCAAACTTAACAATATTAAAATAAACAAAATTACTTGGTGATTCGAATAAAATAAACTTACCAATGGTAGGTCCGTAGTTGGAGCCGACCTTCCTATTACCGACGCCACCGGGAAAGGCGCGCACTACCGTCGGGTCCGCGTACATGGACACGGAACCGTCGGAGCCTTCCTTGTAGTACGAGCTCACCGGACTCAGGATCACGAACAGCAGGGCTGAGTCCGGAGCCATCACGCCGAATGTTGCCTGTCGGAGAAGATTATCTTTAGTCATTGTTTTGTATATCATGCGGTTTTAGTATAACTGAAAGGGTCTTATAGTCGATAAGAGATGATAAGGTCGATGTGGCAGACCGGATAGATCATGAATCGGAACTGACTCTGAGGGACAGGATAAACCATAACTTCTTCAGAAACACGCCGTTACTCAACTATCTATCCCCGGATAAAAAAAATTGTTAATGCGTAATTACAACTTTTTAGTGGCGTAACAGGTAAGAATAGAAGCCCCGTCTCTGGGGCAAAATACTGGAAGGTGGGCAACAGCGCCTGCCATCTTACACTGCGATCTCCTTGACGCCTGCGTGGGGATCATAGCAAACGCCCTGTAATGGGGGGATTATGTTCAGCAGTGGACGTTATGGATGTTGATGATTATGAACTACTACTTTAAACTTTTAAGTATGGAGCAACGGTATCAATGCCTATCTCAACATTTGCTTTGCCAAAAACTGAAGTCGGTGGAGGCAAAACAGTTGCCGGCCACTTTGCTGGCCAGGCTGCCATTTATTTACGCTTGTACTGTTTTGAACCAATTTCAAAATTGACATTAGTAACCACGAAGTGGTGTTAGTAATATATAAATATTTTTATTTGATGCATTGGGTGTATTGCTTTGTAATCATTATTAGATCTGTTTTTAAGCGCGGTTTCCACGCGCTTACATGTGGTATTTGGCTTTAGCTCTCTCTTAAGCACAATTTAGTAGATCAGCATCAAATTAACCTAACTGGAATAACACACCAGGACCAAATCTTTATCAAAAATGTTTCAGTCATTAAGAGGGTTTAACATATAAATTTATGACTTATAAAATTTCGTATTTGTAAGATTTATTTGCATTTAATATGTATTATATTTAAATTTAACCGTTGCCATTTCTACTGGGTAGTCATAACTCTATGGAAATTTATATCAAAAGATCAGCAAACGCGCCCATAAAAAAGTCAGGCATCACGCACTTCCTACCTATTTTTTTACCAGGTGTTAAGTCTCTAGGTCCATTTAACAATAGCCCGTCTTGGTCAAATATTATGCCTCGAAGTGTGCAAATGTAAATGTGTATAGATGTAAAGGGCAAGCAGAACGAGATTGGTGACACTGCAACTGTGGACATGGACCGCCGGGACACATCAGGCAAGCGGCTTGTTGGTCTCATCGCTTCAGTACCTACATAATATAATTACTAATTTTAAAACAAGGTTAATTTCATCATTTAATATCGCTCAAACCAAGCAGACGTATACGTAATTCAAGGAAACTACAGTATTGTTTAAGATAAAGGAGTTTATTTACAATCGGATCGGTTTACTTAGCTTGTACGTTGTTGATGTGAGTGGCGCAGTGTCCTCCTTTTTTTCTAAGTTCATGCATACATTATTATCACGTCGCGTTCGTAATCAAGGACGCATGGAAACTGCGTGTAACAACTACGCATGCGTTTCATCTTTACATTGACTTAAGAGAACACGAGTTATCAACGCAATAACAACTTTATCGTATTGTTGGGGGTCTGGCTATCAGATACGACAGCGTGATAGCGCCATATGCGGTATCAATTAATTACTTTGATTACAGGTGTCGCTGATTTCGTTGTGATATTACGCTTTTATGTTAAATCAATGTTATAAGGTCGCGTGAATCATAAAAAAATTAAGTATTTACTTTTTAGTTTTATACTTTTTATAATCTAAGGCGTTGTTAACTCCAAAGGCCAAAGGGGTGGATGGACGCGGGTTCGAATCCCGCACATGACTATAATTTTTTCTCTCGTAAATTTGTAATTTTGTAACGTTGTTAACTCCTTTAGTAACTGACTTTATTTATGACATAACATTCAGATTTGCTTTCAATATTGAAGTAAAAATAATAGTATACTGCAAAGCCAAGTACAGTAAGCACAAGTATTGAGTGTAGTGCTCAGGAATGCGCTGGTGTTGAGACCTAATTAGTAATTAAATTGTGATATGTCAATAAATTATAAAACAAACAAGAAGTGAAGTCTTGATAGCAAATATGAATAAAACAGAATAGTAATGATAACAAAACTGTTTTTTATTTATTTCTTAAATAGAAACTTTTTGTATTTTTGTATCTGATAACTGATAATGTTATTCAGTATTACCCACAGTGTATTTGGTTGTCCATGCAAAGGTTGCCTGGGAAAATTGCTATATGCGATAAGATTCCCTGTTGTACTACCATTACTTAAAGGTGCTGGATAATTATAAGATTTTTTTTGTATTGTTTTATTTATAGCTGATAAGACTAGCTTTTGAGCACCATCACACGTGATCCTGATGGTACCTAAGTGATGAGGTCGAAGGTGTTTTTCAAGGCTAATCTAGAATTACTGGCTCGTAAGCTTGGCGATGAACAAAAATAATAAAATGTTATTAGAACTGAGTTTTAAGGACTTTATTATTGATCGATTAATATTATTATAATTAATTTAATTAGATTTAGACATGAATGTACCTGAGCTGAGACACATTTAGATTTGAAAGGCATAGAAAAGCGTACGATAGTGTTAAATATAACACTACACTACTATCGTGTGAAGAGAGGCATGCGGGTGGCGCGAGGAGATATCCAGACACCAACTGCATTCAACTCGCGCGTCTATTGTATATTGAGAAAATTAACAGGTTATCATATTTGGACTCATTCGTTGGTTGAGTGGCTTAATGTGTCGCTTTGAAATCTTGAGCTCCTGGTTTAGAACCCAATATCGGATGGTGATTGAGCTTTTAGACAAATAAAATATCAGTATTAGCCTCTAATTTAGAACTGTCCCCTGTAGATAAAAGTAGGCTCGCATCCACTTAAACCAAACAATATCTACAATATCTGGCAAAACCTATCCATGTTTAGACCCCTCTGCGTACCCATTCGAGGATATTTATGCGTAATGATATTCTTTTTAAAATATTATAACTAATCTAATTAGTATCGCATGACTTCCTCGCATCACGAAGTTTTTGCGTTATCCAGCGATAAAATGAGTCACCAAAACAAATTTTTTATTAATATAATTTTTAGAGGCTAATAGCTTGAACCGTTGTTTTACCTAAAATTATTTTAAATTAGTAATCATCATCGATGACCCGTATAAGAAACTCATAATTGTCTTTTTGACAACGTTTGGATCGTATTTACTTGATACAATGAAGTACATATAGTCAAGTATTATATAATTGCGTGTAATGAATGAAATAGTCTTGTCCAAGAATTTAAATAGGGTTACGGATGGATTAGGCGCTTGTACTCGTATCGTGTAGTTTTGCGCAGACCTCAACAGAATCGAACATCATGAGCGAATTTACGAAACATTTTGAATCATAATTATTCATAATCATTTTAATACTTTATCAAACCTACTAAATAAAATAGTACTGTGTAAAGCTAAACTCTTGTGCGTAATAATATATGACGTTGAATAAAGATATGGAACGATTATGAATACGCCTAATTATCATGTCTAAAGGCTACAAACACAAAAACTATCAGTAAAATTCAGTAAATGCAAATTGTGTTTCTTAAAACAACAGATAGGTACTATTTCCATTGATCAAATAAGAACTATCCTGAAATACGATTTATAATAAAATTATTTAATTCGTACTGGAGGATAATTATTAATTATTATTAATTAAAGTAATGTGCTAATTTTTGTAACACGATAAACAGTTCTAAGAAAGATAAAAGATAGGCATATCAAAATAATAGATACCAATATTCTTATCGCAATTTTTAATTGTACATTTGCGCTGAATGTAAATTCTTTAGATAAGAATATTTACGTAGAGCTATTAAGTGTTAAATTTTCCAGAACCGCAAGAGTATAGGTATCAACGCAACGATGTTTAAATGTCATGAGACAAAAAGTAAAGCACAATAGCAGCACATAACTGTAGTATGTGCATATATTCTTTAGAGATGGGTGATGAATAGAGCGTTTTCGATGAATAGAATTTAGTGTCAACACGGTTACCTTGACTTTTGCATCCATGTTTGTCACCTCAATGTTCAAATGCTTGATTAAATATTCACGAAATTTTCCAGAAAGGTCGTTCCGTACGTCCAATAAAATACGTATGTGAAATAAATGTGGTAAAATTTTCTTATACGAGTTAACTCAGTTAGAGGGTAGTTGAGATAATCGAATCATTGAGATCTCAGTTTTGGACGAACTCCTACTGAACAGGTGTACAACTTACCTCGGTTCCAATTAACGAGGGCCGTATATAAAGCGTCGACGTTTCAGAATGGGGGACCCACTCCTGGTCTATTTGAATTAGCCGTCTCATACATTTGATAAGTTCGTCTCCATCGAAGGTAGGCAGGCCAGACCTTTCGGCCGCCAGGTTCATTCGCATCATGTTGAGGTCAGGTCGAAACAATCGAATCTTGTCATCCACTCCTCGGTATGCCTTCATGCCTTCGAAAAGCTGCAAACAACGAAAGTACTTTTGAATGATAAATCTGAAAAAAAAGCCGATGTCAACTCGGAATAAATCACGCATAAGCGCCTGGGTTTATGCTATCAGTGAGTACACACTATCAAAATGATTCAGCGTTTTAAATCAAAATGGCTGTAGGTAATATATATTTAATTTTGCGTTTCCTGACGAACTTAGATAATTTATACGTTTACAAAACAGAATAGTGATCCCAATGATTACATAAATCGCATATATTTAAATAACAAAGTGCGGTTATGTACCGACGTTTAAAGTTTTCTTGCGGATTCTAGAAGTATATAGAATTTACGGAAATTATAAAACGAATAATGGAATATTCTTCGTTGTGTCCATGGTTTAACATTGTTACTATACTTATATGGGTGGAAAATATCGCATTTAGCGATCATGTCACCCATTCTAACGCTTTCATATGAAGGGTACAGGAAAAAAACCTGCTATGTAAAATTTTCAAAATTTTCACAATAGTATTTTTAAGTTTAAAAATTGGTATATTTCTTAACTATTTATTTTAATTAAAGAAGCAAAATGAAGCTAAAAAGTATCTCTTTACAGATACTTCACGGCGAAATTGCTATTATATTAGTATTAGGTAGTATTTTTCTATAAATAATAACTTACTTAAGTCCCCTCTGACCACGGATAAAACGTGCATAATCAAATTGATCACGTATAAGAACCTGCATTATTACACAATAAAGCGAAAGATTTATAGAACACTAGCATTCCGGGCGCGGCTCCGCCCGCGCGTATATCAGTTATCGCGCCAAAACATTAACCTCTTTTTGCGCAGTTGGATAAAAACTATCCTATGTTTTTTCCCGGGCCTCAAACTATTTCCATACCAAATTTCATTCAAATCGGTCCAGTACTTTTGGCGTGAAAGCGTAACAGACAGACAGAGAGAGTTACTTTCGCATTTATAATATTATATATAGATATTTAAATAGTACTGATTTTGTTTATTTATAGCTAAGTGAAAATTATTCGAGGTGCTATAAAAATAAAAACTTTTTAATTCTCATATTATATTAAGATATATTTACATTAAAAATTAAATGGCAAGCAGAAAACCACTTGAAAAGCAAAGATAGAGTCTCTAGATGCAAAAGAAACCGCCAATATTATTATTATATATATACCGCCAAACCTATAGAAAAAAGTAATACACCGGAAAGCGAAAGATCCCTTGATGGCATGACAATTAGAAAAAAAAATACAGTTTTAAGATTGCCAGACTAATAATAGCATCTTTTTGTATTTGGTCCAAAGTGACATTGCATCTTTCTTTCCTGTTTTGATAAATATTGCACGTTTCTTCAATGGAACTAGTTAATAAAGCACATTTTTATGCTTTCTACAAAATGCATTTTGTAGAAATGTATTTCAATATAGGTTACAATATGGTCTTAAATCAAGGTTTTTTGTGCTCCGTATATATTGCGTGATGTGGCGTACAATATTATAAAAAATTCATACAATTAATTAATTTGCTCTGATTGAATCAGATATAATACGATTTTCGCGATATGATTTGATTAAGTCGTGTGCAATGCCTCGAATACCGAAGGATTTAATTTATTGTAATTTTTCATGGAACACAAAATGGAACGCTCTTGACATGTCTATAAATATAGAAGTCACTGGATTACTACTACTAAGATTATGCACAAAAAGTTTCCATCATCTCGAAGATGGCTCGTGCGGTGGATCTGTTTTTTCTAAACCCGTACTGAACATTTCATAAGATATTATATTTTCTATTTTATTATATTTTAGAAAAAATAAGTAATATTGCAATGGGGCAATAGTTTTCTCAATTGCCTTTGTCTCCTTTTTTTGGTGTATTTGAGTGGTTTCACTACTGTTATTTTAAGTGAATCTGGATATACTCCTTACTTTTTTATTATTATTATTATTATTAAAAGCAAACATTTGACCGCAGTATCACCTAATGGAAAGTGACGCTCAATGGAAAGATTTATAAGGTAAGATATGAGAGTTAGTAAAACATTTAAAATGTTTATTGACCCTTGAGGATATTTTTTTTTTGTGAGATGTTAATATCGTGACCTTGGAAATTTTAATTTTGTAGTTTAATTAATTCCTATTGTATAATTGCATTTTTGCCCGATATTTTTATTCCAAGTGTGAACCAATAAGGTTAGCTCAATTTTTATTTTTACAGTGTGATGCAGATGCAGCACACTTTAAAAATAAAGATTGACTATCCATCCGACCCTGTTAAAAGATGCAGGTTACAGTTTGGCGTCATGAAGCAATAGACTTTCGCTTCAGAAGAACCTCCAACCGCAACTCCAACGCAGCTAGTATACTGGTGCACAGGCTCTGCCATGACTCTTATATACCTAGTCATCATATTATACTAATTAAAGCCACGGTTCCGATAATTGGCGGCTTGTGAAAATGCTAAGACGTTTATAGACTGGGGTTGTTGTGCGGCGGCCGGTATCTTTAGTGAGTGTTACGATTGTTTTATTTTGTGGGTTAGGACAGAAATAATTAATAAAAGCATTAAAACATACCTGTACAGCGTAGTGCAGGCTTTTTGCAGCCGGATGTATGCTAAGGTTTTCAAATGGTAATATCTCAGGTTTCTGCCATCCTCCTAATTCTTTGTAGTAGTTTATTTTCATCATATGATCTGTGAAGTATTTGCCGAAGCCGAGGTCTTTTACATCAGGTTTCGGTCGGAGCTGGTAAGGGGCTGCCAGTCTTACTTGAAGGTCATCGTACTGTAATAAAGAGTACGTTACTTATGTAATTATGCATAACAATGCATGTATAGTTTGATACATATCAATTTGATACAGAAGAATAAAAATAAGACGGACGTATACATTTTCACGAGACATAACGATATCCTGTTGACTCTAGCTAGAGTACGAAGGATTTCATTCTTCAAATGTTTTGTCTAAAATGGATTTCCGAGTAAAATGTTTATGCTCACATTATAATGTTTATACGACTATATCATGCATATACAAACATGGAAATAATATCTTGCTTTAAGCTATTGTTATAATGATAAAGTTTAGGGTCAATTTAGACAGGACTATAAAGATAAAACTGGAAGATCAGATTATCATCTTCTCGACACGCGACGACGATCGTGTTAAAGTTTTGGGGCTATAATGAGAAATCATTATGTAATTATCACAAAAGATAATTAAGTTAGCTCATAATGGGCATCAGGGGTGTGTTAAAATTCATGCGAGCCCATATCGACTCACGTTTTTGACAGATACCTAGTATCATTAAATACATAATTTACATATGTACTTATATGAAGATTGTACGGTCACAAGAATATAACATTATTAATTAGGCCGCGAAAGTGCGTTCTGGCAAATATTAGGTGTAAATTTCTTGTGTAGACTGACGTCACGTCCTTAGTTTTATTTGATATTCTGCGGTCTCATGTTGGAAAATGGTTTAGTTATAAATGGCACAGAAAGCATTGCCGTTCTACGTCCCTGTCGGCAATGCTATTACATAGCCGAGGCACACACTGGTGATAAATTCGTCATACCCACAAAAATATATTTTATATTAAAGTCATTTTGTTTGTCTATCTGTACGTAAAAAAAATGTATCCCGTAGTACCCACAAGAGAGAGAGAGCGATATAAACAAATCTCTCGCGGACGAATTCACGCGCATCTGTTCATAATGTTTACAATACGAGTGTTATTATAACACTTTGTTTATACTTATATATGTCGTATTTGCGCGGAACGACATAAACAAGATAAAGGTTCAAAAAGACATTAATGAGGTTGCCGTTAATGTGCTTTTAGATATTGATTCATATACGAATCATACGTTTTATATCTATGCTTTATTTATACTTATATTTTATCTTCCTCTGATGTCACATCCCTCTCTCTTTTTCTCTTTGTTTCTCTGTTTTTATGTTATTAAGTGTTGAAACGGCCAATTTTCATGAACGATGGTAAGCGTCACATTTGTTCATTAGATTTGCAGTATCATCGTTCACGACACTGCACTGCGCACGTTACTGCGAGACGTTAGTTCTTGTATCTTGTTCACTCAGTAATTGTTCTTGCATAACAAATGCATTTATAAAGAAACTGTTTACACATATATTAACCGATTTCATTATCACAGAGATAAGTAAATCTCATTAGTATTAGTATTCAATATTTGCAATGTCACTGCACTGTCGTCACTCCGTTCTTGTATATTGTTCACGCAGTAATTTATCTTGCATAACAAATGCATTTGTCAAGAAACTGTTTACACATATATGAACCGATTTCATTAGTATAGAAATAAGTTAATCTCATTAGTATTAGTATTCAATATTTGCAGTATCACTGCACTATATTGTTCACCCAGTAATTTATCTTGCATAACAAATACATTTGTCAAGAAACTGTTTACACGTAGTTAGTAGTAAATATTCATTATCAATCTCTATCGCAGTAATTTCAGTAAGATGTCAAACTTTTTGTATTTCTCATATTATTTTCACGCATTGCATAGGTAAATACTTTTCCTTCCCTTTCTACCTTCCCCTACCGAAATAACATATTCATATTAAACATGTTCCAGTTGTATTTTTTCATCCCTCATGGCATGCCAGACCCACTCTAATACGACATACGCAGCAAGTGACGACACGATTTTGATAAAAACAATTGCCTTATTTATTGCATTGCAACAGAAAAATACACATCGCAAAAATCATGCATGATAATTATCTAAAACGTTCGCCTGACGTTCCTTGTTTTCTATTTTATATGCGATAAAATATAAAACTAGGAATGTCAGGCGCTGGTTACTCTACAATTTGTGATTTGTTGAGTTGTTATTTATATTTATTCAAAATTATAAAATATAATATATAGGATCTTATATAATTTGTACCAATATAAACTTTCTTTTTGATCGCATTCCATGGAGATCCAAAATATAATAGAAAGCAGTTCTACGTCAATGAGGAGGTTTTGAATTAGATTGAGAATAACTTACCTTTATTAGTAATGTCCATAATGCATAGACAATTAAATTTCCTCTAGTTGCAAAATGCTTCATAGAATTGAACAATTTGTTATGTGTCCTTAAGTTCACATTATTCACTAACAATTTCTTGTCATTCACGAGTGTGCGTAAACCTTACTTTGGTATGGTAACAATAACAAAAAACATAAATGACAGCTATCAAATTCAAGCCGTTTGACATTCCCTACCGCCTCAATTATTTATTTCTTTACTCGGAAGGAGCACGGGGAACAGTATGTGCTCATGATCCTGCCAGTAGAATAAGGAATGAGATTTATGTAGTTAATGATATAATTAAAATTACGCTAGTGTAATGCATAGTTACAACAAACTGTAGTTACGCGCGCTCATAAATTACAACAACTATACTTGATAACATATTCAATGTATACTATGTTTTATCAACAATAAACACAGCAAAACAAACCTTGAATGAAATTTCTGGCGTGATATGTGGGCGTGGCTCGTATTCGGGCGGGGGCGCTGCCACCGGCTCAGGCTGCGCGGGCGCAGCGTTCTCCTCGAGCTCTTTGTACCGCAGAGAGGAGCTGCAGTACCGCACGGTCTGTAGTTTGTGCTGGTTCTCGAATATCCATTTCACTAACACCTGCACCTGCCATTACATAAACTTTTAAAATTTTCCATATTAAAAGTATGGTATGTTTCATATACCTACCTACTATTCGATTATTCACCTACTATTTCGAAGCGCTCGTAGTGAAGTTTGCTTAGCCATTCTGAATCGATCAGCAAAGTTAAGCAATGTCCGCTGCGGTCATGACTTGGATGGGTGACCGCTGGTGACATTACTACTGAGCGCTTCCGTGCTTCGGAGGGCACGTTAAGCCGTCGGTCCCGGTTGTTGTCTTAGGATAGCAGTCGTTACAGCATGGTGGTAGGGCACTTTGCAAATGCCCGCCTGGCTAGCTACCACCCTCAAGTTGAAAATCTGTCGCCAAGCACCTAACGGTGTGTTCCGGCAGCTGTCCTTGAGAGCCATTAACTCTAGGTTAGTCTGAACAACATCCTCGACCACATTATCACTTACCATCAGGTGAGATAGTGGTCAAAGGCTAACCTACCAGGCATAAAAAAAAAATAAAAAAAAACTATGGAATATATACGACGAGTAGGGAATTTCCAAGCTAAAATCATTACTACAGGTAATTATGTTCACCGTTGGTGTGTCAATCTTGGTTCCTCAGTAGTGTCACCGCTGCGTCGTCATTTGCGTAATTTGACAGTCATAATTTTTATTTACTGTCTTCACAATTAATTTACTGTCTTTAGGTTCGTAACAAGACGCTTATCAACATTAAAAATATTTATTTATCACGAATCAACCGTGTGACATTACGACCTGCTCTAGATTTTAGAAGATGTTATCTGCACTTTAGAATACATGTTTAACTGCAAGCTGAACAGGGATCTTTCTGTCTAATTAATGGAAATTATCAGTTTCGAAATTCTAAATGTTTAATGGGCACTGTTTGGAAAATGACAAAATTATGTAATTAACAATTATGTTATCTCCATTGCCATTCTAGTTACACAATAAATACCCTGGTCCTCTTCTAGCATTTGTTCTCTCTTTCTATTTACAAACTAGGTATTTTAAGTTTAGTTCCCACTGATATAAGCTCCATTTTTACAGTTATTATAGATTATGTATACACATATTCTAACTCTGATAACTAAGATAAGTTTACTTTTGTACTTTTGTTTAGCTCACATTTGATTACGATCTCACTTGGTGCTGTGTAAAAGGCTCAATTTATATGTAACCGTCTCTCGAGGGCATTGCCGGAACACGGTAGGATTTTCTTCTTTACGTTGGTACGGGCAAACTTTGCAAAATGTTAACATTCGATGAAGCTCCGTGGTACGATTCAAACCATGGATCGTATGTATCCATGGTCATTATCACTGAGCTACTAATGCTTCAAACTATACCTACCTACTGTCTTACTAATGTATTCAATAAACAAAGATTTATTATTTTTATTACTTGTTTTGCACGTTGTTGTTCTGATGGACATAACAATTAATAATATGAGTTTGTCTCTGAGTTTGTGCGTTATTTCTTCGTGATCATCGAGGAACTAACCCCGAACGAAATTAATTCAGACAATGTTTCTCTTATCAAAACGCGTTCTAATTCGCTAAGCCACCACCACGTGGTGTATAGCGATGTGATGTAATAAATATGCAAATTTAATCGATATCGTTGTTATCGTATTTTTTTAATACATTAACTTGCTAATTTAACAATAACATTTTGGGCGTTGAGTGCGAATACTATTTATACTTGACTATAAGTAGCTAGAGCGTAGAAACTAAGTATACTTTCTATATGTGTAACATTAGCATTGTAAGCATTTACCAAAGGTTCATAACATTAACTAATGGTAGCTAATTACAACATCAAACTTGATTTCTTATCACGAGCTGGAATAGAGACAAAATAATCCATATTCCCAAACATCGAACCTATACACAAAATTTCGCGAATGAGAACAACCAGAAATTCGAAATACAAACATACAAAAGCATTATTGTCGCTCGGATAATTTATGCAGTACATATATTATTTAAAAATAGCTAATAGCTTTCAGCCACATCATTATTTACCACGAGGTAAGATTGTGTTCAAAGAGTAAACCATCAGCAATTAAAGAAAACACTATAAAATACCACATAAAATAAAGACACTATTACTACCAATTAAAGATAATTTATCTAAGCGCAACACTAGGAAAAATTGTGTTTAAAACATTATTTTTCGATATAGCAACGAAATCACTAATAAGATGCCAGATTGACCGGATCATAAATTCCACTCTTAGGGTTAGTATCTCGATGTTCGTGACCAAAGTACTGAGCCAAGCATGATGGAAAATTGACTTGATCGGAGAGGACTAGCCAAAGTTCCGTAATGATTTCGTGTGGTTGTTAAGTTTCATAGAATTTTTAAACACTTTCCATTAAAAAATACTCATAACTCAATCAACAGATAACTCAGCAAAAATAGGAAACATAATACTTCATGTCATTCTTATAAATGAATTAATTCAGAAATAAATTTACGAGATTACTATAAACATATATAATAGATAATTTACAAAAAATAAATACTACACTATGAGATTATACGAGAAAAAATATAAAATATTTATTTTTAATAAAAAAATATTTTTTATTAAGTCCACAAACCATATTGTTTTATTTGCGTTGAGGACAATGAAGGTTCATCGCGTTCATTGACACTTCTGTCGACTTCCGACATACATAAACTGTTCTGTCTGACCAATAAATTTTGGATACTTATAATGTATTAAAATGTTTACCTTATTACGACGAATAGGCATATTTAATTTTCTTTTTCTCTCTTTGGATTACTTAATGATACACTTTTCAAACACTGAAAATATATTTTAATCACGAATCACTTTTCGATAAGTTCTTATTAACGTGTTAAATAATTAACGTTCCTGTGTAATTAAGTCTTTCTAAAAGACTAGATCCACAACGCGCTACAAGTATACTGACTTCACTGGATCTAAAGCTCAAACATTTAAACGCAAGATAAGATTGCGCGGTGACCTATGAATAAATACACATCCAACACAATTTATAAAATATTACTTGATAACGGAGAACTAACAAAATACTGATTACGCACACAATTATTTTCGATGATGGTTTTTGCGCACTAACTGACTGTAAACACGTAGGGAACTCGCGTCGGCAAGTGAGCTACCTACTTGTCCAGGAACGGTGCGCGGCGGCGGGTATAAATGTTCATACACATTTAAATGGATATGTTAATGCCTACTCCTGGCAAATAAATGCTGATTTACTGACGTACTACACTTATTTACATGAAGAATTATTTAGCATACTAAACGTTACTAAACTTACCTTTTGTCTTCAATGCACTCCTTGCTTCACCTCAAAAATTTGTCAAACAATTTCATTATAATATGCACTTTAGGTAATGTTTGTGTTTAGACAACTCTGCATATGCCTATTAGTTGGTTGCCGGGGTACGTGCCCAATATCGATAGATAATGATAGCTGAGCTGTTATAGCTATGGACTGCGGTGCCGCAGGTCCATGGTTCAATCCCTACCGCCAGCTTGAGCTTGAAGGCATGGTGGAAGGACATTTTGCGAATGCCCGCCTGGCTAGCTACCACCCTCAAGTAGAAAATCTGTCGCCAAGCATCTAACAGTGTGTTCCGGCAGCAGTCCCTGATAGCCAGTATAGTTACAAGCTCTGATCATATGATGAGACTTATCAACTGCATGTCTCAGAGTGACGGGCGCAGGTCATTTCGTCACTTGTGACGAAATGCATCTGTTATAGGCAGAGGATACCGCTTACTACAATAAAATAAAAAAAAACAACCGCAAATTGATGTACAGGATAGCCGTTTGGCACACGTGTTCTTACATACTTGAGGTCAAAACATTAATTTTAACTCGCAGTTCCTAAAAATATTTCCCTTAGGCGAGGAGTTATAATGATATCTTAAAAAAACCCATTTGGAGTACTTATCAAATGAGGACTTTCTAATAGGATTCTGAAAATATACCACTCTTTCAAAACATACCAAGTTTGCTAGACAGTTCGTAAAAAAATTTAGAACCAGGAACAGGTTATAGCCCTACGAAATTTTGTAGAGACTGTACAGTTTTTTTATTGTTTATTGGTGTTATAACGATAAGCAACTATGAACAAGTCCTCTCTCCGGCCCTTTGCTCCTGAAAAAGAAAGAAGTTTCCTGGATATCAACAAATTCTATTATGTACTGTGAAAAGTCACACCTAATCGAAATACCAATTCTGGCTAATGTTGGCCGCATTATGCTGGAGCCGATCATAAATAAAATATATAATCCTCGCTGCGATTTGTCACAAATGAATGGAGATCAACGCCTAATATCAGCGGGGAGATTTTCTCGATCATCCCTTCCACTGATTATATCTATAGCATAAACAGGGCTAAATATCAGGCAGAAGATATATAGGGTCGAGCACCAGAACGTAACGTAGTAACCCAATCATCTCCGGGCAGTGGAAATAGAAGAGAATACTTCAAAATCTCTTAGAGCCTAATGGAATAAACTATATTGGGCAGTTAAGGAGCTGGATACGTGTGGATACCGGTCTGGATGCAAATTCAAACGATGCTCATTTCAGGTAAAGAACTTCAGGTTAGTGAAAGAAACGTTACATTTTAAAATTTTACAACTTTTGAGTATGTACTTACTCGATTTCATTTATACATAAGTACCTATCGGTCTTTTATTTGCAGCAAATATTATACAGAAGACGGAGAGGAAGTAAGTAATATAAAGAAATGTTTTACAAATCATTGGAGCACAAAATATTATGCCCCTGGCGGGAATTAAATCCGCGTCCTCCGAATTTCGTGCTCCAATTGTATTAGTAGTCCAATTGTAGAATAATTTCGCCTGTAGCGCCGTTTAAGCCTTGCCCAGGTGGCCGAGCGGTTTAGGCATCCGTCGCGAAATCGGAGGACGCGGGTTCAATTCCCGCCCGGGGCATAAAATTTTGTGCTCCAATGTTTTGTAAAATTTGATTTTCGCTTAGCACGCGGTAGTGCTTGTAATCGTATTTAGAAATAATATATTGTAATCATATTATAGTACTCGTATGTACCACGTAAGCAATACCAACTGATGAAAGAGCGCAGTATAAGGTTTAATAAATATTAATTAGTTTAAAAATTCTGAAGCTTATGGAACTGTCTTAGATTGTTAACAAAGAAAAACTACAAAATAATAATAATTTTGAATATTTTCGAAATAGTTTTCATGAGGTTAAATATGAGGATATTGCGTAGGTATATTTTAGAAGAAAAAATTCAGCCGAATCGTATCTGCTGGAAGCCCAAAGGTAGGTTGTGATTTGAAAATGATTTTGATTTAATGTAAAACAAGTGTCTAAAATGTAATTACTAATTTCAGAATTATCTCAGACGTCCCTTTCATTTGAACGCACAAGATAGGCTATAAAGATTTTATTTATCTTACAAAATAAGATAACGTAAGGGAAGTATTTTAAGAACTACGGGTTTAAATTATTGTTTTGACCTCAAGTACATGTGTGCGATACGGCTGTCCTGTACATCGACCTGCGCTTTTTATTTGGGTACACTAAGTAATATATAGGCGGCTGATATATAAAAGCGATGTTGCTTTATTTACATCTCCCAAATCCTTTATCCCAAAGTGCAAAACAAGCATTGGAACAACGTTCTTTCCTTATGCATTTTGCATACAAAAATGCAACAACCTCAGTTTCAAGTTGCTTGTATGTGATGAGGTGGTAATGGTAGTAGTAGATTATTGAACTAGGAAGTAAGTTATGAATTACACTCTCAACTTTAAATTTCTTACTAAGATGAAAATTCATCACTAATGCGCAGAAACGAATAATACAGAAATATTGCGACAACGTTTTCAAAAAACATATTTTCTCGTTACCGTGTGTGTACATTTATCAAGTGCATATTATGCTATACAAGTCAAATCACTAATAATAAAGCAGTCAGTCAAGCCCCAGTCACGGAGTCGCTTTGATTAGTCTTCTCCAAGTCAAACTTCGTACCCGAATATGTGAAAACACATAAAGTAACATTTCTTGCTATTGTACGTAAATAAAAATCGCACTGCCCTCACTCGTGCACTATAATGTATATTTAAGGGTTAATCGATCATTAACTTATTATTACATATGCATAACACTCGAAGAAACAACATTTTGGAAAACCATTTTCTCGCCTAAATAACCTTAAATTTTTGCTTTCAACTTCGAACAAAATCATTGTTTTATTAAAATATATCTTCGCTTGCTTTATTATCAGTAGAATTGTTTGTACAATAAAATCGATTTATTGTGAAACAAACGATAAATTGGTCTCTTCTTCCGAATTATATTGTATTAAAAGGAAAGGGATTGAATCTACCTCGAGCAAGACGATCATAGTAAAATTTATGCTAGACATCTTTACGATAGTCATCATATTCAATTAAATTTATTTCGAGGTTTTTTGTGATATTGTGACGGAACAAGCACGATGCCCACTTGATGTTAACCGATAACCTATGCCTATAACAGCCGTTTTAATGATTGAATTAAAGAAAGTCATATGAGTCGCCTTTACTCACTAACGGACTTGTTACAAATAAATATCAACATAATTTTTAATAAGCCTTTACTACCGACGTGCCTCGCTTATTGGGATAACGGACTATTATTGTATTTAAAATCATTCGGAAGTCTGGATTTAAATTATACGCGTCATAATTCCATGACTCAAATAATTTCTAACTATAAAGGATAGGTCTATTCCGAGCGCTGCAGTTAGTATTCCTTGAAACCAATAGTGAAACAGAAAGTGCTCCCGTCGTAATTTGTTTCCGCGTATAAGTTCCGAGAATATTAGTATATGTCGAGTATTGTAGTATGTCGAGATGTAAAGACACTAACAAAACTAACGCGCGGGTAGAATCAAATCCCCCAGCTGCACCTCAAGAAGATGAACATGATAATATTTGCAAATCACAGTTATTTGTCATATAATAACTGTGATTTGCAAATATTATCAATAATAATGGATTTATATGTTTATCTATTTCTCTCTTAAGCAAAAGGTGGATTGTTATTAATATATACTTATAATTACACGTTTATTGCTTTAATTTAAAACAACCGCACTGGCGATATGACGATGGCACGGTAGAAGTCGAAAAAATATGAAGGCATGTTTGACTTGTTGAAACGTTGTTGCATTGTGCGATTTTCGACTAGACGGCACGACACGGCACCTGTGCCGCGCTTCGCCGTGGCGGTGAGTGTAAAATCGCCCATTATTTGTAAGTTGTGGGTTTCAGTTATTTACTCGCATTATTGTTGAAAGCTCAGTTCGGGTCACACGAACATAACCCCTGATAACTTACTTCCCTTATTTAACAGTCATTAAAACCCAACTTTATTCATAAATTATTAAGGCTTAACAAATTAATGCCATATATTTTTTCGAACGTTTACTTCAGATCAACAATAAATAAATATTATATTTACTAATAATAAACTAAGAAATTTGACTAATACTACTTGCAAACCGTCATTAAAAAAACCGCTATATTTAATGCAGCTCAGGTTGTCGTAAAGATTGTCTATCTTCGTTTTTGGCATGTTTTTTCAATAAATCCATGATCTCATTATTAAACTCCTTGGGAGTTTCCTTCTTCTCCACGATCCAGTAAAATATATCCCAATCGTTGCTCGGTGAGTTGATGAGTCGGTCATACATAATAGTTTGTTCTTCATTGAATCCCTCCAAGTATTTTTTAGCGAATGTGCTGAGTAGAAGGTCGTTTTCCAACATTCCCCTTTTGCGAGATTGGTACTGCAGTCTGAAATTCGAGAGATAAAAACATTTTAATCACTTTCATCTAAAATCAATAATGTTGCTCGTGGTAATGGTACTAATTATTACCTACGTACTCCATAAACAAGACATACGGGGAAAATATAGGACTATTATAAGACCTGTAATGATGTACGTATCTGAAAAACTGACGCGGATGAAAGGACTTCACATGGCAGATATGCGAACATTAAGATGGGTATGTGTTATATCTAGAACATATTATTATATGTTCTATGTCTAGAATTGACAAGGTTAGGTATGAGCTATCAGAGTCAGTTTGAAAGTAACATCAGTGACAGAAAATTTGAGAAGTCATAGATTACTGCGGCATTTCACTAGGGTTTAAAAACAGACACTTAACTAAAACAATTTGGTGATTATGCTGATGGATGGATATAGGGGCAGAGGTTTGCCAACGAAGTATGGATGTACAGCTTGAAAAAGGTTATGTGTAGGTGAGAAAGGTGTCAAGTACTGTGACGACAAGTAATAGAACAGAGTGAAAGAATAAAAAGACCTGCATACATATGCGATTAGTAAATACTGTATCAACAGGATTGTGCACTGCTGAACACAGCCGCAAATTAAAGGGGGTTTTCCACAATCCCCACTATTGGCACGCACCTTGGGGATCGCAATGTAAGATAGCAGTTCTTCAGAAGGCGCTGCTGCCCACCTCGCGGTATTTTGCGATAGGCACTTTATATAGTATATAGAGTGCTGTATTTATATTGTCTTTCTCTCACCTACCGACCTGTGCCCAATTTCAACAAAATTAAACTGAAACCGGCTCTCATCGTATGGCGCATAGGCATAGTAAACAATAGTATGGAGTTATTAGGTGGATTTTGAATAGACGTAATATACCGCAGATATATAGGTTACGTGTGTACACACACAGCTTGAAGTGGGTGATCGCCAGGATAGGGACATCGAATTGAAATCGTATATTTACGTTATAAACATATAAGTATCGAATTATATACTTATGATGAGTTCTTTCACAATTATAAGTACATAATTTAAAGTAAAAGTCAATATAATTTATTCAATATACTACTACTACGACTTTCTTATTGAAAGTCATTTTAATATTTAAATATTCTACATTCTAAAACAAAGTTCCGCAAAAAAGTGCGACCAGAATTGTCCAAGTATTTTAGTCGTTTAAAATACCTAATCACAAACTGTATAGTAGCTTTAATTATTCGGCGTCTCTGCTTCAGCTTACACAAAAGTACTTACGTACGTCCTGTTATTCTCTACAGGTCGCATTTTTCAACCGATTTTCGTGAAATTTTGTGAACAGGTTTGACTACTCCATAGAATTATTTGTCGATTTAGTTTCTGGTATTTTTTCAAAGTAACGGAGATACGAGACTTAAAAACCTTTGATAAAATCGTATATGCAGATGTACGATTTTATCGCAACATTTTGAAAATTTTTATTTAACTTTTTTGCTATTCTTATCAAGAAGCAACTTTTTGTCAGCCCAACTTATTCATCCAGTAAACTTAGTCCCTGGGTCAAATGTAAAAAATAAAAACTCCGATTTCTTGTGGTAGTTTCATATCATTCATTCATATAAATCACATGGGAATTTCAATCATTTTTGGAATAGGTATACCTAATGTTTAGACGTAAACCAATAACGAATATTCTTGGCTATAGGTACTTACTATGCCCATACTAAACCACTCCCATATATAGCTTTTTTCGCTACTTTTTTCAAAGCATTAGATACTTAATATAGTGAGCAATAATATAAATAACGCGAAGAATTAAAAATTAAGAAACGCAAATTAACTGTATAGATCAAATTAATTTCATCAGTTTGGAATATAACTATGATTTTTGGATTTTGTGAATCATTGTCCCACCAGCGTGCGCAGTGAACCTTCATTCAATTGTGTTATGTGTTCATTCGGTATTATGATATTATTGGACAGCAATAAATGTTTAATACTAGTCAGTTAGCGGATGTGGTAATGGTAACACCGATCCGATAGTGGCGCCACCATTTCGACGGTATTAAACATACGACACACTCTGTGATTGGCTGGGTGATTTCCCGCTAAAACGAGTGTAGACTGTTGACACGAAGTGAAGGGCGGGGCATTCTTGAGACGACCACCAGGCTGGAAACATGTGAGTCGAAGGGCTGTTCTGTTCTTTACAATTGTAAGCTACGCATGGGCAGACTCGCGAGGTTTACAGCTCCAAGAGCCACTAGTTTTTATTATTACTGTTATAATCGTGATCGTTACTAATAAATTTAAATTTACTCCAGTTTTAACGAAAATACACAATATTTTCTAAATTACATAATATATAGAGTATGAGAAGTTAAATATGAGTTTCTTTAACACAGTTCCACAGATATGACTCTTGAAGATGTCATAATCTGAGTTTTCCTCGAATATCGTATTGTGAAAGTTTACAAATCAGAGTGCGGTACTGTACACAGTCGAATGCCTTGGAAAGACTACAAATTACGCCAATAGCATCATGAGATCTCACCCAGGCTTCAAGTATATGTGACATCAATTAATACCTGCATCTGTTGTGGATCTGCTCTTCGCCAACTATACTGATTCTCATGAAATATATATTATTGTGCTCATTGACATGGGCTAGGCTGGAAGTTGTTAATGTAGGTACAATTTTTCTAATATTTTACTCAAAACAGTATGGAATTAGGTAATTGAAGGGTTCAGATTGAGCTGATTGGAGTAATTTTACTGTTTAATTAAATCGGGGAAGTTTCTTCTATCGACACATAGATTACTATAATATTGTAGTACTAAATTGTTACTAAACATGGTGTAATAATGGAAATAATCGACTATCGTTATACCCCACACTATATGTCTTCATTATTTCGAAGGGAAAGAACGATAAATTCTATTTTTGATCGCTCTACCTGTTTTAAATATTGCTTGTTAAATTTGATAATAAGTAAAACCTTAAACTCAAAAACAAGTACGAAATAGGTTGGCTAAGCCTGTAACAGATACCAAGGACCACATACGGTTGCATTACCTAAGCTTATACCAGACACGCATACCTCGATGTGAAGTAGACATGTGCTATGGCCCATCCATTCAATTCTTATGGAATCATAAGTTCTTTGGCATGTTTCCTTGCCTACACTTGCGGGAATAGAAAAGGACTGACATATTATATACAATACGACAGGCATAAATTATATAATCATGGCATGGCATGACGTATGTAGCTCGTATCGTGAGACGTGTACCGATACCCATCCACTGATTTGATTAGACTCTAGGTATTTAAAACATCGGCCTCTTCGATTTATTGGGGTTCCGCACCGCATCAAACCAAGAAAAATAAATGTTTACTTTGATCACAGCTCAAAAGTTACATTATAAATCGGCGTTTACATTATATGTTGTATATATGGAGTAGTATACAGTAATTTCAGATTCATGTTTAGTTTGATTTTTTATATTAAGACTAAATCGGTTACCTATTTGCCTATAAAGATGTGACGGCGCTAAAGTGTCTACGCAACTAACGTCCCACACTAAGGGCCGTCCTAACTTCCACGGAACCAGAGTCATGCCGTCAGGTCTTTCACCATCGTCACGCATCAGACCATTCGTATATTAATTACCATTTATTTATTTATAATAAATAAATACAAATACGTCATATTATCTATACACATATAATTTTATACATGTTAAACACAATTGAATTAAAAAGGATGTTTGTACCACAGTGTCTATTATTATAGAAATTTAGAGCAAGAGAAGTTTTTGACTTGATCCTTAAAAGATTTCAATGAAGGGGCACATTTAATTTCTGGCGGTAGTAGATTTCACAGTCTGACAGCTTCAGCGGCAAATGAATAGTGGTAAAAGGTAGTTTTAGTTGCAGGTTGTTGTAGCGTTAAGTTTTCTAATGACCGTAACGACAGAGAATGGGTAAAATGAAGAAATTTAAATTGTTCCTTGAGGTAGCTCAGGGATAAAGGATTGAGAGATAATATATAGAGCATTGCGGCGATGACGAATAGGTACTTGAGCTTATTGCCAAAATCGGAGACATGATCATATTTAAATCGAAATCTTATACAAAAAGTTATGCCATGGGATAAGGCGCTGGATCATAATTTTTATCATCATCAAGATCACCACGCGGGTGTAACCGCGGAGCGCAGCTAGTAAATAATATATGAATCAGGTACATACATTCTCAATATGATTTAATTTATCATAGATGAAAAAGATAGAAACAGTTGAACATACAACTGGCCGTAGCCTACGGCCGTATGTGGCCTGCGCACCACCCCACCCTTCTGCTCTCTCACACTTAGGCGGAAACGCTTTTACGAGCACACAAACTTGAGTGTCGCTTCTTCTGGTATTTTAATTATCTTTGCCTCAGTCGAGCTCGAGATGTAAAAAAAAAACAATACAAATTTATAGAAGTTAAATATTGTAACCCTAACATACAACTTACCTTGCTTTACGATTCTCCAGTGTTTGAGGTTTTTGGATATTGCGTATAGGTATCTCCATGTATGTGGTATCCACTGTATTAGCTGTGTCACTATACAAAGCAGCATTTCCTTTTCTTAGCATGCTCGCCACCTGAAAATATTTATTCAAGTTCAAATTCAATTCAATTTAGAACAATACCCAGCTTACAATGTTTCATTGATCACATTATCACATGATGATCAATGAAACCTTAAAGGTATAAGGAAAAAATCATCCTCAAGGCCAAAGACATGAGCCGCAAAGAATAAATTTGGTAATTAAAAATATCTATTTAATTATATGTTTTTACTACAGATAAACGGATAGTGACTAGACCGGATTCCAGATACCGAATATCCCGCCTTTGCCGAAGCTGCGTGGGTAGCTGGTTATCTGGACACTATATCCAAACTGAACATATATCTAAATTATAAAATATTTTACATTATCTCAAATCACACTATGGAATGGGGACTAGCGCCTGTCACCTACGTAATGTAAAAATTTTACTATATAGTATGTACTTAACACATTGTTAAAAAACGTTTAAAAGAATGGCCCTGAGTTTCTTGCCCGTTCTTCTCGCAGTGGCTCTATAATTTTTGTTTGCTGAACGTGGCAGTACAATGTAATATACTTCAATATTAAAATTTGTAATTGACCTTCATAAGAGCGTCGTAGACGCCTAAATTGAATAAATAATTTTGACTGACTTTGGGGTGTTAATGAAAATTGGATTGCAGTGATCGCCTTGCACAAAGTGGGTATTGAGCCGTCGCGTCGGTCATATTCCAGACACTTCAAAAGCTTGGTATCAGCTGTATGTTTATATATCTTACTATCAACAGTTACAACAAAACTTCCTCTGTCGAAGACCATAAAAGATCGAAGCGGCTGCGTGATTTTCGAACTACAAAGGCTGTTAATGCTGTTGAAGCCAGAATTCGTCGAAATCCCATTAGGAAGCAAATAATCTTATCGCGAGAAATGATGATTCCCGTTAGTACTCTGTCGCGTATTATAAAACAAGACCTGAAGCTCGGTGCTTATCGTCCATAAACAGGACATGCCGTGGATCAATCTTTACAATTTAAGAGAGTGGATCGATCAAAACCCCTTCCTTCACAATATGCAGGTGAAGGGCACAGAAGTTTCCTATTTTCAGAGGAAAAATTTTTCACAATTGAAGAGCACTAAAATAAGCAAAATAATAAAGTGTACGCTCAAAGTCTTATCAAGGCGTCAAAAAGCCAATTTTTTGTGAAAAAGAAGTGAAAGCTTCAGTCAATAAATGTATCAAGAGACAATCTTAGCATGTGTTGTGAAGCCTCTCAGCAATACACTTTTCAAAAATGTACTGTGGACTTTCCAGCGGACTCTGCGCCTGGTCACAAGACACAAACTAACCAAACCTGGCTTGAAACCAATGTTCCGGTTTGATTTTATATGAGCTGAAGACTGGGCCTCATCTAGCACATTCCCTCAAACCCATTAGACTACAAATTATGGTCAGTTTAGAGGACATAGCTTGCTCTAAACGACACAGCGACATTGATTACTATACACTCTTAAAATATCTCTGGAGCAAGCACTGGCGAAATTTTCCATGGAAACAGTATGTTAATCCTACGAATCTATATTCCTGTCCAGACAAATTTAAAGCCAAAGGTGGGCATCGTTAATGCAATACTGTTTTTATTTTTTGCTGAGACTGATATATATGTACATACATATAAGTTGTAGTAATAAAAAAAATACATTTTCGTTAGTAAAAGAATTTATGGCCGGACTAGGTATATACTATTGTTTTTCTTAGCAATTGAATGAACAGATAAAATGATTGTACCCCTTCAGATGTCTGTACACACAGAAAAAAATATTGTAAATGTTCATCATTTATGCAATGAATTTTTATGATCTCTTTTGGTTAAGTTTATTAGCATTTGTATTAAAGCTCGTTGTGGTTGCCATAGTAGAGTACCATTTTACAAAATGTATCTTTGAATACAAAGGTTACCACTTACCTGTGTGCCTATACTTGGTGTATCAAGTAACCATTTTTTGCAAACTATTTACACTCTCTTTTGGTTACATAACTAATAGTATATCAATCAGTAATAGGCACTTAATACATACAAATAAAGTTATTGTATGGTGTTAATTCTATACAAGTTCTTTAAAATTCTCTAAATTGTGGTAGTTATTATTTTGTTTATGATAAAGTCCCAATTCATATAATGCTTGCGAATGAAACTATGGTGTTCTTATACTGTTCATATTGAAATCCAAATTCGAATAACACTTGTGAATGAGTCTTTACTTTATGAGAGCCTTATGACAACTGGAGGTGGCAATTCAACAACATCCTGTCACCTTCCTGAACGGTGAACAAATATTATTTAACTTGGCTACTTATTTTTACTACTAGCGCCATCTACCATTTATCTACCATTAGGCTGCAGAATAGAATACTTATCCGTTCTAAAAGAGATTATGCTACTATTGCGCATGCATTGCTCGCTGAAGTAGTACATCAATGATCCGAGAGAGGTCGCCTATTCTTAAACCAAATCTGATGAAGTGTTGCAATAGGTAAAATAATATTTTCATATTATATCTTGCTAAATAAATAATAATAAAATCTTAAAATAAATAACGAAATTGAATAGGACTAAATTACAATAAAAAAAACTATAGGTCCAAACATAGTATCTGACAGGACTAATATACTATGACTATCTGTCACGAACGTCAGATGTCAACCATGGCCGTTGGCCACGGTGATAGTTCTTATTTCCTCTTCAAGGCACGTTGTAATTTTAAATTAACAAAATAAAAGTGAGCGATTGGGCTATTCAATTCCAACGGACTAGTGACCGCTTGCATTACCAAATATGGTAATAGTTTGGTCACTGAAGACTTCCGGGGTTGAGGGGCTAGGCGCCAAAACGGCAAATTAGCGTCACTTTGCAGCAGACCTCAAGAAGATAATATACAACTGAGCATAGTTACAAATTGTTGAGCTCAGACTTTGATATAGTTTAACAGTAATTCTACCAATTGAAAATTATATCTCAATAATCAACAAAACCCCATTTAACGGGTGAGTGAATATGTGTTGACTTATTACCACAAAACTAACCTCTCTTCCTTGTAAATTGTTCTTGGTATGTACTCTCATTGTTATACCTCATTGTATTTACTGTGTTTCCCTATGTACTAACTTTGCTTATAGCTCTTCTAGCTAAAGCATTGTTTATCTGTGTTTTTCTGTGTTTTCTTGGTTGCTTCACAACACACAAATTTTAATAACGCCCTTCAGGCATCTGTTGTTTGCTGGCGGGTCACATCCTTGAGGCCTCTGTGTTCCTAGCTACGCTCAGTAGCAGAGGAAGAGTGGACCCACCAGCTCAACACCTACACTGAAAGGATTCTGACCGGAGCACATCCTTTCAGGGTTTCTGTACCAGGCTTCCATCACCAGGGTACCTGTAAGAGGCTCCCAGTACCTGACGAGGCTGACCTCCTGACTCCGGCCGTCCCCTGAATTCCTGCACCGACCGCTGCCAATTCTCCCGTCTTTACAGCAACTAGCTGGGACAACCTACCGGCGCGGCGGGGTTGGAGCTGCGCTACTGCACGGCAGACCTGCTGCTGAGCATCCACTGATTGCTAGAGGACCGGAGATAAGTCCTTAAACAAGGAAGCTCGCTATTGCCACACCTGTCTGAGATCCACGACCCTTTTCTGACCAATATACTTCTAATTTAATTCTCTTGTTTCTTTTATGCTCCTCACTACCAAACTTAGGTAGGTAGGTGACAATCCTCTGGAAGTCTGGACAGTACAGGAGGATAGCGAAGTCCAAATCTGACAACCCAGTCTATGTCAGTATCATCCAACTGTATTCCAATTTTCTGAACCGCAACTTCCACAAAGTGATCCAAGTTTTTGCTGTTGTTTTCTGGTACACCAAATATTTCAATCTCATTATGTAACACGTACTGTGCATGTGCACTTAACTCATTTTGGAGATGCTGTCTGAAGCTTGAACGTGTGTAACAACATGGCTCTGCTACTCCAAATTTGCCAAGCAAGTCTGGATTCCAAAGTATGCACAAGATTGTCCATCCTGTAATTGCATTGAAACAACAAATTGGTGACATTATTTAGTTTATTTTTGAAGGATGAGAATTCACTGCTTAGGTAATTAATAGCAGCTGTGACCTCTTTGAAAGAGGTCAAGGTCTTTGCTGTCAGAGTCAGACACAGCCATTCTGTGCATTGTCACATTCAGTTATTATCGCTGCCCTTCTTCTCCAGAGCACCACATTCAAGACACTTCCATAATTTCTTACGATCAGCAGTAAGTGACGATATATTTATACAGAGCGCTCAAATCTGTTTTTCTTTTACTTTTGTGTTCTCTTTAGGGTATGTTTTTCACAGATTTAGTTGTCATGTAACTTCATAACCAGAAATTTCAGCATGTATATGCTAATACAAACACTGCTCATTATATCCTCAGCAACAGAGTTCACAACTGGAATAGGTTGCCTAAGGAGGTTGTCTCTGCTTCATTTGTGAATGCATTTAAGAGCCATTTGGATGACTGGTTGCGTAAAAGCAAAAATTATATTGACAATTTGTAACCAAAGCTAACTAATGAATTTGTGGACACTATAAAAAGAATGCATAGGCTGCTTGCCTATAATGGAATAAATAAATTAATAATATTATTTTAGTGTGAACAGAATAAGAACTAAAGAAGTGTAGTAAATTTCAAATTAACTGAGAATCAGCTGTGAATGCCACAAAATAAAGAGATTTTTGGTACAGTCGACACCAATGATTTAATAACAATTTTGAGAGCATTATACAGGTACTAGCGCCGCCATAAGCCATGTAGTACCTACCACCCCATATGTCTTGCCCGAGTGGAGTTGGGCAAGGCATTCCGCCTTCGAATGCAGTTTTAACATCAAATGAGTATTTATTTATAACTTCACTAGGTATGAGGTATTTGTGGACTAGATTTTAATTAATGTCACGGTACACAATATTATAATATATAAAATTAGACTTAGACACTGGCACAAGCACAGGTAAGTATTTACGCTGGGTATAATTGTTATGAAGGAACGCCAATAACTGGACTTACTGAGAATAACGACCGACATCGCAGCATTTTGTTCAAAGTAGGATTTCTGTTGTTAACAGGTACAATAAAATTATTTATTTTATTTTGAAGATATTGAATTTACACAATTACTTCAAAATGCTTTGGCAAAATGCAAATAGATAGTCAGATATAATTTGACGTTTTGAAAAATCAAATCCATAGAGGATGTAATACAGAGAAGAGGCAGGACTTAGGGATGTTTAAAAATAATCGATTATTATTTTCTTATACTCGATTTTTATGTTCGATTTTTTTTATTAATATTAATCGATTCTTAATAAATCGATTATTTAGATTACGTGTTTAAATCGATTTTCAGAAACAGCTCGAATCTATGGGACGGGTGAAAATAACTTGAAGATTAACGACAGATTTATAGATTTTGAGACCAAACGTAAACCTTCAGGATTTTTAATGATCCTTTTAAGTATTATATTGTATCGAATTCATATATAATGGTATAATTCTGAACTCCGATAAAAGCACTATAATGCATTATCAATTGCGGTTAGGCATTACTGATAATGTGACTTCTAAAGAAAATATATTTTTATTAAAACAGCTCCATACTTATAAATTGTTTTAATAACCATATGTTTTATCTGCTGTTATTGGAAATAAAACTACAGTATCTACATAAAAATACTGCAAATTACTTACCACATAAAAACAAAATAATGGACACATTTAACACTCAACTCATGATCAAACGGTTTAATACCGTATTAACTTTGAGTAACTACCCTTTTATCGAATATTCGGTGATTTGACCGCATATTCGGCCGAATACGAATATTTCGCAAACCTGCCGAATATGCCGAATACCGAATATAAAACGAATATTCGGCCCATCCCTACTTATTAGTCTATATGGCAACAACTAACGTGTATTATGATTACAAGTTGAATTTAATTATTATTATTATGTATTTACTAATTTTGGGTTGCATTGCGATCTATATCAATTGCATTTTAATATGTAGTATATATCCATTCATAATTTTTTTTCAGAATATTTACAGATGGCACCTATTGAAAATAATAATACCAATATCGACGATATTGTGATATTTTTTTTTTCTCAATGTGTAAATATTATGGTAATTGTGTTTCTGTTTTTGTCACTGATAATTAACTTTATATGTAAAAAAAAGAAAAGAAAAAAATTAATCACTTACAAGTATGTTTTTAGTGTTGTCTCTTCATGATGTGTTTATTGTGCTCAAATACATCTGCCACCAAATGTTGTTATACCCTGCCTCATATACTGGTTTGCACTTCAAGTAATATGCAGTCACCGTGCACCCGACTATTGTTCTATTATCGCTGCAGCTATTTGTTAGTCAGCTGACGTTTGCTGCCGCTTCTGTTTCGATAATAGTTTTATTGCCACTGTGCTATAATCATTTATGACAAAATTATTTGCTATTTTGGGCAATTACAGGCACAACTCATTTTTGATTCGGGTGTCCAGATGTTTCAATAACTTAGCTTTTAATATTTAATAATGAATGAATCTTAATCTAACTTGTAATGTTCCTAAATATTATTTAGTCGTTCATTAACTTGATCTTTTTGTAAATGTAGTTGCTATATTATGTGGAATTTTTTAATTAGACTTCAGATATTTATTTGTTACGTTTGTTATTCCTAGATAGCTGTTAATTTCACTAAGATTTTTAAATAAATAAATAAATTATGTCATTCTAAAGGTTTTTGCTGTGCACGCCAAGATAGGTGACATTTGGAATTTTTTTTCCTGCTTACTTGACACTTATCGTTATATTTTGGACAATTCACACAATATCTTTATAAATTATTGCCTATGTGTTATTCTGATGTGTAAGCTATATTATTGTTGAGTTTGTAGCAGCACAGAGAAGCACACAAGAATTTTAGCGCGATTACCTTTACTTACCACAGTACAACCATACCTTACCATTACCATATTACTAGTACCAGGGATAATAAATAAAACGCACACACAATATATATTTGGCAATGTTGTCGTGTCACAGAAATAATGGAAGAAGCCGCTCTGAAAAGAGCAACGCATGTGTATTGTTATGAGAAACAGCGATTTAAGTCGTTCTGATAAGAACGGTTTGAGCTTAAAGAGGCGCGAGGCGCCATCGCCGTTCTTCACCAGGCAGCACAGCACAAATCTTCACCACTCGTCGTCCATCACGCGCACGCACTGTCTCGGTGGAAAAGAAGCACACGCGCGCTCCGTGAGAGCTCCGCGAATGGTATGCGTATCATATCTAGTACGCTTGTGCGGTATTTGGGCGCCACCGTCTCAAAGTCAAACAGAAGATGCGAGCGCTGGAGCGGGACAACGAGATAAGAAGATGCTCATGCAGATTGGTCTATAATCCAAAACATTCATTGGTTGCTGTAGTAGTACCTACCTATTTCTTATTGGTAATAATTATTCTTGTTTTATGTATATATATTGCTGCGGTTCAAAATAAGTAATCATCGTTCCATATCGATTACCATACACAATACTTACGAGTTTTATTCCCTCGATAGTCAAAATTTATTATTAGGGATAAGAGCCCTTATTCCCTAAAAGTTTCATTAAAATCCATTCAGTAGTTTTTGCGTGAAAGAGTAACAAACATCCATCCATACTTACAAACTTTCGAACTTTCGCGTTTCTAATAATAAGTAAGGATATTACATGGAAGTAATAAGTACTAGTTATACGTAGCACTTATTACTTCCATGGGATAATATAACAAAATATACTCCATGGTCTAAGAAAACAAGGTCTTTTACTCCCGAAGAATCACAGGTTGCGTCACTACCAAATTGGCTCGTTATTAAAACATGATTGCAGCAGAATACAAGTTCATGGTTCTTTTTCATGCGAATGTTTTGTTATAAAATACAATATTTCAAACGTCTAATAGAAAGTCACACATAAATCAATGTTCATCTCAGTAAATGGTATGAAAAAAGTTGTCTCCCTATGGTTCCACCATTTTGACAAATATCGCCGTCTCTGTCTCACGTATATGATTTGCATCTGTTTCACTCTCGCTCATGCAATTTTTTCTATTGTGACGGAACAAGCTAACAAGCTCGAGGCCCACCTGATGTTAAGCAGACTAACCTCTGCCTATAACAGATGCATTTCGTCACAAGTCACGAATTGCACTGCGCCTGTCCCCAGGAGACATAGATGTTATGTCTCTGTACCTGTAATTTCACTGGCTCTCAAGGACTGCTGCCGGAACACACCGTTAGGTGCTTGGCGACAGATTTTCTACTTGAGGGGGTCACTAGCCAGGCGGGTGTTCGCAAAATGCCCTTCCACCATGCAAAAAGTAACTGTAAGAGTAAAAGTAGAAAAAGCAGTGATTTGAAGTTTTTTCATTTCCTGCAAAATTGTTTTTGCTATTCTTACTGCGACTACTAAATATGGTATGTAATGTAAAATTTCTTTGTTTATATAACGTATCTACCTAATTGGTTTTTACTTCCGATATTTTTGAGCTTTCTTTGAAACTAAATTGTACACCAAAATACAGATAACTGGCTTTTTCTTCGGCATAGAAAATAATTACTTGATTTCAATCTACGAAAAATTTAGGCCTATTAGCATCGACGGTGCCCATTATAAGAAAACTACGAACATCCACTGTACGAACTTGATAACCATAATTTATTCAAGAATCATTAATCTGTGTAACTTAAATCAATTTCACGTGATTTTCTTTATTAAAAAAAAGGTGAAATCTATTAACTGTTATTTTACTGCCCTCCAATTTCCTCAAATTAGGTGTAAAGTTTGAGAGCCGTTGATGACGGTATGCTTGACATGCTGGCGTAGTATATTATTATACCACATGGAAGTAATAAGTACTGCGTGTTGTACGTAGTACTTATTACTTCCATGTTGTACCATGATATACTCTTAGAATAATTGTAAAAAACTATAGAACCGCAACCTCTTTTCTCCACTTTGACGCGTTCGAACACGGCTGTAGCTGAATTGTTGACTCAGACCACCTCATTCTCCGTTGAGCGTATTCTCGTTTTCCAGCTGGTTTTACCTAAGTTATGAGCGGGAAAAAAATAAGTTTCTCCTCTCTCCGAATACTAAAAATAATAATACTAATAAGAAATTACTACTTGTATTTTAAAATCTATGCCAGTATAAATTTAAGTTTTATTTATTTATTTATTTCTTAGGAAGACCAACAGTATAACAAATATCTTATATATAACTAATAACAACAGATAACCAATTATAGGTCCTCACGGATAGCTATCTTATAAATGACATTCAAATAATGAACACTAGGTTACAGCTTAGTCTTTTTATGTTTAGACTGCTGCTTATGACAAAATTCAAACATTTAGTTGAAGAACTCTCTGCTACAACCGCCTAGCCGATGCAATGCTTGTACAAAATAAGTCTAGGCCAACTCTCTTGTTTATCTCATAAAAAATTCTGCTCACACGTAACAGGTATGAATTTTGCCTTTATTTGTTTTATTTAGATTTTAGAACAATAATAATATGAAAGAAAAGGAAATACTGACCATGGGAGTACAGCCTGTATATATAAACTATACAAAATCTTTAGTACAATGGATAGTACGAAATTTTAATTCGATCAATGTATATCCCAGTTATCGTCTCAGGTATAAAAGAAAAAAAACGGTCGGCGACTAACGTTCCGACGCATGAAGGTCTGTTACCTATCTGTCTTACAAAATTTGTCAAAACTGACAGTTTTATTGTTGCAATCAACAGTTCATAGCTACAAAAGATACATGATAGCCCTGCTGGTTGTAGGCTTTTTGTGTTCTCGACCATACTCATATGTATTAGTTACAGTGTGCAGTTAATGTCATGATTACCGGTGCCATTTCAGATTTGTTTTATTACCAAACCGGGTTTAATTAAAACAAGACACTACATACTTACAACACATGACTTGAACTTGTTACAAACATGACTGACGGCAAATGTACAAACCATACGAGACTATCTTAAAATAAAGAAAAATACTGTGTTTGTTTTGGAGCGGTTTCCATAGAAACCAATGGAAATCGCCGCTAGTTGCAATGCAATAGTTGAATTGGAAAATTGTTTATAGATCTGAGATTTTGATCAAAGAGGATATTTTCGTTCCCAATCATCTAAGATTACATTGTGTAAAGGTAGTCATCATAAGCGCGGTGATACGTTTTATTTTCTTGACGTAAATATGGACTGATCATACACTTTTTGACTACATACGGTTTTGCATATAGCAACGGGCCGAGAGCTTACGGCGAATCAATTTTGTATTGTGATATAGTTTTTATGGCGTGTATCAGAATCAATTATGAATTCTGCACGAACCTTCATATTGAGCACCTTAGGTAAGTAAATTAGTATGCATATTATTGTAGTTATTCGGTAACTCAAGATCAGTCGAGCCGTTTTCTTGATTTTCTAATCAGTGAAGTTATTATGATAATAAATGCACTCAAACTCTACTCAGTGTCAGTACTCATTCCTGCTCAAGTGATTTTGTTGTATGTGAAAAGTACCTTCTATGATTACTTGTAGTGGTAGCTTAGAAAATACACATCCGCATACACACCCTGAAGGTGTGTATGCGGATGTTTGATAATAATGCCATGTAGACTAATGTAACATGCCTGGAATATACTACATTATTTTAGCTATCAATTTTGAGCCAAATATAAAACTTAAAATATGGAATAATTATTCTTTATTTTATCTAACTCCTGTACCTACTTATTGCATTCTCATATGAACTTCACCCATGCTTACAACAACATTTTTTTTTATTTCAGAGCATTTTTATAATAAACCCATCATTAAGTTAGATAATAAATCTGAAGATACTTTGTCTGAATTTGTTAATGATTCTCAAAAACTTTTAATTCAAAGCTACAATGATGCAAGCAATGATGATATAATATTGCTTCATGCTCAGGTAATATTTTTATCCCTTCAATACCTACCATGACAGTTTTACTTTATTTATATAATTAGTATTTTTCACATATAGAGTATTTTTAAAAGAGTGATGTGGGCAAACAAAAAAAATGGTTTCTAAGTGGGACATCCTTATAACGCTAACAGTGATATCATTGTATCTCTTACAACTTTCAGATCCAAGATTACAAACACAAAAGCTTGATTTTCTACAAAAATGCTGCACAACAATGGGATAAAGAAGATTCTGTAATAAGGAACAATATAAATATTATTACACTGTCCAACAATCCAGCAGAATCATTGTATCATACATTACGCCAAGTTTATTCTCCACTGTTAACAGCTGTGAGTGTAATAAGTTCCATCGTCAAACATATTACAGATGGACAGAAAGATACTTACATTCTATACTTTTTATGATATTGTGACAGAACAATCACGAGGCCCACCTGATGCTAAGCGGATTAACCTCTGCATATTACAGATGCATTTTGTCATGTAAAAAATTGCACTCCGTGTGTTACACTGAGACCTACAGTTATTAGGTCTCATGTGCCTGTAATTTTTCTGGCTCTCAAGGACTGCTGCCAGAACTCACTGTTAGGTGCTAGGTGACAGATTTTCTACTGGGTGGTAGCCAGGCAAGCATTTGCAAAATGCCCTTTCACCGTGCAAATTGTTATATGATAAAATATGCTATATAATATACAGTAAGTCATATAGTCACATAAATTCTGCATCTCACATTAATGGCATCATATTGGCACTATGGTTTGATGTGTATGCAATGGGGGACAAGAGGGAGGTGAAGGGGAAGCTAGGGGGCCAAACACATTCCGGAGAGGTAAAATATTAATGAGACCATGTGCTATAGGAATTGCATAACTTTGCTTACATTTACTACAGTAATATTCCCTTTTCATGAAAAATTAAAGAAGCTTTTATGTTAGTCACCAAGTTAATTATAACAATTATATTACTTACTAATAATAATACTTAGATCTCATGGAGGATCAGCTGAATAGGCTTGAGCGGCTTCAAGATTTTTTCATAAGGTTTATGTTCGGTCTTCGAATATATGACCATGTTTCCAGTTTCATACAAAGCTCAAGTGGCTGCCCATTCGCCTTCACCGGAATGCGCATATCCTCTCTCTCTTGTATAATACCTATTTTATATAATCCCCTTACTCCCTTATACCTGAAGGAACGGTTTGAAGAGACATCTTTTTATTGTGGTTCAGTTACTGTTGAAGCTGCCGTTTTGTAATATTATTTGGTGTACAATAAAGATTTTTTTGTATTGTATTGTATTAATTAAAATATGAGGTTTATTCAATAGATTTTAAAATAACTGAGCTCACCTCTTCTCAAGTTACATGTAAAACTATTAAAAATATACGAATAGGGCACAAAATCTTATCACTAAGAAAACAATATCTGTTTAATTATTTTTGTAACAGACAACCAATTAATCAACTATAAAAATAAATTTTATATATGATTTTCAGCACTATGTATTAGTGCTAAAAATCATATATATCAAATTTTCAAAATAATGTGACACAAAATGTTAAAATCATTGACCTTTTATTTTATATGTCATTTATGAATGATTATACAAAATTGCCCATGCGCATAACTAGGGGTGTAAGGTTTGATTCGTACAGGAAATTGTAAAGTATGTTTTTTGATATCTTAAACTTGTAACACATCTTCCTACACTACTTACTTGTGGGGTGCCGGGCTTGTTTGTGGTTTCCCTGGCTGCTGGGCATGTTACGGCCAAGTAGTTTTATACAATACTATAGTATTGTTAGTACCCCATGTTTTCTGTGGGAGTTGTAAGAGATAAAAAAGGGCAAGAACTAGAAGATGGGCAGTATACACTGCTTCTGAAGAACAGCCATCTTAAATATGCCCTCTTCAATGTGTCTGTCATGGGATGGGATTATGGGGAACCACCCTCAATGGGGAAGTACTTTGTTCAAAGGTGGAATTTTTTCTGGCTATTTATGTGATGATGTCATGGAATTTATGCTTAGTCACTAAAAGGTTGTAACTTCTAGTGTATTAATCTAATTTTCATGATTTTTACAGGAAAACGATGTGTACTCAATTAAACTTCAGAAGTACCTATTGGATTTGGAATCCATCCTTAGAACTCTTACATATGGGAAGAGTGAAACAAACATAAACAGTATGTAATCACTTTTTTAGCACAACTTCTCTATTTATTTCACATGCTTGGTGATGATTTTGCATAAATGTTGTTTTACAGTTATCTTGACAGTAGAAGATGAGTTGGAATATTGGAAGACCATAACACAGAAGAAAGACATCAATAAAAAGGAGAGGGAAGCAGCAGCAACATTTAGCGATTTATATCAAGATGTCTGTGATGAAATTAAGTGAGTTCTTTTTTTTTGTTATTTGCATTGAGACATAATATGTGTCTATAGCTAGCTCAAAAATGAGTAAAGTAATTATTCTCATGTGTGTAACACTCCCTCTTGGGGTGCCTGGTTAGAGTTGCACCCTCCAATTTCATCCCGTGGGTGTTGTAAAATGCGACTAAGAGAAAAATACTGGAAGGTGGGCAGCACAAAGAACTGCCATCTTACATTGCGGTCCCCAAGCCGCCTACCAAGCGTGGGCATTATGGCAAATACCACCTTAATAGGCAGGCTGTGTTCAGCAGCGGACGATCCGGCTGATACAGTGTAACACAAGATCATGTAATAAGTTAAATTTTCTAACTTTGAGTACTATATACCATCATATTGGTAAACAATACGGGATAACTCACGTGAATAAATCAGATAGCTCTGACTATAGTTTCGGCCAAATCTGGTAAGCAATGGTTACAAGTGGCGGCACAGTTGGCGTGTTGCGAATGCGGTGTCCTAGACACGTCAAACATCGGTGGAAAGAGCGGCTGCACACCTGTCATGTATAAACGGTATCACGGATAAAACTAGAAACTTGTTACGCCGAAGTTACAGCACCAAGTTCTAAGACAACCCATTGGGAGTCCCTGGTGTCTACATGATTCCATGTGACTGTGGTAAATGTTACGACGGCGAAACATGCAGAAACGTTTTCACTAGACTAACGGTGTACATACGCTCCATGAAGAATCATCAACAACTCAGCCGTGACAGAATATTGTCTGCTATCTGATGCACGACACTAAATCCGGTTTCAAAACTGGGGTCTTGTCGAGAGAAAAGATCTTTGTGCCTCGCAAGATCCGAGAATCTATTGAAATTAGTAGACGTCGCAATTTTAATAGAGATGGGGGATGGTTCTTGTCACCTACTTGGAAGACGTGTCTTCATGGAACTGAATTGGATGCCAAGTGGACTTTCCTCATGCAAGCTGGGATTTCACCAGCGACGGAGAGGACTCGCTGACACGACCAACTGCAACTCACCCTCGCTCTTTAAGAATAAATGTGTTAATCCAGGAACTATAGTATCTATAATCTAAGTTCCATACAAATCGGTGCGGTCTTTTTAACGTGAACGAAACAAACATGCATACTCACGTCTTTCCTCACTCACAACTTTCGCATTCTTAATATTAGTGTCATATTCTTGTAGAGTGCTGCAGTCTAGCAACATTTCTGAAATGTGGGAAGCAGCTGAGAATATTGGAGGACTTCTTGATGACGTCTGGCGCTTCACGTCTGTGCCTTACTCACAAAGTCGAATGACACATATTTTTGATATAATAGGTAAGTGTAAATTTGATACTATAGAAAACCTGTCGCCCAGTTTACCATCGTCACTTACATTATGGGTTAGGTGGTGGTCAACAACTGGCTATAGTTAATAACAAATAGTTACTCTAAACTATATCTTTAATATTAGGAAAAGCCTTATATTTATGAATGTGTCATGTTTGCACATTATCTACCGCGAGGACTAGAAAATTTTGTACGATCTACTGTATTGTACGACCATATATTTTACGGGATAGATTTCAATGTGCAGTTTCCTGAATTGACAGTATAGCTATTAATGCTAATTCTGCCTTAAAACATGCTAAAGATAAAGATATATTTATTGCTCAGCTAAGCTTTATTTCGATTTATTGAGGCTTGAGTGACCGCTTTATTATTACGAATACCCCGGGAACAAAGTCGCGAGCATAGGATTGTAGAAAAACTAATCAAGGGCCCAAAATTTTAAAAATAAAAAAAACTTATTTCTGCTTTTTGCAAACTAGCAATACATACAGCCAGACCTGGCCCTCATCAAATGACATCAGATGACCACACAAATCGTATTAATTTGTTAAAAAGCTACGATACACTCATCACTTTTTTTACTTCCAGGACACCTTATTTGTACAACTGTACAGAAAGCAGTGTCGTCTGTTGATCTTTGGAAGGTAGATAATGAATCAAAGGACTATGAGATACTAACACTGCTTTCTCAAGGTTTAAAAGTGGTGCAAACTTGGACCAGCGCCTGCAAATCTCTGACAGAGACATATTGGCCTAATTACGCACTTCACACATGGAATGGCAAACCACATGTGCCGCTGTTCTGTCAAAAATTTGAGAACAGGCTTAAGGAGGTAAGTATTGGTGCAGTTCCGTGGTCCCAAAGACAACACTTATAAAACGTGAAAATTTCAGTGCGCATAAAAAAGTAGACATGAAATATCTCCTAACATGAAGTAACTAGTTGATTATAATTATACTAGCTGTACCCGCGACTTCGTTCGCGATTGCCGTACCTGCAGACTAATTATTCACATTTGTGTACTGTTTATCTCATATTATGCAACACTGTGGTCTGCGGTGAAGCACTTATAGTAAACCATAGCTCAGAATGGAGCTTTCTGCTTTGGATTTCAACACTCCCGGGTTGTATTTTCCAGAAGACAGTAGTTAAGTAACTCAGAGAGTTCTTTCCCGGTTCGCACAATAAATGTTGAAGCAAAGTACCTTGTGCGTTTCTTTAGAATTTCGACTTTAAAACGGCGGCGGTTTGTTTGACGGTAGATCGTTTTTTTTTTATTTCTCATTTTCGGAAAGTAGTGTTTGTTTGATCTGAGTAGCGGATGGGAGACGCTCCTTCCCACCTAAGGCCGGGAAAAACTCATAGTAAATGCTTCCTTCTCTTGGGCCGGAATGACTTATAACCATGGTAACCATTGGTGTTAACAAAGTTATATGTCTAAGATTTTTCGTTGTAAAATACTCTGTTGTTATAAAACAATTAATAACAACTATGTTTGGCAGGGTAGTAACTAAATATAAGGTAAAAGTGTAGGTTGAAAAAAAACTAACTAAAACTTTCCCTAAATTTCATTGTTCTAACTCCTAGTGTATCTTTGTATCTTCTACTTATGTTTATTATTTTCAGTAAATATTTAGAAAAACTTTTTTTTTTGCATGATAGGTTAGCCTTTGACCACTATCTCACCTGATGGAAAGTGGTGATGTGGTCGAAGGTGTTGTTCAGGCTAACCTAGATAATTACTGGCTCTCAAGGACAGCTGCCGGAACACACCGTTAGGTGCTTGGCGATTTTCTAGTTGAGGGTGGTAGCTAGCCAGGCGGGCATTCGCAAAATGCCCTACCACCATGCAACTACTATTTTTTTACCCTTCTCATATTAAGTAGAGTGTTTAACACGGATGTAAGTCATCGATACCTACTTGGACTATAGCCGCATTAGTTTTAAAAAGGTACTGCTCATGTTATTAAATAATATAAAAAACATACTATTTTTACATCGTTATTCCTTATATTAGTAGTGAAAAGCAGAGAGATTCCTATTCGGGCCATAAGCGCCTGTAAATATTCCAAACAAAATTTTACGTAAAATTTCCCAAATAGTTCTAACCTCTCAATAAATTTTTAGTAAGTATGTTATTTTTTCAATGAATGATTTTTAGAAAAGCTACTTTTTTTACCTTCTTTAAATTCGAAATGAAAAGTAGAGAGCTGACCGCGGGTGAAAGTTACCAATTCCTTTCGACCCTTGTATAACAATCTACTAAAGTGGTGCACTTCCAATTTTAAACGCATTAAATCACGTATATTTATCATTATTTTTGTCCCGACAGTCACCCCGTGACCACGATCACTACAAAGTGTTTGAAACGTCCAGACAAAAATAATGATAAATATACGTGATTTAAACCGTTTAAAGTTGTTTAATTACTAAGTGTAGCAATCGCGAAAACCTAAGACAACATTGTGCACTTCCATTGCGCAGTCTCCGAAATGTATCCAAAACAAAAGAAAGATATGTAGTTTTAAAAACTGATTGTGGTGAATGTACCACATTTTAGAGTTTATAGTAGCAAGCTTGCAAAACTAAATAAGGGTGCCATGCTGCCCGTGGGGTGCCGGGCTGCCCGTGGGATTCCGGTCTGTCTGTGGGGTGTCGGGCTTCCCGTGGGGTTCCGGGCTGCCTGTGGGCTTAAGATGAGTCGTACGTTCAAGGGTTTCTCAATATTCCACGGTTCAAGTTATTTAAAACGAAATATTTAGTTTGTGATATCTGTAATTTCTTAACTGCAAAACTGAGGACTTTGAAATATTTACGGGAAAATAATTAAATTACCACTATTGTAACAAAAAAAGAATGATTGAAATCGGACTACGCGTTAATAAATTACAACTAAGTGTACATTTTGACTTTCATCCCCTTTCCCAAGAGAACCGTACTGAATTTCGGGATAAAAGTATCGTATGTCCTTCTTCGTAGTATGAACTCAAATCGTGCTAAGTTTCATTCAAATCCATTCAGTAGTTTTGGAGTGATGCGCGGCCAGGATACAGACAGACAGCCAGAAAAAAAAAAACAGTTTTTGCATCAGTATCAGCTACAGATTGCTCTCAAAACATATTTTCAAAATATCTGCAATGTACAGAATTGGACCTGTTACAGTATTGTTATTAGTATAAATAGATTAATGTAAGCGTCTTACCCCTCGCGCTTCCCTACCCGCCTTCTGCAACCTGTTATAGGTATAGATTAGACTGATTAGAGCATTGCATGTTATGAAAAATATTCGTAGGGAAGTTGTGGTTATCGTAATAAGAAAAACTGTGTTTTATCGTTTGAAAAATCAGTCTTTTGGAGAGGTCCGACTACAGACCTATCTATTATATACGATAAAGTGCAAACGCCAGCTTAAGATGAGCCGTACGTTCAAAGGTTTCTGTACATTTTGGGTGTCAAGTTATTTGGAACGTAATATTTAGGTTGTGATGTCTGTAATTTCTGAACTGCAAAACCGATGACTTTGAAATATTTACGTGATAATTTTTAAAGCACCACTATTCTAATTAAAAAAATCGGCCAAGTTCGAGTCGGACTCGCGCACGAAGGGTTCCGTACAACATTAGACTTCATATTTTAACCTTTTTTTTCTTTTAGCGTGCGCGAGTCCAACTCGCACTTGGCCAACTTTTTGTATTTGTTGTTATTACGCCAACAGAAATACACCATCTGTGAAAATTTCAACTGTCTAGCTATCACTGTTCTTGAGATACAGCCTGGTGACAGACAGACGGACGGATGACGGACAGACGGACGGACGGACAGCCGGACAGACTGTTTTTACCCTGTGGGTATGGAACCCTAAAAAGAACGTATGAAATCGGACCACGCGTTAATAAATTACAACTAACTGTATATTTTGACTTTCATCCCCTCTCCCAAAGGAACCATGCTGAATTTCGGGATAAAAAGCTAAATTATCCTACCTTGTAGTATGAACTCCAATCATGCTAAGTTTCATTGAAATCCATTCAGTAGTTTTGGAGTGATACGCGGCCGGGATACAGACAGACAGACAGACAGACAGACAAAAATAAAAAAAAATACAGATTCGGCATCAGTATCAGCTACAGAGTACTGTACATTTCTTTTTTTTTTTAAAATATCTTCCATGTACAGAATTGGACCTGTTACAGTTTTATTATAAGTATAGATTAACATAATGTAACTAGTTGATTATAATACGTAAATCATGCAAAATTACTCGCGAAAATAGAAAACTATGGTTTGAGGGGTAAAGCGTATAGTTGGTTGAGTAGTTACCTACATGGTCGAGAAAAGTGCACAGAACATTTGTATTTAAATTCGAGCAATAATAGACATCCGAAAAAACAAATATATAGGTCCCCATTTAGACCGACCGCATGTGTAGGAGCAACGACAAGGGAGCATTCTAGGCCCCCTAATGTTTTTGATATATATTTAAACGATCTCCCAAAATCAACAAGAGAACACTGTGTGCTGTTCGCTGATGATACGACCATAACAGTAAAAGCAGAAAACCAACAACATTTTGAAAATCAAATAAATAACTAATTACATGATATAATTCAATGGCTGACATCTAATAATTTAAAAATAAATAATAAATAGTAAATGCAAAATGATTCAATTTCGTACATATCAAGCAGAACCACTAAATACTCATTATGAAAACGAGGATATCATTGAAGTAGATTCTACCATTTTTCCTAGATTGACGGTGGATAAACACTTAAATTGGAAATGTCACATTGAAAGTATAAGAAGCAAAGTAGACAGATTTGTTTATGCTATAAGCAGAGTACGTCAGACAGTGTCACGTGAAGCAGCTCTTATTACATATCATGGATACGTCTCTTCAGTACTCGGTTATGGACTGATATTGTGGGGAAACTCTGTCGACATAATAAAAGTCTTTGTAGCCCAAAAAAAATTTTGCCGAACATAACTAACGCATGGGTTATCGATAGTTGTAAACCATTGTTTCAAAATTAAATAAATTTACCACAGCCATGTATGTACAATGTGCATACAGCAGATGTGTCTATTTGTAAAACAAAATATAGATATTTTTGAAAAACATTCGGACGTGACTGAAAAAGTTACTAGACACAAAAACAGACTTTTAGTACCGAGATGTAATTTAAATATATACCTATTGTAAAAACTGTTATTGTATGGCCATAAAAAAATATAATAACTTACCACGAACGCTAAAAGTCAACAGTTAAAAACATTTTAAGAAAAACTTAAAGGAGTGGCTTCTTGAAAGGCGTTTGTAGACTTTAGTTTGTCAACTTAGGAAACAATTGTTTGATAATGCTAAAATCTTATTGCTAAAACATGTACAAGTACACTTTGTTCACGGAGAATCTCGTCTGCGTGATTCAGCCTACTTATATGGAAATAATGAGCGCCACCTATTGACATTTATGTGCAACGGTATTGGTTTCGATGTTCTTAGTTCTTTACATTACCGTTAGATGCGCTAGCGTAGCAGTTTTAACTTTTCTACATCACGCAAGCGTTTGTTGCAAGACACTTTATGTAGTTAAGGCGGAATAATTCAAATATAAGCAAATTCCAACGAGTACTTTGTTTTATTTACATTTTACTCAACGGTAGAATACCTTCTCGTAGGTCTGAGCACAAGGTTGTTCATGGTCCATTCGAGGCTGGATATCCGGCAGGAAATAACTAAGCGCCATAACTTGGTGATTTTTTGTGTATCACGGACGGTGGATTGCCGTCGGTAACGTGAGCACGGCAGGAGTTCGGTATAAATAACCCGAACTTCTAGTCGGACGGCATCGTTGCTGTTCAGGAACGTGGGAGTGCAGGTGTGCGTGCATTCTCATATGCCCGGTGGCTAAGTACGTCGTTAGCTGCCAGAGAGTATTAAAGGTGAATTTTGAAGAAGAGCAGTCACCATTATAATATCTTGCGGTGATTAGTGCGGCTAACTAGTGAACGTGAGCAAACTGTGAGTACTTTGGACTTTTATACTTTGTGGAACTTTGTCAGGTGTAATTAGAGACTTATTATATTATTAATCTGTGTTTAATTGTTTAGTTTATTTCTTTGTGTTAATTTGTGGTTTAGGACTTAGAATAATTTCCACAATTTGGTGGATACGGGGAACCTATGCCCAATTTCTATCTGTCCCAACTAAACTGAAACACTTGTAAAATTTTCAACTTTGTCAGCGACTTAGAAAAATTTCGTTTTGATTATCATAGTGTTTTAGTCACAATAAAATATTTTAAAAACGCTTGTAAAATATCATAACTTTATATTTGAAAATTGTACGTTTTACTTAAAATATAATAATGGAATCGGTAATTTATTGTCAGGAAGATCTTTTTGATCGCATTGTTAAAGCTAGTAAAAATTATAAGAAAAGTCCTAAAGAACGCATATCTAAGGAATATATTGAAGGCCGATTGGAATTATTGGAACAATTGTGGGTAGAGTTCCTCTCGGGCCATAAAGAATTAATGCGTTCCGTCACATCTGCAAAGCTATTAGCAGACTCTAAATACATAAAATCAGATATGTATAACCAAGGGCAAGAACAATATTTAGAATATAAATGCGAATTAAAAACTGCATTATCAAAACTAAATAGTGGTGATCATACCATTCAACCTGCTGGTGAGTTGCAACCAAAATCATCATGTAATATACGCTTGCCCAAGGCAAATATACCTAGCTTTTCGGGAAAGTACACCGAGTGGAATACGTTCCGCGATCTCTTCCACTCATTGATTCACAGTAACAGGGATTTGGATGATGTACAGAGGTTGCTATACCTCAAAGGTTATTTGACCGGAGAGGCCGAGCAGCAACTGAGCAGCATCCCAATCACTCAGCAAAATTACCTACGATGTTGGAAACTATTGGAAGAGAGGTATAATAATAAAAGATATATATCTCATCATATTTTGAAAAGGTTAATGAGTCAAAAGAATATCACCCATGAATCCGCCAGCAGCTTGAAGGAGTTGATTGACACTACAAATGATTGCTTGTCCTCTCTTACTAATTTAGGAATAAATGTTGAATCGTGGGATATACTTGTGATTCATATTTTGGTACTGAAACTGGATCCAGAATCTAAGAGACAGTGGGAATTTACTGCTATTGAAGGTACATCAAATGAATTACCTACATATAAAATATTTCAAGAATTCATAACTAAACGCTATAGAGCCATTGAATTTCTTGATTCTGGTTCCACTTCGGCACAAAGGTATCAGCGTAATTTGCCTGTGAATAGGATGAAATCAATGCACATTGCAACTGTACAGTGTCCATTTTGTTCCGAGGAGCACAAACTTAATGTCTGCAAGTCATTCATAAAAGAGCCAGTAAACTCACGGCGTAGTTTTGTTCAGTCAAATAATATATGTTTTTGTTGTTTGGGAAGTAACCATGTTGCCAAAAACTGCCAAACACGCATTAAATGTCGCGTATGTAAAAAGAAGCATCACGCTCTATTACATCCTGCGAGTGATGGTATTTCGAAGGGTAATGTTTCTCGTACTTCATCTACAGATCCAAATACGGTTAAGGACGCGAAACAAAGTACGTTATCGCCATGCGATGACATGTTGGAATCTGCCCCAGTGGTTTCATGTTTCACAAGAAAGACGAACCCAATTTTGCTTGCGACAGCATTGGTGAACACACTGTCAAAGACAGGTCAACTTCACACAATTAGGGCATTGTTAGACCAAGGGTCGCAATCCTCGTTCATAACGGAAGCGACAGTCCAACAATTAGGCCTTAAAAAGACTCCGCTGAAAAGTCAAATTTCCGGAGTAGGTGGTGATCAAGGTTTGATTTCCAAGGCGGTTGTTAATTTAAAGATATCTTCCCTAATTGACCCGAAAGTGGTTATAAACGTAAAAGCCCACGTGCTACGATCCATCACCACACTTTTACCAACTAGCGAGGTAAAATCAGTGGAATGGAAGGAATTAGACGAAGTAGTTTTAGCAGATCCGAATTATCACACGCCAAGCCGTGTTGATATGCTGTTGGGCGCTGAAGTATATGGACAAGTTCTTCAAAATGGAGTGAAAAAAGGTCCACATGGCTCCCCGGTTGCACAATCCACTTCATTGGGTTGGATATTGTCAGGAGCTATTGATGCAGTGTGCACAGCATCTGAAATTAAAGTCATGCATATTATTGCAGATAATAATTTGCTAAAACAATTCTGGGAACTTGAAGATTACCTTCCCATGTCTAAAGAAAGGCTTCAAACTGATGATGAAAAACGTTGTGAAGAAATATTTGCCACAACCACAACTAGAGATGACAGCGGTAGGTATATAGTGCGATTGCCATTTAAAGGTCAAAATCCAGAAGTCGCAAACTCGATGAAAATAGCTGAAAGAAGATTGATTTCGTTAGAAAAGAGGCTGAACACCACTGACTTAAAAAAGAAATATAAAGAAGTCATAAATGAATACATTCAGTTGAATCACATGGAGGTTGTGCCAAAAGACGAAATAAATAATCCGAAGGCTGTGTACTTACCACATCATGCCGTGGTACGTGATGACAAAGAGACCACGAAAATCAGGGCAGTATTTGATGCTTCTTGCAAGGGGGCAAACCATGTTTCGTTGAATGACAACCTACTAGTGGGCCCAACTTTACAAGCTGACCTTAGACATCTCGTTTTACGTTGGAGAATGTCACGCATTTGTTTAACAGCTGATATTGTAAAAATGTATCGGCAGGTGAAGGTTCATAAAATTGATTGTGACTACCAAAGGATATTGTGGAGAAACAACCCAGATGATGAATTAGGGCATTACAGGATGCTCAGAGTTACTTTTGGCGTCGCATCTGCTCCATATCTGGCTGTTAAAGCTTTACAGCAATTAAGCATTGACAATAAAGAGCAGTATCCTGTGGCATCTAAATCAGTATTACATCAATTCTACATGGATGATTTACTAGGAGGTTGTGAAAACATTGAAGAAGGAATACATTTGTACACAGAAATGAATGAACTATTGGCGAAGGGTGGATTCAAGCTTCAGAAATGGACAAGCAATAGCGAGGAATTATTGCAGGAAATGAAGAAAAACGAGATTATGAAAGAAACTGATGCGACAACAAAAGGAGAAGTAAAAGATGGATTAAAAATAAAGACTGACGAAATTGTAAAAATTGTGGGACTGACCTGGAATCGCAGCGATGACTCCTTCCACTACAAGGTTGACTTAACTGACGAAACACAGGAACCTACAACAAAAAGGTTAATAATATCAAATATTTGTCGTTTTTACGACCCTCTTGGATGGGTAGGGCCAAGCATAATAGTCGCGAAAATACTTATTCAGAAGCTATGGCTGGCAGGACTGGATTGGGATGAAGCAGTCTCTAGCAATATGTTACAGGAGTGGAAAACTTACCGAGAACAGTTGAAACTACTGTCTAATGTTTCGATACCACGTTGGATTGCCGTAAAGGTTGGTAATCATGTTGAACTCCACGGCTTTAGCGACGCGTCAAAAGAAGCATATGCCGCAGTTGTGTACACGCGCGTAGTTGACCCTAACGGACAAATCCATGTATCGTTGATTGCGGCAAAAACTAAGGTTGCTCCAATTAAGCAAGTTTCAATTCCACGGTTGGAACTGTGTGGGGCTGTTGTGCTAACGCGATTGATGACTGAAATAGCAACGGTCTTGAATGTCGAAAAAACTCACCTGCGTGCATGGACGGACTCCACAGTTGTCCTTGGATGGTTGAACAGCCATCCAAGCAGGTGGAAGGTTTTTGTAGCGAATCGAGTGTCAGAAATTATTTCTAACTTAGATTCTCACCACTGGGCCCATGTTTCTTCAAAATGTAATCCAGCTGATGCGGCGTCTAGAGGACAAAACCCATCAGAGCTGTTGAAGAATGACATGTGGTTTAAAGGTCCAGAGTTCCTTCATGAGCAGAACATTACCTACAAAAAACCAAGGGACATTTGCACAAACATAGAAGAAGTAACAAATACAAAGGCACTCTGTGCCAAGGTGGAAAATACTATGTGGGCAAGATTTTCTTCGCTTACTAGGATGGTAAGGGTAACTGCTTACTGTAAACGATTTGCGTTCAATTTAAAAAATAATTCTGTGAGACGAATAGGCTATCTAACTACTCAAGAACTAAAGGAAGCGATGAATGCTTGTATTCGAAGAGCTCAAACAGAAGGTTTCAGCGAAGAACTAGCCTTAGTAAAGAACAAAAAGAACTTACCAAAACGAAGCAAGCTAAGAGTGCTGAACCCAATCTTGAATGATGAATTGGTACTATGTGTCGGTGGCAGGTTGGAACATTCAACGCTGAGCAAGCATCGTAAGCATCCTATTATAATACCCAAGGAGTCGCACTTAGCGGATCTTCTCGTCTTGGATGCTCATAAGCAGACACTTCACGGTGGCCCACAGCTGATGCTCTGCTATTTGCGAAACAAATACTGGATTCCAGGAGCTGGACGACTGGTCAAATCATGCTTTCGTAACTGTGTGATTTGTGTTAAAAACACAGGGAACACGCAAACCCAATTGATGGGACAGTTACCATCAGCAAGGTCAACTCCAGCCCGACCATTCAAAACAAGTGGAGTGGATTATGCAGGTCCCATTCAGATGCGCACGGCAAAGGGGCGTGGTCACAAATCACATAAGGCCTACATATGTCTGTTTGTATGTGTGGTGACTCGCGCAATCCATTTGGATGTCGTAACTGACCTTACAACTGAAGGATTTATGCAAGCCTTCAAAAGGTTTGTTGCAAGGCGAGGCTACTGTTCAGAGATCTGGAGTGATAACGGCACTAATTTTACTGGAGCAGCTTCCGAAATAAAAAGACTATTTCACTGTGAAAAGGGCTCATTGCACCAAGAACTTGCAGAAGCCTTGGCCACCAACGGATGCTCTTGGAAATTTATACCATCACGTGCACCGAATTTCGGAGGACTATGGGAAGCAGGAGTTAAATCAGTGAAATATCATCTGAAGAGACTGATTGGTCACTCAACATTAACTTTTGAGGAGATGTCTACTGTTTTGGCTCAAATAGAGGCTTGTTTGAATTCCAGACCTCTCTCAGTAATAACGGGGAATGACGATGAAGATGAAGTTATATTGACTCCAGGACACTTTTTGGTAGGTGAAGCATTGGTGGCTCCACCTGACACTAACTTTGAAACATCTAATGTAAATTCACTGCGTAGATGGCAATACACACAAAGAATGACGCAAGACTTCTGGCGTCAGTGGTCAAAACAATATTTGACAAGGTTCTATAAGAGGTATCGTTGGTCGGATCAAATGCCGCAACCTCGTATCGGGGACGTAGTTGTTGTACGAGAAGACAATTTACCAGTATGTCGATGGCTTTATGGCAAAGTGATCGCGACCCATCCAGGCCAAGACAATTTAATCAGGGTAGTAACATTAAAGGTCAAAAACGGTACGATTAAACGACCAGTCAATAAGTTGTGTCTTCTTCCTATCACTACTTAAGTGAGAGATTTTGTGATTGTAAATTTAAGGATTTTTAGTTATATCTGTTTGTTTTAATCTAAGTAAGGTTTTTAATCACCTATGTGACTTGTATAATTTGTTTTGTATGACATGGAGTGTAATAAAAGGTTCAATTGTGTTCCTATAATGCTTCATGGTGGGCGATACGATTTATTCATGTATGAAGGACATAAGATACCATTTAGTCCTTGGTGGGCGATGTATGTAGACTTTAGTTTGTCAACTTAGGAAACAATTGTTTGATAATGCTAAAATCTTATTGCTAAAACATGTACAAGTACACTTTGTTCACGGAGAATCTCGTCTGCGTGATTCAGCCTACTTATATGGAAATAATGAGCGCCACCTATTGACATTTATGTGCAACGGTATTGGTTTCGATGTTCTTAGTTCTTTACATTACCGTTAGATGCGCTAGCGTAGCAGTTTTAACTTTTCTACATCACGCAAGCGTTTGTTGCAAGACACTTTATGTAGTTAAGGCGGAATAATTCAAATATAAGCAAATTCCAACGAGTACTTTGTTTTATTTACATTTTACTCAACGGTAGAATACCTTCTCGTAGGTCTGAGCACAAGGTTGTTCAGCGTTTTTCAGTGTCGACGAATATAATTATGAATTAAAAGAGATGCGCTTGATTATAGATATAATATTTTATTTTTAATTATTAACATGTATATTGACTTGCATGCAATAAATAATATTTGACATTTGTATAAAATAATTAATTCTGTGATTTTGTTATATTCGAATAATTTTGAGACTTATGTTACCAATTATTATGATTATATAAGATATAAGAGAAATATATAATTCTGTGTGTAATATTAGGATCTGCACATATAACCTTATTTCAGCAAATAAATGATATTCTATTAAAACTTGGGTACATGTTTCTGAGTTTAAAAAGATTGATTATCCCTTTTTCCATCTGGTATACACTGTCCTACTGAAAACAACTACACTCTTTTGCAAAAAAAACGGGCATCTAAGTAAATTTACGTTCTAAGGTCGATTTTAGTTAATAACATTAAATTTATTTCTTTGACGTAGTCTGTGTACTTATAATTGTGTAAATTAATGCGCGTGAAGTGAATTCGAGCAATTAAAAGAAAAAAAAAACGATGGATTCTTTAAAATCGATGTACACGCCCAAACAATAAGAAATGGTCGGCAATAAAGACAAGTTGTTTTTTTACTTTTTTCAATTAAATAAAGTTACAAATGTAAAAACCTAATAACGAGTAGGACCTCCTCTTGCCAAAATCACAGCTTGAATCCTTCTGGGCATGCTTTCCACGATGTTTTTAATAACGTTTAGAGGAATACGTTCCCACTCTTCTGCAATGACTCTATTTAGCTCCCTGATGTTTTGAGCAGGTTGCACTGATCTTACCCGTCTCTTTAGAACACATGCTCAATTGGATTGAGGTCAGGACTTCGAGCTGGCCAATCTAAACGACGGATCCCAACTTCTTGCATGTACGCTTCCACGTCGCCAGAACGGTGCGGGCGAGCATTATCGTCCATAAAAATGGAATCTTCCCCAAGTGCAGTCAATGTGGGTTGTGCATATGGAATTAGGACTTCCATTATGTACCGGTGTGCATTTAATGTTCCATTTTCTATGAAAACTAACTCCGTACGCTCCGTCGAATTGATTGCTGCCCAAAACATAACGGAGACTCCGCCATAAGGAGTGATTTCTTCGAAACACACTTCCGCATAGCGTTCCCGTGGTCTTCGCAGCACTCGCCGGCGTCGGTCCTCTCCACACAAAGAGATTCTAGCTTCATCAGAAAACAATACTTTATTCCAGTCCTCCAGAGTCCATGAAGACCATGAAGCACAGTTCCGAGCAAACTGAAGTCGAGCAACACGGTGCTCACGGAGTAATTTAGGGCCCCGAGCTGGGCGGTAACTCTTGATATTGGCAGCCAAAAGCCTCCTCCGTCCACAAGCTAACTTCTACTCCTCTTACTTCTTCAAGGCTCTTCTTCAGGTCCACACTTGACACCTTACGATTACGCAACGCCTGACTCACCAAAAAGCGGTCATCTCTTGGTTATGTGCATCGTTTTCTTCCCGAACCGGGTCTTCTTTTGACTGAACCAGTCTCTTGATACCGTTGCCAAGTCCTCTGGACAGTTGAACGACTCACATTTAGCCGCTGAGACACGTAAGTTTGCGAACAACCTTCTTCAAGTAGGGCTATAATTTTACCGGCCCTTATTGCTTTATCACTCATATCAAAAAGTGATATTTAATGTAAAAAGAAAGATTAAATTGTTTAATTTGCAGAAAATATCCAAAAAGTTTTAAAATATCGTAATTAGTTAAAAATCGTTTCAGCAATTCACGCCATTAGTAAAGCAATTTTAGAATAAACCACAATAATCATTATTTTTCTTTTAATAATTTCAAATTTTAAATTTGGAACGTGAAGAATCATGCCAGGATGCTTCAAAAAACATGCCAATACATCGTCAAATTAACAAAACCTATTTCTTGTTCTTCTTCATTGAAGTAGAGAAAAAAATCTACGGTGCCCTTTTTTTTGCAAAAGAGTTTAGCTCTATAATTTTAGGATGCGAAAGAACGAAGCCGCCGCGATAATATAGCGAGGCCACTAATGCACCGCGTACTTGCAGCGGATGGAGATTAAAAAAGACGTAATTTATTAGACACGAAAAAGTTAGAAGACTTTTTATAAAATATTTTTTTAAGAAATTATTTTATAAAAAGAGCGTGGCGAAAATGTCTATTTCTTTTTCCCGCCAGCTTTTCCCGCACTGGTAGGGATACGAGAATTTGAAATAGGTCCCTCTTTACACACACAAAATTCACTACCAGTGGCGAAAAGCTGGTGCAGATTACGACGGTGAAACGAAAGAATGTGTAAAATGATTTGTTGATTTAGTACTTATGTGTTAATTTCATAAATTTTAATGTCATTCAGTCCAATTACTTTTGCCGTGCGTTTTGATTCAATGTGCGATCAATCTTTTTGATAAGATAAGAGGATTTTTTGATGTTTGAATCAATAGTACGTAGGTATATAAAATATATGTACCTACTACTTAGCATAATGCTTGATTAGTGTTAAGACTGTAGGAAAATCTTAATAAATAATAAGAGAATGACTGGTGACAATTTTATATTTTCAGATTCATGATATCAGATCTACACATAGCCAACTGAACAAGTTGTTGTCGCAGACGGAAAAATCTGAGTTGCAAACTGAAACATTGTTTTTTCCCTTTGAAAGTAATTATTAAGTATATAAATTAAAACTTTGATAAAGTTTTATCGTCTTCAATGTCTTTACTATAATGATGATATAAATTTTATTTCATTAGATACGAATGTATGGATGTGCAACGGTGCCAATGCATCTTGGGAGACGGCAGTTACTAAGTTCGCTACAAGCCTGCGCCCCGCTGAAGCCAAAATAGCAGATAAATTAAAACCTAGACTACACAACACATCTACCAAGCAGGTACATTTTAATTAAATATTTGCACCAAAAACGATGCTATCGCAGTAACGAAGTTGGTGGCTCATTGTTTTATGGTGGTCGGAACGTAAAACAATGAGCTAAGTTAGATGCGGCGTTATTTGCAGGTGCACAGAGTACTGTATGTTACTTACAGATGCTGTACGAGTTCATGAGATATCGCGCCTTGATAGAGCGCCCTTTTGTCAAGAGTGCTTTAAATAACGAGTTGGAAACATTCGTATCGTCGCTTATGACGACGTTGCGTCAGACACAGAGCCAACTGGACGCGGATGAGGCCGGCGTGGGCATGACTCACCCGCCCGAGATGTCGCCCACTGTGCACCGTATTCAGTGGGCCAAACAAATGGAGGCTAAAGTAAGCTATTTTATACTAAAACTGAAGTAGTAGGACATGCCTGTTTTGCAAACATGTATGGCGTGTAATTTTGTTAGCAATAATTTCTGGTTGAAAGCGTCATTCTGACAACGCTTGTCAGCATAAGAACCCTGCAATGTAATCGATAAGCCCCATACTCACGCACTTGACATGATTAGAGCCCGAAATTGAAGCCAAAAAGAGCGTTCACAATTTAAATTAAAATTAAAACATTGAAATGACTTTGAATTTGGATGGGCATTTTACGAATGCCCGCCTGGCTAGCTACCACCCAAAGTAAAAAATCTGTCAAAAAAAAAATCATAAACCTAACGGTGTGTTCAGGAAGCTGTCTTTGAGACCCAGTAATTCTAGGTTAGCACATCCTCACTTACCATCAGGTGAGATAGTGGTCAAAGGCTAACCTATTAGGAATAAAAATAAATGACCTCACCTCGGGTCACGAACTGATAGATGTATGAAAGGCTGTCGTGCTTCACCATCCAATCTTGATAAGTTTGAACAGTTTTTATTCGTTAACCGTAATGTCACTTGATGGTAAGTAATTAATGGTTATGTTAGGTGGTAAATAGTGGGAACTGCACACAGCTTCCGGAACACACTGCTAGGTGCATGACAGATTTCGACTTCAAGGTGAAAACACCGTAACACCATACGGTGAAGCTCAAGCCCGTAGCGGGATTCGAATAAAAGTGGTCTTTTGTTCTGATCTAATGTGTCATGCACCTAGCATACAGCGCAGTAGGTACTGCGCTGCACTCCATACACACTGTGGAATCACTACTTGAAAAAACAACAATTCCAAGGTGACGCTTTGATCGCGAACTCTCCCTATAAAATAAATGTTCATAACATTTCGTTTTGACATTATTTAGGCATGTCACAGTGAATGTCGCACTCCGTTTCGACTTTTTTCGCGTAATTATTTATAATATCATTAAAGGTAAAAGAAATACAAAATTGCGCTGAAAAGTATTTGAAAGAATTTATGGGAAGTTCAGAGCTGCTCAAGCTTTCCGGTCAACTGCTAAAAGATCTCAAGACAATGTATATGCAGCTCCATGAAGAATGGTCCAGGGATTTACAGGTAAAGTATTTTAATTGCCTCAAATATATGTATACTATTTCTTACAATTTCCATAATTCCTATACTTGTTAAGCGTATTTGGGTTCGCTGTATAGGTAATGCTAGGTCTGCTGAAGACGCTGCCAGTCTTATTAGAACAATCGCTTAGTCGGTTTCTGTGACACGCAAAGGAAGGAATAGGAAAGTGCTCTTTATACTATTGTGACTACAGGGTACCGCGCCTCATCAATCTATGATTTTTTGTCAAACATGCATAGAACAATTTTGCCATTATTTCCTAAAAAAGGATACGAGAAGTATCGAATTTACGGACAAAGAAAATAAAATCCATTGCAGGAGCGCTTTTTGAATTTGGAACATTACAACGCTCCAGCAATGTTGTGTTCAACGGCGTGCTGGTGTTGTTAAATACTCATTGATTTGATCTCTTTTATCATTCTTGGCATAACGAAATAAGTCTCTTTGCTTGGTAAAAATTGTGTTCACGTGGCTTCAAAGCCATTTCGGCACAGAGCATAAATAGGAAATTGGCGGCAAAGCTGAAAATTCGTCTTGATTTTATATTCACATACCTAATAAATATATTTTTAATAATTAAAATGAGTTCCAACGGTTCAGAGAGTAAAAAGGAGATTGATTGTACTCCACTAGATTTAAGATCAGAAGCCAAATTGGCCATGGAAAACCTGCTTCCAGCGAAGTCAACAGGGAGTATGTTTTATCTCCCTTCATTATTTTGAGAAAAGCACTATGTATGCCTCGGCGGCAATGGCAATTGTATTGTAAAAGGGTTTCGTATTGGTGAAGGCCCCGCCTACGGCTTAGCCTTCAAACTCATACTCGACCTGCAATTGCCTATTTCACGGCCTTGTCAATGTACTATTAATTTTGCAGGCGCAAGCTAAGAACGGTTTGCTGCAACTGTCGAACAACAAGCCAGTGGTAGAATTCAACGGCACAAGCAAGATGATGGAAGTAGTTTTTAATCCAAGATTGGTATGGGCTGAACTCGAAGCTAGATCGCTGGCAGCGCTCGGGTTGCCGTCGCCGCCGGCCGCTGCTGCGCTGGATGGTATCGCTGCAGCGCTCACGCACGCCAGGGATTTGCAGCAGGTAAGATATATAATATAGGTACCAAAAATAAAAAGGTTGAATAACAAACCAAGTAAATATTTAAGTTTGGGGAGAGCTTGTGGAGTTAAGTTTTTGTTTTTTTAACGTATTTCAAAAAAGTTTTTATTTTGATTCGACTGTATGTTTGTTTTGTGATGATTATTTTTTGTTTGGTGGGTTTAGAAGTTACATATATATATTTTATCAACATTGGTTCAAAAGTTAAGTTTTTAAATTCAAAATAGTTAAGAATAAAAATACTCATGTCATTAACCACAAGTTAATAAAACCAACATCTATATTATACATTAATACTTTTCTATTTTAGAAAACGCTATTTTTATGTATGCAAATATTGTTGTCATTCCTACTGTAATTTTAATATAAACCTAAAATTCAATATTTACCATTCTGAAGATAATTCTAAGTACCTTACGTTAACACTTTAAAGAAGGTGTATCTTTAGCGTTGGTATTTAAGTGATAATCACGACATTAAACACTAGTGATGACGAAATAGTTTATTAGTATGATAACTAAAACATTACATTACCTAGGTATTAGCATTTCACGGTAGTATTATAAAAATGTATTTAATTGAATTATTATTGCCTCGTTGGTGTGTGTGTGTGTGTAAAAGCACCACTATACAATCTCAACTGGATTCGAGCCCCGGAATTAACAAATTATTGGGGTTTTAACAAATTTTTGGTAGCTGTCTGAAGTTTAGAACTATGCCTGGCAGGTGATAATGGGCTCACCCATAATTGATAACCAATCAATCATAATTGATAGTAGCGGGTAGTGCATCAACGAGAGCTCTCCCAAAGACTCCTAGCAGGGTTAGCATCAGGTCGGCGGCGCGCCATAAAACCCCAGCCAATTTTTTTATTATCATGTCTTTATTTTTTCATGTACTTCTTAAGTATTTAAGTTGTTCTATTTTTGCTACGAGTAGCTGACACTTATATAGAATTATGTTCTTGTGTTGTCCTTTATGTTGTTAGCGAAGATATATTGTACCAATCCGACAAAAGTCGGATAGGGGTAGAAAGATGATGATTATTTATGTATATAACATTTATAACACGTGTTTCCAGGTGGCATCATTCCACAACACGCTGGGCGAGCGCATGATCCCGTCGACGCGTCCCATGATGCTGCGTGCCGCGCTCGATCTCTCCGCGCTTGTTCAAAACCAGAAGGCGGTCTATTGGGATGACTTAGAACAACTCGCCAACTATACCCACAAACTGAAAGACGCTGTTTTAAAATTGGAATCGCAGGTATTTAGTCCACCTCCACATGAAGAAACGGGAATAAGGCCGTGACATGTATGGCCAGGTCAGGCTATAATCAACCTGTCTGGCAGTTTTGGTTTAGGTTGGTAGCTTCTTCGGCTAGTTAACAATATAGGTATGAAATGATTATTTAAATAAATCATATGTATGAGATACGCAACGAAGAGTATTGGGGGCCTTTAGAAGCCTATTATTTTTTCTATCTAACAAAATTTTAATGTTCTAGTATAGTATGCGTATATAATGAAACGTCTCATATAAACAAGCGTCATCAAAATTGCTGACGAACGCCGGTTATATAACACGATGGTGGACACATCAACAATAATATGTTAACTAACTGGTGGAAAAATGTAAGGTTACTGGCCTTGGTTTCTGATTACTCTAGCTAGGGATAAAATTATGCTGCGTGCGCGCGATTCATGCATGAATTTGTATGATGACGTTGATGACATACATAGTGCCTTTGCTGCTCCATATAGATTGGATCCATACGGATTGCCCATTGCTAATGAGTAGCAAAAGGCGTTTCCCATCTTCTAGTTGTTGCTGCCACATAAAATCGCGTTAATGTGCTTGTGATGACGCATCGCGTAGAAAAACTTAAAAGGCCTACAAGACAATTTGTAACGAATCGATTGATATTTTATTTCTGCACCGGGCCTGCATTTTATAACAGAATCTTGGGTCCTAATAAGTCAAAATATTATTTCCAACAAAAAGAAGTTTCTATGTAATTTGGGCAAGGAGATATCTCCTTGCCCAAATTATGCAGAATTATATTACAAAACAAATGATATTCGAGTTTTTCATGTACAAAAACAGTCATGTCTTAATTTTACCGACAAATTCTTAAGGTCTCTTCGTAACAAACAAATGTATCAATTAAAAACCAAAAACAAAAAATCATGTCATTTATATATAATACAATAACTAAAATTAGTTAAGTGACCTAATTTTTGATGAGGTCTTTGACCGCAGGACCATCTTGATCTATGTGATTTTAACGCGTAGGGGAAAGGGTTAACATAAAAGATAACATAACCCCAATTATTTGACTTTGATACCGTAGTATCCAATGGGATGCCATGCGAACATAAGCAAATCAAACTTTAAATCAGTGATAGCTTTGAAGCGCTTTTGCATGGCCGTTCTTAACCCATCAGCTAAGCTAAGCAACGTCCGCCGCTGCCATGACTTGAATGGGTGACCGATAGTGACATTACTACCGAGCGCTTCCGTGCTGCACGCCGGAGGGCATGTTAAGCCGTCGGTCCCGGTTGTTGTCTTACGATGGCAGTTGATATGGCATGGTGGTTGGGCATTTTGCGAATGCCCGCCCGGCTATCTACCACCCTCAAGTAGAAAATCTGTCGCCAAGCACCTAACAGTGTGCACCGGCAGCAGTCCATGAGAGCCAGTAAGTTTGTAAACTACAGGCACGTGAGACATAATAATTTTACGTCTCAGAGTAATTGCTGCAATGCAGTTTGTCATTTGTGACAAAATGCATCCGTTATAAGCAGAGGTTACAGCTTGGCCGCGGTGGGAATCGTGCGAGTTTCGTCATAACCCGATAAAGAAAATTCAACGTTTTGATTTTCAATGTATAATTTTGTCCCACGAACGGAAATTGTTCATGGATAAATTATAATCCATAATTTATGTCTCGCTATTTATCAGTGATGTGAAATTTTCAGAATACATACTTGACAAATCACCACATCGCTATTAGGGGTATCGTAGAAAAACTAATGGAGACAGAGCTTCTGGCAAAACAGTCTGAATGGAAAAAAGGAGTCAAAGACATCCGGGACATTATTGAAAAGGTACTACTATACTAACGTCAACATTTTATTTTTAGTTATTAGTCTATGAATAACATGTTCGTAGTTTTTGACAAATCGTTCAGTAAAAAAACTAAATTGTGCAAAAGTAGACCATAAATACATCATATAGGACTATAATCAAGCCTAATGCATGTGTACAAAGTTACTGCTAATTAACAAGCGTGTGATGGGCAACGACATTAAAAATTAAAGAAATATATAAAAATAAAGTTATTTTTCTTTGAAGTTTTTTTTAATTGGACGAGTGTAATTAATGGTACACAATATTGTGCGGTGTTTAGAATCACACTGTCGCACCGCGCTAAGCTACACTACGAACTTGCATTTGGCAATCGTGTGTGCGGCGGCGGTCATTCACTGAGGAATCTCAACAGTGCGGGTGGGAGCGCGCGCGTTTATAAAACAGCTGAAACTTTTACTATGATAACTTACCTAATCTTTCATATTATTTTTATGTGATTAAAAATACCGTTCTAATAATTATAATAGGATATTATGATACAAGTGAGCTAAGTTGCTCATTATACACGAGGCTGTGGTTTGCAGCCGAGTGTACAATGAGTAAATTGCTCACGAATTTTCTACGCACTTTTTCAACACCCTTTCGAGGAAAAAAATATATATTGCACAAATGCGATACAAACAACATACTTACGAAAATTATGGAAAATAGCGCGCAAGTTTTTTTTTTGCGAGCGGCAAATTAATTCTGGTTGATTACATATACTTAGCCTTAAACCTCTATGTTGTTACAAAACTGTATTACTAGTTTAAATTGAAAATGCTCTGTTTACTCGCATATAATTTGCAGTTAGGTACTAACTTAACTTTGTTGGGATAAATTACCCGGTTAAATTGAAAATGCTCTGTTTACTCGCATATAATTTTCATTAGGTACTAACTTAACTTTGTAGGGATAATTCTGTTACGCACTAGTGTAATATAATATTATTATAGTGTTATAGTTCGGTTTATGGCCCTAAGAACGATATAATAAAGCTCACTTTACGAGCAAGGGTGTTGAAATAGTAGTTTATGCAACTGTCATATAATACAGGGTATTAAAACATGAGTGTAGTTTTTTGAAACGAGCCGCAGGCGAGTTTCAAAATAAGATTACACTAGTTTTTTAATACCTAATTATATGCAGTTGCATACACTATTTAATCTCATGGCTATACGCTTTTCTTGATTTTTCTGGCAAAAGACTATTCGTCAGTTTCGTAGCTGTTTTTTTTTTATGCTTGAGGTTAGCCTTTGACCACTATCTCACCTGATGGTAAGTGATTATGTGGTCGAAGATGTTGTTCAGGCTAACCTAGAATTCTATGTTTCTAGAATGTCGGGTGGAATTAAATTTTCATCAGTATCGTCGGTGTTGCTTGACATTTTTTTCCACTAAAGTTTTATCCAACAATATATAACTCAAATTCGTATATACGAAATAGCACCAAAATGGAAAGGTCTGTTATTGGTCTATTGGCTCGGAACCAGCCCGTTGCGCGTGCAGCGCGCTCACCACAGATAATGTGTACTTAAATTGAATTGTAACCTCCTTGGTCGGGACACATTGTACTTTAATAATCAAAAAATTGTTTTAATGCATTGTTTTGTTTTGAAGAATCATACTTTAATTTAAATTTTTAATTTTCTTAAAGAAGTATGTAAATAAAATATGCCAATAAAAGTCTGTATTTCATTTCATAATTAGAATATTACCGAATGAGATTATTTTAATAATATTATGAATCCATGACTATCATGGATGATGTACTTATTTTGTGTAGCTATAATATATATATATATATATAAATAACTAAATTTTATAAGAAAACTATCTAAACACTATCGAATCAACTGTAGTTTCAAATTGAAAAGTTTGTTGTGTACAAACGTAGCACGCACCCTTCTCTCACTCACGCTCACGGCGCGCGGCGTTGCCAGAGAAGTTATTCCTTGATCGGAGCAGTTGTTGGCGAGACATACTGCCTTATGTAATTGGGTTTTTATTCTGTATGCTTTAGGTAGAAGCAAACGGCTACAAGAACACCGAGCTCTGGAGGTCACACTGGGACTGGCAACTATACAAGGCTCTGGAATGCCAGTACATAAAGACGCTGCTGTCTTTGCACAAACATTTTCCCCACATCAGAGTCGATTTAGTACTACGGTAAGTGAACGAGTTATAATTAATTGTCATCCCAACAAAAAAATAATCATCAAAATTAGTTCATAATTATTGTCAGATAAATCGCGTAAATGTAAAAAAAACAAACAAATAAAACCATACAGTTGAATAGGTAACCTACTTTTTTAGAAGTCGGTTTTAAAAAGTCTTCCACCACTGAATAGAAGGAAATATACAATTTCGTTTACATGGATGATATATTTTTTCCAAGATGAGAGAGAAGTTTTGATTTGAAAACCAAACTACTAAATTGATTTTGGTAAAATTATGTCTGATCTATATAATTTAACTATGTAAAGTCTATGCGACCAATGTGTAAGTAAATATTTGCAAATCAAAACGGATTTCAGCATCGGTGACGATACTGAAGTTAAAATACAAAATATGACGGAGTTCAGATATAAATTTAAAAAATACACAAGGTTGTTGGACAATTAACACCTCCTCTTTTTTACATCGATTTATAATAAACTTATATCTAAATAGGTATGTTTGTAAACTTATATCTAAATAGGTATGCAGTATCACACGCACACAGAAAAAGCTTAACTTTGAAACATTCCTTTTTTGGCAAAAACAGATACCACCTGATCGGCTGCTTTAAAAACAAATTGTTTGTAAATCCAAAATATTATCGTCGAACTTTACAAAATATGGAAATCATGGGAGACGTTGAAAATAATGCGAATGCTGGAAATAAAATGAGAGTGGATCGTCGAACTTTACAAAATATGGAAATCATGGGAGACGTTGAAAATAATGTGAATGCTGGAAATAAAACGAGAGTGGACGCTTTCCTGACCAGCCGAAACGTGTCAGAAAAGGCACGACTTGCGGCCTAATATTAAATTAGCAATTTAACTTTTAAGAAAAAATCGATTAGTCTTCGAATTTATGACACAATTTGTTGCAAAAGACGGGACATCCTCTTTCCAACGGAGCCACCGCAATCACTGCAACTCAGTTCGAAGAAGAACAGGTTTTGTATATTGTTGTATTTGCGAATTGCAGCGGGCACACAGTACGCGTGCACCCACCGATGGAAGAGTTACGCGTGCAACATTACCATCAGCTGCGGCGGCTTGTCTCTCTCCCCGCGCAGTTCGTAGGCCTCCAGGCCAATGTCACAGAAAACAATTCTATATTCGCTGCTATTGTTGACAAGTAAGTGGAATTACCTACGGTTATTTTAGAATACTAATCCAGGCGCTGTCATTTCCTGGGTGTGCCTGACATTATTATGAGCCGGATAAAATTTAATAGAGAGTACATACGACTTCTCTATTAAATTTTATCTACAGGAGAGCAATTATTTTAGCCCTCATGTTTTTCTATCATTCATTGAGCTCAGCAGTTCATATTAGAATCACTCGCAACGCAGGTGTACAATTTTATTCTAGACAATATTAATAAATTCGCTAGCTCGGATTGAAAGTCTACACTCACAACAAAAAACAACTTGCTCACTAAACTTGTTGAAAAAATAACTATTGACTATGTATAGGAGACGTTATACAAAAGTGCGTGAGTCACTAATCGTGCACCAATATGCCTCTTTGAAAAGTATTTATAAATATTTTTCTTGATACAACAGTCACAGCTGGCTCGGCAATAAAGCAGTGAAGCAGTTGGAAGCGGCGCTATCCGCGCTGGAGCGTACTTGCGCATCGTGGTCGCGACGCGGCGCGCTCGCCTGCGTGCCTGATCTAGAGGCGCTGTGCACTGAACACTTGAAGGAACCCAGCGACTGGGAAACCAACTTCAAGGCTTGCAAAGCGTACGGCCAGGCGGTCGCTAAGATGACCTTGTGAGTATCTCATATTTTAAATTATTATAATAAGATTATGATCTCATATTTACCGCATATTTAACAGATGTCTTGTAAACGTTGCATAACAAATGTGGTGCTAAATTTGTTGCAATATTTCTTTGTTTTGACGTAAATTACTAAGATAGGTGATACATATAAAAATATTTTTTTATAATTTGTAGCAGTGATAGCCGAGCATTTAGGGTTATGGACTGCGGTGCCGCACGCGCTACCAGCTTGTGCTTCACCGCATAGTGGAAGGGCATTTTGCGAATGCTCGCCTGGATAAATATCAACCTCAAGTAGACAATCTGTCGCCAAGCACCTATCAGTGTATTCCGGCAGCAGTGCTAGAAAGCCAGTAATTCTAGATCTAGTCCGTTTACCATCCTCGACCTCACCATCATTTACTAACAGCTGACATAGTGATCATGGGTTAGCCTATCAGCTGTAAAAAAATTACAATACTGTTTTTAAATCATCATCGTTATTAACATGAGTCAGTCCAATGCTGGATAATACCCGATTATATGGTACTACGCCCAATCTTCTTCAACTGCCAGCATCTTTGTACATGGTTATGCTCTAAGACTCTCAACGCTCAATGCTTCTCAACTTTGAGAAAGCTGAGAAGTTTGGTTCTTGAGTGTAGACTGCTACTCTGTAAAATAAGTGTAGGATACGGTAGGTGGAGAGAAGAACTTGTGTCTTACCACTACAGTACTGTACTGTATCAGCAGGATTGTCCACTACTGAACATAGCCACCCCCATGATATGTATGAAGGTTGCCATTATACTCACACTTGGCAGACGTTTTGGTGAACGCAGTGCAAGATAGCAATTTCTTAGAAGGCGCGGCTGCCCACCTTCCGGTATGCTACCCTTAGTCGCCTCTTACGACAACCACGGGAATAGATGGGGCTAAGGTACTAGCTCGTCACCCTTGGACATCTACTAGGCAACTTGATAATTTGTTCATACCATTTAGCGAAGACGAAAGGATCGATTGGATAAGTGTGGGCACGGCGTCGCTGCGGCGTGAGTTCGAGGCACAGACCCGCGCCCTGTGGGCATGCCTGATGACGTCATTACAAGCGAGCTGCCGCCTTGACGCCGCCGCTATCGACGGCTTCCTCCTCTCTGCTAACGCCGCGTTAGAGAACAATGCGTTGCCCAAAAACGCGAAGGAGCTAGCCGAGATCAGTGCGAAACAACAAGCTCTTCAGGAAAAGATGCCAGAGGTGATATAACTTTATTTATATACATGTAACTATTGAAACTAGACTCGTAGAGACACTTCTAATGCTCTAAGTTTATGTAGAGTAATATTATTCCAATTTGTTCGTTTTGCAATGTTTAAATGTTTACATGGTGTTAACCTGCTGTACGAGTTAACTTGTAGGCAAGACGGCAAATAACATATTGAACACAAACTCGCATGCTGGCTGACTAAATAACACATGGGACTGAATTAATTCAGAATACGTCCACGTATGTGATTCATTACATACTTATTTCGCGACATGAGCTACGTACAGAAATAGATTTTTCATCATGCGTTTTTTAATGCCATTGTAATGGATCCAGCACGAAGCCACCTGGTGTTAATGGGTAACCTCTGCCTATGACAAATTGTTCGAACAATCTTTTATGCATTGGTTTGGGTTAGGGTTTATGTCTGGATGTTCAAAGTAGAACGTCATATTTGCACTGCCACAACTATGCGAGAAATACAGGTGGGCGCGTGGGCAAACAAATCTGCACATCATGCTTTTTGATCTGGAGAAGACTTACACACACTTGTATACTCTGCATGTGCCTGTAGGTCCGTTCCATGTACAGCTGAGCAAGTACACATCCGGTCCGAGGGTGGTGTTAACGAAACGTTCAGTAATAAATAGGCTTATGCCCGTGGGGTCGTGCCAGTGGGCCCGTGATGTGCCGAATTGTCCGTAAGGTGCTGGGCTAGAATGTCCCCCCCATCGCTACACGTGCGTGTCGTAAGAGGGGACTAAGGGTAAATACCGAAAAGCAGCGCCTTCTTAATAACTGCAATCTTCAGCTGCGATCCCCAAGACGCCTGCCAAGCATGTGGGTATATAATGTTATTTAGTGCACTTAATAAAATGTCGTTAAGACGATTTAGTGACGAGTGGTAACAAACACTTACATAGTCCCCATAGATGCTGTCGAATATATTATTATATTATTAAAAAAACATACGAGTATTTGTTTCATATTTTCACTAATGAGTTTGTAGTAAGAGCATATTGCTTAAAAATTTAATGTATATTGTAGATGGAGAAAGTAATAGAAGGCTTAAAGAAAAAGGGCCACATGCTGCGGACTTGGGGCGGCGACGCATCTGTCGATGATACAATCAGAGAATGGCAGAAAGTTCGAGAACTTATGCTCAGTCACCAGCAAATGTTTGAACATCAGGTGTGTGAACAAGTCTACGTACACATATATTAGCTTAAGTTGATTATTATTTAACCTGTTATATTTCTCTTTGTACTAAGTAAGGTTGAATGAATGCCTATGAAATTTAGTCAATTGACTTGTAAAGTTCGTCCTTGTTAAATATCTGCATCTGAAATATATGTGGCTCTCTGCAGTCGTACTGCTCGTCGTCTTCTCTCTTAATTTGATGGTGTTGTTCTCTCTTTATTTGAGGATAGCTCTATAATGCTAATTTATATGGTATTTATATTTGTGGATGTAACGAGATTTATTTTCACGGACCACATTACAATTACTGTTTGTAATTTACAGGCTGAAATAGTAAAGTCTAGCTTGAAAGGTGAGTGGGAGAATCTTAACACTGGTGTGGAGGCGTGGCTATCGCGATGGGGTCAGGCTAAGTCGCGTTTGGAAGAAACACGCGATGTTCAGTACGAAACGATGGTCGATAGATGTCGCTCCGTCTTCGAAGCGCGCGACCAGTGGATCAAGTTCGATGCTGATAAAAATGATTTAATGTAAGTCATAGAAATGCATCCATTTAATTTCTGCTGCACAACGTTTTTTATATGTGCATGCAAAATACCTTACCCGTGAGTATTTCTGGGGAGGATCTAAAATTGTTTTAGTTTAGTTGCGAATAATAACAAAGTGGCTTCACCTTCTGCGTGCTAGTGCTGACAATTGTGTATGGCATAGAAAATTTAATTAAAATTTATTTAAAATTTAATAAATAAATAAATTAAATAAATATTGGGTACGTCAGAAGAAGGATCAAAGGTCGAATAAACGCATTTCAAATTAGAGCTTGGCATGGAAAGTATGTGTAGTTTGACTTTGAAAGAAAGAGTGAGGAACAACGTGATGAAAAAGCGTTGGTGAATGTGGTTATATTGGCGTTAGCAGATAAATATATTTAAAAAGAAAGTAAAGAAAATTAGTTACTTTCTGACACAACATTACACTATATTATTTGGTACATTTAATTATATATAATACAATTATAATATTGAAGTGTTGCGAGATGTCAGGAATGAGTTCCACCTTAGCATACTCTAGGATTACTCCCAGCACTGATTTTTAGTTAAAACTCATTTCTGACTTAATGAACGCACGTGTGACACTAAAGTATAAACCCAAATCAACATACATTTTTTTACCGCTGTACATATAGCGTTACGATATCTATTTTATTATCTGTGACTCTGTGTGATTCTACAGATTTTCATAGGAGACGATAAAAGCCGACCTAAGATTTTTCATACGAGTTTATTATAGGAATCGTGTCGCACATGTAGAGATAATGGAGATTGACGATGCAAGTATTAAAAACAAGTGTCCATAGAATAGTTGCGAGGCTCGATAAACGTATTCTGAACAGAGGCCCGATTCTCTTAGCTATTGAACGGCGTTAACGCAACTTGACTGTATCCGTAGTCTGCCCGCTATTTAGGTTTGATTACAAGTCAGTGGTTGCTATCAATCGTTTTTGACATATTTGGTATGCTGCATGCTATTTTGTCGCGATTGCGTTGCTACAGTGGCATAAAATAGGAAGTCTGTTCCATATTTTGACATTTCTTATTATGTTCTTATTTCAGTGGCAACATTTGCAAGCCATAGTAAAGCCATACGATAGGGATGCGATTGCTATACAATCGTGTACGTACTATGTGCCGTAACAGACCTGCCCTACGACAACGTTGCTATGCTTAGCCCAAGACCGCTGATGAGCGCTGGATGACGGCTTGTCACGAGCCCGCGTCTATTTATTGTATGGCGAACAACACAAAACGAAAATGATTCGTATTTTCTTTAAAACTTGCTTGAAATTTTAATTTTTTTTAAATATGCCAAAATAAAATTAGCCAAAATATTAAGGTCGAATATAAAAAGTATAAAGTAGTAATGCTCTGGAGTTGGAAATCAAATTAATAGACGTACAATCAGTACCTAAACATTTTTTGCCATATTCGTGACGGACAATATTTATTTGTGTGAAGGTAACATCATAAGAAAACATAATAAGTTAACTGCTTGCTGTAAAGGCAAAGAATTAATCTTTCTTTTTATGCCTGATAGGTTAGCCTTTGACCACTATCTCACCTGATGGTAAGTGATGATGTGGTCGAAGATGTTGTTCAGGCTAACCTAGAATTACTGTCTCTCAAGGACAGCTGAAGCGCTTGAAGCGCTCGTAGCGAAGTTTGCTTGGCCATTCTGAATTAACCAGCAAAGTTAAGCAACGTCCGCCGCGTTGTGTTCCGGCAGCTGTCCTTGAGAGCCAGTAATTCTAGGTTAGCCTGTACAACATCTTCGACCACATCATCACTTACCATCAGGTGAGATAGTGGTCAAAGGCTAACCTATCAGGAATAAATAAAAATAAAAAAAAGCTGCCGGAACACACCGTTAGGTGCTTGGCGACAGATTTTCAACTTGAGGGTGGTAGCTAGCCAGGCGGGCATTTGCAAAGTGCCCTACCACCATGCTGTAACGACTGCCATCCTAAGACAACAACCGGGACCGACGGCTTAGCGTGCCCTCCGAAGCACGGAAGCGCTCAGTAGTAGTGTCACCAGCGGTCACCCATCCAAGTCATGACCGCGGCGGACGTTGCTTAACTTTGCTGGTCAATTCAGAATGGCTAAAAAACCTTGGCTACGAGCGCTTCTTTATCTTGGCATAATTGGAATCTTTGTACGGGTAAGCAATGATCAACAATCGGTACCTGAAAACTAGGTAATTTTGTTAATACGACCTTAAATGTGTGAAATTTTTGAGGCATAGCAGCTAACAATTAGTTTATTTGCAAAATATAATAATGATGAAATTATCCATAGGTATTAATTATTTTAATATTATTTCAGAAAAGAATGTCAGAAGTTTAATATGGAAATAGAAATATCCGAAACGTGGAGTCAGGCAGATACAATGATCACCGAATATGAGAATCTTTGGAGTGTACTAAAAGATTATAACGAAGGTAAAATACTGCTTACGTAATATTAGTCTATTTTAGTTATAACACACGTGCTAGTTCTAAAGATATCGTGTTTTTATGTTTCAGACTATGAATCAATTGCAGAACAGGATTGGATAGTTTTTCAAAAGAAACTTCACTTACTGGATGAGTTTACCACCAAATGGAACAACAATTTGGAGCCGTATACAGTAGTTACACTATTTATGCAACAGGAACTTGAAAAGTACTCTGTAAGACTAAATGATTGCTTACGATATATATATAGATTTTGTGCATGTGAAAATTAAACATGACTGGAGCACATTCAATTATCAATTCCACACCACCCCCGCAGTATAGTTATTGTATTAGTATCTACCTCATATATAAAGAGCGATATATGTTATGAGTTTCTATAGAATACATAATATAAAGTTAAAGCGTTGAAAAGTACGAAGACGTATAATGGAACCTATGGTCAGTTCTTTTTAGAAAACGAGTACCGAAAATTTTACTGCGTTGCTATTGGCCAACGTAATCAACATAAAGTCCGTTCCACACGAACTCTGTAGTTACACGTAGGTACCTACATTCAGTTGCCCTGCGTGTCGGAAATTATTGCATGTAACGAATCAATACTAAAGTTGCAACTTTTGAATTAACCCTCATTCAAAAGTTGCAACTTTAGTATTGATTTATGTGTTAGAAGCAAAACAAAGATTGTTTTGAAAAAAATGTTGTAGCTCTTTTGTTACAAGGAGTAGCTAAAGTGGATAGGTAAAAATGGTAGTCATGTCTCAATCATGTGATAACCAAGATAGAAACAAAACTGTACGGAGTCAACAATCACGTACAAAATATGTTAGAGCAATTTATTATTGACGTACCTCCAAAAAGTTGATCAGAAGGATGAGGATAATTTTTATGATTACAAGAATTGTAGCACAATTATTTGATTTATATGTTCTAGTGTATATATACATATATATATATATATGTACAAAATATATATTATAAATATGTATATAATATATATATATATATATATATTATATTAATATATATATATGTATATATATATATTTATAATATATATATATATACATACTATTACAATATTGTTTTATATCATAAACGCTAACAGAAAATTTAGCTACGAATATACTAAGTATGCAAATTTAAAACATGAAATAATAACGTATTTTTTTCTACAGTAAATTTTAGAAGTATTCAATATGAACGGCCCTTAATAATTTCAACATAAGAACATTGACCAATGACGGCAATGACCCATCTCACTCTGTCAATATCGAAAATGTGCGAGACACATACTCAGTACACGTTTGTTAAAAAAAACAGACTAAAGTAAAGGTAGTCAGAGTAAACTACAACCAGCGATCTCGATCGGCTACAAAGGAATAACCATAATTTCTTGAACCTTCATTCTGTAAACTGACCAATTGTGGCTATTTCTCTTTGAAATATTTTTATTCTGAAGCAGTGATGGCTCAGTGGCATTGGCTATGGATTGCCGTTCGAATCCCGCCGCGGGCTTGAGCTTCATCGCATGGTGGAAAGACATTTTGCGAATGCCCGTCTGACTTCAGAGGAATTGTATTTGCTGTGTACTTAGTTGAATGTTTATTAATTATTATTTCCATGTCGTTAGGATCTAACAACAATATTGAAATATCTACGAGGTACAGACTTTACCGAGCGACATTGGAGGGAAATTTTCGCACTTCTTGAAATGGAGTATAAGAAACCGGATATGTTGCAAGTAAAAGACTTATTAGCCGTCGCACCCAATATAAAAAAGCAAATTAAATCTTTGCAGGTAAGTTTTGTAAATTTTTATTAACTGACCATTTTTTTCCATAAATCAACTGGGCGTTTTCAAAATTTTTTGCTTCGTTACGTAATGGAAGTTCCTTAATTTTTTTTTTATTTAAACTGAATTTAGGAATAATTTGATATAGATATTTGTACGAATATAAAAATATGATTGTATTTCAGAAAACCTTAGCAAAATCTAAAAAATTAGTTTTTGTTGAACGATACCTGGGCATACTTCCATTACATTACGAATTTTAACAGTTATTGAACTGAAAAGGCTTATGGAGTATTACTGGAACTATTTAGTTATGGATAAGACACAAAACATACGTCTAACAATAGACGAATAATATCAAAAATAACTACACCATATTATTTTGGTATAATTCCACCATTACGTTACTTTTGTTAACTTTACTATCACATATTTTCTCATAGTCTAAGTTTTTAGATATATTTTCAATAATCAAAAAACAAAACCTAAAATTTAATAAACAGTTTGAGAGCTATATTTAAACATATCATTTTATGTTTGCTTTTCCTCTCCCTTAAAATATATGGTATAATTTAGTCGTAGGAAAATAGGACAGTGACGTAACAAGACGTCGGTCGTTATTCATTTATACCATATAACGTCTGTCTCAGAGTTTATTTCATCAATCGGAACATTATTGCGCATTTTTCACAATCATTGTACATACAAACATAGAAACACCTAACATCACAGGAAACGGTTAAAAGTAATTCTTGCATGTTTTGAAAAGATATAACTGAACTCCGTCTTAAAATTTTGAAAATAAATTCCATATAACTTTGTTTAATATATAAGTCGTGTTCCTAGATGCAAAGGTGGGAAAGAGAAAGAAAAAGCTTGTTATTAAAAAAATAATCCATTTTGCCTCCTTCCTTTCTGTGAAATTATGAAGTGTATCTATGAGTACCTATATGACATCTTTTCAGCTTGTTCGCTTTGTATATGATCCTGCTGCATTCTTTTTTCAAGCTGTGCTTCAGGTGAAAATCATATTTTGAGCTTAATCATATATGACTTCAAGCCTAAAACTGCTAGGCGTTCCATGCTTCGTAGCTGCATTTTCAGCAATTGTTTTTCTGAGTTAGCTTTGCAATCACCATAGGTATGGAAGTGGAACTCCATTACGTTGTATTTTAGGGACTGGACAATTATGTAATTTTTATCCTTTTTTTTTATTTACGTGTTAAAAATGCATTTACCCATTCCCGTCCACTTCGGGGAAGGTGACCGGGTGTCTGGCTCGACACCAACTACTTCCACAGCAGCAAGTGCCCCTATCGACTAAATAACACACGGTGTTCCATCTCTACCGCTTTTCGGCGGGACCGCAGGGACGCTTTAGCTCTCAACTAAGAACCCGCCACGGTTGTCCGTTGCCGGACCCCTCCAGAGGTGCTACCCCTCACGACGCACCAGAACACATGGCACGTCGCTACCACCCGGGGACCAAGCCCGCAAATGGGCGTCAGACAACCCCGCTTCCGACGCCCAAGGTCCCCCTGCGACGGGTCAAATAAGTAGTACCGTCGCCTGCTACTTCGGCCGCAGAGGATAGGGAGAGCGGCGCACCGGCACTCCTCTCCCGCCGTGGCCCCTCACCGTCAGCTGTGGTGTCGCCCATACAACACCACAGCCCGCCTCTGATGCGGTGCTGCCCATACAGCACCGCAGCCTATCACTTGCCGCTCCATACTGGACTTAGAGGCAAAGCCCAGTGGCCGGCCGACTGCAAATGCCGGCTCGGCCCCTGGTACCTCTTCGCTTCACCGTGGGTGACGAAGCCACGGCTACTCAGCCCCTCCGCCACGACAAGGCGGGAACCGTCGAGGGGGATGTAATTTTATCCTAAATTAACCCTACTGTGATAATTTTAAAGTCAGATTGCATTTACTACAATGTTACTTCATGTATAATTAACGTTATTAACAACGGGTTGTAATTTATTGTTATATATTTCACCAAAAAAACATGGGTGGTGTGGCGTGAGGCACGCTAAAATCAACGTAATTTTGTGGGTATATTCTTTTATTTCTAATATCCACGTTATTTTGCAGGCTCTTAAACTCTAATTGAAAACATTTTTACAATAAAACAATTGCTAAGAAACCACACAATCTTCTTTGTCTAACAACAAAAAGTTCTCAAACTTGTAAGGCATATGCCCTAAGTAAAAAAATCAGTATAATGTTGTCATAAGTAAAATGTCCAATACAAATGATTAATGATGTTAGGCTCATAAAGGTATAAACGTGAGTGTATCTGACTTCAATCTTGAAATTTCATGTAAAGACCTTTTGAATAAGTTTCAACGTAATTTTCTTACCTAATACCTATCTCCTTATTAATCAAGCATTTTATTTCAGAAAATATGCAGTTTGGCATCGAGCGAGTCTGCTATAAGAAGTGCTCTCAACGACCTGGAGATTTGGTTTGCCGGCGCTCGCTTCATAATCGTCTATTACACTGACAAAGCCAAGCGCCAAACGCCCATAGTGAAAGATTTCAAAGACATGTTAAGTAAAGTGAGTTAAATAGAAATTATATAATCTGTAGAGTAGAAACTCAAACATTTCGTATTTAATAATAACAAATACTTTTAAAAGTATCCTAAAAAATATTAAATAATATTTAAATAAAACACTTAAAAAAGCATAAAATTATATATCTAGTGACAAATCCGCCTAATTTTCCTGTTATCTACGTGACGTCACAAACATCACACAGCCTAACCGGAAGAATAGCCGACTAGTTTCGCTTCTAAACGAAGCATCTTCAGGAGGTCTTGACTTACCGAGCGCAAGATCGAGACTAAACGGCCAGCTTTTTTTTTTTAGGGAGGACAGAGATGCTGGCTACCGCCTGTGCGGTCGTCCAGCTCTACCGGGTTTTGATACGGCCAGCGGCTAAACACGCCTTTATATAGGCCCGATCGTGACTCACTGTTCTTTGTTGTAGCTTACAATTGGTAAAGATATACGTTTTTAAAAGTGATAATTACATAAAAAGGTTATTGAATTGTTAACAGAATATTTTATAGTAGTTTATGCAACTGTCATATAATAGAAGGTATTAAACGTGAGTGTAGTTTTTTGAAACGAGCCGCAGGCGAGTTTCAAAATAAGATTACACGAGTGTTCAAATACCTAATTATATGCAGTTGCATACACTACTTTATTTAATCTCATGGCTATATTAATTTTTTTTACACAGAGAGTTGAAATACAGATTTCAACTCTCTGTGGCTATACGCTTTTCTTGATTTTTCTGGCAAAAGACTATTCGTCAGTTTCGTAGCTGTTTCTAGAATGTCAGGTGGAGTTAAATAATCAGTTTCGTGGGTGTTGCTTGACATTTTTGCTACTAAAGTTTTATCCAATAAAATATTACTCAAATTCGTATGTACGAAATAGCGCCAAAATGGAAAAGTCTGTTATTGGTCTGTTGGCTCGAAACCAGCGCAGCGCGTTGCGCGCGTGTTAGTTGGAATAATGAAAGTCAAAGTTATTCAATTTAAGCGTCTACGACGCTCTAATGAAATTTTAACATTGAAATATTCTAACATTACTGCCTCGTTCAGTAAACAAAGTTGTATAGAGCCACTTCGAGAAGAACGGGCAAGAAACTCGAGGCTAGTCTTTTAAATGTCTTTTAACAATGTGGTACTTACTTACTATATACACTTATCAACTATTCATTGACATATTATCGTTATATAATACCAAAAAAGAGTATAATAAATTACTTAACTTCACAACATCTTGATTGGGCAGCACTTGGTCGTTAAAGACTATTTCCACACCACTGGAGGTCTGCTCGGCACGGTGGTCCGACAGACACTGAATCGGGCAGCACTTGGTCGTTAAAGACTATTTCCACACCACTGGAGGTCTGCACGGCGGTCCGACAGACACTGAATCGGGCAGCACTTTGTCATTAAAGACTATTTCGATACCACTAGAGGTCCGCTCCGCACGGCGGTCCGACAGACACTGAAGCTACTCGCAGTGAGTGAACAAACAAGGTGACAAAGCGACTACCGTCACAAACACATTACTCTTTATAATAGACAAATGTGTGATCTCAAGCTCACGTATGGTAATAAGTATCATAAAATCTACAAAGTTTTTACACATATAAATAAAGCACATAATATAAATTATTTTATATAAGTATCTCAACAACTGTCACATGACCAGTTAAACTACTTATAAAATATGCTTACAGTATTAATAACATCAAATAATGATTCAAGTGATCTATACATAATGCAGTAAGTATAATAAAATCTTCAATGTTTTTACACATCATAAATAAAGAACATAATATAAACTATTATTAATAAGTACTTTACACTGTCACGTGATCAATTTCGCTACTTATAAAATATACTTCCAGTAATATTATCATCAAATAATGATTCAAGTGATCATGATAATCCATATATGATGCTGAATCACAGTCTAACAACAAACACAATTGGGTACAGTGTTAAATTCACACCACAGATAAAGTATACACATGGATAATTAAACCAATACTTATTTTCCTCTTAAAAACCACAGAGTATATTTAAAACAAAATGAGAATGTCACATTAAACCAGTTGTTTAATCTTAAGCTTAAAGCTAATCAAGTGAAGATGAACAAATATTTCATTACATAGTATGTCAATTTTCAAATAATCTATCACGGCCATACTGACCAGTACTTTGCTCTCGAAGTACAACCTCAATTTTCATTTCACTTTATTTCATTTTATTTCATGTTTCATTTCATTTCATGTTTCATTTCATTTCATGTTTCATTTCATTTCATGTTTCATTTCATTTCATGTTTCATTTCATTTCATGTTTCATTTCATTTCATGTTTCATTTCATTTCATGTTTCATTTCATTTCATGTTTCATTTCATTTCATGTTTCATTTTATATTGTTATAAGAGGTCTCTGGCCTTGACATACTCTACCCATCATCTGCTGCGCATGACTTCTAATAGAGTATCAGGGCAGTGACCGACCAGCAGTATTTTCATTTAACAGATTTCTGGCCTTGACATACTTTACTTATCATCTGCTGCGCATGACTTCCAGTAAAGTATCAGGGCAGTGATCGACCAGCAGTATATAACAGATCTCTGGCCTTGACATACTCTACGTATCACCTGCTGCGCATGACTCCCAGTAAAGTATCAGGACAGTGATCGACCAGCAGTATATAACAGATCTCTGGCCTTGCCATACTCTACCTATCACCTGCTGCGCATGACTTCCAGTAAAGTATCAGGACAGTGATCGACCAGCAGTACTTTTTATGTTCTTGTTTTTAAAGTGCTTTTAGCCTCTGATCTTCAATGTATATTAGTCCTACCACCCTCTGCCAGTGGTATTACCGGGACCTTTAACTTCCTTTTAGCCCCTGACCTTCAACGTATATTAGTCCTACCAGACGCTGCCAGTGGTATAACCGGGACTAATGGAAGGTCAGAGACCGACCAGCGTGTCAGTCATATTGTCATATCGTCATATAGTCATTACATTTAGTAATATAATGTTTTCTCAAAATATTTATTATTATTATTTAAAATTTCCACGAACATTCACTCACAAAATCTTGAAATACTTGTCCATCACATATAATGTTTGCTACCACATATATATATTTTTTTCCAATGTATTGGCTTTATTCACTTCGAGTTATCATTAGAACATTGTATATTTCTACAATCAATTTATTTAACAATTATTTTTATAAGTTTTATAATACCATTTAATATAATCTATCACGGTTAATTCAAATAATTATTGTAGATCGTTGATCCACCCATTCACAAATGAATGGCATTTTTTTTGGCAACATCAGTATTTATTTAACTGCTGTGTTGCTTTGGTGTCTTAGTCGATCATTTCGTAAGAAATCTTTTCTCACTTATGATTTTGGCTGACATAGACCACACCACTCACAATCTAAGTTCTGTTTAGTCTATACGCTGGAGTCGCAACGTTCCTTTAACCTTTCAGCAACACTTTACAACATTGCTCTGCTAGGTCCATATTGGAATGTACATTTATCATAGTTTCTTAAGATTTATCTACTACATCAGACAGCAGAGCCCGTGCGGATTGTATATTTACACATGTGAACCTGATTTCACAAATCTTAAGATACTGATATTTCCCTCCCTATATATTTATGAGGCATCGCTTTTAATCAGGTCAAATATACAAAACTATAACACTTTCTTTAGCAGTACACACAAAACCACACTACGTAACATAAGGTGTAACAACACCCTATACAAAAAAAGTGTATTTGCCTTAGGCATAAAATTGTATAACCAATTACCATCATCGCCGAAGGATATCAATTCATTTTCCATTTTTAAAGAAAATTTAAAGTTTTACTCATTAAGAGAGACGAATTACTTAGCATACCATGGATTCACCGTATGGGTGCCGGGTTCATAGCGTTGCAGAGGAAGAGGCTAGAGGGGCCTGGTACTTGTAACCCAGCCGTAGGGTTAAGAGGGCTCTTTACAATGCATCAACGTTCCCCTTCCCGCTCAAGCCTCCTCCCCTACCTAACCAAATTTGCTAAGATCTTACTAATGCCGCCTTAGATACACGTTCTAGGATGGAAGTTACAGTTGTTCTTGGCAGGCCAAGGTCTTTAAGTAGGTTATATAGGGATTTCGCTGGTATACCCCTTGCTCCAACTTCTACAGCCTATAAACTAACCATATAACCGTTTTTGGTTAATTCATTTGCTAGGTCATAATATTTGTTTGTTTTTAATGTGTGGTCCTTAGGTATGTTTGTTTCCCACGGCACAGTAAGTTCTATAAGTACTATGCGTTTTAGATCTTTGGAGTATAGAAATATGTCTGGTCTTGAAGACGAAACACCAACATCCTCAGGAATTTCGTAGTACCCTTCAAACGTGTCCATCAAAAGAGTCCAATCGGGAGCTGCGCCTAAGATGGAGTAAGGCTTGGATTTAGACCATGTAGATGACCCTTCTTTTACAAAATCGACGTGTCGTTTGTTCGTGGTCAAACTTTTTTTTTTTTTTTTTGCTCCAGCTACCGAGAGACTCGCTGCCTCTCGCATGATTTCGAGGACTCTATCATGGCGACGTGAATAATGACCCCTATCAAGGAGCACCTTGCATCCTCCATAAGTGCCTTGCTGTACCTATCACCTCCCGACAAATACTGCAAGACTTTTCGAAGGCTTTCCCCCATCTTATAAGTTACTTTGGTCTGGGAGGGTCATCTGAAAGGCGTTTAGATAAAATTTTAATAAGGCAGGTGACCAATCGTATATCAAGGTACGCCACTTTAACGCCAGATGGATACAAAATTCACCTATGGTAATGGTAAGTGTATAAATCATACTACCAAAATTGATGATTTTTTAGCTGACCGCTGTTTTAAAATATTGACGTTAGTGTATAGCTATACGACATCTAATTCACGGTTAATGTTTCCTCATCATCATCATTATCCGGAAGACGTTCACTGTTGAACAAAAGCCTCCCGATACGATATAGTCAGTATCCACGTTCCGAATTTTATCGCACAAAGAAACTCCGAGCATAGCTCTTTCCATCATCGCTCGTTGGGAGACTGAGCTTGTTCAAAAGGGCCACCGTCAAAAACCGCGTCTCGGTGCCATATGTCATTACTGGCAACAAACACTGGTTGAAGACTGGTCTTTAGGTTCTACAGGATCTTTGACAAAAAGAGGTCGCGTAACATCCCGAATGCAGCCTATCCGAGTTGGATTCTTTGGGCGACCTCTTTGCCGAAGTTGGACCTACCTAACTGGACAGTCTGTCCCAGGTGAATGTAATGGTCAACAACTTTGAACTTTGCCCAATGTTCACTGTTATTAAATAACTTATGTTCAATGTTATTAAAATATGTGTACCTAGTCTTTTTTTTGTAGTGTTTACACGTATTTATTTAATTGATGTGTGATCAATATTGAAATGTATAATTGTACCATTATATGTACATTGAACAATGATAAGTAATATAAGAACCATTTTTTTTATACAGTTATATTTAGTTTCCAAATAATATAATGTAAACCGAATTTTGCACACTTATTAACACCCATTAAGGGCAGATTATAGCGGACACAATTTACTAAAACAAATCCAAGATCTATGTATATAAACCATCCATATTCCTGGAAAAAATAATTTGAACATTTCCCGCTGTACCTATTATTTTTCTTACAGGGAAAATCTTAATTTTCTTTTGGGTTTTGTCATGTGTTTGCTGAATCTGTCACATACCGTTTGGCTATTATGACGAATTGTTTATCGTATTTGTTAACCGTAGCCACGTAACGTTTAACCTGACCATTGCTAACGAGAAATAAATATATTAGAAATAGCGTGATGTTAAATATATTTCTCATCAAATTCAACGACTGAACTTTATAACTGGAGAAATTTGAGCCTTTAGCGAATTAATGTAATCATTTTCATCTATTATAAGAAGAATATTGTCATTCCCTTCCTCAGATTGTCTGAAAATCACAGAGTAATCCAAGTGTAATAAATAAATTTCCTTATATGATTGAAAAGAATTTTCTTAGATATAAAGTAATCTTCTGTTAAGGTGTAAATTAGACTGGTTCACTGTCTGTAGTTTCTAGTCTTGTTTAGTGTTTGTCATATCTTACGTGACAGTCGTCATCGTTTAAAGTTATAAAACTCTACCAGTACTTACACTGCCTATGTCATCATAGAACGACAACAGTATTGATGAGAATTTCCCAAAAATCGTGTAATTTTGTTTTGTAGATCGATATCTAAATGACCTTTCAGTTCCTATAGTTGTTTGACAAGGACCAAGTACCCTAATAATGTTCGATCAAAGGTATACGCTTTTAAGTCTACGTTTATCTTACATTTGATTTACAATAAAATGTTCTATCTCTCGGAGGAAGGTTTAAAATTGCAGTTGAACAGTATTGCTATCGGTTTCTGTGCCACCAGGAGCCTCTCTTTTTGCATTTTAATATTAGCCATAGAAGGTTAGACAGTTTTAGACAATATACAATTGGACACCATTGTATATATATATATATATATATATATATTATTTTTAGATCATTTCATTGTACGTTTGTGATTTAGTGATGGTCTAATTCATGTTTGATTTGACATGATCAGAGTCTTCGGATTATGGTCTTGTATGTATATGTTTCATATACGCTTTGTGATTTAAAATAAGCCAATTTGTAACAGAAAACAACGTATCTCTTGAACATTGTCAGTTTTAGTTGGTTAAGCAGTGGTATCTAACACGCCGTGTTATCTAACAGTCTGCTAAATAATAATAATTTAATCGTATTTAAACAGTTGTTTTTGGGATTTTCTCTAGATGTTGTGAATAGTGAAATAAGTTCTGCAATAGTATTAACACGATTGTTAAGAGAAGCAATTCTTACATTTACTTCCTGGCTACCTCCACAAACAAGCTTTATCAACTGTGCTTCCGTAAGGCTATCTATTTCATAGTAATCCGAGTTTTACTCTGGTGTATTCACATATGAATAGATAGTTTCCAAAATTAACAGAAAAGCTATCCCTCTGAAGCACAGCTTTTGTATGTATATCTGATAAAATTTTTACCCCCAGACGAAGGTCCAGAAATAAGTTCGAAACTGGTTGAAGAAATATACGGTAAAATTTACGCGAGTCCTACTCGGTTGCTAAACTATGTATTATTGTTTGTTTGTTTAATTTTTCGGGGTGGGGTACAAATCCTTTTTGTACTTTTGAACAGGTCCCACTTTTCAATGTGAGGATCCTAGGTTTTCACCATAACAACACAAAGCCCATAAAGGCCTTACCTGACAACAGTAGTGATGGTGCTCCAGCCATGATCACCAAATAGCGGTATACCTGTTGTCTGCACCGTTGTCATCCTAATCAGATCAAAAGGTGGTAGCACCACGTAATCACCACATTGTGAGCCAGCTGCTGCGTCGCAGATGGCCTTTAGTAGACCCTCCAAAACAGCCATGAGAAGCCACGTCCACACGTTCTGAAAGCATTTGAAACAATATGAAGTATATTGTGTTCTATCCCACTTCTGATGTTAGTTGGAATAATGAAAGTCAAAGTCAAAACCATTTATTCAATTTAAGCGTCTACGACGCTCTAATGAAATTTTAACATTGAAATATTCTAACATTACTGCCTCGTTCAGTAAACAAAGTTGTATAGAGCCACTTCGAGAAGAACGGGCAAGAAACTCGAGGCTAGTCTTTTAACAATGTGGTACTTACTTACTATATACACTTATCAACTATTCATTGACATATTCGTCGTTATATAATACCAAAAAAGAGTATAATAAATTACTTAACTTCACAACATCTTGATTGGGCAGCACTTGGTCGTTAAAGACTATTTCCACACCACTGGAGGTCTGCTCGGCACGGTGGTCCGACAGACACTGAATCGGGCAGCACTTGGTCGTTAAAGACTATTTCCACACCACTGGAGGTCTGCACGGCGGTCCGACAGACACTGAATCGGGCAGCACTTTGTCATTAAAGACTATTTCGATACCACTAGAGGTCCGCTCCGCACGGCGGTCCGACAGACACTGAAGCTACTCGCAGTGAGTGAACAAACAAGGTGACAAAGCGACTACCGTCACAAACACATTACTCTTTATAATAGACAAATGTGTGATCTCAAGCTCACGTATGGTAATAAGTATCATAAAATCTACAAAGTTTTTACACATATAAATAAAGCACATAATATAAATTATTTTATATAAGTATCTCAACAACTGTCACATGACCAGTTAAACTACTTATAAAATATGCTTACAGTATTAATAACATCAAATAATGATTCAAGTGATCTATACATAATGCAGTAAGTATAATAAAATCTTCAATGTTTTTACACATCATAAATAAAGAACATAATATAAACTATTATTAATAAGTACTTTACACTGTCACGTGATCAATTTCGCTACTTATAAAATATACTTCCAGTAATATTATCATCAAATAATGATTCAAGTGATCATGATAATCCATATATGATGCTGAATCACAGTCTAACAACAAACACAATTGGGTACAGTGTTAAATTCACACCACAGATAAAGTATACACATGGATAATTAAACCAATACTTATTTTCCTCTTAAAAACCACAGAGTATATTTAAAACAAAATGAGAATGTCACATTAAACCAGTTGTTTAATTTTAAGCTTAAAGCTAATCAAGTGAAGATGAACAAATATTTCATTACATAGTAAGTCAATTTTCAAATAATCTATCACGCGCATCTCGCTCACCATAGAATTGAAACCTCCTTGGTCGGGACACATTGTACTTTAATAATTAAAAAAATGTTTTAAAGCATTGTTTTGTTAGGAGAACAATGCTTTAATTTAACTTTTTAATTTTCTTAAAGAAGTATGTACATAAAATATGCCAATAAAAGTCTGTATTTAATTTCATAATTAGAATATTACCGAATGAGATTATATAAAGTTATATATGGTATGTTTAGTGTTTACAAATATGAGAAATGTTGAATAATATAGTAAACAATGTACGAAAACTAGTTTTAAACTTAAAAATTATGAAAGGGTCGCAGAGTGACGTCAACACTGGTTCGGCGGGTAGCTCGGTTCGGCAAGTAGGCAGCTTCCACGATGAAACAGTCACAGGACCTGCTTGTAGCTACTCGGGACACGTGGGGATGACGCGGTGGGTGGCGTGACTCGTAGCGTGACTTCATCACTGGTTGCTGGTTCGACGGGTGGCTTGGCTCAGCACATTATGAAAAAATAATAAACAAGAATTACAAATAATGTTTAAATTGTTGGTTTCAACTTGATTTAATCTGTACTTAATTTAATGCTTAACATTTTTACTTGTAATTATTCAATTTGACTCCTTTAATAGCTTATTTGATAATTACGTAGTCCATTAGACATTGATTTGACTCGTGACGTAATACTTGGAGGGGAGAGCAAACGTGGCCAGTTGCAGGGAGAATTCGAGTCAGTCTTCAATAGATTCTCGAAGTGGACGGACGTTACTTTACTTAATATGCAAAGTGCCATGTATAATATACGACAGTACTACATATAGGTATACAGTGTTTGATAGTGAGTTTATCCTAATTGTGGAATATAAGATACTCGTAAGTGTGAAATATAGCAGTTGTGACATGGTAAGCCGGAGCTTTATTACAAAATAGTTTGTGGCGGCAGATTATCACTAAAAATACGTAACAGTGGGGATGAAACCAATTGAGTCTGTTCATTCAGCAGCGCGAAGCCTACACTATGTTTTGATATTTCTAACTGTTCTAATACACATAACCTAAACCCCTTGTCACAACAGTGTAAGATTTTAAACGTGTTACAATCGAGTTGTTGATGACCGCTTTCAATTAAATGTTTGGCAAAATGAGACTGTTCGGGATGGTCGTTTTTAAACGCGGATTTATGTTCTTTATATCGGATATCAAAATTACGGCCAGTTTGACCAATATAAACGCTGTTACATTCGTCACAGGTAAGTTTGTAAACACCGGATTTTTTACCGTCTTCCAATCGATCTTTACCGTTACATAAATGACGTAGATTTTGATTTGTACGAAAAGCTACATGGACGTTATTTTTCTTTAATATATTGGAATTTTTTTGAGATATTGGCCCCATATACGTTAAGCTGCCTACGTACTTGATATTTCTATCAGAAGGGCAAGAATAAAGAAGTGACCTAGCCCTATTACGTTGTTTGGTCTGAATTAATCGATCAACTAACTGTTTATTGTAGCCGTTGGAAATAGCAATTTGGTATATTATATTAAGCTCTTTATTATAGTTGTCTTGGGTCAGAGGAACCGATAACAATCTATGGACATAACTTCGAAAAGCGGCTAATTTATGTTGAATAGGATGACAAGAAGTGGAGGGAATAGCAACATCTGTGTGTGTTGGTTTTCGATATATTTGGGAATGCAATTTACTGTCCACTCTTGTAAGCGTTAGATCCAAAAAGTTGATAGATTGGTTTGATTCTAATTCCAGTTTAAATTTAATTTTCGGGTGTATATTGTTAAGTTTCTTAACAAAGATATCAATTTGGCGGGAAGTGCCAGCCCAACAAATGATTATATCATCAACGTATCTATAATAAAATAATATTCTAGGTTCTTTAACTATGTGTTTGCACTCAAAGTCGTCCATAAAAAGTTCGGCCATAAGTGGACTTAAAGGTGACCCCATAGCTAATCCCTCTTTTTGAAAATAATACTCATCATTAAACCTAAAATAATGTTGTTTCATACAGACAGTAGTTAAATTTATAAGGTCATTTACTTCCCCAGGATGTAATCGTTGCTTTTCAAAATGATTCTCTAAGACGCGTAAGCAATTTTCGTAAGGAACGTTGGTAAATAGACTGTCGACATAAAGAGATAATAATTAGGCACCGGAAGGGATGTCAATATCTTTCACTTTGTTAATCAGATCTAGGCTATTCTTTAAACTATATTTAGGTTGAAAAGATGATTTGGTACTCAACAAAACATTGAGATGCTTTGCTAGGTTGTACGCAGGAGCACCAACATAAGAGACAACGGGTCGAATAGGAATGTTCTCTTTGTGTGTTTTAGGCAAACCGTATAGACAGGGAGATCTAGGATTCATTGGTACTATATTATTGAGTGAATGTGTAGGTATAAATGAAGTAGACTTAATTGCATTTTTGACATCTAAAGTGAAATGTTTAGTTGGGTCGGAATTCAACTGTTCAAATTCTTTACCTTGAATAATGTCGTTAACTTTTTGAATGTAATCATTTTTGTCTAATATAACCACACTGTTGCCTTTATCTGATTTGGAAACCACTAGATTGTTTTGGCTTAATTTATTTTGTAAAGAATGAAACTGCCCAATCTCAGAGCTATGGTGATTACTAGAGGAGTAAGCTTTTTTAATTTGAACAGCTATTTGGTGTTTAACTGCAGTCTCAACTTTACCTTTAACACAAGATATTTCAGAATCTACTAACAATGTTTCGAGAGTTTTCTGTGAAAAATTAGGGGTCAAATTATATTTTAAACCTTTTTCTAAAAGAGAAAGTTCTGACGCTTGAAATTGTGTATTACTTAAGTTTTCAACACGTGGGTGAAACGTATGAGCCTGGCTCTGGTCAATCGAGGTAACATTATTATTATTAGGTCGTGAATTACGTGATAATCTCTCTAACTTCCTCGATTGTGATATGTATTTTTCATGTGTCACTTTAGAAGCTAAATCCCTAGCTTTATTATCTAAAATATCGAATTCAATATTATGTAAATTAAAACTAAGTTCGGAATAAAGCACCTTTAGGTGAAGTTTGAGGTTGTCCCTAACAGAAAACCAACGTCTACTTTCTTCGTTTAACCAAATTTTTTTGGCTTTATCTAACGCGATATTACTAGCCCGAGTGTGTGAATTGGTACGTAAATTAATATAATTTGGAATAACACCTAACTGTTTACACTGCTGATTGAACCAGACATTTTGCGAAGCTAACCGATGGAGTTTAGTAAATTTTATATACAATTTCGCCTGCTCAGCTATACTTGCTGACTTAAGGTAATGGATAGATTCAGGCGTTACTTTGCGGAAATCCATATATGGATTCCATTACATTTCGTATTTATCTGACGTATATGCCGATGCAAATATTTCCCTTTTTTTTTTTTTGAGGGGGGAAATGCCTTCGCACTGCCCCTCCACCACGGGGGTAGTGGAGAGGGATGTGTGGGACTTGAACCCACTAAAACCTCCCCGTGAGCAGTCCTCCGCCGAGGTGGGGCAAGACAGGGTCGCATTAGCATTCACCATCTTGCCCCAGCGGCGGTAGGCCCGAACTTAATAGGGCCTCTCCGCCTGTGGAGGGGTGACCTTGCTCACCAAGGCCGCCCCCCAAACGTGTGGGACCGTGCAAGTCGGTGGAGAATCCCCCGAATCTCCACCAGAGAAGGGAGGTGGCGGGCGTACTGCCGCCTCCTCGCCCCTGTTCGCCTACGCCGGAGCGGGGCAGCATGGACGTCGCCCTCCCTGACCCGCTCCGCGGCCTCCTTGACCCATGCGCCATGACTGCTTCGCAGAAGGAGACCACTGCCTGCCACGATCTTTCTCCGCCAAGCATGGCATTTATAACGCTTCGCAGAGAGAGATTCCCACCTATGAGGGCCGAAAGCGTGTCGCTGCGGGCCCCATGCGGCACACACCTCTAGAGTATGAGGCGCCGTGTCCTCTGGCGCCTCACACTCGTGGCAGACTGGGGTCGCCTCCCGTCTCGCGATCTGGTGCAGGTACTTCCCGAAACATCCGTGTCCGGAAAGCACCTGCACCAATCGGAAAGTCAGCGACCCGAACGGCCGCCTCACCCACATCCGAGGGACCGGGCGGATGGCATCCACTGCGGATGCAAATATTTCCCTTCTCTATTCATATACATGGTTATCTATTTCGACAAAATATGTGTATAATATATATCTCCTATTGCTATACAAATACTGTATCGGTTCTGAAATATTACAAACTAGTGTTTTCGACGGAATATTACGGAAAAGTATGATTTATATTCAATATTAACCCATAAAAACGTGTTTGCAAATTCAACTTCAACATACAAAAATTAGGGTTTAAATGTGACCGACGTAATTCACAATTTCAAGCGGTGCTATGGGGGTTCCACATTGTTGAAAACACAGCCATATATTAAGGTATAACCCTATTTACTCTGTAGTACAACATAAATTTACTATAGGTGTTACTTTCTACATTAGAAAGTATATTTTTTCTATCGTAAATGTAAGAAGATGAAAACGGAGTTCAGGCGTTAAAACGCCAATTTATTATTTTGTTCCTCGAGGGCGTTGTTTTGTATTCAGAGCGTAGCGAGGATTTCAGTGTGCGCTACCAGAGAAACAAATTATGTTTCTCTCGAGTGACACTTACTATGAAATAAATAGAGAATATTATGTATCGTTCTTAATATTTACTAAATTATTCATTAATATATATAAGTGTGTTCATTTTTGTTGCGAGTGCTGAATTTGTATCCCGAATAATTGAAGTGGCGAGTATCGAGAGATTCTAAAGATTGGTTGAGAGAAATAATAATTTTGTATGTAAGATTTTGTATTATGTTCATAATGCCCGATATTTACTTATTTATTTATTTCTGGCACACAAAACAGAATTAAATCAATACATTACCAAATAACAGTTACTGTTATCAATCTAGAACGTATTGCAAAACATGTGTTCACAACATGAATAAAATTATACAGCTGTATTAAATAACTGAAATTATAGGTGAATTAGATGAAGATAATAATTTAGGTTACAAATTTATTTTCCTATAACTGTACTAGCTATTAAATTTATGAAGAATTTCGAAGACATTCTTTTTAAATTTAAGTGACTTATAAATCTTATAATTAAGGACATCAATATTGCGATGATGGTTTCGGTTTCAGAATATTTATAATCTCATAAGAATACACTTATTCACTTACTGAGATACTTAAATTAGCTTATAATATACATATTGTGCCACAGATCGTAGTGTACAAAACTACAAATGTTACTAAGCGTACATAAAACAAAATCAACAAATAGATACACCACGTAAGAATTTTATAATAGAAAATAACAAAATATCTACCCTCCGTATGCCGCATGCCATTTGCTGCGCCCGCTTGCAAGCGTTGCCGCATTGAACGCTAACATAAGTGAGTGTTTATTTAGGCCTTGTGCATAGTGATAGCTTGTAGCGTTAATAATGTTGTAATATTACTTACTTAGTTACGAGAAATCCTTCAAAACATGTAGCTTGAGCATTTTCTTAAAAGTAATAAAAGTTTTAGTTTCCTTAATTTCTTTCGGTAGGTTATTGTACAATTGTGCACCTTCATACATTAAGTTTTTTTTACCATATTTCTTTCTAGGTGGTCTTAATAAGATATTGTTGGCTTGTCTTGTTAAAATTTTTTGTACATTTATTTTTTTTGTAAATGTTATTTTAGTATGTATATCTTTAGTTTTCCTTATAAGAATGCACGTGTTCTATATATTTTACTTAATTTAATTAATTTTGTTTCCTTAAAAATTTTGGTACTAGGCGTTAAGTAGTCGTATCGAAATAGAGATATTATAATTTTATTTTGGCATGTTTGTAGAATTTGCAAATTACTTTTGGCTGCAGATCCCCATATTTCAACTAAGTAATCTATATGGGACTTTACTATGGAGTTGTAGATAATGTAACCGACTTGTTTTGGAAGGCATCGGGCCATGCCGCGGAGCGCCCCTGTTAATGAAATTAGCTTATTTCGTATACTTTCAATATGCGGTTTCCACGTTAATTGGTTATCAAGGATTAACCCTAAGTATTTTTCACTATTGGCCTTATTAATTTCATGGCCATTGATAGTCAAAGGGTTGTAAAGGCCTATCTTTTTATTCTTTGCAGTAAATATTATGTAATTTGTGTTTGATGTATTTATGGTAAGTAAATTTGTTTGCAGCCAGGTATGTAGAAGATCAAGGTCGTGTTGTGCTTTTATTACTATTGAATTGATGGAATGGTCAGAGTAAAATAAACTAGTGTCATCTGCGTATAATGTTACGTCTCCTAATAAGCCAATCATGTTTATGTCGTTTATATAAACTAAAAACAACAGCGGGCCAAGTAATGAACCTTGCGGAACGCCGTAAGTTATTAATTGAGGATTGCTTTGGACGCCATTGATTTTGGTTATTTGATATTGGTTTGAGAGATACGAATTAAACATTTTATATGCCGATCTAGTTACGCCTATGGCGTGTAATTTTGTCAAAAGAATTTTATGGCTGATATGGTATGGTATCAAATGCTTTTTTTAGATCGATGAATATCCCTAAAGTTATCTGCTTTTTGTCAATGCTCAGCTTTATCGATGTAACTAAATCAATGGTTGCAGCAAGAGTATTAGATTTAGGTCTAAAACCGTATTGTTTATCAAATAAGAAATTCATAGATGCAAGTTCACTTAACCGATTGTGTAAAATTTTCTCAAACACTTTCGATAGTACAGATATCGGTCTATAATTTCCAGGGTCTGTCTTACTACCTGCCTTATGAGTCGGACTTAATTTAGCTATTTTCAAGGAGTCTGGAAATTGGCCATCTGATAGGCACTTATTAATATACAGTGTTAAATTTTCTATTATTAAGGATTTGATGCATTTTAACGTTTTAGTGGTTATTCCATCTATACCGGCACTTGTGTTTGAATCCAGGTTATTAATAATTTTTTTCTACCTCGTCTACGGTGGCAGGTTTCAGTTCGGTAGGAGACGAATTATTTGATTGCATTTAATCGGGCGTTTGATAATAAGTGTGGTATTTATTAGGAATTTGACTAGCAAATTCAGACACTATATTTGAGAAAAAAGAATTTAAACATTCACAAATATCTTTCACATCACTGATTTGACCTGCAGAAGTGTTTAGTTTTAAAGGTACTGTAGGGTTATTTATTTTATTGTTTGCCAAGTTGTTTATAAGTTGCCACATTTTTATAGGATCTCTTTCACATTTTTTTAATTTGTCATAATAATACTGGTTCTTAGTTGTTTGAATAGCGATATATACCATTTTCTTTTCTTGTAAAAAATTCTGTTTCAATTCTCCATCATCGGGTGATTGCTTCAAGTTATGCCATAAAATGTTTCTTATGGTTTACTAATACATCGATGTATTGGCAACAAATCTTTACTATTGGTTGTAGTTTGAAGTATTATTCTTATACGAGTACACTTGTATTGAAACAAAAAAATTAAGTCAGTCGATAGCGAGAATTAGGTTTGGTATTATACTAGAAGAAGAGGAGTTTGCGTATTAATGATTTTAAACAAGCAGATAAAAGTTTCCAATTCAAGCCTTGTCTGTAACATAGTTTAGTCCTTTTTAGGGTTCCCCCTACCCAAAGGGTAAAAACGGGACCCTATTACTGAGACTTCGCTGCCGTCCGTCCTTTATTTCCCCCATTTTTTTATGTGTAGGTACTTCATAATACCTACTTCATAAGACGGAGACCAAATGACTGAATTGTATTCGATGACGCTACGGACCAAGGGCATAGTAAACTTTGAGAGTTTTTTAAAGTATTTAGTGATTCTACAGATAAAGCCTAAAATACATAATCATAGTGGTCTCTGAAAGTTAAATAACGAAATTAAGTTAACGATACAAAATTATATGGCGTTAATAAAAGTATTCATCATCATCTTCAGCTGGAGGATGTCCATTGTCGAACAAAGGCCTCCCCCATAGAACGCCATAAAGAACGGCTATTAGCCGCTTGTAACAATTGGCTACCTGCGACTTTTGTGACTTTTACAAGTAATGATACTAAATAATATACTAATAAATATAGACCCAGTTTAGTTGAGGAGCTAAGCCGTCACCGAAGATAATGTCTATCAACAGAATATATGAACATAATATGATCTTCATTAGTTTACCCTTTGAATATACAACAAGCATGTTATTAATGGGGTATTCCTCGCTCACTGCTCAGCATCCTCGCAGAGCTCAGGTGACTATTGGTCCTAACAGTACAACCATAGGCCTGCCTGGTCTCCTGAACTGATTGAGTTTTCGTCTTTCTCGTGTCATGTGATATTTGCCTAAGAGAATTCCTTAAAGATTGTTAAATATTCGCATGCTTCACATAGTAGTATTTTTTTTGAGGAATGAACTATGTAGATTATATTAGGTTTTGTGTGTTAGATCGAGGAGCAGCAGTGGGTGGTGACGTCACTGGGCGGCGGTGGCGGCGGCGGCGTGGATGCGTGCGCGGCGTGGGAGGCGCGGCTGCGGGCGGCGCGTCGACTCGCGCGCATTGCGCACCACGCGCAGCGCAGGTAGAGTACTGCTACTCGCTTACTAACTCACTATCCTCTAACATAGTTCCTAAGGGGATAGAACCTTTGTGGCATATTGACCCGCAGCCATTTTGAATTTTCAAAGTATCTGCGCTCCTTGAAAGTTTTATAATAGTATATTATGATACAAGTGAGCTAAGTTGCTCATTATACACGAGGCTGTGGGTTGCAGCCCGAGCGGTAAGCGAGGGCGTAAGTCAGCCGAGTGATTGTATAATGAGCAAGTTGCTCACGAGTTTCATACGCACTTTTTGAACATCCTTGCGAGGAAAAAAAAATATATTGCACAAATGCGATACAAACAACATACGAAAATTATGGAAAATAGCGTGCAAGTTATTTTTTTGCGCGCGGCAAATGTATTGTGGTTTATTACATATACTATGCCTTAAACCTCCTTTTTGTTACAAATCTGTATTACCCGGTTAAATTGAAAATGCTCTATTTACTCGCATATAATTTGCTGTTAGGTACTAACTTAACTTTGTAGGGATAATTCTATTACGCACTAGTGTATAATATTATTAGGTATGCACGAAGGTGTTATAGTTCGGTTTATGACCCTAAGAACGATATAATAAAGCTCACTTTACGAGCAAGGTTGTTGAAAATATATAGATAGAGAATACTTATGTAAATAAAAAATGTTGCGTAACATGGTACCCTAAAGCCTCGTATTCATGGTAAACATTTGCTTAGCAACATGGTTGCATAAACATGTTGCCGAGTTTCTGTCAACATATTGCAGGCAACACTTGTGTTGCGAAGTTGATCACGCCATGTTGTAGAGTTGACGCCCGGCCAGCGGCCAGTTTATAAACAAATTTTGACGCGTGTAGACGTGTTTGCAACTGTTTATAAACATGGGGGTAGTGTGGAGCAACGTTAAAATTATGCAATTCATAGAATTATTTCAATCAAATGCAAAATGAATACGAGGCTTTAAGCGTACGTTTCCGAAATATTTGGAGCTAAAGATCGCGCGTTGAAAACATTACGACAATGATTAAAAATACAGTAATAACTTGTGTATACTCATTCCAATCTATTCAAATGTTAGTTCTTAGGTTGATTTAACTATTTATTACAAGTCAGTACTAATATTTCACGAAAAAACTACTTATATTACTTACCAAATTTGGTTGGGCAGGAGAGGAGGCTCGAGCGGTGAAAGGGAGCATTGATGTCATCATAAAGGGGCCCGTTAACCTTACTCCCTGGGTTACAAGTCCTAGGCACCATGACTTGGGGGCATCTTTCTCTGCAACGCTATGGACCCGGCACCCGCACGTTGAATGCATGGAATGCTGAGTAAATTCCTCTCAAATATAAATCGCATCACATCGCAAAAATCTATATTTTGTTTGTCAAACGATACCTTCTCGGATATAATTGGTAATAATAGTTTACATTAAAACAAAACACGTAATGTAGATGGTATGTATTGATCGTTTATTATTATATCAGAAAAAAAATAAAAGATTCTAACTGACAAGGGCATGGCATGATATACCTACTATTTTCTTTGATAAAATAACCTTTCTTTGTGACGTGATGTGTTTAAGTTCATATTTAATAGAAGTAGTTTTTCTTCCAGATTTGCCTTCGAATAATTGTTAAATCAAACTAGGAACTATTATTTGATAATAAATATAGCGTGGGTTCTAGCCGGTTACTAATTACTTAAGAGCCATTTCACAAAATCACGCTACTGAAGTTTAGGTAAATGCGCTGGCATCGCTTGCACAAGCGGAAGAAATGACGACGGAATAGCATGACTGTGAGTAACATATTTTGATACTTGCACTCATAAAGAAATATAAGTTGTGATTTTAAAAATTATGTGATTGGAATGAGTAAATAATCAATTTACTGTCGATTATTTATTAGTTTTATGGGACAGAAGTAGGCATGCACGTTAAAAAGTCTACCTACATTGTGCATCCTATATTTAAATTTTATCCTTGTTGAATGTTGAACAAAAAATATAAATATTTGAATCATAAATTCCAAGAATAAATTTAAATAATTTAAAAATTGAGGGGCGTAAATTTATATAAATATTTGACGTTACGGCATTGATCTTGTTTTTCTAGGGTCTATGATTTCTGGGATTAGGCAATCATTGTAAAATCATACCAATTTCGGAAGCATTTATACTTGCCAAAAACATCATCTTTATATTTTATCCTTACTACTTTAAGAAGAAAATCAGGTCCAGTCCACACAGCAAATAAACATGTATTTTGTTTCGAGCAATATGCAACTGGATAGTACTTGTCATGATTTTGGTTCGTTTCTACTTGAGATTTATCCAATTTGAAACATTTAAGTTTCTTTTCTCATATGGCAATATCGGGATATATTCCGAAAACGGAGCTAAGGCATTTTATTTCGACTAAACCTTCATTGCACAATCCGTCAGCGTCGCTCCTAAAAAACAGTATTTCAATAAAACGTCCATACTTTTCCATGACCGTGTTTTCTTGTACGCTGAAGTGAAAGCCTTTGGTTCATTGTCTCTGCCGTGTTTTACTGAGGCAATGTTATCCAATTTGTATGTACAGTGTGATCTCACTAATCCTGCACTTTTAAAAAACAGAGGGTGCTGGATTATTGGAATGTTCGGATTACTGGATTATAGAGAAAAAAACTAAATCGTTTTTACATGTATCCAGCCATCCATCGTTGGCCCAAAAATCTTTTTTGGTAATTTTTTTATAAAATTTGATCGCTATTGCTTTCAGAGTTTCTCCATATAGGGGAGTAGGTTTATATTAATTTAGATAGGAGTGTGTTTATAAAGCTGTTGCATGAACCACATGTAAAGAGCGTTTTCCATCTTTGAACAATCACCAACGCTTAATGTTTTACGCTTTCCTGGCCCAGATTTTATCGTCTTCCCGTGGTCACCTATGCTTTTTGTCATAAGATCGTGTATAGCAGCACGCCCAATACCACATGTTTTCTCCACTATGTTACTTCTTTAAAATATCCATTTTATCTTTCAAGTCTAGTATCTTGAGTTTTTTGTTTATTTAACATATTTAACTACACACTATTTTTACTTTAAAGAAACAGGTAAACTATATACAACGAAGAGACAAAGACTGTATAGTGATAGCCTTTAAAACAGATAAATGGTCAGCTAAAGAATGATTAAATAAAAGATAAGACTAAATGTTCACAACAAAAATAAACTAGGTTTCTCCTTCAAGAGAAAAAATATCTAGTTAATTCAGAGCACTAATAGGCAGTATTTAAAAAAAAACAATAAAGATAATAAATGACGCACGTGCACGTGATAAGTTTTGAGGTGAGACTGCTAGACGACTGACTTCGCGGCGATGGAGCGCATAGGCGTATAAGGCGAGGGAGGCGCGGGCGGAGGGTGCCGGATTATTGCTCAATTGATACTCTGCCCCGTGGGGTTCCAGGTTAGAATTTCACCACCCCATATCATCAAAAGAAGCAGCGCCTTCAAAAGAACTGCTAACTTTCACTGCGATCCCCAATACGCCTGCCAAGCGTGGGGATTATGGCAAATACCCCCTTAATAGGGGAGGCTGTGTTCAGCATTGGACGATCCGACAGTTACAGTGCAGTACAGATACTCTCAATTTCATGGCGTCTAGAAGCTTGTTGTTTTAAATTTTCTCAAAATAGCTGTTTCGTTTTTTAACACAATGGTAAAAAGGATCCTTTCGTCCCATTGCTAAAACTAATATAATAATACAAAAGATGTAGTTACTTAAATAACAATACATAAGAATATTATGGACAACAGAAAACTCTAGCTTGTTATTTAAAAAAATACTGATATGATCAAAACTCTGTGGTCGCACTATAAACTTGCATCTAAGAGTCTCGCGTACGGAACGTCGGAGCTCGGCAAAACGAACACAGGTCCTACCTCGATGGGCGCTCGCGCCGTACTGATCGCCTCGCTGTTTGTTTGTTTAGGGAGGACAGAGATGCTGGCTACCGCCTGTGCGGTCGTCCAGCTCCACCGGGTTTTGGGCGAGGGCCTGGCCCTACAATAGCCCGAGAGGGAGAAGTGCCGAAGGCACTTCTCCCTCTCGGGCTATGACTATGAGACGGGCGTAGAAGGCGAAAAGCGCCTTCTACCTCCGTCTCCTGCGGACGCCGAAAACGTGCCGCTACTATAGGAGGGGTTGGCAGCGAGCTCAAGGGCACCACTGTGGTTCAAACCTCGGCTTGTCTCGCTGTCGAGAGACATGGGGGGGATCGGAGCAAAATGCCTCTGTGCAACTGCAGTGTTGCACAATTGGGCCCTACTGAATAAAACTCTTTGACTATTTGGAGAAGATCGCCTCGCGCTTGTACATTTCAATTTATGCTAATTTAGAGTTACATTAAATATGTTTTCGTGTCTAACATAGCAGAGTTAATATTACAATTATTTGAGATCATGTTAATTGAAGAATGTATTTTCTTTTGGTATAATATCTGTTTGGAATTACACTTTAATTTACGCAATAAATCGTGTTAAACTGCTGATATAATTCGTAGAAATTGGCGCACGAACTTTATTTTTTTTCTATAAGGATGATTAATTATTGATATTCTGGTACATTATGTATTGTTGATATGGGTGAATTATAGCTTATTTTTAAAGTTAATTTGATGATTTTTTATACAAGAAATGGAACTCTGAAGTTGGCTATGTGTACCATAATTCGTAAAACAAGGTGCGGGAGATTGGTCACTACAAAATAATTAAAGTTATGTTGGTAAATGTAGTACATCACTCGGAATTAGAACAGATTATTCTATTTTTATCAATTATTCAATAAATTGTAGATATTTTCTGTGATAGTAAATTAAGCGCTTAAAATCTTAGATTACGCGCGTTAACGTTAACGTGAAATGCCTCTTAACAAGCTTTAGGCTTGCGGCTTCTCCCTCGTCGCCCGTCAATAAGGTTATTTTATGTTCCATCGGGAACTATTCAGTGAATCGAGATGAAAAGTATCCTAATGTAATTAACACTAATATATTAAATGCAAAAGTTTGTGAGTGAGAATGTGACTACTTTATTCAGGGAACAAAACAGTTTTGGGATGATATTAAAGAATCCATCGAAGCTCTATAAACACCTCAGAATGATCAAACCGCACGTCTTAGTAACATCTAACGACGATATGGTCACATGTCTCCAATAGACAAAAATGTCTCTGACGTTGAATCAAGACTTCAATTCAATAAACAATTTACGATAGGTCTATGGTCTATCACAGGGCAGGGTTGGGGTCTTATTATTAATAAGGGATGATGACTAATAATTACTTCCTTAAATATGTGAGCGACAATATTGTCAGCTTAGCGCCAAAGTAACGTCTGGGTCGTAGGCATTGAGATATTATTACTAGTACCATATCTCAATGGTCGTAGGTATATTACTCGTATATAGCCGACGCTGCAGCGAATTATGGGCGTTCTGATTAATTCCCAGAAACCGTCAGTAGGCATATGTTTGTATTTTACTATTTAAGTCTATTGAACAACGAGCACATAAACTTATAGCATCATATTGTACCATTCCTCGTCGTGATTAGCCTCCCAAAGGCAATAGTGCCTATTAAAAGTTTAAAGCATTATTGTCATTTTGCCCAGTGGCATCGTAGTCCGTACGGATTGGTGGACTGAATGCAATTTTTATTCAAAAGCCGGCATTCATGATTTTTTTCAGATGTAAACATGATTAGCGTTTTCCAAAATATTCAGGATAAAGCAAAGCGTGGGCAATGTAGCACTGAATCTCAGCGAATATCATATTTAAAATGAAGTGTTACATATTAATTTTTTGAAGTGTTACAGTTTCCGAACTTAGATACTCGTATTTGTTAGGCCTAGGCAATTCACGGTTTATCGGTGCTATTTTTTATCTGTTCTGTATCTGAATAGATCTTAACTGCAAAATAAAACAAATATAGAAAAAAAATTACAAAGAATTAGTAACATAATAAAAAAAACATATGATTTTGATTTTTGTAAATTTTAAAATGCAGGGGGTAAAAATGAGACGCCAAAATTTTGATCTAAAATAGACCTGAACTTAGGGGTTTCACTAATAATTTATCAACATTAGATTTTATTTATAACACACCTATGTCATTAAAATAAAAGATGCATAATCTATCATTTTTATTTATACCGATTCATATATATTCATTTGAATAAATAATAATATAAATGAGGTGATATTTATTTGAATATCTCCTTATTACACGACTGCCCAAAAAAGGAGAGTTATGTTTTCAGGGTTCATGTATGTATGTATGTTTGTGAGTTTCTTTATTCCACCATAACTTCTAAACGGCTTGATCGATTTTTATGCAAGAGATATCGTTAGATTCCTCTTGATAACCCAAGTGACACGAGGTACATAAAAAAAATTGAAAAACAAACTGGCGGATTTTAGACCCAATATTGTGAGGTAAAAAATTTTTTAATCAATACTTGTTTACAATTAGATATACAATTGAGAATCGGTGAGTCCAGTGACAGCGAGTGTCGAGGACGTCCAAGGTTCATGTCCTGGTGTGGGCTTAGTCTCGCATATTAGCGAAAGCCCCCTCAACTAGGAATATCTTCCATTAAGCACCAAACGGGATGTTCCGGCTGTTAACCATTTGAAAACCAGGCTCCATTTTAGGCTAAGTCTGCGATAAACTATTTTTTTTTGTAAGCAGCTGAGTGGAATTAGCAATGGGCTGCCGTGCCGCAGGTCCATGGTTCGATCTCACTGCCAGATTGAGCTTCACCGCATGGTGGAAGGGCATTTAGCGAATGCTCGCCTAGCTACCCTCGATTAGAAAATCTGTCGCTAAGCACCTCACAGCATGTTCCTACAGCAGTCCTTGAGAGCCATCTAATTAAAGACATGAGACTTAATAACTGCATGTCTCATGATCGCGATTACAGAGCAGTTCGTCTGTTCAGTTGTAGATCTGTTATAGGCAGAGATTACCTGGTGCGAGTTCCGTCACAATGCAATGGAAAAAACGAACGAAAAAAAAACATTATCTCTTACTATCACATAGTGCTGAGTGCCCCTGGGTTCCGTGTTAGTAAACGGGATCCTATTACTTTTTGTTTTTTCTCTATCGTATTGGGTTGAGCTCACAGTGATACGTCGGCAAACGTATGACGAGCAGAGAGTTGAAATACTTAGAGTTGTTATATCCGAACACCACTGCTCTAAAAGCTTACTAGAATTTACCTATGTACATACACGCACATCTATAAGCAGTTTGTAATGAAAAGGAAAGAACGTTCAAATATTATGCCTCATATCTGTTGTTAGAAAGAGATAAATAAGCAATTCGTGTTACCACCGAACCGCCACGAGACGTTCCGATCACCATTATGCTGCATCTCTCTCACTCTCTCACACCAAACGATACACATATCTCGCTCATCCATTTCATTGAGATTCGTTCCAAAGATAAAACAAAATAACGATATTTTCTATTTCAACAATAAAAGCAATAATTACGCGTGAAATGAAACAGTTTTCTTATCTCTCACAGTGCCTGTATAATTGGTGCAGAGTTTAAAGACACAAGGAAGGTGTATTGTCCACAGATTATTCCGAAAAAACACGATTAGCGGCGATGTATTCACCGGACGCTCGGAGGTGCTAGACTGGTAGTGACTCAGGCGATTACCCTGAATTCGTCTAGTAAATATGGAGGGCAAACAACTGATCTACAGGTAAAAAATCTTAGATGACGAGACGATTTGTTGACTAAGCTATAACATTCTTTCAAAACGATTTTTGTTTTGCTTACTCTAATTCAAAAGTTGCAACTTTAGTATTGATTCGTTACAAGCAATATTTTTCGACGCGTAGGTAGTCGAAGACCACTGAATGTACCTACATGTAACTACAGAGTTCGTGTGGAACGGACTTTATGTTGATTACGTGGACCAATAACACGCAGTAAAATTTTCAGTATTCGTTCGTTAAAAAAAAACAGACTATAGTACGTAACCCCAGCTGTGTGAGATTAACTCACGCTTTAGGGGGTGTCTTTTACACGTTCACACTTTTTTCTTGTAGCTATGTCAGATATATAGGTTTTCTTTGGCCACTATCTCACCAGTTGGTATATGGGGGCTAACAGCGTGTTTAACAGAAAAAAGATTAGTAGGACATGATGAATCAAAGTTGTTCGTTTTTATTTGTGATTTTTTTATTCGTTAGTACATATATCATTTCTGTATATTCTTTTATCCGCTATACCTTTATTAACATAATATTACGAGCTATATACTACATTGGCGGGTTCCGCCGGCTCTGCAACGGCAATTTAACAACATATAATTTAAAAAAAAAGTATTCTATAGCCTATATTCATCAGGGATAATAAATTCTAATGCTGAAAGAATATTTGAACTCGAACCAGTATGTAGTTTTTAAGTTTATTCTTTATATACAGAAATCTTTCCTATCATTTTATATTATTAGTGTAGAATACAGCTACTACTATCATTGTATAGCATTTAGGCAACCTACAAGTCTTTGCAGACTCACAGGCAAGCCAAATGCTCCAGCCAATTAACGTTGTTATAGAAATATCTTAATTATTCAAGTCTTATAATACATAAAAAAATAAATTCCTCCTCAACTAAGATTGTACAGCAAAATTGATAACCTGCCCTCATACAATGAGCTTTATAATCCATAATCCAACATGTGCTTTACACATGTGCAACCATTATAAATTGGTATAGCTCGGAGCCGCGCCGCACCCGCCTCGCTCCGCCGCTGTTTTTATTTTAAATACTAGAAATGGAACGGATAGCAGTTTGGCCGGATACCTTATACCGGATATTCGGCCAACCACGTGGCCGAATAGCCGAATATCCGGCCGCCGGATATTCGGTGCATCTTAGCCGTTTGATGCATCGCACACACATACTTGCGTAGGTGGCGCGCGAACGATCGAGTGGACTCGTTTCGATTAGAGTATTTTCGTTGATGAGCGAAGTTAGCAATTGTTTCATCCAACGTCTTATTGTGTTGATTGCAGTGCAAACAAGTGCGTGATCGTCTTAGGTTATTATTTTATTTGTACTCTTGTTAATTGAAGTATATTCTCTAATTCTTAAAGATTTAGCAATGAGCAATGGCATCGGTGAAGATTAAATCGCCTTTATGGGAATACTTAGATATAAACAGTGAAAATAATAAGTTATTAATAAGTAATAATTAATTCATTTTCTTTCTATTATATTTATTTACTATTTTGTGATTAAAAAATTTACAACTAAAACTTATACTTCTTAAGTGAACTAAGACTAATTAAATAAAGCAAATAAATGACTTAATTTTTTTTTTTATCCAGTATGTTTTTATTTCGGAGGGATGCCTATCCGTACGAATAGTAGTTAGTTATCCGGTATCCGGCCGAATAGTATTAAGGCAGCCGGATAGGCCGGGATACCGGATATCCTTTTCATCACTATTAAATACAGACCGCATAGTTTTTTAGGTACCTTAAAGACAAGCAAGTTTTATGATAAAACTAACGGATGCACTGACGACTTCATCCTATCTCGAAAACTACTTAATAAATTGCCATTTAAAGTCTCATATATTATTTATAATAATCTATTTAGGTACGAGTATTTAGCATATACTTCAACTATATTACTTCTACTTCAATAAGTAACGCCACACAGTAGTTTATTCTACATATAAATTTATAGCATCAAAAATATATCAACTGGTATGGAAAGTTCGTTATACAAGTGAAAAAGCATAATGATAGATAGTTAGATAATACAAATTATTTGATAACACTTTCCTACTTCCTATTCCTATATTGTTTTTTTTTTTTTGCTTGACAGTTGCATCCGGTAACGTCCTATTACATACTACACCTTAAACAATGAAGCGGCTCACTGTAGCGTTGATTACAGAATGGGCGCGAATCCCACAAGATATTCAGATTATTTTGAAGTACGTATGCCACGTCGTTGTCAAGCTGTGATTAAGGTTTATGGGGGTCGTCACGCGTTACTAAAAGCCAATTTATCATCAGTTTTTCGCCAGAAACTATTTTTTTTTATAACTAATAAAATACAAAACGATTAGTGTTTGGTTTTTTTTTATTTTTTATTTTATGCCTGATTGGTTAACCTTTGACCAATGTCTCACCTGATGGTAAGTGTTGATGTGGTCGACGATGTTGTTCAGACTAACCTAGAATTACTGGGTCTCAAGGACAGCTGCCGGAATACACCGTATCGTGCTTGGCGACAGATTTTTTACTTGAGGGTGGTAGCTAGCCAGGCGGGCATTCGCAAAATGCCCTACCACCATGCTATAACGACTGCCATCCTAAAACATCAACCGAGACCAACAGCTTGACGTGCCCTCCGAAGCACGGAAGCGCTCAGTAGTAATGCCACTAGCGGTCACCCATCCAAGTTGTGACCGCGGTAGATGTTGCTTAACTTAGCTGATTTTATTTATTACCCAAAATCCACAGACCTTAACATAAAACAACAAATTCTTATTAGCATATCTTATGGCCAATAAATAATTTACATTTTGTAAAATAGATTTTATAAAACAGTCATAGATACCCAACATGCTTACTAATAACATAAAATGATTAAAGTGTAAAAATACCTACACTTATATAAGATAACGTGCATTTCTATACCAATGTTGTAAACGAAAAAATACTCGAGAATATAGTGCAATACAAATCATAATAATACATATAAGTGACATACTCGTATTTTATTAATATATATAATAATCGTGTAAGAATTTAGTATGGATGCATTTACTGAAAACCATCCTTCTCTAACAATTTAAATATTTCTTTCTTAAAAGTTTCCTTGCTGCAATGGAATATATCACATGAGTCGAATTCCTTGTTATACGTTTTTTGTAAGCTATCTATTATAGAATACTGCGCGTAATTCGTGGAAGAGTGCGAGACAGCAAACAACTTTGTGTGTCTTGTTCGAGACTTTGGTGTACAGAATCGCAATACCTTATCAGTAAGTTCAGTACAATCTAGATATGCATTGCATAGACTATGAAGAAATGCCATGTCTATAAATTTGAGGCGATTTTGAAGGCTAGTGATGTTATGATATTTGTATGATTCGATATACATAGTTATCAGAATAACTATGTTCTTTATAATTTAAATATTTGACAAATTTATGTTGAATGCATTCTTGGTTATTAATATATATTATGTAACGTGAGTTCCAAATAGTACAACAGTATTCTAGGATACTTCTGACGTACGAAAAATAGAGCAATTTTATACAAGCAGTATCATGAAAGGGTTTACTAACGCGTTTGATGAATCAAAGGCTTTTAAACGATTTATTGATAATCATGTCCATATGTTCGGAGAAAGTTAATTTTGCATCTAATAATAACCCTAAATCTCTAACTACCTCAACTTTTTTAATATTGACTTTACTTATTTGAAAATTGAAAGTAATAGGATTTCGCTTTCTAGTAAAGGAGACTGAGTAACACTTTAATACAATTGACACCTAGGTATATGATTTAAAGCGTAATACTCTCCAGGTCGATCAAAGATCTGTTAAGAATGGCTAAGCAAACTTCGTTACGAGCGCTTCAATTTGTGTTTGTAGTAAATCAAAGTTAACAAGGTATAAAATAACTTTAAATTTATTTCAAACCTAATTGTAGCTTAAACAATAGAAAGGACCAAAATCTTGTTTCTCTAATTGTGCATTGAGCAGTATATACGTAGAACCTTCGCTCACCGAACCCGTCTAGTCAAGACGGGAAATCTCGAAAACACTACGAAGCTGAAACTTGGCAAGTAGGTAGTTTAGAGGTAGGAGACCGTCAGCTTATCTGTTCGGAAATACTTTACCTAGCAGCTGGTTCCATAATGTGGCAATGCGAGGTAGAAAATGCCGTGAAAATCGCTAGGCGCACTTCTAGACGTCGAACTTAATAGTAGGAGACGTCAGCTTACAGAAGGTTTAATGACAGGATCAAGGGGAAAAGTCGGCGCTTCAATTATTTATGAAAGTTCTGTTTTGTTTATCGTGAAATATTGCAATCAGTTTTGTGACATATTATTGAAAAGTTATAAACGAAGATTTTCATGATAGGGACGAATTAAGGGAAACGAATAGGGATCAAAAACTATATGTACTATTAGGACTTTTTTTCTTATATAACTTATTTTTTCTAAAAATGTGAAAATAAGAACTCCATACAATAATATTTTTCGGAATATTTTACATAATCTTTCTTAATATACAAATTTCCTGAGCTTGAAATCTTGGTATTTAAAATATGATGACAATATTTTTGAATCTAAAGCGCTATGAATACACTTCCCTTAAGCTGTGGTATGACTGCTGTGTTTGCTACGACCCGCAGGTCGTTGTCCTGGGGTTATCTTGTCATATGTACACATTTTGATATTATCTAATCTCAAAACTAGGATGGTTCATTTTTTTATGGCTACGCCTAATTAATCATGTTAACCATGTTTCTTTTTGTGATGATAAACTCCTACATTCACTCCAACATTTAAAAAAATACCCACATTTATTGAAATCAATTGTCGTTAAAGATTTAAACCGCGCTAAAAAAAGCGATCCTTGCCTACGCCCGAAATAATTGCTCTCTTCTATGGTAAACAATAAATCGCGTAAATAAATATCCAGATCGCTTAGAACGAAATCATGTTTCTTTTATGGAATTGTAATGGAAAGCGCACGAAGCCTATCTGATGTTAAGCGGTAACCTCTGCCTATAATAGATGTACTGCGTCCATTACCCTGTGACAGTACTGTTATTAAGTCTCGTGTGTGTGTAATTTAAGGCCCTTGGGTACGTCAAATTCGTACTTTCTAAAGCGAACTCCTCCGTAACCGCTGAAGTTGAAGACTTGAAAAAAATATATTTTATGGATGAATTCAAGTACAACATTTGCAACATATGATTTTACGGTATTACTATTACTTTTGCCTTAAAAAAAATTCAAACTACATACTATTTCTTAACTTATATGGCGAACTCCTTCTAAACGGCTACGATTATTGAAAAATAAATTGTACCATTAAATTTCTAGATTGTTATACTACAATTATAACATAGCATTTGTAAATCCATTGATATTTTCCTAAGAAAATGTCGAATTATTCAGATTCAGAACGCTTGCGGTTCCGAGGTGCTCTGCGCGGACGCGGGCGGCAGTGTTGCGCAAGCGTTGGCACGGGGAGGCTGTGTCGCTCGTAGCTCCGCTCGCGCTTTCGACTGAAAACGATCTTGTCTTTGTATTAGTGCATTGACACGCGAGATTCGTAGCTGTGTGCGTGCAATGATTCGCTCGCTGCAGAGGGCCAACTTGATTGCGACGTGAAGTATGCGCGGTGACGCTTTATTATTGGTATTTTGTAGACAAATTTTATTCGAATTGTCTCACACATGAAAAGAATCAAAACTTGAAATTGACAATGTTGTGGGTAAATTACAATGGGCGGCCTTATCAATAAGATCAATGAAAAGTTTTATAATATATGTACAAAATTAATTAGTAATGTCTATAACGCTCTCATGTTATAACTGGTTAACTAAAGATAATATATTTTTTTATATTATGGTAAATAGTTTCCGGCTTTAGTAATTTGTAGGGTACAAAATGGTTCTCTACTACATTTAGAGTTTGTATGGGGCTACATACATCTTTTGGAGTTCTAAGCTTTTCTTGATAATTGTATTAGGTGTTTTGATATAGGTTAATTAATACTACATAAAGATAACGTCTGCCAAGTGAAGATGGATAACGTATCTCGAAAATAGTGAGAGATAGGTAAGGGAGATTAGCACCGTGGGGTGCCGGGTTAGAATTGCACCTCCCCATATAATCCCGTGGGTGTCGTAAGAGGCGATTAAGGGAAAACTACTGGAAGGTGGGCAGCCACGTGGGGTGCCGGGTTAGAATTGCACCTCCCCATATCATCCCATGGGTGTCGTCAGAAGCGTCTAAGGGAAAACTACTTAAAGGGGGGCAGCAGCGCCTTCAAAAGAACTGCCAACTTACATTGCGATCCCCAAGACGTCTGCCAAGTGTGGGGATTATGGCAAATACCCCCTTAAAAAGTGAGGCTGTGTTCAGCAGTGGACGAACTGACTGTTACAGTTACAGTACTGAAAATCGATATATAGGTTTTTCTATGACGTCTGCCAAGTGAAGAAAGTTACTCCAATTTGGCTGAAATTCAAAATCTAGGTAGTTCTAGACGTCTTTATTCCGAATTTGGTATTTATTTTTCGATGACGTCTGCCAAGTGAAGAAAGTTACTCCGATTTGGCTGAAATTCAAACTCTAAGTAGTTCTGGACGTCTTTATTCCGAATTTTGAACGTATTTTTCTATGACGTCTGCCAAGTGTGGAAAGTTACTCCAATTTGGATGAAATTCAAAATCTAGGTAGTTCTGGACGTCTTTATTCCGAATTTGGAATGTATTTTACGATCTGTCTGCCAAGTAAAAAAAGTTGCTCCGATTTGGCTAATAATCGAAATCAAGGTTTTTCTGGACGTCTTTTTTCCAAATTTGAAATTATTTTTTCGACGACATCTGCCAAGTGAAGAAAGTAACTCTGATTTAGCTGAAATTGAAAATCTAGGTTGTTCTGGACATCGTCATTCTGAATAAAGAATTAATTTTTTGAAGACGTCTGCCAGGTGAAAAAAGTTACTCCTATTTGGCTGTAAATCGATATCTAGGTTTTTCTGGACGTTTTTGTTCAATATTTGGCATACATTTTTCGACATCTGCTAGGTGAGGAAAGTCACTCCAATTTGGCTAACATTCAAAAACGTCCAGAACTACCTAGTTCTGGACGTTTTTATTCCGAATTTGGAATTTATTTTTCGATGACGTCTGCCGTGGGAAGTAAGTTACTCTGAATTGGCTGAAAATCAATATCTAAGTTTTTCTGGACGTCCTTATTCCAAATTAGGAATTTATATTCCGATGACGTCTGCCAAGTGAAAAAGTTCCTCCGATTTTGCTGAAAATCGATATCTAGGTTGTGCTGTGCGTCATTATTAATAATTTTATCTATGTCGTCTGCCAAGTGAAGAAAAATACTCAGAATTGACTAAAAATGGATATCTAGGTTGTTTTAGACGTTATTATTCCAAATTTAGAATTTGTTTACGATGACGTATGCCCAGTAGATAAAGTAACTTCGATTTAGCTGAAAAGATCGATCGTCTAGAACAACCTAGATATCGATCTAGGTTGTTCTAGACGTCTTAATTCCAAATCTAGAATTTATTGAACAATGACGTCGGCCAAGTGGAAAAAGTTACTTTGATTTGGCTACAAATCGATACTTATCTTGGTTTTCCTGGACGCTTTTCTATTCGTACTATCGATCTTAATTGTTATTAACTTGTTGTGAAGTGCGTGAATCCCTCTAGGGTGAGTTCCTTATTTATTATTGTTATTTCATAGTGCTGACTAAAACCTATGTAACGTAAACAGCTGTGCTGCCCTACCGCGCTAGACTGTGGGTTTTAAAATGTGAGTCGCTGGTATCAGTACCACGATCGTGTCGGCGCGGCTTGGCAACAGTTGGCTGAGGAATATCAGCTATTGTTGCGGAAGGAGGGACGACTCGTCGACTCGCCGTCCGCATACAGGCCGATCGTGTTGCTGGATGACACGGGCAAGCTGCTGGAGAGGGTGCTAGCGTCTCGTGTCATCCGGCACCTGGAGAGAACTGGGCCTGGAGAGACCCAGATGAAGTATCTGGGTCTCATCCTGGACGGGAGGTGGGCTTTTGGAGCCCACTTTGCACGGTTGGCCCCAAAAGTTGTGGGAGCTGCGGCTGCCTTGGGGAGGCTTCTGCCTAACGTGGGTGGCCCTAACGCCAACTGTCGACGTCTATATTCCGGAGTTATCCGGAGTATGGCCCTATACGGGGCACCTGTCTGGGTGGACGCCCTCAACCGCGACAACAAGACCCTGCTGCGACGTCCGCAGCGGGTTGTCGCGACGAGGGCGATACGTGGATACCGGACGGTGTCCTGGACGGCAGCCTGCGTGTTAGCGAGTGATCCCCCTTGGGAGCTTCAAGCGGAAATCCTCGCTGAAGTGTACTACTTCGTGGCGGCGAGGAGATCCCGCGGTGAGCCCCCATCGTGGGAGGAGGTAACACGCATGCGACGCCAGGCAAGGGCCACCTTGTTGCGGCGGTGGACGGAGGACCTGGCTCCACCGGTGCCTGGGCAGTGGACGGTGGAGGCCATCCGCCCGGTCCTTCAGAGGTGGGTGAGGCGGCCGTTTGGGTCGCTGACCTTCCGACTGGTGCAGATTATTTCCGGACATGGATGTTTCGGGAAGTACCTGCACCAGATCGCCAGACGGGAGGCGACCCCAGCCTGCCACGAGTGTGGGGCGCTAGAGGATACGGCGCTCCATACGCTGGAGGTGTGTGCCGCATGGGGCCCGCAGTGCCACACGCTTTCAGCTCTCATAGGAGGGGATCTCTCTCTGCCGAGCGTTGTAAACGCTATGCTCGGCGGAGAGAGATCGTGGCAGGCGGTGGTCTCCTTCTGCGAAGCGGTAATGGTGCAGAAGGAGGCCGCGGAGTGGGTCAGGGAGGATAATGTCCATGCTGCCCCGCTCCGGCGCAGACGAACGGGAGCGAGGAGGCGGCAGTTCGCCCGCCTCCTCCCTTCTCCGTAGTGGGGTCACTGGGGGAGAGTTGAGGGACTCTCCACCAGCTAGCACGGCCCCACACGTTTGAGGGGTGGCCTTGGTGAGCCGGGTCGCCCCTTCATAGGCGCAGAGGCCCGATCGAGTTTTGGCCTACCGCTGGGGCAAGATAGTGACTGCTAACGCGACCCTATCTTGCCCCACCTCGGCGGAGGACTGCTCACGGGGGGGTTTTAGTGGGTTCAAGTCCCACACATCCCCTTCCACCACCCCCATGGTGGAGGGGTAGTGCGAAGGAATTTCCCCCCTCAAAAAAAAAAAAAAAGAAAAAGGAATATCAGCTACTAAGCCGGTGTCTTCCTTCCAGGATTCCACTTCACTGATTTAATCCGAGGACGGGTGTTTCGAGCACTCACTACCGAGATCCAGAACTATCAGCTGACGCCAAGACCGCCACATCTGGGACCTGGATCACGTGTACTATCAGGCCAGTGTCTCCCTCCGATCTATGTAACTTCAGTAGAACTGTGCGGCTGTGCAACCTGATAAGGCTTGGCCTAATAAACTTTTCAAACCTACTCCCTGAGTTTACCTACCTACCTGCTGGCCGTGGGATGATTAGCAGTTCCCTATCACCGCAGTACGATAAGAGTAGGAAAATTATGATTACTTATCAAAGACGCACGAATTAACATCAAAATAATATTTTGACTAACCTCGACGTTTCGATCAAGTTACATTGACCGTGGTCACGAGTAGACTGAAGAAGCGGGTGTCATCGTCTTGAGGAGCGGCGGGAGCGATTTAAATCTACCCCGCTTGGTTTTCGTTAATGTAATTTAGAAACATGAGTTTAGTTCACGAAAGTTTAAAGAAAAGTACTTATAAATCAATTATTCAAATCTCCTAATAAATGAGAAAGTATAACGGTTACCTTTTCACGATGGAACCAATCTTTACAATATAGCTGTAGATAAATTGCCCATATTATTATTTCCTAGACAAGAAATTATTCATCTCATATCTCGTACCCGGAAAGTAGTGTTTGTTTGATGCGAGTAGCGGGTGGAAGACTGCTTCCCACCTATGGGCGGGAAAATCTAAAGGTAAATATTTCCTTCTCAAGGGCCGACATGTCCAATAGCACAAACGTTGGCCATTTTGTATTTTTGCGTACGACACAGTCGTCCCTATCCCTTTTTTCAATGTATTTTCGCCATTATACAAATCTTCCTTTTATATCGTCGTTTTTAAACGAGTAAACCCGCGTCGGCTATAATCTCATTTATAAGGAGATTTGAATAAACGATTAATTATTATAATTTTCTTACTCTTATCCGATATATCTTAGCGTTTTAAAGATACGTCATCTATCTTTACTTAGCAAACGTCATTGCAAAATGAAATCCAAATGTAGAATAATGACGCCCAGCACAACCTAGATATCGGAGTAACTTTCTTCCCTTGACAGACGCCATTAAAAAAATAAATCTTAATTCGGAATAATGACGCCCAGCACAACCTAGATATCGATTTTCAGCCAAATTGAAGTAGTTTTTCTCTTGGCAGACGTCATCGGAAGTAAATTCCAAATTTGGAATAAGGACGCCCCGAAAAACCTAGATATCGATTTTTAGCCAAATCTTAGTAACTTTTCTCACTAGGCAGACGTCATCGAAAAATAAATTCCAAATTTGGAATAAAAACGTCCAGAATAATAAACAATAATATAAATCTTTATTTAAGCCAATAACACTTTTTCCAAATCTTGTATTGCTGGTGGTCTTCACACTTCGACGTTGAAGTTTGTATCGTTAAGACCTTAATTGATAGCTGTACAGTGCACAGTTGACTTCAGTACAATTTTTCACGCAAAATAGTTATAAACATAAATTTAACTTACAAATTATCCATAAAATAACATCTTGTTCAGTTTCATACATTTTTTTTTATAAATTATCCACACAGGTGGTATTTATATTTTAACTAAATTTGTGTTATTTACGTGTTTGTATGTATGATGCTATATGGTGATATATAAACTGAAAAATTCAGGACTTGATTATATAAATATGTTTTAATAAAAGGGCTAAATCTTCTTGCAAAAGTTGTACGAATGACAGGTTATTTTAATTGGAAAACTCGTTTATGTAGCATATTACTAAAATTTGCAGATTTTTTAAAGAGTCTGTGTGCGAACTGAAAACAACCTAGATATCGATTTTCAGCCAAATCGAAGTACATTTTTCACTTGGCAGACGTCAACGTAAAACAAATTCTTAACATGGAATAATAACGTCTACAACAACCTAGATATCAATTTTCAGTCAAACCGTAGCATTTTTCTTCACTTGGCAGATGACATTGAAAAAATAATTCCAAATTCGGAATAATGACTCTCAGCACAGCCCAAATATCGAGTATCAGACAAATCTGAGTAACTTTCTTCACTCGGCAGATGACATTGAAAAATAAAGAAAAGGAATAAAGACGTCCAGAACAACCTAGGTAGGTACACTATACATTTTCATTTGACGATTGATCTCAGTCGCAGTTGCAATTGCGGATACTCACTAGAATCGTACGGTAGGAATATAAAGTGCCATGTTACCGGAGCGCATCGCGCATCTGCATATTCTTTGACCGTTATATTTGTGCAGCGAGCGCGGAACGTATGCGGCGATGCGCGAGTAAAGTAAGCTCGATTAGATCCAGATGCTCAAGGCCATTGGCGACTCTAATCGCCTTAATGGATCTCAACGACTACTTTCGCAACACACTGTCAGATGCTTGGCGACAGATTTTCTACTTCAGGCGGCGAACATACACAAAATGCTTAAGCCGGCGAGGCGTGGGGATCGTATCGTGAATATGCGGTATAGCAGTCCATTGCTATTACCGCTTGGCAATCATTGCTTCAAAAAGTGATGTCATTCATGACATTACATTAGCCATTGTTACTAGTCATCAAGTCAGTGAGCCACCTAAATAAAATATTAAAATAAAAATTAACTTATTAAATTTGTTCCCATTATAGATATTTGTTCTCATAAATATGACATTGTATAATCAATCTAAAATGTACTCGTAAATAGTTAATTCATCTTAGGAACAAAAAGGAACGTTCCCTGTAATCAATACTTTACTAAAATTGTTTATGGAAATTGATATTGAATGCCAAAATTGTGATTTTAAAAGGAAGGAGCTCTGCGCCGCCTAAAGTGAAGTGCTCGTAGCGAAGTTTGCTTAGCCATTCTGAACCGATCAGCAAAGTTAAGCAACGTCCGGCGCGGTCATAAGTTGGATGGGTGAACGCTAGTCACATTAGGTACTACTGAGCGCTTCCGTGCTTCGGAGGGCACGTTAAACCGACGGTCCCAGTTATTGTTTTAGGATGGCAGTCGTTATATCATGGTGGTAGAGCATTTTGCGAATGCCCACCTGGCTAGCTACAACCCTCAAGTAGATAATCTGTCGCCAAGCACCTAACGGTGTGTTCCGGTAGCTGTCTTTGAGAGCCAGTAATTCTAGGTTAGCCTGAACAACATCATCGACCACATCATCACTTATCATCAGGTGAGATAGTAGTAAAATACTAACCTATCAAATTAAAATAACAGTTGTCTTTAAGCAAGATCAGAGTGAACAACTCAGGTATAAAATTACTTGCATTATTTTATATAGAATATAGATGTAGACTCGGTTTATTGCTACGTATTTTGATTTGTTTATAAATCAAATCTTTAATGTATAATTACTGCTATTGCTTTAAATATAAAGTTAATTGCAAGAAGTAAATTGTGCTTCATATGATTCAGTTTTAAATAACCTTAGTACTAATCAGTTAATTGATACCGAAATAAACAGTATCAATAACTGTACTATGGACTATAATAATAAATAAATAAATCTTTATTTCAGATAACAGACACAACAAATAAATTTTAAAATGTACGGACCCATAGAACATAAATACCTTAATCTAAAATATGTATATCAAAAATTATATTATTCCGTGACACTACATAACATGGTGACTCTGTTTCCTCTCCCTGAACAACCGGTATACCACCCCTGCAGGCCAAAAGTCCGGTGTCAGGAACATCTTGGATTGAGCTGCTGGGACCTGATGGGTATAAGACTTATAGTCCGTGACCCTATTCTGCTCCAACCGCATCAATCTCAGTGAGATTTGCTCCTCACACCGGCCCTTCAGTCTCTCCCGGACGTAACGCAGGATATCTTCCCCTTTAGTCTCCTTGTCCAGTCGAGAAAGGTATATTTTAACGGTAGGTGCTACGACCCATAGGGTAAAGGTCGTAGCAATAACTGTGCCGCGATAATTGCAGCTTTTCCGAGGTTGACGGCTCTTCTTTTTTACAAGGGTGAACCCATTGTCATCCTGAACAGCACGGGGTACAGCACGCTGTACATCCACAAACTGTCTCTGTGTTGATTGTGTTCTATGTCTGAAATAAATGAATTGAATTGAATAATGTTATTATATTTATTAGACTATCACACAATTCATACCCCGGCACGAACCATAAAAGTATGCTAAAGAACCGTAGGAATAAAGTAAGGTCAGATCAACAAAAAATGTCCACAAACGGACACAAAATACATAATTAGGATATCCTAAGCGTTCGTTTAATAGCTTACTAAGCCGTTCATAACAGATCAACTAAGTTAAGCTACGGTCGCTGCGGTTATGACTTTGAAGAGTGACCGCTAGCGGCATTACTACAGAGCGCTTCCGTGCTTCGCAGGGCACGTTAAGCCGTCGATCCCGGTTGAGAATAGCAGTCGTAATAGCATGCTAATAGGGTATTATACGAATGCCCGCCTGGCTAGCTACCACCTTCAAGTAGAAAATCTGTCGCCAAGCACCTAACGGTGTGTTCCGGCAGCTATAGTTTATTAATAAAAACAATTTCGACCACATCATCATTTACTATATAAGGCTTTATAATGGTCAAAGGCTAGCCAATGAGCTATAAATAAAAAAAACTTACAGAAGGAATTGGATTGACATCTTATCTTAAATTAATATAAGAATAAATAAATAAATGTTCTGAAGACAATAACATGTTGAAATAAGAACGTATATTAATATTTTTACTTTTCCCAGCTTCTCGCTCAAAGATTTCTAGGATTTGGTGTCGCTAAAAATTGTAAATAAGAAAGACGTCACATTATCTTGGTATCCATTAAGTTACGTTATCCCTCGTCATGATTGATCTGTTGTGATATTTCGTCGAGAATTCGAGAGTCAGTCACTGCGCGAGAATTGCCCTCCTGCCAACGGTACCGATCGTTGATGTCGATCGTTCGGATGAAATCGTTTCGTATAAACTTCGTGTCCGGTATGTGTTTCGAACTTCAAGTGTTGAGTTCAAATGTGTGGTTCCTCCAAGGCCTTATCATTGTTTTCTTTTAAGCTTTTTGCTAATCTACCATTTTATTATGATTGATTTCTTAATATTTTAGTATGTCAAAACCAGATGGTTTCATGAATTACATACTCGTGCTATCTCAGTGAAACTAAATACCTGCACAATGGCATATGCTTTTCTAATTAGATGGAAAGTAATTTGATCGTGAGGGGCGTATATACCGTCATTACGCCCCCTTTTATTCGCTGTAAGTAATTTGTTCGTGTTAAAATCAGTGCGTAGCTAATTTTCGAGAGATCAACACATGGATCATGACCAAACTACTTGTGTTTGCTATTTTTCTTGTGAATCAATTTACAAGTCAGAATTGTGAAGTTTATTTGGACAGACCAAAGATTAAGACTTCCGATGGAGATCTTATTTTAGAGCCAGCCTACAATAAAAATATATTTTTACGTCCTAATGGACCTAAGTCAGCTGTTTTTGTTGGTGAAGTAGATGTTCTTAACATAAAATCAAAACCAGATATTGTTGATACATTGACAGTTCCAAACAACAACATCCAAGAATTATTAAATGGACCGAATGGAATACTGCAAAGATTGTATAAGCTTGAAAGTAAAACTTTAACTGTACCAGATGAATTGCCTTCCAACATATCTATACTTTGGAGAAAAGTCAATAACCTCCATAGAAAATTAAATAACCTTCAAGCACAATATAATAATCTGAGAAAAGATGAATGTCAGTCTAGCCCATGCCAACACGGAGGTACCTGCTTAAATTTATTAAATGGCTATCGATGCTTATGTCCAACAGCTTGGGAAGGACAAGATTGTGATCTAGATGTAAATGAATGTCGAAACTTTGCCGGCACAGATCTCGGATGTCAAAATGGGGCGACTTGTATTAATAAACCAGGATACTACGAATGCCTTTGTCGATCTGGTTGGTTTGGATTACACTGTACAAGAAAAGCAAAAGATTGCTCCGGTGGCGATTTTGAAATGTGTGGACACGGGACGTGTTTGAAAGTCGACTCAGGGGAAGGAGTAACTTGTTTATGTCATCAAGGATGGACCACAAACGGAACTGGTGTTGCGTGTTTAACGGACGTAAATGAATGTGATTCTCGGCTAGGTGGTGGCTGTTCAGTGAACCCAAAAGTAGAGTGCGTTAATCTTCCAGGATCATTTCAATGTGGGCGATGTCCACCAGGATACGAGGGTGATGGATTTACCTGTGCTGATATCAATGAATGCACTTCCCTACCCAATGGAGGTTGCAGTCCCATGGTAGCGTGTCATAACACTATCGGCTCAAGATTGTGCGGACCATGTCCTCCTGGTTATCAAGGTGATGGTATAACTTGTTCTTGGCGAGGATCGTGCAGTGTAAATCATGGCGGTTGTCATCCGTCTGCACAATGCGTGGAGAGTTTGTCAATGGGACCCACAGCACAATGTGTATGCCCTGAAGGGATGGATGGAGATGGTGTTGGATTACATGGATGTTATTTTTCTACAAACAATGAGTCAAAAACCTGTGCAAATAACCCATGTGGCAGTCACGGACAGTGCCACTTACTTCGTTCAGGATACACATGCATTTGTCTAAGAGGATATGGTGGTTCACACTGTGATGTTCCGATAAATTCGTGTGCTGTCAACCCTTGTCGTAATGGTGGCATCTGCAGACTAGATGACAGCACGGATGCTGGATTCAGGTGTGAGTGCACTGCCCAATACTCCGGCCCTCTTTGTCAAGTTTTGTCCAAATCTTGTGGTGGAGTTCTAGATGCTGAAGAAGGTAGTATATACTATCCTTTATCCAACACAACGTATAATCACAATTCTAGGTGCGCTTGGGTCATTCATACTGTGCCTAGCAAAGTTATAAATGTTACATTTAGTAAATTTAGTTTAGAAAATGGGATCGAATGTTCAAATGACTTCCTTCAAATTCATGACGGCCGTAGCTCTGCCAGTCAGTTATTAGGTAGGTTTTGTGGCAATACACTTCCGTTGGGTGGCAATATAATATCAAGTCATAATAATATATATTTTTGGTTTAGGTCAGATCCCACTATATCTAAAGAAGGATTTGCATTACATTGGACAAGTATCGATCCAGTTTGTGGTGGAGAAGTTGATGCCACAGCTCATGGTCACATTAGCTCTCCCGGCTCGCCTGGAAAGTATCCACCAAATCGTGACTGTTATTGGCATTTAAAAACCACTTATGGAAAGAAAATACAGTTACATTTTTTCGCTTTAGACATCGAAAATCATGTAAATTGTAGCTTCGATTATTTATCAATTTATGATGGGCTACGAGAGTCTGACCCACTGCTCAGCAAGTATTGTAACTCAAGTCAACCAGCACCGGTGCTATCGGCAGGTTCTGAAATGTTAATTCATTTTCATTCTGACGCTTACGGGTCTGGTAATGGTTTTCAAATAGCGTACGCTCCTGCTCCTGGAGTACCAGGATGTGGCGGATACTTCACATCAGATAGAGGAGAAATTACCGCCCCCTCGTATAACGGCGCATACTTGAGTGATTTGATATGTGAATATAAGATCAAAACTAGTGCTGATACTAAAGTAAGACTAGAATTCAAACAATTTCATCTTGAAAAGTCTCTCAGGTGTAGATTCGATTATTTGAAAATTTATGATGGTTCATCCGAAGATTCACCTCTCGTAGGGAAATTTTGTGGTACTACATTTCCGAAGTTTTATGTTGCTACATCAAACTCGATTTTCATCAGATTTAAAAGCGATGTTACGGTTTCTAGTGAAGGTTTTAAAATATCATATGAAGCCGTCTGTCAAAAAAGTTTTCGAGGTGACAGCGGAGTAATACAGTCACCAGGATATCCATTTGGATACCCTGAAAACAAAGTTTGTGAATATATTATAAGCACAATCCCCGGTAAAGCAATCCAATTAAGGTTTCAAGATTTTGACATTGAAGATAACAGATACTTTAATTGTGAATATGATAATGTTGAAATCAGAGACGGTGCAGATTCAAACGCCACCCTTTTAGGTAGGTACTGTGGAGGCTCAGATCATATACCACCTGTACAGTTATCCACACATAACTTCATGTATATTAAATTTAATTCTGATATGAGTATCTCAGGAACTGGTTTTTATGCAAATTACACAACTGTCGTTACGGAGTGTGGTGGAATTTATAGAGAATTAACAGGTCTTATCAATCACCCGTCAGATGATAGTTCTACATATAAAAATGACCAATCATGTACTTGGATTTTAATTGCACCAGAGGGTATGCACATTAAGTTAACATGGCATCGATTTGAAATTGAAAGTATGCCATCGTGTGATAGTGATTATTTGGAACTTCTTGAGATTGATGTTAATAATAACGACACTAATAGTATAGGCAAATTTTGTGGAACTAAAGCTCCACCTGCGCTAACTACTTTCACTAATCGACTCGATATAAAATTTAAATCAGACAACACCGTTAGATCATCTGGGTTTTCTTTGTCATACACATTCTTAGATGAAAAATCTCACTGTGGTGGTAATTACTACAGGAGTCACGGTTTTATTTATTCTCCGGGTTGGCCACGTAGATATGAACGGAATCGGGATTGTACATGGGTTGTGACGGTTCCTGTTGGGCAACAAATCAGACTCAATATATCCCGTTTTGATTTAGAGCGTCCTATACGAGGCAAATGCAATCATGGAGATTATCTGGAGGTAAGGAATGGGGCATCTCAGAATTCTCCATTGATGGCTCAATATTGTGGAAATTTTCAAACAAAACTTATAACCTCCTTATCTAACACTTTGCATCTACATTTTCATTCTGACTACTATTTAACCGGCAACGGTTTCCAATTAGAATGGGATGGATCGGTGTTTGGCTGTGGTGGTACTTTGACAAGTTCTGCGGGATCTATATCATCTCCAAATTACCCTGATAGTTATAATGAAAATGCAGAATGTTTTTATAAGATCGTGACAAACCACGGATCTCGGATACGTATATCTTTTACAGATTTGGATCTAGAGCGAACGTCAAGTTGCACTGATGATTACATAGAAATTTTTAATGGCAGAGATCCAGATGCAACTAGTTTTGGGAAACATTGTTTTATGTCCGCTGAACTTAACAATATTCAAACAACAAGTAATTATGCGTTCATTAAATTTCGTTCCGATTCTTATATAGGTGGAAAAGGATTTTCGTTAAATTATTTTACAGTGTGTAATAATAACTTAACTGGTAGGTACGGTGTGATTGAAAGTCCAGATTTCCCGAATACTTATCCGCTAAACTTGGACTGCTTATGGAATATTAATGTTCCTAAAGGAAATAGAATTAACGTAACATTTACGAATTTTGACGTTATTACAAATGTGAGGCGTAATATCTGGCGTCATCGCAAGATTGCAAGTAATATTAGAGAATGTGGTCAAGACTATTTGCAATGGAAAGAAAATACGGAAACTAAATACAGTGATAAACTTTGTGGAATGGCGCTACCTCCCATGATCTCTACGAAAAGCAATTCATTGCAAATAAAGTTTTCTACAGGTGGATTTACCGTAGGAACCGGTTTTCGTTTAGAATGGTTAAGTTTTGGATGCGGCGGGCATATTCAAAAACGTTATGGTACGATTACACTTGACAGTAATATCGCCACTACTCAGGAGTTAGAGTGCGAATGGTTGATTGAAACTCCCATCGGCACAAGCGTTACGTTGCTGATTTCGGACCTATATTTAACAGAAACCCCGAACTGTACTGTTGATGCTGTTGAAATTTATAATGGCCAAAATACTGACTACCCTCTGTTGACAAGAATTTGTAATCGTCACATATCATCTGTATCAGCTACTTCAAATTTCATGCTTGTAAAATTCGTGAAACGATCCTTATTAAAAGGGGTATATTTAGTGTCATCTTTTAATGCTCCAAAATCTTCTTGTGGTGGAAACATACAGTCGCTATCGGGATTTATATATTCAAAAAACTACCCCAAAAATTATGATGATAACTTAGACTGCGCTTGGACAATATCAGTACCTAAAAATCATCGTATAGAAATGAATATAATGGATTTAGATTTATATTCTAATGAACACGAATATACTTATGGATTACTAAACGACTGTGACGATTCCATCAAGATATTTGATAGCCAAAACCTGTTAGACAATTATACGACAATAATTTGCCCGCAATCCAAACTTAGACAAATAACGACAAATAACAATAAAGTTAAGCTGCAGTTTACATCTGACGGCTATGGCAATGCAAAAGGATTCAAAGCTAATTTTAGTGTTACATGTGGAGCTTCCATTACGGCCATCAACGATGGTATAATATCAAATGAACACTATATTGGTGGTTCCAACAAAAGTTGTACATGGACCATCCGTGCAGCACAACCAGACCAAAAAATTTCTCTTACAATAACACATTTATTTTTACCAAAAAAAAGTTATCTTAGAAGTAACACAACTTGTTGGCCTTCATTCCTACGAGTTTATGACGGTGATAATGTTGATGCTCCACTTATCAATGAATATTGTGGAAAACACACCCCTCCAATGCTTGTAAGTCGTGGAAGTGCCGTCACCGTCTTACTTGGAAGTTATGACAGTATTATTGTTGGAAGTTTTTCAGCTCATTATTCATCTTTAAGTGAAGCTTGTGGTGGGATACTTACCTCTGAGGAAGGAACTATAGCGTCTCCTAATTATCCTCGATTATATCCCATAGGAGCTAATTGTGAATGGACACTAAGCACTTCTCCGGGTAATAAAGTTTATGTAGTTTTCGAACAGTTTGAGCTTGAATACTCTGAAAGGTGTAATGAAGACTATCTAGAAATCCGTCAAGATAATGGTGCTGGACAACTTTTAGGCGTTTATTGTGGCAACGAAATACCTACAAACACAACTACAGCATCAAGATTATACATTAAATTTCACAGTAATGATAAAAATAGTGGTAAAGGATTTTTAATTCATTACGGTTTTCTGCATGGGAACGAGCTGATAAATACCGAAAGTGGTGAAATTGCTTCTCCCTTATATCCACAGTTGTACCACGGTGCTGCGATTTATTCGTGGCGAATCGAATCAAGTGGTCAAGATGGTTTATTTATAAGTATCGATAACTTAGAAATCCCATCGTATCGAGAAGCTTGTACCAATGATTTATCCATTTACGATGGATACGATGACACAGCACCGCTTTTATCTCAACTTTGTGGGAAGTTAACGTCTCCAGTTGAAGTTCTGCAAACATCTTCTAATATGGCGTACATAAAATTATCACTGGATGACTCTAATTCTGGTAGTCAGTTTCATTTGACATGGTCAAAAAATAACAGAAACACAGAAAGCATAATTGAAGAACAAATTAATTGTGGCTCTAATTATACCGAACTTGTAGAACCTGGTAATTTTAGTATTTTTACGTCGCCAAATTTTCCAGAAAACTATGATAATGATTTGCTTTGTGAATGGACTTTTGAAGCTGCGAATAGTCGACATTTAAGTGTAAAATTTGCGGAGTTTGAGCTTGAAGAATCTAGTCGCTGTTTTGCTGATTACGTAAATATTTATTCTGCTGATACTCTAGGACATTGGCGACCAATTAAAGAAAGTATTTGTGAAACACAATCAGCTCTTCAAGAAATCAACTTAAGTAAATATGTAAAAATAAAGTTTAAGACCGACTCTACAGTATCAAATAAAGGTTTCCGTGGTCTAGTCAGCTCAGAATGTGGAGGAACCATCAGTGATCTATCAGGAGTAGTTGGACCAACCTGGGATGACATTCGTATTGGCACTACTATGATTTCTTTAGTGAAATGTGAATGGATCATTAAAGTTCGTCCAGGAAGAGTTATAGATTTCCAATTTACTCATTTTAATATTAGTAGTATAGATGATAATTGTTTTTCATCAGTAACCTTAAGAAATGGGGATTCAGTGGAAGCACCGCTCTTAGCAGGTGGAAAATATTGCGGATTTTCACATGAAACCAGGACGCCCTTCACTACATCGAGCAATTCCTTGTTTATCTCTTATGTTACTGATTTCAGAAGATACACAATTACTCCTAGAATTCTACAGAACTTTAAAATTCACTATGAGGAAAAAGGTGTTGAATGTGGCACTACATCAGCATTAAATGTCCATGAGCAGAGCTGGGAAGTTATCCAATCACCAAACTATCCATTAGTACCGGTTCCATTTTCTGAATGTATTTGGGTATTTACTGGACCTCCGGGCGAAATTTTACGGATAGATTTTATAGACAGATTTGATTTGGATAATATTGACGGTTGTAGTACCGAATTTGTTGAGATTCGTGATGGTTTGTCTAATCTGTCTCCGATATTAGGACGTTATTGTGGTGATAATCCAGGTACCATCAAAACTACTAATAATGCTGTGTATTTGAGATATTTAACTCAACTTTCTGAACCACGGGTTGGATTCAAAGCAAATGTATCTATTGATATATGTGGTGGCACAATAGTTGCTGAAAAGGGAGAAATTAAATCACCAGGCTACCCTCACACAAATTTCATGCCTTATGGTTCTATCTGTATGTGGCACATAAGAGGAGAACCGAGATTAGTTTTCAAGATTACACCAATAGATATCGACTTGCCAGAATCGGAATCACCGTGTGCAACAAAAGTGACTATCGAAGAAAATGTTCCAGGTAATAATGCTACTGCCATATTACGTGAATTTTGTGACGCAAGCGAAAATGAAAAGTCTACAGAAACTTCAACGAATGAATTTATAATCAAGTTTTACGCAGGAAAACCAAGTGAATGGACTCAAGGCATTCAGAGCAGAGGCTTCCGATTTACTTTTGATTCATCAAGACCGACATGTGGTGGACCAGTAAGTACTCCAGAAGGTTATCTCACTACTCCGGGATATCCTTTAGGAACGGTTTTGAGATATTGCAGTTGGTATATAGCGGTTCCGGATAAAACCCGAAGGATACGACTTGAACTTATTGACGCAGACGAAGATAAACATACAATTGGCATATATAATGATAATTCAGTTCAGTCTTCAATTCAGTCAATACCGGGACCTGGTTACGTACCTTCAGTACGTGTTTATGAATCTTCGGGCAATAAAATGACACTTTTCTTGTGGTTAAACCCCATGGCCACAAGACATAGATTTAAAGCAAAATTTTGTTCAAATGAAGCTGCTCTTTGCGGTGGCGATTTAAATGGAATATCTGGAGAACTATCATCTCCAAACATTGAACGATCGTATGCGTGCGAATGGTACTACAATAATAAAAAATCAGTAACAGTTGAAAATATGGAATACAATTCTATACTGATAACTGCAAGTGTTAATTCTTCTGTTGCACGAAACCATTGTCGATATTCGGATCCACAATTAAAAATCAAATCTTCAGTATTAGTAGATGGCATATTATTTTATCGCAATCTTTGTGGATCTACGGCATCAACGTTTACAATACCGTCATCAGCGATAGATATAAAAGCGACCAAGGGGAACCAAACATCTTTGTATTTCCATTTAGAATGGAAAAGTCAGCCTTGTGGTGGCATCATAAACGTAGGCGAAAATCCTGTGAATATTATAAATATTCCTGACAACATTAATGATACATTAGACTGTGCTTGGATTCTTAAAATGCCCTACAACAGTAGGATGGAGCTCAAAATGGAGGGATCCTTTCAATACAACTGTGATGACGAATATATAAAGATAGGTCAAAGCCTATCTAAATATGCCCCTACCATAGGCGATTACTGTAAAGGCAAAACATTAGACGACCCAATAGTTAATAATTTTAGAAACATGTATATACAGTACCACATAAAAACTACTAATTCATCTAGTATAAGGCTTATGGCAAAAACAGTTAAAGGTCAATGCGGTGGAAAACTTTCTACATATCGACCTGTATTTTCATCCCCAAATTATCCTAAAAATTATGAACCCAACCAAGAATGTTCATGGTTTATAACCGCAGATTTGGGAAGCAGAGTATCATTGGCTTTTATTGACCGATTTGTTGTAGAAGACCGACCCAATTGCACTAAAGATGTTGTTATTATTTACGATTGGAAAAACGACGCTTACGATGAAATTGCCAGGTTATGTGGACGGCAAATACCGCAATCTTATAATTCTACATACAATAAAATGAAAGTTGTCTTACGTACGGATGCGACTACTAATATGGATGGATTTAAAGCTAAATGGACCTCTATATGTGGTGGAAATTACTTGGCATCAGACAAAAATCAATTTTTATTCAGCCCAGGATTTCCATTTGGGTACCCTTCAATGGCAGATTGCTTGTATACAATATCTGCTCCAGATGATCAAAAAGTGTTCATTAAATTTATAGAATTTGAGCTAGAAGGAACGTTTCCAGATTGCAAATATGACAATATTACTATATCTGGAGAAGATGATGTAAATTATAACTATCTGTTTGAATTGTATTGCGGTAGTCAGTTACCGAAGGTCATTAGTAACTATCATAAAATTCATATAGCGTTTAAATCGGATCGATTCGTTCAAAGAAAAGGATTTAAACTTTCGTATCAGATATTTGAATGCGGTGGACAGGTAAAAGCACCGACTGAATTGTCATCACATCACGGTGACGTTTATGACTCAAACCTGAATTGTACGTGGTTCATTCAAGCGCCTGCGGATAAATTAGTGGTACTTAAATTTTGGTATATTGATTTGGAAAGTCATTATAATTGTTTCAACGATTATATAGCACTTTATGAAGGTCTCTTAATAGATGATGACAAGAGATTAGCTTTAATGTGTGGCCACGTAAATTCTACCACAATATTGAGAAGTCATGGTAATACAGCGCTGCTACAATTTGTTTCTGATCAAAGCTACAGCTTCAAAGGCTTTAAAGTTGAAGTATCATTTACTTACAAAGAATCTGTTGGATGTGGAGGTCACATTGATCTAGCATCGTCATCCACAAAAACATTAAAGTCACCTCTCTTCAACAACAACATGGTGTACGAAAATTACTTAGATTGCTACTGGTCAATTAGATCGCCACGGGATACAACTGTCAAAATTGAATTTCCTGCGTTTCATATATCACCATGTTTAAATGTTAATCAGACAGCAATAGGCATTAGTAAATGTGATTGTGACTTGGTCGAAATAAGAGATGGTTTAAACCCAGATAGTTTTGTAATAGGAAAATACTGTGGACATACTTATCCCCCGGCACTGTTTTCCTCGGGTAACGTTATGAGTGTTCGACTTTCAACAGACGGTGAATTGGTTAGTTCTGGTTTCGAAGCTCGATTAACGACACAACGCTCTATATGTGGACAATCACGGTTTACATTAAGCGACAAAGTGATTCGTATAAAATCGCCAAGTTTTGAAAGGGGTATGATTCCTCGAGGAATTCATTGCGTCTATTACATCGACACAAATCATCGTAGTAGTGATGCTGTTGTCCGATTTTCAATTCTTAAATTAGACTTGGAGCCACCTTACGACCAAAGTGGAACAAAAATATGTAACAAAGACAAAATAATAATTTTAGCCAACAATCCTGTTTCGCAAAACGTTTCTGTTGGAAAAGATTATATCATGAATCAAGAAACAGATTTATTCATTTATAACAATTATAATTACTATACTGATGAAAATAGTTTGCCCCGAAGAATAGAATACTGCGGGTCTATTGAATCTTCAGATATCTTTCTTACTGGAAGTATGACTTTGACACTGATTACTGCGCCTGAATCAGATTCGGATTTAATTCATAGTGGTTTTGACATTGAAGTAGGATTTGCTGGATTCTGTGGTAGAAACTACACGGGTACCCAGGGAAAGGTTCAAACAACATACCATAATATCGATGACGACAGGACATCGCATGATTGCTTTACTTTAATTACCGCACCTGAGAACCATACAATATCAGCATATTTTATATCCGTTAATCCAGACTTTTGGAATGATGTCTTATTCCTCAATATATACGATGGTAATAGTACCTCTTCGGAAAAATTGATGTCTATAAGAAAAGTTTATGAAACTACTATACCCATTTTTTCTACGGGCCGGTATATGTTGTTGCATAACCATGCAGACGACAGTAATCACATATCTTTTGATATGAATTATGTTACTACAGATAAAGGTAGAGGGTGTGGTGGTAAACTACAAAATGAGCTTGGTAGAATAACTAGTCCCATGTATCCCAACATCTATCGACAGAAATCAACTTGTGAGTGGGAGCTAGAAACCCCCATAGGGACGCGTTTGAAATTACATTTCGAAACATTTGATTTGGGAATAACTTGCGAGCAGAATTATTTACAACTGGTGAATAGAAACGGGCTTGTGCTTTCCTCATTCTGTTCAGAACGACCGGCTGATTTCACAAGCACAGACAACTTTGTTAAAATTGTCTTCGTCACTACCATGAATAATGGTGGTCCAGGATGGGTAGCAGACTTTGTAGGTATAATTTAAATTTGATATGTAAAACGTTATAAGATACGGATTATATGTGTTCATAAATTTTGGTTAAATTTAATCATACGAAACTGTACCTATACATAGTCTTAAACTATTTATTATGAAAGTGTCTTTATTTAAAACAAACGTCATGTTTCTTTGACTGTGGTGTTATTTTCTCAACATAGGTACAGTTTGATTATTTCAAATGGGCCCAGATGGTAAAATAACATGAGGAATGAGCGAAAAATCCCAAAAGTGTTCCAATGTCGATTTTAATAAGAACTAAAACTGCATTAAGTAAAAATGAAGACTTTAGTTACAGGTTTAACTCCCAAATTACATAATTGCACAAGTCAAACGCAGTTTTTGTTACATATTTTTTTAACGCTCACTTGCCCCTAACGGACCCCTAGCAGAGATTTTATGTCAAGGGTTTTTTAATATATTCGATTATATTAAATTTGGCCAACTTTCTGCTGTCCAGATGTTTTTACCACCCATACTACGAAATGATTTATTATCATTTCGTTACATGACATGAAACTGTTGTTGTGCAAAGGTTTATACACATAATTCCTTTTGCAAATTCTTTTGCACCATCCCAAATATAATGCGAGCCATCAAGAATAATTTGAAGAGAAAAATATAAACTGACCTGGACCAAAATGCTTGATGCATTTGAGTTCAGGGCAGTTTCTCTTCTTCTGTATGTGATAATTTAAAGAAGTTGTGGCTATATGTTCAAGCCTTTTGAGGTCCATTACACTTTAATGACCTCGACCTGAAGAATTATTTATTTTTAATTGTTTGCGTTGGAAGACGTTTTTCTGTGTTAGTTTTTTCCCATAAAAAAGTAAAAGTTAAGTTGACTTAGTTTTTTCCCTAAACCAACAAATTTCGACTGTAAAATAAATTCGAGATGTTTTTATAAGCAGTAATGTGATTAAATAGTTTTTTACTTCAAATGCTCGTAAAGTTCAGTTCTTGTTACTTTGTTAGCGGACTATAACGGTTTTTAAGCACATGTGAGTAAACATAATTATTTTATTTTAAATTGTTCAAAGAGGTTCAGTTTGTAATGTAGGTATATCTTGTAAGAGGTTTGCCTGTGTCTTTCATATAACACCGATAGATCAGGGGTATTTTTAAAGGCCCAGATATATTTATTGCAGAAACAATGACACTCAAAATAGAACATTGTTCAAATTTTAGGTTAAATTTTAATAAAAGATTATCATTGTGTAAAACTGGTTCATTTCCTCCATGCATAAAAACCCCTTTTTTAGCCTCGACCCCAATATCATGTTAAACTTTAAAATGGCATAGTTAAAATAACTTATTTTATGCACTCGTACAATCTAATATTGGTCATCAAAATTTTACCTTTGTTTTATATTTTGAGGCCAAAACTTTTTTAGGGATCCACACTGGGTATACGATCATCCAAATCGGTTACAGCTTACACAAACGAATTCTTCTTTAGATCTTCCATTCCATTTAGCGATCCGGGCCCAGTAAACTTAAGACTAATTTTATGTTGGTGTTTTTGGTTTCTTCTGATTCAGCTGTGAAAAGATCATGAAGTTTTATCACTTAAATATCATATAACTATTTATGTTTTGGGATAATCCAATGTGTTAGGTAACCATTATTTTGTTAAATATACTGATTCTATACGCTTCTTGAACGAGCTAAGTTCAGAATGTACATGGTAATTATTTTATTATAAATATGCACCATATATTATATTTAATTATAGTTTCATTGCAATTGTCATAAGGCCCGTACAGTCCTCAAATTTGAATAAAAACTGACTTTAAAAGCGATCTACTCTCTCAAGAGGCAATCAAAAAACTGTGAAAACATAGTTCGAATCGTAAGATCCAGACTAAATTTCCGGTAGCGCCAAAAATCGAAAAAAAACTTGTTTGCGAAATGAAGTTTCAATAAGTGGCGGAACCGGCGATTACCATAACTTACATTTGCGGTGTGCGGTGATATTAGCCTTATTTCAACATTGGTTTGTTTGATATTGTATTGGCTGGCGACTAGCTTCTTATTTGGCGATTATAAGGGCCTTAAGGCTTTTTATTGTTTTTTATTGGTTAGAACTGGACAGTACAATAATTGGTCTTTTTGTGTTTTTTTTTGTGTTTTGTATTCTTACTCTTATGTGACATTTTGATGACATAAACTTATAAGGATATGGTACTTATGTAACAAGTAAAGTTTTTTGTGTATGCCTGATTTTTTTATTTTGACCTTAGACATAATAATATATTTAAGTGTATTTAATGTTCGTCCTTTTTATTCTGTGATGTTGGTGGGAAGAGGAGCGTGACATGGCCAACTAATACGCGATTAAAGTCGCGGGCAGAAGATAGTTAATAATAAAGTAGTCATATAAAACAATCCTGACTTAGAAACATTCCCACAATTACTTTATAGATATAAGCGTTCTTCAGATCTCGTATGCGCTTATCTTATTGAACTTTGGCATCGTTACCGCCTTTTGAGTATGAACTTTTATCACAGCGAAAGCGTTCATTCACATTGATGGTGACGCACTCTTTCGTAGATAACTCTAGAAATTATTTAAATATATGAATTAAAATCGATCCGTGAAATATTAAGGTGTATATAATGCTTTGATCTGCCCCTATATTACAACTTTGTTGCATTATTATATACTTATTTCATATAAATTACAAAAAGGTAAACTAACAGTTTGCAATTAATTATCAGTACAATTTAACCTATGCTCGTAAGTGGCGTGCCTTGCTTTCTGCTTCTATCGTCGTGCGTCCCTATATTTGCGATATTAACAACAGTTTGGTGAAAAGTATCCAATCGCCCGAAATAAACTCTTAGGCCTAATTTCACCATACCATGTTTGTTTACGCTAAATCAGGCATTAGCTAATGGGTCATTAAAAATAACAGAGCTGTTAAATCAGTCTACGTTCTATGAAGTTAACTGAATTAATCATCCATTAACAGTTGGTGGGACACTCGGTTCAGTTAACAGTCCGTTAAAAGGATTAACAAGGCGTCAAATAAATAACAGAGTATGGTGAAACTAGGCCTAAAACTAAGAAACTATATGAAGGAACCATCAAGTTGGTGGACGAACGGAATGTGGTGATACCACAGAATAAAATGGATGTGATCTTCAGCTTATTCGAGTAGCTAATGTCGAACTACGGCTAGTTCAATAGACGAATTTCGAAGGCACTGCGACACGACACGACTTGCTGCGTACCTTGAATACAAAATTCTAGAGATCGCAATCGAGCATCACCAATGCTCCAAAGTGTTCGCAAAAAAGTATCAATAGGGCAAAGGCAAATGACTTTCGTTGTAAACATAATTATTTTAGTAAATAATATTATCCTATGTAGTACATGTTAAATGAAATGAAATGAACATTATTTATTCAAGACAGAATTTATTGTTAACGTATTACGATGTAATTTTATTAATTATTCCCAATTTAAACCTATTATTCCCTCAATTAAATACTAATGTTAGTTATTTGTTTAAAACCTGGGTTTGCAATCATTAAAGATAAAAAATATCAGACTTGTGGAAAGTGTGATAAATTCGTGGAAGGGCATTTTGCGAATACCCGCCTGGCTAGCTAAAACCTTCAAGTAAAAAATCTGTCGCCAAGCCGTCTGCACCATACAAATATGGTGGGCAGACCGATGGACGAACTGTAGTGAGCTCAGTGGAACAGAGTTGTTCTAGCAATCTAGCAAGTTAATACAGTTCAACATTAAAAGATATGAAAAACTGAAGCTAAACTGCTGAACTTGTAGAAATCCTTGTTAATTCAAACATTTTGAGTTCACATGTCCATGAGCCGACTTTCACAAATTACTTATGTCATATTATGTTTTAATGTTAGCGATTAGTTACGTTAATAAAAAAATAATTTCATTTTAGTGTTATATGTTGCATATTTAGGGCTGCCATCCGTCCGGGATTCCCGTCCTAGTTAGTCCGGATTTGTCCTAGTTTAGAGAGCGCCCGGAGGGCGTTGCATGGGACACTTTTGTGCCAGGGGAATCCGGTTTGATTGAAAGATAAGCAATTAGTTTAAACAAATCTGAGTTAAAAAATCATTCGTAAGCTGCATACAAGTTAACTTCAACGCTGCAAAATCTACAACAACAGAACGTCCCCCGCGCGCGCCGTTCCCACCATAAATAACTGCCGCCGATCCCTCACAGTTTTGCCGTTTTGGCGCATTTTGCGCTAGATCTAAAACCTTTAATTTTTTCTCATAATCGTACGCTAAAAACATCTAGTGAAATCTGGCGTAAAACATGATAATCTTGATATTAGTTGGCAACCCAAGTTATATTGTGAGTTATTTCGCTAGTCTTGCGTGAGTCTCGGCAATGGACGAAGGAGAAAAACTCACTAAACAGATGCATTTCGTCACAAGTGACGAATTGCACTGCGCCCGTCATCTTCAGACATAGTTGGTAAGTCTCATGTGCATGTAATTTCACTGGCTCTCGAGGACTGCTGGCGGAACACACCGTTAGGTACTTGGCGACAGATTTTCTTCTTGAGGGTGGTCATTTCACGGTGGCATTCGCAAAATGCCCTTCCACCATACGGTGAAGCTCAAGCCCGCGGCGGGATTCGAATCATGCACCTGCTGCGCGTCAGTCCATAGCCAATGCCACTGAGCCATTCACTGCTTCAAGGACTTAACATTTTTTTGATACAATGTAGCTTGTAGTTTTTTTTGTAGTTATCTGATTACATTAAAAAAATATAATTTTATGCCAAATCACCAGATTACCTAATAATTACCTCAGAAGAGTAAATAATTGTGTTTGTAACACTGTGGTTTTTTCGCAAAGAAGCTGTATAAACGAAAAATTTAAAACTACAATGCTTTCATGGGTGTCTAGGAAGAAAAATCAATTTCACATAAATGTCCGGGTATTCAAAGATTTTGTCCGGTGTCAGTAGTTAATTTGATGGCAACCACCCAATGCATATTGGATGAATTGGGTCAGTCGCCCACAATAATGGTCATCATTTGCAATAGTTGCAATCATTAGGTCATCTGGGTTATAAGCATATTGGCGAATACTATTGTATTTTTCCAAACAGTATCTGATAACTACCAAAGGTGAAGAAGTTTCAAGGGGTTCGAATTACACACCGAAGGCTGGCTGGCATATAGTAGACAGCCGCTAGTTTTTCAAATCTGTAGCGCTCAATGAAACCAATTTATATGGATATAGGAGATACAAATACATACAGACTATTATGGATATACAACTCTAAAGTGTCATGTTGGCGACATATTTGGAGAATAAAAAGTGAAAACAATAAGTATATACGAGTATTTTTAAATTAACTAATTATTCGATTACTTGGAAACATTTTGTTAAAAAGCTTACATACTAATAAACACACCTGTGTTTAGCAGATAGATAGCAGAGCAGAACGAAGATGGTGACACTGCACTGCGATCGTCGCTTCAAGACGTTCGTTCTTATGTCTCCTTTACCCCGTAATTGCAGTCGCTACAGTGCCCTTCACACCGAAGTGACCGCTGCAGTGGGCGACTTGTCCGTTTAATTATTACAAAACATAAAAAAACGCTTCCTGATTATCTTAGTAACGACATTGAGATATTAATATATTAAGTAAACACCGACTACTAAACAAATAAATGAAACAATAGCTTTCTCGGTCATGTGATGTGATAGACAGTTGATACCAGTGAATAGCCAAGCCGACGACCGCCCGTCGGCCTTCCGTCCTGCGCATCCGCTGATAACTCGGCCGATCTAAACGACGACACCGCGACACAAGTTACAAAATGAGGCACTCACTACCCATAAGTTAAAACTGACAATCATGTCATGCCTAACGTAATGCTGCTAAATGTTGAGAGACAATGTTCAGGGCATATCGTTCGTAACCGCGTTTGAAGTATTGACTATCAGTGCTATGTGCTGTGTGTATCCCTGTGGGGCGCCGGGCTAGAATTACAACCTTTTACAGTTTTAGTTGCATCTTTTCTCTCCTTGCTATGCACCCGTTCAATTCACGATACGACAACATTTTCTCTATAGAAAAAAATACCGATCTAAGCTCGAATTGCCTTTTTTACCATCCAAATTTCATTTGATTCGGGCATTATTAGACATTACTTCACTTCTTGTATAACAAATATCATTTTGAAGGAATTCAATTAAGTTAGAATATTACCCGATTGTTTTTAGGGTTTTTACCCAAAGGGTAAAAACGGGACCCTATTACTGAGACTTCGCTGTCCGTCTGTCCGTCCGTCCGTCCGTCGGTCTGTCACGAGGCTGTATCTCAAGAACGGTGATAGCTAGACAGTTGAAATTTTCACAGATGATGTATGTCTATTGCCACTATAACAACAAATACGCTATAAAAATAAAATAAAATAAATATTTAAGGGGGCTCCCATACAACAAACTTGATTTTTTACCGTTTCTTGCTCGATACTAATAACGGTGACAGGTAGACGTTTTGACTATTCACAGAATATTTAGTTTTATGTTGTCTTTAAATATAATTAATTAAAATAAAATAAATAATTAAGTTGGCTCCCATACAATAAAAGAGGTTTTCGTCGTTTATTTGTAATGGTACGGAACCCTTCGTGCGCGAGTCCCACTCACACTTGGCCGGTTTTTTTTTTTTGTATTATTCAAGTGATTTTCGATGCGCGTGTCGCTCCACCACCTAGGCTCAGCTAGGTAACAACATTCATGCCAAAATGCGTGTGTATTTTTCTGTTGTGTAAATAATAATATGAGGATACCTGTATTTAAATCAATTATTGTTGTTTTTTTATGCCTGATAGGTTAGCCTTTGACCACTATCTCACCTGATGGTAAGTGATGATGTGGTCGAGGATGTTGTTCAGACTAACCTAGAGTTACTGGCTCTCAAGGACAGCTGCCGGAACACACCGTTAGGTGCTTGGCGACAGATTTTTCAACTTGAGGGTGGTAGCTAGCCAGGCGTGCATTTGCAAAGTGCCCTACCACCATGCTGTAACGACTGCTATCCTAAGACAACAACCGGGACCGACGGCTTAACGTGCCCTCCGAAGCAAGGAAGCGCTCAGTAGTAAGGTCACCAGCGGTCACCCATCCAAGTCATGACCGCGGCGGACGATCGATTCAGAATGGCTAAGCAGACTTGGCTACGAGGGCTTCAAAAAAGTGGACCTTCTACCACATCACCTTTAGCATCATCACAACATGAGACGATTCCTAAATATTTATGTTTTCGAGAATCCGTAACAAAGTAAAGTTGTAAAAAATAACAACTTTGTCGGCTGCCATTTTTTTACTATAAGTACTAAAATATCTTTACTGTACAGTGTACTTAATAAAATCAAAATGATGATACCCCATGTACTAGGGTGCATAAAAAATAATCGATTTTTCGCCTACCTTTTTATGTACATATTGGGAAGAAATGTAAAAAAATGTTATTGCGCCTCTTTCATCTTTAGTTCAAATTATCTACACAAAATATGAAAATTTTAGGTATTTTACTCATTCCGTTTTCGACGTTCGGATGTACATATGTAAGGAGAGACAGACAGACAGAGAGCAATGTCTTATAGATTGATGAAACAAGGGTACAAAACCCTAAAAACTGTTTCATCAACAGCCGAATGACAGCCACCGCAATAATAGCCCCTCCGCGAATTAGGGGGGATTGCAGTATCCCCACGCTTGGCAGGCGTCCTGGGGATCGCAGTGTAGATAGCAGTCCTTCAGAAGCCGCTACTGCCCACCTTTTGGTATTTCTTCCATTCTCGCCTCGCAACGACACCCAACTATTCTAAAATTCTAAAACAAACAGGCCTAAAACATAAATTTACGTGGTCTGGCAACATTATTTCACTAAAATAGGGGATTCCCTTACTTTATACTGTTGATAGAGACACATCACACATACTTTCGTTTCGTTATCATATAAAAAAGCCACCGTTACAGTAAGTGTAAGTACCTACTGTGTGCGCCTGCGCTTGTTGTTTCGGGTTTATTTATTGGCAGGTACCTAACGGTGTCCACTGTTAGGTGATTGGTAACAGATTTTCTACTTGATTTTCACTTTGCACATCTCAGTTTTCAGGTCGCAAAAATTCCTCCGACGTAGCCTATCAACTACATCCTAAGACAACGACTGTGCGTAACATGCGGTTTAACGTGACCTCTTGGTGTTTACCCATCACTTGTGAGTTGTGACCACAGTGAACGTAGATCGGATAAGAACTACTAGGCAAGCTCCGCTACGAGTGCTTCGTAAAGTTATTTCGTAAGGTTTAGTAATAAAACTATAAGCCAATTTCCTTATTTTACCCTGTAGTTCTGGATATATACCCGTATACGTGCCAACAGCTCTGTAGTTGTTTGTGATATAAAGACTGACGGGCAGTCGGATGTGGTGAAACTAAAGCAGTTCAGAAATATAATACGGAATTTATTTGAAAAATAATCGTTGTGCTGAACCGGGATTAATAGAGGACAAAGATGTAAAACATGGCGCGGCCTCTTTTAACTCCGCCGATAACTCGTAACAGTAACAGCAGTTAAGATAACCTCTTATCATTAGTGCCAAATTAGAAGTATTTATGTAAAACAGTTTTTTTAAGCAAGTTTATTTGATTGAGCGAGAACGAAGAGACATCTATGCTTTAGCTTCATAAAAATGCTTTCGAATGTCCGTTTGTTCTCCTGTACAGGTTGCTAATTCTCAACCGATTCTCGTGAAATCATCAAACCTGCTCACCAAGAGCAGGTTTGATAATACCATAGTTTCTTTTTATCGATTCAGTTTTTGGTTTTTTTTCTAAATGACGGAGATACGGGGTTTAAAAACTTAAAAATTGTCGATAAATTTTCAACTAGTAGTAAAAAATTTTCTATTTTTTTTTTCCTATTGATTAATTTAAAAAGTAAAAAACCCGACTGCAAGTTATTTATTTTTGTTAAGCGATTTATCGTTACATTGAAAATAAAACTGCAAGTTATATATATTTATGAAATTGTTTTGCTCTTCATTTTGATACCCCACTCGATGGGTTTGGAAAAAAAACATATTTTTACCTCACAATATTGGGTGTAAAATCCACCAGTTTGTTTTTAAATTTTTTTATGTACCTAGTGTCACTTGGATTATCAGGAGGAATCTAACGATATCTCTTACATAAAAATCGGTTAAGCCGTTTAGAAGTTTTGGTGGAATAAAGAAACTCACAAACATACATACATACATAAACCCTGAAAACATAACTCTCCTTTTTTGGACAGTCGTGTAAAAATATAACATAACTTTTTTGTAAGTACCCTTATCAAGAAGCAACTTTTTTGTTAAAACAACTTATTCATCCGATAAAGTGAAAGGGGCCGGGATGGAAAATCATGAAAAAAAAACGCATATTTCCTGTTTTATATCAAATCACAAAGGAATTTCATCAGCTTTTGGAATAGGTATAACTAATGATTTTTGGTGAACCATACTATAGAAGACGTAAATGAAGAAACGTAAATTACTCGTGTCACATCCAATTTCATCAGTTTTCGGAATATAACTATGGTTTTTGGATTTAGTGATAGTGACCCGATCCCCTTCAGCGTGCGCAGTGAATCTTTATTTAATTTTAAGCTATGCAAGGGCAGTTTCTCGAGGTTTACAGCTCTGACAGCCACTAGTTAAATACCTTACTTAGAAAACTATCGCGAGTTTTGTCCATTATGACTAAATAGGAACAAAAAACAACCTCGCGCAACCGTGACTCCCAGACGAAGGGCTACAATATAGCCCGAAACTGGTCGGAATCTATCCGGTAAATATAACGCGAGTCCCAGCCGGGTGCCTATTTAGTCATAGTTAAATACCTGCTCTTATAGTTAGTAATAATACATAATTTGACATTTACTGATGATTTTGATATAAATTATACAAAAAATATTTTAAGGCCGACTTCCAACACAAGCTATTTTAACATAAGATATAGTGGTAGGGCATTATGCGAATCACAAATCTTCCAACTTTCTCTGGGCTAGTTAGAAGTACCTTACATGACAGTATGGTCCAGTTAAGTATCAATCATCGTAATTGACCAACTTAAAAAATTAGAAGATTCTCAATTCGACTGTATGATTTGTTTGTTGTTGGCCTGCGTGTAGTATTATCCTTAGGTTCGAAAAGTGACATGTTACTCCGAACAGATTTTTTATGAATATTTTTAGAAAATCTGTACCGTTTCCCGACATTATTATACCGTACCGGATTGCTGAACATACAAAGATGCTGCGTGTACCATCAGAATAGATGTTAAATATGCAAACATATTTATTTTTACTAAGCTGAATGTCACACACATCTTTTTTATTAAGAGGAATCTTTATCCGGTTCTTAATTATTAAAGCCGTTAAAACCCGCCAAATTTTATTTCGAAATAGAGTTGAAACCAGAGGTCCACAAATAAATTTATAGAAACAAAAATTCAAACCAAAACTTATATAATTCATGCATGGAATTACTGGCAAAATACCATAATTGATCTAACAAAAGCTTTCAATCAGATATCTATATGCTTTAATTTTTCTTCTCTAACAAAACAAGGACTCACTTATTTGTACAAAGTTTAAAAGGTTTGGCGTTGGCTTTATATAGATATAGATAATATTACCGTGACGTTGGCCCTTCCTGGGAATGCTTTTGTTAGTTCTTTAAACCCGATAGATAAACAGGGCGATATAAGATGGTAAGAAGCCCTTGTCCGCGGCGCGATCTGCAATGTGCAGCAACACTCCAATATCAAATGTGGATATTTGACGTGAGTGTTAGCATGCGGCTAGTTAGGTGCAAGTTTTCCATTAGTCGCCTTATACAATTTACTACATCAAATTGGAGAATATGGTCGTATGGTCATAGCAGTCCTTATATTCTTTACCGGGAACTTAACGGGTATACCGCCAATAACAATATCCTATATACTGAATACTAAAATTAATGCATGTTCCCCCTTCGTCCTCAGCGTGTTTATCCACAGTAAGTATTGGGAATGCAGAACCTCTTTGCGATATCATGTTATAATATTGCGTTAGTTATACGAATATATTATAGTATAGCCACGTCTAGACGTTCTTTATAGCTGACCATTTTGGTAGGGTGTTTATAGCGCGTTTAGTCTATTCGTATTTATTAGTATCAACAACCGCATTTCCTTAACTTGTTTTTATAAGCTACCATTGTACCTTTAGGGATAGGAGTACTTATTAATCTGCGCCGGAGTGGTTTTAGTTTACGCTGCATTATACACTGCCACGTGTGGAACCATATTCCGGAACATTTCATTCACCACATTGGTACCTAATACTTACATAATATTATTTAAAAGGAACGTAGGGGTGCTGGTGAATAATTAAATCTGTTGTATAGAGTTCCGTTAGCGCGGATAACTTCACTTAGCATTGATCGATAGCTTTATTTTGTTGTTTATTTATTAGAACTTGCAACATATCTAATCTAATAATAATATCCTAATGTATTTTTTTAATTTGAACTTAAACGTACATTATTTTATTCGTGTACAAATGTCGGTAGGGTACACTGTGACATCAAGAAGAAGCATCTTCATTCTTCTTGTAACTTTGCTTCTTTAGCATTAACTGAACTGAAATAAAATTACTAACGGCTGGAACTCGCGTTATATTTAGGTGCCGGAAGACATTAGAAGATTCGCAAAAGAAAACATAAATAGTGAGGTTGGATTAATTTAATTTGTTATTGTCGTTAGGTACCTACTTAACAATGTCCATTTCGACATACTACTAGGAGTACATCGCTCTCTTAATGTATCTCCTACCGTTATTAAATGATTTCATTTGAATTTCTAGTTGATGCTTTTTCTGGGCCAGTATGGTCCACAAAAATCCTAGTTTAACTTACTTCCTGAACAGTTTTCGGAATAAGCATTCACAGTACAAGCTACTAATTTGTGGAATGCTTTGCCTTTGACCGCAAAGTCAATCAAAACCCCTTGACATGTTAAAAACAATTACCTACTAAAGAATATTAGTTACCTAGCTTATCCGAAAACTACTTCGTTATTATAGTGTGTTCATAATTATAATAAATTATAATATGTTTTAAATATCTTCGAGTATAAGAATTTAGATTTATGTATATTTTAGTTTATATATGTATAATATATATATACATATATATATGTAAGTAGTAACAGAAGACTATATATTGTTTTATAATTAATATACTCATGTACATAATATTTCTTATTATCATGTTGCACACCACCGACCGTCTACACATTTTCTGTGACAGCGTTTCAGGTACTTACATTTTTACTTATTCTGGTTTACTAATTAGTAAATAAATAAGTATAATCAACACTTGTGACAAAATGCATCTGTTATAGGCAGAGTATTACGCTTAACATCAAGTGGACCTTGTGCGTGTTCGGTTACAATTCCATAAAAAACCTCCTGAAAAGCAAATGAAACAAATTAAATATATCATTAGTTATGGAAATGATTTACAGAGACACATAATTATGGCATTTAGACAAAATGTGATTTAGTCTGATGAATATTTAGTATTTATAGATTAGATTTAAAATGAAATCAGCTATCTGCTCGGTTAAATAACAGCATCCTTGACATATCTAGCATCATCAGATGTCTAGCCTGAAGTGAGCCTTCACTTCAGGCTCTAGAAAAAAACTTGACAACGATACTGTGATATGTTAATTTTTCTGCTGAGTACCTATGTAAGGTTAGGATATCTGTTATAAAAAAATATGTGATTCACAAAATGTCTTATCAATTTAAGCATTAGGTTCAGTTTAGTATTATTATAAAGGCAGGTTTTAATTATATAATAAAGCTTGTAGCATTTTGTGAATAAAGAAGGGCTTTCTTAAAAATCTAAACATATACAGCCTACCCAAGGACTGCTAAGTAAGGTAAATTAGATTTTATAAATTGTTGCTGTTGCTTAAATACTTAAGTATACCAAACTTTACATTATTTTAAAGGCAAGTTTGTGTTAGCATATACCTATTTAAAGTTGTTTCGCGCAAGTCTCATGACAGTATTACTGGTTTACAGTATGTGACTCATACTTACATCTGTAGTAACAAAAACTCAGAATAAAAATAGTAAACCATGTTACAACATAATAATCAATGTAAGCGAACTCAGTCCAGCACAGTAAAAAAAAGCTGCTGTCTGTGCCGTAGTCGTGATATTTGACGTCCCTTTTATATCAACCTTAGCATATAAAAAGAAAAGGCACAAAAGCCGAGACTAGGAAGCAGTGTGATGCCATAATAATAATGACCAAAACAAAAAGCGCATCCCGAAACGCGGCGTTATTTTTGTTGCTTAGTGCCCGATTCGGAGAACGAGGCACGGGCGCGGGGGCGGGAGCGGTCGTCGCCACGTGCAGGGCCGCATTCAGACTGTCTTGCCCTAATTCCGATACAATCATAATATTCCTTTTGTGCAAGTCAAAGTAAAAACATAGAATACATCGATACCTGAAATGCTACGCCGCCGCTATTTGCCTGGCAATATTTCTTTTTACCGTATTATGTTTTTTTCTTCTTGTATATATGGTTATAACGATGTAATTTAGATGCAAAAGAGTAAGTAACGATTTTAGACTATTAAGGTTCCGTACCACACGGGTCTCAAGCTCAAAATGAATGAAATAAAGATATGTTTATTATTAATATATATAGTGTATATTATACATAGTTAATGTTATTTCTTTTTAAACGGCGCTATACCTTTATTAAACAAAATACTACGAACTATATACAACACTACAGCTACTACAATAATAGCATTTAGACAGCCTATACAGCAGACTCATAGGCAGCTAAATGCTCCAGACCACTCCCAGTTGGCAGCGTGCCCAGCATGCTGGCATCACTGCCCCATTGAATTGCAATGCTTATTCGTTGAGCCGAATATGTGCCAGCATTTTGATCATGCGTCGCAAAGACCAAGCGCTCAGATATGTTTAGGAAAATACGATAAGCTCCCGGTCACCAAGGACCCAACGTCTCTACACCAAACGGCTCAAATATGTAACCCATACCGAGGTTAGCATATTTGCGCCGCTTGAGTTGCTCCGCCGAAGTAGCAGCGGCGTCAGCCCTCACGTTCGTTTCAGAAAGATCAGCGCTAAAGTGTCTACACAAGTAGCGTCCCACACCAAGGGCCGTCCTAACTTCCACGGAACCAGAGTCATGCCGTCAGGTCTTTTACCATCGTCAAATCGTCATGCATCAGACTATTCGGTTCGAGAATAGAATTAATGTACATATATATACATATTTCTTTTTAAAGAAAAAAAAAACGTTTTTATTGATATTTTTTGACTATTGGTATCATCTCTCACAACCTCATGATATCACAAGTTATTAATAAACAAAAACAATTGATTTTAATGTAATTTGAACCTGTGTTTAATCCATTTTTTTTTAACTTACACAGATTGTTGATACGTGGAACTCTAATATAGCATGGTCTGATTATCATAGACTGGTGTTTTTTAGCATGCTTACGTAGGTGGCTAAATGATAATTTAACCAAATATTGGTTATATTATCATATAACCACCTACAAGTAAGCGGTCACCAGCCAATCACTAATAAATGATCTACGCTGTTAAGTTATGAAAGTTTATTTCGCTTGTAACCTAGCCAGTTTTATTGCTGGTAAGCATTGTAGAGCATTTATGGTTCATTTTAAATATTTTTTAATAGTGTAATTTTCATAACTTTCATTTCTCAAAATGGCGGTCGTTATAGTACTATGCAATATTATTTATCATAAAATGTATGAAAGCAGCACATTAGTGTTTATTATTAACAATATAAAGAAAAGCGTGAATTATAATGTGTTAGTTAGATACGAACCTCAATCGTCACAAAATTGGGAAGAAGCTACAATATTAGTTAAACGACCTTTACCAATAGATTCAGATTCCCCTATTTTTCCATTGACTTGTGTTAAGCGAAAGATTACAAAATAACAACGAAAGTTAGAACAACAGTCACTTTTATTTAATAATACCCAATTCGTCCCTGTGCAAGGAAGTGTGGCAAGGTAGGGGGGAGGGAAGCGCGAGAGTGGAGTGGAGCGGCGGGTCTGGCAGTGCAGTGAGCGGCGCGCGGAGAGCCTGTACCGCGCCATGGCTCTGCGCGTTTTGTTTATCGCGACGCTTATCGCCGGCGGCGGCGCTGCTTACCAAGACCGCCTCCGTGCCGCCGACCCTCGGCTGACCGCGCGCGCTTGTGACCTTAGTTCCTGCTACCCCGCCACGGGAAACCTTCTCATAGGCCGGGAATCGCGCCTCTTCGCCTCCTCCACGTGTGGCTCCCACGGCCGCGAACGCTACTGCATTGTATCCCATTTGGAACCGAAAAAGTGTTTTTGGTGTGATTCTACCAACAATACGCTTCACAATCCAAATCTCAATCACAGAATACAAAATGTTATCGCTAAATACTATCCCGGAACGCGCACTAAGTCATGGTGGCAATCTGAAAATGGCAAAGAAAATGTTACAATTCAGCTGGACATGGAAGCGGAATTTCATTTTACTCATTTGATTATTCAGTTTAAGACGTTTCGACCTGCAGGTATGTTGGTAGAGCGATCTTTCGACTTCGGAAAAACCTGGCGTGTGTACAGATACTTTGCACACAACTGTGAAGACTTCGATGTTCCTGAGGGAGATCCTAGATCGTTAACGGAAGTTATATGCGAATCCCGTTACTCAAAGGTAGCTCCGTCAAGTGAGGGTGAAGTCATATTCAGAGTTTTGCCGCCTAATATTAACGTAACCAACCCATACTCGGAGGAAGTGCAGAATTTACTACGAATGACAAATCTTCGAATAAATTTTACTAAATTGCATACTCTTGGCGATGATAAACTAGATAATAGAGCTGAAATCCAGGAAAAGTATTATTACGCAATATACGAGATGACTGTGCGAGGATCATGTTCTTGTTATGGTCATGCATCTCGTTGTTTACCTATGCCTGGAGTAGAATCCAAAAATGATATGGTACACGGACGTTGTGAGTGTACACATAACACAAGAGGATTAAACTGTGAATATTGTGAAGATTTCTATAATGACCTTCCGTGGCAACCTGCCGTGGGCAAAACTTCTAACGTTTGTAAAAGGTGCACCTGTAATAATCATGCGACAACGTGTCATTTTGATCCAGCTGTTTATAATAAAACCGGGAAAATAAGTGGCGGTGTTTGTGATAATTGCCAGCATAATACTATGGGCGTAAATTGTGAAAGATGTCAACCAAAGTTTTACAAGGATCCTAATTTAGACATACAAAGTCCTGAAATATGTAGACAGTGTGATTGTGATCCCGAAGGCACTACAGACCAACAAATTCTTTGTGATGACGAAACTGACTTAGTCAACAACAAAACTGCTGGCCGTTGTTTGTGTAAATCTAATGTAGATCGGTCCAGATGTGACAGATGCCGTGACGGATATTGGAACTTTGACCCACTGAATCCTGAAGGCTGTGAATCTTGCACATGTGATAACTTAGGTACTATAAATGAACGAGGATGTGATGCTGCCACTGGAAATTGCTTCTGCAAACGTCATGTAACTGGAAGAAATTGTGATCAGTGTTTACCAGAATTCTATGGGCTTTCTGATAGTGATGATGGATGTCTCCATTGTGACTGTGATGTTGGTGGTTCTTTAGATCGAGACTGTGATGTGATAACGGGACAGTGTAAGTGTCGCCCTAACGTAACGGGGCGTCGGTGTGATCAACCTATCCAAAATTTCTTTGTGGGAGCTCTTGACTCAAATATTATCGAAGCAGAGTCCAGTCAATGCGATTCTCAATTTGATGACAATGCTATCCAAAGTCAAGTATGTCACGTTGTCATACGAGAAAACTTTCCAGATGGTAGGAAAGAAACATGGTCAGGTCCTGGTTTCATGAAGGTTCCTGAAAGCAGTACATTAGTGTTTATTATTAACAATATAAAGAAAAGCATGAATTATAATGTGTTAGTTAGATACGAACCTCAATCGTCACAAAATTGGGAAGAAGCTACAATATTAGTTAAACGACCTTTACCAATAGATTCAGATTCCCCTTGTGCTAATGTTCGTCCTGAGGATGATTCTATTTACACTAGATTACCATCAAATCAACGTAGTGTTTTGGTAAGTCCACCACTTTGTTTAGAAAAGGAAAAAGAATATGAAATACGTATTTATCTCGGACGACAAGATGGAATGAATTCGAATTCTAGGGCATCGATATTAATTGATTCGATCGTTTTAATACCGTCATTTGAAGATTTACCATTTTTTGCAAATAATAGTGCAATGCGAGATGAGTTCGAACGGTACAACTGCGGAGACGCGTACTATTATGATTTAAACAGAGAAAATGTACCGGATATCTGTAAAAAATATCACGCCAGCATTGGATTTATCATAAGAAATGGGTCGCAACCTTGCCAGTGCGACCCTACAGGATCCAAGAGTCACCAGTGTGACCCGTATACCGGATATTGTCAATGTGTGGAAAATATTGTTGGTGCAAGATGTGACCGTTGTGCACCTGGTACTTATGGCTTTAATAAATTCGGATGCAAACGTTGTGATTGTAATAGTATAGGATCTCTCGACAATTTCTGCGACGCAACAAGTGGACAATGCAAATGTAGAGCTAATACCTATGGTCGTGCTTGCGATTTATGCCAACCAGGCTATTTTAATTTCCCTAATTGTCAACAATGTGATTGCAATGGTCACGCCGTGGAATGTGACGATAAGACAGGAGCTTGTAAGGAATGCAGAGATTATACCGAAGGCCACCGTTGTGAAAGATGTGTTGAGGGGTATTACGGTGATCCCCGACTCGGTGTTGATATATCTTGCAGACCATGTCCCTGTCCTGGTGTTAAGGGCGAGCTTAGTAAAAGTAGCCATGCTGACAGATGCGAGTTAGACCCTGAAACAAAAGACGTTGTGTGTGACTGTAAAGAGGGCTATGCAGGATTACTTTGTGATGTTTGTGCTGATAACTATTATGGCGATCCCTTAAAAGGAACATGTGAAAAATGTGAATGTAACGAAAATACAGATATAACAAAGCCAGGTAATTGTGATCCTTATACTGGAAAGTGTCTACAATGTCTTTATAATACAGCTGGAGATCAATGCCAATTTTGCAAGGAGGGGTTCTACGGCAACGCATTAGAAAAAGCTTGTTATCCTTGCAACTGCTCTCGCCTTGGCACAAACTTCACGATAAGCAATTGTGATGGTGTCACTGGACAATGTCCTTGCTTTAATAACGTCATGGGAATAAACTGCGATCAATGTACAGCAAACCATTGGCGCATTGCACTTGGTAAAGGGTGCGACCCGTGTGAATGTGATCCTGTTGGTTCTGTATCTCCTCAATGTAATGAATATATTGGTAAGTGTGATTGTATACCGGGTCACGGGGGGAGACAATGTGATCAATGCCAAGAAAATTATTGGGGTAATCCAAACATAGAGTGCCATGAATGTGAATGTAATTTAGAAGGTTCTGTGTCAAGACAATGTATGAGAGAAAATGGGTCTTGTATTTGTAAACCTGGTATTGGAGGATATAATTGTGACATGTGTGCAAGAGGCTACCTTGGGCAAGCACCTCAGTGCTATGCATGTGGAGAATGTTTCAATAGTTGGGACATCATAATTAATGATTTACGAATACAAACTGAATATGCTATTGCTAATGCTAGTAAAATTAAACTCGTAGGCGCAACTGGAGCGTATACAAGAGACTTTGATGAAATGACCAAAAAACTGTCAGACGTAGAAATTTTGCTGCTGAGTGCCAAAAAAGGTCAAACAACAGTAAAAGAACTGCTATCAAATGTGACCAGTTTACAAAATATTTTAGACGAAGCTGATAAGAAAGTTAAAGAAAGTAACGATAATCTTAACACAGTGACATCCAAAATAAACCTCCGCAATGTTACTTTAGATGGTTTAAGATCAAGCATCGATCACTTGAAAAGTAAAACTTCAGATTTAGGAAATAATGCAACAAAATTACAAGAAGCCAACTTAGAAGGTGCTCTTAACCTGACACGCGAAGCAAAACAAAGAGCTCTTAAAGCTGCTGATGACGCTGAAAATGTTCAAACTGTAATTGCAAATACAGACAGACAAATCAAAAATACTGATCGACTTATTGAGTTACAATATGCACATTTTAATAGTACCCAAAATGAAAATGATAAGAAATTAGACGATCTAGCTACACAATTGGAACACTTGGAATCTCAAATACCGAAACTCAATGAAAAAATGTGTGGGCAAGAAAGTGATAGTTGCGATATATGTGGTGGTGCAGGTTGTGGAAAATGTGGTGGTATTTCATGTGACCAAGGAGCAGTGACTAAAGCTGAACAAGCTTTAGACTTTGCTAATAAAACAGAACATAGGATAAGAGATCATGAGCTCACTGCAGAAGACTTATTCAGATCAATATCTCAAGTAAAACAGGATACAGTTGCGGTACGTTCTAGAGCTAATGATTTACAGCACAAAGCATATGACTTCCGATCATCGGCTGAAAGAATCACAAATGAAAGTCAAGATCTAACTACTGAATTGAAAGAGTTTCTCTCTAATACATCTAACACACCAGCAGACGTCCGGACCTTAGCCAACGATATTCTCAATTTATCTATTAGAATAGAACCCAAAGAAATAACTGAACTGTCTCAACGTATCAATTCATCAGTATCGCAACTAACGAACATTGAAAATATTATCACTGAAACAAAACCTGATTTAGAAAGAGCAAAAGCCTTAAAACAGAACGCAACCTCTGTCAATAAAGCTGCAAATTTAACATTAGAAATGGCTAATAAAGTTTTGGAAGCATTAGATGAAGCACAAGCTGCCCAAGATGCTGCTGAAAATGCTATTGAGAAGGCAAATAGTGATATCGAAGCAGCCAAAAGTGATTTAATACCTATAGCTGCAGAAACGGAACAGGGTCAGAAAAAAGCGAATGAAACTAAAGATGAAGTCGAAAAATTACGCTTGCGACTATCAGATTTGCAAAAAGATATATTAAAAATAGAAAGTGATGCAGAACAAGTAAAACAAGAGGCTAATGATGTAGTAGATCGTGCAGAAAGCGCAGAACAAAAGGCTCGTGAACTCAGACAAAACTTCAAGCAAACTAATATGTCACTCGCCGAACGAGCCGGTCAAACTTTAAATTCAAGAGAACGAGCTCAATTTTTACTCACGCGGGCTACCAGACTCGCTAGTGACACGCAAATGCAACTTCAACTTTTAGCTAACATGGAAACACTGTACAATGATCATAATGAGCAACTGAACCTTCTGGAAAGGGAAATAGGTGACCTAAATACACAAATGAATTATTACCTCTCTGAAATATCAAAACGTTCCGACAATTATCGATCTTGTACGACGTAAAAGTTTCACTTTCTCCAATAAATAAGAACGTTGATAATGTTCCATGAGTGCCATACTTTATACTTAGAGTAATAATTATGTATGTACGTTCAAAGTTATGTAGTTAGACTACACACAGTGTTTGTAATATATTGCAATATTAGCCTGGTTTGTAAACAAGAGTCTATTGATTTCAACATTTCCTAATACACTGTATCTAAATGACAATTTCAATTCCCATTCTTATAAGTGTTAATTTCACGATTTATTAGTTGTAAGAATTCAGTTAGAAGGTATCTACTTGATCCATGTGAATAACCCGTTTAAAGTGTCATAATTGACTTATCATACAAAATTAGTGACATCATATTTTAAATACTAAGTGCTCAACTTCGTGGCATAGATTTAATATTTATGCTTCTGTTTTGTAATAGGCTAAATAGCTGCACACTTAGTATTTATTCAAAGGTGATTTTGCCATATTTTAAATAAATGCTAAGTATTTAAAATATGTCAAAATCACGTTTGTAAGAAATTTTCTACGAAGACCTTAACTTAATAATTAATATCTGACCAGTTCTGGTTATGTTTGCGAACTAGAAATTTAATTAATTATACTGTTATCGCATTTATGGTAGTACTAACTAACGTTGTATAGAAATACTTACTAAAAAGTAAATCATGATGTGGTTTAGTAATAAAAATAATTTATGTGAACATTACCCATATGAAAATTATATGTGGCTGTATAATTTGGATGCAATGTCTTATAATAAATATAGGGAATGTTTATAAATTATTTAGTTTATTTTTAAGTCTTATGCATGTAATTTTAATACTTTTTGCTTGCTACTGTTCCAAAGAAGTTCTATTAGTTTCATTAACGTGGCATCTGTTATTATTTAATTTCTTTATTTTAATACTACTTGTAGGATATCAGATTATGTTCGTTATTTTTAAGGAAACTGGCTTTAGGCGTGTTTGTTTGTGTTGTCGGCAATAATAAAATTATACTCGAATAAACTGAATGGCTGCGAATCAACGATTTCACGTAACATTACAGTGAAATTGGACTACGTGATAGCTTAAGGTACAGTCGCCTGCAATACCAACTATAAGTATACCGCGTAATTTTCAAAATAATGTGATGTCACTAAATTCTTAATATATGAAGTTGAAAAACATAAGTATAAAAATTCAAGTTATTCTTTGATTTTAAAACACTTCTGCGTACATAAAGAGAAACAGAAGACTGCCACAATTTTGAAAACTGCAACGTGTACACTTAATATTGCAGGCGACTCTACATACATTTTATCTGTCACCGATTTTTATTGATTATATTTTGTATTAAGTTAAAAACTAAAGTATATTTGTCATGATGTACGTACCTACATAAATGTTAGTTAAATAAAATTACATAAATGAAAATATCATTAAGCAAATGCATTTACAAGGCACCATTACTTAATTGTGAATAAACTTTTTGTAATTTTAGCTATATTTTAGTTTTATTTTAGCTTTCTCTGTGTTTGTTTATTATCTCAGTTATTGTTTCATGCCATGGTAGAATTGTTTGTTGTTTAATAGTTTTTATTATAATCTCTAAAGTGCATCTAACATAGGGACTGAGCAAACTACATAATTATTCACATTTGAAGCGTTCGTAGCCTAATCGTCCGAAGGTCTAGGATAAGTAATGTTCACTGCTACTTGGCTGGGCGACCGCTATTAGCATTTACTACTGAGCGCTTCTGTGCTTTGAAAGCACGCTGACCCGTTGTCGCGTCGGTCCTAGGTAGTCTTAGGATGGCTATCGTTACGCTTCATCGGAGGTCATCGGCTGGCATTAAATCTCCGACTCTTTCCATTGCTAGGGCATTTGTAAAATGCCCTAATGGCTAGCTACTACCCTCAAATAGAAAATCTAGCGCCAAGCACCTACCGTGTTTCCATAGCTGTCCGTGAGAGCCAATTACCATTAAACTTATTCGACCACTCACCACATCATTATTTACCTTCAGGTGAGATTGTTGGGTGGTGCCAATCAGGCCACAAACCAAGTGCTAGGGATGTCTTGGTGCATCAGCACTGTCATATATTCTATCTCCAAGTAGCAGTGTTCAAACACTGATGTGTTTAGGTATGAAAGGTTTGCCGGTAATTTCACCGTAGCTAGTTAAAAATTCGGCAATCGAGACTTATAACCGAATGTATCGGACTTTAGAGCGCAGTGCATTGTCACACACAATGATAACACTACATATAATGGACAAGCATGATGCTTACCATCTGGCTCCGGCTTTTCAATGAAAAAAGAAGTAGACTTGTCTTAAGCATGTTGTTTATTACTTATAGTTGTTTTTACTGCGTTGTAACACTATCACAATTTATTAAGAGCTCTCCAGGACGAAGATGTTTGTCTATTATTCGTGTAAGTATGTAAGTATTCGTGTAGCGTAACCTTAGCTTATAAATCACCTAGCAGCTCTAAAAGCTCACTGTGATTATCAGTGTGTTACAATTCGAAGGAAAGATGACGAAATTATACCTGTAATGTTTTGGGTGGTGTATCTAAAATTCATAGGCAGATGCAATGGTGGAAATAAACTCTGTTTTATAAAGGGATAACACAATATTTTACGTTGTAATTAACTAAACCCATGGGCCGACTAAAAACAATAGTTCTAGTCGGAAAAACTTACTATTCTGCATAATATCTAGTCGGCGATAAAGTAAACTTGATTTTATTCCTTATTTTATATTTTGTAACTTATAATTTTGGTCACATGTGATGAAGACGGCGAGCCTATTGCCATCTAGTAGACACTGTTCGAGATTCTACTGAGAATATTTTTCAGAGTAAATCCCAGTAGTTTGTCTGAATTGGGATCTGGAACCCAGGATCCCGCTATTAAGTCAACTATTATGGTCTGAGTGTAAATTGGTGTCAACTTCTATATGTACCTATATGCGTCGTATGTAGTTACATACAAATACAGAAAAGTTTTAATAACCTGAGTGATTTTTAGGGTTCCGTACTAAAAATGGAACAGTATTACTAAGTGTCGGTTAGCCGTCTGTCTGTCCGTCGAACGAGGTGAATCTATGTAACCGTAAGAGTTGAGCAGTTGAAATTTTCACAGAGTATGAGATGTGTTACTGCCCAATAAATAATAACAAAAAGTTACAAATAAAAGCCCTACGAACAGATTGAGTTACGAACCTGAAATTTATATATTTTATGTAAATTGTAGACCTAAAGACTATTGTTTGACTAGACAATTAAATTCATTCTAAGGGGGTAGGGGTTCAAATACACCTTAGCATGTTGGATGCTAATTATGGAATCGTCATCAGCTCATTGATTAGAATACAAATAATGTACTATCATATCTTTTTGTATATTATTATCTAAATAAATTAATTAATGCGCGGGCCAACAAATTGCCAATTTTAGACTTGTTCGTTACGGGATCTATCTCAAAAAACAAACTAGTAAGAAATCTGAAATATAGATGTCAAAGATATTCGAGAGATCCATCGTCACTAATTATTCACTAAGTAAATTCCGTCTTCCAGTGTCACCTCTTTTTTGCCATGATATGAGCAAGTTGCTCATATCATTGTAAAAAACTTATCTTACAGTCGTGGTCCTTGTTTTGCAAACTTCCAATGACCAATTAGGCATTTTATTAAATACGTAACGCTCTCGACATCTGTTGTAAAACTAAGCGGAGCGCATATTATAGTCGCCGTCTACCCGTATAATTATAGGATCAGTTGAGCGCATACTGGCGACACGTGTCAGTCACGCTCCTGTGACATATCCCTCGATATCCGTGATTGGTGTACCGATTTATAATGTGGTTGAAAACTATAGTGATCAAAACCAACAAACATCTTTTTCGTTTACAGGGCTGTTGCAAATTACGGAACCCTAAAAGAGGGAGTCTCAACTCGCACATGGCCAATTTTATTTAAACGTTTCATCTATCCATAAACTTGTATCAAAATTTGCATGACAACAGACCAACATCTAACGTATAATAACTTTAGTATATTAACGAAAACAATAGCAAGTGCGGGTCGGCCTTTCGCTGCTAAGGATCTAGAAATGTATGAAAAAAATAACGGCTTCTTTAGCACATTCTGTATTGGTATTAAGTCCTCAGTGTGACAGTCTAGCACTTAGACGAACGTTTTCAAGTTGACCGAAATATTTATTTGGAATTTGCTTAAATTACTTATATGGATCCTTATGGATTAATTTAGATTATTATGAGCCCTCAAACAGTGTTTTGAAGGTATATAAGTATTTAATGCCTAAGTGTGCGAAGCCGATGTCGTATGGGGATAACAGAGGTGTGCAGGATGACAGCAGCCGCAGTTCCCTGGTGTAGACACATATTAAGCATTATTTAAGCTACTCTAAAAGATTAAAATACTAGTAATAAAATATCTGTTTTCACCGCTGAGCAGTAATGTTCACATTAAGGTATAATTCACGTATGTGGCGAGAAAGTCAAAATTATAAAAAAAAATTCACACTAGCAACTAGGTTTCGTAACCGTTTTACTTGATTACGGTATTCGCGAATAAAAATAATATTGCTCGTATTATTTTTAACAATTAATGGACACCAATGCACGTGCTTCCATAAATTACCCCTAATTCCGTCAAAAATATAAAAAATTACGTTAAGTCTTCAATAAGTATTGAACTTTTTTATTAGATATTGTAAAATGTATCCTCCGAATCTCTCGTTTGAAGTACAAAAGATAAACTATTAAACAAAAATATGTGATAATTTTGTCTTGTTTCGCCTGGACGGGATAACATTTAGCCAAGATATCCATGATCGTGGACACCCCTTTGCTTACTTGGCGCTCTGTGGTTATAAGCATGTTCATACTAAGTTCGGTCTTTGCTGAGATCTTCAAGCAATTTCTGTAGCTCGCGTGCTGTGGAAAAATGAGAACAATATCGTTGGCAAAACGGAAGTTAGGATTACGGTAAATATTCTGAATTAGTTGGATGTACATTAGTAAAACGCTGAGAGCGCTGAAGAGTGATGAACGGTCAATGCTATCGAAGGCTTTAAATAATCGACAATACTACAATATATAGAGGGATTTCGAATTCATGTGTTTTTCTTGAAGTTGATGAAGTGGACCCGCAGTATGTCACTTACAAGTACGTGCTTTAGTTAGGTACTTATGTCCGTTGTAGATGGGCCACGCCGGTATCCGGCCTGCTCCGGCGGTTGATAAGAGTCCAATATGGCGGAAATACGAAAAACTATTCTTTTTATCAAAGCTTTGTATCAATGGGAGACAAGACTGATAGGCCGATAATTGCTAATATCATATTTTGCGCCTTTATTGTGTGTAATAGAATAATGTGTGAATGGCAGAAAATGTTTGAAATGATTCGGAAATATACCATTAAACTCAAAATAATTAATAGGAAGCTATCATTCGGGTTATTTTTCCATTGGTTGTTTTTTATGACTATCCAATAGGAAGATATTCGATAGCCTTTCCGTAAAATGTCCTAGTCGGGAACTGTCGCTGTAACATTTGTATTAATCCAGTACAACCCTTAGATGAGACAAACAAACACACATACACGGTGTGTTTGTTTAGTGCCGACTAAACACACACAAACTGAGATTAAGAATACTGATGGTTCCTATTAGAATTTTAAAGATACCTATAGGTAATCTTTAAAATTCTAATTCTATAATTCTATATGTTCTCTAGCATTAAAGACCGGATACATCAATATTCATAAACCAAACATCTACATAAATAACCTTTATTAAAATAACCATACAGTTACGTTGCTCGGTTCCATCTGCATGGTGATGGATGATGACGGTGATGAAAAGTATTCAACTACCTCCACACCAAAATTTCATATCTAGCCGTTTGATCGTAAAAAAGTAACAAACATACAAACACACTCACAAACATTCACCCTTATCATATTCGTGAGATTAGTGAGATAGTGTGATAAACATTCGATTACATATTTTTTGTGTGTAAACCTATTTAGAGTGTTGCTATCGAACCTTCTGTCGGATTTTATTACACAGAAATATGATCACGGCACATAAAACATAAAACAATAATTATCATAAGCTGATGAATGATGAGAATTATTAATATTGTTTTTCAATATATGCAAAGCGCAGACATGTTATTTCTGAATCTATTGAATTATGATTTCCAAGACCAATTTAACATTGGTTTCACTATATACCTACTATACATACACATATAATAATAGGAAACAGAGTTCTTATTTGTATCGACGATTCATATTCAGATGGATGACTGCCAGTATCTACTGGGCGGTAACCACCCCAAGAGTAAAGGAAAAGGAAACAGTTTTATAATGTGAATCAATGTTCTAGATGGTTATACCTGGAACCGATATTGTCCAACGATGACGGTGATCTGGCCAACAAGTTCCGGAAGGTGGACCAAGCCTTCAGGCAGGTGACGCGGATAATAGAGTCAGATCCTCGGCTTTCGGCATTGCTGCAGTCACCGCGGCTTCAGCCTATGCTCGACTCTATTTCGGAACAGCTCCTAGCATGTCAGACAGCTCTTAATCAATATATTGATGTAAGTCAGACCAAGATTTAAGTATACACCTATCGTATTATGAGACAATAGCACATAGACACTCGTATCAATAGACAAACACGCAGAGCAAATATTTTAATCGGTACATAGTATATATGTTAATTAAATTCTTATACTCTATATTTCGATTGTTATCCACACTGGCAAAAGCTAGCCTTTTCTTTGAAGTATTACCTGTTGCTGTAAGTTATCGTGTGGTCAAAGATGGTATTGTGTGCTAAGTCACAAAGACAGCAGCTTCCAACACATACCAGTGAGTGCATGGGGGCAGATTTTTTACTTGAGGTGGTAGCTAGCCAGGCAAACAATTCCTTGTATCACTAATGTTTTGAAGCCCATGCCTACAGGCCTACAGCATATACATATAATAACTAGCTGACCTGGTTTCTCTGCCATTACGGCGAACCGTTCAATCTGTAGCAAGAAATTCAAAATTTAATAGTCTTTCTATTTGTTGCGGGATCGAATAACATTTGTAGGTATGTGATTCTTTAATTTACTCAAATTGGAGATCACTTTTACAGTATTTTGTTATCGTATCTTACATATATGTATCTGATTTCATATATTTCTCTACTAATCCGCAAAAACAGTTGAGAAACAATTATATATTTGTAAGTTATGATGCCAAAATACTTTAGGGTATAATTTCCAATTTGCTATGTATACCTGTTTGGTAGAGTTTCTTTTACACAGGCGATAACGCACATGTGAATTAGTATGTCTCTTGCCTGCGTATTACAATTATTAATTTTATACAGATAATTATAAAGCTCTTATAAGCTTGCCTATTATGTTATCCTATTGGTTTGATGGATATGACCTTTGTAGTTAGTATTGTATATGAATGTGTCAAGATACATTTATTTCTCAGGAAAAACGGTCTATTTTCCCCCGATTGTATTTCCTGAGTGACGACGATCTGCTGGAGTTGCTCGGACAAGCGCGCGCGGGTGCCGACGGCCGAGAAGCGGTCATGCAGACGCATCTCAAAAAGCTCTTCCCAGGAATAACCGGTGTGAACCTAGGCCCGGGAGATCTCTCCATCACAGCCCTGTGCAGCCACTATGGAGAGACTTTTCAACTTGAACATCCCATCGATATAGATTGTGCAGTAGAGGTAATTTAAACCACTCACTTACATAAGCATTTATTATATTTAAGGTGTTCTCTCGTTTATACGATTTTTATTGATGTTTTTTGGTTTTAAAATCACGCATTAATGACAAGCACCTACCTACCTACTTTATGGTTTATGACGAATGTACGAGTACATAAAGAAAAATGAATTGATTTAATTTCTTATATCTAATTCAATATTTCATTTTGGGTCAACATTTTACATTGAAGGGCATATATACAGACGGCAGAGTGTCATTAATAGGCCTCTGCATGGTTTACTTTTTTTGAATATACAGAATACGAAGATACAAACGTTTAACCTACCATGTTACTCGTACCTACATATTATTCGGCGCATCGTTAGTTCTGCAGAATGTAGATAGCTATTTTCTGTCCATGTACAATGATTGTATTTGTTACAATTGACATATAAACTAATTGAGGAGCTATCTACACATAAAAAAAAACTTATTTACAGGTGTGGCTAAAGAATCTAGAAACAGAAATGCGATCATCGCTAAAAAATATGACATTGAAATGCGTTGTAACGAACTCGCTGCAGAATCAGGATCCATTTTCATTGCCGACGCAAATTCTGTGTCTGGCACAAAACATAAGGTTCACAGAACAAACTGAGAGAGCTATTACATCCAGAGAACTTCACAAATTGAAGACTAACGTTGAAAAAGAGAATTCATATTATGCGGCGACCGAGGCAGAGGACGAAAGCGAACAAAACAAAAGACAGGCTCTCATATTACAATGCGCTCATTATATGACAGTCATAAGGACTTTGATAGACAACAACGTGACGTCGACCAGTGACTGGCTTTGGCAGAAACAACTGAGGTAGGCTATTACATACTGGCAGTATATAAATAGCTTAAGCTTCATTTCAAATACGACAAAGACGACGGCAAAAGCTAACCGTGGTTCCGTGGCAATAAAATCACTACAAAGTCGAGGGTGACGGGTTGTAATACTACCTGACCAAAAATAGACCCACATAAGAATTCTTTGTAACGGGATTCGTAATAATCAGATAAGATATTCACATTGCATGTTTACAATGTTCGCCTTAAATCGCGGTTTATGTAACTTGATCCAGAAAATCAGCTGATTTGCTGGATAGCTGTTGTTGTACCATAATGTAATTTTATTATCATAAATAAGTAAACAGACACGAGTACTTAACTTTTTTTATTGCAATTTTATTCATGCACACTAATAATGTAATACAGCAAGATCAGTAAATTAAATATGATTGATTTTAAAGTAATTACGTAGATTCAAAACTTATTATTTGTTTATTCGTCCAGCAATAGTTTTAGTCGAGTATGTACATTAAAAATAAAATAATAACTTTATTTATCAATACCAATTAATAAAAGTGAAAGGCTTAGCAAAAATATGCAGTAGGCTTTTTTTCATTTTGTAAAGCGATATTGTCTACGTTAAAACGCATATATTTTTTGCAGTGACGCTTTATCCACGATAACATTACAAAACAATGAGCGGAAAAATTATAGTCAGTAGGAATTCGAACCCGCGCCATTCATCCCTATACGGCTATAAGGGTGAATGGGTATACTCTCACCACTAAGCCAATATGACATATGACCACAGAAACCTAAATAAATAGGTACTAGAAATGCCGAGTTTAGGTGGCCGAGGAGGTTTAGGTATCCGACGTGATATTGGAGGACGCGGGTTCGATTCCCGCCTTGGGCATAAAATTGTGTAATCCAATAAAATGTAAAGATGATTTTCGCTTAGTACGCGATAGCGCTTGTAATCATATTTAGATAAACAGGTATTTAGATTTCTGTGCGTAGGACTCTAATACCTATATCCTTTCTGTCTTAACCGTCGTATGGGGATGTAATTTTGGAACGCAAACTTATTACCGGTGCTTTGGGTTTATTATATTTTAAGTATAAGATATGTTATCAGATTGTTACTATTCATAATATAAATGTATACACTCTGTCTCTCTATCTCTCTGTACGGTCGTTTCTTTATTGCTGAAGGTCGTGGTCACTCTTGCCTAAGTGGGATCGGACCTTTTTTAATCGTAACTACAAATATAAAAGCTGGCTCACAAACTAATATTAAATAGGTACATATCACCTTTTTTCTAGCAAATTGTACCTACTCAGATCGAAGCTAATCCCATTGTTTTGACTTCAGGAGTTAAAGTTTAGCAAATTCCTGTCCAGACATAATCTTCTTAATCCTTTCCAGTATGGTTTCCGCCCTCTGTCACAGTACGGTTAGTTACTAGGTTTGAATAATTAACCGACGCGACGTGACGAAATACGTTGCAAAAACAGTCAAATTACTGTGTTGATATTGTCGGATTTCAATGATGTCTTTCATATCGTCAACTTTGATATTTTTTTGTCGCGACACTCTTCCAATAGTGGTTGATAATATTAGTTTGAAGTAACCTACTTGTATGGTTACTGGCAGCGATCTTATATTCATATTTACAGTATAAAAGCATTATAAAGTAATAAGAAGAAACTTAATTTATTTAGCAGCTACCAGAAGGTAGCTAAGCGGTGGGCGAGGTCAAGCCAAGCTACGAAATCATTATTTGACTGTTTCCAACAATGCTAAGCCGTGGTAGCGGAGCGAGTAAAATGTGCTGCACAAGGCAGCTGTGCGAGAAAATTTACCAACCTCTGCCATGCATTTCGTCACAAGTCACGAATTGCACTGCGCCCGTCACTTTGAGACATAGTTGTTAAGTCTCATGTGCCTGTAATTTTACTGGCTCTCTAGCATTGTGGTTCAAGTCACGCAAATATGCGCTATTTGCACTGTATGCACGCAAACGGTCGATTCATAACTTGCTAAATAGACACCACGATTGCATAATGACGTCATCTATGACGTCACCTCCGGCCGCAAACAACGCTCACAGAAAAGTGGTAGTGCAATGTATGCACAAACGTCAAACTCAACTCTTGACAGATAGATGAGGAGATTTTTGTTGTTGTGGTTAGAATGTTGAACGTACAAACATCTGTTCACAAAAGAATGCCTTGAAGTGCAATACTTCTATTATCAATCATTGACGTGAAGGTGACTTTGGGTCAATTGGGAAAAAGCAAATTGACAGTTAGCAGATGTAATTAGCGTGGCTACATATCGGTTCACATCGTTTGCGCGCAAACAGTGCATATTCTCGTATTTCAGTTATGAACCGAGCTTTTGCAATGTTTGCAGTGACAGCAGTGTTTGCGTGATTTAAACCGTAGTGTAGGACTGCTGCCGAACACACCGTCAGGTGCTTAGCGACAGATTTTCTACTTGAGGGTGGCATTCGCAAAATGCCTTTTCACCGTGCGATAAAGCTCAAGCCCGCGGTGGTATTCGAACCTGGTGCGCGGCAGTCCATAGCCAACACCACTGAGCCATCACTGCTTCAAAAGTGTTTAGAAATAGTTAATGAAGCGCTTAAAACGTAGGTAATTTTATTTCTGATTTCAGGTTTTATTTGTTGAGCACTAAAGAGGTAGTAGCTAAAATGGGACTGGCTCAGATTTCGTATTCGTACGAGTATCTCGGCATCAGCACCGGCCAGTTCGTGCGCACGGAATTAGCTGACGACTGCTTTCTTATATTGACACAGGTATCGTTGCAAAATCGATATGTACCTATATCTTAATGAACTAAGTATTCTATAGTGTAAGCTTATACTAAGCGTTGGTAATCTCAGCTTGTAGTTTAGTTTCATTGTAGTTGAGAGATAATTTTGCATGATATTTATACATTTTTAAACACGACCCTAATTAAACAAGTGTAACAACAACTACTTATAGCTTGTAAGTCGTACGCGTGGATAACATTTTATCGCGGGTCAAAGGGCACGCAGTGATAAATAATAATCATGTAATTTTTTTGTGTAGCTGAAGTACTTTCAGGCACACAATCACAATAGCATGTTAATGTACCTAGAGTTACTTCTATGTTGGTACTGAGGTAATTTAGATAGAGCGTAGCGCTAGGCTTTGACCACAATCTCACCTTATGACATATGCTGAAGTGGTCAAAGAGGGTAAATAGGCTCAGCTTAGAATGGCAACTACTTCTAGACAGTAACATACCTTAAAATGGTTGGTGACATTTTTTTTTACTTAAGGGTGGTGGGAATCTGCCAAGTTGGGCATTCACAAAATGTATTTCCACCATGCAAAACCCAATTCTGGTATGTTGGTTGGACTATAACTATAGCAACTTTCGAACGCCTGATTTGGTCGTCGTTAAAATAATATGTATTTAGATATTTTACAATTAACAATATTTAATATATTGAATTTTCATAAATCACTTAGTGGTTGTTGATATCTTAGGTACATCACTGATTCCTGTTCTACCTTAAATGGGCTTAAACTGTACAAACAAATAACAAAACTATTGTGTATTTGCTTAATATTAGAACTTATCAGTGTATTTTTTAGGGTTCCGTACCCAAAGGGAAAAAAACGGGACCCTATTACTGAGACTTCGCTGTCCGTCCGTCCGTCCGTCTGTCACCAGGCTGTATCTCAAGAACGGTGATAGCAAGACAGTTGAAATTTTCACAGATGATGTATTTCTTTTGCCGCTATAACAACAAATACTAAAAATAAAACAAAATAAGTATTTAAGGGGGCACCCATACAACAAACTTGATTTTTTTACCGTTTTTGCTCGAAACTAATAACGGTGACGTTTTAACTATTCACAGAATATTTAGTTTTATATTCGCTCTAAATATAATTAATCAAAATAAAAAATAATTATTAAGTGGGCTCCCATACAATAATAAGTGTCTGCAACTTGCAAGATTAGGTTACAGATAATGGTACGGAACCCTTCGTGTGCGAGTCCCACTCGCACTTGGCCGGTTTTTTGTAGTTGTTAGCATTAATTTGACCTCTATCTCATCTGTTTATGAAAATAGGACGATTCGATTATAGGACCCAAAAAACAACACAGCGCGCGTGGTCTCTATAGCTAACTATATTTATTGATAGTTGTAAACTTTATATCATAAAATTCGTCAAGATCAAACTGCACATTTCGTCATGGCAACCGGTTATCTGCCGGTTACCTGCGAGACGTGACTGGAAATGCTTTTGAAGCGCTCTTTGCGAACTTTGCTTATCGGACTTAACGGACCAGCTAAGTTAAGCTACGTTCGCCGCGGTCATAACTTGGATGGGTGACCGCTAGTGACATTACTACTGAGCGCTTCCATGGTTCTGTTAAATTTTTAAAATATATGAGACTTTCACTCTGTAAAAAAATATCTTAGAAAAAAATGTATGGGATAAAACCTTTTTTAATTTTTTTCTCGACTCTGTATCAAAGTCAAACCTTATACAATAGTAAGTACTACCTACCAAATAATACAACAAAAAAAATATGCGTATCCTTGCGGCCTTGGGTACTATGCGCGAGTGAAATTTCAAAGATTTATATGCATTGTTTTCATTTCTACATGTGTTTTTGCATCGAAATTCACACAAATAATTATTGTAAGAACTATAATAATTTAAGTACAACACCGCAAAGTTTTTTTTAATAATTTTTTATTCACATTGTAAAAAGTGTAGTCAAAGGTGTAGCATACATTACATACTTAGCAATTAGCGGTCACTTTAACCTGTCTCTATCTCACACACGTTAACGTGAGAGTGGGAGAAAGAGACAGAAAGAGAAAGATATAAGGAGTGTAGAGAGAATAAGAATAAGAAAAATTTATGAGAAAGAATGGTGTTGAAAAGGGAGATAGAAAGTGACTGATGTTAATAAAATATAGTCGAAGAATTTTCAAGTCTATCAACGTTATTTGTGAGTACGTCCACTGAGAGCCGGATGAGAAAAAAAATTATGAATTAAGTCACAAACAAAAAAAGAACCGTCCAGGATCTCTTTTGGAATATTCAGTAGAAGAATTAGCTTTACTTTGGTCATAAGATTAAATTTAGAGGAAAAAAATGATACAGCTCGTGTGATTGATCATATGAAAAATTAAAATAGTGTAGCAGAAGTAAAATTAATTTGTTTGGAAAGATTGCTGTGGGGAGCTGCTGCTGAGATAGAGACAATCTTTATCATACAAAAGCGTGCAATTCGAGCCATATACGAAATGGATCCTAAGGAATCCCTGAGAGATCTTTTTAAAGAAATTGATATTTTAACTTTACCAAGTCTGTATATATTTGAAAATATTATATAATTATGTTCGTAAACATTTGAGCAAATTTAAATCAAACAGTGACAATCACGATTATAACACTAGGAATAAAGATAAAATAGCGGTGCCAGGTTTTAGATTAGCAAAGACAAATAAAAGGTCCTTCTTAGGCAATTGTGTGCGGTTTTATAATAAATTGCCCAAACATATTACAACGCTCACAGAAAGAAAATTCAAGTTGCATGTGAAGAATATTTTGATAAAGAAATCTTACTACACAGTTTGTGATTACTTAAACGACAAAAATGCTTGGACTGGTTCGCCTCTGCCAAGCTAGCGCCTAACACCTACGTAATGTAAATTAAGTATTGTAATAATTTTACTATATAGTATGTACTTAACACATTGTTAAAAAACGTTTAAAAGAATGGCCCCGAGTTTCTTGGCCGTTCTTCTCGCAGTGGCTTTATAATTTTTGTTTGCTGAACGTGGCAATACAATGTAGTATATTTCAATATTAAAATTTGTAATTGACCTTCATAAAAGCGTCGTAGACGCCTAAATTGAATAAATGATTTTGACTTTGACTTTGACTTAAAACAGAAAACTATTGATGCAGATCATGCTTTAGCTCTTTGTACGTCTTTAAATTTTACAAAATGGAAGTATCTGTGTTTTAGAAAGGCGCTTATAGATTCTGATTGCAATCATTCGGTAAGGAGTAGCTAAAGTGGATAGATAAAAATGGTGGTCATGTCTCAATCATGTGATTACCAAGATAGAAACAAAAATGTACAGAGTTGACAATCATGTTCAATACATGTTAGAGCAATTTATTATTGACGTATCTGCAGAGAGTTCATCAGAAGGATGACGATAATATTTTAGATTAAAATAATTGTAGTAGAATTATTTGATTTGTATGTTCTAGTGCAGAATATAATTATATACTTTTACAATATTGTTTTAAATAGATAGATAGATAGAAAACTCTTTATTGTTACACCACATTTAAAATATTAAAGTATACATCATATACAAATAAAACTTTTTTACTTGATCCTTGAACATTCTGAGAGTTGGTGCTTGTCTTATAGATACAGGAAGAGAATTCCATAAGCGAGCAGCCTGAATAGTGAAAGATTTGCTATAAAACGAACTCGTATGAGGATGGATTTCAAGTGTAAGATTTTCTGATGACCTTAAAGTGTATGAAGAACAGTGAAGGAAATCAAAACGTTCCTTGAGATAGCGCGGGGATGTAGGATTAAACAATATATTGTAAAGGAGACTGAGAATATGAGCATTCCGGCGAAAACGTATAGTCAGCCAATTGAGCTTAGAACGCAACTGAGAGACGTGATCATATTTGCGTAAACCAAATATGAATCTAATACAAACATTTTGAAGACGCTCAAGTTTATCTAGCTGTTCCTCCGTGAGATCGAGATAGCAGGCATCAGCGTAGTCAAGAATTGGAAGTAATAGAGATTGAGCTAATGCAATTTTAAAATTTTAAATCTTGAACGCGAACAGAAAATTTTGTTACAAATATACTATGTATGCAAGTTTAAATCATAAAATAACGTAATATTTTCTACAGTAAATTTTAGAAGTACGCACTATGAGCGGGCCTTAACAATTTCAAAACAAGAACAAAAACATTGACCAAAGACGGCAATGACCTATCTCACTCTGTCAATATCGGAAATGTGCGAGAGACATACTCAGTACTCGACTATAGTTACTTGTGACTTAATAAGTAGCAATCAACTATTGCTTGATTATTCTTACTAGCTGTGCACGACGGGGTCCATAGTATGATTCGTACAATATATTATCACAACTTATACTATTTATAGGAGCAATAAATGATCTGAATTGCAATTATCCGCAAAAATACTAGATGATAATATAGCATGTTTTAATGATACATATTGTTATGATTTCAGGCTTTACATCTAGGCCTTGTGGGGAATCCATTTGGTCCCGCCGGCACGGGAAAAACCGAGTCTGTCAAAGCACTGGGGGCGCTCGTCGGCCGTTTGGTGCTCATATTTAACTGTGACGAGGTAAATTACATATTTAATAAGCTAATTTATATTGTGGTGTGGTATTAAGGCTCCCGGTGTGTAAAGTCACTCGTGGTGACAAATTTTGTACTCTAAACATTTATTAATATTAATTATTTCTTCTCTAATTTAACTATTCATGTATTTTGAAGCACATTAGTAAATATAGTAGGCAGTTGTAATAGCATAAAAGTAAATATAATGATGTAGTATATATAATGTTATAAAACTGATCTCAGTTTTGATGTGCTCTCAATAGAGATCTTAAGATGCTGTATTATTTAATTAGCTAATCAGATGAGATGTCGCTATCTGAAAGTTTTATTTGGTCTTAATACCTTCTTTATACACCACACTACATAATATTCACATTTTATTTATACACTTTTATCATAAACATATATAGAATATCCTTACACACATATATATATATATACCTACTTGCATACTTTTTTACTATTGTAATAATGTTTCTTTTACCAAAACTTATGTAACTATTCCTTTTTCCGTATTTTATTGCAAATGTTCCTCTTCCAGGGAAGACACTGCCTTTTGCAACACAGTGTAAACTAAAGCAAAAGGCAGGGTCTCACGAATTAACATTGTGTCATAAATTTTTTTTTATGCAATAAATTATTTTGTAATTTTTGTATTTTTTGTCTTGGGACCACGACTAAGATCGATTTCATAATACGGACCATAGAGTATTTCGTCCGCCAAGGGACGCGTGTCGCCGAAATGATGCTCGTACAGTATCTTGCCTGACTATATGAATAATAATATAATCGTTCGTTTTACGGTAGGCAATGGACGTAGAATGCATGGGCCGATTGCTGAGTGGACTGGCGCTGTGCGGCGCATGGGGATGCTTTGACGAGTTCAACCGACTGTCGGCGGAGACGTTGGCTGCCGTCGCGTACCAACTCGACTCGCTACTGGCGGCCATGCAGCTCGCCCAATCCTCTCCCGCTACCGCCAACTTGAACGGAAAACAGGTACCTACTCTATATCTCCATACCATCCATCTCGGCAGTATCTGTTCCTTGTTTATTTTTCGGGTCACTTTTGACCACAATCTTCATCATCAGCCGGAAGACGTCCACTGTTGAACAAACGCCTCCCCCATAGGGCGCCATAAAGAACGGCTATTAGCCGCTTGTAACCATTGGCTACCAGCGACTTTCACGATGTCTTCAGTCCACCTAGCGAGGAGCCTACCAACTCTATGACTTCCGGTGTAGTGTGGTACCCATTCGAAAACCTTTCTTCCCCAACGGTTATCAGTTCGTCGAACAATGTGGCCCGCCCATTGCCACTTCAACTTGAGCTATGTCGGTGACTTTGGTTCATTGGCTAATATCCACGTTCCGGATTTTATTGCGCAAAGAAACTCCGAGCATAGCTCTCTCCATAGCTCGTTGAGCGACTCCGCTTGTCCATCAGGGCCACGGTTAGGGACCACGTCTCAGTGTCATCACTGGCAACACACACTGGTTGAAGACTTTGGTCTTCAGGCTCTGCGGGATCTATAGATATGGTACCATATTAAAATTTGTTTACGACTGTTGTGCAGTAGATTCAATAAAATGTCGTAAAACTATGGTCCAACTGTTCTATAACAACTGTAGTTAGTAACAGTGCATGCGGGATAACACTATATACTACACACCTTGTATCTCGCTTACACGCCAGTGATACATATTTCATTCGTTCTTTGCCCCTTGCTATGTAGGATTAAACCAATATTGTTTGAGGAGTTTGTGAGTCGGTGAGTTCGTATGATTATTTTAAGCATGAAACAATAAGTTTCGTTTTGTATTATGATTTGGTGAAAAGCTGGGTGTTGGTACAGGTGTCAGTGTCAGGTTGGTGCGGCGTGGCGGCTACGATGAACCCGTCAGGGCGCGGGTACGGCGGGCGGCGCACACTGCCCCCCGCACTGGCGCGCCTCTGCCGGCCGCTCGCGCTCGCGCCGCCGCCGCCTCGCGCCCTCGCGCACCACCTGCTGCACGCCGCGCGGGTACAGCACGCGCCGACGCTAGCTGACGATCTGCACAACGTGTTCATCATGGCCGGGTACCTACTGCTCACACTACTAACCATTTACCATTTTACAATCTCCCTAAAGCTAGCTTCCCACGGGTGCGATATCATGGACGGACGCGGACCAGCTCGCACGACACTCCGTGGGAAGGGTATCGTCCGTAGTAGCGCAGCCGGTCTGTGGCGGTGCGCCGGTATCCGTCACGAGGCGGTAACTTCAAAGGTGCGTTGCGACTCGATCCGAGCGCGTACACAGGCCAGGGAATATTGTATGTTATTCGTTAATTTTCTACCGTGATCCTATTGCTACTAATGGGTGTCAAAACATAAAATAAAATTAGATATTTATACCCATATGCAAGTAACTTTACCTTAAACTACTTTTGTTGTATGCTGATATCCACTAGCGTGGTTTCTTTTTACTTTTACTAGATCGCACTAATCTGGTAATTGTCAATTAATACCACAACCGCAGCTGCAGCGACGATACGTTCTCTTTCACTTTGCATTTTGCAATGAAGCCATCAAAAGATCTACACAGACCGACACGCACCGTTGGAAGAGCCCTGTCTGCGTGAGTTGCCGTCCGTGGACGTCGGCTATGCGTGATGATCCGTAGAATCGCGGACCGTGGGAACCTAGCTTTAGACCGTTTCCCCTGTGTATTTCGGGGAATCACGAATACTTTCCAAACATTCATTATCACATTTTCATTACAGATTCATGGCAGTCTGCGTATATATTTACCGCTATATTATTCTCTGTAATAATAATGATGGTAGGTCTTAAACTAATGTTTATATTTTTTGGTTTATATTTTCTGAACCATTCAGAATTTAGACATGATACATTTTAATCTTATTCATTCACAACTTATATCTATACATGTTTAATAAATTTCTATATTTCCATTCGTACTTAAAACATTTGGGCTATCTATGGGTATACTCGTATAATATAAATAATACATAGCACTAATACGTGTGAAGTTTACTCGGTCGATGGGTGAATCAACGATTTTTGTATATATCGTATTATTATGTATTACAATCATAATAGGATTATTTCGGTTTAAAACTGACAATCTGCTTTTTGATATTAATTGTATTTTTGCAACTATATTTACCATGTAATAATGTGTTTTGTCAGCGCTTTAGTAAGCGACGAGCGACACTATGACTGGGGGCTGCGCGCGCTTAAGGCGGCCGTGTGCAGTGCGGCGCGGGGGCTAGCGAGGCCCGGGCGGGGGGAGGGGGAGGGGGAAGTGACACTGGCCGCCCAGCGGGGAGCGCTGCGGCGGCTGCTCGCCAGGGACAACGTCTCCAAGCTCACGAGGGACTCAGCACAGAGGTATACAACTCTACCGAGGACACTTCATCTCCATGGTTTATACTGCCACTAATACGATGCAATAGTAGATTTTATCACAAGGGAACAAATTAAATAATAATGGCAAGGGTGCTATTTTGAATCCAGAGTGAAGCGAAGGGATCTACAGAAGAATCCCAAACGTAGCGAGGAATTCTGTAGTAGAAACCTAAGCGGAGCGAGGGATTCAATATTCTTTGGCCTTCATTACTTTAATTTATTTATTTTTGCGACCGAGAATTGAGTATGCCGTCGTTTTCTTCTATCCATGTATGCTCCTGGCGTACGGTCTACTTCTGCGACTGGCTAGCTGGCTTCTTGCACGAACGCACCATGCGCGTATACGCTATACCGCAGGGTCTTATAGTTCACAATGTTTCACCTTCATATCAAAGATATGTTTATTGATATGATTAAGTTTGCTTCCCTTAAACTTGGAGTCCTGAGCAGAGCGAGGTGTTTCTTCACACCTGATCGGCGCTGCCTCTTTTGTAAAACTCAAGTGTGCCCTTGTGTTGAACATTGTTGCCACCTCTCTGATAGCTCCGCCAAGTATCTTATAGACGCTCTCGATACGATAGGTTGCAACGTTGCGCTGTCCGTATTTTACGTTTTCTACGGTTAATGGAAATCTGAAGAGCTTTTCAATCTTATTCCTTTCTCACCATTCCGATACCGAACTTCTCGTTCCGCCCTGGCATGTCATCTATATACTGTTCAGAGTCTTTTACCACGAACCAAAAAGTTTGCCAGTTCCTACCTCTGTCGGTTGTGTAATTACGCTCTGCCGGCGCACGTTTTTTCTTGCAGCTGTGACCCTCTTTGGACATCAAAGAGATGGGGATTAGCGTAGCTTGTGGCTGCTTTTATGGTCATTGATTCTTGATTCCATCTGCGCTTTCCATCAGGCGAGGTGAATTGAAGTTTGATGAACCACTATAAAAAATCATTTTATGGGTGTAGTAACTCCAGTGAAATCTAGATTATTACATCAGCTTAAGATAAGTCAGTAAAAAAATAGTTTTAAATGTAAAATTAAGACAGTGATTTCATTTCATTGCAGGTTTGAAAAAATTTTGTCTTTGGTATTCCCTGACATCCCGGCGGAAGAATCATCGTCAGATCCGATCAAAAGTGCTATAAACTCATCTATGGACAATCTCAAACTAGCTAATAACAATCTCCAGGTTTGTACCACTATAGTACGAATTTAATATTCATTATTAAGACTTTGTTTGTCTTGCAATGCAGAAACGAACTATTTGAAACAATATTTGTTTATTGTGTCAAAAACTTCAAATATATAATCAAACTTACTTAAAAAACACGTAAAACAATATTTTATATTTCTACGTGTCTGTTGTTTTAGATACAAAAATGTTCAGAGCTTTACGAACAGCTGCAGCAGAGGATGGGTGTGGTCATAGTGGGCCCGCCGGGCTCTGGTAAAACTACCATCAGGAGAATGTTAAAGAATGTATGTAAGCCCAATATCGCCAACTTTATCAAATCAACTGCGGCCACCTAAGAATTTGTTCTAGAACTAAATATTTCTTAATCTCTATTCTTTGAACTTAGTACCTACTATTGCGCGTCCTCATAGTTTTTTTATTTTTATCCATGTAAATATGGAAAGATATCTATTTATTTTAATGCTTATCCCTGCCTATCAGTTATTAAGCATATTTTGGTGTTCAATCAAAATTGTGTTGATTATACGAACATGAAGGTCTTCACAAGTTAAGCTATTGCCCGTAAATACTTTGTTTAATAACAAAGTACAAATTTTTTGTTTTCCACCCGAGTCATTAGACGTCGAATTTGATGTTCTCGTAATAAAATTGGCTTTTCAAAATTGTTTACTGGAAGGATTAAAAATGTGCATAAGGTTGTTTTATTTGAATACGTGTATTTATATCTTTCAAGGCTTTGACATATCAGGGAAGGAATATAGTGGAGTACACGGTTTGCCCCAAAGCAATGTGTCGAGACTGGCTCCTGGGAAACATTGACCACGACACTCGCCAGTGGACTGACGGCGTCATTTCCGCCACAGCTTTGGAAGTTTCTAACCAACCTCTTGGTAAGACTAGATTGATTAAAAAAGTTAAATTTTTCCTCCGTTGAACAAATGCCGCACCATCATGATACCCAAGCTTGAAAGGTAAAGTCAAAATCATTTATTTAATATAGGCGTCCACGACGCTCTTATGAAGGTCAGTTACAAAATTTAATATATAGAGGCTATAGAGCCACTGCGAAAAGAACGGCAAATATTTGTTTAAATTACGTAGGTTACAGGTGCTAGCTTGGCAGACGCGGAAATGTCCAAGCATTTTTGTCGTTTAAGTAATCACAAACTGTGTAGTAGGATTTCTTAATTAGCATGTTTTTCACGTGCAACTTGAATTTCCCTTCGGTGAGCGTTGTTTTATTTTTAGTTTGGGAACTTAATTATAAAACCTCACACAATTACCTAATAAGAACCTTATATTTGTCTTTGCTAATCTAAACCTGGCACCTTATTTTATCTTTATTCCTAGTGTTGTAATGATGATTGTCACTGCTTAATTTAAATTTACTCAAATGTTTACAAACATACATAATATTTGTAAATGTATACAGACTCGACAAAGTTAAAATATCAATTTCTTTAAAAAGAACCCTCAGAGATTACATTATAAATGCTTAGTGTATACATGTAGTGTTCCACTGAAATAGCAGAATGTTAATTATCAGATGTATGGTCCTGGGTGGTTTGCGACGGCGACATAGACCCGGAGTGGATCGAGGCGCTCAACTCTGTGTTGGACGACAACCGCCTGCTGACCCTGCCCTCCGGGTGGCGCGTGCAGTTCGGATCCAACGTCAACTTTATCTTCGAAACGCACAGCTTGGAGCACGCGTCTCCAGCCACAGTATCCCGGATGGGAATCATATTGCTAAGGTATACCAAAATACTTTACTTCTCTAAAATTTCATGTTTTGCATAGTGGAAGGGCAATTTGCGAATGCCCGCCTGGCTAACTCAAGAATATCTGTCGCCAAGCACTTAACAGTGTGTTCCAGCAGCAGTCCTTGAGAGGCAGAAAATTACAGACACATGAGACTTAACAACTGTATGTCTCAGTGTGACGAGAGCAGTGCAGTTCGTCACAGGACGAAATGTATCTGTTATAGGCAGAGGTTAATCTGCTTAACATCAGGTAGGACTCGTGCTTCTTCGGTCACATAAAAAAAAATGTTGTCACAAAGTTGGCTGATACTGGGATATTTATCGAACGTATAATTATTATTGAGTTCTGTCGTTATTGTTTTGGTACTTTCACAAACGACACAAGTAAACTTAACCTTTTTGTGATGGCCATACATTTGCACCGAAATATTGCTTCTTTAGTTGTCCTATATCCACTTGCAATAATGAAGTTTCATTTACCAAGTATTTACCTTGTACCAAGTAGGATAAGATTAGGTACGCGTGTGGAAAAACTTATAGCGAAAATAGGAAACTGGATAGGTTACATGCGTCAAGTATGTATATACAATTTCCAAGTGCTCACAATCTGTATATTTAAATTCCATTTTCCATTATATCATGAATCACCTCCGAACCTTGTTATGATTATAAATTACTTACTAGTGTTATCATTAACAGCAGTATATGGTGAGAAGTGTATGAATATCATGAACAGCATTACAATATGCATTCACATCTTAGACGTACCTATGCTTGTGTTTATTTTTGGTTTAGTGTAAGTAATATGTATGTTATGTTAAACAACATAAATTCTAAAATATAATAAATTAGCGGCCCACCCCGGCATCGTACGGGTATTTAACAAAAAAAATAATAATTTGAAATTGTTGTATAGCCTGTGTTCATCAGGGATAATGTAGAATTCTAATGGGGAAGAATTTTTAAAATCGGTCCAGTAAAAAAACACAAATCTTACTTCTTTATAGCATTAGTATAGATAAATAATGTGTTGGTTTAATTACAGCGATGACGTCAGCTGTGACTTAGACTTGCTGTCCAACTGGGCCCTACGCACGGAGATTGAGAACGATACCGGCCGCGCTGCGGTGCCGATATTGCAACAGGCGGTCAACAAGTGCATGCTTTGGTTCGACGCACATAAGTCGGACGTCATTTTAAAGATGCACAATATTACTATTGTAAGGAATTGTTTCAAAAAAGTTACATTGTTCTATCCTAACTCCCACACTAAAGCCCATATTGCTTTATGATGTTCATGCCAGTGTGTGAACAACTTTAAGGTTTAGCAGATTGAGATTAATGTAAACAATTTCTTAAATGCTACAACTTCGTTCTTTTTGTACACGTGTATATGCCATCACTCTATATAGGCACTAATTTTATTTTATGGTGACCAGAACGAACCAAATATATAAAAATATTTTCATTATAGGTCAAACAGATATTGATACAGTTTGAATACTTGATACAAAACATGTCTATCAATATTGATCGGACTAGCCCCGAAGAGCTGGTGTATCTCGCTATAGAAAGAAGCACGATGGATATCTTGAAAGAAAGCGCTGTGGACTCCTTACATGAAGAGGTATAATGTAGACATGTTTCCAAAATGCACACACATTTAAATAAAAGATAAAACTATTTTTTTTTCAATTTTTGAAAAACTCTTTTGTCTAAATATTTGGGTTGAATAAGCAAGCTCTAGAGGACGCCAGCTGCTCTTAAAAGATGACGAAAGACACTTGACCCTTTGCACTGACCGAAGGCATATAATCTGAATTGTACACGTATATATCTTTAGCGACGTCAGTGATGTTTCGCGATGACCGTACAAACGAGGCACTTAGTAGGTACTTACTTCACTTTTTTTGAAGTGGCAAATAATTTAGATTTTTCTTCATTAGTGTATAAAAGCATGTTTGAGTTAAACATTTCAAACTGTAACTCAACTCCATTACTCGGCTTTGTAATGCTCACTTCTGAGCAGATAGCGAGGCAGCTCCAACATTATTCTAGAAACAATAGCTGAACGATAGGATAGCCCGATTATCCGCCATTGGCTGTATTTACATTGTGGGTCTTCTTGATTTTATTATGTATGTATTATTATATAATTATTGCTTGTTTGTGTTTGGTTCTATGTATATAAATATATTTTTTGTTAAGATTTTAGGTATGGGTTGAATAAGCAAGCTCTAGGTCAACCTTAAATAAATAAATTTCCAGCTTTACATTAAATACCTAGTATATATAAAAAAATTAACATTTTCTGATCATCTGAATCTAAGTATACTTATCTATAATTTGTCTAACTTAAAGAATATTGCATGTGTATGATACTTAGTGTAAAAAAGTTTATCGTCTTAGTGCATATACATTTCTATAATGCTAACCAATATGTTTTCAGCTGTCGTCGATGCTGGGCCCGCCGCCACCACCGCCAATTAGCGTAAACGAGTGGGTGTCAGAATGGTTGTTCCTATCGCCTCGACTCTGCGGCTGCGAGACGTTCCTCCGAGCTTGTCTAGCTTCCCAACGCTCACATTTACTAATAGTAGGACCGGACGCCTGCGCTAAAAAGTATACCTGCTTTTTTATGTACATGATGATAAAGTTGTTAAGTCTCATGTGGTTGTAATTTCACCAGCACCCATACCCTTCAAACCAGAACACAGTAGGTAATGCGTACATTACTGCTGGCGATAGAAATAAGTATGGTGGCAGTACTTCCATGGATGAACTCGTTAACAAAGAGTACTATTGCTACTAATGAGTTAAAATAAATGATTCAAAGTGCAATTAAAATTAAGCCCGGATTTAAGATATAACTGAAATCGTGCCAGAGCTATTTATCAGCTTACGCGGGAGTTAAGTCTGGTTGAAGCAATTAGATCTGAGTTCCACGATTGTAATAGTCCTAACCCCATACCGAACATCTCATTCAGTTCTATGTATAACGAACTGGTCAGAATGCTGTTTCTGCTATCTCAGTCGGTGTCTGCTGAGCATAAGTGTAATACACCGAATTACACTTTTTATAATTGTGAAGATTTAAAAGTTACTGTGACTAATTTCAGTCTCGTTTGTTTCAGCATGTTGGCCGAATATGTAATAAAAGAGTGCAACTCGCCCCTTATCACCATAGATTGCACGCCCATTTTAGAACCGTCTCATATCATCGCTGAACTCAAAAGGGTATGTTATCGGTAAAGTAGTTGTGTAATATCTCAAATCATTACATATAAATATGAAAGACAACAGTACTACCTACTATGTTTTGATTTCGGAAAAATAATACCAAAGTTAGCAAATCTTTAGTACTGTAACAGTGCATGCAACGTTACGCCTTTATTACAGAACAATGTGGTTAGATCGGGAGGCCAAAGTGGTTCTGGCAACAACGGCTCTACTACGATATTGGTACGTTCGTTGCACCGCGCTCATGTCGACGCGTGGGGCTCGAGTGCGGTGCACTCATTCTTGCTGCAGGTACGTTATATTATTGATCAAATTGTTTCCTACCTTGCTGTAGTGTTAAAGAAAGTACTACCGGTGTAAAAGATACATTTGAAGATAGTATTGTAGTAATTCTTCTTAGTTTGTGGTTTTAAAAAAAAAACCTTCGTCAATTTATTGTGACGTCGTATACAACATGTGCAATTTCTCAAACGAGTCTGCGTTATATTAATTCACTAAGATGAAATTTTATGTGTAGTCTTGTAACTGACTCTTTTTCATCAATGAGGCCAGGATACTAAAATAAAATCTCAACACCTATGGATCAATCGATATTCCAAAGCTTTTCTCCTTCACGTCACTTTTATGAACCAATTATAACATATAACTTATTTACTTATAACTTATTTACTTCGGAAAGGTATTGTTTATCAACCGATTTTTTTTTTAATTCGTACCTTTTGTAATCTCGTCTTCAGGAAAGGAGATATGCGTTTCTATGGTTTCTATGAATTTTACTCGATTTTGTAAATATCTCAATCAATGTGTGTTTCAATAGATGGTCTATTGAAACACACATTGATTGAGATATTAAAATGTAAGCTTTCCAAAACACTAATAACATCAGGATGACCGCAACTAAGGTCAAATCTCACACTGTGCTATGCTTGTCCGTGTCCACTTAGTATGATATAGAATTTATGTATATTACTAGCAGCGTTCCGCGGTTTCAACTGCGTTGTTAACGATTAAAACCTAATAAAGCGATGCCTGACGCGCACTTTGATGTTTTTTTTCTATTACAGATAGTTCATTTATCGTGTAAGAACAATTCAATTATCAAAATAAAGATTAAAAAGTAATTTACGAAATTTTAGTTTCGAGCATTTTTGTTATGATACTATCGGTTAATCGAATCGATAATGTGTACATCCCTATGACCAATTCATATATAATTTTGAATCTTGTACATAAACTAATTTTGTACGAGTATATATATAACTACCATCTTTTATTTTGATTTAATTTGTTTAATTTCTGTGCCAGAAACTTACACAATGTTAACTTTTAAAATAACTGTGAATAGTGCGTTATTTTTATGCTAGTTACGATCATAGTTAACGAGGAACGTTAATATTATGATAACATACTAAATTGTGTGAAAAATGTGGTGAAAAATTACATTTTGTTTGTTGTAGTAGGAAGTAGATAATATAAACCCAATGACTTGTATGGAGTAATCAGATACCTACTTGTAGGTTTTAGGCCGGATCTTGGTCGAGCTTATATTTTTGATGTTCGATGTTTCGACATAGTGGTAGTAAGCATTAGTGATTTGGTCCAACTATAGTAATGTTTGATCAGCACGAGTTCCTTGAAAGCTATTTATCAGTTAATATCTGGATTATAAAAATACAATCTTTGTAATGGATTTAAGTAGGAATGGAACGATGACGTCGCGAGTAGTTTCCTGTATGAAAAACAGATGGCAGCAATGTATTTTAATTTATAATATTTTAGTGCCATCTGTTTTTCATGGATTGAACTATGCGTGACGTCATCAAGAAAAAACTGACGGACGGTTGAACACTGATAATATGTTATGATATGATAACCCTTTAATGACACCAGATTAACAATGGAAACAATACATGGAATAGTTAACTTAAGTGGGTCCAATGAGCTGTCCTATCGCTTACAGCGATCTCTTCCAGACAACCTTTGGATGGAAAGAAGTAAATCTCAAAAATATGGACGGTGGTGTTTTAACAATAAAATCACCAAATTGTATATTACCATAAAAAAAATTACTGCAAAGATATACATACCTAATGTAATATCAAGGTAATAGATAAGTATGTAAATTTGATTATTTAGAAAGTATAATACATAAATATATAATCTATAATTATGGAGTAATACACATGGAGGAACGAAGGGGATTAACACTTAGGGATGTCAAGTTTGGTCCCTATCTCAATAAATACAAAGTTACTTTATGACTGTGGCAGGTTGACGGCCATAAAATTGCTGTAAAAATACCACAAAAACAACCAGTTTACGAGCCCCGTATCTAGGAAAGGAACGTAGCGATGCCTCATACTGCTCTTCGGTATGCTCGGCTCATAATGTTTCATTCAGTTGCGATTTGTCGCGACCGCTCAACCGGTAGCTCTCACCGCATTATGTAACGTGTGCGATGCATACATTCTCACAATAATACAATCATCAATGTCCCCTGAATTCAATATGGCCACTGTTGGATTTAGTTCCATTCTCAGCCACGTTCATATTATGTGGCGCAGATGTCCGACTTCAATCTTCAATGAGCAGTTAGTTCAGTGTATTGACGCTAGATAGCAATAGTAAACGAGCTCATGTTTGCTACATCGCGATGACGAGATTCTCCGCAAAACCACGACCCTTTCCGAGTTCTACCGAATAGGTATCGCTTCTCGGCCTTTTGGCTAAGATCAAAGTGTAGTATCTGTTCTTTTCAGCTTAATATCTGAAAGTTCCCTCATTGAGGGACCAGTATATGAAACTGATTTTTAAACTCGACGGGATGTTCGGGGCTCGCTCCACTCCCGTCACGGGTCGGCCCGGCATTGCAGTGCCGCCGGGATCGGCCCAACTAAATTATAGATAAAAAGCGTCTGTTAACTAAGTAGAATATGATGTGAATTGTGATTACGTCTGCTTCTGTATAAAATCAAATGGTTAAATTCCTGCTCAGGATGGACATGACATGATACATCAGTTCAAAGCAGCATTATTCTGCCGACACGGCATTGGCTTCAATGAGAAGTTTGTACCTCTGGGTAATAGGTATTATTATAATTTTTTTGTTCAATGCTCTGGGTTAGACAACCTCAAATCTCAATGCTACGTTCAGAGCCTTAGGCCTAATTTCACCATACCATGTTTGTTTACGCTAAATCAGGCATTAGCTAATGGGTCTTTAAAAATAACAGAGCTGTTAAATCAGTCTACGTTCTATGAAGTTAACTGAATTAATCATTCATTAACAGTTGGTGGGACACTCGGTTCAGTTAACAGTCCGTTAAAAGGATTAACAAGGCGTCAAATAAATAACAGAGTATGGTGAAACTAGGCCTTAGAGTGTAGTTGTAGATTTTTCAAATTACAAAACGACTTGCTTTTTTAACCGATCCCAAAAAATGGGTAGCTTCTAAATTTGACTATAGGTATATTTTTTTTGTGGTCCCATTTAAATTACATAAAAATAGGTCAAGCTGTTTCTGTGTTACACTCCAATAACTGAACAATTTTTCCTGTCTTCATGATATAGTTATTGCCAATGAATGACAATCGATCCCGTAAGTAGCAAGTGACACTAATAAGGGTGAACATTTTTTTTTTCATGTCGGTACCATGCGCACAATATTGTGATAATAGGTACTTTTCAACTATCTTGATACCAACTTCAACAAGTTATTTTTTTTTAGTGTTGAAGTCGGTTCTATGTAGAGGTAAAAAAAAATTAAGTACCTTAAATATCGCCAAAAATATTTTTGGCGGGGAACTATTAAACAATATACACGTTTTATACTATTTGAAAAGCATTATAGAACGGTTACCTGCAAAATTCAAATATGATTGCTTATAATTCTATCATCAAACACGTCATGTCAAGGTCATGTCAGTTAAGGTTCCAACCTTTTCTAGTAGTTTATGCAACTGTCATCAGGGACTGATCAAGAGTTCTGACCGCTCTAGGCTAATTATGAGAACGCGCCCCCGCTGCCATCCTAAGACAACAACCGGGACCGACGACGGCTTAACATGCCCTCCGAAGCACGAAAGCGCTTAGTAGTAATGTCACTAGCGGTCACCCATCCAAGTGTGGACTTTTTTTGGAGGAGCGGTGGACATTGCTTAACTTTGCTGATCGATAAGCAAACTTCGCTACGAGCGCTTCAAAAAGTCCTTTTCCGTTCTTTAGCGCAAATCTATCCACTTTTTTTCAAATGTAATTGTTTGTATAAAATCACTTTCAATGTTCATTAGAGAAAGGCAAAAAGGCCTCTAACCTTCTTAAAGGCCTGTGGTGTTGCGGATGTTTGTGGGCGACGGTGATCACTTACCATCAGGTGAGGCGCCTGCTCGTTTGCTCTCCTATCAAGAAAAAAAAAATAGCAGAGAGCGGTGCCAATTTTTGGTGCCAGTGTGAAGCACAAGTAATTTTTTTCTCTTTGAAGTGCCGAAGAAGACTTGGCCGCTGTAACGCTTAGTGTCAAAAAAAATCTTAATATTACATGCATAAAAAATAATACAATATATTAAATGCACCAAACCTTTTGGGGTTCTGGCTGAAATAGAATGCTCGGCCACGGGATCAGACTTTAAAAACTGCGCCAAATGGATGCATTGTTCTGCTAAGATTTCTTCTAAATCAGTGGCATATAGTTTTTTAGCTATTTTGCTTTAATACTAATAAATTCACTGTCGACTCCAATTGGTGTAGTTTCCATAACAAACCAAACTTCCTGTTTTCTGTAGTATAAATAATTTGCTGGTTTTTAAGTGCACTTTAAGACAATTGTTATGTTTTCATTAGGTATTATGGTATTATTGGACAGCAATAACTATTTAATACTAGTCAGTTAGCGGATGTGGTAATGGCAACACCGAGCCGTCAGTGGCACCACCATTTTTGACGGTATTAAACATACGACACACTCTGTGATTGGCTGGGTGATTGCCCGCTAAAACGAGTGGTGATTGTTGTCACGAAGTGAAGGGCGAGGCATTCTTGAGACGACCACCAGGCTGGAAACATATGAGTCGAAGGGCTGTTCTGTTTATAACAATTCAGAAGTGTTTTAAACCCCCCCACAAAGTGAAGTCTTGCTGCGGCCTAAGTGATTGTGAGTACTGTATCAATATTAGGTATCTAGCGTCCCTGCAAAGAATTTTGTCTTATCTTTAATGTTGAATTTCCTTTAAAGTGTAAATTTAATATCTACTCGTATGTGGTTAGATTTTGAATTGGTATAACATTTTCTTTCGTATTGTTAGTGCACATTATCTACCCGCAATGAACAATATTGCAGATGATCGCTTATCATCATGTGTAAGTTATTTTTTTATGCTTATGTATAGTAACTAACACGTTGCAATAGCACGTGGAACGAATAGTAGATTTTAATAATATATGAATACATTCGGATGAGATATGAGAAATAATGAGACTTGACTATTTTGCCAGCTTATCTTAGGCTAAGATTCAGTGACAAGTCGAAGCGTGAACTAATGCTTTAATCCGTCAAAATGTAGTGGTTAGCTTCATAATTGTATTCAGAGACGTCTGGTACTGCGTTTAAACTTAGCGCGTGCTATGCTAAGCCAAGTATTGGAAATCGACTACTTTAGCCTGTCTCAAAGCAGGAGTGGCGCCTTCAGTGAGACACTGAGGCGTATGGTGCAATAAGTTCTTCAAGAACTCTTTGTTTTTAAATTGAAAAAGGCACTTATTTTGTTTCACTCACTCTAATGACATTCTACATACCGTTGTTCTTGTCCTTTTCTTTTTATATCAGGATGCACAGATAAACAAGAACCGGTAAACGTTCCATAAGTGAAAAATGTGCCATAGATAATAGAGTGTGATCTAAACAAAGAGCAAGGTAAGTAGGATTCAGACTATATCTCTGATTATGGAATTTAAAGATTGGCTTATCCGACGCTTGGCTAAGACTGGTCTTTGACCGTCTTACACAATTATCTCTGAATCTCAGCTTTAGAATAAAAAGAAGATCAGTGAGTAGAATTAAATATACTTTATTAGACTATACCGTAATCCCGGCGACAGAATGGATTTCTGTATTTTTTTTCGTAGCTGTAAATTGTATTTTAATTTACACCCTTTCTGTGACCCTGTCAATGCATTTGATAGGTACATTTTGTTTTTAATTCAGATTTTAGTTTTGTGATACTATTCAAATTTATTATAAGTATTACGTATCAGTTTCTGTTGATTTTAAGATGTGAGCGTGCATCATTTGTAAAAAGACGTGAGCGTGCGTCATGTGTAAAAAGACGTGAGCGTGCGTCATGTGTAAAAAGACGTGAGCGTGCGTCATGTGTAAAAAGACGTGAGCGTGCGTCATGTGTAAAAAGACGTGAGCGTGCGTCATGTGTAAAAAGACGTGAGCGTGCGTCATGTGTAAAAAGACGTGAGCGTGCGTCATGTGTAAAAAGACGTGAGCGGGCGTCATGTGTAAAAAGACGTGAGCGGGCGTCATGTGTAAAAAGACGTGAGCGTGCGTCATGTGTAAAAAGACGTGAGCGTGCGTCATGTGTAAAAAGACGTGAGCGTGCGTCATGTGTAAAAAGACGTGAGCGTGCGTCATGTGTAAAAAGACGTGAGCGTGCGTCATGTGTAAAAAGAAGTAAGCGTGCGTCATGTGTAAAAAGACGTGAGCGGGCGTCATGTGTAAAAAGACGTGAGCGGGCGTCATGTGTAAAAAGACGTGAGCGTGCGTCATGTGTAAAAAGACGTGAGCATACCACTTATGAAAACTGAGTATACATTGTGTTAAATGAACGTGAGGATAATCTTTGCTTATTAATAACTTTGTATATGTCATTTTGAGGAAATGTGAGCGTGTGTTATTTCATGCGTTAATTTAGATAGAATTGCAAGACGACGAAGACGCAAGCGTGCGGCTTGATAAAGAAAATTCATGCATGTATAGCATATTTCTTTAAAGGACGATTTGATCATACGCGGTGCAGGAAATTAAGAAAGAAATATTTCATCGTTATACACTCGAGAGCAATGAATCCGGGTCACTTAAAGAATGTTAAAAATCTCGGAAACTAAAAATGATAGGTTAATGCAATAAATTGTATTTAATAGACAATGTAATACTCCTTAAATGAAAGTAAAAAAAATATGAGTCACCATACATTTTATTAACACAAAATTACATAAAGAAAAAAACTGCTGATCTCTCCTTAAAACAAAAATAGGAAACATGAAATTTTTGAACTTTATTACGATTTTCTTGAATTTTAATACTTCGTATTGCCTCCTCGTGCTTCCATTACTGCGTTTACGCGGTTTGGCATGCTGTACACCAAGTTCCTTATACGATTTTGGGGAATATTCTCCCATTCCTCTGTGAGAGCAATTTTGAGCTCACGAAGCGTGATTGGGGGAGGGTTTCGTTGTTTTACGCATCTGCCTAGCTCGTCCCAAGCATGCTCGATCGGGTTGATATCCGGGCTGCGCGCTGGCCACTCCATACGAGTAATGTTCATCTCTTGAAGGTAGTCATTCACAATCCTACCTGTATGAGGTCGGGCATTGTCATGCATAAATATAGCATCCTCACCTAAATTGACCATAAATGGACCAACGTGATCATTGAGGATTTCTTCCACATATCTTACGCTAGTTAAAGAGCCGTTTTCTATGATCACCAGCTCTGTGCGACTTTCAGAAGAAATTCCGGCCCACACAAGTACAGACCCACCACCGTAGGCTACTTTTTCTTCGATGCATGCTTGCTTGAATCTTTCCCCTGGTCTTCGATACACTCTGTGTCTTCCATCGTGCTTGTAGAGCATAAATTTTGATTCGTCGGAGAACATAACTTTTGACCAATCTTCAATACTCCAATTTACGTGGCTCTGGGCATATCTTAGTCTCGAAATACGATGCCCACGCTCCAGTTTAGGGCCGTTTGCAGGTCTAAGGGGTTTTAAGTTAGATTCAGCAAGCCGACGTCTTACTGTCCATGCACTTGGGTTACTTCCTCCGAGGCGTCGAAACTGATTGGTGAGTTCAGTTCCTGTGAGAAAGCGATTTCGAAGCATGGTGTTCACCAAGTATCGGTCTTCTCGTGCTGTGGTACACCTGGTTCTGCCCGTTCCTGGTCTGCGTAGGTTAGAACCAGTTTCTTCGTAACGTCGGAGAACTCTTTGTACTGTTGACAGCGACACACCGACAGTCCTGGCTGTATCGCGCTGACTCCGGCCGGTTCCCAGCATTGTAAGTATTCTGGTGCATTCTTCAGGCGTAAGCGACATAATTTCAGCTTGAATAATGAATATAGAGCACTATCAACATGGTTTATGTACCCACATAAATGACAGATTACAAACAAAAGCAAAACCAAATGCTGTAATTTCGTAGTTCCATCATCGAAAGTGGCCCTTTTTCAAATTTGATTTTTTTATGATATAACTTTACAATAACTAAGAAGTTTTAATACCTTCATTTAAGGAGTATTACATTGTCTATTAAATACAATTTATTGCATTAACCTATCATTTTTAGTTTCCGAGATTTTTAACATTCTTTAAGTGACCCGGATTCATTGCTCTCGAGTGTAGAACTAAAATAATTCTACTTTGCTATGGATGCGAATGAAGTGGCTTTGAATAACTCGTGCGAGTTTTATTAGAGTGAGTACACTCAAAGTAAGATATAAAGTAAAGAAGAAATTATATAAATGACTACCACTCAAGAGGAATATTTCTGTATGAACTGATGGAATGTAATGTTATTTATATATTTTAATGATTTGAAGCTTTTAAATCATTATTAGATAAGAAAATATGTCGGATATATATTATAAGAGATACTCAACAACACGCATTAATGATCATAATTTCTTCTAGTATCGTTAGATGATTCTGAGAATAGAGCAACAACAGATTCTAATTTCATATATATATGCATATTTTTAGGGTATTGTTTATCAAAAACTTATATTTTGTAGAAGTAATGGGCTAGATATTATGTTTAGTGCGCAACCGCCTGATCAGTGATTCTAATGAGCAGTGTCGCGAGACATATGTAACGAAGGAAGCAAGTATCAACTTGGTAAGTCTGTGTCGAATCGTATTATTGATGTTACTGAATCAATAATTATGATGATAAGAATTTTAATAATAAGTGTTAGACGTTAATTAGTTCTTATTAGAATGATTAACGCTTGACCAAAATTTTACCCAGAGAACAAAAGACCACAACATTGAAATATGGTTGAAAAAATGAATAAGTATGAATGATGAAAATATAATTGAGAAGACAGAAAAACATTTCATTTTGCCATTCAGAAATTAGCTAGTACAGCGAAAAGCTGATTATATCCTTTGAACAACCTAAATTTCACTTGGACAGAATGGCAAACAAGTTTCATCGCGCTTTCCCTATAGAAGATAATTTTATGGTAGCTGAAAAAAAAATGTTTATTAGATAATGGGAGTATGAGAGGGCATGTCTTGCCCTTGAGTTAGCCTGTGGCATCGAGAGACATAAGTCTACGTTAAAGCATAAACTAAAGATATACCTAGATATCGCATATATGAAAGTGTGTGTTTTTTCGCTATGATGATTGACTATTTGGATTATGAAGTATTAGCAGATGAGATTAAACCAATCCAACACAAACCTATAGCTGTTGAACAATTCCAATGACAGAGAATGTCCATGAATCTAGGCAGTTCTCGATTTGGCGAAGCTATTTTAGAAAGTTTGTCAAAATATTTAGATAATTTTCATGACCATCTCAAAGGTACTAAAGATAAAAGTTTGATGACGATGGGCAGATGATAAATCAAAAGCTTTTACAAGTTGTGAGTGTATTTATTTAGTAGTAGTTTTGTCACTTTCGAACCCAAAGTTGAAAACGGAATCTTACACAGATGTAAACTCACAATGAAGACTTTGAAAAAGTAGTGTTAATGTTACACATGTTAATTTATTATATCTAGAAAGAAATTATAAGGGTTATGATCAAAATAGTACGACGACAGATAACTAAGTACAAAGGTAAACTATATATGTGTGAATCATGTTTACGGTTTAGTAACAGTGAAACAAAGTATCAAACTCATAACTGTTTTAAAGTTGTAACGACTTTACCACAAAAAAATAGTATACTTGGTTTTAAACATTATGAGAGATAACAAAAGATAAATTTTATAATTTATGCTGATCTTGAATGTCTCTTGCTAAACTATGACAAAGATTGCTCTCATAACTATCATAATTTAAAAAAAAAACATCAACCATCTTGTTTTGGTTATTAGATTTGCTGTTCACATGACCCAAGTATGAATAAATACGTTTCTTATAGAACACAAGATTGTGTTGAAGTATTTATTACTACACTGATTGAAGATATAAAGCAAATAAGCAAAATATTGAGAGATAAAAAACCTATGTTACCTTTAACCAAAGATGAGAAAGACAGTTTCGAAAATGCTTCTATTGTCATATTTGTGGCCTCTTATTACTCGGAGATTTGAAGGTTCGTGATCACGACCCCATTACCTCCAAATATAGGGGCCCGTCGCACATGTATTGTAAGTTGATTTACAGGGTATGTCCATTCATACCTGTGGTATTTCATAACTTATCGAACTATGACTCTCATATATTCATTAGAGTTAGCTAAATATAACGGTAAAATTACAATTATACCTAAAACTAAAGAAAAATATATAAGCATAACTAAATATATCTGTAACAAGAATGGTGACCACCCAATTCAAATAAAATTCATAGCCTCCTTGCGGTTTCTCAGTTCAAGTTTAGATATCCTGAGTAAAAGCTTGAATGAAAAAGATTTTTTTCAAGTAAAAGGCGAGCTTAATGTCGAAAATGTACATTTGCTGAAAAGCAAAGGAATTTATCCGTATGATTTTAATAACTCATGTCAAAAATATGTGTATAAACAAGTTCCTCCTAAAGAAGATTTCTATAACACAATAAAATTGGAACATATAACCAATGAAAAATATGATTTTGCTCAAACTGTTTGGAAAGAGTTTAACATCAACTCATTGGGCGAGTATACTGACTTGTACCTATAATGCGATGTTTTGCTATTGTGTGACATATTTGAAAAGTTTCGAGATGTAAGTCTACCGTACTATAAATTAGATCCAGCATACTACATCACCGCACCTATTTTTAGTTGGGATGCTATGCTACTTTATACAGGTGTTAAATGAGATTTGATTCATGATCTGGAAATATACCAAATGATTGAAAAGGGCATTCGAGGTGGGCTAGCACAGTGTTCACTACGTCATGCAAAAGTTAATAATATTTATTTACCAGAATTTGACGACTTCAAAGATTCTAGCTATTTGATATATCTCAATTGCAACAATTTATATGGTTATGCAATGACAAAAAGTTACCTATTTCAGATTTTAAATTTCTAAATCAAAATGAAATTGATAAGTTTGATGTAATGAATGTATTAGATGACAGCAATTGTGGATTTATTCTAGAGGTTGATCTGGAATACCCAAAATATTTGCATGATCATCATAGTTTGCGCCAGAAAAGTTTGTACCCATAGGAAGAAAGACGGAAAAACTAATAGCTTACTTGCATAATACATTTAATTATATTATTCACTATACTTACCTCAAAGAATGCATAAAAAAATGGACTAGTATTAAGAAAAATCCATAGAATACTGAGTTTCAGACAAGGAGAATACTTAAAGAAATATATTGATTAAATACCCGTCTTCGGCAATCGTCCACTACGATCTTTGAAAAAGATTATTTTTTTAAACTCCTAAATAATTCAATATTTGGCAAGACTATAGAAAATAAACGCAAACAGGTTGAGGTAAAGTTACTTACCAAATGCAAAGATGATACCAATATCACGAATAACTGCTTGGTGCGAAAAAAAAATAGTTTCTAAGCCTAATGTGAATTGTATTTGTATGTTTTCTGAAAATCTGGTAGCGGTTCAGTTAAAACCCGAGAAAGTTATTTTAGACAGATCAATCTATATAGGTTTGGTCGTTTTGGAATAGGCTAAGCAGCACTTGTATCAATACCATTACAATGTAATTAAAAAGAAATACGCTAACAATGTAAAGCTTTTCTATACAGATACCGACAGCCTGCTCTATCTGGTTTATACGGATGATATATACAAAGACATAAAAAAATAATTGAAATGAATTCGATATAAGTAATTTTGATGAAAACAATCCTTATTACATCCCGCTAGGAAATGGTAAAGTACCTGGAATGTTTAAAGATGAACTTGACGGCCAATAGAGTGATTGAGATTAATCTTGAAAATTGTGCAAAGAGCTTCGATAAAATATACCCTAGATTGTGCGCGAACGCTCCAAAGTTAACCAAACAAAACTGTGCTTATAATGATCTGAAGCACAGTTTTGCCGTCAGTGACGCGCTGATCGTCGAGTGAAACAATGCCGAAGTGCTCTGTGAATAATTGCAAAAATAATACACTTACATAGCGAAAAATACATTGGATTTCCTATTTTCGGTAAGTTTTATACATAGTTATCGTATTTTAAGTGATAAACATTCATAATTATTTAATTATCACCTCCAAATTAATACATCAACAAATTAAATTCCGTTACTCCTGTCACGCAGTTGTCTCTTTCGCACGCATAATAACATCCCATGCAAGACAAGAACAAGTGAGCCCTAATTCAGAACAAGTCTATCGGAGTCGTCATAATAATCTTTTATTTTCTCAGACTGTACACAGGCATTTATTTTACATTTTCCAACTTCAAAAAAGGAGGTTATCAATTTGACATGTGTGTATGAAATATTATTAGAACTGCAATATATTCACTTATAATATGGATTAGTGCTTACAAACATATATAAAATATTTTTATGTGTGTGTGTGCATATCTTTGTATGTTTTATGTACTAATACGTGTAACTGTGACTTGGCTTACTGATTGGAAAAACACCACAAAACCTTTTTCAAGTTCTAGTGTTCCTGTTTTTAATTGATGTTGTATGTTAATAATTTAATATCGAAATGTCCGAGCCACCTGCACAATCCTGAATGCACGAGGTTTAGCGTGCACTCTTATTATTACAGATGATTTTCAGAATGTATGATATGAACATAGTATGTAAAGGTAGTTTATAAATATTAAATATTGTATTACATATACAATGTATAACATTAACATTGTATTAACATTCATAATTACTCAAACACGTTTACTTTATACATTTTGCTGTAACACGCAGGTATCTGAACTGCAATTCAGGTCTGATACATTATATTGTTATATTATTTGTTTTTAATTGCTTTTTGTTCTGTGTGGAATAAATAAATAAATGTTAATGAAAATTAAAGCCGAATAATTAATATTCTGATTTCATTATAACAGATCCCTTTTCTATCTCCCAACATCCGCATATAATCTACTACACACCTTTTCAACCCGGGCAAAACCAGGGTATATAAGCTAGTTGACTAATACGGATAGTTAAAATTCCAATTATAAATGTCACCAAAAAAACGAATTACTAAATAATATTTTTAGTACGAAATTAGGAGTAAGCGACTCCATTGTATTTTATGTTCTATCACAGCAAAGGGTAATAAAATTTTACGAGCTCTCTTCAATGGCGCAGAGTAAAAGTGCTATAAGTTTATTACGAAGTAATTGAAAATTAAACCTTATGCAACTGAAACAAGGTTGAATATTGTTAAATAACTTAAATAGATTTACTACGTTTTAGTGTAATTTTAAGGTTTTTATGTGTATCTCAATAGACAGAAAGGTATAGGATAACTTGAGCCGTTTATATGCGTTCTGTCAATACGAAAAGTTGCATCTAGGGTATATTTTATCGAAGGCAAAGAGTGATCCAGAAAAATCACTTTTTAGAATAGAATATTATTTATTTGCTTCAAATGCGAGTACATTAGATGTTTTGGACAAATCGAACTAACAGATTATGTCCCCAAATTAATAGCATGTAACAATTATACTAAAACAGTCTAATTTTAAGAATAATTCTTATTGTCCTTTGAGCACAGTGATTAACTAAACCTAATTAGAACACATGAAAGTATTCTATTAATAAGTAAAATTTCATCGAGAGAGTAGCAGCAACCAGACTTAATTTTTACACGACTGCCCAAAACATTGTTTGCACATTAGCGAAAATAAATTATTTGCAAACTTTAAGAGTTTACTTGTTTATTAAACAAGTACAACATTTTACACACTTCTTAGAATTTATGATTGCAATATGCTTCATTCTAACACGTATTATGTAGGTATATTCAAATGAAACGCCAAATCAGCTTACAATGTTTTTTTTTTTAATTTTTAGTATCATACGGATTCAGAAAAGGCCTAATGTTATGTTTATATGTTGATTGTTTTGCATAATATTGAGTATATTAAGATAGAAAAAACACCTAATCAATAGATATGAAATTTCAAAAGACAATGAAATAAAATTAAAATTAATGAAAATAATAATTGTAATAATGTTGTCTAAGGTTTTCGCGATTGTTACACATAGTAATTAAACAACTTTAAACGGTTTAAATCGCGTATATTGTTCATTATTTTATTCCGACGTTTCAAACACTTTGCAGTGATAATAATTGTAATAATAAATAATGAATCTGTTTAGTGTCACTCATTAGAGATAAATATACTTTTTGGGTCATCAACAATTAGAAGAAGAATCTTTTAATAACCTAGTTTTAAATATGTTTGTTTTCGTGCGCCGGAGTCTGCACGATGTCCGATGGCCGAATGTTATGTTTTCATTAGGTATTATGGTATTATTGGACAGCAATAACTATTTAATACTAGTCAGTTAGCGGATGTGGTAATGGCAACACCGAGCCGTCAGTGGCACCACCATTTTTGACGGTATTAAACATACGACACACTCTGTGATTGGCTGGGTGATTGCCCGCTAAAACGAGTGGTGATTGTTGTCACGAAGTGAAGGGCGAGGCATTCTTGAGACGACCACCAGGCTGGAAACATATGAGTCGAAGGGCTGTTCTGTTTATAACACAATCAATAGCTGCATAATAATTATCAACATTGAAAGATCGTCTACCTTCTAACTGTCAACGTGCCCCGTTTTAACTTCATCAAAATGAAAATTTGGTTTCTCTTTTCTTACATCTCTTTTGTATGTGGTTACTGCGCATTTCTTTCTTGCCTCTGATTCAAAATTTTCGAACCATCAAAATAAGCATGTAATGTCTACTAAAGAGTAACAACGTTAGATAAGCTGTGCACTAACAATTGCTCTCACTCACAACTCGCTCGCCCACTAACCGATTGGAGTGACAAGTGCTTTTTAAAATTTATTGTTAAATTAGGGACTCCCAAGCTTTTTCAGTTCACAGCGTATTTAGTTTTAGTGTATTGTCTCGGTCTAGTTGAAATAATATGTAGGTTAGATGCAATGATGCTAGATTAATAGTGCATGCGAAGAAACGATTTTAGAGCGCCCCCCTGATCCTCGCGCCCTAGGCTGCAGCCTAATTAGCCTAAGGGTTAATCAGGCCCTGACTGTCATATAATAGAGGGTATTAAAACATGAGTGTAGTTTTTTGAAACGAGCCGCAGACGAGTTTCAAAATAAGATTACACGAGTGTTTTAATACCTAATTATATGCAGTTGCATACACTACTTTATTTAATCTCATGGCTATATTATTTTTTTTTACCTGTATTTCAACTCTCTGTGGCTATACGCTTTTCTTGATTTTTCTGGCAAAAGACTATTCGTCAGTTTCGTAGCTGTTTCTAGAATGTCAGGTGGAATTTAATTATCAGTATCGTGGGTGTTGCTTGACATTTTTGCTACTAAAGTTTTATCCAACAAAATATTACTCAAATTCGTATGTACGAAATAGCGCCAAAATGGAAAAAGTCTGTTATTGGTCTATTGGCTCGGAACCAGGGCAGCGCGTTGCGCGCGCATCTTGCTCACCATAGATAATGTGTACTTAAATTGAATTGAAACCTCCTTGGTCGGGACACATTGTACTTTAATAATTAAACAATTGTTTTAAAGCATTGTTTTGTTAGGAGAACAATGCTTTAATTTAACTTTTTAATTTTCTTAAAGAAGTATGTACATAAAATATGCCAATAAAAGTCTGTATTTAATTTCATAATTAGAATATTACCGAATGAGATTATATAAAGGCTTTTACAGTCGCCAATGGCCTTGAGCATCTGGGCCTAATCGAGCTTACTTTACCAGCGCATCGCCGCAGTTAATCAACAAACGTTCGGCGCGCGCTGCACAAATATAACGGTCAAAGAATATGCAGATGCGCGATACGCTCCGGTAATATGGCCCTTTATATGCCTACCATACGATTCTAGTGAGTATCAGCAGTTGCAACTGCGACTGAGATCAGTACTAAAATTCATACCTACCTAGGTTTTTCTGGACGTCTTTATTCCTGGAATTAATATTTCGACGACGTCATACAAGTGAATAAAGTTACTCCGATTTGGCTGGAATTCAAAATCTAGGTTGTTCTGGAAGTTTTTATTCAGAATTTGGAATTATTTTTCGATGGCGTCTGCCAAGTGAATAAAGTTACTCCGATTTGGCTGAAAATGGATATCTAGGTTTTTTGGACGTCTGCATTGCAAATTTTGAATTCATTTTTCGAAAACATCTGCCCAGTGAAGAAAGTTAGTCCGATTTGGGTGAAAATCAAAATCTAGGTTGTTCTGGACGTCCTTATTCCGAATTTGGAATTTATTTTTCGATGTGGTCTGCCAAGTGAAGAAAGTTACTCCGATTTGGCTGAAATTCAAAATCTAGGTTGCTCTGGAGGTCCTTATTCCAAATTTGGAATTAATTTTTCGATGACGCCTGCTAAGTGAAAAAAGTTAGTCCGATTTAGCTAAAATTCAAAATCTAGGTTGTTCTGGACGTCCTTATTCCGAATTTGGAATTTATTTTTCGATGTCGTCTGCCAAGTGAAGAAAGTTAGTCCGATTTGGCTGAAAATCGACATCTAGGATGTCCTGGGCGTCATGATTCCGGATTTGCATTTATTTTTCAACATCGTCTGCAAAGTAAAGAAACACTCCGACTTGGCTAAAAATCGATATCTGTGGGTAGTTCTCAGTTGTCACACAGACTCTTTAAAAAATCTGCTGATTTTAGTGATATACTACATAAACGAGTATTCGAATTAAAATTACCTGTTATTCGTACAACTTTTGCAAGAAGATTTAGCCCTTTTATTGAAACATATTTATATAATCAATTAAAAAAAGTACATTATATTCAATACTTACGTGTGTTTTACTCAAGATGGTTTTTATTTTATTTATTCTGTTATGTGTGACGTGCATAGCGTGTGATGGTCTATCGTGAATGAGGACAAAATTGGCCGAATTTAGATACGTTTGTGTGAGTGAGTTGTGTCTTTACATACTGAATTTGATGCTTCATTTTTGATTTTCATTAGACTCCCTCTTTCTTATTAATTTCTCTGAGGCTCCAAATAACTACTTTGCAGCCTTGCATAACAATTAACTATTGGAACGCTTTCATACACCGTTCGGATAGTTTTGAAAACAGGTAGAAATTACATCGTGAGATGCTATTTATTTATTTATTTATAATTTTATTTATATATAATTTTTGACCCATGACCGAGTTAAGGTATTTTGTGATGATTTTAGAACCTGCTCGCTTGACAGTTGAATTATTCATAGTACTGTAGTAGTCACGTATATAATATGTAATAGCGGTTAAACGTATTAAAACGCTAATTTTGTATATGGCATAGAATTAATATTCGCTTTGTTGGCATGGATGACTGCATTATAATATCTTTCAAAAACAATTTCAAATTCGCGCGTGTGAGATTTATCAAGATAGAGCATTTATTTATTGAATAATATGGGCTCAATAAATTATGATGTTTGGCAGGAGGAGATGCTATGTAGTAAGTTACTATTAGTTGAATAATTAACTACCTAACTTACAAGGTTTTCTACGAAAAGGGGATCATAAGGCAAACTTAAAATAACATTTATAGGAACACATTGAGCACTTTATTAAACATAATACATTATGTTCACATGGATTAATTCTGTATAAGTTTATAGTTAACATTTACAACGATATAATTAAATGGGCAAACTATATTGGAAGAACAAAGCCAACAAACCAAGACCCATACACAACACGTGAACAGCAGTTATGTTACACTATACATATATATACACTTTATTTATATATACTATATATATCAATATATCAATGATAGAACACTTAACTTAATCAGCAATAGGTCACGATGCGGCAGTCACTTGTGAAGAATAAAAAGAGCTCAGTAAGGTGAGACATTGGTTTTATAGCTATGACTGGCGTCAAGTGTCTGTCGCCCCTCCATGAAATTTCTCGCCATATTTACCACAACCAATTAGGAGTTGCCGCCACAACGTATCAGCCAATCCGAACTTAGACAGGATGGTTCGTCATTGGCTAGTCCAGAGTGAATACAGATAAAACATGATTTCAGTGTGGCGGTTATTAAAAATGACAAATATCTACAAGTTTTAGGATATTCTAGATTCCGACCTGTGCCGCCACGCCGTGCACACCTGTCTACAGCTCCGCCAGTATCTCCCAGTGAGACCGCAATAGTCCCCGCACTATTGCCGTCTCACTCGGGTCATCGTTCCGACGCTAGTTGCAGACCAGTGCCTTGGAATACGCAGTCCTGACGAAGTTTTGTTTTGTGTGCAGAAGCTGAGCAGCCGCCGAACGCCGTGCAACGTGAGCTACGAGCTCGCCGTGCCGTCGCGCAGAGGCGCTCTAAGACGTCAGGCATTACCACCTACCCAAGTCCCTTGTTTCGGAACAACATCATATCGGGCTGGTGGTCTTGTTTTGACCGCACTTTTCGGTGCGCATTTCACAACTTTACTACTCGACACAACATTGTAACAGTGCGCGTAACAACACACTTTGTGCTGTTAAGCGACGTCGTTCAGGCGTGGGGTAGCGTCAGCCAAACCCGTCTGAACGATCAAATCCGCCATTTGCTGCGGTCGCAGTGTGACACCCTACGGTGACAACGGCCACTGTCGAACTTTTGGTTTAACCTTGCACCGTGGCCTTTCCCGCTTCACGGGTCAGCCGAAGCAAGCTGGGCTCCGGGATAACTGGCCTTGGGGTCGCCCCTAGTCAACCCCGGAGTAGCGCTTAGGAGCACCCCTCTCCGCCGAGAAAAAAGCTCGGAGAGGGTACACAACTAGGGCACACCCTAGTTACACACTCCCTCTCACACAGTGAGCTCACAAGGTGTGTGAGGGAATTCAAACCCTTGATAGGGCGTCCTGAGTATTCCCCTCAGGATGCAGTCCCGTCCCTCTAACGGTGAGGTGCAGGTCCTTCAGACCTTCGCCCTCCGCCACCCCGATCTGTATGTTGCTCATATGCAACTCCTCGAAGAGGAAGCGAGTGCCCGCCTCACGGACACTCTTATTGCTCCCTCCGGGACTTCAATCCCGGAGGCCAACGTCCCTCCTCTGACCCGGTCCTTCTCAGAGGACAGTCCGCTTTCGCCCGCTCCGGGCCCAGACAACAGACGCACGGTGGCAGCCCCTCCCCGTGAGAGGTCTCGCTCGCGCTCACCGATCGGGAGGCCAGCGAGCACCCGTCCCTCCTTCGCCGTTGTCGAGCCCACTTCGGGCTCCGAAGCGGAGATGGAGGTAGATCCGAGTCGCGCCTTACGCACCGACTCGGACTCAGATAACGACGGCTATACCGTCGTAGATAGGAAACGCAAGCGTGCTCCTAAAGCCGCTAGTTGCGCAACTTCCGCCCCTCCCGCCAAGGCACCCGCTAAGGCCCCCGCCTCCGGCAAGAAGCCGACCCCCGCCCCGCGCCCCGCGTCTCCTCCCTCCGCTCCGGCCACCACTGCCGCGTCCCCTCAGGACGCGAGCGCGCGCCGCGAAAAACCGCCTCCGCCCCTGTTCATTCAGGACAAAACCAAATGGGACATGCTGTCCCGTTTAGTTTCGGATCGTGGGATCCATTATACTAATGCCCGCTCCACGCAGCAGGGCATTAAAGTCCAAGTGTCCACCATTAGCGACCACAGAGCGCTAACAAAGCTCCTCCGTAAAGAGAGCATAAGTTTTCACACTTATGCGCTCGAAGAGGAGAAAGTCCTCCGCGTTGTCATCCGCGGTGTGCCCAAGGAGGTACATACCGATTCGGTATGTGCCGACCTGAAGGCACAAGACTTCCCCGTACATGCAGTTCACCGCATGTACAGCGGGAAGGACCGCAGTCCCTACGATCTAGTACTCGTAGTACTAGATCGTACACCTGAAGGCAAGGCCATTTTTAATTTAAAAAAGGTCTGTGGCCTCTCAGGACTCGATGTCCAAGCCCCATACAAGAATGGGAGTCCCTCGCAGTGCCATAACTGCCAACTATACGGGCACGCCTCCCGTTTCTGCTTCGCTCGCGCTAGGTGCGTTAAGTGCCTAGGCGATCACGCGACAGCAGCGTGCACTCGCACCCGGGACTCGCCGGACCCACCCAGTTGTGTCCTATGCGGTGCTCAAGGGCATACCGCGAATTACCGTGGTTGCCCTAAAGCACCACGAGTGAACCACAGGGTGGCAAGGCATAGGCCGACCCGTCCCTCTTATGACCGCTACCAACGGGTAAGCCCTAAACTAACGGTAGTACCTGCCTCACAGGTAATACCCGCGCCGCTCCCAGCCCGTAACGCATGGTCTAAACCACCCAGTATGGTTAAGACCGTCGCTACCGCCCGCGCCCCGGCCCGCGCGCCCGCGCCCGCTCCCGCACCCGCCCGCGCACCGGCCCCGGCTCGCCCCGCGCTCCCGGCACCCGCTGCCATCACCGTTCGCGCCCCTCCCCGCGCCGCTTCCCGGCCACAAGCTCCCCCTATGCCATTGATGGCTGCCCCTCTTCAAGAGGCAATCAACCTAGTCAGCGATCTGGCTATGTCGGTTGACATCAATGAGGTACAAGAGCTATTCCACAAGATGCAATACGCTCAATCCCCAGCGGACGTGATCCAATACACATTGGAACACGCAAACTTACTAAGCGCCCTTAAGCGCTTCGTCCCCCAGGCCCCTCCCCAGTACAACCACTATGGGTAGTACAACCGAACGCACGAAACCGTACTCAGTTTCGTTAGCGTCATTTAACGCTGACGGCCTCTTCAGACAACGTGACCTCGTCCACGACTTTTGTTGTACCCACCTTATCGATATCATATGCGTGCAGGAAACCTTTCTAAAACCGGGGAAGGCGAACCCTAGGTTTGCCAATTACAGAACGGTACGTGATGATAGAGTGAACTCCCGTGGGGGAGGCACTCTTATCTATTACAAAAGGTCCCTGCACTGCATTCCCCTACCTACCCCGACTCTTGTTAATATGGAAGCATCTTGTTGCCTCCTAGCTATGACTGGTCATCAACCTATAGTCATAGCGTCCTGTTACCAAGCTTGCTCCAAGCCGATCGTCCGAGCTGACTTAGAAGCCTTATTCTCATTAGGAAGCGCCGTCATTCTGATTGGCGACTTCAACAGTAAGCACATCCTATGGAATTGTAACGTCAACAATCCCAAAGGTATTGCACTTGAAAACCTAATCGCAGAACTTAACTTTGACATAATTGCGCCCACTGAGCCCACTCACTACCCTTATATGGAAGACCACCGATCTGACTTGCTTGACATGGCACTACTCAGAGGCGTAACACTCCGGTTACGCTCCATAGAAGTGGTTCACGAGCTTCACTCTGACCACCGACCCATTATACTGCGACTAGGTCCCGACCCAACGACTGACCTCCCCCGCCCCACTAAGACGATAGTGAACTGGAAGCAAGTAGGCGATGCCCTAAAGGCTATCAGTTCACCGGACCTTGACAAGATCCCTGACGACATCCTGACAAAAGATGACGTAACCCTTGCGATCGATTCGTTCACCAATCACCTCTCCACCGTAGTAGGTGCATCTGCAAAGGAGGTCATAGTGCCGGACGACCGGCGCCTTGTCATTCCAGCGGATGTGAGACGATTGGTGACGGAGAGTAAAGCAGTGACCCGACATTACGACTCTTACCCCAGTAAAGAGAACAAAACTAAGAAACGCCACTTTGAACGCATGGTTCAAAGTCGCATGTCTGAGTTGCGTGATCAACAATGGGGCGATAAACTTTCAAACCTCGTGCCAAGCCACCATGCTTACTGGGACTTGGCGCGAGGTTTGAAAGGAAGTAACCACAACGACATGCCTCCCTTATACAGACCAGTCCCACTAGTCCCAGCGTTCTTTGACGAAGACAAAGCTGAGTGCCTAGCTGATAGCCTAGAGGCTCAGTGTTCCCCTAACGTAGATCACGTTGACCAAGCTCACCTCGATTCGGTGGATGCTGAAGTCGAACGTAAAAGCTCTGTGGTCACCTCTGAACTCCCACCAATCACTTTAGCGACTTACGCTGAGGTGGAGAGACTGATCAAGGCCCTCCGACCGCGCAAGTCCCCCGGTGCCGATGGCATCTCCAACAGGGTTCTTAAAACCCTCTCTCCTCCTCTCATCCATCTCTTAGTCAGCATCTTCAATGCTGCTATGAGCCACTGCTTATTCCCAGACACCTGGAAATGTGCAAATGTCATTGGCATTCACAAACCAGGCAAAAGCTCATCTGACCCCACCAGCTACCGCCCCATCAGCCTCCTCAGTGCCTTAGGCAAACTTTACGAGCGGTTACTTGCAAACCGTCTCCAGTCCCATGCTAAGGAACACCACCTTATCCCAGATGAGCAGTTTGGCTTCAGACCCGGACACTCATGCGTCCAACAGGTGCACCGCCTCACGGAGCACATCATTAAGGGCTTCAATAAGTACCCCAAACCCCAGACTACGCTAGCAGTCTTCCTCGACGTGGCGAAAGCTTTTGACAAAGTCTGGCACAATGGCTTGATCTACAAGCTATACCAATTTGGCGTGCCAGAACGTCTTGTGCTCATCCTACAAGACTTCCTTAAAGCCAGAAGCTTTCGCTATCGCGTGGAAGGCACCCTCTCCTCCCCCCACCCAGTCAGAGCCGGAGTCCCTCAGGGCTCCGTGCTATCACCTATTCTCTTTGCACTATATACCAGTGACATCCCACGCTCTCAGCCCAAAGTATTCCTAGCCCAATATGCGGACGATACCGCCATTTACACCACTGGGTGGCATATCAACAGACAGTCCTATTTCGTCATTCAACGGGCCGTCACCGAGATCGGTGACTGGTTCCGAAAATGGCGCATCGCGGTCAACCCAGCTAAAAGCACAGCTATGTGCTTTACTGAGAAGACACGCTCCCCTTACCCGAAACCGCTTATTTTGTTCGACGAACCCATTCCCTGGGTTCCTAGAACAAAATACCTCGGAGTCACCCTTGATCGTCATCTCACCTTTAACGATCACATAACAACCGTCCGTAACAGAGCGGCCTTCGTAATGGGTCGCCTTGGTCCCCTACTTCGCAAAGAGAGTAAAATGTCTCTTAGTAATAAGAAGACACTTTACACTGCCTGCATCCGCCCCATCATGACTTACGCATCAGTAGTGTTTAGTCATGCTAGTGAGGCCCACCTTCGTAAACTTCAAGTCATCCAAAACCGTTTTCTTCGTAATGCAACCGGCGCCCCGTGGTATATCCGGAACACCGAGTTGCATTGCGACTTAAACCTTCCCTCTTTAGCGCAGTTCAATAAGGACTGCGCCCGCCGATACTTTGATCGAGCGCCCCACCACCCGAACCCATTGGTTGTCCAGGCATCGAACTACTCGACTGCCTCTTCTATCCCATTTTTCAAACCCCCCCGTCGCCGACCACGGCAGGTATTAGACGACCCGGATGACCCCATCGCAGCCATTACATTGGCAGCCTTAGCGTTATCCGCAAGTCGTCGAGGTAAAATCCCCAGGTGTGAGGTAATTAGAGGTCACACAATCAAACACCGAGCCCGCCGGCGAGCTCGAGGCAAAAACAAGGTCACGATAAATTGCTCTCCAAATAGTCAAAGAGTATTATTCAGTAGGGCCCAATTGTGCAACACTGCAGTTGCACAGAGGCATTTTGCTCCGATCCCCCCCATGTCTCTCGACAGCGAGACAAGCCGAGGTCCGAACCACAGTGGTGCCCTTGAGCTCGCTGTCAACCCCTCCTATAGTAGCGGCACGTTTTCGGCGTCCGCAGGAGACGGAGGTAGAAAGCGCTTTTCGCCTTCTACGCCCGTCTCGGGAGAAGTGCCTTCGGCACTTCTCCCTCCCGGGCTATTGTAGGGCCAGGCCCTCGCCCAAAACCCGGTGGAGCTGGACGACCGCACAGGCGGTAGCCAGCATCTATGTCCTCCCTAAACAACAAACAACGGATATTCTAGAAATACATAATAAATATAATTCTCGTAACTTATTTACCTAAGATAATCTAAGCTTAACAAAGGTACGATTCTAACACGCGAGTATTCTCGTTGTAGAATGACAGCTATTGTCAAAAAATGTTACCTGGCGTTCGATTTGGGCAATAATAGTGCGCGAAATTATCAAAAAAATATGCTTATATACGAATGCCGATTTCGAAACTCCTCCAAACGCAATCATCTCAAATCGAACGCACTAGTATAGTATCAAAACGGACATTTCAGTAATTTTGCGGCAATGCTATAGAAATTGTACCTTTTTTGTTAATAAATGAGACGGACAAGTCGGTGCCCTCAGATCATAGAAACAAGGTTGTTTCTATGATCTGAGTCGGTGCCTAATGGTCGCATTGCATCTGTCCATTACAGTTTCAGTGTCACGATTGTGTATGACAAAGCACTGCGCTCGCTAGCCAAGTTTTGATTGCCCGGTAATTTCACTATGTCATGCCACAGTACCCTTCAAACCTAAACACAGCTGTGTTTGCATACTGCTGCTTGGAGGTAGAATATCTGACACTGCGGTGGTACGAACAAGACGGCCTAAAACAATAACTGGTAGTAAAACCTGGTATCTGGTTAAGAATGGAATTGAAGAGCGATTAAGTCGTAAATTGTGTGACTGAGACAATTGTTTGCACCTAATGCCGGCAGCTGATAGAGTACAGCGGGTTCTGGTCCCGCGGCAACGACGCAGAGGGAGGATCGAGCGCGCAGTGGAGCCACGTGGCGCCGATACGTGTTGTCGCCACCGCCGACTCTGTCGCAGCCATGTCGCCGCGACTCACTGCCAACCTACTGACATATGTGTTGCAGTAAGTGTTAATGCTACTTAGTTACACCAATAATGTCAAAATCATAGACTCCTGCTTGACAGGAGTCTATGATACCACAGTGTAAGATGGCAGTTTTTCAGAAGGCGCTGCTGCCCATTTTCTGTATTTTTTTTATTTTTGTCGCTTCTCCCACTGGAAGATATGGGGGATGCAAATCTAGCCTGGCACCCCACGAGTTTTGAGCACTTACTAACGTGCATGCGCCCCAATATTATTCGCTCGTAAAATCCCTACGTGGGCGTCACCTGTATGTGCTTTTTGCCGCACTCATGCTTTTTACAATCCTGTTTAGTTTTAATAAGGTGTCGGCAGACTGACACCCAGGAGGTTACTATGTTTTATTCATTTTCTTTAGAAAAACAAACCAAGGAGTTTATCACATTTGGATTCAAAGATACGACTCACTTATTAACTTCTTTACTAATGGCGATAAGTTACCTAAACAAATGGCCAGTATATATGAAAAAAAATGCGTGCTCATTTTTAAATCATAGATTTAGTCTTTTCATGAAAAATTTACTCACAAGTGTATTGAAAATAGTCGTATGACACTCGTACTACATTAATTATTTCAATCTGGGCTCGATATCTACTATTGTGTTTGACTCTTATGCCACAACGAAATCGCTCACGGAAATAAGAATTGGTAAAGTAAATATTTTGATGCCATAAACTTATTATCATAAGACATCCCCAACGGTTTTTATGTGGCTATTTGAATAAATGCGAGTGACTTTACTTATTGACTTCTGACCAAAGGTCTAACTGAATAACGCTCTGTTGCAGGGAAGCTGATGACGACGAACTATTAGAGCTGGTCAAAACCTGGTTGCAACAGAACGTGGATAAAACTATTCAAGGGAAGGATATTATTATTTTGGCGGGTACTATATTGACAATGTATAAAGAGGTACGTAATGAAGATGTAAAATACTTGGGAAAGTTGCTTACATTTGCTTGAAAACAGAATAACAGTTTTTATTTATGGTGTGAAGATTCAAAGGCTATGTTTTTGGATTTTCTCGCTTTTAAAATGAATAGTAGACTGTACAAAGAGTGCATAAAACTATTCATTTTAACCGAGATGTTTAACAGCCCGAGCCAAAGTCGAAGGCTGATATTTAGATCGACGCTAAAATGGGGTTTATGCACGAGTTTTACACTCGGATTTTCTCTTTGATTGCTAGGAAATGAAATAAAGTTAATGTAAATCACTTCTGTAAAAAAAACTGCATGGTTATAGACCTTGGCAGTGGTTGATTGTAATTTAAATGACAAAAATGGTTTACTGACCTTTATTAAATAAATACTCGTACGCTGTACTTTCTACGTAAAATTATTAATATTACTAAAGGCAATATTAATGTGTAAGGAACTATCCATGCCTCCGTCAGTTCTTAAGCCAAAGTAAGTTCATTTTATTGTTAAATTTAGTTCCCGGACGGTCGGTCGAAAATTGTTGGCGTCATTTTCGGGCTTTCGGTTCTATCAGAAACTGTCAGTAATATAATTACATATTATCCATACTGATATTTGAACAAAGTTCTTTTTAACCGACTTCCAAAAAAGGAGGAGGTTCTCAATTCGTCTGTATTTTTTTTTTTTTTTTTATGTTCGTTACCTCAGATCTCTTGACTGGGTGAACCGATTTTGAAAATTCTTTTTTTCTTTGAAAGCTGATGCTTGTCGTTTGGTCCCATTTAAAATTTCATCAAATTCGGTCAAGCCGTTTTCGAGTTACACTAAAAAGATTGAAAAATTTTAACAAAAAATGGAACCGACTTCAGCACCCAAAAGTGTGAAATAACTTGTCGAAGTCGGTACCATGCCCACAATATTGTGATAATAGGTACTTTTGAACCATCATGGTACCGACTTCAACAAGTTATTTCACACTTTTGGGTGTTGAAGTCGGTTCCATTTTTTGTTAAATTCGACACTATGTATGTGTGCGTTATTGATCACTTTTCGTTCTTCTGAGTACAAGACTTAACTATTCACTGGTTCTAAGCTAACAATGTGACGTTTTAGAGTACTTGAGTTAAAAGGAAAATCAAATATTTAGTTATAGGAAGAGTATAGTTTATATAAAGAGTATATTATGCTTTTGTACGTTTAGTTAACGGAGACGTTCCGGTCTCGGCCTCAATATAATTGGAACGCATCTCACTTGAAAAGTTGGTGTGAAAACGTCAAATGGTACTCTCCAGCCAATTCGGATGAACTTGATATGGTAAGTATCGCAGACATTTACATCTCATTTTTAAATACAGTAAGAACTTAAGTAGGTATATATTATGTAAGCGTTTGCCCGGTTCTTGAATATCTTCAGAAACCTTTCTTTATTCCCAGCCTAGGCATTGATCACAATATGACCTGACGGTATGTGATGATGTGGTCGAAAGTGATGTTCAGACTGAGCCTAAAGTGGAAACTGGTACATAAGGATAACTGCACCATTACATGCTTGGTGTCAGATTTTCTTTTTGTGAGTGATAGCTAGCCAGGCGTGCGTTCATAACTCCGAACGGTAAACCTCAAGCCCGTCCATAGTATGATAGTAATGACTAAGTGATGATAAGGATTGACCCAGAGTATATCTACGACCAGTTTTTGGCTTATGATTTTTATTATTAATTTTTTACATTCAACATTGGTACGAAAATGGATACTGCACGAAATAATGTTTTAGATTATAATATCTTTGTATATAATTTAATAAGCAGCGGGCATTTAAATAACCTATAAATTGTACTAAATTATTATTCAATAAAGTTATTTTGTATTTGTATTTTTGTATAAACAAGCATTCACCGCAGTTTCACCTGATGGTAAGTGACAATGGAGTCGAAACTTGAGCTAGATGGTCTTTACGTACATTATTATTAATCATTACAATTTATATGATTTCCAGGCGATTACAGCGGAAGCGAAATCTATATTCCGAGACAGGCTGGTGACAGACGAAGAAAAGTCGAGGTTCGCCAATATAACGAGGAAATATTTGAAGGGCAACAATGATGATTTGTACTTCACATGGAAATTGCGTGGTGACGGCGTCTTTATGCAGTCTGTGGACTATGGCCTGTGGCATCAAACAACTCAGAAACTTATCAACCAGTGTAGTAAGTATTTTGCTACGAATAAATAATGAAAAGATATGTAATTCAAGCTCAAAAACAACAGAATGCAAACTGTACCGCGGCGGGCGTAAGTAGTTTAAAATGTGTACCGTACAGCGCTGTCAGTTCGCCGCGTGGGCTCGATTCAAGCGGTGGTACCGCGGGAAGTTTCAACTGAATTTATCAATGTTCTTCTGGGTTATTTATTTCTGCAAAATATTATAGTATAGTGTATTGTAAAATACTGGTGAAGCCATACGGATATGAAAATTTTGGGAATAGCTTTCATAAACGAGTAAATAACAATATTTTGGATACCAATACTTGATTACCCTGGATATTTTTATTGCAACATGTACTTTACATTAAAACAAAAAGTAGCTCGGAACATTGTTAGTCTTAGAATTCTCTGTATGAAAATGCGGTTTGGCTGGAATGACGGCGGTGACAAAATGACCTTAACCCGACCAATCAGATGCGATCTTTTCTAAGCGCCAAATCAATTAACCAGTCCGATTGCACTTGGAAGGTTTTTTTTTTTTTTTTTTTTTGCCGATAGGCTATCCTTAGACCACTATCTCACCTGATGGTAAGTGATGATGTGGTCGAAGATGTTGTTCAGGCTAGCCTAGAATGACTGGCTCTCAAGGATAGCTGCCGGAACACACCGTTAGGTGCTTGGCGACAGATTTTCAACTTGAGGGTGGTAGCTAGCCAGGCGGGCATTCGCAAAATGCCCTACCACCATGCTATAACGACTGCCATCCTAAGACAACAACCGGGACCGACGGCTTAAAGTGCCCTCCGAAGCACGGAAGCGCTCAGTAGTATGTCACCACCGGTCACCCATCCAAGTCATGACCGAGGCGGACGTTGCTTAACTTTGCTGATCGATTCAGAACGGCCAAGCTAACCTCGCTACGAGCGCTTCAAAAGTGAGCGGTTGTGCGTGTTTTGTTACTTGTGGAGTCGATGAGTCCGAAATCAAAGCGGTCACTGTATGAGAGGTGGTGATAAACGGAGCGGGCTAGCGCGAGCCGGACGATGAATCGCCGTCCGCGTAGGCTCGGCTCGTCTTAGCCCGGACACGAGCCTGTGGTAATAAACGAAGCGTGATAGCGCAGACCGCGCCATCCGCCCGCGGATGCGCTTTTTGTGACCTACATCTTTAGGATTTCATATAACCGGCTCCTCTTCATATAGTTGAATAAAATCCATAATCATTTAAATATTCCATTCCATCACGTATATGTGTTACAAATATAAAATTAAACTCCAAATGGGTGCCTTAATCCGTGGGATGACCTGCACCGTCCGGAGACTCGGCTCGTGCGTGGTACACGGCGCGTGGTAGCGCGAGCCGCGCCGTATACCACCGTATAAGGAGAATACGAACGAATGAGATTATATAAATATTTTTATATAATCTCATTCGGTAATATTCTAATTATGAAATGAAACACATACTTTTATTGGCATATTTTATTTAGGTACATACTTCTTTAATAAAATTAAAAAATTAAATTAATGCATTAATCTCCTAAAAAAACAATGCTTTAAAATATTTTTTTTAATTATTAAAGTACAATGTGTCCCGACCAAGGAGGTTACAATTCAATTTAACTACACATTATAAGTGGGGAGCGCGCTGCGCGCGCAACCCGCTGGTTCCAAGCCAATAGACCAATAACAGACTTTTTCCATTTTGGCGCTATTTCGTACATACCAATTCGAGTAATATTTTGTTGGATAAAACTTTAGTAGCAAAAATGTCAAGCAAAACCTTTGATGCTGATGAAAATTTTACTCCACCTGACATTCTAGAAACAGCTACGAAACTGACGAATAGTCTTTTGCCAGAAAAATCAAGAAAAGCGTATAGCCATGAGATTAAATAAAGTAGTGTACGCAACTGCATATAATTCGGTATTAAAACACTCGTGTAATTTTATTTTGAATCTACACTCATGTGTAGTTCTAATACCCTCTATTATATAACAGTTGCATAAACTACTATTATATATCAATTCATTTTGTTCTGATATGCCGCTCGCGTATCTACTAAGTATCTTTCGCGATATTTATTATATTAATTGTTTGGATACATTTACTTTATTCCAAAGTCCACAACATCGCCACCTTATGGTGCAGGACTGATAATATTTTGTACGCGGTCTCTGCATTAAGAGATGTAAATAGTTATTGAAGTCAAAGGCTTGCTTGTAAAAAATATAATTAAAAAAAATAAATTACATTATCGAGAGAAAAATTATATTATATACCTTATCGAGGAAAGTATTCAAAAATTCATAATTTAAAATTATTTATTCAATTTAGGCGTCTACGACGCCCTTATGAAGGTCAATTATAAATTTGAATATTGAAATATTCTACATTGTACTGCCACGTTCAGCAAAAAAAATTATACAGCCACTGCGAGAAGAACGGGCAAGAAACTCGGGCCATTCTTTTAAACATCTTTTAACAATGTGTTATATACAATATAATATGACTATTACAATATTTGTTCAAATTACGTAGATGACAGGTGATAGCTTGGCAGAGGCAGAACTTTCGAAGCATCTTTGTCGTTTAAGTAATCACAAACTTTGTAGTATGATTTCTCAATCAAAATATTTTTCAAATGCAACTTGAATTTTCCTTCTGTGAGCATTGTAATATGTTTGGGAATTTTATTATAAAACCGCACACAATTACCTAAAAAGGACCTTTTATTTGTCTTTGCTAGTCTAAAACCTGGTACTGCTATTTTATATTTATTCCTAGTGTTGTAATCGTGGTTGTCACTATTTAATTTAAATTTACTCAAATTTTTCCGAACATACATAATATTTTCAAATATATACAGACTCGGTAAAGTTAATATATCAATTTCTTTAAAAAGATCCCTTAGAGATTCCATAGGATCCATTTCAAATATGGCTCGAATTGCACGTTTTTGTAAGATAAAGATTGTTTCCATCTCAGCAGCAGCTCCCCACAGCAATACACCATACGACATAATACTGTGGAAGTACGCGAAATAAACTAGCCGTGCAGTAGCTACGTCTGTTAACTGTCTTATCTTACAAACTGCATATGCAGCAGAACTAAGTCTTCCGGCTAGATCATGTATATGTGGATCCCACTGTAAAGTTGAATCCACTTTGATTCCCAGAAAGGCTGTCGCTTTATCAATAGAGAGTTTATCTAAGCCAAGCTTAATGTTTGGTTCAACATAAGGAACATTTGGTAAAGAAAACTTTAAACATTTGGTCTTTTTTGAATTTAAGAGAAGATTATTAGCGGCGAACCATTCATAGATAACACATTATTTACATAAATGAGTTCACTATCTTTCCTATCTACTTTAAAAATCAGAGAGGTATCATCTGCGAATAAAACAATATCGCAGAAATCTTTGACCATGCAAGGCAGATCATTAATATACGCTAGGAACAGAAAATGTCCCAAAATTGATCCCTGCGGTACACCTATTTTTACCAAAGACCCGGAAGAAGTATTGCCATTTATTCCAACCATCTGTAGCCTGTCTGACAGATATGACTCTATTAGATTCAAAGCTTTTCCACGAATACCATAGCGTGAAAGCTTACGAATCAGAGTGCAGTGTTCTACACAGTCGAATGCCTTGGAAAGATCACAAAATTCGCCAATAGCATCATGTGAACTCTCCCAGGCTTCAAGTATATGTGACATCAATTGAACACCTGCATCTGTAGTGGATCTGCTCTTAGTAAAACCAAACTGATTCTCATTCAATATATTATGCTCATTAAAATGAGATAAAAGTTGTTTGAGCATAATTTTTTCGAATACTTTACTCAGAACAGGTAAGATGGAAATAGGTCTATAATTGCAAGGGTCAGATACAGCCCCCGACTTCAAATTTGGAGTGATTTTACATATTTTCATTAAGTCGGGGAAATTTCCTCTATTGACACAAAGATTGAATATTGTTACTAAGTATGGTGCGATAATGCAAATTATAGACTCTGCCACTTTAACTGACACACCCCACAAGTCTTCAGTACTCTTTATGTTTAAACTTTTGAATGTCTTTATAATTTCAAAGTTTGTCGTGTATCTGAAAGAAAAGTCCGGTGTTTTGCAGGGAAAATTATGTTTTAATAGGGCTTCTGCTACATCGGGACAAGAATCCAATGATTTAGTGACTTTTGACTTACCCCTGTAAGCTAGAAAAAAAAATTTCAAATATATTCGCCACTTGTATTGGGTCAGAGATTTGATTTTTATTAATAGTTAAGACATATCTTAAATCTCTAGGTTTATTTTTACCAGTCTCAATATTTATAGTCATCCAAATGGTTTTTATTTTATTTTTAGACTTGCTAATTTTATCTCTAATATAAAGAGATTTAGCACACAAGCAAACAGACTTAAAAGTTTTTGAATAGTTCCTAACATAATACTGAAACTGCTTGCAAGATGTTAAATTTTTCCTGCGATACAGATCAAACAAATAATCTCTACTTTTTCGAATACCTCTAGTTGCCCAATCACCAAACTTCAATTTTCCATTTATTTGTTTCTTTATTTTAGGACAAACTTTTTGAAACTCAATATTTACTAAAGAAAATAAGTTATTGTAGATGTCATTCGGGTCACAGTGAGAAAATCTTGTTATGCCAAGCTTAGCTTCTATATTGGTACCGAGAGTTTCTAGCCTACTGGTTGTTAACGGCCTATGTTCAACTTCACACCTCTCTGTTTCTCTATTTCCATCTATCATAAGAATATCATGTCTAGAGATAGCTGTAGAACGTAAGCATAAGTTTTGAATTTTTACAGCTACATAATTTAGTAGCTATTTAGTCGGACGATAAACACTTAACAGCTTTTATAAATGCAAAATATATCACAATTTAAACAATTTCTCAAAAGATAAGCAACATTTATAAATTTTTACTGTATCCAAAGTGAAAAATAAAAACCCACAAAATTGTTAAATAGCCGTACGCTGCGGAAATTATTTACAATAGAGCAAAGTGAAGTCAGTTTTATAGAGGACATCAATATCTACAAAAAGTCCACGGTACCATATGTCTAACTATTACAGTAATGTCACAATAACTGCTTTTTATGTGTTTAAAATTATTTTTTAATTTTTTGTTTAATACCCTTACGAAGAATGGGCGGGTCGCTAGTATGTTATACTCGTAGTTATGAAGCATTAACAATTATTGATATGATCAATATAATTTTCACTTATTAGTAGAATTTCACAGGTTACTGTTTGAGACAAACTACTGCTAAAATTAATTTAACACTGTATTCGTTTTCAGTATCGGAATACGAATACAACGTATTCGGTGACTCTGGCGCAGAAGTCTGTTCAGAGCTAGGTGTCTTGTCTGACGCCATGGCACGAGCGGTATGTATTCATTTTATTCAAGCGATTAAAAGTCTTAGTTTATTTTAATCTATAGTACAAAACTGAGACAAACTGACAAAATGTCAGTTGAAATCAGTCTTTTCCATTAGACCTTGAAATAAATTATGAATTCAAATGACTTTACAATCGTAATTACTCCGGTACTTCACTAATATAATTTTGAAAAGAACAACTTCTGGATCATGCAGTCAAAGTTATAGTTTTCTGAGTATGCACTATATTATAGTAACCGCGTTACGACAGCTTCCGTTGCAAACAAACTTTGATCGCTACGAAACTACGTTAGCAGACTATTAAAGCTTAATAATTTCTATAATTTCAGTGTAACGGAAAGTTAGTAGTATGCGTGGGGACCGCGGGCATGGGTCGCCGCGCCGCCGCATTACTGACTGCGGCTGCACTGCCGGCTACCTCGTTCTTCATACACCATTCTGACCAATTTTATACCACCATCAAAAACGTAAGTCCCTTTACAATCTGTTTTTTTACTTCTTTACTACTACTACTTTTTTTTTGCTTTGTCTGATCCTATTGTTAGATACCACTTCATGTCTGTATATCCCTAAAGGCCGAAGTGACTGTGAACTGACAGACAGACACAGAAGGCTTCTAGCATTTTTTTTATTCAATACCTATTATTCGAAAAAGTAAGCAGTCGCCCAAGCTATATGAAATCATGCATTATTTAAAAATAAAACGCATTACTGTGTTTAACTTCGTTTTTAAGTCATTTAGGTTCAACTACATCAGTCTCTCTAAAAAAGACGTACGCGCACGGAATTCGATATAATGACACTTCCACTGTGACGACTTATTGTGTATAAGAATTTTATATAAATGGTAATATATTATATTGTTATAAATGGTAGTATAAATATACACAGTGCTGGGGATACGGGCAGTATGAAGTAGAAGAGCTTGGGCTCTTCGATCACTATCCCTAGGTGGATAGTGTTCATATTCGTGCGGACGCAATTCTTGTTGCAATTGCGCGGACTCGATCTATTGTGAATATTGTGTGCGTGATACGGTTTTATCTCGTTTGACCTAGTTAACGGGAGATCACTGCACGCGGCGTGCAGACCTTGGATTTGTAATAAAATACTATTTTGTGTGTGATTGTGTTTGGTGCGGGCACCGTTATTTTGGGCGCCGGGCGTTCATCGGGAGTAAGGGAGCATCCCTACTTCAGTTGGCTACGTGCTTCAACATCGGGAGTCAGGGAGGTTTATTAGAATCTAACTCCTTTCGTTAGTGGACTGCAGTCACATTAAGATAGGTGTTTCTTCGACGGAGCGACTAGCGAGCCGTTAAGGGGAAAGTTATATAATATATCGGCTTGAAGTCAAAGTCAAAATCATTTATTCAATTTAGGCGTCTACGACGCTCTTATGAAGGTCAATTACAAATTTTAATATTGAAATATACTACATTGTACTGCCACGTTCAGCAAACAAAAATTATAGAGCCACTGCGAGAAGAACGGGCAAGAAACTCGGGGCCATACTTTTAAACGTTTTTTAAAAATGTGTTAAGTACATACTATATAATAAAATGATTACAATACTTAATTTACATTACGTAGGTGTTAGGCGCTAGCTTGGCAGAGGCGAACCAGTCCAAGCATTTTTGTCGTTTAAGTAATCACAAACTGTGTAGTAAGATTTCTTTATCAAAATATTCTTCACATGCAACTTGAATTTTCTTTCTGTGAGCGTTGTAATATGTTTGGGCAATTAATTATAAAACCGCACACAATTTCCTAAGAAGGACCTTTTATTTGTCTTTGCTAATCTAAATCCTGGCACCGCTATTTTATCTTTATTCCTAGTGTTATAATCGTGAGTGTCACTGTTTGATTTAAATTTGCTCAAATTTTTACGAACATACATAATATTTTCAAACATATACAGACTTGGTAAAGTTAAAATATCAATTTCTTTAAAAATATCTCTCAGGGATTCCCTAGGATCCATTTCATATATGGCTCGAATTGCACGCTTTTGTAAGATAAAGATTGTCTCTATCTCAGCAGCAGCTCCCCACAGCAATATACCATAAGACATAATACTGTGGAAGTACGCGAAATAAACGAGCCTAGTAGTAGCTACGTCTGTTAGCTGTCTTATCTTACGAACTGCATATGCAGCAGAACTAAGTCTTCCAGATAGATCATGTATATGTGGATTCCACTGTAAAGTTGAATCCATTTTAATTCCCAGGAAGACTGTCGCATTGTCAAAAGAGAGTTTTTCTAGGCCAAGCTTAATGTTTGGTTCAACATAAATAACATTTGGTAAAGAAAACTTTAAACATTTGGTCTTTTTTGAATTTAAGAGAAGATTATTAGCCGCGAACCACTTAGAGATCATAGATAACACATTATTTACATGAATAAGTTCACTATCCCTCCTACCTACTTTAAAAATTAGGGAGGTATCATCTGCGAATAAAACTATATCGCAGAAATTTTTAACCATGCAAGGCAGATCATTTATATATGCCAGAAACAGAAAAGGTCCTAAAATTTATCCTTGCGGTACGCCTATTCTTACCAAAGACCCGGAAGAAGTATTGCCATTTATTCTAACCTTCTGTAGCCTGTCTGACAGCTATGACTTTATAAGATCCAGAGCTTTTCCACGAATACCATAATGTGAAAGTTTTCGAATCAGAGTGCGGTCTTCCTGTCACATTCTAGGAACCCAGTCGAATACGCCACGACTTCGTGGTAAAGTGTAGCACTACGGGGATTGAAAAGGGCCCTCGCCCATACAGTATCTATCTGACGATGGAAAAATTGGGCCTAAAGCTGATAAAAAATAGATAATATCGATGATATTTTGTGCAGGCGGTAGGTGTAGCTGGGTCTAGTTCTGGCGCGCGCACGCTGGTTGTAGTGACAGAAGGCGGAGTGGCGGCGGGCGGCGGCGGCGACGCGCTCGCACATCTCGAGGCGCTGCGTGTGGCGAGCACACCGCACGCAATGCCTTCAGCACTGACCAACGGCAACAATATAGCAGATATACACATGGACAGTAAGTTAGCTACATAACTACTTTACGTGTGAATGTGAGTGGGGGAGCCCTTTGACAAAACTGATGATGATACGGTGAAATTTGAATATAATGTCGCATTGTGGCGTCGATAGTTTACTTGAGTTAACAGTATTGTCTGGGTTGCAGTACCTAGAAGAGTGTTACAAATACGGATAACATTAACGGAACTTAAAATTTATTAAAAAAGTAAAAATCCCGACTACAAATTATTTATTTTCGTTGAGCCTTTTATACTTCCATTGAAATTAAAACTGCAAGTTATATGTATTTATGGATTCGTTTTTTGAAACCTTTCGTATTGATTATCCACTCAAAGAGATTGCAAGAAAGAAAATTGTTTTTTCTCGCAATATGGCGTCTAGAATCCGCTCACTAAGCTTTTTTTATGTAACTGGTGTCACTTGCGCTATCTAGACGAACCTAACGATATCTCATGCATTAAAATCGGTAACGCCGTTTAGGAGTTACGCTGGAATAATGAAACTCACAAACACACATACATGAACCCTGAAACAGAACACTCCTTTTTGGGCAGTTTTGTAAAAAACGAGACCAACTTCGATCACTGAAAATTATGAAATATTTTGTTAAAAGTTGTAAGCTATTGTGTTGCTCGCTAGTCTCGCTACACAAATTTATTTGATTACAGATACGTAAGTAAATGTTTTCCCTACCAGTCAATATTTAGAATGTATCCTATAATAACATTTTCAGATTTAAAAAGAAACCTAGGAATTGTGATATGCCTCGACAAACGACAAGATAATCTCGCTGATCTCTTGGAGAAATATCCAATGCTATACAACGATGCTCATTTACTGTGGTTGGATAAATGGTCGGACAATACTTTGCGGGAAATGCCGACTTTAGTGATTCAGAGGTACAAGAAAGGTGGATCCAATGTTCGTTAGTTGCACAAAGTCATCACGTTTTCTGCACAGGTTTTTGCTTACGAGTACCTATAGAATATACACACCACTGCACACATTATGATCTGCATACATTAATCTAGTATTAGATGTTATTATATCCCATTTTCATAGTCAAGTCCGGACTGGGTTTCAACTACAAAATATGTGTCTAGGTAGTAGTAAAAATACTAAGTCTTGCATTCGATAGTGGATATCTATGTTTGTTTATCACATTACATCAACATCCGAAAGACCACTTTTGAAGAAATGCCTCTTCTGCAGTTTTTCAGAAGACGCTGCTAGGGAAAATACCTTTCTAATATTTTCGTCTTTGTCGCCTATTACGACTTTTATATATACTATATGATATGTATATGTCAAATATACTATGTCAAAATTTTAATGATAATTTTAAATCGGTCGTGTTTGTGTAGTGCACACAGATCAATGTTTATTACATTCATAGACTGCACTTACAAGTATATTTTATTATATTGACGACATACATTTTACTGTAGTATTTACATACCGAGTAATGTCCCACCAACGGGCAATGCTTCATTTACCGGTATATTACCTGTACCTAACTTATACTTACATACTTTGCTCTTTATTCTCAGATTGTCAAAGGAAAATTTAAGTGAATTGTCAAAGGAGCAACTAGATGCTATTCCAACGGATGGGTTCGTCAAAATACATAGCAGTTTAGACGCAGAGTGGTTGCGAGCGCCGTGCCGATATGTACAATTCGTGAAGGCTTACTACAATGTCGTAGCCAAAAAGAAATCTGCTTTACTCCAAAGGCAAACTATGCTTTCGGTACGTTAATATTTTCAACTTTAACCCAAATTATCCGACACAAAAAGAGGTTTACAAATTTCTGACTTCGTTTCTTTGTAACTACATACTTATTTTTCTATGTGTTATATTTGTTAAATAGTTTATATTGTAGGTTATGATATTTTCCAGGCTGGTGTAGAAGCACTAAAACGCGCGCGAAGTGAAGTGGCAATTCTCCAAACAGAAGCAGCTGAACAAGAAGCTCTTCTATCAGAAAAGCAGGCCAAGGCGAACAGCGCGCTCGATCAGATATCGGCCACAGTACGCGCTACAACAGATAAGAAAGAGGAAATGCATGTGTTGAAGAGAAATATTGAAATGGAAAACGAGAAGCTTCAGATACAGTATGTATATATATAAATTTTGGATGCATTGATTGATTGATGGGTGAATTTTTATATTTGATATACGACTCTGGCAAAGATCGAAACTATAAACTTTCAACTAGCATGAAAACGGAGGTGCCATCAGAATTTCTACCTATGTATGTTCCTAACGGTATGTCCTAAATAGCTGTCGCAATGACATCATAATATGTGTTGTCTGACCGACCGACTAACGCGACAAAATTCAAACACAGCGTTTTGAACGGAGCTGTATTAATCTAACTGACAACATGAACGTCTGTGCAACGTCGCATTTGTTTGTTCGGTGCGTTTGAATATTAAGCTGGTTGGTTTTTGTCGTGTTGGTCGCATCAACTTCAAGTCTATGTGCAAAAAAAAATTAATACCTGAAGTACATGGACGATCTTATCAAATATTTTTTTGCATTTATGCTAGTGTACTGGTTGAATTAATTGCAGATTTCTCATACTGTACTGTAACAGCCGGATCGTCTACTGCTGAACACAGCTTCCCCTATTAAGGGGGTATTTGCCATAATCCACACGCTTGGCAGGCGTCTTGGGGATCGCAGTGTAAGTTGGCAGTTCATGGAAGGCGCTGCTGCCCACATTCCAGTATTTTTCCCTTAGTCGCCTCTTACGACACCCGTGGGTTGATATGGGGAGGTGTAATTCTGACCAGGCACCCCACGGGGCATTTCTCATAGCTGAAATAAACATTGAAGAAAATTAAGTAAATTTTGTCGTATCAGTATGGCCGTTGTCCAAATTGCATGAGTCATTGATAAACCTATCTAGACTACTGACAACTTTTACCGACCGACAATATGTTTTTTTTGCACGTGATCGCGAGCGACCGTTTTTTCTTTCTAGCGACATCGTATTACGACGAAACGTAAGACGTGTAAACTCGCCTACGGTATATGTTGACAATTTGCTCAACCTAGTAATAACCTTATTTCAGTATAGCAAAACACTTCTCTGTCAATGAATTATCAGTATATAGCACGCACAAAGCACGTCCTCGTATAGTATTGTATTACAGTACAGAGTATAGTATTATGAGTAATAGTTCAGACAAAACTTGTTTTATTGAGCTCGTTTATATAGAAGGTTCCTAAGTGATCACGAAAGCGAAAGTTTAACTAACCCTTTTTCTACGACAACGACGACCGCCACGATGAGATAACTCACAAGAAGTTGTCATTAAAATGATATATTGATAATGAACATGAGAATATTTGTCTTGAAGCAATCACGTTTGTACTTTACACAGGAAAAAAGAAATAGAAGCTGAGTTGGCATCGGTAGAGCCAGTCATCGCCGCTGCCAGAGCGGCCGTGGGAGACATTAGACCGGAGTCTCTTAGCGAGGTAACTATTTACTTACTTCTTTAAACCTTCCATACCTTATTTGCACGTGTTTTTAACTTTTAACTTGTTTGTCATTGATTGTTTATCTACACAAACATAAACATATATTACACAGAATACATATATACAGGTACTGTACACGATACGTGATTCATAATGTAAATATCAAAACATATAACAACCAAACCTTCATAATAATTACTAGAATGAGAACTGACTAGGACAGCAGGACTGACGACAGTGGGTTTTTTTTTAATAGACCATAATCGCCGTATGATTTTTTTAAAAAGTGGTGGGAGTCTTCGATAAATATAGATTAATGGTCAAAGTAACGCGGCCAGAAATATAAGAGCAGAAGTAAATGTGCTCTTATTTTAATTTAGACCGGTCAAATCACAGCTAACGTCAAGGCGTCCTAAAATGCCACAGTGTGCCTTTAAGGACCGTAAATATATACTAACTATAAAAACTCCCTTTTCGTGCGAAAAGTTGTCAAAAACCATCATAACGCCAATGTTTCGCAATAGTAGTAGTTTATGCAACAGTCATATAATAGAGGGTATTAAAACATGAGTGTAGTTTTTTTTATTAACAAAATATGATTACGCTATTTTGTAATACCTAATTATATGCAGTTGCATACACTACTTTATTTAATCTCATGGCTATAGGTAGCTACAATCAATAAAATGTTGCGCGCGCAGCGCGCTCACCACAGATAATGTGTACTTAAATTGAATTGAAAACTCCTTGGTCGGGACACATTGTACTTTAATAATTAAAAAATTGTTTTAAAGCATTATTTTGTTAGGAGAATAATGCTTTAATTTACTTTTTAAATTTTCTTAAAGAAGTATGTAAATAAAATATGTCAATAAAAATCTGTATTTCATTTCATAATTAGAATATTACCGAATGAGATTATATAATCGTAGTTTATGCAACTGTCATATAATAGAGGGTATTAAAACATGAGTGAAGTTTTTAGAAACTCGCCTGCGGCTCGTTTCAAAATAAGATTACACGAGTGTTTTAATACCTAATTATATGCAGTTGCATACACTACTTTATTTAATCTCGTGGCTATATGTAGCTACATTAAATAAAATGCAATATAAAAACCAGCGCGTTGCGCGCACAGCGCGCTCACCATAGGCTCACTCACCAAGGAAGACATAAGGTACTTAATATGTACTTAAATTGAATTGAAACCTCCTTGGTCGGGACACATTGTACTTTAATAATTAAACAATTGTTTTAAAGCATTGTTTTTTTAGGAGAATAATGCTTTAATTTAATTTTTTAATTTTCTTAAAAAGTATGTACATAAAATATGCCAATAAAAGTCTGTATTTAATTTCATAATTAGAATATTACCGAATGAGATTATATAAATAATATTATAGTTCCGGTGAGTAGATGTCACTTAAAATTCTTTAGCCAATGTATGGCATGTGCGCTCATGTTAAGCTGGTGATAGACGGCGCGGGCGAACGCGAGCCGAGCCTCCACGGACGACGGATCGCCGTCCGTGGAGGCTCGGCTCGTCTTAGCGCGGACACGAGCCTGTGGTGATACACGGCGCGTGATAGCGCGAGCCGCGCCTCAGGCCGCGACGTCCGCGGATGTGGTTTTTGTGACCTGTATCTTTATGATTTCATATAAACGGCTCCTTTTCATAGAGTTGAATAAAGTCCATAATCATTTAATTCACGTATATGTGTTTCAAATAGAAAATTAAACTCCAATTGGGCACCATGGCTCTGCACCGTCTGGAGGCTCGGCTCGTCAGAGGTGATACACGGCGCGTGCTAGCGCGAGCCGCGCCGCAGGCCGCGCGCGCGCCTTTGGTTCGTGTCGAAAAACCGACAAGCGATGGAACGCGCGGACGCGGACGGCAGACGCGCGCCGCGAGCCGCGCCGGGGTGCTAGACGGCGCGTGATATGGCGGACGACGCGTCGTCCGTCGTCCGGCTCGCGCTAGCCCGCGCCGTCTATCACCAGCTTTAGGCGGCCAGTGGCCGCGGGCGGCGGCGCGAACCTGCCGCGGCAGGCCCTGCCGGCCTCGTCGTGCCGCTGCCGGCCGCTGCCATTCCGGTGTGAATCGGCCCTAAGTATTTAAAAAAACGAAACCACGTTTGTATGAAAAGCGCTGCGTGAACTCTACTCTTAACGGCGGCTTTTAGACTGTCCAAACATTCACTCTATGCCGGTGTACTAAGTTAAGTAAGCCAAGTGGCGTGAGCTTCATTACTACAAAACCGCATGGGTCCGATTCCAGGGGCGGACAAAGAATTATTTGTTTATGGATGGCTACATAATTTTCTTCCTGCTGCCTACCTGATGCGGGCCCACCATGAGAATGCTCTTGTTAGTAGTATACCCTCTGCCTCTCGGTTAAACAGGGCGTTAAGTTAATGGCCTCCTTCATTGTTACGATGTTTGTTTGTTTTTATTAACGTAAACGCTTGTAAATTGTAGGTACGTTCTCTGAGGGCGCCACCGGACGTAGTGCGAGACGTCCTTGAGGGCGTGCTGCGGCTGATGGGCATTGCTGACACCTCCTGGCATTCCATGAAGAACTTTCTCTCCAAACGCGGCGTCAAGGAAGACATAAGGTACTTAATTATGCTCTATATAAAGGAAATATAGCCCCCACGTCGGCCCCCACCTGCTGTTTGACTACAGAACCCTGAAATATATGATATTTCAGGGTTCCGTAGTCAAAGAGCACGGTGCCTTACTGTCACTCTGCAGTCTGTTTTTTTATCTGTCCGTCCGGTTCTCACGAGTTTAGGTCGTAAACAGAATAGAGTTAAGAAACCGAAGTTTTGATATATTGTGTAAATAATTTATTTAATAGGACAATGCATTGAATCATCGCTTCATAAGTCGCGTCGAAATGCGGGACTTGGGTGTTATACATGCCCCAAACATATATTTCAAAACCATATTTCGCCCATAGTTCGCAACGGTCTTAAGTCTCTAGGATTTATATTACGAGCATCTAAAGATTTTAAAAGACTCAGAAGCTTTAAAATTTTATATAGTACATTTGTACGCTGTCACCTTGAGTACGCGTCCCATGTCTGGAACCCGAGATACGCTATTTATATTCATAGTCTGGAACGCGTGCAACGTAAATTTCTAAGGTTTTTAGATTATCGGAGCTTTACTAAAGAAAAGATTACCTAAAACAGTGCGCCAGGTACCATTTTCTTCCTCTGATACAGGGCCGCGATTATGCTGACATAATATTACTCAAAAAAATTGTTACCTCCACCATTGACTCCCCTGAGCTACTTAACAAAATCCATTTATACACACCTGCCAGATCGTTTCGTAATAGTCCTCTGTTTTATGTTCCTTTCGTAACTACTAACTACCGCAAGAACAGTTATTTGTACCGAGCATGCAAAACCTTCAATGAATATAACAAAGTCCTTGATATTGACATTTTTACAGTTAGTCTACCTTCATTGAAACTGCAACTTAGCAAGGCTTTGGGGGGAGCTACAATTATCGCTATTATTGAATATAAATGTTATAGGGCGTCGTCTATGTGTTGTCCTCAAGATAAAGATAAATAGATAATGCTAAAACTCTATGCCAGAAATACAAGCTTTAGATTATGTATCTACTGTAAGAGTGTGCAGTGTAGTAAATGAATTAATTCGCAATGCGGCTATATTGTAATTAAATGCAAAATTTTATCATATAATTAGTCTGAAAATGCCAACAGCTTTTTTTATATTATTTCTGCAATGACGCATGCTTCGCGGACTACATCACAAAACTACAACGAGAAGAAAAACCACACTCATGTGCAAGATTCGAACCAGCACTATCCACACCAATAGCCAGGTATCTTTATGAGTTGTACGATCTGACAGTCTATTTAATTCAGGAATCAATACAGAATATTATAATTCTATTTACAATTTGAACACTATATCTAATTCCGCCAGCTATAATAAAGTTGCCTGATTCTTCATAAGAATATATCATACTCAAAATAGTTTAATCATAAGTCAGACGTGTAGTAATTAAATGATTCTTACTTGTGAACTTTACTAGGTTTCCTATTGTTGTTATTCTTGATCTTCCTTTTCCTCCGTAACTCGGAAGGCAGAGGGCCTCCAGCCCAGTCTGCATCATCTTCATCATCACTGAGGAGTCCAGCGTAGGAGGTGGGCTCTCGGCTGTTGGATGCAATACGACGGGATGCCTGATAACAATTTGATTTATACAAGTCATCGAATTATTTAGTGACATCCTTAGAATTGAGATTTTCAATTCTGAGGTTATTTTGTATAAGTATATACATAGTGAGTGCAATATAACATAGATAATATTTACCGTCTACGTGTTGAACTTATATTCTGTATCTGTCGTAATATCATATTACTAGGACTGTTATTCAACCATTTTTCCACTATATGTGGAGACTTGTAAATGACTCTTTCGTTTTATATATTTCTTTACCTTATTTAAGCTATGTAGTTGATATTTTTCCTAAGATATAGTAAATAAAAAAATAAAAATTAATATTTTTTCAATTCAATGGTTCTAACACTGAGAAGGTATTCGAAAAAAATATGTTTTATTTTTACTCTTATACATATTATTATAGTGACATCGTCTAGCTAGAAGCTCATCAAGTAAAGTACAATTGTACGATATAAAAAATTTGATTCGTTAAAATTTCAGATTTTTGTTACAGTGTAACTAGTTAAAAATTTGGAGTTCTTTATATTACGTATGTTTTATATAGGTAGATACCTCCTAATAAATCGATGATCAAACACTATGTAGTTCAAAGATGTTCCTGATCCAAATGCAAAGATCCATACAATTTTGTATGGATATCCACACAAAATTATATGTACTTTGTTCTAACGCTTGTTTTATAAATATCTATATTTTTAACTGACTTTAAAAAAGGAGGAGGTTCTCTATTCGTAATTTTTTTGATTTTGTTTGTTACTTCAGAACCTTTTACTGCGTGAACCGATTTTGATGTTTCTTTGCCGTGTGGACTCATTTAAATTTCATCAAAATCAGTCAAGCCGTTTTTGAGCTACACTCCAATAACTGAAAAGTTTTTTCTTATCTTGATGATATAGTCATTGCCAGTGAATGCCAATCGATTCCGTAAGCAGCAAGGGACACAAAAAAGGGCGAAATTTTTTTTACCCAAAAATGGAACCGACTTGCGTAGAATATTGTGATAATACTTTTTTTTTTTTCTTTATGCCTGATAGGTTAGCCTTTGACCACTATCTCACCTGATGGTAAGTGATGATGTGGTCGAGGATGTTGTTCAGACTAACCTAGAGTTACTGGCTCTCAAGGACAGCTGCCGGAACACACCGTTAGGTGCTTGGCGACAGATTTTCAACTTGAGGGTGGTAGCTAGCCAGGCGGGCATTTGCAAAGTGCCCTACCACCATGCTGTAACGACTGCTATACTAAGACAACAGCCGGGACCGACGGCTTAACGTGCCCTCCGATGCACGGAAGCGCTCACTTACTTTTGAACTATCATGGTACCGACTTCAACAAGTTATTTCACAGTTTTGAGTGTTGAAGTAGGTTCCATTTTTAGGTAAAAAAAATTGCCATCTATAGTTTACTGCTTTTATCTTTATTTTAATTTATATGTCACATACAATTATAACAAGTGTTTATAAGCATTGCAATTCAACGGGGCAATGCTGCCAGCATGCTGGGCACGCTGCCAACTGGTAGTGGGATGGAGCATTTGGACTGCCTGTGAGTCTGCTATGACTTATAGCTTGTCTAAATACTTTTATTGTAGTAGCTGTAGTGTTGTATATAGTTCGTAGTATTTTATTAAAATTGTGACGGCTTTGCCATAATCCCCACAGATCTCTTGGGGATAGCAGTATAATTTATCAGTTCCTCACAAGGCGCTGCTGCCCAACTTCCGGTATTTTATCCTTAGTCGCCTCTTACGACATCCACGGGAAAAGATGGGGAGGTGACATTCTAGCCCGGCACCTCACGGGCATTCACATGATTAAAAAAATTACAAAGGCGAGCTAAACCCTAAAAAAAACTTTACTTCTACCAAACGTTTGAGGAAAAAGATTGACTTATTATATCTAGGTACATAAACTGTGTGAGATAACGTTCGTTTCCAGATGCATGGACGCGAGTCAGATTAGCCCCGCGGCATTGGCTAGCGTACAAAAGCTGGTTGCGTCCCGCGGCGCGTCGTTCAGCGCGGCGGCGGCGAAGCGTGCGAGCGCGGCGTGCGCGCCGCTCGCCGCTTGGGTGCGCGCCAACATCGACTACGCGCAGGCGCTGCAGCGGGTGCAGCCGCTCAGGGACCATCAGGCTAAGCTGCACAGGTCTCACACACACACCTACATGTTCACCTTAACACTGCAACTCGCTGGTTTGAGATTGCCGGTCTCGCTCCCCCGCCACCTCCCCGCGCTCACCACGCTGTCTACAAACCGTACTGCGGCCGCCGATGTGTCATCATTAACGCTACGTGAAGAGTTAATGTGAACTTGTTTGGACGATGCAGTCGATGGTGGACCATGCTCTCCTAGAAGATACCATCTATTCACTCAAAAGTGACTTTGTTCCTATTTACTTAAAATGCACCTACTTACTCAAGACATACCTATTCACTCAAAGGTTCAAATTCACTTAAAATATACTTGTTCAATAACTAATATTCACTCAAATGATATCTATTCACTTCAACATGCTGTATATAAATTAGTCAAGAGTAATAAAACTGTAAGAGGTGTATAATTGTATCGCTTATGTGTAGTAATGTGGTGATATACGTTGAGGGTAGAAAAAAGATGGCTGATTCGTTGTCCTTTGACCTCGTTTCTCACCTGTTGGTTGGCTGTCAAATGGCTGTCAAGCTATCAAAGATATAAAATAGATCAAAGCAGGCAATACAGTATGTTAGGTAGTGAAACTTAGCATGGGAACTGACTCTCCAGCTCTCCTCTCTAGCACATCCTTTTTTTTTTACTTCAGAACCTGCTGACCTTTGACCACAATTTTACCTGATGGTGAGTAAGTGAGTCAAAGTTGGTAAAGCAGGGATAACTTAGAATAGAAACGGAAACTTGCTCTCAAGAAAGCTGTCGGCATTCTAGAACACACTGTTAGGTGCTTAGCGACAGATCAAATCAAAATCAAATATCTTTGTTGCATATCTCATCACAATTACGGATTAAGATTTTTGCTTGATGGTGGTAGATATCCAGCCAGGTATTCGCAAAATGCTCTACCGCCATCTATCAAATACTTTATAGTTCCTGCTTTGTTTGTTAACAACTGTATTAGGTCAGTATGTATTTTATCATATTCATCCCCATTAACTTGTCTACTATAGAAACCTACAAGAAGCCGAAGACCAACTGAACGCTTTATCGACCGGACTGGCCACAGTAGACGAGCGAGTCGCGGCTCTCAAGGACCAGCTGGGACAGCACACGCGTGACGCCGCCACGCTCGAACTGAAGCTCTCGTCTGCAACGGACACCATCCGCGCGGCCACCGGGCTGCTTGACCAGTTGGCTCATGAGTACATATCCTGGGAAACTGATGTACGTTCACATACCATATTATAATGTTGTTAAGTTTGTACTCTCAAAGACCAGCTTGGCAAATAGTCTACTAAACTAATCACCTTGACTACAACAGAAACCCACCTCGCAGCCAACTTATTACTTAACAGTTGACGCATGAGGAAATAACCTGAAATTTCATCTCGTATAAGGTTTCGAACCCATTTCGTCCGGTTTTACGCACCTTACCCGCTTGGCCAACGAGACTGGCTTGACATATGCGAATTATGTGCTCTAATTTTATTATTATACATAAGGGACAGTGCGACTATCAATAACTTAATCTGACTTCGTTGCGATCATCTTTTTAGTGGACAATATTTTCATCTCCAGCATGATTTAAAATTAAGAAAAAAAAATGTTCTCTTGGCATGCGGTGGTACACTGAGAAAAATGACTGTCATGATTCATGATAATGGTAAAGGAATTTTGAAATAAATATCCGTATTCCCAATAAAAACGGACCAAGAGTATTTAATTATAATTTGCATGTAAATCACAAGAATTTACCATGAATTGATGTTACGATAAATAATCAGGCAAGAGCACAAGATTTCTTAGTGCTGAATACTCATGTTTTGTCAGTACGCGTCATAACAAAATATCATGACGAACTCGGAATTATCCATAACAGTAATGACAAAAAGTCGTGAAGGGAATCATAAAAATTTAAGAATGGATGGTATAGTTTCATTAATGAAATGATAAATTATTGTGAAATTCACCAAAATAAGAATACATTTTCCTAACAACTTTACGGGAAAGTTTGATATATTTTCGATATCATCATAGTAATCTTAAAAGAGCTTTCTCGTTTATTATCGTGAACCTGTAATAACTTTTAATGCGTAATTCCTGGTGATTCTGCTGCACTAGACTGCCGAGTGTTGCCGATTGCTGCCGATGTCAATATATTTAGTATAATGTTAGCTGAATATCTTTCGGAACCGTCGGATTATTTCGTTTGCGCGATGCAGGATTTCATACATTCTGACGCATTTTGTATAGGAAAGAGCGTAAATAGCGATAGCGCCATCTAGGTAGTTCAAAAGGAACCACCAGTTCGAACTCTTTTACATGAATATGGCTGAACAGATGTATCTTTATGAAATCAGTTCAATTAATATAGAATTACTCTATACCACAAAGAAGAAGATGAATCTCTGATGATGACTCATTCGTTGAAAATTTTTGACCAACAGGCTAAAGCTAGAATGGGCAGAATTGATACTGGCTTCAACGTGACCTACATAACACAAAAGGACATTAGGTCAGCTTAGAGACAAATATTCTACTAGAAGGTGGTAGTCAGCCAGACGAGCATTCGTGTAATGCACTACAACATCTAGGGACGTCGTGCCGGTCACGAAAATTTAACATGACATTACTATCATTTATTTTATCCCAACAAATAATTATTTCACAAATTATTTAGAACGTTACATCATAGTAAATTATTGGTAAAAACGCGTTAACTACTCATGATTCAATAACATTTTGTGAGTAGAAAATTATGTTTTTTTGTCATGCTCGGTCTTGATATTTTATATTCGGTTTCGCACTAATTCTTGATTAATTGTCGTGCTACATTTTACTCACGACAAACTTGAAAATTTACTATGAAATTCCTGTTAAAAAGCAGGTATATCGTAATAATTTAATATTTAGTTACTTTATTTTTAAATGAAAGGCTGTCATGACTTCTGTTTGTTATTTGAATTGAAACTTGTAGTGATGGAACCAAAAGTATATCTGCCTTCATGCTATTTCATCATACTCTTGATATTATTACAGGCATCAGCATTATTAATTATTCTGCACGTCAATAAGTAATGAAGGACGGAAGTCATTTTTCTCAGTGTAGTGTTTGAATAAATATATATCACTGTTGTCTAATAAAATATTTGCTCTTTTAGTTTCACGTTTACATTTAGCCTACTAGCAGGGAAGTGTCATGAAATATGGTGAGAATAGCGGCACCAGCGGGTGTTGGTGACGAAGGGATTCCCATCGGTAGCAAATCAGTAGAACTCTTCCGCTGATGGGATTCGCCCAAAAGTTCATCGCACTAGCCACAATTTCACACTGCTGTACATAACCTATAAAAAACAAGTTATAAAAATGTAACAACTAAGCGTACTTATGCTGTTGAAGACTGTGTCCAGGGCCACAAGGTAAACAATTAAAAAGTATTAGACAAGCTGTCACATCGATAGAGATGGAACTGAAATCTGAATTTAGTGAGGTCTTTTTTACAATATTTACGAAACAGCGCGTTTACCATGGCTGTTTTTCTGCAGAAGTCAAAGGACTGACAGCGCATCCATTATCGGAGTTGGAATGTGAAAGAAGTTTTTCGAGTCTTCAGTAGGAGTGTTGAGAAATATTTACTGTAGCGCGTGTAGTTGTTCCCGTAGTAGAGGCATATTATAAAATCCGCAATACTTAAAAAAGTTAGTAAAGGAACATTTCTCGGTCCCACTTTTATGTAATATTACTAAAATGTATTCTGTGGCAATAATGATAAAAATATGTAATTATTATACTATAATTAAATATGTATCGGAAGTCTAATATTTACTTTTCATTTCAGTTAGAAAACATACACAAAGAGATATCTGACCTAAATCAAAGATCACTGCTGGCCGCTGCTTATCTCATTTACCTACCAGAATCAACGGAGCCTGAATCTAGGTACTTAACATGTTTATGAATTCATATTATAAAAACTTACGCTCATATTTATATCTTATACAAGGAGAACACGGGTGTTTGAGCGTGAACTTACCATGAGTCACATATTTATGAATTGTTTATACATAAAATATACTCGGGAAAAGCAATTCTTCTGTTTTTATAATTTTCATCCTGCAAAAAACTGATATACAGAAATGCCATGAAATTGTTTCCTGTTTAAGAACCTGTGTTATTTTTTAATGTTTTAAATTTAAATCAGTTGTCCGTGACCGGTGATTAGTGGATTTAAGTTCTAGACGGCATCGCGGAAACGCATTTTGCATGCTTGCCAGAATGTCTGCCGGCAAGAACTTTACAGTTTTTCCTTGAAATTAAGCGCTTAATCTAGGACATAAATTATCTTCGTGGCGGAGAGAAGATCCCGAGGAGAGCCCCCATTGTGGGAGGAGGTCACGCGCAAGTGGCGACAGGCGGGAGCCACCCTGTTTCAGCGGTGGATGGAGGACCTGGCTCCACCGGTCCCTGGGCAGTGGACGGTGGAGGCCATCCGCCCGGTCCTTCGCAGGTGGGTGAGGAGGTCGTACCGCCGCTGGGGCAAGATGGTGAATGCTAATGCGACCCTGTCTTGCCCCACCTCGGCGGAGGACTGCTCGCGGGGGGGTTTTAGTGGGTTAAAGTCCCACACATCCCCCTCCACTACCCCCGTGGTGGAGGGACAGTGCGAAGGCATGGCCCCCCTCACATAAATTATGGAAGCTTCATAGATGTGTACCTATATCATGGCATACATAAAAGGTGCGCTAGTCCACCAGTTAAAAAACCCCTTAAACATCCATTAATTCTGACGCCAACATAAAATCTTACCCACGGTTTTATAAATTTTATTCAACTACTGAATATGTTTTCTTTCAGAGAATACATAAAGAAGTGGAGCGCGTTGATTGGATTCAAAGACTCAACATTTTCAGTGATAAACTTTTTGTCTTCGACGGAAAAACAACTAAAATGGGAAGCGGATGGACTCTCTGCTGATCAAACGGCTGTTAAAAACGCTGTACTTATTGATCAAGTAAGAAAACTAGGAATATGTCCATATAATATGTGTATAAATGTCATGACCCCTTTCAATGCGAACTGTGCGAAAGAGTTACGCTCGGTATTTTTTTTAATCGTGACTTTTTAGGATATTATAGAAGTTGGTGGTAAATATACGAATCACATTGGAGTACTTATCTCTTATGAATATTTTGTTTTGTGTTGTTTAAACTTCTTACGATCTACACATTTAAACAAAATAAATATGAATTTCCGATAATGTCATATAGCGCCATCTCGCTTTGGGTACCAGTTTTGGGGTACCAGAAGGTCAACGAAAGTTTTACACAAAGTTTTAGTCGCATTGCCGCGAGTAGCTCAAATATTTACGAGATAGCGTTATATAACTTTATTAGTCCCTCGAAAAAGGCAAATTATGAGTGGATAGATGAATCTATTCATAATCATAATAAATGTTAATTTGAGCCAACCCGCGTATTAATTTTCAGTCAAGATATGTATATAAATTTAAAAAGCATAAGCATTATCTATATTAAGATTAACATTTCATAAAATTATTTGAAAATGTAATAGTTTTTCAATTTATCAGTACGTACATATTAAATTGTGTTTTCCATTTAAATGATAGTACATACTTTTAGTACAAGAACCAATATTTTCAATGTAGCCCCATAAATAAACAAATGTAAAATGTTAAGTAAGAGTACAATTTGTGCTTTCGTTGTAGTGTTCGTGTAGCTATAGTGTTATGGTGATTTGTTAATAAAGGCATAAACCCCATTAAAAATAACTATGATTATATCGATAAATTTAAAAAAACGTCAGAAACGGTTAATAATTTAGAAATTGACTCTATTTACTTGAGATCAAAGAACGAAATTAGCCAATATTTGTAATATATTAACTAAATATATTACAAATATTGGCACGACAATACCTTGTAATGTTGTGTGCAGGAACTAGATACTCCGAAATGCGGCCTCACTCCGCTCATAATAGACCCGGATGGTGAGGGTCTCGCGTGGCTGCGAAACATGCTGACAGACACGCCGACCGACTTCGTATCGCAACAAAGTGAGAAGTTGCTTACTGCGGTGCAATATGCCGTGAGGTATGAAGTTTTTAATGTATAATCTATGTGCCACATATTCCTCATCGCAAACTGACTCCGCCTGAGTATGAGCAACGCTTGATTCCGGAAAGTGTGCTAACTCAGATACGTGATAACGTGTCCAACATTTATTCATCGGCTTGATTAAACTCTAGTTAAACTCCAGTTTCCAGTTCACATAATCATTATTAAATGATATCTTACTCTACTCATGAGCTATCTTTATATTTCCCGATGATTGACGAGAATCTCACATTGTTCTGCTACTGCGATTTCTTTGCGTCATCGAAACGATGCTTGGTTCATTCGTTTCAGAGAGCTATTGAGATGGTACCTATCTGTGGGGGCGTGAGTACTGTAAGCGCTTTATGGTGCCGTCATCGATGACATGACACCTATCAGCCATCCAAACGATTGGCACCATTCGTATAATTTGGGCCTGTTGTGAGCGTGCTATTTGTACCAATAGCTCAATTGGGATCGCACTCTAGAACCGGGCCCTATAGATAATAATGAGCTTGGTGTATATTAGACACACATCACATAATGTGTTACTGTGATGAATTCTCATTTTGCCACTTCCCACATACATTTTTCATACTTTCATTTGTTCTCGCTCTTATATTTTTGACGTTGCTGAACGGTAGTTATTTCTTTTTTCATAGCAAGCAGGGAACATTTTCTTACATACCTTCCTAAAATAAAAATAAAACACATTGGAAACATGTGCTTTTATTGTTCTTTAGCAACAGAGCTTACTATGTACAAGGTCTACTACAAATATTAAAATGTTCAATATTCTGCTTAAATATTATTCTTAGTTTTCTTAACACTAAATCTCGCTCCTTTCATGCACTATATTACTAACCTTATCATTGTGGTGGCCTGTCGGGGAAACTTTATTGTTAAGATATTTAGCTATATGTAGGTGTTTTAGGGTTCTGAACTAGAAAACCGCATCATATTAGGCTTCGTTCACACGGGATTGTCCTGTATGTTTTTTTGTAATCGTTTTTTAACGTATGTCAACCGGGTGTTCATATGGTAAATTTTCATTCGTGTAAAAACGAATAGCTGCAGTTTCCACACAGTTGTCACAGTGAGTAGACGTCACTGAATGTCACGCATGGTTGTACTTTTATATTGATATCGAAGCCGCCGACAAAACAGAAGGGTTTGGGTACCTACATCCTATTAAGACGAGGCTGCGGAAAAAATACTCTCATTCGACTAGTTTTTTTAACCAACTTAAATATGCAATCGACACGTTAACTTAAATATTTGTTTTTCAAACCTTTTTCTATCCGTTGTTAAGACAGAAACACATTTGAAAGAAATTTACTCGATAGTTTTAATTTTTTTAAATGAAGCCTTTTCTTTAAATTATTGGATTTTTCTTGGAAACTACGTCAGTTACATATCAATAATAAATACACATAGAAAGGAAATGTAGTTTATTATCCACTGTAAAAGTAAAATTTACCTAGAGTTATTAGTATTCTCATAATAAATTAAATTGTGTTTTAGACTTACGACCTTTAGTTCTGTGCAGGATTACGGTCAATCGGAAGATTCGATATTCAACCTTATTAGCTTACGCTTACGAAATAAAATCAATGCGTAAGAGCTGTCCTTCAGTGCCGCGCTGTGCGCCGTTGGACGTGGACCTGTCGCTCGCGCGCTATCACCTGAGCAGTATAAATACGTATCTTGGTAGGTATATCAATCAATATGGGAAATAAAGATAACTAAAAAATAAAAAAAGGAAGCAGAAGAGTCGATACAAAGACTTTGCAAGAATTATGAGAGAGGCAAAAGCGTATAATATTTCAGTTTTTTTTTACCTATTGCACCTATGCAAATTTAATATTCGTTTGTGTTTATTCTATTCATGAAACATACTATCTCGACCGAACTAAGAGATTCTATACCAACTAGGTTTCCTATAGTACTGTAATGGAGCTGTAAAATAACTATATGTCGTACTAATCTAAGTATGATTAGTAGGGTACTATAATAATATCTGGTATATGTATAATTATGGTCTCACCTGATGGTAAGTGATGTGGTTGAAGGTGCCAAACAGGTGTAAACTAAAATTATCTGGCTCTAAAGTACAGCTGCCGTTCAACCGTAAATGGAGTTGAGTGTTGCTAAATAATAATAACACAAGCGTAGCAAATCAAAGCATTTGGTTTGGTGGGTAGGTATATCGCAATAAAACATCGAACATTCTTTATGTCCCTCAAGACTAGATGTAGATTTATATCAATGAAAGAATATTCAGAATCAGGCAAGTAGGTATATATCCAAGAGATTATCTACAAAGTCACCTGCATAGGTACTTTTAAATATACATTTTATCACTTAGACATGTACATATAAGTATCGATTTATACAAAAATAATAGAGTGGAATAAATAGATTGTGTATATACTCGTATAATAAAAAAGACTGTGCTCAAAAATGCACCTTCTTTCTCAGGAAAAAAAATAATAAATCAGTCGAAGTCCGAGATCACTCGGAACAGGGAGAACTGTCGGAGTCGCCATCTCATATTATAAGTTTAGACTGTTCTTCCACTACACGAAAATAAGTGAGTAATTCTTTGAACATAATACTTTAGTATTGCTAAATTTGCAAATTTTATTCACAGGAAATTTCGTAAAGGAAATATTTTATATACTACCTATATTAGGCTAAAAATTATTTTGACCTATCCATAGCAGAGCAGCAGGTAAAATTAAATAAAATAACGTATAAATGTATAAATACAATGAAATTTTCTTTTTTACACTGAAAAAAAAACTTTACATTATTATCGCCCTGCACTTGTCACACCTCTGTAGGATCGGTATAAACAATATATTTTTTCTGAGTACCTACACAAAAGACAACGCATTGACATAATTGTGCGGAGTAAGACTTAAATTTTATGGCCGGCCTCCTATCTGAAGCAATACTCCTTTGCGAATGCCATCGTTGATACGTATTATACTTGCCTTCACCCCCTTTTCGGTTATTAGGGTATTAGATAGATGGTAAAGAGCGATGTTGTACTCTTGACGTGCAAAAAATCTGACGTGCAAATTATCTGAATTTATGTATTTAAATTCATTTATTCATATTCCCAACACCCCCTTTCTGAAGGCCGAGCTTCAGCAGGGGCGGAGCAATTTGTATGGTGGCCGTGTTGAAATCGCCATTTTGGATTTTTGACAGGTGTCATTCGACTGCTCTCCCGACATTTATCCTTACAAATTATATTACAAATTGTGCGAAATTGATTGTCGGACAAACAGAAATGTACAGTTGCTTTTCTGAAGGCTTCAGGTAACTGATTGTCTGTAAAATGTATTTTGCAGGTATATATATCAATCAAAAATCTGATTGATATTATCAAACTGAAGGCTAAATGCACATTTTGCATGGTGGTAGGGCACTTTGCGAATGCCCGCCTGGCTAGCTACCACCCTCAAGTAGAGAATCTGTCGCCAAGCACCTAACGGTGTGTTCCGGCAGCTGTCCTTGAGAGCCAGTAATTCTAGGTTAGCCTGAACAACATCTTCGACCACATCATCACTTACCAACAGGTGAGATAGTGGTCAAAGGGTAACCTATCAGGCATAAAAAAAAAACATTTGTAATATAACTAAATGCTAATTTGCCGTGTAGTATGGAGACAACAAATTAAAAATAGAAATTCTACAAAAAGATGAAGAATTTTGGACGAAAAAAATGGAGACAAAACTAGTCACATTCTATATGAACTCCCTTCTGCCCGAGCTGGTTGATCCCCACCACCCTAAGAAAAGACTGATCCGGGATCAAGAATATGCGGATACTTCTAGAAAAAGATAAAATCAAGAGGAGGCTGTCGAGGGTGACTTGCAACATCAAAGTGCAAATGCTTCAGTACTTCCTCCCGCCATAAAAAGAAGACTTGACTTAATGTTGTCTTAGGTTTTCGCGATTGTTACACATAGTAATTAAACAACATTTAACGGTTTAAATCGCGTATATTTATCATTATTTTTGTCCTGACGTTTCAAACACTTTGCAGTGATCGTGGTCACAGGGTGACGATCGGGGGGACTGCAAACTTGAAAAATACTTGACTTTCCGTTCCGATACTCGTTATTTCTCACGTACACTTTTGCATATCATTAATTCTGTATAATCATTAATACTGTATAAATTGAAAATAATATATTTTTTATTTCATAAATGATTTTTTGTTAATTTATATACATCTTAACTTAATTTGTCTATAACCACTTACTAACAATCTAAGAATCCACTGTTTTTATTTAAATGTCTAATTAAGTCACCTGTTCCAGTGCCACTCACTCTCTCACTTATCTGCCATGTTGCATTAAAAGAAGCTTGTATAACATGTTGTCTACAATGTTTCTGCAGTTGTGTTATTTTTTAAAAACCCTAAGTTTAAGGCCATTACAATTGCGTATATAGACTCTTCTGCAAGTTTGGTAAAAAATCTTATCCTGCTGTTTAGAAGTGGCTAGATCTATATCTGGTTGGTCTATCTAATTTTTACCATAGTTGGTATCTAAAAGCAGAGTGGTAGTAAAATAACACCTTTCTGTTCACCAGTGTAACTGAAAAATAAAACGTAATAGGATGTATACGAACATATTTTCAACATTAGTAATTAATAGTTAAAAATTATATGATAGCAATAAAAAACAACCTACTTTATATTATTATGGGAACGTGTACCGTAGCACAGTTATGAAAAACTATAATTCATATTTGTATGACGAGTCATGGTAAAATATATTGGCCACGACAAACATTTAATCAAATCAAATCCATTTATTTCAGCTCAATTGTACCCATATTCACCGAATATAATATAATGTTATGCTCATTCAATTTGATGGTATTTTACTTTATTCTAATGATGTGTAATCTGATTAATCGCATTCCAAGATACTGAGAACAATGTTGATTCATTCATAAATTATCGTCCACGCCAAGGGGTAATGAAATTTTTGTAGTAAGTTTAATCAGTAGAAATCACTTTCGTTACTACGGAGAATTTAAAAACACCCCCCATTTATCAATATATATCGTGCCGTTTGGGCTGATATGTACCATCATCATATTCCGACCCTTGTCTCACTTTATTTTGGTTTGGTGCAATATGTTTTCTCTATAAACACAGAGACTGCGACACAACAACATAGCAAAGAAAAAAAAAGACTTGAAAACAATTTTTTTAATTAAAAAGTCTGGTAACTAACTGGTTGATATCGGTGCAATATGATCTCAATTTTGTGCTCATGTAACTGACTTAGACAGGTTATTTGATATACTGATGACTACAGACTTTACTAGAGAGATTATTATACACATATTATTTATAGATTTTATCACTATTTAACAATAACTTTCATCTATATTCATTGTTGCCACTTACATTCGTTGCTAGAAGCACTGCGATCGTCAAGGCATTTTGGCAAATTACTTTTTAGTAAGTTTGACTGTAACTGGCAAACCGTTCGACCGATGTTGATGAAATTAAAATAAAACCAATTAAGAGTTAAACTGTACTAGCAAATAAATAATCTTCAAGATTGTAAGGTTCAGTAAAAAAGTTATGTGTGGTCAAACATAAAATAAAAAATAGACAAGTCAATTTAAGAACCCTCTTTCTTTTGGGAAGTCAGTTAAATATGAATGATATATATACCAATACATTCCTACATAATAATATATACCAATAAAGTCGAGCAGACATGATCATATTGTAAAAAGTAAAACTTTTGGCTTTAGTTTTATAAGCTACTGTCGACCGTAAGAATAATTTTGGAAAGTAAATCAAATAATCAATTTCTTACTAAGAAATATTAGTAATGTTGATAAAAATACAAACGTGACATCAATTTCAGTATATACAAAGTTACTTTATGTATCGAAATGCGTCACGTGAATAAGATTATAAAAAAAGTTGAAATCGTCTCAATGGTATCTGTGTTCGCGAATCTAATTTCAAGTACACAAATATTTTTATAAGCGAGACGCGTGCGCCGCTGCACATCGCGTCGTTTGGTGCAGCGGGGATCGTTGCGCCGCATGGGCGGAGCTAGCGTGGGAATTATTTTTGACTGCCTGGACTTAATCAAGAATCTGTGCTTACGACCACATTTGAATAATTATTCAAAAATCTTAGAAACGATGAAAAAATGTTTTTTAATTACTTTCGAATATCTATTGAAAGTTTGGAAAGTTATTAACTCGACTGGAAAATTCAAGGCAACCAAAATCAAATACGAATATGCGGAAATGCATTAGTACTAAAATGAAATTGTCCATCTGTTTAAGGTGAGTACACAAATAAAAATACACAGGTTGTGATTATTTAAGTTTTATTAATGTTAAAATGTAATGTTATTCGATAAAAAACGTATGACATCGTGTCGTGTGAAGGAGACAAAGCTATACCATATGCCACTGCGAACCGAATACGTCAAAGTTCATTCGATTTGCCTGACAAGTCCGTTGAGTATGCGTTTAAACGTATAAGCAGTACACTTTTTTTGCTGTACAGTCGACGTGTGAATGGATCTATGTACGTTGTATGGCCACTATTTATACGTTAAGACGTATACTGCAAAAAAACGTGCAGGACATTCCGTGTGAACGAAGCCTTACAAAGCCTCGGCTGTTCGTCCGTCCGTCCGTCTAACATATGTAATTAGGTATCCTCGGGCCGTTCCACAGTACACACAGGTACAGGTAGTTGTTTGAAATTATCTATGATGAAATGCTTGAAGCAATCCGCCATACTGCCACATATGCTGTGAAAAATCTCAACCGTCCACATATTACTATTCTAAAAATACAGCCCTTTAAAGGTCAGACGATAGGATGGACACTGGACAGCCCAGGGGTTTTCTAGTAAAGTACCCTATAAAAAATTTCGATTTTTGCATGGTACATTCTGTATTGGTACCGGAACCCTCAGTGTGCGAATCAAACTGGTACGTGTCCGATTTTATTTAACCTTTAATTATAAAATCTACTTGGATAGAAAACTTAATTATGTAACGTATTATTAGAAGGTATGAATATGACTTAAAATTCTGCTAAGATTAAACGGAGATGTGTATGTTTGGTGTGTAATTGCGGCCTTAAGCTACCCTCTTATCCCTTGGCCAGGCACCTCACTGGTGCTAACAGATATGCCAATTGATCAGTTGTCACCACGGATTTACCTTAATCCGTGGTTGTCATATAAATCAGAAGCCTTTTTTTTTATTGTCAGACTGGGCCGCATCCTGGTGATCACGGAGGTTGACAGCGTGCATCCGTGCTGGGCGGGGCTGGTGTGTGGAGTGGCTTCATCCCCTGCCCCCGCGGGTGCCGCGCGGCTCGTGCTGACGTCACGCGATGAGACATTACCCGCGCGTCTGCCGCCGCACGTGCATCGCCGCCTCTCGCCGCTGCACTTTACAGCAAGACTGCATCCGCTAACTGGTACGTTCTACTGGTATGATGTTCACACAGGGAGCGTCCTGCCTTAATTTTTTCACATTTCAGGACACCAAACGCTTCCAGACATATCCTTAATCATAAATCCATGGGCAAAAGATCCGAAAAAAAGGTTTGCATTTTCATAGATAGAAAAATAGATCAAGTGTATTCTTTGTAGATTCCCTATGTCGTGTCATGACTCATATATCTTGTGTTTTATTTTATGCCTTATATGGTTCTAGGTAAATAACTAAAATGTGTAAGTTAAGCACTGTGCGTTGTTTCCAATTGTGTGAGTCCGTAAATTATTGCACTTACGATTTATGTTTTTTTTTCAGATCAACTAATAAACTATGCGCTTCAACAGCAAAATCCAGATATAAGTGAAAAGTCCAAGGCCATTAAATTACAAAAGGCTACCTTACAAAAACAACAACACGAGTTACAGGTCCGTTGGTCACCTACAGTATTGATATTTATAATATGTATTACAAAAGTAAATTTTGAGTAATAAAATTTTCTGTTTTAAAGTTAGTGGGAAATTACCTTAGTTTTTATGGACTGATATGGCCTTGGCCTTTTGATGTACAAAGAGTATTGCAAAATCTTGACAGGAAAACCTACTTCGAGATTTGTCTCGCAACGGTGACATACTGCACGATGCGAACCTCCTGGCGTCTCTAAATAAGACCCGCGCCACAACCGCGACCATAACTGCAGCGCTGGAAGAAGCGCGTGCGATTGAACGCGCGGGTGCAGAAGCGCGTGCGCAATACAAGAATGCGGCGGAACGCGCGGCCGCGCTAGCCCTAGCAGTGAAGCGCCTCAACAAGCGCTGGCCACTCGTTACGCTGCCGATAGACGCCGTGCTTGATGTATTCGTTGAGGCCGTACGGAGGGCGGTATGTATAATTTCTACTCTTAGTGTGTTTGTTGAGGCCGTACGGAGGGCGATATGTATAATGTAAGTTGCACTTACATGCTTATCCTAGTTTGAATGCTCAGGCCGTTTTTTAGGGTTCCGAACCCAAAGGGTAAGAACGGGACCCTATTACTGAGACTTCGTCCGTCCATCCGTCGTCCGTCCTTCACCAGGCTGTATCTCAAGAACGGTTGAAATTTTCACAGATGATGTATTTCTATTGCCGCTATAACAACAAATACTAAAAGTAAAATAAAATAAATATATAAGGGTGGCTCCCATACAACAAACTTGATTTTATTTACCGTTTCTTGCTCGATACTAATAACGGTAGACGCTTTAACTATTCACAGAATATTTAGTTTTATGTTCTCTTTAAATATAATTAATTAAAATAAAATAAATATGTAATTAAGGGGGCTCCCATACAATAAAAGAGGTTTTCGTCGTTTATTAGGTTACAGATACTGGTACGGAACCCTTCGTGCGCGAGTCCCATTCGCACTTGTCCGGTTTTTAAATATTTCACTTTTAAAATATGCACCTGATGTGTAGTCGAATTTATGTGTTTTTCTAGGATCAGACGAGTAGTGGGGATATTGTGAAGTTTTTGACTCGAAGGATCATAGAGCGAGTGTTACTTGCTCTTCATAAAAAGGATAAATACATTGTTGTTTTACATCTCCTCAAACAAGTTTACAACGATCTGATACCCGATAAAGTATGTAATGTGTTAATTCTTTGATAGTAGTATATAATATTGTCAATCCCAAAAACGTAATAATTTTAATGTATAACAATTTTAATTACAGCTTTGGCAAATAATGATCGGAAATAATGATATTGTTGAAGCGTCCGGAATGGGTGAAATTAAAAAGAATCATCCATGGGTGCCCGAAGAATGCTTGAAGGGGGTCGCTAAATTAAAAGTACGTTTTCTTCTACTTAAATGTTTTCTGTTTTTTGACGTTGTATGAAGAAAGTGATGAGTGTGAATAAAGCAAGAGATATATGTTAAGCAAGGGGAAGTCCGTCTATCCCTGCGGGGAACAGGTTTGACATTATATACGTAGCTATAATATATTATGTAAGAATTCCAAATACTGAAACAAAAAAGATTATCTATATATTTATGGCCAACGTCTTATTTCCGTGTTTTAACATATTCCAACAGACAGTCGATGAAGATCTGTACAAGCGGCTTTCATTGAAAAACGACCAAGAATGGAAACAATTCGTATCGTCTGGAGATATAAACATGCTGAACAAGTACAAATTATCTCCCTTTGAAAGCGTAGTGAGCGTGGCGGTCTTGCGGCCAGATAGTCTTTACCGAGCCATTGTAGCGTTCGTCGATTACGTATTAGGTAAGTTTAGTTTAGTTCGGTAAGACAATTTTGTCATACCTACTGTTTTTTTAATACAGAATAAAATAGGTAACCATTTGACCTTGATCTCAACCGACTGAAAGTGAAGATCCGGTCAAAAATGGATTCTTGTATACAAGGCAAATGTTCACCTTCGAGCAATGAACCTAAAAGTGGCAATAATATTTGGTTTCACAATAATATTTGGTTAAAACAATACGCGTTTTAATAGGCTAAGACGACGCGGTAATCTCCTGAGTTCTTAGTGATGTGACGTGAACACTTTCCAAATTGTTTTCTATTAAACACTTAAAAACTGATTACATAACTACGATGTCAAAACATCATTGCCGAGTCTTTTGGCCCGTCCTCAATTGGATTGAGTTTTTGTAACCAGTATCGCAGATGCAATACTGATGACATGTATCAGAGAAGCTATCGGCGTGAAATAATATCTCTAGGTAAATTTAGTTTTATGCTCGATGAACGAGCAAATGAGTTTTTTGAGGACACAACAATGTCGGAGTCAATTCAAAAGGATTTCGTTTAGTAGTGTATACATACACGTCTGGGTTTAGTAGTGTATACATACACGCCTGGGTTTAGTAGTGTATACATACACGACTGGGTTTAGTAGTGTATACATACACGACTGGGTTTAGTAGTGTATACATACACGCCTGGGTTTAGTAGTGTATACATACACGCCTGGGTTTAGTAGTGTATACATACACGCCTGGGTTTAGTAGGGTATACATACACGACTGGGTTTAGTTGTGTATACATACACGCCTGGGTTTAGTAGTGTATACATACACGACTGGGTTTATTAGTGTATACATACACGCCTGGGTTTAGTAGTGTATACATACACGCCTGGGTTTAGTAGTGTATACATACACGCCTGGGTTTAGTAGGGTATACATACACGACTGGGTTTAGTAGTGTATACATACACGACTGGGTTTAGTAGTGTATACATACACGCCTGGGTTTAGTAGTGTATACATACACGACAGGGTTTAGTAGTGTATACATACACGACTGGGTTTAGTAGTGTATACATACACGCCTGGGTTTATTAGTGTATACATACACGACTGGGTTTAGTAGTGTATACATACACGACTGGGTTTAGTAGTGTATACATACACGCCTGGGTTTAGTAGTGTATACATACACGACTGGGTTTAGTAGTGTATACATACACGACTGGGTTTAGTTGTGTATACATACACGCCTGGGTTTAGTAGTGTATACATATACGCCTGGGTTTAGTAGTGTATACATACACGACTGGGTTTAGTAGTGTATAACTAACACGCCTGGGTTTAGTAGTGTATACATACACGCCTGGGTTTAGTAGTGTATACATACACGCCTGGGTTTAGTAGTGTATAACTAACACGCCTGGGTTTAGTAGTGTATACATACACGCCTGGGTTTAGTAGTGTATACATACACGCCTGGGTTTAGTAGTGTATACATACACGCCTGGGTTTAGATGCGTTAAATTGGACTAGATTGGCAACGCCTAAATAAATTGCAAACAAATTCATGCGATCGACTATGGCTTTGCTGTGAGACGTAGTTATATAAGTAGGTGTATATGTTTGTAAGTCTAGAAAACGAAGTAAACCTTTACTATAACACTAAACATATATAACCTATATGTTTGTTCGGGTTATATTGCATTTTTAACATAATTGCAGTTTACCCGCGCACATCTAGGTCTAACCAACGTTTATTGGTTATGTTCGTAAAACCAAATTATTGATAATATAAAGTTTTATTGTAGATTACTAAATATATCGTTACTAGATATAGCTGGCATTGGACCAAAACTAGGTGTATACGTGATCATAATTGCGCACATTATCCTGAAGTGAATCCGTGTATAACAGGTATAGGGTGCGTGTCAGCCCCTCGGAGCGTGGAGAGGGCGGCGCGCGAGGCGCGGGCGCGACGCGGCGGCTGCGCGCGGCCCGTGCTGCTGCTCTCTGCGCATGCGCGGGACGCGCTCGCGCACCATCCGCACTCGCACGCACTCACTACGGTCAGTCTACTCTACGCTATGTTACTCAGTAATAAAATGGTTTGATTTACTGTCAAACCATTTTTGACTTTCACTCCAATGTATTGCTGCCAGCCACTGCGGGCTGCCTTAGGCTAAGATTCAGAGATGATTGCTGACCAGCCGACGATTGTCTGCGACCGTCTTAAATTGTAAAATGGTCTTAGCCAAAGACTATGAACCTGGGTTTTTGATATGTGGTCTTAGCCATCATCGCTAAGTCTATCTTCAAATTTCGTTTTCATATATTTAACTTCAGTCTTACTTACCTCGGTCTTAGCTAAGATTACACTATATTATTTATGGCAGAAATTTTGCTGGCAGACCATTGAACTGTTTTTGTTAATCTTTGCAACCTGACATAAAAAGGGAACAACAAAATCAGAAATACTTAAAATATCATTGGACGTCAACAAAATATGTTGTATTGTAAACGAGGACGAAATACTTGCTCCTAGATTGTATACCTATTTTCATTAGCAACATCGTGACAAGAAAATTCTACAACGCTTTTCATAGCAGTATTTTTTTAATCGTAATCATAAATTTCGTATAAACAACAACTGTTTTAATTTGTTTAGATGAGTTTTAAATATATTGAAAAGATAAGCTTACAGGTTAGGTTCAATATAAAAACTATATCTTTGCTCGCTTGGTGGCGCCACTCCTGTTTTAAGACAGGCTAAAGTAGTCAATTTCCACTACTTGCTTAGCATAGTACGCACTAAGTTTTAGCGCTATTCCAAACGTCCGAATAATATTATGAGTCTACTCGTAAGACATTTTGACAGAGGGAAGCAATAAGTAGTGCACGCTTAGACTTGTCTCTAAATCTCAGCTTAAGTGCCCGCCTATAGGGGCGTTATAGGCTCACTGCCTTCATGTCCTTTTTATTCTGTGCCTGTACTTAGACACTACTAGTCGCGTCGCATCAATTGTCCACGATCATTGTCAGCATCAACCGCATTTTACATCTCGATATGACATTAAGCTATCGCACCAGATGGCAGAATTTACCTCGTCAAGAAGGCTGATAGGTTAGTCAATTCATTAACAAGCAATGTACAACATACTAACAACGCTTGGTATTTTGAACGTGTTGACATTTCTTTATTTGAATCACCAGATGTCGTGATGTGAGTATGTGTAATATAGGTGGAGATGGGGTCCGGCCGCGGCGCGTGGGAGAGCGCGGTGGAGAGCGCGCGCGCGTCGGGCGGGTGGGTGTCGCTGGCGGCGGCCGGCGCGCCCTTCTCGCAGGACCTGCAGGCGTTCCTCGCGACACTCGCTACGGCAGAGGTAACGCTACTATTATGTCTAGGTGGACGGGAGCGTGGGAGCAACTCGCTACATTTTTATTAACTTTTAAGCATCCATTGCTGAGCAAAGATCTTTACTCCCTTCCAATTATCCCTGTACTGCGCCAATGCTTGCCATCCAGGTCGATTGGTGTTCAAATGGGTCGCTTCGTATCCCGCCTGAAAACTTCAATTTTGTGACAATATTTGCCTAAGTCGCTGGATCCATACGGACCACATTTATTTGGACCGCTCGTAGAGGATTTCCCTAGTCGTTCTTAACCGATCAACTAGATTAAGAAACTTCCGCTTGTGGCATTTAGGTACTGCAGAACGCTTTGGAAGGGATGGTAAGCAGTCGGTCCCGGTTCTTGTCTTACGATGTCAGTCTGCAACACGGTAATAGAGCATTATGCGAATGCATATGCTTAGCCATATACCACCATCGATTAGAAATCACTCAATCATTTAAGTACGTGCTATCGCTCGACGCAAACATTCTTTATATTCTTCAAAGTAAAAATACAAATCGAAGTATTCATTAAGAAGATTTCAAAATACCAATACTTAGTATTTAACGAAAAAGTATCAATTAGTAATTTGATTATTGATAACTGATAAAAATTTTGCTTTGAGAACTTAATTTGAAAAACTAATAAAATATTATTAATATATTTTTATATTATATTAAATAAACGATTACAACAAAATTAATATACTGTGTTTCCATTTCATGTCGTAATTAATGCAGAATAATGGGAAGAAAAAATCCTTAAAATACTTGAGCAAGTGAGTGTCGGTTTTGGTTTCGGTTTCGGGGGAAACTGAAGTCACGGCCAAATATTCGGTTTTGGCCGGAAAACCAGTTTCGGTCGGTTTAGTTCATGTGTATAAATTAATTTTGACTCAAAGTCTGGCAGGTAAACAAGAACGATTTCCGTAACTATAAATCACCTTACCATAATGTCTTTGTTAATTCTCTCTCTAAGTGTTCGCGAATCACGTAAAAACTACTCAACCGTTTGCAATAATAATCATTGTTTTTGTTTGGAGCTACTTGTGAGATTTTTCATCCTTACGTTGAAATTCGGTAGACAACCTCTGATATATTTATTTCTTCACGATCAGAGAAAAGATAAATAAATACTCTGGATTAATTAGCTGCGAACATTTCGACTTATAACAACTTGTTATGTTACTAATAATAAACCATTGCAGACGGATAATTGCCACGAAGAATTTCGCCTCTGGATTTTATCGGAGTACCGTGACGTCCCGCCGCTCGTTGCGAACGTGTGCATCAATGTCATCTTAGAGGTGAGTTGTTTCATCTCTATCTAAACATTCTAAACTACTTACAACTCTAAGAGCTGTGCACTGGCCTAAATTAACGCGCCATCCTCATATTCTAGACTCTAGTGATTTGAGATCTGCGATCTGCGTTCACTGTGAAAGATCTACAGCAGTACAGCACTAACTGCACACATAACAGTATTCGGATCTGACCGCGACAGTCACGGAGAAAGCACGTTCTGTCCAAGTTCTATTTGAGTTCACCACTTAGGTCACAGTCATAAGTCGCAATTAGTGAAAAAATATATTGAAGTAGTGCGAGAAAGGCTTGTGCTCTATTTATTGAAATGATGATAACTATGAAAATCGCAAGAGAGCGTGGGACTTGTACAACTAAAATTTCAGAACTATAGAAGTCGACTGCTCGCTATGTGTAGTTCAGTGACTAACAGTCACATCTCAAATCTCTAGTCGAAGAACGCAGAAACCAGAACTTTTATAACGCTTTCTATGAGGCCGGCGCTTCTGTTTAACCTGGACGTAATGTATTAAAATAACTCTCCTAAAATGTCTTCTGTACTGTACTGTATCAGCCGGATCGTCCACTGCTGAACACAGCCTCCCCTATTAAGGGGGTATTTACCATAATCCCCACGCTTGGCAGGCGGCTTGGGGATCGCAGTGTTAGTTGGCAGTTCTTTAGAAGGCGCTGCTGCCCACCTTCCAGTATTTTTCCCTTAGTCGCCTCTTACGACACCCACGGGATGATATGCGGAGGTGCAATTCTAGCCCGGCACCCCAAGGGGCATCTAAGAGTTCTGGTTTCTCCTTTACACACAGCAAGCACTGCCGATCGCTTCTGATACTTTCATTAGAAGGACTTAGTCTGCGTATGTAAGGAAATCCGTTAGATTGTTATAATTTAGTCACAATTAAAGTCTCCCTGTCGACAGGCACCTGAAGGCGTTAAAAACAACGTGAGTCACACATTGTCCGTGTGGAGTAGTGTAAAGGCTGAGCCGTCGACCGTGCGCTTGTTGGCTTGTCTCGCACTCTTCCATGCCGTAGTGCAGGAGCGGCGCGCATACATTCCGCAAGGTAATTATGTACTTTCACGCTATAATACTTCAGCTTCAGCGCCTTTCATAGACATTCACAAGGTTGCTTTTCATAATGTGAATGAAGTGTCAATGAAGTTAGACGCAAAGAACAAAAACAGAGCCCACAAGATCAGCCTTCTCCTTCGCGGTGTGGGCTAGTGCGTCATCCTCTGTATGCAGGAGGCTAGAGACGACTGACAAAAACCTCCTGGACAGTCCTGGCAATAGACTAAAACGTTCTCCAAGAATCTTTTTTCCGATACGCACCGACTTCGCTTTTGCGATAACTCTTTTGAAGGGCCTGGAAGCAAAGTTCTTTTATAGTATTGTAAGATTGCAATTTGAAGACAGTATTAGTACTGTTAGTGGAGGTTCGAACTAGGGACAGGTGGCGTTCGGAAACAATGAGTATGAGATCTTTATACTACTATGTAACTAATATGTTGCAATGCTTGTATTGGTTATATATATTACAATATCTTGAGTTGAAATAAATAGGTAGCTATGTCTACTTGACGATGTAGTCGCAGACCGAATGAGAGAGCGGGCAGTGCGGCAGCCAGAGGAAGGGGTTTTGAGGATGTGTGCGTGAGAGCGCACATACTAGGATCAACTGACTGGTGCGCGTAGACAAGTACCTACATTATCAGAATCCAGTAATTAATCCTTCCCTGCTAAGTATGAGTTAACCGGACCGAACTGCAGATGAGGTCCGGTTATATACGAGGCCAGGATGGCTTTCTTACTGGTGAGGCTTGTATAAAGCTTTTCTCAAATATGAAAGAAATTTTAACAACAAATTCGTTTAATTAATATTGAAGGTTACATTCATTTTAGGCCAATTACTGATAGATATTGTGATCGATTGTACTATCCAACATGATTTATAAACTGAAATTACTAAATGCAAACATAAAATCCCACACTATACTTCTACAACACGACTACGAACAAAACGCAACGTGCCTACTTTTTCTGCGTTGCGTTAAGTGTCATAAACTTTTAAATGGTTATTTAAGATTCCAAAAATGTATCTATCTCATAAAATGTCATTCCAAAAAGAGAGATATATATTTGGAGCCTCCATCCTATAAACATGTTAAAATGGCTTAACTTTAATCTGTGTCTGGTACTGTTTTTTTTTCTAAGCAGATCTAAAGAGGATGACCTAGTCCAGTAAGTAAATTACATACTTACTTACTGAACAGTAAGATATTCCCAATTCAAAATCTCGCTTCTTACTGGACAGTTATGAATAAGTCTCAGGTAGAGTTCACTTTCTGGATACTTTTCAGAGATGTTACTGCAACATTACATACCATTTTTGAGAAAAGGCTTTAAATAGTTTGTGGTATACGTAGGGTGGAGCCGTTGGTACGGATGGGAGTGGGGCGAGGCTAGCGCGTGCCTGCGCGCCGTGTGCTCGGGCGGCGAGGCGGCGCTGTGTGCGGCGCTGTATGCAGCGCGCGTGCAGAGCGCTGCCGACGTGGCCGCGCTGCGGGCGCTGCGTGCGCGCTGCCTGCCGCCGCCGCGCGCGCCGCTGCACTGGCGGCCTGACGCCCTGCCCACGCTACCCAAGCCCACAGACAACATGCAGGTACTATAATCTATGCCGTTTATATTTACCACCCTAAGTTGAAACAGCACAACAAGACTTCTGCTGTAACACCGCCTAAATCATGTGAAACACCGCACAAATCAATTATCACAAATTGTAAAAGGAATTTTAAGGTTTTCATTGCTTAAAATTTTGCATAAGACTTACTTATTGCTAAAAACAACGATTGAATATAATTTTTATCTAAATCACAAAATGAAATTACAACATTACTTCACAAAATGAAATAGTTATTTAAAATAACTATTTCATTTCACATCCAACCTCATCTCCACACTAACCTTTCGATATACCGATATCATTACCGATTTCATAGATGGCGCGAAATCGAATCCCGCACATGACTATAATTTTTCTCTTGTTGTATTTTTGTAGTCTGCCGGCTTGCTATGAGAATATCATACATGGAATAACTAAAATATAACACTTGACCGCCCTGACAATAGCACTGTGGACTTCACGGTTATAAATTAAAAATTACAATCAATGTTCTAAACCAACGATGTAGTCGAATTAAAGATGTCACGAAATTAATTTAATGTATTAATAAAAAAATTAAATGTTCCAGGCATATGCGTCAGCTTTCGCTGAACTACCGGAAATTGACTCTGCGCAACTGCTCGGCTTGCCGGCCAACTGCCGCGTGGCGTGGGAAAAAAACGCCGCCCATAACATCATCCAGGGCTTGAAAGGTTACAAACATTTTTCTTTATAAACTATACCATTAGGTCACAGACAAATAGCAGTTGTTTCTGGGGATATCTCTTGTACACTAGATATTAATATGAACTGGATTCGTATTCTATTTGGGGGCGATATGTCCTGCACTATAGTCCCGCTTGGGACTTATGCATTTCCCCTGCCAGCTTCTACCCAAGCCAGTCTAACTCCTTGATGTAATTGAGAAGGACTTTAGGTCGTTTGGAGCTGCTCCAGTGACGTGTGTGATTGTGGTGAGAATGTCGTTGATGAGAATGACTCTTAATTATTCCGTAACTTCGCATTGCAATACGCCTTCTACGGACTCATGCATTTCAAATCAAATCAAATCATTTATTGCAATATTATGTGTTATTACATGCAGGTCTTAAATATACACAACTTATAGGTACCTATCACATAATTACCCTATTTGGGTGTAGCAATGTTCGTAAAGAGTGGGCCGGTCTATTTATAATAATTAATATAGGTACTACCTTATTGTTGAAGGAATTCGTCAAGAGAATAATAAGATTTTTCTATTAATAGGTTTTTTAGATTTTTTTCAAACGATGTATTATTTTCTTCTTCTTTTAATCCTACTGGTAATTTATTAAATATTTTAATGGCCATTGAATTTGGGCTGGAACTGTGCATTTTTATTCTAGATTTCGTAATTACTAGATTGTGTTTAAATCTTGTTGGATACCTACGTGGTATATCAGTTTCCTTTTTAAAAAAGTAGGGGTATTTTTTGACGAATTTACAAGTTTCAAATATGTATATGGACGAGATAGTTAAAATTTTATACTTGATAAAAAATGGTTTATGAAAGTATGGTTTACTAATATTGGGGTTTTGATATTGGCAAGGATACGGATGCATTTTTTTTGAAGTATAAAGAGATCTTCTATCATTGGACTATTTCCCCAGAGTATAATTCCATATTTGAACCAGGAGTATGCGTATGCGAAGTACGCTGTTAAGGCTGTGTCAGCGTCAGTAGCTCGTCGCAGTTCTCTCAGTGCATATACAAAACTTGATAATTTTGATTTAATTTTTTGGATATGTGATTTCCAATTTAGGTACGAATCTAGTTCTAGGCCTAATAGTGTTGCCGCGTCAATGGTTTCCAATCGATTATTATTATAAACAAAATTAATGTCAAGGGGGGTTTTTTGGTAGGGTCTAAATTGCATAACTTTAGTTTTCGCAAAATTAATGTGAAGGTTATGGTCAGTCATCCAATTATTAATATTATTAAGTATGTCAGTTAGATAATTATTCAGATTTTGAGTGTCTATACAGGATGTCAAGATAGAAATATCATCAGCGAAGAGTACACATGCTTCGTTTATTGATTTTAGGAGGTCGTTTATGTAAATTAAAAATAGGATACATCCAAGGACGCTACCTTGGGGGATGGAATGGTTAATTAGGGTGGGGGTTGATCTCGCTACATTGATTAATCCGGTGTGCCAGTCATAGTTTTCAATCTCTACGCATTGCGTGCGGTTTTCTAAGTACGACCTAAACCATTCATGTGTAATTCCACGTATGCCTATGTTATCAAGTTTTTGTAATAAAATTTTTAATTGTACTTTGTCATATGCTTTTTCATGTCTAGTAAGATGCCTATAGCGTATTTTTTGTCATCAATTATGTTTAATATTTGTTGTACATATTTATAAACTGCTAAAATAGTCGAGCGATTTTTTCGGAACCTGTTTTGCGAATCGTCAAATATATGATATTTTTCGCAGAATGAGTTCAAGCGTAATTGCATCACCTTTTCAAATACTTTAGAAGAGGTAGGCAAGAGCGCTATTGGCCTGTAGTTGTTTGGATCTTGTTTTGAGGATTTCTTATGGATAGGTTTAATAAGGGCTATTTTTAATAGATCAGGAAACGTACCTTCACTGAATGTTTTCCCCTGCCAGCTTCTACCCAAGCCAGTCTAACTCCTTGATGTAATTGAGAAGGACTTTAGGTCGTTGGCGTAGCTGCTCCAGTGACGTGTGTGATTGTGGTGAGAATGTCGTTGATGAGAATGACTCTTAATTATTCCGTGGCTTCGCAGTGCAATACGCGCTCTACGGACTCGTGTTTTCGCATGCAATTTTTACATTGAGGATTGTCTGTTGCTCCACTTTTATGCAGAATATAATTCAAGTTACAGTGACCTGTATAATGAGACCAACCTCAACGCGCATATACTTGCTTATTATATGTGAAAGATATTCTAATGAACCGCTATTTTTGTTTACTGGCAAATCTATTGTTCGACCCAGATCTCAACGTTGCACGTATGTTTTCATCGATTAAACCATGGCGATAGTAGCTACTCCCGCTACCCATTCAATAGCCAATAATTCGACAGAAATAAGGACTGACCGACTTTAAAATCTTGTATGATGCTCGAAAAATAGTAGTGCAAATGTGATATCCACGAAACTAGCTGTCAAAGTTGTCCACGCTTGTTTCTTCGCCTTATGGTAATAGTTATTTGTGCATCAAGAGAGCAAAGTCGTTTTTTGCTGCAAGTGCTGAGTTTGAATCCTGAGCAAGCGAAGGATTCAATTATTGAATCACGACCGTAGCGAATGATACTAAAGTTGAAACCTGAGTGTGGCGAGGGATTCAAAGGCACGAGATGCAAAAAACTTAGCTGAATTGAGAACACTAGGATATAAAATAATAAACAGGAATAGATTGAAATAACTATTAACTTATTCAACTCTTTACGCCAGCCAAGAAATTTTGTTCCCGCTCTTTTATATAATTATACGCCCTGCGTTCGGAAATAGCCATGATATTTTATTTTTCAAAATATATTACGTAACATTTTTAAAACTAGAATTAAATATTTACAGGTTAAATATCAGTTTTATTTGCAGTAAATACATATTTTCGTTTAAATACAACAATAAGTTAAAAAATCAATAAATTAAATAATTATTATTATTTTTGTAAAATTTCTTTAGATAGTATGACATTCCGAGTTTGTCTTTGAGGTCGAATTCAAAATCAGAACTTCGAAAGGGCTGGTCTTTGTCTCTCTCTATTTCTAATGGCGGGAAAGAGATAGTGTGAATATTTCGAATTGTATGAAGGTTGAATATGATATTCGCTCCTATCTGAAAAAAAATAATTTAAAAGTTATTTTATCTCATTCAGTGAGCAAAATCGCATTTTGCTCACTGATTTCAGGAAGCAAAACCTACATGTTTGAGCTACTGAAGTGAAAAATACTTTTCTGGCACAAACCAAGAGATAGTTAAGTCATAGGCTGACGATGATTTCAACAAATTTATTTTAATAAATACCACAAGGACATAATTTGAATAGTCTAAACTTTTCTCTTCGGTTTTACGTATGACCGGTCGCCAGATTGTCGTCACCCCAAGTTGGGAATGCTCTCGAAAATTATATCAGCTACCTGAAGTAGTAAAGGTAGTTTCGTTTTAATTAATAAGGGCGTTTAGATAATAAGAGAATACTGAAGTACCCCCAGTGAAGCAACTCACTAAATCAAATTATTGCGAGTTGTGTAATGCTGCTTAATAGGCCCCACTACTTGCCTCTAACGACATCCAATAGAAATATTTGGGACAGTTCAAATTACATAGGTAAATCTTACAATTTCAAAAATATGCCCGACAGAACTTAATTCAACCGTGGTTGCGGACCCGAGAAGTGAATGCGCCACCTCAATAAAGAGCCTAGTAGCGATGTGGAAGAAATACATGTCGGGCAGCCCCCTGGTGAAAGAAGGGTTCTCTCTGGAGGGTAGTAGCAGCGAGAGAGGCGGCGCGGGGGGATGGTGGCGCGGGGTGGTGCGGTCCGAGGGAGGGGAGGCGGCGCGAGTGGCGCGCCTGCTTCACGGCTACTTGCGGCGTGCTGCGCGGAGCCATCATCATACTTTACACGAGGTATGTTATCCCGATCAAGGTAGATCGTTAGCGTAGGACTTGTTTTCTTGAACAAATGTCTTATGGGATCGAGAGGAAAAAGTTGAATTGTAAAAAATTCAAGTCGTCGTTACCCCCAAAGGCTGATCAATAAATTATCAATAAGGGTATGTGAGTCAATGAACTGTGTTTGCTGAGACGTGCAACACTAACAATGATCATCAACACTGAGTTCAAGCTAAGTTAAGTTTAAAGTCTGGTACAGGATGCGGTTTACAATTGGGATGGGGTGCCGCAAAATGAGATTTCATTAACTTGATCGGGTAGTACAGACCTTTCCTGCCGCTTGCTGCAGTACTACCTACCCAAGTGATCTAATTTTACAATATGTTGTTTTACTGTATGTACCGTTAGCATCTACACCTACGCTAACTAAGGCGTATCTAGTGTACAAACGAGGCCTGTCCGTACAAATGTGCATCATTAATCTACTGTGGAGAGAACCAGCTTCGGGTACCTACGAATTATTTGTCGTGCCAACTTTGTACGCAGGCCTGCGAAGTGCGCAATGCTAGTTATCTTCGTCCTTTCCTTGAGTAACGCTACAAGGCAGTTGGCAGAACAAAATACAAATTTGTAATTGACCTTCAAAAGAGCGTCGTAGGCTATTAAATAAATGTTTTTAACTTTGACATAACTAGGCGAGCATTCGCAAATTGTCCTTCTACCATGCACATGGAACTAATAATATGCAGATATATAATATTTGTTTTTTTAAGGTACTTATTTTCGTTGAGATACTTAGTGTATTTGTTTGGTGTAGACCCCGGAAGAATGGCAGTTGTGGTGGGCGGGGCCGCGAGCGCCGGACGCCTATTTGCGAGAGTTCTGTCGCCGCGCACGCGCCGCTGTCGCGCGTCTCAACGATCTGCCAACTGATGAGGACTACATGCCCAACGGTACATACACGCCGTCCTATATATATGTATATAAAAACAGTCTTTTATTTATAATACAATATTTATTTTATTATATTTTTAACGGACTTCAAAAAAACGAGGCGGTTCTCAATTCGACTGTAATTTTTTTTATATGTTTATTTCCTCAGAACTCTTAACTGGGTGAACCGATTTTGATAATTTTTTTTTTTGAAGCTGTTGCTTGTCGTTTGGTCCCATTTAAATTTCATCAAAATCTGACGAGCTGTTTTTGAGTTACACTCCAATAACTGAGAAATATTTTCCTATCTTGATGATATAGTCGTTGACAGTGAATGACAATCGGTCCTGTAAGTACCAAGGGTCACTGAAAAGAGTGAAACAATTTTTTAAACCAAATATGTCATTGACTTTAACACTCAAAACTGTGAAATAACTTGTCGATGTCGGTACACAATATTCTGATAATAGGTACTTTTGAACTATCAAGGTACCGACTTCAACAAGTTATTTCACACTTTTGAATGTTGAAGTCGGTTCCATTTGAAAACTCGTGGCAAGTATCAAACCCTTTAAGGATCTAAAAACAGATGGCACCAAGATAAATTAAGCTATCGCTTTTACGATTGTGCTACAAATCTTTGTGGAAAATATTATCGTTGCCAGTCATCAAAATGAAATCGTTTAGACAATTGTATGTTCTAATTATTTAATAACTAAGTGATCGTGGTCAAAATTATTCTATCAGACTATACTACGTGTTGTCGTATAATTGGCCCTATCTTTTAAAATTGTTAATTGGCCGTTGAATGACCAATAAATAATAGTAGTTTATGCAACTGTCGTATAATAGAGGTTATTAAAACATGAGTGTAGTTTTTTGAAACGAGCCGCAGGCGACTTTCAAAATAAGATTACACGAGTGTTTTAATACTCAATTATATGCAGTTGCATACACTACTTTATTTAGGGTCCGTTTCAGAATGTCCTAAAAATGTTTCGGGTTGCTATGCAACACATTAAATAAATGAATGATAAAAATGACAGTTAACATACAGCGCGTTTCAAGCTTTAACCGATGGATAGGTTAAATCGTTGACTGTGAAACGCAAAGATAGTGTTTTGTTTAATAAATATGTTCTGGCTAGTATAACCGGAACTTACTCGAACATTCTGAAACTGGCCCTAAATCTCATGGCTATACGCTTTTCTTGATTTTTCTGGCAAAAGACTATTCGTCAGTTTCGTAGCTGTTTCTAGAATGTCAGGTGGAGTAAAATTTTCATCTCTATCGTCAGTGTTGCTTGACATTTTTGCTACTAAAGTTTTATCCAAGAAAATATTACTCAAATTCGTATGCGCCAAAATGGAATTCTGTTATTGGTCTATTGGCTCGGAACCAGCGCATTGCACGCGCAGCGCGCTCACCTCAGGAGGTCTACTACCAAAAACGAAGTTCGAAGTTTCGTTTGACGGATCGCACCTTTTCTTACTACGAAACACTTTCGGATCTGAACTTCGATCCGTAATTCTCGAATTGACATATTGCCCGTATTGTCAAATGTTATTTGGAATTTATTACTTCGTATTTAGACAGTAAGTTGATTACGGATGAATGATAATCTCATGATAGATATGCCCAACTGTTACGTCTGTCGAAGAGTTTGATTCCGATTTTACACATTTTAGATTTTTAACTAAGAACCTATGTACCACGTACACCGAATAAGTTTTTTCGTTGGGGTTTTTCTACACATGACCATTTCATTCACATTGTAAATTTTATCCCTCCTTTCCAGCATACATCATAAAAATGAAATTAACTTGTTTTCTACTCGTATAATGGTGATGCGCTTGGTTGTGGAAAAAAAGTTATGGTGTTTGAACATGAATGTACACATACCTATGTATATAAGAGTCGCCGTTATAATATATTAAATCATTCTTTTGTTTTCAAAAATATATTTACTTAATTTAGGTACGCGTTGCATGGATCTTAGTAGCGTGAGAAATAGGTACGTCAAAAAGAAGAAGACCCAATTATGGGTCTGCCGCTTAAAATAGATACTCAAAATAAAAACATTTTGACGAACGGTGTATTGAATATATGGGCTTATCTACTAATGTAAGTCCATGGTTGCATTCTCATTGTCATATTCGAAGTAGAAGTTACGAAAGAGTTTGTAGTGTTAGGAATCATTCAATTAGGTTCTTTGTTTGTCAACAACACAACTATCACTATGAAAAATATTTGTTTACTTAGAAAAAAAAATGTAGAATACATTAAATTCTACATACACATACAAGAATAAATAGTTTATCGAAACATTCTTCTTCACAAATTCATTTGGGTTATTAGTTATTGATTTATTTACCGGTTTTTACATGTCTACCATAAAGAACCGACCCAAAGATTTCAATATCACTCCACTATAATATTTGTCTATGAATTCGAAACGAAGACCGTCCGTACAAGTCGCATCCGAAGTTATTTGGTAGTAGGGTACAAGTTCGATGGTCGTCGTTACTTCGATCCGAAACGAAACTTGAAACTTCGTTTTTGGGAGTAGACCTCAATGTGTACTTAAATTGAATTGAAACCTCCTTGGAGTTCATATAAAATCCGGTGTAGCTGGACGACCGAACAGTCGGTAGCCAGAATCTTTGTCCTCCCTAAAAAAAATCCTTGGAGTCATTGGTCGGGACATATTGTACTTTAATAATAAAAAAAAATTTTAAAGCATTGTTGTGTTGGGTGAATAAGGCTTTAATTTATTTTTTAATTTTCTTAAAGAATATGTAAATAAAATATGCCAATAAAAGTCTGTGTGATTTCATTTCATAATCAGCATATTACCGATTAAGATTATATAAATAAATAAAAATAACTTGTAATAACGTCCGTTGTGATCAGAATTGGATGTGCGCGAGTTCCTCCGCCCTAGCCGCGCTGCATGGTCGCTGCGCGCGCGCACCGCCGCCCGCTGCCGCCTGCCGCCCGCCGCCCTGCTGCTCACCGCCTCTACAGGTAACCTCACCATACACTGCAACAATGGCGCGTCACCTATGTCATACATTTTGTTCGATATATGCAGAAAAGACACAAATACTAATAAGGATATAAATACTTATGGAGAACAAAGAAATAAATGTAATTTTTTTAATCTGTATTTTCTAGAACAGTAGCGTCACCTCTCGCTGATTCCTAACAACGTAGTGCTCTCAGACTCATACCATGTGAAAATGATCTTCAATATCTCTCTATTAAGACTTAAAAACTGATTGAGGCATCGGATTGAGGCGTTCTCAGAGTAGTATGGGAGATTCCATAGCGGGGCAAGATTTGTGATGAACTATGCGGTCCGACCATAAACTATATGAAATTACGAACTTCGTACCGCAAATTCGATTTTCGTTGTCTAAAGTGTCGCTCGTAACACGAAAAACGAAACTTCGTTGAATTATAGTAGCGGCCCTGGACATAACCTTATTCCCATCAGGGAGGAAGCCTGCCGTTACGGATTCCTTACAATAGGAGTTGCAGAAATCGTAGCGAAGTTTCCTTAGCCATTCTTAAGCGATCAGCTAAGTTAAGCAACGACCGCTGCAGTCGTGACTTGGATGGGTGACCACTAGTGACATTCACAGAGAAGAAAGCAATAGAAAGGTGAAGGGGGCGTAATATTATTTTTAACTGTTATTTTGTAGGAGGTGTTTCCGGTGCGGCTGATGATGAGATAGTGCTGAGGGGTCTTCGAGTGTGCGGCGCCGTGTGGGGCGGGGAGGGGGAGGGGGAGGGCGGGGGGCTGCTCCCCGCGCCGCCGCATGCCCCGCCGCACGCGCCCGCGCCGCCCCTGCGGGCCCGATACATACAACACGTGAGTCACAAATAACACTACCTATCTATAAGTATGTTGATTAGTCTGATGTCCTAACATTCGCCATGTATGCATCTTTGCGATGCAAGACACATGATGTACGATGGTCTCCGTACATAAGTAGGTAAATCATACTTTTGAACCATTGATAGCCGAGCGGTAATAGCTACAGCATCCCCACCGCTGCTGAGCATGGTGGAAGGGCATTTTGCGAATGCTCACCTGACTACCTTTTACTCTCAAGTTAAAAACAGACGCCAAGTAGCTCAGTGTGTTCGTGCAGCAGTCTTGAGAGCCAATCATTCTATGCCTAGTCCGTTTAACATCCTCGGCCACATCATCACTTACCAACATGTGTGATAGTGGTCAATAGCTTGCCTGTAATTGTACCTACCTTAAAAAAATAAAAACGGAATATCTTGTACTTACTTTATAAAATAAAAATGGAACCGACTTCTAATACTAAAAAGAATGAAATAACTCGTTAACGTCGCGTCGCGTCGGTACCACATAGATTCAAAGCACTAAACGGAAGACCAGCGCTGGTTGAACGACCAGCATAACGCTGAGTTGAGGCTGATTTTGCGACAGATAGAAGTATGTTACTTTCATAATTTGTATTAGGTACATCTTGCTATTATTATTTGTTTGTTGCAATTTATAACATTTATTTCTTTCTAAACTGGCATTTTCATTGTAACTCGCGACTCGAACACATATTTGTCGGGACTTAGGCTTGTTTTAATAAATGCATCTCAATTTATAAATAAATCATTCAGTAATACGTGCCTTAAGACGCTGTCAAATGCTGAAATTTTGTTACTATCGGACTACGTAGGAGCGAAAGAGAGGCAGCGATGGTGAAATAGCTACCAGTTCAGGTAAAATCCGAAAGAAAGTTTAATAACACAAAACTAGCGACGTAAATCGAAAATGTAACTTTACTCGCACATCTTGATAAGGTTTTTCTATTTTATAAATATATATTTTCTTATACATTCATACGTAAATAATGAAGATATTTACGATACAAGGGTGATTTAGAGTCAACTTTGCTAATTATTCTATCGAGAAAATTTTAAGGAAACATGTTTCGGACTTTTCTTGGCCTTAGATAATGTGATCAAGATTAACATAATGTAATTTTCTTAGTGCTACAAACTAAATACCTACATTTTGCTAAAAATATGTTCAAATAAAGATATTTAGCATTTGTCAGCGTCTTAGTCGCAATAAAAACATGTATGTTACACTCTTTGGTCATACAACTTGTTGGAACAGTCGTGGTAACACGATTATAAGTCCCATTATTAACCGACTTAAAAAAGGAAGTCGATTAGGAAAAAAGGTTTTCGATTCTTTTTATGTTAGTTACCTCAGAACTGCGTGAACCGATTTTGATAATTATTTTTTTATTTTAAAGCTGATGCTTGTCGTTTGGTCCCATTAAAATTTCATCAAAATCGGTCAAGCCGTTTTTGAGTTACGCCCCAATAACTGAAAAATATTTTCCTATCTTGATGATATAGTCGTTGACAGTAAATGACAATCCATCCCGTAAGTAGCAAGGGTCACTAAAAAGAGTGAAAATGTTTTCTTTAACCGAAAAATGTAACCTACTTCAACACTCAAAAGTGTGAAATAACTTGTCGTACCATGCGCACAATATTGTGATAATATGTACTTTTGAACTATCGTGGTGCCGACTTCAACAAGTTATTTCACACTTTTGAACGTTGGATTCGGTTAAAAAATTGTGTGGTTAAAAATTTTTCGTGCTAACGATCTTTGACAATACCATTTTTATTGACAATAACTGTCAAATTGATACAGTTGATGCAGTGCAAGTTGATACAGTGTATGTGAATGATTGTTGTTAGGATGCGGGGTGCGAGGGTGGCGAGGGTGGCGAGGGTGGCGAGGGTTGGGTGGAGGCGCCGGTGTACAGCAGCGAGTGGCGCGAGGAGGCCGTGGTCACTGTGCGGCTGCGCCTCGCGCGCTCGCTCTCCCACGAGACCGCCACGCTCAACGCCCTAGCCTTGTTCGTCGCCAACACGGAATAACTCTACCTACCTACCTACCTACTTACGACAATCAACCAACGGAAATCACACATGTTTACATTATAAGTGAAACGTGCTCATGCTTATTAGGTACTCTACGGGTAGACAGAAACCCGTATCGTTACGTGGTTTTCATTAGGTTCTGGAAGATATTTCGCATTTGTAGCTTCACTTACAAGTGAAACAATAAAGTTTCAGTCAGTATTAGGTAGGTATAGTATCTTATTAGGGCTCGCGTTATATGTACCGGAAAGATTCCGACCAGTTTGGCACTGTTTTGAAGACCTCGTCGCTTCGCGCAATATTGACTCCCAGACGAAGGATTTCAACAGTCCAAAACTGGTCGGAATCTTACCGGTAAATATAACGCGGGTCCTAGCCGGTTTCTGTAATCATTTAGTGCAACGCTTGCAATTCCTACTAAGACATGTTTTAATGTGATGAAAAATAAAAGATTATTTTTTATCTGTTCCATATTGAAAATTGGTGACATCAGTACTAATATTATAAATGCGAAAGCAACTACGTCTGTCTGTCTGTTACGCTTTCACGCCAAAACTACTGGACCGATTTGAATGAAATTTGGTATGGAAATAGTTTGAGACCCGGGAAAAAACATAGGATAGTTTTTATCCAACTGCGGAAAAAGAGGTTAATGTATTTGCGCGATAACCGACATACGCGCGGGCGGAGCCGCGCCCGGAAAGCTAGTATAGAATAATTCGTAGTGTTGTCTACCTGCACTGTACTCGCAATTTTGGTTTTTAAATAAATAAGATAGGTACCTACCTAGTCTCAAGTATTTTAAAGTATTAAGGCGTGTACTTGATTTAAGTCAGATATTCTCATATTAGTAGGTAACATATTATTGCACTGTCTTAATATAATGGTGCCGTAAACGTCGCGTCGATTTAAAATCTCGTAGTTCTGGATTCGATTCTCGGAGTTTCTCTGGCATATAAATTATCAGTTGCTCTGTACTGGTACTGAGAATTAATAATAAGTACTATAGTCAAATTTTTTTAACAAACGTGTACTGAGTATGTCTCTCGCACATTTCCGATATTGACAGAGTGAGATGGGTCATTGCCGTCATTGGTCAATGCCTTTGTTCTTGTTTTGAAATTGTTGATGCCCATTCAATGTTGAATACTTCTAAAATTTCCTGTAGAAAAAATTACGTTATTAATTTATGATTTAAATTTGCATACTTAGTATATTCGTAAAAAAAATTGTTCGCATTTATGATATAAAAAAATATCGTAATAGTATATATATTATGCACTAGAACATATATATCAAATAATTCTACTACAATTCTTGTAATCATAAAAATTATCGTCATCCTTCTGATGAACTTTCTGCAGATACGTCAATAATAAATTGCTCTAACATATTTTGTACATGATTGTCGACTCCGTACATTTTTGTTTCTATCTTGGTAATCACATGATTGAGACATGACCACCATTTTTATCTATCCACTTTAGCTACTCCTTGTAGCAACTTCATACATTTTATAACTTTCGTTATATCCTGCCATAGCACTTCACTTGAGACCAAACGAGTTCAATTGGGTTGAGCTCACGGTGATACTTCGGCAAACTTATGACGAGACGATTTGTTGACTTAGCTACAATTTTTTTCAAAATGATCTTTGTTTTACTTACCCTAATTCAAAAGTTGCAACTTTAGTATTTATTCGTCACAAGCAATATTTTTCGACGCGCAGAAAGGACTTTATGTTGTTTACGTGGGCCAATAGCACCGCCGTAAAATTTTCAGTACTCGTTTGTTAAAAAAATAGACTATAGTCTGAAATTATGTCCGGTAAAAGGCAATAGCCTCACCCCCTATTATATGGGACTAACACGAAGTATGGTTTAGACGCACCTCTGCCGACCACTTCAAGAGTTTTAAAGGCGTGTTGATTGATGTTATTCTAGTCACGAGTGTTTGAAAATATGAGTCGTTTATTTTTGTGAATTTCTTGCATTAACTGCTTTTTAAGTAGGTACTTAGTTTAGCAGACCTTGAAATAAATTGTTCCATCCACTATTCAGATTTTTGTTTTACTTGCACTATCCTGTTTCCTTGTTCCTATGTGCTAACCTTCATAAGTAGGATTACAGGTGAGGTAGACGTGTAGAAAACAGGCGGTGGTCCACCTGGCCCATTATTTCTCTGTTCCTTCTACTTGTTCTCTGTTCTACTTGTGCAGTTGGCCAGTAAGTTCCCTTGTGGGATATTTTTCTTATTCAGTTGAAAATATTCATGCTCTTTACATGCTTGGTTTCGTTTACATATTTTGGTTAAAATAATAATGCGGAGATTTACTAAAAAAATAAGGACATTAAAATGTTAAAGTGCTACCGGTACTAGGAGTATATAAATAGAACAGTTAGCTTGATGTAAATATGTACTTTGTGCATCCATAACTTTAGTAGTAGGTATTTTATGTAAGTACCTAGTACAATATGGTAGGTACTTACATCCATAATTTGAGAAGTATGACAAGCTTAGTAAATTGCTGAAATTGTATATTTGTATGTTGAAAAAACTACAAATAAAAACATACATACTATTTCAGTAAACTAACTGGCCCACTGACAGGTGGTAATCGACGCCATTATTTGTCTGCTATCGCGCCGCCAAGTAGAATCGAACTGTTAAGTTAGCCAAGTAGAATCGACGTGTTAGCATTGCTGCAATGAGCTGTCCAGTTCAACGAAGTAGCCAGTGACATTATAGTTGGGATGGGACACAATAATACTTATCTTGAGTGGCGAACTAACCCAATGCAGTTCTATAGAGAACTTGTTACGAGCAAGTAGTACTTTTCTACTGAAGCTTATCAGGCACGCCACTTGTCATCATTGCGATGACAAACTATCTCAATGCTAAACAAATGCCTCTACACAGGGAGCGGCGTTTACCGCGCTGTCAGCGCACGACAATCTATTTACTGCTCAGGAGGTCTACTCCCAAAAACGAAGTTCGAAGTTTCGTTTGACGGATCGCACCTTTCCTTACCACGAAACACTTTCGGATCCGAATTTCGATCCGTACTTCGTGAATTGACATATTGCAAATGTTATTTGGCATTTATTACTTCGTATTTAGACATTAGTTGATTACGGATTAATGATAATCTCACGATAGATACGCCCTACTGTTTACGTCTGTCGAATAGTTATCGTTTGCAGAGAAACGTACTACTTAACCTCAAAAAAACTTGCGTGATTCCGTTTTTGCACATTTTACTTTTTAAATAAAAACCTTTGTATACCTAGTATAAATGAGCACGTACACCGAATACGCTTTTCATAGGGTTTTTTCTACACATGATCGTTTTATACACATTGTAAATTTGATCCCTCATTTGCAGCATACATCATAAAATGAAATTAACTTATTATCTACTCGTAATGGTGATGCGCTTGGTAGTGGAAGGAAAAGTTATGGAGTCGGAACATGAATGTATGTATATATATACAACAGACGCCGCGCCGTTACAATATATTAAATTATTCTTGTGTTTTCAAGAATATGGTTAATTAATTTTGATACGCGTTGCATGGTTGTTCATAAAAAGCAGAGCGAGAAATAGGTACTTCTAAAAAAAAGAAGCCCCAATTATGGGTCTGCCTCTTCAGAAAATAAAAATATAAAAACGGCGTTTTGAACATATGGGCTTATCTACTAATGTAAGTCTAATGTTGCATTCTCGTTGTCATATTCGAAGTATAATTTACTAAAGAGTTTATAGTGTTAGGGATCATTCTATTAGGTTCTTTGTTTGTCGACGACACACTCATCACGCAAAAACATTTGTTTACTAAGAAAACCAATTGTAGCATTACATAGAATTCTACATACACATATATGAATAAATAATTGTTTGACATGAATGAATAGTTTATTAGCTATCGAAACATTCTTCTTCACAAATTCTTTTTGGTTATTAGTTTTTGATTTATTTACAGTTTTTTTACATGTCTACCATAAAGAACCTACACAAAGATTTCAATATCACTTCATATATTTGTCTATGAATCCGAAACAAAGACCGTCTGTACAAGTCGCATCCGAAGTTATTTGGTGGTAGGTTTGGTTACAAGTTCGATGTTCGTCGTTACTTCGTTCCGAAACGAAGCTTCGAACTTCGAACTTCGTTTTTGGGAGTAGACCTCCTGACACACCACTATGAAGCGCTCCTAGCGAAGTTAGTTTGGCCGTTCTGAATCGATCAGAAAAGTTAAGCAACGTCCGCCTTGGTCATGACTTGGATGGGTGACCGGTGGTGACATACTACTGAGCGCTTACGTGCTTCGGAGGGCACGTTAAGCCGTCGCTCCCGGTTGTTGTCTTAGAATGACTGTCGTTATAGCATGGTGGTAGGGCATTTTGCGAATGCCCGCCTGGCTAGCTACCGACCTCAAGTTGAAAATCTGTCGCCAAGCACCTAACGGTGTGTTCCGGCAGCTATCCTTGAGAGCCAGTCATTCTAGGCTATCCTGAACAACATCTTCGACCACATCATCACTTACCATCAGGTGAGATAGTGGTCAAAAGCTAGCCTATCGGCAATAAAAAAAAACTATGAATGTTAGAAAATAAATTTCACGCCCTACACACGCACCATCCCCATGCGTAGTATTATTATATGTTCTATGCCCTTACGATGGTAAAAGAACGAGATGAAAAATCAGAGTTATGATTCATTGCCGTTAGCTCGAGGGCGGGTTCGAATCCCGCAAATGAGTACTACTTTTCCCCTCGTAAATGAAAATATTACAATTATAGGGTTGAGTTTTGAGCTAACAAGTTTATAGGTGTCGCTCCATCCCAATACGATGGTTAAAGAACGAGAGGAAAAAGTTGTGACTCATTCTCATATTAGCTCTGTCGGTCAGAGCATACTTAGATGACGCGGGTTCGATTCCCGCACATGACTATCATTTTTCCTCTACTAAATTCGTAATTTTGTAAAGCTATGCTATGAGTTTTTTCGCGACAAAATCCAGAACGAGGAAATTCACCGAAGAACGAGTCACCGACCTAGCCTTCATAATTTGCAAACTGAAGTGGATATGGACAAGCAACATTGCTCGACGAACCGATAATCGATGGGGAAGAAAGGTTGTAGAGTGGTTACCATATGACACCGGAAGACGATGTCGTCAGTCCATCCAGTTGGGGGCTTACTAAGTCTAGTAGAAACCCGTTAGGTGGTCTGACGACTCGCGGGAAGAGTCGCGGGGAGCTGAAGGAAACATGTGGCTAGTTCATTTTAGCCTTGTATGGGGAGGAATTGTTCTAGAGCTGGTAATGACATGAATAAAACAAATTTTTCACTTGCAATAGGTATACATTTTGATTTATTGTTCTACATTCAATCAAATTCATCTATATATATCTAATATATTTTTAAAATTTTCATAAATAGACATTTATAATTTATATATCTTACCTAATTTTGTAACATGCAATTATTACTATTTATTTTTTTGCTCTAGTATGCTCAATATAATTTATTACAAGTTGTTAACTACAGCAAATAAATTGATAATAAGGAACAAAGCTCAATAAATTAACGAGGATCATCTAAGATTGGTGTACATTCTATACAAATTAAAATCATAAAATTCTCTAAATTATGATGCTTTCTGTTCATTAAAATCGAAATGAAATTATGGTAGTTCTTTTTCTGTCCATTTAATCGTCATGTAACTTGGTGAACATATGGAAAATTACCTACAATTGAATAGATTAGTACTATTAATAGAATGGCAATTTTGAGTGTGAACTGAAAAAGAACTACTTTCTAACTAGAAGAAAAAAGTTTAGAGAATTATAATTTAGTGCATTTGTATAGAAACCTATCAAAGTGAAGTATAGGCCGTAGTAGATAAAACAAAGTTAATAATTTAATATTTTTCTAGAAGAAAAACATTTTTATCAAAAACTAGAGGTATTTAGGTACTTACTACGAGGGTGAATCAAAAAATTCTTGGAATCAATATTAAAAAATGCAAAGATTTAAATAATAATATTTTATTTTTCTACATAATCTCCCTCCAATGCAATGCATTTAGAATAACGCGTTTCTAACTTCCTTATTCCTTGTGAAAAAAAAATATTTTCTTGACTCTCGAAAAAGTCCTCTACGGCAGCTATAACCGCGTCATTATCGTGAAATTTTGTTCCACGAATTTCCTCTTTTAATTTTGGAAACAAGTGAAAATCACTTGGGGCTAAGTCCGGAGAATATGGTGGGTGGTCAAGGAGATTGAAGCCAGCACAGCGGATTGCGTTGACCGCAACTTCCGATCGATGAGCAGGAGCGTTATCTTGAAGGAACAACACGCCCAACGACAGTTTTCCACGACGTTTTTCTTTAATCGCTTCACGCACTTTCGGGATTAAATTTGCGTAATAGGGTCCAGTAATCGTCTGGCCTTTTGGCATGTAATCAATAAAAAGGATTCCTTCACTATCCCAGAACACAGAGGCCATAACTTTGCCAGCGGTAGGAGCAACTCGAAATTTTTAATGGATGGAGAGGATGGTCGTTTCCAAGACATGCTTTGTCTTTTAGTTTCAGGATCAAAATGGTGGACCCACGTTTCATCCATGGTGACAAGACGACGGCAAAAATTATCCGGATCACGCTGGAACATTTCGAGATTACGCTTGGAAATTTCCAAACGTCGCTTTTTGTTTTCGTCGGTTAACATTCGTGGCAGCCATCTTGCAGACACTTTTTTGAACCCCAGTGAATCAATTAAAATGGATTGAACGCTACCAAAAGATATCTTTAGGATCTCAGCTATATGTTTTATAGTCATTCTTCTGTCTTCCAAAACCAGATTCTCAACCTTTTTGACATTTTCTTCTGTAACGGAGGTTGAAGGCCGCCCAGAACGCGGGTCATCTTTACAGCTTGATCTACCTCTTTTAAATTCAGCCACCCATTACGCAACCGTAGAATAGGGTACAGCATCACCCCCTAATGTCTGCTGAATGTCCAAAAAAATTTCCTTCGTAGACATTTTTTTCAAACTGAGATATTTTATCACCGCACGTAACTCACTTTTATCCATAATTTTGACTTTTTAGCAACTCGTTGCACAAAAAAATTTATTACATGCGAACGAACTGACAAAAATAAGTGACAGTCTGCATAAATATAGTGTGATAGACACTCTTTAATTTGAATATCGAACTTGATCCAAAAAGGTTTCATATATATGCACTTCTAAGAACTTTTTGATTCACCCTCGTATATAAAAAGTAAAGGTAGGTATTACCTAACTTCGAACATGTAGAGTACATTATGTGATCGTAGGATAGGTTCCTGCCGACCTATCTCAAAACCACCTGCTAAAACAAACCCGTTTTCATTTTAATTAATAACCAGCTCTAACTGATGCAGTCGACCAAGAGTCGTGCCGTGTTAAACTATGTAACCGAAACAGACTAGCGCACTGCTACCATGCTATTTCTGCGGACAGTTTTTAATATACAAAATAGTATTATTAGATTACTAATAATGATCAAAATATTCAGCAAAAACAAAAAAAAAACATTATATTCATATGTTCGTAAAACACTTAATATATATAGCTAAATTGTATTGCACATTTCATATAATATAAGATTTAGTATTTTAAGATTTTTAAGTATGTAATTTAAAACCATTTTTCCTATAATTGTCTCTATAAAAACGTGTAACATTTTAATTAGTAGCTACAACAAAGAACAGTGATTAACATTCGTGTCTATACATACAAAGGCCTGTTGAACTACCGCATACCGGCCGCTTTCTGGTGAAGAACTCCAATGTTATGGAGGATCATCCTTCGCCCAAAGACCTGTTACATCGTAGCGGCAAACAACATCCTAGTCCATTCTAAACTAAAGGCCGGCAGCTCTGTCGTACGCTCATTCTAAATGATAATTCGTGTAGAACCGAAATGGGTCGAAATTTTTTCCAGTTAGGCTACGTCACCTCGGCCTAGCAGGAAAATTGGCGGAGTTGTCACTAATATATTATTTAAGTGTTTTTCGAAAATTGATGTAATGTTTTATTATAATCTTAAAATATTTGTTACTATAAATATGCATTTCCGTAAAGTAACACCTGAATCTATTAATATTCTCTAAGCTATATTTTTTATCTCAGTCCTATTCATTATAAACTATCGACACAATTTGATATAATATATTATTTTAAAGCTAGGAGGAGCAGAACAAATGTCATATTTGACCTAATATGGATAGGTGTTATGCATAGCACTGGTATAACATAATCATATTTTGACTACTTGATGTTCCAATCAAGTTACCTTGACCGTGGTTACAAGAAAATCAATCCATCAAGGTCAATGTACCTTGATTGATACTTGAAGTTTAGTCAAAATATGATTTAGATATTAATTTGTGCGTGAATAGACCCGTTAGTGAGTTAGTTCACGAAAATTTCAACGACAGTAACATATTGTAATCAGTGAAACTACATTCCACAAGAAAGCACAAGTAAACTACATTATCAACAATGTCATTATGACAAATATCTATTGTAAACAAATGCTAGGTAACTACAATAAAAAGACCTGCTCTAAAATCTACTCTATTTTGGTATTGGGTTATATCTGTCACTTAGGTAAGCAATATTACTACATAACTACATAGAGATACTTAAAAAATATAAATATTTTATTAAATTTTTCTTCATATATACCGTGGATGAATATGAACATGTAAATATATTTATCGAAAATAGATATGTAATATGTATATAGATGAAACCCAATTTTGATGTAATAGAATAATAAAAAATAGTTGTGTGTAAATTGGACTCAGTATATTTTCCCTTTTATAATTTGATTATTTTGTTGCACACGTAAATACTGGAATGTATTCATTTAACACCTACATTTCTATAAATACAAGTTTATATTGATATAAGATTCCCAATAGTGCTATTCTTGATTAAACAAATAAGCATAAAGATCTTATAAAATATATATATCGCTTAACACAGAATTAAGTTCACATTAATATAGACACACATAGCATAGATTAAAAACTACATCATAGCCTCAAATTAAAAAATAACATGCTGTGCGTTGACTTTTAAAGTAAGTATATTATAATCCAAACTTATCAAAAAGCACCAAAACCACAACAAATAAATTAAGAATTAAATTTATAAGTACTGTACTTATTTCTAATTGTAAAAACAGATCAAATCATATAAACAGATTTTAAATAACTCATAAAAATATCACATTATAAATTCATTTAACATTCATTACACACATTTAGACATTTTTACTTATATTATTATTGTATGTATACATTTGGCCATTTTATAAACACCTACATACTTGTATTGGTAGGTGGAAATAAATTAGTTAGCATTTTCAATTCGTTCCTTGAGCCGGAAATAAATCTTAAGACTGGGGCGCAGTATTGTGCACAGCATGATGACTAGCACCAAAGAGAATCCAGTATAACGTAGGACCTCTCCAAAGTCCCACCACTTAGAGAACAGACCAAGTAAAATGGTGATAACACCTAAGACAAATGTTATTAGACCTACAGATGCATGCACAAGCTTTGTGTAAATTGGAGCAAGATAATGCTTCAGTTTAAGACTGTACAGTGCGCCCAGGCCACCTAACATTGTGACTAGCATGAATATAAGGGAAGCTAAACCAAATTTTGCATGTAGACTGACGAAATGAGGCTTATCATTTATAATTTTATTTGAAAGGATGATCAAAAACCCTGTGATTATAATAATTCCAGCTATCACTTGGAGAACCCAGTGGCGAGCACTGCGAAGTCGCATGGGCATCCACTCAGTTGCCAAGTCACCAGGAGTGATGGCATTCACAGCTGTGGTCATGAGCAGCAGCCACTGAAATAACATCAAATTAGGAAATAAGAACTTACTTAAGATATGACTAGTCATTTCTTTTTATTGCAGACTTGTTATTCTTGAACCACAATCTTTCCTGATGGTAAGTGGATGATAATGGCAATGAGGATTCATCTGATGAAGAAATGTTGGGAGTAGAACCTTTAGCCTTTCATGATCCTGGTGAAGCACCGTCTCATACATAGTATTAATCAATTAATAACTATTCTTTATTTTTAACCCTCATGATAGATATCATCTATGTTCAACCAGTCATCATTCTCTGGCCCTTTCCTAATCTATTTGGTAGAATTTTTTATTGTACTAATGACATAATATTTTGATGCCATATTATTTAAAAGGAAAATGACTTGGTCTTGTTTGTTCATATTAATATGGACTCAGACATTTTGCTTGCTGACTGTACTGTCTGTCAACATAAGTACAAGCTGCCATTTTACATTCTATTCTTTAATTGACCGGCTTATTCATAAAATAACTATTGACTGAGTCATTTATAATTATGTTCGGGAGCAGGCAGTAGAGCCGCGGCGGCGACACAGCGGCGTCCTCCCGAGTGAAGGTGTGACAACAGACTGTTGTTTTATGTGCTCGACAGCAAAGGCACCATAAGTATATTCGCAAGTAACCTTGCATGAGTGATCGAGGCCTGGTACTGAGCTTTACAATATTCCAGTAGATTACATATTTGCCACTGTCACGCTTGTGGGCGGAGACAAATAAGTTTAGAATATAATTAATAAAAATAAAACTAAATATTTAGAATAATAATTTACTAAAATAAAACATAAAGTATGAGAGGTGAAAGGTCCGGCAAAGTCAAAGGTAAACTACTTGGGTCTAGAGTACCCCACTCTCCTCTATTCAATCTCTGGCATCCTCCTGTGGTTCTCCTAAGGGTTCAGAAGACGCCCGCATCCGGTGGGACGAGCGTAGGGAGCGTTATTGTTTGTTCAAGGATTATAATAAATCCTAACGATGTTCCCAGTACTGTTGTAAGTTTGTGACAAAACATTATTTAGTAGCCTTACCCTTTCTTTGAAATCTTTGGAAACAGCTTTGGCACTTAAATTGATTTTTAAAAAGCCTTCTTAGAATAAAAAGAGGAGGTTATATTATGCTTTCATCTGTATGTATTTTCATCGAAATTTCCATCAATTGTAACTGATTTTGAATTATCTTGTTCTCTAGAGTATATCTATAATAATAATATATAATGATCCAGTACTTTTTATGCTACTTCAAAATTACTGAAAACAGTATTTGTCAATCTACCTACACCTGCACATGTTGCACAGCCTCCAGCTTTAATCAACCAAATTTCAATGAATAAGATAACAAGAATCGAGCATGAGTTGACAACAGTCTATTGCAGTTAACAGCAGTAGTGTTTCAGCCTAAGGCTGAAATAGTATGCCAATGACAAGTGGACAAAGTCAATGCCGTGGATCTAGTTAGGTGTAAGATCTGCCTTTAGAGCAGACTTACAGAAAGAGAAAGAGGATCAAGTCATGCCTGGGACTTTCAACCAATAAAGTAGGGTTTGGGGGCCCAATTATGTCATCAATGCTTTTTCTCCATCTCATACTTTTGTAGAAAAGGTTACACAGATAGATTAAATTTTAATCGGATGATCCTTTAGGCTTTGGCCCTAACTTCCACAACATATAAATTAACCACATAGCCATTGTGGTTAATCCATTTCTTAGGTCTATAATTACTGAGACAATTTTGAATTTTTTTTCTTTAGGGATTTTGTAAAGTCCAGAATATGTAAATATACAGAATAAGGAAAAATCAATCACAAGTTTGCTCAAAATGTTCATTTTGAACGGGTATCGAACCCGCTTCTCCCTGTGTTACATACTGGGTGTAAATAAATATCACTTGCATAACGTGCTTCAATGTAACCCAAACAACCTATCATATCTGAATCTGAATGATGATAACAAAACAATAGAAGGTACTCATAACAAGAAAATACATATTGAAATGTAGGTACTTACTCCGAGAGTCATAAGACTAGGATGAAAAGAAAATAAGTGGATACCATCCTTGAAGCAGCAGTACATTATAATTCCCAGGAATATCAGTGCACATATATTGCTGAATACATTAATGTAACTAGGCTTGGACGATGTTGAGTTCTGAGCGACTAACCGCGATGACTCGGAGTTTCTTTCTGGTGCCGACATATTTTCTCCGGCGTCAGCTGTGATGCTATCCATCTATTGACAACTCAGCACACTTTCTTTCTTCCCTTTAAAGCCAATGAGCAGCGCAAAGCACTCCAATATAAATATAATAATCTCTTCGCGATTTCCCAAATGCGCTCTTCCTGTGTAAAATTTGTGATTTTATGTAAATTGTAAAATAATGCTTTGCTTAGTGTCAGTGATTTTACGTTATAACCATGCTCGGGACGCTTCCCTGAAAAGTCGGATTTTCCGTGATTTTTGGTAAATAGCACCCTCTAAAAATGCCGTCGGAAATGATTTATCTAGTCCCATACATAACCATTAGATGACAGAACAACCAACTTCATCAAATTCGTGCGACACCAAATCCCGACTCCGAGAGAACAAAAAAAACAAAACTTCATCATCTCCTTCATAGATATTCTTCCTCCTAGTCTCCTTCGTAATTCGATTATCAAAGTCAAATTGTCAATGGTAACCTATGACAGACAAGGCAAAATCAGCGTTAACGAAAAGTTACATTTAGCGTAACTATTGACGCTTTCGTGTATTTAGAATTTTGTGTGGTTTGCAGGCTGTTGTCATTTATTTTCAGAATAATTAGTAACAGCGTGATATGTTACTTTTAATTTATTCAATTCTGTGTTTTCTTAAATGGAATAAAAATTACATAGAACCTAGCGTCTGTTATGGCTTTGTCCATAAAAGCACGATTGGTACTACGTAGAGCAGTACTATTGCTGACTCTAGTTTAAGTATAGGTTTTTGTCGTCAAATTCGCTATTTCATCACTAACACTATCATGACTTTTTTTGTGCCACAGTCGCAGTGAAAGACTACTGTAAAAGGAGGATGAAGTAGAATAATTTTAAATGCAGTTGATCTGAGCGCTTTATAGAAGTTTGTAACTCTGTAAGACAGAGTGTTAAGAAAGTAGTGTGGTGTGAATAAGTCGAGAAAGGGTCCTGAGATCTTTGAACATGTGAATAAGATATAAAGGACTGAATGACAGAAACAAAGTAAATTTACAATGCGTGAAGAATCATTTTTTATGCAATTCGTCGGTGAACTCAACATTGGAGCGGTTTTGGACAATGGATAGGTCAAGAGTAGCCTTAACAAACGGGTGTGTATGAAGAATACTAATACTATTACCGATATACTTAAATAAATAAATAAAAATACTTTACTTGAAAATAATATCATTTTGTCAAAAGAAATGTAACTAATGGCCAATTCGCCCTGGTAATACTGGGACAAAAATAACGAATGGTTTTTTTTTAAATATGTTGCGGAACTTGCGGATAGAATTCAAAACATACATTTGAATTCTGTAGATAGTATGTAGATAAAGATATTTTTCCTTTTGTTTCAGATGCAAAATTCAAAATTTCTCCGATTAAATTTATTTGTATTATCTCTTTTGACATGATGCTGGCAAAAATGTTCTAAACAATTGCCACAAAAAAAAAAAAACTTGCGGATATTTCGTTTTATTTAACTGCCCTGCTTTGAATTTTGATCTTGTGCCACTAACACTACGGTTTAAATCACGCAAACACTGCTGTCACTGCATACATTGCAAAAGCTTGGTTCATAACTGAAATACGAGAATATGCACTGTTTGCGCGCAAAAGATGTGAACCGATATGTAGCCGCGCTTATAACATCTGCTAACTGCCAATTTGCTTTTTCGCAATTGACCTAAAAAAATCCCTTCACATTAATTATTGATAATAGAAGTATTGCATTTCAAGGCATTCTTTTGTGAACAGATGTTTGTACGTTCAACATTCTAACCACAACAATAAAAATCTCCTCATCTATCGGTCAAGATTTGAGTTTGACGTTTGTGCATACATTGCACTACCACTTTTCTGTGAGCGTTGTTTGCGGCCGGAGGTGACGTCAAAGATGACGTCATTATGCTATCGTGGTGACTGTTTAGCAAGTTATGAACCGACCGTTTGCGTGCATAAAGTGCAAATAGCGCATATTTGCGTGAATTGAACCGTAGGGTAAGTCTCCTCGAGAGCGATACTAAGGCTTAAAGTTTTCCTACGAAACGATGCATACGAATTATAAAATTACCTCAGGATATCCACCTAATCCTAGTAAGTAAATTAATAATATTGGTGCTAAATTAGTAAGCATTTCGACAAAATTTTGCACTCAATGGCAGAAATCTACGCAAATAGGTACATTGTCCTATTGTATGCATTCTTGATCCTTGTGAGCTTCAATACTTGCACATAGTCGCATCTCCTGGTTAACAAACAAGAGCTCCGTTTCAACTAACATATATTATGATTGTAATGAAACTGATTTATACGCAATATGAGATATCGACACTAAATGAAATGCAGCAAGTCAAGTGTAGTTTATATATTTTTATATTTACAAAAATCTTTGTTTTTTTTTCAGCGATTACCTACAATCATTTCAAGCACTTGCATGTGTGGTCGAAAAGTGGAGACTAACACTTATTAAGAAAATAACCATAGAAAGTCTTTTGCGCTGTGCATTTTATTGTGCAATCTAAGAAACATAATAAATTAGTGGTTCTGATTTATACCTCAAGAGTAAGAACTAAATGAACCTATCAGGTAGTTATGTAGCAAATTAAAGTACCTACATTACATATATTTTTATGTTATGACATGACAAGCTCCATAAGCCACATAGCCACATAGGTATATAATAATAAGATGTATGATATATACTAATAAGGCACTATGACCTATCAAGCTCTTGCTAAAGGACCCCTGATTTCTCCCATTTTATCTAATTGTGGTTATTGTTCCCCATGCTACGCCTGATTCCTGAATACCATCTATCCACCTGTAAGTGTCACTCCACCACCCTTATTGAAGTGCCACCATTTTGATTGACAGTTCTCTGTGCTCGAGACATTGGTTATTATGTCTTCTGCCGATAGTTATTTTACTTGCCACATCGAGTTTCAAGCTATACTGCAGTACAATTTGCACACTATATTGTGGTGGGCCGACCAGTAGAAACTCAATCAATTTAACAGTATAATAATGACCTATGCTACATTGAGAATGCAGCATTTTGCTAATCTTTTTCTAGAGGTCACCACTTACGCACTGGTTTCCATAAGTATAAATTAACCATTTAACATGACTAGACCAGCCGTACAAAACTTCAGCATAATTATACAAATATATTTTTTTTAATTTTTTTTTTACTTTAGTTTTTATTAAACAAAATACTATGAACTATATACAACACTACAGCTACTACAATAAAAGCAGTTAGACACCTATAAGTCATAGCAGACTCATAAATATATTATATATTAAAAATGATTAATTATTATTTTAAATATATTATATATTTAAAAGTCACATGTTATGTATTTTAAGGGTCAACGTCTATATTATGTTTCCCTAAGGAACACCAGAAAGACCATAATGTATATTGTCTATGGATGGACCCAATGTCCACCAGTATAGAACATGATCATGTCCGTAATCCTTTAGAGAGACTGGTTGGAAAAGTTAATCAGTTTATTAAGGCTGCTTTAATTGCAAAATAATGACACAATTTAAAAAAAAAATTTTTTACAGAAAAGAAATGCTTCTTTCTATAAACAATAATGGGCGGAACTAAACCCTACGTCCGTGAGTGGACTGTATAAGACTTCAGTACTTCAGACTGGCAGGATTGAACAATTTAACTTCAGAGAGAAGGGCCTTTCGTATTTCTTTGTTATTGCTTCTAGGAGAACTTCGTTAAAACCAAACTATGCATGTTTTTACAAATATATACGTATATTTGGTGCAAAACTATGTAATATTTATACTAAGCCTATTTGTTCAGCTTAATCCTATTAAGTTTGTTCATACATTTTTTGCCTAAATAGAGGTGTAAGCCATCCATAGAATGGAAACTATCTTTATCCTGCTTATTTTCCGGTCTTTACCACTACTCTTGAAAGTTTCCAATTTTGTCCCTCTTGTGAACGTAAGCCTTGTTGTTTACTTCATGTGTTTTGTCATACGATTTTGTTCTTTATCCACACACAACCAAGAATCAATTTACTCTGTAATTTAGAAGAATATATCTGGAAAAGCTAACAAGGCTGGACCACCCTGTACCTAGAAGTCTAATTTTCTAGAAAATTATAGTTTTAAATAGATATGATCACATTTTCGATGAATTTTAAATGAAATTTCATACGGTATTCGAGACAAACTAAGCATAGTTAATTTTTGTGTTCATATTTATGAATACAATGTTATTTAGTAAAACTCTTTTTGATTTTGAAGTCAGGCAGGGTCAGCTTCTAAATATATCTCCACATTGATAGCTTCCACAGGTGAGGCTCTTTTGTCCATGATACTCTTTTATCCCTCAAAATAGATTGCCTACAACTGCATCGGACTACATACACTAGGAGCTGCATTGCCACGTATTATAATTTGAACTCTTCAACAAATAAACAACTACTATAATAACTTCAACTACTATCAACTTCTTTTAGTATATTTACTGTATGATAATTGGTATATTTTTTAAATATAATCTGAATATAACTTGTTGTTTGTTTCTTGTTCATAATTTCAAACTTAAAACCATGCACTTAAATTTGTATAGATATATTTCGTAATCGCTTTATAGTTAATTATAAAAGATAGTAAAAATATATGAGGTACGTATCTACTATTTCTAAAATTAGGTTGTTATCTCTTAAGTGATTTTGGGATTATGCCAATCCAATGCTCTACTGATCGGATATCCATGTGGCATTATGTATGCCGCAGCTATGTTTATATTATTTCTAACATTGAGCACGTTTTGCTAACAAATACCTTCTTACCCTGCAGAACTGTTTTGTTAACAAAACATGTTACATTTTAACAACTACTATAATAACTTCAACTACTATCAACTTCTTTTAGTATATTTACTGTATGATAATTGGTATATTTTTTAAATATAATCTGAATATAACTTGTTGTTTGTTTCTTGTTCATAATTTCAAGCTTAAAACCATGCACTTAAATTTGTATAGATATATTACGTAATCGCTTTATAGTTAATTATAAAAGATAGTAAAAATATATGAGGTACGTATCTACTATTTCTAAAATTAGGTTGTTATCTCTTAAGTGATTTTGAGATTATGCCAATCCAATGCTCTACTGATCGGATATCCATGTGGCATTGTGTATGCCGCAGCTATGTTTATATTATTTCTAACATTGAGCACGTTTTGCTAACAAATACCTTCTTACCCTGCAGAACTGTTTAGTTAACAAAACATGTTACATTTTAGAAATAACAAACCAAATATATCTGCGGCTTGCATAGCTTATAGTAGGTGAAAACCTATGTATGTGTGCGTAGGTAATACCATATTACACACATGCATGGTCGTGCATGTGTGAGTAAACGTTAGTTCCGGATGGCGATTTCAGAGCAGTCTTTTGACATAAAGGGTTGGCAGAAAAAAACGTAAAGCGGCTCTCTATATCCGGTATATTACTTTTCTCTATGGTTATAACGTTACGTTAGGTTAGTTAGGGCAGATCACAGATGAGATGAGATAAGCATGGACTTTCATCTATGGACTGGAAATACCTACAAAATAAACGTGCATACCTACTTTCTAAAAGGGCAAGTCAAATGGCTGCGATCTGTGTTGCTCTCTTGAAATAACGTTTTTATCGATATCGATAAATTATGATATGACACATTGAATAAAAATACCACATGGAGGTATTAATTAATATATTTTCAGAATCAGAACACCAGTATACAGGTCAAGGTATCCTTGGCCAACAAAGAATATCTACGTACTTACTAAGATTATTGTATGAAATAAATATGACAGTATAAAATATTCTGATAGCACAGAAACCTAATGAACGCGCACACGGAATTGAGCCACATAAATGGCTCAAACATCTAATGGACGCGACAGCTGTTAAAATTAATGTTAATATTAATTCATTATAATTTCAGGCGGCCATGGCACGTGGAGTTTGATTAGCATATTATTTAGTCAGTTTAGGGTAGCATATCGGTAAGCTTTCTGTTAATACCGAATTAAGATGGTATAGTGCCCTGTAAAACGCCTAATGAGTGGCACACCCTTTCGATATTGAAATGAGAAAATAGTACGCTGCTCATTCAGCGCAGTTGTTCCCTTTGTCGCTTCTTAAATAACTTATTTCAATATCACTGAATTTCACATTTCTGGTATGAATTTGTACTTATCTGGTTATTTAATCTTCTGATAGAAGTTGCGAGAGTAAAAAGAATCATATATAAATGATACGTTTATTAAATAATATATTCTCAAAATTTATATTCATTACATGCATATCGGTTAAAATTATTCATTTCAAAACAATGTCAAGATATTTTGTCAGTGCTTAGTTTTGAATAATGTCTGAATCGCAAATCAATGTATGCTTTCACTATGCTCTTTATTAATAAAAGTCTGTGGTTGGTGTTGTGTTCAGCATCATTCGGAATATACAAAATTTTGCCCGTATCATAAAATTCCACAAAAAATTTAAAAATATACATATAATATTTTTCTGGAGATTTCTGGTGTTCATTTAAATAAGGTTTAAGGAGATTTTCTGTCTCTTTCAAAATATCCAGTACTCCAGGGGTTGCACAAAGCAGGCCACCTCTTGTCTTCTTAAATATGAGACTTTCAATATTTTCCGTCCCCAACAATAGCGAGACACATGTGTCACAGTTCAAACAGCGCGAAATTTTTCTTGAAACATAGCCTGCAACATACTCAAGAACTCTGTGTGTGTACTCGCTGTATTAATTCTGTTAATAGTCTGTATAGGCTTTATATAAGTCACTGTGATCGTCTGGGATATCAACAAATGATTTTTTTGCAGTCAAATCGTTTATGTTGTTTACGGGACTTTTGCTCGTACAGGTAAGTATATTTACTTGCTCCAGTGGAATACAATTCCCTACTCCACCGTCTCTTATTTCTGATCTTATTAATAGTTTTTTGTACGCTGCACGAAATTGTACAGCGTTTGGATTATTGTATTGTCCTCCTCTTGCTCTGATGGCGGAAAAAAAAAGTTCTAAATGATGTGCCTACACACCTGCCTGTTATGATATAACTTTTTCACTTTGCCATATTTGAGTTGAAAACATAGGTAACTATGTTATTAATAGGACATCATCATCACAACATCCTGCATTTTATGGACCTTAGTATCTCCAGGAACAACAAAGCAATATGGCCTAATTGCCTAACTTTACATAAAAAGTTTGCCAATTGCAATAGCTGTAAAATAGATTGCTGCTACCATCAATGGGGTCATTACTGGTCATCGCTTACCAACACCTTTCCACCCCACAGTATACATTAATAATGAAATAAAATAAAAAAAATAAAAAAGCCTTTATTTCCCATATCTATTAAATAACATTTTAAATGTGGATTCTTATTTACAAATTTCATAATTATGTATTAAAAAAATTACGATTTTAATCTAAATTAGATATGGGCCCCTCCTTGGGTGAAAGCTTCCTCCAGTTTCTTCCATTTGTCCCTGTCCTTTGTAATATTCTGCCAGTCATTTCCTGCTGTATCTTTTAAGTCGTCAGCCCATCTTCTCTTCGGTCTGCCTACTCTTCTTTTCCCTTTTGGCCCTTTCCACTCTGTGGTTTAGCTCGTCCACCTACCGTCTTTGCATCGTGATATGTGGGCAGCCCATTGCCATTTCAATTTTAAAGCTTGTGTAAGTGCATCAGTTACCTTGGTCTTATGTCTAATAGCTGTACTTCTGATTTTTTGTATTTTCCTTATGTTAAGTACACTTCTCTCCATGGCTCTTTGTGTTGTTTCTATTTTTTGTTTAGGTTTTGCCGTAAATACCCAAGTTTGGCAACCATATAGCAAGCAGGGCAGTATGCAGGTATCTATTACAATTTTCATCAATATTTTCAGACACAATATTAAGCAATCATAGTCATTTTTAGGAGAAAAAAAAATATTTTACGAATTATCGCTATACGCATTGTCTCAGCAGCCGCACTATAGTTGCAATTTTTACTTTTCATAATGCACAACATCTGAATATTCTCACACAAAATTGGTCTATTTTGTCTCTCTTCAGAATTATGTTCTTTGCAGCTCTGAAATAAATAAATACATATGAATATTATTACGAAATAACTAAATATATTGAAATTAACGAAGAATACAAAAATATTTTTTAATTTCCGATTTTTTACGTATATATATCCCTTAGAATACTAAAAAATTACTCTTTTCTAGCACAATCAATATGTTTCTTAACGGTATCTAGGTACCTATGTCGTACCATCAGAATAAGTTTAGATACAAGAATTACATACATTTATAGAACTAGGTAGATATTTGTTGGCCTGGGATAGGATAACTGCAAAACATTGTGCTGATTCGATAAATGTATAAATTATTACAATCGCGTAGGTTTTATATTCAATTGTATCATTATTCATCGATATCGACAAGAATAATATATGTAGAAGAGATCGAATCTTCCAATCTCTGCCATTCAATTTGTCACTTTATTAAGGTATTTTATTTGTATTTTCACATGAACTGTGACCTAGCTATCCAATATTGAGTTTAGTTTGTTACTGGTTTCTTTTCAGTAACATTGTGGACGATGAGCCTAAGAATTTTCTAAAACCTTACCACAAGTGACAGAGAAGGTATTGCATAATCATGCAATCTCATAATAATGAGGGTCTTGTTAAAGCATGTTTCTTTAAAATGCAATGAACAGACGAACCAGTTCTTGTGACGAGGGTTAAAATTTTCAGATCCAATAACATTAATCCACCACCTCCTTAATACTTCATTATTTGGAAACCTGAAACAGACCATTACAATGAGTAAAGAAATAATAGCAGTGAATATCAGGCTGATGATTAGAGGTAGCAGTTGTGTTTAGGTTTTTTTAAGATTGAAAGCCGAAATAATATGACACTATTCCTTGACTTTTAGAAGTAGGTACGTAAGTAAATATCGATAAATTATAGCAGTTGATGTCACATCACTAGCTTACGTTATGTTTTCGAAATAGTAAAAATGATAATGATTATTTGATTACGCTTATTTTCATAAGCGTAATCAAATAACACATGGTTTCTTGTCCATCAACTACGCTTGCATCTATATAAAACATCAATTGAATTGAAAACTTATGATCATTCAGATGGGGCTGGTTTTAATTTTTGCGGGCCTTACAGTGCGCTATCGAACATGAAGGCATGACGCACTTTGTATTTCCAGCAATAAAAGCATATAATATCTCTGTTTACTGAAAAAAATAGTAACATACAACCACTTGACAACATAAAAACCACGAAACTCGGCAAATCATCTGGTGGACTGTGGCACGCTCTGTCAATATAGTGACGTCATTGCACAATGTTTCCGAAATATGTAATAGTAAACGTTTCACTATCTCTTTTCGCATAAGCCATTATTGGTTAGTTATAAAGAGATAGAGTGTTATTTGAAACTATGGCGTCGATATTGTATATATTTGTATACCCTATCGTATGTATAGAACAATAGTTCCTATCCCTGTGTTTATAAATCCATGAAGAAAAGTCAAATACGGAATACGGGGGTGCGTTCCTCTTAGCCGTCAGCCAAGACATATTTTGGGTTAAACGCAGATACACGCCGTTCCAGCACTCTAATGGAACTTAATTTGATCTTGACTTGATTTGATCATACCCGTTCCGGGCGACCTGTCAGAGCAAATTTTGCTCTGCCTGGCCAAATTTTTACTACCTTTTGAATCGGCCAAATCTTGGCCAGCTGTCAAATGTGACAGATTCTACAATAAATAATAGATTTTGTACAAGTTAAGCCAAGGATTAGTGACCTACTGTGTTAACATTGCTTAATTACGTATTATGCCCCATTTAATAAAAATGTAGACTGTATTTTATCACCTAAAAACATCGCTATCAATTCCATATTTTGAAAGGAGCTTTATAGGTCATTCCAGGTGCCTTGGAGCAAATATAGCTCGACCAATATTTACTGGAACGCGCCCCGGGGAAAATAATAAGAGAGAATACACAGGGCCGCGTTCCGAGGGTCAGAGTGCGTTCATGCGTTGTTTGGTTGCCTTAACTTACGCGAAGGTTCCGAACAACTTGGTTGTTTTTTAACCTCAAATATCGTTTTTGGCGGGGAAATTTGCAAAATTTATACACTTTTTATGATGTTTTAAAAGCAATAACTACCGTTACCTGCAAAATATAAAAGAGTGCCTATAATTCTCTTATCATGAAATGTCAAGGTCATGTCAGTTCTACAGATTCAACATTTTATCGACCTCTTTTGACAATTAAAAAGTTGCGCTCTACCTGAAGGTTGTGAACGACGTTAGAGTGAAAAGTTGCACTCCAAGTGCACCCAAGTGCGCTCTAATCGAGGTTCGGAACGCCCTCCAGCAGAAAGCGGTGCTGCCAACTCCAAAAGTCCAAATTATTAAATATTGATGTATTTTAATAAAACACTTAAAAAAGTATAAAAATATATATCTAGTGACAATTCTGCCTAATTTTCCTGTTAAGCCTACGTGACGTCACAAACGCCACGCAGCCTAACCGGAAGAAAATTTTAATTTCGCTTCTAAACGAAGCATCTTTAGGAGGTCTTGACTCACCGAGCGCACGATCGAGACACTAACTGAAAAGTGAAATAATAATAGCAAAAAAAAGTTCAAAATTACCTACAACATAACATTCATATACTGAACAAATTAGTTAGTCGCTAGGTGTACACACACTAAAGTCTATTTTTTTAAACAGAAGAGTACCGAAAAATTTACTGCGTTGCTATTGGCCTACGTAATCAACATAAAGTCCGTTAAACACAAACTCTGTAGTTACATGTAGGTTACATTCAGTTGAGTCTTAGAATATTTTTCACCGCTCCGGTGGCGAAAAATATTGCTTGTAAGTTGTAACGAATCAATACTAAATTTGCAACTTATGAATTAGGGTACGCAAAACTAAGATCGTTTTGAAAAAAATGTTGTAGCTTAGTCAGCAAATCGTCTCGTCATACGTTTGCCGACGTTTCACAGTAAGCTCAACCAAATTGAACTCGTGTGGTCTCAAGTGTAGGGCTATGGCAGGAAATAACAAAAGTTATAAAATTTATAAAGTCTAAACAATTTTGTTACAAGGACTTACTCTTTTGTTACTTTACTTAGGTTAAGTGGATAGATAAAAATGGTAGTCATATCTCAAACATGTGACAACACGACTACCAAGATAGAAATAAAAATGTATGGAGTCGACAATTATGTACAAAATATGTTAGAGCAATTTATTATTGACGTATCTGCAGAAAGTTCATCAAAAGAATGACGATCATTTTTGAGATTACAAGAACTGTAGAGAACAATATAGTATTATAACATAAACGTGACCAGAAAATTTTATAACGAATATACCATAGTCTGTTTTTTTAACAAACGAGTACTGAGTATGTCTCTTGCAAATTTCCGATATTGGCAGAGTGAGATGGGTGATTGCCGTTATGGGTCAATGTCTTTGTTCTTCTTTTGAAATTGTCAAGGTCCGTTAATATTGAATACTTTTACTGTAGAAAAAATACGTTTTTATTTTGTGATTTAAATTTGCTTGGTAAGTATATTCGGAATCAATTTTCTGTTCACGTTTATGATATAAAACAATATTGTAATAGTATATACATTATGCAGGACTACATAAAATAATTCAACTACAATTCGTGGAATCTTAAAAATAATTGGTAGATAAAAATAGCGGTCATGTCTCAATCATGTAATAACCAAGATAGAAACAAAAAAGTACGGAGTCGACAATCATGTACAAAATATGTTGAAGCAATTCATTATTGACGTATCTGCATGAAGTTCATCAAAAGGATGCTCAAAATTTTTAAGATTACCAAAAATGCCGTAGAATTATTTATCACCATTTATAAAAATGGTGGATGAAAATGAATATTAGCTTTAGCTACTCCTTGTAACAAAAGAGTTCAGACTTCATAATTTTTATAACTTTTATTATATCCTGCCATAGCTCTTCACTTGAGACCAAACGAATTCGATTGGGTTGATCTCACAGTGATACGTCTGCAAACGTATGACGTGACGATTTGATGACTTAGCAACAACATTTTTTTCCGAAAAGATCTTTGTTTTGCTTACCCTAATTGAAAAGTTGCAACTTTAGTATGGATTTGTTACAAGCTACGAATAAATATTTATTCGTAGGTTACAAGCAATATTTTTCGACGCGCAGGCAGTCGAAGAGTCAACTGAATGTACCTACATGTAACTACAGAGTTCGTGTGGAACGGACTTTATGTTGATTACGGGGGCCAATAGCAACGCAGGAAAATTTTCGGTACTCGTTTGCTAAAAAAATTGACTCAATGCAAAATTTAAATCATACAATAGTAACGTTATTTTTCTACAGTAAATTTTAGAAGTTCTATTCAATATGAATGGGCCTTAACAATTTCAAAAGAAGAACGAAGGCATTCACCAATGACGGCAATGAATGACCCATCTCACTCTGTCAATATCGGAAACGTGCGAGAGTATACACCTAACTTTATTTACTAAGAAAGTTAATTCTTGCCAAAACGAATACCTTTTTCATTTCCAAATTATAAAAAAATCAGCCAAGTGCGAGTCGGACTCGCGCACGAAGGGTTCCGTACCATTAGCTATACAACATTAAGACTTCATATTTTAACCTTCTTTTGTTTTAACGTGCGCGAGTCCGACTCGCACTTGGCCAACTTTTTGTATTTGTTGTTATAGCGGCAACAGAAATACATCATCTGTGAAAATTTCAACTGTCTAGCTATCGCCGTTCTTGAGATACAGCCTGGTGACAGACGGACAGACAGCGAAGTCTCACTAATAGGGTCCCGTTTTTACCCTTTGGGTACGGAACCCTAAAAACAACTCTCTGGTGCAAGTGTAAATGTATCAAAGCTTGTTATAAACATCTCGGTGCGAACGCGTTTTGATAGACTTTACTGAACTGAGTATAAAACATTTTTTTTATACCACTAAGGTGGCAAACACAGCCAGCCTGATGGTAAGCAGTTACCGTAGCCCATGGACGCTTGCAAAACCAGGGGAATCACTCGCGCGTTTCTAACCTTAACCCCCAACATGTTTAATTAAACCCAGTGTACGCTTCCTAAAATCCGTAGAACGGCAATAAATACATTTGCAATACCACAGCATTATATTGAAGGTCGTCGTTTAATGCGGATAAATACGCGTAGTTGCATACAATTTGATATAAAAAAATTATACAAGTCGATGACAGTTACTCGTGCGGCTCCTGCTGGGCGCCTTAGTGAGTGCGCTTCACCTATAGTCAGCGATAAACTAATGGGCTCATTTCTAAAATCTATGTTTCTTAACTCATGAGTTTATTCTGCCTTACTGACCGCTTACCATTGAAAAGGTCTGTGTTTTGTGTTTGAGCCCTGTCATTGTAGGAACGTAAAATAAAAATAATAATTTAACTCTTGCTGACAAAAAATACCTTTCAATAAGCGAAACGTAACTTTGGACTCAACGGAACTGGCAGCACTAATCCAGGTACTTATTATATCTGGCAACATTTTAACAGCTGTTGGATTATTTTCTATCCCATTTAATTCTATGTAATCTGAAGAAGACAGACTAAGTCTGACAAGTTTCAACTTGTTGGGATGCGTGTGTCAAATATTTTGTTTTGTTTATTTTCAACAAAAGATTTTCAGTCGACTTTTGCCAGTCAGTGCGTGTATTTATTGTGCTGTGATTGTGTTGTGCCGCTATTTTGAGTTCCTAACCTCGGTATCCGTGCTAAAGTTATCTTAAACGTAAATTAGAACGTTTAAGTTGTGAATTAGTGAAAAGGCAGGTAGTGTTCTTGGTCAGATTGCATGTGAAGATCCCGGTTATGCGGAGAACAAGACTGTTCAGGGTCAAGTTCAAGACTAGTAGTTACTGAAATTCAAGGAAAAATGTTTCGGCAAAATCTCATCATGGGGTAAGTTTTCCGATTTCTTCAATATTGTTCTTAAACAAAAAATAAACACAAATTTACTTTACCGCCGGTATCTTTTAAACATGGTTTAAATTAATATTGTTATAAATTGAGTCATAACCAAACTGTGTACTTAGAGAAAGTGTAATTAAATACTAGATGTACCTACACATTTTGAAACTAGCTTTGTTTTAAAATATAGTCTCAATAATATTTAAAAACTGACTTATTAAATATTAATACTAATTTATTAACTATTTTAAAATTAGTAATAATCATAATAATATACCTATGTAATTGTATTCATCTTTTTGGGTTACATGCAACTGGTGTCAACATGATAATACTTGTAGTAACTTACACCTTCAACTACATCTTAATTTAGTTAGAGAAACACAAAAGAGTTGGGAGTGACTTCTAAGAAAAATAAGAATTAAAAAATAATTATCACATTCACATTTTCAGATCATGTCATGCCTTCCATCTTGGTTGTAGTCTTAGGATAACTGTCTATAGCATGGTGGTAAACATTTTGCGAATGTTTGCCTGGCTAGCTTCCATCCCTAAGTAGGAAATCTGTCGCCAAGCACTTAACAGTGTTTTCGAGCAGCTGCCCTTGAGACCCCGAAATAGATCAGCAGCAAACTAAAGTTAAGTGTTAATTAAAATTAAGTGACTAGCAACTTATCAAATCCAAAATAATTTTCAATATACTGTACAAAACTCACTGGCACTTGAACCAATGAAAATTACAGATCAGAAAGTCACCAATTCTTTATTAAAGAAATTGTGGAAATTAATCCTTATTTTTTAATATTCAAAAGAGAATGTTACAAAATATGTTTCCGCATACATCAAATATACATAGCATAGGCAGTGATATAGTATACACTGCTTTGTTGCTGATGCCTATACAACATTTACTAGTATACATATATAATATACCTATATAAGTAGCAAACTAGCTAGAATTTTCATCAGAATTTTGAATAGGTTATATGTTAATTTTAGAGGTGATTAAGGCAAAAATACCACAATATGGGAAGCGCCTTCTGCAGAATTGACCACTTCTACTGCAATCCCTCATCTTTTTAGGGATTAACCATAATCATAAGGGACTATGGTTAATCCTCCAATGGCAGAGACCTTATTTAACAGTGGACTTCACTTTTATGGTATTAAAATTCTATCTCATCTGTCCAGATGACCCTCCCAGACCAGACTTATTTACTAAGATGGGTAAAAGCCATCAAAACATTTTGCTACATATTTTTGTGAGGCTACAGGTACAGCCAGGCACTTACTGGTAGGATGCAAGATGGGATCATTATTTATGAGAGTGGCACCACCCGAGATTTTGGTCTTAGCCATTCTTGCCTAAAATAGTACCTACACAATCTAAGCTTAATATTTAGCATGGCTAGTAAAATACAAGTTCCACAATATAGAACCATTTTAATAAGCCATTTAAGCTCGTCCTTTTGGTGTGGGGTGTGTCATTTTTCATTCATTAATTCTCACTGATTATTATAACCCAATCAATCATTGATGTTTAGTCATATTAGTATTGAATATGAGTATAGGTGGATGTGTACATTTGGAGTTGTTGTTAGAATTAATCTAGAATCACATTGAAGATGTGTAGCTTGATAGGTACCATCTGATAGTCTATAAACCTAGAAGATAGCAGATAATTGTGAAAGTTTCTATGTCAACATTTAGACATGTAAACACTTACCAAATAAAAATTAAACTCATTTAATGAAAACATTTTATATTTTTCAATTAATCAAATGCACAGGCATCTAGGAAGTTATCGGATTCCTAGATGCCTGTGCATGCGTTTGATACATTTAACACTTTTATAAATGTAGCAAAAAAGAAGGTATTTAATTTTATTTCTTGTCTACAAAATTTTTTGTGGCAAAACTACAACCTATCGAGCCCTATTTTATTTATAGCCTAATTTGATTGTGTATCCCTCTGGCTTTAAAGTGGTATATGATTGGTCACCTCCCTTATAAAAATTCTATCCAAAAGCCTTCCAGATGACCCTCCCAGACTAGAGTTGCCATCACTTACATCACTGGTGACATTTGGGTGAAGATGAGTTTAATCCCACAGTTTTTATGGGTGATAAAAAAATTGTTCATTGTGTAAAATAAAATTAACATACACACATTATTTTCTTCATTTAAAGTTTTACAAAATAAAATTATACACTCCACTCTTTTTGAGGTAATTTGGTGATAAACAAAATTATAAGCACTGTGGCATAACATTTAAACCAAATAAAATTTTTGCTCTATAAATAATCAAAAAACTACTAATCAAAATTATTATATTATACAAAAAGGCACATTTATACTCCAGTTCTTGACGTGAGGCCCTTTCGCGCCATCTGCACCCCAAAATCTGTGTTTGTAATTTTTCCCTAAAGTAGTTTGAGAACATGTGCCAGTGATGGCCTAGTATATATATATAGCAATGGCTCTTTTTTAGCGAATGCCTGCCTAGATTCAACCACATCATAACCTCTACCATTTTTTTTGTTGTGATTTTGTTGTAACATGCACAATGCTCACCTGATGTTAAGTGGTGAGCTATGTCTATAACAGATGCATTTCTTGACAAGTGATGAATTGCACTGCGGCCATAGAGACATAGGACCGCTCCCATGATACACTGATAGGTGCTTGCCGACAGATTATAGACAGGTAGTTAGCCAGGCAAATAAAAAAAATTACATCCTCTTCTGAAAACTCATACGATTGTGACAAATCATGCATGAGGCCTACATGATGTTAAACGGTAACCTTTGCCTTTAACAGATCTTTTTGTCATAAGTGACAAGCTGGACTGCGCCCGTCACCCTGAGACATACTGTTGTCAAGTCTCATGTGCCTGTAATTATCTCGCCTAACATCCTCATGCCTCATACATGTTCCGTCACATGGATGTTACAAATTAATTAGAAATGGGTGTTTCTACAAAAGTTGGGTAACTTTTCTGGATATTTTGTTTATGATAGTTTTTAAATCTAATTCCAACAAATTCGCGTTATAAGATAGCTAATCTAATGAATATATTGCTCATGAAAGGGCCAGTCACTTTTTAAAGTAGTTGCGGAGATATTTTGATTTTTCTAAATTTGACTTCCAGGGAACTGACGCGAGTGACAAAGTACTGATAAATTTTCATAGCGTCCTGTAGATATATCTTTTCTGGTTTTTATTTTTTTACGAGTCACAAATTCTTTCTTGCTTGCAGCTTGACGGCTGTTAGAATCATGTTCTAAAAATTGCTGAACTAGAATTTTCACTTTAACATTGACGTTCTTTTTTATCTGATTATATCCTGCTTTTTAAAAGTCACTGCTTTTTTCGTCTTATTCTCCATAATTTTTATTTATCTACAACATTTCTGGGTATAGCTCGTTGAAACTTTCTTTTATCTTATAGTAATTAAACAACTTTTCGGTTTCAATCGCGTATATTTGTCCTGACGATTATTTTTGTCCCAACGAAGTTTCAAACACTTTGCAGTAAACGAGGTCACGTGGTAACTGATTATTTTATCTTCATGACTCAATATTTAAATTTTTAGTGCAGTTTCCTCTAATTGAATTTTGATAACTTCTCCGAATAGGACCTTCTTCACTAATTCCTTCTTTTTATTTATATCTTGGCTCATTTCTTCAATTCTGGTTTTCGGAGTTTTTTCCACAGATTTTACAACTTTCTTCGACTGCCTATTGACTCTTCTATATTTTTGATGCTGATTGTTCAGTATAGTTTTTAGTTTTGAAACCATTGCTTTCATCTCTTTTAAATGCTTATGTGTAAACTTTATCTATCTTTCACTTCTCCTTTATGCTTCATTTGCTCTTTTATCTTTGTTCACAATGGACCGTATTAGTTCACCAACTATTAGTTGTGCTTCATCATCAGTAGTTGAAGAAGTATTCCGGCGTACAAAATTATCAGTATTAAATTTCTAAAATTGTTTTTGTTTCCTGTTTTTTGATGAATATATTTTGTGGCTTCATGTGTCTTTAATATTTGTGTCTTGTCTTTCTTTTGAAGTACATATTGCAAACTTTGTTTCTCTTTGTATTCAGCTAAATTAATGGGGTCGTTTCCATTATAACTAAGCAAGCCTTCTTCTCTATCCTTAATTGTGTTTTGTTTTTATTAGGAGCCATGTTTTAAACTGAAATAAGTAAAAAAATGATTAGACATGCTCAAAAAGTCAGTACCCTGGAAACACGTCAGTCCTTTGGTGCAATATCAGACAATGGACTGACGCCAACGGACTGATGAAACAAACATGAATTTGAGGTAATCTTTAGAATTAACGTTTATTTTGATATTTTAGAATATCAAGAAGCTACATTTTAACAAACCACAGTTAACTATGTATAAATTAACATATAACACAGATTTACAAGGAAATAGCAACTCACCATAGGACTGAAATTTTGTCTGGATTAGCACGTGTTCACACGACAAACACAACTCTAGCACTGGAACAGTAATAGCGGCCGAAAAACGGCGCAATCTGCAGCTAACTTTAGTAACAATCTTGAAATTTAACGTGGATTTGAATTTGAGTCGCTGGTTTTTAGCGGGAAATTCACATTCGAACAACACACAACGGACTGACGGATAAAACTGAACACAAAGTTTCTTATTATTTTTACAACAACTTGAGAATAATAAATAATAAAAGTTGTGATTATATAATATTAAGTACATTACAGATTATAGTGAAATATTAAGTTTTATTGTATTTAATGTAATATTTAATACACAGCTATTTCATTGCGCGTATTTGAAGTTGTGACACGCCAAAGTACTGACTTTTTGAGAATATATTGTGAAGTTTTACAAATTTATATTAAAAATTAATAGCTTAAATTGGGTGACCAAATAAAAGGCTTTAATTGCTTTAAAATTAATCATAAAATATAAACAAAATATAATTATACATCTTTTTTTTTGGCTGACGACATTGAGTTACCCATTTTTTGTAGAATCACCCAAATATTTCTAATTAATTTGTTAATTTCATATACAAATCAGTACCTACTAATATTATAAATGCGAAAGTAACTCTGTCACAACGATTTCGCACCACTTTAGGCTTTACTGGACCGATTTGAATGAAATTTAGTATGGAAATAATTTCGAGACCCGGGAAAAAACAGGATAGTTTTTATCCAACTGCACAAAGGGTTAATGTTTTTGCGCGATAACTGACATACGCGCGGGCGGAGCCGCGCCCGGAAAACTAGTGTATTATAAAACTTGTAACTACAATTAGGGGCCTCAGGCCTTTATAATAATATTACCTTTTTTAAAAAAAAACTATGTGTATCGCCCTAACTGCACTCAAATTTGTGGGATGATATATGAATGAGATGGGCAAGGGCATGTAAGGCTACTCTTATGTGTATTGTAAGACCAGGGCTATGGGTTTTATATTGGTCATAGATTAGCATTTGACCACCTCATAAACCTTCATAACTATCTAATTTCACTTCATGGTTATGAAGCAGTTTTAGCCGAGCGGTAATACGTAAAGACTGCAGGGCCACAGGTGTATGGTTCTTTCCGCACCGCCCGCCGGCTTGAGCTTCACCGCATGGTGGAAGGACATTTTACAAATGCTCGCCTGGCTAGCTACCACCCTCATGTAAAAAAATTATTCACCAAACACCTAATACCGTGTTTCGTCAGCAGTTCTTGTGAACTATTCAAATTCAAATTCAAAATCATTTATTCAATTTAGGCGTCTACGACGCTCTTATGAAGGTCAATTACAAATTTTAATATTGAAATATTCTACATTGTACTGCCACGTTCAACAAAAACACGCATTTATAGAGCCACTGCGAGAAGAACGGGCAAGAAACTCGGGGCCATTCTTTTAAACGTCTTTTTACAATGTGTTATAAACAATATAATACAATTATTACAATATTTGTTTAAATTACGTAGGAGACAGGTGATGGCTTGGCAGAGCTGGAATTTTCCAAGCATTTTTGTCGTTTAAGTAATCACAAACTGTGTAGTAGGATTTCTTAATCAAAATGTTTATCATGTGCAATTTGAATTTTCCTTCTGTGAGCATTGTAATATGTTCGGGAATTTTATTATAAAACCGCACTCAATTACCTAAAAAGGACCTTTTATTTGTCTTTGCTAATCTAAAACATGGTACCGTTATTTTATATTTGTTCCTAGTGTTGTAATCGTGGTTGTCACTGTTTAATTTAAATTTACTAATTTTTTTCCGAACATACATAATATTTTCAAATATATACAGACTCAGTAAAGTTAATATATCAATTTCTTTAAAAAGATCCCCTCGAGATTCCCTAGGATCCATTTCGTATATGGCTCGAATTGCACGCTTTTGTAAGATAAAGATTGTCTCTATCTCAGCAGCAGCTCCCCACAGCAATAACTAGTAAATTACAGGCGCAAGAGACTAACAACTGTGTCACAGGGTGATGGGGCGCAGTGTAATTCGTCACTTGTGTAGACATGCATCTGTTACAGGCAGAGCTTACCGCTTAACATCAGGTGAGTATCGTGCGTATTACATCACAATCACATATATAAAAAATGGTAGGTGATGTGGCCAAAGGTGTCAACAAGGTTAATCTAGAATAACTGGCTCTTAAGAACAGCTGCCGTAACAAACCGTCAGGTGCTTGGTGACAGATTTTTAGGGTGGTAGCTATCAAGGCGGGCATTCGCTAAATAGCCATTGCTATTTACTAGGCCATCACTGGCTGGTACATGTTCTAAAACTTCTTTTACGAAAAATTACAAACACAGATTTTGGGGTTCAGATGGGGTGAATGGCATGATGAACAGAACTGGTGTATAAATGTGCTTTTTTGTATAACGTATGGCATTTCAATACGAACATAATCTTCAACAAATAAATTGAGACAAATAGATTCAAATAATCCAAAATATCAATATGTGAAATAATAATCTGCCTACTCTTTAATATGTAGGTATTTATTTAGTCAATTAGCATGGCTTACACCAATTACACTTATGATATTATAGACAAAATTAATAATAACAATTATGAATGAAGTGTACAATTTAAAATTAGAATATTAATGTCAAATCAAGTTAATATAAAAAAAAATAGTCAGTAATAATATACATATAGCTGAGCAAATATTATGTCAATATTAACTAAATATGATTACAATTTACAAGCACTATCGCGTGCTAAGCGAAAATCATATTTTACAAATTGTTGGAGTACAAAATTTTAAGCCCAAGGCGGGAATCGAACCCGTGTCCTCCGATATCGCGTCGGATGCCTAAACCCCCTCGGCCACCTGGACTCGGCATTTCATGTATTCAGATAAAATCTCTCAGCAAAAAAGACAGAAAGTCGTCAGCAAATATGTCACAATTATGATTGGCGTCTAGAATATTATTTAGGGCTGCAAGGGGCCGCGATATCGGGGAGTTGGCGTGGGAAACTCGGTGTGGCCAGCATTTTGTGATCCCTACCCCTAAAATAGTGAGCTGCGGCCCGATCGGTTACAAACAATCTACTTCTCTCTTATCGCACTCATGTGGAGTCGGTATTGTCTATACAATATGTCTTCACGAACAACACAAAGGACAACACTATTACATAATCAAAACGGGATACATACTGAAGCTCAACATTTATTTAGTCAAAATTTATATTGTCAACTCCACTTGATCAATTGCTTAAAACTTCAACAGTTTAACAAATCAATCAACAGATTGTTATATCAACAGTTTATTTTGTCAAATATTTAATAGACCGATGGTTCACGAAATCAACAGATAATTTTATCAACAACTAACTTCGTCAACAATTTCATAGTTCTGAATTTGATCGAAGGCTTACAATCAACAGGGAAAATATAACCACTGAATATAGTTATAATCACTCTTTATCCAAGTTATTACAAAATAACAATGCCTAGAATAGTACTAAAGACAAAAATCAGATTTAGTTGTTGTATTGCTAATTTTTATATCTTACTAGCTTTGTGGGCGCGGCTCCGCCCGCGCGTATGTCGGTTATCGCGCGAAAACTTTAACCTCTTTTTGCGCAGTCAGATAAAAACTATCCTATGTTTTTTCCCGGGTCTCAAACTATCTCCATACCAAATTTCATTCAAATCGGTCCAGTAGTTTTGGCGTGAAAGCGTAACAGACAGACAGACAGACAGACAGACAGAGTTACTTTCGCATTTATAATATTAGTACTAAAGACAAAAATCAGATTTAGTTGTTGTATTGCTAATTTTTATATCTTACTAGCTTTGTGGGCGCGGCTCCGCCCGCGCGTATGTCGGTTATCGCGCGAAAACATTAACCTCTTTTTGCGCAGTCAGATAAAAACTATCCTATGTTTTTTCCCGGGTCTCAAACTATCTCCATACCAAATTTCATTCAAATCGGTCCAGTAGTTTTGGCGTGAAAGCGTAACAGACAGACAGACAGACAGACAGACAGAGTTACTTTCGCATTTATAATATTAGTACTGATTAGTACTGATAACTGCAAGAAATACTTTTTAAGAACTCAATTACAACCATATCGTCTTTTTCCTAAGATTTTTTTACCTGTAGATGTGTTGTATGCCCTCCATATTTACTAGACGAATTCAGGGTAATTACCTGAGTCACTACCAGTATTGCACTTCCGAGCGTTCGGTGAATACATCGCCGCTAATCGTGCTTTTTAGAAATGATCTGTGGACAATATGCCTTCCTTGTGTCTTTACTCTGTACTCTGTACCAATTATACAGGCACTGTGAGAGTTAAGAATACTGTTTCATTTCACGCGTAATCATTGCTTTTATTGTTGAAATAGAAAATATCGTCATTTTGTCATATCTTAGGAACTAAACTCAATGACATGGATGAACGAGATATGTGTACCGTTTGGTGTGAGAGAGTGAAAGAGATCGCAGCATAATGATGATCGGAACGTCTCGTGGCGGTTCGGTGGTAACACGAATTGCTTATTTATCTCTTTCTAACAACAGATATGACGCATAATATTTGAACGTTCTTTCCTTGTCATTACAAACTGCATATACATGTGCGTAGGTATGTATCTAAGTAAATTCTAGTAAGCTTTTAGAGCAGTGGTGTTGGGATATAACTACTCTAAGTATTTCAACTCTCTGTCTTTTTCTCTAATGTTTGTTGTAAAACACGCTCAAAGCTCTTTAATTTTTTTCTTGGGGGATGTTCTTGGGACATTTGCTAAGCAATAAGTAAAAAAGATTCAGTATGTTGGTATCCCTGTCTACTCTGTTACTACCTCCATTTTATCTTGGACAGTATTTTGTTTTATTCAAGTAAGTAAGTAGATATCCTTACTATTGTTTTGAAATCATTGCACGGTGAATTTATGTACCTACATAAAATTTCTTTTGAGCTTGGGCAAAATGCTAAATGACCATGTAGGTAACTAGGTGCAAAACACACAAATTGATATGTACGATGTACGGTACCCATAGCAGACGGGTGCGAAGGGGTGTGTCTTGGTAGAATCTAAGGCGATATTGGAAAACTGACCTAGCTATAACATAATCATAATAATAATTACTAACTTTACTCATATTTTAACAAAGTACCTTCCTATTGTGATAGGATGACGCAATATTGCACCACATTAGGGCATGCAACGAGCCGGCCTCTCGCCCATGGACACATAACTTTTATCTCGGAAAATAAACCTACTGAAACAAATCGCCATCTTTTGGCGATTTGTTTTTATAATACGATGGATTTTAGATCCTACGTAGTTTTTTTTTCTTATTTAAACTTTATAAATCGTCAAATTATGACGTTTGAGGCTTGCTTGGCTAAGTATACTTATTTGTGACACGTGAGGACCAACCCACATATTCGATTTTATGTTATAATATTGGTTTGATTATGTGATGTGATTTTAAAAAGTTTTGGTGCAATAAAGTTAGAGTTAAGTCGTTTAGGTATAGATGGAATTAATGCGTGACTAAGGATTGAACACACAGAAATCAGAATGTCATCTACACTGACCTTTACTTTATCTATCTAGGTATGTATGCATTTAATGCTCATACAGCTAATCATACAGCTGTCACACTATATATACTATACAAGCGGCCTGCCCCAGCTTTGCACGGGTAATTGCGACTATAAATTGAGATGTAAGCTATCCTATCATTCAATTTGGATCAAATTGCACACGGTGTGAAAATCTAAATTAAAATTGGTTCAGTAATTCATCGCGGACAAATAACATGACACGTAATTTTTATATATAAAGATATATTTATATAGGTACATATACTAGTTAATATACATAAACAAACTTGTTAATAAAAAAGTATATAACCTAGTTCTAACTTCTGTCACAGATTACCTCCACTGGGGACTGTGGTGTTCTGTGCCGTCCGCGCGCCCGCTCCGATCGTATCGAGATGGCACGGCATGGTACAAAACAACTCACAAACCTGTAAATGACTCATCTCGCGCTTATCTCCTGCGGGAGCAAAACAATTTTATTGGATCTCGCTCGACCAAATAAATCAGTATCTAATTATGTAGTAGATAAATACGCAAGGCACCCCTCTAAAGCTTCCCTTGGTAGGTATATGTTGCTTGTAATACAAACTATAATAAGCATAAGTCATTCAGGTCCATGGTTCGAATCCTGCCGCGGGCTTGAGCTTCACCGCGTGGTAGAAACGCATTTTGCGAATGCTCTCCTGCCTAGCTACCCGTCGCAAGTAGAAAATCTGTCCCCAAGCACCTAACGGTGTGTTCCGGCAGTAGTCCTTGAGAGCCAGTGAAATTACAGGCACATGAGGGCTGAACAACTATGTTTGAGACGTAGTAGGTCTCATGTGCCTGTACGGAATGGTGACGGGCGCAGTGCAATGCGTGACTTGTGACGAAATGCATCTGTTATAGGCAGAGGTAAGTCCGCTTAACATCAGGTGGGCCTTGAGCTTGTTCCGTCACAATAACAAAAAATAATCTAATCCATAATTTATGAACCATCTAACTTGGGCCACACAGATTACCTACCTTGGGCTAAGATGTACCTACATATTTGATTTTAGCCAATACCCTGTATTTTATGGATACCAACGGATATCCAGAAATAATTTAACAATAATATTTAGATAAACAAATATCTTCGATTTCTATAAAAGCCTTCAGATTTTCTGATTGTGATTTTTGCTCGTTAGTACGAGGAAGCCAATATAAAAACCTTTGACGCCACTGACGGTCACTATGAATAATAACTGTACTTAATCTTCCTGTATAATATACTCGTATTTTACTGTAAAAATTACGTACTCGTATGTATACTTATTAGGCACACAAAACAGGACAGTGTCAATAAAACTACATAAATAATATGCACAAGGTTTTGGACAGGACCATGTCCCTAAACTATGTGTACACAGCGTGACTATATAAAACAGTTTAAAACAAATTTAGAAAAACAGTTACCTAAAATTTATTTATTTCATGATAATCGTTATAGTTACATAGATCGTGATAAGTGCGACTTGGTGTCCTCTCAGTGGAGAGGATGGGAAAAATATTTTTTTAGGGTTTCGTACCCAAAGGGTAAAAACGGGACCCTATTACTGAGACTTCGTTGTCCGTCCGTCTATTACCAGGCTGTATCTCAAGAACGGTGATAGCTAGACAGTTGAAATTTTTACAGATGATGTATTTCTGTTGCCGCTATAACAACAAATGCAAAAAGTTGGCCAAGTGCGAGTCGGACTTCGCGCACGTTAAAACAAAAAGTTTAAAATATGAAGTCTAATGTTGTATAGCTAATGGTACGGAACCCTTCGTGCGCGAGTACGACTCCCACTTGGCCGATATTTTGTTTAAATTTACAATAATCACGATTGAAAATATCCGCACCATTGTTGTGATGTTCTAGAATTTCTAGAATTGTAGTAAGCTGTATTAATAGTATATACTTGTAAAACAAATACATTTAAATGAGGATGGCGTAATCAAGGTTCAATATTCAGGGTTATAAGGGAAAGCAGGGAAGCTGAGTCAATAAAAGAGTGTAATATCTTATACAAGATTGTGAATTCATTATTAAGGGGATCACCGTAGTGAAATGCGCACTTTTGGAATCTTTTTGTACTGAAACTATGAGTTAAAAATGTGCGAAAAAAAAATATCATATTCTTTAATTCTTTATTGAGTGAATTAGTTGATTAGTTTTTATTGAAACCAATTAGTTCTTCTGTAATAAATTGTAATCGACGACCCTTTTTAGATTGTTTTTTATTAATTTAAGAGACATAGTTGAATTAAATGCAATGATTCTTTTTTTAAAAAATAGCTAATACCATACTCTAATGAACTACTTACTAACTTGTGTTGAAAACATTTTTATGAATTTTTGCCACAAAATTCATTGATCGCGAGAAGAAATCGCAACGAAAATCAGTCTGCCCGCAGCGCTCGGGCCGTTTGGACGTGGGATCTGTGCCGTTCGTTACGCCATCATTTTTGTGCATTTATTTTACGAAATATTACAATATTTTTTTACCATACGTTAATTTGGAACTCATAAATTATTGAAACGCAAGTAAAACATTTATTGGGTACTTTTGTTTATATTGATTTATAAAATCTTTATAATAACTTTTTTGAGCGAGTTGATTAAAGTTCAGACACGGCATTGTTAATTCCTATTTTAGTAGGTATCTAGATTTTTAACCGTTGGTAAAATATTTCATTTTGTTATTATTAGGTTACAGTACAATTAAATGAGAACCTATTCCCAATGCCCTTAACACACCTTCCGAGACGACCAACTACTTTCTAGGTATTTATATATCCAATCATTCAAATAAAGGGAACTTATATATCTCTTTTATCTCTTTGACTTTAACAGTTAAATATTTAGTATGTAGTTAGACGGATTGAAATGTGTGTTACAACTGTATGACTCCGCTGTTCTTTCGTACTACCTCTAAAAGCATGTACCCGTAACGTTTGAACCGTTACTTCTGTAGATAGTTTCATTTTCATAGCAAAAGTGATAATGTGTACTATTATTATATTTTATTTTATATATTTTAATAAGTGGGGTTCCTTAGGCAAAGTGACCCGGTACAATTCTTCTCGTACAACTTTTAATGGCAGCAGTCGAATGAGACTTGACAAAAACCAAAATGACATATTCAAGATGGCAGGTAAAATTCAAGTTGCTCCGATCCGACTGAAAATCAATATCTGGGTGGTTTTAGGCGTAGTTATTCTGAATTTAGAATTTATTTTTCCATGACATCATTTTGTAAGATGGCCGCCATACATAGATGTTTTGAAACCATTGACTTAAATTGTTCTATGGGAAGGAGTCATGGGGATAAAAAGTATTTTAAACTGAAAATAACAAAGTGCTTTTCGTGAATAATGGGAAATCTGAAGTAAAGCTGAGCTTCAGTGTGATCGGAGTACTTTGTATGGGGGCTATCTTGAATTCCGACATTCTGGATTTGCCCTACGAACTCTTCTTATTCATCATACTACATTTAGAGCACGGATAGTGCGTGAGTTCAAAGGCGAGTGCAAGGCGAGGCTGCTGTCCGATTCGTGTGAGTGACTTGCGAGGCCGAAGGCGGTCTGACTTGGGAGTATTTTCCATAGTTTCAACTGGTCTCCATGATGAATGGCTGCGATAACCGAAGCACCTACTAGTGGGGTTCTTTAACCATTGTGGCTCAGAAACTTGGTACGATTCTGCCTGTACCACTTTTAGTAGCGGTAGGGTGAATTTTATATGGCGGTTTCATTACAGTTATCGGGATTATACTTCTATTAAAATTTTGAACTTTAATTATATTATTATTTGTATTTATTATGTTATCTCATAAATAAACTCTAAAATTGCAAAATGACTTTCTATAACTGAAATTATACCTATGCATAATATTTATTTATCTATAGATATATAGAAATATGATCAAGAGTAAAATTGCAAGTTTCTGTTTTAGAGTTGGTAAGTATATGAAAGTAACCCAGTGGTTGGTGTGGATAACGTCCTATAAGTTCAAGTACATATTTAATATGACGAGTAGGATATATTGTGCTGTTTTTGGTTGCATGAATTCGTCCAAACCAAACATATTAATTGTAAAATAGCTGCAGGTATCTATAACCAAGTAAAACATATTTCCTGTTCTCCACCTTGTCCATGTTTGCAAAAACAATTTTTGATTAAGCTTTATACTTTAAAATTCAATAATAAAGCATTTCGTACGTTTCAGTCGAGGTACAAATATTTTTTTACTACCAATCCAAAACAACACGCATTTTTACACACTTTTTAATCAATTTACAAAGTATTTTATCTAAACTAATATAGGTAATAAAGCGGAAAGATTTGATTGTGCATTTGTTTGTTTGCATTGAATAGGCTGAAACTAATGGAACCGATTTGAAAAATTCTTTCACTATGAGGATCCAAGATTATCCTTGATGAACATAGGCTATAGAAGATTTTCAAAAAAGTTAGGCCGTATGTAAACTTCGATAACGTAACATAAAGTGCGAAAAAAATACCAAAATAAATCGTTAGGTATATCGCATACGCTGCGAAAATTATTGAAAATAGAGCCAAGTTATATACTACAATTTTATAGAAGACATCAATAAAAAAGTCCGCAATACTATAAGTCTAACTATTACAGTTATGTCACAATAACTTTTTTTTTATATGTTTAATTTATAAGTTATGATTTTTTTGTTAAATAGCCGTGTGTAACCGGGGCGAATCACTAGTTTGCTTATATAAAAAAAGTATATTTACAATCACAAAACAAAATGGAAACACAAAGTAGGCAAATGTAATTCAAATGCTAAAGGCGGGCAGCCCTATCGCATGTTTACGTACCGCGCGGCTGTAGATAGTTATTTCGAGGACAGGGCCGAGTTAAAATACTGTATAGATAATATTACCGTGTTTTCGTACCGCTTCATGAAGTCAAAATACTTTTTTGAGCACAATATTGAGATAATACTCTTGAATTTTAAATTACAATCTCGTTTTATGGACCCTATAATCTCAGCAAACCACAAACCAATTAAGCTCTTACAGGTTCTTACTTGCAAATTCTGTTGATATGCAAGATAGACACCTTTCTACCAAATTTCATGAAGATCGATTCAGGAAATCGAGATTTATTGACGGGGAAATATACACTGCTCAGACCTCCACCGAGACCTCGCTTCGCTTAGTCTATTAAAAAAATATCATTACCTACAAGTGATAATATTTTTTTACCTTAGAGGTTCGCAGTAACTACAGATAAAAATGTTGTTATCTACACTTCTGTTCTGCCGCTTCTAATAGCGCACGAAACTCTACAATTTTAGCGACGCTATCCGTGGTACGGCGTCTAGTGCCACCGTGCGACTGAATATTTTTATGAGTTAAAAGTAAACGCCCATTTCTATTAGCTCCGCCCGAATTAGAAATTATTTTGACTACGGTCTTGCCCTTAAACTTACGAAGTTTGTCATCATATGATGGTAGAGTCCGTTTTAATCCATACTTGTAGCATACCATACTGAGACACTTCTTTTGCACCCTCTCTATTCGGTCAGAGTGGACAGTATAATATATACCTACGTTCACATATACCTTCCTATACATAGTCAAAAAATGCTGAACCAGAAAAGATATCGGTAAAGAGCGAGTCAAGACTAGCATGGTGGAGGGTTCCCTGTCGGAGTATCAGCTTTGTTGTACATGATTGTTCTTCTGTATGCCACGGGACACGGGTCTCTACCGCTGGCAATTCGGTGTGAATTGAATCTAATACGTGAACGAGATTAGTTACAAACATAAAACTAAAATTTAGATAGGTACCTACCTAAAATGTTGACAGTGGATCTATGGTCCCAAGCGATCTCTACCATGATATACTACCAAGAAAATCATTCGGGTGGTCGTCTTCTGTGTTCTTAGTGAAAACATATTGCAATAACCCCATGGCCGTGGGAGTAAAAACCCGGTGACTTAAAATTCATGAATATTACAATTATATTCACACATATATACACTCAAAAAAAGTCTGATCATTTGGAAAACTAAGATAAATTAAACTACTCTACTCGTAGTTGTTCAAAAACAAAACAAGGCACGTTTTCCCTCTCGTAAACAAACATTTTTATTCATAATTTGTGAACAAAACTACAGCTACTACAATAAAAGCTTTTAGGCAACATACAAGCTATTAGTCACTGTAGACTCACAGGCAGTCCAAATTCTCCAGCCCGCTACCATTTGACAGCGTGCCTAGCATATTGGCAGAATTGCCCCGTGGAATTGCAAATATTGCAATGCTTATTCGTTGAGCCAAATAGGTGCCAGCATTTTGGTCACGCGTCGCATCGACCAGAGCCCTCTGATAAGTTTTGTATTTACTAAACTAATACAAAACATCGATTGGGTAAGTCAGGCGAGCCAGGGTGACCAATCTTATCGTGAGATATTGTATTCATGAAAAGCTGAATAAATTCGTCCATCGGTTTGCAAATGACGCTTTCTCTTCATCAACTTTTTTATTAACAAACACGAGTTGGTGCCCGTAATGGGTTCTGAATTCGACGATTCCATTAATAATTCTATTAAATTTGTAATCATGAAACCCTGACTTAGTACCCTTACCTAATAGGTGTTTTAGCTCCAATCATAATACCGCCCCAAAAACACCGTTTTACCACCTTGCTGAACAGTTCATCAGCTTCCCGAGTCTCCTAGCTCTCTGCAGACTGATACGTCGCGTCGGTTATCCACGTGTGTATTGTGGTGATCCATGTTTAAAAATCGAAAAGGAATTTTGCCAAATGTTCGAGAACATTCTTCTTTATCTTGACACCGCCTGACCCAGAGTAATTTGAGTCGCCACCGTTATCGATTGTTTCAAGTTCAGGACCTTCGTGCTCGTAATTTAAACTGGTGTGACTAATTCCCAGCAGCTCCAATCATTATCCAGTGAGCACTTTGAAGTAGAGTTATATCATATATTATATGCCTTGTGAAATAACTACTTCACTAGGTATTTTTGCTCGTAAATCTTTAAATATGCCCCATGAAGTTTGAATCAATTCAAGGATATTTTCATGTCACTAAAATAGCTATTCGGAAAAAACCTGAATGAGAGTAAACACGCATTAAGTTCATTTTACTAAGAAACAAAAGCAGGTTTTACTAATAGGTAGGTATCGAATAGTTTATCCTCAAACATATAACGAAAGCGGATAACTAAAGCGGTCCAATCGAACACTTTTTTGTGTGTATGTACGTCCTCACCTGTCGTTAAATAGATATCTCTCCCACATTGCGCTTAGTTTGTTTGCCATTTATATCTTGTTCTGAAGGTCGTTGGAAGCGAATACCGTGACTCATCATCACCAATAACCATTATATTTTGCGGTTGCTATGAACAAAAATCTCATTCAATGATCTAAGTGTGTGTTAATCATATGTAGAAGGTATATCTATCTAACTCATCTTGTTTTTGAGATGTTTAGTTTACTAGACAGGTAAAAAAATCTTAGTTACTATACATATTTTATTTTATTTAAGTTTAGCAGATAGACTAGCCCTTGACTACTATCTCACTTGATGCCAAGTGATTATGTGGCCGAAGATGTTGTTCAGGCTAACCTAGAATTACTGGCTCTCAAGGACTGCTGCCGGAACACACCGTTAGGTGCTTGGCGGCTGATGTTCTACTTGAGAGTGGTAGCTAGCTAGGCGGCACAAAATGCCCTACCACCATGCTTTAACGACTGCCATTCTAAGGCAACAACCAGGCCGCCAAATCACGGAAGCGCTCAGTAGTAACTTCACTAGCTATACGAGCGCTCATAAAGATAGTTGACCAATTATAATACAATTCACTAGCTAGATTACGAGCGTGGGTGCACAAAAATATACAAAATAATACAGATATTTTTCAACTCAACGAATTCAATTTTTCGGCACAAGCTATGTCATCTCCCTTGTATACTATGCAGTTTGACCAACAATGCTTATAGTTTTAGAATTACTTCCAAATAATGTAGGTTCCTCCTAATAAGCTTTTTTTTGCTGTAATAGCGACGATTTCTTCATTCGAACCAAATCTCTTTCAACCGAGCCATTTCTTTAGGTGTGGAAACAAGATATAGCTGAGAGATAAGTCTAGAGAATGTGACGGATGTGGTAACTGGTCCTATATCAAATCTAAAATTTTTCCATAGAGACGAACTTACGGACACTTGAATTGACCTTGAAGAAGAATATTTTTTTTGCGTTCCGTACCCAAAGGACCAAACGGCCTATTAGTGAGACTCTGCTGTTTTTCCTTCCGTACCTTACCTATGTCACGGGTCTCTAACTCGTAAAAGAAATGAGTTACAAGCCTGAAATTTAGATATTTTGTGTACATAACTTTGACTCAAAGACGCATAAAAGTAGAAAAAAATCGGCCAAGTGCGAGTAGGACTCGCGCACGAAGGGTTCCGTACAATTAGCTATACAACATAAGACTTCATGTTTTAACCTTTTTTTGTTTTAACGAGCGCGAGTCCGACTCGCACTTGGCCAACTTTTTGTATTTGTTGTTATACCGGCAATAGAAATGCATCATCTGTGAAAACTAGCTATCACCGTTCTTGAGATACAGCCTGGTGACAGACGGACGGACGAAAGGACGGACAGCGAAGTCTCAGTAATAGGGTCCCGTTTTTACCCTTTGGGTATGGAACCCTAAAAAAGTGTTTTTAATTGCTTAAGTACCTTAGCATTTTGCATCCCAGTATGTGAGGTGTCATTGTCTGGACTGTAGAACTCATCGAATAGTGTACTAGGAGCAAATATCTCCAATAGAGTACAATTGATTTTTTTATATTTTTTCATATACTTACATAAATCGATGACTGACAGTTGACAATTTTAGACCAATTTTGTTACGGGATCAATTTATTGTGCCGTAATTTTAGGATATATGGATGTATTACCACTAGAGTTGCAGAACAGGAGCCATGTTTTTGTTAATCTCTTACGTTTAGTCTTCCTCTTCTCTGATACCGTACCACCACCTCCACCGTTTCCATAATTTGGATAATTATTGACATATTTATGATTTATTCTTCCCATGTTTTTAAAGATGGGTACTACCGCCACATTTATTTGGGATCCCCCGCCTGTTAAACATATTGAAGAATTAAGTTAGCCACTGCCATCCATCCGCTTTCAAAATGTTCTGTATTTCAAAAGGTGCACCTTTATCATCCGTCCCTACGGGTTTTTCATTTTTCATACTTTTATGTCTTTGTTTACGCCATATCCACACTCACTTCTTGCACCATGTCAATATTTGATGGACTTTTCCTTGCTGGCCGTAGCGATCATTTGATAATATCCTTCTACTATACTACTATTTCAGACATGACATCCACTTGTTCAAATGCCTCTCTATTAGGGCGAGTTTTGCTATAAGCCCCACGCTTGGCAGGCATCGTCAGATTTCCTTTCGTCGCCTCTTACATTTACCAAAATAATCAAGAGCACCGCTGCGTGGTGCCATATCGTAGCTCCATTGTAGGCTCGGATGAAACACACATTTCGTCCGAGGATTTTAAATAAATGTAGGCGTAATCTTATCTGGGGTGTAGAGCAAGTGCTCGTTGGGTTATCTGGATTGCAGGGTGAGTGAGTAATCGTACCTACTCGTACTTGCAGAAGTGCAGCAGCGCAACCTGACCGTAGTTTGTGGTGTAACCCACTATTATCTATTCTGTGTCTCAACGGCCAATGCCCTTATTCCACTCGTCAGTCCTAAATTTAGAATACCTTTATCTAACTCTCGTCATTTGCAATAACTTATAAACCTCATCGTATAGGTACCTAGTAGAGGCGGTTCGTAAGCAGATATGCGATCCGAGTAAAATACAAACTGCAATGAAGTTAATCATATCGACCCTTTGTTCAAGGTGCCTTAACTATTTTTATGCTACTCTTCAGTTTGCCATGGATAATTTTTCTTCAGAATCTCAAATAAGCGAAGCTATTTTAGCTATTGTGAGTGACTTATTGTAGAACAGGCCGTCGGTGCGTAGCGAAAGGTGTAGTGGTAGAGCATTTTACATGGTGGCCTCGCTAGCTATCATTCTAAGTAGAAAATATGTAACCATACAATTGGTGTGTTCCATCCGAGACCTTAGCAACTACGAAGGCGCAAGAACTTAGCATTAGCACCCTCGAAAGCGCGCCCTTCCTTGTTTTTTGAGTGTAGTAGCATCTACTACTGACTATGCAAGCGATCATATTTTCATTTAATTGTTTTACTGTACATAGGTACCTGCCATTGGCATTTCCACCCACACTAAGATGTAGCGTACAAACGAAGACTGTCCGTCACACATACACATGCGCATCAATAATTTACTGTGGAAGGTTTTCGTAAATGAACAGTTTTGCGGTTTTTAGGTGGACTGACGACATCGTAAGAGTCGCGGGTAGCTAGTGGTTGCAAGCTTATAGCCGTTCTTTGTGGCGCTCTATGGAGGAGGCGTTTCTTTACGTCTTCCGGTTGATGATGGTGATGGTGATGAACGGTTTTTAATTCTGGGCTTACATAATGTTGCAAAAATCCTATTAACCATCTAGTTGTATAGATATTTAATAACACGAGTGTAACATTTTACGAGTAGCTTAATCGGTAGCTGTTTTCTTGTTAAATCGCTTTGATTTTTAAACAAAGAAACCACAGATGTGTCGGCGACGAAATAAAACAAATAGTTATATCAAATGCGTGTCGAACTATATTAAGCGGAGAGTTCTGTAGCTGTTAGTGTCAGTGTGAGTTTAACTTTTTTAACTGTCCTCAGAGTGCAACTTTCTCGACTTTGGTTAGTAGATCAACATAATATATAAAAATAATAGTAAAAAAAAACAGATGGAAACAACCCATAATGTCCCTCTACGTATACACTACAACTTCTTTTTAAACTTAAAATAATTGATAAACTAACAAAAACCGGCCAAGTACAAATTAGAATCGCGCACTAAGGGTGCTCCACATGTTGTCACGTTTTTTAATAGTTGATAGGCTATAGTCTTTGACAACTATTTCGGAGATTCTATAACTATGTCGAAGATGTTGTTCAGGCTTACCCAGAATTGTTGGGCCTCTAGGACAGCCGCCGGAACACGCCTTTAAGTGCTTGGTGATAGATATTCTACTTGAGTGTGATACCCAGGCGGGCATTTTTGTGAATGCCCGCCTGGGTATATTTATTTCAGTCCGGGATCCTGAGAGCGAATTCTACTCACCCTTGGTGTGTTTTTATAACTTAAGTACCTAATATGAATAACATACATATCTAATAATAATACACTTACAGAAATAATTAATTACAATTTTACGAGAGAAAAAATTAAAGTCATATGCGGGATTAACTTTTCCTATCGTTTTGTAATTTTGTAATGTACTCCGAAGAGAACGCGTTATTGCAAAAATAAAAATATGAAAAAAAAACTAATTCCTAATTAGTGTTAAGTGTATTATAATTATTAATTATAATACTGCTCTAAGTTGGGCCATAATGGACTTCATAAAAAAATAATGAAAGAGTCAGTTGCCAGATATTTTATTTTTGACTTATCAATCATATTTTGGCACCCATTTAGTAGCAGTAGAACTCTTTGTGGACGAGTTTGTCCGGGGAACTACCGCCATCATACCTATTTTTACCGCTAAACTGTAATGTTCACATTACTGTGCCGGTTGAATTTATTAATGCCGGTGAAATTACAGGCACAAGAGACTATTTATGTATCAGGGTGATGGGCGCAGTGCAGTTTGTTACTTGTGACGAAATGCACCTGTTAACGCTTAATACCAGCAGTCCAATTATTTAATTAATTACTAACAAAATCTGCTTGAAATCATAGTCAGGTTACCGATTCACATTTGATCCTAACCAAAGCTGTTGATAACTAATGAACTTCAGTTAATAACAGCTTCAGTTATTCATTTTCACATATAATTAATTATGTATAACTGAAGCTGTTATTAACTGAAGTTCATTAGTAATAAATAAATAAATGCGGTATAGCGATTACTTATTCATTTTCACATATAATTAATTATGTATAAGTAATCGCTATACCGCATTTTTTTTATATGATTACAATTAGACTTTCTAAGTAACAATTTATATAATCGGCCCATATGCAACGATTAAATATTAGCCACAAGTGTTTGTTTCGTCAGAAACCCATATAAATTTAAAAAATACCCACATAAAAATAATCTAAATGAATTTCAATATTTGGTTTTGTTGTGTCAACATTTTGTTACTAATTTCTTTAAGAGCTAGAGACCCGCAACATACAGACAGACAGATAGCAAATTTCAGTTTTGTGTTGAATACTGGGACGGTAATTGTAAAATTTTATATATCCTTCAAAGCCAGTTTTCTTCTAAAAGAAGCCTGTTCACACCTTCGACACTTTTCGACACTTCTTCACATCATCACTCCCATCAGGAGTGGTTGTGTTTGACTGACAAGGCTAACCTATCGGCAATAAAAAGTAAACAAATTAGGTACCCACTTACTAAAAGTCAAGATCCGAGTCCTTATCTACCTAGGTACCTATGTAGTATAATATCTATTCTGGAGTGACATATTAAATGGCACAGTGACACATAGCCCATGACCCCGGCATCGGCTTGAACCAATCACATGGCTTTGCACTGGTTTTATCAGCTGCCTGAATAGGTAGCGTCCTAGTAGATATATATATATACATATATAGTATATACCTACTAGGACACTATGACGTGTTAAAGTAAATTTTATTAACTAACCGTAAAAGCACAGTCAAGTTTTTACGCTGTGGTAAAAGTATTATATAAGATGATGTACCTACATCTAATATATTTTTTATGTAGCAGATACTTTATATTATTAGTGGGCCCATAACTCGGCTAGGCATGTATCTTGGGGAACTGAAAGACCACTTTGTATATCAATCAATATGGCTGTGATGTGACCATGATCATGTCTGTTCTGTGCCATAACATAATGCATCATCTACTCGTAGCATTCTACGTCTCTGATCTGGTGGAGCGATCTTCCATTCTAGTATTTCCTGTTCATGAAGCTACGGCAATGACGAGTTCACTTAGTAGGCATCTGCGTCGTAAGTGGCGTGACGAATGCAGATAATATTGGAAAAATATAATAGGTACCTACTACACTGATGCTTATTTGAATATACATGTTCTATGTATTATTTTGTCTCACCGAACGAGGCTTGCGAGGAGAAAATTCTCGAAATCTATGTATCGTCGTATTACTGTTTTCTCCAAAACTGAGCCGATCTATTATTATTCGGCATTTTTTAAGGAAGAGTACCTATGTCTTGGTGCCTATCATTGATGTTAAAACCTTTGAAAATTTGGCTGGTGGCCCTCTGATCTTGTTGATAAAACAGGTCATTTTTTGTGGTTTTCTGGGTCGTACTTTCTTTAGTAAAAAGAATTTATATGCTAATGGTCGTGTCTGTAACAAGCAAGCCTAGATTTTATGCAAATAAAATGTTTGCCCTAGAGTCTAGACTCTAGAATCGTCTAGATGCATTACCCAGGAAGATAAAAGGGCAATTCAATATGGAGAATAGCACGCCGCGCCGCTTTTTATGCCTGATAGGTTAACCTTTGATCACTATATCTCACCTGATGGTAAGTGATGATGTGGTCGAAGATCTTGTTCAGACTAACCTATAATTACTGGCTCTCAAGGGCAGCTGCCGGAACACACCCTTAGGTGCCTGGCGACAGATTTTCTACTTGAGGGTGCTAGGGCATTTTGCAAATGCCCGCCTGGCATGCAAAATCCTTCATAAACCTAGAATATTAAGTCAATAAATATAAAAAATGTACATTGTAGAAGAATTAAGGGAAAACGTATACACGTTAATTCTAGCAAATAAGGTAGGTACTCGTGCTCGTATTTAAGTATAAAATAGCTAATAATATTGTACCTAAATAACTAAATCTAGTCACACTCACGGGTTGCGTTTAAATGTAAATCGTCCTGTGGCTACAATAAAGATTGTTATTCTTTGTTCGGGATGTTTGTCAGAGCTGGTTGTCCATATGACTCACCCCGTTTTGCGCCGAGACTGTGCCTGTGTGTGTGCGTGCACTTTTATTTTTCTTTGCTTTACTATAAAATTAAACTTCTGACGCAATCGTTATTGCTGAAAACTGTTGTCGAAGTCTTGATAGCGGCTTATTACATCTTGGGTCTGCCCTTATCCCTCGCTAAGCGGGGCCGGCACAACGTCTATTCTTACACAAGTATGTTCATTACATGTTGAGTACTGACCCCTTTCATAACAATATCCTTCATTATTACGTAACCCTTCTTTGGCCTTCCCTTGCCTTATGATAATGCAGATTGATATTAGTTCGATACTTTGTATTTAAGTACCTACCTAGTACTACTGTATTAGTTTTTAGAGGTATATAATATACGTATAATTTATCCCTTCGATTACTTTAATGATATGTTCATGGCCTACCTATATCTTCTTTAGTGTCGTCTTTTCACTTATCAAATTAACATATAGGTATCTATTATTTTGCAATCGGGTGGAGGAGGCTTCTCATGCGAGATTTCATAGCATCACTGACTGTCCGACCATTACGACAAATCTGAAAGTCCTACCTCTAGTATCAGCTGTAGGAATATTTTTTATGTATAGTATATATTGGTTATATTATACATACACAGTGAGCTGTGCTGTAGTATGTAAACATCTATGTCTATAAAATTTTTAATAGGACAATAATTAAGGAAATTGGGAATACCTTAATATCCTAATCTGTGCGAAATAATGAAGGTATACTATGATGACTAGGTACCTATTTTGTAACCATATTATATACATTATACCATAATATTATATATATTACTAGCTTTCCGGGCGCGGCTCCGCCCGCGCGTATGTCGGTTATCGCGCGAAATCATTAACCTCTTTTTGCGCAGTCGGATAAAACTATCCTATGTTTTTTCCCGGGTTTCAAACTATCTCCATACCAAATTTCATTCAAATCGGTCCAGTAGTTTTGGCGTGAAAGCGTAACAGACAGACAGACAGACAGAGTTACTTTCGCATTTATAATATTAGTACTGATATACATTAATTATTATATCTTGCGTTTGTTGGTATGATTTGTTTGTCAGTAATGTTCCTATGCCTACCTATACCATGAATAATAAATTGTATTCTTAGTATTGTAAGACGTACCTATACTATATCTAGATAAAATTAGACTTTTCTAATTTGTTGTTATCTGGAACCCGGAACGTAGAACTGAAAGTTCTGTGACTGAGTCATCCCTTCAAACTTAAAACTGGCGATACACCGCGGTCAGAAACTTGTTTGACACGTTTTAGTTTAAATGGCAATTAAAACCCTTTGGTTTTACCTCTTACCATGGTCTGCAGTTCAGAACTTTAGAGGAAGTTAAGAGATTTATGACGATTAGCCAATTAATCTATACCATATTACATCTTGATAATTATATAATACATCTTGAGAAGCGCTCGTAGCGAAGTTGGCTTAGCCATTCTGAAACGATCAGCAAAGTTAAGCAACGTCCACCGCGGTCATGACTTGGATGGGTGACCGCTGGTGACATTACTACTGAGCGCTTCCGTGCTTCGGAGGGCACGTTAAGCCGTCGGTCCCGGTTGTTGTCTTAGGATGGCAGTCGTTACAGCATGGTGGTAGGGCACTTTGCGAATGCCCGCCTGGCTAGCTACCACCCTCAAGTTGAAAATCTGTCGCCAAGCACCTAACGGTGTGTTCCGGCAGCTGTCCTTGAGAGCCAGTAATTCTAGGTTAGCCTGTACAACATCTTCGACCACATCATCACTTACCATCAGGTGAGATAGTGGTCAAAGGTTAACCTATGAGGCATAAAAAAAAAAAAAAAAAAAAAAACATCTTTCTGGGGGTTATTTTAGAATGATTCTTCATTGTTTGTTTACTAACATGTACGTTGTTACATTTCAGGTACAGGACGATGCTACTTGCAGCGACACTAGTGTCGTGTGCAGCCCTGGGGAACGGACAGCCGGTGTCGTGTCTCGACGACACTCACTGTGATGTCGGATACTTCTGTGAGACATCGTTGTACGTGTGTCACGAGTGTCTGAGCTGCAAGGACCTCAAACGGGAGCCGCCACTCTCTCCCAACTCGTGTATCAAATCTGTCAGAGAATGTGGGCCGTGTTTCGAGGGGTCAGTATATATTTTTTGATGTGACAGTAATAATAAAGACTTTTTGTATCTTCAAAAGCAAATCTTCCTGGTAGACCACAGAAACATCATAGGCAAGGAATGATATGACTTGACCACATCAAAGGCTCTTATTCCTTGTGATGTCTTACTCATCGTTACTGATAATAAAGTGACCAAGGATGATGTAACGGCACCTGCCGCCCTTTGAATAAGCTATTATGCAGAACCCACGACGTAATATTTCCCTGGATAAAATCGTTATAACGATGATCTGACTCTTATTGTTGAAAAAAAAATACCCCCATTATGGTTTGCCATAAGCCCTACGCATGCCTGGCGTCTTGGGGATCCAAGCGTAAGATAGCAGTTCTTCAGAAGGTGCTGCATCCAGAAGGCCACCTTCTAGTATTTTTCGTTTCGTCGTCTCCTACTGGAAGATATCAAGGGGCTACAATTCTAACCAGGAATCCCACGGGTTTAGGGAATTTGATAGCTATAAGAAGAATAAGTCAAGAAGAATGAGGAGTTACACGTAAAATAAATAAATAGATTGAAACAATGACCCCGTTGCAGTGGTATGATCAGCACCTTAAGGGGTCCATAGTTAATTTTAATCCTGCCACAGGCTTTTGACTCATCGCAAACTGATAGGGCATTATGCGTATGTCCGTCTAGTTTTCTGTCACCCTCAAGTAGAACATCTGTCGCCAAGCACCTAATTGGTATTTTGTCGTTGGCCAGTTCCCATCCTTTATGATTAGCTTGTTGAACATCATCAACAACATCATAGCATTTCAACATTTGATAGTGTGGTCAAAGGTATATCAAATACAAAACCCTGCCTAGTGCAAAATACGCCTCACTATTAGGGTTCCGGATAGCGACCACCCGTGAATAAAGAAGTGCTTGATTATTTCGATATCGCCCTAAAATTGGCGTTTTCTGTATTTTTTTATGGATGTTACATAACCTACAGTAGGAAACTCTGTAATCAGACGCTCGCCCTCGCCGCCGCCACATCATATCACGTCGAATAATCTAGCATTTCCCAACGTGGCTCTTTTACCCAGTCAAAATTTACCATACTCTATCAGTCGGGTTGGCCACTGCTGAACACATATCACGCATCAAGGGGGTTTTGCCCTAATTCCCACGCTTGGCAGGCGTCTTGAAGAGCGCAGTTCAAGATATCAGCTCCTGAGAAAGCGTTGCTGCCCACCTTCTGGTATTTTACCTTAAGTTGGCTCATACGACACCCACAGGTAGCAATGGGGTGGTGACATTCTAGCCCGGCACCCAACGGGCCAAATTTACCATACCGCAATAAAAATTGACAAACTTTTCGTCAAAGCACCATCTTTTAATTTTCATATAAATTAAGTACTTACTATTTAAGAGCTTTACCCGAGTTATTCTTGAAACTCACTTTGGTTTTGGGAACTGACAGTTTGTGAAATGTTCGTAGGCTGGTACCAGATCTAAAAGGTGACATAAACTGCGTGCCTCCTCCCGACAAGACGTCTGTGTCGGCTTCAGATGACAGCGACATGACCTTCGTTTGGATCGGCGCTGGCATCTTCATTGTGCTGCTGTTCATCGTGGCCGTGGCTCTCATGTATCGTTTCGTATGCAGACACAATTGGATCAAATTTAACGTGGGTAAGTTGACCTTAGTCGGTAGTTTCTCAAGTAGTGATAGCCCAGTGGCATGGACTGACGCGCAGAAGTTCCACGGTTCGAAACCCAACACGGACTTCAGCTTCACCGCATGGATTTGGTGAAAAACCGTCTGGCTAGCTACCATACTTAAGTGGAAAATGCGTAGCCAAGCAGCTGTCCTTGAAAGCCAATAATTCTAGGTTATGCTTGTTAACACCTTCTACGGCACCATCACTCGCCATCAGGTGAGATTGTGGTCAAAGGTAGTCAGTGTAGAATAAATGTGGTATGGTATGCAGTAGTTGTTTTTTAGTTCGGTGATCGGATTTGTAGAAAATATTTGACTCAGTATTGTAGAGTAGATCGGTGACGTAATACAACCGGATATAGGATACTATTGAGTTCAGACCTTTCGTTGGATACACTAATCTGTTGTTTCAAAACACTCAGAGATCACCTATTCATAGTTTGACTTCAACAAGTTTCACACTTTTCAGAGTGAGAAGCCGGTTCTATTTGAAGTAAAAAAATTTTTTTGTTTAGTGCTTAAACGATATATTTTTTCTCACCTACAATACTGGTCACCATCGACAAAACTTGTAACTACCAACCAAGTCATCTAGGTATGTCAATCATTTTTCAGTTAGTTTAATTTGATAAAATTTTACCTCCTCAAAGGTAAACCCTTTCGGACTACTCTGGAAAAAATTATGCATTATCATTAGGTTTGCCAGATCACGGTACATAAATTCCTGGACATTTCTGGGGTTCGAAAGTACTTTGATCTCAAGTTCAAATATAAATAAATCTACAGTTCAATATATACAACCACTAAATTTAAATATTATATTTAAAAATTAGTTAAATTTAGTGGTTTTATACCTAGGAAACAAGAAATGGCAATTATTGTTACACATATTTACTTGACACAAAGATATGTAACAAAAACAAAATTGAGCCATTGTTTAAGGCTAACTTTAAACTGATTATGAAACTTTAGTTCAACATTAAAATACTTAGTGAATTCAGGGACAATAGAGAGATAATTACTGAACACGGGACAAGATCCCATTCCGGGACTATCCCGGATTTCCCGGACGTCTGGCAACCTTAATTGTCATACATAATATATATACACATATATTCGGGTCGAATTGAAAACCTCCTCCTTTTATAGAAGTCGGTTGAAAATGACAATCAGAAAGCTTTCAATTTACGTACAAAATCAGGTGATAACCATACTAGTTCAGATTCGAACTAAACATATGCAGACATGCCACAGACAGAGTAGACCTTGATATCTCAGGCTTAGCATCATCATATTCATTATTGTCTATATACACGGTGTCATATATTTACGGCGTGGGTGGGATTTGCGAATATCTCTGAATCCTGAGCTCATTTGCAAAGTGTTCATTTCGCGTAATGCAAATAATGAATTATGTTACCGAGTGACACTCTGCGTTTTATTTCCTATAAACAAGGAAAACACATAGACAATGTTGTCGAGTAAACTACGATTATTGATAACATACTTGCCTGCGGTTATCGGTTGTTGTATGTTTTCGAGTGACTAAGCGAGCATCGGATAGGTCTAGTGGCCCTTCTGATCCCATTATCCTTGCCCGCTTGTAACTGCGTGTTATAAACTCCTTTGCAAACAAAAAGACCGGTTTTGATTTTTCTACATTATTCGTAAAAATTTAGTTCTAAAGAGGTTTTCATAGTAAAACTACGATACTGGCACTTAATAAAGATTAGGTATGGGTATGAAAAAGTATAAACTTTTTTATTTTCGCGGGTTTGCGGTTATAAGGTTATCAGGCAAATAAAACTAAATTTTCGTTATTTTTAGTAGAATAATTTATCCTTGTCAGCAAAATCAGATATCGTTGTGTCTATTGAAATAGCAGAATAATTAACATTTAAATAAAAAAAACAGACTTCAAACAAAAAATACGCATTATTAGGGTTAACGCAAATACTACGCGTCACGTCTCACTCAAATTTAAATGAGATCACCTGACAAACACCAGCTTATAGCGAATATAGAAAATAATCAAAATCGGTACACCTTGTAAAAAAAACAGTCTCTCTCTTTTTTTGAAGTTGGCTAACAAGCAATAAAAGCTAGTAAAATTATAGCGCTGCTGGAAGAGGGGTGTACCCAATGTACGTAACAGCTGTTAAAGGTGAGTCGTTCAAAAGAAACTGGATTCGATACCAAGAGACTGGTTCCGTTCAGGAAGACAAGGATCTGGGAGGAAATGTACACAACCACAAGACGACCTCGAGGCTGAGGAACCCCTCAGCGCCTGAGTCACTAAAAGGCGGCTAATGCAGTTATATTGACCTCAAAAGAAACCTTGAAGAGGTACGAGGAGCACAAGTTAGCCTAAATACTGTGAAGAAGATGCTTTTAGTGGTTCATATACTTAGTCCACGACCAGCTCTGGCCCCCAAGTTACTCCGTAACCACTGGATTGCTCGAGGGAGGTCCGCTAGCAATTACCTTCTTGGACACTTAGGTAACTGGAGTAGCGTGCTCTTCTCCGATGAGGCTCGAATTTATCTGCATGGTGATGACTAACGTGAGCGAGTGTCACGCAGACCAGGGAAACGCTATGCCGACGTATGTTTTAAAGAAATCACCCCTTATAGCCCGTTATTTTTTGTACTTCCATCGGTCGTACTGCGATAATTGAGCCATTGATAATGGCTCACTAAATACCCATATGTACATAACAGAAATCCTTTCACAACATGCACAACCCGCACTGACTAATTAGTGAAGATGCCATTTACTTGGACGATAATGCTCGGGCCCCCTGTTATGGCGACGTAGATGCTTATCTTATATGTCGGTGTTCATCGTTTTAGTTGGTCAGCGCCCCGAACATAACCCCATTAACGGGTTAAGTTCGGGGCTCCTACGGTCCCAGATAACGGCGAGTACGATCTGTCCAACCACCTCCACAAAATATTAGGGAGCTCAAACTTGTTGTCTCGGCTGGGTCATTCTACAGGACACCTTCAAAAGCTTAGTGGAAAGCATGTCAAGACGATTACATGCCGGAATCGCTGCAAGGGAAGGTCATACTAATTATATATTTTAATTTTTTAATATCTTGTTTGTCAAAAAAACATAAAAATAATCGTAGGCTTAATTTCATTATACCTATAAAAAGATATTTTTATTTATTTTATTTTATTTTACATTCCATGGAAAACAAACAGCTTATTAAATACAAAATGATGAGAACAGTAGTCTAATACTCTAAGCTTAAGAAGTTTTCGCTCATAGTAACACTCATAGGTAAGTTATATCTATATGACAATATATATATTATAATTATACGTAGATAAAACCAAAAATTAAGTAATAAGCACAAAAATAAAATATATATTAAAGTCAATGCCATATGAAAAATAAAAACGATAAATAATAGTATAACTAATAAAATACTATAATAAAAAATATTACTTATTTGTTTGCAGTCGGTATTCTTTTAATCCTGTTATTTTTGTTATTATTAAATTCTCGAGTTTGAATAGACATTCTATCAAAGAACTGATTAGATATAAGATTTTTTAAAGTATAGTGCGTCGTAGTGAATAGGTCTGTACATTTGGAGTAGTGCGAGTTGAAGTTTGACATGGTGCGTAAGAGAAATGTGTTAGCACGATAGTTTGTCCGATGGCTAGGGATGTGTAGTTGAAGATAATTTCTACGAGACACTGACCGAATAGGAGTTAAAAGCCCTATCTTAGCGAGCAAAGACGGACAATCGATCCTATTCGATACGATACTGTGCAGCATAGTAAGATCAGCTCCCTCCCTCCTTTTGTGGAGAGGCAAGAAATGGTGGTGAAAACAGCTCACATCATAGTCATTGCACCATGTCTTCGTTTTAAAATTTAGGTAGCGTAGGAACTTTTTTTGTGGTTTTTCAAGAATCTTAATATATATGTCAGCACTTGGATTCCAAACCTGCGACGCATACTCAAGCTGGCTCCTAACTAGAGAACAGAATAAGATTTTTAGAGTTTTAATTTGCTTAAAGTCGTTAGTTACGCGGATGATGAAGCCTAAAGTTTTCATAGCTTTAGCAGAGATAAGTTCTATATGCTTATCAAAGAGGAGTTTGGAATCGAGCGTCACGCCGAGATCGACCACAGAGTCGACTCTCATCAAAGACTGACCGCATATCTTATAGTTGCACACAAAAGTATTAGGAGATCGACTGAATGAGATGCTGAGACATTTGAGTATGTTTAGGTCAAGTTTGTTGAGTGAACAGTAGGTGTGCAGTCTGTTAAGGTCCTCTTGAAGTAGCTCAGAGTCTTTGGGGCTTTGGATAACTTTATAAATTTTCATGTCATCAGCGAACAACAAGAAGTGCGAATGTTTAAAGCAGCGATAAATATCATTTACAAATATTACAAAGAGTAGAGGACCAAGAATCGACCCCTGGGGTACCCCGGATGGAATGGGGGTTGAAGGAGACGCAAATCCTTTCAGTACTACAGTTTGAATACGACCGCTAACATAAGAGGTGAACCACCGAAATAGGTCACCCCTGATTCCAGCTGCTAAAAGTTTACTGAGAAGGATAGAATGGTCAATCCGATCAAAAGCCTTGCTATAATCTGTATAGACTGCGTCAACCTGCTTCCCCCCCTCCATGCCTGCCGTCAGCGCATCAGTGAATGTGATCAGATTACTAGTGGTTGATCTACCTTTTAAGAAACCATGCTGCTGGGGCAAGAAAGTGTGCTTTAGGACGGCGTACAACTGATCATGAACCAATCTTTCGAAGACCTTTGCCAGTACACAGAGCTTGGAAATAGGCCTGTAGTTAGATACATCCCGCTTTTGTCCTTTCTTGTGAATGGGCGTAACTATTGCTGATTTCCAAATTGTAGGGACTATACCAGCCTTAATTGACCTTGTATAGAGCAGACAGACGGGATACACCAAGCTCTCAGCACAGCGAACTAGCAAATGTGGATCAATGCCGTCAGGACCGGCAGACTTATTGCAATCGAGTGTTTTTAATAATTTAAGCAAATTGTAATTACATATTTCAATGGTACATATATCAGCTGTGGAATCAGTTGTAATACGAGTATCGTTGGTAGTGGAAACAGGAGCTATAGAGGTAGACGGCAAGTAATTAGAGTTAAAGAATGATGTTAAAGATAATTTTTAATTTCAAGACTCCGTCTATATATTGACTAAAACACCGATTCCAGGATATAAGTGTTAAAAACTATATTCTCATTGATAATAAGACATTTCTAGTTATATAAGCTAATGACATGCCTACTGAAAATTTTAATATTATCCATAGAAAAGCCAATGGCTGTAAGGTATCCGTTTTTTGCAAAGGAGTGTACTCGTATATGGTCGTCGTAAAGATTACAAAGAAAAGTGTTTCTTATAAGTATTCATAATACAAAATGTAAACAAGCAAGCGTATAGGCGTCAAAGCGATGAGGCAGTACACCCAAAACTTTTATAAAATCTACGCACTGTTGTGGTTATGAATAAAGAAACACGAAAGACGACACGGTTTGTTCATAATACAGTGGCTACCCTGTTACAGCTTCCCTGTTAGCTGTAAATAGCTTGGAAGGTGTTGATGATGTGTTTATGTACAGATACGAACATTGGCGCAACGCTGCCGACTCACGTGGTCGCGTCTGCGCCGGAGAGTCCACCGCCATACTCGCCGCCGCACCCGCCAGGGGACCACACTCACACGGACGAAGGTATGAACATTCTTTACTGATTTTAATTATATGTATATGTTAGCAGATCGTTTGCCAGGATAAGTGTCCTTTATAACTTAAGCCTTAAGGATCTTACAAGAAGTAACAAAATTGTTTTTGAGATGAAATCGCAGATATGCACGACTACTACATTTTTAAATCGCCAAAATTATAGTAGCTAGTAAGTTAAGTTATACAAGTGTAGTTTGTATTGAAGTGGTAAATAGGTGGAGTGCCATTCCAGTCGTGTGAAAATCTTGGCGTTAATACTAGTCTATATCATTTGTTTTTTTTCGTATGTGATGCTAACAAGCATACGGTCTGCCTGATGGTTAGCGGCTACCATTGAATAAAGACATCTGCAATACCAAGAGTACTGTCAATGCGTTTTTGACCCTTGAGGACTATGTTAAACCCCTCTTTAAAAGACTTCATATCATAATTTATGAGGAAAGACCGAATAAGGAAGGACGTTCCACATTTTTACGGTATGCAGCAAAAACGACGGCTTATAACGTACAGTGTGGGACATCCAAGCCTGCAAAATGTGAGGATGAGCATTAAGACGGTGTCGCGACGTGCGATGGTGAACATGGTTAGGCAGAATAAGGTCAATGAGCTCGGTAGAGCATTCCCCATTGCATATAACGAACCGATATCTCTTCGGATACTAAGTGATTCCAGAGTGAAAGCTAGTTCAGGATCGTCAACAATTCTAGTAGCTCTTTGCTGTAGGGAGTCGACAGGTTGTAGCAAATACTTCGGCACACCGTTCCACAAGCGGGAGCAATACTCCATATGAGTACGGACCTGCGCTTTATGGATACGAAACCAAAACAATGAATCCGTCTTGTAATTGGAGAATTAACTGATCTTGATCTGATGCTTCGAAAATGAGTTGTATCGTGTACCGTTTGAATTAGTTGGGAAGTATTTTTAAGTTCTTTATAAATGTTCTGTGTGTTGTGTTGTAGATACGTCCCGGCCATTGATGAAGTCGTACCAGCCGCCGTTCCCCTCCGTCGAGTCGCAGGACTTGCAGAATGTGAGCGTGTTCAATCCGCCCTCCTACGTGAGGCTCAATAACGTGTAAGTTTATGTGTTTCTCATTTATTTCCTATTAACTTAGTTACGACTTTAGTTACTTTAGTTCTCACAGGTATTATCTGGTAGTCTAGCCTTAGTTGATATCATAGCCTAGAATTACTGTCTCTCAAGGACAGCTGCCGTTAGGTGCTTGGTGAGATATTTCCTACTTGCAGGTGATAGATATGCAAGCGAGCATTCGTAAAATGCCTTACCATCAGCCCTTGGGAGTGGGGCCAACACAACATGGCGAAAGCTGGAATAGCATACCGCGGATCTTCATCGCTTCAAGCTCATGCATTTTTTTTCTGTAAAAGTAGCCTATTTAACTTGTTTGTGAGTCATAACATCTTACCTTCTCTTTTACTTGGCTAATGTGTCATATGTACTCGTTTGCGATTTATTGATATCCTATATAAGCTGCAATTACTTTCACTGCGAACATTTGTGCGTATGGTTTTGAGTATTCAACTTTGTAATGGCTACACCTACCCAATTGAAAAGATTTTCAATTGGGTAGGTGTAGATGCTTATAGTTCTGAAATATCTTCTTAATTAATTAAATTTAGCATTATGTTAGGGCATTTAGTGTATGCCCGCCTGGCTAACCTCAAGTAGAAAATCTGTCGCCAAGCAGCTAACGCTGTGTTCCGGCAGCAGTCATTGAGAGCCAGCAATTCTAAGTTAGCTTCAAAAACATCTTGGACCACATTATCATTCATCAGGTGAGATAGTGATCAAAGGCTAGCCGATTAACTATTAATAAAAAAATAACTTTCGGAATACTTTTATCTCGATTTCGCCATTTAATTACTACTAATTCATTACTCAACACAGTCCCCGTTTAAAGTTAATCTGATCTATTTGTAAAGTCTCTTGTTCTTGATATTTCACCGGCACCCATACCATTCAAACCGGAACACAGTTATGCGAACATTACTGCTGGCGATAGAAATAAGTATGGTAACAGTACTTCCCCGGACAAACTCGCTCCTACGAAATCAGCTAAGTTGTATATAAAATAAAAAAAAAAAACCATGCGCACAATATTGTGATAATACGTACTTTTGAACTATCATGTTATGGACTTCAACAAGTTATTTCACACTTTTGAGTGTTGAAGTCGGTTCCATTTTTAGGTAATAGATAAAAAAAATGTTTCGCCCTTTTTAGTGTCCCTTGCTACTTACCCGATCGATTGGCATTCACTGGCAATGACTATATCATCAACGTAGGAAAAAAAATTCTAGTTATTGGACTGCAGCTCATAAATGGCTTGACTGATTTTGATGAAATTTAAATGGGACTACACGGCAAGGTGTCAAATAAAAATGAAACATAAAAATCGGTTAAACCCAGTAAAAAGTTCTAGGTAACAAACATAAAAAAGAAAATTAAAAAAAGTACCGACGAATTGAGAACCTCTTCCTTTTTTTTGAAGTCGTGAAAAAATAAAAACACCATTTTTCAGGGTATTAATAAATGTTATTTTGTCCAGTCCCCGACAGCCGGAGGTGTACAACGACGTGAACGACAACTACTCTGTGGCGCTGCACGACGAAGACACCGCCCCCAGTCCGTGGGTGCCGCAGAACAACTACACCGATCCCAGGTTCATATTTATTTATTCAATTAGAACGGCCCTACGCCAATTGCACTAATTATGAAAAATAATGTTAACATAACATGCGAAATCAATACATATGAAGACATAAAAACAAATAATGTAAAGATACCTATATAATAAAATTTACGATACACAGTACTGTATCAGCCGGATCGTCCACTGCTGAACACAGCCTCCCCTATGCAGGGGGTGTTTGCCATAATCCCCACGCTTGGCAGGCGGCTTGTGGATCGCAGTGCCAGATAGCATAGTTCTTACGAAGACGCTGCTAAATATTATAGAAAATACTAAGTATTAGAATGTGGGCACCTACTAATAGTATTTTTCCTTCAGTCAACTTTTACGACACCGACACGGGATGGAATGGGGAGGTGCAATTCTAGCCCGGTAACAAAATTAAGTAATATATAAAATATCACAATTAATTTCATATAAAAATACCTATATTACTATTTAAATTATAAATAAAATATAAAATTTATGGGAAAAATTATAATAATAGTACATGTCCAAAATAAAATTTATCTTATAAATTCTGAAAAGAATATTGAAAATAGACGCTGCTGATACCGAGTTCTCGAAGTGTCGAGACGTTCGTTCGAAACTTAGTCCACGAAAACCCCGAGCGTTCTTCTCCAGCACCACATTTCCAGAGCGTCTATTTTCTGTATTTCCACATTTCGCAGAGTCCACGTTTTAACTGCGTATAAAAATATGTGGAATATAAGTGTACGAGCCTGGTTTATGGCTTTTTTTATGTTATTTAGAAGGAACAAGCTCGTTATTCCCATTTGCCTCTGGTGGCAATCATCACGGCGGGGAATGGGAATGAATACTTATGGCCCACCTGGTGTAAAGCCAATTTTTATGAAATGGTATATGGAGGTTGATGAAGCGCTTCATTAACACAGGATACTTTTCAACATCATCGTCCATCGCCACGCAGATGAAACCGCCCTTATATATTGACGTTAAGCTCCAGATTTAAAGATAGGACAGATGAACGGACAGCGCAACCTTAGTAATACTAATAACATAATAAGTATGTAACCCTAAAAAGAGTGTACTTACGTCCACTCTTCCTCTTCGAGAGTGCATTTTTCCGTCAAATTATAAAATTGTTTTCTTTCATTTTATGCTTTCGGAAAAGCATAATGTGTAAGTATTTATTTTCATTACATACCTACATAATTATTATCACAGTATAATTATTTTACATAGCATTATTATCACAACATAGGTTATTATTATATTAACTTAATATTTAATGCTAACTATGAATTTATGTGGCAATCGGCATATCGGTTATGTCAAAGATGCCGCCACTGCTAGTGATTTCAAACAAAGCAAATTTCTACAAAATTAGCGCGGCAAGCTCAAAGTAAAGCAGTTGCTAAGGCGGCATATATTAAAGGCGGTCGGCATAGCAACTCACCTATGCAGTGAGCTCCATACGCTTTCAATTGAATTCGATATATATGTTGCGTTTCTGATGACGTAGCTAAGGGCGAGATTGCTTAGATTCGTCACAGAATTATTAGTAGTATGTATTTGGGTATCGGCATTATTGGCAGAAATTAAAATAGCTTTTTAATGGTTGAGAATTTAGTTTGTAATTTTGAAATAAATTATATATTTTCACTGTTTATAGGTATGATATAGTTGTAGGTGGTCGTAGCGTAGGTCAAGTTAAAGTTGTCTTTCTTTTGATCGTATTATTGTTGAGGCACACTTACATAACAATTTCATTGGCTAAATTGCGTAACAATTGCATTGCTAACGTTGTTGGGTAACAATGTTAACAATGCTGTTAGTATAAACACTAAATAAATAATAGAGCACATGTGAGTGAAATAAGAGGATGGCGAAGGCCGGATTTCGTCGTCGGACGTCATACCAAAATCATTTGTAACTAGAGAATTACATTACCAGTTATTTTATATTATGTTAAGTGTTCATATTATTTAAGTTATAACTTTATTATTTTTGTATTATATTAAGATATGAGGTTCAACTTCCACCGCTTAAAAACTATAAGTAATAGAAAATAAACTTAATTATTTCAAGCTTAAAATATGAATACTGAGAACCGTACCATGGCCGACACGAAATATTAAGGTTTTCTACTTGAGGGTGGTAGCTAACCAGGCGGGCATTCGCAAAATGCCCTTCCTCCATGCGGTATAACTCAAGCCCGCGGCGGGATTTGAACCATGGACCTTCTGCGCGGCAGTCTATAGCCAATGACATTAAACTATCACTGCTTTAAAATTTATATAGGTAAATATTTGTGTGGGGTATTTGTAAATAGGCGTGCCGCTGCGGCAGGCCGCGCCGCGCTGTATAATGGCCCGCTGTTAATGCGTTGTATGTAAAGATAGAAGGTGTTCTTAATCACCTATTTACAAATACCCTATGATTTTTGCAATATGAGTATCTGTTGTGCAGTGCGGATGCATCGCTGACCTTGCCTCCGAGCTCGAACGCGCAAGGCCAGCGAGGCAGCGGAGACAGCAACACTACTGCGACCGACTTCTCAGCCGCGCTGGCCGTCGCACGCAATACAGACCTCATACAGCCGCCTTCTGTCACGCTCCGACTGCAGGTATGCTAACTCACCTTTTTTTCCTTCATCATCATCATCAGCCAAGAGACGTCCACTAGGTCAAAGGCAAAGGCCTCCTCCTTAGAACAACGTCAAAAATAACGACTGCTAGCCATCTTTATATATAAAAATTACATGTCACATTGTTTGTCCGCGATGGACTCCTAAACTACTGAATCGATTTTAAATTTGATTTGCAAACCGTGTGCAATTTGATCCAAAATAAAAGATAGGATGTTTACATCTCAATTTATAGTCGCAATATTATTTTATTGCAAATGATTTGTATATAGGTGACAGTCACAATTATCTATTAGCTCCAAACGATTCTAATAGATGGCGATATTTGTTGACTGGATTGAGTATATGTAGCGCGGGCGGAGTCGCGGCCGGAAAACTAGTTTTGTATATAACCATTGGCTACCTGTATTTTAAAGATGTCATCAGTTCCCTTAGTTGAGGGTCTACCAACTCTACATCTTTTTTTAAATATTTTGTACAGGTGATAGGCTTTACCTGACCATGTCTGTTGGTAAGTGATGATGAGGTCGCGGATAGCTCGAGGCTAGAATTACTGGCTGTCAAGGACTGCCGCTGGAACACATCGTCACTTGCTTGCTTAGATACGTTTTCTAATTGGGGATGATAACTAGCCAGGCGTGCATTCGCAAAATGCCCTTCCACCATGCATGTGATAATCACTAGAACCTCTCTTCCTTATCGGTTATCAGTTCATTAACATAGCTCTCTGCACTTTTTCTTACACCTGTAAAATGTTAACTACCCTCTTTCATTTCATTGCCGAAAGTATCGGTTGGATATTTTATATAATACTAGCCGCCCGCCCCGGCTTCGCACGGGTATTTACGACTATAAATTGAGATGTAAGCTGTCCTATCTTTCAAATTGCACACGGTGTGCAAATCAAATTTAAAATTGGTTCAGTAGTTTAGGAGTCCATCGAGGCAAACAACGTGACATGTAATTATTGTATATATAAATATATATTTGTATCGTTGTTGTAATTTAGCATGTATTGTAAATTGTTATATTTGTATAAGTTTTGCTAATTTTGAATAAATGAGATAAAATATAATTTGGGTATTAGAAGAAAAATTGTTTAGGTTTTAAAATAATACATTCATTGACAATATGTAACAGTAAATGTGTGTATTAGGTAAAAACTAATTCACGACGTCCTAGCAGGGTGCTACGCGAGTAAGCCAAATCAGTAAGACTTTAGTATGTAGATTTGAAGAGAATAAATGAATACGAAGCTTTGGACCACAATAACATCTGATGGTTAGTGACGCTTTGGTCGAATAACAGGCTTAACCTATACTGCGAACTGACACTAACGGAGTGCTGCCGGATCACACTATTAGCTTGGTGCTTAGCGACATATTTTCTGCTCGAAGGGTAATAGCTAGCCAGGCAGGCATTAGTAAAACGCCCTAACGCGGTATTCCTGAAAGCCTCAACATGGAGACAATATTCCTCCTAGGTCAACATCGTATTTGTGATGATCCAGTGGTACAGACATACAGAGGCGACGGTGATCGCTTTCTATCTGGGAGTCTACCTGCTTGTTTGCCATATATGGCACATAAAAAGGACTTGTGCACTCAAATGATTTTTCAAGTGTTTCATGTGGACGTGGATAGTCGCATTCTTATTACGTACATATACAGTTAAGAACAAGTAATGGGAGTCATGGGGACGATTTCTATGGCCACTAGGGTTGTCCAAATCATGTGCTATGCAACCTATGAGACCAACAACGTCACGGATCAATATCAGCAAACTTTTTTTTTGTAGTGTGACGGTACAAGCTCAAGGCCCACCTGATGTTAAGCGGATTAACCTCTGCCTATAACAGATGCATTTCGTCACAAGGCACGAATTGCACTGCGCCCGTCACCTTGAAACATAGTAGTTAAGTCTCATGTGCCTGTAATTTCACTGGCTCTCTATGACTGCTGCCGGAACACTCTGTTAGGTGCTTGGCGACAGATTTTCTACTTGTGGGTGGTCGCTAGCCAGGCGGGCATTCGCAAAATGCCCTTCCACCATGCGGTAAAGCTCAAGCCCGCGGCGGGATTCGAACCATGGACCTGCTGCGCGGCAGTCCATAGCCAATGCCACTGAGCCATCATTGCTTCAAAATAAGGGCTCATCTAATGAGCTAAATTAATAGATTATTCGTATTATGATATAAAATTATAGTTAAATATGTTTTCTTGTGTTTATTCAGAGCCTGAACGAGGAGTCGAGCAGCGGTGAGGAATCCTCGTACCCCCACCACGGGGGCGCGTCTGCCCGCGCTTCCCGGACCGCCAGCGGAAATGTCAACGTTATGAACGTCAACCAAATATTTAATATTATCAAACCACCCCTCTAGGACACTGTGGTTTCATATCTGTACTTAGTCAGTGTTACGCTGTGTATATACCAGTCAGTGTTAAGAAGAACTATTAGTGGTTGGTTGTTGTCCGAAATAGGTCAAGTATAAGAAATACGTATTGAATCGCGTCGCCTCTCTGCCTGAGACCTCTCTACTTAGTGGATAATAGAAATCTTTTCACACGAAAGACGTGCCCCTCACACATTTTATGAATTAAGGGGGTAACAAAGGTAAAATCGTTATATTTACATGTTTTTTTGATGAATCCTTAGGTTTCTTTGAGACAGATTTTTTTTGTAATACCCCTCTGATTCTTACAAATTAATTGTATTGATAATAATTCTTATTATGTATTCCAATTTTTTCTAAAAAAAATGTCAAAGTAAACGTTATTTTAGCATAAATATATACTGTCTCGAAAACTAACTGATTAAAATCAATTAAAATCTCACATGAAAACATATTATGGCCCTATTTACCAATTAGTTGTTTTTATTGTCATCACTCATCACATATGAAAACAAAGAATGTCACTTACCATTTACAATCAACTTGACAAACTATGGCATCAAATGGCTTTATATATTATATTTATCATAGTCAAAACACTGACGCATTAACTGTCAATATGGCTTTTTTTAGTTCTCCATTGGTTTTTTGTGATATTTGAACTAAAGTTTTTATATAAGTACATATATGGATTATAAATATTAATATAAAAACAAGTGCAAAAACAATGAATGTTTTAGTGTACCAGTTTACTCGAAAATTCAGCTAGATTGACATTCCTGGTTTTATCCATGTTGTCTTCATATGAAAAGTATTATTTTCGCAAATTTCGGACAATTCGGAAAATGACGTATCCGCCACGTTGAAGCGCGCCCTAATAAAGTAAACCGTAGTCCACAAGCAGTACAGTTAAAAATAAGGTAAACCTTAGTCCACAAGTAGTACAGTTAAAAATAAGGTAAACCTTAGTCCACAAGTAGTACAGTTAAAAATAAGGTAAACCTTAGTCCACAAGTAGTACAGTTAAAAATAAGGTAAACCTTAGTCCACAAGTAGTACAGTTAAAAATAAGGTAAACCTTAGTCCACAAGTAGTACCAGTTAAAAATAAGGTAAACCTTAGTCCACAAGTAGTACAGTTAAAAATAAGGTAAACCTTAGTCCACAAGTAGTACAGTTAAAAATAAGGTAAACCTTAGTCCACAAGTAGTACAGTTAAAAATAAGGTAAACCGTAGTCCACAAGTAGTACAGTTAAAAATAAGGTAAACCTTAGTCCACAAGTAGTACAGTTAAAAATAAGGTAAACCTTAGTCCACAAGTAGTACAGTTAAAAATAAGGTAAACCGTAGTCCACAAGTAGTACAGTTAAAAATAAGGTAAACCTTAGTCCACAAGTAGTACAGTTAAAAATAAGGTAAACCTTAGTCCACAAGTAGTACAGTTAAAAATAAGGTAAACCTTAGTCCACAAGTAGTTGGTTTGATTTTCGAACTCACTGGCCTCGAGCTGCTAATTATGCCATTGTTATCCCTTTAATGATCTTTATTGTACATGTGTCATAATGTCTACAGTGGATTTAAATTAATTTAAGCACAAGGGACACTAACGAACTTCCGTGTGAATCAGGGGGTAGCTTCGAGATTTTGAGTCTTTTATTTAATTTGTCTTTCGACCAATCAGCACAATGTAATGCAGTCTTTGTGTTGTCTGGTCGCGTTGCTTTAGCGTCATTTCTGTTTCGTTAGTTTTGATGTTGCCAGGATAGTGCAGTTCATTAAGCGTTATGCAACAATGTTCGTAGCCAACTTCTTATTTTAAATACATAGTTATATTTATTTACACTCCTCTTACCAACTGCATGGACACAAAAAGGGAGGGTTTTCGCTTTGTGTATTAGTGCCTGTTAATGATAATTTTATTGTATCTATTTTATAAACGGGACCTCGCAACTTTAAATTGTAAAATTCGTTCGAATTGAACGATTTTTCCGTCCCATAAACATATGCTCGTCAATATAATAGCCCACTTGGCTTCTCAAGAATATATAAATTAGAAGATATCATAAAATACTAATCATTAAACATACTTATATAAAATGTATATGACAAAATTATGTATTATAAAATCAAATGAAGATAAAGAAGGCCTTTTGTAATCCACGCAAATGAATTCAACTCTTTTGTACTTACTGCTTGTAAGAGGTGCAAGAATTATGAAATATTTACATTAAGGTTCATTTCCGTGCATCGCGGCCGGTCGCAGCTGCGCGCGATTGATCGCGTGCGACTGACGCGCGCAGCTGATGCGACAATAGTCAGAGTATTAAAATGTATGGCGACGTTTCCGAGGAGTGCGACCAGACGCACGCGGCCGGCGGCGACTCAGTATTTTCAGTATTTAGTTAGAGTATTCTAACTCACGCTGCAGCCGCGCGCGTCAGTCGCACGCGCTCAAACGCGCGGGGCTGCGATCGGTCGCGATGCACGGAAATGAACCTTAAGCACTGTTTAGTTCATTGCTCAAGTCATCTATGAGATTTTGTTGACATTTATTTACTGATCTCCTTAAGGATGAGGTTCTAAAGTCAACTATTTGTATTTTTATGTAATAATAATCGTTGTGCATGTACGCATGCTAGCCAGTTGTTCTATATTATTGTATGATTTAAATTACACAGTGCGATCTGAGACGTGATCATGAGTACCATGAATAATAAAATAAGGAATATTTTAATAAAAAAAACGAGATTTTCCCCATTAGGCCGCCTTCATGAAGTTAAAAAACGTCACTGGATTAGTTTTCGACGCGTTTCGATTCTACACGAAGCATATTTAGGTGTTTCGACTATCGAGTGTAAATTGTAATTAGATTTAAATATTTGTTTTTATTATAAATTCTGGATTACTGAATCTATCAATAATCTTGTGGCAATGAGAATTCGGACAAATCCATTGTCGTTGTTCGAATAATTGTAATTGTTGTTATACCCGTGCCATATACTTAGAATATGCTTTTCGATATATTTTCGTGGTTATAGTTTTGTAATTATTTGCGTGGCAGTGTTGTGGTGAAGCGCATATCACTTGCACTTGCAACAGATTCAAGTCAACCTACTAGACCAGCAATGTTTACAGTTAGAATTTATAGAGTCTTGAACATTTGAGTTGAGGGGGCCCTCAACCTCCTTTGGGTACACCTTAAGCCATTGGTAGCGCCAAAGTTAAAGTAACTATATTTTTAAATTAAATCTATACTAATATTATAAATGAGAAAGTAACTCTGTCTATCTGTCTGTCTCGCTTTCACGACAAAACTAGTGGACCGATTTGGATGAAATTTGGTATGGAAATAGTTTGAGATGCGGGGAAGGGCATAGGATAAAGTTTATCCAACTGCGCAAAAAGAGGTTAATCAAACCGGATATGACTGTATACATCATATATTGGTCCTTACATATATACTCTCGAAAAACATAACCCTCATTGTGTAGTCGTTTAACAAATTGGATTAAAACACGAAAATAGAGAAGTAAAATTGAAATTTATCAAAAAAAAATTTGGCATGTTAGCTAAAATAATAGGTACACAAAAATAAATCTGGTCCATGTGCGGTAAGTTTATAAGTTCTCACTGTGTAAATTAGATATTGCGTTAGTTTGTTTTAAAGTGTTAAGTAGTCAACATGTTGCGTAAACAAACAGCATTCTGCAGAGCTTATTATGTAATAGCTTAGAAGTTTTACCTTATTTATATATTATTAGTTGAGATAACAGCATTTTAGTTGCATTTTGTTCATTTTAATTATTTTGTTTTAAATACGTGCGGTAGATTGATAACGCACACTAGCTCTGCAGCCGCTTGTTTGTTTGTTTTAGTTATTTTAAATTATCTTTGTAATCACATTGTTGTAAATAGCCGAGGGATGCACAGCATAAATGGATGAATATGCGCTGAATACTCAGTACATTATATTTAAAGTTACTAGCATAGGGAATGTATCGTTTGAGATTAACATAGTATTACTAAAACTCGGTGAAATTTTGCATTATTACATGATCGTAAGGTGAATACTACACGCTGAATAAAGAATGCGATACATATTTGACGTGTAGCATAATCAATTGAAGACTGACTAAACCAGTGACACAGTACATACAGTGTCAGTTATCACTTATCAGTCATATCATTAAGGTCCTTGTATTTTTTTTTGTCCAAATTTATTTTCGTGTGATTTGGAATTTTGAATTGAATATAGGTAGTAAGTAACGGAGAACTAGAAAACTTGGATTGGAGCCTATGAAAGTGTGTTTTTAGTGCAGTTTTTAGATCATGTATGCAACATTTTACTAATTCGGAACTCTTGGGATTCTTTGTTAAGTGCGCGCTGGCGCTACATTGCTTTTAGATTAAAAATATGATAGATAAGTTCTTCTTTAAATAAATAAATTTCATACGTTAAAGAAAATGCATAATTATGAACATATTTCGTCCTTTAAATTTCGATATAAGTAGTTGAAGTAACTAATATAAGTAGTTGTATTTGTTTACGTAGAACCTACTTGTTTATATATTAAGTAAACTGTGCGATTTTAGTATATAACACGACTGTGATGCTAGGAGCAATGGTCGCAACTGTGGCCTTGTAATTTTTTATGTACGGTAACTATAACATTTTATTGGTGCTTGTCGTTATTGGCAAAAGCAATTGTCATAAATTTTAAACGTGTAAACTTAGGACAGCTGTGTCTGTCACAAAAAAATATCAAAATTACTTTGGTCTTCCAAGCAATATTGGTGGTTAAGAAACGCATATTTTATAGTCGACTCGAGATTAAATATAAAGGACATATTTTTATGTTACGAACGGATGATAGCCTAGGACTTAAGGCTAGTGCGCTTTCCATACAAACTTATTTTCTTCATATTTTAAATATCAAGTGTTCATACTCGGTGAAATTGCTGGCATATCCCAGAACCTATGCTTCTGGTTTGCCAATTTTTCTGTTTAACATTTATTTTATCCGAATGTGAAAATAAGTACCTCCATACAGAAAGATTATTGTAAATAATTTTGAAAATACATTTAATTAGAGATAATTGGCAAACCTGAAGCATAGATATTAGACTGAGGAATAGTAGCCTGTAGTATTTCACCGAGTTTGAACACTTTATTGGATATGACGAAACTTTGTCTGCATTTAAAGCGCTTTGAAGTCACTAAACATGCAATTATCATGTTTAAGTTCATATATCAATTGTGATATAAGAACTTCTATTTATCATAAAATATCCAGTGGTATAAGAATTCGATCAATACTTAAAAACATATCTATTGCTGAAACCATTACCGATTGGTGACCTAAAGGATAACGCCATAAATATTCTAGTTATATGTTGTCAGCTGATTGTAATTTCCATTACGATGTGTTTTTCATAGTTTTTAGTAATTTGAGTGTTTAGTTGATGCGTCAATTTCTAGTAAAAATATATCTACATTAAAATGTATTGCTCAATTGACAACCTTAATACACAAACATAGCTTTGTTTAACTTTAATGTATATATTTGAGTAACTTTTCAATGTTTCTTATTAAGTTTGATTTTAGTTTTAATATCTTTTCAAAATAAATACTTATATAAGTATATGTTTATATGAGATACATTTTATTGTTTTTTACATATACTTCTATTTAAGTTTATGAAAATTACTTCGTGTAACATGTAAGACCTGGGTTTTAAGTCTGTGTCCGTATGACTAAGACAGCTGTGCAAGACTCTTCGCATAATCAAGCATTGTGAATGTAAATTGGGATAGATCTATTATGAAATTCCTTCACCACATAGCAAACCAAGATTTCTGAGATTTTCTTATGAAACTAAATTTTGGCGTACTATAATTTTGTACCTAATGCTATATTTTTTTGTTGATAGTTTAATTCCCGATATAAAACTATGCGATGGTGTGCTCAATGTCCAATATGCATAAAAAATACAATTTTTAAAACAGCTCCAGCCCACTCAAATAATAATATTTTTTGGGAGAAATTACTAATAAAATTATTAATTTTTTGTATTGGTTTTATTAGGCGGTAAAGAATTTAATGCAACTTTTTTTACTTTCATATATCTTGTTCATCTAAATACACATTAAGTGTTTAGATGAGACTACGTTTTAAAGGAAAAAATAGTGTAAATATAGCAATATCCCGGACTTCCGCGATATATAAAGATAAAAAAGTGTGCTTGACTTAAGTCGAATTCGCGTAAATTGGGGATCAACTTTGCAGGTAAAAATACAGTGTTTTTCTTTTCTTGTAAGGTTCAAATGGCAGATTTTCTGTTCTTTTGGATGACATTATTAGATACTATCAATAAAACGCACTGCGTATGTAAAAATTCTACACGGAACTCTTTCGGACCTGTCGTAACAGGACGTAATGGGAGAGCTGAGGTGTCATGTGTGCGGCTATCAAAAATAAAAACCGCTTATCTCCGAATTCGCGTAAATCGTGGTATTACTGTACATATACATTTATCCGAAGTACATGATAATATTTTTCATAACTATACTATCTTAGTGCTCAAGAATAGTTCAGCTCAATCAATTTATAAAATAATCTTGTAGGTACCGTATTTGTACTTACCTAGTTTAATATAGCTTCACATAAAATCTAATACAAAGTCCTATTTGAATAGTCTCATGTCATTTCACAGTTCAGAGTTGCTGAACAGCCTACATTTAGACCGCAGCGACCCGCACAGCGTACTTATACTTAATTAGTTAAGTACATGTGATTTCACAGAGGGCCTTTACTGGCGAGTCTATAACCTGTATACCACGGAAAGGGAATGTATAGGTTTACTAATGATAGTTACTATTAGGCCCACCTGATAATGACTATCATCTCTTCCTACATTCTAGTCGCATGACAATACCATACGAAATGCCTATTATTTATAAGCTTAGATTGATATAGGTATTTTTATAATATTTTATATAGAAAATGTGATATTTATATACAGGTGTAAGTAAAATAAAGTTTTCTTATGATAAATTAAAGAACAATATATTAAACAATATGTATGATTAAATATGTATTATTTACATTTTATTCAGTTTTATATGTATTAAAATAATTGGAACCAACTTTCGCCGTTATTAGTAAAAGATATTTACACCGTGTATCAGATACAATAATAGGTACTTATGTGATTTTTAAGACAAAATGTAAACGGTTATTACTTACATACATATTATGGATATATATATATTTTATGTTCAGGCATCTAGGTTGTAGAGACTGTTTCATACTTTCTGTGTTTGCCTACTTTGCCCTATATATATCCACATATATGAATATATTATGTAATTCATCATCAACTCAAATCACTTTTTATTCTACACTAAACTATCGTTTGTTTGTTAATGTAAGTATGATTTGTTTTAAAATAAACGTAATAAATTTTAATTCAATCATTTATTTTCTTTTATTTATTTTGACCACATATCACAATGTGGTACAATTCAATGATATACTACATACTAAAGTAACAAATCGGTATTGTTGCATAATTACATGACTTTCGGCCGATAAGAGGCGACTAAGGGTAAAATACTGGAAGGTGGGGAGCAGCGCCTCCTAAAGAACTGCTTCTTACACTGCGATCTACAAGCCGCTTGCCAAGCGTGAGGATTATGGCAAATACCTACCTCCTTAATAGAGGAGGCTGTGTTTAGAAGTGGACGATCCGGCTAATACAGTAGGTATATCATTTATTTAATTATTATCAAGTTTAATTATTGATATTTTCTGTTATACACTAGAAGGTAGAGTGCTGCATTTTTGGCGTTACTAGTAGGTATAGGTTTTATAATATATAGGCTATCAAAATAATATTGTTAAAATATTCTTTTATTATTATAGACCTTCTTTGTAGGAAAGTTGCTGTAAAAATGTGCTTGTCTAATATTTTAAGATTAATTAATATTCATACATGAGATATTATAAGTGAGTATAAGTATGTACCTACCTATTTAAGATTTTTTACAACACCGTTGCTCGCGCTGCGTAAAGTGAGCTTTATTATAAGTATCGTTCTTAGGGCCTTAGACCGAACTAATAACACCCTCTTGCATAATAATATTATACACTAGTGCGTAATAGAATTATCCCTACAAAGTTAAGTTAGTACCTAATTGCAAATTATAAGCGAGTAAACAGCATTTCAATTTTACCGGGTGATTTATCCCTACAAAGTTAAGTTATTACCTAACTGCAAATTATATGCGAGTAAACAGAGCATTTTCAATTTAACCGGGTAATACAGATTTGAAACAGCAAATAGGCGTTCGGATAGCCTATCAGTTCCAAAAATAACACTCACAAACGCTAAAAATGATCACACAGGGCGTTCGGTTTGGGACTTCGTGAGCATTTATATCGTTTTCGCTCACCGTTCGGATAGCTTTGAAAACGCTACAAATGACAGAGAAAAGTGCTATTTCTGACCCACGTCTTACCGATCGTTGTGATCGTTTTTTAACAACTGCTTGTTTGACAGTTGTATTTGGCGCGATAGTAGAGTCAATACACTTGTTTATGTGAATTTTGGAGATGGATTCTTGCATTAACTGGGGTGCGTTCTTATTTGTCGTCCGACGACGGATGATCGCTCCAAGCAGAGCGACATCGTCGTCCGCCTTTTAAGAACGGCTCTGTATCATATCTGTATCAAGAACACTACTTAAAATGTTTCACTGACTCAGAAGAAATGTATTTACAATTATGTACTTTTCCACGACACACAACTAAAACAAACATACAAAATATAACAATAATAATAATACAATTTTGTAAACAGAAGTCTACGTAAACAAAAAGTAACTTAAAACAAAGAAAAATCAAGTCCCAACTGTCAAATGAAACGTCAGGGCGATATTTATCCACCGATTTCGTGGGGCGACCGGTGCGTCGTCGAGCGATATAATATAAGAACGCTCCGGAAGATCATCGGACGATCGCTCCGGGCATATAAAAACGCTCGGGGCGTCGTCGGACTACATATAAGAACGCACCCCTAAAGACGAAGACAAAATACTTGCAACGCCAAATAAAAAAAGGAAAAAGGCTGCTCCTATCACAAACATTGACGACTTTGACGCCGCTGCTATTCGCAACCATATATATGGTTACTATACACGGGGTCAGCCCCGGATCTACGATTTTTCCGAACCGGGGCAGAAACTTGTTTTGGCGCCCCTCACCAATAGTTATTGTTGTTTTGTTTCACCCAGTAAGGGCATATAGCCAGTGTCAAGTAATATTAGTTAACAATTTTATGCATAATATAATATGTATTACTTAGTCAAGGTCAAGTAACAAGATTAAAATTTAGCCACAGTCAATTTATACCTCAGTAAAGAGGTGTGAACTTTACTAGTTCGTACGAGGTTTTGCTGCTACAACAAAAAGTTACCTACACCAGAGCACGCACATAAAATTTACCATTATTTCCCATCTGCATTTGATAAAAAATAAATTTCGGCAACATATTACTAAATTGACAACACCATTGTTCCCTCTGGCGGGAAAAGGTTTAATTATTTGAAGAAAAAAATACAATAATATATTTGGGGACTGGCGGAATATTAACCCTTCGAAAAATACTATAACTTACTATCATAATACGAGTACTAATAACATGACAAAATTATAGCCATATAATTTCTTACCTATTTTTTTGCGTGACGTAAAGTTATACAAGTACTTATAATAAACATACAACAATATACATACATCCAAGAGGCTAGCAAGACAGTAAGCACATCTTCAATCGTTAAGCCCCAGCTTTTTATCTAAATCATGCTACAGCTTTACGCGGCGTGCTTTACTTTCAGCGAAAGAATCTATTAGCTCTTCAAAGTTTATCTGGCAGTTTTATTTTCGATGGCAAGTATCGCTAGGCCAGATAGACGTTCCTGGCTCATTGTTGAACGCAGATAAGTGTTGATACATAAGAAAACAAGGAAAACCATGGATATATGGTTTTATTGTGATAAAATTTGTAGTAAATCTTGTTCTACTACTTAGTCTGTGAGTACGATTGACATTCATACAGATTGACATTTCATGCCACTAACACTATAGACAATATACAAAAGAGTATTTATAAAACACCACATTCACCCCCCGTCAGAGTACATAATCGTGAAGACGGACTGGGGCTCTTCTTTCTCGTGAAGAACGTCGGGGTGCTACAGCTTCACATTGGTCATTACTGTAAGCTTGTGATTCTTTCTGTATTGTAGGTATTTCTGCTTCATCCTCGGCATCCTCAAACTGATCCTCAGATTCTGATTGATCACCTTCTAATGATGGAAGAGGGGCCAGTTGCCTATTTGATATAGTACTTTCTCGGCCGTCAGGTAATCTTACATAAGAATACGAGGGGTTGGCTTCTAGAAGCTCCACTTCTTCCACTTCGGAATCATATTTAATAGACAATATACAAAAGAGTATTTATAAAACACCACAAGTGTTTATTATTTTCAGTTTGCTGAAACTTCGCTTACAGTTTGCAGATGTCACCGGTAAAGTACAATATATCCTCAAAGCTATCGTCACATTTGAAAATGCTTCTCTCAAGTCGTGTTTTGCACAGGTGTTCTATAAGATCAAATGCACTCGATTTTTCGCTAATTTCTGTTACTAGATTTTTGAAAACGGCTTTTGGCAAAAATCAATTGCATTTAAATCTTTTGAATATTTTCTTGCTATATCGGCTCCATTTTTTTGCAGGTCCTGAGTAGACATGTTTTTAAAATGCATGGCCACTAAGGAAGGCGAAATTTTCATTTATACTCTTTGCACTCGCTACCCTTGTCTCAATTCCTGTTAATATGTTGTCAAACACTGTTTTAATATCTTTGGAAAATAGCTGAGTCGAGTCTAGCGTTCTTGATACATCCTCGCAAATTTATTCGTGCTGCCTTTTTTTTTGGAATTCGTTTGTTTTTAAGAATGGGCTCTATTTCCAACTTTTCTGATAAAAGTTCAGCTTTATCAATCCATTTTTGTTTACTTCTCATTTCATGCAAAATCTTAATAAGACCTTGCATTAAGGCCACAGAACGTGAAATAATAATGTTCTCTTTTTTCGATATTACTCTGTCTATCTCACGGAGAACAAGAGCCCAAATTGTCAAATTTAGAATAAATTTAAAATCCTTTCCCTTACTTTGGATCCAACAAAGAAACCGTGCAGTTTCTGTACTAGTCCAAACAGGCTGACTGCTTCTAAGCATGGCGATGCTGCATGCACACCAACAAGATTCAAGGAGTGTGCTAGGCATGGTACAAATTCTGCTAGTTCATTCGTTTCCATGACTCGCGATTGTACTCCTTTATATATGCCGCCATATTAGATCCGTTATCATATGATTGACCGCGAAATTTTTGTAAATTTAAAACGTCAGCTTCTTGATTTTCTAAAATTCACTGTGTGATGTATTCTCCAGTTTTTCCATCTACTTCAATAATGTCAATGAAGCCTTCCTTTATTTCACATCCATTTACCGTATTTATTACAAATCGAATCACCTGGCTCATTTGCTCAGTGTGAGAAACGTCTGGAGTGCAATCGAACATAATCGTGAAATAATTGGCCTCCTTGATCTCATTGATAATAGTGTTTCGAACTTTTTTGCGTTCATTTTGTATCATCTTCGACAAATAGGATACCTGTCCTTTTTTTACGTTTTCTAACTGGTATTTTAGAGTAGGGTTATATTTGCCGAGCAAAGTTATCAAATTAAGGAAATTTTCTTGGCTAGGTTCAGGACAAGTTGCAGTTAGCTCACTTAGTGTTTCTTTAGAGCCTCGAAAAGAAAGCCATTTCTCGCGCTATGGTCGAACGTTTTGTAGGTAGGTACTTACCTATTTACAACGCGACTGCGCTTTCCCGCCAAAAAATAATAAGCTGGCTAAATCTACGAATGTGTAATTACGTGCAAGGGCGCTTTCTGATACCAATTTTCATTTATTTGTGTTCAATAGTGGACGTATTCTACTGATGACGATGTTGCTGAAAAATTAATGAGTTTTGCGCCCCCTGAAGCTAGCGCCCGGGGCAGAATACCCGGTTCGCCCCCCCCTAGATCCGGGCCTGCACGGGGTGAATTGCCTACATTGAAAAAACTTGCCACGTCTCTCACAGTCGCAGACTTGTTGAAAGGAAGCTTGCCATCTTTATCGAAATTATTGAAAAATGTTGGCTTTTCCTACAAAAAAAGTGACAAAAGAAAAATTATAATGGAAAGAACCGACATTGCTGTTGCTCGAGTGAATTTTCTTCGAAAAGTAAAAAAAATAGAAATTGGGACAAAGTTGTGTTTCTAGACGAGACTTGGTTAAACGCCAATCATACCGTATCCAAAGCTTGGACCGATGTTACTGCACAATCAACCACCAAAGCACCCGAAGGTAAAGGTCAAAGATTAATCATCACTCATGCTGCGACGTCATCTGGTTTTGTGCCTTATTGCCTATTGGCATTCTAAGCAACTAAAACCACTTAATACCACGAGGAAATGAATTTTGAAAAATATTATAATTTATTTAATTAATATTATTTACATGTTTACATACTATATCTTAAATAGTGGTAGTTGTAGGTGAGAAATTTGATTTTATTTACTTACGTTAAATCCAATTTCTCACCTACAACTACTCATTCGATTTCATTACAACATTGTTTGATAATCGATTTCTTCCACCACTATCCCAACTCTAAAAATGTCAATCTTCTATGTTAATGTCACTGTCGCAGAGATCAAGCTATCTTTTATGCAGGGGCACGTTCCAGCAAATATTGGTCCAGCTATATTTGCTCCAAGGCACCTGCAACGACTTATAAAGCTCCTTTCAAAATATGGAATTGACAGTGATGTTTTTAGGTGATAAAATACAGTCTACATTTTTATTAAATAGGGAATAATACGTAATTAAGCGATGTTAACACAGTATGTCACTAATCCTCGGCTTAGCTTATACAAAATCTATCTTTTATTGTAGAATCTGTCACATTTGACAGCTAGCCAAGATTTGGCCGATTCAAAAGGTAGTAAAAATTTGACCAGGTAGAGAAAAATTTCGCTCTGACAGGTCGTCCAGAACGGGTATGATCAAATCTTGTCAGGATCAAATTAAGTTCGATTAGAGTGCTGGAACGGGGTGTATCTGTGTTTAGACCAAAATATGTCTTGGCCGACGGCTAAGAGGAACGCACCCCGGTATAAGTTCACACTCACGGTCAGCATGGATGTAAAATTATACGTCAACTAGCTAGGGATGCCCAAAAAAGTGTATTGTATCGATATATCGCATCGTAACTATCAAACTTGGTTGTATCGATACGCGATATTATCGATTTCCTTTGTATCGATATATCGTATTGCATCGAATATCGCTATATCGTATAGTGCTGTATCGATATTCCGATATATCGTATCGTAACGGGCATCCCTACAACTAGCTGACCTGGGGTGCGTTCTTATATGTCGTCCGACGACGGATGATCGCTCCAAGCAGAGCGACGCTCGTCGTCCGCCTTTTAAGAACGGCTCTGTATCATATCTGTATCAAGAACACTACTTAAAATGTTTCACTGACTCAGAAGAAATGTATTTACAATTATGTACTTTTCCAGAATACATAACTAAAACAAACATACATAATATAACAATAATAATAATAAAATTTTGTAAACAAAAGTCTACGTAAACAAAAAGTAACTTAAAACAAAGAAAAATCAAGTCCCAACTGTCAAATGAAACGTCAGGGCGATATTTATCCACCGATTTCGTGGGGCGACCGGTGCGTCGTCGAGCGATATATAAGAACGCTCCGGATGATCATCGGACGATCGCCCCGGGCATATAAAAACGCTCGGGGCGTCGTCGGACGTCGTCGGACGACAAATAAGAACGCACCCCTGAGTGTCGAGTTTGCAACTCATCTAATCTATGGCACTTTTCGTCTGGTCTGTGCTTTCGTGTTTTGGATTTTCATTCATTCTACATTTCAGTAGAAAATTGAGATAAACGAATACGAATTGATCTCAGGAGATAAAGGAAATTGGTTAAAAATATCTATTGGCTAAAGAGCTAAGAGTAAAATATCAGATTTCACAAGGTAAGTTACCTGTTTTCCCGGGCCACGTTCCTACCTGCCCTGTTTGCATCTAATTTTAAACAAAGTAAAATGGCGTCTGAATTAAATTGTATCCCTATTGTTTTTAGATGCCGAACATAAAGTTGCAATCATCGGACAATGAAGTTTTCGTAGTAGATGTAGAAATTGCAAAATGCTCAGTTACCATCAAAACCATGTTAGAGGACCTGGGCATGGAAGATGATGAAGAAGAAGTGGTTCCACTGCCGAATGTGAACTCTGCTATACTGAAAAAAGTCATTCAGTGGGCAACATACCATAAGGATGACCCTCCTCTACCTGAAGATGATGAAAATAAAGAGAAAAGGACTGATGATATCTCCTCTTGGGATGCCGATTTCTTGAAAGTTGATCAGGGCACACTCTTTGAACTCATATTGGCTGCCAACTACTTAGATATCAAGGGTCTGTTGGATGTCACCTGTAAGACTGTAGCTAACATGATCAAAGGAAAGACACCGGAAGAGATCCGTAAAACATTTAACATAAAGAATGATTTCACTGCAGCTGAAGAAGATCAAGTTCGCAAGGAAAATGAGTGGTGTGAGGAAAAGTAATTTTGTAATCCTATTAGTTTAATATATTCTGGTACCATATTTATTGGAAATTACAGCTTCAGTAACTACACATTTAGAATTCTATTATTTCCATAAATCTATACTAGTCACAGTTAATTTGACTGAAGGTTGCTGTCTATGCTTTTAGATTTTATTGTTAGCTCTTCATACCATGTAAAAAGCAGCAATATTTAACAACCAAATATTTTGGGCCAATTCATGCAAGAACTTTCTTATCCTTTTTCTCTGCCACAATGTGATAGGCTTATTGAATGTAAAAAGATGTTGCTATATTGTGGCCCAATTAACCTTAACATTTGGATTCATGTGCAATCTATTGATCCCGCACAATGTCCTCTTCAAATTCATTCAGGAACAATCTGTCCAGGAGCACTCAACAACTTTTGTTTGACTGTAAAATTTTCAAAGTCCCCTCGAAAAGAACACCTGTAGTATCTCAAACAAATAAGAAACTTGTGTCAGTCATACATAATCATTTCAATGGTTTTCTGGAAATACCTTGATTCTTATGCCCATGGATGTCTAATTAATTCGCCTGAATTTAAGGTAATTTTAATCATTAAGGTTAAACTCTGAAGAGGCTAGGGATTTCATGGTATGTTCCATAGAGAAAAACTGTTAATTTTAGTCCTTTTATAAACCAGACAACTAAAATGGTTATTGCTGACAATAAAACCAGTTGGTAGAATAAAGAAATTTGTTACCCAAGTTAGAAAAGTAACAGAATTTCAAATGGGCAATAAACAGCACATCACCAATTCAATCTTATAGTTGAAAAAAAAGATTCCAAAATAAATTAAACTATAATAGCTATAACAACAAGTGGTTTAAGAAAACATTAAATTAATATTTCAGTGAAACAATTTAAAGAAATATAATTAGTGACAACTCCACCTAATTTTCCTGTTAAGCCAACAAAAAGCCGAAAATTTGCTAAAATTGATACACTTACTACATATATTGTTAAGTAATTTTATAAAATATGAATTTAATGTGTTCTTAAAATATTTGTTATTTTTAAATATGGATTTCCACCAAGTAACTCAAAATAGAAAAAAAAAAAAAAAAGGCCTATCATAACATATGTTATGGTTTCGATAATCTATCTATGCATAGTTACACCTGGATTCAGAGGTTCTTGGACGAATTGGCCATAAGTCTACTATGACTATGATCAGTCAAAAGTGATTGTTGGTAAAGTATTTTTAAGTGGCTAAGTATTGACTATCACAAATATACCTTTGAGACATTAGGAGTGCAATAGTGCGCAATTTCCTAGTTCTATTTTGGTTTTTAGGTCTGTCTTGTTCTGAGCATGCTATGACAATTTTTCACTATTTCATTACATTATTTATTGGGTCCTTATGATTTTCTGCTGCTCCATCCATTACTTTGTATAATGTGAAGTTACAACAGAAGCATTATGTAAAACTGCTTGGCTCTATTGACAAAACAGAATTTATCTGAACTCACCTGTTTATAGACCATGATATATAAACCATACAAGAGCCTAGAGGAAGCACCTGACATATATAAACTTTACCATAAAGTTAAATTAACTACACAGTTTAGTCTCTCCCTCTTATACCCATCAGTTTTGAGTACCAAAAGCTCATATACATATAAAACATATCTTGCAATTTGAATTTTGCTGATTTCTACATATATAAACAAAAATTTAACTAACCAATGTGTCAAAGATGTGCATCTATGAACATTCAGTGAAATCAATACATTTTATTTGATATTTTAGACTGCGTTTGTGTATTAACAGTTCTTAATAGCTGCTAAAAGTAGGTAAATTAGCAACAAGTCTTTGTTATAATTAAATAAACACATAATTATGTATTTATTCATAAGGAGTTGCTTATGGACTTTGTAAATTGGTTTAAAAAGCTTGTAGAAAATTTTAACTATTTTTTAAGTGTATAATATTTAGTTGTCCTTCCACCAACATGTTAGACCCAAAGGTCTGGTGTGAAGTGATACAGTCAGCAAAACATTTCCATTATTTTGACTCACATTTTTTTTTGAATAAGCTTTTAATTCAGTTCACGTAAAATATAGTATATTATCTAATATGTAACTTCTGATTCATAACCAACATAATATGAAGTAATACATTTCAGCACAAAGCCATTTTTGTTATAATGGAATTTGTGATGGTTTTTCCCTGTTTCTTTAAGAAAAAAAGAGGTGTTATTACATCCATGATTTGGAAATGAATTTTTTTTTATTGGCCCATTTTCTTGTTGATCAATTGCCTTGCAATTGCAATGGTTGTGTAATTTTTTATTTCAATATTTTTTAATTAATTTAATTGCAAGGTTCTACTTCAGTAATTCCATTAGGTAAATACTTTACCTAGGTAGGTACATACTTTATTTAGGCAATAAAAATATTACAGTATTTTAAATATTTTAGAATATCCTTAATATGTAAAATAAATAATACATGTCTTATCCCAAGCATCTATCTGTTATTTTTATTATTAATTATTATTGATAACACTGACAAAAACGATATAGCATAAGTTATACACCTATATATATATAAATATTTAAAATGTACAACCTGATGTGATGAGTAACGACCTTGTTGGACCTTTTGCTGTGGCAGAAAGCTACTCAATTGCCTGTTAACTCTGACAAACTAACTTATTGCTCTGAGTCTGTTAAATAATTAACAGACCACAACTAGTACCTAGACACTAATTGTGCCCCATTTTTTAAAATTATATATTCTTAGGATTTCGTAGCTAAAAAAGAAAAACTTACCCTTAAATGATGACTCGTTGTCAGTCTGTCTGGCAGTCTGTAAAGTTATTCTCAGTACCATATAAAGTTGTCCACAGTTTCCTTCAGTTATGCAAAAATTAACGCAATCAAATATATGACCGTTATGTCGCATATTTTGATATTTCACGAAGGAATCAAAACCTATAGGTGTACTTTCCGTTGAGTCATAAGATTTGACACGAAGCAATGTAGCTTTGCTAGCTTAAGCACATTGAGTAACTAGATTACCTACATAAGTAATTTTTATATCTGAGATTAATAAATTGACCTTAAAAGTTATACATTTTTTGATCAGTTTTGTTCCAGCATCTGTTAAAAACTTAACTAGTTTAGGAAGTATATTTTGGGCATATATTATTGTAATGAAAAGCTGATTTATGTTGTAGTTTTTAAGCTGTGATTTAAGCCAACAGCAAAAAATACTTTTCAATCAAATGATCAGTTGCAAATCCCAAGTAGCACTCGGTCAGTGCTTTTAACGCTGATAATAAGCTAGCCTTTGACTATAATCAGGTTAACTGATGTTCAGACAGGCATATATTAGCTAAACGACCTACCAGCATGATCACCATCTGGTCATTTAGCCACGCTTTCATCATCAGACAGAATTTGCTTCAACATTGTTAAAAGAAGGAGTGGTATTGTTCACCGCTAAACTGGCCATAGCAGCTCCACGAGACTTTGACGAGTGCTGAAGACACTCTACCTGAGACTGGCGCCAATGCGCTGGCGGTGGCGGCTCTTCTTGCGTGCTATGAAAAGGCACTGCATTCCGAGATGGACGAGGTCGCACTGCGAGGACAGAAGTTGACGACTAGCTCAAGGAAAATTGAAAGTCTTGAAATCATATTTGCTAGAAGCTTATTCCTACACTTTGAACCAAAAATATTGTGCAAATCCGGCCGAACTCAGTGCAGTGGTTGAACTCTTCACCAGATACCTATTCTCCTTGTCACTGCATTCCGTTATTATTAGTATATATTGCGGAAGAAGCGCTACCAAAGCGATACACCGCGCTTTAACCTATAGGTATGTCTTTTTATATATGTACAAAAAGGGTATTTAAATTAAAGAAGCCTTTGTATAAAAACTAAAATATAATATTCTTAGACAAACAAACTTCAAGTTTTAATTCAACATAGTATGAGAAGGATATGCTATTTACAAATGTATACTTACTCCAACCACATGTAAAAATAATACTAAAACTTTTTTATGCTATTCCACGAAATACTTCGTCGTTTGTAAACCTTTCAGTAATAAACATGTTTTCTAAGCACGTGAGTATGGGGCTGTCAAACTGTCGCAGGTAAGATCCACACGAAGCGGCTCCAAACAAGAGGCCGATAAAGAAAGCTATGGATATTACGAAGAATAACGCACACAAGCACTTGTTTTGTTTTAGGAATATTTCTCGACAGATGCACAGGAAATCGTACATGGATCTGAAATGTAATACATTTTTTATTCGAGTAACTAATAGGTACAAGTAAAAGTTTTTGAATAATACTCAAGTATTTTAACTCAACCCTATTAGGTGGACAGTAAATATTCCAGAATAGCATACACTAAAGCCTCCTCATACATGTTTAATGTCAGTAGGTATCTACATTCATAATCAGCACAAAAATAAATAATGACAAAGCCTTTTCTTCTTGTACTTAAGTCACATGGGATTTTTAGTACCTACATATCGCTTTGGTCCGGACGTATATACTGGTAATGAACTTAGAGGCAGCATATACGAGTATATATGCATATATATACCTACTCGTCTTGGCATAAAGCCAAACTGGTTATGTGTCACCTCGCTCTCTAATTCGCCTTCACCCATATAGTATAGACATATATGTGTTGATACCACATAATATAGTGAGAGGACAGTGTGAGAGGATTTTTATTGCTCGTAGATTATCCGCCTCGATGCTCGGTCGTTCTCTGAGGTTTTTAATATTTAGGTACTTAATTATATTAGATAGCATCCTTAAGATATCTGGTGTTGCGGATGTACCTACGTGGGTGTCGGTGATCACTTACCAACAGGTGAGCCGCCAGCTAGTTTACCATCCAGCAAAAAAAACAGTTGAAAATCCTACGCCGTGTTGTATGTGGGATACCATAGATGTGAAAGAATAGTACTAAGTGTACAAAATGTACAATCTTATTCCAAACTTTATCAAACATATACTGCCTCCTCCATGCCTACCTCCCCATATCATCCAATGGGTGTCGTAAGAGGAGACTAAGGGAAGGTGGGCAGCAGCGCCTTCTAAAGAACTGTCAACTTACACTGCGATCCCCAAGACGCCTGCCAAGCGTTGGGATTATGGCAAATATTAATAGAGGAGGCTGTGTTTAGCAGTGGACGATCCGACTGATACAGTAACAGGTACAGTAATATTGCTGATAGTCTAGCCTTTTACTACTACCTGATTGTAAGTGAAGATGCGGTCGGATTTGTTCAGGGTAACCCAGAATTGCTGGCCTTCAAGACAGTTTCTAATTCAGGGTGGTAGCTGGTAAGAAACTGTCTTGGTGCATACCTACCGGTATGCACCATGTTCTTTCACGTATAGACATTTAAATCCAAAAGTAAATGTATCTCTTTATATTGATTTTCCATCATGACCATAAAAACATCAAAATTCTTTTAAAAAAAAACTATCATTTTAACCTATATCGGTCCATCACAATATATGGGGCATACATTCACAAAACAGTCAGCTGCCAGTCTTTACATGGAAGATTAAATTTTAAACCTTGTCATAGTTACTCATGTAACACTGTACTGTATCAGCCGGATTTTCCACTATTGAACACAACCTCTTCCATTAAGGGGGGGTTTGTTATGATCCCCATGCTTGTTAGGCGGCTTGGGGATAGCAGTTCTACAGAAGGCGCTGCTTTTCCTTCTGGTAATTTTCAACCTTTGTCTCTTTCGATTCCCACATTGAGATAAAGAGGGTGTTATTCTAGCGCAGCACCCAATATGGAATTCATTTTATATTAGATGAGTTAATTGATTTTCTATCTGTGAGTGATTGTGTCTATTAACATAGCATAAGTATTCAAGATAGATGTTTAAGTTCTCCTCGGAATGATGGTACCATTGTTACCGAGAGTACGAATAGGAATGACTGATGGGATGGTCTTTACAACTATTACTGTAGCTCTCTGAATATAGTAGGTGGGCACCACAGTTCGCCTATAATGTACATTTTTAGAGATATTGTTTTTTAATAATTTACGAATAAATACTAATAAATTTACATTTAAATCGTTATCCACTGTATTCTACTCGCAATTCATCCGCGTCATATTTAATAACTATTCTAAAAATAAACTCTGCGGAACCACATATCAGGGAAGTACCTTCCCATATTTCTGTTTAGCAAGTTCTTTACTAGTTACGCCGATAAGAATACGTATCAAAGATTCTTATATATCTACACTAATATTATAAAGAGGAAAACGATTTATATCTATGTATGTAACAAATAAACTTATAAATTAGGTACTGGATCGTATTGAAAAAAAAATTCACTTATAGAATCCTACATTATTCCTGATTAATAAAAAAAATCAACTTTTTTGAAAAAATTCTATAGTCTACTATAGAATATTTTCAAAAAAGTTGTTTTTTTTTTGTTAAATACCCGTGCAAAGCCGGGGCTGGCTGCTAGTGAAATATGATTAATAAAATATGATGTTGCAGATTGTGTTTACCTACAACATCGTGTGTTCTCGCACAGTATTTTATCAGTGTCGTCCAAAAGGCGTTTGAGTTGTTGCTGAGCGAGCGTGATCACCGGGCACTTCTTGTGCAAGAGACTCGCCACGTCTCCCTCGTGCTCCATATCGCAACTGCAGCTCGGCACGTCGACGGCAACGCCGCCGTCCGCGTCGCTCCTCGGTGAACACTCGCTTTCTACATTGAGCTCATCGCGAGGACTCCCGCCACATTCAGTCGCCCCCCTTCTGCAATTCTTCTTGAAAGATTTCCTAGCATACCTATAAACGTTCTGAACTTGAAAATCGTCTGAAGACATCTGACTTCACTGTTAACATGAAGATAATTGCTATAATAGTGAAACTTAGGGTGATGCTGACCAAAGAGTGCATTTGTATATTGTGCTTTGATTTTGAAAATCAAAAATCAAAGGATGCTGCCCTGATGACTTATAGATGACAGAACTTGACAGAATATTGCAGTCAGTGAATATATTGTGAAAGAGGTCCAATAAAACGAAATAAGGTTATAAAATAGAATTACTAAAATAGGCTACATATTGCTGTGGGTTTCTTGTTTTTTCTCACCTTCAACAATATATTGTAGTATATATTATAGACTTTCATGGGAGCGTTTTTAACATTTTAATAAGTTAAGAAATTCTTATAATGGGGTTCATTATTGAAAATTATTTCGCAGATGGCGCTGCTGTGTGTTTGTTACCAGGCCGAAGTTTTGCGTATCTGATTTTGATTTTTTCGAAGGGTTTTCCAGGTCTTTGTTGATGTAATTTATATCGGATATATCACCGACTAACGAGGAGTTAAAAAAACGAGGTGCTTACCTTCTGAGAAATAAGCTGTTGTAGTCGAATGGATATGTTTTTCTTTTGCAAATAAATATTTATCTTATCGTATAGTTTAACTATTTTACTCCGTTTTAATGAATTTAAATTGGTTTTAGTACATAATTATAGCCATAAATGAAATTGGGTCAGACTCGTAAGTTACACTTAACCAAATTCATAGGTGTAAATTAATTGTAGCTTATAAAGGACTTCACCAGATCAGACTCTTCTAAGACGTTATGTGTACATTATAATCTCACAGTATTAAAAATAAAAACACTACATTTCTATTACTTGTAAAAAATAAAATTCCATTATACGAGGGTGGATTGAAAAGTTCACGGCCTAACACATAAATACTTGAACTATTTTAATGTAACTGACCTAATTCGATTTGCTTACTCTCTGGTTGTCACATAGTAAAATTTTATCGCAATAGCATTATCAGTTTTTAACTTTTTAACAGAACTACAATATATACTTACTACATTCTTGCTTGGTGGAAGGGCATTTTGCGAATGCTCATCTGGCTAACTACCACCCTCAAGTAGAAAATCTGTCGTCAAGCACATAACAGCGTGTTCCAGCAGCAGTCCCTGAGAGCTAGTAAGTAATTATGAAATAACAGGCACATAGGCGCTGTGCCATGTATTATAGGCACTGTTTACCACATAACATCAGGTTGACCTCGAGTTTATTCATTTTCTCTTTCAGGGGAATTTGCTAACTACTATTTCTCGACATGCAGAAGCTGCGACAAAACCCTCATTTTGAAAAATGAGGTAAGTAAAACTAAAAAGAAAAAGCCGTACAAATTGGCCGGTTTAATGTAATTCGTTACAACGTCGGGTTCTTCTTCGCGCTGTCGGTCTTGGATTGCTCTGATACGGTTTCGGGCGCGTATATACACTTTTTGACACAATCCTTCAGCGATAAAAAAATGCACCACATAAATCAGTTTACCAACTTCGGATCGCAGTAGATACATTTTCCCTCTTTGAAATTAAATCTGATTGTTTAGATATGTTTTAAAAGCAGAATAAACTTTCAAACAAGGATAGAATTTTTTTAAATATGATTTCATGCACGTGACGTATCTGCCGACATAAAAAAACAAATAATTACCTGATTTTGATCAAACTGAGCATCCGCACTATAATATTAAGAAATCTTTAAAATCTTATACATGCGATATTTTATATTTAAATTGCTATTTTATCGATCAAACAGTTTTAAATATGTGACATTAATTTAATATCAGATGACATTTTATATATATAAGAACTATTTTAAATTTTCCAAAACTAAACAGCTCAATATTTGACTTCATTCAATCTTTCACCCTATTTATATTTTATCAATATCGGTACTATAAAACGCTTTAATATAAGAAAGAAAACGAACTAAGTGGTAAAAGATAGGGTAGCTGATGTAAAGTAGAAATAAGACATGTCACTTGGTACCGCCCGATAAGAAGAAAAAAAAATAGAGCAAATAAAATAAACCAATCCGTTATAAATACTACTCGTATATGGATGATCAGACTTTTTTTACATATAAGTATAAAATACTTAGTAGTTTCAACAAACCTAAATTTACATATATATTTTAACAAAATTTAAAAAAAAACAGAAAAGATTTCCAACACAGAAAAGCATGAAATAACTTGTTCAAGTCTGTCATGCTGATTTAAAAGGATGACCTCACATTAGCATGGCCCGACTTCCTCAAGTTCATTCTGTTCTACGAGTCGGTCTTTTATGAAAAATATTTTTTTATACTATTTTTAGTGATAAAGACCGCTTACAAGATTCACTCGCCTAAAATAGTGTTAATCGCCGACAACACCAAATATCATTAATTAATCATCCAGATATGTGAATACATTTGTCAGTTAATGGACTGTAACTTGTACCTGTAAACCTGTAACTGTATTACAAGTAACTAATCTACCGATTTTGATGAAATTTTTATGAATGGATTCATAAAAATTTCCTCGGAAATACCTATATATACCGTTGTCAATAAAAATAATTTTGATTTTTTTTCCACAAATGGGGGAGAATATACTTAAAAAAATATAATTATGCATACAATCGAACATAGAACCTCGTACTGTTTTGCAAGTCGGTTAAAAACAAACGAAGCTTAACATACATCAATATTAATAAATAAATCAAATAATCATAAATCAATATAAAATATTCATGGCTGATAATTTGTATTTGTTGCGTAGTTATATATGTAAGTGCATGTATTTTTATAAAATAATGTTGCATACCTCAAACAGGTTGGAACATGGCGAACGAAACATTGTTAATAATAACATCTGTAATTTAATTTTACCCATGTTTAAGCAAATAAAGAATTTGAATTAATAAAACAAACAATATCTATAATAAGTGTATAAATATATTTTATATCAACTGCACATTCACAGTTATGTTCAACAAACATTATATTATATTCGTCTATAACAATCAAGATAACACTAATTTCCATAATTATATACAAACATCATTGGAATCTTTTGTGGAGTGTCTTATTACTGCAAATGCATAATGATAACTAAAATTAGATAAGTAAATAATTTGTCATAGTAATAGGAATGATTTCTTAGTAAAATTTACTACATTTCAGAACGGTTATATTCACAGACTTATATATAGTGTAGATGAAGCGAGCGTATGTACTGCGCGTGCAAATTTACGTGGGAAAAGGGAGAGCAACGCTCTTCTTTTATTTAGTAGCGACTAGCGTCATCCATCATTATCAGTAACGGATGTCAATCAAAACTTTAAAACATGCATAAGTGGTCTGTACTGATCTGTAAAAACTTCACATATAACGTTAGCCGAGATAATGAAAAAGTTTGACTTTTCGTCGGTAGAAAAATTTGGCACGCTAAGTTTCATTCATCACTCAATTGATCACTTGATTTCATTCATTTGAAGTGACAGGCGTTATCTATTCCAATCTATGTCTATGGTTCTAATTTTAACAATTATCTAAAATGTAATAGATGTTGTAACAAAAATTGTTCTAGGGTTGATAGGATACTGGTGCAGTAAGTATGTGAGAAACTTTATCTATATTTAACTCTATATATCATTACTTAACTATAATTGGCTAAGATTTGTAACGAATAAAATTTTACATCTTCATTTAAATTAACTAAAATTAGAGTTTTTTTTCCGTCTACGAATAAATATGTAGAGAAGTGTTATTCTCATACAGCCACCGCTTTGATTTCAGTAATCATGATCTAAGAAAACAAGGTCTTCTACTCCCGAAGAAACACAAGCTTGCGTCACTACCAAATTGGCTCTTTATTATAACATGATTGCAGCAGCATATAAGTTCATGATTCTTTTTCATGTGAATGTTTTGTTCTAAAATATCAATACAATATTTCAAACGTCTAATCGAAAGTCACACATGAAGCAATGTTCATAACAGAAAATGGCATGAAGAAAGTTGTCTCCCTATGGTTCCACCATTTTGACAAATATCGCCGTCTCTGTCTCACGTTTATGATGTGATATATCACAGAATGCGCAGTGATTCGCAAACTGTGTGTTGTGTGGCCGTATACTCATAGTAGAAACAGTGGGTCCTCACTCTTTCTACTATGGTATAGTGCTCATTTCTGTTAGCTACGAGTAGCTATAATACAAACATAAAAATGATTATTTGTACTATTCGGAACTGTAAAAGTAGAAAAGGCAGTGAATTCAGGATTTTTAAATGTCCCTCAAGAGTCCGTAGCCGAAGAATGGCTTTGCTATTGTGGATCTCACACAACTAGTACTAAATGTGGTACCTATGTAATGTAAAATTTATTTGGTTTTACGTAGGTACCAAATTGGTTTCTACTTCCGATATTCCGAATCTTCTAGCTTTCTTTGAAGTTAAATTGCACACCAAAATAACAAGTGTATGTCTCCAGCTTACTCACTTATACGGTATAGAAAACACTCACTTGATTATTATCTATGAAAAAACCAGTAAAAGAAAACTATATAAAGTGTCAAACACTATTACCGTGGTAACCGTAATTCATTTAAGAATCATCTATGTAAGCTAAATCATTTCTTCGCGTCATTTTCTATATAAGAATAGTTGAAATCTGTTATTTTACTCCCCCGAATTACCTCAAATTAGGATAAAGTTTGAGAGCCGTAGATAGAAGTGATGACGAAACTCGTATCCCGGTTACGCGACATCCGGTCTCGGAGTGTAATACCTGGCGCAGTATATTATTGTATCATGAGTCTCATCAAGTTCACAATTAACAATACACCCACAATCTTCCAAATTCAATTGGATTGGCTAATTGATTTGGCGCGTGGAAAAGATCGCTTCCGATTGGTCGCGTCAAGGTAATGTTGTTGCGCCGCTCGGTACACTTTATAAACCACGCCCGCCGCGGTAAGGTTTGCGTTCTGCTGTTTTTGAGATTGACTTACATTTCTTTACATATTTATTCGTACAATATATTCATAGACTAGACATTTTTACTAACCTTAAAAAGTGTAGGTAGAAATAATTCACATATTGTTCGGTAACTGACATGATAACAATATAGTATATATTTGTGTGGAATTTAAAAGATGTTATATACATATAAATGCAAAATTTAAAGTCCTTAGCCAGTGATAATAATCTCAGTCAAAACCAATCTAAATAAGTACCTACCTTAATTTAAAGTAGTGAACTAATCACCAAACGATTGATGCATGAACTTTTTGGAGTACTCGTAGACCACGAAGAGGGCCGCCGTGGCAGGGATCGTCCTCACCAGAGTTGGCTTTAGCCCATTGTACAGCGCTAGTGCACCTGAAATGTACAATATCCAGATATATAGCAAAATATATTTTTCTTTTATCTCCCTGTTTTGTCACAACCAACACTAACTAACAACCAACTATCATAGTCATGAACTATTCATGTAGCCCATTCGTTATTACACGTTTTGTGGGATAAACTTAAGAAAATTGAGTTACCACAGGAACTTATCAACATGTTCCAATATTGGTACGCACACCAATTCAACAGTGTGCGGTGGGCGGGTGCAATGTCGGATCCGTATCAGCTCGAATGCGGTGTCAGGCAAGGAGGTTTAACATCTCCAACCCTGTTCAACTTATATGTAAACGAGCTAATCGGCACGCTCAGCAGCCAGCATGCCGGTTGCCATGTCGACGACGTATGTGTCAACAATTTGAGTTACGCAGATGACATGGTGCTGCTGAGCGCGTCGGTCTGCGGCCTGAGGACGCTGATGCGGATATGTGAGGAATACGCATGTGCTCACGGTTTAAAATACAATGTCGCTAAGAGTGTTTGCATGGTATTTGAGGCTGGTTCTAAACGTCCCCAGAGTGTGCCACCGGTTTGGCTCAATGGTGTACCTCTCAAAACAGTCAAACAGTTTAAGTACTTGGGGCACATAGTTACTACCGACCTCAAGGACAATGCGGATATTGAGAGGGAGCGGAGGGCGCTGTCGATAAGAGCAAATATGATAGCCCGTAGGTTTGCGCGATGTTCCCAGGGAGTCAAAGTTACGCTTTTTAGAGCTTACTGCACATCACTCTACACCTGCAACCTATGGGCTGACTACACTAAGAGAAATTACAGCGACCTCCGCGTCCTGTACAATAATGCATTCAGAATGATATTGGGGCTGCCACGATTCTGTAGCGCTTCAGGCATGTTCGCGGAGGCGCGCACCACGTGCTTCCACGCGACTATGCGCAAGCGGGCCGCTTCTTTGGTGCGCAGAGTGCGGGACAGTTCCAATACCGTTCTGAAGATGATCGCTGCTAGCCTACACTGCCCCTTTCTCCGGCATTGCTGTGACAGACATGTCCCAGTACCTATGCCTGCGAGAAGATATGACTGAAGAATCACTGACCATGCTTGACTTGACACATTTATATACTTATCTTGGACGTGTTGAGAATTTAAATATCCTTTGAATATAAATGAAATTAACGTTAATATTATTATTTTTGACTTGACTTATATGACCTCTTTATTTGATTTATTAATTTATTTGTAATTGTGTTTGATTCTTATATGTATTTGCAAATATGCAGTGACTAGCAATATTTCAACTGAATGTTATTTGATTGACGTAATGATTTTATTTTTTTTACCTGACATTTGTACAAAATTGATTTACTGATTATTATTATTTGAATGCATATGGGTATAATTTTTGCCTGAAATAAAAGAATTTTGAATTTTGAATTTGAATTTGAATTCATACCATCTTCAGCTTTCTCCTACTCCTAACAGAATAGATAGATAATTGTTTATTGTTACACTACTTAGCATACAAAAATAACTTAAAAAACATAATGGGCGGCCTTACCACTAATAGTCATCTCTTCCAGGCAACCATTGGATGGAGAAGAAATACAGGAATAACAAGACAGGGTGTAATAAAAAGAAAAAGTCAAGACAATAATACATGAATAAATAAAATTATTAATGAATTAAAAACAAGAAAATAAAATAACGACTAATACATATTGAAATAAAATTAATACATTGATATGCTTACATAATATATATGTATATTATACATTTATATATATATTATATATTTATTTACATATTTGAGCCGTTTGGTGTAGAGACGTTGGGTCCGTGGGGACCGGGATCTCATCGTATTTTCCAAAACCTATCTGAGCGCTTGGTCGATGCGACGCGTGATCAAAATGCTCGCACATATTTGGTTCAACGAATAAGCATTGCAATTCAACGGGTTGAAAAAGCCAAATATTGCCCCGGCAATGCTGCCAGCATGCTGGGCACGCTGCCAACTGGGATTGGGCTGGAGCATTTGGACTGCCTATGAGTCTGCTATGACTTATAGGTTGTCTAAAAGCTTTTATTGTAGTAGCTGTAGTGTTGTATATAGTTCATAGTATTTTGTTTAATATGGCATACCAATTTATATATATTATATTGTATGTATATTATAATCAAAACCCAAGTTCACACAGGTTAAACTAATCGGCGAGATAAAAACATTCTACTTGGCTTTTGAAAGTTGACAAGGATTGTGCACGCCTGATAGTAACTGGTAGGAAAGTAAGTTCCATAAGCGAACAGCTTTCACTGAAAATGAGTGATCATAAAATACTGTGCCATGTTGAGGCATACTGTGGGCAAGATTTTCTGATGACCTCAGATTAAGAACATTGGCATTGTGAAGTAAATTGAAACGTCTCTTAAGATAGCGCGGGGTCAAAGTATTGAACAAAATATTGTAAAGGAGCCACTTGAGCTTTGATCGATATTGAGAAACGCGATCATACTTGCGCAAACCACATATAATTCTTATGCAAAAGTTTTGAAGAATAACATCGACTACCAATAAGCTTGCAATCGTCGCGCTACTTCCTTACCCGCGCTTGCATCCTTCTCACCAAAGGAAGAAGCGCTCGTAGCGAAGTTTGCTTAGCCATTCTGAATCGATCAGCAAAGTTAAGCAACGTCCGCCTCGGTCAGGAGTTAGATGGGTGACCGCTGGTGACATTACTACTGAGCGCTTCCGTGCTTCGCAGGGCACGTTAAGCCGTCGCTCCCGGTTGTTGTCTTAGGATGGCAGTCGTTATAGCAAAATGCCCTACCACATTTTGCGAATGCCCGCCTGGCTTCAAGTAGAAAATCTGTCGCCAAGCACCTAACGGTGTTCCATAAGAGCCAGTAATTCTAGGTTGGCCTGAACAACATCTTCGACCACATCATCACTTACCATCAGGTGAGATAGTGGTCAGTGTTTAAAAAAAATATATATTTCAAGTTTTAGTAAAATCGCAACTCTGAGCCCCAAGATACAGGCTTACGCTTAGTTTGGGGCTCACTTGTACCTACATTCTGCAATAATCTTGTCAACCATGGAAATGAAAAGTGTAATTAGTCAAAAATGATTTTCTGATAATAAACATTTATTATTATTATAAAGGCTAACCTATAAGGCATAAAAAAAGCCGAGCAGCAATAATAACGTACACTAACCTATGAAGACTTCAAGCTTTTTTCAAGATAGATAGATAACACTTTATTGAGACACTATTAGAAAAACTATAATAACTTAACAAGCAATGTTGAAAGCCTGTCGAAAACCTAGAATAAAAATTAATTACCGCAAAATAGTTCTTTATCTGAGTCTACCTGAGTTTTGAATCACCCTCTATAATTTTCGTTATATCGTGCGGTTATACAGCTCGACGTCAACGCAGCGTGCAAGCCGTAGCTTTGACAACGCACTTCGGTGAGAAGGCAGCCGCGCATAGACGGCGGCGACGCGAGGCGATGTTTCGATTCCAAATTAATACATTTGCTTCGACCTAATCAACTTAATGAAGTGAATTATTGGTGTAAGATATTAACTGACCTTCATTCTTGACAATCTCGCAGCCGACCGTGAAGAATTTCTGACTCTTGTTAGATATCTGGACCCTCGACTTGATGACGTCAGTCGGAAAGATGATAGTCCAAAGCACAACGCCACCCACTGCGCCTGCGATCATTGTTCGCCATAACCCTATGTCGTCTTTAGATTGGCCCGGCTTCGCAAGTAGCGCTCGTGTACCTGGGAAAAGATGGAAATACTTGATACATACATTTAGGCGTTACTTTCTCTATCTTCAGAAACGCGTTAAAAATCGTTCCAGCTAAGAAGCTGGAATATATTATATTGATGTGACGTAAAAAGGCTGTCTTTTTACGTCACATCTATACGTGCGAGCCCAAATAACGATAAACATTTCTTTAATATAATATTAAATGGTTATAATATTTATTAAAATATTATAACCATTAAAAATTTATTATTATTTCTAATTATTATATTTTATTGTTAAAAAACTGGGCACTGCTATTTAATCTTAACTGCATATGCATCAGAACTTTAGGATAGATCATGTATACGAGGTTTTAACTACATATTACACAAACTTTACAGTTGAATCAATTTTGAATAACAGGAAGAGAAGCATTGTTAGTCAAGAGTTAATCGAGGACAATCTTAATGTTTAGTTCAATAAACGATTAACTAATATTTGGTAAATAAATCATTAAAGTTTTCGTCGTATTATAATTTAAGAGATGGTTATTAGCGGTGAACCATTTTAACTCATTATTCCCATCGATAACACATTATTTACTTTAATTAGTTCATTAAGAGTATATTTACAGCGGTGAACTATTTAAAATACATTATTCCTATCGATAACACATTCATAACTTGAATTAGTTCACTATCAAAATCAGAGAGGTATCATCCGCGAATAGAACAATATCACAGAGATATTTTACCATTCAAGGCAAATTATTAATATATGTAGGTAGGTACTCTAGAAACAAAAAAGATCCTAAAATATATATTTGCGGATTTCCTATAATTAACAAACACAATTAAAAAAAAAAAAACAAATAAAATATTCGGCTTTTTAACCTTGAGCCTGTCTGACTGACTCTATAAGATTCACAGATTTTCCACGCATACTAGTAGCATCATGTGAATTCTCCCAGGCTTCAAGTATATGTGACATCAATTGAACACTAGCATGTGTTATGGATCTGCTCTTCGTGGAATCGAACTGTTTATCGTGCGATAAATATAATACGGTCATTGAAGTTGGATAGAAGTAGTGTTCACACAATTTTGTCAAATACTTTATTCATAACAGGAACGATGGATTGGCCTATAATTGATAGGGTCAGATTTAACCCCCAACTTAAAAATTGGAGTGTTTGAAAGTTTCAATCAATCGGGGAAGTTTCATCCATTGACACAGATTGAGTACATATAGGTAGTTACTAAGTATGGTGCACTAAAAAACCATAACGTCAATATTTTTATAAATCTCATGTGGAGCCAGGGTCATAGTTTTATAGTCTGCTGTCTTGCGGTCTTCGACCAAAGTTCCTTTTCACTTTGGTAAAAGTTGCGGTAGCTGTCTTTGATAGCCAGTCTCCTATAGACATATCATGTTCCAGATCCGAGAATCTAAACGTCCGAGGCTATATTGATTTGTCTCGCAATAATAGCTGCAGAGAAGCGAGCTATTAGTATATACAGGAGCCCGAACACGTAGAATAAAAAATTACCTAGCAAAGCACGTGTACATATAAAATAAGGAAGTAGAACATTTTGATAACCGGAAATCTTAAGAATGATATCATACAACAGAGAATTGCTTTACTGCTTTTATCTCTAAGCTGATATGATAACAGTATGGTATGATAACCTAGTGTCACGGTAAACAATGAGCAGCTTCTTTGTACAAATCGATACGAGTTTAGCAAATACGCATATTATTGCGATATTGCTTTCAAATAATAGAATATTATACCTATTCGTTATCAATAATTGATAAATAAATGACAATGGATAGAATTTTGTGATGAATTAATGTTAATTTAATTATTTTTTAATTTAATTTATTAATTAAATAGGTTACAAGACACATGTTTTTTGATGTACGTCTTCGCTATCATTTAAGAAGCGCACAACATTTTTTGGATGCTTATCCACCAGAGATTAGCGAGAAAGGTGAGCACTGTGCAGGGAAAATGTCCACCAATCGGATCGCTGAGCTCATCAAGGCTCCAAACATGAAGATATCCTATTGATTTTTCCTCATCTTCTTTGGATGGACACGCAGTCCAAAATGTCCTTTAAAAATCTTACCTTCATACCCTCCGAAGAAGAAGAAATATCCCGGCATCTCCCTCATGATGGTCGGCACCAGTCCTCTGAACAGACCCTGGATACCGTACTGCCTGAATATTTGCTGAGTCAACTGCAGCGGTGTTATTCTCACCTGAAATAAGCGCCTTCAAGATTAATCCAGGATTAACGTAGATTTTGAGTTTAATTTCATGCAATTTATAAGGTAATGAGACTAATTACGACTCTCATAAGAGTACCGAGCCGAGAAAAGTATGTTGATATTATATAGAAGTCGAGTTACGAGCTTAAAAAAACCTGTTTCGCAACATTTACCGAAACGAAATTACAAAAATTATTATCTTGTTCACACACGTTTTGGTACAAACATATACGTTTATGTAAGTTTAAAATTTACATCAGACATGATATAAGGTGCCATGTCACATAATCTTTTCTGTAAAATATTGGATATTTCTGTCAAAAACATTTGATTATTTTAAAAATGGAGTTGTAATATTTTTTGCTCTTTGGAAGCTGGAAACATCGCCACGTCAAGCCTGTGATATATCCCAAAAGGGTTGGATACCCCTATTTATACTGCTATTTATACTTTATACGCTCTATGTAATAGCAAAAGCCTTATTGCTGGACAGAGTAACTTGAACTGCTACTAAGAATTTTTAATTTATCCGTGATATTGGACATGTATTGGCGTCCGTCGCAGTAAGAATGTCTACTGATTGAAGATTTAATTCTGCTGCATATGCAGTCCGTAAGATAAAACAGATGTAGCTACTACTTGGCTAGTTTATTCCGGGTACTACCACAGTATTATGTCGTATGGTGTATTGCTGTGGGGAGCTGCTGCTGAGATAGAGACAAACTTTATAAAGGCGTGCAATTCGAGCCATATATGAAATGGATCCTCGAATAGGGAATCTTTGAGGAATCTTTTTAAAGAAATTGATATATTAACTTTACCGAGTCTGAACATATATGAAAATATTATGTATGTTCGTAAAAGTTTGAGTAAATTTAAATTAAACAGTGACAATCACGATTACAACAGTAGGAATAATGATAAAATAGCGGTGCCAGGTTTTAGATTTAGCAAAGGCAAATAAAAGGACCTTCTTAGGTAATTGTGTACCATTTTATAATAAAGTTCCCAAACATATTACTACGCTCACAGAAAAGAAAAATAAGTTGCAAGTGAAAATCATTTTGTTTAAGAAATCTTACTACACAGTTTATGATTAATTAAACGACAAAAATGATTGGACAATTCCGCCTCTGCCAAGCTATCGCCTGTCACCTAAGTAATTTAAACAAATATTATAATAATGTTACTATGTAGTATGTCATGCAACACATTGTTAAAAGACGTTTAAAAGAATGGCCCCGAGTTTATTGTCTGGTCTTCTCGCAGTGGCTCTATACATTTTTTTTTGCTGAACGTGGCAGTACAAACAGTAATATTTCAAAATTAAAATTTGTATTTGACCTTAATAAGAGCGTTGTAGACGCCTTAATTGAATAAATGATTTTGACTTTTGACGTGCGTATATATACGGGCGCACACACGTAATCAGCGTTTGGTACCGCTCTTGGAAGTAACTACTTGTCTGGTTTTACTGTGCTATGGCTGTCAGTGCGATATGCAGAATTTCCTTATCACATGATGATTCGTTTTTAATGAGATAATGACGGAACACGCTCGAGGCCTACTGTATGTTGAGCGATAACCTATGCCTATAACAGATGCATTTCGTCATACGTGACGAACTGCACTGCGACCATCATCCTGAGACCTACAGTCTTAAGTGTCTGTAATTTACTTGTTCTCAAGAACTGCTGCCGCAACACACTGTTCAGTTATTTTATTACCCTTAGTCGCCCCTAACGACACCCACGGGAATAGATGGGGAGGTGACATTCTAGTCCGGCACCCCATGGGGCATTTTTTTATTTTTTATTTATTCAATCTTTTGCACTACTGACTCTGGGTCCGTACTCTTTTTAGATTTTCCTTTTTGTTATCAATTTATTACAATTTATAAGTTTTTTGTCGTGTCCAATACATCGTCTTCCTGAAGGGAAGGGTGTTACCACGGATTTAGGAAGGGAGGGGATATGGCGCGAGGCATTTATTCTACTAATCCGCATGTCGCAGTTTTTCAATTATTTATCCCCACTGCGCTTCACACCTACAAATGAAACAATAAACTCTTAAAGTAATACACTGAACGCAGGGCTCTCATTAGCTACTCACACCAACTAATTACAATGCACACTGACAAATCAATCAATCAAAGCAAAGCGCTCGAACATCACAGGAACAATAAAAATTACTCCTACATGCATACATTTACACGTACGCTAGGGCTTGCTACTATCGGTAAAGTGGTATCGAAATAAAAACTACATAGTTTACCTGATTAAGTAATTGAGTATAAATTAACATTTCATGCTACATATATTCAAAATTCATGTTTTATTTATTTTCATGTCACCTAAAATTTCATAAAATTTTAGTAACTGAATAATATGAAAAAATAATTGAATATAAAATAAAACAGCTTGCACTTGGTTTGAACCGTTGTAGGTTATTATTTATTGGATATATGATACTTGACAACACATAGTATGTATGTAACTTTATTTGTTTTTATATTTTTTTAATTAATTTCACACGTACTTCTGTCAAAGCAGTCGTGGTTTCGGGGCAATTCGCATTCTTAGGGATTATGTAGCTCCAAAGAACAAGATGCCTTTGAGTCGACTTTCTCCGATTCCTAAAAGTTATGAATGCAATTGAAAGCGCAGTAACTATAGTCGGCGTACCATAGTCACTACCGGCAGTATGCGATCGGCAAGGAGGGTAAGCGACGCGCTGCGCTAGACTCAGTAAATATTATCTTGCAGTTAAGATTTCGTCACCAGATTACAAGAAGTTCTCGATTGCCCTCCTCACCGTAGACTATAATAACAAAGATAATAAAGTTTATATTTCATATCATGCATTTTTCGTGTAAAAAATTAAAAGGTATGTACATGACAAACTCTTTTTTTGGGACTGCCCAATCAAAAAGCCTGCGACTTTTATTCAAGGGTTGAAATATCTCTTCCCTAAAATGGGCTGAGCATATTCTGCTATTTTTAAATGGTAGCCAGGTAGTTTTTCCTTAATATTTGGGTCTTTTGGACAACTGAAAGCAAATGTATGTTTTGTTTTAAAAATATCTTCCACTATACAACAGTCAATTATTATAAGTAGTCTCTTACCAAATAACGCTTGGGATATTGCTTTAAAGTTTATTAACAACATTTAGCAGGCTCGTTAAAGTATCGATTGATATATTACTATAATGTATCGACCACATCACTAACTCGCGGCCGATAGCAGCGGCCGTACTATGCGACGATACGCGCTTTCAGATATCGTTAACGCAATTCTACATTGCGGCATTTGCTTGTTGAGTTGTAAACAATTTTATAACATTAGGAGCAATGGATTTCGATAATGAATATGCTATACTTTTGTCACCGTTTGAACATTTTCAACGGCTCTGTTAACTTCGTTTGGAATTATGATGGATTTTAAATAATAACATGTGAATTCTTGTATTTACATGTCAAATGATATTCCATTTATGCTATAGTTCACCTTATCACTTTTGTTCTTGCACGTAATGACAGCACAACTTGGCATTTGGTGGTAATTACACGATGTTTGCACGACCGTGGACAAAGTGCGACTGGCGCGCCGATATTTACGATTTTAACTAACAAGTTCTCTGGAACTCGTTGCTGCGACACGTGTCACGCCTCCTCGACACATCCCCTCCCTTCCTAAATCCGTGGGTGTTACTATGTAACAATCTTAACACTAGGGTGAGTCCTTTTTTTTTTTTGTTTTATATTGTACATGTTTTGTTATATATATTTTTCTTATATCTAGTTTGTTAGCAGCCGACATTTACATTAAATTTATATTTACAGTACATCTACAGTCTACATCCTAGGTTGAAGGGCCGGCCACTGGTTCCGGCGTTGCCCTTGATGTTTGTATGTGAGCCTCTACAACCCTTTCGTCCCGGTTTTTTATGGCCATTTTTAGGTTGTACTCGCTTATTGCTTTTCCATTTGCCTCCGTTGCCCGCCTCAAGAATCTGCCAATGGCGTCCGAGCTGTCGTCCGTGTAATAAGTGCAGTGCTTTGAGTGTCGTGACACTGCTACTACTGCGTGTGATACACTGTCTCGGAGCTTGGTGACTGTTTCTCTCATCTGTACTATGATTACCGTCTCGCAAGTCAAACCCTGCGCTTCGTGTACTGTCAAGGTGGAGGACCCTGTACCAGACCCATATCCCCTGCCGACAAGTGAAGCTTTTTCCTCCTGTGTCAGCACAAGAAATAGGGTATTCTGGAGGTCTGTTGGAATGTTTGCACCTGTGTAACGTTCTAGCGTGGAGTGTTGAAGATGTTTCAGCCAGTCCTTTGTGTTTCGCTTTCATTTAATTTAACAAAGCCGCCTGTGCAGCTGAACGCAGCCATATATCGACCTGACATTGTTCCCTTTATAATTTGAGAAGTGTCGTTGTCGTATATGGCCGCCTCCGCCTCTGCAAGTCTAACGTTCAACAATCCCTCGTTTTCCCAGCGATATGCTTGCATGATGTCTTTGCAAGTGGCCAGATTTACATCACGTGTGGCCTTTTCAATCGCCAAGAATTCAAGGAATGCATTTATAGCGTAGTCTATGGGGTTTGTCGTTGGAATGTAGCTGGGCGGACTGACCTGCCACCTGTCGGCTCTTGTGCGTTTTTTCTGAGGCTGAACGGGTTTTTGGCGAGGTCTATTGAAATCTTCAAGGGCTGCTGCTTGTTTATCTGCCCTCCTTGATATTTTGTCCTTTATTCCGTGTACAGCAGCACTGACGACATCCATAAAGGTCTTTGTGCGTCTTGCTCGTTCAGCTTTCTCAGTCGGATTTGCTTTCTGCTTTGCGCTGGATTTAAGGGCTTCCATTTTTTGCTGAAGGCGCTCAGACCCAGTTTCGGTAATCGAATGCGGCTGGAGGATTCCCGTGGTGTTTATGGGTGAAGTCACAGCGGGTGCTTTGAGGAAACTAAGGTCTTGCCCTCTATCCTCGTATGCTATTACTTCGTGATATTTCGAGGCTTTTATGCACCCTATGTGATCTGCGACCTCTCCTCTTTGGTATCCGATTACCATTGCGTCTATGCTGATTTTTTGTGGTGTTGTGCTAGCGCCTTCATCAGCCGATCCAAGTTTCGAGAGCACTATATTCGCCATAGCAAAAGGAGTTCTCTTGCCCCAATCGATAAGTACAATTGTTTTGTTTCGTGATCGCACTAATCGACACTGGCAACCGGCTAAGGTCATCTCCGCTAACTCATTGTACTTCTTGCGTTTAATGGTGGTTTTTGTAGTGCTCCCATTTAGCGGTGCGGCCAATCCAGGTGAGATTACAACGCGGTTTTTAATATTTGCGTTGCAGTAACTGATTCCGAGTCGTTCGCTGCTATTATCCATGAAGAGGGCCAGCCCGCGAACCTTAATTCTTGGCTCGCCTCTCTCCGCGAACTCCAACAGTTGTTCTAGTGAGGTTCGCTGTGGGGAGGCTTGCTGCTCAACGGGCCCGCGGTTTGTAGCCCCAGAGATGGATTGGATCATGTTAGGTCAGCTCGGTTCAAGTGTGTTATGCCTTTTTGCTGCAGATTTGAATACTTTTTCAGCGTAGCTCAGGAAGTGCGGTCTACTTTCTGGATCTGCCATGATGGTCTGCAGATTTTGCATTGTAAGTCTAGTGTCCCCATGGGGCATTATAATTATACTAGCTTTCCGGGCGCGGCTCCGCCCGCGCGTATGTCGGTTATCGCGCAAAAATATTAACCTCTTTTTGCGCAGTGGGATAAAAACTATCCTATGTTTTTTCCCGGGTCTCAAACTATTTCCATACCAAATTTCATTCAAATCGGTCCAGTAGTTTTGGCGTGAAAGCGTAACAGACAGACAAGAGTTACTTTCGCATTTATAATGTTAGTACTGATGTCGAGACTTAGTTCAGTAAACCTAAATTTTTTTCTCATAAAGTAAAGGAAGTCGGTAACATGATAGTTCAAAAGTACCTATTATCACAATATTGTGCGCATGATACCGACTTCGACAAGTCATGTCACACATTTGAGTGTTAAGGTCGGTTCCATTTTTGGGTAAAAAAAAAACCACCCTTTTTAGTCACCTTTGTTACTTACGCGATCAATGACTATATCATCAAGATAGGAAAACACTTTTCAGTTATTGGAGTGTAATTCAAAAACGGCTTGACCGATTTTGATGAAATTTGAATGGTCCACACGGGAAGTATCAGAATTCAAATAAAAAAAGAAGTATCAAAATCACTTCACCCCATCGAAAGTTCTGAGGTAACAAACATAAAAAACCAGTCGAATTGAGAAACTCCTCCTTTTTTTGGAGTCGGTTATAAAGAGAACTCGACATATTACGTGCACCCTTCAAGTTTACGCCATACGTAATCATTAACATTATTCTGATGAGGCTGTTCTCTAATATTCAAATTTTATAGATCATCTCAATAACCGGTAACTTATGGCTACATTTTGTGTACATATTTAAGGTGAAGTGAGTCTAAACAAGGCAAATATTTAACATGTTTTTTTTTACACTGGACTGGGTAGCACTTGACCACTATGTCACCTGATGTTAAGTGATGATCCGGTCGATGATGGAGCGCGCTTACCCAGGAGATACCTGTTCACTCGCGTTTTGAAGTTCCCTGGCGCTTCGTATAATGAACGAAGAAGCAAATCGCTTTGTTCGGGTAAATGGAATATCTACTAGAACTAGTTTTAGAAGGAGTGTACAGCCTTACAGATATGATTAAAATAAATTTATTATTCTAGAGGATATGCTTAATACTGTGCAATATAAATAATAATAAATACTCTGAACAGAAAAATATCACGAAAATACCGCTCGATTATGTATGTACAAATTCCATTTGTACGAGATAGTATATCGTCTAATACGTAGTATATCGTTAGCGTACAAAATTGTATTTCTAATTATGTAGGATCCATGTACCTACTTGAAATTTTTTTCAGTTATTAAAAGTTCACTTTTCTGTGAATTTATTCAAAATCAATACGCTGACGGTATTCAAATTTTGCGTAGTTCTTCACTATTACAATTCGAGGAATTTTCGTTTTTCGATTTTCGAGGTTCGAGCGACACTAAAGTGTCGCTCGAAACACGACAACCAAAATTTAATTAGCGGTACGAAGTTCGTTGTTTTGATATAGACTATGATCGCACCGCATCGTTCATATAATAGCGCATAAGAACGCTGTTATGCCTCAGTTTTAAGTCTTAGAGAGAGAAATTAAAGAAAATTTTCACATGGTAAGAGTCTGAGAGTCCTAGTTATGGATCAGCGAGAGGTATCGCTACTGTTCTAGAAAATACAGGTTAGATATTTATTATAGTTTGGTTCATTTTCGTTAATTTCTTTGTTTTCCATAGGGATTTATATCCTTATTAGTATTTGTATTCCTTCTGCATATTTAGAACTCGACTTAGACTACTTATAAGCAAACAAATAAATTATAATTTCATATTTTGGAAAATGTACAAACCATACGAATCCGATTTAAACAAAATGTTATTCAGAATCTACACAAGACAATGTATGCAAGTCTATGCTACGAAGGAAGTTTAAACAAAAGTAAGCCCATACGTGTTCTGCGGATGTCTTTCTTTCGGACCTGGAGGTCTACTCCCAAAAACGAAGTTCGAAGTTTCGTTGGACGGATCGCACCTTTTCTTACCACGAAACACTTTCGGATCCGAACTTCGATCCGTACTTCGTGAATTGACATATTGCCCGTATTTGACCCTACTCCCAAATGTTATTTGACATTTATTACTTCGTATTTAGACAGTAAGTTGATTATGGATGAATGATAATCTCATGATAGATACGCCCTACTGTTTACGTCTGTCGCATAGTTATGGTTTGCTGAGAAACTACTTAGCCTCAACAAAACTTGCTTGATTCCGTTTTTACACATGTTAGCTTACAATTAAGAAACTATGTTCCTAGTTTAAATGAGTATGTACACTCAGTATGATTTTTCATAGGATATTTTCTACAAATGACCATTTTATACACATTGTAAATATTATCCCTCATTTGCAGCAGACATCGTAAAAATGAAATTAACTTATTTCCTACTCGTATAATGGTGAAGCGCTTACTGGTGGAAGAAAAAGTTATGGAGTTGGAACATGAATGTATATAGGTACAAGAGTCGCCGTTACAATACATTAAATCATTCTTGTGTTTTCAAGAATATGTTTACGCGTTATGTACGCGTTGCATGGTTGTACATAAAAAGCACCGCGAGAAATAGGTACTTCAAAAAAGAAGAAGCCCCAATTATGGGACTGCCTCTTCAGAAAATAAAAACATTCTGATGAACAGTGTATTGAACATATGGGCTTATCTACTAATGTAAGTCCATGGTTGCATTCTCGTTGTCATATTCAAAGTAGAATTTACTAAGGAGTTTATAGTGTAACGCATCATTTAATTAGGTTCTTTGTTTGTCGACGACACAACCATTACTCTGAAAAACATTTGTTTACTAAGAAAATAAATTGTAGAATACATTCAATTCTACATACACATAGATGAATATATAGTTCATTAATTATCCAAACATTCTTCTTCTCAAATTCTTTTTGGTTTTTGATATATTTACCAGTTGTTACATGTCTACCTTAAAGAAGCTACTCAAAAATTTCAATATCACTTGACTATAATATTTGTCTATGAATTCGAAACGAAGACCGTCCGTACAAGTCGCATCCGAAGTTATTTGGTGGTAGGGTATAACTTCGATGTTCGTCGTTACTTCGTTCCGAAACGAAGCTTCGAACTTCGTTTTTGGGAGTAGACCTCCTGAAGTTCGATACTTCGACGAATTAGAATAGGGTAGTACTGTTTCGCTCTATGGCATGTTAAACGAGATCTCTCCGTCCTACGCACTCAGTCTGATATTTTTGAAAGACAGTCCTTTAAAAATGTCGTCTTAAGAAACTAGTTTCAAGTTAGGGTTATTTTATGCAGCGAATTCTTATTGCTTATTATATTAAAGTCAACATATGGAATATAATTACTATAAGGCAAACAAGTTATATTAGCTATAACTACTGAAGTCAATAAGATTCTACTATTTATTTTTATACAGTAGGAAAGTATCTACTAGAGATGTTATAATGAAAAATACCTTAAAAAAACCACAGATAAGTACATAACAATATTCACTTCAGTATCAAAATGAACGTTTTTAAAGTGTCGTACCTAAAGGGCTAATGGAGCCCTATTAATGAGACTCCAATGTCTGTTTGTCTGTCCGTCCGTCCGTGTCACGGGTCTCTAGCTCGTTAATAATACGAGTAACAAACTAGAAGTTTAGGTATTTTCTATAGACCGTTAAAGAAAGAAAGAAAGATATAATTAAAGTATTTTTCATGTAGTACTCCATAATTATTTAAATGAAGGTCGCCAAGAAAAAACCTTTTTCGTTCGCGCAGGGTGTCGTTGTCTAGCTCTCATTGATTAGATTACAATATTATTTTTTACCAAAAACTAAATAAATGGGTGTGCCGACAAAGGTGTAAATGTTAGATCTTTATTTTGTTATTATGTTATTATTTTGTTATTATGATGATTCTCTATTTAATCAGGAAATACTGAAAACTTTTTAATATATTTTATTTATTTATTTATTGAAATAAAAACGACACAGGTTCAATTACATTTATCTCACAATACAGAACACAAAAAAGGTAATATACTACAAATTTATTATGTCCATCAACATTATTATTGAATTTTTAAATTCATAATCTGTTTACTATGTCATTTTAATATTTTTATGTTTGCAATAACGCTTGCGGATAACATAACAAAATTACAAATTTATGAGAGGAAAAAATGTATCCCGCACATGACTTAAAACTTTTTCCTCCCGTAAATTTGTAATTTTGAAATACTGAAAACTCTGACTTGTAATGAAGTTTCAAAACTATGATCAAACTAGTAAACATACATTTACAGGTTGTTGGAATTCACAACCCTAAGAGAAACCTAAGAGACAAACCCGACTCGCTATTGGCCTGTTTTTAATTTGAAGCGAAGCATCCGCTCGTCACTCATAAAATTAGTACCCGAGCTCAGTAAAAGCTAAACCTTTTGCTCAACTCAACCTGAACTTCTACTGTCGTCTGAATAAAATAGTAATTAGTGATATTAGGGGCCAAAGTAATGTTTTGTAGCTTGAGGGCGTTATTTTGAATTCTGAGCGAAGCGAAGGATTCTTAAGTAAAATAGTAAGCGTAGCGAGGAATTCAATTGATGTGTTCATGTGCTCTCAATTCATAATAACGCCGTAGGGCCTCTACACGCCCTCTACTATAAGTGTAACACATAGCACTATTGTGACTAGATGGCCATTTATATACTATAATATGTCCCTAACTAGAAAAGGTTTGCGGTTACGTATTTACGTATGCTCAATGTCAAAATAATTTATTCAATTTAGGCGACTTCAACGCTCTTATGAAGGTTAATTACAAATTTTATGCCTGATAGGTTAGCCTTTCACCTAATGGTAAGTGATGATTTTGAAGCCATGATGGCTCAGTGGCATTGGCTATGGACTGCCGCGCAGCAGGTCCATGGTTCAAATCGCCGCCGCCGGCTTGAGCTTCACTGCATAGTGGAAGGGCATTTTGCGACTGCCCGCCTGGCTAGCGATCACCCTCAAGCAGAAAAACTGTCGCCAAGCACCTAACCGTGTGTTCCGGCAGTAGTCCTTGAGAACCAGTGAAATTACAGGCACATGAGACTTAACACTATGTCTCAAAGTGACGGGCGCAGTGACATATACTTGAAGCCTGGGAGAGTTCACAGGATGCTATTGCCGTATTCTGTGACCTTTCTAAGGCATTTGACTGTGTAGAGCACCGCACTCTGATTCGAAAACTTTCACATTATGGTATTCGTGGAAAAGCTCTGGATCTTATAAAGTCATATCTGTCAGACAGGCTACAGAAGGTTAGAATAAATGGCAATACTTCTTCCGGGTCTTTGGTAAGAATAGGCGTACCGCAAGGATCAATTTTAGGACCTTTTCTGTTTCTAGCATATATAAATGATCTGCCTTGCATGGTTAAAAATTTCTGCGATATAGTTTTATTCGCAGATGATACCTCCCTAATTTTTAAAGTAGATAGGAGGGATAGTGAACTTATTCATGTAAATAATGTGTTATCTATGATCTCTAAGTGGTTCGCGGCTAATAATCTTCTCTTAAATTCAAAAAAGACCAAATGTTTAAAGTTTTCTTTACCAAATGTTACTTATGTTGAACCAAACATTAAGCTTGGCCTAGAAAAACTCTCTTTTGACAATGCGACAGTCTTCCTGGGAATTAAAATGGATTCAACTTTACAGTGGAATCCACATATACATGATCTATCTGGAAGACTTAGTTCTGCTGCATATGCAGTTCGTAAGATAAGACAGCTAACAGACGTAGCTACTGCTAGGCTCGTTTATTTCGCGTACTTCCACAGTATTATGTCTTATGGTATATTGCTGTGGGGAGCTGCTGCTGAGATAGAGACAATCTTTATCTTACAAAAGCGTGCAATTCGAGCCATATATGAAATGGATCCTAGGGAATCCCTGAGAGATATTTTTAAAGAAATTGATATTTTAACTTTACCAAGTCTGTATATATTTGAAAATATTATGTATGTTCGTAAAAATTTGAGCAAATTTAAATCAAACAGTGACACTCACGATTACAACACTAGGAATAAAGATAAAATAGCGGTGCCAGGTTTTAGATTAGCAAAGACAAATAAAAGATCCTTCTTAGGAAATTGTGTGCGGTTTTATAATAAATTGCCCAAACATATTACAACGCTCACAGAAAGAAAATTCAAGTTGCATGTGAAGAATATTTTGATAAAGAAATCTTACTACACAGTTTGTGATTACTTAAACGACAAAAATGCTTGGACTGGTTCGCCTCTGCCAAGCTAGCGACTAACACCTACGTAATGTAAATTAAGTATTGTAATAATTTTACTATACAGGGTTACTGGTAACTTACGCATAACCTCTTAAGGGTAATTTCAGTACATCACAAGGAACAAGTTTAGCTCAAAAATTTTTCTGAAAACTTAATAAAAAAAATCATTAAGATTTTCTTGTACTCTCTAACACATTTTGGATCTGTTTCGTAACGTAACAAAAGATATAGCAAAAACGGAGCGTGTGCCGCTACGTAACTTAGAGAGCTACGTACGTAGACACGCACACACGTACACGCACACCCGTAGTCAACCAAGCCACAGCGAAGCCTACGCGGTAACTCCACGGTACCTACCTACATCATACATACTGTCCACCGGATGTTTCTTATTACGTGTATGTACACTGGGTCTACCATCCCTTTATACTTAATTAGTAAATTAAATAGCGACAAACCCATAAAATAAATATGAAGTACCTACGTTGCTGGACAAAGTCACATACATATTCACTAGGACTTGTACACGTGCACATTAGCGATGCAGTGTATGTAGTAGCCAGCAGGTAGATAAGTGCAAGGCGCATGGACAATGACGCGACACGACAACGACGGAGATGAGCGCCTCGTGGCGGGGCAGCGCGGTGGCGCGGCGCGGCACAGCGATCTCCTGCGCACGTAACCCATACAATACCTATTAGTACTCGTGGCACCCAACTTTCATTTGTTATTTGGTTCAGTCACATAAGAAGTCAGTAACTACAATAAAGTTGGTACACACTACACACACATACGTCTTCTTGATAAGAATCCTAACGCCTAGTGATTGCGTCGCTAAACTCTAAAAGGGTTCAGGGCACATAAAATTACCGTGATTTTAAATGGTGTAGTAATGTGTGTGTATTGAAGCAATGATGACCGAGTGGTAATAGCCATAACTTGCAATGTCTCAGGTCCCTGGTTCGATCACCACCGCCGCGCCACCGGCTTGAGCAACACCGCACGGTGGAAGGGCACCTTTTTTGCATTAGCCCGCCTAGCTACCAGCCTCAAGTAGAAAATCTGTCGCCAAGCACATTAGGTACTTGTGTGTGTTCCTTGAGAGCCAGTAAAAATTACAGGCACATGAGACTATGTCTCACAACTGTATGTCTCAGGGTTACGGGCGCAGTGCAGTTCGTCACTTGAGACAAATTGCGACTGTTATATGCAGAGGTAATAGGAATCCTATCGCCTAGTGATGTCGTTGTTGACCCTAAACAGATTAAAAACTGCATTATTTTAATCAAGGTGGTAGTACCCACCCAGACGTGTACCTGATGGGAATCCTACCAAGTAAGGGTTGCGTTATTAAACCCTAATTGTCAACACAACTTTTATTTAACATTATAACATCTTAAGAGTTACCTACAGTTTCGGCTCGTTTACGTTAACGGTTACAACCTAAATTAAAATAACGTCAATAAAGGCAGTAAGTAGTACCAACCTATACGTCTGTCTATTAGATATTCTACAGCATAATGATGGCGTTGTTAAACGACAGATTTCCTCACAATCAGAAAATCTGTTGCTAACGACCGAAATTGTTGTTGCCGAACACGATCTTGGATAAAAGTGGCTGTGTTGCTAGCGGCACTACACGGCTTGGTGATGTAGGCATGTTCGGGAATATCCTCAGTATTCTGTCCTCTGTGGCGGCAGGTTTCAGGCACATATCATCACACCACATCTCACTGTCACTCGAACTAATACTCGAAATTAAGCACCTACTGAAATTACATCGTCTTATTATTTGCGAAATCGTGAATAACTATGCCCCGACGCATCTCAATTCGTACCTAACTCGCGAGCGCGACTGACTGATCGATTGCCGCTGTCACGCCGAGAGCAGGCCAGGCGCGCGGCTAAGATATAAAACGGGTGGGATTTCCCGGACCAAAAGACGCGCCGCCGCTATTATTTTGACTTTGATCTTCCTTTCACATGCCGCCGCCGCCGCGCCATCGGCACGCGCGGGGCGGCGCGGGCGGCGCCTTTTACCACTTAACCGGCGGATTTTATTAAATAAATATCTGTGAAATTCGACTTTACCAGCAGAGTAGACTGATAAGACCTTACAACATTGTTTTTTGGAGTTTTTCTTTAAAATACAGTAAATAGTAGCAATAGGTACCGTAGAATTAATTATAATACTAACTTAGTAATACCACGGCGCGGCATGCGGCACGCAGATCAAAGTCAAAAGTTTAGGTGGCAGCTGCCACGCGCCGCCCGACTCTCGAAGCCGGCGGCACAGAATATTCATTTTATTGTAGTACCACCGCCTTTACTGACTTTTTACTCACTGGAATGGATTCTTATCAGGTACACATCTGTCATCGATAGATGTCTGGCTAGGTAGGTACCTACTACACCATCTTTAGTGAAAATACTGATATTTAGTCTGTTTTTGGACCCGTTTGAGGTTCAACAACCCGATCACTAGGCGTTAGGATTCTTATCAGGCAGACGTCTTTATCGTTAGGTAGGCACTTAATTTACCTAGGCCTTTATTGAATAAAACCCTTCGATTTATGTATGTGAAATGATAGATATCTAGATACTTACCTACTTAGGACTTAGGTAGGTACTGTTAAAGTATTTTTAGATTAGAGATAAACAGCGTGAACAATAGGCTGTAAGATTTAAACCAATAATAGGTAGGTAGGTACCTACCTACGTATAGTTTTGTAAAAACATAAAAGTCAAACATAATATTACGATGGATACCTACCTATGTTGTTTATATCATATGTTCTAGCATAAGCAAAGAAGCAATAATTACTTTTTTAATGTAGACATTCCTAAGCCTGGTTAAGCATGAAGTTCTTATAGGTATTAGGTTCACAAGCTTTCTGTATCAGTTACCATTAAAATCTCTTTGTCAGTTACAGACACGTAACACTGGCATAATTTGTGATACCTACCTACCTACGTATAGTTTTGTAAAAACATAAAAGTCAAACATAATATTACGATGGATACCTACCTATGTTGTTCATATCATATGTTCTAGCATAAGCAAAGAAGTAATAATTACTTTTTTAATGTAGACATTCCTAAGCCTGGTTAAGCATGAAGTTCTTATAGGTATTAGGTTCACAAGCTTTCTGTATCAGTTACCATTAAAATCTCTTTGTCAGTTACAGACACGTAACACTGGCATAATTTGTGATACCTACCTACCTACGTATAGTTTTGTAAAAACATAAAAGTCAAACATAATATTACGATGGATACCTACCTATGTTGTTCATATCATATGTTCTAGCATAAGCAAAGAAGTAATAATTACTTTTTTAATGTAGACATTCCTAAGCCTAGTTTAGTATGAAGTTCTTATAGGTATTAGGTTCACAAGCTTTCTGTATCAGTTACCATTAAAATCTCTTTGTCAGTTACAGACACGTAACACTGGCTTAATCTGTGACTACCTCATAGTACCTACCTACGAGGTACGAAAATACGAGGCAGTCACAGTTTAAGACAGAGTTTGGCACGCGGCACGTGTTTGATGTGTCGGTGTCGCTATTTAGAAGAATTAGCAGAGAAAGGGGACGGTCACTTGTCCTTTGAGCTAGTTAAGCAAGCCGAGCCGACACTCGACAGTCGCGAATTTCGCCGCGCGCGCGCCGGTTGTGACGTGACATAATAATGTGACGTATCGCGACCGATGCACATGGCATATCGATATACCTACCTACCAATATTGAATACACCGAAATGGTGCGTGTTTATGCTAGGTGTGGAGACAACGTGTCTGAAGCTTGCCGTGAGTTTGTGTTTGTGTGTGTGTGTTTGTGTTAGTGTTACGGTACTCACGACGCAATCCTACATTTCTTCGAGGCTTACCCCGCAGCGAACACAAATGATGCAGCTCAACGCTTCGATGTGTCTCAATTGTTCGCATGGACAGTGAAGGAAAATATCCGTTCCACCTTCATCGCGTCACATTCTGCAACATGCTGCTTGCCGAGAGGCCGACTGTGTTGTGGACCGATGAGGCTACTTTTGGGAGAGTGGGACTGTTTAATACTAGAAACGAACATTTGTGGTGTCACGAAAACCCCCATGAACCCGTACTCTCCTGGGTTCAAGAACAATTGTATTTCAGATGTGGACTGTGTGTGGGTTGTACCGGTGATTATTTTGAACAATTTGCACGTGATAGACTTCGTCACCCCCGGGAATTGAGTTTGAGGGGTGATAATTTGTAAAATGGTATGTAAATATTTTGTAAATAGTTCAATGATTGTAAATAAGAATGATTCCACTCTTTAAATACGCCTACATAAAAAAATAATCTACTTTTTATTGTTTTGCCGGTTTTATTTATAATATTTAAATAATCTAAAATTAATTTCTTTGAACTTAGGTTTAAGTTTGAAGCGTTCGTAGCGTAGGTACTAACTTAGTCGTTCTTAACCGATCAACTATGTTAAGCAACGTCCGCTGCGGTCATGAGTTGGATGGGTGACCCCTAGTGGCATTTTTATAGATTAAAAAACGTGGGAAGTTTTTGTGTACCCTAAAAGTACGCAATCGTGCCTGAATGCTACTTACGCGACAGGTAGACAATTAGACATCACATGTGCGACCGCGCGCCTCCTTTGATGCTATTTGTTGCTGAATTACTTGTACCTAATAGATTGTTTGTATTTTTATCAACTTTTATTTTTTAATCTAGCCAGTAAAGTATGAAGGGATTGTGGACTCAGTGTACATGTAATAAGAAACATCCGGTGGACGGTAAATGTAAGTATGGTGTAGGTAGGTAGGCAGAAAGATATCCATACCGCATATGGAGATGCCGCGTAGATCGCGCTGTGTTACAGAATAACTAATAGTATCTACGGTGCGTCTTGGTTGACTACGCTTACGTGTGTGCGTGTAGCTACGTTCGTAGCTCTCTGAGTAACGTAGCCACACGTGCTCCGTTGTTGCTTTAACATTTGCGACGCTATAGATTTAAAATTTATTAGAGAGTATAAGAAAATCTTGATGATTTTTTAAATTGAGTTTTCAGAAAAAAAAAATATCAAAACTTGTTCCTTGTGATGTACTGATATTGCTCTTAAGAGGTTTTGCGTAAGTTACCAGTAACCCTGTATAGTATGTACTTAACACATTTTTAAAAAACGTTTAAAAGAATGGCCCCGAGTTTCTTGCCCGTTCTTCTCGCAGTGGCTCTATATTTTTTGTTTGCTGAACGTGGCAGTACAATGTAGTATATTTCAATATTAAAATTTGTAATTGACCTTCATAAGAGCGTCGTAGACGCCTAAATTGAATGAATGATTTTGACGAAATGCATCTGTTATTGGCAGAGGTTATCCGCTTAAAATCAGGTGGGCCTCGAGCTTGACCCGCCACAATAACATTAAAAAAAATGTGGTCTAAGATGTTGTTCAGGCTAGCCAAGAATATTGAAATATACTAAATTGTTCTGACACATTCAGCAAAACCAATAGTACAGTTAGTAGTTACACAACACACAAAGTAACAACAGTGATCTTCATATCCTTATCTCACCGGCGACAAACTCTCACTGGTACAATGTCTTTTACTAACTACACATATCTTGTATTGGATTTGGCTGACATGCACACACGTCGCATAAGTCTCTACTTCGGTTTTCAGACCCGCCACTAATCTTAGAAAAACACAGTTGGTAGTATACCCGTCACCTTTTTGTGAGAGTGGTGAAATCTACGAGTATGATCCTCAAATATAAAATCTATCGCCAAGCACGGTGTGTTCCGGCAGTTGTCCTTCAGAGCCAGTTCCCATTCTAGGTGAAGCCTGTTTATCACCTTCAACTGAACCCTCACTTACCGTCAAGTGCGATTATGGCCAAAGATAATATACCTTCAACATAATAATGCCTTTTTTATTTTCTTCTAAATATGATTACAAGCACTATCGCGTGCTAAGCGAAAATCATATCAAACAAATTATTCTACCCCCCTTGGGCATAAAATTTTGTACTCCAATAATTTGTTTGATATAAAGTCCTGCTATACGCTAGTAGTGACATGATTGCAGTAACATGGCAAAATGCTGGGAAAAAATGTGATGATTCAGAGATTTTTTTATCCTAAGTCGCCCTTCATGATTATATTGATTATGCAATGGGTGCACACGTATATATAGCATAATAGGCATGAGGCAGTACTTATCTAGATGTGACTTCAGATTCTTGGGTCGAGAACAGTTAAGGCTCAAAAGCATGGATATGTATACTGTATGGTGAATGAGGACTAGATATGATATAATTTTAATGAATGAAATACCGAGAGGAATCATACAGCAGTTTGAGAGCCCTGCACGTTGACCTCCCTCATGGCTTGCAGCTGGCATTTGATCAGCTCCGTGGGACACAGGGTGAACGATGAGAAGAACGCGGCGAGGAAACCGGCGGACGCGTTGCCCATCGTTGAAAGTTGCTCCACTTTCTGCATAGTAAGAAATAAACGCAATGCACTCTTTATGATTTTATCATTAACAAAATTATTCACACTTGTATGGAAGTTTGATGAAAAAAGGTAGTTTATAATTTACTAGCTTTCCGGGCGCGGCTCCGCACGCGCCTATGTCGGTTATCGCGCAAAAACATTAACCTCTTTTTGCGCAGTTGGATAAAAACTATCCTATGTTTTTTCCCGGGTCTCAAACTATCTCCATACCAAATTTCATTCAAATCGGTCCAGTAGTTTTGGCGTGAAAGCGTAACAGACAGACAGACAGACAGAGTTACTTTCGCATTTATAATATTAGTACTGATAGTATATAGTATAATATAGTATATGTATATAGTACTGATACGGTACAATGTGTATTACTGTGGCAAAAAACATGTATTTATAATAGTGTTTAAATAGGTTTTAAGACCTATGGCCTGCTCGATGCCCGGTTTTCATAGTATAACCTCCTCCAGTTGGATAATAAGGGCGCAGAGACAAAGAGAGATAAGCCCTGTATTGTGTAAAATATTGTTATACATCGATGTGTATGGAGTGCTCATCTTGCACTCTTTTTCTTTTCTACTAATTTATTATTTTTTTCTTCCTTGACTTCCAATTAGATATGAAAAATTCTTAGGCTTCCGATTCCGAGACATTTATGTAAGACAGTTATAAGACCAGTCTAATATTAGCGTTGGCTAAGCCATTCTTTAAATTTCGTATTCAGATATGTTGTCAGAACCTACTTAAGCTTATTTATGGCACAGATTTTACTAGAGGAACTTTAACAGGTTTTTGTTCAACTGTTCAACCTGACATAATATGGAAACGACAAGAACAACAATATATATATAATAATAAACTTATATTAATTGGAATGAGACAAAAATATTTCATATTTAAACCTATTTTCATGTAGCAACATCGTTTTTTGTATAACAACCATTTCTTCAACGTTTTCCATAGCGATATTTTTGATCATAACCCACCACTCCTCTACTTCTCTTGAAACTCAGCCTTAATTAGTGTGCCAAAAACTGTATGACCACTAAAAGGGGTATGAGGGTGGATATGGCACAGAGATTCGTGTCTAAATAACGCGCCGTTAACTACCTATATAAATAACCCATTAATACAAATTATCAGCAAAGCCTACACTATTTGTTTAATTTTGATTGCCGTTGATGTTGTTTTCATTTCAAAGCAAGTCAAACAATATGCTTAGTTGAGCAATTTTATATTAAATATTTTTTTCTTGTGAGTAGTGCCATTTCTACTGAGGTGGTGATAATAGGGTTACCTAATAAGAATAAATATCTAATATATGAAATGAGACTTAATATGAGAACAACCAAAGTTTTATATAGAATATAAATTATGAACGAAACTTGAACAGGTTTTCTGTGTCTGCTGTGAACAACTTTTTGAAAATATTGGTATCAAAGCGATAGGTCTATAACATTAATCATTTATTATTTGAAATAGTGAAATGACAATAGAGGTTTGTAATTTATCAGGAAATGTACCTCTATCAATGTAAGTAATAAAATGTAACGAAGTGCAGGATATGGGGAGCAACGTTTTATAATGTAATCCAAGATAATGGCAATGTTTCGCTTTTGTGGGTAGAAAACGATGGCATGCTTGGTTTCCATATAAGTGGAGCGACAGGCGTTATCTATTTCAATTTATGTCTGTGCTCTGTACACTATATTTATTTTTACAGGATACTCGTCTAAACTAATATAAAAAAGAGGAAAGATTTGATTGTTTCTTTGCATTGAATAGGCTCTGAAACCTATGGACTGATTTGAAAAATTCTTTCACCATGGAGTCCAACATTATCCCTAATGAACACAGGCTCTAGAAAATTTTCAAAAAAGTTTGGGATCCGTATGAAAAATTCGATAAAGTAACCCAAAATGCGCAAAAATTTAAAAAAAATGTTATATGGCGTTGCGGAAATTATTGAAAATACTAACATTTATAGAAGACATCAATATCTATAAAAAAGTCCGCAATATACATCTAACTATTACAGTTATGTCACAATAACTACTTTTTTAGGTTTAAATATAATTTTTTTAAATACCCGTGCGAAGCCGGGGCGGACCGCTAGTAAACTGTTATTTCATCGATAGATAGAACGACATTAGATCTTTATATACAGTAAAGATCTAAAAGGCAGTGTGACCAGATTTAGCAGACTTCTGCGATTTTAGCATAATTTGATCTCCAATTTAGGATCTAGCAGATTGTGTCGCAGATCTCAAAATATAGCAGATTTTGGCAGAATTTTATATAATATACGCAGAAGTTCAGCAAGATAGAGAAGAATTAGCAATTTAGGTAGTGGTGCTAGAAATATTTAAAAATTTTACAATTCATAAATAATGTACGAAAGATTTCTTCTTACTGTTCTGGCAGTTTTCCTTTAAATACAGTTTAGGCAAATTCTCAGAATTTTGGATCGCACTTTGCGTTGAACTAAAATCTGGTCTTCCACTTAATGACACTTAACGACAAGTGCTATTTCTTGACCCACAAAACGTTGTGCACAAAGATTTTATAAGTTTCTCATTTTCTAAATCTGGTATACAAATCTAACATACAAGCAATTTATTCCGAAAATATTGACCTTAAATTCGATAAAGTAGTGGCAGATCTTGTAGAATCGGGAGAAGTTCTGCTGACCTCACACTAATGACCACTAAATTATAACTTACCTGCGGGACAAATTAAAAAAATCAACATGTTGCTGTAATTCTACATGTAGATGCAAGAAAATAACAGGGTGGATGAATTTTTAATTAAATTTGTTTTGATTTTTTTTACGCCGTCAAAAAAATATAAAAGACTCTCAAAGTTCGATGGTTCTGTATATTAAAATCGACACCACAGAAAATTAGAAGTACATATGTACCATATAGAGTTATTGTTAATTCGTGTTACTCAATCATAAATATATTAGAAAATATTTGTTATTTTTGTACATATCATTCATTTAATTGGGACATAATTCAGTAGCAATGTTTTGGCATCAATCAAAAATAAACTTAGCAGACTTTAGCAGAATCAATAATAAACTTAGCAGACTTTAGCAGAATTTAGGAGAGCAGCTAGCATAATGTCCAATTTAAATCTGGTCACACTGCTAAAAGGAATAAATCTATTAGTTTTTGTACCTCAGTTCCAGTAACACGGCATACGAATTTCTGGCAATACCCATACGCTGCGAACAGCACCGAGTTCTCAGCAACATTGGCCATGATCGCAGGAGTGGTCCCGGCGTACAGGCCCCGGATCACGCCGTCATTTCGCAGCGTCTGCTTGAGACAGTTGAACATCCCTTTGTACAAGTGTGGAAATGTCTGCATCTTCACTTTTACTGTGTCTAGCGGCTGGCCGACGTACACTACGGCAATGCCACCTAAGACAAACGTAATGATATTAGTGTATGTAACATGTTTTCTTGCATAACATCGTATTTGTAAGATACCTGGCAGTGAGACGATGACACTATTGTGGTCAATATTAACGAAAGACATAAAAACGGGTCAATTAATCCAGATGCTTGTATGTTTTTAGGGTTCCGTAAGAAAATGGGACCCTATTACTAAGCCCCGGCTGTCAGTCCGTGCGTGCGTCCAATAAAGGTCTTTGCAACGGTATGTTTTAGTGTGGGAAATTACCTAACAAATAATTATAATAGCATAAACTTTATATAAAAGGGGTTATGTATACAAAAAAATCGTGTTATTTTCATTTATTTTTTCTTTTTGTTCTATCCTAAAAACGGTAAAATAAATGAATAGCTTGGTATGAGTATAGTCCAATTTCTAACGTACAACAACAAATACTTAAAACCAGTCAAGTGCAGTTCAGACTCCCAGTAAAGACCTCAATGTGTATGCAACTTATTGCTTTTTTGGGTCATTCAGTGTTAGTACAGAACTCTCGGTATCGAGACTCAACTCACACTTGACCATTTTTTTCTATTACTGACTGGCTCGCTTTTGACAAATATCTCTACTTTTGATAAGTGATGATGTTTTCAAAGATCTAGGTTTTATCGAATGTCTGTCAAGGGCAGTGTGTGAGTGGTGGGTCTGCTGCAAAACCTACCGCTTGTTAGCAGATTTTTTGCTATAGGCTGGTAGCAGTATCCTAAAAAGCATTGACAGAATGCCCTACTCACAACCGAATATGAATGATCATTGGACCACAGCTCAGCAGTCGATGTATACGGCTATATGCTTCATTCATATGTAAAATAAGCAGACCAAAATGTTTCTTCATGTGCATGATTATAGAGCTAAATACCTGTCAACATTTGTCGTTATCACCTATCAACCACAAATAGTTGTTTTGGTCATATTACTCAAAGGCAAGGCAGCTGAAGACATGCACTATTGATTGATAAGATAGGTTGATGTTTTCTCAGAAATGATGCTCAAATATTAAGCTAAGAGTAAGCCAAACACCCAAGTAGAAACCTTAGAAAAGCTGTTCTTTCTGAGGATTCTTCTAATGAGTTCAATTGATAACTATGCCAATGATGAGAGAACATATTCACCAATTTTTGAAGCGCTCGTAGCGAAGTTTGCTTAGCCATTCTGAATCGATCAGCAAAGTTAAGCAACGTCCGCCGCGGTCAGGAGTTGGATGGGTGACCGCTGGTGACATTACTACTGAGCGCTTCCATGCTTCGGAGGGCACGTTAAGCCGTCGGTCCCGGTTGTTTTCTTAGGATGGCAGTCGTTACAGCATGGTGGTAGGGCACTTTGCGAATGCCCGCCTGGCTAGCTACCACCCTCAAGTTGAAAAATCTGTCGCCAAGCACCTAACGGTGTGTTCCGGCAGCTGTCCTTGAGAGCCAGTATTTCTAGGTTAGCCTGTACAACATCTTCGACCACATCATCACTTACCATCAGGTGAGATAGTGGTCAAAGGCTAACCTAATAGGCATAAAAAAAAATAAAACCATCTATTAAGTAAGTTAGTATGCTATTTTGGAAATTTTTTCCTCAGATTTTACTTGGCTGCTTAGATTACTCAGAAGTTATCATAAATTTAATTTGAGCATTTTATCTGGGAAAACATCAACCTTTATCAACTGTCATTAATTGTCCCGTATGCTAACAAGTGAGTAATATGATCGCCTTACCCATCAACCACACATGTTTACAGTTATTTAGCACTAGAACTATGTTTACAGTTATTTAGCACTAGAACTATGTTTACAGTTATTTAGCACTAAGCCATGAGGTGCAAATTAGCGAAATATTACCCTTACCTAAAGATCCCGCAGTAAAGTCAATGATGCCATTTTTTAAATTTCCTGAACTAGATGAGTGTGCCATTGTAGTCTCTGAAAAAAAAACATTAAATTATCACACCATCAGGAGCAAGTTCGACTCCTACACTTAGGGTTTCTCATACATATAATGCGATGAAATAATTTTTTCACGCGGACGCGAATCTTGCTATGCATAATTGCGAGGTCGCGATATCTGTCAATGGGAAGCGCGGGCGCCGCCGGCTGCCATGTTTTGAATTTGAAATCAGTTCTGCAGGCGTTCGACTCACATTTTTTTCGCGGGGAACGCACGCGGCCTGTGACCCTTTGGGTTTTTGGAAAGAGTAGTCCGTTTTGTGCGTGATTGTGTTTAGTCCGTGAAGTTTGATTTTGGGTGCAGACACTGTATTTCTGGCGCCAGGCGTCATTGTGAATTAGTGTGAAGTTCATAGTGAGTAGGTGAACGACAGGACGGATTCCTGTCTGCGGGCCACTACGTCACCATCGGGATCGAGGGAAGGTTTATACAAATATAATTCCTTTATCTATTTAACTGCAGTTATAGTAAATTAAGGTGTTTTGACATAAGCTCCCTTTGACGGAGCGACTAGCGAGCCATTAAGGGGTAAGTTCCGCCCCATTGTTTACACGCGGACATATATCGGCTGGTGTCTTTCTGTGACCTTCCAGGAACCCAGTCGTGTACGACATCTGTAGTAAAGTTTGGGACTACGGGGATTGCAAAGGGCCACCGCCCATACACAGACTAATAGTGAAAATGTCAATATCAAGGACTTTGTTACATTCATTGAATGTACAAATAACTGTACTTGTTAGTAGTAATGAAAGGAAGATAAAAGAGAGGACTATAAAGATAGGATCTGGTGGGTGTGTATAAATGGATTTTGTTAAGTAGTTCAGGGGAGTCAATGGTGGAGGTAGCAATTTTTGGGAGAAATATTATGTCAGCATAATCACGACGCTTTATCAGAGGAAGAAATTGGTGCCTGGCACAATGTTTTAGGTAATCTTTACCTATAGTAAAGCTCAGAAAATTTAAAAATCTTAGAAAATTCGAAAGTATTTAGAAGATTTAGACAATTTCGATCCTTTCTTATGATATTTAGATAAAGTTTGATCAATATCTGGACTAGGGATAGGATAGGATATTTATACACTAATATAACAATAATTTAATGAATACTTTCCGAAGAAAATCGATCTCTAACCTAAATAACCAACTCCCAGACCGGTCGTACGCAGGTTAAAGTAGATTATAAGCTATGGAACTATTGGTTACAGTGATTTAATTTATATTTAAATCAAATAATTTCATACCCTTGTCGTAAACCTTTTGCCTAAATATGAATTTACTTAAATTGATTATGTGCAAACGTTGAACACTCAATGAACAAACAAATCAAAGATTACGCACAAATCGTGGACACAACACAACACAACACTTCATAATTAATGATAGGAGTGCACGATATATATATCGATATTACAAAAATATCGATATATGAACACGATATATTGTTTCCACCCGATATTATCGAATAACCTAGTAACGATATGTATATCGATACATCAATCGATATTATTCAACCAATACAACACCATAGCTCACTTGAAACATTTGACCAAAACCTGTACATTTTCAAAAGGGATGTTGGCAAAGTTGTTTTTTATGGCAAATTGATCGTAAACGTTGCTAACAACAGTTTAATTTTATCATTATCAACTAACTTTTAACAGTAGAATATAAGAGTATACTACTAATTATGCTGATCATAATGTGTACACCTGTTAATGTAAACATATATCATATGTGTTCTTTTAGTGATTGCATTCTGTTTTGTGTGTCAATATAGATAAATACATAATCAAATACAGATTTATGGTTGGCAACTTGAGTATAAATAAAAAGTAAAACCACGAATTGTGAATAATTAGCCTTCACAGTTACGAAGGTTTTGTTGTAAATAAAACCTTCGTAATGACATTTTTTATGCAAGCCTATTTTTTTATGCTAGGTCTAGAGACAAAAATATTGGGAATTAAAAAAATATAGTTGATTTGTTTCTTTACCCTAGCTGATTTTACTTATATCAACCTGTCAAATATTTAATATTATAGACTAGCTAAATACAAGAAAACATTTGTTACGATACATCGAAAATATCGATATGCTTCTCCGATATATAGCAAAGTATCGATACAACACTACGATATATTATATTGAATGAAATATCGATATTTTTTTGTTTGAACATCCCTCCATCATAGCCACAGATGAGATCAAAAAGTATGATAACAAACCATAGACATATAAATTTTTTTTCTATCTCGATGTAACAAACAATATATCAAATTAAATTAATTATTTGATATCAATCAAATCACTACATACGTAAAGAGACGGGACTGTCCTAGTTTTAAAAGAAAATACTGGAGCTCGTTCCGAACCTCGGTTAGAGCGCACTCGGAGTGCACTCGGAGTGCAACTTTTCACTCTAACATCGTTCACAACCTTCGGGTAGAGCGCAACTTCTTAACTATCAAAAGCGGTCGTTAAAATGTTGAATCTTTTAAACCGCAGAAGCCATTAACAAAAAGAATGTTGAATCTTTAACTGACACGAACTTGACATTTTTTGATGAGACAATCATTGGCACTCTTTTATATATTGCTGGTAATGGTAGTTATTGATTTTCAAATATCATAAAAAGTCTATAAATTTTGCAAAATTAAGATCAAAAACAATATTTGAGGTTATAAAACAACCGAGTCTTAAGTAAGTTAAAGTAAGCAAACAACTACACTCTGACCCTTGGATCGCGGCCACATGAATAAATAACCGTACAGAAGGATACTTCACCACTACACGCACAGCTATATTTGTGCACCTTGTCGCGACAAGCCACGCGGGGGTTACAGAGGCATCCGCTCGGGTACAAAACCGGATTGAACCAGCTCAGCCTGGGGACAAAGTTAAGGTGTGCCACAAAGCAATACGACGCCGACGATTAAGTATGTTGTTTGATATATAATAGTATTAATATTGTATTGTAAAACCATAATATAACCACACAAGTAGTTTTTGTTACTTTTTTGTGTGTATGTTATTTTATTAAAAAGCTCGAGGCCCACCTTATGTTAAGCGGACTAACCTCTGCCTATAACAGATGCATTTCGTCACAAGTCACGAATTGCACCGCGCCCGCCACCGAGTTTTGAACTTTTTGTGATAAATGTATTAAGTATTAGGCATTTTGATGTTCATACTGCATAACGATGTCGTCTGACAACTGAAGAAAGTTGCTCCAATTTGGCTGAAAATAAAAATCTAGATAGTTCCGGACGTCCATATTAATTTGGAATTTATTTTTCGATGACGTCTGCCGAGTGAAAAAAGTTATTCCGATTTGGCTGAAAATCGATCCCTAGGCTGTAATGGACGTCGTTATTCTTAATATGTATTTTTGTGGATGACGTCTGCCAAGTGAAGATAAATGACGTATCTCGAAAACGGTAAGAGACAGATATAGGAGGTTTGAACAATTATCGTAGAGAATAGGAAAAGCATTCGAATGATATGTGTTAAAAATCCAAAATGGCGGAATTCAAGATGGCCGCATGTTTCCGCCATACAAACTGCGGATGCAGTGGGGTAGGAGTGCTTTTCTTTCAGTAATATCCATCAGTTATAAATTCAATAATAGGCTAAAATTGAGTTGTTAACATCTTGCGATAGCGTCATCCAAATAGTGATTAATAACATTAATGAAATAATCGACTGTCAGCGTGCTCGTGGTGGGCATTTGCCAGATATCATTGTTCATTCATCATTGCCAAACTTTTCTCTTCGTAATACAGTAAAATTTGAATCATCTTCATCTAAATTCTTTGTTTTATTTTGTTTTAGAAAACAAAGTTCTGGTTGAAAAACGCTTTAGTAGGGAAGCGAAAGAGATTTCTCTTTTAGGGTTATGTACTAGATGAAACCTTCTAAAAACGAGACCTTCTTACTAATGCTTGACCATCGGTCTGTCCGTCTGTCCGATCTTTCGTTCATTTGTCGTGGTACCATTACATGGTTCCGTTGAAGGTACCGTGCTGTTTTCTATTAACCGTGGTACCATTGAATCGTCAGACTAAAATTTCCCCTAAACTAAATTTTTAATAGTGTCAATTTGACACCTGTCACAACTGAGATCTATGACCTGTAGTAATTTTAGAACATTTGGTACCCAAATATGAAACTAAAATCGAAGAATTCTTCATCACCTGTCACTTCGACATGTGTCTGCCCATTAGTTCGTCCGTCCGTTCACTTGTCTGTGCTCATTGCCGAATCCCAACTCACGGTTGCCCGGTTTTCCATTTGCAATAACTGAGTGACAGCCCTATGAAAAAGGTGAGAATTTTTGAATCTGGAAGCTTTCCTTCTGTACGGTTATTAATTCATGTGTCGCGGCCCTGCATGTATGAAAGTCAGCACAACATAACAAAAATTACTGTCAGGTCCGTCACAATATTGCTGCCAAAGATTTTTATTGACATTGATACTTTAAAAATAACCGTTATATTGCCAAGATATATAAATACTTACCTAAAATCTAATTCAATAGTTAAAAATATTTTGAGAAGATAATTTGTACTATTGAATTAGTATGTATTAGTGCTGCCGCGGTGAATGCTCTTGGCCCGGCGTAGGCATTATGACTAAAAACATTTTTTTTTAATCTTAATATGTTTGTTAGGACTAGCAGATGTCAACCCTAAGAGGTTGTTAGCATATTACCAAAAACCTAGGAGGAAGTATCTATGACTTCCTTTCCTCTTCCTTCCTTTTTGCCCTTTTCTTTACCCAAAGGGCAAAAAGGAGCCCTATTACTGAGACTTCGCTGTCCGTCTTTCAATCCCTCCGTCCGTCCGTCCGTCTGTCACCAGGATGTATCTCAAGAACGGTGATAGCTAGACAGTTGAAATTTTCACAGATGATGTATTTCTGTTGCCTCTATAACAATAAATACAAAAAGTTGGCCAAGTGCAAGTCGGACTCGCGCACCTTAAAACAATAACAGGTTAATATATGAACATTAGAAAATGTTGTACAGCTAATGGTACGGAACCCATCGTGCGAGAGTCCGAATCGCAATTGGCCTTTTTTATGAATTACTTCTTGTTTTGAAAATTATCTTTAGTGTGCTACTGTGACTGGGAGTGTGAGGTAAATCCTAAGTGTTGTGGATAGATTTGGGAACACAGATTAATTTATTCGTCCTCAAATAATTTGAAATAATTAACGGTGTAGCGGAATCATCAATAAACATCGGTAATAGTTCGATTTCATTAAGTAGCTCTAAGTTCTGAGGACATCTACATCTGAAGAACCAGCATGGCACAGTTTTTTTTTTTCTAAATAGGACAACGTGCTTTTTTGTATCTAATCCATAGAACATATAATAATACTTTTAAGCACAAATCTTTCCAATGTTTTAATTTTTTAAGAAATGAAAATTATACTATCATTTTGATTCAAAAGCTTCAAGGATCTTTTGTCAAACTTAGTAATTCGAGAGGTTTTTTAAGTATCATCCTCCGTATCATAATTAAAAAACCTCTCACAAGCACGAGGGCGGGCAGGAAATTCTGCTATTGCCTCGACTTCTTCCGCTTCTGTTATTGCTCCAAAAGCCGACTCCTTACGGCATTCAGACGAACTTACTTATCTACAGATTTAAAATAATTCTGGAAGTGCTGTCCTCAGGTTTCGAAATAGATGAAGCAAGATTTTCGGAATACGCCCTCGATACATACTGCTAAGCACTACGTATTTAACTAGTGGCTCTCTGAGCTGTAGACCTCGCGAGTCTACCCTTGCATAGCTTACAATTGAATATAGGTTCACTGCGCATGCTAAAAGAGAATGGGTCAAGAAATCTTAATATTATTATTGACACGCGGGCCCCTAGTTGTATCAGAAAAGGGTATGTAAGTAGTAAATATACAATAATTTTACATACTTGGTATTTATCTCGAATACTCGTAACAAAAACATGAAAAATAAATGATTGATTATACGAGAGAGAAAGAGAGAGCCTATCACTTTTAAGGAACTGACGTGCGTATCAGGATATTATCGTTAAATTAAGCGCAGGCGTCCATACTTTCAACACCTTATAATTTATATCTGTGTCATTATGAAAAAAAAAACAAAATTAAATCAACAAAAAAAAATATGGACTTCAAACAAACCTGCTCACAAAATTTCGTGAGAATCGGTTGAGAAATGCGACCTGTATAGGAGAACAACCGGACACACGAAAGCATTATTGTCTATGTTGAAGCAGAGACGCTTCGCTCGAAATAATTTCTCGCTCACTTCATTCGAACTAAGTTTTCGCTCGGTCGATTATAATTGGCAACCAATATCACCAAAAAAAATATTGACACATGTATCCAGTGTGATATCATGTATTATATTACCAATTGGGCAATTATCAGAAGAAGCCGCAGAAGCCAGAAAGAAGCATTTACGAAAATACAGAAAAAATTACCCGTGAAAAATTTCAATAATAGACTGCAATCAAGATATTCTGAATGGACTTTTACTGACTTCAGACCCGTATATAACAAGCATCCGTACTAGACCGGTTAATAACTTTTATTTTATTTATAAATATTCTTTGCCTGCCACATTAACATAAGAAAAAAAAATGTGTATGATGTTAAGTTTGAGTGATAAACTGCTTTAATACATATTTTATACACAAAGAAGTTTACACAGGATTTTGGCCAGGTTTTTAGACAGAATACCCCTTTGTGTGTGACGTTAGTGTGAAAAGTTGCACTCCGAGCCCACACTAACTATGGTTCTGATTGTGCGCTAGGAGCAGAGCCTTTAGCTGTTATAGCAGTAATAGGTGCGGCTTCAATGATGTTCCGTAAGCGGCAATTACCGTAATAGCTTTCAGGCGGGTAAATTATCAAAAATATGGTATACGGTAGCCATTTCGAAACCGAATTATATATATACTATTATAGGGTGGCTGAAAAGTTTTGAGCCTAAGGTATTAAAAATGGTGATAGATATGTAGAAACATATTTTTCTATATAGTCCCCCTCTAATAAATACACTTCTTACATTTATTAACAAGAGCTTTTAACCCTGTTAAGAAATATTAGGCGTCTTTGCCTTCAAAATGTTCGTTTACGTCTCTCTTCATTTCATCGTCAGCAGAAAATCTCAGTCGTCTAAGGTACTTTTTCAAATTTGAAAAGAGGAAATAGTTGCTAGGCGCCAATTTTTGACACTTTTTCCACGTTTTCTTCGACATCGGCGGTTTTTGGGCATCCCGATTTGGGACCATCTTTGAGCCAAAATTTTATGGTGGCAAATGAAGGAGCAGTCTCCCCATATATTGCAGACATCTCTTCAAATATTTCCGTCGGCGTTTTGTTTTTCTTTGTAAGGAATTTTATGACATTTACCATAAAGATCTGTACTCCAATTTCGTCCAATTTCGTGCAAAGTATGGATGACTCTGACATGTTTTGTGCCACACCTTGTGTGTGAACTCACTTCCTCCTCCCATCCATAATTTGCAAAGTTTGTACAATTTTAGACTAATATATAAAAAAACATTTGATGGATAAACAAAAAGCTTATGCATGAGTGTATTTTTTTAAAAACCCGTGTTTTCAATAACAAGAAGAGCTCCGTGCCATCTATTGAAACTGTTAAAATCATGCTTTTGCATTTAGTTTAAAAAGTCGTATACACGGCCCATTTTTAGGGTTCCGTACCCAAAGGGTAAAAACGGGACCCTATCACTGAGACTTATCGTTGGCCAAGTGCGAGTCGGACTCGCGCAAAACAAAAAATTGTTAAAATATTAAGTCTAATGTTGTAAAGCTAATGGTACGGAACCCTTCGTGCTTGAGTCCGACTCGCACTTCGGCAATTTTTTTAATAATTCCCCTGAAATACGGCAATTTGTAGGTTGAGAGTCGGCAGCCCTAAAATTTATTATTGGAAATATATATATTGGAATAACACTGTGTGATTTTCGAAATTTCCCGCAAAAACAAACAAATGGATGGAGTCTGTTTGTAGGGATAGTAAAATATTACACATACATTATGGAAAATATTCTTACTAAATTATTTTGCGACAAGCCTACGAATTATTTTTGTTAAATAGTTTAATTATTCATGTATAATATGTAAATGATGATATTTAAAACATATTAATTTTGAGTCAATGCGATAACAAGACTGAGCAAGTAATACTATCGATAACAATTGGAAGCATGCTTCGTAAATATTTATATTAATATAGAAAATGAATGAATGGGGCGCAAAACATGGTTGTTTTTCAGCTTTCTTTCTAAATAATAAAACAATTTGCTACAACGTTGGATTTATGTATCCATTTTTTCAGACATAAATTATGATGAAGGCATAATAAAAAATACTTAAATGTTAATAAATGTAAATAACCTAGCGTTCCGTAGCGTCTGAATGAAGTGAGATAGTGAGCTTGTTATTATAAAGTAAACATGAATTTTACGTATATTCAATGATATAAGTAAGTGGTATCATTAGATAATAAAGATGTCTATAAAATTTTGTAGAAAATGTAGAATTCAAGGTGTATAAAATAATGTTCGCGACCGTCAAAGTTTTGACGTGTCGTTTTTTGGGATTTTAGTTGAGCCGCCATGTTTGTCGTTTTATAATTTAGAAAATAATATGGGGATATTTTGGAGACACGAGGCTTCTCTACATTATTTACTAGTTTTGATGCATGTTTATACACAATCGGCTTCAAAAAGAAAACGAACTTGTCGCATGGCGTGTAACAAATATTGACGAATATCGCGTCCTTTGTTCAGGTATTCAGGATGGTTGTTGGATCAGCTGCGTATCCCGGGAGGCAAGTGCTCCACAAGATGCAGCCTATGGGCATGACTCCTCGTGAACTATCGGAGTATGATGACCTTGCTACAGCACTCATAGTCGATCCATACCTTAATATCACAACACATAAAATGAATGTCAGATACAGACCACTCAAAACTAATAAAGAAGAACTCAAGAACATTATCAAGGAATTCGTTGAAACACAGGACTACAACAAAGCCTATTCTAAACTTGCCAAAGGAGAATGGATGCCTAGACATTTTAGTAAAAACAAACATCAGCAAAGCAAACTAAGAGAACATGTAAGTGGGTTTTGTAGCATCTTTTGTTTGTGTAAATAAAGCTGATAATTCCTCAAGTAGGTATCTCTTTTTCAATAATAAATTTATTTATTTTCAGATATACCGTTATTTGCGAGTTTTTGATAAAAAAGCTGGATTTGTCATTGAACCATGCTACAGATATTCATTAGAAGGAAGAGTGGGTGCTAAAATATCAACAACAAAGAAGTTTTTTAAACATGAAAGAATTGATTTTCTTGTTGGATGTATTGCAGAGATGACAGAAGATGAAGAGAAACAACTTTTACACCCTGGCAAAAATGATTTTTCAGTTATGTATAGTTGTAGAAAAAATTGTGCGCAGCTGTGGCTTGGCCCAGCTGCCTACATCAATCATGACTGCCGGCCGACTTGCACATTTGAAGCAACAGACCGAGGAAAAGCTTTTGTTCGTGTATTGCGAGATATTGAAGTTGGTGAAGAAATAACATGTTTTTATGGTGAAGATTTTTTTGGCAATGGAAACTGTTACTGTGAATGTGAAACTTGTGAGAGAAGAGGCAAAGGGGCATTTTCTGTTAAAAGTGGACATGATGATGAACAGGCTACTAGATACACTTTTAGGGAAACAGATAACCGAATTAACAGAACTAAGGCTAAACAAACACCGAAACCCATTAGTGAAAAAAATCATGAAAAGTCTCGAATAGTTAATAATAGACAAAATTCAAATATTGTATCTCCACTAAGTATGAAAGAAATGAAACAGAAAGGTTTGACTAAGTATGATGCAGAACTTTTAATAGCGCAAGGTTGTATAGCTGATGTGATTGATGGTGGTGGGAATAAGGAAGGTCCAGGCAGTAGAGAGTCTTCAGCTTCTAGTAGAGGAGATAGATTGCGTCGCAGGACAGATAGTAACCGAGCAACTAATGGTAATGTTGTCTCTAGTGGTAATGTTAAACGTAGAGCACCACCTTCACGCTGCTGTAGTACTACTAGTTCACGTAGCAGTCGAGATTCACATACTGGCATAGTTCTGAGAAGTCATAAACGTTTAGTTGATACATGTACACAGCCCACATGTTCAAAAGTAAGAAATGGCTCTAAATTAGCTGTGGAGTCTAAATCTGAAAGGAATTTAAATACCCCAAAAGATGAAGCCCATGTACCTACAGCAATGGAAGCTAGTAAAGTTGGTATTCAAAATGAACAATGTAATGATAACCAAATGGAAGAAAGTCAGTTGAAAACTGAAATCATTAGTTTACCTGATACTGATTTAGAGCAAAAGGTTGACACAAATGAATCTCTACTTATTAGAATGGATGATAGTATGCAGGCTGATGATAAGGTTGACAAAATAGACAATAGTATTAAAGTCCAAGAACAAACAATTCCTAAGTGTGTTAGTGATAATGCATGTTTGAAAAATGAAGTATCTGAATATAGAGAGAATGTGAATCCAAGTGAGCCTAAAGATAGTAAAGTGAATAAAGTTCAAAAAATTGATGGGACAAGTCGAAGTGAAGAAACAAAAAAAGAAACAGTCTCTGGACCTCCATGGCTGGTAGACAACTCCAATAAGTCCAGTGATTGTCCCTGCACGCCTCCTAGGAGGGGGTTGAAGCTGACATTACGGGTGAAAAGAAGTCCTGTAGTGGAAGAGGTAATGGACTGCGGTGGGGCAGTAGAAGCGCCTGAGTATGAGGTGTTGCGGCTAGAGGGTGTTGACCCAGAGACGGCGCGGCGCCTAAAGAAGCGACGTCGCTCCAAGGAGCGCCACCGAAAACACAGTCCCATCCGTCCACTGCCTCCAATGAAACGCTTAAGATTAATTTTTGGTAATGAAAGTCGTACTATTGATTTACCTCCTGCTATATCAGCAGACTGACAGTCGCAATGGCACAACCTAATGGCTATTGTTCCACCGTATAATTGACAATTTCAATTATTAGTTTAATTGACACTGATTAGAAATTATTTTTAATTAGTATTTATTTTTCATGATATGAAAGTTCTGATTTGAATAATTTTAATAATGTGTGATAAACATCAGATTATTATTTGATGATTAATTCCAGATTTATTTATTAAATAAAATATCAAAAGAAACAATATTATTTTCAAACTTAGCATTTGTTCATTATTGTTTAAACAAGTAGGTATTCAACATATAAGTCATATTTTGATAAATCACTGACCTTTATTTCCATTTCATATATGTATGTTCTATCCGGAGATATCATACTTTCATAAGCATTTATGTCTTTATAAACATGCTTGGAATTAATGATCATTGATTTGTTGTCATTTGTCCTAGAAATTTTACATCACACAAACATGTATTTTGAAGCAAGTATATTTTATGGACACAGAGCATAATACCAGATTCGCAATACACCAAGTAATTGTAATTTCAGATTCTCAAATTACCAGACTAGCAAAAGAGTTAGTCAATATAGCTAATTAATATGTACTATTAAAAACAAATTCGAAGATAAAACAAACTGTTGTTATTCTTACAATATTACAAAAAATAAATCTTCAAATCAAATAAAATACTTTTAAAAAAGTTGTTGGTCCATGTGATGGTCATAATGGTATAGTTGTAGAGAGTAATTGGTAGGTTAACCCAATCCCATAAAATAGGTCCCAGTGAATATTACATTCCATGGAACTTACAAAATATTATTTAGCAGCATTAGCAATTAATCCCAAACAAAATCAAGTACCAAAACCAACAATCAATGTCATAACAACATATTTTTTAATGTTATTGATATTGTCTACAAATGTGTAAAGTGACCTGCTTTAAGATAATGATCTTCTAGTAGTCACTTATATTTCTTACCCACAAATGCCAGCTAAATATGTTTGGGTACTCTAGAAACTCATGTTTTCGTAAGAAATACTATTTAATCACAGACAAAGTAAGATTCTGAAATTTGAGACAATTTAACATTCTGCAAATGATAGGTATTGTGTGATTTAAAAAAACTATTTTGCTTGCACGGTCTCATAATAATTCAATAAATAAATTTGCATAAACTATATACCTCTTAAGATTATGGTCTTCTAGTACCTTTTATTTAGATGAATACTTATTTCTTTAAATTGCTATTTCCAAGTACAGTTTAAAACTTGTCACTTGTGTCAACAATGATTCAATGAATTAATCCTATGGGAGAGACTAATTGATTTTTGGGATTGGATGGGAATTTTAGCAAAATTGGTTAACTCGAAGAATTCATTGTGAGTTTCTTGTACATTTATTTGGAAACGTGAAAGTCTATCTTCCTGAGTTCCCAGTATTGGAATATAACAACAACACAGTAGCAGAAGTTTATTATTTATTCCTCAGTAAAGCATCCAAGTATTGTAGAGATACCTCTTCATGATTTTATAGTCAGCGCAAAATCCTCATAATTTTCATTTCTTGTACATGTGCCTCTGTCCATAAAGGAAAGTTGTTCAATTTTGGTCAAGAGAAATCGCAAAATACCAGATGAATAAATCACAACTGTTCCATACAACAGTATTATGCGAATTTGGTATTATGCTACAGAGCCCAATATACTTTCCTATTAAGGTTTGTCAGGGGTGGAAATAATAGACGGTTCGTAGAGAAAAGAGTCACCCAATATATTGAAATTAATGGTATAAAAACCTTTTATTACAAAATATCAAGTTCATGTGTTTGATCACATTTTAGAATTCGTCTAGTTTTTTATGGTTACATACATTCGCTCCAATTTACAACATAGTTTTTGTTCTATCTGCCACTCTTTAAAAAGTTTCTTCATAAAATGAAATTGTAAAAAGACTTAAATATTTTATTTTTAAACTAAAACTTAAGGAATCATATACTAAACATAAATAGTTTTGAAATGGACAAATAAAGCCCTTTTTTATATTACACTTATATGATATGACATTCAGCATAACGAAAAAAAATGAATCCATGGATAAAAATTAAATCTCTTTACCAACCGTCTACAATTTTCATCTTTATAGACAGGTGGACAGATTTTGATATAGTTCTCAGAAATGAACTAGCAACTTTGAGCGCAAAAACGGTTTTAGTCTTGAGATAATGGTTTTTCTTTTAGATTCAATATGAAGCTTGTCTCGCGCTCTTGTGCGCGGCGCGGTAAATATCGAGTGCTATCTTCAATTTGGCTGCGGGCAGTTTGTGCATTAGATAAATATTAATGATCATGTAGTATTATAATTATTGCACTGGGGGGATACTTGTAGATTGAGGAAATGTGTACGATATTTACCGCAACTATGTTTAATTAAATATATAAAAATTGTGCACAGCTAAAAGTGCCACGTTTTTATCTAGACTTCAACTGTATGATAAAGAGCATACTTTGCATTGAAACGCTTTAATTATTATTGATTTATTGCAACCCATCTACGCATGTATAGTTTGAGATTTATGTTAAATTGTCGGTCATTGTTATGTCATAAATATGGCCAGTTTAATGGCTTGGGACTATGTTGAACATAAACATGTGTTTACCTATCAAATTGTAGAAAATAATTTCTTTGAATGAGTAGATATAAATTAATTATTATTGCTAGTAGTAACAATATAGAATATAATTATAGTAAAAACTTGTATTATTGTTGGTATCAACAATGATGGGTATTAAGGACTCGAACGCGCTCTTTCTATGATCAAATGTTACAAAATCTTGCTGTATGTATAGTTATAATTGTTGTATTTTTTTTGTATACTTTGTGAAAGAAGAAACTGCTAAAATGATATATACAAACAAATTCAAATGAACTGCCGAAAGGCTTCCTTAACTGTATTTTGCATGATAAGCTCTGGTAGGTAATTTATTTATTAGATACTATAATTTTCAGGCCACATTATATGTTTATTTAAGTATGTACCTTCCTGTCATATGCCCTGTTATATATTGTAATTATGGATTGATCTCTAATTTAAGTTTCATTTTCTGATATCTAACGTTTTACGAAGATGATAAATGCTAATAAAATGTTGATAAAGATACGTTTTTATAGCTGAGGTTTATTACTATTGCACAAGTAGAAAATACCATGAAATTTAAAGTAACCCATTAGCGATTGAGTTTTAGTTTTACTATTAAGTACTTGCATATTTGTGCGGTATTTTAAAATGTTTTGAATACTTGTGGGTATTCGTTGGGCGTTTGCCGACATTCACTCAGAATGTTTTGAGGAACTCAAAAACCTGTCAAAAGAAAACGGGCCTCGCTCTTTCTGGGTTCCGCATTGTATCAGCTCGTAAAAAATGTTTGTTGCTTGCTTTTGATCTTATGTTCAAAATCTATGTTATTAATCCGTTATCACAGGACAGACGGAGAGATCGATAGCTGAGTATGGTGTTTCTGCATTGTGGTAAGGCATTATGCAAATGCCCGACAGGCTAGCTACCACCCTCAAGTAGAAAATCTGTCGCCAAGCACGTAACGGTGTGTTCTGGCAGCTGCCCTTGAGAGCCAATAATTCTAGGTTAGTCTGAACAACATCTTCGACCACATCATCACTTACTATCAGGGGAGATAGAGGTTTTGAAGCGCTCGTAGCGAAGTTTGCTTAGCTCTTCTTAACCGATCAGCAAAGTTAAGCAACGTCCGCCGCGGTCAGGAGTTGGATGGGTGACCGATGGTGACATAACTACTGAGTGCTTCCATGCTTCAGAGGGCACGTTAAGCCGTCGGTCCCGTTTGCTATCTTAGGATGGCAGTCTTTATAGCATGGTGGTAGGGCATTTTGCGAATGCCAGCCGGGCTAGCTACCACCCACAAGTCGAAAATCTGTCGCCAAGCACTTAAGGTGTGTTCCGGCAGCTGTCTCCTTGAGAGCCAGTAATTCTAGGTTAGCCTGAACAACATCTTGGACCACATCATCACTTACTATAAGGTGAGATAGTGGTAAAAAAGCTTATCTATCAGAAATAAAAAAAAGTCTCATTAATAGAGTTCCGTTTTGCCCTTTGGGTAATCTATGCTTCATGCGTTAATCTTAGTGGAAAGATGATAAGTAAGTACTATACTCGGTATCATTATATATTTTAGTAAAAATTTCATACTCTGAAATAAATTTTTCTAGTAAACTTTTCGGGAAAAACTTCTGCGAGTCCTGTCGTGATTGGAAATTGGATGTTAAGTTACTACTGCTGCCCATAACAACTTGCAGTACTTCCAGAACACGAATGTTCTGCATGGTACTTTTTGAGTTGGTATAAATCAAGCACCAAAAAAACATACTAGGAAATCTAACCAGATGGTTAGATTTCCTAGTATGTTTTTTTCCAAACTTTTCAGTTTGCCTAATTGTCTAATCAGTTTACCCAATTCGTCTGAGTACAGTTATGCAGAAAAATAACAGTTTCTTGCTATACTGTTGTTTAATTATATTTTTATTTCTGCTGCTGTAAGGCTACTATTAGACCATACTCTCACCTGATGGTAAGTGATGATATGGCACCGTTGTGTGCTTGACGATAGGTTTTCTGTTTTTTTTTAACTTTGGGACTGCCTTGCGAGCGCCACTTGAGACAAAATGTGTTGGTTACGAGCACTACAGTCAGGTGCTGCAATTACCTACACCTTATTTGCTTGTCCAGCTTCAATGAAATGTTTACTGTTGCCCCGGAGGAGAATAGATAACGGGATCACAGACAATGCGCGGAAAACCGAGCTATAAGTATCATTTGACAGCTGTCATATTTAGGACTAACTTCGTCTGATCAAAAAACCACCATGTATAATGGATGTTATTTCCTACTCGGTTTTTGTAATATACTATGTATTATGCAGGAACTCACCGTTAGGTGTTTGGCGACAGATTTTCTACTTGAGGGTGGTAGATAGCCGGCGGACATTCGAAAAATGCCCTACCACCATGCTGTAACGACTGCCATCATAAGACAGTAACCGGGACCGAAGGCCTAACGTGCCCGCCGAAGAACGGAAGCGCTCAATAGTAAAGTCACTAGCGGTCACCCATCTAAGTCATGACCGCGGCGGACGTTGTTCAATTGAGTTAGCTGGAGACATACACACTTAGTTGATCGATTAAGAACAGCTAAGCACACCTCGCTACGAGCGCTCCAAATTTATCATTTTCCCAAACTTATCAGTTTGTCTATCAAATGCGTTCATGTAATTCATTATATAGCGCGTACTTCTCCATACAAAAAGAAAAGCTCTTTTCTACCTCTTAATATTGCCCGATTTCGGTGATTTTTGTGTCCATGTATTGAGCATATTGACTAGGCTTGTACGTTTTATTTATTCCAGTTTTTTAAATAACTTTGCAGTTAGATTAGAACGTAACTTTGCATTTAGAGCTTTAAAGTTTTAAAGAAAACAGAATATGCTTCTAACTAAGTTATTTAGAAAACTGGAATAAATAAAACGTACAAGCCAGGTATTGACCTGGCTTGTACGTTTTGCAATGATATGTTCAATAAATGAACACAAGAATCACTGAAACCGGGCAATATTAAGAGATAGAAAAGAGCTTTTTTTTATTGTATGGAGAAGTACGCTCTATATAATCCTCTTAAGTACATAGTCATATGCAGAGTTAAAAGAAGAGTTTCATACGTCTGTGTAATTATAATTTTATTTTTTGCAGCTGTAAAAAAGACTATCGGGTAATTACTACTACAGTTTTCAAGTACCTAGACCGTATTATTTTTTTGGTGCTACTGGGACAAATTATGCTCTGAATTCCTGTATATATTATATCCACATCTTCAGCTGTTTCGCATAACGGCATGTGTCAGCTTGAGTGCCATAACGTCAGGTAGCACACTAATAATCACACGTAGCTTCGAAGTTTATTCGGCAGCTAAAATTTGGTAATTCATAATTGCACTTAATATGCTCTAAAAATTGGGATCTTCAGAATTACGTTGTTTCAATTGAGGAAGCTGGGGACAGTAGACTCAGAATATCAATAAGTGCATGGAGTACGGGTCCTTCCGCGTGAGTCTTGCTCCATCCAGGTGGAGAACCTAGTTGCGGAGCACGGGGCCGTACCCGAATTTGATACAGGGGATTTTGTCACTTAGGTACTTAGTTTTAGGGCATTTGCAGTTGCTCGTCAGTTCTAGGTACCGCCCTCAGGTAGAAAATTTGGCTCCAAGCATACTAACGGTGTATTCTGTGGCGGCTGTCTTATAGCCAGTTCCTATTCTATACTCTCGACCATGTTATGGTTATCTAAGGCTAACCAATCAGCAACACGACGCCAATGCCTAATCAAATTAAAAAAAGGTATAGGTTCGCTATCTTCATGTGCGGGATGGGATTGGGATCATACGACGCTCGTTTAGATATTTTAACAACATCTAAAAGAGGATCATCTAGGAAAGAAACAAAGCAGGCAGCGGTTAAAACGAATTTATTGTTTTTCAAAACAGTTGACGATCTACTAACCTCGTTTATTCGATGGAACCACTGAGAGAAACGGTGGACCCACCCACGAGCTTCTCAAAAGCTTAGGGGCCGTCCATTAATTACGTTGGTGAAAAATCGGTGTTTATATTGTTGAATGTGTCGAGGACTAAAGGACAAGTTTGATATCAACGATGCTGCAAGGATGGCAGCATACTGAAAGGTTGATAGATAGATAAATCTGCAGCAACTGTTTTTTTTTTTTTCTAAAACATTCGTTAGAAAACAACCTGTCCACTGATTGCTTCACAAGAAGACTATCAGGATTTTAAGTATAAAGAGGGGTGAAAAGATCAACTGTTTCTGCCCATAAGCAAGTACCTACGTAGGAATGGAAAGGTATTTAGCTAAATTTTGATGAATTCTAACAACTCGTGGATTTCGTCACGGTAATGTTATCTATACAATATTTGAACTTCATAGAAACGGACGAAACGCGAGTTATACCTACGCGTCTCGATCTCAGCCCGCGCTCGGTACGCAAGTATGCAGACAGTCGCGTCTGTGCCGCAGTGACGAATAGACGGTTATTTTTTTAACAACAAAACGCGCGATATTTTCACTAAAAATAAGTTTATGTACATATTACATATTTAATATGACGCGTAGGATATATTGTGCTATTTTTGGTTGCATGAACAAGTAAAAAACGCATTCAGAGATAACTTTTTTAGATAAACTGGAAACTAAAAAAAAATTACTAGTAAGTAACATTATTTTATCGTCTACATAGTTGACGGTACATAATCTGTGTCTTTTTAATGGACAAGTATTTCCTTTAATCCCCCGAAAAAAAAATGTCTCGATTAATAAAAAAGGAAATATAGTAAAGGAAAGTGATTGACACGAGTGAAATAGGTAGTTATAAGCTATATATAAGAATGCGGATTTTTTATACTCTAAAATGTAATAATAAAGCATGTCGTACGTCTCACAAATATTTTTCGGTCGCAAATTTTTAAGACTGATTTTTTATTCAATTATAAACTTGGTTTTTTAATTAAATCTACCTACAAGTCAAAAAACAACACGCATTTTTAGTGAACACTTCCTGTTCATTTCACAAAGAATTTTATTTGTGCATTTAAAAAAAGTATATTTACAATCACAAAACTAAATGGAAACACAAAGTAGGCAAATGTAATTAAAATAATGAAGGCGGGTATCCCTATCGCATTTTCGTATCAGTTTCTGTAGCCTTACACCAAAGTTTGGCTTTAAGCCCACATGTTCCTCCTTATAATTGAGGCAGTAATATCAGATACAGGATGAGGCAACCTTGTGTGTGTTGTTTGCTGACTATATTGTCGCATTTTCGTATCAGTTTCTGTAGCCTTACACCAAAGTTTGGCTTTAAGCCCACATGTTCCTCCTTATAATTGAGGCAGTAATATCAGATACAGGATGAGGCAACCTTGTGTGTGTTGTTTGCTGACTATATTGTCGCAGTTTCGTATCAGTTTCTGTAGCCTTGCACCAAAGTTTGGCTTTAAGCCCACATGTTCCTCCTTATAATTGAGGCAGTAATATCAGATACAGGATGAGGCAACCTTGTGTGTGTTGTTTGCTGACTATATTGTCGCATTTTCGTATCAGTTTCTGTAGCCTTGCACCAAAGTTTGGCTTTAAGCCCACATGTTCCTCCTTATAATTGAGGCAGTAATATCAGATACAGGATGAGGCAACCTTGTGTGTGTTGTTTGCTGACTATATTGTTCTTGTCGGAAAAAAATCGATTGAGGGCCAGAATAGACGGGCTTTGGAAAGTGACGGACTGCTTATTTATATGCTATCGTAATGGAACAAGCACGAGGCCCATCTGGTTAAGTGTTAAGTGGCAACCTCTGCTTCTAACAGATCCAATTTTTCACAAGTTGTGAACTGTACTGCGCTCATCACACCCTAAAATAAATTTTCAAGTCTCATGTGCCTGTACTGTCACCGGCACCGACACCATTCAAACTGGAACAAGTAATGAGGAGGTGTTCCTTATGGACCAATTAACTTCTTGGCGGTAGAAATACTGGCAGTTCTTGTCCACGTGAACTCGCGCAAAGATACTGCTACTAAAAAGCAAAATGAACGAATAAATAGGTATCAGCAGAACGAAAACTGAACACTTGTTCATGACAGGACGTACCACAGAAGTAGTATTTATTTTTCAGTGGTACTTCCAGTTTTTTCCATATACTTGACTTTAATGATGTATCAATTCCAGTCAGTGCCGATTTTCGGTATTTTGGTTCAATTATGGTGAAACTTACAGGAACGTAAGGTACATGATAAATGCAGCTGCATGTAAGAATGAAATGACGACAGGTCTCTGGGACCACATCAACCAGATGTGACCCGCGTATGCCTATTTATTACAAATAAGGGAAAAAACCATGACACCATACGACCTCATGTAACTCGTCCCTATTGTATGGATCTGAAAGAACCGGATGAAATATGCATGTGGCAGAAATGCGAATGATATTTCTGGTGTATCTAGAATGCTTAAAATAAGGAAGGAGTCCCTATATCAAAGGAAGTTTGTAATTAGCATCAGTGACAGAAGCGTGGCGAGGTATGGGCATATTATGTACAGCGAAGCGCTTGTAGCGAAGTTAGCTTGGCCGTTCTTAATCGATCAGTTAAGTTAGCAAAGTCCGCAACGCACATAATTTGGATGGGTGACCGCTAGTGACATTACTACTGAGCGCTTCCGTGCTTCGGAGGGCACGTCGGTCCCGGTTGTTGTCTTATTATAGCAGTCATTATAGCATGGTGGTAGGACATCTTACGAATGCTCGCCTATAAAAAAAAACAGGAATGAAAAGCATTATAATTAAGAGTGTTCAGTATGAATGATGACGGACAGGGGTAGATAATGATTTAAAGTCATAGAAACGGATTAAAAATATTTTTATTTTTGCAATAACGCACACTCAGCGGATTACATTACAAGTTTACGAGAGGAAAAAGTATAGTCATGTGCGGGATTTGAACCCGGGTCATCCACGCCTATAGCTGGGGTATGCTCCGACCGACTGAGCTAACATGACAATGACTCATAAGCTCATAACTCTAATTTTTCCTCTCGGTCTTTAACCATCTAATGGGGATGAAACGACACCTATAGTTCATAAGCACTTCAGCTTAAAAGAACAGCTACCATACTACTATCTAGTGCTTGACGACAGATGTTTTACTTTATGGCAACTCTCAAGTTGAGCATAATGGGATGCCCTGCTATCATATATACATGGGCGTACCCAGGGGGACAGTTGAGGGCAGCAGAACAACTGGATTTTACACACCTATTTCCTAAGTACTGATGTCCTCCTTGGTATTTGTGAAATTGTCGTTACATCTTTATTTCCGCCGGAGCAGACAATGAAGAATTATTAGAATCAGACATTTTTATTTTAGGTTCTTGAAATAGCTGAAGCTTTAAATTAGTGCTGCGTCTTCTACGGACTGCTGTGGACATCCAACAATAGATAAAGGGCAAATAAACCAGCTGGTTTGTTCAGCGAGTAATATCGCCTCTCACTAAATCTACGTGCTCTATTTGTGGGGTTATTTAAGTTCTGTTCGTTGTAATCTTCATTAAAAGCAAGGTTTAGCAATGATTTGTAAAACAATAAGTTTCGGGAGAATATTACTCGATTCTATAAAATCGAAAGGGCAAAACGCAGCCCTAATCTTGACACTACTTAATTTGTGTCTGTCCGACCGTATTCTTGTACGATAAACTTGTACGTATAGGGAAAAGTAAGTAGCCTGCAATTTAGATATAATCTACGAATAAATTATTCGTATAAGCAGATAGCATATAAATAAGCTGTCCGTTACTTTCCAAATTTGTCCGTCTATTCTAGCCCTCAATCGATTTTTTTCCGACAAGAACAATATAGTCAGCAAACAACACACACAAGGTTGCCTCATCCTGTATCTGATATTAGTGCCTCAATTATAAGGAGGAACATGTGGGCTTAAAGCCAAACTTTGGTGTAAGGCTACAGCCATGCACTCGCACATCTACTTTTACGCTTAGTTGCCGAAAGCAATACTTATGACGTCCGTTGTCCCGTCTTGGCGTTAACCCCAACTAGTTCTAAGACCTTTGGGTCGCTTTACTCTTCTAACAAATCATCTACTTAACGTCAGACGAAGATCACCGCTGTGGCAGGATGTTGACCTTTGGGTCGCTTCACTCTTCTAACAAATCATCTACTTAACGTCAGACGAAGATCACCGCTGTGGCCGGATGGATAATGTAATCCCTGAATTCCATTAACGTTTGCTGGACCATCAGCAATGATGATAAAGTTTTTTACAAGTTAAGAGGATTATATAGCGCGTACTTCTCCATACAAAAAGAAAAAGCTCTTTTCTACTTTATTTCGGTGATTTTTGAGTTCTTTTATTGAACATATCATATACTAGGCTTCAAGGTTTATTTATTCCAGTTTTCTAAATAAATTTAAGGTTAGAAGAAACTTTACAGTTTTAAAGAAAGCAGAAAATGCTTCTAACAAAATAAATAAAACGTACAAGCCTAGTCAATGATATGTTCAATACATGAACACAAAAATCACCGAAATCGGTCATATTAAGAGGTAGAAAAGAGCTTTTTCTTTTTGTATGGAGAAGTACGCGCTATATCCTCTAAAGCACTACATCATTACTTAAAGTTAGGAAAATACTTTTTTTTCTGCACTCTCTATCTTACTTATCCCATTCATGGGGGTATATAGTATATGTTGTTAGAGAAAGACATTGTATATACTATATACAATGTCTTTCTCTAACAACATAAATAAGGGCGCAAAGGAACGAGCTGTATTGTGTAATGCGTAGCGACACCCTAAGCGAGTAGTGTGCTACTGATAATTTGCTGCACTGCCTTGTTTGGGTTTATGGTATCACATTGGGAGTACTCTTAAACTGCCAGGAAGTCAGAATGGCGAGTATACCAATCAAATGGGAGTCAAAAGAGTAAAATGGGTTCAAGGGCAAAGAACATAATTAATGGCAGCCTTCAGAATTAAAACCTATTATAGATAGTGCTATTCACGAAGACGCGCCCCACTCTTCTTCTTGATCGCTTAATCGAAGTAAAGCAACTTTCTTGCCATGTCTCGATTAACGCAATGTGAACTGGGCTACCGTGTGCATCGAAATGTGTATCAGCTCGCGACTGGTGCTCGGTTCAGACGCCCGGTACCCCGCGATTCCCTCTGTTGAAAAAGAGAGGGGCGCGTATTCGTGGATGGCACTATCTATACCTAACTAGCTTACTCGTTACATGTATCTAAATAGAATTGTTGAATGCAAAGCAAAAAATAAACATTTCATATTTAGCTGGTACAATATTTACTATTTTTTGGGTCGTATTTTTAGTAGCTTAATTTTTACAATTTTTCTAGACTGACCATAATTTACAAATGTTCGCGAAAGTAATAACGAAAAATTTAGTACTTGGACTGAGTTTATTGAGAACTTAATGCATATTTGACATTTTTAGCCCATATTATGATGAAACTTCTTGATGCTACGTAGATTGGTTTTTAGTGTCCATACCTGGAAAAGAATAACAAATAATTATGATCATGAGGGTAGGCACTTCTTATTTATAGTGGCTAATCCGTTGAGAAAAAAAGCAAATTATCAGATGCATATGTGACATTTTGCATTTCTGACCCATTTTAAATCTGTAATTCTGCATTCTGCATGACATTATGCACATAAACGCCGCAATGGATTAGCTAATGCAACCTAGTTAACCATTCTATATAATGCAAGTGCAAGCCTTGTTATTGATTGGTGTTTTTGGCAATGAAACCAGCATTTGTATTTGGCTCTGATCATCTACATTCTACACTAATATTATAAAGAAGAAAGATTTGTATATTTGTAACAAATAAACTTAAAAACTGCTGGACCTATTTGAAAAATTCTTCCACCTTTAGGATCCCACATTATCCCTTTTTTATGTTATTGTGACGGAACAAGCTCGAGGCACACCTGATGTTAAGCGGACTAACCCCTGAAAAAAGTTGATTTTTTAATTTTAATTTTTGTTAAATACCTGAGCGAAGCCGTGGCGATTCGGTAGTATGTGATTATTTTTTATTCATTATAAGTAAGCCTTTGACCACATTCTCATATGATGGTATCAACTCTTACCATGTATTGTGTGGTCGAAGGTGTTAACTGTTAACAAGCTTAGCCTAGAATTACTTGCTCTCAAGGACAGCTGCCGGAACACACCGTAAGGTGCTTGGCGACCGATTTTCTACTTGAGGGTGGCCACTAGCCAGTTGGGCATTCACAAAATGCCCTTCCACCATGCGATGAAGCTCAATTCCAGGGACTGGATTGAACCATGGACCTGCTGTGCGGCAGTCCACAGAGCCACAGAGCCATCAGTGCTTCGGTATATTAGAGTTGGGACTGAAAAGCTTGAAAATGAACAAGCTATAATGAAAAACTAGCAGCATATTTTTTCCATTACCATGATTGTCATGGAAAAATAATTTTCATACAGTATTATCTCTATTCCTCACCTAGTTCATCATAATTTAATTTTATTTTTATTTTATTTTATTTTATTCGGAAAAAATACAGTGTTAACATAGCATTTTTACTTTCAAGATAAAATATCTATACCCATTTAAAACGTTTTCGCATATAGAAGCTATTTAAAACTTGCTTGCGTTTACTTTTACTTATTACGGTTGTTAATTTATTAATTATAAAAGTAAAAAGTTAAATACAAATTGGTAGAATTTGTTGTGAAATAAATTACAAGACAGTCAGGGATTCAAGCCAAATCAATTATTAGAAATTTTAATTCTCACCACATTAGGAGGCGAGTTAAATAGATCGAATTCGGGATAGTTGTCCAGTCTATTGACATTGTTAGCAGATCTTATGAAAAACGTGTTTTGCCTATTATTGGTGCCACTTTGAGGAACGTGTAGATAGGTAATGTGCCGCACGGATCTAGTTGGTACCTTTAGATTTATTTGAGAAAGGGAATATGCTGAGTCAATTCGACATTGTGCTATTTTTAATAGCATAACTATGTCTGCAATTCTGCGCCTTTCATAAAGGGGTAACATGTGATGTCTTATACATCTCGCTTCGTAGTCTATGTCTAAAGTTTTGCACTTGAATTGAAGGTATCTCATAAACCTACGTTGGATCGATTCAAGCCTATTGATGTAAACATAGTATTGAGGGTTCCATACATGTGAACAATACTCAAGTATACTGCGGACATATGAACAAAACAGAGTCTTGGTTACTTTTATATTCTTAAATTGAGAGCTTGATCTGCGAACAAATCCCATCGACTTGTTGGCCTTATTGGCTATATTATTAATATGCGCCTCAAAAGTCAATTTGGAGTCGAGTATCACGCCTAAATCGCGTATCTCATTGACAAATTCAAGCTCATGTGGTTTAAGTTTGTACTTTAACATGGAATTTTCATATTGATCAAATAAAAACTAAATTAGTTTCACTTCTAGGCTCACTTCGTAATATTGTTAGATGCATCCCACATAAATTAAAATTAACCATTTATAACGCACTAGTGAAACCACGCTTACTGTACCTTATAGAGATATGGGGATGTGCTGTTAAAACTAAATTAGCTGAACTACAAATATTACAAAACAAAATTATTAAAATGATTTTTAAGTATCCTCGCTTAACATCGACAAAAAAAATCTACAATGAAACAAAAATAATGCACATAAAAACATTATATCATTTTAACACTTGCATATTTATTCGAAAAAGTCTTAATAGGAACATCCATTCAAGTTTAACGTTTACCAAACAAAAAAAGGTTGCGAACCGCTGCACTTGCCGGGCTAGTTATCTTGTACTTCCGAAGACTCGCACAAATTATGGCAAAACAATGCTTACTTTTGTAGGAGCGCAACTTTATAATAAGGTACCCTCAAATATAAAAAATGTTAACTCATTTAAAGCATTCAAAACGCAACTAGCTCAGTACCTTATTGAGGAGCAATAAGAATACGAATGCGTTAAATAAGTGATGGATGATTTGTGTTCATTTTGTATAAATATTTTATTATATAGTAGTTTATAAGATACTGTTAATGTCTATTGAATATTTTAAGTCCAACCATGTTCTCGTGTTAGTGACTTTATGTCTTATTTGAGAATAAACTTCTTTAAACCTAAACCTACTTAAATTTTAGGGGTTCATTTTTACGAGTAAAAGTGATTGCATGACATTTTGATATGTTGATATACAGCAAGTTCCCCATGTTCAGAATTGTTCTTTGACATTGTAGTGGCTGAGAGGTTTAGCTTTTAACCACAATCTCTAATTAATGGTAAGTAATTATGTAGTTGAAAGTGTGAAATAAACTAATATGAACTAAGGAATAGCCTAGATTGGGAACTAGTTAAAAATATCTATATCACATACATGCTGCATATGAGAATAGATCAAATCATTGCATCAAGCATGCTGCATTTGTTTCCTTGGTCCAAGAAAAAACTCGTTCTTTAAAACAGAACTGTAGCATATAATCAAAGGGATAATATACAATGAAGTTAGATGACACAAGCTTTGGTCATATTAGTATTAAAAAAAACACTGTCGCAATACTTACTTCTGGAACTCCCACTCTCTATTGTCCAAAGGACACACCTGCCTTGTTTTGAGCCAACGTGAGATGCAGTGGAAGTGGAATGCATGCTGGAATAAATATAGAAAATTTGCAATTTTTTTCTCATTTTCTTAACAGATGCTAAATGAGTAATAATAATGGGCTCGAGGATTTTCCATGTATACTTACATTACAAACTCCCCAAGCTACTGTGCACTCTTCACTAGTAGCCGATGCTTGGTTTGCTTGACATTCTATACATAGATCCATTATGTGATTTCTGCAGATAGCACAGTTGTCCACGACAATATCTGAAAGTATTAAGATGACGAGTAAGAAAACAAACCTAAGAAGATATTGAAAAATATGTGATATTAATTATTTCCAAAGGCTTAGGTATCTTATCTTGTAGAACTTTATATCTGTAAGCTGTGATGAAGAATTTATGAATGAAACAACAGTGAAATAGGGCAGAATCTGGCTTTTTCACAGTTGAGCTCTGCATTCCAAGTAGCGGTGGAAAGAAAAGGTACTATACATGCAATTTATTCATATGATTCCCTAATAATAATTTTATATACAACATAGCATCATATTATATTGAAGGCAGCTTAACAATTGATGAATGACCAAGTATACCACCATTAATATTATAAAGAAGAAAGCTTTGTATTTTTGTATGTAGGAAATATACTTTAAAACTACTGGACCAATTTGAAAAATTCTTTCACCATTAGAATCCTACATTATCCCTGATGAATGTATACTATACATTCAAAATTTTTTTTTGAAATTATTATAATGTATCTTTGCAAAGACGGCGCTGGCCGCTAGTGATTAATATATGTATAGTGGTCATGAAAATTTTTAACAAGTAGTGTCTGGTAATGCATGCATTTATTTGCCTTAATTTATGTTTACTAGAATCTCATCCAACTTGTTTTGTAGTAATTTTAAACCATTGAGTTCCAAGTTACAGAAGAGTCCATTATGGTTAGTATATTTAGTACATTTTTGAAATTTGGCTTTCTTCACATAAGTAGCTTGAAGGAAAGTTATTAAAATAAATTTTGCTTAAAGGTGTAATATTTTAAAACATAAGTTGGACCACTGTCCCATCATCAAATATACACATTTAAATGTTTGCATACCTGCTTCTGGATATGATAATGGTCATAAATTTGTGCCTTTAGTTGTGCATTCATTCATCAATAGAGTTTTAATCAATCAACATTGGTAAATAATATTTCTATAAGATCTTAATTAATCACATTTCAAGAATACACTTACAATTTCTAACATTTAATTTTATTTGACTGTTTACAAGCCATAAAATTTTGTTTATAGTTTTAACTCATTTTGTTTTTGCAAGTCATATACTTAAAGGCTATCATAGCGTCATACATGATGTTTATTTGTGACTTAAACTAGGTTTGGGATTGGTATAGTGTTTGACGGTTTATTTATATATTGTTGTTATTGTGCATTTGGCTAATTTTGCTTTTGTTAGTTGTGTTTTGGTCCACCAATAAACTATGCATAAATGTTTCTGTCAAGTTTATTGGTAACACAGATTGAGTTTGAAGATATTTTTGTTTTACATAGGTTAAAATATCAGCAAGTATCCATCACTCACAGCTAATGAGATCAGGATAATTTTGATTACTTAGGTGTAAAATCATAAAAAATATTTATTTAGATTATTAGATTCCGCTTATAGCACACATGCCGCAGATTAATTAGCAGAGATAAATATAAAATACAAACAATATGTAGGTATAACCTGTAATAAGACTCCCGCCTTGCGGGACGCGACGACACTCACATTAATAATGTTATACATAATTAACATACAAACATACAGGACCCAGAAGATACTTAGTGCTTGGTAAACGTTTGATCGGCTAGGATTAGGCCCCTATCCATCCCTTTGCTCAGGGATCCTGAGCAAAGGGATGGATGGTTCATTTTGATATTATTAATTTGGTGTGAATATGCATAATTTATTGAATAACTTACCCCATGCCCATAAAGCGACAGCGTTCCACTGAAAAAGAAGTAATCGTTTATTTGGGAACAAAGGACGCGTGACAAAACAGTGATGAAGCGTTTATGTGTAGACTTACCTTCTTTACTTCAAATCTCTTTTTATCCCCTTTTCCACTGCTGGAAGATGCCATTTCGACCTCTTCTTCGTCAACATCCATTACAGAAGCCATGTTTTGAGTAATACTTTAATTGTACGAATTAAAATGAATTTTACCCGGAAAATTGGAATTTGCAAATTGAAAATTTGTTTGACAGCTCACTCACATACACTTCACTTAAGACCACAGATTAAAGACAACAAGTGGTGCGTTCGTTTTGGCTCGGTTGCGTTTGTAGCAGTTTCAAAAGTGGCATTTGTATCTTAGCGTTCGGAAAGAAGCTTCTGCTATTTTTGACCACCAATGACTGTATGCTATCCGAACGTCTTATACTTATTTTGACAACCGCTGAAACCCAAAATAACGTTTTCTGGAACTGCAGCTAAAGATATAGGTGCAACAACTAAAGCCAAAGATATAGGTCTGTAATTAAATCTGCCGGAGGCATCGCCAGTTCTATTTATTATGATAGGAACAACAATATTTCTCATAAAATGTTAGCTGTCAAAAAACGATCACAACGATCCCACGGTAAGACGTGGGTCAAAAATAGCACTTTTCTCTGTCATTTGTAGCGTTTTCAAAGCTATCCGAACGGTGAGCGAAAACGATATTTATGCTCACGAAGTCCCTATCCGAACGCCCTGTGTGATCATTTGTAGCGTTTGTGAGTGTTATTTTTGGAACTGATAGGCTATCCGAACGCCCTAAAGATATGTTTGTGAGGAAGAATATAATATGGAGAAGACATTTATATTCTGTTGTTTGTGAGACAAGAATGGTAATATATACGCTTGCATTAGTTTGAAAGAGACAGCATCAGTTAGATATTTAGATATTCTTCCTCCTAGGTTTGTAATGACTTTGACATTACAATTGTCATTAATTTTACCTTCGAGTCGCGTCTCCTGCGACGTTTTTTTCGAAATATTACCCGGTGTATTACTTTTCTCTATGCATTGCACCTTACAGTTTGACCAACTTATGTGTGAACTAAAAGGGGGCGCTGTCGGTTGAGAAACACCAAATTCTTTTTCTAATTTTCGTAAGTAATTTCTTAGTTCCTTTTTCTGCCACTTCACAGATAACTTGGTTGGACTGTACCACTGACGATTCGGAATCTTATGCGATTTGTACTATACAGTTGAACGGTATCGTTCAATGCCTGTGGGCCGGCTAGCCGTCAGCCGCACTGGTTGGTAACTCGTACATGCTTAGTTTAGATACTAAAAAAGCATTGTTGGCACCAAACAATTAAACTAAAATTTTGTAAAATTAGGTTTATAAACTCTTTTGCAAAAAAAACGGGCACTTTAGATTTTTTTCTCTACTTCAATGAAGAAGAACAAGAAATAGGTTTTGTTAATTTGACTATGTATTGGCATGTTTTTTGAAGCATCCTGGCATGATTCTTTACGTTCCAAATTTAAAATTTGAAATTATTAAAAGAAAAATAATGATTATTGTGGATTATTCTAAAATTGCTTTACTAATGGTGCGAATTGCTGAAACGATTTTTAACTGATTGCGAAATTTTAAAACTTTTTGGATATTTTCTGCGAATTAAACAATTTAATCTTTCTTTTTATGTTAAGTACAACTTTTTGATATGAGTGATAAAGCGATAAGGGCCGGTAAAATTATAGCCCTACTTGAAGAAGGTTGTTCGCAAACTTACGTGTCTCAACGGCTAAATGTGAGTCGTTCAACTGTCCAGAGGACTTGGCAACGGTATCAAGAGACTGGTTCGGTCAAAAGAAGACCCGGTTCGGGAAGAAAACGATGCACAGAACCAAGAGATGACCGCTTGTTGGTTAGTGGACCTGAAGAAGAGCCTTGAAGAAGTAAGAGGAGTAGAAGTTAGCTTGTGGACGGTCAGGAGGAGGCTTTTGGCTGCCAATATCAAGAGTTACCGCCCAGCTCGGGGCCCTAAATGACTCCGTGAGCACCGTGTTGCTCGACTTCAGTTTGCTCGGAACTGTGCTTCAAGGACTCTGGAGGACTGGAATAAAGTATTGTTTTCTGATGAAGCTAGAATCTCTTTGTGTGGGGTGGACCGACGCCGGCGAGTGCTGCGAAGACCACGAGAACGCTATGCGGAAGTGTGTTTCAAAGAACATTAAATGCACACCGGTACATAATGGAAGTCCTAATTCCATATGCACAACCCGCATTGACTGCACTTGGGGAAGATTCCATTTTTATGGACGATAATGCTCGCCCGCACCGTTCTGGCGACGTGGAAGCGTATATGCAAGAAGTTGGGATCCGTCGTTTAGATTGGCCAGCTCGAAGTCCTGACCTCAATCCAATTGAGCATGTGTGGGATGTTCTAAAGAGACGGGTAAGATCAGTGCAACCTGCTCCACAAAACATCAGGGAGCTAAAAAGAGTCATTGCAGAAGAGTGGGAACGTATTCCTCAAAACGTTATTAAAAACAACGTGGAAAGCATGCCCAGAAGGATTCAAGCTGTGATTTTGGCAAGAGGAGGTCACACTCGCTATTAGGTTTTTACATTTGTAACTTTATTTAATTAAAAAAAGTAAAAAAAACTTGTCTTTATTGCCGACCACTTCTTATTGTTTGGGTGTGTATATCGATTTCAAAGAATCCATCGTTTTTTTTCTTTTAATTGCTCGAATTCACTTCACGCGCATTAATTTACACGATTATAAGTATACAGACTACGTCAAAGAAATAAATTTCATTTAATTAACTAAAATCGACCCTAGAACGTAAATTTCCTTAGGTGCCCGTTTTTTGGCAAAAGAGTATGACAAATGAACATTCCTTATTCTATTGCTGACGTAGTAAGCATAAGTGTGCTGGTGTTCATTTTATGTAGCTAATAGGCCACTATGCTAATGTGATGATGTGGTCGAAGATGTTGTCATAGATAGCCTTGAATTACTGTGTTTCAAGGTCAGTTGTCGGAACGCGCCGTTAGGTGCTTGGCAACAGATTTTCTATTTGAGGGTGGTAGCTAACCAGTCAGGTATTCACAAAATGTTCTAGCACCATGACAAAAGAACTGCCATCCTAAGACATCAACCGCTACCGACTATTGTTTAATATGACGTCCTAAGCACGGCAGCGCTCAGTAGTAATACCACTAGCGTTCACCCATCCAACTCATGGTCGCAGCGGACGTTGCTTAATATAACTGATTGTGTAATGCTTAACATAAATTGGTTATGGTTAAGCAAAATATGCTACGAGCGTAGACAGAAACTTGTCGACGGCTACGAGTGATTAAAATCCTCAAAATTAATACCACAGGCCAGTCAATGTTAATAAGCTTTGTTGTTTAGTTTACCGGAGATATTATGATGTAGAATAATCTACGAATAGCAATAGATAAAGAAGTGTAACCCTTATACAGTGACCGGATTGATTTAGGACTCATCAAGGTCACACTTAACAAAACACGAAATCTTTCAACTTCAATTGTATTGGCTAATAGACTTGGCGCTCAAAAGTTATCGCACTTGATTGGTGGCGTCAATTTTATGCCATCACTGCCCACCGATGAAGTAGAGACGCGTGGATGGCATTATGCTAGAATCTTGTTCATATATGTTTATAATAAGTGACTTTTCAATAAAAAAGCTCTGTAGTTTTTATACAATATTAATCATTATATGGGAAATACATATTTGGAAAATATGTATTTAGCTTTTAAAATATGGGTATATGAAGAAACGACTAATTTTTGAAAAATGTACAAATTTTTAATTCAATTCAGTATTGATAGTTGCCTAAATGCTCTCGTTGTAAATGCTAATAATATTATAAGGAGGAAGGATTTGTATTTTTGTATGTAACGAATAAACTTTAAAACTACTTGACCAATTTGCAAAAAATCTTTCACCATTAGAATCCTACATTATCGACAGAATATATTCAAAAAATTTGACGATGATTTAAAAAAAAAATTGTTAAATATCCATGCAAAGCCGGGGCCAGCCGCTAGTGTGGTATATAGTTTGTAGTTTTACGTTAATAAGGGAATACCGCCAGAAATAAAATTATTGGTAGTTAGCTAGGAGTTATATATAACTCGAATATAAGTAGTAGATAATAAGAATAATAAATTTTCATTTTAAACTTGTCTTACGGCTAAGTTCTACAAATAATAATGTAAAGAAGTGTAACTCTCATACAGTGACCGCTTTGATTTCGGACTCGTCGACTCCACAAGTAACAAAATACGCACAAGCTTTCAAATTCAATCGGATTGGTTAATTGATTTGGCACTTAGAAATGATCTCATCTGATAGGTCGCGTCAAGCTCATGTTGTCACCGCCGTCATTCCAAGACTAAACAGCATGTTCATACAAAAAATTCTAAGATTAACAATGTTACGGAACTACTTTTTGATTTAATGTGAAATTCATGTTGCATAAAACTATACAGGGTAGTTAAATAGTGGTATCCAAAATATTGTTATTTACTCGTCTATGAAAGCTATTCCCGAAATTTTCATATCCGTATGGCTTCTCCAGAATTTTACAATACACTATAATATTTTTGCAGAAATAAACAACCGAGAAGAACATTGATAAATTCAGTTGACACTTCCCGGGGTGCGACCGCATGACTCGAGCCCACGCGGCGAACTGAGAGCGCCGCACAGTACACTTTTTAAACCACGCCCGCCGCGGTACAGTTTGCGTTTTGTTGTTTTTGAGCTTGAATTACATTTCTTTTCATTATTTATTCGTAGAGAATAATTGATGACCCTTGAATTAAATCTCATGTGATCGCAGGTATAGATTTTATGTTTATGCTCATATTATATATATGAAGTGGAGTTCCGATAGCTTCTCTAACACTTACGTGCTTGGTAACATAGTTATTATTAGATGAGAGTGGTTGCTATCCAGGCGAGCTGTTACAAAATACCGTAAAATATGCAAATTTAATTTTTTCAACACACTTGCACATAAAGTGGCTCTAATTTCACCGCAATTAGGCACGTAATGACACCTGTAATCAAACTGTGACTTTTGATTGCTATTATTCACAAGCTACGAATAAATAATGTATTTATTCGTAGTTATACAGTTATATAGTTATTTATTCGTAGTTATACTCTCTAATTCACTTGTGAACTACGAATAAATAATGTATTTATTCGAAGTTCACAAGAGAGTTTTTTTAATAATATTTGTTGAGTTCCTTCGTTCTTAAAAAATTTTCGGTACAAAAAAGAACGTGTTCACTAGTACAAATAAATTAATGTAGGTACCTATTGTTTGCTCATTTCATACTACTTCGTATTTATTTAAATAACTTTCTCTGTAATAAAGATAACTTTAAATACCTACCCAATTTTGTGCGTGGATAAAAAGCTTACCGCTAAAAGCAAAAAAGAAGAAACATAATTCTTTAGTCTATGGCCGATCACAATGCGCGCGCACAGGAAAATTGATTATTTTTTTCCCGCCATTGATAAAAAATTTCACAACTCGTTTTCACAGTTAAAATTATAGTTATTTATTAATTAAGATTTCAACTGTACTAGTTATGAAGAAAATGATTTACGTTGTACGCCGCCCGATATAAGATGTGAAACCCTTAACGTTTTGGAAAGTTTACCTGAAAACTCCAAGGTAAAATTATTTTTTAGGATTATTTTCTTCACAATTGTGTTGAAAAACTGCGTACGGCACACGTGTGGATTGATGATTACCGTCCTCGGCTCTCTTAAGACCCTCACTTAACGGCTCGGGTCTCAATGGTACCTCAGCGGTAATCTCCAACATTACACACTTGTACCATAATGCACTATTAGATAGTTTAGCATTTGCTGATAAACTGAGTTATACAATTTATTATATTTTTCTAAATATGATACCAAGCTCTATCGCCTGCGAAGCAAAAATCACATTTACAAATTTTTATACCACACATTTTTTGTTCACCTCGAGTGGTAATCGGTACTTCTTACTCCAGATACGCACCGGTTGTCTGACGGTTCGACTGAGCTGAATTTTGTGCTATAATTGTATTACTGGGACGGTGTGACATTCAATCAGACTACTAGACTTCATCTGATAGAAATAAATGCTTTTTCGAATACCTACTAACTCTCGTAGAAATTTACGAGAGGAAAAATTATAGTCATACAACCTGAGTCATCCACCTCTATAGCCGGGATATTCTGTGACCGACTGAGCTAACATGATAATGACTCATAACTAAAGTAATTTTGTAGTGTAATCCGCCGAGCATGCGTTATTGCAAAAATAGAGATATTAAACTAACTCTCGTATTGATATTGCAATAAGCGCCAAATGAGCAGCATGCTACATTATGGTGTAGTGTGGTAGTACTTAGGTAGACATATTTGTGGGATGTTATGTCCATCAGACACCAGTGCTACGAGTAGTGCTCATTGCAGCCTTTTGCACCCTTAATAACTGATTAGTTGTTGATACACTATTGATAAGACAATAAAACTAGTGCTACTAGATAACAAAATGTATTGGGCACGTTAACGCGTAGTCGTTCCCGGTGTTTGTCTTAGGATAGCAGTCGTTACGTTACAGTATGGTGGTAGGGCATTTTGCGAATGCCCGCCTGGCTAGCTATCACCCTCAAGTAGAAAGTCGCAATCCTTGAGCCAGTAATTATAGGTTAGCCCGAACCACATCTATGACCATATCATCACTTACCATCAGGTGAGAAAGTGGTCAAAGGCTAGCATATCAGCTATAAATAGAAAATAAACCACACTGAAATTATTATAAACCTGAGAGCAATGTGTACATATTTTGCCAATCACATTAAAACGACCAAAACGTATGCCATATACCTAAGTATATTTATTATTTAAATCCTAGATTAAGGTATAGAATACTTTTTATCCCAATTTACTGTGAGACTGCGATATCAAAATATACAATGAACTATACGTGGGTGAAGCCACCGACGCGACGGAAGTAATTATATAAATAAAAAACAAAAATAAGCTACATGATGATTATTTAATTCAAATTCATTCAGTTCGTCGTTTCCAATTTTATTTCTTTTGTAAGAATTTTTCCATATTTCGTAAAAGCATACTGTGGCTTGAAATCTGTAGCAGACAAGCAGGGGCACTGAGACATGCGTGATTAGAGTCCAAGCCCATACACCGTAAAACTCCATCTAGAAAAAAAAACATTCGATATACTATGGTAAGATTAATAACTTCAATAGTTGACTTATTTCAGAACAGTGGTAACAGCTAAGAACTGCCAGACAGTGAGTCAATTTCGTATTCTTCCGCGGCTTGAGCTAAACCACATGGTGGTAGGTTTAGCGAATGCTCGCCAGGCTAGCTACCACCATCAAGTAGAAAATCTATTCTAAAACATCTAACTACATATGTGTTCTGCCTTTTTATTGTTCTGTAAATACGTTCCTCGATACGGCTGTTCTACGCCAAAAAAGCTGCAAATGGTGTTGAAAGCATGAACATTGGAACGAGGCCATACGAATCAATTTTACCCGTAGCACGAAAATCAAAACAAAAAAGGAGAGGGATTAAGACGTCATCTTTTTATTATATGAAAAAAGTTCTGAAACCTATCGTGGGTGTTATTAAATGAAAAGGCTTACTAAACCGATTCTAAAAATATATATATCACATTTTTACATATCAGTCACTTGTTTTAAATTAAATTAAAAATCATTTTAAAAACATACCCCATGGGCTCCTTCAGATATGATTTGAATAATTTGAAACGGTTGAGTTATTATTTGAAAAATTTACCTAAAATGATATGCAATATCCTCATATTTGGATATGCGCAAGAAAGCAATTTTGAAAAAAAATAACATTTAGTAATTTTTTATAATTTTTTAATATTACAAAATGTGTTAAAATCACAATTACTTGAAACATGTATAAAAAAGTTAAATTTTAGATACTTCGACCACATCATCACTTACCATAAAAAAAATATCACCAATAAAAAAAATACCACACACCATTACGTTTCAGAACACTTTTTTCCCATATAAGGAGAAAAAAACTCTTCCAATTAACATAGAATTAGCATCTTTGATTATTAAAAAATTTTATGTTCGTATATCGAATTAAATATTTGTCCAATCATGATACATGTGATCTCTAAATAACACGCTGTAAAGTATGTGTATATAGTACCTGCAATGGGTGAAATTCGGCTCTAGCGTTTTTAACTCGATTTAGCAACCACAGGGCAAAGTTTCCCACAAGGAGGAAAGTGACAAGCTGCCGGCCGGGTCTCTGCCGCCCATTACCTCGGCATCTGCGGCTCCAAGCATCGAGGACCAGCAAAGTCTGGCAAGAGCTTTGTATTACCGCACACAGAGGTGATATTATCCTGTAAAATGACATATACAATAAAAAGTATCAGTCTGAAATAATAATGTCCTAGATTAATGATTAAATACTAATATCGTACTATTTATGCATGGTAACCCATACACCTCGATGATCTTATATGCAATGGGGAAGAAAGATTTTCGAGTGACCATTACTCAGAAGACGTAAAAAAGGTGTGGGCCTCCCACTCGGTGGACTAACGACACTGAGAGTCACGGGAAACTGCAACAAGTTCAATGCAGGAGATGGACTTCTGTGGTGAAGACCTAGGCCGTCTTCTGATAATGATGTGCGATTATAATGATCAATTGAAAACAGAAGAAAAACTCTGTACTCAGGCATGTCCTGTATAATATAAGTCTTTGATATAATAATTGAGCATTCATTTACCTAGTTGCTCGCAGCCCCTCAGGGTATCGCTGTATTAGGAAGCCTGCTCCAATGATTTGGAACAGATAGTAAAGGTAGACACCGCACTGCGTCACCAGCAGTAAGGCGTGCTCTAGAGGCAGTCCAGAGACGGCCCTGCGCAAGGGCAGAGTCCGCATGCGCTGGATGCAAGCGCCGGAACCTAGTGTCATCACGATGAATAGGATCGTTTCCCAGATGTTAATCTGCAATTATAATTTTTATCATTCCTAATTGATAACTCTTTCACTATTTTGAGTGGACGAGTACTTGATTACGATTTATGAAAAGGATGTTTGTTACTGTGTGGTTAGACATGTTCAACAATAGATCTGGGGTAAGTATTATTTGGTTGGATATATGACCTTAAAAACTGAATTTTGAATATGAATAGTCAGTTGAGTATTTACATTTTTATATCATATTATGACCAAAAGCAGTTTTATGACAACGCGCTTAGCAGGCCGATTATTGCTTACTCTTTAACAATGCTCAGTCTTCTGAAACATTTTTTTGATAATCATGTCGTCGTAAATTAAGTTCCTATTTTTGATTTATTTTGAGAAGTTGAAAAACTATTTTTTTTCCGAAGTAAACCAAACTTTACATGCTTTATTTGCGGGCAGTGTGTCATGGACCATGCTGCTCATTGGACATGGCATCCTCATGGAATGGCAGACAACAACTGGGAACGACAGCTTATCGTGCCTGCCGAAGCCCAGAAGCGCTCAGTAGTGATGTCACTAGCGGTCACCAATCATGACTCGGACGTTGCTTATCTTAGCTGATCGGTTAAGTACGGCTAAGTAAACTTCGATACTTAGCCGTTTCTTCAACATTATTTGTTTTTTTTTAATTAAAATTTACCTGAAGCAGAGCAAGTTCTACGTGCTTCCCTTGCTGGAAAAGTCCATTGAACAGCATGAGACTGACAATGGTCCCAGCTAGGACAGCCACGCCCATGAACAGGCCTTTATGCGCGCTCCCGCAGTCCACTGAATAATGGTTGTTGTTCTTCACGTTACGTCCGCAACATTGCTTTGCCGATTCTACGGCGTTACCTTGCTTGTTGTGAGGCTTCTGTAGTGAGAAATTCCCAATATATAAAGTTTCATAAATATCCCAATAGGTTCTGAGAACTAAGTAGTCACATTGTAATAGTCTGTCATCCTTGCAAAAACACTATTGTAACGAAAGAACATAGGAAACCGTTAAAACCAGTTGTGACGTGGCTCAAGCTAGTGTAGTAATTTCAACCTTATATGTAGTAGAGAGATATAAACTTGAATAAAAACATTATACCGCGTCTGCGTACCCCTGACAGGCAAGGCTAATATGTTAGTATTTTCTTAAATCTGGTTTCTAAAAAACGCTTGTTTTGGTACAGATGTCACTTAGTAATTAAATAAACTGTGCACGAACATTTAAAGAAAATCTGTATTTTTAGGAGCGTATATATACTGGCAGGCCTATCACCTTAAAATTATTAATCGAATTAAACAGCTGGGAGTTGAAGAACACTATTGTCACAGCAATGTATACCCCTGTATTTGATATGAATTTTATGTGCTACCTACTTTATTTGATCGCATTTACGAACAAGATTTTAAACAAACGAGCTTAATAAAACCGTCATAAAACTTACCGAACCCGGTACGGTACAAATGTCGTTCCAAATCACAGCAATAATGATCGAACACAAAAGGCTGTACTCCACGCCACAAGGCCTCAAATACGGGTTTACACTTCTAATCAACGGAGTAATCATATCAGACACATTGCATGTCCAAACATCGCTTTGCATAGTCAAATTAAAGTTGTTTAATGAAACGTTGAGAAAAATATCATTGCTTATGTTCATAATCACGTTAGGGTGTGAGAATTCTTCAAAAGTTATGTTGTCCAATTGATCCATTATTTCTGTTTTGGAATGGCCGCTGATGTTTGCATAGCGTAGTAAAGTCGGCCGGTCGTACGCTACTGCAACAATATCATCTCTCGTCTCTTGCACTACGACGTTGAGCCATTCGCATACGTTTGTGGCGATTAAATGCATTAGACCAAATCTGTCTAATACCACGCCACGCATCGGATGTAAAATCTGTAAAAATATACACTGTTTAAAGAGCTGTGCTCGTCCAGGAACACTATGCAAATAATTTGAAATTCAATTTAACAAATTGGATGCGAAAATGGATGGATCAAAATGTTTGATAGTTAACACGTTTTGATTTTGTTTGAGCTAGTGATTTTGGACTGGTACTCGTGACTTTTTCATCATTATGTGTAATTTTATCATAAATTGCATGAAAAAATATTTGCATGTAAGAGATTAATATTTATCACGTTAAGGAGGTTATTGAAATCTGTTTAATAAGTAACAATGTATTACTGGATGTATATACTGAATCTATATTACATAAGTTTAATTACAGCTTGCAAATTGAATTATCTAGAAACAACTATGTATCTACTTAATCTCTAATTTTATTCAAATACCTACTAAAATTTTACTTTTTAATCATTACGACTTATCCATTGAAATTCACGTTGAAGTTACGAAGCTTGGACAGGTAGAAAAGTAGGTATAATCCTTCTATTCTACCATATACTCCAGTGCTCGTAGCGAAGTTTGCTTATACTTTGACGTTCTTTATTACGAATCAGCTAAGTCTAGCAAAGTTCCGCCGCGGTCATGACTTGGGGTAGGTGACCGCTAGTGACATTACTACTGACCGCTTCCGTACTTCAGAAGGCACGTTAAGCCATCAGTCCCAGTTGTTAAGACAACAGTCGGACGGCAGTCGTTACAGCAGTGTGGTAGGGCATTTTGCGAATGCCCGCATGGCTAGCTAAAACCCTCAACTAGAAAATCTTTCGCCAAGTACGTATGGTGTGTTCCGGCAGCTGTCCTTGAAAGCCAGTAACTCTAGGTTAGACGATTATTACTACTGATTCGACTACATCATCACTTACCTCAGGTGAGATGGCGGTCAAAGGCTAGCTATATATAAAAAAAAACTCAAATTTCTCTTATACGGGTAACATTCAGCTCCGAAATTACCAAATTTAGAGGGTTTTGATGAAATTGGTAAGTACATAGACTTTGTATATAGCTGAGTATCACATAGAGTGAGTGCCTACTATAACGGGTAGCCATGCTCTAACTTAGTTCTTAACTGGTCTCATCTGGTTGGACCACAGGATTTCGATATGGACGCATGCTTTAGCTAAGGAAATTCTACAATCATTGTGATAATTAACTATACGTTGGTTAACTACCAACCAGAGCATTCATAAGGAGGATAGGTGTCAAGCAGGCGGTCGGTCATCAATTTAAGATTATAATAGGAAGATGATGATATTATGTACATAAATACCTTAGGTACAGCCTACTTTATAAGGTAGGTAATTTTAATAGCAATTCCAAGAAAAGGCGATAAATTCCAATGCCGTGAGGGCTAAGCCGCAGCTAGTGTACAATATATTAGTTAAAATAATAATTTTCTTACGTCTGTGTACGAAAATATGAATACTGTCTGTGCCACCATGAAGACTATGCGAAGAGCTGGTTTAATAGCAACAATAGCTAGTTGGCAGTCACCCGAGAGATCGAAATACCCTCCGAATTGCAGGCAAGAATATATGATGGATCCCACGCCGAATCCTGCTACTCCGATGTGCAGATAGAAGCTGCCATATATGGTACTCCTTATGTTTTCTGAAATCATTATAAAAGTTGTTATTGTATTAGATAATACATTAATTCATTTCTTTTGCGATGTGATATTCCTATATTTCACGTTGCGTCTCTTAATTAGACTAAGTAGACCGAAACAAGACAAATGTACATTTTTACCACTGTTTCGTGTTGTGGTCAAAGTAACCCGTGACCAAAATGCTAGTAAGTAGATATATCGTTTAATGTGGCAATGCGGCAAACATTTGTTGACAATTGGTATTAATACATATGTTAAGTACATACATGTACAACACATGTATTGTATACCTACCTGGTGATTTCACGAGGATTGTAAGTAAAGATATGATCAAAATTATAATAGTGAATAGAAAATATGATAGAAATGTTCATATATACGTATTCCAACCCATATATCACTACCGTTTTGAAAATTTGCCATAATAAAATTTTATTTAACGTAAATCAAACCGGCTCACAAATTTTACCAGAACCGGTTGAGAAATGCGACCTGTTGAGGAGAGTTCCATTTTCATTCTGGACAGACACTTTTGACTTAGCTGAAATGGAGACGCTTCTCGGATTCGCACTTGCTCGGTATTTTTCGGAATTTTTGATCGAGGGCTTCCTTTTCACTTATATAAATTAGGATGACATAGGTTAGACTTACTTTAATCGTTGAAATTTTTTTTAAATATGACCATTAAAGTTGCCAAATCAGTATTTTAGACTCAAAATACTACTAAATACATACATCACGAATAAAAAAAATTTTTTTTTGTCTTCGCCCGCAATATCATGTTAATGTCATGAAAATATAACGATATCAACAAATGCTTTACCTTCTTATAAAACTGATTCTTTATATTAAACTTAATTTGTATTGCACAGAAAGTATAAACGTACCTATGTTACATCACAGTTGCTTAACTAACCGTAAGTGTAATTTAGACGATGTATATATCTAATATAATTAATATGAAGCACACACTTTATATTGTGAGCCCCAAACTCGGCTAGGCCTGTATCTTGAGGACCCGTCTTACATCCAAAGATAGTAAATTTCACAAAATAATAAACTGTCCTGACAGTTTTTTTAGGCCAATAGTTTGTATGATCAGTAATGTCACAGTAATACAATATACTCCTGTAAAACTGTTTTAATGTTTTGTGTGATTTTCACGCGTTTCGAACAAAAATTTTATCCTAATTGCCACGTCGTCGTTGGGCCGCGCGCTAATGTGTGAAATAATCCTTATATCAACGACTGTTTGTTTGATTTTCTTACTAGCTGAAAATAAACTACTAAATTAGCAGTTGTTAAGTTCTTAAATTAAATGTATAGATATCGATGATCGTAGGTATATACCTATTAGGATATAATTAAAATAGGTCTAAGTAATTGTTGAACCACTATCAACAATTTAATCAAACTGTCAGCTACATTATAATTTGGTGATAGAAAAATCTTACCATCTTTGTCACGTTTCGCTATCCGAAGATGATAAAACGTGTATCCGAGGAAACCCATGCTGACTATATATAGATACATCGTGAACACCTGAAATCAATAAGTTTGATATTAAAAATATAACCATTTACACATATGTATGGTATACAAGCATTATCTTATTTTATTTCAGCTAGTACAATTCGTAGCGCTTGATATGCAGGTATTGGCATAGTAAAGAACACATAATCTGCCTAATGGACTGGCAAAACTTTTTGTCACTTTAGCATAACGTCTTAATAATTGTATTGTACATTTATCAAACGGAGATTTCTACCTATAATCGTAGCAGGAAATTAGATAATTGTCATTATAACTTAAGATACCCTATGAGTTTATAGATATAGATGGGCATACTCATATTCATGCTAATTTAATGAAGAACGGTAGACGTTACAATTCCTATCATTGGTAATTTAATTGTTATAACAAGGTTTTTACGTGTACTTGGTCACAATCTTCCTACTCTTATCTCTTACTCTTCTAACTACACAATGGATAACATAAACATATTGTGGAAAGTTACAATGTCTCGGTTGGCCACTTGCCTTACACCAACAACCCTTGGGAATGCTCTTGTTGGTAGCATATCCGCTATGAGGACGTTGGATGGTAAAAAGCCCGATTGTGCGCATTACGTGCCCCAACGCCATATAAAGAACTGAGTAGTGGCATGCTGCTCTTCAGCGCTCATTCTTTTCATTAGTTCTCATTTTACGCCACCCAACAGTAGGATACCAGAAAGTAGGGAGCAGCGCTTTCTGAGCAACTGATATCCCTAAGACGCCTACTATGCAAATGTGGGGATTATGGCAAACCCCCTCATAATGGAGAAGGCTGTGTTTAGCAGCGGACAATCCAGCTGATACAGTTACAGTAGGATATGTAAACATAATTGCTACTCTTAACATTGTCAAGCCGGGGAAACTAACCCTATCTAAAAGTTTATTATTATATACGTGTAGTATTATGAAAATAAATGTAACTTGGATACTCACATCTGTAGTTATATTTGTGTAGAGCTCATTCTGTATGGTACTCGTGACTGGTAAGGCTATACCTAAAACTATTAATAATTTCGCATAAAACGCTGACAGTACCACTGTCATTGATTCGCTGAAACAAGGTGAACATTGCAATTAATTTGCTAAACTAAAATTCGAATGCTAAATGTAAATCTAAATTCAAATCGTGCTTAGGTAATTGAAATGTTGATGCCAACACTGCTGATTAGATTTATGTAATTAATAACTAGAGATGTAATTTAACATTCACATGGAGGGCAACATTTTCATGTAGTGACATTCGTAGGTAAAGGATATGGAAAAAGAGCTTTATAAATTAATTCTAATTTTATAATATATTTCTGAAAGCTATTATGGCCCATTGTAGCTAATTATGGCCAATGTAGTAAAATCTGGAGATAGATTGGATCTGTATATAGTTTTACTGTTTTTAGTGCCATCAGTTTTTTTTTATTGTGACGGAACAAGCTCGAGACCCACCTGATGTTTAGCGGACTAACCTCTGCCTATAACAGATGTATTTCGTCACAAATCACGAAATGCACCTGCGCCCGTTACCTGGAGACATTAGTTTGTGCCTGTAATTTCACTGGCTTTCAAGGACAGCTTCCGGAACACACCTTTAGGTGTTTGGCGACAGATTTTATACTTGAGGGTGGTCGCTAGCCAGGCGAGCATTCGCAAAATGCCCTTCCACCGTGCGGTGAAGCTCAAGCGTGTGGCGGGATTCAAACCATGGACCTGCTGCGTGGCAGTCCATAGCCAATGCACTGAGCCATCATTGCTTTAGTAGTTTCTGAAAGATGGTTAAGTACCTTGACAATCAATGATGCGCCATGGTTTCGGTTTGCCTCTATTAGCACTCAGATGATGATGGGCTTGCGGTTGACAATTTCTAATTGCTAGTAATTCAATATGGGGTAAGGTAATTTTAATGTGAAATTTAGTTTTTGGACGATTTTATTCAATTGTCGATTTCAAACAGAAATAGATACTAAAAAGTTACATGATTGTCATGATGGTATTGTCTTAATTTTGACCTACTCGCCAAGGTCTTTGATCATCTTCATTCTTTTGGTGATGTTTGAAGACAAACCTCATAAATTTTTAACGACAGGTAAAAGGTGCGAGAAGTAATTAATAATTTATATCATTTTATGCAACCGGTGTGTAAGTTCAAGGATAACTTTATCAAAAAGCTATACAAGATAAATAAATTGAGCCGATTTCTAACAATGAAAATTTAACATATAACTTGCGGAAGTCTTTGTTGGCACCATGCTGAGTCAACACTGAGTCAACAGTTCATGATCGCGACTTCCACAAGTTTTTCATATATTTTAGGGTTAGAGTCGGTTCCATTCTTTTCTAATTTTTTGAAAACTTTTTTCATTGATTTTGCATATGCGGCGTACAGTGGCGATATTCACTAACAATAATGACTACCCTCGGAAATAGTTGCAATACCTTTTCAGTTAATTGATTACATCTGAAAAACGGCTCGCCCAAAGTAGACGAAATCTAATGGAACTAGGTAATTTGGTATCCGTTGACTTGAAAACCTCGTAAGTGGTATTTTTATAAGTCATTCAAAATAGAAGAAAGTGCTAAATGTAGGTATTTTGAAGCGCTCGTAGCGAAGTTTGCTTAGCCATTCTGAACCGATCAGCAAAGCTAAGCAACGTCCGCCTCGTTCGCGCTTCCGTGCTTCCGAGGGCACGTTAAGCTGTCGGTTCCGGTTGTTGTCATCGGATAGCAGTTGTTATAGCATGGTGGTAGGGCATTTTGCGAATGCCCGCCTGGCTGGCTACCACCCCCAAGTAGAAAATCTGTCGCCAAGCGCCAAGCGGTCAAAGGCTAACCTATAAACAATAAAAAGAAAAAAAAGAAGGTAACTTACTCGCCATGTGAGAGGGTGTGCTTCTTCCGGGAGGGTGTAGGGGGAATGTGGTCTGTGCTGGAGCTGCTGCTTGCCGGTGGCACCACGCTTAATCTAGGCAGGTAGTGCGGTGGGTGCTCTCTGAAATATGCATTATTTTAGGAATTATTATAAAGTGCTTTATGTTTAATGTCAGAAGAGTTCTCTTTTTCTCGTTCTCTTGATCTATCTTGCTTAATCTTAGTCTGATCGCAGTCGTACAAGTTGAGCCTTTTTACCTAGGTTTCTTCTAGGAAGGTATAAATTATATTTAAGTTAGTGATTATAAAATAATAGTCATGTATGAAATAAAAGATGCATGCAAGTTATAAAAAAATATTCGAAATTTGTTGTTTATTGATACCACATCTCAGGGTTTTATTTTGATTGCTGATTTCTGATTATATATTCAGTTAAAATAATGACATCAATCACAGCCTAGCGTTTAACCAATATCTCACTTGTTGGTAACTGATGAAAATGTTAAAAAAAATAAGCGTAGAATGATAAAACCGTTTTGACAGCTATCGGAACACACTGTTAGTTGGTACGTACTTGTCGACCGGTTTTTTGCTTGAAAGTAATAGATAGCTATGCTAGCTGTAGCAAAATATATTACCGCCATGCGATGAAACTCAAGTCCACAGTATTTTTTTTTTTTTATTCCGAACTTGGTAGCACTTTACCACTATCTTACCTGATGTTAAGTGATGATGCGATCGATGATGGAGCGTGCTTACCCAGGAGATACCTATTCACTCGCTTCTTGAAGACCCCCATTTTGTACTTAACCGGAAACACAGCCTCAGGCAGAGTATTCCATACCCTGGCGGTTCGGATGATGAAAGAAGATGCAAATCGCTTCGTTCGGGTAAATGGAATATCCACCATATAGCGGTGGCGCTTCTGAGTATCTCTGGATGTCCGGAGTAAGATTTAAAACATGGCCACTAGGTCGTCACAATCACAATCAAAAAACAATTGCTCTATGTTTCTAAAAGAAAATTCGCAAAATTTTGATTAAAGCATAATTTTCTCGCGCGATAATTATACTTAGTAAATCGGGTATCGATATAACGTTACGCGACTGCGCTGCTGTTTGCTGCTTACCTTTAGTTCGTCTAATGAAGCGCTTGTCAGGGCTGCTACGATAAAGATATTTATATTTTAAAGTAATTTTTAAACCATATTCCTACACCGAAAAGCTTATCTACCTACAATTAATTTGATATTTATAATATAAATAACGCAAAGTGGTCAGAATTATCAGATTATTTATTTAATATTGCAATATACATACATAATAAAATGAGTACATATTCTGTTAGGGTGTAGCAAATACATAATATTAAGGCTATAAAATAATATTTGTTAATCTATAGGTATCAGAGTAATTTGATTTGTCATAATACATTTCTTAATTATGTCAATAGAGTAATTCAAGTAGGTTATATATAATTTTCGTATTATGTTAGCTACATATATAGTCAAAGTATTAAGATTATCATTATAGTGGTTAGCTAACCATCGCGTTACTGAAGTCTGTTTTCTATTGTGAAACTGAAAAACCATAATTGTAACTTTAACTAGCTAAGTTACACAGGAGCAGCTAATTGACACTTTAGTTGAAGGTCACGAAAGAGGCCCTTAGGATTGAGTTTCCAAAAACTATTTTATCGGACCACGAGTAAAAGCTTACCGGAAATTATGACGGAAGTTGATTGAAAATAATAATTAATGTCAAATTTAGTTTTTATAGCTATCCGCCTTCCGATGACAAACCTCCTTGTTAAATCTCTAGATAGTATTTATTATTTATATTTTTATTACCTTTGTGTTAAAATACGAGAGTAAAGATGATATTATAGGCCACTTTTTGTTAGCAGAATGTGCAGCAACAATTTGGTCACGTCAACGCGAGTAGTGTCATATAGTCACTTTTTATAAACGCCTAAAGGGAGAATATGGATAAGTAGGTACTTAGATTCTATATCCATAAATTGTATGACTCACGTGCTACTTAGACTGTCGCTAATATATAACAACTTATCGAAAAGTATTACTAAGCACTAAAGCAATGAAAAATTCATAACTTGTATCTACTATGTACCTAATATAATAAATAATATGTTCAGGGTAGCCCTCGTTTAGTTAGACTCACCTTTCATCCTCAGGCACGGCAAGAAGCGGTTCAGACTTCTCCCTGCGAACTCTCCCCCCACTTTGATTGCTTTTATCCTTATTCTTCATCATTATGAACCAGCAAGCTTATCCTGTCCACTAAACTGTTTCTTACTTAATAATACTTTTTTGTACTTTAACCGACATTAACTTTCTTTTCACAAATATTGTACAAAGAGGTTTTGGTCTATCAATTGAAAACCTCTTTTCAGCAAACGTCTCTCATAACTACGTAATATTTTAAACATTAACGCGTGGTTATTAGACTGATATTAAGATAAGTTTAAATACCTAAATCAAAATAAATAGACGCGTGTATGCGTCTGTAGCGGTACAAGTACTGAATTATAAGGCTGGTTTTCTTACAAGTGACGAAATGCATTGCTGTGTCAAGTTGTAGAGAAGTGTGCGTTGATAATGAGCTATAATTTGTAAATAATGTCACTAGTGTAAATTATTCTTTAACTTAAAAATATTGTTTTTTTTTAAATTGGTGCATTTATTTTCAACTGTTTATTTAAATAAGACTTTACTATGTTGTTTGTTATAATTATTATATAAGCCTGTATTTGATACAAGTTGAGTTGCTTGCACATTTTCTTGGGTTTTTTTTGTTTGAATATTTTCGTAAAAATTAAATTATTACTTACAGACTCTTACAAGCAAAACGCTAAAAATTAAATGCAACTTGAATACGAGGTAATACAAAGGTAGGCTAAGACTTCTGTCTGGATTATGCCTACTAGCATTCTTGTCATATCTAGGTCTAGTTTTTTAGTGAGCACATACGGTTATCCTTTTGCGTTGAAGTACAGTACATATTATTAAACACGTTTCCCTGAATTATCACAAAATAATCACTTCATTTAATTTAATACCGGATAGATCATTAATTTGGAACAGACTCTGAACAATATTTCACAAAACTACATAGTATTATGCCCGTAAGGTTATGCGTCAGTATTGAGATGACTCAAACTTCAAAATCAGTTAACTTCCGCACGCTGGAGCCGTGATTCTTATATTAACTATTTGTTTTTATCTCGATGACGTAATGTGTGTCCACTGTACATCCACACGAAGGCTGTGAAAATCTGAAATAATGGCTCTTCTTGTCTTCTAGGAAATGTTTTATGATAGTGATATTAAATGTGTAAGCAAACAACAGAGTTGATAGCACGAGGTTTTGTTATGAGTCTTGCATGTTGCTTTGGTGCCAATTTCCTAAATAATATAAATGGTAGTTTTGTTTCGCGTCTTAATTCAGTTTTTGTCATGTCACATTCAGTCATTGTATTATGTTAGATAGTGTATTTATGTATAAAATAAGTAAATATTTATATAAACTAAACTGGGATTGTGAAGCGCACGTTTATTCATAGGTTCACTTATACGATTTAAAAATTACATCATCATCGTTTAGATATTAAGTACGTACTTAGGACGTTTGGTTATGAATAAGTGAGCGTGTTATATAGCAAACTGTTTATACAACTGTGCTTAAGGGAATATTAATTTATGGCATAAAAATGAGGGGATATCTTTTTTGGGTAGTTCACGTCCTATATCCAACACAGGTGTCAGACATAGTTCTCGGCAGCTACTCCTGCTTGTCCATATCCATATATTTTTATATATATATATATACCCTATCAAGAGTCTCGCAGTGATCTTTATTAGGTCCGTTACTTTGTACAACCTTTCTGAATGACATCTCATGCATTCGTTATTCTAGAAAATATTTTGTACGCATATGATATAATAATTTTACATAAAATTAAGAATATTATGAGACACACAGTCTGCAGGACTATGTCATATTTGAAACAATTAAATATGTCAGGTGTAAACAAACGGTGCGTCACTTGAAGCAATAATAATATCCAAGGTGAACAAATAAATACCAGCAATTTTTCTTTTCAATTTCAAAATCTTTTGCCGTTTTAAGTGCATTCTATAAATTTGTAAATTTTAAATAATTTAATTATAAAATTTTAAATTTTATTTTACTTTTTATAATGTTTTACATGTTTAACAAGCTGTAAGCTGAGTTTATTGAAAATTCTAATATAAAATAAAATTTTAATGGTGAATGTGTGCCTCAGAGTATCAACCACATTCACCGTATATTGACATATTCTGCCTTATTATCCTCAGATGAACACAGCCACCCCCAGTTGCCCTACGATAAGGTACCGTATTGTAGTAAATGAGATACCTTTTATAACATAATTTAGGCTTTATTTCACAAAAGTTTGCTTGACAATAACAATCATAATATGACATAAAATACTTAATCATTACTTGGCATTCAAAGACAATCCAAGGAGTATATATTAAATACCACATTCTTCCGGGCTCATTTATTGTGTCACATAGTCAGCCAAATATGCAGGCTGGTGGCGTGTTCTTTCTGAACGGCGCAATTCATCAACAATTATAGGAGGCTGCGGCTGCTCAGACTCTTCTTGAGCATATATGGGATTTTCCCTGGACTCATCATCATCGATCGCATCAATAAACTCGTCATCATCATTTGAATCGGTATCAATAGCGTAATCTCCAGCAGGTGCCAAATGTCGGTTGGAGACAACTACTTCTCTGCCATTGCTCAACCGGACGCGAGAATGCTGAGGATTACTCTTTAGTGTCTCGACTTCTTCAACTATAGGATCATATTTACTTGTTCGATTATGGTTACGCATGAACACTTTTCCCGGGACGTTTAGCCACGTTGGCATTGACTGACCAGTTGAGGATCTTCTGGCGTGGGAAAACATCCGCTCATGAGGGGTACTATTTGTGGCTGTACAAAGCAATGATCTTATAGAATGCAAAGCTTGAGTTAAAACTGATTCCCATTTTGTAATTGGCATATCATGGCTTTTCAGAGCCAATTGTATGGTTCGCCAAATTATTCCATTAAATCTCTCTGTTTGTCCGTTACCTTGGGGGTTGTACGGTGTAGTGTAGCTCGTAGCAATACCTTTTTGGTGAAGAAAATCTTTCAGCTCTTTTGATAAGAACGAAGTACCACGATCAGAGTGAATATAAGTCGGCATACCAAAAATAGAAAATAAGTCAGTTAGTTTATTTATCACTGTCTTCGTACTCAAATCTGGACAAGGGTATGCAAAAGGAAAACGAGAATATTCATCTACTATCGTGAGTATGTATCGATTATTTCCGGTACTGTCAATTGGAAGTGGCCCTTTAAAATCTATGGATATTCTTTCAAAAGGAGCTATTGCTTTTATAAGTTTTCCAATGTTCCGATGAAAACGAGGCTTAATTTCCGCACATATGGGGCAATTTGAGATCATTCGTTTAATTTCATCAGTAGAGTAAGCTAAATTCTTGCTTCTAACCCAGTGAAGCATTCTGGTTACTCCAGGGTGGCATAAAGTTTTATGCAGTTCTTTCAGCGCGTTCTCTGATGTCTGTGAAGAAGCAACTAGTGCTGCATTGACTCTAGATAAAGCGTCAGCTGCTATATTTTCCTTTCCAGGGCGATATACAATATCAAATTTATACATTGAGAGTTCCAATCGCCACCGCTGTATTTTGTCATTTTTAATTCTTGATTTATGCTGTTGATTAAACATGAAAGCAATAGATTTTTGATCTTTTATCAGTTTAAAAGGTCGTCCCATGAGAAATTGTCTCCATTTACGAAGACATTCCACTATAGCTGCGGCCTCTTTTTCTATGGCTGGGTGATTACGTTCAGAACTGTGAAGGCTTCTTGAAAAAAAAGCTACGGGTCTGCCTTCTTGTGACAGAGTACCCGCAATGGCAAAGTCTGAAGCATCTGTTTCTACAACAAATTGTATCTTGTCATCAATTGCATTTACTGCTGACTTTGCTATTTCTTGTTTGAGATTATTGAATGCGTTAACAGACTCCAAACCAAGGGGAAATTTTCTTTCAGATATCAGTGGCTGAATTTTTTGGGAAAATCTTGGAACCCATTTTGAATAATGAGCAAAGAACCCTAATGCACGGCGAAGTGATGCTGAATCTGATGGCAGAGGCAGCTCTAGCAGTGGACGAAGACGATCCGCATCGGGTTTGATTACTCCGTTGGATATGGTGTAGACTAGAATACTTATCTTTGTCAATGAAAATTCACTCTTATCTCGATTCAAAGTTAGATTATAACGCTGGACTATGTCAAGAAAACGTTGCAGATTCAGGTCATGGTCGTTTTGGTCTGTACCACAGATGGTTATGTCATCCAAATATGCATATATTCCACGTAGATTCTCTTTTGTAATGATATTATTAATAGCTCTTTGAAAAGCTGCTACTCCATTGATGATTCCAAACGGTATTCTACGAAATTGATACAAATTACCATCTGTTTCAAAAGCTGTATAAGGTTTTTCGATTTCCAGGATTTCAATTTGATGGTAAGCGCTTTTTAAATCAATTTTACTGTAAACTCGATGTTTGGCTACTTTGGAGACAATATCTTCAATTCTCGGCAGAGGATAAGCATCCAGTTGTGTATATCTATTTATTGTCTGAGAGTAGTCTATACACATCCTTCTCTTGTGATTTTCATTTGTTGTTACAAGGACTTGTGCCCTCCATGGTGATGAGCTAGGTTCAATTATACCCTCTGATAGCAATCTTCTGATCTCGGCACGAATAAATTGCATGTCTGTATCGGAGTATCTTCGTGACTTAATGGCGATTGGCTTACAATTTGGTAGAAGGTTTGGAAATAGGGAGACTGGATTGATATTCGCCCTTGACAGTCCACATAGCTTGAGTGAGGCCTCAGGACCACCAAAATGCATTTCTAATGTCTTGTGATTTTTAAGAATATCATGGCCTATAATGACATCCGTACATAAATTTTCAATAATGAATAAGTTCGCTTGAAATGTACGGCCTTGCAACTCTATATTGACTGAACAGATAGCGTTTATCTTTGTTTTTAGATTCGTAGCTGCCATACTTACATGTTGGTTGCACGAACTCATTTGCAGATTATACTGAGGTATTAGACGACTATTTATAAAACTAGCAGTACTCCCAGTATCAATTAATGCTTGAGCTGTGAATGATCCATTTATTTTAATCAGTACAATTGCTTTATCCAGGCTAGTTGTAGTAGTAGCGAAACATGACAGTAATAGTTGAGAATCTCCGTTTTCTATGTCTTTGTTTGTTTCACTTTCTGCAACAAAAGCACTCTGCTGTGGCGCCGAGCTTTTGCATACTATTGCAAAGTGTCCTTTTTTACCACATTTAACGCATGTTGTACTGGAAGCTGGACAATACCGTCGTGGGTGTCTCTTATTTCCACAGAAATAGCACAGTTCTTCTTTGGTTGTTCTCTTGTTATTAATAGGAACCGCATTAACGTAAGAGCTTGTACTAGGTTGATGGTAATTATCATTATATACTCGGGACATCTCAATAGCACGGGCCTGTTGGAACGCGTCATCTAACGTGAGCGTACTATTTTCTAAAAGTCTTTGACGTATCATGGAAGACGTAAGTCCGGCAATGAATGCGTCCCTTGTGAATTCGCTTTCATTTTGTTCAGCGGTTACTTGTTTAAAATGACATTCCTTGGCAAGTAGTTTCAACGCTTGTAAATACTGATCGATCGACTCACCGATTTGTTGATATCTTTTTGCTAGTTTATATCTGGAGTATATTTCATTTGGAGGCTTCAAAAACAGTTCATTGAGTTTTTGAATAGCAATGTCGTATTCGGTTATTTCCTGTATGTGGGCAAACACTGTTGGTGATAAATGATTCGTTAACAGTTGGAGCTTAGTTTCTTTTGAAATAGATTTTTCATTGTTTGCGACTGCTGACACAAAATTTTCGAACGTGTTTTTCCAATGGGTCCATTGAGGGGACAGATCTTGATTTGAGGATGGATCTCCGTCGAAGCGTTCAGGGCGCAGATATTTCTCCATTACTTTTGTGAAATAAATTGTAGTAAATGAGATACCTTTTATAACATAATTTAGGCTTTATTTCACAAAAGTTTGCTTGACAATAACAATCATAATATGACATAAAATACTTAATCATTACTTGGCATTCAAAGACAATCCAAGGAGTATATATTAAATACCACACGTATACTCGTAAGGCTGCGTTATATTAATAATTCATAAATACAAGGATTATATGCATTTCTATTTTGCAAGATATTGCTGGCGGCTTTTACAGTTATAAGGGTTTCTTGTCATTATATCTGCAAGAAAGATCGCTTCACTTAGAAAACTATCGCGAGTTTTGTCCATTATGACTAAATAGGCACCCGGCTGGGACTCGCGTTATATTTACCGGATAGATTCCGACCAGTTTCGGGCTATATTGTAGCCCTTCGTCTGGGAGTCACGGTTGCGCGAGGCGGCGAGCGCGGGCCTCAGCACGTAACTGACGTAACGATGGCGCTGTCTTTCCCGGCTCAGCTGCACTTGTCAAATTGTCCGATATGTCATTAGCTTCGTTGTCACTGTCACTGTTATGTGCCGTGTAGGGCTGTAGACACACCACACTAATCGTGTCAATTTCCTTGTCCACACGTACCGTATCCGCGCTATTGGTGTCACCTATCTTTAAAACTGTTTTCCATGCCGGCGGTATATTCCACCCACAATCCCGGTTGAAGTTAGGGTGACGGCATATTTCGATTGCCTCCCGTATCTTACGAGGAACGTAAAACTTCTCTTTCGCAAGGACGGAATGAATCTATCCGGTAAATATAACGCGAGTCCCAGCCGGGTGCCTATTTAGTCATAAAGAAAGATCGCAATTACCAACAAATATTAAAACTTTAAAAGTCTGAATGTTAACATCGGCATATCTGTATTTTTTATCCTAAACATTCCAAGTACTATAAATTTCATCTCAAGTTAAAAAAGAAAGCAAATATTTACTCGTGCAGGTAAATATGCACCGGGGCAGGTAAGATGTTGTCCTCGGGGTAATTAGCGTGAGGTGTCACTTTCAGACGGCCTTCTAACGAGGCACATGCACCCCCTTCCTCTATCTACCCCCTCGAGTGCTTAGCGATTAATTAGAACATTCTACTAAAATGCTCCGGTAAAGCGATTTTTACGATGAGGACGACGACGACGACGCGACGAAGCCGGAGATTGGTTATGAATTTGATTGGACTTTGTTTTTTTACAATGCAGTTCTAGATCAGGAAAGCTCTTTGAGGTACACCTCGACACCTACCAACATATATAATACCAATATTAAATATGTCATGTGCATTAGGAATGTTTTAGTATGCCAGCAACAAGCTTCATCTTCGGTATATGTTATGATTGATTTACATCATATTTAGTAAACGTCAACCTATATATGTTCAACTGTTACATTAGTTGGTGGAATGCCTCGTGAGGAAGATATCTGGACGCGTATCACCACTTTGATTAACTCAGTCGAAGAGCAGTCAAATTTGTGTTGCTGGGTTCTCGGTTGAATGAATGTTGTGTGCTATAACGTCTGCTCACAACTTAGTGTGTGTATTAAGGAATGGCTAGACTCACACGTGGCAACATGGACTCAAGGTGCTGTTACTTCATAGTATAATCATTGTTAACGTCACATAAGTCATTGGTAACGTACAGACCACTTGGTAGCTACTGGTGATTGAATTTTAAATGTGACTAATTATGGTCCTGTGGGCACCTTAATCCAAGATAATTTGTTTGACATCAAAAACACCGATGACATTAGTCTCAGTAAAGACAGATTAGAGCAGTTTAGGGAGCCCTGCATTTGGCACATTTTTTCAGTTTGTTTTGACCATGAAAGTAATAATAAGTTGTCCGATTCTTGTCCTCAATGCCCTCATTTCTCACCGCGAGCGTGCGTTTTGATTCGGATCTGTGATGATGGATGTAACAAAAAAGTGATAGATTAAGAGTAAACGAATAACGAGATTTCAGAGTAAATATCTTGGGCAGCGTATATAGTTTAGACGACAATGAGTACGTTTCTGCTAGGCCTTTGGCAAATATAGGTCGAGCTAGATTTGCTCGATGCTCCTGGAATTATGTTTATAGCTTCTGTCAAAATAAGAGTTTGGTAGCGTTATTTTAGGTGGTAAAATATTTGCTGAATGTTTTGGAAAACGGGCTCATTACGTAGTAAAACAATAATAGCTTAGTAATTACTAATCTTTGGCTTATCTTGTACAAAATTTATTATTTATTGTAAAATCTGTCACATTTGACAGCTAGATAAGGTTTGGCTTCAAAAGTCAGTAAATTTTTGGCTAGGCAGAGCAAAATTAGCTCTGACAGGTCGCCCGGAACGGTCTTGCCCGTGGAACCTCTCGTAGAACACCTGAATGTTTCACAGGTGAAAAAAAGATCTCGTGGAACACCTACGGTTTTCGGGTGACGGGCCATATAGTTCAGATTTTTAATGGGTTTCAACATCTTGTCAAAACAAAATTAAACTCGATTGGAGTGCGAGATTGGCATGTATCCGCGGTTAGAGCAAAATTGCCTAGGTCGAAGGAATGCAGGAATTCTGACCTTCTTTATATTATTCAAAAAATAGGTAGTAAACATAAAACTTACCGGCTGTGTCGGATCTTCCTTTCCAAAGCAGTGCTGGTCTGCCTTAAAGGGTGATAATGATGATAGTGGTGCGCTCCGTGCTCGTAGCATATTGCTTTTACATCACCTGTCCTGTTAAATAATATGTCAATAAATTTAGAGTAGCATTGGTAAGTTATATTGTTAAGTAAGTAAGTACTATTAAATAAGTAAGATATATCTTAAATTTACAAATTATTGATGTACCAAATGTTTTGCCCCGGTGACAAATTTCGGCGACATAGCCAACCCCCCGGTAGCTGAGCGGTTTGAGCATCCGGCGCGAAATCAGAAGGACGCGGGTTCAATTCCCGCCCGGGGCAGAACATTTTGTACTCCAATAATTAGGAAATTTATGATTTTCGCTTAGTACGCGGTTGTGCTTGTAATCATGATATTTAGAAAGATATATCTGTTTCTCGATGTTCGTTGGCACTTGACATCGCAAGGCAAAGTAGGTACCTAATCCAACGATATGCGTAATTACAATAAGTGTGTTTGTCTGTCCATTTGACGCAACCTATTTTTTTCCAAATCGACTAGACGGAAAATATTGAATTAGTTTTATGGTTGATGAGTATGAATGTAGAGTGCTCAATAATTAAAGTATTTATTATTAGTGGTAGTAGAATGTGACTAAGTAGGAACGACTTATCCCCACATCTATTCAAAATGCGACAGTGTGTCTGTTGACCATTATGCCATCTATTTTTTGAGTTTATTTTGACATTGTGATTGACATTTTGTATTTTCAATCGTATTTTGACATGTTACTCGTATTATAAAGTATATTTGAGATTTTTCATTAACTTTTTATCTGTTAGCAGATAATGGAAAAATGTAATATTTGTTCAATATACCTATATTTTTTTATGTAACTCGAAGATATGACCTGTAATGAAAATATTACCAATAAATTAATATGAATATTTTTAAACATGATACATTAACTCCCGTAATGCCAACTTTTGTAACTTCTTAATATTTCTTACTAATATTCCGAATATCCCTTGATGCTAATATTTTGAATATGTCTTGTAATTTTTTTTTAATACGCTGGCAAGACCGCAGTTAAAAGCTTATAATATATATATACCTCGAGAGCAATGAATCCGGGTCACTTAAAGAATGTAAAAAATCTCGGAAACTAAAAATGATAGGTTAATGCAATAAATTGTATTTAATAGACAATGTAATACTCCTTAAATGAAAGTAAAAAAAATATGAGTCACCATACATTTTATTAACACAAAATTACATAAAGAAAAAAACTGCTGATCTCTCCTTAAAACAAAAATAGGAAACATGAAATTTTTGAACTTTATTACGATTTTCTTGAATTTTAATACTTCGTATTGCCTCCTCGTGCTTCCATTACTGCGTTTACGCGGTTTGGCATGCTATACACCAAGTTCCTTATACGATTTTGGGGAATATTTTCCCATTCCTCTGTGAGAGCAATTTTGAGCTCACGAAGCGTGATTGGGGGAGGGTTTCGTTGTTTTACGCATCTGCCTAGCTCGTCCCAAGCATGCTCGATTGGGTTGATATCCGGGCTGCGCGCTGGCCACTCCATACGAGTAATGTTCATCTCTTGAAGGTAGTCATTCACAATCCTACCTGTATGAGGTCGGGCATTGTCATGCATAAATATAGCATCCTCACCTAAATTGACCATAAATGGACCAACGTGATCATTGAGGATTTCTTCCACATATCTTACGCTAGTTAAAGAGCCGTTTTCTATGATCACCAGCTCTGTGCGACTTTCAGAAGAAATTCCGGCCCACACAAGTACAGACCCACCACCGTAGGCTACTTTTTCTTCGATGCATGCTTGCTTGAATCTTTCCCCTGGTCTTCGATACACTCTGTGTCTTCCATCGTGCTTGTAGAGCATAAATTTTGATTCGTCGGAGAACATAACTTTTGACCAATCTTCAATACTCCAATTTACGTGGCTCTGGGCATATCTTAGTCTCGAAATACGATGCCCACGCTCCAGTTTAGAGCCGTTTGCAGGTCTATGGGGTTTTAAGTTAGATTCAGCAAGCCGACGTCTTACTGTCCATGCACTTGGGTTACTTCCTCCGAGGCGTCGAAACTGATTGGTGAGTTCTTTTTTTTTTTTTTTTTTTTTTTTTTTTTATTGCCTATAGGTTAGCCTTTGACCACTATCTCACCTGATGGTAAGTGATGATGTGGTCGAGGATGTTGTTCAGGCTAACCTAGAGTTACTGGCTCTCAAGGACAGCTGCCGCAACACACCGTTAGGTGCTTGGCGACAGATTTTCAACTTGAGGGTGGTAGCTAGCCAGGCGGACATTCTCAAAGTGCCCTACCACCATGCTGTATCGACTGCTATCCTAAGACAACAACCGGGACCGACGGCTTAACGTGCCCTCCGAAGCACGGAAGCGCTCAGTAGTAATGTCACCAGCGGTCACCCATCCAAGTCATGACCGCGGCGGACGTTGCTTAACTTTGCTGATCGATTCAGAATGGCTAAGCAAACTTGGCTACGAGCGCTTCATTCAGTTTCTGTGAGAAAGCGATTTCGAAGCTTGGTGTTCACCAAGTATCGGTCTTCTCGTGCTGTGGTACACCTGGTTCTGCCCGTTCCTGGTCTGCGTAGGTTAGAACCAGTTTCTTCGTAACGTCGGAGAACTCTTTGTACTGTTGACAGCGACACACCGACAGTCCTGGCTGTATCGCGCTGACTCCGGCCGGTTTCCAGCATTGTAAGTATTCTGGTGCATTCTTCAGGCGTAAGCGACATAATTTCAGCTTGAATAATGAATATAGAGCACTATCAACATGGTTTATGTACCCACATAAATGACAGATTACAAACAAAAGCAAAACCAAATGCTGTAATTTCGTAGTTCCATCTTCGAAAGTGGCCCTTTTTCAAATTTGATTTTTTTATGATATAACTTTACAATAACTAAGAAGTTTTAATACCTTCATTTAAGGAGTATTACATTGTCTATTAAATACAATTTATTGCATTAACCTAGCATTTTTAGTTTCCGAGATTTTTAGGATTCTTTAAGTGACCCGGATTCATTGCTCTCGAGTGTATATATATATTGTGTTTTGATGAAACAAGCATCAGACCCGTACTTGTGACGAAATGCATCTCTTATTGGCAGAGGTCATCAATTAACATCTTAACATACCTGATAACCTCTGCTATAAGAGATGAATTTCGTCACAAGTACGAATTGCACTGCGCTCCACACTCTGAGACATAGTTATTAAGCCTCACTGTGCCTGTAATTTTATTGGCTCTCAAGAATTGTTGCTGGAACACACTGTTAGATGCTCGGTGAGAGACTTTCTATTTGCGAGTGGTAGCGAGGCGAGCATTCGCAAAATACCCTTGCACCATGAGGTAAAGCTCAAGCTGGCAGTGGCGATTGATCCATGGCACCTGCGACGGCAGTCTATAGCCATTACCGCTAAGCTATCATTGCTTTAAAATATATTGCTATTCCATATATAAACTGCCTTACGCTTAAATAAACTTTGCTCTATTGGCTTCTTTCTTGTGTAGGTTACTGTTAAATGAGAGAATGTTGAACATGGGGAATAGTTTTAACGTCGGAATTAAACTGATGTAAGATAATCTAGCTGGAGTCTAAGCAGCCAATTTTAGTGACTGTCATATCTAAAAGTAATTTTGATTTTTCCGCAAAGCAAGTTCCATTCGCAGAGTATAGAAGTAGATCTTAGTGTCATGGAAAGGAGGAAAAATTGTGTGGTGAACTTTTAATAAAAGTTTTTAAGGTAAGTAAATATTTGTATATGGCTTATTTTTGATTGTACTTACCACTCTATGTCCTCTTGTATGACGTCCTCCATACTCACTTAAGTTTAGATTACTATAGAAAAGAAATGTTCATGCTGTCAACAATCTAATGCACTTGAAAGTAGATCAGCGTTATCTAACAAAACATGGTTTAACTACATCTCAGATAAGATTTATCTCGACTTTGTCATCAGAAAGGCACACAGGCGAGTATGCAGGTACCTGTGTAGCATTTACTTTAGTGACGTAGCATATTTTTAATATTTAATTTTATTACTCCTGCTGAATGTAGGATAGGAACAGTTTTTTTTAAGTTATCTTTTGAACACTACCAGACATGTAGGTGATGTGGTCGAAATTGTGCAGGCCAATCCTAGAATGGGAACTATGCTAGTGAGCACAGTTATTGGAATTGCATCATGAGGTGGTTGGAGACTTCTACCACCCTAAGCACCCTCTAAGTAGTAAGTAAGAATTCGCAAATGAACATAGACATAATAATAATTATTCATTATGGCAATAGTTGGATTACTGTTAAGAGAGATTGCCTCGTTTTTAGGGTTCCGTAGTCCTGACAAGGAACCCTTATAGTTTCGTCATGTTCGTCTGTCTGTCCGTCTGTCCGAGGTTTTGCTAAGAGACTATTAGTACTAGGAAGCTGAAATTTCGTATGGATACGTAAATCAATTACGCCGACAAAGTGGTAAAATAAAATTTATAAAAATATTTTCTTTTAGGTTACCTCCCATACATGTGATGTGGGTATGAAATTTTTTTTTGTCGTCTATCTCTTCGTGTATGGTATGGTTGAAAAGGTTTTCTAAAATGACTTAGGGGTTGCAAATACCGTTTTTCGATTTAATGCTCCATTTACGAAATATTAAACTTTAAAGTGCAAATTTTTGTTCCAGCAGGGCGTCCCCCCCCCTCATAAAGCTAAACTGCTGGCTTGAAAAATCTGAAAAAATTCAATAGTGCGTTTTATGAACTTTAAACGAAAAGTATAGCGGTTGAGATAACTTTATTAGTTTAGCAGTAATAGTCGTAGAACTTGGGTGTTGGATAGTTTTGTACCAAATATAAAATCTATAGAATAAATCCTTTAAAGTGACTAAGACGAAGTAGTTGGTTGTTTATAAGACTGGCATTGAAAACTTAATCTAAAATAAAAAATCTTAAAACTATATCTATGCCCTATTTCATACATAATAGACTAGCTTTCCAGCCGCGGCTCCACCCGCGCGTATTGCGGTTATCGCGCAAAACCATTAACCTCTTTTTGCGCAGTTGGATAAAAACTATCCTAAGTCCTTTCCCGGGTCTCAAACTATTTCCATTAGTATAGATATGACAGTACAAAGATTCGACTTATATAGGTATAAATTACTTTTTGGACCTCATCTTCGCCGTACACTAGAAGTGTTTGCTGTCTGTAGGTACCTGTCGTACCAAGGTCATCGATCACTTCATTCCACACATCATGAATTCGGTGATTGTAGTGCTCTTCAATAGTGTAATTTTTTTCATCGGTAAAGAGAATATTTCTGTGCCCTTCACTTGCGTATCGCAACGGAAGGCACTCTATTTAATTTTAAATATTGATTTAGGGCATGCACATCGACGATAATCACCAAGCTTCAGGTCTTGTTTTATGATACGTGACATTTTCCTAGCGGGAATCTTCATTTCTCCCAATAAGATTTTTGTTGAGTTATCATAATATTTTTACTTCCTAATGGGATTTCGACCAATTCAGGCTTTAACAGCATTAATTTGTAGTTTTAAGACACGCGGCTGCCCTAATCTTTTATGGTCTTCGACAGAGGAAGTGTTGTATCTGTGGATATTACGATATACGAACATACCTACAGCAGATACCAAGCTTTTGAAGTTTCTAGAATATGACCGACGCGACGGCTCAATACCTATTTTACACAAGGCGAATACTGCTATCCTATTTTCTTTAACACCTCATTTCATAATGTAATTTGATAATGAACACGAAATAATATATGAAATGGCGCAAAATCGAAAGAAAATTTTAAAGTAATAGACAAGTTCCAAATTCTAAATAATTCTAAAGCTGAAAAGGTTTTATGTTACAGTATTTATGGCCAGACTAGTTATTAGTATAATAGCCTATTTATAAGCTTACTTGCATATATCGGTGTATCCTTTTTATTACTCTTTCATATATAATATCGACTACTTTATAATACTATAATTATTTATGCTACAGCAAATAAATTAAATGACATTCAAATTCTAATAATGTACCAACAGATTCTGAATCGCGCTATCGTTACGTTCTCATTCGATTTTCTACCTAAAGAATTCATAAACTAATTTAATTTTCGAATTACAATTGAAACCATAACTTGGCGGCAATCGTACTCTTATTTCTTAGATTTAGCAGGAAGAAAGTGGAGGAGAATAAAGAACTACATAATCGTTCTATATTATGATAACGGGCTTCTCCGGAACCCTACATTGTGCGTGGCTCGACACGCATTTGACCATTTATTTTTATCTAATGCCTCAGGTCTTTTGTGCAGAGATGGGGTGCGAATCCGATTGGCTCGCCTCCTTGTCGTGTTTTTATTCAACACTGAGAAATAAAAAAATATGGGCCGGATGGTCCACGAATGCCATCCGGCATCGTTACCAGCCCGCAAAGCGAGGTCTGACCCCACAACCACGATCAGGAATCGTCGCAATCCATTCCCTCTAGGCATGACCCCAGCGCGTGCTGGAGTCTGGAAGGTGTGGCATGTGAAAGTTGTGTCTTCCGTGTAGCCACTGCTGGGTTCTGGCAGACCGGGGAGAGCTTCATGCGACATTACACAGTTATCAACTGAAACAGCCATTTCATTAGAACCTACGTAAGCCTTAATGCAATTACACATTTACATATTTATAGCCTCCCTATGCTTTCTTTGAACCTCTCACGACGAGCCGGATCGCTTCGAGGAGTCATTGCGCCCAGCCTCCACGGTATAGACCTCTCCTTAGCTAAGCCACCATGCTGCAGTATAAAATAAAGATTTTATAAGGTTAAGGCCATTGTATGTGTATGTATGATCCTTGTGGCATCGTAACAGAACTACCAAGTGGATTAACCGATTTAGATGCCGCATTTTGATTCCAAAGCAGTGAATCTTAATCATGATTGTTAAAAATCTAGTTCTTCTTCTGTTTCGACCTCGGTATATTTTGTAGCTACGAGTAGATGTTTTTGGATTTGTACTAAAATGTTTGTTAGACATTATTATATGTTCTATGGTTAAGCCTAAGTTAAGAAGGACTACAGTTTTTTAATTTTTTTTTCAATTACGATTATTATTAGCTAGTACCTAGTATTATATTTAGCCATGCCCATTATAAATGTACATATCACGTTCAGAATCTTGCTCTAACTTTGTACGGCAATGCATTACGTGCGACACTTGAGACGTCTCAAAACTTGTGTACTTATAAATTGTAATTTTATATCGTACCACGACCAAATTACAACTGTTGTTCTGAATTTTCTTTTTAATTATTGATAGATTATCCCTAACCTTTAACGACAGTATCGCCTGATGGTAAATGATGGTGTGATGAACGACTGATGATTTAGAAATATTAACCTCCCAACTCATTATGGAATATTAACTGGGTAAACCTAGAATTACTGGCTCACAAGGACAGGTGCTGGTACATACTTCCGAGTGCTTGTCGACAGCCTCTAGGTACCTGAGTGAACACCTGGTGGAGTAAAGTGTCACTGATTTCAATCCCTGAGCCGAATAGAAATTAGGTTTTCCAATAAAGAAACTACCTTTTTGAGCCGGTGATTCTAGGTTAGTCTGAACAACAGCTTCGACCACATCAACACTTACCATCAGGTGAGATAGTGGTCAAAGGCTTACTTATCAGGCATAAAAAATCCTTGCATTTGCAGTCCGGAATCTAGCATTGTGCCTGTTATATGATAATAGGCTCTATTGTACGGCACTATATACTACGAAACTAGACAAACTGGCTCTCAAGGAATGTGGCCATAGGATTCGAACCTAAAACTAATGGACTATTCCTATCACTTATTTTTGTAAATATTACGGGATAACTCATGTGAATATACACTAGACCCCAACAACGCACCATCGAGACCTTTGGCGTTGTGAAAAAAAACCATGTCATATCACATCTACACATCATTATCGTGCTTCAAATGGACTGGATAATTATACCTACGTTCGCCACATGAGACAATTACGAATTCATACAGAACTCTTATTTTTACTAATATTTTATTGAAGCCGAGAAAGGAATTTTATTATTAATACTAATGTGGTTTTCACTCATTTTTGTAAATATTACGGGATAACTCACGTGCATTAGTCAAATAGCTCCGACTATAGTCTATAATGTAGTATAACAGAGTAGCAGACACGCTTAGCAGCAGGATGGGTACCTACACGTTTTATTTTAAAATAATAAACAGAGTTATATTCTGTTTCACTTAAAAAAACTATCGCGAGTTTTGTCCACTATAATATAGATTTTCTGTTTTGTAGGACTATTTAATTAGTTTATAGTACATATCTCCTAAAAGTAGCAAACCGCTTTTTCATAAAATGTTAGATAATATGTACAAATTTGTTTACATATTTATGTCTGTAAACAAAACAACATATTTAAATTAATTTATATGTTACTGTTACCAATTAGAAGAGAGCTCAGTAAATGAAAACAATTAGCAGATTCACACTGCTGGAAGGTTGTCCACAACTATGTTTGTCACGATCTGCGAGTAGGTATATAACTGACGTCACTTGGAAATGAATACTCGCGCATTAGATATAATATACATACTCGTATGTATTAGTTCCGTCAGTAAAAATCATTAGAAATATATAAAAATATTATAAGACTAGCGGTCCCTCCCGGCTTCGCACGGGTATTTAACAAATATTTCAAAAAATATTAATTAAATCACCTAAAAAAGTAGTTATTGTGACATAACTAAATAGTTAGACTAATAGTATTGCAGAATTTTTTATAGACATTTATGTCTTCTATAAATTGTAGTACATCACTTTGCTCTATTTTCAATGATTTCCCCAGCGTACGCGATATAAAGTTTTTTTTTTCAGTTTTGGTTACTTTATCGAAGTTTTCATACGGATCCCTAACTGTTTTTGAAATATTCTATGGCCTATATTCTTCAGGGATAATGTTGGATTCTTATAGTGAAATATTTTTTCAAATCGGTCCAGTAGTTTCAGTTCCTATTCAATGCAAACAAACAAACAAAAAATCAAATCTTTCTTCTTTATTATATTAGTTTAGACTACAGCTACTACAATGAAAGTACTCTTAATTGCATATTCACAGGCAGTCCAAATGCACCAGCCCCTTGGCAGCGTGCCCAGTATGCTGGCAGCATTGCTCCATTGAATTGAAATGCTTATTCGTTGAGCCAAATAAGTGCCAGCATTTTGATCAGGCGTCGCATCGACCAAGCGCAATAATGAGCTCCCGGTCTCAACGGACCCAACGGCTCCACACCAAACGGCTAAAATATATAACCACTACTTTAGCATGCTCACCCCATTCCGACCTGTGCCGCCACGCCGTGCACACCTGTCTACAGCTCCGCCAGTATCTCCCAGTGAGACCGCAATAGTCCCCGCACTATTGCCGTCTCACTCGGGTCATCGTTCCGACGCTAGTTGCAGACCAGTGCCTTGGAATACGCAGTCCTGACGAAGTTTTTGTTTTGTGTGCAGAAGCTGAGCAGCCGCCGAACGCCGAGCAACGCGAGCTACGAGCTCGCCGTGCCGTCGCGCAGAGGCGCTCTAAGACGTCAGGCATTACCACCTACCCAAGTCCCTTGTTTCGGACGAACAACATCATATCGGGCTGGTGGTCTTGTTTTGACCGCACTTTTCGGTGCGCATTTCACCACTTTACTACCCGACACAACATAGTAACAGTCGCGTAACAACACACTTTGTGCTGTTAAGCGACGTCGTTCAGGCGTGGGGTAGCGTCAGCCAAACCCGTCTGAACGATCAAATCCGCCATTTGCTGCGGTCGCAGTGTGACACCCTACGGTGACAACGGCCACTGTTGTTGTTTTGGTTTAACCTTGCACCGTGGCCTTTCCCGCTTCACGGGTCAGCCGAAGCAAGCTGGGCTCCGGGATTACTGGCCTTGGGGTCGCCCCTAGTCAACCCCGGAGTAGCGCTTAGGAGCACCCCTCTCCGCCGAGAAAAAAGCTCGGAGAGGGTACACAACTAGGGCACACCCTAGGTACACACTCCCTCTCACACAGTGAGCTCACAAGGTGTGTGAGGGAATTCAAACCCTTGATAGGGCGTCCTGAGTATTCCCCTCAGGATGCAGTCCCGTCCCTCTAACGGTGAGGTGCAGGTCCTTCAGACCTTCGCCCTCCGCCACCCCGATCTGTATGTTGCTCATATGCAACTCCTAGAAGAGGAAGCGAGTGCCCGCCTCACGGACACTCTTATCGCTCCCTCCGGGACTTCAATCCCGGAGGCCAACGTCCCTCCTCTGACCCGGTCCTTCTCAGAGGACAGCCCGCTTTCGCCCGCCCCGGGCCCGGACAATAGACGCACGGTGGCAGCCCCTCCCCGTGAGAGGTCTCGCTCGCGCTCACCGATCGGGAGGCCAGCGAGCACCCGTCCCTCCATCGCCGTTGTCGAGCCCACTTCGGACTCCGAAACGGAGATGGAAGTAGATCCGAGTCGCGCCTTACGCACTGACTCGGACTCCGACAACGACGGCTATACCGTCGTTGACCGCAAACGCAAGCGTGCTCCTAAAGCCGCTAGTTGCGCAACTTCCGCCCCTCCCGCCAAGGCACCCGCTAAGGCCCCCGCCTCCGGCAAGAAGCCGACCCCCGCCCCGCGCCCCGCGTCTCCTCCCTCCGCTCCGGCCACTACTGCCGCGTCCCCTCAGGACGCGAGCGCGCGCCGCGAAAAACCGCCTCCACCCCTGTTCATTCAGGACAAAACCAAATGGGACATGCTGTCCCGTTTAGTTTCGGATCGTGGGATCCATTACACTAATGCCCGCTCCACGCAGCAGGGCATTAAAGTCCAAGTGCCCACCAGTAGCGACCACAGAGCGCTAACAAAGCTCCTCCGTAAAGAGAGCATAAGTTTTCATACTTATGCGCTCGAAGAGGACAAAGTCCTCCGAGTGGTCATCCGCGGTGTGCCCAAGGAGGTACATACCGATTCGGTATGTACCGACCTGAAGGCACAAGACTTCCCCGTACATGCAGTTCACCGCATGTACAGCGGGAAGGACCGCAGTCCCTACGATCTAGTACTCGTAGTACTAGATCGTACACCTGAAGGCAAGGCCATTTTTAATTTAAAAAAGGTCTGTGGCCTCTCAGGACTCGATGTCCAAGCCCCATACAAAAATGGGAGTCCCTCGCAGTGCCATAACTGCCAACTATACGGGCACGCCTCCCGTTTCTGCTTCGCTCGCGCTAGGTGCGTTAAGTGCCTAGGCGATCACGCGACAGCAGCGTGCACTCGCACCCGGGATTCACCGGACCCACCCAGCTGTGTTTTATGCGGTGCTCAAGGGCATACCGCGAATTACCGTGGTTGCCCTAAAGCACCACGAGTGAACCACAGGGTGGCAAGGCATAGGCCGACCCGTCCCTCTTACGACCGTTACCAACGGGTAAGCCCTAAAATAACGGTAGTACCTGCCTCACAGGTAATACCCGCGCCGCTCCCAGCCCGTAACGCATGGTCTAAACCACCCAGTATGGTTAAGACCGTCGCTACCGCCCGCGCCCCGGCCCGCGCGCCCGCACCCGCGCCCGCACCCGCACCCGCCCGCGCCGCGGCCCCTGCCCGCGCACCGGCCCCGGCTCGCCCCGCGCTCCCGGCACCCGTCGCCAACACCATTCGCGCGCCTCCCCGCGCCGCTTCCCGGCCACAAGCTCCACCTATGCCATTGATGGCTGCCCCTCTTCAAGAGGCAATCAACCTAGTCAGCGATCTGGCTATGTCGGTTGACATCAATGAGGTACAAGAGCTATTCCACAAGATGCAATACGCTCAATCCCCAGCGGACGTGATCCAATACACATTGGAACACGCGAATTTACTTAGCGCCCTTAAGCGCTTCGTTCCCCAGGCCCCTCCCCAGTACAACCACTATGGGTAGTACAACCGAACGCACGAAACCGTACTCAGTTTCGTTAGCGTCATTTAACGCTGACGGCCTCTTCAGACAACGTGACCTCGTCCACGACTTTTGTTGTACCCACCTTATCGATATCATATGCGTGCAGGAAACCTTTCTAAAACCGGGGAAGGCGAACCCTAGGTTTGCCAATTACAGAACGGTACGTGATGATAGAGTGAACTCCCGTGGGGGAGGCACTCTTATCTATTACAAAAGGTCCCTGCACTGCATTCCCCTACCTACCCCGACTCTTGTTAATATGGAAGCATCTTGTTGCCTCCTAGCTATGACTGGTCATCAACCTATAGTCATAGCATCCTGTTACCAAGCTTGCAAAAAGCCGATCGTCCGAGCTGACTTAGAAGCCCTATTCTCATTAGGAAGCGCCGTCATTCTGATTGGCGACTTCAACAGTAAGCACATCCTATGGAATTGTAACGTCAACAATCCCAGAGGTATTGCACTTGAAAACCTAATCGCAGAACTTAACTTTGACATAATTGCGCCCACTGAGCCCACTCACTACCCTTATATAGAAGACCACCGATCTGACTTGCTTGACATGGCACTATTCAGAGGCGTAACACTCCGGTTACGCTCCATAGAAGTGGTTCACGAGCTTCACTCTGACCACCGACCCATTATACTGCGACTAGGTCCCGACCCAACGACTGACCTCCCCCGCCCCACTAAGACGATAGTGAACTGGAAGCAAGTAGGCGATGCCCTAAAGGCTATCAGTTCACCGGACCTAGACAAGATCCCTGACGACATCCTGACAAAAGATGACGTAACCCTTGCGATCGATTCGTTCACCAATCACCTCTCCACCGTAGTAGGTGCATCCGCAAAGGAGGTCATAGTGCCGGACGACCGGCGCCTTGTCATTCCAGCGGATGTGAGACGATTGGTGACGGAGAGTAAAGCAGTGACCCGACATTACGACTCTTACCCCAGTAAAGAGAACAAAACTAAGAAACGCCACTTTGAACGCATGGTTCAAAGTCGCATGTCTGAGTTGCGTGATCAACAATGGGGCGATAAACTTTCGAACCTCGTGCCAAGCCACCATGCTTACTGGGACTTGGCGCGAGGCTTGAAAGGAAGTAACCATAACGACATGCCTCCCTTATACAGACCAGTCCCACTAGTCCCAGCGTTCTTTGACGAAGACAAAGCTGAGTGCCTAGCTGATAGCCTAGAGGCTCAGTGTTCCCCTAACGTAGATCACGTTGACCAAGCTCACCTCGATTCGGTGGATGCTGAAGTCGAACGTAAAAGCTCTGTGGTCACCTCTGAACTCCCACCAATCACCTTAGCGACTTACGCTGAGGTGGAGAGACTGATCAAGGCCCTCCGACCGCGCAAATCCCCCGGTGCCGATGGCATCTCCAACAGGGTTCTTAAAACCCTCTCTCCTCCTCTCATCCATCTCTTAGTCAGCATCTTCAATGCTGCTATGAGCCACTGCTTATTCCCAGACACCTGGAAATGTGCAAATGTCATTGGCATTCACAAACCAGGCAAAAGCTCATCTGACCCCACCAGTTACCGCCCCATCAGCCTCCTCAGTGCCTTAGGCAAACTTTACGAGCGGTTACTTGCAAACCGTCTCCAGTCCCATGCTAAGGAACACCACCTTATCCCAGATGAGCAGTTTGGCTTCAGACCCGGACACTCATGCGTCCAACAGGTGCACCGCCTCACGGAGCACATCATTGAGGGCTTCAATAAGTACCCCAAACCCCAGACTACGCTAGCAGTCTTCCTCGACGTAGCGAAAGCTTTTGACAAAGTCTGGCACAACGGCTTGATCTACAAGCTATACCAATTTGGCGTGCCAGAACGTCTTGTGCTCATCCTACAAGACTTCCTTAAAGCCAGAAGCTTTCGCTATCGCGTGGAAGGCACCCTCTCCTCCCCCCACCCAGTCAGAGCCGGAGTCCCTCAGGGCTCCGTGCTATCACCTATTCTCTTTGCACTGTATACCAGTGACATCCCACGCTCTCAGCCCAAAGTATTCCTAGCCCAATATGCGGATGATACCGCCATTTACACCACTGGGTGGCATATCAACAGACAGTCCTATTTCGTCATGCAACGGGCCATCACCGAGATCGGTGACTGGTTCCGAAAATGGCGCATCGCGGTCAACCCAGCTAAAAGCACAGCTATGTGCTTTACTGAGAAGACACGCTCCCCTTACCCGAAACCGCTTATTTTGTTCGACGAACCCATTCCCTGGGTTCCTAGAACAAAATACCTCGGAGTCACCCTTGATCGTCATCTCACCTTTAACGATCACATAACAACCGTCCGTAACAGAGCGGCCTTCATAATGGGTCGCCTTGGTCCCCTACTTCGCAAAGAGAGTAAAATGTCTCTTAGTAATAAGAAGACACTTTACACTGCCTGCATCCGCCCCATCATGACTTACGCATCAGTAGTGTTTAGTCATGCTAGTGAGGCCCACCTTCATAAACTTCAAGTCATCCAAAACCGTTTTCTTCGTAATGCAACCGGCGCCCCGTGGTATATCCGGAACACCGAGTTGCATTGCGACTTAAACCTTCCCTCTCTAGCGCAGTTCAATAAGGACTGCGCCCGCCGATACTTTGATCGAGCGCCCCACCACCCGAACCCATTGGTTGTCCAGGCATCGAACTACTCGACTGCCTCTTCTATCCCATTTTTCAAACCCCCCCGTCGCCGACCACGGCAGGTATTAGACGACCCGGATGACCCCATCGCAGCCATTACGTTGGCAGCTTTAGCGTTATCCGCAAGTCGTCGAGGTAAAATCCCCAGGTGTGAGGTAATCAGAGGTCACACAATCAAACACCGAGCTCGCCGGCGAGCTCGAGGCAAAAACAAGGTCACGATAAATTGCTCTCCAAATAGTCAAAGAGTATTATTCAGTAGGGCCCAATTGTGCAACACTGCAGTTGCACAGAGGCATTTTGCTCCGATCCCCCCCATGTCTCTCGACAGCGAGACAAGCCGAGGTCCGAACCACAGTGGTGCCCTTGAGCTCGCTGTCAACCCCTCCTATAGTAGCGGTACGTTTTCGGCGTCCGCAGGAGACGGAGGTAGAAAGCGCTTTTCGCCTTCTACGCCCGTCTCGGGAGAAGTGCCTTCGGCACTTCTCCCTCCCGGGCTATTGTAGGGCCAGGCCCTCGCCCAAAACCCGGTGGAGCTGGACGACCGCACAGGCGGTAGCCAGCATCTATGTCCTCCCTAAACAAACATTTAGCATGCTTGCGCCCCGCGTGAGTTATTAAGTTCCATACTTCTGGACCGTAGTACTGCCCAATCGATTTTCATGATATTTGTTACAATACATTATAGGATACTGTGTGAGTATTTCTTAAAAAATATCTTCCTAAATGCGTACGCATTAAAGTGAGAGTTATATTTATTCAAATATTTTCAAGCTTCACCACCTGAATAAGGTTCCGATTTCTACAAATAATTAATGAATGCTTTTTGGGCATCATAATGAATGTAATATTTTTTAAATAATTTTACTTCTCAGTCAATGATTTCCAGCTACGTCCAAATAAGTTTTAACAAGTACGCCTAAAGATCAGTTTTTTTTTCCGAATTTATTATTCTCAATTGTAATTGTATTTATTATTGTCAATTATTCTCAAAATAACAAACTAGTTTCTACTGGTGTTAGACTAAAATGAAGTGGAGGTGAGCAGAATACTGATTGTCAAGTCTTGATCTGGGTAAATGGTAGTAACTAGTTAAGACAGATTAAGTGGTCAAGAAAAAGTCACAAGGCCACTTACTAGAAGACCTGATTATATCTTCAGCGTTTCGTTCCGTCAAATGTGGGAATCAAAAGTTTAAAATATATTTAGCTTTAACATTTAGATATTTATAAGATAATTTTTAAGTACGGTTTTAATATTAGGCCTATATCCTACAAGGCATTCATTAATTTATTATACTCCATGTTTTGATTACAACCTTTTTTGTGCATGGTGGCAGGGCTTTTTCCGAATGCCGGCCTGTATAGCTACCACCCTCAAGTAGAAAATCTGGTGCCGCAAGCACCTTACTGGGTGTTCCGGCAGCTGTCTTTGTGAGCCAGTAATTCTAGAGTACCTGAACGACAACCCAAATCATCACTTACCAATCTTACCATCATGTGAGAGAGTAGTCAAAGGGCCTATCTGGTATAAAGAAATAGTTATTCAAAACTTAGAATATCCACAGGTAGAGGCAATCCTAATTTCAGCTGGGGTGTCTGATCTTGTGTCCAGTCTTGTGTACTTAAATGAGATTTCAGCGCACTCACAAAAAAGCACACAGCTTCCTCAAATCACAAAATGATAATTATATTGTAACGTTATTGAATTTTTCGTCAAATAAATTCTTTTGTTAGTATTTTCCCTTATTCATTAAGATAGCAGCCATTACACAGATCACTCATAAACAGTATTCTTATTTATATCTGACGTTCCAGTAATATTTGTAACGAGTCCAGCATGATTACCTGTGGCAGTATATTAGTTTTTATCCAACTGCGCAAAAAGAGGTTAATGTTTTTGCGCGATAACCGACATACGCGCGGGCGGAGCCGCGCCGGGAAAGCTAGTCAGTACTAATATTATAAATGCGAAAGTAACTCTGTCTGTCTGTCTGTTACGCTTTCACACCAAAACTACTGGACCGATTTGAATGAAATTTGGTATGGAGATAGTTTGAGACCCGGGAAAAAACATAGGATAGTTTTTATCCGACTGCGCAAAAAGAGGTTAATGTTTTCGCGCGATAACCGACATACGCGCGGGCGGAGCCGCGCCCGGAAAGCTAGTAATATTATAAATGCAAAAGTAACTCTGTCTGTCTGTTACGTTTTCACGCCAAAACTACTGGACCGATTTGTATTAAACTTGGTATGGAAATAGTTTGAGACCCGGGAAAAAACATAGGATAGTTTTTATCCAACTGCGCAAAAAGAGGTTAATGTTTTTGCGCGATAACCGAGATACGCGCGGGCGGAGCCGCGCGCGGAAAGCTAGTTTAATATATAGGAACTGAAACTCACGACACGGATCACCCTAGTGTGAGACTCTGTGATCACCAGTAGACTAACATTTTTCGTATAATAATGATACATACTATATTTTGGTATAATATTTTTTGTGTAAGTTCATAGCTAAAGTTCTGAATGCCTCTGTCGGCGCCATAGCCATAGATCACGTGTTATCGGTTGTTTACCACACTTCTCGTCAATGTGGAAACCTATGCACCGCTTTGTACAGCGTCATTGTGGTACATATAACGTGCTACTAAAAACTTGACAGTGTGTGAGAAATTCATTTTGTAAAAATCTCTAAAAGAAATAATATAATATAATATAATATATATATATATATATATATATATATATATATATATATATATATATATTTACATCCTAGAAGCTTTTTGGCGTCATGCACGTGGTGCATTATTACGACGTCCTCCAGTTCCCATTGCTTTTTTTAACATGTCTTAATGAATATTGCTTAGCTCTTCGATTGCCAGCTCCGTGAGATACGTCATTTTCCGATAATTTTATTTTTCGCGATATTCTTCTTGCGTTCGTGCCGCAACATTTTTGAACCCCGAACCATGGTCATAAATTATAGGCGTCCTGGATATATTGATCGTGATTTACCTATGGCATCGACTATTTAGCGTCCTCATAGGATGAACGACATTTGTGAGTGCGACGTTGCCATCTTTATGTTTACTTTCTCTTTCTTTGACAATCGCTTGTATGTACATTTATAACAATTTGGTCAAATCTATATATATACGGATGCCCGATATTTTTATATAATTTATTATTATCTATCTACACGTAGGAACAATGGATTTTGATAAAGTTAAGTACACAAATAGTTTATAATAAGATAAAGAAAATTTAGCTCCTGTTTCTGAGATTTTTGCACAATAAATCGCATGTAGTAGCAAGAATAACACTTACGGGAACGATTGTTATTCACTGCCAATTACCTAATCATCAAGATAGAATAAAACTTTACATATAGTCTAAGCAGCAATATAGCTACCTTTGAGAAAGTACCTACTAACACAAAGTATTAAAGAGTTAAAAGCTCTATCTACGATATAATTATCTACAACAACACCAACAACACAACGTTTATTATGTAGGTACAACTATGGCACTTCGTGCTAGACACACAACTTAGCTAAGCACTTAGAACGCTAATACGCAAGAGCTAGAAATAAGAAAACAAGCGTTGATTAATTTTATCAACAAAAAATTAACAACACAACGTTTATTATATAAGGTTGACATTAATTCATCAACAATACTGCGGGGGATGGTGTAGAATCGATAACGGCATGTGTTCCACTCATGTTTAATTTTCACATACAAAAAAATCAGTATAACTATTTTCTAAGCGCGGCGCGTTGCCTTTTAGTATGATATCGAGAACCATGGTTTACTCCATTCTCACATGTACGAACGTTACCCGATGTCAATTAGACGCTATCATTATGGCAAAACAGCTGTTTTGCCCTAGTGATAGACGAAGCTGTTTCACGTACCTATTCTGACGAACGCGAAGGCCTTACCGGCCAATCTAGCTAGACTGTCGAATGCTTTGCATAATCGCCAATCGATTAAACTCATCTAAATGATAAAAAAAATTTACTTACCTACATTCTTTTTAATTTCAAGTTTACGTAGGTACGTACTGTATTGTGTTGCAGCTACTTAGGTATGCCATATTGTGATAAACCGCTACCGTGTCGCGCGTTCTTTTGTCGCAAGCCGCCAAAGACCGACTAGGCAGAATAGGTACACAAAACAGCTGTCTGTTGTGCCTAGTATAGCAGTTCATTGACTTCGCGTAGCAATCGTGCGTGTGTGTGAATAGAGTAGATACACCGTGTTCGTAGACCGCGGTTGTCTTTGCTAGTATTCCCAAAGCCAACGTGGCATAGCTTAAGCAATAGTACAGACTTTTTGTGTATGTGAATATTAAAAAAGAGTGGAACACATTCCGTTATCAATTCTACACCATCCCCCGCAGTATTGTTGATAAATTAATATCCACATTATATAGGTACAACTTTGGCACTTCGTGCTAGATACACAACTTAGGTAAGTACTTAGATACTGTAATTCTAAAACATCTTAGATTTAGAGTAAGGTTGAGACAATTAACGCACTATTGTTAAAAGTTTATGCCTTTAACAATTTGTCAACTTCGCCGTATATTGTTAACAAAAGTTATTATCACAACAGATTATCAACTACTATAACTAATCAATGTCACAAATATTAATAAAATCACCTTATATGTCAGCATATAGTGCTGGACGTGAAAATTACTTTAAGAACTAGTAAAGCAGAATTTTCAGACAAAAATTGTTATAATTACGATCACAACAATTACAAATTGGTAATAAAATAACTTTATCATATTTTTATTCAAATTCTCTTGACTATCCCACTATAGTCTGTTTTTTTTAACAAACGAGTACTGAGTATGTCTCTCGCACATTTCTGATATTGACAGAGTGAGATGGTAATTGCCGTCATTGGTCAATGTCTTTGTTCTTGTTTTGAAATTGTCAAAGCCCGATCATATTGAATACTTCTAAAATTTACCGTAGAAAAAATTACGTTATTATTTTACGATTTAAATTTGCATGCTGAGTATATTCGTAACGAAATTTTCTGTTCGCGTTCATGATATAAAACAATATTGTAATAGTATATATATTATGCAATTCAACATATAAATCAAATAATTCTACTACAATTCTTGTAATCTTAAAAATTTTCGTCATCCTTCTGATGAACTTTCTGCAGATACGTCAATAATAAATTGTTCAACATATTTTGTACATGATTGTCGGTTCCGTACATTTTTGTTTCTATCTTAGTTATTACATGATTGATACAAGAGCACCATTTTTATCTATTCCCTTTATAGAGTTCAGACTTCATAAATTTTATAACTTTTGTCATATCCTGCCATAGCCCTTCACTTGAAACCAAACGAGTGCAATTGGGTTGAGCTCACAGTGATACGTCGGCAAACGTATGACGAGACGATTTGTTGACTTAGCAACAACATTTTTTCCGAAACGATCTTTGTTTTGCTTACCCTAATTCAAAAGTTGCCACTTTAATATTGATTCGTTACAAGCAATATTTTTCGAATTGCATATACCTACATGTAACTACAGAGTTCGTGTGGAACGAATTTTATGTTGATTACGCGGGCCAATAGCAACGCAGTAAAATTTTCAGTACTCGTTTGCTCAAAAAATAGACTTTAGATTTGAATTAGACATCCGTATATAGCAATTGAGCGTCCGTATAAAGCTATTGGTAACAAGCATATAATATGTACATGTTTGTCTAGTCTATTTTTTTTATAAATTTAAGAAGAATATTGCTTAATTAGGTACGTTATAACTTCATTTGTGGGTTAAATATAAATATAGGTATGATAAAATCGGAATTGTATCGTACCATGGCCTGAACCAATATTATATATGGACGTCCAATATTATATATATGGACGTCCAATTCTATATATGGACGTCTAATATTATATATGGAAGTCCAATATTATATATGGACGTCCAATATTATATACGGACGCCTAATAGCTGTATACGGACGTCCAATAACCTGACTACTTTTATTATAAAAATACGGCACTATGTGAGGCAGTACTGTTTGGCTACAAGTTACTGTATGGTGGAAATTTTGTTGCCAATTGTGTTGCACCATATTGGATTATTCCCATTTGTCCCCACAGATTTCCCCGGGACAAATGGGAATTATTGGCAGTAGGAAGAAATATGTTTAATCAACTTCTCTTGACGATCCCACTAGATTTGAATTAGACTTCCGTATATAGCAATTGAGCGTCCATATATAGCTATTGGTCGTCCGTATAAAGCTAATGGATGTCCGATTTCTCCTTTATATAAAGAATTTACTAAACATATTTAGCAGCTTTTCTGTCGCCAAGCACCTAACGGTGTGTTCCGACAGCTGTCCTTGAGAGCCAGTAACTCTAGGTTAGTCTGAACAACATCCTCGACCACATCATCACTTAACATCAGGTGAGATAGTGGTCAAAGGCTTAAAGGTAAAAACCTATCAGGCTTAAAAAAATAAATTTAAGCCTGAACCACCGTTTTTCATTCGCGTCTGGTGTTGCGGATGTTTGTAGGCGACGGTAATCACTTACCATCAGGTGAGCCGCCTGGTAGTTTGCCCTACTATCCCACAAAAAAAATACCTTTAGTGGCCTCTTATGACACCCACAGGTAGCAATCGGGGGGTGACATTCTAGCTCGGCACCCCACGGGGCACAAAACGTATTAATATTATTTATGTATTATTTTTCTACTAACAGCTAAACATTGCTATATCTAAAAATATCAACACATAAAGATTCATAAAGATTTCTACCAAACAAAATAATACATGAATAAAAATAACTTTCTTTTATAAGGGTAGCTACTGACTTTAAGCTATTGCAAGTCTAGGCAGCGGAGTAAAAAGGTCTTTCGGATTCCACACTGGTGGGTGGTATCGTCATTACATATTTAAGTCTAGTCTAAATGTAAATATGTTGATTAAATTTCAAAATTGAGGAAATTTATAAGTCGTAAATTTTGTAACTAAAATATCGAAAAATCGATATTAGATTATATAGATTATAAATTAGATATTATATTAGGAAGAAATATTGTTAATTAACTTCTCTTGACTATCCCACTAAATTTGAATTGGACATCCGTATATAGCAATTGAGCTTCCGTATAAAGCTGTTGGTCGTCCGTATAAAGCTATTGGGTGTCCGATTTCTCCTTTATTTAAAGAATTTACTAAACATATTTTGAAGCTTTATCATCGTGTTTTAATTTACACTACATATAGGCACGACTCGGGAAGCGAGTCATGGGTACATGAACAAATTACTCTCGTACTCGGGAGCTGGGTGGCGGGCCCTCAAATTGTTAGAACGTATGTATTAAATGTACAGTTTATTTATACATATTATATATATATATATATATATATATATGGGCATTTTGTGAATTCTCGAAGTGGCAAGGGTCACTAAAAAGGGGAAGGTTTTTTACCAAAAAATGGAACCGACTTCAACACTCCAAACAGTGAAATAATTGGTTGAAGTCGGTGCCATGCTAGTTTGAATGAACCAATTGTCATATTATTGTGCGCATGGTACCGACGTCGACAAGTTATTTTACACTTTTGAGTGTTGAAGTCGGTTAATTTTTTTGTAAAAATCCTTCCCCCGTTTTAGTGATTCTTGCCACTTACGGGAACTATTGTTATTCACTGCCAACTACCTAATCATCAAGATAGAATAACACTTTACATATAGTCTTAGCAGTAATATAGCTACCTTCGATAAAGTAAACCTACCACAAAGTAGTAAAGGGTTAGAAGCTCTATCTACGATATAATTATCATTTATCATATAGGCCTGCCTAGGTACGCAACTGTCAACGATGTCAAATCGACATTCGCGGGCGCACATTGCATTGCATACCTGTCTACCTACATAGCTATAAGATCACAACAAATAATTAAGTTAGTACTATGTATCTACCTACGTAAATTCATAGAATAAGTATAGGTATATATTTGTAGTAGGTAGGTATGAGGTAGTACGAAATTTTATCTGGTAAACTTAGCAATGATTGTAGGCACTTACCTAATCAAAAATAACCTATGATTAGTTATTGATTTTTATTGGAAATAATTTAATTTTAAGTTTATTACTATAAATAAAAATCTTTGTAATCACACTAATAAAAAATAGGTAGGTATGTGTCGAAAGTCTGTGAGTATGTGTGTTACTTCTTCACACCTAAACGGCTGGATGGATTTGGATGAAATTTTGTATGGAGATAGTTTTTACCCTGGATTAACATATAGACTACTGTTCATCATCACCATCATCACCGTTTTTTATCAGCGCGCGGGTAAAACTGGCTATATGAAATAATTATATTTCAATAGTTTTTATATCATGCTCATTCATACAAAAACGTGGCTAGGTGATAATGTAATTGCTATCATTAACTTATACATAGTTATTATTACTTATATTATATAGGGATAAGTGAACTTAAGTTTACATCTGTCACAACCGGTATATTCAAGTGGAAACCTTGGTAGGGATAGGTGTACAAGCCGAGTATATTGTAGAGATTTCATATTTCAGTAAGGTAAAACCAATATCTTGGAGTGACGAGCAGGGATTTTACGGTAGAAGTATTTACAGATACGTAATCTATTATATTATTATTATTATAATAACAATATTGAGGTGAATTCACATTTCATGTTCTCCTATTGGATTGAAATGATGTGAGTGGAGTGTTGTTCCACATAGGGTCATAGGGTGCATGACATGGCTTCTTATAACCTTCATGCCCAGTTCACGCTAAAAGTTGCGGGTATAGGTTGCTACCTACGAAATGATTTCAAAAGATACCTCGCTATTTAGAACCTGGGCAAAGTTGTTATTTTTATGCTACCAAGTAAGTAAGTACCTACTTAGTAATTAACGTTCACGACGAATTAATACCTACGATTCAGTCTAATAGCAATAGAAAAATTAGCTACAAAAATTACTTATTCAGTCTTGATGATGTATAATATTTTTTTGTAAAACAATAATTCAACAACAATAAGTTGATTCAATTTTGCTATCATTACTAATGTCTTAGAAATAGCAACCTTTACGACGTTGGTACCTACCTACCTCAAGCAAATATTCTAGAGGTTAGCATCTCAGCTCAGTCCTTGAGAGCCAGTGAATCATTCATTACAAAGACATATTAATGATCGAAGATTATAAATTACAGGCAAATGAGGCTGACTGTACGTATATTTTTTCGTAACATTTACTGACTTTTTAAAAGTTTAAATGAACTCGGGCTCCTAATGATACGCAACGCGTACACCACCTAAGGCGAATATATTGTTTTGCTTAAATATCGTGTGATAATTGTGATTTATTGTTGGATTGTTGCAAACGAGCTGGCAACGTCGCAGTTGTGGACGCCAAATACGCGGATCCATAGTCAGGAACTCTCCGCGATATGCGGCTTTCAATATACGCACGACAGCAGCGCCACACCTGCGCTAAGATTTCGTCGCGAACTTTTTAATATATTGTTGCAGCTATTTAAGTGATATTTTGGCTTCTATCGATATTTGTCCTATGGATAGTCAGGACCAATGGGACGTAAGTGCCACTGGCCAACAAAGTGGCATCCAGTATGCGGACGCCAAAAGCAGGTGGACGTCAGTTTAAATGCACTTTTCTCTTCAGAGGACGTCTAATTGTTTGCGGGATGTATATATATATATATATATATATATATATATATATAATATAATAATCTCTAAAAGAAGCGAAGATAAAAGTCCCATCGTTCGTTTTCAGTAGCCGGATTCCGTATGATATGTGTAAAATTTGTTAGCGCCCTAGGGTTAAACTTAAAACTGACTGTTCTGTTTATAATAATAATAATAATGTTCATGCAGTTGGAGGAAAATGAAGTGACTTAACACCTACCTTAACTTCTACGAATTACACGCTGTAATTTACTTGGCCAAGGCCCGTAATTACAGTCAAAACCGGCTTAGAGCCGAGAAAAGTAAAACTCAATGAAAATAATAATAATAATCTATACCTACTGAAAAAAGGTAAAAAGATCGATAGAAAAAAAAGAAGCAGCGTCAATCGTACAAATTGTAATTCAATAAATATGTTAAGATTTCAGTAGATTGAGATTACACGTTCAAATAAATAGGTTTATTCTTGAAGCAATTTTTCCATATTTCGAAGAGGCAGATGGTGGAGTGGAAACGGTAGAAGATAGCGAGCGGCATCGACACGTGGGTGATAATTGTCCATGCCCACGGCCCGTAGAACGCGAGGTGAGCTGGTCGGAACTCTGCTCGATTCTGAAATAATATGTTCAGCAATTAATTAGTTTCATAATGATAATTTTATGGTTAATCGCGTCAGACTATGCGTGAATATGCAACTTTTTAGTTTTTCTTTTACCAATACACCTTATTCGGCAGTATTTCAGCTCCAAAAAATACTGTATGCAGTTACAGTTGCAAAATTTATTGTATCTTCTGCCCACAACTCCACCATTGTGGTCCGGGCAGTTAGGGTCAGGGCCGTGGCATCCCATGCCCTTGTACACAAGAATCAGGGAAGTCCGTAGAGTGTACGGAGGTTTTGTCTACACAGTATATAAAATAAAAATAAAAAATAAAACCCTGATGGTGGGTTCATCAAAGTATTCTCTAAGACTCTGGGACAGTGACTATGTGAACAAGTTCATACAAAATATTATATAATAGAAATTCCATATAATTGTTGAACCTGCTCACAAAATTTTACAAGTTTCGGCTGAGAAACGCGACTAGCCGTAAGAGCTAATAATTCATTCCAAAGGAGGTTAGAATTCTTTTTCAGTCTGTACAAAGTCCTCTATGATTGATATTTGTCATTTTTGGCGTTTTATTTCTTCGAGCTTACAAACAAAACATTCTACGTGACGAAACGTACGACATACGGAAGCATTTTTGCCCTAAATGAAACGGATATGCTTCGTTTGCACTTCGCGCTTACCTACTATGCTAGCATTTTATATAAATCAGAGAGACGTTCAAAATACCCTCTCACTTGCCCTAAAGTTGTTTTTTCGATCAAGTTATACCTAATAGTAAATAGTTATTGGTAAGGCAACGATTTTAAAAATAAACAAAGAGTTTTTCAATAACAAAAACAAGAATTATATTTCGACCTTTTGTCGTAAACATCCAACCAATATCGTTTAAATTAATAAGTCCATTAAGTTAATGAAGCGGTGGCGAAATAAAGTCCAGGGACAATATTAAAATACCACACTTTTAGAGCCGATATTTAACTGATAGGTATTCAGAATAAATTGTGAAGTAAAGTAAGGATATTGAATTAAATTGTCCTATATCAAAAATATCAAATAAAGATATGATTGTAAATTTGTGTCTCGAGTGTATAATGAGATTATATACATTATAATCTCATTATACACTCGAGACACTTTACAATCATATCTTTAATACACACAGACAATTTTTTGGATTGCCTTACTTAATAGATGCTTCACCCTGGCCATTGCACCATAAAAAACTTGACGTTTTGGTTACCTTCTCCAAGGTGTTGATGGCCCACATGGCCATGTTGGCGACAAGTAAAAAGGTGACCAGCTGTCTTCCCGGCTTCTCTCTGCGTTGTTCAGACGTGGTGCTGCGACGCCACCACGCATCAATGACAAACAGTGATTGTAGAATGGTCTGAAAAATGAATGAATAAACTTTTACGTATTGCACTCACATCTTTTCACATAAACGCACATATACAGGTTGTCCCAGATATACTGAAGCTGGGGGGTAGAGGACCTAGAGGGCTATCTGAATCACCCCCATGTATGTTCCGCGATTTTTCGTATTTTCGGAGTTATGATTTGTTTTAAATTTTTCACCTATCGCCGAGTACGATGAGATTTTTATTTATAGTAACGTAAATTATTGCGGTAGATGCTTGATTTTTTTGTGTGCTAAACTGATAGATAGGCCAATTCAGTATGGTAACATTTACTTGGCATTAAAAGCATTTGTTGTTATCACTATACTGCGGGCTGTATGTAGACAACATATAGTTTTTTATTCGTTATCTAGCAAATATAATTAAATTCATTTTAAATGTATCATCATCATTATCCGGAAGACGTCCACTGTTGAACAAAGAACGGCTATTAGCCACTTGTAACCATTCGCTACCCGCGACTTTAACGATGTCGTCAGTCTACCTAGTGGTCGGCCTCCCAACTCTACGTCTTCTGATGTATTATTTTTAGAAGATCCTTTTTTCTGTACTGATAAGGCTTTGAAATCATATTTACGAGTAGAAATCAAACATAATACTTGTTATATCAAATATTTTTATCGCTTAGGCGACGTTTAGTAGTCATGTTGACGGCCAAAGTGAAGACAAATCAATTAGAGTGGGAAATTTTTCGCACTTGATATTTGTAACTGTTTTTGTTTTATTTCTGTATTATTCGTAATGCCATGGTTTGGAGTTACAGAAAGTGGTTAGTATCCGTAGTACCCTAGGATATATATCATATCCGAAGATAGATTATATTGGTAATCATGAAGTTTGTGTACATGGCCAACCTAGGTACTGCATATACGAGTATTATTTTAACTTGCCGATAAATAAAGCCGTAATAATTTGATTACTGCTTCTACATTAATTGGTGCTGTGTATATCTATTGTATTACTATTACACTATTTAATAATGACAGTAATATACTAAGGCATGTAACCTGCCTAACACATGCTTTTACACAGGACTATTTATTATGTGTCCATCTTACCTGGTTAAGTGAAAGGAATTCAGAGAAGAAACCAGTGAGTCCAGAACTATTGTTTGAGTACATTGTGTGGTGGCATCCGATGAGACTGAACATGCAGTACACGAACATTCCAGACTGTGCCAGGATTAGCAGAGATGTGTCGAGGCCCAGGACAGCTAAAATATAATCCTGTTTAGAACATTATACTAAATTTTTGTACCACAGAAACTGTATAGTAAAAACGTCAATGAACATATATTTTTAAATTAATTAAAAAAAAAAAAACTTTTTATTGGTCAGAGCGACTAGTTAAATCAGAATAATACCAACATTGGGTAAGATTGGAATACTTCATTAATTGACTGTATTCTTCCCCTTATGTAGGTGCACATTTTTTATAGTAGTGGACATCCCCAGTAGGGTGCTATATGTAAAGTTTAATTAAATCATTATGATAATCAGTTTGCAGGTAAGTCGGGTCTCCACAAAACAAAAGTTGGGAACTTTTGTGTTTCCAAGACATGCTAGCGACAAAAGTAACTTTTATTTGGCAGGAATTAAAACGTCTCTTAGTAATTTAACACGATATGCTAGCGTTTGACTACAATCTCACATTATGTGATGAGTGATGTTGTGGTGATTACGAATTTAGCTTAATTTACCTCGTTTTATAACTGTACTGTACTGTTTTATTATTATGGGGGGGTTTGCCATAATCCTCACGCTTGGCAGGCGTCTTGGAGATTGCAGTATGAGATATCAGTTCTTTTACGACACTCACGGGTAGAGATGGGGGGTGACATTCTATCCCAGCACCCCACGGACCCCGGCATTTTTGATTTTGGAAATATACTTGAATAGATTTTTTTTTACCTTACCCTCTGACAAATTTGTAAAATTAAGGTTTTGCTTACAAAACCAATAGAGCACATCAAAGACTATGACTGAGAAATTGAGACATTTCATATACAAAATTTGAATGAATGAATGAATGAATGAATGAATGAATAACTTTAATTGCAACAAACACTTTACATAATGGTAAAATATATAATTATGGACACATTGAAAAATAAACAAAGTGTTTGTCACAACCCTATACTAACTCAGCAAAAAGCTGTTTGCTTGCAACCAGCGATTTGAATATCAACATGGTAGTTTAAAAATCAAGACGCATTTTTGTGATAATAACAACGTCATAACCATCTATCACTAGAGCAAGCTTTGCAAAATGTTATAAAATAACCGTGAAATTGATATATACTCACCCCGAGACTTCCTTTTATACGGCAGTGCTCGCATTTCCTTTAAAGCCCATATACAGGCTATTATGGTTAATGTGTATAAAACTAGCTCGCATATATTCACTTCGAATATTGCGTCCTGAAAACAAACGAGCGTATAAAGGTAATCGTTTTACATAAATAACAATGGTATATTGATTTATTACTGTCCAGGTATTGTAAAAGTTATAATCACAGTTGTTATTTACTTAATTGACTACAAATACAACTATTAACTTTGTCGTAAACATCAAGAAACTGTCGCAAACCATGCTTACTATCATTGTTTTTTGGCCGGTATTCTTGATAGACAATTTCCTTCAACCACACCATTCCAAATAATTGAAAATATGAATACATATAAAATATATCTAAAGCGAAATACTGCCAGTAGACTAGATGACTATTTCACCCACTGGGCGGTATTTTGCCACTGAATCGGCCATATTATATATAGAATATATATTGTTATAAAAATTGGTACTTATTAGAAGATATATGCCCATTTTACTTTTACGCTATGAGATGAACTTATTATTTACTAGGAGTAGGGTTAAGAGACCCCTTTACAATGCATCAATGCTCCCTTTCACCGCTCAAACCTCCTCCCCTACCTAACCAAATTTTGTAAGATCCTACTAATGCCGCCGTAGATACACGTTCTAGGATGGAAGTTACGGTTGTTCTTGGCAGACCAAGGTCTTTAAGAAGTTTTTTTTCTTGTCTATTTTTTTTTAATGCCTGATAGGTTAGCCTTTGACCACTGTCTCACCTGATGGTAAGTGATGATGTGGTCGAGGATGATTCAGACTAATATATAGAGATTTTGCTGGTATTACACTTGCTCCAACTTCTACAGCATATAAATTGGTTAATTTACCGTTTTTGGTTAATTCATTTGCTAGGTCATAATATTTGTTTGTTTTTATTGAGTCGTCTTTAAGTATGTTTGTTTCCCACGGCACAGTAAGTTCTATATGTACTATGCGTTTTAGATTTTTTGATGATGATATGTTATTCAGTTTTTTTTTTAGAACAAAGTTTATCATTATGATTTGTTTCGACGTTTGTGCGGTGAATGGATTGTAGATAAATAATTCGTTCACATCCAGACATGTTTCACAATGTTCTACGATGCGACGAGAAATAGTGGTCCTAAGTTGAATGTGTTGAAATTTTGAACGGTGAAACGTCAGCGTTGCCTTATAATTCGTTCGGTTTATTGTAACTTTTAAACACGAAATCCTGAAATAAAGAAACTAACACGAAGTAAAATTAATTAAATATTTCACTTACAATGACAGTATCCGGGTTGTTGGCCAGCACGAAGAACATAATAAGAGATATGATAGTGAGGACGATGAGTAAGATCCCTGCAAACAGGCCCCTATGTGCGTGTGAGCAGTCCACGGAGAATTGGTGCAAGGCGTTGCGGCTGCCATGCGGGGAGGAAACGCCCAACATGCCCGCTAGAAAAGTTACTACTGATTTAATCTAGGCTTTAATTATTATTTTTTGCTTACACTATTATTCTATTCTTTTCTGTATGATATTTTCATGGTAATGGAGGATTATTTTACGAACGCCTGCCTAGCTAGCTATCACCCTCAAGTAATTCTATCGGCAAACCCTTAACGGTGTGTTCCGGCAGCTGTGTTTGACTGCCAGTAATTCCAGGAAAGTCTGAAAAATATCTTAGACCGTTTCATCACTTAGCATCAGGATATAGTTCTCAAAGGCTAGCCTAAAAGCTATAAAATGTGCTAAAGCAGCATTTTAATTAAAAGCTGTTTCATGTTATAAAAATTTAATATCCGAGGTTTAATTCAGTTCTATCAATAATTACTTATTTTATTATTGAAGCGGTTATTGAAGCGGTTACTAAATTTTTATGGTATGAAGTGATATGATAGAAAAGTCACCCGCCTGATGGTAAGTGTCAGCCTGTCCATTACCTGCAGTATCACCGTTCTCGTAATGCTTGACACTGCATTGTGCTCGTCACTCTAAGACTTCACTTATGTCTCGTTCGCCCAGTTATTTCACTAGCTACAGTACCTCTTGGATACTATTGGTTCGGGGCAGAATAACTGCCAATGCGGTACCACCGCACTGGCAGTTGTCCACCAAGTCAGATTCTTAATAAAGATACCTAGTTACCTAATAGTATATAGACTATGTTGTATAGATATATTCATTGAATGAAACGTACCAAATTGCTGAAGTATTTTCTCAGGCGTAACAGAGTTATTGCGTGACTTATTTTTGGGCTGAGTTAATTGGTACTTTTTCTCAAAATCTTCTGGTGTGCATTTCACCTGCAAGCAGTTAATTCTTATTATAAATTCCATAAAACTTACGAGAAAAATCTTGGAAATCGACAGCAATCCTACCTCTTTCCACATTTCATAAAAAATAACAGCACAAATCAAAGAATATTCAATTGTGCACGGAAATAAGAACGGGGAAGCGTTTTGTAGCAAGGCTCCCATAATGTTGGTTCTTTGACACGGTATCTCCTCAGTACTACCGTGAGATTTGTTTCCTGTGGCTAATATCGAATGCTCCAAGTGATGAATCTCGTGTTTTGTCTCTTCAACCAGAACATACAACCACTCACACAAATTCGTGGCAACCATATGCATAAATCCGAATCGTTGTATCATTTTAAACCTCCCAGTCTCGATATCCTTGTTTGTGAGGAATATAAATTGCATCTGCGTTAGTGTGAGTATCATCCGAAGTGCAGGCGTGATGACAGATAGGATGGACCTGCATCGATCTGTCATTTCAAAGTATTGTCCGAATTCTAATCCACTGTACACCATCGATCCGATACCGAATGCTAAAAATTATGGACATGTGAATACAGTGCACGACAAGTGAGTTTTCATTAGGTTCTATTGGATATTTAAACATTTCGTTTGATGATATAGAAATTTGAGTATCAATGTTGTATGATGGAGTTCTTAACGGAGTCATAATTAAGATTGAGTTGGTATTAATTAGATTTTTAATAGTAAGTATTCTACTCATTATCATCTGTTCTCTAACAACACATATTACATTTTAAGATTGACAAACACGGCTGTAAGAGCGTAAGTAACTTATTATAAGTCGATATCTGTCTCTTTGCCACTGCTATGTTTAGAAAAGCGGGTACTGGCCTTTTTTTAGTAAATAAAATAAGGGAACGAAACCGAAAATTCCCGAAACAATTATATATTTTAACAATTATATGTTTAAATAAATTTTAACGAATATATGTTTTTATAAATTTTAACAATTATATGTTTAAATAAATTTTAAGCAAAAAAACTACATTGAACATGAGATTAAGGAAATTTTCTTATATCCTTAACTTGTCTATCATCAAAAAGTATTGTTTAGAAATTAGTTGATAGTCATTGAAGAATGAAATTAATCTTACACTGAAATCCACTCAAAAGTCATATTTAATCCTTAAATAACGTTATATCCTTCGTGCTTAAACATTAAAATGTAATTTTGTGACCAAGCAAGTTACGCTATCTCCAACTCCATAACGAAATTAAAGTTTACCGATTGCGCCGAGCCGCAAATAAAAACTTCCATATCGAGATATGCTTTCCTTCGGCTTTAATTTCCCTGTACGTTGAGTTTCATGACTCGTTTTACCATTTTTTTCCTTCTCTTTGTCTTCTTTTTCTGAATCCTCTGTAACATAGAATACTTACATTAATTGAATACACAGTAATTAGAGAACACATGCAGAAAAATAAAGCAATAAATACGAATGGCAGAGCGTTAGTGAAATGCAAACTAAAGAAGGTATTATTCTTTCGAAGCTGTAATTATGCAAACAAGATGTGATTTTAATGTCTCATTTTGTTAAGCAAATGCGGTTAATTACCTCCATATGTCGGCTCTATTGTCTGGGGTAATATTGTTTTGTCTCCTAAATAGGGAATTAGTGCTTACCGTAGTTATGAATTATTATGTTGACGGCCTTCTGTCGCATTATGTTCGCGTATTGGAATATCACGAATAATACCGACACGAGATATAGATATAAATAGAAACCCTGAAACAAAATTATAGGTTTTAATAAAAGAAATGAAATATGCTAAGCAATAGAGATGAATTATAAACCTACGAGTAGCAGTTGAGTGTGAGGGACAAATAATTGTGTAATTGTAGTAATAACTGGAATACTATATTATGATACAAGTGAGCTAAGTTGCTCATTATACACGAGGCTGTGGGTTGCAGCCCGAGCGGTAAGCGAGGGCATAAGTCAGCCGAGTGTATAGTGAGCAAGCTGCTCACGAGTTTCATACGCACTTTTTCAACACCCTTCCAAGGAAAAAAAAATATATTGCACAAATGCGATACAAACAACATACAAAAATTATGGAAAATAGCGCGCAAGTTTTTTTTTGCGCGCGGCAAATGTATGGTTTTTGATTACATGTACTTAGCCTTAAACCTCTTTGTTGTTACCAATTTGTTTTAGCCGGTTAAATTTAAAATGCTCTATTTACTCGCATATAATTTGCAGTTAGGTACTAACTAAACTTTGTAGGGATAAATTACCCGGTTAAATTCAAAATGCTCTGTATACCGACTCGCATATAATTTGCAGTTAGGTACTAACTTAACTTTGTAGGGATAAATCTAGTGTATAATATTATTATGCACGAGGGTGTCATAGTTCGGTTTATGGCCCTAAAAACGATATAATAAAGCTCAATTTAAGAGCAAGGGTGTTGGAAAGTCTGTTATTAAATAATTAAAATATTACATTAATGAAACCCCCTCAAAAAACACTCATAGTCAACATTGATCGGCCTACAAAAAAAATTTGTTAAATTCCGAAGTTCGCTGAAATCTTATCATAACAATGTATTTTTCTGCATTAACGCCTGCTTAACGAATAAGCGTAGAAAATCTCAACCTAAAGATTTTTTAAACACCACTATCACCATTTAATTTTCTAGAAGCAGTATTGACATATCGACACCCACAGATACAAAGTCTTCAAGCTTTGGACACCCACACTTTGATGCTGAAAGTTAAAAATATAAAACCACAGCAATAAAGTTCAATTTGGGCGCAATTTCACCAAAATACGATTTAATGAATACTCGGATAACTTTATACTACAGACCATTAAAATATGATATGTTTATTCTATCAAAGAACATCAAAACTAATTGGTATTATTTCGTGAATAAAAGAAACTCCTTGGTATGTATTTTTTGACATGTGTCAGCAGTGTGGACATAGAAATAGTACGAACTATAAGCTGTAATAAAGTGGCCATATTTGTTGTGACGTATATGGAGCTATACCGCTAAATTCCACGTTATAAATTTGAATTCTTGGATAAGATCCTTTCATTTGCTTCAGCTGTTTGCTTATGAAAAATTTCCTCAAAGCCAATATACCATGGCAAATTTGAAATACTGCATAATTATCGGGTTTCTATGCTGACAAAAGTGTAACATATTTTGTTGGTTCAGAGATTAAATTTATCCTTGTATAGTTCAATCCTAGTATTGGTGAAATCGGCCCTAAAAAAAGTTAAATATATGGTTCAAATGCTAAATAGTCATCCTTCTCAGACCACTTTTGGGCGCAGAGAAATGAACAGACACATACATTTTAGTAGGTACTTTATCGCGCATTTTTATATAGGTATAAATAAATATTTAAACATTTCAAAATGTAACATGACAAGAATACCAGACGTACATACTAGTAAGTTAGACAAAATAACGTGTTATTTCACGAAGAAATCCTTTTGTAAAGTTTCTTGGAGGTAATTTTCTTGGCAGTTAAGTTATAGTTACCTGGTAGTACCCATCTGGGACGCCATTAGCGATTACTTCTGTTACTGGGAATGCCAATCCGAGCACGACTAGTAGTTTTGCGTACAATGCTGACAAAGCTTTGCTTAGCGCTTCGCTGTAACAACACATAAAAGTAAAGACCTAACTCATAAATTATGTTTAAATTTAAAATAGCACACACAGAGTATATTTGTAGAACGCAATGCAAACTAACGTCATTAGAACAAGAAATAAACTGATAGATGACTTAGGATACATGACTTAGATATGTAAGCTAAAGACCATTTTAACTCGTTTTTATGAACTCGCTATTTGCCAGTCTTCGTTTCGCTACAATTTTAGCATGATAAACTTTCCCTTAAGCTGTTTGCCTAAGTCCATAACTATTGCATGCGAATATAAAGCGAACGCGAAGCGCTCGTAGCGTGGCTTGCTTAGTTGATATTAACTGATTCACTAAGTGAAGCAACGTCTGATGTATCTGTTATAATAACCATGTTCTCGTACGACGTCACTCATGGTACGTTTTAATGCTCAACGTGTACGTTATAATGGCAGGATTCGGTACGAAGAATGAACTAATGAATGTACACTTACAAACATTATAGCAGCAACAATATTTTAGGAAAACAATGATTTTACATTTTAGAAAAATATGTGAAAAAATACAAAATAGGTATTTAGAGACTATTACGCCTAAATTTCCTGATAAGAAACGCTACGTAGCCTAGCGGCAATAGGTTTTCAATTCTACATAAAGCAGATTAAGGATCAGGAAGTTCTGACTCTTTGAGCGCACGATCAATTAATAGCACGAATAGTAATCATTATTAATTGTGGATTTCCGCAAAGTAAAGCCTGGGCCTGTTAATTAACCCGTAAAAATACTCGTTTTATCACTTCTTTAAATCGCCGAACGGGGTTACATAGGTGAATGCCCTCTGATGGATAATCGGAATATCCAGGTCCTGGTTTCGATTCCTGGTTAGGAGAGTTAATGAATTTTCTTTTTAAATAAATTTCTTTATGGTAGTCTAGACTCTGCAACAATTTCCGGTAGATTGCTTATAGCATATTCATCATCATCATGATCACATTAACTGGAACAATGCCTCCACCATTGGGGGGGCTTGTCATAATCCCCACGCTTGGCAGGCGTCTTGTGGATCGCAGTAAAAGTTGTCAAATCTTCAGAAGGCGGTGCTTTCTACCTTATGGTATATTTCCCTTAGTGACCTCTTCGGAAGAAATAGCGGGGGACATTCTAAGTTCTAACCCAGCATGGAGTTACAACAAAATACATGAGATCAAAACGTTTGAGACATTCCTAGGGTGGTTTAGCTACCTCTGCCAACAAAACACCTATGATTATAATATACATTACTCTTAACTAAACGGTACTAAAGGATACAGAGCTCTTCCATACCAAATGTACACTGCAAAATTGTTTATTAATTTACGATATTTATCCTTGACCGTTGCAGATACAGGTACATTTGTAGATAGTACAATTTCCGTGTAACATTTGGTGTAACGCGGTGTTGCGGTTGCCGGCCGCGTCAACGCTGTGGCTAGGCCTGACAGGGCGCGCTGCTACGGACGGCTGACCTGATTTCTAATAGTTTATCTACGCAACGGCTATGGGAGAGTTGTGTACCTACTTGTGTGTATTTTTATCTCCTGTATTGTTTTATACTGGCGTAGACATTTTGATAATGGTCAGCAGCAATTTCATCTACCACAAGAACTCGATGAATTGAAGATTTTATCTTAGGTACTTCTAATTGCTAAAAATGTTTAGCTAAACGTGATAATATACTTTTTTTTATAACAATAATTATAAAAAAAACATGCTGTGCCCCAGTAGAGTTTTTTCGATCGTGGGCTTGATCCTGAAGTCTTGACCTCTTGATGATGTTTCGTGTAAAATCGAAACGCATCGAATTTATTTCGCTTGGGCTACGTGATGTTAATGCGTCACGTCAGCTTATCACGAAAATCAGACGGAATTATCACTACATATATTTCATAAGTGTTTTTCTAAAATATTATTATAATGTTTTCTTAAAATATTTGTTATTACGTAGATTTTGAGTAATATCTGTATTAAATACCTTTTTATATATTAAATTATTGTACCTTTGTTAATTAATCGCAAATGTATTTTTTATGAAACTGTAAGTATATATCTTTGATCTATAACAATGGGTTTGTACACAAACACTCATTATATTAATCTAGGAACTTAGCAGACAAAATTAGGATTGAAGGACAAAATACGCAAAGCTTGCATACTTTTCTAAATGATTTTGTTTCTAAAAACGAACGCATTGAGTATAATTTTATTAATTTGTTGGTTTTGGAGTCTACGCCGTAGTTCGTAACAGAGTCTCGTAGTAACAGTCCTACGATCTCGTAGGCAGGCTCTACCTTATTATTCCTGTGTCCTTTCGGTGTATTTAATTATCAGTCATAAGACTAGTTCTGCGGCTTTGCAGTGTTATTGGCTTTTTTTTCTTGAAAATTTAGCGTATGACTTATTACTAGCAGATGATGATAAGTGCTGATGTAGCGGTAGAAGTTATACAGGCTGAACGTGGCTCTCAAAGACCCCGCTGGAACACACTAGGAACTGTCAGGTTCTTGGAAACAGATCATAAACTTGAGGATGGCAAATATTATAATTAAACTGGTGAATATTCGCATAATGCCCTACCACCATATGGGTAGGCTCAAGCGCATGGCAGGATTTGAAATACCGTAGCAGTTCTAATTTAGCTCTCGACCGGATACGAAATCCTGTAGAAACTCTTTTTTTGCAAAACATTTTTTGCTACCCGGTGGCTCTTTAGCAAGAGTCCGTCTTGTTCGGTACCGCCGCAGTATCAGATATTTCACACCTCAAGGCAGCTGTGTGTAAGCACTACTGTGATTAGGCATGAAATTCACTATAGCAAGTGAAATTAACAAACGTCGTGGAGAGACGAACGCAGTGCAGTGTCAAGCTGAACGAGAAAGGAGACAACTGTTATGTTATGGACTATGTGGGTATGGGACAATTGTCATTGTCATATCTCTTCATTCATCATCTCATCACTTCATTAGATAAAAACTGGCTAAGTGCAAGTCAGGCCTCGCTCTTTTAGATTGAAAAAGACCGTAAAAAAAGATTGTCTAGATAAATTTTTGAGATAGATAGTAATAGAAGTAATCTAAAACTGACAACCTTGACGACAAACCATTTATTGATTAAAAAATATGGACGGACAAAAGGACGGACAGATAGAGGCTCCGAAGGGGGATGTGTATTTGTTGCGATTTCAATATGAACGTAGTTTTATTAGATTTTAAAAAACAAGTGTTCACACTCGGTAAAATTTTACATAGATGTCCTTTCTATTTTGAATTTTAATATTTTTTCTGAATTATAGTTTTGTATGGGAATTTGTATTTTCGCATAATTAAGAGCTCAATAATTGAGAACACAAAAAACTGGCAAACCAGAAGCTATATATTAGGCTTAAAGACCTAAGTTAAATAAGTAACTTGATAAAATATAACAAACTAGGTGTGTATGGATTTATTATTCTATTTTAATCTTATTTTTATTTTCTACCATCGGCCCGCCCCGACATTGCACGGCTATTTAACAAAAAATAAAAAAAAATACTTCTTGATAATATTCCATAATCCATGTTCTTCAGGCATGTTCTTCTACCTAATGTAGGATCTTAATGGTGAAAGAATTTTTCAAATCAGTCCGTTTTTATGTTTATTCGTTACATACAAAAATACAATCTTTCCTCTTTATAAAATTAGTATCGATAAAGATGAACCCTTGAAAAGTAGAATTTATACGTAAGTTTTCAATTCAATGTCTTTTACAGCGTTTGTGTGTGATGTACTATACAATAATGCGGCAATTACGCGTCGGTGCGGGAAATGTTCCAGGAAAACATTGTTGACGAGATTTGCTCTTGCTTTTTATTGCCAACATTGATTATTATTCCCTAAAATCTGAACAAGTTCCAATCACATTCCTATAGGAATATATTTTTTGAGAATGATCCAATTATATTAAGTGATAACGGTTGAATGGAGAATGTAAGGTTCTATACTTAAAAAACAGAAAATTTGTTCGAAAGCAACAAATGGCAGTAGCAGCTTATTTTTTAAATTCAAGTTATCACTCACTACCACATTAATTCATAGAAACTCACTAGTCCAAGATTGTGATGTAAACAGTGTGAGAGCACGGGAAACGTCGTTATTTGAATTTTGATACTGCGTGTATCTTTGTATACTTATTTCAATAGTGTAAGGATATTAAGCCTTGTCAAATAGTAAAGCAAATTTTCCGGCAGAGGTTAGCGCATCCCTTTGGTTTTTGTTCTATCTAACAGCCACTTTAATATATCTTTATAAGGAAGCTTAAGCCCCAAACAGACTATTTTAAAATAAAGTTTACTGGCATACAATTTCAGAGGAAGTGACCGTGCCCTAACTATTATTACTTTTGGGGACAGTACAGAGATATTATCTGTGAAAATTGTCCCTGATAATTTCGACACTGTAGGTGTTAGGTGTTCTGTAGACTAACGTGTGATTGTGTGAGTACTAAGGTAGTGTTCTAAAGAAGACGCTGCGTTGAGCTAGGGATTTTTATCTTTATAATTTTTGTTTACAAGGTCAACATTTCTTCGGGAGCTAGGTGAGTCAGTTGAAGTGACTGTCGTTTGATGAGAGCTTCCTGGCAAAGTGTTCTAAAGAAAAGGTGTAGGAGGTATTGCGCTAGCTGGTTTATTGTTTCCTTGATTTGTATCTGTAATCACATACTTACTGGCCCATGATTTCAGCTGCGGAGGGTGGTGTGTCGTGCGCCGTGGAGGCGACAGAGGTGCGAGAATGTGGGAAGTGCTCCGAGAGGAAGCGTCGTTGTGTTGCCGCGCATAGTGCTAGCGCTTGAGACGGTCGGCGAAACGCGGCGATTATTGCTGACGGTCGTCTGAAATTAGCAAATTAAAAATAAATACATAAATATAATTTAGAAAATGTATATACTAATAATAAGAGCTGCTTATATGCACTCGACATTAAAGTACACCATCTAAGCAAATACTTTTTCTATTACTGAGTCTAACTCCAAAAACTTTAAGCAAATCATTGATTAAGCGTTCGAGATACAAACCCAAAGATTAGATATAGACAAATATTTTTCTATATGATTAAAAAACATCAAAATCAAATCATCCAGAAAAAACAGTATGTCGCACATACAACATAAGCTTTGAACGTATCCCTATTGACTAGCCAGTTATATCGGACGTGGATTGAAATAGCGTTTAAAACATTAAAAAATGGATTATCACATCTATAGATATACATTTTAGAAATGACGTCTCTATATGTATTTTTTTGGCTCGCCATTATCATAAGTAAATGTATCAAATAGAAAAAGTGTGAAAACAGAAATGCCTTCTCTTTAAATGATAACTTTAGGCAATAAAATAATCATTGCCATATTGATATGTATAATGATATAATTATTATACACATTATTAATATTATTATTATTTATTTTGATATGTCACTGGTTAAATATATCAATAAACTTATTTTTTGTACTTACGAAATATTCTAGGTGTACTAAATTAGTAAAAAAATATACCTAGTGTTAAGGTTTCCGACGAGTTTGGCTTCGATATCAGAAGACATCCTGCGACTGGTTGGCTGAGAATGAGTCTGCTGTATAAGAGCGTCAGCTGGCAAGCCCAGCATTGCTCTGGTCCGCTCTCGAAGTCGACCAACATCAGAGTACGATGACTCGTCACTGAAACATTTTTGTTTTTTATACAGGTGTATTACTTTTAATCTCATCTTATATAGAGTACAGGGGGAGTAAGAGTAACTACATCATGTATATATGGTATATAAATCATATGTATGCGAATCCTGTATTTCAGTCCAGTTGAATGCTATTGAAATAGACGAGAATCGACATAGACTATGCAGAAGCGGATCAAACACTCTATTGAAGCGGATTGATGTTGTGAAGCCCCAAAAAATATGAATATGTTCTACGTTCCTAAAATAAAGTATAGACAAAAGTTATTTCTGCCTGCTTAAGGGTTTGTCTATCAGAAACAGTAATAAAACTTTTGGTAATGCTATTAAATGTAATTTTGTATGGGCTAGAAGTACATCGCCCAATATCTTTATGTTGATGAATGGAAAATTCCAGAAACTGGGCAAAAGCGCCTCCTGAAGAATGCTATCAGCTTACACTGCGATCCCCAAGACGCCTGTCAAACGTTGCCAATTGTTTAACGGCTCCAGTTATGTAGTTATATATAAGTATGTAGATAAGTACTAATCTGAAAAGTTATACACGTGTTCTTGAGCACATAGACACTCAAAAGAAAATATAATACAAGATCATAATATCTTATCATGAATAAGAATAGCTATTACGCATATTATCGAAAATATGGTTACCCAAATAATAGCAACTTATTGAAAAACAAGATACTATATACCTATATTTCAAAATAACACTGATAATCTTTGCAGAGATGTGTAAGCTCTTTTACTTTTTGCTAGTGTAACTGGTACTAAGTATCTGTAAGTAGTCTATTCAAATATATATTATTCTAATAGTATTCAAACTCGAATAGCATATTATTGAAAATCGCCTACGATAGTGCGAACATCGTTCTATAAACTAATACCTTAAGATATTTATCCTATGTATGCAACATTCAAAGCTTTCTCTATTGTACTTTTATCAATAGTTCGAAATAATACCACCTTTGAAGTATGAAGGCACGGAATATATGAAGAAATGCAGTAGTACGTTTGATAATTTATAAGGAAATGTTTTATTTCAAGCGTTTACGGAAAAATCTGATAATTGACAATTATAATATTACGGTACTAAATTGTTTTGTTAATCGACTTCAAAAAAGGAGGACCTTCTCATTTTACTGTATTTTTTTTTGTTTGTGTCACATCATACGATTTTACAAGGTGTACCGATTTTTTTTTTTTTGTAATCGAAAGCTGGTGCTTGTCATGAGGCCTATTGAATTTCAGTGAGATCTGAGGTGTCGTATTTGAGTTATTCCTAATAATACGTATTTAATTGTCTTTAACTACATTGATGTTTTAATTTTCACTTGTATGTAAAATAATCAAAAAAGTATGCAATGGTTTAGTTTATATACTCTTGAGTGCAAGTTTTGTTTAAGAATATTCTCTTTATAAAGTTTTTTTTAAAATTTGTATGTTGTTTGATATTTTTTATACACCAAGTAGCAACAATTTTCTTTTGTATTCACTCACAATTTAATTGAGATGGAGAAAGACGAAGTTTATCCAAGTCCAACCGTGACCACAATATGTTCGATTAACAGATCAAATAAATAGCTAAATACATGTGCTGTACCGCGAGAAAAACGCTTATATCATGTTTACATTTACATACACATTATCACGATTTCATATCTCCAATGCCTCACAGGAGTCGGTGTCTTGAAAAATCCCTTTACTGTCCAAATTGGTTATCGATCACAAATCTTCGAAATTCAATGCAACGCTTTAAACGCGCAAGTTGCATTCACAATATAAGCATGAGTACACAAAATGTCTAAAATCAGTGTTTCAAAGGGGTTGTTATGTTCAGTATGTATTTGTGTAAGGTATTAAAACTTTTTTCAATAGATGCTCTTGTTACGTGACAAATGAGATAATCTGTTAATAAATTTAAACTACATACAAAAAATTGCCGCAGAAATTTAGATAGAGTGTGCTAAGAAGCATATGGGAATGACGTTTGAGTAAAGACCATGAAAAACAGAACAGAGTGGACGAAAACCACGTTGGCCGCAACTACATTACATGTAGGAAGTTCAAATGATGGGAAGTTCATCGAATTACACCGTTAGATGCTTGGCTACAGATTTTCTAATTGAGTGTAGACAGGCGGAGTTCACAATATGCCCTACTAATACTATATCTTCTATACCACTACTAATACTATAACGAATGCTATCCTAAAAGAACAACCGTAACTGACGGCCTAACGTGCCGAAGCACAAAAAGCGCTCAGTAGCAATGCCACTAGCATTCACCCAACCAAGTCGTAACCTACTAAGCAATATATGCTACGAGCGCTATAAAATATTTAGGTAATTTATTGCTTAAATATTTTAAAGCGCTTACGTCTTATTATTAGATTCTTTGATAAGATACCTTACTGTTATTTTTTCTACTGTGACACTTGAGAAGATAGTGAGGAGTATATAGACGCATAAAGCGGTCTATCAAACGTCATAAATATTTTCCAAGCTGTTTGCGACTTCGCCCAAATCCCGCTCTGTATATGCGATGCGTACAATCGTACAGGTGCAATTTACAGTATGATTTCAAATAGTGATATTCGTAACGTTAAGACTTTTGTGATTTTTACACGAATGTTTAAAATAGGAGTATTATGTTTTCAGGGTGTGTATGTGTATGACTTGCTTTACTCCACCATTATTTCTAAATGGCTCAATCGATTTTAATGTATAATAATATCATTAGATTCGCTTGATAGCGCAGGTGTAGGTACTAGGTTCATTATATTAAAATAAAAAGCAATGGATTTTAGACGTAATATAGTACACAAAAAAAAACTCCCAAACTCATCGGGAGGGGTACCAAAATGAAGAGCTCTAAGAAACGATTCTATAAATAAAGGTATAAAACTTGCAGTTTTAATTTCAACGGAACGGTAAAACTCTTAATGAATCTAAATAATTTGCGGTCGTGTTTTTTAATTTTTAATTAATCTAATTAAATTTTATATTGATCTCTTCGTGCGAGTTATTCCGGAGATGAACTGCCACCAAACCTATTTTTACCGCCAAGCAGTTATGTTGAATTACTGTATTCCGGTTTGAAGGATATAGATAACATTACCGTGATAGGGGTGTCGGTGAAACTACATACACATGCCACTTAATGTCTCTGGGTGACAGGCGCAGTACAGTTGTACAGTGACTAAATGTATGTGTTGTATGCAGCGGTTACCGCTTAATATCAAGTATGCCTCGTACTAGTTCCACAAGGATAGCATGAAAAAATATTACATTTTATATTAGTTTCTTTGTAAGAATAGTAATAAAAGCGAGTATTGCTTCAAGAGGTGGTGTGTGCCTAATGCACTCAACTAATCTCAACTGTCACTCAACATCAACTAGCTGTTGAATTAGCACATAAATCTTATAATGTATAAAAAATATTACCTACATCCACATATTAAAGTTTGCTACTATGAGTACCATTATATAAGAACAATTGTTAAAGAAAATATATAGGAAACTATTCCATACCTTGATTTGACGAGTATGCATTATTATATGCATTATTTTAAAGTAGGTTTGTAACTTAGTATACCTGTGCTACCCCCATGATTACATCAGATCAACACCCATAACGTTCATCGTTGAACAAAGGCCTCACATTTGTATGTTGGCAGTTCCTCAGAATCCGTAACCCTTGTCAGTGCGAAAATGTCAAATGTTTGTATATAAACATTTAACATTTTCGCACTGACAAGTGTGGTTATGATTAGTGTGATATCTAGACTTCAGGGGCCATAAGTTAGACCATTGGTTAGTAATGATAATGTTTTGTAAAATGGAAAGGTGCTCTCAAAAACAGTTCAAAGAACACTAGATAACAAAATCACTTGACGGTAATACACATGTAAATGACGAGGATCCAAAAAGCCTATATGCTAAGATCAGAGAAGATGGTGTTGTATAACTCAGGTGGAGCTTTTTATTGTTCCTATAACTTAAAACAGCCTGTAGTACCAATATTTAAAGATTGAAAGTCTGCAGGTGTATTGAAGTATTTCGACTGCAAGTCTCTCAGTAGGAAATCTCCGAAATGTGCATTCGTTCGCCGGAAATGTCTTCTGAAGCTTCGTTGGATCCTACATGAACCTGATTTGAATATGGACTGTGGGATGATACCAAGATGGTAAAGAATAGAACAAAAGCATGCACGGGCTGATATTATACTCGTATCATACATTTCTTATATGACATATGCATGTGACCACAGACTAGGTGATAGTTTCATTATATATAGCTATTGTTCATCAAAGTTTATTTATTTATAAGTATTAAGCAGTTATTGGCACTTCGTTCAAAATAAATATATCAACGTTTTGATTAAGATGCTTTAATCGTCGTGACGTAACTTAACCCGTGCAATGTTCTGTAGCTAATAAAAGTAAATAGGGATCAGAATGGCGGGAGAAATTTTCGAATAAATAATATATACAAATGAATGTTACTTAAGAGACAATTCTTTGTTCTTTTCTTAGCCTGCTAAACTATCCTGTAGTCAAAATAGTGAGTGAAATAATATGTAAAAAAAATATTAATTATAGGTTACCAAAATGCATTCGTTGTTGTAGCTCTAGTGTTGTCTATGTTTCATTGTGTTTTGGTAATAAACGAAAACTGCCGTTAAAAAACTAGGTAACACATGGAATTGTTTTCATTTGAATCGAATTCTAAGTTAGCCTGAACAACATCTTCGACCACATCATCACTTACCATCAGGTGAGAGAGTGGCCAAAGGATCATCTATTAAAAAAAAATGTTTGAATGTAACATAAAATGCATTACCGTCTTCCAAATCTAATTTAGCTTGTAAATAGTTAAGATACAGTGCTTTCCTTATTTTATTACTTATTTTACAACTAATCAAATAGTGTTTTTTTCACATTCAGCATCCATCATTCACACACGTTTTTTTCATGCTGACTATTTTTATTCAAACTGGTAAATAATTAGAGGTAGGTACATACAAATGATATTCCTTTTAAGTACAATCATACTCATTGAAGGTGCATTGTTTCCATACTGCATGTTTATACATAACATTCCAGCCGCCATCCTGGGGGACATATAACTCGATTCGCAAAAGTCTGAGCTGAAATCATATTGTGCTGCTCGGCCCCTCTAACTGAAATTTCTCGAGACCATAGGCGACGAAGAATTTAGAAAAGCATTGGCGTGGCACGTAATTATAAATCCTATCGCGATTTTAAATACATAGGTAGTATATTACTTACAAAATTGAATACTAGAATAATAAAGCATAATAATTTGTCTATTATATACTTATATTATGGCAAGTATTATAAGGATGGTGTCAGCCGTTATTTACATGAGTTGTTTCAATATCTTATCATTAATGTAAGTAGGTAGGGTAAACTGTCCAGTTTACCGGCCTCCACCAATGTCCGTCCGGACGACATATTTTTAAATTAATTAAGAATATTCAAACGATTTTGACTCTAAAACCGAATTCTTTAAATACTTTGATGTTTTATCTATAACTTAGACGTAGCGGCATCTTCCTTAAGTAATCAGTGGAGTTTTAGTTTTCATTTAAACGGCGAGGTGAGTGCAAGCATGTCAAAAAGACAAGATTCATAAAAAAAATTAGTGGACTGGTGTTTTCAAATAGTTAGTTCATGCCCTTTTAATCATTATATCAAAAGAGGTTTATGTTATATACCATATACGTACGTCTATTTACTCAATTTAGGTGTAAAGTATGCGTTATTTTGTACAGTGATTTAAAAAAATCGGGGGTCGGTGCACTGGAGGAAAAGAAAGCTACTTCTAGTGTCCGGCCTACCCAGCCGGTCACTAGCTTTGATGGGTGGAAGTATTTATTTTATTTTATTGTAATCAGCTTGTTGTGATGTATAAATTTATTAGTAATGTCGTTCTTAATATTTAGCTAACCTTACGTCCAGTCTCCGACCGCAAAAATAGGCTGTATAAATATTATACGTAAAAGACTTTGTATGAGAATATGGTGGCCGGACTACTAGTAGTATTGTCTAGTTTGCCGGCCTGAAAAAGGCTTAGTGGCCGAAAAACTGGCTATAATTCCAGTATCCGGCCACAACGCAAAAAAGCATTTATATATTAATATTTTAACTTCAATAGAGCTAAAATAGTATATTATGTATATACTTATAAATATTTGGGATCTTCGGTTTTATTTGACTACTTTGGAAATGGCTTTTTTATATAGTTAAGAATCAGTAAAAAAATGTATTAACATTCAAAACCAGTTCTTATTTCAATATAACGAGAGTCCTATGGCCATTCACTAGCCATTTAGAGATATTAGTGCCCTGTGGCCAGCCTCTAGGTTTCTGTTAGGACGCCGGCCACTAGGCATAAGGTGGTCGGGCACTAGATTGGGACGGCCGGATACTGGAGAAAACATACTTTTCCAAAAAACTATTTTCTATATAAAAACTGACTGTCTATGTATTTTTAATCAGTATTAAATATGTTATAAATTATATTTATCACTTTATAAAAATATACTTATTCACTTATGCCTCTAAAGAACTTAGTTACAAGTGAAATAAGTTACCTAACCTCTTAAGAGGCCGGACACTGGGCATGTTACCCTACCTACTATCACAGGAATAATCAACTACTCCGTTTTTGTTGGTAACGAATTAACTGTAGTTGCACACATGCAAGAATTAAAAATGTAAACAATATATATTATCAAATCATGTTTTTTATACAATTGACATGTGTGTTATGTATTACAGCTAACTAAGCATTCAACGTACCAAATTTTTAATCATGGCCTTTACGGAAGTAAGATGTACTTGTAGCTAAACACTGTCGCTTTAGATAGGCATATAGCAGTATATTTTCTGGCCCAGCCATCTAGCTATGATAACATTTTGCTATGCTTACAAATATATACAAAAGTCTGTCAAAAAAATTTCATGCACTTCCAATCAAACGATGTACTGATGATCAATGTAAAATAATAGGAGCGCTAATAGAAAACTGTTCTGTTGAAAAACATGGGAAATTAATGCATCCGTACAGCAGACAGGCTTATACTCGTCATAAACAAGAGGACCGCTAACCATTTAATTAAACTTTCTTTTTTAATTGAGTTTCTTTTGTCTAGCTGCTACGCTTTATCTCTTATCTTTATACAGAATTTGCATCGTATTTTCTTAACTGGTTATAAAGATATCAAATAAAGAAAGATAAATGCTACATGGCAGGATGGTACACATACACGGATATTACTCGTATATGTTAATAATATAAGTTAATTTCATATATGTTTGCCCAGAAGTGCTCATCAAAATGATCTTACATACGAGTACCAGCATGTTGACATATTGAATGATAATATAAATACCATTCTCACCTATTTAACAATATATCAATGTCATTCATTAGTTAAAAAAATAATATTTAAGTACTTTGTGCTTTGGTTTTGACTGTTAGCATACTTTTGTTTTGTAATAAAAAAATAAAGCCTACAAATTACTGATTATCGCAATCACTACAAAGTAAGTATAATGTGCAGTTCTATAAAGTTCTGGAAATTTGAAATTATATCAAACACTGATTATCAACGGATAGTTCACAAATGACTGATTTTTTAAGATTTGAATATGACAATCGAAACAATATAATGTCTGCTTAGAGGTTATTTTTAGTATATTGTCTTGATTCGACTTAAATCCTAATTTAACAAACTTATTTCTGGCTGTTATGATACCTGGCTGTGAATTATGAAAATGTAGCTTTCTTACCTGTCATTATCATTTTCCTCGTGTACAGTATCCATGTCGGTGACTGTAACGGCCGGTCGCGATTCGCTCGCCTCGCACAGTGGGCCTCGGTTGGCTGGACTCATCTATTCGTACAACACACTCTTATTAGCATAGCCTTTTGAATAAAGGAGATCATTAACACGATACTTCACTGAATGAAATCACCGAGGACAGATTTTAGGCCGTGATTCATGAACAACGGAGATAACAGTGTATTAAGGAAAATAGACTATGGAAAACGATTAGAACCACGAAAAAGGCAGTTTAGGTTTACACTAGTTGCTGAAATTGCCAGGTTTGTTTGAGTAAAAGTAGATTTCAATAGTTTTACTGTTAGTATTATTGTATGTGGGATTAAATAATACATAAATCATGATACATTTCGGATAAACAAACCTTTCTATTCCCAAATACTTTTTTATTTTTTTTCTCAGAAATTTGTTCATTGCCAATTTTATATAATCGATTTTTGTTTAGGTCTTGTCAGCTTATATTTAATAAGGAACTTTACTGTTTGACTAGTATGTATACCAGTATGTATACCACTTTGGTTATTAGTTTCTTTTTATTTTGAGACACTGTTTTAGACGATGTTGTTTTCTGTAAAGATACGGTCAAACTATTATTGTACGAGTAGACTGTGAGATAATATGAAGTGTGCTGCATATAACGTTTTTGTGTTATAGCATTCCCTGAATTTAGGCGTTAATAGAATTGCCTAAGAAAAACTTTTTCATGATAGATATTCTGTGTAACACATTTCTATTTTACATAAAAATATACAAATGTAACTATTGATTTGCCTTTTGATTTGCTAAATGAAACTTCAGTCTAAGATTTGATAGATAGTTTATATATAAGATACTTTATATCGCTGTCGTGAGTGTAGAAACATTTTTAGTACATACATAATTTTAGTGGATATATGCTTTATATATATATGACTTATTATACATAAACGAATGCGGGTGGGAAATTTAATAGTATTTCGGTTGTTTATTAAGATTTGGTAACTATTGTACTTTTTAAATTCGCTGTCGTGGATTTTAGAAATGTGTACAATTGTTTTACGAGTCCATATTATCTGAAATAATAATTGAAATTATTGACCATGATATAATGATATGATAACATAATATACCAATATAAATTACCCATTAAAACCGTCTAAGGTAACCTAAAATACCGTCAATATGTATATGTTTGTAAAACAAAAATAACATTGAACAGTAGCAGATGTAATCAAATACATAAATATTAAAATAAACATTCAGTAGATGATGTAAAATTGTAAATAATATTCTCCGAATCAAGTATAATTACGCTGCCATAGACGTCCGTATATGATGTAAGCTAGCAATGTCGAAGACAACTTATCCTAGATAAACTTCAGTTCGTCTGAAATTAGTGTTTCCAACGACCACGGATCTACTAAACATGAAATATGGCGCAGACGTTACGTAGTAAAGCCATAATCCAGTAATCCTTTAATGTTTGATCGTTCGTGTCGGTTTGTTTAACACCTCTACTCTCACTTGAAGTTGTCAACATATCGATAAAAATGACAGATCACGTGATAGTGACATGTGGGTTGGTCTTATTTTGGTTCTTACAACACATTCAAATAGTTCTCTAAAATTGCAAATAAACTTCAAACTATCCTTTAGGTGCCTATGTGTAATATTTTTTTTCTAATATAAGATGATGACAACTTCAGTTAATGACTCCACTGAATGACTTTTAAAGTTTCTTGATGTAGATTTTTGTTGTTTTGGTATTTTGGTTTAGTATACATATTATCTAAAGCCTACGGAAGTTAAAACAAAATTCAAAAACCACCAGTTAGTTTAATCGATGTGTATAGTTTAATTATGCTTTTCTTATTATTACAGTGTTTAATGAAGTTGTAAGGAGGTAGCTACTAAATAATAAAACCTTGTAATAACTAATACTTAAAACAGATATCATATTGTAAAACACGATATATCAAGGTGGAGAAATTTGTAGCTGGAACAATCTGATATGAAGGACTTCCAACATATCTCATAAAAAACGATGGTTAAGATAAAACACCGATTTTACTTAAAACGTGTACAAAGTGTAAGATTAAATGCCGAGTTTGTTTGTGTTGTGTCCGCCGCGCGGTCCTCTAAGGTTGTTAGGTTGTTGAATAAGTTTCTGAATTAAGAGAACTGAAAGTTTTCTCATCTCGAGATTACAGCAAAGTGTTTACCGTTTGGCTATGGGACGCGCCGTGGTGCGACACCCTACTAGACATGAGACAAAGTTATCGATATTCTATGCTTCTTTTCTTATATTTGAAAAATCTACTGAAATACATTACGTCTCAGATTTTTAATTAAAACGTGAGCGTTAAAAGTAGTAATGGATAAAGTTAATTTACTTTAGTACGTCTGACACTGTAGTGACACGTGTAAGTTAATTGAAACGTGACAGTTAATCAATATTATTTCCTTAGTACTTAATTTAAACTTAAAAAAAAGATTAGAACAAAATTTAATATGAAACTAATGATCATAGTTTCTTCGAATAAGCCAACCTCTATTTACGTGTAAATTCACTAAGTTGATCCGCAGTTTTCACAAAATTACCTATTACAAAAAGATTTTTTAAGCATATATGCCACTTTTCGTCTTATAATTAGTAGTCATTTTATAATGTGTACAAGAAACAGTGTAAAGAAGGACAACATTTTCGTAAATTTTGTCCTTGTTGCCTGATAGCAGCCAGATATAAGGCGTTTAAGGATGGTATTATTTCTTTAATGATATTGGTGAATTGATTATTATTACGTCGTCCATAACCAGTCCTAAAAGGAAAAATAATCGCCATGTGCGAGTCAGTCTCACGCACGAAGGGTTCCGTATCTTTATCTATACAACATTAATCATTATGGACACTGTATAATATTTTTTTTGATAGTTATCACATTTGGCCGACTTTGAATTTTTTTTGTTATTGAAAACAGAAATACATCATCTGTGAAAATTTCAACAGTCTGTCACTGTTCATGAGATACAGCCTGGTGGCAGACGGACAGTGGAGTCTTAGTGATAGGGCCCGTTTTTACCTTTTAAGTAAGGAATCCTAAAAAGAATAGTCTGACTCATTGGTATTTAATAATTTAATTTTTGCTTTAAAAAATAAAATCCCGCTCGTTAAACTTCGGCCTATTGTTCTAACTTTGTAAGACATTATCGATATCTTGAACAACCCTAGAGCTAACACTCTAGGTATTTCATAAAATATTTGCGTGACTGTATCACACCTGAGGCTGGTTTGTGTCGCTGCACTCTAAAACTGGCTGTGATTTACACAACCACAGTTTATATATATGAAGATAATAATAAGAAAGCCATTTATAAAATAAGCTGCGCTAATACTCTGGATAAGTTGTATTATAAGTTCATAGTTATTCGACTCCAAAAAAAAGTATACAATTTCAACGACGAAATTTTAGCATCTTCGTGTATTTTTATAATAGCCCCCTTAAGAACCACCTTCTATTTGGACTCCAAATAGAAGAAATTCAATGCAGGTACTTGATTTTATTGTATTCAATGCAGATATTCTTTAATGTACTTGAAGGTGTGAAACAATTTGGATGTATTTTATTATTCAGTTCAAATGAGTGTTTTAGTACCTATACTGTAACAGCCGGATCTTCCACTGCTGAGCACAGTCTCCCCTATTAAGGGGGTATTTGCCATAATCCCTACGCTTGGCAGGCGTCTTGAGGATCGCAGTGTAAGTTGGCAGTTCTTTAGAAGGCGCTGCCCTGCTGCCCACCTTCCAGTATTTTTCCCTTAGTCGCCTTTTACGACACCCATGGGATGATATGTGGAGGTGCAATTCTAACCCGGCACCCCACGGGGCTAAAAGTACGTATAGTACGCTTAGTACCTATACTGATGTTTTATGAACATTTTAACAGGGAACCGAATGGGCATGTCTTTTAAGGGACGACATTTTAGGGTCCGAATGGGCCCGAGACCGTATTCCTATCCCTAAAGAGGTGAAATGAATGTATCAATACTAGAATGCACTAGGGTATTCAATATTTTAACTCAATGTGGTATTCAATAACGGTTTTAGAAACATAAAATTTGATAAATTTTTGATGCATGCACGGTCATGCATGTATCCTTATATATAATTATTACTATTATATCATGTAATTATTATTATACTAACATATTATTATAACTTATTTACTCTTACTAAAACTAATAGACATTCATAAGTACAAACCCTTCCTCTTACACATTTGGTTCATATATAATTATATTATATACCTACATACGCATAGATAAGAGTGCACATTAGGTACTGAACGTCATGCCTTTTCAAGAGACTGAAAAATAGGAGATTCCTAATCCAACCTGTATTTATTGATATGTCACCTGATATCTCCGTAAGCTGTGATGTGATTTGGATAATTCTTTCTTTGAACGACAGGGTTTATACCAAATTTGGTCTCTCATAATTATTTTGGGTACTGCCTTAACATGCTAAAATGGGTTTCTCAATAGAAGGAATATAAACCTTCGACCAATCTAAATTAAAATTTACTTGAAACGTCAATATTTCATAAAAACTCATGTTTTTTGTCCGTGTGTTTTGGTTTTGCGGAACTAATAATTTTCGGAGGTTTGGAGGTTCACATTGTAACAAACCTTAGGCTGAAACAACATAAACTTATGAAGGTATTTAGGTGATTCATTAAATTATGATATGGAAACTCTGTGGTTTTAATATATATATATAAATATATAAATTAAGTGTCACATTGTTTGTCCGCGATGGGCTCCTAAACTACTGAACCGAATTTAATTTACACACCGTGTGCTATTTGATCCAAATTGAAAGATAGGATAGTTTACATCTCAATTTATAGTCGTACCCGTACTACGTAACCCGTGCGAAGCCGGGGCGGGCGGCTAGTATACATATATAAACATAGTATATGTGTGTATGTTTCTTGCTCCTACATTCTGAAGGGGGTAGCATCTAGTAACATCAAAAAGCTAATTTTAATAACGAAATGACTTATGCTTTGCGGATTACATTACAATACGAGAGAGAAAATTATAGTCATGTACAAGATTCGAACCTGCGTCCATCCACCCCTTTAGCCGGGGTATGCTCTAACTAATTGAGCTAACATGACACAATGACTCATAACTGTAATTCTTGCTCTCGTTCTTCATGCAACCATCGTATTGGGATGGAGCGACACCTATAGTTCAACTTGCGTTGTACTACAAACAAGACCAATTTTGCAATTGGTTTTAAACTTGTAAATGATGACGCAACCTTATAATTAAATATAAAAAAATATAGTCATGTGCTGGTTCTTTCTTTATACGATGGTTAAGAACGAAAGTACAAATTAAAGTCATACGTCATATGTCAAGTTGACTTAGCGGCTATATAAAGCACACTCCGGCTAGTGGTGGATAGCGCGGGTTCGTATCCCGCACATGACTATAACTTAACCCCTCGTTGTAATTGTGTAATCAAAAAGTTAAGTTAGTAAAAAACAAGCTATACAAATACTGAGCAGACAAATACACTCGAGAGCAATGAATCCGGGTCACTTAAAGAATCTTAAAAATCTCGGAAACTAAAAATGCTAGGTTAATGCAATAAATTGTATTTAATAGACAATGTAATACTCCTTAAATGAAGGTATTAAAACTTCTTAGTTATTGTAAAGTTATATCATAAAAAAATCAAATTTGAAAAAGGGCCACTTCCGAAGATGGAACTACGAAATTACAGCATTTGGTTTTGCTTTTGTTTGTAATCTGTCATTTATGTGGGTACATAAACCATGTTGATAGTGCTCTATAATCATTATTCAAGCTGAAATTATGTCGCTTACGCCTGAAGAATGCACCAGAATACTTACAATGCTGGAAACCGGCCGGAGTCAGCGCGATACAGCCAGGACTGTCGGTGTGTCGCTGTCAACAGTACAAAGAGTTCTCCGACGTTACGAAGAAACTGGTTCTAACCTACGCAGACCAGGAACGGGCAGAACCAGGTGTACCACAGCACGAGAAGACCGATACTTGGTGAACACCATGCTTCGAAATCGCTTTCTCACAGGAACTGAACTCACCAATCAGTTTCGACGCCTCGGAGGAAGTAACCCAAGTGCATGGACAGTAAGACGTCGGCTTGCTGAATCTAACTTAAAACCCCTTAGACCTGCAAACGGCCCTAAACTGGAGCGTGGGCATCGTATTTCGAGACTAAGATATGCCCAGAGCCACGTAAATTGGAGTATTGAAGATTGGTCAAAAGTTATGTTCTCCGACGAATCATAATTTATGCTCTACAAGCACGATGGAAGACACAGAGTGTATCGAAGACCAGGGGAAAGATTCAAGCAAGCATGCACAATTTATTGCATTAATTAATTTTTAGTTTCCGAGATTTTTAGGATTCTTTAAGTGACCCGGATTCATTGCTCTCGAGTGTATTTAATTATTAGTCAGTTGTAATGAAATAACGTTCATTTTTTAATATATTTACATCCTTAGGGCATAATATCGAAATTATCGCAACGCAATACAAAAATACCAAGACATATATAAATATATGATATATAAATATGTGTATACTTTCAGAGTATGAGTGATGGATGAAGTAATGCTATTTACTAGAATCTATTTTTTAATAGTATTTAAAAGAGTTGCTAGATATCAATAATATTAACGACTTATTGATATGACTTTGATAAAAATATTTGATGTGGTTTATTAAGAAATAAGAAATATATAAAAGTTTTTGTACATGGTTATATATATATATATATAACCATATATATATATATATATATATATATATAACCATATATATATATATATATATATATATATATATATATATATATATATATATGGTGTAAATATATATATATATGTTATGTATATATATATGGTTACTATTTAGCGCTTCCGTGCTTCGGAGTGCGTAGGGGGCCGTCTTTCCCGGTTGTTGTCTTAGGATGGCAGTCGTTATTTCATGGTGGTAGGGCATTTGCGAGTGTCTGCCTGGCTAGCTACTACCCTCAAATACCACCCGGTGAGATAGTAATCAAAGGTTAGCTTATCAGCTATGAAAAAATTAATATAACTAAATAAAATATATAGCAATGAAACACATTGATTAGATAGCTGAGCTATGTGGCTAGAGAAATGAATGAAATGTATAACATTTATTCGAAAAATTAAACTGAAGACAGGCTGACTACCAGGTAAAAGTTATTCAAAGATAATTAGTTTTAAGAATAATTTAAAAATTAATTACCTATTGTGGCTCCTAGACAAAATCAATTTAATCGTAATTGACTAAATAAACATTGGACGCAATGTTTGCGATGACAATGTAACAACAAGTAAAGCAAACGGCTTAAATTAAAACACATCACGATTTAAAGTGCTAACTAATGCAGAGTGCTCGGTTTCAATCATTTCAGGTATACCTACTTTAAGTGTCAATATTGTTCAAATATATAACTACATGTTTGTTGTAGATCGTACCTGATGTGATGTGAGCGTCTTTCCCAATAGGAATCTTATTTACAACCTGATTTAACGACATGTCAAAATCAATGCTGTTAAAGTTATAAAGTGTTATAACCATCATTTATAATTAGTATTAGGGACTTGTTGTACACCCAGGCAGATTTTTTGTAAACCACAATAGCAGCTTGTTTAGTGAACCACAAGCTGCACTGAGTTTAACAGAAAACGCAGTGCAGCAGTAAAAAAAACATTAAAATCTTATCAAGACTATTCAGTCTACATTATGTATTTTTAACAACTATCTCAACTAAGGTAAGTGATGATGTGCTCTAAGATGTTGTTCAGGCTTACCTGGAACTACAGGCTCTCAAGAACAGGCTTCCGGAGCACACCGTTACGTGCTTAGCGATAGATTTTCTACTTGATTATGGTATCTACTTGTGTGGTATCTACTTGGTAATATACTTGGGTGGTAGCTGGCCAGGTAGGAATTCGTACAATGCTATAATGACTGCCATCCTGAGACAATAACTGGGGCCGACGGCGCTCCGTAGTTAATGCCACTATCGGTCACCCATCCGACCCATGGCCGCAGCGGACGTTGCTTAACTTAGCTGATCGGTTAAGAACAACTGAGGGAACTCCTCTACGAGCGCTTTAAAATATCAATAAAGCCTTCTTATAAATACGATATGACACTAAATAGGTTCTAGATACAAAGAACACAAAACGTAACACATATTATGCTCCGTATAAGTATCGAGTAAGTACTAACAGTATTTTTCAAAACAATGCGAGGAGATTAGGCTCTGCCTTGCTGAGGACTTTTGTTCAGTAGATAGTCTGGTTGGTGAGGAATTCAGATCTGGCTCGATGAAATAAATTCCACAGAAAACTGTAATTTTGTTGTAGATACATTTTATGTTTTTAATTTACGTAGGAAGTCATACTAACAAAATATTGGACACATGTTTGAATAAATAAAATTTATTATTTAATTAAGTAGGATTAAGAGATACGAGTTGGTACCTATCATATGAAACTAATTGCGTCTCATCAAAACATACTGCCACGCATGTTTTGCCTCTGCCTATATTAGAGTATTTCACTTTTATAAAAGAGGGCTCCTTTATAATAGAGAAATACTTGTACACATGTCTATGTGTCTAAACATCTACATTTCGCAAAACAAGTTTTAGTCCCAAGTAATAGGAGGAAGGAACCTTTTAGCAGGCAAAGTTCCAAACAACAGATAAAATCTTAGAAATATGTTTTAAGAAAAGGCAAAAGGGGGTTGAATCTAGGAGCTTGGGATTCCAAAGCGACTTTTTCGCCACTTCATCAAAAAGGCAGTTAGCTCGGAGTGTGATATTTATATATTTCTTACTGCTAAAAAAAGAGCACAAAGTCATATATTTACCTTTTGTGATTTTTCCACCTGCCTAGGCTTAAGTTAAATAAAAAAAATATCCTTTCAGCTCACAATCACACGGTTGTTCACTATTCTAGCTACTTTGGGGACTGAATTTCGGTGACTATCCAGTAATAACGTGAAACACGTGTTAATTGCGCGATAAATGTATTTTGCACGATTTTATACGTAAGTGTATCGTGCTTTACAATTATTAAATACGTACCTACTCTGGGTATATTACGTTGTTTTTATTCGATACTACTGTAGCCAGATTGTCCACTACTGAACACAGCTTCCCCCATTGAGAGTTGGAATTGCCATAATCCCCACGCTTCACAGGCGTCTTGGAGATCGCAGTGTAAGATATCAATTGCTTAGAAGGTCCTGCTGCCCACCTTCCGGTACTTTTTGTTTAGCCTCTTATGACACCCTTGGGAAGAGAGGAGAGTGACATTCTAGCCCGGTACGTCAAGGGCATTCTATCGATGCCGGAAACAAATTCTGAGTTTAAAACATTTAGTGTCCTATAAGAGGCTCAGATGAGAGCACATAAAGCCCACAACTGTATATATTTCTCTGCATAAACATCGAAATAACTGGAAAATTTGCACTAAAGATTCTAAACGTATATAAGTTTATTTTTAAAACATATCCTACGACCAAAATTGTGTCTTATATTTTTTTTATTAACATCTAAACAATTATCATCATAAATATAGATTGTTGATCTTTTATTTATAATGTACTTGTATTCACTTAAAAGTATATAGAAACACAATAAAAGGTCTTCCATCAAATACATTAACGGAAGCGACCCGGAGACGAATGCCTGCACAAATTGAGTGTATACCATAACCGAGTCGGAAAAACTGATTATGTAAGAATTGAGTGGATGGAAAGTGGAAAGGTTGCGTTGTTGTTCGCTCGTACCACCGCTGTCGCCGATATGATCGAATAAGCGAACGCGGAGCTCCCTAATGAAACATATTGAACGTGTATCGAATCACTTAGGCGCTCCGGTGCGCTCCTGCATTCACTTTTTGGGCCGCGTCAACATGCCGTAGGTGAACCTATAAATAACATTACCCTCGAGTCTCATTTTAAGAGAGACAACAAATCGAATTAACTACACCAACTCTGAGCATCAAAGGAGAGTAAAAATCAGCTTCATTTTATGGAACATAATTTAACGCGGTATCTGCGAGCCTCCTTTGTGAGGCTTGGAAAATATTTGTGGAAAGCAGTGCCGCGAGTCGCCACGAAAAGGGGAATTTAATTAATTCATTAACCTCATTATAATTACGACATTTGTGGCATTTAACGTGCATTACTTTTAATCTACTTAAAATTTGTGAAAATGGGCTTTATTTATTTAATAATACTAGTATAGTTATCGCGATTCTTATTTTCATCACTCGTTCTCAAAGTACCATAATAGCATTGAGATAAACAACCGCTGTAATTTGTTAGTATCACTATTATGACTAATTTATTTTTTATGACTAAGTGTGAAGGGCGCAGTGCAGTTCCCAATCCCATAAAAAAACTATCCTACGAGTACTAATACGATAAGTGCGAAAGTTGGTGCGTGTTTTAGTTTGATACATGTTGTTTTCATTCGGTTTGCTACCATGCCAGCATGAAATGAGCTGAACAATACAAACATTGAAAATTATGCACATTGATTGCTTAGCTCTAATTAGCAAACATTTTTTTTATTTCATTTCCGTAGATGAGCGGAAAGCAGATCGATGGGCGGAAGCTTAAATGTACCTCGACATAACCTAGACTGTGTAACCTAGACATGCGATTAGTCATCGTAAATTTTGTAAAATCAGTTTCAACAAAGCTATTCTAATCACGTTTGAGTAGAGTGCTACCCGTCAGAGGGTTTGACGTGTAACACCAAACAGCAGAACACGGCTGGTATGTCACTAACGGTGCACTGCGGCGGGCGTCAAAGCGCTTTGTACACGTCCAGTGCGTCAAGCTATAGTAGATTGTAACACCCACTCGGTGAGTGATACTTATTTACTAAAACTCGACATGCCTAGTGTATAGTGTACATACGGGGTGCTTATGTACACACGAGTGCCACAAGAAGTCACTTAAGGCACTCCGAAATTCAAGAATTTGTTACCGTGTTACGTATTTAGTAATTTACTAACTAAGTTTGAAGGACCATCGGATCCCTATAAGTGAATGCCTTCGTTGAAAAAAAAAGGATTTTAGGTATATAAAAACTTGTAAAGTTAATTCAAGAAAAAAAATATTTAGAAATGAAAAATATATTTTAAATAATATTTAACTGTTATTTTAAGGAACAAGTTTACTTAATTGCTGAGGCATAAATGTGCGGCTTCGTGTATCATTTTATGTTGAAATTATATTCAATTACTTAACAAATATATATTGTTTATTGGTTTTTAGAAAAATCTCGTGATTCTGTGAACTATATAGTACACCTAGTAATATCTGATTGGACTGAAGCTCGGCTACCCCACGACTATTGCTTTCCAATATTAACTATAATGGCACTATTTGTACCAAATTGTTTGATAATTGGTGAAAATATACCAAGTATTCCATCTAGATCGCAGGCTTACTAGAGAGGCCCAAGGTATTGACTGCACTCTAGCTCCGGGCGCTACATTGGCTGGAGCCAACCCTGAGCATAAATGAAATACCAAAACATGACTTAATTATTATACCAAAAAAAAATTAAGAGAAATACTCTAATATGGTATAAACTAGCATATATAATGAGGAGGGGCGACAATTAAATAATAAGTCGAGCGTTGAGTATGATTGTGGACGGATATAGGACAAACTAAATCTGAAGAAGGTATAGATAGACTACGTAGAGAATTAAACGTATGAGTATATTTCTGAAAAATATGTACTGGCCTACACCCATCCGCCTCATGAAATAGTGACAGTGCTTTACGAGAACTATTTATTCTCATAGATGGCACATTTTTGTATATGAATAATTTGTGTAATGTGGCAAAAGGAAGACGGGTGTCTTCCTTTTGAAGTGAAGAAGCAAAAATACCTATGGTTTTTGTAATTTTTTAGACGGTACATTAGCGTATTCTTGGTTTATTAGTTTATTTTAAAACGCCTGAAAGTATATCACTTATCACATAATAGTTAAAAATATCATTGTTAATATTGTGCAAGGAAAAAAACCCAACAATAGAAATAAAACTCCCTAAGTCCTTTGTAACATTTTTCGTATACTTATCCGCGCCGCATGAAGTTGTGAGAACATTGAACAAATCTGCTAGAAAAATGAAACTAAATATGTACTGATAGTAATTTTTTGCTTAAATTTGAAGATGTATTGCCTGAAAAATTATACCTAAAAATAATATTAATGCTGTAAAGTGTCTATTAAAAAGCTTTACTGCATATTGCGTGGAGGATGCTATTAACTCTGTTTTCAATCACAGAGTTGAAAACAAGTAAAAAATACAGCCAAGTGAGCCATGCCGCCCGTCGAGTATTTCGTTTAGGCTGGGGGAAAACTTAGTTACGAAAGTCCTCTAACATACCGTTGGAAAATACGGCGCGAAGCCAACATAAATTCAATTTTTTTTAAATTTTATATTCTATTTTATTGCCTTGTATTATTTATTAGTACTATTTATTTCACTATTCAAAGCAGTTATATGCATATAAATTCAAATCTTTGAAGCGAAAATTATGTATTTTTGAATGTTTTCACAGATATTCAAGTATAATATATGTGTGAAAAGTAATGTGTTTGTTTTACACTCAGCTCCATAAGAGCTAAAGTCGCTATTTTTATTTATAGTTTTCGTTAAAATATAATTTTATTTCCTAGTTATCCAAGTATTTTCCGAAGAAACATAAAATAACTAATTATCCACGCGGACAAAGTCGCGGCTAGAAATTAATATTCTACAAATATTGGAAACGTTCAAAGGAACGGGAAGTCAACTGATTGTTGCATCAATTTTTCCTTCCTGCTGCGCCGAACAACGTTTCTGTGGAGCGCTACGGGAGCACCTCCGACGTCTGCCTCCTGTGTCACAGGAAATGGTAATTACCGCCTAATCTTGCCTGAAGCGCGCCCGGAACGACGACCGGATATGAACTTCCGTTATGAACAATTTAGCGCGCGAAATTGGATGGCACGGGGCGCATACTCGGCATTCAGCCTACTACCGTCCTGCAGACCATTTCACCATTCGGGTGATGCACGACACACGTCCGCTTCCCTATTGAGAAGCGATGAAACACTATTCCGTTTTCCGAATTCAAATTGCAACCTTTTACGGAAGAAATTGCGTTTTTATTTGATTTGTAATTTAATTGAGCGTTAGCATTTTGCACATATTTTGAATTTGAATGCATCTGAAATACTAAGTATTTTGTCTCTAAATAAAAATGGGCACTTAATCACAAAGCACTAAAACTGGTCAGATTAGACTTAATTGTTTATGGACTAAATTTGATTTGGGTTTGAACAAAGGAATAATATGCATAATAAGTATTAATTTCAAACGAAGCTATATTTTTGTTATGTTGTCTTCGTAGTGATAGCATGTTCATACTCGTCTATACTTCTATTAAGTAATTTAATTATATGTAGTCCATCCTAATCAAATTTTGAAAGTTCTTTCCATAATAGCAAAATATTTATATATTATTTTAGAAAATTATAAAAATATATCTAGTGAGTGCACGTCCCTAATTGAAAGAATTTACGGTTCTACACGAAGCATTATTGGGTGGTGTTGACTCTCAGTCGCACGATAGAAAAAAAAAAAAATTATGAATATACGACGTCAAGCAAAAACTTAGGCGGGATTGTCATTAGATATATTTTTTAAACGTTTTCTAAATAATATATATTTCTTTAAATATAAAATATTTGTTTTAATGAATTATTATTTTTGGTAAAGTAACGACTGATGATTATTTATAGTTACTTCAATCAACTGGGTGTAAGTGTTAAATCATCATCCACTGCTGAACAAAAGCCTCCCCCATAGAATGCCACAAAGAACGTCTAGCCGCTTGTAACGATTGGCTACCGCGACTTTCACGATATCGTCAGGCCACCTAGTGGACCTAATGTTAAATATGTATCTAGACCTAATGTGAAATATGTGCCTAGTTTTAAGTTATTTTTTATGTTTAGAGATGAGATTTGGGTTTTGGAATCACACTAATATTATTTATACGGGGTCATTGGTAAAATGCTAACAACCTCTAAGGGCTGACTTCTGCACGCTGACAAACATTTCGAGATTTTTTTTTTGCTTAGAAATAAAAATTTTTGTTAATTTTTATTTATGTTTTAATGCCTTCTCCGAGCCAGCCAAAAGCGCCCGCCGTGGAAGGAATTGACGGCACCGTGCCTACGAATAGAGTTTTGAATATGTACATCCAGCAACGTAATAAAAAATAAGAAATAGTACCTACACTACAGGCACAAGATACTTTTAACATCTAGTGGTCCTCGTACTTATTCCGTCAAAAATTCATAAAATAACCCAAAAAAATTATAAAAAAACATTATTTTTTTCAAAACAAAAAAAAACATCTTATAATGTTTGTTAGGACTAGCACAAGTCAATCCTAAGAGGTTGTTAGCATATTACCAATAACCCTGTATATGGCCTTAGACTGAACAAAATTAAAAATATTGCATCAGCTGCACCGACAAGAGTCTAAGTCTTAAGTTATAATAATAATGAGAAATTTAATCTGTCGAGGTGTATTATTGCCTCCAAAATGGCTTGTTTAGCAGTGTTTACAATTCTGATGAAACTTGGTACTTTATTCCTTAGATCTTATATTATAATGATTATTACCTTTGATCCCGATCTACAAAGTAGTATGTAGTTCCCGTGAGAGCGCGATATGTATAAATAACGAAATTAATAGCTCTTATCTGATTTTTTCCCGAGGGTTGCCGGGTCAAAATTACACCTCCCCATATCATCCCGTGGGTGTCGTATAAGGCGACTAAGGGGAAAATACTGAAAGGTAGGCAGCAGCGTCTTCTATAAAGAACTGCCAACTTACACTACGATCCCCAAGGCGTCTGCCATGCGTGGGGATTATGGCAAATACCCCCTTAATAGGGGAGGCTGTGTACAGCAATGGACGATCAGGCTTTTACAGATACAGATATCTGTTTTTTAATCATATGATAAAAAATATCAGGCTGAAAAGCAATCCTTCTAAATTTAAAACAATTGAACTTCTCTTTTAAATAATCAACATTTTATGTGATTTTATATTGATTGTCTAAAATTAATCCGAAAAATTCATAGAAATAGTATGCTAACTGATGATTGAAAAACAGGGTTTAACTTATAAACAAAACTGATGATTGAAAAACAGGGTTTAACTTATAAACAAATAATATAATTAAACCTATATGAGCGAAGGAAGGACTTATTACGATCAACGCGACAGCGTAGGCCACGTTAAGATAAAGCTGTTTATTGGTATTTTCTATGCATCACGTCACGTCGCATCGCTTAGTGTTGCCGAGTTTGTAACTGACGTAGGACGATGGATAAGAAAAGTAGTCTCCATTCAACGCAAATAATTGTCTTGATGGAACATTGCAATTGTTTGGTTTTGCGAAAAAAAAAGCTATTCAGGCCCAGTTTTTTAAGAAGATACTTATTATTCCTGAGAAAAAATGAGTATGCACGATCGAACGAATCTTAGTTGATTAAAAGCAACGTTAATGTAAAAATAAAAAGATATATTAAAATATTCTCGATCGTGGGCTCGAAGAGTCGAGACTTCCTGAGAATGCTGCTTGTAGAAGTGAACCGCGTCTAAAATTCTTCCGGTTTGGCTACGTGGCGTTTATAACGTCACGTCGGCTTAGCAGGAAAACTAGCCGGAATTGTCACTAGATATCTTATATTGTTTAGTGTATTTTTTTATAAAATATGAATTGTATCTTTCCTTAAAATAGTTTTTATGTATGTAATTATGGATAGCCGTCAATATGGATTTCCGCGAAGTAACGCCTGAATCTATTCATTATCAAATTTGTTTTAAAGGTCGGTTAACGTTCCTAGTTTTTATTTGTCTTTATCTGATGTATAAAAACTTTATATCGTATAGCAATAAGAATAAAAACTTATTACTTTTTAATATTTTTATGTTTGCAATAACGTATGCTCTGCGGATTACATTAAAAATTTACGAGAAGAAAAATCCCGCACATGACATAAATTTTTCCTCTCGTAAATTTCTAATTTTGTAACTTATTAAGGCTTTAATGTTATAATATTTGAAATAATATGAAAGAAAACTAATACAGTTTTTTTTCGTTATTCTTCAAAATAAACTATTATTTCATTTCAAGTGTGATAGGTAAAATAAGCTCTTAAATAATACAAAGCTACTCTTGTAATTAAAAACGTACACTGTTAATTTCAAAACCCAAAGCCTAAATGGGTAATCTTAGACACATCAAAGCGTGAATCATGAATCAATCATTCCCCGAGATTAGATGATGAGTAGTCAATAAGATCCATTGACAAACGACCGATGGTCGAGCCTTGTACTTGAAGTAATAATACCACATCAATGCAGATCAGTATGAATGGCGATCATTAGCATCTGACCAACTGTGATCATCATTTGCGTGGCCAGTGTGCAACGCAGTATGGTAATCTGTATTACCCTGTGATAATGGCATGAATCAAACGTCTGAATGGTTACGCTTAGGATCAGTTTGAGGTGGATTTGGTGACAATGATTATGATGTAACAGTTGAGATTGTATATGTCTATATGTATCTAGAACCATTGGGTAGTTTATACTATGATACCTATATACTTGACCAAAACAAAACTGACTGATGTGACAATAACAGAGAAACAAACATTACTTTGTTTTATACTGTTGTCGGATTGACTATTGCTGAACACATGCCTTCTCCATCATTCAATTTGTTAAAATACTCTGATAATAATTGCGACACAAATTTGTGGCCTTTATATTTTATATCTTGGCATGTCAGTTATTATTTAGCTTTACTTATTTTAACGAATGAAAATTCACGGTCATTTAAACTATAGTTATTGTTAGAAACGGATATTTACCGTGTTTTTGATTGCTTTTGAGATCAAAAACACAGAACGTGACAATTTAAAATTCTAGGCATGTTAGTTGATTGTTTTAGATTACAGATGAGTTGGCATCCAAAGTATTATTTTTTCATTCTTTTAAATTAGTAAAGGCCTTATTAATAATTTTGAATATATATTTTTTACTGGTTGTTTTGTATAAATTTATTAAAGATGAAAATCACTTTTAAGGTTTAATTCTCAGTCCTCATATAACATATAACAACGATAAATTCAGGAACTCAAAACTTGTCATGGTAAAATGTTAAGGTAAGTAAGGTACGTGATACAAATAAGGCCTGCCTAATTTCACATCGATTTATATAATTTTAACGCCTAAATTATTATCTCTTTATGACTGCAAGTGTTACTTCTTACAAATTTAAAACCCTTTAGGTTCAATTTACCATCCTATCTTCAACCATCAAGTTGAAAATCTGTCGCCAAGCACCTAACGTTGTGTTCCGGCAGCTGTCCTTGAGAGCCAGTAACTCTAGGTTAGTCTGAACAACATCCTGGACCACATCATCACTTACCATCAGGTGAGATAGTGGTCAAAGGCTGACCTATCAAGCATAAAAAAAAAATCTTATCATACATCGTTAGGTGTATTTAAAGATACTTATATCATAATATCGGTAAGAATTACCTTTTGCAACAAAACTGTCTTATAAAAAGGAACAGCCTCATGCTTTGCGGATTATACCTTGCAGACATCATTTTTTAACATATTTAATATTGTAAAAAATTATAAAGATACAGTTTATAGTGGCTCGATCGTAGCTGTGAATTTTCATTATTTATGTCCTTTATGACACCCAAAGTATTGGTAATTCCATTATTTTTGCCAGAGGCCTTATGATGCCCTAGGCCTTGTTTATATTACGTACCTTATATTTACAAGAAGATGTCGGTCAAAGCTCAATGAAATTGTGAAAGAATCATTTGGATATTCAGAGAGCGAGAAACGAATTCGCGCCCAATGGCGGCGCCGCTCGGCTGGTCATTGTCGGCTCCCATACAGCCTCCAAATGGACTGCCCGTTCAATTTCGATACTTTTACAACACAATAGATCGCGGAGTAAGGCGTGTGCACTCACCTGTCAAATTAAAAAGCACTTGCATATTCAAAATAAACTAAAGCCTCACACATTGTGCGATGTGAACGTTTTTAATACACTCATACGTTGACGATATCGACTGAGCTATTGTTGCAGAAATTGAAATGGGAACATAATTTACAGTGTATTTATTTTGTTTGTGCACCTGTTGGGCATTTTGAATTTTGATATATTAATATTAAACAGCACACAGTTTACAGGTTCTTTAAAGTGTATGAAAAGTTCTGAGTCTAATCAATAAAATAAGTGAAATGATAAATCTGTAAATAAATCTGCCCATGGGTCGATTAAGGCTAAAGTGCTCGTTGCGCTTTGCATACAAACGTAGTTTCGTTATATTTTAAACATTAAGGGCCCGTTTCAGCATGTCATAATAAAGTTTCGGGTTGCTATGCAACACATAAAATAACTGAATGATAAAAATGACAGTTAACATGCAGCGCGTTTCAAGCTTTAACCGATGGATAGGCTAAATCGATGACTGTGAAACGCAAAGATAGTGTTTTGTTTAATAAATATGTTCTGGGTAGTAAAACCGGAACTTACTCGAACATTCTGAAATAGGCCCTTAGTGTTCTAACTCAGTGAAACTTTGCATGTATTAAATTTCATTTTCTACTGTATGTACTTAAGTGCTAGCTAGTGTTACGTTATACCTAAATCTCAACAAGGGCTTGTTATATTGAAATTGGTAAGGAAACTTTTTACAGAAGGTGAAGAAGAGGAAGATGAGTCATGGGTTGACATAAAAATGGTTATGAATATCAAAGAAAAAAGTCAGAATGTGCAAGGTCTGATATTAACGGCTATATCAAATTGTTGGGTTTGATATATTATTTGCTGGCACATATTTGGCTCAACGAATAAGCGTTGCAATTCAACGGGGCAATGCTGCCAGCATGCTGGGCACGCTGCCAACTGGTACTGGGCTGGAGCATTTGGACTGCCTATGAGTCTGCTATGACTTATAGGTTGTCCAAATGCTTTTATTGTAGTAGCTGTAGTGTTGTATATAGTTCATAGTATTTTGTTTAATAAATAAATATTGTTGGATAATTTCTTAAAAGGTAAGGAAGCAAATCTGCAAGTCGATTATGCACCTTGACATTGATTAATTGTATTCAATTATATGTCTAATTTGGCTTTGCGTAGAGATGTTGGATCACTCTGCATCTTTTACCGTATATATCACGGTAAGTGTTCTGAGGAACTGTTCGATTTACTACCTGCAGCTCAATTTCGCCACCGGACATCCCGACAAAGTATGATGTTTCATCAATTTCATGTCGACGTCTGGAAGCCCACGACCTTGCGATTTTCACGGCATTTTTTACCTCGCACTGCCATATTATGGAACCAGCTGCCTGGTGAAGTATTTCCGAACAGTTACGACTTAGGAACCTTCAAGAAGAGAGCATATTCCCTCCTTAAAGGCCGGCAACGCATCCTCGACACCTCCGGTGTCGCGGATGTTTGTGGACGACGGTGATCACTTACCATCAGGTGAGCCACCTGCTCGTTTGCCCTCCTACCCCATAAAAAAATATGGTTTCGGTTCACTGACCTCTATTAAAACTGATATACTGGACTTGCAGTAACAAAATTATTATTAACTAGCTGCGCCCCGCGCTTACACCCGCGTGGTGATGGATGATGATGATAAAATGTATGATATGTGTTAATCAAGTGCCTTATCTCCCTCCATACCATATTTTTTTTTATAAGATTTATAAATGGCTTACGAATATATGATCATGTGTCCTATTTTCGTAATAAGCTCAAGTGGCTCCCTATTCGTCGTCGCCGGAATGCTCATATATTATCTCTCCTTTACAGTATTCTGTTCAACCCTTTATCTCCGCGCTATCTCGCGGAACAATTTAAATTTCTTCATTCTACCCATTATCTGTAGTTACTGTAATTAGAAAACTTAACGCTATACCTACAGCAGTTACAATTATTAAGACCATAAGAAACCCCGCCCAATATTTTGACCATATGTTGATGGATTGTCTGGAAGAGATCGCTCTGAGCGATTAGACAACCCATTGATACACTCGGTTTTAATTTATGTTTTAGTAATAAGTTCATTGTTTTTATTATGGTGTTTTCAATAAGGAGTTATCTATCTCGCTATATCTAGTCAAATTTGGGGAGCACTCTAAAGGTTTTTTAAAAACTAATATTAAAAATACGTGTTGCCGATACTGAGGCTTTAATAATAATGAATTAATAAAATGAACAAAAGGCTTAATGTTAACTTAGATAGACATGGTGGTCTTAGCAGAAGTCTTACTCAGCATTCGCAAGAAATGCATCGATGTTTGCTGAATAAGCCCCCTCTAGTCTAAGGCTGAAGGGCGAGGGGGATGCATAACTTCTCCCTCCCCAAGAGAGAAATTAACGGAATGTTCGATTTTAGGACTTTTCCGATAATTTCGTAAAAATTTAATAATTTTTAAATGAAAAGCATACACAACAATTATACAAAAACTTAATATTACGAGGCCTAACGCGACGTAAACTAGAGCACTGTTGCTAGAGTCTGTTTCTCTGTTTATAGCACTATCGAATATTTCACTGTTTTTTAACACAAAGGACAAGTATTTCACTTCATCTAAATTGATCTCGTGCATATTAAGTGCGCGTGCACTGGATAAACTCGCGTTCGTAGGAAGCGGTGGTAAGTTGACTATGGGCAGCGGCGTCGAGACATCCATTTCCGTATAGACATGATGATGACGTATTTTAAGGCCATTAATCTCGATGTCACAGGGCTCGTCGAGGGTCATGACGTATGTTCCATGAACGGGGTATTTAAATATTTCATCGGCACACCGTTTGGTAAGCGTCGTTTTCAATTTTGTGAATAGTATCCAATTTACATCGTTAATTTTCTGAACTTTTATGTCTTCTATAAAAATAGGATATTGTCTGCAGCATGTAAGGTTACTTTCAAATTTCAAGAGTTGTTCTTCGCAAGTAGGCCCGATACTTAGGGCTTTGTTGTCGTCATTGCATAGAAATAGGTCTCCAGCGGCGAGTGGGCGGCACGGAGTTGCGATAGGCAAGTACGTCGTTCCTTTCGCCAATAGGTAAGGATATTTAGGAAATATAGCTAAGGTTTGGTGTACAGGTTCATGGAAAACAGGTAAGGAATACATTTTATAATAGTTGTAAGTACAATTATCAGTTAATGGAACCTCCATTATAAACGTAATCTGGTTTTTCTTAATGTATGACTTTACAGAAATAGTTTCTTCAATTCTGACTAAATTAGACTCATTAGGTTCATATACCAAATTGCCAACGGTATTTATCAATTTTAAATGGTTTAATAATTCGGTAGAGTTTACAATAGACTGGTGTAAAATAGAACTTTTGCTTAGTGCTAATGCAGTCTCTACTTCGCTTAACTTAGTAAATATTGTACGAAAGTTACTTATAAATAAACTATACAATCCTAGAATATAAGAAGACACGGCTACATTATTTTCTTTAGCTATTGTCTCTTGCAATGATGTTTCCAACTTCTGAAGACGTTTATCAAGAATAAGTGAATTCTGATACATTAACTCAATAGTGTTTATAAAGCTGTCTAACATTTTGGAGACTACTGTTACTTTCTTTGAAACAAAAACTTGGTCATGAATTATTTCGGAAGTTATTTTATCATATTTAAGAGCGTCATCGTGATCGAGATTTCCCGTCACAATTTTTATAAGAGAGCCTAATGGGTTAAGAATGCCTCTCTTAAATCGCTGTGGAATTAATTGGTGGTATTTATCTATAGTCATGTCGCGTAGATGCTCTGCGTGCATTAATATTCCAATAAATGCATGAGGGAACGTTTTGTTTAAAGCTATCAAATTTTTAAACTCTGTGAATTGCGATATGACAAAATGTAAATCTATGTATATGTTATCTAAATTTATAGTTTTAATAATTGTCCAATTATCTATTTGCACATATGCTTGTCCTTCTTTTACCGGCAGTACTCCCGGATTACTCTCAAGTAATTGAAGATGAAGGGCGACTGTCGACGTCACCAGCGTCAGAGTACACCACCTGTGGAGGGCGTTTTATATTTTTAATAGGAGCTTTAGTATCTCTTTTCTCACAGTCTACCTTAATGGGGACTACGTTCCTTTCAACTACATTCAAAACTTTAGCTTTCTTATATCTAGCCTTGTCCTTACTCTTTCGCTTGTTAATGTCTTTCACGAAAACGGTCTTTCCCGGTAAAAGTTCAATATCAGTCTCACCACCTTGTTTCTGCCTTATCTTTTCTTTACTAGCTGCTAACCTTTCTGCCAGATGTGTATACAAAAATTTAGTTCGTTTCTCATGATCTTTAACTAGTTGTTGTATATATGATTTTTCGAACTCTACGTTGAACGGATTATCTGTATTGGACTGAGCGGACTGAGTAAGTCATGATTGAAGCGGCATCTGTGCACTTTTGTTGGTATTTGGCTAGTCTGTATATTTCTATAAGTGTAGAGTGAAAACGCTCTATAAGCCCCATGGAGTTAGGGTTATTTATTGTACCTATGTGGCGTTCTACTTTGTGGAGGCTAAGGAATTCCTTCATTAACTCGTTATTGAATTCCATTCCCGGATCCGAACTTATCTTTTTAGGGATTCCATAGAAAGAGAAATACTTCACCAGGGCTCTTACAACTTCTGGTGTCGACTTGTCAAAAACTAGTCGTAGTTTTTAAATGTGCTCATCAAGGCTGGACGAGAATATTATTACGTCATCAAGGTATACCATACAGTGGAGACCCTGCAGACCTCGAAGAACATTGTCCATGGTACGCTGGAAAGTAGCTGGAGCCGTTTTTAGACCAAAAGGCATCCTTAAAAATTCAAAATGTCCGTTAGCGCTAAATGCGGTTTTCTGTCTGTCCTGTTCCTCTACCTCAATTTGGTGGTAACCACTAGCAAGGTCAATGGTACTAAAATATACGCTTTTACCTAGCTTGTCGAACAGGTCATTTATATTTGGTAAGGGATACTTATCGTCAACTGTAATATCGTTCAGGCGTCTATAGTCAATGACCATTCGGAACTTTTGTTCCCCAGATGCATCAGTTTTTTTTGGTACTAGGTGTACTGGAGCATTCCACGGAGAATGGGATTCCTGTACTATATTGTCTTGTAACATTTTCTGTACTTGTCTATTTATTTCGTCTGCTTGTGTAGGAGCCTGTCGGTAAGGTTTCACATAAATTGGGTCTTCATTTTTAGTTCGTATTCTATGTTTAACCTGGTTGGTAAATGTCAAAGGTGTCTGGTCGCAATAAAATATGTCTTTGTATTCTCTACATAATCTATAAATTTTTTCGCGTTCTTCGTCATTTGTATGGTCCAATCTGAGTTTATTTAAATTTTCAATCAGTAATCTGTCAGTCTGTATGTCCGTCATATTTGTGTTAAAATTAAGGTCGCATTCGGTACTTGAGTGATTTGTCACTTGCAATGGTTGCTTTACTGAGAGGGTAACTCGTTCCTCAGAAGCGTTTTGAATAACTGTAGTAGCATATCCATTATTACAGTTTACGAGTGCACTCGGCATACGTACACCGGGGCCAAATTCTCTATAGTCAATTATAGCTAATCCTGAATGTTGGTCTGTAGGTAGTCTAACTCGGTGTTCAGTTCTCGGTTCAAGTTCAATTTCATAGTCCAAATTTTTGTTTATAATTGGAATGCATGTGGTTTTGGTTTTTAAGACCAATTGTTTAAGATCAATTACTGCTTCCAATTGCTTTAACAAATCATTTCCAATTAAACCGTCATAGTGAGAGTCAACGTTATACAAATAAAATTTGTGGTAATCGTTACTTTGGAATATTGGTAGAAGAGGAATTTCAATAACTTCACTATGTCTACTAGATGCGTGGGTGCTGACTACTTGAAAGGGTTCATGTTTAATGTTGTTACAAAAGAATCGGTATGCCTTTTGAGGGCTTAGGAATGATCTAGTGCTGCCTGTGTCAATCATCATTTTCGCATCTATTTCCGGTATGTAAATGTGAGGTAATTTAAGTGTGGGATCACAATTCAACTCTATGGTTTCTTGTCTTTTATAGAGGCCGGTATGGGAAAATTTTCAGCCGTCTGTTCATGAGGTATACAGTCAGTCTGTGAGGTCTCATAAGACGTATCGTTGTTATACTGCTCATAGTCAGTGACGTCAGTGTAACTATATTGTCCGTACATGTCATATTCTAAGTCATGGTCATAGTTGTCGTAGTACTGTTCGTCGTCATGTTCAATTAGCTCGTTTAGTTTAAAACCTTCGCGTGGCGTTTGAGGGATCGTTCTCATAGTCACGTCGGAAGCTTGAAAACGTGGTGGTTGAACTTGGGGCGGTTTGTACCCGAATTGTTGGGGTGTCATCCCTGCATTAAGATTTGGTTTAAAACCTGATTGCTGTGGTTGATTATTACCGAACTGCGGGCGATAACCCAACTGTGGTCTGTATCCTAATAGTGGTGGACGATATCCGAATTGAGGTGGTCGGTAACCGAACTGAGGTGGGCGGTAACCGAACGGCATCGGACGGTACCCGAGCTGAGGGCGGTTGCCGAAATATTGCGGCTGACCTTGAGGCATATTTAACTGTACAGGTTGATTTCCGAAATTAAATTTCTGCGTTTCATTGTTTGGAAACGGGGCCGGAAACTTAAAGCCTGTCGGTTGCGAATTCGCACCGAATTTGAAACCAATGCCGGGATTTTGTGTTGAAAACGGTTTTGTTACAAAACTGCTACTATTACTACCGTGCATACGTTTCCTCATGTTATATTGGTCGTGGAAGTTTACTTCCTCAAGAACAACACTAAGAGCAGCTTCCAAAGTTGCAGGCGATTTTAGTCGCACTATGCGCACCATATCTTCAGGTAAATTATATAAGAACACATTTAGAGACGTATTATTATATATAGAAGCTTTCGCAAGCTTCAAATCATCACCTTCTAACATATTAACTTTCGAGATTAATAATGACCGAACACTTTGTATGCGGTTACAAAAGTCTAAGTAATTTTCACCGGGTTTAATTTTCATGGATTCTAGTTCGATACTTATACATTGTTCACTACGCGGATCTCCAAAATGTTGCTTTAATAACACTTTTAAGGCACTCCAAGTCACAACATCCTCACGTTCCGATAGTAAAGAGGCAGCTTTATCATTGAGGCGACTTGTTACAGATTGGTACACATATAAATCCTGAGCATCATTACCTCTATACCTGCTTATTACATATTCACATTTTCTAATAAAGAGGTTTAATTGTCCCTTGTCTCCTCCATACATGGGAATAAGGCTTAACATCTCGCGAGGGATCGGCACAATAGTTTCGTCTTGAGACATCTTTGCGAATAGAGTAATGAGCAGGTCAGATAGTACACACAATTAAAATGACACAAAAATATTTAACACACAAAATACACAGTAAAACAATATAACAAGCACACATAAAATCAGTCAATCGAAGAAAAACACTTTTAAGAAAATTTGTAAAAGTTGTAAAAATGTATGAAAACTTGATATATTTTTAATTGCTAAAATTACGTTTATATTACTTAATTACACTACCTGATCAATTTAGAGACCGGCAATTATGATTCTACTTGAACCTTTGTTTTATTTAATTTAAATAATTAATCGTCTAAACTGTCTCTACAGTTCTTAGCTCTATTTTTTATTCTTATCGCTTATAATGGCACACTGAATAGAATTTTATATTGAGTCACCAGATACGTTATAATGAGCAAAGTCTTATCTCAAACATAACAAATAAAAAGTAGGGGAGGTTTTTGGAAAGGATGGCGAAAAGTTTGACTCACCAACCGACCGCTCCCATACTGCGTGTCCCGTAGTTGACGAATTTGTTTGGTTCGAGGATTCACTCTGGATCTGCGCAGCGTATTCGCGAACAAGTAAATTTGGATACCCGAAACTCGCGAAAACTAGCACAGCTATAAACGAGCAAATCCGATCCGGCTGCGCCAGTCAAATTTGGGGAGCACTCTAAAGGTTTTTTAAAAACTAATATTAAAAATACGTGTTGCCGATACTGAGGCTTTAATAATAATGAATTAATAAAATGAACAAAAGGCTTAATGTTAACTTAGATAGACATGGTGGTCTTAGCAGAAGTCTTACTCAGCATTCGCAAGAAATGCATCGATGTTTGCTGAATAAGCCCCCTCTAGTCTAAGGCTGAAGGGCGAGGGGGATGCATAACTATCTATCATACCTAATTTCAACACACAAACATTACACAACAACAAACAAACGTTTGCCTTTATAATATTATTTGAAAAGGATCAATTTGTTACATACCGAATATGCATTAGAAATAAATTATATTTTTTATAGGATATATATGGTTCATTATTTTGGCGATAATGGCTTACACATAAAAGATAGATATATGCTGTCGCGAGTTTTTTTTGTAGGAAAATTTAAGAAATAAACATTTCCGTCATACATTATTTGCGTGTGACACTTAAGGTTTTTGCAGCGCACGCCAGAATAGGTCGCATATGGCTGATTTTTTTCTTACTTACTTGACACTTATCGTTATATTTTCGACAATTCACATAATACCTTTATAAATTATAGGCTATGTGTTATTCTGATGTCTAAGCTATATTACTGTAATGTTTCATTAAAATCCATTCTGTGATTTTTGCGTGAAAGAGTAACAAACATCCATACATCCATACTTACAAACTTTCGCGTTTATAATATTAGTAAGATGCTCTTTTGCTTATAATAATATTTTATTATGTATGTAAGCATCCATGAGTTTGGAAGCTAAGTGAGGTCATTTTTATGTCAAATTTAAGTTCCGACTGTACCGCGATAAATTTTAACGTCATTTTTGGGCTTTAATCAGTCTAATGAACAGTGATTGGAGGTCAATGTTTCCAGTGCAAATCCAATCCAAGATGCTAACAAAATTACATAACCTATCGGTCATAATCGTCTTTAAGATCTTATTGTGACGGAACAAGCTCGAGGCCCACCTGATGTTAAGTGCACTAACCTCTGCCTATAACAGATGCATATTGTCACAAGTCAAGAATTGCACTGAGAGTGAGACATAGTTGTTAAGTCTCATGTGTAAAAACAACGGTAATCAATTCACTTAGCGAGCGTCGTTTTTTTGTTTGCCAAAAATGCTTTTGTATTTCTATCCGGATGTCCGGATGTTCTCCTCCACATGTTGCATTTCTCAACTGATTTTCGTGAAATCGCAAGGTCTTCGGCCCACAGAGCCACTAATTTTTACATTATATATGGTTTCAAGGTTCTAGACTTTATCAGATATGTATTTTATTTTGAATACACATGACAGTGAGGAGGTTTCTAATAGGAACGGTGATCATTACTTATTTTATTTTAGATAATGATTTTAATATATATATTTACTTTTGGTTTTGAAGTTTGGGTTTAGTACTAGATTCAAAATATAGAATATCAATTTTATTATCTAAATTTATTAAAAGCTTGTTTTGGACAATACTGTATGAATATTTTTAAATTCTTTCGTTAGATTTGGAGTAAATCAATGGTGAGAAAAAAACAGCAAATTATCAAATTTGATTCTTCCAGAACGCTGAAGCCAATTTTGAAAATGCTACAAACGCTATCGTAACGAATTGAACGCACTGGTTATATTCGTACTCGTATAATATACTGCCAGAGGTGACAGTAGGTACAGAGTATCAAAATATAGGGCCGTAACTTAAAAAGAGGATTAACAAAACCGTCGTATGCGTGTATTGCTATTAAGGGTATATTTTAGACGAACGCGCCCCATACAAACGTAGCTCTAATCTCATTTTAAGAATAGCGAATAAAACTCAATGACTTTTTGCCTACGTCATCACGACCCAAATATCAAGGTTTGTGGTGCATCAGATTTTCATTAAATTATACAGTTTTGAAATTACACTGGCTCAAAAACTCGTAATTTTAGATAAAAGAAGCTTAAGAACTTTAAGCACCTATTTCAAGATGAATAATCATGTTTTAAAGATTTTTATTGCACCACAAACATGGGAAATATAATGAACTTTCTATAATGGGAAGTTGTTTATATATGTGTACCATATTTTTTTAATAAATCTGGAGTTACGAAATACAAAAATTACGCTCAAATAATGCGTTCAAACTCCAAAAAATGAATGCTGTCTCACCTATCAATCGCGGGGCATGGTGAGGCGCGAGAGACGGGAGGCACGCGAGGCCAGTCTGTGCCCGGGCGGGAATCACGCGCCGAAAATTAGTTAAAATGTATATGCAAATGTATTTCATAAACTGTACGTGTATATAAATAAAACAAATTACCTAGTTTTTATCTATGAAATTACAATGTAACCAAGTGAAATAAAATTTTAGTGTGATATTTTTTTGAATTGTTACAATACCGGTAAAGTGTTTTCCTGCGCCGCCGCGCGCTGCACAGTGTTTTATGAATGCTATTTTTCAGACATCGCCTTTTTATTGTAAAAACTAGTAGATATAATCATAAATATGCCAGATTTCGTATCCCCATTGAACCAGCTCTTATAAATTTGAAAAAAACATTTTATAAACCGGCTATTTTGCGTAGGTATCTATAGAAAAAAAAATATTTTTCGCTTAATCTATGCATGATACGCAATATCAATGTTAGATACACAGAAAGCATTACTTATGCTGCATCTTTGAGTGTATAAACGAATCTCGTTACTTTGTTAATTTCACATTTATACGCATTTTCAGTTTTCAGATATACTTATTTTTCTCGAGAGTTCTACCATATTTGGAAAAGTTATTTATACTGAAATTATGCTGTTTACTTCCGCAATACACTACATAAATTTTGGATCCCAATTCCATGGAATCTAGAAACTACAACCATTTTACGTAATATCCGGATTTTCTGTCGTCAGGGTTGTCAAGCTATTATATAAAAAAAAAATCCGGATCTGTTTTGACTTTGCCAAAACAAGTATCTACCTAATAGCAATTTGTTGACATAGAAACAGTACTTTGGATCATCTGATGTAAGACCAAGGGATGACTAGCAGCAGTTATACTCTGATAATTGATTAAGTTATATATCTGGTTACATACATGGATATACAAATGTCATTTAGAGCAATCATATGCAACATGGTAATATTATAGTACATGACACGCAAACGATAGTTTCACAATAATAGTAACATTAGCTAGAAGTACTCCACACGGTCAAAGCGGTAATAATTTTTAATGACTAAAACTTCGATTAATAGCTACAACTTCGAAGGAATTCATATTATGTTCCGAATTTCAAAGAATATCGATAATTTAATAAAAATAACTTGCCATGTTAACTTGGATTTGTACCTGGTATGTCATTTGTAACATATTTTCTACAAACAAGCAAGTAAATAATTAATTCTGAAGAGCGCGTAACGCGTTATTTCAGCAGTAGGTTGCGAGTAAAATGGTGGCCTGGTTTGTCTTTGTGACTACGTAGCCCTAAAAATAGTATAAACGGTAAATTTTATTTTATTATTTTGTATTTAGGACTTGTTCCTGATTACAATTAAAATTAGTTTATTTAGATTAGACTGTCACGTTACTGAAATAAAACTACGTAGCTTCTATAAGTTAAAACGTCTATATGGGATCAAGAAACATCTTTCAGAAGAGATCAGATTCAACTGTGTAACTTGTTGGTATTATCTCCCCTTTATGGCCCTTAACTTTTACTATTTTAAGCAGATTTAACTTACGGTATTTTACGTCGAGGCTTCGTAAAGGACTTTTTTTTTTTTTTTATGCCTGATAGGTTAGCCTTTGACCACTATCTCACCTGATGGTAAGTGATGATGTGGTCGAGGATGTTGTTCAGACTAACCTAGAGTTACTGGCTCTCAAGGACAGCTGCCGGAACACACTGTTAGGTGCTTGGCGACAGATTTTCAACTTGAGGATGGTAGCTAGCCAGGCGGGCATTTGCAAAGTGCTCTACCACCATGCTGTAACGACTGCTATCCTAAGACAACAACCGGGACCGACGGATTAACGTGCTCTCCGAAGCACGGAAGCGCTCAGTAGTAATGTCACCAGCGGTCACCCATCCAAGTCATGACCGCGGCGAACGTTGCTTAACTAAGACAACATTATGTTGCTTAACTTTGCTGATCGAATCAGAATGGCTATGCAAACTTGGCTACGAGCACTTCGGCTACGAGGACTATAAACCACTCATTGAATACTAGATCGAATACCAGAACTCATGCCCATTCTATCCTTATCTAAAAGTGAGACCACTTGATTAATAGTATGCTTTAAGTATAATGTGTCCAAAATCTGAAACAATGTTCTCCCTCCAATGAGAATAATGATAAGTCTGTTGTTCATAGACTCAAATACAAAAAAAAATTATTTGGTCAATATCGAAAACATTTTGAAGAAATCTTTCAAGTCAAACAGACAAATTTAGCCCAACTCACATACTAGTAATTCACATAAGGCAAACCGACAGTACACATAACACACCTATATACCTTTAATCACACCATATTTTTTACGTAAGTATAGGTTTTGATAATAGAAGAATTCTCTATTCTCTTTCTGAGAAAGTATTTCTCACCAGCTAATGAAACAAAACTGTTTCTGTACATCAGCTTTTCCTCATGTAAAATATTGTTTGTATAATTACTTGCTTTACTACTTTTCTATCTATAGTTCATACCAATTCAAGCAGGGGGTATGCTGACAACTAGCCCTGCATGGACTACAAGGTCTGTACAGTACAGTGCTGAGCTTACCTCTAGTCATCTAATTCCATTATCGTGTTTAACCCTTACAAATCGGTATCTAATTCAACAATATAAATTTATTGCTATCTTGTGAATATTCACAGCTGATCCTCAGCGGTTAATACCATGTTTGTGACTAATATATGTTTGTAATTTTCAGTGACAATAAATATTATTTTATTCTAATTTATATAAAAAAATATGTAACAGTCATCAATATCGAACAAAAATGTAGTATGTAAAATCCGGATACAAAAGTGACAACCCTAGCAAAAATATTTAATTTGAAATAACTTTAAGATTCCATTGAATTGGGATGTATAATTTATTTGGCGTGTTGCTGAAGCAAACAGCATAATTTCAGTAAAAATAACTTTTCCCAATACGGCGGAACTCTCGAAAAAAATAAGAATAATAACAAATACTTTTAAAAGTATCCCAAAAAATATTAAATAATATTTAAATAAAACACTTAAAAAAGCATAAAATTATATATCTAGTGACAATTCCGCCTAATTTTCCTGTTATCTACGTGACGTCACAAACATCACGCAGCCTAACCGGAAGAATACCCGACTAGTTTCGCTTCTAAATGAAGCATCTTCAGGAGGTCTTGACTTACCGAGCGCACGATCGAGACATTCATTTCACTAGATATATAATTTTATGCTTTTTTAAGTGTTTTATTTAAATATTATTTAATATTTTTTGGGATACTTTTAAAAGTATTTGTTATTATTAAATATGGATTTCCACAAAGTAACGCCTGAATCTATCCATTAAAATAAGAATAACAAAAAAAAATTAAATGCGTATAAATGTGAATCTAATTAAGCTACGAGATTTATTAATGCTCTCAAAGATGCAGCATCAAAGACACTATTAATGTTTCTTACATTATTATTGCGTATCATGCTTAGATTAAGATAAATATTTTTTTTCAGTATATCCGGACGCAAAATGATCGATTTTCAAAAAAAAAACATTATTCAATAACTAGACGAGCTGGTTAAATGAGAATGGAGAAGAAATATGGCATTTCTATGATTATATCTATCAGGTTTTACAATAAAAATGCGAAGTCCGAAAAATAGACTTTATAAAACACTGTGCGCCGCGCCGTATTAAATGGTTATTAAAAATATCAAATACTAGGTATATTATCTACGTTCATTATATTAATTTAAAAAACTGATTGAAAATAGTTAATCGTTTATTTTTGTGCCATAGATGATACCTTATAAATCCAGCAAATTATACAAAAATAACTCGCATGTGGATTTAGAATATTAATAGATCTAACGTTTGCAGTTTGAATCCTTTTTTTTGGACTAATTATCACAAAGTTTAGTATACTTTGCGTTTACCATCACAAATTTTGGAAAACAGGTGCCTGCGATGGGCCGACCCGGGCTGCGCCAGACTCGCCGATCGCCTGCGATGGTAAATGCAGGGTATACTAAACTTTGTAATTATTAGTCCCAAAAAACGATTCAAACTGGAAACGATAGGTCTAATAATAAGCAATATTTACATGCTAGTTCTTTATTTAATAAGTTGAGATCGTAATAGGTGCGTTTACGCACCATAATTGGATAAAAATAAACAAATTAAATATCTATCTTAAATACGTTGTTTTAGTAATTATATAATAGTTCATATGATCAGTGCAAAGTATCAAAATTGAAGTCCGGATATGTAGTAAATACTCGACCAATTTTATTACACGAACATATCCAGTGCAACGAAATGAAATTAAACCTATTTATTTATTGGGTTATAAACGATGTCTATTTTTACATCACACACAATCCTTAGATATATATTAATAAAAGTCAATAAAAATAAACATTAAAGTATTTTATCACAAACATTAGATACTGTAATATAAAAAATGCCGTATCAATAATTAAGCAAGAAGTTCAAAATACAAAGACACAATTTAAAATAGGATGAATGGAAGTTAAGGTAATATAATTTTGATATTTTTAATAATAATGTAAAATACTGTAGTTATAAATCTAAGAACGCTACGTATCACATTCAGCAACTATTAGGATCCCCCTAGGCCCTTCATCTATATCTATACTAATAATATTACGCAGGCAGATACCGAAAACCCCCGAAAAAATCCGAATCGTACCGAACCGTAACGAGTCGCGTCGTTCGTCGTCGTCGCTTCGTGGCCGGGAGGACAGGCGGATAGAGACGGCTATAGTACTGAGAAATACCTACCGTGCTTGGGCTGGCTAGCGGGTATATCTTCTTAAGAACTTTTAGAGGATACGTTTTATAAAATAGATTTTGCATTTATTTTATGTGAATGTGACAAAACAAGCACGGCGTCGGCCTGATACTAAGCGGTTTAAACTCCTGCGAGATGGTTAATTTCAAGAGATAAAGTTAATTTCACTGACGGTGTTCACATTAATATTTTGATACTGGATATTGAGTTGCGAATACTTTTATTTTTGATTTCTCATGAAGTGATAGTTCTCATAATAGTAGCACAGTACCGCGAAAGCCTGATTGCTTGGTTTGCAGTGGAATAAAAAAATAGTGTATACTTTCAAAACTAATAAAATTTATATAGGTTCACTTAAAAAAAAATCCAATCGTGGATTGAATATTTGCCGATTTTAGCATGGCAGGCCTTGATTTACGACGCTTGCTTAACGCATTTGTACCTACTAACACAAACACAACACAGGAATGGACTTACCTTCGCGAACATGAAGATACGCGTATACAACTTCGCATTTAAATAGATAATTTCACTTGTACGTGTTAAATAAATAAAGCTTTTACTTTTATGTAATTTTTATTTTCTCAATAATAAAAAAAACTTTAAATTCCTCATTTTATACCTGCCGAAAACACTACCCGCGAAAAGCAAAAAAAAAAGAAACCTCATTCTTATGTCTATGGCCGATCGTCAAGCGCGCGCATAGGAATGACACCTCAGCGGTAATCAACAACATTTCACACTTGTACCATAATGTACTATTTCAACTCACTTGCTCATAAAGTGGCTCTAATTTCACCGCAATAAGGCACAGAATGACACCTGTAAAGGTGTCATTCTGTGTGCCTTTTTGTCTGTGGTACAGGTGTAATCAAACTGTGACTTTTTCATTGCTATTCTTCACAAGTGAGTTGTAGAGTTTTTGATAAATTATTGGTTGAGTTCTTTTGTTCTTAAAAAAGATTCGACACGAAAAAGATCGTGTTCAATAATAGTACAAATAAATTACATAATGTACGTATTGTTTGCTCATTTCATACAACTTACAATAAATAAAACTTTTACATACTCATATATAACTTTTATTTTCTATGTAATAAATATAACTTGAAATTCCCCGTTTTGTACGTGGCTAAAACGCTATTATCGAAAAGCAAAAAAAAAGAAACCTCATTCTTTAGTTTATGGCCGATTGCCATGCGCGCTGAAAAATGATTAATTTTACCCGCCATTGTGAAAAAAAAATTCACAACTCGTTTTCACCGTTGAAATTATAATTATTTATTAATTAAGATGTCTACGAGTACTAGCTATGAAGAAAATTATTTATGTTGTACACTGCCCGATATAAGATGTGAAGTAAAGTTTACTACCTGAAAACTCTAAGGAAAATATGTATTAGCATACCAAAATTACAATGGCAAAAGAGCAAGAATACGCAGTCTTTTCCAGAAAATGTGTTCATGGCGTACTTTAAAGAATTATCTTATAAGTACAAACCTATAGGTCTTTGTTGTGTATATACTCAATGTTAAAAGTACAGTCCGAACAAATAATGGAGTGGACTTAAAAACATACTTTAGTATGTCAGCTTATCTAAAGAGACTATACGAGGGATTTAGAAGCAAGAAATCAAAGGACTATCGTCTGACGATAGTGGACTATTTATAAAAGATGCTCCAGATAGCCAATATCTGGCTACTAAGGTTAGTAAAATTAATTTTAAATATCTACGTGACTACAGCCTTTATTGTGTTTTGAACTTAATTATTGTTTCTTTTTTTCGGGTTGCTTTTATATTTGGTGTAACTAGTGCATGTAAATTAACTAAAATTCCGAGATCATTCACAATACACGGTCCATTCTATGATATTGTTAAGATGTTTGAAAGTTAACGTTTACCAAAAGCAAAAATGACCGTATCTTTCCAAATTACCAGAATGGTAAATGTACTTGTCAGTTTACAGGTATAAACAAATTTGGTTCTATGCCTAAGGAAATCGCTAAGTTTTTAGGTTTAGCAGATGCTGAACCTGACTAATTCATTTTGAGTTACTATTATGACTAAATTATAAATGACTTTGACGCGTCACGGTGGGTGGCAATCTAATCGTGTAGCAGAATAATACGTAGAAGATTCAATAAAGAGCTTCGTTTTCGGGTAATGTAGACTGGTCCAACTGGAGAGAGAATCTGTTGGTCTGTAACTCTGTAAGAACTTGCATAAAATGTTTTCCACATCGCGTCCCATCTCGTTTATGCGTCTCTGAGCGGTGTTATTGCTATTATTATATTATCTTTAAAATATCATGTGTACATTGTTAAGGACCTCTGCAATGGCTGGTAAGATTAGCTGCACTCCAATTGTGTGAGGTTTCCCCGACTTCGCTATTAGTAAAGATATAGGACGCTCATAAACCATCATCATCTTTAATAGATGATGACGCAAACATCGATCTTATTGATAGTCTTTTGTCTAGTTATTCTGTGCTTTCTACTACAACAATGCAAAAATATTAGTTATTCTTAGTACATGTAATACAACATAAACAATACAGTACCTACCTACCTATCTTGAAAGTTTTAAATTAGAACTTGTGTGAGGTCTAAATTTGACCCATTTTATATTAATAAAAGGGGTCGATTTTTAGACCACGTCGACCCCCATAATCAGTTTTCGTTTATGTCGACCCCTAGGAAACCGATATCGACCCCTTGCGGTCCACTTTGTGAATCCCTGATCTATAACATGATGAGTATATTCATTAATTATGCTATTTTCACTATAGTGAAGAAAACGTATGAAGAATGTTATTTTTCACTATAGTGAAGATAATATAATTGATTCTTTATGACCTTACAAAATAACCAAACGGGAGTCCCATTTGGTTTTTTTCTTCTTTAAAACGAATTTCAGACAAATTTTGGATAAGCGCTCTATTTCGAAATCTAACTGAAAAAACGATCAAGAATGTAGTTTTTTCACTAAACATTTTTTTATGTTAATTTATGTGCCGAATAATACACAAACTATAGTTATACTTTAATATGTGATGTAGCTTTTTTAACAATTAAACAAGATTATAATTAAGATTAGAAGACAACATATTTACTGCTCCTTAAATATATCGGACAAATTTTTTGTTAACGCCTCAGACTTTAATTTAAATTGTTGGATGGGCATTACAAAATATCGACCGTGGTTGTTTTGATTAGCAATATTTGATAATTATCAACAAGGATTGCAGGAATATATCATCGCATCTAATAGTCATCATCTATTATTATTCTATCTATTATAGTATATCATTTATCAAGCTTTTTGGGGTGGAAATGTAAAAACGACACAGGTGTAAAAAACAATTGGATATATTTCGTACAAGATACCATACGATACAAAATCCTTAAAATTCACAAAGAAATGAATATGGTGTATTTTATTTCAATATTTATTACACATTCCGTTCGTTACTCGAAAATGCATGTACAGTTATGTGCTTTATCTATAACTAACGTCAACAATAATGAAATAAGACATCACTAGGGAATACTAAGATTTAGATGTTCATATTGCTTTTTGCGAACCAATTATATAGCTTCTGTTCCCATAAGTCACCAAAATTTTGAAATTTGATATATTAAAAGCAGAAAATAATCAACAGAGAAAAGATTACACCACATGAGATTCTTCTTATGTAGGAACGTCAAGCGGGTAGCTGGAGTGACTTAGCTTCGGTAAAACAAAGTCGACTCACCAAAAATTACTTTTTGAAAGTACTGGAGGGCGATTCATGTGCAGTGATATATAATATTACAATAGATAAATCTTGTTCAATGATAACTGAACGCATGACGCGTATCGAGTCAGGTGCCTTTTTTCAGTTCAGGTGCCTTTCGCTTCTAAACGAAGCATCTTCAGGAGAGTCAAGACCTACTCAGAACTCCAGAAACTAGTCGGGTATTCTTCCGGTTAGGCTGCGTGATGTTTGTGACGCCACGTAGATAACAGGAAAATTAGGCGGAATTGTCACTAGATATATAATTTTATGCTTATTTTAAGTGTTTTATTTAAATATTATTTAATGTTTTTTTAAGATACTTTTAAAAGTATTTGTTATTATTAATTATGTAGGTAATTTATTGTTAATTACAACGATTCGGACGACAAGACTTATCTTTAAATTTTAAAATTGTAGCCAATGTATTTGCGGGAATCCCGAATTTATTACCTATATAACAATAACAAATATATTTTTAAAAGTATCTTAAAAAACATTAAATAACATTTTAATGAAACACTTAAAAATATATATATATGTAGTGACAATTCCGCCTAATTTTTCTGTTATGCCCACGTGACATCACAAACGCCACGCAGCTTAACCGGAAAAATATTAGTGCACGTGCGCTCGGTGAGTCAAGACCTCCTGAAGATGCTTCGCTTAGAAGCGAAACTAGTCGAATATTCTTCCGGTTAGGCTGCGTGGCGTTTGTGACGTCACGTGGGCATAACAGGAAAATTAGGCGGAATCGTCACTAGATATAATAATATTTTTTAAGTGTTTCATTAAAATGTTATTTAATGTTTTCTTAAGTTACTTTAAAAATTTATTAGCTATGTCTATTTTTTTCATCGTAGGATTTTCGTCAACATAATTAATGATGTTTAGCTTTTCTGCGACTGATAAGGAACACCTTTTCCGTTTCTAAGCCATTGCAACTAGAACCTTTAACAATAGTGACGAGCAGCATTGTTTACATTACGTCCCATCAAACAAAACACTGATTGTTTTATTTACATTGTGTATTAAGGGTGGTAAGTAAGGAACTATGATCGAGGCTCTAGCAGAAGCCCGAAGTCAATGACTTGAGGGCTTTCCGATCGAGGTTCGTAATTCCCGTACTGCCCGTGAAACATACAATGTTTTAAATTACCTTTGCGAGTAAATAATTTTGAATTATAGCTTTAATATACAAGTCTGCATAACTATTATTACGAGATACGTGAACTTTATACATAATTATAAGCGTGTGGCGGGCTTTTAGCCCACACCACAGATTATACAAATGTTTCGTTCAGAAACGTTAAGGGCGAATACCTACCTATGTAGGTATACAGCCATTACGGAGTGTAAAAAAAATAAAATAATTTTGACATTTTGATACAAATACCTATTAAAATCGATTATTAAAAACATCACATTTGTATTAAGTAACATGTAGCGAGATTGCAATGAAATTCCTGTTTAGTTAATATTTTAAGACAATTCTGCAATTGCGTGTAAAATTTCTTGCTTGGATTTCATGACTTGTGCTGTGCTGTAAATTTAAGAGGAAGTAATTACTGAAAAAGTTCTTGAGTTTTGCTACCTCGTCCCGAGCAAAGGTGCGCGGTCGCGGGGAAACATTCTGCGCTCCCCGCAGAGCGGCCGGCGGCGGCGGCATGTGGGGGCATTGCCCTGTCGGTACACGGCACGCTGCACGGCACGGACGACGCGTTGCGTACCATAATCTACTCCGACAATACATACCTATCCTATTTAGGGTGGACGTCCCAACCCAATCTCAAACCAACAGTCAATACTTTTTTTTTAACTGCTGGTAGGTATGCCTTTGATCATTGATCACCTGGTGGTAAGTGATGATGTAGTAGAAGGTGTTTACAGGCTTAGCCTAGAATAACTGGCCCGCAAGGACAGCTGCCGTAACACACCGTAAGGTGCATGGCGACAGATTTTCTATTTGAGGGTGGTCGCTAGCCAGGCGGGCTAGTTTAGTTTATGTAGCAGTGTAATGATGCAGATATTATTATGTACCTAAATTGAACAAAACTTTTTGAAGATATTTTAGCAACTAGTCAACTACTGGAACGGTTGTAATGTAGAGTGCCTATAGTTGACTGTATTGTCAAGTGCTGGTTATTTCTTACAATTGATTAATATATAAAGATAAGTACATTGTTCACGTTGGTAGAGTTGAGCAGTTGTTTATTTAAAATGCACTACAATTGGCTTGATTATAGTTGTTTAATATAACATAGGGTTGCTAAACCTTACCTGTTCATGTTTTATTGGGAACAATTTTGTTTTATTTTACTAACTTTAGGCCCAATTTCACCAATCTACAGTTTAATTAAAATAAAATATACCATTAAATTGTCATCGGTCTTTGCAATTATAGAACTTCAAACCTAGTAACAAAATTTAAATTTATTGGATTCCTGTCGTGAAAAAAGTAAACTCATTTTTCAGCACCCTCGCTCGTAAAGTGAGCTTTATTTAATCGTTCTTAGGGCCATAAACTGAACTATAACACCCTCGTGCATAATAATATTATACACTAGTGCGTAATAGAATTATCCCTACAAAGTTAAGTTAGTACCTAACTACAAATTATATGCGAGTAAACAGAGCATTTCAAATTTAACCTGGTAATTTATCCCTACAAAGTTAAGTTAGTACCTAACTGCAAATTATATGCAAGTAAACAGAGCATTTTCAATTTAACCGGGTAATACAGATTTGTAACAACAAAGAAGTTTATATGTAATCAACCAACATACATTTGCCTCGCGCAAAAAAAAAACTTACGCGCTATTTTCCATATTTTTTGTATGTTGTTTGTGTATCGCATTTGTGCAATATATAATTTTTTCCTCGCAAAAAGTGTGTATGAAACTCGTGAGCAATTTGCTCATTATACACTCGCCTGATTTACGCCCTCGCCTACGCCTCGGGCTGTATCCCACAGCCTCGTGTATAGTGTGTAACTTAGCTCACTTGTATCATAATATCCTATTATGACATGTGATGTTAAGGTGGACGCATAAACAGTATCTACTATCAGTTGTAGTAAAGTTGACATTTATTTTATTAGTTTATAGAGCTGTACCTCCAATTGGAGGTAAGCATATTTTTTTTCTTAGATAAGATTTTTTTTATTTTGATACTACCGTCTGTCTGATGTCATATTCAAAGTTCATAATAAATACATAAAAGTTCATACAAAGGCAATTTAAAATAGTGCAACATCCATTGGACGGTTATGGTGACAAAGTTCTATCATATATTGTTGGATGCGATCTTAAACTAGTTTGGTGCAATTGTTCCTTAGTAACAGAATGCTTAAGGATTTTTTTCATCCCGCCAGGCTAGATAGTGAAAATCAATATTGTCCACATTACGCAGGGGATCTATCTCTCCGCCAGTCTACTTTCACGTTAATGTTAAAGTTTAGAACGGTCCACTGCAATTATTCTAAATGTCCAATATTTTACCAATTCAAACCAAGTAAGGCATTCGATCCCATGATCTACAAAGTAAGTTTTCACATTTACAAACAGTGCAGTAACGCTGGCAATCTCGAGATAAATAGATTTTATAAAGACAGCTACACAATTATATTGGTGGCTATCATATGCTTTCAGAACAATAACAATGAATACCCAACAATCCTAAGCGCAATGTTTTATTGCGGCATCCTGTCATTTGATTTTCAGTTCGGTTTTGGCTAGTAGTTGAGTTGCGTGCAATTGGTAATATGATGTTTTTTAGATAAAATTTCGACGGAAAAAAATGAAGAATGTATAGGGAATGAAAATAAATACGAAAAAGAGAAAATATATGGGAAGAATGAGCGATGTTTTGGAGAAACTTCACGTCATAAATGTTTCCAAGCCACAAACAGTGAGTAGGGGGTCGGCTGTTCAAAATAATATTAGTATTATTTAAAAAAAAAACATGAGTGGAACATATTCAGTTATAGATTCTACACCGTTCCCCGCAGCAACAACACTGCGGGGTGCGGTGATACAGTGATTTGAGGTATATATATTAATATCTACCTCAAATATTATTATATTATGTACAAAAATAAAGTGTAAGTGTAAGTGTGTCGGTGTTGGAATACTTTAGATACATATGATTTATACTACACAAAACCTTTATGTTTAGTACTGATATATGGTAATAAATAAAGTGGAATAACGTGTGGTGCCGATCCTAGAAAGCGTGTATACCAGCAAGAGGATACAGGTCTGATTTATCTAAAAATAAGACCTAAGGTGATTGTAGTTATCCCAAACCAACAAAGGACCTACTTTCACAAAAATAAAATTATGATGCTTGTGGACCTGCCTATCTACGTGTCCTTATAATTCCAGATATCCTAAGGGTTGTTCCTCGGTTTAATAAAATGCAATAATATATTTATAAAGTTAGCGCAGGCGGCAGCGGTACGGGAGGCTCGGTGGGCGAGCGTGCGTTCGATGCCCAGCCAGTTTTATCGTTGATTCATTCTATATACCCGCCGACCCCGCTCGGCCCTCGTCTTTGCTTACTAGTTTATTGAAGTTAGTTAAGTTTTCTATTGCTATCGTATTTATACATTTATATCGTGCACACTATATTAGGATGTCTTAAACATAAGTATCTAGCTGTTGTATATTATATCATATAGTCTAGTCAATTCCAAGAGCCTATCCTAAACCACTGGTCAACTACTGGCTCAATATTTATATAAATTTTCAGTTTGTTTTGTGCAATGTACATTTGTAGAAAATAGTAAAATCAAGTATAAATTAATTAGAAAGTAAAAAACTCGACTGCAAATTATTCATTTTCGTTAAATGTTTTATAGTTATATTGTATATAGAACTGCAAGTTATATTTATTTATGGAATCGTGTTTTAAAGCCCTTCATTTTGATACGCCTACTCGATAGATTTTTGAAGAAGAAAAAAATTATCTCTCAATACGGCTACTAAAATCCACCAGTTTATTTTGTCACCTATTTTTATGTACTTTGTTTCACTTGCGCTGTCAATAATAATCTTACGATACACCTTACATTGAAATCGGTTAGACCATTTAGAAGTATTAAAACATAACTCTCTTTTTTTAATCTAACGATAAGTATCTCATCCATCAAAATCCGTTAAGCAGTTTGGATATTATGGTGGAATAAATAAAACTTATAAACATATATACATACATGAGCCCTCAAAACACACCACTCTGTTTTTTAGGCAGTCGTGTAATAAGAATCTTTTCGAAGCGCTCGTAGCCAAGTTTGCTTAGCCATTCTGAATCGATCAGCAAAGTTAAGCAACGTCTGCCGTGGTCATGACTTGGATGGGTGACCGCTGGTGATATTACTACTGAGCGCTTCCGTGCTTCGGAGGGCACGTTAAGCCGTCGGTCCCGGTCTTAGGATAGCAGTCGTTACAGCATGGTGGTAGGGCACTTTGCAAATGCCCGCCTGGCTAGCTACCACCCTCAAGTTGAAAATCTGTCGCTAAGCACCTCAAGGTGTGTTCCGGCAGCTGTCCTTGAGAGCCAGTAACTCTAGGTTAGTCTGAACAACATCCTCGACCACATCATCACTTACCATCAGGTGAGATAGTGGTCAAAGGCTAACCTATCAGGCATAAAAAAAAAAAAAAAAGTCACTCGAATCCTAAGTAACTAACTACATGGTCAACTATTGGCACGCAATGCGTCCCAATAGTTAACAATTCTAAAGCTAAGTTTGGTTCAAACTTATTTATGTGGTCATTACATTTAAAGTGCGTTTGAAGGAAATAATGGCACCCAATGCGTCCCAGTAGTAAACGCCAAACAAGTTTTTCACAAACTTATTGCTGTCATACTGCTAATTTAAAAAAATATATGTAAAGTTTACTTCAAAACAACTAAGTTTATCGTGTAATAGGTTTATGGATTAAAGTTCACCTATCATTAGCATTTGTAATAGTAAAATGATAGCCAAACTATAAGAGACAGTCATCAAGAAATGTGGCGATAAAATAAAAATGTTTAGATTTTTTATTATTTGAAAATAGGAGTAGCACCGGTAGATTCTCAAAGACGTTTGGTATGATATATCAGATTCAATTTGATAACTCCTACAATATTGACGCAAGTGATCAGCTACGGGTGACTGGTTGAGGACTACGCCCACCCTAACATTTTAAAGCAATTTTGCGAGCTCTGTATTATATAAAAAAAATCGGACAAAAGCTAGTATTTCGGGTAGTGTGCAGATGGCCGCCATACGATATGCTACGATAACGCTGAAGTGAGGCCGTAAGGCCGAGCTGTTTTTGAGATATGTCATCTACCTTCACTTGTCAAACGTCATCGAAAATAAAAACATATTTGGAATAAGGGCAGCAATAACAACCTAGACATCGATTTTCTGCCAAATCGGACTAACTTTTTTTACTTGGCAGACGTCATTGAAAAATAAATTCCAAATTCAGAATAAGGACGTCCAGAACAATCTAAACATCAATTTTCCTCCAAATCGGAGTAAATTTTTTTCACATGGCAGACGTCATCGGATAATAAATTCCAAATTTGGAATAACGATAACAATTTTTTTTTTGCCTTATAGGTTAGTCTTTGACCACTATCTCACCTGATGGTAAGTGATGATGTGGTCGAAGATGTTGTTCAGGCGCAGACAACGAGATGAGGTCAACGAGGACCTTCTCTACGCCTCTTACGTAGAGGCAAAGAGGGTCCTCAAGTCGGCAATGGGCGCCGCCGATGACGCGGCGAGAGCGGAGATGCTAGAGGGCCTGGACAGGGACCCGTATGGGAGACCATACAAAGCGGCGCAGAACAAACTGCGCCCCTTTGGTCCCCCGCTGACGGAGACGCTCGAGCCAACATTGCTGGATGGGGTGGTCCGGTCCCTGTTTCCGTCTGGGTCCAACTTTGCCCCACCAGCAATGGACCCCCCGCGGGGGGCAGCCCCAATGGGAGAGGAGGAGGAGGAGGCCCCTCCAACCACGCAGGTGGAATTTGAAGGGGAGGTTCTCCGTCTCCGCGCCAAGAGAACGGCCCCTGGGCCCGACGGCGTCCCCGCACGGGTGGTAGCCATCGCCGCCGTCCAAATGGACGAGAGGTTTCGGGACCTATTCAGCGCGTGTTTCACGTCTGGGAGGTTCCCGAAACCTTGGAAGGAGGGGCAGTTGTGCCTTCTCCGCAAGGAGGGACGCCCGGTGGACTCCCCTTCGGCATACCGGCCTATCGTTCTGCTCGATGAGGTCGGTAAACTGTTCGAGGGGATCGTCGCCAACAGGCTCAATGACCACATGCGGAAGGTTGGGCCGGACCTGTCGGACGCCCAATTCGGCTTTCGAAAGGGGCGTTCGACTGTAGACGCGTTGGCCCGACTCAAGAGCCAGGTGCGGGAGGCTGTGGAGGCAGGGGACGGGGTTTTGGCTGTGTCATTTGACATAGCCAACGCCTTCAACTCCATCCCCCACTCGACAATTTTGGAGGCACTCCGCTACCACGGAGTGCCTCAGTACCTGCGAAGTCTCCTAGCCGACTATCTGGGAGACCGAGCTGTCCTCTTCGTGAACCGCACTGGCCAACTTTGCCGGTACGACGCGAGATCCGGTGTTCCACAGGGGTCAGTCCTGGGACCGCTCCTGTGGAACATTGGATTCGATTGGCTCCTGCGGGGAACTCTTCTCCGTGGCACGAGTGTCATCTGCTATGCAGATGACACTCTTCTCACCGCACGGGGAAGGGACCTAAGAGAGGCGGCAAGTTTGGCCTCTGCCGGTGGATCCCTGGTTGCGGGAAGGATCCGCCGACTAGGTTTGAAGGTGGCGCTGCCAAAGACCGAGGCCGTGTTTTTCCACGGGCCTAGGCAGCGCATTCCTCCTGACGCCCACATTGTCGTAGAGGGCGTCAGGATTGAGGTGAAGGCCCAGATGAAATATCTGGGCCTGGTACTCGACAGCAGGTGGCGCTTCGGGCCGCACTTTAGCGGGCTGTCGGTGCGCTTACTAAAGGTCGCGGGCGCCCTCTCGTGGCTCCTCCCAAATATAGGGGGGCCCAAAGGACGTTGCCGGCGCTTGTATGCCGGCATCCTGAAAAGTATGGCCCTTTACGGGGCTCCTATCTGGGCTGACTCCCTCCAAAGGAGGGAGAATGCCACTGCACTTCGTAGGCCCCAAAGGGCCATTGCACTGCGGGTGGCAAGAGGCTACCGGTCCATAAGTTTCGCAGCGGCGTGCGCCCTGGCGGGCACCCCTCCTTGGGAGCTCGAGGCGGGAGTGCTCGCCAGAGTGTACGAATGGGCGGCGGGGCGTAAGGCGCTCGGGGAACGCCTCGCCCCGGAGGTGCGGAAGATGGTAAGGTGTGAGGCGAGGGACGCGGTTGTCCAACATTGGATGGAGGATCTCGCCACCGCCACTTTTGGCCGCCGTACGTTAGACGCTCTTGGGCCAGTCCTGCAAGACTGGCTCGAGCGGTCCTACGGTTTCCTCTCATTCCGTCTAGTGCAGGTGTTATCCGGGCATGGATGCTTCGGATCATACCTGCACCGGATCGGAAGGGAGGAAACACCGGCGTGCCACCATTGTGGCGCAGCGGACGATACGGCGCAGCACACCCTCGAGGTGTGTCCGTCATGGTCCGAGCTGCGCCGCAGCTTGGTCGCTGCAGTCGGGCCGGACCTCTCGCTCCCCAGCGTAGTCAACGTCATGTTGGAGGGCGAGGGGGCCTGGGCAGCGGTCGCCTCCTTTTGCGAAGACGTAATGTCCCAAAAGGAGGCGGCAGAACGCGCAAGGGAGGTAGACCCTCTTGCTGCGCCACTGCGTAGACGCAGAAGGGGTGGGAGAAGGCGACTGAACCTTCCCCCTCCCGGTGGTGAGTAGCGAGAGACAGGTGCGGGGGTTCCTTCTCTCGCATTGCACGTGCTCACCACCTCCGTTGGGCGGGAATGGCCGAGCATTCCTGGTCATTCCCGGGCCCCTCCTGTCGGGAGGGGCGTGTAGGCCCCGCTGTAAAGGCGGGCGGTCGTCGGCGAGGGACTGGACGTAAAGGCTCTGCCAGTCTCCCAGTCCTTCTCCAAACAGACGATGCCGGAATGCCGCTGGGTTGTTTAGTGGGTATACCGGTCTTCTACCGGGGAGTCCCACATACCCCCTCCATCCCCCGATGGGGGGGCATGCGTAACGCATTTTTCCCAGCGTCAAAAAAAAAAAAAAAAAAAAAAAGGCTAACCTAGAATTTTTCGTTCTAGGTTAAAATTAGAATTTTTAATTTTAACCTAGAACAATAGAGGAAGGAATGAAAATAGAATAGGGAACAATATAGATATAAATTTTCAGCCAAATCGGTAACTTTCTCCACTTGGGAGACGTCATCGAAAAATTAATTCAGAATAAGGATGTCCAGAACAACCTAGATATCCATTTTCATCCAAATCGGAATAACTTTTTTCAATTAGCAGACATCGTCCAAAAATCAATTCGGAATAACGACGTCGAGAACCACCAAGATATTGATTTTTAGCCAAATCGGTTTAACTTACTCCACTTGGCAGACGTCAACGAAAAAAAACCAAATCTGGACTAAGGGTGTCCAGAACAACCTAGATTTGTCTTTAGCCAAATCGGAGCAACTATCTTCAGTTGGCAGACATCATCGTTATACAGTATTTACCTATATCAAAACACCCAATACAATTATCACAAAAAAATCAAAGCTCTAAACGATGTACGATGTCCCATACAAACAAAGAACCATACTGAAGTCGCCAAATTAGATTCACCCTACTGCCATAAAAAGTGGTACGGTCAGAATCGTACCAAGGTTCTGATCCACTTTGGTATAGGAATTAGGAATCCCATGCCTAAGTGCTTTGGTAATAACCGGCACCTACCATGGAAACCAGTCGGAGATGTGGAAAAAACACACTTAGTAGATTCTTGTATTATATTTGTTATTTAATTTCTTTGTATTTGTTACTATAGCCGCAACGGAAATACATCATCTGCGAAAATTACAGCTAGCTGTCACGGTTCATGAGATACTACCTAGTGACAGACAGACGGACAATAAAGTCTTAGTAAAAGGGGCCTATTTTTATCCTATGGTTACGGAACCCTAAAACATATCTTACCTATAGATACTTGGTAGGTACTCTATTACAATCGGAAAAATAATATATAAGTACTTATGTAAATTTTTAGTAGCAAACATATTCGTAAAGTTATATTTGTTTGTTAACATAATATTATGTACAGAGAGTTAAGTACCTACCTACATATTTTCTAGCGTAGCGTGGTAATAGCACTAGCGTAGGTATATAATAAATATAAGTAACAACATAATACATACATTACATAATAGTAGCACTCTTATCTTAGGACTTGTCTCATGTGCAGACTCATTCTTCGGTACATCACAGGACGATCTAAACATTTGTCATCCATTTCTAAAAAATAATATCCACTCGCGGAAGTTCAACATCTTAGCCGCTCAAAGCAACACAGGTCCACCCAGCATCACGTTCTCCCCCGGACTGAGCGCGTAGGACGAATAGATCTAGAATCGCATGCGAGCGAATGAAATAGAAATATGCAAGTTGCTTATATTGAATATCGTAAGCGACAAAGAGTAAATAAATTTATAAAAAAATAAGGTTTATTAAAACGCAAAAAAACGAACAGGCATTTTATTTTAATGTTACGAAATATTTATTACATATGATTTATTAATTGATTGGACTTATAGTATTGGCACAAAACGTAATTAAAGAAAATTTCAGAGCCTTTTTCACGATTTTTTTCTATCGGGGGAAATATTTACAATCGTGTTTTCAAAACAGCCAAGTTTTTTTTTTTTTTTTAATCATGATAGGTTTGCGTTTGACCACACCCTGCCTGATGTTAAGCATTGGTGAGGTCATTGGTTTCGCAGTACGCACGAGAAAAGTGGAAGCGAAGCGCTTCGTACGAGTCCTGGGTATATCAACCATGTACGGATGGCGCCTCTCCGTCTGTCTGGACGTCCGATGGAAAAAGGGGGAGGGCGGAACTAGGTCGTGTAGTTCCTGTGCACATTCACCGAAATGTATCCGGTAAAAGACCGATAGGGAAGCAACTTTACGGCGGTGCTCGAGGCTTTGCAGCCGAGACTCCCTCAGAAAGTCGCTGCCTATTAACCTCTTGGCGCGCCTCTCAATCGACTCTAGTGCCTCAAGCTGGTATTTGGCAGAACCGTCCCAGAGGTGAGAGCAGTACTCAACACAAGACCTTACTTGAGTTTTGTACAAAGTAAGCATCTGTTCCGGTGTAAAGTACCGTCTCACCTTTGAGAGGATGCCAAGTTTTTTGGCAGCTAACTGAGCCTTTGACTCGATACGAGCCAAAATTTAGAGTCGAGGATAGAGTGATACCAAGGAGGTCTAGGTGGTCTGTGACCGGCACGGATACATCTCGGAATGTAGGAGATAGTTGGAATGGTCTCCTTTTAGCAGAAAACAGACACGCCTGGGTCTTGTTGGCATTGAACTTGACCAGGTTGGCATCGCCCCAATCAGAGACTGCCTTAAGGGACAAGTTCAAGCGTTCGACCATAGCTTCTCTGAGTTTCTGGATTTCCGGCTCACTGGCTCGTGCGGTAGATGTGTAGCTCTCTACAACCGTGCTGTCGTCTGCATACCCAAAGGTTCCGGGCTTCAGCAGATCGTTGATATGCAGCAGGAAGAGCGTTGCAGAGAGCACTAACCCCTGGGGAACACCGGCATTAATACCCATTTGTTCAGACGAGCAGCCGTCAACGACTACTCGTAATGAACGATCCCTCAGAAAATCAGATATCCACGCACAAAAACCTGTAGGCAGGCCGTATGCGGGAAGCTTGCTGATAAGGCCGTCATGCCAAACCCTGTCGAAGACCTTAGAGATGTCTAGGGAGACGGTAAGCGCTTCCCCTTGTTTCTCAATGGCCTCGCTCCAGATATAAGTGGCATATGCTAGAAGATCCCCAGTTGACCGATTTCGGCGGAACCCGTATTGATGGTCACTGAGGAGATCATTCGCTTCTAGGTATGCCAGGAGCCGACTGTTGAGAACGCGTTCCATACTCTTACAGAGTATGGACGTGACAGAGATGGGTCTGTAGTTGGCAGGGTCGGCATGACTTCCTTTTTTTGGCACGGGTTGCACGTTAGCAAGCTTCCATGATTTGGGCACTGAACCAGTCTCAAGAGATGCCGAAAGAGACGTGTTAACACAGGAGACAACTCAGGCGCACAAGTTTTTAAAACTATTGCAGATATACCATCAGGACCACTGGCTTTATTCACGTCAAGATTGCGTAGTGTCTTACGAACTTCCTTTTGGCGAATGTGTATGTCATTCATGACAATTTCGCTTCGTGGTAGGATTGGAGGAGTCGCAGTACCAGCATCGAGACGTGAAGACTCCGCAAACAGAGAAGCAAACAGGTTTGCTTTCTCTTCAGCGGTGTGAGCCAGCGTTCCATCAGGTTTCTGCAGTGGAGGCAGTGAGGGGCGGCAGAAGTTCGATTCAACCGATTTAGCTAGGGACCAAAACGCTTTACTACCCGTTGGGTACGATGCAAGTTTGTTCCCTATTCGGCCAATGTGGTCAAAACGAGCCTTCTGTAAGACCTTTTTGCTGGATTTGGCAGCCTTGTTAAAAGCTCTCTTTTTTAGGTGAATGTCCTTTTTCTTATGCTTACGAGCATCAACCCAGTCTAGGTATGCCTGATGTTTCAACGCTTCAGCGCGTCCACATTCAGGACCGAACCATGGGCGAGCTTTGCCGGACAGTGGTACGTCAGAGAATGGAATGAAGTATTCCATTGCTAAGCGCAACACATCAGTCACGGCATTTGCACAGGCGGTAGGATCACCAGAAGAGAAGCACACAGACTGCCAAGGATAAGACGCAAGGAAAGACCGCATCTCATCCCAATCTGCTGATTTGTATCGCCACATCCGCCGGGTGCCTCGAGGGCTGGGATCGGGTGGGGAGTAGACGGATACAGATTTCACCAGACAGTGATCGGACTTACCTAGCGGTGGGCTAACCGACACCGAGTAACGGTCTGGATCAGTTGTCAGCAGAAGATCCAAGCAATAGGCTGTGTGAGACTCAACATCGGGTACCCTCGTAGCTCCTTGGACCAGCTGGGTGAGATTTTACGCTAAAGCAAGCTTTCGCGTCTCTCTACCGGCATGGTCGGTGTCCTGGTATGGGTAAAGCCAATCCTGGTGATGGCCATTAAAATCCCCCAGAAACACCAATTGGGCAGTAGGGTACTTCTGTTGAGCTACATCCGCCACCTCACTGAGGTATTCGGTGAGCCTGGTCGCCTCCTGATTTCCACTGTGTGAGCGGTAAACACAAGCATAGAGGATTTTCTCAATACCTGTGTCCACCAGCACCCAAAGTATAGAAAACATGGGGTCTTCAAATTTTCGGAGACGCCGAATGCAGATGTCATCCCGGGCATATACACATACACCCGCGTCCGATTTAAAGTTGTGCTCCAGGGTGTACCCTGGGTATGTAAGGTACGACACGTCGGATGGACAACCAATCTGTGTCTCCGTGAGAAACAAGAGGTGAGGTTTTTCTGTCTCCAGGTGATAATGGACAGGGACGAGATTAGAGTGCAAACCTCTTATGTTGCAGAAGTGCACTTTCAGTGAGGGGGAGTGCAACCGCTGTATAAACTTTTTCTCATTTTTGTTTCTCTTCATGGTGGGGAGTTTGGGAGTAAAAGAGGTTGAAAGCCGGCAGTAGAACGAGGCATTACGCCAAGTAGAACCCGCGAAACACATCGAAACTGCACACATCGACAGGAAACTAGTCTGGAGACTGCGGGGACGCCCGAGCCCCCCCAGAGATGTCCATCACGTCCTCTCACCCGGTTGCCGACCGGCGTGATGGCGCATCCCTGGGATTTTTCGCAGTTGGCGGGACAGCCTTTCATGAGTGGCTAAGTCACAATTGGGTCCCCTACTACCTGCGGTCGGCCAGCGGTGCACCGTGCCTCGGATCCCGCTACCCTCCAAGACTAGTCGCCCAATGCGGCTGAACGATGTGCCTCTTATTCAGGCTACTTGGGATGCTACTGTTCTGACCCGACTTTCATACGGCGTCACTGGACAACGCGCCGGAACACGACTGGGTCGTTTGGCGGCGTGACTTTGTCCAGTGAGTGGTCACTAGCCTCGGCCGAAGCCTACCACCAGTATGTCATCTGATTAGCACCACCCGGGGACCACGTGTAGGGATTCGAACTAGGGTACTCTCCTACGGACGCGGATGACTCAGCCCCCAAAAGTTATAAGTTATATCCTGTAGAATAATATATATTTATTTTATATCTTTAACGTATGCGGTTTTTATAAAACCAATCTTCAAAATAACAGTTTTGCTCACTCACTTCACCTTAAATAAAATCGGCCAAGTGCGAGTCGGGCATGAAGGGTTCCGTACCATTAGCTATACACCATTAGACTTAATATTTTAAACTTTCTTGTTTTAACGTGCGCAAGTCCGACTCGCACTTGACCAACTTTTTGTATTTGTTGTTATAGCGACAACTGTGAAAATTTCAACTGTCTAGCTATCACCTTTCTTGAGATACAGCCTGGTGACAGACGGATGGACGGACGGACAGCGAAGTCTCAGTAATAGGGTCCCCTTTTTACCCTTTGGGTACGGAACCCTACACATTACTGCTTTGGTTCCACGACAAATTAAAAAGCTCGAAGGTTTTATATGGGGCATTACGGCCATGTTAACCTATATATTTAGATACGTGTCAGTGGGATGAAAACAAAGAAAACGTGTCGAATCCTGTCGAGACTGCATAACATACCATGGGATTAAGGGTCATAGTGGTGGGAACGTTATATAAATAATAATGATAATAATTTATTGTATTTCCACAAACATCGTATAAATTCATTGACAAAAAATTAAAATATTAAAGGACATAATACTTTCTTTTTGATAACAAAACATTGGTACCCAAACTAGGTGACCGGTGTTGTGGCATACCAATGCCCTCCGCCGGACATAATATGTACTCGTATATAAATTTAACGATATACAGTTCAATTTGATGACAAAATAACACTTAGTATTCATTTAATTTTATTTTAAGGTGTATTTGCGGGTGTATATCTGTGTGTGTGTGCAGATATATGACAGTGTGGGGATGAGCGTGTATGTAGGGGTGAGTTATGAATGTGTATATTATATAATAACATAGTACTCGCTGGTTACAGGAGAATACGAATGAGGCATGTTTGACATTTATCATAAACTACTAATACCGATTCAGTGGCTATATAATCCAAGGTTGAGTAGCCATTCCTTTATTGTTATTTTACAACGATGACTGTTATATATATATATATATATATAAATGTAAGCACCGAGAAAGTAGGAGTGCCTTCTAGCGAACGCCGTTCTGCAATTGCGTGTTTTGCAAACATTCTTGCAAGCACGAGTCTCAGTAGGTACTATAATTTGGGTTAAATTAAAAGACATTGTGAACCGAATTAAACTTACGGTATTTATACGTCGAGAAGGCGTCTCGACCGGTTTCGTGCGTGCGCTCACGACTGCGCCCACGCATTCACTGGTGGTGGCGCCGGCGGCGGCCGCGGAGCGGGCCGCGCGCGCTGCTGCCCTCCTCGCGCGCTCCGACGTCACCGACGGCGCCGGCTTAGGTGCATCGTTGGTTTCTTCGTCACTGGCACTGGCACACACACTGTCGTTCCATACTACCAGACCTGTGCACGCCGCACTGACTGTATCTTGCGGCAAGATGACGGGTGCATTATTTCAAGTGGCAGTGTTAAGAACTGGTTTCCACGCTGGTGGCAACTTTCATTTCGGGTGCATCGAATTACCGACCATTTGCGGTAAATTGCGGTAACGCGTCTTTGGTAATAATGGCGAAGACATCATCAACATAACGCCACCAGTAACGTGGTCTCTCGCTAACAGTGTTCATTGCCTGTTGCTCAAAACATTCCATATAAATGTTGGCCACAACTGGAGCTATAGGAGAGCCCATAGTGATTCCTTCCACCTGTAGGTAGTGATAACCCCGCCAAAGGAAATAACCGTTTCGGTTATTTCCTTTGGCGGTTATTTTTTTTCGGTTCACAATGTCTTTTAGTATAATGTTGTCTTAGGTTTTCGCGATTGTTACACATAGTAATTAAACAACTTTAAACGGTTTAAATCGCGTATATTTGTCATTATTTTTGTCCCGACGTTTCAAACACTTTGCAGTGATCGTGGTCACAGGGTGACCACGATCACTGCAAAGTATGTCTTTCGATTCTTTTAGTATGTTTCAAACTTACGTTAGTTTTAATCAATTATTGTGTTAAATTTCATTTTTTTTTGCTGTGCGAGAACAATTTATTGTACTAATAGTTGTCGAACTGTTAAAACTTTGCATTCACTATAAAGTAGTTTGGTGGAAAAACGAAATGGGTTACAAGTCATAACTTTTAACACTGAATGCCGTGCTCTTTCTAGTTTAATTTGAATAGTCTTGCAAGCACCTCCCCAAACAGAAACACAATACGTGACAATGGATTGGCATAAAGCTAAGTAAACTGTTTTAAGTAACTCAAATGTAGCCACTTCCCTTAGATTTTTGAAGACCCATATTAATTTTCTGAGGCGTGACGATACTAAGTCAATATGTGAGCTCCAATTGAGCTGCTCATCAATAGTGACACCGAGATATTTAATGGAGCTAACTCTATCAATGAAACTACAATTACAAAACTTGTTTGGGAAGGTGTTGCATGTTGAGCAAGTTGCATTATGTGCCTGAATTTTGAAATTATCTGGTAATTTGTACTTATGTAAAATACTAAATGACACAAATTTACACTTATGGAAATTCAGTTACAGCATGTTAAGTGGCAGCCATGTAATGACGTCTCGAAGACCTTGTTTAGTATAACTACGCACTTCTTCCCAGGAGTCTCCCTCAAATAGAAGTCCTGAGTCAACGGCATTTGTAAAAATTTTGCCTTGAAATGGATTATAACAGCACAGGTAGTTAATGAATATGAGAAAGAGAGTAGGACCCAAAATTGATCCCTGTGGCACTCCAAAGAAACTATTTCATCTTCACTTACTATTTTATCTATATTGACACGTTGGGTCCTATCGGAGAGGTAATCTTTCAAGAGTTTAAGTGCCATTCCGTGACTCCAAGTTGGTCAAATTTTTCAATTAATGCAGGGTTGAGACGGTGTTAAAAGCCTAAGCTATGTCTAAAAATATATCGACACATCTTTTCTGCTTATTTAGATTACTAATTATGTAGTCTGTCAAGTTGGAGACAGCTTGTTCGGTAGACTTGTTAGCTCTAAAACTATTTTACTGAAAATCTGCGAGTAGCTTCTCATTTTCAAGATATTGTCTTATTCTTCTATTTAGCGCTGTTTCGATTATTTTGGACAATGCTGGTGAAATAGATATAGGTCTAAAATTGCTGACATCGTCTTTTGGTCCACTATTATGAATGGGGTGGATCGTATATCTTTTAAACGATTTTGGAACAGAGCCTGTAGTAAAGCAAAAGTGTATTATGTATTTTAAGGGAGGGACAGTGAAATCTTTAGCAAGTTTGAGAAATTTTGTAGAAATACCATCCCATCCAACAGGACAGTCCCTTTTTAGCCCAAGAATAAGCCTTTCCATTTCATTTTCATCGGTGTTCAGCAGTACAAATGAACGAGGATGTGAATGTGATTTAATATTTGTACTTATAGTTGCAGACCAACATTATTGGAAATATCATTAGCGAGTCACTTTCCTATATTGGCAAAGAAAAAGTTAACTTTATTGAGGGCAATCACTTTATCGGATTCCAGCCTTAAGAGATCACTCGCACGGGTTTTGTCTTGAGAAACGTTAGCAATTCTGTTTACAACTTTCCATGATTTCTTTACGTTCCGTCCAGCCTTTTAAATTTCAGATCGATGGCACTCTATTTTCAGTCTTTTGAGAAGATTATTGCAAAAGTTTCTGTACCTGCGATAGATAATACCAAGATTTATGTCAGTTGGATGTTTTTTTTTAATTTACGATACATGCTGTCTCTATGCCAAATGCATCTCAGTAGCCCTTGGGTAATCCAAAGCTTAGATATTCGTTGCTGACGTGAAATTGTTGTGTATATAGTAAAGCGTTGAAGCGCATTCGTAAGTATCTCCGTAAAATAGTTGGCTGTGGAATTGCCATCTTATTAATGAGTAATAAAAAATAAATACTAATGAGTGATATAGGAGAAAATTAGCTTTTCTCAAGTAATCAACTGCAGTGCCTAGATCGGTTTTGATTTTAAATCTGTCACAGTTTTTTTTTAAAGGGTTAACAAAATTCGTTAATAAGAGGTATTTACGCTTATTTTTGATAGTTGAAAATTCGTTATAAAGAGGTTGTTTGCAAGAAACCTTCGCAATGTAAAGGTATGTTTTACATAGTCTCTTATAGACAATTCAAGGGGATAACGAAGAATTAGTTAAATCGAGGATGTATTAAGGTTAATAACTTTTGCATATAACAATTAGTGATGTGTATTTACTTACAAACTGCGAACATTATTAAATTTTTTTAAAACTTCAGTGGCATACACAATTTCATTGTGTTTTTATATATGAACTCAGAGATCAGATACTGCACACTACGTGCGCGCCAATTGAATCGGTACCAAAATGGTGTAATACTTTTTGTTGTTAGGATAAATGGTGGAACTGTTAGATGCCAATAAAAGAGTAATGCCTCGAAGTTTTTACAAAATATTTTTAATTTTTTCATATTGATATATCCACAAGCAGATAGTAATTCTATTTCACGATAGATTGTAGTCATATTTAGATCATGATAGAAAATCTTCATTCCGTAATTTGAGCTTCTAGGACACATGCGACTTTGCTTTTATACCCCTTTTAATTTTATTGACGTCATTTTTAGTCTGCAATCGTACTAGTTTATAGTCATTCGCGAGTCTGTTTTGTAACATTAGAGCACCGCCTAATGGCTAAACTTATGTCATGAGACCGTAGGTGACATGTGAGACTTTTGCTGCTAATCGCCGAACTGGCGTCACTGGGCTACACCATTCCTACTTGTTATGTAATAAAACTTGTGACGATGAATCAATGAGTATGTAATGACTACGTTTTACACTTAGATAATTAACTTGTCTTGATGGAGTGTATCGCTGCAATCGCAACAAAAACAACAGGCCAGATTTGAAGCGCTGGTGTGCATTTTACGCACATACAAGTATGTAAAACTACTGATGTTCTTACAAGGGCGCTGCGTCACTGATGACGTGCTTGGCGATACCAGCATTTCATAACTTCCCGCAGAAGTAAGGTTTATATATGTTTTAATTTTGAGTTATCCATAAATGGTTTTCAATTATGTAACTTAAGTATTTTTTTACAAATAAGGAGTTTGTTTAATGGGTTAGTAGTAAAGATGGTCCATTTTAAATTTTTCGGCAGTTCATGTGTTGTATTTTTGTGTGACAAAATATTCTTTAGGGTTATTTAGTTTCTCATTCTAAATATTTAAGATAACGACGAACACGTAGTATAATTGTAGATATTATTTTTAATGGAACATGCTAGTACTTTTCAAAATATTAATAATTCTCATGTAACACTGTTTTAAAATTGTAATATAATTTAGGACATGTAAATTTAATTTTTAAAATAATATCAAAATATATAATGAATCCGTTTAAAAGGATTCACGAATTACGAGTAATAACTGCCTATATACACTGCGATCCCCAAGAAGCCTGCCAAGTGTGGTTAATATGGCAAACTGTACCCACCGGTAGGCCGATTTGTGGATTCCCGCCTCGCTAGCTACCACCCTTAGATAGAAAATCTATCGCCAAGTAGCTATTGGTGTGTTCCAGCAGGTGTCTTTGAGTGCCAATAAGTAATATGTTAGCATTAATAATATCATCTACCTCATTATCACTTAACATCCGGTGGTCGAAGGCTAGTCTATAAGCTATAAAAAATATAGGCGTCATTATAAAGTCTTAGTTAATAAACTAAAATGTTATCATGTTTGATAATTTTGAACAAGGTTAACCGAAAATGTAACAATTTAGTGTTTTATAATTTATTTATACTTAATATGTGAATACATATACCTAGCAATATCATCAGCACTCAAGAACCCCAAACATTGACACCCACATATCTAATTATTAAATATATGTATAAATTATATACACCATCTTGGATTTTTCAAATTGATAGGTATAATATTCGTATTCCACTACATATATGTCCAGCACTATAAGAAACCACGAAATTGACATCATAACTATATATAACATAAGCATAAGTAGACAAAGTACATACAAGGTGGTATAAGGATCCACTTTTTCCAACGCTTATTAGCGGAAATGGCGCAGAATAATATTGAAATATATAGTTTTGGTCATGACCAATAATATCTAAATTAGCTAATGCTCACATGGGAAATGTTCAATTCAAAGTTAAGGGCAACCCTGTAAAACATGGCGGCAATGGCGTTACATGTTAGAACAAAATTAGCCTTATTTGATTTAATTGTGTCATTAACTTATAGTTATTTAATGTTAATTTACAGATTATGTTTTTTTCAGTTGTTTTCAATCTTCTTTTGTGATTCATGCACACTTTCACACTTTTACATCGTAAATCATCAATTTTATTTGCGTCAGAAAGCATGTTTACCATAAAACGACGTTGTCGCCACTGAGAGATCGCTACGAGCTTTTTGCGCTTAGACGCTCAAACTATGTATCTAGAATCTAAATAAGTTGATAATCAAAAATTTTACCGTGCATATTTGAAAGTAAGGGCGCAGACTAATTATGTGTATATCAATGCAATTCTGTAACCATTTTGCTGATGGTTATTATAATTGGAAGATATAGACACACGCCTGAAGGTACGTTCGGAAGGTGGTCTTATTTCATGGATTCTACTATGGTGTGACAGCATTCCTCGGAGTTCTCAGCCAGTATAGCGGTGGAAGATGCCAGGATGACTGGAGTTTCCGGAGCAGGTGTAGTAGTCGATAAGAGTATTCTGCATGGCGAGGACTGGAATGGCTATAAAGGGAGATGGTAGGCTATTTTAGAGGTAACTCCGCCGTAACGTGTGGATAACGAATAAACCAAGTGTTATAGTAAATATTTTGAATCTTCTCAATAGCACGATAACCATATTTGTACGTCCATATTATGAGAGCTGTAGGTCATAAAATAATGTCCAAATACTTTTTAATTATGCCGACAAGCATCTATTTCTTTAATTCATATCCACTTACTTCCCTAGGATAATTTCCAAGAAAATTTATGCTATACGACACTTCAACAATTGTAGAGATTTACTCCATGGTCCTTCTGGGTTCTTCTGAGGTTGGTTGGAGCTCTCGTTGAAAAAACCCGCACACTTTGCGGATTTCGTCAACAACGAACCAAAGGTTTAAAAAAGGTTACGTTGATGCGAAACCCGAATTATGTGCGGAGTCTTCTTCATACTCTTCCTTCTTCGTGATGACACTAGTCTTCAAATTCAATTATGTAAGTAGGTACTTTTCTTTCCCACGATACCTGGAAATAAAGCATATGTTTTAATTAATTATAGTTTTAGCACTAAGACTTCACTCATGTATGATATCTCTAATAAATTCATTCATTAAATAGAATACAAAACACTCATTATTTAAAATATAACAATACAATTACAGCAAAACAAAAGCTATATTTTTAACCGACTTCTCGACGAAAAAGGCGGGAATAAAATTTCGTGGCTGGCATAAAGAGTTGAATAAGTTAATAGTTATTTCAATCTATTCCTGTTTATTATTTTATCTCCTAAAGTGTTCTCGCTGATGAAGTGAAAAGTTATGTGTGTTACACGAGAGCAAAGTTTTTTGCATCTCGTGCCTTTGAATCCCTCGCCACACTCAGGATTCAAAATCAGCACTCGCAGCATAAAACGACTTCGCTCTCTTGTTGCACAAATACCGTTTTGTTTTGTTTAGGGAGGACAGAGATGCTGGCTACCGCCTGTGCGGTCGTCCAGCTCCACCGGGTTTTGGGCGAGGGCCTGGCCCTACAATAGCCGAAGGCACTTCTCCTGAGACGGGCGAAGAAGGCGAAAAGCGCTTTCTACCTCCGTCTCCTGCGGACGCCGAAAACGTGCCGCTACTATAGGAGGGGTTGACAGCGAGCTCAAGGGCACCACTGTGGTTCGGACCTCGGCTTGTCTCGCTGTCGAGAGACATGGGGGGGATCGGAGCAAAATGCCTTTGTGCAACTGCAGTGTTGCACAATTGGGCCCTACTGAATAATACTCTTTGATTATTTGGAGAGCAATTTATCGTGACCTTGTTTTTGCCTCGAGCTCGCCGGCGAGCTCGGTGTTTGATTGTGTGACCTCTAATTACCTCACACCTGGGGATTTTACCTCGACGACTTGCGGATAACGCTAAAGCTGCCAATGTAATGGCTGCGATGGGGTCATCCGGGTCGTCTAATACCTGCCGTGGTCGGCGACGGGGGGGTTTGAAAAATGGGATAGAAGAGGCAGTCGAGTAGTTCGATGCCTGGACAACCAATGGGTTCGGGTGGTGGGGCGCTCGATCAAAGTATCGGCGGGCGCAGTCCTTATTGAACTGCGCTAGAGAGGGAAGGTTTAAGTCGCAATGCAACTCAGTGTTCCGGATATACCACGGGGCGCCGGTTGCATTACGAAGAAAACGGTTTTGGATGACTTGAAGTTTATGAAGGTGGGCCTCACTAGCATGACTAAACACTACTGATGCGTAAGTCATGATGGGGCGGATGCAGGCAGTGTAAAGTGTCTTCTTATTACTAAGAGACATTTTACTCTCTTTGCGAAGCAGGGGACCAAGGCGACCCATTACGAAGGCCGCTCTGTTACGGACGGTTGTTATGTGATCGTTAAAGGTGAGATGACGATCAAGGGTGACTCCGAGGTATTTTGTTCTAGGAACCCAGGGAATGGGTTCGTCGAACAAAATAAGTGGTTTCGGGTAAGGGGAGCGTGTCTTCTCAGTAAAGCACATAGCTGTGCTTTTAGCTGGGTTGACCGCGATGCGCCATTTTCGGAACCAGTCACCGATCTCGGTGACGGCCCGTTGAATGACGAAATAGGACTGTCTGTTGATATGCCACCCAGTGGTGTAAATGGCGGTATCGTCCGCATATTGGGCTAGGAATACTTTGGGCTGAGAGCGTGGGATGTCACTGGTATACAGTGCAAAGAGAATAGGTGATAACACGGAGCCCTGAGGGACTCCGGCTCTGACTGGGTGGGGGGAGGAGAGGGTGCCTTCCACGCGATAGCGAAAGCTTCTGGCTTTAAGGAAGTCTTGTAGGATGAGCACAAGACGTTCTGGTACGCCAAATTGGTATAGCTTGTAGATCAAGCCATTGTGCCAGACTTTGTCAAAAGCTTTCGCTACGTCGAGGAAGACTGCTAGCGTAGTCTGGGGTTTGGGGTACTTATTGAAGCCCTCAATGATGTGCTCCGTGAGGCGGTGCACCTGTTGGACGCATGAGTGTCCGGGTCTGAAGCCAAACTGCTCATCTGGGATAAGGTGGTGTTCCTTAGCATGGGACTGGAGACGGTTTGCAAGTAACCGCTCGTAAAGTTTGCCTAAGGCACTGAGGAGGCTGATGGGGCGGTAGCTGGTGGGGTCAGATGAGCTTTTGCCTGGTTTGTGAATGCCAATGACATTTGCACATTTCCAGGTGTCTGGGAATAAGCAGTGGCTCATAGCAGCATTGAAGATGCTGACTAAGAGATGGATGAGAGGAGGAGAGAGGGTTTTAAGAACCCTGTTGGAGATGCCATCGGCACCGGGGGATTTGCGCGGTCGGAGGGCCTTGATCAGTCTCGCCACCTCAGCGTAAGTCGCTAAGGTGATTGGTGGGAGTTCAGAGGTGACCACAGAGCTTTTACGTTCGACTTCAGCATCCACCGAATCGAGGTGAGCTTGGTCAACGTGATCTGCGTTAGGGGAACACTGAGCCTCTAGGCTATCAGCTAGGCACTCAGCTTTGTCTTCGTCAAAGAACGCTGGGACTAGTGGGACTGGTCTGTATAAGGGAGGCATGTCGTTATGGTTACTTCCTTTCAAACCTCGCGCCAAGTCCCAGTAAGCATGGTGGCTTGGCACGAGGTTTGAAAGTTTATCGCCCCATTGTTGATCACGCAACTCAGACATGCGACTTTGAACCATGCGTTCAAAGTGGCGTTTCTTAGTTTTGTTCTCTTTACTGGGGTAAGAGTCGTAATGTCGGGTCACTGCTTTACTCTCCGTCACCAATCGTCTCACATCCGCTGGAATGACAAGGCGCCGGTTGTCCGGCACCATGACCTCCTTTGCGGATGCACCTACTACGGTGGAGAGGTGATTGGTGAACGAATCGATCGCAAGGGTTACGTCATCTTTTGTCAGGATGTCGTCAGGGATCTTGTCAAGGTCCGGTGAACTGATAGCCTTTAGGGCATCGCCTACTTGCTTCCAGTTCACTATCGTCTTAGTGGGGCGGGGGAGGTCAGTCGTTGGGTCGGGACCTAGTCGCAGTATAATGGGTCGGTGGTCAGAGTGAAGCTCGTGAACCACTTCTATGGAGCGTAACCGGAGTGTTACGCCTCTGAGTAGTGCCATGTCAAGCAAGTCAGGTCGATGGTCTTCCATATAAGGGTAGTGAGTGGGCTCAGTGGGCGCAATTATGTCAAAGTTAAGTTCTGCGATTAGATTTTCAAGTGCAATACCTTTGGGAATGTTGACGTTACAATTCCATAGGATGTGCTTACTGTTGGAGTCGCCAATCAGAAGGACGGCGCTTCCTAATGAGAACAAGGCTTCTAAGTCAGCTCGGACGATCGGCTTTTGGCAAGCTTGGTAACAGGACGCTATGACTATAGGTTGATGACCAGTCATAGCTAGGAGGCAACAAGATGCTTCCATATTAACAAGAGTCGGGGTAGGTAAGGGAATGCAGTGCAGGGACCTTTTGTAATAGATAAGAGTGCCTCCCCCACGGGAGTTCACTCTATCATCACGTACCGTTCTGTAATTGGCAAACCTAGGGTTCGCCTTCCCCGGTTTTAGAAGGGTTTCCTGCACGCATATGATATCGATAAGGTGGGTACAACAAAAGTCGTGGACGAGGTCACGTTGTCTGAAGAGGCCGTTAGCGTTAAATGACGCTAACGAAACTGAGTGCGGTTTCGTGCGTTCGATTGTACTACCCATAGTGGTTGTACTGGGGAGGGGCCTGGGGAACGAAGCGCTTAAGGGCGCTAAGTAAGTTCGCGTGTTCCAATGTGTATTGGATCACGTCCGCTGGGGATTGAGCGTATTGCATCTTGTGGAATAGCTCTTGTACCTCATTGATGTCAACCGACATAGCCAGATCGCTGACTAGGTTGATTGCCTCTTGAAGAGGGGCAGCCATCAATGGCATAGGGGGAGCTTGTGGCCGGGAAGCGGCGCGGGGAGGCGCGCGAATGGTGTTGGCAACGGGTGCCGGGAGCGCGGGGCGAGCCGGGGCCGGTGCGCGGGCAGGGGCCGCGGCGCGGGCGGGTGCGGGTGCGGGCGCGGGTGCGGGCGCGCGGGCCGGGGCGCGGGCGGTAGCGCCGGTCTTAACCATACTGGGTGGTTTAGACCATGCGTTACGGGCTGGGAGCGGCGCGGGTATTACCTGTGAGGCAGGTAATACCCTAGAGATATATATATATACTTTAGAGCTTACCCGTTGGTAACGGTCATAAGAGGGGCGGGTCGGCCTATGCCTTGCCACCCTGTAGTTCACTCGTGGTGCTTTAGGGCAACCACGGTAATTCGCGGTATGCCCTTGAGCACCGCATAGAACACAACTGGGTGGGTCCGGCGAATCCCGGGTGCGAGTGCACGCTGCTGTCGCGTGATCGCCTAGGCACTTAACGCACCTAGCGCGAGCGAAGCAGAAACGGGAGGCGTGCCCGTATAGTTGGCAGTTATGGCACTGCGAGGGACTCCCATTTTTGTATGGGGCTTGGACATCGAGTCCTGAGAGGCCACAGACCTTTTTTAAATTAAAAATGGCCTTGCCTTCAGGTGTACGATCTAGTACTACGAGTACTAGATCGTAGGGACTGCGGTCCTTCCCGCTGTACATGCGGTGAACTGCATGTACGGGGAAGTCTTGTGCCTTCAGGTCGGCACATACCGAATCGGTATGTACCTCCTTGGGCACACCGCGGATGACCACTCGGAGGACTTTCTCCTCTTCGAGCGCATAAGTGTGGAAGCTTATGCTCTCATTGCGGAGGAGTTTTGTTAGCGCTCTGTGGTCGCTAATGGTGGACACTTGGACTTTAATGCCCTGCTGCGTGGAGCGGGCATTAGTGTAATGGATCCCACGATCCGAAACTAAACGGGACAGCATGTCCCATTTGGTTTTGTCCTGAATGAACAGGACTTGGTTTTTCGCGGCGCGCGCTTGCGTCCTGAGGGGACGCGGCAGTAGTGGCCGGAGCGGAGGGAGGAGACGCGGGGCGCGGGGCGGGGGTCGGCTTCTTGCCGGAGGCGGGGGCCTTAGCGGGTGCCTTGGCGGGAGGGGCGGAAGTTGCACAACTAGCGGCTTTAGGAGCACGCTTGCGTTTACGGTCAACGACGGTATAGCCGTCGTTATCGGAGTCCGAGTCAGTGCGTAAGGCGCGACTCGGATCTACATCCATCTCCGTTTCGGAGTCCGAAGTGGGCTCGACAACGGCGATGGAGGGACGGGTGCTCGCTGGCCTCCCGATCGGTGAGCGCGAGCGAGACCTCTCACGGGGAGGGGCTGCCACCGTGCGTCTATTGTCAGGGCCCGGAGCGGGCGAAAGCGGACTGTCCTCTGAGAAGGACCGGGTCAGAGGAGGGACGTTGGCCGGGATTGAAGTCCCGGAGGGAGTAATGAGAGTGTCCGTGAGGCGGGCACTCGCTTCCTCTTCGAGGAGTTGCATATGCGCAACATACAGATCGGGGTGGCGGAGGGCGAAGGTCTGAAGGACCTGCACCTCACCGTTAGAGGGACGGGACTGCATCCTGAGGGGAATACTCAGGACGCCCTATCAAGGGTTTGAATTCCCTCACACAACTTGTGAACTCACTGTGTGAGAGGGAGTGTGTACCTAGGGTGTGCCCTAGTTGTGTACCCTCTCCGAGCTTTTTTCTCGGCGGAGAGGGGTGCTCCTAAGCGCTACTCCGGGGTTGACTAGGGGCGACCCCAAGGCCAGTTGTCCCGGAGCCCAGCTTGCTTCGGCTGACCCGTGAAGCGGGAAAGGCCACGGTGCAAGGTTAAACCAAAAGTTCAACAGTGGCCGTTGTCACCGTAGGGTGTCACACTGCGACCGCAGCAAATGGCGGATTTGATCGTTCAGACGGGTTTGGCTGACGCTACCCCACGCCTGAACGACGTCGCTTAACAGCACAAAGTGTGTTGTTACGCGCACTGGTACGATGTTGTGTCGAGTAGTAAAGTTGTGAAGTGCGCACCGAAAAGTGCGGTCAAAACAAGACCACCAGCCCGGTATGATGTTATAACGAAACAAGGGACTTGGGTAGGTGGTAATGCCTGACGTCTTAGAGCGCCTCTGCGCGCCGGCACGGCGAGCTCGTAGCTCACGTTGCACGGCGTTCGGCGGCTGCTCAGCTTCTGCACACAAAACAAAACTTCGTCAGGACTGCGTATTCCAAGGCACTGGTCTGCAACTAGCGTCGGAACGATGACCCGAGTGAGACGGCAATAGTGCGGGGACTATTGCGGTCTCACTGGGAGATACTGGCGGAGCTGTAGACAGGTGTGCACGGCGTGGCGGCACAGGTCGGAATGAGTGGCACAAATACCTATTCCTATCTTGATGATATAGTCGCTGACAGTGAATGACAATCGACCCCATAAGTAGAAAAGGTCAGAAAAAGAGTGAAAAAAAATTTTATCCAAAAAATGGAACCCACTTCAATACTTAAAAGTGTGATATAACTTTTCGAAGTCGGTACCAAGCGCACAATTTTGTGATAATAGGTACTCTTGAACTATTATGGTACCGACTTCAACAAGTTATTTCACACTTTTGAGTGTTAAAGTCGGTTCCATATTTTGTTTTTTTTTTAATATGACTACAAGCGTTATCGCGTGCTAACCGAAAATCAAATTTACATAATTTTGTCGAGAAATTATTTTGTTCGCTAAATTCTGACGTCTAAATGGATCTCTATCCAAATGCTGACTGAAAGAAATAGCTTGTGTTTACATTTACAATTCATTGGAGCACAAAGCTTTTGTCCCTGACGAGAATCGAACCCAAATCCTCCTATTTCGCGCCTGATGCCTATTCCACTCAGCTACCGGAATATACTATTTCGAACCGATTTTTTTATTTATGGTTCCAAATACTATCGCGTGCTAAGTGAAAATCACGTTACAAATGATTGTAGTACAACATTTTTATTTTAATTCCCGGGCGGGAATCAAACCCGCGTCCTAGTCCTAGTTTTCTGGTTGATGGTCGCACCTTACCTTATGACGGTCAAAACATAACATTAGATCACAAACCTCGCGGTTGTCTAGTCAGTCTCGATAAACTAGCGGTTAAGGCACCTGGTGCTTCAAGTCGGGAGACATGGATTGGAATCCTGATAAAGACGAATAGAAAATAGTACTCTAAAAACTTGTTAATGGTATGTTATTTTTTGTGCTGATAGGTTAGCCTTTGACCACTATCTTACCTTATGGTAAGTGATGCTGTTATCAAAGATGTTGTTCAGACTAACCTAGAACTGCTGGCTTTCAAGGACAGCTGACGGAACACACCGTTAGATGCTTGGCGGCAGATTTTCTACTTGAGGGTGGTAGCTAGCCAGGCGGGCATTTGTAAAATGCCCTACCACCATGCTATAACGACTGCCATCCTAAGATAGCAACCGGGACCGACGGCTTAACGTGCCCTCCGAAGCACGGAAGCGCTCAGTAGTAATGTCTACTAGCGGTCACCCATCCAAGTCATGACCGCGGCGGACGTTGCTTAACTTTGCTGTTCGGTTAAGAACGGCTAAGCAAACTTCGCTACGAGCGCTTAGAACTTAGCTATGTTCGCTTAACGTGCACTGAAATAATTTTTAGAAATATAGAGCTCATAATAAACATATGATATTAACCTCTTGAAACACGAATGGGTACTGCAAGTATTTTTGGAAGACTACTTTATGTTGTTCCTGTATTTGACTTTCTCAGGAAAATATTAAGCGGTCACGGAAGTGTTTTACTCTTACATAAAATTTAATTAAGAAATGGATGGGCAATTCATTCATTAGAACTGTCCTTCCTTCCTCAGTAAGCAAACCTCGTCTGCGTTCTAAGAAAACAAGCAGCCTTTTGGTTTGAATCTTGATTTGTTTTAGCCGTTTTGCCATGAAACGAATAAATGTACGAAAAAAATTAATGAATCTTGAATTGGTTTACAAACCTATAATATTTATATTTTTATTATTGCTATAACGCATGCTTTATTACTTTTATAAATTTGTAATTTTGTAATGTAATCCGCAAAGCATCCGTTATTGCAAAAATACAAATATTAAAATTATAGGATTGCGTCTTCATTTACAGGTTTAAAGCTAATTGCAAATGGCCGCGCACTGCCCCTTATGATGATTAAAAGTAATATAATTGGAGCCCCAGGTTTCGGCTCAAAAGACCGTGTTCAGGTGGCCGAGTGGATTAGGCATCCGGCGTGAAATCGGAGGACGCGAGCTCATTTTCATATTAAGTTGCTTAAAACAAACGCTCTTTAAATATTGTGTAGTTCTGTTTCGCTCAATCACATGCCAATCGAGGTATCTCCGTTCTTTGCTCTCAGTCTGACATATTTCAAAGACTACTTCACCTTAACCAACTAAATGCCGATTTAATTGTTGTTTTAAAACTGTAATCAAAACAACAAAAATTTTTTTTGGTAGTTTTAAAACTGTGATCAAAACCAACAACACTTTTTTGATAGTCTTAAAGCTGTGACCAAAACCAACAAAAACTTTCTTGTTTATGGACTGTTAGAATGTGTTTAGTAGAGACGGCTTACACTGTAAGAGTGAGCGCCGACTTACACTTTTTTTACAATAACTGATTTCGATAAGTAGAACAAATTTAATTGAATATTTGCTTTTTTAATACAAAATACAAAAAAATGGTTTTGCCATAATAGCCAAGATTGGCAGGCATATTGAGGATCATAGTGAATAATAGCAATTCTTTAATAGGGGCTTCTGCCCACTTTGTGGTATTTCTCTCTTCGTCGCCTCTCACTCCAACAGGAAGATCTGGGGGGTTCAATTTTATACCGGCACCACCCCTCTGGGTACCCCCATATAATCGATTACAGTCACATAAGGCCTAAACAATTTAAATTTATAGACAATTTAGGGGATTCTTCCTTCTATAGTAATTTCAACCTGATATGAAGGTGCAAATATTCGAAGAAATCTATCCACGACAATTTTATTTCTAAGGTTTTTAATTCCAATTAATTATTTAATTTTAATGGATAAGAGGACTATAATAGTTTTTCTTGGGCTGGTGACATATTAATTTTATAATCCTTAGTTATTCCTCAGAAAATTATAACGAAAGGAAAATGTTAACTCCGAGCGGAATTCGAAGGACCATTCGTGCTTCGGGCCGGGTCATGCTCTGCCAAATGAGCTATCGAGTCAAAACTCAAATTTATCCCTTCGTATCTATTGTTTAACCATCTTAAGACGCTTTGAAAAGCGGAACTTTTGTCAGTATCCAACTACGTAGGAGTGAAAGCGACGGTGAAATCACAATCAGTTTAGGTAAAATCCGAAAGAAGCCAAACCTATTAACGTTAATCGAAAATGTAACTTTGTTAAGATATTTTATTAATATATTATCATACACATTCACACGTAAATAGTTAAGATATTTAGGTAATAATTTACAGTCAATATTGCAATTTTATTCTATCGATATAATTTTAAGGAAACGCGTTTCGGACTTCTTGTCCAAAGATTAACGTATAATTTTCTCACTGCTCAAACTACATACATTTTTTTAATGTTTTTATGTTTGCAATAACGCATGCTCTGCGGATTCGCGCGTTCGAGCCTTGCTCGTTGTTCAAATTATTCCTTTAGTTGTAATTTTGTAAGCTTATTCGTTTACCAGGCGTTAGTGCAAAAATTACAATGTTAGAATTATGGAATTTCGTCATCGTAAGCAAGTTTATAGCCAATTGAAATTTTTTTCAATAATTAGTTTTGTTTAGTTAGGCTGCAGATGTCACTTTATTATATTTAAGACGGTTAAACATCAAAACGAAAGGATAAATTTGAGTTATGATTCACTCACCACGATAACTCAAAGTCAAAATCATTTGTTCAATTTAGGCGTCGTCGTAGACGCCTTATGTTGGTCAATTACATATGTTAAAATTGAAATTATCTACATTGTACTGCCACGTTCAGCAAAAATAAATGTATAGATCAAATCGCCCCAAAGCATGTCCTGGAGCCAGATATGGATTATCGTCGGTTCATATTCCACTCGAAGTTAACATTTTGCCCTTCGTTTTAATTTTGTAAGCTTATCAGGCATTAGTGCAAAAATTACAAGGACAAAGTTATTCCCTCTTACATTGTCTTCATAAAAGAAAATAACTATTAGTGTACATATAATTGTTACAATATCAGGCCAAAACTTTTCCAATTATATTGATTATCAATGGGCACTGAAGACTTCTTTAAAGTGACAGATAAAGTTAATTTTGTAATAATTAATGCATGGTGGTAGGGCGTATTGCGAATGCCCGCCTGGCTTGCTACCACCCTCAAGTAGAAAATCTGTCACCAAGCATCTAAAGGTGTGTTCCGGCAGCTGTCTTTGAGAGTCAGTAATTCTGGTTAACCTGAACAACATATTCGACCACATCATCATTTACCATCAGGTGAAATAGTGAGGTGGCTAGCCATAAATGAAATAAAATTGAAACGGATTTAAAAACTAATTTCCTTTACTAAAGCACTTAAAAGGATTATTTGATGTTAATAAACCAATCACAAAATTACAAATTTACGAGAGGAAAATTATAGTCACGTGCGGGATTCGAACCCGTGTCATCCACCCCTTTAGGCAGGGTATGCTCTGACCGACTGAGCTAACACGACAATAGTTCAAAATTCAATTTTTTCCTCTCGTTCCTTAACCCTCGTATGGGGATGCAGCGACACCTATAGTTCAACTTACGTTGTACTACAAACAAGACTAATTTTACAATCGTCATCTCGTTTTTTAACCATTGTGTTGGGATGGAGTAATCCGCAGAGCAAACATAAAAGTATTAAAAAAGCTATCAATGTAGTTCAATTCAGTTTGGCTGCTGATGTCGCTCCGTCCTCTAAGACGCTGACAAGTACTCAATAGCTTTACTTGAACAGATTTTTAGCCAAATGTATTTAGTTTGTAGCAGTAAGAAAATTATATATTAATCTTGATCACATTATGTAAGGCCAAGAAAAGTCCGAAACATGTTTCCTTAAAATTTTCTCGATAGAATAAAATAGTAATATTGAATATAAATTACGCCTTTATTGTAAATATCTTAATAATTTTACGTATTATTCCGCAAAACTTATCAAGAGGGACAAGAAAAGATATATTTTAGTTTTTTTTATGCCTGGTAGGTTATATGATCATAGAACTCCATCTTCGACCACATCATCACTTACCACCTACTGGCTCTCAAGGACAGCTGCCGGAACACACTGTTAAGCGCTTGGCGACAGATTTTCAACTTGAGGGTGGTAGCTAGCCAGGCGGGCATTCGTAAAATGCCCTACCACCATGCTATAACGACTGCCATCCTAAGACAACAACCAGGACCGACGGCTTAACGTGCCCTGCAAAGCACGGAAGCGGTCAGTAGTAATGTCACCGGCGGTCACCCATCCATCTCATGACCGCGGACGACGTTGCTTAACTTTCGTGATCGGTTAAGAACAGCTAAGCAAACTTCGCTACGAACGCTTCAAACTAGTAAAGTACGATTTACGTTACTAGTATTGTGCTATTAAGCTTTCTTTCGGAATTCAATCGATTTAAAACCCTTATGATCACCAAGCCGTTGGTCGCACCAAGTAACTGCACTCACTGGATTCTTTGTAACGACCGCCTTAAGAGAAGCCAAAAACCGAAGGGAATGGAAAAATATTATTCATAGAGCCATGAAGGCTTTTCAGGGACACGACCTTCAGTAATGAAGTACACGACCAAGAAGAAGAAGAAAAACCCTTGTAATATTGACATAGAACATATAATAATACCTGTGGAAACGTGAAGATGACGTTACTAGTGTGGTGTGTCAACTGTCCTATACCTATCAAATCGACAGTGACAATCACAGTGATAGTGACAGAAGTAGCAGTTCGGACGGAGGAATTTCGATTTGACAGCTATGGCGTAATCGTCTCAACGCTAGTTACGTACTGAGGCCCGCGCTCGACGCTGTGCAAAATCGTGACTCCCAGAAGATCTTCAAATAAGTTTGAAACTGATCGGAGAAATATCCGGTAAATATTACGCGAGTCCTAGCCAGTTACTAAAAAATAATCTTGGTAATATTGCAGTGGATATAGATTTCACCAAACTTTTGCACCTTCTTTTCACCTCTTCCGGGGTTGGAACAACAACAAACGTCAGAATCAACTAAAGTGTATTTTAACGTCAATTGCTTAGGCCTTATGTGAGTTACTCCCAGAAGGGTGCCGGACTAGAATTGCACCACCCCAGATCTTCCTGTGGAAGTCGTAAGAGGCGACGAAGGGAAAAATACCAGAAAGTGAGCAGCAGCCTCTACTGAAGAACTGCTATTTAACACTGTGATCCAAGACAACAGTGCCAAGCGTAGCATTGTTGTCTATCAAACGAAAACAAAAATCCCTAATGGGGCATTTGTTATATTTTTAAAAGCTTTTATTTAACTTGCAATGTATGTATGTAAGTACGTTTGTTCGGTTCGGGTGGAATCTTTTTTAATTTTTGTATGCTTTATTTTATAAGAGAATTCATTTTTTTTTTCTACTTTTAAGAAATCGGTTATCGTAAAAAAATACTGGCGAAGTGCGAGTGGGGCCTCATTTTTTTAGAGTTCTTTATTCCATCAGTTATAAACGAAAGTGTTTTCTGTTTGTTGGTGAATTAATCTTTGAAATATGTCAAACTGAGAGCATAGGACTGAAAGAGCTCGTTTCGCATGCGAGTGAGCGAAACAGAACTACGCTATATTTCAATAGTGAGAGCATTTTCTTTAAATAACTTCATATAAAAATTAGGTTTTTAAAAACGGAAATAGTACATTACTGCAGAATCCAGTAAGCAAGCCCTCCTGGCTAAGTATGAGTTAACCGGACTGAACTGCAGGTAAGGTCCGGTTATATACGAGGCCAGGATGGCTGTCTTACTGGTTGAGGCTTAATAATGCTTTTGTCAAAAATGAAAGAAAGTTTAACAACAAATATCGTTTGGGCGCACCGAGCTTTATAGGCGTGCCGGGTATGTGTGCGTAAGTAAGGCACGCCAACAGCATCCGTCCCCGTCCGACGGCCGAAGAATTACTAAAGCGGATAGGGACAAAGCATCGCGGCTCTGACTAAAATGGGCGGAACATGCGTGAATTTGAGTATTTCCTTCGTATAATAAAAATAAATAGCTATCTGAAAAGTGTAATGTGTATACGTTATAGAAAACATGTGGTTTTTTTAATTATTACGTACGCCTTACTAAGGGTTTATTTCGCTATTTAGATGTAACTATGGTTATTTGTTCTATAGAGAAAATTATGAGTAATCGTGTTTCCAAAGTGTATGATTTATAGAATCCTTAAATATAATATATATATATATATTGATTACATAACTCAAAATTAAGAAATAAAGATACAGCAAGGGATCAAACTAACCACAATTCCGTATCGCTGCCACGGTACAAGGCTTAAGATCAGATTCGCTGGAACTAATTTTTTGGGATTATTTATGTTCACGCGGTAAATTAAAACACAATTATCGCAATTGTATGTGAAATCCCGCCAGTCTTTTTTTTTTTTACACAAAAAGTTTGCATTTGGTTTGGACCATTGTTCTATTTTAACATTACATGAATGTATTAGTAAAAAAATGTTAATTAGTGTTATTGAAACTCCATGTTAATTTTAGAATGAAAAGTTTTAATCCAACAAGATTTATAAACTGAAATTACTAAATACAAACATAAAATCCCTCACTACGAGTATACTTCTACAACATTACTAAGTACAAAACGCAACGTGCACACTTTTTCTGCATCGCGTTAAGTGTCACAGACTACAAAATGGCTGTTTAAGGCTCCAAAAATATATCTATCTCATAAAATGTCATACCAAAAAGAGAGATAGGTATATATTTGGAGCCTCCCTCCTATAACCATGTTATAATGGCCAAATTCTAATCTTTGTCTGGAACAATTTTTTTTTCTAAGCAGATCTAAAGAGGATGACCTACTGTCCAGTAAGTAAATTACATATTTACTTACTGGACAGTAGGAGATTCCAAATTTAAAATCTTGCTTCTTACTGGACAGTTGTGAATAAGTCTCCAGTAGAGTTCACTTTCTGGATACTTTTTAGAGATGTGTAAAATTACATACCATTTTTGAGAAAAAAAAATTATCGTACTGTATCACATGGTTGCTATAGAATTATTAGAAATAATATTGGATTTGATACGATTTACTGTATGAACACAAAACTTGTTTACGCGAAATTTTATAGCTGTATTCATGATTTTTTTCTATAGAGAGAAATATATGTTCGTATTATGCCGTGTTTTTGCATATTTCTTCCGATAAAAAATTCAAAATATATTTGTAATGATCTCAACGAGTTCTAGATTATTATATCCCACAAAACAGGCTTTTTTTTAGCAACTTTTGGTATTGAATTGATGAGAATATTGCCCTCCTTAAGAGTAATGTAATTGAATTTTAATTAGAGTTTTTAGTAGAATTGTAGTTTTAGTTGGATTGTAAGGGTACAAGCACGGGGCCCACCTGAAGTTCAGCAGTAACCTCTGCCTATAACAGATGCATTCGGTTACCAGTTACAAATTGCACTGCGGCCGTCACTGTGAGACATACAGTTGTTAAGTCTCATGTGCCTGTGATTTTACTGGCTCTCAAGTACTGCTGCCGAAACACACTGTTAAGTGCTGGGTTTCAGAGTTTCTACTTGAGGGTGGTAGCTAGCCAGGCGAGCATTCGCAAAATGCCCTTCCACCACGCGGTGAAGCTCAAGCCGGCCGTGAGGATCGAGCCATGCACCTGCGGCACGGCAGTCCATAGCTAACACAACTCGGCCATCACTACTTCAATAATCGCTATTATACCAATGATTAACTCAAAGATTTAATCTCGGAGAAAATTATAATATACCCTACCCCAGATGAACACGTAGGCTAAATAATATATGGAAAAATTGATTCATTCTTATTACGACCTATGACCTATAGCTATATGTATGGCTGAAGGAATTAGGTTCAAATTTGTTATGTAGTTAGCTTATACTGAGTAGTGACACCGCTTGCACGGGTTATAGCCAAGCATTTACAATTACTATTATGATTTTGGTTATAGCCAGTGATGCCAATGATGGCCACCCACATGGGGTGCATGGCTAGAATTGTAGCCCCCATATCTTCCTGTGGGTGTCATAACAGGCGACAAAGGGAAAAATATGAAAGGTACAGGTTGGACAGCACCTTCCGAAGAACCTCTTTTACACTGGGATCCCCAAGACGCCTGCCAAATTAGGGGTTATGGTAAATCCATCTAAAGGGGGAACATTTTTTTTGACCTTATATCTGTTGACGATACGACAGTGGTGAGAATAAAGCAATGCTTAATACAGATTAAACCTAGCATTTTAATTAATAATGTGGGATGTTTTTATGTCATCAAAGCTTTGAATGGTAGTGGGCCATTATGCGCTTGGCTAGCTATCACTCAATTAGGATATCTGTCGCCAAGCTCCTAACGCTGTGTTACTCTAGTGATCCTTGAGAGTTAGTAATCCTAGATTAGAATGAACAACATCTTCGATGCATCATCCGACACGGCGAAATTGAGGACCCATTAGCTATATAAGAAAACAGTAAATATCATCATCCGCTTCCAAAGTAGTTATCTTTTCCAATTAAACTTTAAGGTTTGTATAAATATAGGTATATTCGAGTAAGTAAAATGTAAAACATCTGGTCTTACTCAAAGGTTTCTTCCTCTTCCTTGATAGACAAAAGTATCAGAGTACAATGATTGCTGCTAGAGTAGTGCTTATTAATGTATGGCATATGAGCCAACAACCAGTGTGTGCTGCCAGTGATGACTTATGGCACTGGAACACTGTAGCCTTTATGGACAAGCTAGCAGAATCGCTTAGCGAGCAACAGATAGAGCTTAGCTCGGAGTTTCTATGTGCGATAAAATATGGAACGAGAAAATATTCCAAAGAACCAAAATCGTCAATACAACTCTCGAAATGTGTAAGTGAAAGCAGCAATGGGCAAGCTAATTGCTCAACGAGCCAATAACCGAAGGGGCAGAAAATTCTCGAGTTTTTAGCATATTACACTGGAAAACAGTTGTTAGTTCCTCACTAGATGGATTGACTATGTATATTGTCTGAGTCGTGGGCTGTCGATGGATACAAGTGGCTTATAACGGTTAATTATGGCGCACTATGGAGGAGGATTTGATGATAATGGTGATAATAGGAGTTGAGTTGTGATGAGGTAAGGGATCAAGTCCTGTCAAGTCCTTTAAGTTGATCCATTCTGATGCCTGTAGGCCTTTACATCAGAGCAGCGGTGAAAACTTCACATACAAGATCGCTGCACTCAGTGAGGCTAGAAAAATGTCTCTCTCTGTCACACATATTTGCATACCGTAGCTAATCGACAAGAAAGTTGCCAGAATCTCTAATAAGTAGTATGTCAAGACAGGCTGAAAATTCATTAAGCACAGACTCTATAGTGAACTTAATGCCATGAAATTATTTATCTCAAAATAGGTAGCCGAATGTGAGACAGTGTTCTAGTTATTCTGCATATTCATTTGGTAAGCTTTTCTTGACAATATCAAGACAATTGTGCACAGGTAAGCAGTGTAAGCATGTGAACAAAAAATAGGCACAACAAAGCTAACAATTACACCAACGTCGACATTGCAGATGTTTGATTTGTTTGAATGACAAATTAGTAAGAATCATGCAAAACACATACTCGTACATGTTTGACCGAGCGCGTACAGTATTTTTGCTATATTTTGGGCTATGAATAGTTTGTAAGTTGACCTGTAAATTTTTTCTTATGTCAGGAAGAAACTGAGGGGCTGGTATGAGGATCCATTTGAAGTCTTATTTCAACGAACACAAATGTTTTTGATAGCGGTTTTTTACCAGCAGCACAGTTTACAGTCTCATCCGGAAAAGGAGGCAACAGTGTGAAGTTTTTGTATCAATTTGTTTATATGTTTATTACCTAGAATAAAGATATTATTCACCAGACAACCATAAACCATTTTTGGTACTCCTCAGAAGAACGTATTGTATAATTTAAATACCACAAGGTCTTTATGAAGGTCCTGTTTTAAGTGGCTCAATCAATCCTTTTTGTGCAGGGCTAAGGGAAATGTTAAGGATGTCTGGTGAATAATCATATACACTAAAAAATAATAGATTGAACTCAGAGAGTTGAAATACAAAAATCTTAGATTGAACTTCTTTGTTCGGGCTGAGGGTGTATTTTTATGTCAAAAATAATAAAAAAAAAACATTAATATAAGCCTGCTACATTAACGAAGCATAATAACGCCTGTGCGAGCATAGATAACGAGGGAAATTATAGATAGTAATTGTAATTGGTCACTTATATGCGATTTGAGCACACTACTTTTCATCGATAATGATATAAAGTAACTTAATATCCAAATTCCAAAAACGGATCTTCTACGTTATTTCGATTTTCACCTGTATCTTCATTCTTATTTTCAAAATGAAACTTACTCATATTTTATGAATGTCATAATCTGATATATTTACCTCTTTGTCAAAGTCTGAGTTTAATACACCAGTGTAATTGTCTATGAAAATTATCTCCAGGAACAACTTTTTGATTTTTAAACTTTAAAGAGAAAGAAATCGGACTGTCCTCCCGTATCTCGAGATACCTCTCTTGTAAACACTTAAAAATATTTTTCTATTTTTACACATATTTTTAGTTGTTCACACAATACAACTGCAAAAAAACATTATTTTAAAGCATACTGAGTCAATTGTACAGATTTATTTTGTAGAAAGTACCCCCTGGGTTCTTCTGAGGTTAAGTTGCAGCTTTTGTTGAAAATCCGCACATTTTGCAGGTTTCGTCGACAACGAACCAAATAGTTACCATGAAGGTTTCATTGACGCGAAACCCGAATCATGTGCGGAGTCTTCTTCACACTCGTATGAAACTCTTCCTTCTTCTTAATAACCCTCGTCTCCAATTCAACTTAGTAAGTATTTATTATAATTAGTACTCTTCTTTTCAGGATAAATATTTATGTTTACCAACCTTGTTTCTACGTTGATTTCGTGTTTCATTTGAGTCAACCTGTGTTCTGGAATACCTGGAATTACATTTATTAAATATATTAATCTTAACGTCACAAGTATCGCTTGAAAAAGTACTTGAAATATGAGTAAAAAAACCTATGAAACTGGTATTTTACAATGTGTCATGAGATTTAACAAATATAACGCAGTATATATAATCCATATGTTCAAAGTGCGGGTGAAGCCCAGATAGAGAACGGGTACTGTATAAAAAAAATCACGATATATTGGCACATTTAGTGTGCGTCCAACTGCACTATCTCCATTATTCTATTTAAACATAGAATAATAAAGTGCAAGTTGGACTCGCATACTAAATGTGCCAAAAAATGTTTTTTTTTTATACAGTACCCGTTCTCTATCTGGGCTTTACCCGCACTTGGCTGGCTTTTGTTATTTGAAAGAAAGATAATAAATTTATTTATGACATCAGTAATAATACAGGTGGTACATGTAAAAATACATTGAGTAGTGTTCAGTTTTTAGGTCTTGCGTTGGGGCTGGTTTGTGACGTCACGGAAAAAATTTAGTCTATAACAGCGTCAATGAAGTATTTGAAATAAAACTGAAAAATACGCTAAATATAGTTATGACAGATATACAAAATATTAACAGCTATGTTAGGAACATATTCATTATATAAAGATCAGATCTTTAACATTGAAAAGTTGTCTTAATTTTTATAATTTATACGTTGAACTTTAGACCACAATCACACCAAGTTTGTTGCTGGCATATATGATAGAGAAAAACAAAAATCGTTCAAATTAAAAACCGACACAGTGGAAATTGGACTTGCACACGGATTCTTCTGTTCCAACACAAACTTCACCTCGAGGTCCTGAATTCGAGCTCCGAGTAAGATATTATGTTAAAAGGATTTTCTGTCAAAAACAAATCAGAAGCACACTGGAGGAACTATTCCTATATCGTAAATAGTATAACGCTCACCCTCTATTCTGTAAAATAAAAACAGTAGTAACCGGAGAAACAGCGGTGCCTATATGGCAATAGGCTTGCCCACTATTATATTTGCCCGAAATTCGTATGGTGAAACGGTAGTATTTTCAAAGAAACTGAAGTTGAAGCAAGTATTTTTATGTAAGTACAAAAACGAGTTAGTGATTGAGATTTCTAGAAAAAATAAGTCAATAAGTATATACTCTGTCTTAATCTGTCGTCAAGCAACTATTGGAGTGTTATGGTTGGGTGTTCTTGAGATCCAGTTCTTATTCTAGGCCTAGCCTCATGTATAGCAGTCAAATACTAGTTATATATAAAAAAACATATACCACATTTTTGCATTTATAATAAATAGATAATAATAAATATATCACAAGCTCAAGTAGGTTAATATATAAAAATATCTCCTTGTAAGCGATGAACTTCTCGCAAAGAAAAGTTACTCTTGCCATAAAAAAACATCCAAACAATAACCAAAAGTGGGGCAAGCAACAATTAACTGAACAAAGCTCTCGTCTCCCCTATCGTCTGTCTGGTGAGATTAACGCGTGTTTAAGCATTCCCTTCCAGCAACAGATGACCAATTGTTCGTTCTCCCATAACAGTGGCTAAAAGTTTTCCCATTTATTCAGTGCTCATACGTCACGTGGATGAAGCGGCGTGAGCGGGGTCTGGTGCAGGGAGAGCGGGGTGGGTGCGCTCTAGGCGGGCGGTATAGCGGCGCGGCGCGGCGGGCAGCCGACGCGTTCCGGCGCGATAAGGCGGGCGGGTCTATTGTCGCGGCGTCGGCGCACGTTTCCTCCACTGTCGTCGAGCCTACCGCATTGTTCACTTTCGTAATGAACAAACTTATTCCCGAGGCTAATGCTGCAAAAGCGCCGAGTCCCGAATTCGCTCACTTTAACGTTATCTCACCGAATTGTCAACTTGAATAAATAGCTGTGTTACATACGCGACATGCATATAATAGCCGAAACCCATCGGCCCACTTTTGTTTGAATAGTGTTACCAGAGTACATATTGGATGTGTACTTACATTAGCACAATTTCGTGAAGGGTTGTTTGAGAAAGGTCCTCGAATCTACAATCGGTGTTAAATTGAGTTATATCTCATAATCGATATATCAAGTGAATAATAAATTGTTATCTGCAATTAATATATTTGTATTCTTTTTATTTTTAGATTAAGGTTTTTAGGTTATGCATACCTTATTGTTTCTACCTTTCATCTAAGGTAGCTTAATTCCTCGCCTATTCAGTCAAAACATGATACTAAATAAAATAAATTTCTTAACAAATTCTGCCAAGAACAGAGATAATTGTTCCATTAGGCAACTGATAACAGTTAATTGATGGTGTAGTATTTCTTAAAACAAATTAAATTTGTTCGAACCTCTTTGTTTATCCACTTCGATTTACTAATTTACATTCTTCAAGGTAAAGCTTCATTTAAAAATATCGAGTTGTTATCGTTCAGTTGTATTGAGTTGAGAGAATTGAAATGAATCAGTGTTAATTTTATGAAAAAATACTTAAAATCATATTAACTTATTGATGGTGGGTTCTTAATAAGTTAATATCGATAAAACTCGCGATAGTTTTCAAAGTGAATATTCTTAAAATCGTTGTTAACAAATCTTATAGCGAACGCTGACCTTGTTGGCGTAAAATGTATAACTAACCCATATTTTTAGTTTTGTTTCTAGCGTCGGACATAATTGCTCACTGTAATACGTGATGTTCTGAGAAGATTTTCTTACGACGACGTCGACTTCTTTAAAAGTATTTATTGAATTGATTACACTTGTTACAGTTAATCGTAATTTGAATTCATTTTGACAGTTTTAGGTAAATTTATGGAACGATGTACATTGATGTTCATTGTGTATATTTTGTTCGATTACATGATAATACGCGTATTATAATTTAAAACTCGCGAATACCATGATCTTTTATCATGGTTACCAAACCTAACGAACAGCGCGATAAAACTTAAAAAAAAAAATTTCGCCAAAAGCGTAAGGGTCCACCTTATATAAGATAATTAAAATGTTTTCGAGCAACAAACTGTCAGTATTTATCGTTTTACTAAGCAGTCTTTATGCCGCCACTAGTGCTCAAAATGTACCAAAAATATATCACCTTGAAGTGTTTCATGTTGTTTGAATAACTGGGATTTAAATTTAAAAACACCAAGCACAGGCTCGAGGGGAAAATGTGCGCTGTGTATATTATTTATTATGTAGTGTCAAAAATATTAGTTATTCCTATTATTACACTTTGGACACAGATTGACAACTTACCTACTTTTGTGCTTGTTCTGATATTGAATAAAACCCTCATAAGATAGAATCGTTGAAGCTGTTTTAACAGACTAGCTGTTAGGCTTGGCTTGCGTGGGCAATGGTCGTATAATATTATGTTACATTTAGGGCCCGTTTCAGAATGTCCTAATAAAGTTTCGGTTGGCTATGCAACACATAAAATAACTGAATGATAAAAATGACTGTTGACATGCAGCGCGTTTCAAGCTTTAACCGATGGTTAGGCTAAATCGATGACTGTGAAACGCAAAGATAGTGTTATATTTATTAAATATGTTCTTTGTAGTAAAACCGGAACTTATTCGAACATTCTGAAACAGGCCCTTAACAAAATACGTGTTCATATAGAAATTTTAAAATTTTCGCTACTTTAACACATATTTATATATATATATATATATATATATATATATATATATATACCTATTTTTTTCTCGATTAATTTCCGTTAATTATATAATATGTTCGGGCATACAACGCCACTGCCTTTTCCCGAAATGGTGCTGATTAGGGATGGGCCGAATGTGGTTTAAACCGAATATGTTATTTTTACCGCACTGATCAAATCTTTCACTTGAATTATTGGTGGCTACACCACGCTTACAGTCTGCAAAATCTCCGCTTCTCCAGACTGGCCGATCATTAGCAAATACATCATCGTAACTCCTTACATTGTTGACATTATACACTATAACTTATGCGATTTCAAGTAGACTAAGTTTAATGTTAGCTATATTAAATGTTATATTTGGTGGCATGGCTAGTTTTAATATAAAAACTATGCGTTTGTCACTAAAAGATAGGTTGGATAGATCAGCAGATTGAAGATGACAAATACTAAGTATACCTCAGCTACAATGTTGGATTAGTGCTACAAAATTATTTAATTTACACTTAATAGTGTACCTTTGATAAGAGACATCTTTGTACCAAAATATGTAAGTAAGAACAAAGAGATTGACGTGAAGTTGCTCGAAAAGTGACGATGTAGTTGTTCAGACGATACAGTCATCTTTACAATTCCAACAACAAATACAAACAAAAACATTCTGGAGCTGCTACGAGAAAGTGACAGCAGCAAAGCTTCTCAACATTGAAAAAAACTAGAAATGCAAACGCTTCAGAACTAGAAGATACATGTACGACGTTTTGCTACCAAAGGCCAATATCCAAATGACTGGTGAGCTAAATATAATCTCTAGTTTCTTCATATGAGTTTTTTGGCATTACTGCAGTATACTTTGAGTGCAACTGAGTTTGAGTGACTTGTCTCAGAGGCATGAAATGTTTATGACCAAAAAACGCAACAGAATCCAAATATAACGCCAAATTTTTAATGTTTGGCACTATAACGGTTTTCTTGGTAAATTTTAAATAACAAATTTCAATCAACTCCTTTATAAGAATTATAAGTAGTGATTTTTGATGATAATTTTCAATGTTTAAATGTCACAATTCTGGTGTTTTGTAATTAGAATACATTAATTTGTTAAATATGTACTAAAAAAATTATAATTTGTTTATCATTGAACTTTACTGGTTTTATTTTATTTAAATCAGTTATGTTGTATTATTTGATTTTTTAATATTCAATTTTCCACTTAAACTGAATTTCGGTTGAACCGAATGTGAAATGGATTTCAGCCCATTCCTAGTGCAGATACCATCCATATCCACTTCCAAGTAATCTGATATATTTCTCTTTAATAATATCTAACATGCCGTTGATTTTAGCTAGGTTCCTACTCAAGTTCAGATTTTTTTTCCAGAAAATGTCTGTCATTAGCTTGTTATTGATGATTTTCTAGAAAAAATCTATTATAGATATAATTAAAATTGCAATATATTCGTTTATTACATTTATGGAAGTATACGTCTGATATAACGTCTATATTAAAAATATAAATAAAGTACCCCACATATTAATTTAACAACTTTAAACAGTTTAAATTGCGTATTTTTGTCCCGACGTTTCAAACACTTTGCAGTTATAGTGGTCACGGGGTGACTGGTTATTGGGTTAATTACTATTTGTAATTATCGCGAAAACCTAAGACAACATTATAGTACCCCACATTTCAAATCTGAATATTCAATTTTGAGCCTCGCGTTATATGTGACCGCTTATTGCGGAGAGCTCATATTTATATGTCGTCTGACTAGCACTTGACTAGATTTTATTATTCATATGTACTTAAAGTAGTATGATAGCTACAAAGTTTGTGTATACATTTTCCAAAAGGGCAAGAAGAAATCACATTTCATGATTCTCCTTCATTTTTTTCATTTATTATTTTATATTATTTACTAGATTATCCGCAATAATAACAAATATTCTAAGTTTTTTTTACCGTTTAACAATTATGGTTTAAAAGATTCATACCCTTATAAGTATGCCTGGTAGATGCCACAATGGATGTATGTAATAGTAAAAGCAAACCGTTGTTTTGAAGCGGAACCCTAATAAAAAGTATTTTGTTTTCTCGGACTAAAATCTACATGTACACGAAAATGTATCAAAGTTGTTCAGTAGTTTTTAAATGATGCGTGTGTATAGGTACAGGTAGACAGATATTTTACTGCGCTATATTCAAAAACGTTACATTCAAGTAGGTTTTTACTTTAGTCACATAAGCCATATATTTTTTAGTATATATTTCATTCCCAAGCATGATCGCTTTGTGTTTTCTATACCTTATTACGTTTAAATTTAAATTTCTTTACGTTAATCGTCGTTGTAGTTCAGCTGTCCTCAATACCTCCCCATTACCCGGCGGTTCTCAGACAGACCTCCCCTTTCCCGTCTCCTCGCTCGTATTATGCATACGCCGAGGCGCCAAAATTTCTTATTCATTCGTATATTCAAAAATGTCCTTTAGTAGTAGCTCCATTTTCAATGGCAAAAAATTTGAGACGAGGCGGCAATAACTCTGAAGGGAGCAAATCGCATTTCGATCGAAAAGAGGGCAAATCTTTTATGTAATATGAGATTGTCATCGCGATTATTACAGGCAAATAGAATACGCCGGATCAGTAAGTAGGTTATCTCCTTGCTTCCTTAGGCCGGAATCGCTTTATTGAATGTTGCCGGGCAGGTAGGCACTTACTTTGCGATCGTCACCACGTGTATATTAGGAAAAATCTTTGTTCAACAATTTATAAAACAATCTTAAAGCAAAACAAACCATTCAAAGTAGGTTATTCTAGGTAATAACCAAGATATATATTTGATTAATACAGATTCCTCAAGTTATGTAATTTCAAATTGTGTGCTGAGTTATAGACAAGTTGTGACAATGAATATTCATTTTTCACCAAAAGACATTAAGAAACTTTTATCCTTCTTAGTGAGTAACACTACATTATCAAATATTCCGCATTAATATTATGGCTATCCGTGATTAATAACATCAGGTGGGTGACTATTCATATATATGACTGTCTCGGAAAAGTAGGCAAAAGTATCTATACTTAACACTCCATTTCAAAACTCTCAACAATCAACGGGAAGTAAAAAAATATCGCCTTTCTTATCGTAAAAGGATATGAATCAAAACTTTTATCGTTCGAGGGGCCGTCAATTTGCGAGAAAACGCTTTCCCGGTGACTCAAATTACTACCAAACAAATGCCTGTCACAAGGTTGTTATCTTATAAGTTTATAAGAAAACTGTGCGGGGTGAAAAAGTTTCTAGTGCGAGAGAACTTTATGAGCGTAATAATTTTAATATAAGTTACCTTATAATTCAAGCTGGCTAATAACTTACCTAGATAGGTGATATGTGAATATAGTATGTATGTTACTTGAGGAGTTTAATTATAAATTGCAAGCGTTGGCAAGGCGTCGTCGTCGCAAGGATTATTTTAAGACATAATGCACAAGCACACGCGGAGGTGTTGTGGACTCAGATGTGCGGAAAAATCATAGATTATTAGCAGACTCGCTCGAAAGCGACACAGCAACGACATATTCATATTTAAATGTCACATTGCGACTGCAACTCGGAGAGATTAACTCATGTGTGCGTAACGATGTGCCATTTCCTTATTCAGAATGTAACATTTTCACGCATGATATTTTTTAATTTTTTAAACATAGCAGTATTTCTGTAAATGCTATTCGTATCTTTATCTCAGGTTTGTAGGGTCGAAACAAGAACATTTTGTAGAATTTTTAGGTTCGGTTTTATTGCTGGCCTTTGGGACATCAACCCTCCGTGGGAACAGTCTTTGGCAGTAAGCCTTATATCTAAAATTATTTCCGTTAGCGATTCATTACAATAATTAGTCAAATGACTTCCACGGAGCATCACTGATGTTGACGTGGTAGTGAATTGACTCGAGTGACACTTCCTTTTCCGATTTATTCTAGTAACTAAACTGACTTCACTTTTCGGCGGGTGTTGTGATGTTACATTCTACCTGGGCACATATCAGTCTAGATTAATCTCTCGTACAGTGCAGACGTATTGATACGTGGAGTTTTAGTTTAAATGACCTCGGTCTACTATAATAGATACCATGATCCATATGAGGTCAAATATACATAATGTATCATGTAACAAAATGTTATTGTTCTGAATAATGATGAACATTTTATTGTTTAATAGAACTGTGCTTTAGTAGTATTATATGTTCTATGTATTAAGTACCTAAAATAGTGTCTTACTAAAGTATTTATTCAATTTTATAATTCGATAGGGTTTTTTTGTTGTGTAAAGTAAAGCCGGGTCGTAGACAAGCACTCAATGCCGCGTTGACTATTAATATATTTAGTAACAATATCATAAATAACATAAAAATCGTGTCTGTAGGTTGCTTTGTATTGATTTTTTGTAATATACTGACGAGTATTACATAGGTCCCTGTAAAACGTAGAGATATGGACAATCCTGAGTAATTGGACTAGAGTAGGATTTGAATCTCCTACGGGCCTCAAATCAAACTACTTTTCTGGTTTTATTAACTGGGGCTGAAAGAGATCACTACGGTTAAGCGATGGAAACCCAAGGCGGTGCCACTTCTCTGCGCATTTTTCTGCCGAGCTGAAGCAGCTGTAGGTTACGGAATGATGGGACCTGAGGTGAGCAGCAGGGGTCGTACACGTGGCACCGCGGTTGAAGGATGAATGCCGGGGTAGGAGAAGAGTGTCTGTATTACGCCACCGTTAGATAGCGGACGCGGTAGCAAGGGAGGAAAACTGTCGGTGTACCGTTAGTAGCTCTCCTTGTCCTTTGCAGTTGAAATAGCAGGTGGTGTGGTATCTATCTGACCCACCGCAGGGGAACCTATAGCGTCTAGGCACAGGGTCTCAGGGTCTTCCCTATTGATAGGTCTGGAAATGGACAGCCGCAGCGGGTTCGCGGTCGTGTGCGAAAGCGTTTCCGTATTCCGTGGAGTGACATCGTGAGGTCATTAGTCAGAAGGGGCACTTACTGCTGTGGAAGTTGTTGGTATCGAGTCCGAAATATCCCGGCCACCTCCGTAGGTCGTCGGGTAAAGGCGATTTTACAAAAGGAAAAAATAACATAGGGGTATAGTGGTATGCTGCTTACTCGTCGAATGCCTTACCTTATAGCCTTTTCAACATCCAACAGGACGGTGTGTCCTAATATACTTAAGCAGTGAACTGTACGGCACTGTCTGTTATTCTGAGAATATTACCAAGAGGTACATAAATATTGAAATTAAAACTTGGTTGAGTTTTTTGGTCTGGTTTTATCAGGAAAAACATTGGAAAAATGGATTATTTTTACCCGAGTCCTTTCATCTAAGTATACTTAATAATAAAACAGTAGTTACGTACATATAAATAAGCTTGAAGTTGGAAGATATGTAAATAAAATATGGCCTGGAAGAATAAAAATAGCATATGAACATATTATATTTGATTTTTACACATTTTTGACTACTATATTACCATTACAAAATTACTAATTTACGAGAGAAAAAAATTATACTCGTAGTCATGTGCGGGATTCAAACCCGCATCCATCCACCCCTTTAGCCGGGGTATGCTCTAACCAATTAAGCGAACAGGACATAATGACTCATAACTTTAATGCTTGCTCTCGTTCTTCAACCATCGTATCGGGATGGAGCGACACCTATAGTTCAACTGCCGTTGTACTACAAACAAGACCAATTTTGCAATTGGTTTTAGACTTGTAAATGATGACCAATTAAAACCAACTGCAAAATTGGTCTTGTTTGTAGTACAACGCAAGTTGAACTATAGATGTCGCTCCATCCCGATACGATGGTTGAAAAACGACAGCAAGAATTCGACGGACGCGGGTTCGAATCCCGCACATGACTATAATTTTTTATCTCGTAAATTTGTAATTTTGTAATGTAATTCGCCTAGCAGGCGTTATTGCAAACTTAACAATATTAAAAATACTATATTACCAATTGGACATTTTAATTGGTACGAGTAGTTTTCATTACCTTCAGATGCGAACGAACATTAATAACTATATCGTTTTCGTATAAGTCTCCTAAATAATCTATGAATTTTTCGTGCCTACCATCCACACCGCTTAAAAGATAGGTGGCTATCAAGAACAGCTCGTATTCGCTGGGTAATGGATCAGGTGTAAAGTGACTGATTATTTACCTAAAATTGGTAGTTAGCAAAGCCCTTACGCCATGCGAATATACAGGAAATGCTATACGATCTAACTACACGCAGACTAGGTCTCGAAAGCAGCTATTTTTTTATCATAAACGTTACATATGCAGTAAACAATAGTCTATATGTAACTATGAAACTGTTGTTTTTGAATTATGAAATTTAATTTTAAACTTATAAGTGTGTAACCACACAGAAAATATATAGCAAAATTGGATATTGAAAATAATATTGTCAGTACGAGGGAGTGAGGCTTACGCCTAGAACACCGGAGATGTAAATACTATCTGGAGAGAAAATTGTATTCGTTATTAGGTAAGTAACACAATTTGGTTTGAGGAAAACGTTTTTGCTTATTTCGAGCAATATTCGAAAGAGCTTTTAATCAGTGGGGAGATATATTTTGTTACGATATCTTCATAACTAAGCGTTAAATAAATGAAAGTGTCCCACAAAATGTTTAAACCGCTTTGTCCTTTTATAAATTCAGTTAATTCACCGGAAATGTTGATGTACCTAACTGAATTATTTGTTACAGTACCCATAAATATCTGAGTATAAATGAGAAAGCTATTTTACCGCAATGGGCGACCACTGTTCGGTAAATAAACGACTAGCAAAATTACAATGACTACAAATGATCCTTAAGTTCACGTGTTCCACAAGGTAATAAAAATGACCGGTGAAATTTTATGAAGAGCCCCAGATTCATTCCCGCCTGGCCGGAAAGCTAAACCAAAATTAAGATTCGAAATTAAACTTAAATTGGATATTTTACTGAGTTACTTTTTCACGTTTACTGATATTAAACGATTAATCAACTCGCAGTGAAGCAGGCCGTTATTTAATTTATACGAGAACGAATTTAAATAGTGTAAACGAAAATATTCATAACGTTATATTTGTTAAATTTTAAGCCACTAAAACGAAGGTTGTGTTGTTTATTCTTTAGCGTAATATAGAGAACTCGTAGTTTCTTAGAAAATAAAGAGACAAGATTGGGAAAGAGTGTGTTATTTTTCATGTGTTCGAAGATGGTAAACAGGTCTCAAAGACAGGTAAAAGGTAATTGGTACGAAATCTTCTTCTTGACGTTGGTCTTCTTCTTGAAGTTTTTGACCTTTGGACATCCAACACTAATACAGATTCTGATACCGTTTGTAAGGTCCGAGTATGTTGTACCTATGCAAATATCGTCAGAATAAATAACAGAAAATGTTATAGCATTTTGTTAATATGTTATATAGCTCAGCTGTCTCTTGTATAATATATATATTTATATGTATGAAAGTGATGCGTGACTGTCGTCTTATAATTTCATTATTTACATATGAAATGTAGTGACATCATTTAAGTGAAATGTATAAAAAAATATCTAGTATTGTATGTGGGCGTAACTAATTTTCAACAATTTTTGGATATAGGTAATCATCCAAATAAAGTGATAAATTGGAAATTTATATATAAAAACTCACAAAACATTTATTTATATATTGATTATATCTTTTTGTAAAGGACCAGTGGTATGGAATTATAATATAAGTGAAACCTAGGTAAAAAAAGAACTGAATTTCTATATAAATTAATCTAAAATCACATTTTAAATAATTACTTAACGAAATTACTATTTAGTTTAGACTTTAAATATGTTAATTTTAGTCAGAAATATCTATTTATACTTAGTTTAACATAATATATTTTGTTTTTAAGTATACTATTCGAATAAATATACTAGTGTAGCGCGAGCTTAATTTTTGGGTTGTTTTTGAACGCGCCTAAATACGAGGACGATCGGTTTTCTTCGCACACCTCCGCCGGCGCGCGAATGGAGAGAGAGAGAGGAGAGATAGCAACTGACCCGCGACGCGTGAGATACTCGATCCCGTGATTGTTATTGTTTATTTGATATTTTACTGCATTGTGTACTAAATTTGTGTCAGAACTTTTACTATTATACCCTTTTCGTTGCGTGAGAACCTGTGTTTCAAGTGATTTACCCGAGCCCTGAGAAATATACACAAATAGAACATTATAGTGACGCCCAACTAGAGGCCACGAACGAAAAGTGTTGTATTTCAAAAGACTAAATGTAATCATAAAGTTAAACACAAATAAACATCTAAAAGTGCACTGTGAACTCTTTCCTATAGTGAACATCTTCATAGTACATCAATTTTAACAGTTAACAACAAAAACAAAACACACGGGCGAGTCCATTTTTCAAAACCGCGCGCTCAAGGCGGAACTGCAAGGAAGCGGCGATACAGCGAGCGTGAACGCGGACGAGTCCACTTTACGAAGCGAATACGCGGACGAGTCCACTTTACGAAGCGAATACGCGGACGAGTCCACTTTACGTAACACGAAAAAATGATACCTATCTGGTCGAGCGGCGAGTCGACCCTGTGAATTAAACATATTTGCACAGCGGAGACGCCTATTTTCATCCGATCAAGTCAAAAAACTATCATACTACGCGACGTTGACAACAGCAGTTACGATCTCAAGCTCAATTTCCACACTATTTAACCGCCGTTTGTGTTTTACCTACCATTATCCAGCGAGAGCGCGCACACACACGTTTTATAATGCCGCCAAAACGACGAGGTATGGAGAAAGGCGAAGATTCGGCATCTGATACCGACACGGAGCAGAACAGGACCGTGGTATCATCACCCGGCATTACGATGACCGAGGACATGCTGCGATCCCTCGTATCAAATATCACGAGTAGTCAAGCGGAAGCAAATAGAATGCTCATAGAAAGCATAATGTCCAGAGCTGTTAACGAGCAGTTGATGCACACATCTCCATCACCCGATGCGCAATCCTACACATCATCATCATCACGCTCGGGTAATTTCTCTAAATGCACCGCACGTTTCGAAGGAAACTCTAAAAACGCAGACGAACTGGAAGCGTTTATCGATGCCGTAGAGATTTTCAAAGAGTGCACAAACATCAGCGATGAACACGCTCTACGTGGTATGCCGATGCTACTGGTTGGCGAGGCCGCCGTGTGGTGGCAAGGAGTCAAGTCGTCGGTGACATCGTGGAACGAGGCGCTGCTACGACTACGGGGAATGTATGGAGTGCCACGGCCCGCGTACAAAATATTTCGAGACATTTTTGCCGCGGAACAAAACAACGAACGAGCCGATGTTTTTGTTTGTAAAGTGCGCGTTTTGTTATCAAAATTGCCATATGTTGTGCCCGAAGTAATGAAGATAGACATTGTTTATGGCTTGTTAGATCATAAGATACGAGAACGAGTGTCTCGCGATACGGTAGACGGACTCGAACAGCTCATAACGAAGGTCAGGTTAGTCGAGGAGACGTTGGCGGAGGTAAGTGCATCTTACTCCTATAATAACAATAATAACCGAACACCGCCGGGTAACCGTTCAAATGCAACCCAATGTGTTAATCCCTTGAACGTGACCATTAACCCGTCGAACGCCGCTACGGGTCAATCGGGAATTTCTAGTGCCACTTGGGGTCAATCGGGAAAATTTAGTGCCACTACATTTTCGCCGCGAAATTCAAATGACGCATCTAGCGTCGATTGTCCGCGCGTTTCGAGTAAACGTAACCGACCGAAATGCGTATATTGCAAACTTTTTGGACATACCATAGACGAGTGTCGTAATAAACTGAAAAAAGATGATAATTCAAATAAATTGGGGAATAATACTCAACTACGTTGCTATGGCTGTGGTCAAGTGGGGGTAGTGCGATCGAAATGTGATAAGTGTAAGGGTACGCAAAATAATAACGACGATAGGTCTCAGTTTCACACCGCTCAAGTCGATGACAGTGATGACGCACATCCGTTAGTTAATGTTAAAATTTTAGGTCGACAAGGGGTAGCCATGTTAGACACAGGCGCTACACACTCTTTAGCTGGTCCCATGCTATACCGCATACTTAGCAATGCAGGTGTTCAGTTTAGAAGTACATCACGCACCATAGGATTAGCTGACGGCTCGCAAAAATTACATAATGCGCTTGAATGTGACGTCACCGTCACACTGAATGGGCAGGAAATCCCAACAACTTTTATCGTCTTACCTGACGCTCAAACTAGAACCATTTTAGGTAGAGATTTTATTAAGGAAGCTGACATTCTGTTAGACTTACCGCGTAATAGCTGGAGGTTCCACAGCAACCCGCAAATATGGTTCCCTTTTGTTACCCGCTACGATTTATCTGCCTGCAGTGAGATGGGGCTCGTTGAGGTGGATTTATCAAAAATCAAGCTAAGAGACGAGGAAGGAACACGGCTGACTACCGATCAAAGGGTCCAGTTGAATGAACTGCTGGTGAAGAGGGCTGACCGGTTTGCTAAAGAAGGTCCACCAACTGACTATGCAGTGCACCGCATAAAAGTCGACCCTCATCAAGAACCGATTGCCACACCACCGTATCGAATGTCACAAGGTAAGAAGGAACTTCTAGAACAGGAACTACAGAAGCTTCTAAATGCCGATATAATAGAAGAATGCGAATCGCCGTGGGCTGCGAGTGTGGTACTCGTGACTAAGAAGGATGGAGGTATTCGGCTTTGTGTCGACTACAGGAAGTTAAATGCCGTGACAGAACCTGACCGATACCCGCTCCCGCGGATTGAAGACGTCCTTCACGCTGCAAAGAACACAAGCTACATGACGACCTGTGACCTCCGGTCTGGCTACTTTCAGCTGGAAATGGAATCCGACGACCGTGACAAAACTGCGTTCGTAACTCCTCTCGGCACCTTTAGATTCAAGCGGATGCCAATGGGTTTACGAAATTCTGCTGCGACCTTCCAGAGGCTCATGGATAGGTTCAAGTCTGGCAAGGAACTGGCAAACGTCAGCCTGCTGACGTACCTTGATGACATAATTATTCTGTCCGAATCATTTCCTAAACACCTGGAAGACCTAAACGCGGTATTTGATAGATTGCAGATGTACAACCTGCGAATCAACCGCGAAAAAAGTTATTTTGCCCGAGAGTCAGTGAAGTTCCTGGGCCATGTGATCGTCCCAGGTGGGATAAAAGCGGACCCCGATAAGACAGCTGCCATATCTGCCATGGCACCACCGAAAAACGTCAAACACGTCAAGACCTTTTCGCAAACGTCCAGCTGGTTCCGGCGCTTTATACCTAACTACGCCGATGTTGCCAGACCGCTGACGGATCTTCTCAAAAAGGATAGCACCTGGACGTGGACCTCGAAGCAACAAGACGCCTTCAACTGCATCAAGCACCTACTGGTGTCCGCTCCAATATTACGACAGGCAGACGATTCCAAGCCGTTTACCCTGAGGACAGACAGCAGTGGATATTGCCTCGGAGCAGTGTTAATGCAGGGGGAGGGTCCCGAAGAACGACCTGTCGAATATGCAAGTCGAATGTTGAATAGTGCGGAGCGAAATTACAATACGACGGAGAGAGAAGCACTGGCGGTAGTATGGGCCGTTACAAAATTTCGCGGTTACATTGAAGGATCAGAGGTTGTGATAAAGAGTGATCACCAACCTCTGCGATGGCTTATGACCGTGAAATCGCCAAGTGGCCGCTTGGCGAGGTGGGCCCTAACACTCCAGGAATATAACCTCCGTATCGAGTATACTCCCGGTAAATCAAACGCCATAGCTGATACACTTTCACGACCACCCTGCACCGACGAAGCTGACTGTGATCTTTGTTTCGTTGAAGTTGACGTACCATCAAGAAGCTCCGCGAATTTTCGCGAGAACCAACTCAAGGACCCCGAAGTACGCAAGATCATCGAGGATCTTGAGGCAACCGACGATCCGTTCAGGGGGAGATGTTGGTCTGATCGAGGGTTCGTGATATCAGACGGCGTATTACATAGATATGGACCAGAAGAGTGCGAGGAAGATACCGCATGCCACGTAATACCTGAACACGAACGAGAAAGGATCTTAGTAGATTATCACGATGCACCGACAGCCGGACATCTAGGGGTGGAGCGCACACTAGACCGGATAAAATCGAAGTACTACTGGCCTGGAATGAGACAGAGTGTGATAACGTACTTAAAGAAGTGCATTGAATGCCAAAGGTATAAAGCAGACAATAGGAAACCTGCCGGATTACTGCAGACGCCTGCTACCAACCGTCGATTCGAAGTCGTTGCCGTGGATTTATTTGGCCCACTACCAGAGACGAGTGATAAAAACAAATGGATTCTCATCGTAGAAGACACCTGTTCTCGTTGGGTTGAGTTATTTGCCCTACAAAATGCTACCAGCGCAGACTGTGCTAAAACTCTAATCACAGAAGTGTTCTTGAGATATGGAGTTCCAAGACGTGTTGTGAGTGACAATGGAGTTCAATTCATCAGCGAAATAATGCAGCAGGTGTGCCATTCATTTGGAATTTCCCAATCCCCTTCTACTGTGTATTATCCCCAAGCCAATCCGGTTGAAAGGAAGAACCGCGACCTGAAGCCGCAGCTCGCCATACTAGTTGGAAGAGATCACAATACTTGGGATGTCCACTTACCGGCAATACGCTTTGCAATGAACTCTGCAGTGACCAGCAGTACTGGATACTCACCAGCATACCTAACGTTTGTTCGGGAAATTCGCGCACCAGCGGATGTAGTCGCAGACATGCGAACCATTGTGGAAAGTGACAATGTAGTGACTACCCTTACGCCTTATCTTCGGCGCATCTCCAACGTACTATTGGAAGCGCGAGAAGTGCACGAAAAAGCTCAGGCAAGACAGAAACGCTTTGCCGATGAAGGTCGACGCCCTGCTCCGGACTACTCAACCGGTGATCTCGTTCTTTTGAAAACCCAGGGTAGTAACGATACGTCTGTAGGTCAGACCACTAAGTTCATACCAAGGCGAGATGGACCGTATCGTATTAGGGAAGCTGCGAGCTCTTCGACCTACGTCTTAGAGAGTGCGATTAGTGGGGAGATTTTAGGAAGGTACCACGTTTCCCAATTGACCCCATTTGTAGGACAAGTGCAACTACCGGTTAACGAAAAACGTAGGCGCGGTAGACCAAAAAGGATATGCTGACCCAGACGCGAGACGCTAAGTCTAGGTCAGAGGGGGAGTTTGTAGCGCGAGCTTAATTTTTGGGTTGTTTTTGAACGCGCCTAAATACGAGGACGATCGGTTTTCTTCGCACACCTCCGCCGGCGCGCGAATGGAGAGAGAGAGAGGAGAGATAGCAACTGACCCGCGACGCGTGAGATACTCGATCCCGTGATTGTTATTGTTTATTTGATATTTTACTGCATTGTGTACTAAATTTGTGTCAGAACTTTTACTATTATACCCTTTTCGTTGCGTGAGAACCTGTGTTTCAAGTGATTTACCCGAACCCTGAGAAATATACACAAATAGAACATTATACTAGTATAATCGTCTTATTTTACTAATTTAATAATATATATTTTTGATATCTTGTTTCTATTGCAGTCATACATGTTAATTACCTATATTGTGTATAACAAAAAGTTTTCTTTAATTTTGTTTGTAAGTAATTAAAGCTGTTTAGACTAAATTACCTCCAACCTTGACAATTTGTGCTTCATTTTTGATACATACACATTACTCATGTTACCTATATTTGTAGTAGGACGACCCCATAAGACGGTAAAAAAATAGAAACGAGAGCATAACTGTGAACTATGACTTACTCACCACGATAGCTTAAATGACAGACCATGTTCCGGCACTAGAGACGGATGGTCGCGGCTTCGAATCCCGCATGGTACATTATTTTCCATTCGTTGTAATTTTGTAAGCTCATTAGCTTAGTAGGTATTCTGCCTGAACACAACCTCCCCATTATGGGGGGTTTACCATAATCCCCACGCTTGGCAGGTGTTTTGGAATCGCAGTGTGAGATGAGTTCCTCAGAAAGTGCTGCTGCCCACCTTCTGGTATACATATATTAAACTATTGATAGTAATGAAGGGATATTGTATACAATTACGGGATATTGTGATTAGCTGCTGATATTCATTAGGTACGTTCGCGGGGCATTGTTTGTGTACGCCTAATGCACGAACATCGACAGCTATCGGCAAACAGAATAGCGTACAGAGGCAATAAACAGTTGAACAAGAGCCGTGGCGTGAGAGCTTGATGCTTGAAATAGTCGTCGTAATGTGCATATGTGTTTATTTTTTGGTTAGTAATGCTGTCATTGAGGCACTTACCATCCGTCAGGGGATATCTAGACCAGCTTTTTTAAGTTCTACATGCTAATGCCAATGTTAATGCCTTATGTATTGATAGCATCGACAGCTTCAATACGAAAAGCATTTTTTTTAATCAGCACTAATATTATAAATGCGAAAGTAACTCTGTCTGTCTGCATGTTACGCTTTCACGCCAAAACTACGGGACCGATTTGAATGCAATTTGGTATGGAAATAGTTTGAGACCCGAGACTTTTGTCTTAGGATAGTTTTTATCTAACTGTGCAAAAAGAGGTTAATGATTTTGCGCGATAACCGACATGCGCGCGGGCGGAGCTGCGCCTGGAAAGCTAGTTTCAATATATTTTTATTTTTTTTATGATATCTATTGGTTGATTTGACGCTGCCCTGTCATTTTTATAAAATTCAAATTTTATTTTAAGCAGTCAAAAACAAGGCGACCAATTGTTTGCAACCAATCTATTAGCTTCATTATAAAAAGAGGTTGTCAAAATAAGGTTGTTTTAAATGTTTGTGTGTAACAGTTTCACTTCGAGCTTCTATTTTACCAGCATCATCAACATGCCTCTTTAGAATTGTCATTGTAAATTATAATTTTTTAATTAGATTTTTTTATAACTGATATTTATTGTATGTTCTATGCTGATAGACTAACCTGTGACCACTGTCTGACCTAATGGTTAGTGATAATGTGGTTGAAAATATTGTCCAGCCTATACTAGAATTACTGGCTCTCAAGAACAGCTGCTGAAACACGCCTAGGTGATTGGCGACTGATCTTCTAATTGAGGGTGCTAGCTAGCCAGGCGGGCATTCACAAAATGCCTTACTACCGTGCTATAACGACTACCATCCTAAGACAACTACCGAGACTGAAGGCACAACGTGCCCTACGAAGCCCGGAAGCGGTAAGTAGTATTGTGCGCTGAGTATACTGCAATAACTTGCATCCAAGTCATGACTGCAGCACGCCTTGCATTACTTATTTGATATGTTTAGAACGACTAAGGAAGCTTCACTACGCACTAGCGCTTCAAAAAGTACGAATTATGGACTTATTACTAGAGTATTATAATATAGATATCCACACAAGAACGTTAGCGAACGTAGGAGTAGTTAGTAATTACGACAAAAGTCAATCGTTTTTTTAACTTTTTGCTCTTTTGCGGCTGTTAACTTATATTAAATATATAAGCATAGATCAATTATAAAAATCTACCTATTCTTAATTTAAATCCCAAATCCTTTCATTTAGTGAATCTGTCACAATGACTATACTGAACAGAAAAAACAAGGCATAAAAACTAAACATGATAAAAACTAAACGTATAATTTTGTAATACAGCATCTTTTACAGTAGTAGGTACTACGAAGTGGTTCTATTAAAATTAAATTTATTTCGGTTAATTAAAAATCACATTACATGCATTTCTGTTTGGATAATACAATATCAATGACCACAAATCCACAATAAGCTACTACTACTAATACCAATATTATGTTCAATGCTGCCAGCTGGTAGTTGGCAAGAGCATTTGGACTACCTGTAGGCCTGCAATGGCCTTTGGGTTGCAAATCAGTGTAGTAGGTGTAATGTTGTATATATTTTGTTATGTTTTGTTATTAAATGCCACTGGTTATAAAAATAATGTTTACGAAATTATTTATAAATCATTATACATTTCTTCCTACCTCTTCGTGGATATTTTTAAAGGCATGATAATATATTTTTATGTTATGTTTACGTTTCAAATAATCGAGAGAACCGACAAACCAAACATGAAAAAAAGTGTGAAATAATTTTAAGTATTTAGAGCAACTAACACAAATCAAGTGACACATAATATATGTCATTGTTTTGAACTTATTAAACCTAAATTGGCTTCGGCTACTTAGAAACTAAACATATTTAAAAGAAAGGTACCGGCTTCAACAAGTTGTTGGATGTCGTTTTCGATTTTTTTTATATACAGGGCGCCCCACGGTGATGCCACATGTAGGGAGTGTACCTTGAATATTGTATATGGAATATTTTTCTGAAAGAAGACATTATTTGAATTTTAAAAACAATTTGAACTGCATTCATAGATTTTTAAATAAATACATGGTTGAACCGGGAATCGGACCCGTTACACGAGAAAAAAAAATTACCCTGTAGTTTTATCATACCGATCGAAAGATTTCATCATAAGGATTATTTTTTGCTAAATAAAATAGTGTCACAAATAAAAGGAAGACCATGAATTTTAACATTTGATGTTATATTTTGAATTATTTCTTTATAATCAGCCAGCCGCATTGCGATGGACGAGATAATTAACGCGTCTCTCGGCTCAGGATACGGCTCGATTTGTTGCATACAACCTACTAATAACGAATCTCTTTATCATTTTATCATGCACTTAAATTTTAATAGGCAAATGATTTTCAAGTGGGTACATTTATTAGTAATAGGTACTGATGATAATGTCAGCTGTTGTATGTCCTTAAGGCAATGTCAGCTTTTCATTGTTCTGAACAAAATTTCAAATCAAATGTAAAAATTCTAGGTTTTCCTTTTATTTCTTACACGATGTTATTGAGCAAATATATTACTTATGGTAAAATCTTTCGTTCGCTATGATAAAACTACAGGGTATTTTTTTTTCTCGTGTAACGGGTTCGATTCCCGGTTCAACCATGTAATTATTTAAGAATCTATGAATGCAGTTTAAATTGTTTTTAAAATTCAAATAATGTCTTCTTTCAGTAAAATGTTCCATCTACAATATTCAAGGTACTTTCCCTCAATGTGGCATCGCCGTAGGACACCCTGTATAACTATTTTGATTCAAAAAACTGACCTCACATTATCATTTTCCGGCATCCACAACTTATTTCATACTTCCAGTCTTGGAAATAGGTTCCGTTCCTTTAAATATTAAAAAATAATTATTCATTTCACTCGCCTAAATAATGGTCACATGGACAAGAAGAGTCGTCCAGGTATACAAATACATTTTTAATGTCATTGGCTAGAGCTTAAAAACTACTCGACATATTTTAATCAAATAATTGGGAATTATACCTTGGAGGAAAATAATTACAAAAATCAGTTAATAATTGGCGAAGTAACCGCGTAACAAACATAAATAAATAATAATAACAAATATTTCTATAAAATAAAATAATTACATTATAATAATTAGGCGGAATTGACACTAGATATATTTTTGTATTTTTTAAGTGTTTTATTAAAATATTAATTTGATTTTTTCTTAAAATATTTGAAAAATATTTGTTATTATTAAATATGGATTTCCGCAAAGTAACGCCTGAATCTATTCATCAGTACTAATATTATAAATGCGAAAGTAACTCTGTCTGTCTGTCTGTCTGTCTGTCTGTCTGTCTGTCTGTCTGTCTGTTACGCTTTCACGCCAAAACTACTGGACCGATTTGAATGAAATTTGGTATGGAGATAGTTTGAGACCCGGGAAAAAACATAGGATAGTTTTTATCTGACTGCGCAAAAAGAGGTTAATGTATTCGCGCGATAACCGACATACGCGCGGGCGGAGCCGCGCCCAGAAAGCTAGTTACAAATAAATATACAGTCGAATTGAAAACCTTCGCATTTTTGGTAGTCCGTTAAAACAAATAAAAATGTAATAAATACGCGGCAAAAGTGTTCACATAGTTGAACAAATGTGAAAGTTCTTCTCGCAAATGTAGGGAAAAAGAAAAGAAAAACTGTTGAGATTACTTTTGTACAGCATGTTGACATAGCAAGCTTTTATCACCCTTTTTAGGGGAGAAATCCCTGACATGTATTTAAATAGGCAAACAATACAGCCGTGAGAACAAATACGAGTAGAAATGAAATGCGGTAAAAAGTTGTATGCTTCTTGGAAACCACGAAGGTTTTGCTAGTGTCAGATTTATGTTTAGCAAACTATGTTTAGTGTAGCCAATGGTTACAAGGGGCTAAGCCGTTCTTGGTGCCGTTTTATGGGGGAGTCATTTGTTAATCGGTGAATGTCTTCCGGCTGATGATGATATGTTTAAATAAATAATTGGATATATATGATATAAACATACGCACAAAATATATATCGTTATTAAATATTGTTTAAGTTTGTTTAAGTCTTTCAAATAATTTCATTAGGTTCCAGTGGATTATTAATATATCTAAACGAGGACGTATTATTGTAATTCTGATACATATTGGAATGTCTAAAAAGCCTGGCCTCGCATTACAAAAATGATTTTCGCCAAACATCGACAGCAAATCTCGTCGAACAAACAAGTAACCAGAGCCGAGAAGATGACACGCCATATTTTAAGTATCAGAGAAAAGTCGACACGAAAGCGACACCTGGCGAAGGAGACAGGTGCTCTACACCCTGAGCCTCCCTGTATTGATATTACGGTCGGCGCATTAACCATTTCACACCTAGTGTTAGCTCTCACATGAGGCATATTTATAAAAGGGGTAATACATGTTGAAGCAAAATAAACATCTCAATATCCCAATTTATAACTTTCTCCAGAGCTCTTCCTACAGATCTGTAAGCTAACTGGACATTAATGAGCAAGGTGAGTCCGTGGCAGAGCCGAAGCTAGGACTGGAATAAAGTTTTATCTTGATTGTAAGTCGATATTCAAAGCTTCGTTGTATCTGTAAGGAGCGTGCCGGACTAAGGAGCGCAGTAAAGGGGCATTGTCGCAGTCAGACCGCAATAATGAGAGAGCTCCTCCATTACGGGTAAGAGCTTATATTTCAACGATGCGGTCAGTGGAGAAGATTGCCACCTGTAATTGTGTCCGGTTCGTCTGCATTCCCCTAACGAGTATGTAGATTCTAAGCTTTTACTGCTTGAGACTACCAATATATTCTATTTGCCTTGATGTTTTAATTTAAGTTAAATAGTGAGTATACGAGCCTGCAATCTATCACAGCATTACGTCAAGGAGGACTTACAAGCGCTGGCTATTTCCTCATTTTCCAACTTTGTTCCGGAACTGAGTGGAATAAAACTTTTCAGAGGGATGCGTCGTTTGCTTACAACACTGAATCAACCGACGACGGCTTCAGTTTATAGTACTTTAATTAATATTTATTCTCGTTACCAAACTTCTTGAGCCTTTTCAGTGTCTACGACCTGTATTATTTTATAGCTCAATTTAAATTAAATAATTTTAAAAGATTTTTTGAAAATCGTTTTCGTCAACGTTGTATATTTACTAATTGAACCGATTTGGAACATGCAGTCAGTCTACAGATTTTAAACTGCTTTAATTAGTAATATATGTAGATAGAGTAAATGTAGTCGGTGTCTTACAAGATATCATCTGCCATGATATTTTTTTCCTAATTTCAGGATATTGTCAGACACAAAGGTGGAATATAAGCCGAAGATAGATGTTATTAACTTAGCGTCTACAAGCTATTCGGGATTTCCCTGTAAAGCCCTCCTCAATAGGTGGCGTCGGATAATAAGCTTCAAGATGGGCTATTACGAAGCTGCGAGAAATTCGTATCGTATCCAGTCTAGCCGGTGCGATTATTGTTCAATTTTATAACGGAACATATCGCTTCTCACAATTGATATTGATTAGAAATAGTCGGTCCAACTGACTGCGAATTGTGAATTTTTTTTATTTGTTACAAAGGATATGGCCTGTAGCGTTGACAATACCTCTTTCAATTTGCTGTACATTATTGGGATCGGCTTAAGATTACCAGATTATTTTTTAATATTTTAACAAGATTTAAATACTTTTCAGTTGTTATACACATTAGTTTAATGGTTTCAGGATTTGCGACGAGTAAATAAATGTCTTGTTCTGGTTCCGGCCGGTCTCAGCTCTTAAGTGGGTTACGTCTAAATCAACATTTCCTTTTTCCTTAACTCGACGTACTTAATGGTGCTTTGTTATTTCAAGCTGTTCGACCACTCCATTTGTCATGCACTTAAGGATCAAATCGTAAAAAAACTTCGCTACCTACATGTTGATATATCTTCATATAACATGTAAGTATGCAGCTAACAATAAAAAAAACATTACCCATATCAATAAAGTTTAAACATTAAGCGGTCCAATTATGGGATCTCACGAACAAAGCTATTTTAGCTATACTCCTCATAAATGAGTTGGCTGAGATTGTTATAATGCCGCCAAATTTAATTGAATAAGGCTCGCTTACATTTTACGACACGGCGACGAGGCGACGACGGGCCAAAGCCACGGCGTTAATCTCGCGCTAAAATCAATTGCCAAAAATTGTATTTACCCAGACGGCGTTTTCATGATTCAGTATCTTGTGAGACAGGGTTAAGTTATCTTTTCCCGTGACCCGAGCGACCGGAAGGAGAAATCATATCAAAGTAAATTATTTCCTCGTTTACCGTCATCTACAAAAGTGCACATCTCTCTCGGCTCGTTTGTGGCGGGGAATGTGTTTTACAAGCTTGTGGGAAGGTTTATTTTGGCCCGTCTGGAAACTCGGGGAACCGTAGAGTTTTTATTGAGAATTTATAGAGCAGCGTTTAAGAGCGTCACCGGGCCTGCCGCAGCCACCTCCACCTACGACGACGCTAGCGATGAAGATATCTCTCTGCCCCTTTATTGCTTGCTTCAAATTAATGTTTCAACCTCGTAGGAGATTTCATACTTTGTGGCAACGTTTAACACGTACATATTACGTAAATATTTCATATGAGTAGATAATAATGGCCTTTATAACTTACTGAACATGGTATACATTGTTATTTCTCTGCAAATAAGGACGAAAATAACATATTACGTAGAGTGGTATAATATCATTAAAAAGGCTAGGAGAGTCTATGTAGTTATTAATAAAGTACGTGAGCATTATTATGGAGTGAGTTGGTCGGTCGGTCAGAGGGGGTACTTTGTCAATGTTTTGTTCAGTTCGCCGCATACGGTGGAAGAAGGACAGGGGCGGTGGGCGGCGGGCGTGCGGTGCGTGTAATTTTCAGATTAGTTTGTTCAGTAACTGAGCTGCTGTCGGCTCGCCGCAAATATGTGGCCAATATAACGAAATCATGCCAATAGAGAATACCTTGTTAATCGTTGCGTAGTTCACACTTAGTTTGAATATTGCAGTCTGATACTGTGTTTATTACTGGTAGGTTAGTCTGCCTGTACTGTTCGAACTTTTTATTTCTATTTATATTGCGTTTGACCACAATTGTACGTTATGGTAAGTGATAATGTGGTCGAAGACGACAAACAGGCTTACCCTGAAATGAGAACTGGCTCTTAAGGATAGCTACTAAGTTAAACGGAAGGCTTGGTGATAAGTTTTCTATTAATAGATTATATTGGTAGATTGATATATTTCTTGGTACGTATGGTAAACAAGTTTGAAACTAATTGAAAAATTAATCTTTAGTACCTAGTTCAATTCAGTGTGGCTGCAGATGTCGCTCCGTCACCTTAAGACGGTTCACCAATAGAAAACAAAAGGATAAATTTAAACTTAAACTATGACTTAACTATAACTATGACTCATCACGACAGCTCAATTGACAGAACATGTCCCTTCTCTAGGGACGGATGGACGAAGGTTCGAATACGACTCGTGATTCAAATTGTTCCGTTCATTGTAATGTGAATTTAACTGAATACTTTCATATACTATGTAAAAACAAAATAAAATAATGACCGATAAGAAAGTAATAAAAAGAGAACAGACGTTTTCTATGAGTTTAACAGGACTTCAATATTCAATAAGAAATTGATAATCGTTATTGAAAATAAAGGAGAGCCATCCAGATGTTTATTATCAGTTCTTGCAATAAATAAAGTAGTATTATATTGTTAAGCGGACGATCTCGAAGCTCTATAAATCATTTTTATTGTGCTGTCGAAGGTTCCCCGTAATGGCGAGCTTGGAGGTTAAATTGGGTCGGCATACAATCTAAATAGGTGATGCATACACTTTCTAATATCATGGATCTTCAGTTAAATAAATTAGTTTAATATCCACTGTCTGGGGTGACACTTGTAATGATGGTGGAGATTACTAAGTTATAATAAGAGTTATTACCAATTTTCATGAAAAAAATTACAGTTAAATAACTTAAAACTTATTATGTTTTTCATTAAAACTATACATATTGATAGGTGAAGAAACAAGCACGGGAAAGTTTTATTTGTAATAATGTACTTGGCCGTTGTTGACATATTTATACAAAACCTTAGAACTATGGTTTTAGTGAATACAGATATTTTAAAAGAATACCTTTTGTCGATTTTAAGTGGTCTATGATATGATTCTCAACATTATTTATCATTAAGTTTTCAATTTAGTGCGATTTTTATTAAGCATCTCATCACACCACAGATGTATTCTTATTAAGTGCAAACTTACCTCTGTGTCGTGTAGTCCTAAATTTCAACTATTGTATCGCGATTTTATATAGTTAGGTTTTTTTATGTAATTGTGATGGAGCAAGCACGAGGTCTACCTGAAGTTAAGTGGATCAAACTCTGCCTCTCAAACCTAACAGAAGCATTTCGTCACAAGTGACGAATTGCACTGCACCCGCCACACCCTGAGACATTGAGTTGTCAGTGTCAGTCAGTCAATCAAGTCTTATGTGTCTAGAATTTTCAAATCAAAATGCCCTCCCATCATACGGTGAAACTCAAGCCGCGAAACGCACCGCAGTCCATAGCTATAACCGCTCGGCCATCGTTGCATAATTGCTTTGGTCTAACTGTTCATGATCGTCGTATTCGCAACATAGAATATCATTATAACAATGCTTATATTATCTTATTGAACACTTATTAACATGATCCCTTAAGTTACACCGAAGAAGGGTCAAAAATATGTAAATTACGTTTACCCATAACACGTGTATTCCATTCAATATGTATTAAAATACGTCTTAACTTTATCAAAATTTATATGACACCAAAGCAGGACCTACCCTCATCAATAAAGTAATTAAATATTCAAACCCGTTTAGAAACCTCAAAGAAATTGGAACAGAAATATTTTTCAGAATATTTGTATCCTTATTTCACCCCTTATGGGACTTGATGAACTTTGATTTTTAAAATATGGATTTCAAATTTAACAGTAACTTATCATTGTTTTAAAGTAATGGTTCTCCGAGTTTTATCTAAACAATAAAATAGAAGGTTCAACAAACAATTTCATTAAAAATAGTGCACATTGCACGCAAGAATGTACATTTTGTCCTGTGTCTAACGGAAGCAATGAAAGCTTTGACATTACTTCCGGTAGTTGCGCGAGCCTATACGCCTCATTGATTCTTTCTTCGACGAGCATGGGCATGGACATTGTAAATGTACCTATGGATGTGAATTGATGCGGCACAACATAGGTACAATGTGTGAAACGATGCATTGTTCAACGTTATGACACATTTTTACAATAATTGTTTTACTCATACCTTTATAACAAATTATTCAGATTTATATTCTCTAACATATTCTCAATGTCTTATAGGGGTGAACCGAACCAGTTGAAAAGCTTGCCATTAAGCTTCTTACTTAATTTTTCTATTGATTCTTCGTTTTTAAGAGGTTCCGAACATTTGTAGAAAAAACGGTACTCTTATAAGTTTAATCGCGTGTGTGTTTATTCGCCTGCCACAGGGCATTATTTTCTAATGTACTGGACCGAAAACGTTAAGATTCTTACAAGAACGTATAACCTAAATAAAATAATTCTTAAGCGCTGATTTTGGGAATCGAATCAGCATATTATAAAAATGTTGCTATAGTGCAATAAGAGATTAATTAAATTAAATTAGTAAAATGAAATTAGTGTAATAAGAGATTTATTAAAAATGTATGTTAGTCTTAGGGCCCGTTTCCGAATGTCCTGAAAGTTTCGGGTTGCTAACCAACACATAAAATAACTGAATGATAAAAATGACAGTTAATATGCAGCGCGTTTCAAGCTTTAACCGATGGATAGGCTAAATCGATGACGGTGAAACGCAAAGATAGTGTTTTGTTTAATAAATATGTTCAGGGTAGTATAACCGGAACTTACTCGAATTTAGGTTATCGAGATTATTACACATAGCAATAAAATAACTTTAAACACGTCACGGGGTGACCATGGTCTTGCCTTTTACACATTGCTTTTAATTTCTTGTTGTGTTTACAAAAAACTAAGCTAAAATAATTATTTTAGCCTGGTATTATGTGTTCAATTCGATGACTTAAGTGCGCAAAAGTGTATTCCGAGCAATAAGAGTTTTGTTATATAGTGTTTGCCATTGTGCAGGATGCATTTATGAAACAGCAGGTGAAGAAGAGCAAGAACACGTAAATTTTAATATATTTCTATTACATACACTGAATATAGAATGGTTAATAATCTTTTAATCATACATAGCTGAACTCGAAGATATATACGTTCATCCTATCAATGTCACCAAGGAGTGCAGAGTGATTTTTTTTATTCAACTGACTTTGGTATGCCTACTTAGTTAATATACTGAACTATTGGCGTATTCATGGTGAGTTAGCCATATATTGACAATTAATCATATATCAATATAGGTACACGCTGATGCTGACACGTAGCTACTCAAAGCCGATTAAATTGGTCACATTTTATCGCAAATATTCACATAATATTTCACTTATCGAGAAGACGGCATGGGGTCCAATAATCTTGCCGGTATAAAACGAGACATAAAGGAGGTTATTTGGTTTCACCGGCAATAACGCCGTGTTCCGTGGACAATGAAACTGCACTTGGCGTCTGATACACTCCCATATTTATAAGACAGGACGGAAATCGACGGATATTTTTAAAGTACCTCTCCGTCAGGAACTAATCTTATGGAGGTGCATTATTAATCTATATTGCTAGTATATATTATAAGGCGAAAGTTTACTAATATAAACCAGTTTTACGAAGATGCATAATTTATTTAGAGTAACGTGAAGATATTAAGCAAATTATCTGCTTCCTATCCTACATACTAACGTAATATTATAATGTTATTTTAAAACAAATAGCCAAGAACTTGACCGCAGGTGAAGCTGGTGGAAAGAAATAACACTGACGACGGCAGAACATGCTTGCTGAGTAGATATCCATTCACCATGAAATTAAAGACTTTGTTTTGAATCAGTTTTGAGTGAATGTGTGTCTATGATTGTTAGAAACTCGAAGCGCATATTTTTTTATTTCACATTCCGCATTTTACTCAGTAAAAATACTGATTTTGTAAACGTTAGGTACTTGTCATAGTTATTTTGTTCTTCTTAAGTACTTGTCGTACTTTTTTTAATAGAAATTATTTTTTATTGCTACTAATGCTACCATTATAGGCAAGTGACATAATTAAAACAGTAAAGTATTCACGCAACTGAAAAAAATGTTTTTTTATGGAACCAGGTCTAATACTGAATAAATAAAGTGGATTTCAGACAATGCGATCCCAAGTGTTCAGTCTTGTATAATACAGACGATAAATCATTTGATGTTTTTCATTGAAGTCAGTTTCGTTTATTTTCGAAATTGATTTAGCGAAAACATTTACATTTTTAAAATTTGTATTCAGAGTTGTACCCAGAAAAGCAAAGAGTAATTAATTTACTATATCCTCATAATGCACCCAGCAATTGGTTTAATGTAACTACTTGATCGCCCCGTGGGGTGCCGGGTTAGAATTGCACCTCCCCATATAATCCCATGGGTGTCGTAAGAGTTGACTAAGGGAAAAATACTGGAAGGTGGGCAGCAGCACTTCCTAAAGAACTGCCAACTTACACTGGGGATTATGGCCAATACCCCCTTAATAGGAGAGGCTGCGTTCAGCAGTGGATGATCCGGCAGTTACAGTACAGTAACTACTAGATAGTAGTTAAATATGGTTAAATATGTCAAAAGCTGATGCTTGAACAACTTTTGACATATTTAACAATTTTCTAAAAGGAGGTTTTCGATTCTAATGTAAGTTTTTTTATATGTTTGTTACAAGATTACTCCTCCAATTATTAGTTGCATTAGATATATTTTTGTTGGGTATACTACCTCCAAATTATTCCTATTTCATCCAGATTGGTCAAGTAGATTTTAAGTTACAGTTAAATTACTGAACAAGTATTTGCATGGATGATGTTATGGTTTTGTCGATGGTACAAGTGAACAGTATTTTAGGCAAGTGACAATGATCTTGTAAACAGTATGCATCAGTAAAAGGAGAGTAGACAAAATTTAAAATGGAGAGTGATTCCACCTCAGAAAATATAAACTCTTTTGCAAAATAACGGGCACTTTAGATTTTTTTCTCTACTTCAATGAAGAAGAACAAGAAATAGGTTTTGTTAATTTGACGATGTCTTGGCATGTTTTTTGAAGCATCCTGGCATGATTCTTTACGTTCCAAATTTAAAATTTGAAATTATTAAAAGAAAAATAATGATTATTGTGGATTATTCTAAAATTGCTTTACTAATGGCGCGAATTGCTGATACGATTTTTAACTGATTACGATATTTTAAAACTTTTTGGATATTTTCTGCAAATTAAACAATTTAATCTTTCTTTTCACATTAAATACCACTTTTTGATATGAGTGATAAAGCGATAAGGGCCGGTAAAATTATAGCCCTACTTGAAGAAGGTTGTTCGCAAACTTACGTGTCTCAACGGCTAAATGTGAGTCGTTCAACTGTCCAGAGGTCTTAGCAACGGTATCAAGAGACTGGTTCGGTCAAAAGAAGACCCGGTTCGGGAAGAAAACGATGCACAGAACCAAGAGATGACCGTTTTTTGGTCAGTCAGGCGATGCGTAATCGTAAGGCGTCAAGTGTGGACCTGAAGAAGAGCCTTGAAGAAGTAATAGGAGTAGAAGTTAGCTTGTGGACGGTCAGGAGGAGGCTTTTGGCTGCCAATATTAATAGTTACCGCCCAGCTCGGGGCCCTAAATTACTCCGTGAGCACCGTGTTGCTCGACTTCAGTTTGCTCGGAACTGTGCTTCATGGACTCTGGAGGACTGGAATAAAGTATTGTTTTCTGATGAAGCTAGAATCTCTTTGTGTAGGGAGGACCGACGCCGGCGAGTGCTGCGAAGACCACGAGAACGCTATGCGGAAGTGTGTTTCAAAGAAATCACTCCTTATGGCGGAGTCTCCGTTATGTTTTGGGCAGCAATCAATTCGACGGAGCGTACGGAGTTAGTTTTCATAGAAAATGGAACATTAAATGCACACCGGTACATAATGGAAGTCCTAATTCCATATGCACAACCCACATTGACTGCACTTGGGGAAGATTCCATTTTTATGGACGATAATGCTCGCCCGCACCGTTCTGGCGACGTGGAAGCGTACATGCAAGAAGTTGGGATCCGTCGTTTAGATTGGCCAGCTCGAAGTCCTGACCTCAATCCAATTGAGCATGTGTGGGATGTTCTAAAGAGACGGGTAAGATCAGTGCAACCTGCTCCACAAAACATCAGGGAGCTAAAAAGAGTCATTGCAGAAGAGTGGGAACGTATTCCTCAAAACGTTATTAAAACATCGTGGAAAGCATGCCCAGAAGGATTCAAGCTGTGATTTAGGCAAGAGGAGGTCACACTCGTTATTAGGTTTTTACATTTGTAACTTTATTTAATTAAAAATTTAAAAAAAACTTGTCTTTTTTGCCGACCACTTCTTATTGTTTGGGCGTGTACATCGATTTTAAAGAATCCATCGTTTTTTTTTCTTTTAACTGCTCGAATTCACTTCACGCGCATTCATTTACACGATTATAAGTATACAGACTACGTAAAAGAAAAAAAAATCATTTAATTAACTAAAATCGGCCTTAGAACTTAAATTTCCTTAGGTGCCCGTTTTTATTTTCAAAAGAGTGTATATGAATAACTTGTGGAAGTTGGCTCTGATAAAGTGATATCAGTGCCGTGCTTAGTACTTATAGCTGTCTAAAAACCGAAAGAACACGGGGGTCGTGATAGATTGGTGATGCCTAAAATTACAAGCGTAGACAATGGATTAAATAAGCTTCACGCTAATGAAATCACGGAAATTATTGTACATACATTCCCTGCAGTAATATTGCAATTTAATATGATCAAATTATCTTGTCTTAGGTTTTCGCGATTGTTGCACATAGTAATTAAACAACTTTAAACCGTTTAAAGTTGTTTAATTACTATGATCAAATTAATAAATAAATATCATATACCTACATAATGAGCATATTACAGTCTCCAAACAAAACCTCATCAAGCAGTACAATTACAAAAACGGTTATGGTTGGATAAAATAAACTATAACAGTATTTTTGTTGAAGCAATTCAAATAACTGCACGCACGGTTACGCTTATCGAGGGGATTACGGGAACATATGAACCTACGTGGAATGAACGTGGAACGAGGTCCATTCTGCAGGAGCCTACGTCCAATGAAGGCGCATGGTTTTTTATGGTATAGGATGGTGAAACTAGCATGTAATGTTAAGTTATTCTTACAGCTCATAACAAGCTCATATTGTATAAGATAAGTGAATATACTGCTCCAATCTAACGTTTGAAATGTTATGTACTTGTGTTGACGCTGATTTCTCTTTTTATCGATTTCAAATTGGAGGAGGTTCTACATTTGACTGTATGTTTTTTTTGTACACTTGTGTGAGATTACTCTGCCGATTCTGAATAGATTTTTTTATTATTATTTCTTTGTCTATTAAGAGTATATCTTTAAGTTGGTCTCATTTAAGTTTCATCAAAATCGGTTAAGTTTTTAAGTTACACTCAAATAATTGAAAAAAGTATTTGCAAATATGCCTAAATTTCGATGACATGCTAAAAATTGCAAGTCTTGTCGATGGTGACCAGTATTGTGAGCGATTAAAAATATATTATATATAAAATAAAATATATTATATAATATTTTGTAAGCAATACTCATAAGGTAAAAGCACCAGTGTTGAACTACGTCAATCGAAATTATTATTTAATTTTTCGATAGTAAAATACATTAGCAGACAAAGTTTTGAGAAAAAGCGCATATAAAATCACTCAAGCAGCACCTATCTGGCACCAAATGTAATGTACATTTGCGAGTGTGATAGCCAATATTAATAAGCTCTGGCCAAAAAAAATAATTTAAAGATGCAATAATAGACACCTATTAATGTACTCGTGTTCATAACTGGTATATACCTACAACATGAAAAATTTAATTTAAATAATTTATATTACGTTAATATTTATCAATTAAATTGCCAACAGACGTTGCTTCTTATCTTAAGATTTTTGTTTATGTTTCTGGCATTAACCGCACATCTTTTGATCAAATCGCCACAAATTTTAAACAAAATAGTCGATTGTCATGACAATACGAAGTTTGACAGATGAATACATGAAATTAATGATTTAGAGTTGCCAATAATAAAATAATGTAGGAGATGCTTAATTCCTCAAGTTTTGTATACATTGTTTAACACAGGAGACAAGTTTATTACTGGTACAACTACCTCATGTATCTATATACTAAAAACAGGTGATTATTTTTAATAAAAAATGCAACCGACGTACCTTTCAGTGTGAGATACGATCCCGTAATTTATAAAAAATATCTTCTTTCGGAACTTAGCAATAGTGAACGCTCCTGATAAAATAGCTATAATATATAATATATATAGCTGAGTAAATGGGCAATGGCTTTCTTGTCCAGATGTTTGACTCACGAGGTATTCCATCGCCACCATTTACCGTCAGATTAAGCTTAACTTTTTTGCCATCTTATAAAAACATTATACGGGTTGAGCAAGGCTTTTGTTAAATCAGATTACAAAGCTTTTAAGTTGAAGCTACCGTATCATCACACCATGCTAGACGAGAAATTTTAAAAATAGCCTGAAATTTTCTCGAGTCTTAATAAGCAATCCTAGATGTACTCGTGGAGTAGCGGCAGACTTACAAAGTTAAGCGGGTGCGGTAAGCCGCCCACTGCCGCCGCCCGCCGCCCGAGATGGCTAGTAACCGTTATTTCGTCTGCGGACTTACCAATTGCAACTGAGCCGACTTTAGGTGCAATTAGTAGCCCTCATGACTTGTCTTAGACCTCGTTAAACTGCACGAAATGCTTTTGGTTTTAAGTTTTGCTGTTATAATTCCATTGTCCGTTTTATTTTGCTGGATATTTATTACATAGGTATTATTATTTTGAAGCAATGATGGCCGAGCGGGAATAGCTATGGACTGCCATGCCTCAGGTCCATAGTTTAATCCCCACCGCCGGCTTGAGCTTCACTGCATAGTGGAAGGGCATTTTGCGAGTGCTCGCCTGGCTAGCAAGTAGAAGCTCAAGTAGAAAATTTGTCACCAAGCACCTAACAGTGTGTTCCTATAGCAGTCCTTGAGAGCCAGAAAAAATACAGACGTTGACTTACATCTCTTTACATATTTATACGTAGGTTTTTTACCAAATATTGTATTTATTTCAAAGACGTATATGGAAATATATGATCTTAGTTATCAAGTTACTATTTCAAAATTGAGTCACAGCTGCATGCGGGCCTCTATTGTCAATCGTCACTACTGAATCGAACGAAGTTATCGAATGAGGAGCGTTCCTGTACATTTAACAGCATGCATGACACCGTGAGAGACGTAGGCCTATTCACGACATCACGTCCTTGCAATACGTGCACAATAGTCATTGAAAGGTGAATTCGCTCAATCTAGGCCGCACTGCGCTGGGTAATGATTGTGCGGAGGCTTATTGTGTGAGCATCATAGTGAAGCGGGACACCTTTATTTTCTAGCTCTATAAAGTCGCTTAGATATTGTGTCACGGTACATTTCAGTAGGTACTCAGTGAATATATTTGTTACTAGCTTTGCGGGTGCAGCTCCGCCCGCGCGTATGTCGGTTATCGCGCAAAAAACATTAACCTCTTTTTGCGCAGTTGGATAAAAACTATCCTATGTTTTTTTCCCGGGTCTCAAACTATTTCTATACCAAATTTCATTCAAATCGGTCCAGTCGTTTTGGCGTGAAAGCGTAACAGACAGACAGACAGACAGACAGACAGAGTTACTTTCGCATTTATAATATTAGTACTGATGTTGATAGAGATATCACGAAAGAATAAGGAACGATTTTTCTAAATGGTGTATTGTAGTAATGTAGTTTTTTCGACAGCAAGCAAAAATATATATACGGCTCAACATACTATTTTACAAATTTATAAAGCTAACTCTTTATCTGTAATATAGATAGGAAAGTAAGTGTTTTTGAAGATTAAGTATTTCATGTAGTTTCGAAGAAATAAGCCACTTTGATACACATTCTAGGTACTCGTAGTAAGGAATTTTGTTTCGCCACACCTAAATGTACTTTAAACGTTTTTGTTTGGAATAGAAGTACATTTAATTTCTACTACCTTCTTGGTGCTAACATTTTAAACGCAAAGGATCACCAGTAGTGTAGCGGAACAATAATTATTATTTCAGTTGAGTAATAGGTTTTTTTTATGTTATTGTGACGGAACAAGCTTGAGGCTCACCTGATGTTAAGCGGTTACCTCTGCCTATAACAGATGCATTTCGTCACAAGTGACGAATTGCACTGCGCCCGTCACCTACAGACATAGTTGTTAAGTCTCATGTGCCTGTAATTTCACAGGATCTCAAGGACTGCTGCCGGAACACACCGATAGGTGCTTGGCGACAGATTTTCAACTTGAGGGTGGTCGTTAGCCAGACCCCCCGACGGTTCCCGCCTTGTCGTGGCGGTGGGGCTTAGTAGCCGTGGCTTCGTCACCCACGGTGAAGCTAAGAGGAACCAGGGGCCGTGTCGGCTTGGGCAGTCGGCCGGCCCCAGAGGCGCCGCTCCACTGGGCTTTGCCTCTAAGTCCAGTATGGAGCGGCAAAGGGTAGGCTGCGGTCCTGTATGGGCAGCACCGCATCTGAGGCGGGCTGTGGTTTTGTGTGAGCGACACCACAGCTGACGGTGAGGGGCCACGGCGGGAGAGGAGTGCCGGTATTACGGTGCGCCGCTCTCCCTACCTTCCGTGGCCACGGTGGGGCTGCCACCGTGGATGGCGGACGCGCAGGGGAAGAGGAGTGTCGGTATAGCGAGGCGCCGTTCTCCCTATCCTTGCCGAAGTAGCAGGCGACGGGGCTACTTATCTGACCCGTCGCAGGGGGACCTCGGGCGTCAGAAGCGGGGTTGTCTGACGCTCATTTGCAGGCTTGGTCCCCGGGTGGTAACGACGTGCCATGTGTTCAGTAGGGTCCGGAAACGGACAACCGTGGCGGGTTCGTAGTTGAGAGCTAAAGCGTCCCTGCGGCCCGCCTAGAAGCGGTAGAGTTGGAACACCGTGTGTTATTTAGTCGGTAGCTGCTGTGGGAGTAGTTGGTGTCGAGCCCGACACATCCCGGCCACCTTCCCCGAGGTGGACGTAAATGCATTTTTCACACGTAAATAAAAAAATAAAAAAAAATGGTCGCTAGCCAGACGGGCATTCGCAAAAAGCCCTTCCACCATGCGGTGAAGCTTAAGCCCGCGGCGGGATTCGAACCTTGGACCTGCTGCGTGGCAGTCCATAGCCAATGCCACTGAGCCATCACTGCTTCAAAATCCTGATGATGTCCTGATTTTTTCGCCTGATCTTCTTATTCTAATGGCTGAAGTTACTTTACTTCACCAACTTTCCTTTACAATGTGGTACCTAGACTACTTTTTTTTTTACTACAAACAAATATGTATCAAAAATAAACGGTTACGCAATGGTATGAAAAGAAACTGCGGAAATTATTTTTTTAAGTAGACACGGATTTAAAATAAATCTTTTATTTATGATCGAGCGAAGCCGCGAACAGAAGCTAGTTATAATCTCATTTAAATAATACAACCTTTATGAGTACATTCATATCTTGTGAAATACTTCTATTTTTAAATTTAAATCGTAATTCAAAACAGGAAAAGTTTGATTGGTATCTAATATCGACGGTTTCCAAACACAAGAAGTCACGGAGTTCCAGAACTCATTAAAAAGTAAACATGAAATGTCGCAAAACCAATCAAAATGCGAATACGGATGTATCTACGTCTGGGAGTACGTATAACTTAGTACAGTCGAACGCAACACTAACTGGGATTATGATATGAGCTAAATTCACAGTCGAAATCACTCAAAGGCGTACTAAACTTATGATTTCTACCGCCACTATGTTCAGCAAAATGATGAAAGAAGAGTCAAAAGATAAGTCTCCATTACTTTTTCTAATAGCATTTAGTTATTAGAAAGTTAGAAATTAAAAAGACTATGTAATGTAATTAATGGTACTAAAGAAATAGGACGACGTTCTCAATTCTCTCAAGTTTCTCTTTTTTCTATATATATATATTTTGCCTGATATTTATGTCAGTGATGAAGAAATTCAGATGATTCTTGGATATATGTATAGGAATCCGGTCAGTTGTGACATAGAAGTTTAAGGGATAGTATAGGGGTTTAATATGATAACTAACGAAACGCTGAAACAACAAACAATGTCTTTCCCAAGAACACCGAATGATAGATTGATGATTACTATGGTAGATGTTTTGCAGCAAGAATAAACAATAATATTACTATTTATTTATATTATCTTCCAGCTTATTAAATTCTCCTATACCCACTTACCCCAGCTAGCAGCTTTGAATGTCTGTGTACCGTCCTTAAATAGACATAAAGAAGCTCATAAAATAAGCGAGAAACGCACAAAGGGCATAAACACACAGATATCATCTAGTAGTTTCGAATGCACTTTTATGGTCAGTAAAGTGTATACTAAAGCTCCACCTAAGTGTTCAGCGAGTGAAAATAAAAACGGGGCCGCGATTGTGTACGAGTCGTACATAGCCCCTCGAAGCCTCTAGAGCCTACTGTTTCATTACTAGATGACTGGACAGATGGATGGAAAGCTGGAATATCCCTTTGTTAAAGCCATTTTCCTACTAACGAACTCTTTTAGTGGATTTTGGACTTTACATAGCTGAAAACATAACTCATTTTCAGTTTTAGATTAAAAGAGAACTTTTTAATTTATCTGCTTTCAGACTGTGCATTGTGTAATGTGATTGATTTAGTAGTTATCTTCAAACGCAAAACAGTATTTCTGATGCATTTTGTAGTCAAAAGCTGTTGTGAATGCTTAGGTACATATAAATCTATCTGCGTAGGTACATAATGTATTCATAATTTTATAGATCTGCCAATTTCAAATAAAAAAAATTTAACACATATTTAAAGTCACCTAACATTTTATCCTGCTTTGTTTTTATTACTTACTTGATAACGCGGCAAACTTCGTACCCCGTGAGATCGATAATATTGGTCGCATCGTGCACGGTTTGAATTTCGTTTGGTTGTTAATTGAATTAATATCTTTAATTTATATGCAGTTAACATTCAATGCAAACCTTTCTGATAAACTATGATTTTCGTTTTGTTTTCCAACTTGTAATTAAATAAAGATGAAGGATTATATATAGATATGTCACTTTGACAGCTGTCACACTCAAGACCTATTCATTATAAGGTAATTTTTAAATAATTTCTAGTGTAAATATGAAATAGAACCTGAAAAAGCGAAATCAATTTTCACTTTAACAGCTGTGATACCTAAAACCTATTCGTAGGTAAATTTTAAGACATAAGTAGTTTAAGTTTAAAATCAAAACTTATAAATGCAACATCTACTCTCACTTAATTTATATTAATTAATATTCCGAAGAATAAATGTAAACACAACTAATACTAGTGGCTCTCGGAGCTGCAAACCTTGCGACTCTGCCCTTGCATAGCTTACAATTAAATAAAAGTTCACTGCACACGCTAATGGGCGAACGGATCACAAAATCCAAAAATCATAGTTATATTCCAAAAACTGATGCAAATAATTTGATGTGACTTAGGAAATTTGCGTTTCTTCATTAATGATAGGTAGTTAAAATCCAAGTTTAATCTGCTCCAAGAATTCTGAAAAGAGACAACTTATAATATTTATTTGTTTCCCTATTTTTATTTATGGGTAATAATTAGATTATTGCTCACTGTATTAAGTACCCTCACACTTTGAAGAGAATAAAGTACTGGGCAAATGCTATATGGGTATGGGCTGGTGAAGGGTGTAGTAGGTATAGCCAAAAATATTGGTTATTGGTTTACGTCTTCTATAGTATGGGTCAAAAAAACCATTAGGTGTACCTATTCCTAAAGCTGATGAAATTGCCTAGTGATTTGATATGACAGGAAATCAGCGTTTTTTTTTTCATTGTTTTCCACCCCGGCCCACTTTAAATTTATCGGATGAATAAGTAGTTCTGAAGAATTTTTTTTTTATGATATTGGTAACAAAATAGTTGTGATACATTTTTAAATTGTATGATATGACGGATATACAATTTTGTGAAAGTTTTTAAACCATAAATCCCCTTCATATATAAAAAATTCCATAATATACATAAGAGTGTAAAATAGTCGACTTTCACATCTGATTGCAATCCATGCAATAACGCTTGAAAATTCATGTTTATAGAAACGTGAACCAAATATGAAATATTCGATAGATAAAAAAAATCATTTTTCAATCTAAAATTTTTGCCAATTTATTTTGAATCTGTCTATATTGTTATTTCTAATACTTTATGATATTGATTCTGTATACTTGGCTTGGACATATTAGGAGTCCAACGTTGTTTTTTTGTAATTGATACAATATAAAAACCCCATACTTACCACATATTGAACACTTGGATCGCTTTTTCGTTCTTCTTTGGACATTTCGTACGTCTGTCTCATCTTTAGCCTATCTCTGTATATCCAGTTCAGTAGTTCGATCATGAAGTAATAATACGCAGTAGTACGATGGACAAACACATTTATGAATTTCTATAATATAGAAAACAATATTTGGTACCTCATGTTATAATCACATAACTACGTTTGTTAGTGAAGCTACGTGCTCGTAATCCTTGATTTGAGGTTATATTTCAATTTTAATATGCAAACAATTTTTCGTTTCATTTTGTAATACTGTATTATTTTCTTACCAAGATATGTAAAAATATATATTTGTGTTCCCTTTTTAACTGTTTTTTTTGTTGAGGTAAACCTCTATTTATGTCTCTTTAAATTTTAGTAACTTCAGTCGCGGCCGTATTTAGTTAAACATAACTGAAAATAATATAATAATTGCCGATGTCACAATCGTGAGTAAGTGACAATTATGCAGATTGCATGATTCTAATTTATTATGTAATGATAAGTGTTAATAATATATTAACACTTATCATTACATAAAGTGTTAAAAGCCAGAACTGGCTTTTAAAACTGAAAAAGATGAAATAACTTGTGGCAGTCGTGCCATGAAACTGTGAGCTCAGAGTATTAGATGATTTAAAATTTAAACTCAAAGTTGAGTTTAAATTTTCATGGTGGGCATAGTGCCGACTTTAACAATGAATTTAATAATTTTCAGTGTTAGAAGGCGGTTCTGTTTTGTTTTTAATGTCTATTTTTACCCGATATTATAATAAATTATAAATTACGTGCATGTTTCTAAAGAATTTAAATCTAAGTCTTAATATTTTTATATTTATTGATAATGACACATAACGGTCAAATTTGTGAATTTACTTCTGGTTATTCATTTTTAAATATAGAATTTGCCTTGTAAAATTAAATTACTTTTTACTTTTTTGATACTTAATTATTCATGTGACAATGTCACCTGTACGAATAGATAAAATCTCAATAAATATATATAACCATATTCTAATAACTGATATATAATTGATGGTTTACTTTAATTTCTTAAAGACACTAAAAATTAAACTGTAAAATCAGTTTAACATATATTTTTTTATATTTATATATTGTTTTAATATTCTTTCTTTCAAAACCATGCCGAGATGTACATCTCTGAAAAAGTTTATTTTTAATAAATCGTAGTTTTAAATTCACATAGGTAGACAGCATCACAAAATAAATGGATAATGACGGCAATGATAAATTGACCGCAATGTAAACATAATTAACCAAACTTATTGAGGAATCAAAATTCATGACGTTCACAGTTATTGGAAATCTGTCCCGTTTGTGTCTAAGCCGATCACATTTGCTGTGTTTTAGCCACAGGTACGGTAAATCTTTGTGAGAATTAATGAACCGTGAGAATTCAGTCTTTACCGTAATTAACGTGTTCCGTATCGAAATTCAAAGATACTACTTATTATTTTAACTGTATGAAGATAATTGATGTACGTTAATAGTTTTCTATAAAATATTTGCGGATATTGGAAAACATATTATTTAAGTGTAAGTATATTAATTACAGAATTATTATTTTTAATTTTAGTTATCAGTCTGCGCTGGGTGTTAGTTATTTTTATAAAATTTAGTATCAATAATCCATTTTGGTCATACGCTAAAAGAAAATAATAACACTTTTTGTATCATAATTGTTTTCTTGTTTTCAAAATATTTTTTTTCAAATAATATCTTGCTAAAACTTCTTTTTATAGTATTTTCGTCCACGGGCTTTTAAATCAATCAAACATACTTATTCATAAACCCCGAGACTTTACAAGATGGCTTTTATATTTGTTTATTTTACATATCATTTGAAGTATGCAAATAAATATGTAAATGGATGAAAGGCATCGCGGAGGTAAAATTTGCGAAATCCCTTCCTTTGAAGATTAATATTACCGATACTGACTACGGCGAATCCCAAAACTCTTTCATTTAACATATATAATTTATATTTTGTGGGGACCGTACTATTCAATTAATAGGTAAAACGAAATTAAAATATACGCTTACAGTTAATAAGTTAGAGTCTAACTTATTAATGCCCATATTTAACTTTTATAAATGATTTGTAATAAATTTCACGTAAAATGAAATAGCTACTTATATAATTATACTATTTCTATTTAAATAAGTAACTTAGCTTAATATAAAATAATGTATTTTACTTAAGAAAATTAAACTGTAAGTTGCGTGAAATTATTTCCAATTGCATATATTAAGTTTTCCATAAAATAATAGAAAAAAATAACATTGGAGGAGGAGGAAATTGCTGTAGTAAAGTTGGTTCTAACTCGTAAAAGTATTTTATTACATTAATTTCCTGCGTTAATAAATTGAAGGTGTTTATCGGTTGGTTCTCGTACCCGTAGATCCACGACTTCTCTGAAGAAATTGCTTTTTAATCGAATGAAATGTTACTTACCCTCAAGGCAGGAGGCGCGAGGGATGTCGGAAGGTCGGCCGCTGCAAGAGCACTACTTTGCAGCTCAACCTCGCGATTTGAACTAAACCTTCTACCGCGAAAACTTCCCTCGAGCGCGTCATCACTCACCCCATTCCTGAAACATCCAATCACAGCAGAGTTTCCGAACGAAACAGTCCGGATTTTCCCGAAAGCATCCGAGCAGTAGGGGTGGCGATTGGATCTTTTAATCTAGAACGTAAATGCATACAAAAAGAAAAAGAACGTACCACCCTGCAAGAGATGCTAGAGCGAGTCGCGCAACAGGTAAACAATTTTCAACTTGGTGGCTAGCAAAATATATGGCAAAACCAGGATTTATTGTAGGCTGGTGTCGCAGTAATGGATGTATTTTTCTTGTGTCATATGGATCTCAGTTCTTACCAAGAAATCTATCACATGATGATGACCCCTATTATATTTATATGGAAAATAAAAAAACGTATATGGTTGTTATAGCTTATAGTCGAGTTTAATTGAGCGGTGTCATGACTTTCATTGAAAAAATAAAGATGATTTCAGAGAATTAAAAATGTTACAAATTTCCTAATCTACAATTCTAATTATTTGGGTAAAGTGAGAGTGAGGTTCAATTAAATTGTAATTTATTCCAGAATTAGGTTTGGGGTTCTCTTGATAGAAATTATTTTTACTGGCACGTTTGGGCACGCGTTGTGAAGATTGTACTGGTGAGTTTTTATGTTGCAAAAATTTAGAATGTTTTCTTAAAGTGAACTTGTTTTATAAACATTTTGTTGACACAATAAAGTTTCGGACGATTCGAATTAATATAATATTTTGAGTTAAATTAATATTTTTTTATTTAAATATGGTTTTCGGCAACCAGTAATCACTATTAGCCGATTTTAACCAAAACTACAGAAAAGTAACCCTGTATATCCCCGAAATAAAAAGACGAGAAGAAGCAAACAGATTGAACTGTTTTTATTTTCCTTGTAATAAGGGGTGAACCTATAGCCCTCTACCAAAACAACTTCACTTGGATCTACTACGGACAAAGAAGACTAATTATTACAAATTTATAACCAATTTAAAAATAATATTACAGATTTGCTGCTAATGATTAATTGTGTGGGTATGCTAACGTCATACCAAGCCGCTTTTTTCTGGTAGTTTAACACGGATCCGTGTCGACCATCACCTTTAATGCTTTGTTATTTACCTGTGGTGGCTGGGCTTCCTCGTGGTTCATGCTTCAAGATGAAGTTTCCACTACGAAAACGTTCAAACCAATAATGCAGGTGGCGTTTGGTATGGATTATTACTCTGATTTTCGGTGTATCTATCTTCACTTTGTCTAAAGTCTGTAAAAACAATTGAAAGTCCAACATCAAAATTCAGTCTTTTTTTAAATTTTGATTTATTGTAGGAAGAGATGGGGGTTGACGTTCTAGCCCGGCACCCCACGGTCAAGCTTTATTATGCAAAAAAATCCGTAATATATATTATTTCCTCTGTAAAAAGCAATTTGAACCGTGTTATCCCAAATAAATATCTACCCAAATCCGAATCTAAAGTCAACTAAATTGAATTTCAATTAGATTCCTTAATGGGCTGTGTTACGTGTAGGCCATTACTTGTTTAATTCTTGACCACACGGTAATCTAAGTATCTAAGGCTGTAAACTAAATCTTGGGTTTGTCTCACATATCCCCGTAAGCCGGATTTGCCGGGATCGGTGCTATTTGAATGTTCCCGAACGACCAAGAATTAGTATGCGTGCTTCATTCGCTCGCCGCGCTCCCAATGGACCAAAAGTGGTTATTCTGAACGCAAGAAGTTAGTGGCATAGAAACTGTATCGATTTAGGTTTTATAATTAGTTAAAACTTAATACGAGTAAGTGTGTTATTTAATTTTATGTTGTACAAAATAATGAATGTGAGATAAAAGAGTCACCTACCCAACGCCAACCAAATAATCAGCATTGTTTTTCTATGTGACAATGTGGCTAGCCTCTTGGACCCCTAACCATACACAGTTTCTCCTTATCTTTACCTTTCTCCTGGTAGAAAATATAGATCAACAAATCATAATTTTAACAATTTTACCTTTCATTTGGTTTGTATTTTATACTTTATAGTTTAAATCAAAGCTCTTTTTGTTATAACTATCTCGTATTATATTTATTATTTTAATAACTGTTTTCTGCGTGAGTACAACCAATTATGAGAAAGCTACCAACTTTTAAATGAATGTTCTACTTTATAGTATGAAACTTAGCTCCATGTGCGTAGTATAATTTAAACTTACGATACACAATTTTGAAGCAGTGATGGCTCCGTGGCTTTGGCTGGACTGCCACGCAGCAGGTCCATGATTTGAATCCCGCCGCGTGCTTGAGCTTCACCGTATGGTGGAAGGGCATTTTGCGAATGCCCGCATGGCTAGAGACCACACTCAAGTAGAATGTCTATCGCCAAGCACCTAAACGGTGAATTCTGGCAGCTGTCCTTGAGAGCCAGTTATTCTAGGTTAAGCCTGTTAACACCTTCGACCACATCATCACGTACCTTCAGGTGAGATTGTGGTCAAAGGCTTACCTATCAGTGATAAAAAAAAACAGTAACTGAGACTTTCTACTGGTTTATCATTATCATCTATCCAAATTGCTAATGAAGAACTATATATCAGCACGAAATCTGAATCAATTAAAGCTAAGCACTTATGTATCTACATATAACTGTATGTATGTAAGTATTTGATAAACGATTGCTATCAATTGTTATTTAGTTAAACATTTTAAGATTTTCCTGGCTCAGAATACCGCTCCGTCGGGTCCAATTTGTAAGCGGGATCTTGGGATACGTTCATTTTGTGTATTACAGAACTAGTACGGAATCATTTCGGAGCCGTCTGAATTATGTAAATTATACGGATTAAAGTACATATTTGTGCAAATAAATGTGGTCTGGAATTAGTTAAATATATTTACAATATTGAAAGGTAAATGTTGTAACTTAGATATATGTTTATTTATTAATGTTATTTTTAAAAGAGTTTAATTGTTTTTTTTATTTCTAACTAGCTAGCTTTTAACTGTAAAGTAGTGTACTTTTGTTAAATGATCATAACACAACAGTGTTACTACGTTATTTAAAAATTGTCTTTATATTTTATGTTATATGTATACTGTAAATTATAAATAACATCATTATTCACTATAATACCATTCTCATATAGTGCAGTTGATATTATGAGGCCAAGAAATAATTCTGGTCAATTCGATCTAGATAATAAAACTAAACTAAAACTTTCGCAATATCTACGTAGTTATATACAAGTAGCGACAATTGCGTAAAAGTTGTTCAGGAGGATGACGAGTTACTTTCATGATATCAGTATATTTTTTAAACATTGTAGTTGTAAAGATATTTAGAGTAAGTTCAGTTAATAAATTTACCTGCACAATGCTTATACAGACACCAAGCACGAAATGCAATGCAGCTGGCATAAAGTTCTAAAGTGCCCTCTTACGTATCTTGATGTTGTTTCTCTTATCAGGGCCCTGCGAGCATTGTTTCCATTAGAACTTTGTCCAGTTATATGCCTTAAGGTACGGTTTTGTATAGAGATATAACAGTCAAATGTGTAGCTGATAGCAGTGTACTTTCTAATTCAAATGGAGTTGACCATGTTTGTTCTACCAGATTCTAATACTCTATGTATTATTGTAATAATTGACACATTACTAATGAGGCACTCTTATTTAGGAGTATAATCAAAAAATCTTACCACAAATATTAGACTACTGTTATTTTGAATATTGAGAAGACATGAATGAGAAATCATGGTACTATTTCGGATGGAAATAGCTAACATCCAGCAAGACTTGAACCCATGATCCCAGAATACAGTCTTGATGCAATTTCAATTATGCTATGGAAGCGGGTGCTGGCCATTCGATTTTTTCCATGCTTACGAATGCATGTCTTTGACGTTATCTATCTAAATAGTAGAAGACTATTTATCTAGGCTGGTATGTTGATAAGCGATACATACTGAACACCAAATCATGAAGGCAATTTTTAATATGACTAAAACGATCTAATACGCTTTTTTTCATTGCTAAAATATCACAGTTAGCGTAATTTTTTTACAATATCCTACCATGAGTTAGTTTTTGTGGTGATTTAAAAATAACTTCTGTTACTAAAGACATAATACATGCTTATTTATTTGTGGGGAAAGTAAGTGATGATGTGGTCAAAGATGTTGCTCAAGCTAAACTTATTACTGTTCTACTTCTCAAGGGTAGCTGCCGAAACATTAGATGCGTTAGTTGCTTGATAGATTTTCTACTTGAGGGTGGTAGCTAGACAGGTGGTTATTCGCAAAATGCCCTGTCACGACTGCCATCCTAAGACAACTTAGTATGTCAGTTGTTATATGTTAGTTACCATGGTGATAGATCAACCGAGATATATCAACCGAGACCGATGGTATAACGTGGCCTCCGAAGCACGAAAGCGCTCAGTAGTAACTCATCCAAGTCATGATCGCAGCGGACATTGCTTCACTGAGCTGAACGGCAAAGCAATATAATATTTTGAATCAGTAAACAAATATACTAATACAAATATATTTGGAATTACTTAGAAATGGCTAATCTTAAACTAAATTGAATAACAACGAGGTACAAAAATGTAATTTGAAAAAGTGTCCTCATTAAATCACTCGATCGCGCCTCTGCGAGGTAAGGCGGCTTCACGGCAGCCTGCAGGGCTAGAAGGCAATTTAAAAATTTGCCCCGGGCGGTACGGGCGTGGCGCCTACTCGTAGTAAAGTTGTCAATATTATGTGGGCGCGAAATGCAGGGCAGCCGCGTAGCAGTGCTACGAACTCTACGAGACCTACGCAAGCAATACGATTACTCAACATGCTATCATATGAAGTTCTAATGTATAAACCTGGCAGTACAATGTAGAATACTTCAATATTAAAATTTGTAATTGACCTTCATAAGAGCGTCGTAGACGCCTAAATTGAATAAATGATTTTGAGTTTGAATTTGAATTTGAAACTATACATTTCTTATAATGATTTACTGTGCTGTACCAGCTTGATTGTCCACTGCTTAACATAGCCTCCCCATTTAAGGGGGGTTTGCCATAATACCCACGCTTGGCAGGCGTCTTAGGGATCGCAGTGTAAGGTCGCAGTTCCTCAGAAGGCGCTGCTGCCCACTTTCCGGTATTTTACCTTTAGTTGCCTCTTACTACAGCCACAGGAAAAGATGGATGGGTGACATTCTAGCCCGGTACTCCATGGGCTATGAATAATTATGATGTACAAATATCTACCGTAATACATAATGACTATGTATATTGCATACAGTTCCACGTATAGGTACATCAATAGGAATCAAATGTTGGTTCATAGATTCTAATCTTAAGTTATAGGCATATTGTCACTTAAAATGTTCGTGATTGACCATGTACTAATGTAATGTCGTAAACAAGAATTTACTGTTACGGGTTGTGAGAGTGTACATTTCAAAATTTGTTTGGATTTTAATATACTAACCAACTTCAAACATAAAATAACCATTATTAGGGATTACTGAAGATCTCACTCAAATTTATATGGGATATATGACTCACACCATTTTTCGAATATAAAAAATACATCAAAATCGGTACACTCTGTAAAGAGTTATGCAGTAACACACAAAATACAGTCAAATTGAGAACCTACTCCTTTTTTAGAGTCGGTTAAAAACTGAAACTAAAAACTATACAATCTGTAAGAACCATTTTTTCAATAAACAAAAATGCAATGCTATATTGGATCATACGAACAATAAAACTCCACAGAAAGTAAAAGACAAAATGGAAAACAGTTTCATATCCGCAGAAATAAAGAGAGCACTTTTTGTTCGTGTATGTCTAAACATGACGTGGTCTGTATGACTTCCTGTTGGCCGTCAGGGGGCGCGAAGTTGACTTGATTGGGAACCCTATTCCATATTTATTATGCACCTGTTTTGTGATGTTCATTGACGCGGATGTCCCGGCAACTCCAGGTTATTAGGTGAGTTTCAAACTCGCCTTATTGCTAACATAAGCACAGTAGTGACTTTTAGCTGTTGGATCAGCGTTAGAAATATTTTAATGAATGTTTATGGAACTATAGTGCTTCGATGCACTTGTGGTTATTTGCCTGAAGCGAGCAAGTTTATTTTCTCTGTAAAACACAGTATTGCATATGAGTATCTTATTATTTTCTTACCCTTATCTCACGTATCTGGTATGGTTTGAACCCATACCATATTAACATGTTTACTTTGACAATATAGGCATAAAAACATATTACATAATAAGGGTTATTGGTATAGTAAAGTTGATTTTTTTTAATCCTATATAAAAACCTGAATTGGACGTTTTTTATTAATATTATATTAATTTTTCCATATACCATATACTCGGCGGCAAGAAGCGCGTGGCTGACGAATTCTCGATTGCTGGGAGTGCCTACGTTTCGTAGGTACGAGTCGCTATGGTATATACGAAGCTAGTGTGAGGAACTATTGCAACGAGACACAATGAATAAGCGTGTGAGAGTAATAGAAAACCTTGATACTTATATATTCAAATATTTTAGGTATTAATTATTATAGGTAAATTTTTTTTTACGTGTAACTAAAAATGCCCATAAGAGGATGTTTCGTGAGAACATGTAAAAAGTTAAGCTTCAGTTTAATGGTAGTCAACTTCCTTACGCCGCCACCATCCTTTGAATGCACACTGCTACTGCTGTTGGTACACTGCTACGTTTTGTTTACTGAGTACAACGCCTATTGAAGAGGTAAGTGGGTCAGATCTAGCCCTGCCATCGTCCCTGATAACAATCTGTGACCGTCATCTGTTTTACGAGTAACTAGTGAACATAGAAAGCGATGAGGTTCGAATGCCATTTTGTCGCAACTTCGCATTGTTGTTTAATGCTTTTCCCAGTACGCGTGTTGTCAATCTGATAGTATTATCTATCACAAATGTTATGGTGGTTTATACATATAAGGTTTGAAAAAGTTTTGAAGTTATTACAAGGAGAGTCTTTAGATTTACCGTTGAACGTTGCTACATAGTCTATAATTCTCTTTAGAGATACTTGGTGTAAAAAGCAGAGTGTTATTTATTACAAAATTAACGAGTCTAGTTTCCGTCAGGGAAATTACGTGTTCATAAAAAGTTTTGTACGAAATTGAAGTTTTTGTTCCAAAATCTAGATAAGGTGGTCTGATTAAGGCGATCCACACCCACTTGAAAAACCCAAACTATATAGTGAAACCGATATTCTAATAAATAATGTATTGCTGAGGTGTAACTAAGGCTTGTACATAAATATGACCTAATACTGCTATTCAAATACTATATCAATTCTTATTTATATATAAGTATTACATTTTTTATGAAAACTTTAAAATTTTAAGGTTAGCGTAGTAAATATTTTGCTTGTAATTTGAGGTAGAAACCTATTTGCAAGCAAATGGCACGACTTGAAGACATTGCGGTTTCTGTGCCTTGTTGGAACCTATAGTAACGTCTTCTTTATATTACGGGAGCATTTTATGCAGATTTTAAATAAAATAACACTATATTACCCACATGTGTTTTCCATATTATATTGATATAAACTGGTTAAGATTTGAAAGAAACAAGTTGTTAAGGACAGCTGTTGGAAAACATTTAATAAACATAAACAGGTTAAATTAGTGGCGGCAAAGTTAGTTTACTTTTAATTTTACATGTAATAATAATCTGAGGAAGCTAATAGTAGGCCACTTATAGAAGAAACAGTTTTGTTATACTATTAAATGCTCAATATTCTGCCTTCTTGCCTCCGTCATATTACTTATGAAAATATTAAACAGCTGTAACATGGTATTCATACATAAAGTACTGCAAGCTTAAACAATATATAAGGTTTTAGCATATTCAATGCAACAAACTTGAGGACTAGTCTGAGAAAACATGCATAGAAATACACAAAGTATCATCGTCAATCACAACAAAAAAAATGGGAGACAAATAGTGGACAGATATTTCATTCTCGGTTTTTAATAAAAAATAACAGTGAAGTATCTTACGTCTGAAGAGTATAAAGTTGCTATAAATAAACTAGCAGTCGTAGCGCTAACTAGTAAACGCAATTGCACATGATTAATATTATGGTAAAATTAACAACTAGTGTTTAGGGCAAGTGCAGTGAGTGTTTACAACGCACCTCGACTCAGCCTTAACTGATATAGAGGTAAGTTCACACTGTGTAGGCTTTTTCAGATTCTTACATAAATTTGCGAATCCAGCTGAAGTCAAAGACAATATTTTCATAAGTTTCTCCAAAATTAATTCAAACCTTGTTTAGATGAGTTTCAAACTAGTTTTGTTGAATAACATAAGCACTGTAGACTGACAGCTAAAAAAACTGTTGAATCAGCGTTCGAGATATTTTAATAAATGTTTCTGGAATTATAGTACTTCTTGTGACTATTTGACTGAAGTGAATAAGTTTATTTAATCTGTAAAATGCAGGATCGCATACAATTATCTTATCATTTTCTTACCCTCATCTCACGTATCTGGTGTGGGTTCAAATAACATGTTTGCTATAGCGATACAGGCACAAAAATATATTAGAATAATATTCAATTTTGGTAGATATCTCACAGAAGTGAGCTACGAACACCCATGAAACATTGTTACCACAATTGATTGTCAATTGTCACACTATTCTAGAATAGTGTGCACATGGCTGTAAATACATTATTATCCGGACGGCTGCCCGCAAATAAATTGTGCAGGGGATCCTTCGATAATGTTCAAATCTTCATTACATCGACACGTATGCGTTTGATGCATATGTTGGTTTTATTCCAATAATGTACAATGAGATTGTTGTGTAATAACGGTTTGCGGTTTAAACCATTTTTTTATTATTGCTGATAAGTTAGCCTTTGACCACTATTTCACCTGATGGTAACTAACGATGCGGTCGAAGATGATTTATTTTCTTTGTAAAATATAGGATTATATACAAGTATCTAATCATTTTCTTACCCTTATCTCACGTATTTGGTGGGAAAATAATTTAAAATTCACTTACAAAGAAATACATATTTTTTTCTTATACGTGGTAAACCTACATGTTTTTCTTTAAATTTTCGTGAACTAAACTAGATCTACTCGTGACCACGGTCAATGCAACTTGATCAAACGTCGAGGTTAGTCAAAATATTTTTATTCTGATAGAGAATAGATCCGTTAACGATTTAGAAATATGAACATACATTTTCTTCATTAAACAATGATGTGTGAAGTAAGATTGATGGTAGTAAATTGTCTACTGTGCGATTGTTATCGTTAATGTATAATAGTCCCGTTACCCGTGGGGTGTCTGGCTAGAATTGCACCTCCCCATATAATCCCGTGGGTGACGTAAGAGGCGATATTAAATAACTAAGGGAAATATACTAGAACGTGGGCAACAATGCCTTCTAAAGAACTGCCAACTTACACTGCGATCCCCAAGACGCTTGCCAAGCATGGGGATTATGGCAAATAACTCATTAATAGGGGAGGCTGTGTTCAGCAGTGGACGATCCGGCTGTTACAGTACAGTACGTATTCAGAGCTGCAAACATTTCATTGACGAGATTATAATTATATGAAAAGTGCAGCTAAGTTCTTCGAATTAAACTATCAATAATGATAATAATAATTAAATATCAATAATAATATAATCATCAATAATAACAATTCATTTTTATTACTTTTATTCTGGCATTTTATCACTACCTGACCTGCTTGTAAGTGGAGAGATTAGCTCGTAGATAATATAACTATACTATAGTCTAGTATGGGAAGTAGCTCTGATACAAAGCTGGCAGAACACAAATAAAGGTGCTTGGCGACAGTCAAATAAATTAAAGGGCAGTTCATTACGTAACTTTTCTAAATGTTAATTTCGAAACATGCTTCATCTGTTACAACTCCTGTTGATATAACCTGGTCTCCCTCGAAAGCTTTTATGCAAAAAATATTACTGACTATTCTGAGCTTTAGATTCTGTAGAGAATCCGTTTTGTCACATCTCAATATACAGCAACTAAACAAATAGGCGGCTTCACAGCAAAATACTTTAAGAAACTCGGCCAGAATAGTTTTCATAGCTAAGTATTTTATTTTAAACTAAATATCTACGATAATTAATGGAAAGTACCTGTATTTTCAGACTCTTCAAATAATGGTAACGACTAACATACTAGTTTCCCATATGTACGGTGCGCCCTCTAATGGCCGTATGAAACAATTTTGCATCCTGTTTACGACACGACAGGATGTGCAGTTTGAACTAATTATTTTCATTCCAAACTTTTACACGTGACGCACTGTGTTTGGAAGATTTATTTTAAGTGTTTTATACCTCACAAAATGAATACGAACGATTATCAAGCGGAGTACAACATTATATTGAAGTTAATATTAAGCCCACGTTGTTCTTACATTTGGTGTACAATATATATACCTATCATCCGTGAATCAAATGCAGGTAGGGTAAGTAGGGTAGGCCGGTAGGGTAAACAAATGCAGAATATATAACTTGGACCTACTCGATGTTACTGGAAGATCCATGGTTGATTAAGTACCCGCAAAACTAATCAACTACACATGTAAACCGTAACAATCCAACTACCCAATGAAACCACGTGTTCACAAGAAATAATTATTGAATCATACATTATTGAGATGCTCATTCCTTCCATGCGATAGAGTATGTTGCAAATTTAACGTGTGTATTTATGCAGGTACTCGATTTGTATTGTACATGGGGCACACTAAAAGTTTTGCACTTCAAGCTTATCGGAACAATTCGAATTTCGAATGTGATATATTTGGAACGACTTGCAACCTTTTTCGTAATAAAAAAACTGCGGGAAATAATTTCTCACTTACTTTTTTTCACACATCAAAGTTCTACGTACGCAATGAAAATAAAATTAAGTCGAAAAGATTTTAGATTTTTTATGATTTTTAAAGTTCTCTCTCTCTCCGCAAGACTGTGACGCTCGTCTTCATCTTCAAAATGCCTTTGGGAGAGAAGCACCTTGTTTGAGCACCGTGAGGCGATGATTTGCTGAATTTGAGAGAGGTCGGGTTTCTTTACATGACGAATTTTGTGAACGGCGGCCTTCAACTGCCGTCAACGAAAATAATGTGCTACTGTTAAGCGGCCAATTGAAGAAAGCCCGCGGATTACCTATGAGACAATTCGAGGACTATTGGGGATTGGTATGAGCCAAATTCAGAAAATTTTCAATGAAGAATTAAAATTTCGGAAACATATTTGTCGTTGATGGGGGATCATGAACTGACAGCGGAGCAGAAGCGGGCTCGCGTGGAATGGCGCTCACTGATGCTACTGAAGTACGACCACAGATATTCTAATGCTATTTATCACATTGTCACAGGAGACGAAACGTAGATTTATTGTTTCGAACCCAAAAAAGAACAGCAATCTTGTGAATGGGTGTTTGAAAATGAGAACAGGTGAGGCAGGCGAGAAACGTTGGTAAAAAAATGATCGCGTTTGTTTCTCAGCTACAGGTCCCATCTGCACGATTCCACCTGAAGATCAAAAGAGTGTTAATGCCGAGTAGCATTCTACCATTTGTTTACCCAAGGTATTAGAAAAAGTTCGCGAAAGACGACCAAAAAGCCGCGTTCTCCTACATCATAACGACGCTTCTTTACGCACGGCCAACAAAACAAAGTAATTTTTAGCTCCGAAAAAGTACAAATCGACACCCATCCTGTACATAGCCGCGAACAAGCACCCTGTGATTTCTGTATTTTTTCCAAAATAAAAGATTTGATGAGAGGTTTCACTTTTACCAACTCCGAAGAGGCAGTGATAGCATTCAATCAGAACGTAGAAAACATGCATTCAGATCTGTGTTCCTCCTGTTTTCATAAATGGTTCGATCGTATAAAAAAGTAGAATTTTTAAAATCAATAAACATAATAATCTGTTTATAACATGTAGATAGATAGATAGAAGATAGAAAACTCTTTATTGTTACACCACATATAAAATATTAAAGTTTACATCATAACATAACATAATGTTACAATGGGCGGCCTTATCACTAAAAGTGATCTCTACCAGGCAACCTTAGGATGGAGTTGAATAAACAAAACAGTTGGGGCGGGTGTAGTCTAACAATTAACAATGAAAAAAGTACAAATTCATAAAAGTAATTTAAAAATAAAACGAATTTTACTATAGTTTCTAAACAAATGTATAAAAATAAGATGTAACATGTTGTTTTTTTAAGTTACACAAAACTTTGTGTTACCTCAATGAAGACGTGGTATGCTGTTTTCTCACATAACGCCTTTTTTATTTATACGTGGTTTGGATACTGCACGCTGGGTAAAATTTTATTGGGAGAATCTAGCTGTAGTTGATAAGAAAAACTTAAATCTAAGAATCAAAGGATATAATGAAAAAAAGAAACATTTTCAATAATGAAGTCTGATGTAACGGATATTGAATTTACTATAGATATATATATTTTGTTTACGCGTTGCAGCAATGTCGTCATGAAACTAATTACCCTCACTGGGAGCACAAACTGGCTGCATCCGGAACCAGCCAGCTTGTAAACCAATATCCGGTGTTGGACAGACACTCAATTAAAATGTATACTGGTAAAGTCTCGGGACTGTAGGTAGCGTAGTAATTGAATTACTTTTCAGAAGTAGCCTAACCGTGATGTATTTAAAATCAATTCTAACAATCATCAAGTACCTAACATATTCAATATTAAGAGTTTGCTTTACAAACCATATATTACCATACATTATCTTGTAGTCAGGTTTTGTTGAAAAAATATGTTTGTTCAAAAAACGACCCGGCTGAATATACACGTGTATTAATAAAATATATATAGATTTTATGAGCTTAGATAAAGTTCACTACTTAGGCAAACAATATTTTATGATGAAAATGGTGGTGTGATCTTAACGCAATAAAATGGTCGGTTTCTAACTTTTTATGATTGACAATGTACAAAAAACACATTAATATGCAGCTTACATGACTTGTAACCTTTGTCCATATGTATAGCTAATCAACAAACTTTGATATTTTTATATAATATTGTATATATTTTTGTGTAATTTTGTTATTGTGTGCCCTGTTATTGTGAACTTTACTGAATGCAAAAATGTAGGCATATCGTCAGCGTTAAGTGTCGCTTCAGAACCTAAAGATCGTAGGTTCGATCCCCGGCTTTAACAGATATAGGGGTTTTGTGAATAATAACTTTTCAGTATAGTTAATAATTAATTGAAGTCTAGAGTTTGGAACAATGCCAGTTGGATGGCAAAGGGGCTAGTCACCTATAACACAAAAGGGGCCACAACATATTAGTAGAAACGAGGATACTTAAAGGTGTAATTATACAAATAATAAATCCGCCAAAATGTCCAACTTTATACCGGCCTTCAGGTTATGTCGTGCAATATTTCTTTAATACAGATTGTAAAACGGCGCGGAACTATAATTGAAGGAACTATTATGACTATGGGTATGGAACTATCCTACCAATATCGGAACCATTTCGCATCGAACACAGATATATAGCCATAGGCTTATCGTAGCGAAAAAATCCTACATGACTACCAATTTAGAATTAATATACTATCTTATTCATATATTATCTTGTTTGGTATCAAATTATTGAATAAAATTTAGCAACTCCAGTTGTGTAGCAAATAAAAACACGGCTCCTAAAATCTAATTTCATTAAAATTATAAGCCAGCATTATTATAATCAAGCTTACGTTTATTCTTTAATGAAAGTACTTTTACGTTCCGAAATTCATTAGAATAATGAAAAACATCCTGTAGTGAGATCAACTAACCGTGTTTCATTAAAAGTTTCTCATTGAACAGAAGTTTCATTGCTTCATAGAGTTTGAAACATGTTGGCTGGTTTTTCTTGAATTGTTCAATTCTTAATAACCAAGCTGCTTACAAGCTTTAAATTTGAACCGAGTTATTTTAGGTGAGTACCTGTTTAGTGTGCACAGTTTAAATATTGGCAGTTGAAGAATTGTTTCCGGCTTATGACTATGTAAGGACAATTTCATGTTCTCCTGTTGCGCGTCATAAGAGTCGAATATGGGAATATTGCGCTTATAATGAACAGCATGCACCGCCTCGCACGCCGACCTAAGTGCGGTGTTTTTGAACCAAAAGTCATCAGGTATACTACCGACTTAAGAAGGGTTCTGTCAGAACGTTACATCATAGTGGCAAGGCATTTTGCGTCGCCAAGCACTTGTGTGTTCCAACAGCTATACTACTTGAGAGCGTTCTAGGTTATGGCTGTTAATACCTTCAACCACATCGCTACACTTAACATAGTTAAGATTGTGGTAAAAGGCCAATACATCAGCAATTAAAAAAAGTCTCGTTCAATAGTCTTTTTATCTAACGAGATTAAGAGATTTCTTTTTTCTTTCAGATCAAATAGATAATAAACACAGTAATGAAAAAAAAATTATGGATGTTTTAATATTATAATATAATATTAATGTTCCTGAATCCTTTTTAACATGATTCATAAATCAAATAATCTACGAAAACCATTTTATCAACTCATAGTTTTCATTCAGGAATTAAAATATCGCTGTATTATGTGATTTTTTCGATCTATTTTCATTGCTTTTATCTTTTGCAATATTACTATAAAGCACAGGCAGCTACCGGTTTACGGTACATTAATCTTCGGATTACAGGTAGTTGGGCACAGGCTGTGTTTCCCGCGCTCGGACCGTATGGGTAAATCCGTACATAAGAGATAGAATCACGGCAATACTAAACGTTTGGTATGAATAACATCAGAGAACTGTCACATGCGGATGAACCGACATGGAATTGGCACAGTAATGTAATCAGATTTCATATCGATGGATGCGGTTCTTTTTTCAAACGTTAGACTGAAACATTAGCGTGTATTTACGTACCACAACCTTTTTAGAAAATAAAAGTAACTACTTTTCTTTAAACTTTCGTGAACTATACTCATGTCTCTAAATTACTGACGGGTCTATTCACGCACGAATTAACATCAAAATAATATTTTGAGTAACCTCGACGTTTCGATCAAGTTGCATTGACCGTGGTCACGAGTAGACTGATGCAACTCACTCGTGGGGATTATGGCAACTCAATGCAACTTGATCGAAACTTCGAGATTAGTCAAAATATTTGTTTGATGTTAATTCGTGCGTGGGTAGACTCGTCAGTAATTTAGAAACATGAATAAAAGTAACTGTCGTTTATTTGCAAAGTTCCCAAGAAAAATATTTTAATTAAAATACAGATCTGTTACTAACTGTACAGGAAAGACTTTTAAATATAACTTATTTAGCCTTTGATCACTGTTACACATGTTGTGGTTAAAGATGGTATTACGCTCTAATTATTTCTAACGCCATGCAGTTATGTTCACATTTATGTCCCAGGGTGATCCGTTCGCCGTAACCTCTGTATCAGACAGAGGTTACCGCTTAACACCTGGTGGTCGTCATGCTTGTTCCATCACTATAGCCTACAAAAATAACGCTTTTCCTAGAAGTAAACTGGCTCTTAAGGATAGCTACCAATCAGCATAACGTGCTTGGTGACAGATTTTTTCCTTGAAAGAGGTAAGTAGTTATGATTTCACAAACGTCCTACCACCACGCGTATGAGGTTTATAAAAACTATACGTCGTTTAATTCTAGCAACATGCTATTTAATTCACAACGCAGTCCCACGCAGTACTCTTTTGTGTTTACGAGCAACCTTGCTTTTGGCAATAGCTTAACATTAGGTGGGTCAAAGGGTCATGAAGTTACTGTTACTGTAACATCCGGATCGTCCACTGCTGAACACAGCCTCCCCGATAAAGGGGTATTTGCCATAATCCCCATGCTTGGCAGGCGTCGGGGGGATCGCAGTGAAAGTTGGCAGTTCTTTAGAAGGCGCTGTTGCCCACCTTCCAGTATTTTTCCCTTAGTCGTCTCTTACGACACCCATCGTGAGATGATATGGGGATGTGCAAATCTAAACCCCACGGTAAGTTACTGTTAATCATGAAAAATAACTTTATACATAAATAAATGAAGTTACGTCGTCATAACTCTGCTCTAAAATTTCCTCATAGTTCCGCACCAGCCCCTGTCGGGCGGGCAGAGCAACACGTGCTCGCTCCGCGATTCTCTCACTCGACAGATCACCTGAAAGTGTACCACTTAATAACTCACATCCTCTGCCGGTTCACTGGGCAGCCGCTGGATCGTCACATATCTCTAAATATGGTCGCCCGACCGTGACGTGTGCTACACGGTTACACTCCCGCTATGGTAAAGCTCCACTGACACACTTGCTAAGCTATAACTGGTTATACAAGTCCGTTCACTCTGGAATTATCTGATCATAACTTTTTATTTGTATCTACCGGCAAACAGTAATGTTGGCATTACTAAGTTCCTATCTGAGGGGTTTGCGTGCCGACGAAATTATAGACACATGAGACATTTTGTATCTGTTATAGGCATATTGCTGGTGGTGGTGGTAGTATTAAGGCTAACCGCTTTACACAAGATGAGCCTCGAGCTTGTTCCGTCGCAATCACATTTAAAAGCTTATTTTATAACCGGTGGATGGGCAAGCCTTCAATGCAATCTCACCATTAAATTATTGATTGTGTGGTAACTGTGTCAACAGGCTAAACTTCCTAGGATAGGAACTCCCTCTCCGAATCAGCTGCCACCTTACATCGGTGCTTGACTAGCAATTGTAGCCACGCAAGGACTCGCAACATGCCTAACTACCATTAGGTGACATGTCGGTCTGATTTGAAGCAAGAAACACTTGTCGACTAGTCCATATTCATTATCGTCATTGCATTGATTACTACTGTATTTATTATACCTCACAGTGAGATGGTAATATCCGTATTATAATTATAGCCATATACAAATATACTTACCATATAAATATACCTTTGTCGCATGTGAATGCTAATGATAAGCAATATCTTACTCAGGGACATAATTATTAGAGCAAATTTAATTAAAATTTGTTTTGCCGGCGATGAGTGATAAAATTAATAAATAAATGCACCCGAATACAAATTCTTCTCTCCCCCCTCACACACGAGGCTCACGAAAACAACCTCACACATTTACATTTCAAATACTAGAACGAATAAAACGAATATATTTTTGTTAACGATATTTACCAAGCAGCTATTTAATATTATATCCCTGTAATATTAATTAATATAAAATGTGGAACTAAATACTGAATTAACTTGTAATTTATGGGAGATTATCAATTGATAGCATGTGCGACGACAAAAGAAAATCATGTATGTAAGAGTAATACGGCAAATTCCCGGTGAGCTTAGTGTAAATTCACTGGTGATACGCGCGAGTAAACTCGATTTTGTATGGTAAAAGCATAGCAGCGCCCCTAGCGGCGCGTTAGTGAATCAAGCATTTTGTCATAAAAAATCGCGATAACACGTTCGCGGCGTACCACGACTAAAACTAACACTAGGCTCACATCTTATAACCGGAGCACAACGGATATTTTTAGTTACGATCGGTTATTTTTTCAAGCAGGCGTAAGCCGACAACATTTCTATATAATAGTACTGGTAACTGAGATGACATATTACCGGCTGTTATAATGGCATCCCAAGTATCGATTACGAACGGTTGCTATGCCCTACATAGCGGATGGTTCAATATAGGAACCGGGAACTTGTCATGGTGATGGTGATAAGAAAGGGGACAAATTCAGCTATTATTGTTATAACTATTATATGTAATGAATAAAATTATTTAATGTACAATTGGTAACGTTACAAATTGTTTGTATACAGGAAGCCTTGCACATTCATGAAATAAATTATACATGTTATATTATAGCAAAGCAAAGCCCAGTGTAAAGTAAGCATTAATTTCATACCTACACGGCGGCCTCACACGACTACCCTGTCGTGATTAAAAGCGATATTATCGCGGTACACGTTTTATATTTCATCGTTTGCTGTGCTAACATCGATGAATTGAAATTTAAAGTCGCCAGCGTTGAATGAATGGCATGATAGCACAAGGTATAGTAAAGGTAAAAATGACGTAGGTATAATTCAAAATGTCAAACGTGATCAAGCAGTTTATATGTATTAATTGAACTGCGAATTTCAGTGACCTAACTCTCTTCTTCTTAGTTGTATCATTAAATCTAATCAAGCCTACCTACTGATACATAATGATGTACCTATGTATTGACACTTGTCCTGTATAAAACTTCAAGCAGTGCCAAACGCAGTCTGTACGAGTGCGCGCCAGTACGCATGTGAAACGCCATGCAGACTATGGCAAATATGTAGCGTGTTCAGTGCGTTGATTTATTTAAGGAGAATATAATTGTTAATAATCATAATAGTCGTGTACTTAGGTAGATTGATTGCTATAGTGTCTATTGAAATACTACATAGATACCTATAAAACTTAGAGGTATGGACAACCTGCGTGTCCAGATTAGAGTAGGCATTTAAATATCCTATGGGCCTCGAGTCACACTACTTTTCTAGTTTTACTATGGCGGTAATAGAGAGTGCGTAGCTATTCAAAAAACAAGCGATTTTGTTTCGTGTTTTGAAGCAGTGATAGCTCAGTGGCTTTGGCTATGGACTGCCGCACAGCAGGTCCGTGCTTCGAATCCCGCCGCGGGCTTAAGCTTCGCCGCATGGTGGAAGGGCATATTGCGAATGTCCGACTGGCTATCGACCACCCTCAAGTAGAAAATCTATCGCTAACCACCTAACGGTGTGTTCCGGCAGCTGTCCTTGAGAGGCAGTAATTCTAGGTTAAGCCTGTTTAACACCACATTATCACTTACCATCAGGTGAGATTGTGGTTAAAGGATTACCTATCAACAATAAAAAAAAATGCAGTTAGATTACAGGTTGCAAATCTTATAAAAGAAAAAGGATGCAAAATAAAGTTGTGCAATGTTTTCTTAACTAGCATAAAGTAACATGGAAAACTATTGGATAGTTTAATCATATTCATTGGGCCCGGGCAATTTTCCAGGCGAGCGACGTCGAGTCTTTGATCGGGCGGGCTAGCCGAGGAATAGTCAAATTGAAGTAACTACGCCTTAACGAGGCTTTAGTGCCACAATCTATAATTTTATTAAGTCTCAAGGTATACTGAGTGAATAATTTGTATGATAAAGAAAATGGAAAGTATTTTTAATACTTTTCCGCATTTTAGTTCGTAGTTCATAATATGACCCGCGTATGCCCATGAAGTTAATAGAAAAATTTGTCAGCCTGTCACAAGAACAGTCGTAATTCGTAATGATTAGATCTGAGCGTTAGGCAACGAAAAGGCAGATGAAATAATGAATTCAGACGGCCATAGGACTCGAGGAACAAGGAAAGTACGGATGGACTGCGTGCAGCAGGATGTGACAACAGGAGTGAGTAATGAGATGGTGCAAGCAGTGGATAAAAATGGATGAAATATACAGGTTTTGCAGACCCCACTTCGAGTGCAATAAGGACACGGAGTAAAGTATCTGTATATTAGTTTGTGTGAGACTAAAACAAGTTATATTCACCACTCCAGTTCAAAAAGGGTGGTTTAGGTGAACAAGATTTGCAGCAAAATCGATTTTTGCTGCAAGCGTGTGCTTTATCATTTTTATTATTTTGTCAGTATCTTTTGTTTATTTTTTCATTCATTGTGTTTCAAAATAAGTAATTATGATATTGCCTTGTGTTAAAATTTTAAAAATATATCACTGATGGCAATATTTAATTTCAATTTACAAAAATTACACGTTAAATATTAAATAATAGAAACTAATTAATAGCAAAGTCTCTGCAATTGTACAAGGGAACAGTAAATATTTAGATCGTGAAACACTTTTTCTCACGGTTGCAGCAAAAATCGATTAGTCGCGAGTTTTTTTAACTATATAATATTAAAAAGATGCCTTAACTAGTTGGGCATATCGACCGGTCCATAAAAACAGCTGCACTAAAACCGTGTTGTTCGTGCTGGAAAGGTAATAGGTACTAGTTTTTGGTGCAAAATAGTTTTTGTCTGAGAGTTATTAGAAGTATTCTGGCCTCTTGGTTATATATGTACCAATTTTTATCAATATTAATTCAGTTCCTGAGGTTAAAGTATGCCTATATATAAAAATATGTATTTTGCAGTGATCATAGCGGAACTTACCGAGTCATTCTTCACCAATCATATATTATATAATATAACTTGGATTGTTGGTCGCTAGTGGCATTTTCCACCTGACTAGCTACCATACCCTTAAGTAGAAAATCTGTTGCATAGTCTATATTGATTTATTAACTAGAACTAGTTTTATTGTATAGATTTTTTTCTAGCCAGTCTAGAAAATTTCTGAACCAGTCATAAAATCTGAAAAGATCATCGAGATAGATCTGTGGTCCCAAGAAAACTGTTGAAAAAATAACGTTCAGTTTTTTTGCGTATTGGTTATGGTGGCCTCAGACAGCTTGAATGCACGCCTATAATAATGATGCAAAACATACCTTTTTTTGATAAAATTTTTAGCGATCACTCTATATATTAAGTTCATCAGTATTTTCGTGGTGCTTTGTATTAAACGTCTCGCTTGAAGTATAAATAATATCATAAAATAACAATATTATATATTGCGGATGGATTAGGGATGGACAGTAACTGGCTTGAATCCTGCTCGTATTTTTTTCCTTTCGTTGTAATGTTGTAAGCTTATCCTCTTAGTAGGCGTTATTTGGTATAAATATTTATTTTATTTTATTATAATTTTTAGGGACTTTTAAACATTTAATTTGTGCCAGTCCCATCATAGCCCTAAAAACAACTTACAAACTACAATACAATACTACAAAATTAGTAATGATTTAGTGAGTGGGCAGTTCGATTGTGAATTAAGGCAAGGAGCCACTAATTCATAAATCATACCAGCATCTAGTCATCAGATTATAAGTAAGGCTTTGACCACAATGTCCACACCTGATGTTAACTGATGTGGTCGAAAGCGTAACAGCCTTAGCCTAGAATTACTGGCTCTTAAAGACAGCTGCCGGAACACACCGTTAGGTGCTTGGTGACAGATTTTCTACTTGACCGCTACTTGGTCGCTAGGCAGGCGGGCATTCGCAAAATGCCCTTCCACCATTCAGGGAAGCTGAAGCCCGCGGTGGGATTCGACCATGGACCTGCTGCGCGGCAGTCCATAGCCAATGCCACTGAGCCATCACTACTTCCACAAGTTGGCCTGGACAATACGTAAAACACTGCACCGATATTTGCATCACTCACATTAACGTCTATAATTATTATTTTACCCCTATCAGTCTGGTCATCAGTACACACTCCATCAATATGTGGTAAGCATCCTCAGGTTTATCATAACACACATCAAAATTAGGTGACGATACATTACTCATCATAAATTAATATAATAAATAAAAATTTCCTTAGTCGTTTGTGTCCGGATCGTAGTCTGTGTGCACAATGTGTTACAATGATTTTTCTACCTACATTAACAATGAACCACGGGGAGCGGTGAGACATTACTTTCTTAAAAAGTATTTGAATTCCAAAATGTCTGAATCAGAAGCGGTACTGGAATGTCATAACAGAGGAATATAATCTTTTATGGGTTTACCTTAAACTAAAATAAGTACTTATTACTCCACAAAAATATTTATAAGTAACGGTTAGTTTTACCGTCGTCACCTATTTTTGCTGAAACCGCATAAATCTTTTGTCGTGAGTCACTAAAAGCGTTTTCCAAAATTCTCGTCCCCAAAAGTAATTCAATTTTACACCCCAAATAAGAAAGCGAGCATGTGAGGGGTAGCTCAGATTTACGTACGTGTATCCAATGTGTCGAAAGGATGAGACCCTTTAAGGGCAAGGGTTGGTGCGTCTTGGAACTCGCTAGTGCCTTTTAAACATTATTTCCATCGTGTGTACCGTTAATTATTCATACTACGATGATCATAATAATTATGTGTTTATCCGCAATTTGCGTGTGAACTGGAGTATGGCAATATAACAATTCATTTAGCATATCCTTTGAATAGAGGTGGTCATAAGCAGGTCTATTTAACAGATCTATATGATAGAACTAGATGGTTCTCGAGTGTTTGGTGTTAATGTCACTAATCAGATTATGGGACAATGTATGTAATGAGGATATTGACGAATTGTTTAAGAATAAGAATAATCGACATACTACAATAGTTTTGTTAACAGAACAACTACGGTTTTTTAGTAGTTACCAAGTACCTCTTCTTTTCTACCCACCCTTATATTTCATATGAGTGCGTTCATAATATGGAGTTGGTACAATATATCTTCTTTAAAAATATAAAAAGCGAAACATGGCCGTATAAAAAATCAGTACTAATATTATAAATGCGAAAGTAACTCTGTCTGTCTGTCTGTCTGTTACGCTTTCACGCCAAAACTACTGAACCGATTTGAATGAAATTTGGTATGGAAATAGTTTGAGACCCGGGAAAAAACATAGGATAGTTTTTATACAACTGTGCCAAAAGAGGTTAATGTTTTTGCGCGATAACCGACATACGCGCGGGCGGAGCCGTGCCCGGAAAGCTAGTACTTAATAAAAGGTTTTCAATAAAGACACATAGGTTGTCCTGTATTACTTTAAGTAAATTGTTTTGGCTTCGATTTTATGGCTGAGTGCTTTCCTTACGCCAGATTTGCTTGAATATTTCCAATGCCTATCAGACAATGAAGGCTTAAAGATGGTAAAAAGCCTTGTCCTGCACTCAATGTGCAGCAACATTACATTCACGTTGACGTGAGGGGTGGTATGTTGATTATTAGGTAGCTACATTTTCCCCTAGGTTACCTTTAGCGACATCCTACAGTGTAATAATTTACGTGAACACAAAATGTTATTTACGTTCCTGTAAAAATAATAAAGCCTATATAAACTGCAAAAATTGTCTTCGAATACTGCAGCTGACACATCATCATCCGAAATTGTTCCCTTTGTTATTACGTCGTACTATTTATGTGTTAAAACGTATTTCAGTGCCAATGTTCTATGCGATCACGCCGAAGCTTTTATCGCAGAAATAGTGCGGAAAAATTGAATCAATTACAGGTCCATAAAAATCTGTTCAATAAAAAACAGGTGAACAAAGTAAAATAACATTACACAGTAGGGTGGCGAGGTGGAAACAAACACACTTACCGTTTAAGTGGGCTTTTGAGTGGCTGCGATTGGATGTCGAGGATGTAGTATATGAGCGTCGAGAACATCACGGAGTTACCCTTCTGTCTAATAATGTGGACGTCGCATTGGAGAAATAGCACTTCAAACAGACGTCGATTGATGTTAACTACTTAATAGCAATTCACACTTGACGATATAGAAAGAAAGCTGTTACTGAAAGTGGTGAGTTTGTTGTAGTTCTTAGTAGATATTGCTATGCACTGTAAACTGTTAATTGGAAAAGAAATCAATAACGTGTTTCACAGTCAGATCACAAAGCGCGTGTGCGCGGGCGCAGGTCACGGGCCATGGGGACGTTTCCGGCGGCATGTCGCGGCGCGCGTCGCACCCTTCCGGTGTGCGCGGGCGCCGCCCGTCGAGCGTGACCGCGGCCTAGTAATGTTCCATTGTGATCTAATAAATGAACTCAAAATCAGTGCTGTGACCGAATCAAATAAAATGGGCATTAGTTTTGAATGCAGTCAGGACAAGTTAGCAACATAAAAAGAGATATAAGTATTTATTTGGGAGAAACAAGGTCATTACAGAGTTTACATATCAATTAAATAATAATTTCAGTCTCTCTTTTATGTCACATTAGTCGCATTTACAAATTTGTGAAGGTGCTTTCCTTGCAGCAGCTGGACGCGTCGGCTCCGCCAAAGAAGTAGCAAAGAAGTTCTATTTTACTACAGCAGTATGAGGCACTGATAGATACGTCGTGTTTTAATATAGTGGATGTAGTCCATATCTTTGGACTTATCATGACTGAATCGTTTTTATATTATATCGCTAGAGGCTGAAAGTTTTCCAATGCCTGTTTAACATTTTTATTTGTTCCAACATTGTAAGGTTTTATGAGTAGCATGATTTATGTTACGGAGTTTCAATGTATTATCATCTCGTGAGACTCCATTGCACGCTGTCATTGGACGGGGTAGGTACGTATATTTACGAATCCAGTGACTGCGTATAATGGTGCCTGACTCATTAATAGTATTCTTTCGATATAGATCAGGAATCAACATCACAATGACACTTATATTATAAAGGCGAAACTTTGTGAGTGAGTTTATATTTTAGTTACTTCAAACGGCTAGACTAATTTTGATGAAATTTAGTATGGAGATAGATGAGGCGCTAGATTAACACATAGGATACTTTCATCATCATCATCCATCACCAAGCGAGTTGAAACCACGGGGAGTAACTAGTCACACTTATATTATAAATTCGAAAGTTTGTGTGTGTGTTTGCATGTTTGTAACTTCTTTATGTTCAAACGGCTAGACAAATTTTGAAGAAATATGGTATGGAGATAGATGAGGCGCTGAATATATAGAATACTTTTAATTATCATCACCCATCACTATGCGAGTTGAAACCGTAGGGCGTAATGAGTCAAACTACTATTATAAAGGCGAAAGTGTGTTTTATGTTTGTTACTTCTTCGCCCTCAAACGGCTGGACCAATTTTGATAAAATTTGTTATGTAGGTAGATGAAGCGCTGGATTAACTCATAGAATACTTTTCATCATTAACATCATCCACCACGATGCGGGTGAAACCGCGGGGTGTAACTTGTAGTTTTATAAATGCGAACGTTTGTTAGTGTAGCTGTAGTATATTTTTATCTTTCACGTTGAAACGGCTTAACCCATTTGTATAAAACTTGAAATATAGATCGTTTAGGTACTGGATTAATATATGATAATTATTATCAACATCTCGATGATTTCACCCTTGTTTCACTACGTGGGTGTAATACGCGTCTAGACAAATGAAAAATGTAATCAATGAAACTATAATTCCCTGTTAACGAAGACACGTACTCGTGACTTTTTACATATATTGTCTTATAGTAACACAATCCAAATTGTCATGAACTGAAATATTATCAATGAAAGTTGAACCGTTCAATATATAGCTATTCCTTTCCGTGAGTTAAGAATTCGTGATGATTTCTACCATCATCTAAGAGTACTTGCGCTTGACAGATGTATCCGTAGTAAACATATATAAATTTCCTCTTTAAAAACACTTTTTATACACCGTCCTCCACTATAAAGACCATATTAGGTACAATTTTTTTTTTTTTTATGCTTGATAGGTTAGCCTTTGACCACTATCTCACCTGATGGTAAGTGATGATGTGGTCGAGGATGTGGTTCAGACTAACCTAGAGTTACTGGCTCTCAAGGACAGCTGCCGGAACACACCGTTAGGTGCTTGGCGACAGATTTTCAACTTGAGGGTGGTAGCTAGCCAGGCGGGCATTTGCAATGTGCCCTACCACCATGCTGTAACGACTGCTATCCTAAGACAACATCCGGGACCGACGGCTTAACGTGCCCTCCGAAGCACGGAAGCGCTCAGTAGTAATGCCCAACCAGCGGTCACCCATCCAAGTCATGACCGCGGTGGACGTTGCTTAACTTTGCTGATTGATTCAGAATGGCTAAGCAAACTTGGCTACGAGCGCTTCAAAAGATTGACACAAATGATTTTTAATACCTCCTTTTCTAAAATGTTACAATACTATAAGACTATTTATATTTGCTAACTACTTCTACGCCTTCCACGTACGAGGCTCACTGCAAAAATGAACGCACGTTTACACATTTCATTAGTGTTAAGTGAAAATCAGTTTAATGGCTGTTTATTATATGGTGTACTGTAAACCAATTAGTGCACGGAAAAAGGCTTTTGTGATGCAATTAATGCGTACAGTTAAAAGTGGTGCGAAAAACAAAGGGGAATTAATTTCATAGTGAGGCACTAATGGAGTCCGCCACCTGAGCTCGAGCTTCACTTTAAATGTGTTCCGTCATGTTTATAGGGTCCAGTGGAGCTATTCTGACGTATGATCGAATTATTCCATTATCTGTGCACCATAAAAGTAAGGAATATTTTGTAGTACATTTCCTGGAAAATTACAATATGTTTTAACGGTAAGTCGGGTACCGAGAAGTTCTCGTAGCGATGATTGCTTAACCGATCAGCTAAGTTAGGCAGCATCCGGTGCGGTCACGACTTGCATGGGTGACCGTTAGTGATATTTCTACTGAGCGCATCCGTGCTTCGGAGGGCACGTTAAGCCGTCGGTCCCGGTTGTTGTCTTAGGATAACATGGTGGTAGGGCATTTTGGGAATGGCCGTCTGGCTAGCTACCACCGTCTAGTGAAAATCTGTCACCAAGCAGCTGTCTTTGGAGCCAGTTATTAAGGTTAACCTGAACAACATCTTTGACCACATCATCATTCACCATCAGGTGAGATAGTATTCAAAGGCTAGCCTATCAGCTATAAATAAGAAAAAAAAGTTCAGTTCTTATAATTTTTTCTTGTTATGATATAAGGGGATAAAAAATAAAACGTTTATTGACTTTTAAGGATATTTTTTAGAAACATATTCAATCTATCATTTTTACATTATATGTATGTACACTTTTTAATTACGTCTAATATCGTAATAATGAAAATATACATCATTATCACCCCAGTATATGTCGGAGAGAGGGTAGAAAAATCCACGTTTAGCCATATTTTAATATTACAGGTATAATGGTTACATGGATATGGGGCATTGAAATCTACCATTTACCGGAATGTCTTGAAAGGAAAACCAAAAACAGATCAAGCCCGGGACCTCGCTGTTTCGACGTGGCACTCATGCCCAAACAAATCATATTATAGCGGAATTGTAGATTGCCGTTGTTCCCTAGATAAGAAATCATTTTAATAGTTGATTGAAATTCCAAAGCAAAGTTAAAAAGATCGGTGAACCAACGAATGCTTTTATCCTTCATTCACGTGTTCAAATTTTGTCAATACGCAATGGTTATTCAGAGATCGGAAACAATTAGACAACAGTGGCATTGGGCAGCCGAGCGCATATCCGTGTGTCGTGCTGCCCTACTGCTTCACTCGCTGATAATATTTTTTCCATATATTTTAAACCTCGAAACATTATAACTCGCCACAGTTTGCATTCAAAAAGCAACTCTAAATACTCATTCATAATTCCGAGAATACCTTGAAGGTGTGTGGTGGGTGATCTGTGCGGGCTCGCAATTGAACCGAATTTTTGTATCATTTTAATGCTAGCTTTTCGGTTCACTGGATGAATGTAAACGAATTGTAATTGAGCAACTCTTTTAGAGCAAATGTGAAAGAATTTAAAATAGGAACACCACGGTAGGCGTGAGCAGCTTTTTAATTAAGAGGTGAACTATGTTCAGTTTAGAGATAGGAACGTTCGATGGTGATAATTATTATTACATATTTAGATTAAGTAATTTTTTATTAATTTCTAAAGTAGACTATTACATATAAGGCAGTATACAAGGTAAGGTATACTCAATTTTCAATAAAATGTTATGTTATAACTTCCTAGCCGTTTGACTTTTTATTGTTACCCTTTTAAGGTACCGTACCCAAACGTACGTAAAGACAAACGGAATCATATTAATGATCAATTGGACATAATTCTTTTATGTACCACAAACTAAACTAAAATGAAGAAAAACACAAACGTATTTTGTTTCACTTAAAGTCCAAATCGATATCACACTTTAAATTGTTTATCTAAAATTAAATTGATTCCGTGGAATAGCCAGTAGCTGTAAGCAGATGTAGTTGTAATCTATATTGGAAATGGCTTACCTAACTTAACATCGAACAGAAACAATACGATTTTTGGGTTATCGTATACACTTATATATTACCACTTAACATATATATACATACTTACAAATATCAATTTATATTTTAGTGTGAACAGAATAACAACTTTCGTTCTTAACGTAATTTTAGTTAGTTTATGGTGGATAATATGGTGGACGATGACACCCGCTTCTTCAGTCTACTCGTGACCACGGTCAATGCAACTTGATCGAAACGTCGAGGTTAGTCAAAATATGTTTATTTTGATATTAATTCGTGCGTGAATAGACCCGGTAACGATTAAGAAATATATAATTCAATTAATTATTTTCAGAGGGAAACCAAGACATGAGATGGTAGCCGACAAGGATTGTATTTATATTATCAACAACTTTTGCACACTAACATGTCCTCATTTAAACCCTGTTTATAAGCATATGTGCATAAAAATGATCTTTTTTGAATAAGTTAAAGAGGTATTTTAAAAGGATTCAGAAGATAACAGACGATTCATTTCTAGATTGATTTTATATGCTTTTACAAAATTACAAGCGACCATTCTTACAGAAGAATTCGTCTACCCTCACGACGTACCACAGACAAGAGCCGGGTTTTTAGTATTGTCATAGTAAAAAGTATTATTTGTAACTAAATATAATTAACAATTTATATAAAATAACATAACGTAACAGGTACAGTTTGTAATTAATTTATCTTTTTAATCTATCTTACTGGGAGTCATTTTGATTCTAGGTGAGGATCGGGTTTCTTATTTTGGTGTGGTTTGCAAAACCAAAACAATGTTTTCAACCTACTAAGGAATATTTCATTTTTGGGTTACCAGGTCTTTGGCTTTGTGTTATATCGATTTCTTGGTGTGGTTCATTTGCAAAAATAAACATAAACTGGGGACCATATCGATGTTAGTTTTGTTTTGAGTGTATCCTCACTATTAGGATAACTAGGGACTGGCAGTGAAAATCGGGATTTTGACCTACTGCGATGTGATTTAAACTTAAAATGAAACTTAGATACCTACGTACATATTTAAAAGTATTTTGTAGGTTAGTTTATAGTTGTTTTATACCAAATCTATTTTTGTTTGACAAATCATACATCTGTAAAGTTTCTAGGTCTTAAAAATGTGTATAAAAGAAATTTTAGCACTAAAATAATTTATCACATATAAGTTCACAAATATTTCGCCACATTTTTGTAATATTAGCAGGTGATAATGCAAAATTCACTTGCATTATCGTTTTGTGTACTACATTTTGTGCTAAAAAACTTCTAATATAATAATCGCTAAAAGCCGTCAATTTAGGTCGAGTTTCTCCCATCATAACTGTATCGTAACAATTTTGGAACTCTAACTCATTTACTGAACTGTTACACGCCACGATACGGGTTGCGCAAACATACGTGGCTTCTAGCGGATACGTGCACTATATACCAGGTATGCTGAAGTACAGGTATGAGATAACTAGTTTGTATGTGGAAGCGCAAGCTAAGTGCCTGTGGACCGTCAGAGTACTTAACCTAATATTCGGTACCTAATTGTATTACGGTCGCAACACTAATTAGGCGCTGTGAGTCCTCGAAGACGATGCGGTCTCTATCGATATGTAACCTGTGTACAGGGTTACGTGACTTGGGTATGGTATATAGGTGTACAGCTATTATAGTCTTTGTATTTATCAAAATAAGGGCGACATTTGCATTGATTCAACAAGTATAAATTAATTAAAAATTAAAAATCCCGACTGCACATTATTTATTTACGTACTGCAAGTTATATATGTATATATTTATGGAATTCTTCATTAAAACCCTTCATTTAGTTACCACACTCGATGGGTTTGGTGGTAAACAATTTTTTTTATTACTATATGTCTAAAGTCCGTCATTCTTTTTTACTTTTATTATATACTTAATGTCGCCTGGCCTATCAAGACGAATCTAATGATATAGATTAAAATCGGTTGAGCCGTTTAAGTCATGGTGAAATAAAAAAACTCACAAACATACATATACATACATGAACCTTGAATACATAACACTCCTTTTTTGGGTAGTCGTGTAAATAATTATGAAGTATTTTGTGCAGTGGCAAGACAAATAACGTGTCCATACCTACTTAAGACAGTTCTAAATGAAACGAATACTTTCAGCGTGGTACTGCATTGGATAAATGTCAAATGTTGCACGTAATTAAATTGGCTTTGTGTTTGTCCGTATAAGTGCAACATTTGTAGTTTATTTTGAATTCAATCACGTTCTATAAGAATATTAAAGTTATTTTCTAAACTAATATAATAAAGCGGAAAGATTTGATTGTTTGTTTGCCTTGAATAGGCTCTGAAACTTCTGAACCGATTCTAAAAATTCTTTCACCATAAAAAAATTACACTATCCCTAATGAAAATAGGCCATAGAAGATTTTAAAAAAGTTAGAGATCCGTATTAAAACTTCGATAATGCAACACTAAGTGCGAAAAAAATACCAATAAAAATCGTTATATCGCGTACGCTGCGGAAATTATTGAAAATAGAGCAAAGCAATGTACTACAACTTTATAGAAGGCATCAGTATCTATAAAAAAGTTCACTATAGTATATGTCTAACTTTTACAGTTATGTCACATTAACTACTTTTTTCTGTGTTTAAATATATAATTTTTGAAATTTTTGTTAATTACCCGTGCCAAGCCTGGACGGACCGCTGGTATTCAATAGAGAAGTAAGACAAACAGCTTATATCCATTACTTCTACAGGCTGTTAAAAATGTAATATTTCTGCTCGGAACTAAATTGGAATTGCCCATCAAGATAGATGTCAAGTATTCCCCATAGTTGTACGTTCTACCTTTGTCGTTTAACTTTAAATGCGGTGGTGTAAATACTGATGTATGGCGGGTAAGTTACTGGAGTATAATTTGAGTCTAATCCCCTACCTACACCACCAAGCTAGCTATTCATATATTCTTCTTTTTTTTGTTATTGTGACGGTACAAGCACGAGGCCCACCTGATGTTAAGCGGATTAACCTCTGCCTAAAACAGATGCATTTCTTCGTGTGACGTATTGCAATGCGTCCGTCACATTGAGATATACAGCAGTTAAGTCTCATGTGCCTGTAAAAATGTTCTGGCTCTCAAGGACTGTTAAGTGCTTGGCGACAGATTTTAATAAGTTTTTCATTTCAAATGTAGTGAAAATACTGTCTTTCGTGCTATGATAAATTATTCCACTCTCTGCTTTATCTGGTATATATATTTTTGTATATACCATATACCAGTATATGTTAATATATTTTATTTATATATTATAATAATATAAATAAAATAAATTCTAGTAGTACAACATAAGTTGAACTATAGATGTCGCTCCATCCTAATCCGATGGTTAAAGAACGATGGAAAAAATTGAGTTTTGACTCATTTTCATGTTAGCTCAGTTGGTTAGAGCACACCCCGGCTAAAAGGATGGATGGACGCGGGTTCGAATCCTGCACACATGACTAAAATTTTTCCTCTTGTAAATTTATAATTTTGTAATGTAATCCGCAGAGCATGCGTTAGTGCAAACATAAAAATATTAAAATTATAGGGTTGCGTCATTATTAACAGGTTTTAAAGCTAATTGCAAAATTAGTCTTGTTAGTAGTACAACGTAAGTCAAGTATAGATGTCGCTCCATCCCAATACGATTTTGAAGCAGTGATAGCTCAGTGGCTTTGGCTATGGACTGCCGCGCTGCAGGTCCATGGTTCGAATCCCGCCGCGGGCTTGAGCTTCACCGCATGGTGGAAGGGCATTTATGCGAATGCCCGCCTGGCTAGCGACCACCCTCAAGTTGAAAATCTGTCGCCAAGCACCTAACGGTGTGTTCCGGCAGCTGTCCTTGAGAGCCAGTCATTCTAGGTTAAGCCTGTTAACACCTTCGACCACATCATCACTTACCATCACGTGAGATTGTGGTCAAAGGCTTACCTATCAGCAATAAAAAAAAAAAAAAAAAAACGATGGTAACAGAACGATACAAAAAATTTGAGTTAGGTATAACTCATTATCATGTTAGCTCAATTAGTTAGAGCATACGCCGGCTAAAGGGGTGGATGGACTTTCGAATCCCGCACATGACATAAATTTTTCCTCTAGAAAATTTGTAATTTTGTATAATATATTCTACTTCGTTTAAATAGCAAAAGCAATATTTTAAAAATACTTATCACAATTATATTTATATATACAAGCAATAAACTGAGCTTTGTGAGTGCTCGCGTTTATTTTACAACCTGATTCTAGTGGTGTCATCCAGTATTAAGTAGATTGACAACGATGTATTTGAGTTTTAAGTTTAGTTCAGTTGCAGTGACGTTAACTCTTTGGTTTTCTAACAGATGGCGTAAGTAGTACAATATTCTATCCAATGAATCCAAAATTGTTAATGTAATTTTGTTATGGTTGTAAAATCATATTATTTTTGACTGATAACACATCTAGATATGAAGTTAGATTACTATGTTAAAGCACAAATCTAAAGGCGTGATAGTTTATCAGTAAAGTGTACCATAAAGTGGTGGGACAGTGGTAGAGATCGCATCGCTCGCCCATCCATCACAATAAAATAAAGAAAATACATTGAAGCTAAAATTTTATAATTTATGTACAACATTATGTGCTAAGGTCATAAAGTATAGAGTAGAATTAGAATAAAGTATCAGACAAATAGTAAACATATTTTTTAATTATTTTTTTATTTAGAAATAAATGTATAATAATGAGTTATATCTCAGTTCACAATATGCTCACTTAGTACATATCTCTTACTTATATAAAACATAAACTAAAATGAAATTTAACTATAAATAAAATTATTTATATCTTATAGTTTAAAAAATAAGTCTATTGGAATCGCCGTCGGCTTGGAAGAATTCTGAGCTGTATAAAATTAAAAATTGTTTGGCGACCAGCGCACGGAAACGAATGTAATCTTATAGTTATATTATATCTTATCTCTACACTTTATACATACTTACATACCTACCTACGAGTACATTATATAATACTTTAGTTACATAAAGCAGTATCTCAAATATATTTTAATTCTACAATTACGTATTAACAAAACTTAGCACGGATGATTCTGGCATTTCTTTCGATGTTTTAGTCTTTTATCAATATTAATGCAGATTAGATAATAGTTAGTTATTACAATAGTTTAGATAGAACCGGGTTAGACCCGTGGGGTGAAGGGTTAGAATGTCCCCCATTTTTTTCTGTGGGTATTGTAAGAGGCGACTAAAGGAAAAATACCAGAATGTGGGAAGCAGTGTCCTCTGAAGAACTGATAACTTCTACTACGATCCCCAAGACGCCTGACATGTGTGGGGATAATGGCAAACCCCCAACAGGGACGTTCCTGTTGATGTTATGATATTATGTCCAATCAATATAAACTTAGATTGATAAACCAATCAAATTATGCGTTAATAAAGACCAGTAACAAGCAGTCTGTCCAAATGAAAGCTTATATTAGTGTTCAGAACCAGGTTTGTACGCTGAATCCCAAATATCGGCAAAGCACACGCTAGAATGAAATCTGTAGAACATTATCAAGGGCAAGCTGACGTGGCCGAGGATAGTCCAGAGAACTTTACCGTAGAACTCGTATCTCTCGTCTAAGCTCTCTGGAGACTTGTAAGAGAAGGTGTTGAAGAGCCACATGCTCACGTTTGCTATCAGCAGGAACATGAGGAGTTCTCTTCCAGGTTTGGAACGACGAAGTTTTTTGCTGTTGCTGCAACGTCGGAGGCCGTCCATAATGAGTGGCGTCTGGATAATTACCTGGACCACCTGAAAAGCATAACATATACTTAAATAAATAAAATATATGAATAAATATCGCTTGCATAAGCACTGAAAATTTTTCACAAATGTCACAACAAACCGATGATAGATATTAGATAAAATATTTTGATCTCTGCAATAGATCAAATTTACAAATTAAGGTGCTGAGTCGAGTGGAATAGACATCCACCGCGAAATCGGAGGACGCGGGTTCGATTCCCGTCCGGAACAAAATGCACTCCAATAATTTGTAAATGTGATTTTTGCTCAGCACGCGATGGTGCTTGTATTTAGAAACTATACTGTTGATTTTATACTCTCCTTGAAAAAGGGGAAAAAGATAGAAATGTGTGACTTTTCCTTGGTTTAGAGAAAGTTGATAGTTCAAACTCACGTTTGGAGCGGGGCATTCGAAATGTAAACAGTTAGCGCTTATTGCTAGATTAGAACCTTTCTAAATTATCATAGTAATTCGTAAGTTAAAAATAATATTTCTCAGTACCCATAGAACCGTCAAAAATATTGTAATTGATGTTTTCCATGACAAATGAATACAAAAACACGTACACATTAATTAAAAGAGTAAAATACTAATTTAAAAAGTAAATTACTTATTTTACGTTTTATGATTCCATTGACTGCAGTTATATATATTTATATAAAATAGTTTTTCAAAGCCCTTCATTTTGATACCCCATTCGATTGGTTCGGTAGAAATATTTTTTTAACTCATAATATGGCGTCTACGATCTGCCAGTTTTTTAATATTTTTTTTTGCGTATCTAGTGTCACTTGCGCTATTAAGACAAATCTCACCATATCTCACTCATTAAAATCGGCTAAGCCGTTTAGAAGCTATGGTGGGATAAAGAAACTCACAAACATACATACATGACCCTGAAAATAAAACACTCCCTTTTTTGGGCAGTTGTGTAATTTTCTAATAATTAAAATAAAAACATTGATAGTGTAAAAATTATTCTGAAAATGATACATACGTATAACATTTTTTTTTAAATTAATATAAAATATTTTCCGATTTTCGCGTATAAACAGATCAATTTCTTTATAATTTTCGCGTAAAAACCGTGATCCAGAACAATATAATTAGTCAAACTAACAAAAACCTTTGCATATATAATTATGGTGAACGCTGACGTTATTGATAAGTTTTTTTTTCAAAAATAAGTTTTTTGTTGCAAATAATTATTCATAAGATACGCGAGTTTTAAACAATGTTTTGTATTAACATCAACGTAATGAGAATACATGAACGTATTTAATTTATTTATTGCTTAATATTTTGCACAATAATTTGCAGCAAATATCTTACAATAGACTTGTAATATATTATTGTTGTAATGTATTGTGATATATTTTTCTTTCATACAGTTGACGTTGTGAACTGTTGAACGAGTTTCAATTATTCTAATTTAAACTGTTAAATCATAAAGCAATTACTTACCATGACAACCAAATCCACGCTTTTCACAATATTAAGAATGGTAACGGTCGCTACCATAGACAATACTGTCTCCAAGAAGAACGCCGGTAAGCAGATAAACAACAGGACATCATCGAGTAAAGATATAGGATGTTCATTAATGTCTAGCTTTCGTAACTGATTGAATGCAAATACAGCGGAAAATAACATCACACTGTGCAGACCCAGTTTTAGGGAGTCATTGAGTATGTAGCCAAGTTCCAGCAAATCTCTGAAAAATTAAATCATTCAGTTAAAACGCTGTCAATTGCTAAAATTTTGTCACTATTGGACTGCGTATAAGTGAAAGGGAAGTAGCGATGGTGAAATTCCGATCAGTTTAGATAAAATTCTAAAGTAAAATTATAATAACACAAAACTAGTAACGTAAATCGAAAATGTAAGTTTCTTGTCCCTCTTGACAATGTTTTGCTTTTTGATTAATATATTTTCATACACATATATACTAAATAATTAAGATATTTAAGCTACAAGCGTAAATTAGAGTCAACGTTGCAATTTCATTATATCGAGAAAATTTTAAGGAGACGTGTTTCAGACTTTTCTTGGCCCTAGATAATGTGATAAATATTGACATATAATTTCTTACTGCCACAAAATAAATTACTTTGCTAAAAATCTGTTCAATAAAGCTATTTGGGTCATTCTTTGGGACAGGTTTTTCAAGCGGCTTTACTTAAAAATAATTCAAATCCAGAAGTCAGCAAGCCATATTTTTTTTACGAATACCTTAAATCCTCTCTTAACTGGTTTACTGATTATTATTCAATTATCTTTATAATTAAATATCTTTAAAAAATAAAATACCCCCATTCTTTGATTTTCGTGGAGTGTCCCAAGCCCCGAACTGGTCACGTAGTAATTTATATATTTTAAACTAAACGCTACATGCTTACCAAAAAAAAACCTGTAAGTCTTAAGAAGTTAACAATGCTATAAAAAAATAGACCATAGTTCTAAAAGAACTACATTTCGTACAAAAAAATTAAATGTAACTGTCCCGAGGTTCTTGCTGATTTGCGTGGATTATTATAATTTCGATTGCACATCTCTAAATACGTGGCCCCATGATGCACCATCCTAATTCAAGTTAGAATTGGTTGCGCTCCAACACGGCCGGGAGAGTGGTTGAGTGATGGTAAGTCGTGTTTTCAAAAAATATATGGTGAGAACTTCGTTGCGTGGGTTTGGTTTCTCAAAACTTTGATTTGCGTGGTACAATTATCTCCAGTGTCTGTGAATTTATTTATTTAATAAAATATTGTGCCGAACAAATATAAGGTAACGTAACGTATAATCAAAACACAGTTTATTTGCTTCAAAGGTTTTTGTTTATTTTTGACATAAAGGGTTTATTTTGATTTCCGTGGTCGTGATTTGCGTAGTTTACGTGGTAGTTTTGACCCACGCAGATCATTTTTTGACCATGCAAATGAAATAACTTTGAGTTTTGTACTAGTTATGAATAAAAATATTTTTTTATTATTTTATTTATGCTGATTATAATAAGAGAAAGTGTTATTTTTTGAAATGTGTAATTAAGTGTTATATTTTTGTAATTTCTTTAACAAATAATAAATAATGTTGGACTGATTCTACTAAAAACGTTTCTGTCTTAGTAACCTATTTTTTTATATGCCTTATACAAAAATAACTTATTTTCAATAGGACGGACCAATAAGTAACTCGTTGAGATAGTTAAATTAAAATTTTCATTTTTGTGGGTTTATTTGTGATTTGCGTGGTCTCCATTTTTTAACCTCGATTATCTCTGTAAGTAAATCGCTCTTCGAGGTGCCTTTTTTAATAAAAATATTGCTTTTACTTATACTTTAAGATTCTGAAACAAATTTAAAACAAATAATGAATTTGAAAATTGCCACGAAAATCACCAAAGAATGCCTCACTCGAAGAATCACCCATTTAGAACTTGTCAGTATCTTAATTTAAGGATCAGCTGGCGTGCAGCTGCAATGAAACACTTAAGATATGGATGAATTTCTTTGGTGGACATTTTACGAGTGCCCGCTTGGCTAGGTACCACCCTCAAGTTTACAAGTAACAAAACACGCACAAACTTCTAAATTCAATAGTATTGGTTAATTTATTTGGCGCTTAGAAATGATGGCATCCGATTGGTCGCGTCAAGGTAATGTTGCGCTGCACAGTACACTCTTTAAACCTCACCCAACGCGGTAAGATTTTCGTCCTGCTGTTTTTGAGCTTGCCTTACATTCCTTTACATATTTATTCGTAGTGGCAAACCATCCTTTACGCGGAAGGCATTTGTTGTACGGTAAGCGTTATGTCTGTTGATGTGATACATCCATAATAAGGTGCACAAGCAGTACGCTTGTATATATTGGCAGTGTCTAAACACCCACATTGAAGCAATGATAACCACATGGTAAAAGCATTAAGTATGAACCGTGCATGCGCAGACGATAGATCAAATCTTACCGTGATCATGATCTTCCCTGTATCGTGGCAGGGCATAACGTGAATGCTCGCCTGGATAGCTACCAACTTCAAGTAGAAAATTTGTCGTTAAGCTACTAACCGTGTGTTCTCGAGTTCATTTGGTAACAGATAGGGTAGTGGTCAAAAGCTATCCAATCCAAGAAAATAAAAACAAACATTGGCTAACGAAATGCAGTTCTGCTCAATTCTATAATACAGCGAACCCCTCTTAAAGAAATTTGCTCAGCCGTCCTTCACCGATGAGCTAAGTAAAGCAACGTCCGCCGCGGACATGACGTGCTTCGGAGTCGTTGGTCCCGGTTGTTGTCTTAAGATGGCAGTCGTTAGCTAGTTTGGCTAGCTACCACCATCAAGATAAAAATCTGTCGCCAAGCACCTAACGGTGTATTCCAGCAGCTGTCCCTGAGAGCCACTAATTTAGGTCAGATCTTCGACCACATCTTCACTACCCATCAGGTGAGATTATGGTCAAAGGCTAGACTATCAGTTATAATGTTACGCTCATAAAAAGTGTTTCACGAAACACTGAAAGTCTTACCCGCCAACACTACTGAAGACGAATCCGATGATGAGAATTCCAATGACGACCACCAGCAACATAATGCCCGCAAAAAGACCTCGGTTGGACGCGTGACAGTCCGCATGAATTACAATATTACTAGTGAAGTCGTTCTCCTCATTTGCAGTAGGAATTCTGAAAAATATAATAATATCTACTCCCATATTCATAGATATCTTAATAGATTTTAAAGTTTGAAGCAATGATGGCCGAGCGGAGATAGCTACAGACTGCCGTGCGCAGGTCCATGGATTGATAGCTACCGCCCTCCAGTAGAAAATCAGTTTCCAAGCACCTAGCAGTCTGTTCGAGAAGCAGTCCTTCAGTCAGTAAAATTACAGGCACATGAACAAATGTATGTCTCAAGGTGCAGGGCGCAGTGCAATTCGTTACTTGTGACGAAATGCATCTGTTATAAGGAGAGTTTAGTCCGCTTAACATATAAAAAAAGGTGATCGCTTTTGGTAAATATTCGTCTTTGGTGGTTACTACCGCAGTGTCAGTTTAAGTCGATACAGCAGTGTGCACACATTACTGCATTAAGGCTTAAAAGGTACTGTAGCAAGAGAAATGGCCGGGCAAACGAGACTTAAAAAGTAAGGTCTTAAGAGTGACGAGTACAATGCGTGTCGAGCTGAACGATACACTGCACCTGTAATAGACAGGCGTGACACATAATATCAGGCGTGCAACTTTGGACAAGTCTCATCACTTCATAACATAAAAAATGTAAAATAAATATATAACTTTTGTAAAATACATGTCCCTGTCACAATAAAAAAAGGGAGACAAATACAAATTGAGCTATTATATTATTAAAAGGGTAATGTATATCAATTAGAAGCTTGTATCGGGAAATAAAACAAAAAATTTAGTTAGTTTAATGTCAACACGCGGTGCGCGTGATGGCTACGACCATATGTTTGTCCAAAAAGTGAAGAACAATTCAATTCAATAAATATCCTTGGCAAATGTTGCTAATTTTTAAACCAGATTACCGCATCCGTGTGATTAGTACTATTTTCGCTGAATTTTACGTTTTTTTGGACTTTGAATAGTTCTAAAAAATAATTTGGAAGCAGCTGCATTTCAAAAACTTTTTACCTATAATCAAGCAGTTTAGGAAATACTTTCAGCACGGATTTGTTAAAAAATGTCCGAAAATAGTACATTTTCTTTTCGAATCCAAACAATGATCCTCTGAAGAGTGTGTTCCGGCAGCAGTCCTTGATAGCCAGAAAAATGACAGGCTCAATGAGACTTAACAACTGTATGTCTCAGTGTGAAGGGCGCAGTATAATTCGTAACATGACGAAATGCATCTATTATAGGCAGAGGTTAATCCGCTTAACATCAGGTGAGCCTCGTGCTTGTTACGTCACAATAACATAAAAAAGAATAGTTCACTTTTATATATTATTACTTTTGAAAACAGACACATATAAATTAATTTTATGATAAGTACGTGTACATACTTGCAAACAGTGTTATCATCAAAATTGGAATTAGTCTCTGAATTGTTATTATCTTCGGAATGGCAGTTGCCAATGTTGCTCCAGATTATGTAGTAAACAGCAACTGTAAAACAATTTATTTATTTATTTTATTTATTTATTTAAACATTACAAACGCCTTTACAGTTTACACCAAATCGATGCTGTAGACAATACTATTACAAAAGTTAATTTATGTACAATAAATAAAAAAAAAAACATAACACAATATATTACAATAGTATAAGTAGTAATAACTAGAAACTTTCCAATAATTTTTGTGACACTTCTGTGAATTTCATCAAGCTGCAATGAAACACATCAATATCGTTCGAAATCATATTAATTAATTTTATAGCCCGGGATAGTGGGGCGTTCTTTTGTAGGTTGGTGTTCGATGCAGGAACATTAAGTATGGTAGGGTGGCGACGCTTGTCCACATATCCATCTGGGGCACATATCTGCAGCGCCTCCAGCACTTCCGGGTTGGTACACTTGCCCACGTAGTACACGCCACACGTATTTTGCAAGCGCTACTTCTCTCCTCACTTCCAGTCTATTATATCCGACCATACCCATCACGAATAAGCTCGGATACATCAGTGGATAGAAGGGATAAATACCATATTCTTTTAAATATAAAAACCCCGTAAACTTATTCTGGATCTTTTCTAACATAAGAATATATTTATCTTCATAAGGATTCCATATCATTGCGTTTGTTTCTAACCGACTTCGAACTAACGAATTATATAATTTTTTTAGCATATTTAAATTTTTGAAATCTTTTCCTTCCCTCATAATAAAACCCAAATTTTTAAAGGACCTGCTACAAATTTCAATAATGTGCTTACGAAATGTTAAATCTGGTACCATCTCAACACCTAGATCTCTCACCATCATCACCGCCTTCATTTTATACTGGTGATGTAGCGGAACGAAGGTGCGACAGTAACTCATCACATTACACTTGGCAATGTTGAAAAACAACTTGTTTGCCTCGCTCCACTGCACCACCCTATCGTGTATATATATATATATATATATATATCATCTATATATATATATATAATTTATGTTGTATCATAACTATTTCAATCAAGACGACGAAACATTTTAAAAAATATTCGTGTTATGTATTTCTAGACATAGAATTATATTCATTGACTGACGTAGTCAGCTTCATTCCATTGCAAGGGAGAAACTTGAAGATGCCTGGGATTAGCAACCTAGTGCTAAGAAAGCCCCTTAAGATGTACAAAAACGCTTCCCTCTTACTCGAGCGTGAGACACGACAAGGAGTGTGTTTTTCGGTAGAAGAAGATCACGAGCTTCTTCCTCTTCCTAGACATAGATAGATAGAAAACTTGAAAAGATCCTACTAATTTTACTATGTTTTATTGATAAGGAAAATATCTAGATATGGAAATAATGTCAACTTCATGTATTTTATACAGTTTTCACAAATTTATGTCATAAATTAAGGTGCTTATTTATTGTGAATTTCAAGAATTTCACATAATGTCTAAATATTGCACAAAAATAAATGCATGTTAACACATAAAAGTACGTAAGACAAACGTTAAGTTAAATATAATGGTGTATTCATGATAAAAAATGATTTTTGCTAAAAGAAATGAGCGCTTACCGATGAGGATATTGAATTCGACGCTGAAGGGGTACAGGTAAGGCGAGAAGTTTTCTACGATAGAATTGATTGCTCTTGATCCGATGCAGTTCTCGTTGTAGAGGTTGCTAATGTCTATAAACCTTGATTGAAGTTTCTTCACTGAAAATCAAATAAATAATTATACCAATGAATTAAAAAACCAGGTGTAAAAAATTAGCAGACAATCTGGCGCCAAGCACCTGACGGTGTGTTCCTGCAGCTGCCCTTGAGAGCCAGTAATTCTAGGTTAAGCTTGTTAACACCTTCGACCACATCATCACATACCATCAGGTGAGATTGTGGTCAAACGCAGAGCATGACTAGCAGAAATATAAAAAAAAGTTAAGTTAAACATGTAAATATTTTTGATAAGTGATATTTTAAACAAACATTTGTGTTTCCCAATACAACATAGGTAGGAACACTATAAGCAATATTTAATAATTTAAAGTATCTCATTTAATTTTCTTACCAATGTGAGGTTCGACTTCAAGTTTCCTAGTAGCGTTGCTGCCGTACTCCCCGTTTCCATAAACCGAGTTAGCATAGATCCTTAGAGCTAATATGGTTTCACGGACAATAGCTGACACCCAAAAACAAAGACTGCTTCCTATCAAGTGCATGAAGGCAAAGTAAGCAAGACCCTAAAATATAAATAATAAAAATTAATACTTATACTATTGCCGCAGTTTGGTTTTAAGGATTATATACCCAAACGGCAAAGTGTAACCCTATTAATGACACTCCGTTGACTGTCTGTCGGTCTACCAGACCATCCGTTCGTCCTCATAAACGGAATGAGTCTTGCTATGAAAGATGAATGTATGAAACTGAAATTTAATAATGATTTATGTGGAACAATGACTCAAAGACGCATGGACAAGAAATTCAATTTCAGCATCATAACATGATAAGGCAGCCGAATAAAAAACTGCACTCTAGTATATAGGGTATTATTGTCTAGGGTTTATTAAGTAGAATACATATCTAAAATTATTTACTAAAAGAAGGGGGAGGGGTGGCATGGTGGTGAAATTTTTACAATCTTTGTTACAATGTTTACCTCAAAAATAAACAAATTTTGAAGCTGTGACTGACACCAATAATTACACTCGAGAGCAATGAATCCGGGTCACTTAAAGAATGTTAAAAATCTCGGAAACTAGAAATGATAGGTTAATGCAATAAATTGTATTTAATAGACAATGTAATACTCCTTAAATGAAAGTAAAAAAAATATGAGTCACCATACATTTTATTAACACAAAATTACATAAAGAAAAAAACTGCTGATCTCTCCTTAAAACAAAAATAGGAAACATGAAATTTTTGAACTTTATTACGATTTTCTTGAATTTTAATACTTTGTATTGCCTCCTCGTGCTTCCATTACTGCGTTTACGCGGTTTGGCATGCTGTACACCAAGTTCCTTATACGATTTTGGGGAATATTCTCCCATTCCTCTGTGAGAGCAATTTTGAGCTCACGAAGCGTGATTGGGGGAGGGTTTCGTTGTTTTACGCATCTGCCTAGCTCGTCCCAAGCATGCTCGATCGGGTTGATATCCGGGCTGCGCGCTGGCCACTCCATACGAGTAATGTTCATCTCTTGAAGGTAGTCATTCACAATCCTACCTGTATGAGGTCGGGCATTGTCATGCATAAATATAGCATCCTCACCTAAATTGACCATAAATGGACCAACGTGATCATTGAGGATTTCTTCCACATATCTCACGCTAGTTAAAGAGCCGTTTTCTATGATCACCAGCTCTGTGCGACTTTCAGAAGAAATTCCGGCCCACACAAGTACAGACCCACCACCGTAGGCTACTTTTTCTTCGATGCATGCTTGCTTGAATCTTTCCCCTGGTCTTCGATACACTCTGTGTCTTCCATCGTGCTTGTAGAGCATAAATTTTGATTCGTCGGAGAACATAACTTTTGACCAATCTTCAATACTCCAATTTACGTGGCTCTGGGCATATCTTAGTCTCGAAATACGATGCCCACGCTCCAGTTTAGGGCCGTTTGTAGGTCCAAGGGGTTTTAAGTTAGATTCAGCAAGCCGACGTCTTACTGTCCATGCACTTGGGTTACTTCCTCCGAGGCGTCGAAACTGATTGGTGAGTTCAGTTCCTGTGAGAAAGCGATTTCGAAGCATGGTGTTCACCAAGTATCGGTCTTCTCGTGCTGTGGTACACCTGGTTCTGCCCGTTCCTGCGTAGGTTAGAACCAGTTTCTTCGTAACGTCGGAGAACTCTTTGTACTGTTGACAGCGACACACCGACAGTCCTGGCTGTATCGCGCTGACTCCGGCCGGTTTCCAGCATTGTAAGTATTCTGGTGCATTCTTCAGGCGTAAGCGACATAATTTCAGCTTGAATAATGAATATAGAGCACTATCAACATGGTTTATGTACCCACATAAATGACAGATTACAAACAAAAGCAAAACCAAATGCTGTAATTTCGTAGTTCCATCTTCGAAAGTGGCCCTTTTTCAAATTTGATTTTTTTATGATATAACTTTACAATGACTAAGAAGTTTTAATACCTTCATTTAAGGAGTATTACATTGTCTATTAAATACAATTTATTGCATTAACCTAGCATTTTTAGTTTCCGAGATTTTTAGGATTCTTTAAGTGACCCGGATTCATTGCTCTCGAGTGTATTTTTTACGGGGTCTTGGAATGCAAAACTTTATAATAATATGAGCGAGGTGTCATTCACCTCTTGGGTTTTTTATTTGACTTCGATATTATGGATTTGTGTTTTAATGAATAAAGGCAAGAGACATAGTTGTTAAAAACTTAAATCACCCGTAGGTTACATATAGTAAGAAGATACAATCAGTCATCAAGATCAGTGATCAGGATAATATATCATTTTATGTTTGATCTGAACTACTTAAAAGATGATTTCAAACTAAAAAACTTAATTGTACTAAGAATAGATTAAGTTTATAGAAATAAAATATTTATGTATGTATAACATATATCAATTCAAATGCAGTCACAAAAAACACGTAAAAAACAGTTACCTGAGCTCGCAGAATAATAACATTGGAGTATTTGAAGATAAAGTAGAGTTGTAAGAAGCAGTAGCAAGGAAACATCACATCGAGTACAATCTGAAGGATGTCCAAACACTCCTCGTTGCTGATATCACCATCGATGATGAAGCCAACTTGGACAGCGATTAGAAGAACAGAGTGTACCAGGTGACCGATTGCAAATCCTGATAGAATGTACAAGGGTTTAGGATTAAGTCGAGCTAATAATTAACCCGTAAAATTAAGATTAACTTTGATGCTATGCTCTGTATTGCCTATTACAAATGTAGTTATTTCTATCTAAATAAGAATAAATATTCAAAAGTAACTGGACTAGGTACATGTTACATTAATTAACAAAGATTTAAAAATCCTAGGATTTTTTAAGTCAAACACGTGGAGCTTTTTTGTTTTTTATAAAAAATGAGCAAACGTTTTTGAGCTTAGTCTTAGCTGATGGAATTTGAAGCGGTCGACATTTAAAGATGCTTGGCTAGATATATGTATCTACTCTGTAATTGAAGACTCTCAGATTTTACGTATCGGAAAAAAAGAATCTGGTCGGGTGTTCCATTCTTCGTGCGTTTTTTGGTTAGATCATGTACGGTTCCTGTGCGTTATGTTTCCCGATGAAAGAACAGAGATGAGACGAGTTTTTTCTGTGCCGGTTGATATTTAGAAATTTTGCATGTTTGTACATATGTACGTATATGTTGCCAAATAATAATACTAAACGATACACTGATACATGATAGTCCGGAATGTTTAGTAAGATATTGTTTTATGCTTGAGCAATAAAATGCGTGGTCCCTCAAAAAGCGGAATCAGGATTGACTGGTAATTATAATATGGCCAGCCGTGAGATATCTTTACAATTGACTTCCCTTTTCCTTGTTCGTTCTTGTTTTTCTGATAATTTAATTAGATTCCAAATAAAAAAATTACCTGCTGCGCCTAGTTTGAGATAGAAACTTCCAGAATGTCGGCCATGGCTAAAACAGTACTCGTGTTTCAAGGGTATCAGAACAGGTGGAGGTATTCCCTGAGGCCGGTATACTTCTGGTGTCTGATTGCCTGGTGTCGTACTAGCATTGTATTCTTCCTAAAATAATAAGATTAACTCATCAATATGACAAGAAAGTCTTTTGGAGTGCAAAGTTAAGAGGTTTTCAATTAGAAATACCTACTAAATATAATTGTTTCATACTTAATGTGATATATTTATGATGAGGCTCTGATCTAACTCTCAAACCTGGCTGTTGGCCAGTATATTAAGAGCCAAGTTCGTTTTGGCTATAGTGGTGGGAGTTCTATAATATATTATATTATGTTTCTAGGGAAACATATGATATACTTATTAAAGAAAACATATTTTAATAAATTATGTTTGCATATGAAATCAGCCAATTTTTATTTAATTATATGTTTTAAGAACTGTAAGATTTACTGGTTTAAGCGAATGTTTGTGAGGACTGTAAGTAGTGTTTGTATTTCTGTATATGTGGGAGTATACGCGCATGTGTGGGGTATGTGCGTATACTATCCCGTGGCATTATAATCCAATGCTATCATGTTAATTATTTTATATATTATATAGATATACCTCAGCAATAGTACATTACTGCAGCGGCCCACAAAGGAGGCACTGATGGACGAACGTGTCAATGTGGGCCGAGGCAAAGCCGAGGCACACATACGTAAGACCATCAATGCCTAGTTGTGGCCAAGGCTAGTATAGTGCTTTTTTCAAATAATGCGCGGAAATTAAAACAAAGTAGTACCTATGCACAATTTTTATTTGAAGATACAGTTGTTAAATGTACAATTTATGAATTTTAAAGTGGATATTCCGGGGATTATGTTGGTTTGGGAGGTGAAAAAGAGGTGAAGAATTTCAGGTGGCGTTGAATTAAGTTCATCACACTCATTGTCTTCACTTGAACTCATTTTGTCGAAACAATTACTTTTCAAAATCAATGACTATCAACAAACAACAATAAAATTGCCCGCGTTAAAGTGTTCATTAGTTTTTTTTTTTCAATATACAGTGTTCTATTTGCAAGCCAGATCGAAATTTAAATAAAACCTTAGATAAGTTGCCATGCTTCGAAGTAAAAGATCGTTCCATTTTTAAATTACACGACAGATATGAGTTTACTATGAAATTTATTTGGCAATTCAAACATTTTTTGCCGGCCGCTGCGCGCATGTATTTGGCCAGTACAGCAATTTTGATTTATCTCGAAGAAGGTTGTCAAAATAATGCTCACATTTCCAAGCATGTTAGAGAAAAAAATAATTAACATGATAGCATTGGATACGTGCTAGAACTGCTTTTTACCGAATGTCTTGAATATAAATGGTAACTTGCAAATACGGTAGTTTTGTATATTCAGGAATGTGTGACATAATAACAATTGACTGAATAAGTCCTGAGTGATAACTGACAGACACCGCTCTATCTAAGCCACTAGACATAGAGACCGTATCTGGAGGGATATACATGTAAAGATACACATACACATGTAAAGAGGGTTGAAAACGCACGCAGTTTGGAAATAAGAATCCAATTGAATGTAATATTTTTGAACTAAATATTTTGGGTTCTAAGAGGGTGTTAACATTTTAACTTATGACTTATAATATAATAGTAAAAATATGAGCAGCATATACTAAACATTTCTGAATTGTCAAATCGTGTAATAGCATGGTGGAAGGGCATTTTTGCGAATGCCCGCCTGGCTAGCGACCACCCTCAAGTAGAAATTATGTCGCCAAGCACCTAACGGTGTGTTCCGGCAGCTGTCCTTGAGAGCCAGTCATTCTAGGTTAAGCCTGTTAACACCTTCGACCACATCATCACTTACCATCAGATGAGATTGTGATCAAAGGATTACCTATCAGCAATAAAAAAAAAAAAAAAAACCGTGGATCAAACCTCCAAGATGACTCTTTACGTCGTTCGACCAACGAAGCAAGCAATATAGATTCAATGAATAAGGAATGTGCATATTTAAAGACTACGAGCGCAAAGAATACATACCTATGTTTATGACTGTTATTTGGAATGATAATCTAAAATGAGGCATTGAACACATATCTCAAAATGGCAGATTAATTAATGTAATAAACAATATTAAGCAACTGGTTGTAAAATGCAGCCTACTTGGCGACTACTTTATTTAGCGGCTATTTATTGGTAATTTCTGACTATTAGCTTCCGTTACAAAATTACAAATTTACGAGAGAGAAAAATTATAGTCATGTGCGGGATTCGAACCCGCGTCCATCCACCCCTTTAGCCGGGGTATGCTCTAACCAATTGAGCTAACATGACACAATGACTCATAACTGTAATTCTTGCTCTCGTTCTTCATGCAACCATCGTATTGGGATGGATGATTTTAATATTGTTAAGTTTGCAATAACGCTTGCTAAGCGAATTACATTACAAAATTACAAATTTACGAGAGAAAAAATTTGCGTTAAGTTTAAACTTAACAATATTTAAAAAAAAAAATATTAGCTTCCGTGTCAAAAAAATATGTTGAACTTTGTTACATTTCGTAAGTCTAATCCCAAGTGTTATTATAGAATCTCGAGAACTGTATTTATATACGTTCATTTTTGTTTTTTAGTCATCAAGTTTTAATTTATTTTATTGTAATATTAAGCTACGCTCATATTTAAGTAATTATTTGACTGTTTATTGACTGTTTTTGGTTGTGATTTGTTACATACTTTGAGTATAAACATAATTCACCAACTAATCAATATAGGTACCCATTTAAAAGTGACTGAGTCTCGCCGCTAAATACGTGCCCATACAGAATAGATCCCACATAGCATGGAAATTATATTAATGAATACTTCATAAGAAAAATAATGACTGAGAATACTTACTTCTTGTTTTCTGAAAAATTCCGTGATTTTCTCATCGTGTAACCCTTTGATTCTTTGGTTTTTCAAAGCTATTGATTTATATCGGTTAATGTCTATTATTAGGTAAATAAGGTACACAAATCCCATTACACACAGAACTATGGAGTATATCTGTAAAATAAAATATTTATTACAGAAATTACAGGCACATGAGACTTAACAATTATGTCTCCAGGTGACAGGCGCAGTGCAATTCGTGACATGTGATGAAATGCATCTGTTATAGGCAGAGGTTACTCCGCTTAACATCAGGTGGGCCTCGAGCTTGTTCCGTCACAATGTCATAAAAAAAGATGATTTACATTTTGGATTGTCATCTGCTAATTAAAAATCTCAACCGTATTGGAATATTTAAGTATAAGAGCAACTTGTACACGTGGCTATCTGACTTTGGGGCTGGTATATTCCGTTCCAGCTACGTTAAGTAATGCATAGTACAAATTATGTAGTAATTTCGTTATGATTATTTAAACATTGTATGGCGATATCAATTGACAAGTAAATAATAAATCTCATAGGTTACTGTAGGGTAATTTGAAGAACATCCCATGAGATGGATGGTCATGGGTTTGAATCCTATGCTTATTTAAAAAATAAATAAATTTGTAAGCATTTTACTTCCGGCGAAATAAATTGCTTATAATTTTTTTCTTCGTTACAGCAAAAAATAAAATGTTAGATGGGGATACATTATCATATACGTGTGCATAATTAGTATTTTGTAGGCTGATTCACATTGACTTTATAATTTTAATCACATGTTTAATAATAAAAATCAGCCAAGTGCGAGTCGAACTCGCGCACGAAGGGTTTGCACTTGGCTGATGTTTAGTATTTGTTGTTATAGCTGCTATATAAACACATCATCTGTGAAAGTTACAGCTTGGTGACATACAGACAGAAGGATGGAGGATCGTGGGTTCGAATTCCACTTGTGGTAAAACTTTTCCTTTCATGTGATTTTGTAAAATGGATATGTTTAATTGATTGTTTATCATAACTATATATAATATTCAAATTGTTGAATGCCCGTTTGTACTAACAAGCTTAGAATTATCGCACATATACAGTAATGGTACATAGTCGGCAGGATCGGTATATTTCAGTATACAGTATTCAGGATTGACAAACAGACGATGAAATCTTTGCAGGATTCTGCCGTAAATTTATTGAGTCATTGGGTAAGATATCGAAATTAGAATAATTATTATCTCTAAAAAATAATAAGGTTTTGTAATTACCGAAGATATAGATACATCCACAAACGAGTCTCCCAAGTAAATGATGATTCCGAGAGTAACTAATAATACGGCATATATAGAACTCATAACTAGTGACAGATATTCCCTGAAAGAAAAAACGTTCATTAAAGATAGGTTTACATAAAAATCTGATAGTGTAAACTTAGACCTTTCCTAAATTGAATGCTATTATTTTTATGGCTGACAAGGCTAGCCTTTGACCACTATGTCACCTGATGGTTATTGATGATGTGGTTGAGGATATTGTTTAGGCTAAAGTTGAATTGCTGGCTCTCAAGGACTGATCTGAGAGAGATGATCTTTTTAAAGAAGTTGATATTTTAACTTGACCAAGTCTGTATATATTTGAAAATGTTTTGTATATTCGTAAAAAAATTAGTAAATTTAAATTACAACACAGCGACAATCACGATTATAACACTAGGAATAAAAATAAAATAGCGGTGCTAGGTTTTCGATTAGCAGAGACAAAAAACAGGTCCTTCTTAGGCAATTGTGTGCGGTTTTATACTAAAGTGCCCAAACATATTACAACGCTCACAGAAAGAAAATTCAAGTTGTACGTGAAGAACATTTTGATAAAGAAATCATACTACACAGTTTGTGATTACTTAAACGACAAAAATGCTGGACGTGGCAGTACATTTCAATATTAAAATTTGTATTTGACCTTCATAAGAGCGTCGTAGACCTCGAGTCCTAAATTGAATAAATGATTTGACTTTTGACTATTGCCGGAACATATCGTCAGGTGCCTAGGGGCAGATTATCTACTTGATGGGTAGACTAGACAATGGCTAGACAAGCGGGCATTCGCAAAATGCCCTACCACCATGCTATAACGACTGCCATTCAAAGACAACAATCGGGGAAGCATGGAAGCGCTCAGTAGTAATGTCACTAGCGGGCACCCATCCAAGTCATGAGAGCGGCAGACGTTGCTTAACTAAAGCTGATCGTATCAAGCTACGCTACGAGCGCTTCTTCTTACGAGCGCTTCTCTTATTTTGTTTGAAATTAAAAAAAAAACCGTAGTATCAAAAAGTTTTAATTGTTATATGGTAGTTAATGGTCCTCAAAAATTAAATTTTACTTGTAAATTAAAGAGAAACAAAAATATATTAGCTAGCTTTTAAGCTAAGTTTGGCCAAATATTGAAATAATGGCATGGCTAATTTAATGATTCGTGAGGAAACTGATTATTGCTAAATTCTTGCTCGTTTGCAATAATGCAAATATGCAGCCATAGTTACTTGTTTTGCTCTTAGGTGATTTCTTTAACTTTATCTCCAAACTGATTTTTTTGACCTGGCAATAATTGAATAATGATGACTAATGAGAGGTTATCTATGAATTGTTTTTTTTTTATCTATATCACACTTTTAGTAACGGCGCTATGTAGATCTACCTTTTTTTATAAAAAGATTTTATTAATTTAATTGAAATCGCCTTTTTTTTTAAATAGAAAACAAAAAATTAACACTTTTAAAGAAGAGTTTATTTTTTGAAAATATATAAGTGCAAATTATGATTTATTAGCTCGTGATAAGCAATTCCATTGACTTAAACTATAATTATAATTGGAATATCTTGTTTATTTTTATATGTGGTTTACCACTACAACTTTTATTATTGGAGTTGTTTTAATGGATCTAAATTTTTAGCTTCAAAAAATACTTGAAGATAACTAATTCTAATTAAAAAAATATGAAGTATAAATACAATTATCAAAGATTTAATAATAAGCAGCCCAAAGCTGCTAATTTCGCTTTATTCAGTCTCTTTATTAGCCACTAACCTATTATGTTTGATATCCACTTTCATTTTTATCGATTCTAAATTCAGTAAATTTTTACCTAGATGAAATGCATAGCATTACAAAGCACCGGGAAGTGTTAGTTTTATCTGGAAACAAATCCAACAGTAGATGATATAAGTTCTACGTTCAAAAAGGATCAATAAAGTTCATCCATTGCGTTTTACTTTACATATACCTAAGTAAAACGTAATGGATGAACTTTATTTGTTGTAACTTACACAGTTTGTTCTTTATTATCAGCAGGACTCGTTGGTGGTGGTGCGTGGGTTTCCACTGATCTTATTGACTGTGCATCCATAGTTGCTACTGATCTCTTGCGAGGGGTGGCATTGCCACGCATATCACTGTACGGGATGTACAAGCGATAGCTATCTGATAAAATAATAAAAACATTTTGTACTGACCTTTAGCTAAAGAAGCACATTAATTGCTTTACTCATAAGTATGATAACATAATAGATCTTGTATAGTGGTCACTTTTAGTCTAATCTGGTAACAGAAGAAAGAACACAATAATTCTGACTATTCTTATAACAAATAAACCAGTGTCGATGAGTCGTCCGAAAAGACTAGCTAGACCAGTCACACTTTAACGAAGTCGTTGTCCGAAACAATACATTCTTAAAGCTTTTGTTTTTTTATTGTTAAAATTGAAATTTAAACAGTCGTCAATCAGACACAGTGTCGGCGACGAAGTAGCAAAGCCGTTACCGGTATATGACGCTGATGCTTTACTACAAAAGAAATGTGCACAATTACCATACAAGTTTTGTTAATCTTTGAGTCACAAATATATAATACATTTATTATATTGGTACCTATGTATTGTAAATGTATATTCTTAAACTGAATGAACGACGACCTTGCTAAATTTTGTGTAGGAATTTATTGCATTGAATAAATTCATAAATTAAACGGAACCTTATGTACTGAAAAGAATTGTAAAATTTATGGTTGAAAGACAAGCCTTTTACTCACTCAACGATTTAGCGTCCCCATTTTTGTAGATCCCATTCATGTACGGTGGCAAGGGACTATTTCCTTCAGGACCTAGAAAGTAACCGAAAATAAAATCAAAACTATGAATTAGTTTAAATTCACGAAAAAAAATAGTTGAGTAAACCTAGCAAATCTATATTCCTTGAAATCAATCCTGTACATAACATAAGCGTTTACAAAATACAACTTTGTCGGCCTTTCATTTATTTCTTGTATAGATAAAAAAATTACAAGTTATTTTTGCACTTGCTATGGTCTAAAAAAGATCTTTGTATGGACCTTTCTTATGTATTGGACAATTGATATTCTCTAAAAAGTTATATCAATTGAATTTTTACAATATGTTTTTTGTCAGCTTTTTACTCAATACATCTAAATGTCAGGTTACATGACTCATTCTGCTTATCAGCTAGATACATTACACATACGTACAGACATAAACTCTTAAAAAGGTGAATTATAAGACTAAGGTCATCAGATAGTTACTATTCATAAGAATAAATATATACACAACCAATATAAAAAGAACGAATGTTGGTTGTTTAAAAGAAAAGTACAATTGTTTTAAATTTGGTCGGTTAACATTTTATCAGTCTGATATTTTAATCTATTGATCGGGAAACCTGACCTAAATACAATAAAGTGAGTAATCATACAGGTACATACCGATAGTAGGCGTGGCGCTACCCGACTCATCACCTCGACTAAGAGCGAGTCTCATCGACTGCCTGTCGTTACCGGAATCCTGGAAACAATACAAAGGCAAAATGCAAACAACCAATATCGCATAATTCAAATTGCCTGACCAATTCATATATTCAAACTGAACGGCTAAAAATGTGGCGAGCGCGAACATCGAAAGCCGTATGAAACAGGATTAATAACTTCATTAGTTGCTTGTTTCTCTCGATCGACATCGCCGTGTATTTCACTTTAATCCCATTATGGTGGAGCGCGATCCTCTGCTTCGAATTTCGGTCCACTGTGCAGGCTCACCGGGAAAAAACCTTTACACGAAAACATATCACCCAGATATAGGTGTGGGGAACCCGCTGTGCAGTTCTGAATTGCCTTATTTTATGCGAGGATTAAAAAGTGTGGTACCGATGAATATTCCATCGGACAAAAAACTACAGGGTTTTGTGAGCTAATGAAGATTAATGAACACTGAGTTTGTTTCAGTGGTATGGGCATGAAGTGTGATTCAGATATGTTTTAAACTCACCCGAACCCAGGATAACATGCTGTATGATATTAGTAATGCTCTAGTAAAGCAGACTGTAATTTGTCTTCGTATTTAACATAACCAATTCAATTCTACTAGGAGGGATATATACCCGTGTAATCTATCGGTTTATTTGTAACGAATAATTTGACACAAATGAACTCTTTGAATTTTCAGAATTTTATCAATGATGTCATTAACACACTTGTATATAAGGCAATAAAAAATATGGTTAAGACAGTGTAATAGATACTGTTTAACGTATCAAGATATTGGTTAAGGAAAAATACTAATATTATTTTTCCTTAATATATAATATCTTGATATCATTTATCATTTTACAGTATAGATTTGTAAGGAAGAAGAGCAAACTGAAGCAGTGAAGTCTCTACATATTTCACTGCTTCAGTACATTTCTCAGGGTATGCAGTTCCTAGATCAGATAAGTAATGCAGCCCCGTCTTATTAATCCTATTTCCTCTCCATCCAAAGGTTGCCCGGAAGAGATCGCTGATAGTGATGTTTCATATATAGTTATATTGTAATGTAATGATGTGTACAATAAAGAGTTATCTGACTATCTATCTATCTAAAATTCTTTTGTTTATGTAAAAACAAAGACTCCTTAAATTTTGAAAAATATGTGTAAGGTGTCTGGATATAGCTACCGGCTCGTTTCCTACTACACATGGCCTAAAAGCTTTCAATACAAAGGTAGTTTCGTCACATTTTAAATACCAAGTATTTAAACTCCATAAAACTTTGCATGTACATCCCTGAGCCTAATATATATGCTTCTTGTTTGCCAGTTTTTGATTATTATATATTACTCCTTAAATAGCATACAAATATTTTTTTCGAATATTTTTGATAATACATAAATTCACGGAAAATTGGGAAACCAAAACCGAAACCGAAGCATATATAGGCTCAAAGACATGCATGCAAATTATACTAAGTTAACTAATGCTTTTGGTATTTAAAATATGGTAAAACGACGTATAAACAGTAGCCTTAAGACTGGAAGGAGAACGTTCGCGCTAGCGTGAGGCGAGATAAAAGCGCGAATGTCCCTAAAACATCTTGAAAAAGACCACCTGATGTGATTGAAACTATAGTTGGAACGATCCAATTTTATATACGTGAGTAACAGTATTCAAAAGTTAAATAAAAAGAACATTATAAAACTATCTTTTGTTATTGAGCTTTCCTTCGACTACTATCTCACCTGATGGTAAGTGAAGATGCCCTCTAACATGTTTTTCTGGCTGACCAAGAATTACAGGCTCCCAAGAAAAGCTGCCAGAATACACGGTTAGGTGCTTGGCGACAGATTTTCTTCTTGAAGGTGGTAGATACCCAGGCGGGCATTAGCAATATGCCATGCAAAACTTGTCCCTTTGATAAGGTTTTGCTATTTCCTTGTTATATTTTTATACACATTATACATTAAATATTTAAATAATGAAGGATATTTTAGTTACAAGCGTAATATAGGGTTACTTTTGCAATTTCGTTCTACCAAATTAAAAAAAAACTTATATTGAAATTACCTAAGACTTCGAGAATATCATCAAGTAAATATCATTTTTATGTTGGTAGGCACTTTCATTTAATAAAATATTTAGCTCCCAGACACAGCCTTCCTAGACGCTCCAATGATTATTATATAATTTGCTTGCTTAGCAGAATATGTATTTTTTAAAACTTGTTCAAGTAAATCTTTTCATTATAAACAGCTCCCTACATCGTCGGAGATATACTTTGGCAAATAGTAAATTAAACAAAATATATTGACTGTGCAATGTGGCGACAGGAACGTCAAAGGTAGTGACAAACATTTTCATTGAGTATTAATGGCGTTAGCGGTAGATGTGAATAAAAAAGATTGGATTTTCATTAGTCGAGGCGTTGGGGCGGCACTGTGTGTCCGCGCGGCTCAGCTGCCTGCATTTACGAGGCACGAGGGGTGGGTGGCCAGGGTGGTTCGGCTGACTGGACTCAAAAGGTTTACAGTTGGCTGCGCGAGAGTGACCCGCCTCGCAAACACAAGCCGCGCTCGCCGGCTACCGCTAGCTCTATGGAACTGTACTCTCTTTTACAATAAACCTTTCATAATTTTATCATCATAATAGAAGTCATAATTATAGCTTCGATGAATTTATCTACATTAATTTTATACGCGTTTGATACAATTTAGCCGTTAGGTTTGGGTTATGATACTCGTATTTTTAATACTGAACAAGGTGTGTCTGTATTATTTTGTATCTAGTCTGTTATATTAATTGACCAAGAGAAGCGAGAAATAATGTTAATTTTCAAACGATATTCGAGATATTTGATCCTAAGCATATATTTGCGTTAATTAATTTTAAAATTCGGTTATGATCTCGTTGCCCGGAGGTAGTTGACGTAGTTAAAAAATTTTGTTAAATTGACATAGATTAGTGTTACGACTCATATATCTACACACACATACAGTATATTATATATGTACACATACAAATTATTATGTTCTGATAATAAAATATTAATATTCTCGTGGGGTGCCGGGCTAGAATGTAACCCCCCCCATTGTTACCTGAAGGTATGGTAAGAGGCGACTAACGGTAAAATACCGGTAGGTGGGCACAATGCCGTCTGAGGAACTGCGATATCTCAAACTGCGATCCCCAAGCCGCGGGCCAAGCGTGGTGAGTAAGGCAAAACCCCCCGTAATTTGGGAGGCTGTGTTCAGCAGTGGATAATCAGGCTGTCACAGAACATAATATATCTAAAGTTTGGTAAAGTTTTTTTTATGCGATTGTGAGGGTATAAGCACGAGGTTCACAGTTAAGCGGGAACCCCTGCCTATGAGAGATCATTTCGAAATAAGTAAAGAACTGCACTGCCCCCGTCATCTTAAGACATACATCTTTTAAGTCTCATGTGCCTATAATTTTACTAGCTCTCAAGTACTTCTGCCGAAACTCACTGTTATAGGTTTTGGCGACAGATTGATACTTGAGTGTGGTAGCTATGCGGTGGCTCAAGCCGGCGGCGGGGAGCGAATCTTGGACTTTCGGCACGGCAGTCCATGGTATGCTTTAACGCTCGGCAATGACGACAGAAAAGATGTTTGTGAGGTTTACTCGGTAATTCACTAGTATTAGTTATTAAATAATTCGATGAAAAGGCACAAGTGCAATTATTTTGTAAATATATAGTATTACCCAATAAAGATGTGACAACACAATATATTAATATCACAGCAGTTTGGTATTTCCTTCCTTATCTGTATCGTTTATACACCTGGAATGTCCTTAATATTCTTTCGCTCAAATTTATTACAACCCAGTGCCCATATAAATATATGAATTTGTTGTTTAAACTACGAACGTGTAGCTTAAAATAAATTCACTTTGAAAACAGGGCAAAACAGCTTGTTGCAGATATTGGCACCTATCCATAAAACATTTTTACGGACACCTGACACTTTTTATATGTATAGATATATGTAAATTCTATATATAATCTGATTGTTTTGAGTAAGGATAGCATTTTTTACATTTGACCTCATCCATATCGGTGTACCTATCTTACTGATTCTAATAAGAACTCGATTATCAATATTCGTTTTTATGTTATCGACATGTAAGCGTATGAGTTACCTACCTATTATTTAATCTGTGATACGAGATATAAAAAATGTAAACAAAATGTGTACGTACCCGTAAGTATGAAAAAGTACATGATTGCAAAGGCCGTGAGATAGGCATTTGCAGGTCGAGTATGAGTTTGAAGGCTGAGCCGTAGGCGAGGACTTCACTTATACGAGATAGGCAATTGCCATTGCCGCCGAGGCATATTATTTGATGCTTTTCTCTAAAGAATGCAGGGAAATAAAATATACTTTCTTTTGACTTCGTTGGAAGCAGATTTCACATTGAGAATTTGGCTTCTGATCTTAAATCTGGTGGAGTACACTCAATCTCCATTTCACTCTCTGAGCCGTGGGATCTCATTTTAATTATTAACTTTATATTTATTAAGTATGTTAATAACAATTCAAGACGAATTTTCAGCTTTGTCGCCAATTTTCTATTTATTTTCTATGCCGAAAGGCTAACACATCTATGGCTATACAATATGGAGGGTGGAGATAAGGAGAATCATATGTGTACATGAAAAAGTGTCCGTTCAAATGCATTACGTTAGGATGGCGCCACATTAGCATCAGGGTATTATTCTTTAAGGTTATATTTACTATATTTCTTTGTACTACACAAATAGTTTAAATTTTCAATAAGTATGTAACTACTTTTTTTTAACTTGGCATACTTTAATTCGTTTACAATTGCTACACTCATACCATACCCTTTGTCTACACCAGCGCCATTTTGGAAGGTTTTTTAACTGTAATTTTATATCTAACAGCTGGAGACTTTTTTAAGTTTTCTACCATATGAGATTGCTTTCCTTACCTCTACCCTCCATTTTATATACAGCCACGTAACGCAATATGTACTAAGCAAAGAGACTTAGGTACTTTGGTATGTCAAGAATGTTAAAAAAAACATTTATAACTAAAAAACGGAAACGACTTCAACACACAAAAGTGTGAAATAACTTGTCGAAGTCGGTACCATTCGCCATACCATGCGATACAATGCAGTTTTTTTTTCACACTTTTAAGTGACCCATTGCTACTTACGGGATCAATTATCCTTCACTAGCTTTACAGGCGCGGCTCCACCCGCGCGTATGTCGGTTATCGCGCAAAAACATTAACCTCATTTTGCGCAGTTGGATAAAACTATCCTATGTTTTTCCCGGGTCTCAAACTATTTCCATACCAAATTTCATTCAAATCGGTCCAGTAGTTTTGGCGTGAAAGCGTAACACAATAGTTTGAGACCCGGGAAAAAACATAGGATAGTTTTATCCAACTGCGCAAAAAGAGGTTAATGTTTTTGCGTGATAACCGACATACGCGCGGGCGGAGCCACGCCCGGAAAGCTAGTACTTAATAAATATAAAGTTAGTAATTAAAATGAGATCCCACGATTCAAAGAGTGAAATGGAGATTGATTGTACTCCACCAATTTCTATATCTAAGAAGCCAAATTCTCATTGAGAAATCTGCTTCCAGCGAAGTCAAAAGAAAGTATGTTTTATTTCCCTGCATTATTTTGAGGAAAGCACCATATAATATGCCTCGGCGGCAATGGCAATTGCCTATCTCGTATAAGTGAAGTCTTCGCCTACGGCTCAGCCTTCAAACTCATACTCGACCTGCAAATGCCTATCTCACAGCCTTTGCAATAATGTACCTACTATTTCATACTTACGGGTACGTACACATTTTGTTTACATTGTTTATATCTCGTATCACATATTCAATAATACATTGGTTATCCGAGTATAACTCAAAAACGGCTTGACCGATTTTGATGAAATTTAAATGGATTAAATCGGTTCACGCAGTCAAAAGTTCTGAGGTATCAAACATAAAAAAACAGACGAATTGACCTCCTCCATTTTTGCATGTCGGTTAAAAAGAGATCCATTCAAAGAGTATTTAATAACTCCAGCACGCCGTTTCATACAACATTGCTGGTACGTTGTAATGTTCCAAATTAAAAAAAACGCTTCTGCAATGAATTTGATTTTACTAGGCCGTAAATTAGATACTTCAGGTGTTATTTTTTCGAAAATAATGGCAATATTTCCATGCATGTTTGAGTAAAATTAATTTCAAAGAACGCTGTCGTCTATGGTGGAAAATTAAAAAAAGTAGTTACTTGGTTTTGTTGGTAGGTCATATACTCGTAACTATTGTACTTGATCATGTAGTACGCAAGATTTGAAGTTTTTTTGTTATATTATTGTAATTGTAAAAAAATAATTACTCGCATAGTGAAAATTTATGTGGTCTAAATAAAAAAGATGGCGGTGTTCAGCCTATTCCGGTTGGCACCACATATCGTCGGCTCGCGGCCAAATCTGCAGTAGGAGAAAGGTTGTTTGTTTAATTTTTTCAACCAAGACAGCTCGCTTTGATTTGCGGGTGGTTGTGTCTGCTGTACTTTCTGTTCGCACTTTTTTACACAAAAAATGTAAAGATTTACAACAAATTTAACGTTAACCTTATCAAAAACAATTAGGGCCTGTTTCAGAATGTTCTAGTAAGTTCCGGTGATACTACCCAGAACATATTTATTATGCAAAACACTATCTTTGCGTTTCACAGTCATCAATTTAGCATATCCATCGGTTAAAGCTTTAAACGCGCTGCATGTCAACTGTCATTTTTATCATTCAGTTATTTTATGTGTTGGTTAGCAACCCGAAACTTTATAAGGACTTTCTGAAACGGGGCCTTAGTGTCACGATGTGACGTTAACTACGTCACAAATTGAGTCCTTTGCATAAAAGTTTTTTTATGCTATCGTGTTGGAACAAACACGAGGCCCTGGTGTTAAGTTAACCTCAGCCTATAAGATCCAGTTCTTCACAAGTTGTGAACTGCACTGCGCCCATCTGCTGTACTTTCTGTTCGCACTTTTTTACACAAAAAATGTAAAGATTTACAACAAATTTAACGTTAACCTTATCAAAAACAATTAGGGCCTGTTTCAGAATGTTCGAGTAAGTTCCGGTGATACTACCCAGAACATATTTATTATGCAAAACACTATCTTTGTGTTTCACAGTCATCGATTTAGCATATCCATCGGTTAAAGATTTAAACGCGCTGCATGTCAACTGTCATTTTTATCATTCAGTTATTTTATGTGTTGGTTAGCAACCCGAAACTTTATAAGGACATTCTGAAACGGGGCCTTAGTGTCACGATATTGAGTCCTTTGCATAAAAGTTTTTTTTTGCTATCGTGTTGGAACAAACACGAGGCCCTGGTGTTAAGTTAACCTCAGCCTATAAGATCCAGTTCTTCACAAGTTGTGAACTGCACTGCGCCCATGATACATAAAGTTGTTAAGTATCATGTGCCTGTAACTTCACCGGCACCCATACCCTTCAAACAACACAGTGATGTTCACATTTCTGCTTGACAGTAGAAGTACTTCCCCTGATGAACTTGCATAAAGAGTTGTATTGCTACTGAAAAATATGGAAGAATAAGAATAAAACTTGAGAAAGGCTCGTATTAACTAATATTAATAGAGAAACACGTGTTGAAGCTTTACTGTACTGTATCAGCCGGATCGTCCACTGCTGAACACAGCCTCCCCTATGTAGGGTGTTTTTGCCATAATCCCCACGCTTGGCAGGAGGCTTGGGGATCGCAGTGCAAGATAGCAATGCAATATAATGGGGAGGTGCAATTCTAACCCGGCACCCCACGGGGGGGTTGAAGCTTGCCTTTGATAAAATAGTACTGAAATAAAGGTGTTTCCACTAGAAATGTGTCGTGTGATGATAAGTGATAATAAATAATTTATAAAAATTGTTGTTTACAATAATTATAGAAGCAAAACGTAGGCGTAAAGCAGAGCTCATCCATACAGAGGTCACTTCATTGTTGTAATATCTAGGTATAGTTTTAGAGATCCGGTGAATCAATATATGAAAAATTATAGCAAAACTAATAAATAATAATCACTAATCTTTATATATCTCTAATATTTTCAATTATCGGTTCGTAGGTTATAAGAATATGTAAACATATAACATAGTTTCCTGAAACTTCACACTCAGGTGACCTTTGTTATGAGGTTCAGTCACTTCCTTGTGAACTTGGCATGGTCAGATACATGGTAATAAGGTTGCTTATATTAAAATAAAACACGAAGAAACAATCCTGAATCATCTGTTCATCAGCCATTTCTAGCTTTTGACCACTATTTCACGTGATGGTAAGTGATGATGTGGTCAAAAGTCTTGTCCAAGGAAACCTATAATGTGACTGGCTGGAATGAACTGGCTCTCAAGGACAGCTGCCGGAACACAAAGTTAGGACAGATTTTCTAGTTGAGGGTGGTAGTTACCCAGGCGGGCATTCGCAAAATGCCTTACCCCCTACCACCATGCTATAATGATTGCCATCCTAAGACAACAACCGGGACTGACAGCTTAACGTGCCGTAAGAAGCACGAAAGTGCTCCTAGTAATCACTATAGTGGTCACCCATCCAACTCAAAACCGCGGCGGACGTTGCTTAACTTTGCTGATCGGTTAAGAACAGCTAAGCTAACTTCGCTACGAGCGCTTCAAACATGATAACATACGCCCTCAAACTGTTCGAATCCATACACATCCGAGATAATGAGAACAATAGAATTTCATTCATAAATGGACGTCATTGCACGACCTTCATGTTGGTAGGGCATTTTGAAAATGCCCACATAATCAAGTAAAAATCTGCCAAGCACCTAACTTTGTGTTTCGGCAGCTTGTGAGGCAGGAATTTTAGGTACCTAAGCCTAGCCAACATATTCAATCGCATCATCACTTCTAATAGTGGTCAAATACCTACTAGCCTACCAGCTATAATTAAATTAAAACCTGCAATTAGAAAACATACGTCATCCTCCACATTCGCCAGTGATTATTAGGTTAGGTACAGTCAGCATCTTAAGCCTTTAAGCAGTTTTACAAAGCATGCATTGGAATTGTGAAGCTCACCGTACATACGTTTCAATATAATCTCAGTTGTGTTAAAATATGTATGGTATTAAGAATTAATCGGATAATTAGGTGATAATAATTATCTAATCATAATAAGTAATGTGTCTTTTAATGTAGATAATTTGATTAATATGTGCGGATTTGATTTGGGCGCACAATAATATTATTATTTCTTAAATATCTTAATGTATAATTTATTGTGATTGTGATAAGAAAAAGCAATGGACGGGTTAACACATTAAATTCATATGTTTTGGTATAAGGGACAAACTAGTATATAATAAAAGGAAAAATAGTATAAAATATAATAAACTATATTGCTTAAGGATCTCCACAGCGTTTTTTTTTATGTTGATAGGTTAGCCTTTGACCCTACCACATCATGGTGGTAGGGCATACCGAAAATGCCCCACCACCATGCTATTGCCATCCTAAGACAACAACTGGGACCGACGGCTTAACGTGCCATTCGAAGCACGAAGGCGCTCAGTAGTAATGTCACCAGAGGTCACCGATCAAACTTATGACCGCGGCGGACGTTGCTCAACTTTGCTGATCGGTTCAGAATGGCGAAGCAAACTTCGCTACGAGCGCTTCTTCGCGTTGAGATGAATTGAGACAATTGAACCCACGCGCGGACAAGATCAATGTACGCTGACACACCATAACTTAAGCTGCGGATAGCCGAACGCGTGCGGATCTTGCCCGCATGCGAGCTGCCGGCATCGTATTATTTCATACGTTTTTTTCCTATCACGCGGGCAGCATGCGCGCAGCCATTAGCATGCTATAACTCGCATGCGGACCGGACACGCAAGCGGAAATTCGCATGACAGGAAAAGAACCCTTAGGTTTACGGCCAGCGAAAGTTACATCATCCGTCTAGCTGAAGTGGACTATTTCACTGGTCTACTTTCACTGGTCGGTGGCCATGTTTATAAAACTAACCAGCTATCAGTGAGCCGTCCGCGCGTGGTTCTCGCTCTACGCAGATATTTATATAATTTTAAACAAAGGAAGATAGTGTACGTTTTAGTACCATTATATTATAATGTGGAGAAAATTTAACACAAGCATATAAAGCACAAAGCTACAATTCTATTGTGAATGTGTCGTTTTAATGATGACGAGACAGGAAGACAAGCATGCAGTAGACGCAAATACACACACTACTGAGGCTCAATCAGGAGACGTCGCTCGATTTGACATTGCCATGTTTGTGGTACGGGTTCCGTTTTCCTCGTTTTTTATAAGTACAATGATTTAAGGCCGCTTTTTCTAAAAGGCCTAATAATAAGCAGGAAGTTGTTGCAATATTTTTGATAATTTTTGGATTATTGTTTTCAAAAATAAACAGCTATGTGAGAATTAAATGCGTCTGTTTCTAAAAAAAATATTTAAAGCATCCTACGCTCGCTCATACAATCAGTGCCTCATAAGGTTATTGACGCGGTCCCAATCCTTAACCGGTCTATAAAAAGGGTACTGTGACAGCCTCCCCTAATAAGGTGGTATTTGCCATAATCCCTACGCTTGGCAGGCGTCTTGGGGATCACAGTGTAATTTGGCAGTTCTTTAGAAGGCGCTGCATCCACCTCCCAGTATTTTTCCCTTAGCCGCCTTTTATAGCACCCAAGGGATGGTATATGGGGAGGTGCAATACTAACCCGGGGCTGTAAAATGGTCACATACAACAAAACAAAAAGCATAACATTTTAAAATTAATAGGTTTTGAATAATGAACAGACTAAAATACAAGAAGAGAACAAAAAGTGATACCATAATTAGAATTCAATAAACATAAGGCACTAATCGGAGGATATAAATATCATTTTAATCAGACTATAAATAGATAGCAGGGTAACCTACTTGCAAATTATAAAAATTCCACCCATAAATATATTTTTTTTATTACTGTAGATAAATAACTATTGTAAAGTGTTCCATTATTTATTTACATGGGACCAAAACGTGTCTGGAAAACCTAGGTATTCATTGTCTATCTCTTTGGCGATTATAGTCTTGAAGATATGTTCTTTCTTACGGTTTATTTATTTAATAACTAATATTTCAGAAATGTATGAAGGTAAGTAATATGTAAATATGTTCTAGAGCACCCTAGACTTTAATAAAATAAAGGAAGATAGGGTACGCGCTAAGATCACGACAATATAGCGTGGAGAAAATTTAACACAAGCGTTATAATATTGCTTTATAATGCACTTCCGTTGTAGGTATATGATACAATGGAATGCTTTATAATGAACATATCCAAAGGCAGGAAGCAAACATGCAGTAGGCGTAAATACATTTTAAACACTAAGACTCAATTAGGAGACGTCGCCTGATTTGACATTGCCGTAATCGAGATACGGGTGCCGTTTCTCCCGTTAAATATCGAATAATAACATACTTATTAGAAATAAATCATAATTAATGAATATGTTAGAAACAAAAAGAGTTTTGCAGCCTATTCTGTCTACATTCCTTTATAACTTTATCGGCGGGATCATCTACTGCTGAAACTGCCTCCAAAATAAATAGGGCAAACCCACCCCTTTGAGGGTGAGCTTATAATCTCAGCGCTTGGCATGCGGCTTGGGGATCCCAATGTAATGGTATTTTCCCCTTTGTCACCTCATATGACTCTCACACATCAAATGGTGGGGGTACTGTTCTAGTCCGGCATCCCATGGGGATTATAGAGTAGTTTGTTGAACCCCCTGATCAGGAGGATGTTTTCAGCAGTGGAATATCCAGCTGATTCTGCACTTGGTAGGCCATCCCAAACCAAAATTAAAAATCACTCAATGAGCCATGACACAAAGACAAAAATATAGAAAAAATAAAAACAGGATGGTCCAATAATTTGTCTAAGCGTCGCGATAGCAAAATAGATAAGTTACCTAATAATCAAGAACGAATTACTCGTTATGACGTAAAAATATTTGTAAAGGCAGATAAACCGTATGATCTACAATGACGGTGTGAGTAGGCGGTAGGTCTATTCAGCAAGAGTCCCTCATGGTGAATACACACCGTAGTGTAAGGTATTCTGCCTTGAAGCAGCAGTATGCAAACACTAATGTGTTTATGTGTGCAGGGCACCATATCAAGTAAACTAACGTACCGCAGCAAGTAGTGAACGAGACATAGGAACTGCGTCTCAGAGTGATGCGCTTAGTGCAGTGCCAAGCAGAACGAAAACACTTGTACTGTAACTATAATAGACAGTCGGGTTGCTTACAATCAGGTGGGTTATTAGCCCATCTCATCACTTTATTTATGAAAAAAGAATGTATTATTTTGTACGTAAGTTGAATTTTATTAGAAAGAAATTTTATTTCTTTTTACTCGGACCCTAATTGTGTATGTACGGCACCAACAGTACGAAATACTGTATTTGTTGATCAAACAACATTTTCAGCAACTGCTTTGGCTTCTATCGTTTACTCTCGGACTTCGAACTCGTAATAGCTTTCATCATTAGAAAACAAAATTACATCTACTTCCTTCAAAGTCTTATGTAATAAAATTCTTTGTTCGTATTTCTTGCAATGTTTAAGTTGGCTGATTTTAGCTACCTAAATGTATTGTTTATGTTATTTTGATTTATGTCTGTTTTAGTTAGCTTAACTAAAGAATCTCAATAAATAGAAATTAGTCAAGTACGTATGTAGTTATTTTTTTATTAAATATATTTTCACTAAGTTAGTTTAAAAAGTTAAACTGCAATAAAATGTTACATACTTGACGCTTTATTTTTTGAACTATCTAAGTACCTACTCGTTACAGTCAAATTATTTTCATTTTAATCGTAGTGATTTGTCATATTTCCTACAACTTATATCGATGTTTCACTGATTGTATATTTCTAAATTAGTAATATTTAAGCAGGTGTTGTATTTTATGATATGCCGATACTTTACATTAGATATACAACGTGTTTGTTGGTTTTTTATTAGTATCTTTAAATCAATAAAAATATTAAATAGTCCTATGACAACAACATCTTACTGATCAAAACAACGAAATACTTTAACAATAAAAACGAATAAAAAATTCTATGACTCACTCACCACGATAGATCAACTGGCAGAGCATGACCGCTCAAATCAAATCCCACTCGTGGTTAAAAATTTTCCTTTCATTGTATTTTTGTAAGCTTATTCTCTTAGCCGGCGTTAATGCAATAATTACAATGTTGGAACATACTACTTTTATTATAATAAGACAAGTATCATGGACACTTCAAGCTTCACAACATATCTTAAAAACTTTCTAATAGTAATCGTCATCTACTTTTTGTCGGCAAGGAAAATACAATAGGTGACATCAAATGGAAGCAATGCAATCGAAACAATATACTCGTAACACAGTTTAATACGTTTGAGTAAAAACCTTCTCCCACAAAGCTCTCCATATGCTACGTAACTGGGATTGGGACCATTAGTTGCATACTTGGCACATTATGCAAATCTATCGACGTGATTTTCACACACGACGCTGTCTCAATTCGAATATACTTACTCTTCCATTTTGCCACAACCTATAGAGTATAGTCTAATTAAATCGACACACAGCCAAAAACATCCAAATCCATCCTCAAATACTATGTTTATTGACAATTACTAGAATTAAGACGTTTTTCTTCTTTATATATATCACAAGAATAGGAAAACAACGAAGCTTTCGGTGCACCCGTATATTGAGAGCATCACCAAATGTAATCCTAGAGAACTTCACAAAATGATGATTATACATTTCATTTACTTTGTATCGGACGTCTGTTTGACGCGATGCGACTTTGCTAGCGTAGGGAACGATCAGCTCTGCCAGTAGCATGCGATTGATGCCATATGTGGTGAACATGATAAATTTGTACGGCGCATACAGAGGAGCAACTAGTGTCACGTATCCTACGTGTATGATACTCGAGTCTTTTGTCGAAAGCCTCATTCCCATGGAGAGGAAGGGCATTATTTTAAAGAAGGGCTATAAAGTTCAGAACTAATTGCTGTTTCAAAACTATGATCCATTTAAATTCCTATAAGTTTTACAGATTAAATCCTAGAAGTGTTTTAATGAATCAGCTAAAATAACTTACAGTCCTTTCTAGTTCAGGCGCGTACATAACGTTTCTTGGAGGTCGTTTCCTGGCCGCACGTGCTGCGGTGGCTGTCAGCATCCCCCCAGAGACTGGACCTGGCTGGGACATTGTCCGCCTGCGTACTGGGATGTCTTCCACATTGGAGAAATCACTAAGCGACGCATTATGAACCTGTAACATGTACATTAATAAAATTAGTTTTACCTCTTTTTCTATGTTGCTATCAGAATAATCACTTGTCTCTGATCTAGTTTGAGCAATCGTGCAACAAATCGTCTAAGCGTCTAGATTATAAAATGCAATGTCATGTTACTTAGTATTACATGGACGTTAATTGTGGAGCTTCAAATGTAATCTTACAAGTATCCCAACGGCAAGTTTCTTGTGTTCAAATGTTGCCAATTTTAAATAAAATGACCTCCAAATTTCAGAAAGTAAAACAGAATCTACTCTTTCCTGAAAGTAAGTCACGGTGCCTGCTTCAACGATAACTTCTTCATACTTTACACTTTTTAGCACAGAAAGTCTGTTAAAATACTGTTTTCAGTGATCTAGTACAAGTTTGATTGTGTAATCAGTCAGCAATAATGTTCGACATCAAGAATAAAGCTCTTCCGCGTATTATTTCCTTCGTAATGTTCTTACAGAAGCAATCATTCAATGATCGAGGCAGTCATATTGGCAGTTAACATTAATTTGGTTAATTGAGTATGACTGAAAAATGGCTTAGCAAAAATTGTTGAAATATAAATGAGACCAACTTGAAAGTATCCCAATAAACCATAAAAAACATCAAGTAATACATGTGTTATCATCACATCAAACGGAAAAGCCAGGCCTTCCCATGGCATCTAAGCGTGGAGATTATGGAGGGGTTCGCCATAATCTCCACGCTTAGCAGGCGTCTTAGGAATCGCAGTAGAAGTTGTCTGTTCTTCTTCTGGTATTTTTCCCTTAGTCGCCTCCACACCCACGGAAAAAAATGTGGGGGTGACTTCCTAATCCGGCCCTTCACGGTTATGTCCAATACATGTTTATATGTATTATATATTTAAATAGTATTAAGCCTTGCTTTATTTGATGTTAAGCTAGATATTCCAGGGAATAATGTTAACCCCCTGAACCGGTGCCTGTTCCTAGGACCTGTATTTACTATAGTTCTAAAATTTTATCAAACTGTCTTAATCACCTTGTAAACCTTTTTAAATTCTTTATTTGTGTTTGTACTAATGAAGTTAATCTAAGTACAAAATAATTTGGTTTGAGTATCCAATATAAAATTCCAGAACGTTGTCAAAAGATAATTCGCATTCTGCCCGGCGAAACATATCAAGTCACGTGAACTGTGATTAAAAATACGTAATAAAAAGTCGTTTCTCTATGGATGCGATGCATGACGCTTTGTTCTTTCTTTTTTCGAAGAATGGACAAAATTACTTGAAAGTAATGAAAATACTTACCCCTGGATCATTCCTTCTTGGTTGTTCGAAGACATCGTCTTCGCCTTCACCAAACTGCTGAAGAGATGTTTCTGAATGATACCTTTTATTGCCCAAATTTTTATTGGCGATTTCTTCCAACACTTTTTTTTTCGCTTCACTCATTGTATTTTGATCCATCCTTGACAATTAATTTAAAATTTTAGTCACTTCAATTTTGTCCCTTTTAATCAATGATCACGCACGGTAATTCAAGCGTTTGTACCTACAAAGTGTGCGATTTAGATTGCAAATGAGTTAGTAAAAAATTTACTTTGATATCTTTATCTTTTTACGGCATTATCATTCACTTTATATCCTACTAATTGTAATTATCGCAACTGTTTTTGATTACTAGTTTCAATCTTCTTTGTTTTGCAATAAATTGGGGTGTCTGTCAATATAATGTTTATGGCTTTGTGTAATAGTTAATCTCACTGTTAATTCCAATTAACTAGCTTGCGGCGACGTCCGCGTGAATTTATTATAAACTTTATTTTGATCTTATTTAGTACTAACATGACATTTGCTGTGCGATAGTGCTAGAAATAATAATTTATAAATGAATAGCGACATCATTACGAGAGTTACAATCTTTTCCGGCGTCTGTCCAGCCAGTTTCGACGGCTGGGTGGTTAAGGCAGCCAGTGCGTAAAGCCGGGAGACACAGGTTTGAGTCACGATTGAGAATGTTGTTCTCTAGTAATATGAACATCACAATATTAGCTTAGCTTAATATATTGTGCTTGAAACATATTTAGAATTATTTAGAGCTTATTATATAAGACAGACCCCGTGGGGTGCCGGGTTAGAATTGCACTTCCCCATATCATCCCGTGGGTGTCGTAAGAGGCGACTAAGGTAAAAATACTGGGAGGTGGGCAGCAGCGCCTTGTAAAGAACTGCCAAATTACACTGCGATCCCCAAGACCCCTGTCAAGCGTGGGGATTATGGCAAATACCCCCTTAATAAGGGGGGAGAGGCTGTGTTCAGCAGTGGATGATCCGGCTGTTACAGTATATAAGACAGACCGCTTTAATGATTCCACTGGACCCATGGAGTACAGGAGTATAGGGGGGGGGGTGGGGGGGGGGTTGTAGGATACACAGTGGACATAAGAGACGAAATGTGCATTCATCGTAGTAAACGTATTTTATTAGTAAATTAATTAATTACATCATTGATGAATTAGATACAACTACAAAGTATGTACCTTCGTGAACTAAACTCAGAGAGTTGAAATACATAGAGTAGTTATATCCGAACACCACTGCTCTAAAAACTTACTAGAATTTAGCTATATACATACCTATGCACATGTATATGCAGTTTGTAATGACATGGAAAGAACGTTCAAATATTATGCGTCATGTCTGTTGTTAAAAAGAGATGAATAAGCAATTCGTATTACCATCAAACCGCCACGAGACTTTCCGATCACCATTATGCTCCGATCTCTTTCACTCTCTCACACCAAACGAAACACATATCTCGCTCATCCATTTCATTGAGATTAGTTCCTAAGTGATAGTGATGAAACAAAATGTCGATATTTTCTATTTCAACAATAAAAGTAATAATAACGCGTGAAATGAAACAGTTTTCTTATCTCTTACAGTGCCTGTATAATTGGTGCAGAGTCTAAAGACACAAGGAAGGCATATTGTCCACAGATTATTCCTAAAAAACACGATTAGCGGCGATGTATTCACCGGACGCTCGGAAGTGCTAGACTGGTAGTGGCTCAGGTAATTACCCTGAATTCGTCTAGTAAATATGGAGGGAATACAACTCATCTACAGGTAAAAAAATCTTTGACTAAACTCATATTTCTAAATCGTTAACGGGACTTTTCACACACGAAATAAAATATTTTGACTAAAACCTCCACGTGCAAGTTCTGATATTATTCTGATAGTGTGTCAGCACACTACAGTCCTTATTCACTAAAGCCATTAACGAAAACCAAACGGGGGTAGATTTAAACCGCCGCTGTCGCCGCTCCTCATCGCTCTCCTCTGTCGACGATGACACCCGCTTCTTCACTCTACTCGTGACCCCGGTCAATGCAACTTGATCGAAACGTCAAGGTTAGTCAAAATATTTTTATTTCGATGTTAATTCGTGCGAGAATAGATCCGTTAACGATTTAGAAATATCACGTCAATTTTTTTCATTTTGCTGTATTCGTCCTTGATTTTAATTACGTGATTAACACAGTGCAGATAGACAACTTCACTTTTTGAAATGACACATAATTGTATAACAAAAACAAATTCTATGAACATTGCAATTAATACACCTACAAACCTTCTTCAACAATTTTGATAATGTCAGCTCAAGTGTCCCATATCCCGCGCCCCTGTACCCCGTGGGCGTAGACTAATTCAAGCGGTCTTCTTAAAAAAATACAGAATATGGCATAAAAAGGTATCTCCAATTACTCTTTCTGAAATCGATTCAGTAGTTTATATATAGAAAAACAAAAAAGAAACATGTTTATAGATAGATGGACTAACTCACTTACACATTGAAAGTAGAGCTTACATTGGATTAATAAATAGTACATACACATAATTATGTTATTATAGTAATATGTTATCAATGCGAAAGCTTGTGAGCAAGAGAATATGTGTGTTTGTTTGTACTCATTCACGTTGAAACAGCTACAAAAGAATGTTGGAATATGAAAGGTTTATACCTTGGATTATATTTTTATCCTTGTCTAAGCGGGTGAAACCGCGGGGAAGCTGCTAGTTACATTGTAGAACACTTACTCGTACCTTAGACAGAAGACTTATTAAAAATAAGTATTAGTCGTTGTCATGTTCGTACCATTGACCACTATATACTGGACGCGACATCTCAAGGTAAAAGAAGCCAGCCGGCATATCTTCACCCACACGCAGCTGGGGACTCATAAAGATCACACGCGCTTTTCGACGAAAATTGTGTATGCAAAATGCCATCCTGCATCCTTAGATACTGCAAAAACCAGTCGGGAAAAACTAATAAAAGCGATGGAATCACTTTTCACAAATAAGTTCAGATTTTGGTATTAAACACGCCCGAATACATTATTATTTTGTCGATTTGTAATCGCGAAAGACAATTAGTCTACAAGCTATGTGGCGCTGCGTGTTTGGATCGTTTGGTTATACGATATAATTAGTTCTAGACTGCAGTCCGATTTCGTAAAGCGCTGAAGCGCACTTAAGTTTAAAATTTGCTAAAATGGCAGAGACTTTTGTCTCAAATGTCTTCTCTAGTGTAACGTATTATCTCGATGTTTCGTACTTACAATCATATAATATTCCCCAGCTTTTCTTCATAAAAAAATTTCTACGCACGTTATTGGGAATAATTAGATAATAACATAATATACTCGTGTAATGACATATTTCAAAACGTATGTAACAGATAAAGTACCTAGTTGAAACAAATCTTGACAGTGATGGAGAAGGAACCAACGTATGTGCTTATCAAATTGATGAATAAGATTAAAATCAGCAATGCCAATTATGATTATTCTTATTTCCCGGATTAATGGCATGTATTAGATGTAGGAGTAGCTACGATTATATTATATCTTTCGCAATTTTATAATGCTAAATTTATAATCTTTGGACTATGTTCACCAAGCACAAACAGTCAGTTCCGTATTGATTGATACAATGATATGTTTTGGGGGTGCTCTCTCTCGTCTTATGATGTAGAGCTATTTAATAAACAAATCTTAAGATATATTCAATACTAGCTGTACCCGCGACTTCGTTCGCGATTGCCGTACCTGCAGACTACTTATTCACATTTGTGCACTGTTTATCCCATATTAAGCAACACTGTGGTCTGCGGTGAAGCACTCTTATAGTAAACCATAGCTCGTAATGGAGCTTTCTACTTTGCATTTCAAAACTCCCGGGTTGTATTTTCCAGAAGGCAGTAGTTAAGTAACTCGGAGAGTTCTTTCCCGGTTCGCACAGTAAATGTTGAAGCAAAGTAGGTACCTTGTGCGTTTCTTTAGAATTTCGATTTTGAAACGGCGGTTTGTTTGACGGTAGATCGATTTTTTTTTTATTACTCATTCTCGGAAAGTAGTGTTTGTTTGATCTGAGTAGCGGGTGGGAGACGCTCCTTCCCACCTAAGGCCAAAAATCTCAAAACATATTTTCAAAATATCTGCAATGTACAGAATTGGACCTGTTTCAGTTTTATTATAAGTATAAATAGATAAATGTAAGCGACTTACCCCTCGCGCTTCCCTACCCACCTTCTGCAACCTGTTATAGGTATAGATTACACTGATTAGAGCATTGCATGTTATGAAATATATACGTAGGGAAATTGTGCTTATCGTAATAAAAAAAAACTGTGTTTTATCGTTTGGAAAATCAGTCTTTTGGAGAGGTCCGACTACAGACCTATCTATTATTATATACGATAAAGTGCAAACGCCAGCTTAAGATGAGCCGTACGTTCAAAGGTTTCTGTACATTTTGGGTGTTAAGTTATTTGGAACGTAATATTTAGGTTGTGATGTCTGTAATTTCTGAACTGCAAACCCGATGACTTTGAAATATTTATGTGATAATTTTTAAAGCACCACTATTCTAATAAAAAAATCGGCCAAGTGCGAGTCGGATTCGCGCACGAAGGGTTCCGTACAAATAGCTATACAACATTAGACTTCATATTTTAACCTTTTTGGGGTTCCGTACCCAAAGTGTAATAACGGGACCCTATTACTAAGACTTCGCTATCCATCCGTCCGTCCGTCCGTCCATCCGCCTGTCACCAGGCTGTATCTCAAGAACGGTGATAGCTAGACAGTTGAAATTTTTATAGCCGCTATAACAACAAATACTAAAAATAAAATAAATATTTAAGGGCCCCCCCCATACAACAACCTTGATTTTTTTACCGTTTCTTGCTCGATACTAATAACGGTGACTGGTAGACGCTTTAACTATTCACAGAATATTTAGCTTTATGTTTTCTTTAAAAATAAAAAAAAAATGTTTTTGTTTATAGTTCTAGAGTCACTTGCGTTGTAAACACGAATCTAACAATATCCATACAATAAAATCGGTTAAGCCGTTTTGAAGTTATGGTGGAATAAACTCACAAACATACATGAACCCTGAAAACATAACACTCCATTTTTGGGCAGTCGTGTTTCTTTAAATATATTTAATTAAATTAGAATAAATAATTAAGGGGGCACCCATGCAATAAAATTTCAGATAATGGTACGGAACCCTTCGTGCGCGAGTCCCATTCGCATTTGGTCGGTTTTTTTGTTTTAACGTGCGCGAGTCCGACTCGCACTTGGCCAAAGTTTTGTGTTTGTTGTTATAGCGGCAACATAAATACATCTGTGAAAATTTCAACTGTCTAGCTATCACCGTTCTTGCGATACAGCCTGACAGACGGACGGACCGATGGACGGACGGACAGCAAAATCTCAGTAAAAGGGTCGCGTTTTTACTCTCGGGTACGGAACCCTAAAAAGAACGTGTGAAATCGGACTACGCGTTAATAAATTACAACTAAGTGTATATTTTGACTTTCATCCCCTCTCCCAAGAAAACCATAATGAATTTCGGGATAAAAAGCATAAATTATCCTACCTCGTAGTATGAACTCAAATAATGCTAAGTTTCATTGAAATCCATTCAGTAGTTTTGGAGTGATGCGCGGCCGGGATACAGACAGACAGACAGACGGACAAAAATAAAAAATAAATACAGTTTCGGCATTAGTATCAGCTACAGAGTACTGGTCTTGCGTGCCATGGTCTTGAGATAGATCATAAGATGCTTATTCTTGAGATTTATCTTTCAAAATACGTTACGAGTACAACAGAAGATATCTTATTTTTACTTAGATGTTCCTTCAAGGTTTCATATTCAAATAAGGTTGAAATCTTATTCTACTTATCCTCGTCCACTGACACTTTTTGGGTCAATTAAAAAAAAAACGTACCTTTTAAGCTATCTTTTGTCCTTCTCGGTTATTTGTTATTATTAACATAAAATATATAGTGTGTGTTATCTGAGAGATGCGCTTTGTTACAAATTGTATCAATACAGTTGTTGCGAACGCACACACAACGAAGATCATTGTCTGTGGGTACGCGTTACATAGGATGATCCAATTTATTTTACCAAATAATATTGTTTCAATACAGTTTTGATATTGTTAGGGGTTATTTTTTCTTTGATTTCTACAGGTAACTGGTTAATTAGTTGAGGTATGAGGTATTGAGATGTTCTTTTACCGTATGAATTATTAAATTTAGGTAGGATTAGTTTTCTACTAGTAATACTTCTCGTGTGGTAAGTATGACTCATTGGGATTTGGATTTCAGTCCTGAAGTAGTGTTCAAGAAGCAAGTAAAGCGCGACTTTGTGATAAATCGGTATAATTCCGCAGTGTTTAAAGAGACCTTCAGGATCTGCCGCGTACTTGCTTTTAATTTTTAATGGGACAATTAATTTTAGTAGTCGATGTTGTAAAATTTGGTTAAGATAAGTTTTGTAAGTACGCCCATAACTGGTGAGCCCATATGATACAATGCTTTCGACAAGGGCTTTAAACATTGTGAGCAATACGTTATAAGGGACTTTAAACTTAATTATATAAAATTTTGCCATTATCGCTCTCAGTCGGGAGCATGTATTATCAATATGTTTTCCCCAGTTGAACCTTTCATCTATGGTGAGATCAAGGTAGGTATGCTTATCCACCTGGTCAATTTTTCGGCACTTAGTCGTACAGTTACCGTTAGAAGTATGAAGGCAGTCGTGACAGTGGGCTATAACTTCAACACTTTTGCAAGGATTCGGGAGGCGACTGGAGTGAACGTGAACTAACTTTGTCTTATCAGGGTTCAGTACCAGACCTGAGTCATGTGACCATTTACATATTGCAGTGAAGTCAGCCTGTAAGTTACTTATAGCAAGACTAATATCTTTACTTGAAGCCACCAAACATGTGTCATCAGCAAATTGATACACTGTGCAATGTCTAATTACATTATTAAGATCGTTAACGTAAGTTAGGTAGTGCAAAGGCCCAATCACTGATCCTTGTGCTGTTCCTTCGGTAATGTTAACCTTATCACTGTACGCATCAGCTACTTTGACCTTATAGTTACGTTGGTACAGATAATCTTCACACCATTCTAACTATGCCTCTGATACCACAGTCATTCAGCCTTTTTAATAGTAATTTGTGCCGTAGTGTATCAAACGCCTTGCTATAGTCTATAAAGACTAGTAGTACGTGCTGTTTTGCATTAAGGTAATAGTTAACATCGTCTGTAAAGCGAGACAACAATAAAGTAGTGCTTTTCTTTGGTTGGAAACCGTATTGCTGAAGAGATAAAACGCTATGTGCCTGGTAGAATTTCTGAATTATATTACAAACATATTTTTCAACAATTTTATCAATGACTGGTAGGATTGTTATAGGCCGGTATTGACCATAATCACTGGTACTTCCAGATTTATGTTTAGGTCGCACAATACCTGTTTTCAGTTCTTTTGGGTAAGTTCCCGTAGCTAAACTGGTATTTATTAGGCGAGTAATTGCACTAACAAGTTTATTAGACAGTCGCACGATATCCATTGCTCGGATACCATCCGCGCCTGGTGCTTTAAATGGATTAATATTTTTCACTATTTTTATAACTTCAGAGTTAGTTGCTTTTTTGAAATAAATAGATCTATCGAATGGTTTTATATAATCAGATTCATTCAATAAGGTGCGTGTGCAGGTGGGTATGATTGATTTAACATTGCTTTGGAATTGGTAGGCAAAATTATTAGCTATAATCATATTACTTCCAGCAACGCTAAACGCATTTGTGATGATGTTATCAATAGAGTTTGTGATTTTACCAGAAATTTTATTGATTAATTGCCATAGCTTTTTAGTGTCAATCTTGTACTTAATAATTTCAGCCTTATAATAATTATTTCTTTTTTTAATTATTATTTTATTAGTTTTATTTCTTAATTTGTTGTACCTAACTCTCAGCTGTTTGTCATTAGTATCTTTCAACCAATCTGAAAATAGTTCACCCTTTTTTGACAAATCCTTTTAATACTGTTATCAATCCACCCTTGCTGGTTACGCTTTGAGTCAGTAACTTTTTGAAGGTATTTAGATTCGTTATAACAATTGTTTAAATTTTTATATATATAATTGTATATATCTTTTGGGCAGTTCATATTTTCAGTTTGATTCCAGTCGATTTTTAAAAACAAGTCATATAATTTTTGGTTGTCAAATCGTGTTACATAAATTGGATCACGCCGTATGTTGGTATTACCGACCAGCGTTATGACAGTCGGTCTGTGATCGGCCATTACGGTGCAGAGGGTTTCGGTGAACACGTCTCTCGTGCGGGATCGAACGAAAATGTGGTCAATGCAACTTTTAGTTAATTTATTATTCGATATTTCTATCCTTGTGTAGTCGCTGATACCACACGACAGGCCGTGCCCACTCATAACATCCCTGTATGATTTTGTAACTGAGTTATTACATTTTAAATTAATATTTATGTCTCCTAGCAATATTAAGTCAGTGTTCGCGTGTTTATCAAGCAATCTGTCAATTTCTGCGATAAAGTGTTTTACGTTATTGTTTGGTGGTCTATACACAGCACACAAAGCTACAGAAAAATCATCTCTTGTGGTTATTTTGCCAAGCAGGCATTCACAGTGTATCGTAGTGATTTTGTTACGTGTAAATTTATATTTATTTTTTATATAGAGAATAATACCGCCACCTTTTCGACCTTTCCGTAGCTCAGTGTACATTGTATTGTCGTTTAACTGATAAAGTGCTTGTATGCGTTCGGGAATATTAGCTTCCGTAATAACAATAACATCAATCGTTGAATCAGAGTTGATTAACAATTCTATTTTTGAAAAGTTTGTTACTAAGGATCTTATATTTATGTGTATAACAGTTATGTTATCAGAGTGGCCAGGAATATACTTTTTATAATTACTATAATCTATACAGTCATGTAGTTCGTTGATATTATCATTTACTGTTAACATAATAGGGAAGATTTATATAAGAAATAAATTAAATTAGGTTAGATTTTTTTGTTACTTATAGGTACAGATATGGAGCAAACAGATTAAGCTGGTATGATATATTGCTTAAGTTAGATGCGAGGTGATAGAAGTGATTGGATGTCACTTTTAGATCTTAATGTAAATACCTTCGCGCTTTCGTTCTTTCGCACTAGTATTTTTCCTTCTCTGATCCAGATAAATTTGAAGATACCTTTGAGTTCTTGCTTAGCTTGCCACAGTAAATTTTTGTGATAGGGGGTGAGTGCCTCTCTAACATAAATCTTCTCGGTGGCTGGTGGTCCTGTCAAGTTAGGTAAGAGGTCTTTAGCAGTAATTATAACATCACGAGCCGTAGCGATTAAACGTTGGCGGGTTGACTCTTGACGCAACTTGATTATTACTGGTCCGGGCCCATTTCGGCGAGCTGATAGCCGTTGGACAGACACTACGTCTTTTGTCGGCAGTTCCAATTTTGCGACAAAATTCTCGACTAGTTTAGGTAGATCTGCGTCACTGGATTCTGGAATGCCTGAAATTTCGACGTGATCCGCCAATAAGCTCTGCTCCATTTGGGAGTTGCGCTGTTCTAGCGACTCCACCTTAAGTAGTAAGTGTTTGTTTTGATTTTCAAGGTGAATAATTTTTTGTTTTGATGAAGTAGTTTTGTTTTGATTTTCAAGGTGAATAATTTTTTTATCCATATCCCTCAACTTAACTGTTAAGGCATCCATAGACTCAGCAAACTCATCCACCTTTTCACTACAATATTGTACTGAGGACGACACAGCCCTCATCTCCTGCGTAACAATATTGCTCACTTCTTTCTTCAGGTCTATGAGTAGCTTCTTAACATCAAGACTGGCTTCTTCAGACTTCCCTACGTCTTCTTTAATGAGCGTGGAAAAAAACAATAGGGATTTCAAACAGGACGTATTAACAAAATAAAATATAAGAAAATATTTCTTAATACATTTTGATATTAAAAAAAAATTATAAAGTAATGTCTCATATTTATCTTCATTTTGTTATTAAATTTTGTGATCTGATTTTCCATATAATTTTAGTAGTATTTTAATTTTAATATTGGCAGCATTAAACTAATGTCAAAGTCCTTAACAGATGGCACTACTGCGTTTACGCTGCAATTTTGTCTCTGAACACAGTGAGCGTCACTGGTGCAGTGATACATTTTGGACAAAATTTTTAGTTCACATTGTACCTCTGCAGATTGTGATACATAAGTTTTTTTAAATGATTTTATTTATATAATTGGAGTTATCGTACTGTGTGTTACGTGATATAAACAGTTAGTCGTGTTGCGTAATTATGAATTATAGGTTATATTAGACACATGTGTTTTGTTCAATTTTGTTATATATTGTGACTTTTTTTTGTTACGTAACAAAATTGAACGACTAAGCATGAGACACACTTAGAGAAAACGAAATCTTAATTTTCAGTTTTTTTTATGTTAAGGGCATAATTTATCAGCAATAAATTTTATTAAATATTGATACGCTCGAAGTTGTTGACCATTAGATAAGTACATTTACCTGGGACAGACTAGCCAACTTCGGCAAAGAGGTCGCCCGAAGAATCCAACTTGGATGGGCAGCGTTCGTGAAGTTACGCGAGATCTTCTTGTTGAACATCCCGCAGAGCCTGAAGACCAAAGTCTTCAACCAGTGTGTGTTGCCAGTGATGACATATGGCACCGTAACTGTGGTCATTATGGATAAGCTCAGAGTTGCTTAACGAGCTATGGAGAGAGCTGTTATGCTCAGAGTTTCTTTGCGTGATAAAATCCGGAACGTGGATATTCGCCAAAGAACCAAGGTCACCGACATAGCTTTCAGAATTTGCAATTTGAAGTGGCAATGGGCGGGATACATTGCTCGACGAACTGATAACCGATGGGGAAGAAAGGTTCTCGAGTGGTAACCACGTTACACCGGAAGACGAAGAGTTGGTAGGCCCTCCACTGCTGGTGGACTGAGGACATTGTGAAAGATGCGGGTAGCCAATGCTTGCAAGCGGCTAACAGCCGTTCTTTGTGGCGTTCTATAGAGGAGGCTTTGTTCAGCAATGGACGTCTTTCGGCTGATGATGATGATGGCGATGAAGAGAATAATTTTCATTGAGATGAAATAAGTTGTAATAAGTCATTTGTTATGTGTTGTGTTACTAAGAATAAATATTGAAAATTTAATTATTTAGAATAAATATGAATAGCAGATATTCAATTTATAAGTTCTTACCATTTTTAATTAAATTATCATAACACTTTTCATTAAAAGTGAGTATATTTATATTTAATTAAAAAAAAACTTATATCAAGATTATCTTTCATTTTTCTCTTGGTGTGCCTCCAACTTTTCAGTTCTATTTTGTTCTGTTTTTTGTTACAACAAACATTATTCCATTTTGATTCCATTTTGTTATGGTACACAGGTTTTAAAATTGACCCTTTTATTTGCTTACCTATAATACAGACGGAGACAAAACATTGTAATATCCATCGATAAACTTTCTTAGTGATTATCTAATTCCAATACATTTGTAGGTAAAAATAATGAACTTCGACCATTACACTAGGTACGCAATTGAAATAGAATTGCGTGCAAAACATTTACAAAAAAATACAGGACAGCAGCTCCCGGCTTAATGATAAGGACTAATCTATGTCCTGACATTTGGTGACCTTCGTCACATGAGCTGCTACTACTCACATAAGTGTGTAAGTAGGATGTTGCTATAAAGTAGTTATACAAGATGGGGTGCCCATAATTTGCAACACCTTATGTGTTAAAAGATCCCGAAAATCCCCTGTGTCGTCATTACCACGTGTGCTTATTTTGTTAGCCTTAATTATTCCAGAGGAGTGTTGCCATCAGACAGGTCGTTTTTCATAAAATCAAACCCAAATCTATTTAGAACAATACTAATGTTATGTTTTTGTGTTTCTTATGTAGAAAACATTGTGCCGACATCAATAACTTACATAAGGTACAGGTAGGAAAGATAGTGAAAAAAAATATTTTCAATACACTTGCTCGTAATAGATCTACACATAAAGTAGCTTTATATATTATATTGAAATACATCACGTAGGTAGGCGTTACCTATATTACAATGTGCTTTTCTATTCTAATACTCTTACATGTTTTCGGAATCTAGACACCAAGGAGGTAGGTGGATTTTATTAATTTTCCTCAGGAAAATATACCCAGGAGTTTTATACATTAAGTATATATACGAATCAGATAATAACCTTTTAACTGTTAGTGAGAGTACAGCGTTTTCTTATATTTTTAAATCTTTTTCATAGAGAAACGTAATACACCGGAAAATCTTTTTATAAAAATACACTGAGAAAAATTACTGTCATGATTCTTGATAATTGTAAAGGAATTTCTAAATAAATGTAAACGTAGACTTGACTGAAGGTAATTTGGAATACCATTTAGGTACTCCAAATTCAAGTTGCGTACCGATTTTAACGAGTTGCTCTTCAGGATATCATTTGCAATAATAAGTCTTTCGTTTTCTTCTAAAGCAATGTAATTATACATCATATAAATAGTGAATATAATTTGGAATACCTCTATTCCAAAAATCACATGTCGAAAACGGAATTCTTTCATTTTGCGTTCAACCTAAAATTTTATTTAGTTGTGTACTTTGGTTAGTATTCATAGCTTGCAGATTGAAAGTTAATAAATTTTGCTTCAATGTAATAAAGGTTTTATATAGTTAAACCCAATGGAAAAAAATATACAAGCGTTAAATTAAATGGTATTCCAAATTACCTTCCTTGCCTCAATTCCCAATAAAATCGAACCAAGAATTTTGAATTATAATTTACATGTAAATTATAAGAATTTACCATGAATTGATGGATAAAAAATCAGGCAACGGCATAAGGTTTCTGGGTACTCAATACTCATATTTTGTCAGTACGCTTCATGACAAACTCTGAATCACCCCTAACAGTAATGACAAAAAATAGTGAAGGGAATCATAAAAATTTAAGAATGAATGGCAAAGTTTCAATAATTAATTGATAAATGATTGTGAAATTCACGAAAATAAGAATACATTTTCTAACAACTTTACCGGAATGTTTTGATATCATTCGATATTGTCATGGCAGTCTAAAATAGCTTTCTAGTATACTCTGCTGCACTCGATTGCCGTGTGTTGCCGATGACGATATATTTAGTATAATGTTATCTGAATATTTGTCGGAACCGTTTGCGTGATGCATGATTTCATACATTCTGACGCATATTGTATATGAAAGAGTGTAAATAGCGATATATCCACCTAGGTAGTGCAAAAGGAACTGCCAGTTTGAAACATATATATTCTTGGATCATGTTTTACATTAATATGGCTGAACAGATCTTGATGAAAGAACTAGGAGTGAATAGTGTGCATCATGAAGAAATAAATTGATATAATTAGTTTATATAATGTAGAATTACTTAACTACCATAAAGAAGGAGATGAATTTCTGATGATACCTAATTGATTGAATATTTTTGACCAACAGGCTAAAGCTAGAATGAACAGAATTGGCTTCGTGACAACATATTAGGTTAGCTTAGAGATAGATTTTCTACTTGTGGGTGGTAGTCACAGTCAGCCAGGCAAGCAATGCACTGCAACTTATAGGGACGACGGTCACAATAGTTGAACATGACATCATTTTAACATTTTAATTCTATGCCAACAAGTTTATAATTTTTAAAAAATATTTAGAACGTTACATCATGGTAAATTATCGGTAAAAACCTATTATTTACTACATATGATTTTATATTTTTTTGCGAAGAAAATTAACGTTATTTTGTCATGTTCGGTCGTGATATTTTATTTTCGGTTAAATACTATTTTTTGGTTCATTTTCGTTCTACAATTTGCTTATAAAAACTTGGAAATGAGTCATGAACTTCCTGTTCAAAATCAGGTAAATCGTATTAATTTAGTACACTCGAGAGCAATGAATCCGGGTCACTTAAAGAATCCTAAAAATCTCGGAAACTAAAAATGCTAGGTTAATGCAATAAATTGTATTTAATAGACAATGTAATACTCCTTAAATGAAGGTATTAAAACTTCTTAGTTATTGTAAAGTTATATCATAAAAAAATCAAATTTGAAAAAGGGCCACTTTCGAAGATGGAACTACGAAATTACAGCATTTGGTTTTGCTTTTGTTTGTAATCTGTCATTTATGTGGGTACATAAACCATGTTGATAGTGCTCTATATTCATTATTCAAGCTGAAATTATGTCGCTTACGCCTGAAGAATGCACCAGAATACTTACAATGCTGGAAACCGGCCGGAGTCAGCGCGATACAGCCAGGACTGTCGGTGTGTCGCTGTCAACAGTACAAAGAGTTCTCCGACGTTACGAAGAAACTGGTTCTAACCTACGCAGACCAGGAACGGGCAGAACCAGGTGTACCACAGCACGAGAAGACCGATACTTGGTGAACACCATGCTTCGAAATCGCTTTCTCACAGGAACTGAACTCACCAATCAGTTTCGACGCCTCGGAGGAAGTAACCCAAGTGCATGGACAGTAAGACGTCGGCTTGCTGAATCTAACTTAAAACCCCTTAGACCTGCAAACGGCCCTAAACTGGAGCGTGGGCATCGTATTTCGAGACTAAGATATGCCCAGAGCCACGTAAATTGGAGTATTGAAGATTGGTCAAAAGTTATGTTCTCCGACGAATCAAAATTTATGCTCTACAAGCACGATGGAAGACACAGAGTGTATCGAAGACCAGGGGAAAGATTCAAGCAAGCATGCATCGAAGAAAAAGTAGCCTACGGTGGTGGGTCTGTACTTGTGTGGGCCGGAATTTCTTCTGAAAGTCGCACAGAGCTGGTGATCATAGAAAACGGCTCTTTAACTAGCGTAAGATATGTGTAAGAAATCCTCAATGATCACGTTGGTCCATTTATGGTCAATTTAGGTGAGGATGCTATATTTATGCATGACAATGCCCGACCTCATACAGGTAGGATTGTGAATGACTACCTTCAAGAGATGAACATTACTCGTATGGAGTGGCCAGCGCACAGCCCGGATATCAACCCGATCGAGCATGCTTGGGACGAGCTAGGCAGATGCGTAAAACAACGAAACCCTCCCCCAATCACGCTTCGTGAGCTCAAAATTGCTCTCACAGAGGAATGGGAGAATATTCCCCAAAATCGTATAAGGAACTTGGTGTACAGCATGCCAAACCGCGTAAACGCAGTAATGGAAGCACGAGGAGGCAATACGAAGTATTAAAATTCAAGAAAATCGTAATAAAGTTCAAAAATTTCATGTTTCCTATTTTTGTTTTAAGGAGAGATCAGCAGTTTTTTTCTTTATGTAATTTTGTGTTAATAAAATGTATGGTGACTCATATTTTTTTTACTTTCATTTAAGGAGTATTACATTGTCTATTAAATACAATTTATTGCATTAACCTATCATTTTTAGTTTCCGAGATTTTTAACATTCTTTAAGTGACCCGGATTCATTGCTCTCGAGTGTATTTAGTTACTTTATTTTTAAAAGAAATACTGTCATGTTTGCTGGTTATTATCTGCACTGAAACTTGTAGTGGTGAAAACTGAATTATATCATAGCTTCATACCTATGCCTTCATATTATTTCATCATACTCTTTTTTTCACCGTCAGTATGCCTTTATTTAACAAAATACTACGAACTATATACAACACTACAGCTACTACAATAAAATCATTTAGACAATCTGCTATGACTATAAGTCATAGCAGACTCCCAGGCAGTCTTAATGCTCTAGCCCACTACCAGTTGGCAGCGTGCCCAGCATGCTGGCAGCATTGCCCCGTTGAATTGTAATGCTTATTCGTTGAGTCAAAAAGAAAGATGCCAGCAATCGTACTCTTGATATTACAACAGTCATCAGCATTATTATAATGAAGGACGGAAGAAATTGTTCTTAGTTTAAGAAGACGTTTTTTTAATTTCTATTTCAAGTAGTGTAATAGTGACAATTATTTAATTTTACTCACAAATGTATTGAAGTTAGATAATTGCGATAAACTAGCAAATTTACGAAAAAGTATTTTCCTTTGTTTGTTTTGCATGATTATACTTACTATAATGTTTTATAGTATAAGAAAAAAAATATTGTATAACATTTATATTACTTCATTTATTTCAATTTGAGAGTAAAGTACATACCTAATACAACGAGTGAAAAATATTAAAAATAACCTAAAACCATGTTATCGTACATAATACTTCAAGAGCATAAGTATGTATGTACCTAATATAATAAATTGTTAATGTAGAAAATAATAATAATTATAAATCATCCAAGTTGTACCTACCCTTCAGTCCGTCTGAGGAGCGAAAGCATACATTTAATTAAGTCGATCAAAAATATAATCGTAACAGATAAATATATAACAGTAATTGACACAAAATAATTATCACGTGATCCAGAAAAGGCAGATTCCTATTTTATCGCATGGCGGCATTGAAAAGTAAAATTACATGACGCTAGAATGCGTTTTACTTATCAAACTCACCAGACAAGTGATAATTATTATTTATATATTATATGTGATGATTATATCAACGAGGCATTGGTCTACTTATTTTATATTTTTTCTATAGGTTTGTCTCTGGCCATAATCTCACCTGATGGAATGTGAAGATTTTGATAAAAATAGTAAACTGAGCTAACTTTGAACAGGTTCTGTTAAACTATTAGGACTATGAGTCTTCGGCAAGAATAGTGGTCTATATATTTTTTGTTGGACTATTCCCTCAAAGTTAGACCCATATTACCCAAATTGCAAATGTTGTGATTGCTCAATAATACCGCGTATTAAGAAAGTTCTACTGATTCATAAGTTTGCTCAGCACTTCCTTCAATTCAAGCGAGAATTGTGTTACCGGTAACGCCAAGTCTTGTGCAGAAGGAGACACGCTTTTGTATTTAACCAAATAGTCTGATGGAACAACGAATATTTGTTTTTTAGTTAGACCCATATTTCCCAAATTGCAATGTTGTGATCGCTCAATAATACCGCGTATTAAGAAAGTTCTACTGATTCATAAGTTTACTCAGCACTCCCTTTAATTCAAGCGAGAACTGTGATACTGGTAGCGACAAGTCTTTTGCAGAAGAAGACACGCTTTTGTCTTTAACCACATAGTCTGATGGAACAACGAATAGTTGCTTTTTAGTTAGACCCATATTCCCCAAATTGCAATGTTGTGATCGCTCAATAATACCGCGTATTAAGAAAGTTCTACTGATTCATAAGTTTGCTCAGCACTTCCTTTAATTCAAGCGAGAACTGTGATACTGGTAGCGATAAGTCTTGTGCAGAAGAAGACACGCTTGTCTTTAACCACATAGTCTGATGGAACAACAAATAGTTGCTTTTTAGTTAGACCCATATTACCTAAATTGCAAATATTGTGGATCGCTCAATAATGATACCTCGTGTAAATAAAGTTCTACTGATTCATAAGTTTGCTCAGCACTTCCTTCAATTCAAGCGAGAATTGTGATACCGGTAGCGCCAAGTCTTGTGCAGAAGACGACACGCTTTTGTCTTTAACCACATAGTCTGATGGAACAACGAATAGTTGCTTCTTGTCTCCAGTATCACCTGCCTTGAGACATTGGGGCATCGGCAGGTTAGGATGTTGCTCCAGCCATTTCTGGAATGCTTTGGTAGATCTGTAAAAACAAAATAATCACAAAAATATGGTTATATACGGACTGCTTTTTACCTATACTAATTAGATGTCATTACAATAAAATTATAAAATTTGAAAGTTTGGAGTGTGGATTTATGTGTGTATATTTTTGTGACTCCACGCTGAAATGGCTGAACCGATTTGGATGAAACTTTTCAAATAGATAGTTTACGTCCTCGATTAACATAAAGGAGACTTTTAATGATCATCGTCATCAATTTCATCATTACCTAAGCGAGTGAAACCGCGGGGGCAGCTAGTATTATATGGCTATAAGCTATATGCAAATGTTTGTGAGTGAGGATGCTAGTGTGTACTGTGTATGTTTGTTACACCTAACGTTCATTATGCTAAAATGGCTAAGCAGATTTGGATGGAACTAGAAATATTTAGCTCAGGTTCTGGTATACTACATAAGGTTTTTTTCCATCGTCATTATCAGTTTTCATTATTTTCGGCGCTGTTAAGACCGCGGGGCGCAGTTTTTTTTATAGGTTATAGGCTAACCTTTGACCACAGTGTGTGACTGTGGTAAGTGATGATGTGGCCGAAGATGTTGTTCAGGCTAGCCTGGAATTCAGAATCACTAATATGATATGACTGAACATAATAACATAGTAGTTGATTTTAGGACTCGTAAGTGCGTTTTTTTGCTTACTTCAATGCTATGACCGTGATAATTTAGGTATAGCCACCGTGTGCTACCTAGGTTTTCCACATGGGTGTTGGCTTTGAGGTATTCCCGTGCTCCACCTACCAATATATATAGTTAAGTGATCCAAAAAGAAAACTACATTCAAGAACATTTAAACAGCAATTTTATAGATTTTCGGGCTCCTTGTAATCCCAGTTATGAAGAGGCTCTTTTAATATTATACCTGTTAAATTCCAAGAAACATATTAGCTCGGAGCTTTACTATGAAATGGGATCAATCGAAGTAGTACCACTACTTGCATGATATAACTAGATATTTTTACTTGGACAATTATTTATATATCTCCGTCAAAAATAATTGTTTCGGTACGGTCATTTACGACCATTAACGAGAGCCTTGGACTCGAGTAAGTGCGGTACGTAGTAGTAGAAGTTTTTAGGTTAGGCAGGCTTATAACCATATTACTGAATATTGATATGATTGCTAAATTCATGAATATGAGTGTATTCAACATAATTTCAATAACGGGGCAATGCTGCCAGCATGTTGGGTACGCTGCCAACTGGGAGTGGGCTGGAGCATTTGGACTGCCTATGAGTCTGCTGACTTATAGGTTATCTAAATGCTTTTATTGTAGTAGCTGTAGTCTTGTATATAGTTCATAGTATTTTGTTTAATAAAGGCATACCGCCGGAAAAAAAAAAAAAATTCAATGATACACTACACACTACGATGCACACTACAATGTACTATCATATATTTTTTTTAAAATAAATAATAAGTGTATCGTTTCGTGCATGACATGTCCTCTAAAACTGTCAATAATTTGTAGTCTAAAGAGTTGAGGTCCGGGCTAGATGAGGGCCACTCTTCAGATCAAGACCGAAACGTTGGTTTCAAGCCAGGCTTGGGTTGTTCTTGGCTTGTGACCAGCTGCAGAGTCCTGCTGCAGTTTTCACAACATGATAAACTAAAAAAGCATACCAAGAGACAGTCTTGGACTGTAATGTGTACCTCCTTACTTAGTAGGTAAACATTTAATCATACAAATCGGTCTACAACCTCAGAGAGAAAACAAGTGCCCAATAGATTATTAAAGTAATTATGATAGAGACAAGAAATATATATATATATATATACGCTCAGTCGACGATGGCATTCATACTAAGAGATTGAGAGATAGAGCTATATCTGTATCGATCATTATCACCTCAAAACAATATTAATAATAAGTACGCAGTTAGATATCATAATTATTATTCTTTTCCTCGGAAAATGGAAGGGGAATTCCAGAGGCAACAAAAACATTAGTGAATCACTGAGTCAACAAACGTGATACATGTGGTGATATATAATGTTATTGATTTAGTCTACCAAGAATTATTTTATTGACATTACTGAAAAGCTTAGATACAAGGATCAAGATTTTCTGTCATTTCAGTGTAGATTTTTGATTGTTTGATTAGTTGTTTATTTCTCTAAAGTATTTTTCCGTCTATTTCAGTTATGTATATGTTGTTTTTATTTGATTGTTTAATTATTTGTTTATAACATTGAATTATCCTTCAGTCTATTTTAATGATGTATTTGTTGTCATTATTTGATTGTTTAATTATATGTTTATAACATTGAACTATCCTTCAGTCTTTTATAATTATGTATATGTTGTTTTTATTTGATTGTCTCATTATTTGTTTATAACATTGAATTATCCTTCAGTCTATTTTAATGATGTATTTGTTGTCATTATTTGATTGTTTAATTATATGTTTATAACATTGATCTATCCTTCAGTCTTTTATAATTATGTATATGTTGTTTTTATTTGATTGTTTCATTATTTGTTTATAACATTGAATTATCCTTCAGTCTATTTTAATGATGTATTTGTTGTCATTATTTTATTGTTTAATTATTTGTTTATAACATTGAACTATCCTTCAGTCTTTTATAATTATGTATATGTTGTTTTTATTTGATTGTTTCATTATTTGTTTATAACATTGAATTATCCTTCAGTCTATTTTAATTACTCGTATGTACCTATATGTTGTTTTTATTTGATTGTTTAATTATTTGTATATAACATTGAATTATCCTTCAGTATATTTTAATTATGTATTTGTTGTCATTATTTTATTGTTTAATTATTTGTTTATAACATTGAAATATCCTTCAGTCTATTTTAATTTGTAAATGTTGCTGCCTAGTAGATGAATCTGCCGTTTAAGCCTATTTAGGTACTAAACGGTGCCATTCAACCAGCGACATAAATAATCCTAAATAATATTCAGCCATTCCATCATATATCTAGGTAAATTACTTGGATCGATAACCTTTAAGCCCTAAGGCATAGTCATTTAATTTTTGAATAGTTAAATTACTTGCCTAGAAAAGGCATTAGGTTGGCAGGTGTTATACCAACGAGTATACCAAACTAGAGTTCGTATCAGATAGGTGCGTGCATGTTTAGTAAGCATAAGATAAATTCAAATAAACTCGAGGTGGAATAAGGATGGGAAGATGTTGATAGGTTGGATAAAGAAAGCGAAATTTTCTGTATAAAAAGGAAGATACAAGAGAGGCTAACTTTCAAGAGGATTAACATTGATGCACTAGCATAAGGGTCACGTCCAAGCTGCAATGTCCCAAGTTTGATCCTCGATCTGTGTAGTTAGTGCTGGGTTTTCCCTACAGCAATTTTTCAGATAGAGACCAGTGCCTGGCTATGGGCTTATAGATGGAAATAGGCTTGCCTTCAATTACATGGGACTTAAAACATCTGACGATACACGAGTGTCTAAGCACGTTTGCCAACCCCTTCAGAGATATATATGCGTGTAAATGTTCGTGTTTTAGTTTTGTAAAGCCAATAGGCAAGTCTTTGATTACTATCTCACCTGATGGTGTGATGTTATGATTGAAGGTGTTGTTCTGGCTAATTTAAAATTACGGGCTCCGAAGGAAATCTGCAGAAATACATTGTTAGGTGTTTGGTTACAGATTTTCTAACCCTTATACAAAATCCCACCATACAATAATGACGATTTGCATGACAAATATCAGAAAAGTATCGACATACTAAGAAAACAACAGGGACCGACGGCTAAACCTGCCCTCAGAAACAATGAAGCGCTTAGTAGTAATGCTGCTAGCGGTCACCCATCCAACTCATGACCGCAGTAGACGTTGCTTAGCTGATGGTTAAGAACGGCTAAGCAAACTACGCTTCAAATGTTGTTTATTTCTCTGTAAAAATATCTACCTCTGTGCAATAAATTGAAAAAAATATTTACGTCAGATGGTTAACATCCTCCCAAACGCAAGCCATCGTGCGCAGATCCTCCGGTATCTTGACGCAGTGCCACGTGCTCTCCGTATTATTCTTGGGTGGAATGTGCTTCAGCTTCGCCGGGAGGCAAGTGCCAAATGCCATTGTATGGGCTGGTGTGGTCTCAGCGAGAATATCATCAGCAATCTGCCGCTTCAATACCCTCGGACACGATGTCTGGAAAGAAGTTCTTTTGTAACATAATGTTATGTAAAGACTTCTGGACAAATATAGAAGTCCACGATGATGATGATGATGATGATGATGATGATATATTTTTTATCACTGCTAGTCTAGCCTTAGACCACTGTCTGGTCTTTTAGTCACGATGTCTCAAAGGTGTTATCATACCAAACTTAGAACAGGAAGTAACTCACAAAGACAACAGGAATGTCCCATTAGGTGCTTAGGGATTGATGTATTATTTGAGAGTAGAGGCTAACTCCATAAATATTCACAAAATACCCTACCACCATTCAAGAAGCTTAACAATTTTAAAGATTTTTATCAAATTTGTGTAAATTAGAAGGGCCAATACTATTGATATTGTAGTGCTTATTTCAACAGAACGTTTACGGAACATTTGTCAAAGTCTTGATCAGACTCCATTCTGAACGCTCATTGGTCACCTATCGCGTCATAAAATACCATTTACCAATCAGCATAGAGTATTTTATCTGTTTATTAATCAATGTTTTGATATACGTATCAGATACTGGGGTTATTAAACTTTAAAAATATGTACATAAGCTTTTTCAATACAAAGGCAATAGTTTTTAAAGTTCCTTTTACTTACATGAGCAGCGCCAGCAGACTTTGCAATAGATGGAAGAACGCAGGGCAATATCTTCGGATGTAACACCAAGCCCTGAGATGCGTGTTCATCAAACCACACCTGCAATTAGATTAAATTGAAATACTTTTTGTTCACATCTTAAAACAACTTGCCAGTGAAAGTTCTTGCAAGGAGTAGCAAATAAAAACCTAGAAGTCTCTGCCTATATTTCCGGGGAACAAGCGTGATGCTGTGTGCGTGTTTTTTTTAGTTGTAGCCTTATGCCACTACTTCACCTGTTCGTAGGTAATGATGTACTCTCGGATGGTTCCAAGGTTAACCTAGAATTACTAGCTCTCAAGCACAGCTGTCGGAACACACCATAAGGTGGTTGACGACAGACTTTCTACTTCAGAGTGGTAGCCACTCAGCCGAGCCTTTGCAAAATGAACTTACACCATGTGGTGGACTTCAAGCCTGCGGTGCGAGATTCGAAGCATAGACCCCCTGCGCAACAGTCCATAACTATAACTACTGGACCATCGTGATTTATATTCAAAATCTATATCTAATATATAACAGAAAGTTTGAGAGTGGAAAAAAATATTCCTTATATCAGATCTTTTCATCTTTACATCATATACACATTAATTTTCCAAAATTGTAACAATGCATTGAGTGTTGTACCATCCGCTATACGATCATCTAACGATGTAGATGCGAAAAAAAGCATTTATTTAACATGATACAAAAATAAGTACATATAACAATAACTAACCGTCGTGTCTAAAATGGTTCGTAATTGAAATATTTTCTACCTGAAATAGTGCTTCAATATCTTCAGGCCTCTTAATCTCACTTTTAAACTCCACATTACCTAAGCCGACCCACCAATCATAAAAATCCTTGGAAATCTGTGGGAGCATTCAAATACATTTTATATTCATAATATTTTATAACAAAGGCAAATAAACACGTTTAAGCAAATTCAGTAAAATGTATTAACAATATATTCAAAAAGCAACTTTAATTGAAACATTAGCCATAAGTACTAAATGTAAATAGATTTGTTTCTCCGTAACTACGTGAAAAATGGATCATTTGATAAACACAATTTCATTTATTTTTATTAACTTTACACACAATAATAATATCATAGACGTTTGATTCATACCCGTAAGATAGTAAAAGACAAATAAATAGAAATTAATATAATTCGTATTTTAATAAATCTATACTAATATGACAGCTTACCTCTTTAGCCATAATCTCTGCTTTCTTCCTGAATTCATCTGATGCAGAAACTTCAAACACTTTCACTTTATATTTCGAGTTCCATTTGATCATATCGGTTTCTGATTTGTTGCAATATAACATATCGTAATGGGGGTTCTTTTGATGGCGGCGATATACACGTCTATAATAACGAAAACATAATATTGATGAATTAAGACCGATGCTGCAATCTCACACTGCGATCCCCAAGCCGCCTGCCAAGCGTGGGGATTCAGACAAATCCCCCCACATTGGGGGAGGCTGTTTTCAGAAGTGGACTATCCAGCTGATACATTAAGACCTATGAAATGATGTTGCATTCAGCTCTTAAAAAGGCTACGTAAAGTACTCATCTATTTAAATAAAATTCTAAGTCATGACTGACACAAGAAGCTCACGCCAAACCAGTTTCTAGAGATATAACATTTGGAGGGTGTATTTCGTGTAAGGTGTAGGTATACATTAAGGATTTAAAAAATTTCGCTCCCAATAATGGGGTGAAGGTTTCTATATGAAATAGCAATTAGGTGTTGCCTTTCTTTAAAATAATGAGATACGAGAATCACAGGTTTTTCAAAATCAGTTCCCGTTAAAAAGATGATTTGGCATAGCTGAAGAGATTACAGCACCGCCCAGGTTTCTATTGAATCAAAGTCTTTTTCATAGTCCACATATAATAGATATATGGTAAATTATACTCCTCAGTTATTCCATATAACTATAAAATCTGTAGCCAAGCACCATACTTCTGGCAGCTGTCCTTAAAAGCCAGAAACCATTTTAGGTATTGTTAAGATATATTGAACAAGAGAATTTATTAAAAATAGGTAATTTATTACACGATAAAAATAATACGTTTAAGCATCAATTATAGTGAATGAAACTTTGTTTTAACTTTGTTTAAACACGGACACTCTTATATGTAGCAAAATGTACATATTTTTTTTTATCAACGCATATAATAGAGAGCTACTACTTATGATCAAATGGATATTACATGGTTAGGTATTTTTTTGATCAACTTATGTTTTGTTTAGAGTAGTAACCCTGTGATCTTTCTTGCAATTCAGAACTTCTATTAAACTTTCCCAAAGTCCACTCTCTCTTCCCTTTCCTAGATGATCCAGTACTCCACGTTTCTAGTTCTAAGTGCATAATCCCAACCGCTATAAGAACTACTCATAATTTTGAGACTTCCGAGACTCATTAATTTGCTCGGAAACTACGAGTTTAACGGTAATTCCGTGGCATACCGTAGTGGTACTAAGTAGACCAAACCAGTGCACGCCGACACCGTATATGGTATGCTCTGTTGTGCTACACTCCATCTTTTTTGTTTCATATACACAACAACTATTACCTAGTTTTTCATCCATCGATTGCAAACCTTTTTCATCTTCACCTCCATTTCTTCCACTCTTTTAAAGGAACGAAAAGAGAAGGCAAAAGGCCCTCACGGGAAAAAAGCAGGCCACCAAGCGAAATTTACACATTAGCAATATATGTAATGAAGTATCACCGTTTATTAACGTGACATAGGACGTTATTATCTATTATGCTTACAGAAATCGCATTTGTATGGTTAACGTGTTTAATATATTGCCAAGATATTTACTACGGATATAGATATGAACCAACCCAATGAACAAAGAGTTTAAGAAATACTTACCTAGGTGCTTTGCTGTATTGAACTATCTCACTGTCGGCACTGCCGGCAGATTCATCAGAAGATGTAGGCTCAGATTTGAAACTTTTCGATTTGCTAGAGTAAGTTCTTAACAGTGTTTTCGACATAAACTTTGAATAGGACTTTCCAATTTTCGCCATGCTTTTAGCAGATCTTTTAGTATCAATGCTTGGAGCTTCAGATGACACACTCCATTGCTCCGATTGTTCCTCTTCAACGTATTCCTCTTCTTCGTCATCATAGGATGGTTCAAAGTCACATAAAGAGTATTCAGACCGAACTTGAGGCTAAAATAATTCAGCGAAACTACAATAACTTGTCAAGAACTGGATCAAGGCAAATTTCAAGAAATTAAAGTGTGAATTAATTTTGTTTGTAGATAGTGTTTCTTGAAAGTATTTAAATTCATATTCACTGTAAGGTAATAAATGCTAAAAGAAACAGACGCACAAAATCAACGCAGGGAACAAATCAGTCCAGCAAGTGGAACCCGAATTCTTAATTGGGAGGATCCCCCGGATCTGATGAGTTCTTAATTTTGATTCCCATTTTATATGGGTGTAATAATAATTTATTATTTTTTAGCCCCCTGGTGTGCCGGGCTAGAATTGCACCCGCCCATTACTACTTGGGGGTGTCGTAAGAGACGACTATAGGTAAAATACCGGAAGATAGGCAGCAACGCCTACTGAGTAACTGATATCTTAAACTGCGATCCCCAAGACGCCTGCCAACCGTGAGGATTATGGCAAACCCCCCCTAAATGGGTAAGGCTGTGTTCAACAGTGGACGATCCAGCTGATACAATAATTTATTCTTTAATTGTAACTTTGGAAGCTTAATCAATTACCAGGAGAGTTAAAATGTAGGAATAGAACCTTCTTATTGTTTAAAGTTTTTAATCGACACATTAATACAACATTTCTGTGTTTTTATGAAAAACGACTAGAAAATATTTACCTCAGCTTCTACTTTCGATTGGTAAAACTTTTCTGAAGGGACCAGTGAAGTTACGTCCGACTGAGGTTCATAAGCCGTGGCCTCGAGTGGTAAATTAAATATTTTTGCGATTCTTTGAAATAATACTGGTCCCATAAGCTCACGGACTGTGTCGCACTGAGACTCCCAGAACTGAAAAATTAAAAGTATTGAGTTTGGTAGTTGTAAGTTACCATTATGTACAATTTATACTCTCAAATAACTATATATTAGAATCCTCATGTATAAAATATTTCATTTCGGTATATATGTACTTGAAACTAACTTTTAATAACAGAGTGGTAGACAGAACACGGACTGATTTAGGCATCAAAACATAATGAGGTGTTCACTGCTTAGCTATTAGCTGGTTTTATTTTGTTAGTTTGCTTTTTTAATATACGAGTTATTGGTGGCATTTAATACTGAGCGATTCAGTACTTTGCAGTGTGAGATAATCCATCTTCTTCCAAATTCTCCAAACTCATTGTATATTAACTTCTTGAAAACCGTTTTTTTTTATGCATTATAGTTTAGCCTTTGACCACTATCTCACCTGATGGTAAGTAATGATGTGGTTGAAGATGTCGTTCAGGCTAACCTAGAATTACTGGCTTTCAAGGACAAGCTGCCGGAACACACCGTTAGGTGTTTGGCGACTGGTTTCTACTTGAGGGTGGTAGCTAGCCCGACGGGCATTCGCAAAATGCCCTACCATCTTGCCATAACAACTCTGCCATCCTAAGACAACAACGATTATGGATAAAGTGGTTTTCTACGAATTTTCTGGATCATATTTTTTTTATTGGAAACAGATACGGTAACAGCGCGAGGCCCGGAACCTTTGCCGTCGCCGTGAGACATATAGTTGTTACGTCTCATATGTCTGTATTTATTCTTGGTCTCATGGACTGCTGCCGGAATATACTCAGTTTGAAGCAATGATAGCTCAGTGGCTTTGGCTATGGACTGCCGCGCAGCAGGTCCATGGTTCGAATCCCACCGCTGGCTTGAGCTTCACCGCATGGTGGAAGGGCATTTTTGCGAATGCCCGCCTGGCTAGCGACCACCCTCAAGTAGAAAATCTATCGCCAAGCACCTAACGGTGTGCTCCGGCAGCTGTCCTTGAAAGCCAGTAATTCTAGGTTAAGCCTGTTAACACCTTCTACCACATCATCACTTACCATCAGGTGAGATTGTAGTCAAAGGCTTACTATCATCAATAAAAAAAAAAAAAGCAGTGCGAAGCAACTTCTACCTAATGTGATATTTTATGGCATCCACAGAGAGGTAGAGACTATTTTTTCTACTGGTAGCTTCTAGGAATATTTGAACGATAATATCTACAGTTGAAAGAATATCTATTTTTGAAAGAAAAATCTCGACCTGATCATCTTTGTAAAACAGTTCCATATCTTTGACTACTTTTTTCCAATGAACTTTAACTGTTTCTTCGTTTTTCTCGTATCGAGAGGGTGTAATCACCCTGATCTTTCGAGGCATATCCCATTTTTTTACCAGAGGCTTTTTATGGCAAGCCATTATCTTCTTATTAGATCAAAATCTAGAATGAATAAATAAAATATTTGTAAAAAGTATTTAAATCGAGCAGTTTAAATTATTATTATAATAAATTAGTAAATTATTTTCTAATGTCAAGTAAAATTTGAAGAAAAACGCTATGGAATAGAGCTCCAGGCCCCAAAACACTATACTCTCTCAAGGAGACTCTGTAATCTTTGCCTTGGAATACAGAGTTTGGAGTTCTGTGGTCTTCTGCGGTACGAAATCCAGAGATACAAAAAAAATAAAATGTTGCAATTGTCTTTTCTCTTGAAGCTCTCTCAGCGAAAGAAGTTTACAAAAATCTTGAGCGTAGCGGCACAGTAGATACATAGAGCTAGAGTCGTAGTAATGGCATATAAATAAAGGAAGTATTCATGTGGCAAATTTTATCTTTGGAGCAATTGATTGCTTCGAGGATTTTACCTATCATCATCTATCAACAATTATACCACTCATGTGGGGTCGGTGTTCTGTGACAACTTAAAGGAAAACAGAAAAAATATTAAAAATATCTTTTTACTTTTCATGGTTCTAAAGTTCTTGTTTATGCCCTGTGTGAGCGGATTAAAACGGCTTTTTATGCTCTAGTCCATAAAGCCTGTTTAACAAGTACATTATGGTACAAGTGTGTAATATTGTCTGTTGTGTATAGTTGTAAGTTTTTTATTTATTTTTAAATTAAGCTTTGTGTTGCAATAAAGAGTTTATCTATCTATCTAATATTGGTGATTAGCGCTGAGGCGCCATTGAGACCCGAGCTGTTAGGTGAGGGTTTCTTAAGAACTTAAAACCGAGGACGGTAATCATCAATATACACGTGTATCGTACGACATTTTTCACTTGTGAAGAAAATAATAATAAAAATTCATTTTACCTTGGAGTTTTCAGGTTGTAACCTTTCCATAACGTTGAGGGCGTCGCATCTTATATGTATCGGGCGGCGAACAACGTAAATCATTTTCTTCATAACTAGTACAGTAGACATATATAACTATAATATTCTAAATATATAAGTAACTATAATTTGAACAGTGAAACCGAGATGTGATTTTTTTTATCAACGGCGGGAAAAATTTATTAATTTTCCTATGCGTGCGCATAGCGATCGGCCATAGACTAAAGAATTAGGTTTCTTTTTTTTTTTGCTTTTCGCGGTGTGCGTTTTAGCCACGTATAAAATGGGGTATTTAAAGTTTATTTTTACTACATAGAATATATGTATAAGTTATATTTGAATAAAAGTTTTATTTTTTAAACGCGCACAATTTGATATTATCTATATTAATACGAATTTGTATGAAATTAGAAAACAATAGATACCTACATTAATATATTTGTACTATTGAACACGATCTTGTTTGTATCGATTTTTTTTAAGAACAAAGGAATTCAACCAATTTTATACATAAAAACTTTATAACCCACATGTGAATAGTAGCATTGAAATCACAGTTTGATTATAGGTGTCACAATGTGCCTAATTGCGTTGACGTTAGAGCCACTTTATGAGTGACAAGTGTGTTAACAAAAAAATGTTTATATTTAATTGTGAAAAGAGGTTCAGTTAATAATATGTTTCAATCAGAAGTTAGCTTGAGTCTTTAATAATACCCATAGATTACAGGTATTATTAAAGACTCAGATTCAAGACTCGTTTTCGAAACAACGATACTCAAAATATAACAATGTTCAAATAGACATCAATTCAATTTGTAATAAATATATTTTCAACATACTTGCTCGTAATGCACAGATTTCAGTGTCATAAAGTAGTCTATTACACACGCGTGCTTTTTTCTACTTTACCGCACTTGTGTTTTATATAGAAAAATAAAACAACTTTTCCACACTTTTCACCAAGGAGATTGTAGTTTGTTTCAATCGTTTTTCATATAAAAACAAACCAAAGAGTTTTTTTACCTAATGAAGTAAAACTTCAGAAGATTAAGTGAGTTTATAAACATTCTTAATGTTCTTATTCACATTATGTTTGTAATAAAAATATACCTATATAAAGTACATATAAAATATTCAGATTCGTTTCGTATCTAGTTGTCGTTTTTATATACAAAGTTACTTTATGGTCGTATTCATGATACAATAATTGTTTTCTTAGACCATGGTCGTATCTAGTCTAGGAGGAAGAATATCTACGATACTTCTTCCTAGTATCTAGCATGATACAATACTATTGTTTTCTTGGATCATGGTATCTAGTACTAAGATTGAGTAGGAAAAATTAAGGTGGTTCGGTGTTTTCGTCAGGGCCATCTCAACAAATCGACTATGGAAATACTAATGTGGTTCGGTGTTTTCTTTCGTCAGGGCCATTTTCGAAATCTTCTATATCAGCATAATATATACGTATATATATTTTTATCAAAATTTTCGCATTTGTTCCTCGCAAGTGTGTTGAAAAACGTCGTATGACACGCGTCTGGAAAATTGAACATTACACACGAGGCTAACGCGATATAGCGATGAGGGATCCGAGTGATTAATGATCAACATACCACACTTGTATAATAATGTTGTATACATGTAGTACAAACAATATTGCACCTAGTTTAATTTCCTCGCTATTGACGTGAAAATACAAGTGTATACTCGTGCGTAAAACTAATTTTAGAGTCGACTTCAATCAAGCCTTTGACTTGGAATATTAAACATCTCGGCTAAAATGACTTGCTGTATGTACTCGTACTATCTACTATATCTACTATTTCGCTATGACTATGGCACCAGAAGAGCATTTAAGATTTGGCTTTGGTTTTATGACTGGCCACCAGCCCGGCGGATGTTAAGTTTCCTTGGAAATGCTCCCAGTGGTAGTTTGCCTGAAATATTTCATATTCCATTTTACGAGGGGGATAGGATCGTTCCTTTATTACTGTACTAGCCGCATTGTCCACTGTTGAATACAGCCACCCCCATTAAGGGGGAAATCGGCAGAATGCCCACGCTGCCAAGCGTCTTGGGGATCGCAGCTTAAGATAGCAGTTCCTTAGTAGGTGCTGCTGCCCACCTTCCGATATTTTACCCTTAGCCGCCTCTTACGGCACCCACAGGTAGCAATGGGGGGTTGAAATCATAGCCCGGCACCCCAAGGGGAATCCCTGCATTAATGAGTGGAACTATGAATGTATTGACCATATGGAGGGACGTGCATTTTTAGACTGAAAGATCTCTACTAACATAGTAGGAACTTTCGAGGAGCGGGCAAAGTTAGGGTAAACAGGTATTCAAGCAAACAAACTACGAAAGCGTATAATTATTCTTAGCATGTAAACCATTTTGCAAAACGTTACAGATGAAAATTTAATGGATAGCTTTCAAAGGTAACATTTTGTGTAAATTTTGGAACAGTTTTTAGGCGTAAAATACTATCTTTAGTGGGCGTAAATAATCAGTGGACATGATTGGACATAAACGATTAAATCGGACAATGGATTGCCAGCGCGGCTTGCGGCTGAGGCTGCGGTGGCATTCAGTTATGTTAGCTCGTAAATCACGCTCATAGGAAGGAATCGAGCATGGTAGCTTGTGACCACCGCAAAGCCTATTTCTATTTTAGAATTTTTTTTTTCATACATTTTAGCTAGTTTATATTCTACGAACTTGCTTGGCCATTGTGGCGTGGTGATTAGTAAGTGGCCGGTGTCAGAAATCGCTAGGATTATTATTTAAAAAAATAAGAATAAAATGAGGTAGATTATAGAAATGTTAAAAATTTATAGGTTCTATATTATCTTATTTTTACATTTTACTTTATTCGAGCATGTTCCGATAGAGGTCAGAGAACTCAGCACGACGTCGAGGGACGCGGGATCGATCCCGCTCACGGCAAGAATATTGAGCTCTAATAATTTATAAATGTAATTTTCGTTTAGCATGATATAGTGCTTGTAACCTAATGACTTATTTAGAAAATTAATGAGTCGACATCATTCCGACAGTTAATTGTTTGAAAAAGCACTTCTTTGGATCAGATGACGTCTAATAGTCTGATTGAAGGCAGCACAGTTTTCAATTAGAACATATGATTCAACTCAGTCGAGCATGCTAGCCTGTATAGGTCAGGACATTGGCAGGCAGGGCAATGTTTAATTTGTATGTAGATATAGGCGAGCCTTTTGTCTACCGGAAACAGTTCGAGACTCCATATTGCTGCTGAGAATTTCTTTGTCAAACTCGAGAGTTACATCAACATTAAATAAGAAACGATTCATGCTCATAACCAATCATTCTGTAATAATTCGATGCACTTTGTATAAATTCTAAGTCATTATAGTGACTTCATATGCAATGGTCGTGTAGGCCAACAGCGCGACCGCAGATGTCTGTTGTACACTCGTATCTGCAATCTAGGCCAAAATCCTGGCCGCCACCGCCAGTTCTCATCTGTTTATGACACGCTTTAGTACCTTAAATTAATTACTTAGTTTGGTAATGCGTCCCGTTCTTAGTGAGTGTGAACATAATCATGAAACAAAGATGCACATACACTTTTTATTATTCACTTCTCATTATCCAGTTTCACAGCTTTATTTTGGTATTATTAATCGTATGAACATTTTACCTCTAATGGTATGTCTTCGAATTTATTACTTCAGAAAATGGTTAGTAGTTGGCGAACTAAATAGCTTAGGATTTGAACAACTTTAATGGATATCGTATTCATTTTACATAATTTTTATACTTCGCAGTGATAGTGGACATGGTTAAAATGAGGCAACTTGTCTTTTGAGTTGTTTGAGAAAATAATTATACCTGCAGATACGGCAGCTTTTCTGAACATAGCATACGCACATAGCATGCGAAGCCATAGTCCAAACAGATTATAAGCACCTCACAATCAAATGTTAAAATTCATGGTCTTCCATTTATTTCTGGCACAATGCTATTTAGCAAAAAATAATCCATATGATGAAATCTAACGATCGGTATGATAAAATTACAGGGTAATTTTTTTTCTCGTGTAACGGTTTCGATTCCCGTTTCATGCATGTAATTATTTAAATATCTATCAATGCAGTTTAAATTGTTTTTTAAAATTTAAATAATGTCTTCTTTCAACAAAATGTTCCATCTACAATATTCAAGGTACTTTCCCTCCATGTGGCATCGCCGTGGGACGCTCTGTATAGCTGATAGGCTAACCTTTGACTACTATTTACCCCGATAGTAATCGAGTTTGTGTTTGAAGAATTTATTCAGGCTAACCTAGAATTAGTCGGTCCCAAGGGCAGCTGCCGGCAACTACCGTTAAGTGCTTGGCAACAAGTTTTATACTTGAGGATGATACACGTGTCCTTGAGAGCTTTCGTTGGTAGCATATATACCCGCATAGCCAGCTGAGCTAACTTTTTGTGTGTCTACAAAGTAAATATGAATTTTGGCAGTGATATAAAATCGGTAATAGCTATGGAAAGCCGTATCGCAGGTCCATGTTCGATCCGCACCGCCGCCGGCTCGATCTTCGGCGCATGATGGAGGGGCATTTTACGAATGTCCTTCTAGCTAGCTATCTCCTTCCAGTATAAAATCTGTCACCAAGCACCTAACAGTGTGTTCCGGCAGCAGCCCCTGAGAGCCAGTAAAATAACAGGCACTTAAGACTAAGCTTTATGTTTCAGGGTGATGAGCGCAATGCAGTTCGTCGCTTGTGCAGAAGTGCATCTGCTATAGGCAGAGGTTAACGCTTAATATCAGGTGGGCCTCGTGCTTGTTCCGTCCCAAAGTTCTACATTATTAGTTGTATGCTGATCGTTTGGCGCATTAGTTTACCAAAGTCAGCTTATCTAAGTAATATGAAGCAGTAATGGTTATGAAGCCTGTGACTAAACTAAAAAAAAAAAAATATAATTTTAGTTAAATTTTAATTGTAATTAAATTTTAATTTCAAAATTAAATTAATTTTATTTTATTCGAAGCACAATTTTTCTGAACTTGCATTTAAGCCACATAGATAGGTATATACTCCATCTATAGTATAATTACTGTTAATATAAGGAGTAGCACATGGATTTTATTGAATATAAATTTAGGGTACTTACCTATATGACATATACTGTATTTATAATTATATTTTGATGTCATAAGTGAAAATTTCCTCCGTTATGGAAATACAATACTATTAGTAAAATTTAAGATAGAACTTACTTAAAGTTTTCAGCAGAAATGCCACCTAGTGAAATTCGTTGTATTTCATGTGACAGCCAATTTACAAGTGCTAAGAGATGTGTGTTATCAGCTGCTAAAGATGTCTACAAGCTACGCATGTATTGTACGCTTTCCAACGTAGCTAGAGTACGTTGCTACTTTCAACATCCCTCATAAAATATGTACGTACTCTCCTTTATTATCAAGAATATAAATTTCTAGCACCCTTCAATATTAACAAGAAACATATATTTTTAGTACTCTTTAGTAAAAGTGCCCTCTGAAAAAATTCAGTGTAAGCTATGAAATGTGTACTAGCTGCTACGTCTCTAAGGTTATAGCAGTACACGTTTTGCCACTAGGCCGTGTAAGAACTACACCTGTTAATAGTTCAGTTTGTTATCCATAGGTGGCGCTTTTAATAATATAAAATAGAAGTCTCAAGTTATATTTTATTAAAATTGTTTGGTATTGTTGTTTTCTAATATTTACATCTTTGAGTGTTAAGGTGTAATAATGGTTGGTTAACAGATATTTAAGTGTTCGTAAACGTATATATTTGCAAACAGTGGTCACGGTGTTGTTTTTTTTAAGTTCTGTATGCTGTCCTGTTTTCAGAAAAGATTTCTATATCGTCTTGTTGGGTTTTGTAAAAGGTGACGAAGATTAATGCGCTATACGATCAGTATATCACCACTCACGTTATTGTTAGCAGTGCGATGCTGCACATGAGGCGCATAACAGTGCTTTTACTACTTTTTTTTTTTTTTTTTTTTTTTTTTTTTTATTCGTGTGGAAAATGCCTTTACGCATATCCGCCCACCAAAGGGGTGGTGGGCGGGGTATGTCGGGCTCGGCACCAACTACTCCCACAGCAGCAAGTGCCCCTACCGACTAAAAACCACACGGTGTTTCTACGAGACGCCTTAATGCATTGGGCCGCGGGAACGCTTTAGAACTCTACCATGGCCCACGCAGCGTTGACCCACTTTGGGTCCCAGCCCCATGAGGCGAAATTGGATCTACTTCGCCCTCGTCGTCCTTGAGGGGCACGCGGAAACACCGCGCGCGCCACCTCGAGGTCGTTGTTGTGGCGGTAGTCACCCCTTGGACTACCGCCGGACCTCGGTTATGGGGGATGCAGGAGGGCATAGAGTCTCCTCCGCTGCCCTGTTCTCCGTTGGCGGATTGGGAGGTTTGAAGTAATCTCCCGCTCCCTTCCCGCCACCTCCTTCAGTGACATCACCTCTTCACAGAATGAGATGCCTGCGTTCCACGATGTCTCATTCTCCAGCATGGCTTTAATCAAAGCCGGAAGCGACACGTCGTCCCCCACTGCTGCATTGAGTACACTACGCTGTGCAGCCCACGCCAGGCACATTTCTAGAGTGTGTTGCGCTGTGTCTTCCCCGCAATCACAGTGATGGCATTCGGTCGTTGGCTCCCTTCCGGCTATTTTGCACAGATACTTGCCGAAGCAGCCATGCCCCGAAAGCATCTGTACAAACCGGAAGGTAAGCGACCCATGTGCCCTGTCCAGCCAGTCCTGCAATACTGGGCGAACCACCTCAACTGTCCAGCTACCAGACCTGGGATGGGCCAGCCGCTCCCTCCATTTTTCTAGCATAGAGCGTCGGGCATGGAACTTCCACGCTTCAATCACCCCAGGCGAGGGGTGCTCAGCTCGGAGGCGAAGCCCTACACGCCAATAGTACATCGACGAATAGTACTCCGCCTCTAGATCCCACGGAGGGGAACCCGCCAGCAAGCACGCCGCTTCAAAAGAAATGGTGCGGTAGCCACGGATAACACCGATGGCCATTACCCTTTGAGATCTCCTCAAGAGGGCAATGGATTTCTCCGTTAGGGCGTCCTCCCAGATTGGGGCACCATATAACGCCATCGACTGCACCACTCCCAGATATAAGCCACGGCTGCTAGCGTTTGGTCCCCCGAGATTGGGCAACAGCCGCTTTAGTGCGGCCGTGCTTTTACTACCTACCTTAACACTCTCTTGTGTACGTTACCTGGTTGATATTGAATATTAGCTACGCGACAGATTTTCTACTTAAGGGATTTTTAAATGCTACATAGGCTACGTTTAACAACCAAATGGCCTGGGTGGGTATGCCATATAGCAAAACGGCTGCCAACATAGGTAAGAGAACAAACGGGGCAGATGCACTGACTGAAGAAAATCGATGAAGCACTCAAGCAGTCATCTATCTCATTTGTTTATGAATAAATAAATAAAAATGTGCTCATAAATGTGGAACTGATGGGTTAGCACTGTAGCTCTCAGTAGTTGCCACTAGCGGTTACCCATCCTAATTGCGGACGCAGAGAACATTGCTTAACCTAGTTGACCTACTTATGTTTTTGGAATATAAAAAATACAACAACGATTTGTCAAAAAACCTTGTTCGTTTAATTTTAGTCTTATTAAATAATAATGTTAAAATACGGACACAAATACTCTTGAGTGTCATCCTAATTAACCCTTGCTCCCTAACCAGATTAAAATAACTAATAATCTTGACTATATGATTGTACTTTTGCTTGTGAAAATTATGCGACACAAAAGGTCATACCTTTTGATGGCGTTGACCTATAACTTCGATTTTTCTACAGCTGAAAGAGATCGTAGACTCGAATAGGTATTTATATAAATTGAAACTAGAAATCTTTAAGAGTTCCTGAAAAAAAAGGCTTTGACGGACAGGCAAACAGATGGAAAACAATGTGATCCTATAAGAGTTCATTTTATCTTTTGAGGCCGTAACCCTAGAAACAACAATAAATATATCATAAGTATAGAAATGAACGCATCAATTAAATTTAAATTTATTATCTTTTTTTAGTAAAAGTAACATTTTAGTACTGCTGTTATTTTAATAACTGTTCCAAGTCAAAAATAAATTGGATGCTGCAGTAAAATCATAAAAAAACTGTTTTTTATGTCTATATGTTTCAATACAGCGTATGATAAATGTCAATTGAATATTTTTGCTGATACCTAAAGAATACAACGTAGTCTTTATTTTTAATAGTAGTGTGCACGGAGCGATTTCCATACAAAGTTAGTTTTGTCATATTTTAAATACTAAGTGTTCTCTCGGCAAAACTTTGCATGTATACCCTTGAGCCTAATATCTATGGTTCTGGTTTGCCAGATTTTCGTAAATAATAATAATAAATAATAATAATAGCTCTTTATTTCAGACTCTGGGATCCATGTTACATTGTTTAGAAAATGTCAAAAAAATAGATTAATAATTCGATGTAAAAAAAGAACATTAAAAATAAGTATTAAAATTAAGTATTTTTAGAAATGATTCGGAAAATCGTTTTGTATGTGAATATTTATTTTGACATTTACTGATATATATATAATAAATCGGCAAACTGGTAAACCAGAAGCACAGATATCAGATTCAGCAATATGAATACAAAATTTCACAGATTTTGAATACTTGGAATTAATAATATGCCGAAATTACGTTAGTATGGAAAGCGTTCCGTGAACTCTACTCTAAACAAATGAAAAGTTTCTTAAATAAGATTTCTGAAAACTATTTTTACAGCCTCAATCTACTTTTTCCAATTAATTTCCTTTCGATTTTTAACATTGTGATAGTTTTCTAAAGTAGAATAGGTACCTACTACAAGATCAACTCTGTTCATTGTTATCTGTAGGGGTTTTATATTATTAGTACACTTCATATTAAAAAAATATTGCTAGTAAGAAAGGTAAAGAAAAATAAAATTTAGTTAAAATAAATACTAATAAATTTTTAATTATTTTTGTAAGACTTATTTTATAAGGTTAAGACTTATTTCATAAGGTTAACTAGCTCTAATTAAAGAAACATGTATATTTAGGAGTTACGTATCATTTCTAATAATTTTACCGAGTTGTTCAGCGTCTTCTATAGTATCAGGTACTTTTAATCCCTTAGTTTCAGGTTGTGTCAGTACCAGAAACGAAGACAACAAAGCCATGCCGGCAAACATCATGGACGGAATACCGGACCAATATTCCATCAAAGGAGGTGTAAGAGGTGCCACCACTGACCCAATTCGACCTAGCATAGACGAAAAAGCTAGGAATGAATGTCGGTTTCTGGTAGGATAAAGTTCCGCAGTGTAAAGATACAGTGAAGTCATCACTGCTCCAATACAATATTTACCAGTTAAGTATAGGAATAATGACAGTCCATACATACTATTTGGAGTAAACGCAAATGCGGCGCAACAAACAGCACATATCAAGAATCCCAAAAATAAAGTAATGCGGCGGCCTATCCTGTCCAGCACTGCAACAGCGGTCCAAAATCCTGGAATCTCGATAGCTGCTGTTGCTATATAATTAAAGTGCATATTACCAGTCAAATTAACTGAATTTATTGACAATCCGTAATAAATGAACACTGTGGTGACCCACAAAATTGGTGTTGTGCAGCATCTGCGCAACATTACCGGAGATTTAATAACGCGTATAAAGAGATTTTCTTCATAAAGATCTTTATTGGCTTCTATTTTATTGGGAATAGCAGTAAGAAGAAAGTTCATTGCTTTTGCAGATATATTTTTACCGTTCATTCGTGCCGCTTTCTCGAGAGTATCTCTGGCTTGTTCCTGTTTACCTTTGCTGAGTAACCAACGGTGGCTCTCTGTAAGAAACCAATGATAGGTCACGAGTAAGAAAACAGGAGTAAATATTACCAAGGACAGATTGCGCCATTCAGTGACTGCGTATGCCATAGCACCGAGTAGAACTTGGCCAAGAGCAAACGAGGAGGACATTATAGCACTAGTACGCACGCGGTATTTAGGTCCGACTATTTCAGCCGCTAGTATATATGCTGCGCTAAATGCACCACCACCGAGCGCTGTGTGTAAAAATTGTAACGTGACATACATCGCGTAATTCACAGAAAATGCTCGAACTAATCCAACTAAAGCTATAAAAAATGAAAAGATAACAACAGACATGCGTCTACCAAAACGGTCAGATATGAATCCAGCCATTACTAGGGCTACCATTCCTCCAAGGCTATTGAGTGTTCCAGGAAGTGCTCTTAACCATTCTTGACATTCCAGATTAAAATCATAGACGACTGTGTTCTTTCTCTCGTAGACATATGAATCGCAAGGCAAAGTATTATCTCTGTCAAATAAGATAGCAGGGCACACGTCACTTGTTATCGCTCCAGTGGTATCAGTACGGTTCGCATAACGATAACAATTATCGAATCCAGATGATGTTTCAGGTATCGCATTCAGCACCCATTCCGGTGCATATTCAGGCTGTTCTCCATCACACTCAGCAATAAAACACCGAGTTGGTAAACTTGCTGCTGTAAATATATATTCAGTGGCCATACATGCACAGAATATTGCTGGTATTGCAAGTAAAAATATGTTGTAAATTTGATATTTTCCAAACTGCCCAATTTCACGATTTAATACTGGCTCGAATTCCATATTTGATTCACTGTCACTCAATTTACTGTTCATTTTGTAGAACACGTATCATTAACAGTAAGATAGGAATGATAATCTGATAAATCAAACAGACTTCTTGTTTTATATGCAGCGTTATCGTGATAGAACTCACAGTAACCACAGGTAGGTAATATGAAAGTCTTATCTTTGCGACAGGTCAAATTCCAAACGCGGGTTCAAAGACGTTATTTTTGTACCATTCACTGTAACGAAATGAAAGAGAACTATGAATAGATATAAGCGCGTGTACATGACCCAAATAATTACTGTGGCAACATAAGAAGTATTTGTGTTTTATTTGCTGCGATAGGTAAATTAAATCATTTGAATGCGAAACATGTGAATCATCAAATATATACCGATGCTTATCCGCCGGGATTATCAGACTTCATTTAATTGCTTACCCATAAAAATAAAGCACACAATTTTATCTTTAAGGAAGCAGATTGTTTGGTCAGAATAATCACATAGATAATTTTTAGTTCTTTGATTGTGAATAATTAACATTGTATCTTCATTTACCATAACTATCCATCAAATATACCTTTGAAAAACCTTAAATTGTAAATTAAATTAACGAGTAATATTGTTTCTAGTGGTATCAATGTATTTAAATGTTCAAATTGGTTCTATAAACACCTCAAAGAATTTGTGATATATTAATTATATACAATAAAGCTATTGGGACCACTTGCGCATAACGATATAACTAATTAACTACGATTAGCGCTAATAGTTTAACACTTGCAGCTCATTTTTTAAATTTAAATAGAAAGAGAAGACACGTTTTTTTTAATACAAGTTACAGTAATTAGCGTTGCTGCGATAAAAAAAACAACATAACATGACGTGCAAAAAAACTGTTTATGTCATGAGTCTTATAGTATAAATACATAGTTCGCAGTAAATTTGAATTACATTCTGTTTGTTACTTTACCAAAATTATAAATTTTTGTGTATAAGTTTGCACATATCTTAGTCTTTATATCTCCGACACGGCTGTCCAGACTTTAATCAAATTTGATAGATAGATTGTTGAGGTCATAAATTACATGTGCTCTATTCTACAGTTCACTTAATAGCTTCTTGATTTTAATTACAAGGAGGTGAAGCCGGGGGCGGAAGCAATTAAAATGCATTAATTCCTCTTTCTACATTTCTACAACATTGAGCCATTCATTCATTGCATTCTGTCATCTGAGATAGGTGTTAAAATTCAGGGTTGATTTAATTTCTTCTCGCATTTAATTCGTGACAATAAAACCTGCTTCTTTTGGTATGATCTGTAGATTTGTACAATTCTTATGCGTCAACAGGCTTTATACTTAGATGTTTACGTATGAAATTAGCTGGAATTACTCGAATAGTGAAATAGTGGAACACCCTTTTTTCTCAGAAAAAGGATTTTTAAATTAAAATATTTACTTCCATTAATTACCTTCTGCCATTTCGAGTGAAGATCATTTATCTTTTGGAAACAGCTCTCGGTATCTGAACAGAATCAGTGTGTATAAAATCCACGAGTAACTTACACTTTTTTAAACACAGATTCTAAAAAGGATTTTTTTCTCATTGTTTAGCAATCTTTGTTATTGATTCACTGCATCTGAAAAATCTTTACATTACAGCATGAAAAGTCCAACTTCTCCATGGGTGCACTTCACTTTGTTTTTTTATTATGTTATTGTGACGGAACAATCGCATGTTAAGGCTCTCGAGTACTGCTGCCGCCGCTGCCGGAACACACTGTTAGGTGGCGACAGATTTTCACCTTGAGGGTGGTAGCTAGACAGGTGAGCATTCGCTAAGTGCCCTGCCACCACGCCGTGAAGCTCAACCCAGCGGTGAGGATAGAACCATGGTCCTGCGGCATGGCATTCCATAACTATTACCGCTCTGCCATCATAGCCTCCTACTCGGCCATCCTTGCTTGTTGTTCGACCATCACTGTTAATATTCCGGTGTTAGATCTGGGTTCAGTTATACGTTTTTCTCTTGAGAGTTTCATATAGAATTTACTTATACACGTCACAATACTGTCCAAATTCTCTTCATCTTGGTACCTACGAATAAAATCAAGGCAAGTTTCTTTTGTATGCAAATCAGTTAAATCATAAGGCACCCATTTCTCAATTTTTTCTTATCGTTTGTTGCCAAAAATTATATTTATAGGCTAGTTAAAATTAACCATGATAACAAACAACTAAAAAGCAAACCACGAGCAACTAACCCAATATATTGCCCAAGACTACCAACGAACTAAATCAGAACTATTCACGTTCACTTCGCACCAAGCGTATGTACGCTACTTGAGACGTGGGGTAATTTCCTATTATACTCGTACCGTCTACCTCTAACAGACCACTGCTCACTGGATGTGGTTGATCGTAGACTTGTTTTCAAGTCTAACTAATACTCACATATATCACTTAACTTATTATATAATTAAGTCTTTATCAACAAATCGTCGTGACTGTCGGTCAACATATGAAGATTTTATTTAAATACTTGCTCTTATCATGTGACAACGCCGTTGAAGTTAAGAAAAAACTAGTAGCGCCCACCAATTTTAAAGTAGAATATTAATTATTTTTGCATATACAATTATATTATGTACTCTAACTTGTTTGTAAGGTCTATAAAACGGAACAAACGGATTGTATTGTATATGTTTAAACATTTTATCATATAATTTTACTGGACTAATAATATCCTTTTTTTTCTAAAATGTCAGTTAACGTCCGCCCGGGTTAAAACTGACACAAGCAAGTCAGATTTGTACTAGCTTCTGACAATTATTAAGGTTTGTAAAATATCTATGCATTTTAATTATATATGAACGTCATATGGGTATATAGTCAATAAATACTCGCAAACAGAAACTGAAGTCAGCGTTTACAGTTAGTTACTTACCGATCTTTTAAAAATTGGATAATGGGCATAAACCAAGTATGAAATCCTAGTTTTTAATTATTTAGCCTAGCTTTGCTAGGTAGCAAGGTGCGCCGCCGAGCGAAGCGAGGAGAGGCTTTAGTTTACTGTGGAGCACAACAAAGCGCCACCATGGTGACAGCTAGGTCTCAAATAATTTATTTAGTGTGCAGTGTGTTGATTTTTATTTCTGATATTCATTTCACAACGAAATTATTGTTGTGTTCATATTTCTTACTTCTTGTTGTTATGATAAATATTTTATTTACGTGATATGATTAGCAATAACATAATTATGACTTTTTTGCAGTTTATTTTTAGTTGTGCTTGGTTTTACTATGTCAGTATATTGGGACGTCGTGTCACTGAATTCACGTGAAACGTATGAAAAACAAGATAAATTACGTGCGGCATTTTTATTAATTTTGTTTTTTTTTCTCTATAAATACTGAACATTACAAAGATGAAAACAGTATTATAATTAATAAGTTATGAGACAAAGTTTCCAAATAATAACCAAATATCAAATGTACTACTAACACCATGGGAGTAATTTTGGCCTTATTGTGGAACTTGGCAAAAATATTAGGATGTTTTTCAATATTTAATTGGAGTCTGCTAATTGCGATAGTCTCCTACGTATGTCTTCAATGGGAGCTGGCACATCATTAGTCGACGTTATCGGTGGTTCACCTCTGTATTTGCTAGCTTCGAAGGATGGCTTCGAATCTAGTACAGCAGTGTCGAACATGCCTAGACTGTTGAGATACGGGGGTTTTCTATGTTCTGGATGGTCAATCATCCAACGGCAATACTCCTTGACGCTCCTGAAACAGCCCCAAAAAAGTTGATTTATATCATTCCTCCTCTAAAAACTTCTTCACTAAAACAGTGAAAAAAAAGCACGTTTCATTCACCATTCACTTCATTTCTCTTTGAATTTAGAACACATCAATAAATTCGACCTCCATCAACCTCCTTGCGCAAAAAATACTCGATACCAACTCCTTGCACAGGAATAAAGAAACCATTATTTATTTGAAGCGCTCGTAGCCAAGTTTGCTTAGCCATTCTGAATCGATCAGCAAAGTTAAGCAACGTCTGCCGCGGTCATGACTTGGATGGGTGACCGCTGGTGATATTACTACTGAGCGCTTCCATGCTTCGGAGGGCACGTTAAGCCGTCGGTCCCGGTTATTGTCTTAGGATAGCAGTCGTTACAGCATGGTTGTAGGGCACTTTCAATAAGGCCCTGCTGCGACGTCCGCAGCGGGTCATCGCGACGAGGGCGATACGCGGGTACCGGACGGTGTCCTGGACGGCGGGATGCGTGTTGGCCGGTGATCCCCCCTGGGAGCTCCAAGCGGAGATCCTCGCCGAAGTTTACCACTTCGTGGCGGCGAGGAGATCCCGCGGGGAGCCTCCAGCGTGGGAGGAGGTCACGCGCATGCGACGGCGGGCGCGGGCCGCCCTGTTGAGGCGGTGGACGGAGGACCTGGCTCCACCAGTCCCTGGACAGAGGACGGTGGATGCCATTCGCCCGGTCCTCCGGAGGTGGGTAGGGCGGCGATTCGGGTCGCTGACCTTCCGATTGGTGCAGGTGCTTTCCGGACACGGATGTTTCGGAAGGTATCTGCATCACATCGCGAGACGGGAGGCGACCCCCGCCTGTCACGAGTGTGGAGCGCCAGAAGATACGGCGCTCCACACGCTGGAGGAGTGCGCCGCGTGGAGTCCCATGCGGCACGCCCTCACAGCGGTCATAGGCGCAGATCTGTCGCTGCCGAGCGTGGTTAACGCTATGCTCGGCAGCGACGGATCGTGGCAGGCGGTGGTCTCTTTCTGCGAAGCGGTGAGTGCGCAGAAAGAGGCCGCGGAGCGGGCGAGGGAGGACGACGTCCTCGCGGACCCGCTCCGGCGTAGACGAACTGGGGGGAGGAGAAGGCGGTTCGGGCGCCTTCTCGCTCTTTCCTAGTGCTGTGCGGATCATCGGTGGAGAGTCGGGGGATTCTCCACTGGCTTGCACGATCCCACACGTCTGGGGGATGGCCCCAATGAGCCGGGTCATCCCTCCATTGGCCGGGGCCCGTCATCGGTGACGGGCCGGCCGCTGGGGCGAGATGGTGACTGCTAACGCTACCCCATTTCGCCCTACTAGGCGGCAGACTGCTCATCCCGGGTTTTTAGTGGGTAACCTCACTTACTACCCCCCCGAGGGGGTAGTAAGGCCCTTCAGGCGAGGACTCCCACATAACCACTCCGCTCCCCCCGGGGCGGGTGGTATCCATAAAGGATTTTCCCGGGTGAGAAAAAAAAAAAAAAAAAAAAATGGTTGTAGGGCACTTTGCAAATGCCCGCCTGGCTAGCTACCACCCTCAAGTTGAAAATCTGTCGCTAAGCACCTAACGGTGTGTTCCGGCAGCTGTCCTTGAGAGCCAGTAACTCTAGGTTAGTCTGAACAACATCCTCGACCACATCATCACTTACCATCAGGTGAGATTGTGGTCAAAAGCTAACCTATCAGGCATAAAAAAAAAAAAAAAAATGCTCCTTGTGCTAAGACTACTCGACATACACACTCCAAGGAAAAAGATACCGCTTCACAATTTGACTATCCTAATAATAAAGAAATTACTTTTAATTTTGGTAGGTAATTATGCCAATTTTAATGTGCATTTTATATTAACTTAATCTTCCTTTCTTCTCCTTCCTTCGTCTACTTTCGATTAAATATTTCTTTTTCTCGTACTCATGATATAAAGTATAATATGCGACACTCTTGAATAAAGCTGATTTTTATCGATATTCACTCGCGACGCTCGGAATCCTGAGCAGGCATTAAAAAAAAAAAAAATGCTCCTTGTGCAAAGACTACTCGACATACACACTCCAAGGAAAAAGATACCGCTTCACAATTTGACTATCCTAATAATAAAGAAATTACTTTTAATTTTGGTAGGTAATTATGCCAATTTTAATGTGCATTTTATATTAACTTAATCTTCCTTTCTTCTCCTTCCTTCGTCTACTTTCGCTTAAATATTTCTTTTTCTCGTACTCATGATATAAAGTATAATATGCGACACTCTTGAATAAAGCTGATTTTTATCGATATTCACTCGCGTCGCTCAGGATTCCAACACTTGAATCAATCATCATGAGTCATTCCCTGCGATCGTGATTCAGTTGTTAGAATACTTCACTTGCTCGTGATTAACCGCTTTAAATCCGTTTTTAATTCACTAATTGCATAATATACTAATGTAATTCAGAAGTCAATATCAGATGATTGGGAGTATATAGGTACATTCAGCACATTTTTGGCATAATTTGAGATATAAATTGAATCTCTAATTAAATTAATTTTTAAATTATTTTTTATTCTAGCGACTACTTTAAGTAATGGATATAAAATTTTCTATTTCCAGTTGTAAGATTTCAACTTCTTTTTTTCTGTTTAAAGTCGCTTTGACATTACTTATCAACAGCTTACACTTTTCAATCGAATGTGGACCAAATGTGATATCGTGGGTAATATTTTGTGTTATCTATTATTATTTATTTATTAGAAACTCATTATTTTGGACAGGTTTAAAACCTATACCAATATTATTTTAAGTCAACTTTATACAGATACCATAAAATAAGTATCCTATCCGATTGGAATTTACAAATACCTGATGAAAGCAAAGAAAGCAATAGGGGTGCCTTTGACTACACCAAAAGCAGCTGCTGCTGGTGCTGCAGAAACGATCACTCAAACATGTAACGGCCGAATAATAACTATTATCCTATTATATGATATGTGGCTTTATGTATTCTACAAAAACTTTTATCTATATTTTATTATTTGAATAATTTGGAACTATTTAGTCGACCATCACCATCTATGTTTCAAGGAAACAAATATTAATCGGTATCTTCTACAACATGTTACACAGCATGTATCGAAACAGTGGTGAGAGTAAGTCATCTTTTGAAGTTGTCGTTCGTTTTGATAGTAGTGGATAAAAACTCGTCTAATTAGACGAGTTTTTAATCTATTACTATCTATACTCTATGGAATGATAACTATACCTAATATAGTTACCTCAAATTTGTAATGCCTTCCCAAACAGTTTTCAAAGTGACTAAATCCTTAGGCACGTGTCTAGCTGACCGCCAGAGTTTCCGAGTATTGTTCCGAGGAGCGTGGTATTGGTCGTGTAACGGAAAACTATGTCCAAAAGCTCTGACACGATCAGGCCTTTTTTCTGCCTTAATGTCTCTACTGATTTCTCGTTCTAAAGCAGCATAGTGAGATTTCTAAAACGATGGTAATCATTATGTTATAGGGTAATTAAATATTTCGCACTTCTTATTATTCCTCTCGGCCACCGGAACATACTCATCGAAGCTGAAACTTTGTATTCCAATTGTAATACTTTAACCGTCTAGGGGATTGTGCACGGTCATCAACCAGACTACTAGACCTCATCTGATCGAAAGTAGTGATTTTTCAAACATGAAACTCTCGCAAAGATGTTGCGACATTTTCTATATTTCTAAATACAATTACAATACTATCACAGCACATTCTTTTTGTAATTAAAAAAATGCTATTATAAAAAATCTGGTCTGTTTGTTTATTCTCTTCATTTCAAAATTGCGAATTAACTGCGATGAAAATTAGCGTACAGACACTAGCTAGTCTGATCTGCTGCGGAATGAAAGAAGGCAAGCTAATTCAATATATAAGCTTTTCCGTTGCGATTGAAGTAAATTACTGTCGCTTATGGTTAAGTAAAGTCATTTCGTAGGTCGCTCCGAACAATTAACTGTCCGCACTCGTATTATAATGTGTTTTTTTAATGTGCACTTGTTTATCCCATCCTATTGTAAAATAATGTTGCACCAACAACACACGCGGTAAGTGTATTAATATTCCAATACGTTCAGACTTTCAACTACGAGAAAATGGATAGATAAATTCTTGATTTCCATTTTAAAATGTTGAGTTTGTAACAAATGACTCTAACCTCAGGATTCCCAGTAACGGTGGCTACTTTTTCTTCGATAGAGGGTAATTCTTTCGAAACCACTCTCAGACCACGAGCGACGTGGGTGTCGAACTCTATCTGTAAATGGATAAATGTTACCAATATCAGAGGAAATAAGCTCTATATTCCTGCAAACTTTGTTGTAAGCTACAGATTTTATCAATACTATTTATGATGATGAAAGGATCTTGCATTACATTTTTTAACTCATTTAATAGCTTAAAATGTCTACGAGTAAATTAAATTGCGAACCTGGAACAACTCCTTGATCGCTTTTGGTGTAAAAAGGTGTGATTGTTGATCACCACCCAACTCTTTCATATACTGGCAGAATTCTTTTGCAATCTGTAAAGTTAAATGTAGGTATACTCGTATATAGTATAGATCATGGAAAAGCTCTCGTTTCATTTATCAGTATAAAATATGTTAACCTATTTTTTCAAAATAATGTACAATAAACGGCCAATAAAGTTCCTATGTTTGTCATAAAAAGTTTCCTTTTGTTTAGGGTTTTTACCATTCACATCATTTGATTATAAACTTGGTCGTCAGTTTCACAAATATTTATATATTGTAAACTAACCGGCAAAACACTTACGATAGGAATCGAATTTGTCTACCCTGATTGCAAGCACACCAGATGCTCATCATCAGGGCGAGTGCGCAGCTGCGTTTGCAAGCTCCCGGCGGTAGGTATATTTAAATTTTGATTAAAGTTTGTGGGTAAAATAATTCATTTTATTACAATCATTTTAACCCAGTTAGGTACTTGAGTAAAATAAACATATTTAGAAGAATTAAAGTCTAGTCAGGTCCTACAAAGACTATTTACCCTATCAGTCAAATCATCAGCTTTCTTGATTAAACTTTTCTCATCTTCTCTCTCCGGCTGCAAATAATGAGTATCCCAAGTTATTTGTTCTCGTTCCGGCTTGCTAAGGAACTGCTTATAAATGCTAGGTTTAATGTTCTCATCTTCATCACTGAAACCATGTAGTATACTTTAGTAATTATTGTTATTTTTACTAACTATAAATAGGGCAAAGACTTATAGAAAGTACAGGTGACTCCCGCTCCGGGTCATTCCTGGTGCAGAGGATGGCCATCGCGATTCAGCGTGGGAATGCGGCAAGTATGATGGACACATTTGCACCGCGATCAGTCAGGAGCGGGTTATTTGTTTATTTTAAGAATAATTTGACATTAATTTAATTTTGACTCTACATATTGTATTATATGTTCATTCTTGAAGCGCTCGTAGCGATTGCTTAGCCGTTCTGAACCGATCGGAAAAGTTAAGCAACGTCCGCCTCGGTCATGACTCGGATGGGTGACCGCTGGTGACATTACTACTGAGCGCTTCCGTGCTTCGGAGGGCACGTTAAGCCGTCGGTCCCGGTTGTTGTCTTAGGATGGCAGTCGTTATAGCATGGTGGTAGGGTATTTTGCGAATGCCCGCCTGGCTAGCTACCCTCAAATTGAAAATCTGTCGCCAAGCACCTAACGGTGTGTTCCGGTAGCTGTCCTTGAGAGCCAGTTATTCTAGGCTAGCCTGGACAACATCTTCGACCACATCATCACTTACCACCAGGTTAGATAGTGGTCAAAGGCTAGCCTATCAGATAAAAAAAATTATACTTACTCTAGAGAGTAGCATGTATTCATTACATATTGATTATCGGCTGATTTATTGAACAGGCTACAATTAGTACACGTTCAGTCATGTTCCTTACTACCTGGTGTAATCGTTGATGGTTTTTAACGAACCTGTCACAAACTTCAACGTCAGTGTCGGAATCCATTTCACGGTCTATGTAGAGACATTTTCTGTATGAAATCATCGGCTCTTTTATTATTCGACGTGGAAAATGACCTAGAAGAATATTCGATTTTGTACGAGATATTATTTGCAGAGATTACCCTAACTAAAACAAAACTTACTGTGTACTTTACACTAACTAAAACAAAACTGATATTTAATTTACGGCCTTTTACCAATAATTTTTTTTGCATTTAAGTATACGCCTACCTAACTGTTTACTATAAACCATCAAAATGTGATTGCCGATATTACCGTGAAAGTTCAATGATGATGTATTTTTTTAATTCGCCCAGGTTTGTGGTGCAATTTGCTTTTACGAAATGTGACTTCAGACAGAGAACTGTAGCAAAGAGAAAAATTCTTAATATCAAAAATGTATTAAATCAAATTGGCCACTTTGCTACAGCTGATTATACATACAAAGTCCATAGCTGCTCTTACAATCATGTCAGTTTTAAACCAAGGAGTTTTCTTTTTCCGCGACAGAAATCCAATAAATTGAAAAGTTACTAAGTTTGATGTTCTATGATAATAAAGGCCAATCACATTTTACTGGTTTATAATATGCGCACATTGATCAAACGCTAGACTGGTAAAATTGGGCCAGAAACCTCCTAGGCCAGCAATAAAGACTTGTTTAATTTGCATAGCTCTATGATTGTATGCACTCCTGGTAGACGAGTCTTTTTATGTACAATACAATATTTAGAATTTTAGAAAAAGTACAAAATGAAAAATGAAATTTTACCTATTTATTTTATTAATTACCCAATATACTCACTTTTAATTTCCTCATAACCACCACGAACTGGAATTATCATTGGCATGTTTAAGATGGAACAAACTTTTTCATATAAATGTTCTGGTAGTGTTTCCGCTAACAGTTTGCTCTCTTTTGACTGAAATACATACAAGAGTCATACAAGAGGTAAAATATAATGACAATTAAATATCTGTGTTCTGTTAAAGTATCAAACTTATCAATTCGTGCTTTATTATCTGGGCTGTTTACTCAAATACCTTCGTGCTTCCATTGGTAGTTCTATTTTATCAATAATAATTGAGAAGCCAGCATTTTCTTTGTCAGTCCATAAAAGTGATATTTTTCATGTCTTACATTAATCTATAATTCCTGCCATCATCAATTTAGCAAGACTTCGATATTTTTATAAAGTTTAGTATTCTGAGCATTTATTTTCCTAATGACAACGTTTTTACGAATTCAATATTCATTTTTGATAACCAACAACCTCCTACTATTATCTATTATGTTCCCTACAGTAGATATTATTTGTAACAACAGTACGTTATAGTTTATACTATAACCATACTAAGTTTGACGCCTGTACTTATTATTATTTTTAAGAGGGAGCAAAAACCATAAACGTTGGATTAAATATTATGTTACTGTACGGTGAAGCACTGATGGCCAAGCGGTCATAGCTATGGACTCGATTTCCTCCGTCTTCGCGCGTGGTGGAAGAGCATTTTGCGAATGTTCGAAAATCTGTCGCCAAGAACCTAACAGTGTGTTCCGGCAACAATTTTTGAGAGCCAGTAAAATTACAGGCACATGAGACTTAACAACTGTATGTCTCAGGGTGACGGGCACAGCGCAGTTCGTCACTAGTGACGAAATGCATCTGTTATAGGCAGAGGTTACCGCTAAACTTCATGTTGGCCCCTTAAATCCCTTAAAAAAGCCTTGTTTAATTGTTCTTTGTAAGTATATTTATTATAATAACAAATATTTTTAAAAGTATCTTAGAAAAAACATTAAATAATATTTAAATAAAACGCTTAAAAATATAAAAAGGGTCTTAACCCACCGAGCGCACGATCGAGACTTGGAGTCTCGATCGTGCGCTCGGTGAAACTAGTCGGATATTCTTCCGGTTAGGCTGCATGATGTTTGTGACGTCACGTAGATAACAAGAAAATTAGGCGTAATTGTAACTAGACATATATTTTTATATTTTTTAAGTGTTTTATTTAAATATTATTTAATGTTTTTTAAGATACTTTTAAAAATATTAGTTATTAATAAATATGGATTTCCGCAAAGTAACGCCTGAATCTATTCATTATATTTATTATTATTTGGTGGTTATTGGTAATGGAAGGTGCCACAGTAACAATGAATATTACACCGAATATGTGTTTTCACTTCATCATGTGTTTTCATTTTCACGGGCCCCTTTTATGTTTCCAATATTTAAAGCCTAATGGCCGAATCAGAAGCAAAACAGTTAGTTAATACAATAGTCCCGTTTTTTAACATGGATCAAATTATCTCAGTATATTCAGAATTATAAATATTATGTTGGATATATATAACTTACCATAGCACTAGAAGAAGTAATGTCCATCTCATTAAAAATATTATTCCAATGTTTCTTGTTTTCATGAACAGCTTCAGAGGTTTCGAATTTTGAGGGCTTCACTTTCATAATCTTGCGTGACCTCTTTGTGGCTAATTTGTAAATAAAATCACTTTCTTCCATTTTATTAATTAATGTATTAATAAATATGTCAAGTTGGTCAAAGCCTCGTAGATTTGAAATGGTTACCTACTGACTTTATCTAAAGAACATATCCTAATAGCCGGCGTAAAATTGCCGTCTTATATAAAAACTTAAATTAAATGTATGTTGTCGAAATTATTTGTAAAAACACGTCGACGCAACTTCAGTGAGGGGTTACCTACTGTGTCTATGACGCGACTCACGAACACGTAGAGAATTATAGATAAAATAATAAGTAGAGCTGGCATACAGTTTCTGTTTAATAATAGTTTAAGTTGGTTGCAGTTTGATTTTGGAATGATTGTTAATTCATGTCGAGTGTTATTAGTGTTTTTTTATGATTGGGTGTCAGTTGGTTTGTTAGGATGAGAAAGAATAACGGTAAAAAATTTAAAAGGATCGAATGTAAGATTATGATCTAATATAGCAGTTTCAACAGCTTTTTTACATGACTGCCCAAAAAAGGAGTGTAATGTTGTCAGGGTAAAGAAAAGTTCTCTGTTGTGCTTTGTTGAAAAAGTAGTGTATAGTATTTTTGTAAGTATATATGTTATTTTGTGAATTTCTTTATTCCATCGTAACTTCTAAGTGGCTATAACTTGCAGTTTTATTTTGATTGGAACTATAAATTGTTTAACGAAAATAAATAATTTGGGTTTTTTACTTTTTCATTAATTTATACTTGTTAACCGGTCACGTTTTGTAAAGATTGTTAGTGGGTGGGCTGCCATTATTAGAATCGGTACGGATAATATACTAAACAAACGATATTTTCTCTCACATAATATGAAAATAATATCAGTGTCAATATTAAATGTTAGAGCGTGGAGTTTTATGGATACAATAACATACATTAGGTGTTTTAGGTACTTACCTACACGATATTAATAACAAAATAAAGAAAGGACTACTTTAAATCATATGTTATTATTTTAAATGGCAAAAACATAGCGCTTAACAACCAAATTTGCCCAACAAATATGTGATTATTATGTAAATATTTATTGCCTCCTCGCAAATTATAGAAAAATACGTACTTGCTTATGAAACCTCAGCCAAGTTTCAAAGGCAAGTACATTTTGTTAAAAGTACCCTGCTAATGTCATAATTATTACTGAAGTGAAAGGCTTTTCCTCATCCTTCCAATTTTATTCGCCCATCGGTAGCTTTATTTCAGATCGATGAAAATTTATATTCGACTTATATTTCTTATGTTACCCTTAATTTTGGTAGTAAATACGTACGTGTTATATGAAAATATCTATACGAAAAAAGTTCATGTAGATCTAATATTATGTAGATACAACATGTGCGTATAATATCCTCTTGTGTTGTTAGATATAATATATTGCATTGGCCCCACAAAAGATTTTACGATAAAAACTAGACATTAGTAATTTAACGAGCTCCTTATCATTTCCAGTAAACAATGTTTAAGTTAATTATTTGAATTACCTGTTGTTTCTTCTTAAGTCTATGACACGCCGTTATGGTTGCCATGGATACCCTCTTTAATATCTGGAATTAGGGAATACATTTATGATGAGAGTGTTAGGTCGATAAACTATGAAGCTTAAAAAAATTATATAACAATATATTTTAAAACTGAATTATATACATGCTATACATTCAAAGATTATTTGGTATTCAATCAACAGTGTTAACAAAATATTCCGTGTCAGCCGTTTTGTCCACTACTGAACAGTCTTCCTCATTATTTCCCATAATCCCCACGCTTGGCAGGCGTCTTGGGGATCGCAGTGAGAGAACTGTCAGCTCCTCAGAAAGCGAAAGCAAACAAAACGGCAAAAAGCGCTGCTGCCCATTTTCTGGTGTGTTACCCTTAGTAGCCTTTTACGACACCCATGCACGGGTAGAGATGAGAGAGTGACATTCTAGCCCGGTATATACGGGATATAAAAAAATATTACTTAATCATATAGTATTTATCAAAGATAGAAATAAAAAAAAACTATTTGATAAAAGAAAAATATTCTTTATTATCTCTCTGAGCTTTAGAAACCGTTCACAAGGCCAGGGTTATTAAAGCAAGACTATCATGTTTGATCGATAGTGAAACTATTAGATACACCTACGAACTAACTTCACTGAGAGCTTAAGCCTACTCATTATTTGATAAAACAATTAGAAATATTGTAACATCGTGTAGGTTTACGGCCTTGTAGGTAATAACAATAATTTTAAGAAAACATTACAGTAACAATTTAATAAAACACTTAAAAAATATAAAAATATTTCTAGTGACAATTTCACCTAATTTTCCTTTTAAGGCAACGGAACGTCAAAAACGTCACGTAGAAAAACTGAAAGAATTTTCGACGCGTTTCGTTTCTATAAGAAGCTTTTTTTTTTTTTTTTTTTTTTTATTTTATGCCTGATAGGTTAGCCTTTGACCACTATCTCACCTGATGGTAAGTGATGATGTGGTCGAGGATGTTATTCAGACTAACCTAGAGTTACTGGCTCTCAAGGACAGCTGCCGGAACACACCGTTAGGTGCTTGGCGACAGATTTTCAACTTGCATCCTCAGGAGGTCTTGACTCTACGAGCGCACGATCGAGAATATCTCCCGGTTTGGCTGCGTGGCGTTTGTGACGTCACGTCGGATTAGCAGGTAAAGTAGACGGAATTTAATGTTTTTTTTAAATAATTTTTATTATTATATATGGATTTACGTAAAGTAACTATTCCTTCATAGGTTGTACATATAGGTTTACAATAATGTGTTATTATTCTAATGTTCAGGCATGTCGGTTAGTAGGTAATCTGTGATGTCGGTGCCCTTTTTGTGGTGAGCGCACGCTTAAATTGAGTTAGCTCAATTTAAGAAAACTTCGAGTATTTTTAATAAACTTCCAAAAAAAGAAGAAGGTTCTATGATCGACTGTATATTTTTTACTAGCTTTCCAGGCGCGGCTCTGCCCGCGCGTATGTCGGTTATCGCGCAAAAACATTAACCTCTTTTTGCGCAGTTGGATAAAACTATCCTATGTTTTTTCCCGGGTCGCAAACTATTTCCATACCAAATTTCATTCAAATCGGTTCAGTAGGTTTGGCGTGAAAGCGTAACAGACAGACAGACATACAGAGTTACTTTCGCATTTATAATATTAGTACTGATGTATTTCACCGAGACAAAGCTAAAGACGACATAAAAACATTTTTTTTCGTATAAGTATAGTCATTGAAGAGAAAGTATATACAAGGACAGATACACTACTTCTTTGCTTTTGTTAGATTTTAGAACATCGACTAAATAAATCGATTGTTACTCTTTGCTTTGTGTCAGCCACTTCGATTTTTCTTCAGTGAATCAATATTTAGTGACAAACGAATTTGAGTCCACATGTCTACATACATACATGCACAACATCTTTGACTACATCATCACATACCATCAGGTGAAATAGTGTTCAAAGGCTAGCCTATAAATAAAATAAAATAATTTTAAAACTGGCCAAAGGTAGACCTCAGCATTTACCTTAATATTTTATCATTTTACACGCTTGAAAGTGAAGTTTATTTAAATGGCAGGCAATAAATGCATGTCTTCACGTAGAAGTTACATACAAAGTTTATTTAGAATGTGCAGGTGTGTCAAATTTCACAACTGGCACGTAGCACAATATTAGGGAATAACAAAACGTCAACTTACCATAACACTGCTTAAGCCCACCCTGTTTGTAAAATTGAATGATACTCAGTACGAATACGTGGTTGCTACACTATGGGTAAAAATAAGGGTGTAAATTCTCAGGGTTTGTTATTACCGTTAGTCTAGCTTTTGATCACTATGTCGCATGTAATATATTAACAACATTGATTAAATCCCTTGGCCGACACAAATCTGCAATACCTCTGGACACTGTGAACGAATACTGCGTGAATAGGGAACGTTATGATTATTTTATTTTCTGACGGTAGTCCAAAATAATTTCTTAATAAATGAAGTGACATACAAAATCAAATAGTCACCCCGTGACCACGATCACTGCAGTGTTTGTGTCGTCGGGACAAAAAAAACATAAATATATGCGATTTAAACCGTTTAAAGTGGTTAACTATATTTCATTACTATAACATTAAACGGATTAAATCGCGTTTATTTATCATCATTTTTGTTTCGTTTCAAACACTGCATTGGTCGTGGACACGGTGTGACTATGTCGCATGTAGGTAAATGATGATGTGCTCGATATTGACGAACTAAAAGTAAGTAGACTAATCTTAAAATGGAAACTGGCTCAATACACTATTATGTGTATGGTGACAGAGCCACTTGGGTGACTCCTTGTGAATGTTATGTGGTTGTGGTGTAACTCATTGGGAACTTACTGGGCTATCATAGCATTGAATTCGTTCTTCGTATTTTGACTTCGGTTTAGTATCTGGCCTCTGTCTGTCACCAATCTTCCTTTGAGAATCGATGTTGGTACCTTTTGGCTAATATCCGAGTATGAGGCGTTTTGTGTGTGTAATGTGCTGCAACACCGTACTAACAAATTGACGTGAGGGAGACACGCTGCTTATTCAGCAAATTAATTCTCGTCGCCTTTAATGATCACCCAAAAAACATTCTGGCTTCTGTAGTTGGGAGCTGTACGGTTGCTGATAGACCAATGTAAGAATAAATAATTAGGTAATTCTCGTGCAATATAATGCCAGTAAGTTATACTGTTATTTTCCTTTGTTTTTGTTATTCATGGTAGGAGTTGATAATATTGTGGTTCTTTATCAACAGGAAACGAATGAAAGCTCGAATGCTCTTTCTTTAAGGCAACGTTATCTTCATTGGAGTTGTGAAGTCGATGTCAGTGCCTAACGGTAACTTAAGTAAGATTATGTTCAATTAAGTAAACATTGCTTTGTTCTAAAATTTATGATATTGTTCAACTTTTAGTATACAGAATGGCTTTTATGTGTTTTGTGGTCGCGTAATATATATATTTTTTTTAAGAACCGAAATGACTTCGTACTCTAAAAATATTGCTTGGTATATTTCTGACTCTGAAGATTTTTTCAGTGATGCATGCTGTGGTGTTGGATTGATTTTGTCCCATGATGATGGGCACTATCGGCTATAGTTGCAATGATTAAGCCGACTAGGTGAGTTTTAAAAAAAAAAATTATGGTACGGAACAAGCTCGAGGCCCACCTGATGTTAAGCGGACTAACCTCTGCCTATAACAGATGCATTTCGTCACAAGTTTTATTTTATGCCTGATAGGTTAGCCTTGATTGACCACTATCTCACCTAATATCAATATCTAAGTCACGAATTACATGCGCCCGTCACCAGGACACAAAGTTGTTAAATCTCATGTGCCTGTAATTTCACTGCCTCTCAAGGACTGCTGCCGGAACACACCGTTGGGTGCTTGGCGCCAGATTTTCTACTTGAGGGTAGTCGCTAGCCAGGCAGGCATTCACAAAATGCCCTTCCAGCATGCGGTGAAGCTCAAGCACATGGCGGGATCAATGCCACTGAGCCGTTACTGCTTCAAAAACAGTCATATTATCAGTTAATTGAGTATAGCTTCTGAAGCTTATGAAGCGCTCGTAGACAAGTTTGCTTATCCGTTCTGAATAGATCAGCAAATTTAAGCAACGTCCGCCGCGGTCATGACTTGGATGGGTGACCGCTGATGACATTACTACTGAGCGCTTCCGTGCTTCGGAGGGCACGTTAAGCCGTCGGTCCCGGTTGTTGTCTTAGAATAGCAGTCGTTACAGCATGGTGGTAGGGCACTTTGCAAATGCCCACCTGGCTAGCTACCACCCTCAAGTTGAAAATCTGTCGCCAAGCACCTAACGGTGTGTTCCGCCAGCTGTCCTTGAGAGCCAGTAATTCTAGGTTTGTCTGAACAACATCCTCGACCATATCATCACTTGCCATCGGGTGAGATGGTGGTCAATGCTTACCTATCAGGCATAAAAGAAAAAAAAAAAAGACAGAGCTTAAAAAATACGTGGGCGAATCTGATGAAATTATTACGCACCAACATAATTATATAACTTCCTCAACCCAATAAGTCAACTTAAGAACTTGTGTACTTTTTTGTGGAATACAGGTTAGTAAATTAGGTAACAGTGTTTTGGAAACTACGTGTTATTTCGGCATATAATGTTTTTGAGGCCGTTTTTTTGGTTTATCACGCTTTTTCTTAATCAAATTTCATCTTATAAGAAAACTTGTTACGTAAAGTTGTTGTGACGGAAAAATAACGAAACCCACACAGCTGATGTTAAGCTGAAGCTGGCAAAGGTTAACCTTTGCCTATAACAGATGCATTTCGTCATGTAACGGATTGCAATGCGCCCGTCACACTGACACATACAGTTTCGTTATCTCATGTGCCTGTAATATTTCTGGCTCTCAAGGACTGCCACCGCAACATACTTAGACACACCGTTAGGTGCTTGGTGACATATTTTCTACTTGAGGGTGGTAACTAGCCAGGCGAGCTTTCGAAAAATGCCCTTCCACCATGCGGCCGTTTTAAAGCTCAAGCCGGCGGTGGGGATCGAACCAGGGACCTGCGGCACGGCAGCTATTACCACTCGGCCATCATTGCTTCAACGCAGTATAGTTTCAATTGGATGAGACGTAGGTATCAGTACTAATATTATAAATGCGAAAGTAACTCTGTCTGTCTGTTATGCTTTCACGCCAAAACTACTGGACCGATTTGAATGAAACTTTGTATGGAAATAGTTTGAGACCCGGGAAAAAACATAGGATAGTTTTTATCAAACTGCGCAAAAAGAGGTTAATGTTTTTGCGCGATGACCGATATACGCGCGGGCGGACCCGCGCCCGGAAAGCTAGTATAGAATAAAATAGTGTAGCGCATTTAAGACACAGTTGACTGTATAGACAAAACGGTGTTGAAATGGTAACGTGTATCAATTCCTAAATGGGTTGGAGCTAAATGTTCAAAATGTTCCCGAATATCAATGGTTATGTCAGTGAAGAGCAAGAATGCATGTTACAAACGTCGTACCCAAGTCGAGTTTCACAATTACAAGCTCCCGAGGAGAGGAGATGAGTTAATAAGTTAAGTTGTTAGTGCCGTGTAAATTTACCTTAACGCCCAATATCCCCCGCTCTCGCCCAACCTGACATTACTCCTAGCTAACGCTGTTGTTTATATGATTGTGATGTATACGCTCAATAAATCCATTATTTGTTCTCTAGCGTACAAGTTTACTGAGCATATATAGAAAACAATAAGGTGTTTCGCTTCTACCTACTCGCATTTGAATAAACTTAAACTATTATGATATAATAAGATATTCCCGTAGTTTTTTCTTTTTTTTATGTTATTGTGACGGAACAAGCTCGAGGCCCACCTGATGTTAAGCGGACTAACCTCTGCCTATAACTGATGCATTTCGTCACAAGTCACGAATTGCACTGCGGCCGTCACCTTGAGACAAAGGTGTTTAGTCTCATCTGCATGTAATTTCACTGGCTCTCAAGGACAGCTGCCGGAATACACCACAGCTAATGCCACTGAGCCATCACTGCTTCAGAATGTTACACCTTTCATTGTAGGCAAATACCACCTTATAATTCTAGGTTAGCATGAACAACATCTTTGGCCACATCATCACTTACCATCAGGTGAGATAGTGGTCAAAGGCTAACCTATCAGGCATAAAAATAACAATAATAATAATAATTACTAAGAATCCAATAAGATGGTGGTCCGCCCCGTGATGTTTTAAGTTTGACGTTTTGCCTATAAAACTCTTATATAAATAAAAAAGCACTTGCAAAATAGTTTAAGTATGCATTCAAAAATTAATACTGAAAATCAAAACATTCATTTGTAAATATTTTAAGTAAGCTAGGATTTTCTTTCAACAAACGCCTCAAAGAATTTTTTCGTTTCGTCATGCTATCCAACAAAGTTTTGCTAGGACTCTGTTACTCTATGATTCGAAGCTTGCGGTAAGTAGTCATCAGCACAAGTACATTTCATAGCATGGGTAGATAATTCTTCTTGGCTCGAATATTGGGTCTCTACAGTGTGGTGAGTTTCCTTAGTTCGCATAAATGGTAGTTCTTGTTTTAAAATATCCTTTGGATCAACGAAATTGGCCATGCTTTCTTTAGTAGATAAGTTTCCCAATATAGCTAGCACTCTATTATATTTCTCATCATCGAAATCTAAGTAAGAATCCAGATAAGGAAATGTTGAACGTGCGGTCCAATTACATTTTCTTACAGGGCACTCCTTAAGGCGGTGAATGTCGTTTAAGAATAAAGGTTCATATGAAGATTCACTTTCAATTGTTTCAACTGATACATGGCCTTGGACTTCTTTGCCGTGTTGTGTGGAAACTTCATCGTGTTGTGTTTCTGGAATGACGTGAATATTTGACTGGAATTCTGAACATTTACAACGTTCTGCTTCAAGCAATGCTTTAATATCTTCGTACTTATGGCACTTAGCGTAGACAAACTGTCTCGCAAGTCTCACTGTTGGCAATTCTTCATCGTCCGGTAAAGTTTCTCTGCTTCCGTACGGTAGTGGAGGTGTGGGTGATAAGTCACCTTCAATTACAAAAGGTTCTTTAGAACATACATCTTTAGTTAGATTCGATTCTTCGAATTTAAAAGTATTTTTAATGTTTGCTTCATCGATAAGTATTGAAGACGATGTGTGTATATTAGGCATTTTTTGAAGTTCGTTTAATTGCAAAACTACCATTTTTTCAAACTCTAGCAAAAACGAAGACTGCTCAGGTAATAATTTCAGGCTGAAACTTATAAACTTGAGAAATAGGTGAAGAATCTTTTTTATTTTATTTTCCCATTCTCTATTTATATCAGAAATGTGCACTTCTTTCGTCTTTAAGGAATCAAGAACTTCTTGTCTATCTTTAATTTTTTGCAATTTTTCTTGCAGTTCAAGGGTTTGGTAATTTTCCAAAATAAATTGTTTAATCCTGCATTTTTTTCTCTCTAAACACATTATATACATTGTACTTGATATATTTTGAGCATCAAATTGTCTATAAAAGGCTTTAAGGGCATCATTTCGGTCAATTATAGCTTTATTTATTAATTCATTATTTTTAAGTAATTCGTTGTTTAATAATAATCTGTAATATTTTTTGAGCTTGGTAACTTCGGAGTCGTATCGCTTTTTCAATATACCTTCAAGTACTTTTTTTTCTTTCTTTAATTTAGATTTTATCTCTGTATTTAAATCACTGATTATATTAGCATGTGTGCTCATTAAAACTTTTTGTACTTCTAATTTCAAATTGCTTTCCAACTCTCGCAGGCAGTTTTCGTAAAATATGTTTATTTCTTTAGTCATTATATCGCTTTTGTCTTTAAATATTTTGTCATAAACTTCATGAACATTTTTAGCGATTCCAGCTTTTTCATGTTCCGATATATGAATCCATGCTGCATCATTTTCATGAATTAATGTTATAAGATACTTTGTAAATTTAGCCCGTTCACGAGCCAAAACTTCTTCGCCAATAGCTAGGATACCTTCATGAGTTTTTCCCCGCGTTAGTTTTGAAGTAAATGGTGGCTTCAGTTCTATAATATCAATTAGTAAGTCACTTGGAGAAACCCATTCATTTGCTATTTCGATATTATCACAACATTTTACTTTAGAATTGGACTCGCCATCTGATATATTTGTATCATCACAATAATCATCATCAAAATAAATTTCTGCGTAAGTGCTTGTTACCCGCTCTCCATCTTTGATGGTGTTTATAATATTATTTTCCATATTATTTATAATTATATCGTATTAATAAATTATTTACTAAAGGTGAAATAATATAAAAGTGTTCATTGAATCAACAACTTGAAAGTTTATAGTTTTTGACAGTAACAATGACATTACCACAGATTGGACTAGATTTATGTTGTTTGCATTTGTAGGTTTTAATTTAACTTAAAATATCAACATAAAGTATCAATCATAGGATGGAAATATTATATTATTCATTTTGCAGTGTCACTTTTACAATATATAACAGGAATCGCCTCGAACGATCAAATCTCTTTGCCAGTGTATTGGAACAAAAATATTTTTTTATGTGATTGTAACGGAACATGCTTAAGGCCCAACTGATGTTAATAGGTAACATTTGCCTATAACAGATGCATTTCATTACAAGTGATGAAACTGCTGGCACACACTGTTAGGTACTTGGCAACATATTTTCTACTTGAGGGTAGAAGCTAGGCAGGCAAACATTTGTAAAATGCCCTTCCACCGTGCGCACACAGATTTTTGATAGTACCTGCCTAAGCTGTTCTCGCTGTATCATGTACAGTACTTGATACAGCGAGAGCAGTTTAGGTCAACCGGATTGTCCACTGCTGAACACGGCCTCCCATTTCATCAGTTTGGCGATAATGGCTTAGACATAAAAGATATATGCTGTCGCGGGATTTTTTGAAGAACAATTTAAGATATACATTTCCGTTAGTTTCCGCCAGTGGCAGAATTTTTTCCTACTTTCTTCCCACTCAACGTTATATTTGGACAATTCACACAAAATGTTTATAAATTTAATCCTATTATATGTTATTCTGATGTGAAAGCTATATTGTGTTATAGTGATGTCACTAAAGCCACGCAGCCAAACCTGAAGAAGAATTTATACGCGTATCGCTTCTACACGAAGCATCCTCAGGAGGTCTTGACATTACGAGCGCACGATCGAGAAATTCTCGTTCGATAACATTAATTCAGTATTATAATAAAACACTTAAAACATATACAAAAAATATATCTAATGACTAATCAGCGTGCGAGGAATAAAATATTTTAAGAAAACAGCAATTCAATATTTAAATAATTATACGTCAACTCTTTGTACTAGTACCAACAGTGCAAGCACACAACGATGTTTAACCCTTACGACTACAATACTTTTATTAGCAAGCGTATCTACCTACGTCCGGTCCCCATTGCCACATCATTATTATCTCGTAGAAGTCCTGCTTTTGCTCACGCTAATACATACAACAAAGCTTGTGATGTATGGCTCATCAAAGGTTCTAACGTTTTTAATTGTAAGAAAACATTTAAACTTGGCTTCTGAACTTGTCTTATGATGAAACTGAGGACTTTGATGACGACAAAAACTTGATTTGAATTGAGGTACGTAAAGCATTCCACCTTCACCTATATCACACACTTATCACATCATACTTCATATACACAACTACATACAACTGCACATGTGCTACCACACTCTTTCACATTCTCTGACGCTTTATTTTTATTATTTTTATTTAATCTTTGTTATAAAAATAAATGCTACCCACTATTTGATATCTGTTATACTTCTAAAAATAACCAATTGTTCATACTACTTCTCTCAATATCAACTAATGATAATCGTACTCAGAACAGTTTTAGAAAGGGTTCTCGATGATTAGTAATAGTTTAAGATTAAATGATGAAAATACCCTGAAAAAACGCTAATATGCCGAGTTAATAATGAGAGATAAGCAACATTCGATTATTAAACGAATCCAAAAACTATTGTATAGTATGTTTAATCATTTGATTCGCTCCTATTTCCAGAGTTGATACTACGCCAAATTTGGCGATGAGCAAGTCAGCCAACAATTTGCTTAGTGATTCTAGACAGAGATAACAAAAAAAGTCAACCTAAGAGAGTGAATACACTCTTAAGATGTCTTTTTTTTGGCGTAGTATTAACTCTGGAAATAGGAGGCGAATATGCTTCTAATTTTATTTATAAGGAATGTTACTAAACAGCATTGAAATAATACGTTACAGGTCGATGCTAAACAGTGCATTATTTGTTACTAAGTAATTATTTATTTTTTCTTCTTAAACAGTGAATAGCGAAACAAAGGCTAAGACAACTGATTAGGTAATTTTATATACCTATATAGTTTTTCAAGACACTTGCTCTTGCTGTGGCATTTTCGTTGCTATTATTCACAAGTGAGTTATAAAGGTTTTTTTCATAATATTGGTACAGTTCCTTTGTTGTTAAAAAAGATTCGATACAATAAATATATGTAAGTAAGGTACATTTTGTTTGCTCATTTCATACATCTTTGTATTTATATAGATATTTTCAACTTTTACGTGTAAAAAATAAAACTTTTATTTTCTCTGTAATAAAGATACCTTTAAAAACCCCATTTTGTACGTGGCTAAAACGCTTGCCGCGAAAAGCAAAAAAAAAAGAAACTTATTTCTTTAGTCTATGGCCGATCGCCATTCGCATATTAACTGATTAATTTTTCCCGCCTTTGATAAAATAAATTCACAAATCGTTTAAACTGCTGAAATCTTAGTTATTTATTAATTAAGATGTCTACTGTGCTAGTTATGAAGAAAATGATTTAGGTACGCCGCCCGATATAAGATGTGAAGCCCTTAGCGTTTTGGAAAGTCTACCTGAAAACTCCAAGGTAAAATTATTTTTTAGGACAGTGATTTGAAATATATAGATTAGTTATATCCGAACACCACTGCTCTAAAAGCTTACTAGAATTTACCTATATACATACCTACCTACGCACATGTATATGCAGTTTGTAATGACAAGGAAAGAACGTTCAAATGTTATGCGTCATATCTGTTGTTAGAAAGAGATAAATAAGCAATTCGTGTTACCACCGAACCGCCACGAGACGTTCCGATCACCATTATGCTGCGATCTCTTTCACTCTCTCACACCAAACGATACACATATCTCGCTCATCCATTTCATTGAGATTAGTTCCTAAGATAAAACAAAATGACGACATTTTCTATTTCATCAATAAAAGCAATAATTACGCGTGAAATGAAACAGTTTTCTCATCTCTCACAGTGCTTGTATAATTGGTGCAGAGTCTAAAGACACAAGAAAGGCATATTGTCCACAGATTATTCCTAAAAAACACGATTAGTGGCGATGTATTCACCGGACGCTTGGAAGTGCAAGACTGGTAGTGACTCAGGTGATTACCCTGAATTCGTCTAGTAAATATGGAGGCCATACAACACATCTACAGATAAAAAAATCTTAGTTTTAGGATATATTTTTTCAAAAGTGTGTTAAAATACGTCGTATGACACACGTGTGTATTGATGATTACCGTCCTCGGCTCTCTTAAGACCCTCACTTAACGGCTCGGGTCTCAATGGCGCCTCAGAGCTAATCACCAACATTACACACTTGTACCATAATGTACTATTATATACGAGTCTGGCTTGCTTAAACTATTTATTAGGACCTTTTGAAACAAATATAAAATTAACTTTCAAAGTAAGCATTGAAAATATAGTATGTCAATACTATGGAGTAAAATCCAAAATAGTATGTACTTGTAAACACATATTATTTAGTATATTTTTTCTTGAAAGATTGGCTTGCTAGTATTTATAAAATATGCTAGTGATCGTACTTACTGTTTGTATGTGTTCATAATGATACGTCATCATCAATTGTCTTCCATTTGAATATCGAATTTTTTTAATAATATGTACCATGTAACTATCGATTTAAATAAAAAAAGTAAAATAGGGTACGCTCCAATATCAGGATAACACAGTGTACACAGCTTCTCTTCCATTAATAAGCAGATGCGTATGATAGATTTCAATGAATGACAAAGACAGGAGGACAAGCATGCAGTAAACGCACACATACACACTAGTGAGACTCATCAGGAGACGTCATTGCCGGATTTGAGATTGCCATGTTTGTGGTGCGGGGGCGATTCTCCCATTTTTTATAAGTTCAATGTTTGTAAGTATTCCTTTGGTTGAATGTTCAAACTAGTGAGAGTGTCAAGTGTACACAACCATAAGAAACTCGGTATCCAATAGCCAGTCTATTCCCACCGCCTATTTCTTGAAACAAATCGACCAAGTTGACTTTTGAACTGCTACCAAAGCATTCTCAAAAAACTTAGTACATTCAGCAAACGGAAAATTATTTTAAATTAAGTAATAGTTTAGTTAAAATTTAACTAATCCCGAATAGGTTTCAAGACAGGCTTATATTATCTGTGGAACCTTGCACAGATGATATAAATGATAGAGTGAACCCTACAAATATGAAACATACTAAACCCAAACTGAGTGCGTGAATGGGCAGCTTTTCATGGTCTTAATTGATTTTTTACTGGCGTGCTGTGGAGCATAAGAAATATTCCAAAGTTATTGAAAAATATTTGATTAACAATGCCTTTTGATTCTATTTTAGTTTATTTTGTTTTTTGTCAGAAAATATTGTGCTATAAAGGTCAACTTATGCTACGTGTTCGGAAACTTAGAATCCTCAGAAAATTCACTTATCGTAGCAAAGTCAATCTCGTAGAGCTAAGCCATAAAAAAACTCAAATAAGCTGGCGTTGTTTAATGAGTTTCCTGGCAGTTACAAAATAACGGTTTGGTATTCAAATAGGCGAACGTGTCGACGGCCTACCTGTGATTAGCGCGGTGATGTAAAGCGGCCCAAAGCCCCCGCCGCTAGATTTAATTAAATACTTCCTTGTACCGCCCTCCTACCTACTATTTCACTTTGTACTCGCTCGGTTTATCACTCCTTTACACTACATTGTTAGTATTTTAATAACGATCTTGAATACCAACTTTATTGCTACGAGACGTTAATATATCCAGTAGCATTAAATCAAACTATGTCATTAGTGGTAAAAACAGTCGATTTCGTACCTCCGTTGGTCCGAGCAAATATGTGATAATAAATTACGGACATATCTCGACTTTATTCTCATTACGGATGCGGCAATGTCCGTCGGAGTTTTGTCATAATTCAGTCTCGGTTGAAATTATTTCCGTTGGGTCTGATGAGAAAACTAGAGGTGGAAAGCTCGCGATGTAAGTATTCGCGCAACAAGCCGTGGAATAACGACGGGACATATTTCATTCTTAACGAAGTTAAATTTCCGGGAAGGTCCTGTAAGAGCGTGCGTAACTCTGATAAAAGGCTGCACAGCCACAATACCGATTTGTGTTTGTGTCACATTTTGGGGTAATAAATATAGAATATTAATATCAAATGCTTAACCGTTTTGGACCATTTATGTTCCAGTGCAATATGTTTATAAACTGTATTGTAGTAATGTGTAAAATGTTAAATATATAGTGTGAAACGAATCTTACTGTGCACATTGCAAAGCTATGACCAAATTCCAGTAAGAATTATTTTTATATTTTACTTTATTATATATTTATTAAGATATTTTCGCTCACTGTTAATATATACAAAAAAATGTTGCCCTAGCCACAGTTTATATTTATTTTTGGTAACGAAGTGAAGAGACGAACATGTCATCCGCGTGATGGTAAGCGTCACACCTGTCTATTGCTCAGCATGACACTACGCTGCGATTTTGCTTCAGTGCTTCTTACACTTATATACAGTAGTGTTTGCACACTATGCTTTGAGGCAGTACTAGGTAAATTTCTGACAACGGTGGTACCCACCAAGACGTTAAACTAACTCTTGCTGAAGAGACCTACCAATATCAGCTTATAAAATGTGTACTGTGTTCCAGACGTCACCGTAAGATATATTTAGCTAGGGGGACTAGTTAACCTCCAGGAAGTAATATAGCATATTAATGTTTTAGTAAACCTGCAATGGTGCTAAGTCTGCCTAAAAGCTTTCGTTGTAGTAGCTTTAGTGTTGTATTTAGTTTGTGGTGTGTTTTTAATAAAGGCATATAAAAAATGTCTAGAGCCACCACTGTGAATGGCAGCAACTATAAAGAACTCCAAGGTGTCATGTCATCCGAAACTTTGCCGTTTGACGTGCTCACAATAAAACAACACCCATAATTCAGGAAGAGGGAAACAAGTTGGATTGTTTTCTACACATCATATCGGCAAATAAATCTTTCGGCCGCTTATCTGCCGTCAAAGTTAATTCTCATGCATAATTCATCGCGTCGATGCCGTGTGAAGAGGGAAACTTCCTCAACTCTGTCACAAAGGTAACAGAGCCTAAGCTCCACATAAGAACTGTTGTTTATTCTGTTGCAATTCTGACAATATTGGCGTGCCCTTGATAAATAATTTTAACGACAAATTGTACTATACAAGTACTCGTGTTAAATAAATATTAATTTATGGAGTCATACGTTTTATTACATGGGGTGGAATAGAGCCCTTGTACGTAGTATTATTATACGTTCTAAGCCCTTGCATATCAGAAGAAACGAAAATACCTTTACCTCAAGTACAAAATCTTCCGTCAGGTACTTGACGATATATCACATGTACTTGAAGCTTGTTCTTGTTCTTAGCTGAGCCTCATATAAACGTGCTACTTACCTGCATCTATAATAAAGATCGAGAGCGATAAAATCAAGACTTTAATTCCAACAGTTGTGAGAACTGAACTTAATATCAATATTATGATTATTAATTATGTTAGATTGCCTTACATAAACGTCGTCCTTATACATAACACACAAAGAATAGGTGCTCACACCCTCTCACACTTACACACTCATATATTCATTTATACAAGAGGCACGGTCTCACAAAATAGTTTAAGACAATTGCATGAGTTTTATTTTTAGTAATATTAATTTAAAATACTAAAGTCGAGGCTAGTAACAGTCCGATTTAAGGGGAGAAACGGTGTATGCTGAAATACAAGTGAAGAACCTAGTTAGCAGCAGATACTCTAGCTTTAAAATGTACATTTTTTTCTAGCCAACTGATAAATTGTGTTATATACTTACATTATATCTTATCTGAAAAAATATTTTAAGTGCAATTTCCCTGAATAAAATAAACTATTATTATTATTTTGTTTGAAACACACACTGCTTTTGTTAGCCATGTCAAATCAATTTATACACACGTATACTACTCTACCACTATTTAGATTTCCAAAACTCGATTAAGTTTCGATACTGCGCACCTGGAATTAAGTTGTGACCCTGTGTTCTGCCACTACTTGCAGTACTGACAGGTGGATAAGTACCACAATATTATTGATGACAACTGCCACACTAGATCCTAGATAAATAAGCAATAATAAGGTTCAGTTTAAAGTATATTTTATGATACTTGTTTGATTTCTTAAACCAGTATTAGTTTTTTTTATTTTATATAGTTAGGTACTTTGTAACTCGATCATTAATTGCAATAATTATGTTCATGCAGATTTGGTTTACATGCAGATGAACGCAATTACCCTGGTAGGGTATAGCAGCATGTTGCGGAGTGGGCTGATCTATTCCAAAATCTAGGCAGCATTAAAAAAATCTTCGAAGGTATACGGTAGCACTTTTAATCGAGCTGTATATTTTGTAGGACTCCGAGGAATTTGTATTCATTATCTATTTTTAATTTAAGCCGGTATTTTTTTTATGGTTATTGCGTTTGGACCTAAAAATTTAATTAAATTTTCTACTATATATCCGTAAGCCAATGTTAACATTTTGAGTGTAATATTGTAAGTTCTTTTGTATTATTATATATGGGGTAATACAATTATTATTGCTAGTAGCAGCCCTCAATATTCAAAGGTAGCAACGGAAAATATTGAATTCAATAGAGATTAACTACTGGTAACTGCCATGACACTGAAGTAGCTTTGACCTTTGTGCCAAAATGCTAAAAAAACTGTAAGATAATCTATCGATTGATCGATTTGACCTTTGTGTCAAAATACTAAAAACTGTATATCCATTTGGTGGAAGGGTGTTCACTTACAGCCTCCGAGCTTCTATCTTACTAATCGATGCTTCCGTTTAACTTAAACATAGCTGAAGGTATTGACGTCAGATTTTTACTAACGACGACAAAAGATGTTTGTTGAAACTTTCATACCTCTCTTTCTCTCACTCTCTATCTTTTTTTGTGTTTTGTGTATGTATGTGTATATAAGTATAACTCTGCCTTGTAGCTCCCAAATTACTACTATTTTCTACGTATTTCATCTTATACAAAGCAACCAATAGTCTTTTCAAGGTGAGAAAAATCAAAAAACAGATACCAACTGGTCTTAATAACCCCCAAGTTCCTTTTTAGTTGGTTCAGCTATTTACAAGCACACCCAATTCTAAAAGCTGTCTTCGGTTATAATTGTTATTACTTTCACAAAGTTAAAGCGTTTAGTTTAGATGAACTGAACGTCGTAATAATGTAAGAGTAACATTTTATTCAGTATCAAATAATTATAGCTTACTGCCAGTTGTATAATAGACAGGCAAGAATTAAATTATTTCAGACTTGCTTACGTGGCTCTTATGACGTAACGAAAGCTTAACAGGAAAATTAGGCGGAATGGTCAATAATACCGGATATTTTAAAATATTAATATAATATATTATGATTTGCATGGATATATATATTTAGATTAGAAGATCACCTCTTTCTCATAAAATAAACACTAAACATAACCAACGTTTGTTAGATTTTATATGCTTGCATTTGTCCGCTATATCAGCTGATAATGCGCTCAGCTATACGCGTAGCCTCCTCAATTTTGCGTGGAGATTGGGCATTCTGCATATGCGTGCCTCCAACACAATCTGTAGAGTCTGTAGTAGAAAATCTGAAGCAAAGCACTTAACGATGTGCTTCGGCAGCTATACTTGAAATCTAGTTCCCAGGTTAAGCTAAGTTTTCTATCTTCTACTACATCGTTACTTCCTAACACAGCGAAATTATGTACAAAGGTTTACTTACCGACAATGTAAAATGAACCTAATAGATTTCTTACCAACCGTTATTACCATATAACTTGAATGATCTGCATCGATAAAAAAATACCTCAACTTCACATCGTAACAATAGATTTGTATGATGTAGAATTAGTTGCCGATTTATAGGGAAAGAATGAAGTAGTAAGCTTTAACTTACAACCTGGTGGTAGAATCCGGTGCGTATTAGGTATCCATGATGAAAGTAGGACCACAACGCTTATTCAAATAGCAATCAATACATTATTTTAAAACAGTAACAGCACCTTAATCTACAACACTCTTTAATAAAAGGTACTGGTTGCACTGAAATGAGATGTGGGTAGACGGCATTTATATGACAGTGTAAAGTATAAAGCTACAGATGTTATCAGATCTCGAAGCCCCGACTCCCGTCTCCGAGACATTCAGTACACAATATTTCATACTTACACAGAACAAGTCGACGGAGTGCGACCACGAGACGGAGTGTGCCTAGACAGATAAAGAAGTTTCACTCTAAATGATGCGCGGGTACGAAATTTATCATGAAGACTTACCAAGAGATCTTATAATAACTTCAAGAGTTAAACAATTTTGATTCGGTCCATAATTAAAATGTTAAATAATAATCTGCGATGAAATAACCTTTACACGCTCATCCGATCAGACGAAATTATATATAATGCTAAAATTCAAGAATCCAGAAACTGAATTGTATTCCCATAATTATCGCTTTGAACATAGAGCTCCAAAACTGCTCCAAATGTCATAATTAATGCTACTTACACAGTTAACAAATCGGTTTTCTGATCTATAATATTATTTGGGACGACTAGATAATACGGAACCTACGGAAAGGTAATACGTAGTCAATGAAAATAAAGACAATTTGATATGTCCAGCAACAGTCGATTATTCAATGTATTCGCTTACATATTATACTGACAAAATTAGCCCAAACTTTTAAAAAAAATTGCGGAGGCTCGTTGGAAATCGCGTCGGTTCGGTGTAGCTGTGCGAGTCGTAATTAATCGAGTCACACGAGAGATTGACATGGAACAGATCAATTTCGAGTAGTACTGTCGACGCCCGGGACTGTAGGTATAGCGTCGTAATATGTGCTATGGATAAAACTCGTGAACAACGTACTGAATATTAATGTGAATAAAAAATGGTAGTTAAAAATAGCCCTTAGTTCAATCTCCGAATCAGACAGTCGATTATTTTTAACAAAGATATTTTTAACAGCATTTCAGAATCTGGAACTATGAAAATCAAAGTCAATATCATATATTCAATTAAGGCATCTAAGATGCTCTTATGAAGGTTAATAACATGATACTTATATAAAATATTCTACATTCTTTTGCCATGTTCAATAAAGTAGTATTATATAACCACTACGAGAAGAACAAGCAAGAATTTCGAGGCCATTATTTTTAATCGTCTTTCAACAATGTGTTATAGAATTATTATAATAATTACGATAACAACTATGCGCAGTAGATGTCAATGAACTTGTCCTCTATTTTATAATATTATTCCTCTCCTCTATTCTATTATTGAACCTAAACATATCAGGCAAACGTCTTAATATAAGCCTAATAGTCAGGCAGGCTTCACCGAATCTTCTATAAAACATTTGCTAGTCTATCAATTTCTCAATATTACAACTTTTTAATGATAATAAAAATAACGCTTCAATTTAGGTACATTATTTCTATACTATTGTGCAATGTTAGGTTTTATCTTTAAAATTCAGCATACCAAATCAAAGGAAAGAGTTTTGCTGTTTGTCCGGTGTCGTTGAATCACACACGGAATCGTAAATTTATTCAACGGTTTCTTAGCCCGGAGATCGCTGAACTGTGTCTTGAGAAGAACTTCCCGAGATTCAAAAAATTCTGAACAAAACTTTGAGCACCTTTACCTTCAAATCCCGCGAACAAAAGAGTATACGTACGTACTTCGCTTTCACGAAAGTTATGAAAGTTATTCGTTTCTCAGACTGTTACACACTAGCTTCACGGTACAAGTTTGTGTGGAGTTATATGAAATTTCCAAAGCACTATGTCCGTTCACTTATTGCCAGTGTTATTGCTTTGGAGCACGGCACTAGGAGGTGTTGCTTATAATTTCGCCGGTGTAAGATTGCGCCGTAATGTAGGGTAAGGGCTGTTTGAATTGCTGTATTTCCTTAATAGTCTGCATTTACCCCCGCCGACAATTTGTGACAAGAGCGTGAGCTAAATTGTCGCCAAGAGGAAATAAACTAATTTACTTATAGTATATGACATTCATAAACCCAAAGCGTTTGTTGAAATACAAAGTGAGTTTTGACTAGAAAATAATAGAATACCAAAATACTCTGTTCCAAGCTTTCGAATTTTAACAGTGTCTACCCATTTAGTTATTTGTTTGACAATGCCTGTGGGTATAATACTTAAGTAAATTATGTCTCAAAATAATATAAAATAAAACAACGCTTTTCAAAAATCGTTTTGAATTAACCATAAAGAAAACAAAAGAGCAATGAAAAGAAACTGTTTGAGCAGTTATTTTCTAATTCTGCCAGGCACGTATTAAGCCTTAAATCTTAACGCACATTAACTAAGACAGCTGTAGTCTCGAAGGTATTTTAATAATGAATTCTTTTGAGTTGGCACGTACTTAATATCGTTGTTGTAATTTTAATGAAGGGTGTCATAAAATGTATGATTATACAGGTCGTTTCAAGAGGTGAATTGCCTTGGGGTGTCAGTGAGATTATTTATTTGTATTTTTACCTAGCATTATAAGTAAGAGTAGTTCTTACATCAAAACATAAATGTGTTTTGGCGGTAAGAATTGTTTATTTTTGAGACTAAGTCCAGTTTAGTAATTTACGGCTAAGACATTAAAGTACATATTTATTGGGCTTTATTTGACAGTTGTTAGGCTCGCCCTTGTTTTCATCTGTCGACATCATGTCGACGAGGATGGTAAAGGGATTGGCCTAGAATTATTGCCTCTCAAAGACTGCTGAAGGAACACACTGTTAGGCGATTGCCGATCGATTCGCTTTTTGAGGTGCTTTGGATTGGTCTCTAGGCGAGCATTCGCAAACTGCCCTTCCACTGAAGCAGCAGTGAAGCTCAAGCTGGCGGTAGGGATCAAGCCATGGATCTGCCGTACAGCAGTCAATAGCTATTACCGTTTGCTTATCACTGCTTCGCTGACTTCTTTTAAGTTCATCAAACCAATATTATGTATAGTTGTCTAACAAAAATAGGCGCGTATGAATTTTTGCTCCATTGATCTGGGATCGTCCTGCAAGAATTTATCGAAGAATGATGTTACCCACTTCTTTGCATCTGCTTCCAAAGACATCCATACTTTAAAACCTATACCAATCTGCATCTTTTTAGGGTTCCGTAGTCCTGACAAGGAACACTTATAGTTTCGTCATATCCGCCTGTCTGTCCGTCTGTCCGAGGTTTTGACAAGAGACCGTTAGTACTAGGAAGCTGTAATTTTGTATGGATATGTAAATCAATTACGCCGACAAAGTGGTGAAATAAAAGGTCCCTAAAAAATTTTTTAGGTACCTTCCATACATGTGATGTGAGGATTAAATTTTTTTCGACATGTATCTCTTTATGTGTGGCATGGTTGAGTAGGTCCTTTAAAATGATTTAGGGGTTGCTAATACTGTTTTTCGATTTAATGCTCCGTTTACGAAATATTAAACTTTAAAGTGCAAATTTTCGTCCTATAAAAGCTAAACTGCGGGCTTGAAAAATCTGAAAAAATTCAAGCTGATAGTGCGTTTTATGAACTTTAAAGGAAAAGTATAGCGGTTGAGATAACTATATTAGTTTAGCAGTAATAGTCGTTGAACTTGAGTGTTGGATAATTTTGTACCAAATATAAAATCTTTAAAAGAAAATGTAAAATAGAAAAGATAAAGAATTAAATAATACTATAATGAAAAATAAGAAAATAATTGACCTAATAAATGAGGATGGCAAACAACTGACAAATAGTGTAATTATAGCATTCATTTAACAATTTCTTTGCGAATATTGCACACAATTTGACTTGTAAATCGGAAACAGACATTGACAAATATACGAAATACTTAGACATAAACAAAAAACCATTGACATTAATATAATTGTACCCAATAAGTTACAAAGAATTACAGACTATTGTTATAAACATGAAGCAAAAAACTTCACCAGATGCTAATGACATGAATACTAGGACACTCAAAGATTTAATTTTGAAAAATATATACTTAATGGCATTACTAAATATTGTACTCAATGACTGCTTGAACAAAGGAATATTTCCAGATTGTCTTAAAAACGGCCGAGTTGTACCATTACACAAAAAAGGAGACCACTCTGTACTTGGAAACTACCGACCTATTTGCATCCTACCTTATTTCAAAAATCCTTGAATCTGCTCTAAAACGGAGAATAGTTGATTATTTTGAAAGAAATAAGCTTTTTACAGTCGCATAATTTGGATTCCGTAAAGGTCGATCAACTGAAATGGCCATTAGAAAAGTTATCTATTATATTCTTGACTCCTTAGACAAGTCACAAAAATGCTCTAGTATTTACTGCGATTTGTCTAATGCGTTTGATTGTTTGCGACACGATATATTAATTTCAAAGCTTCAGTACTATGGGTTTGATGGTAAGGAGCTGAGCATGATGCATTCTTATTTAAATAATAAAAAACAAATTGTAACAGTAAATGACGTTAATTCATCAGTATACATACTAAATATAGGAGTACCTCAAGGGTCAATACTCGGGCCAGTACATTTCTTAATATACGTTAATGACATTATTAATGCTATGCCAAGTTGGGCGTATGCTAGTTTGTTTGCAGATGATACTCACGTAGGAGTATGTGACATCAATGAATGTAATCTAAATATTAAAGTTAATGACGCAATGAGTATATTAAAAGAATGGTTTAACGCAAACGGAATTATCCTTAATACAGATAAGAGTTGTTATAATGAAATATAAAATACGAAAGGAGTTAAAAGATAAAATCGATTTGACAGAGAATGTATTCCTTGGATATACCGTGGACTATACGATAACACATTCAGACCATATTGAAAAACTGTGCAAAAAATTGGCAAGTGCTAATTACGCTCTGCTCAAACTAAAACCTTTGCTTGATAAAACTTCTTTGCTGTCAATTTATTATGCTTATATTCAGTCACTCACAAGATACGCCATTACTATTTGGGGAAATGGTGCAAGCATAAATATGGTTCTAAAGTCTCAAAAAAGGGCAATTAGGATCATTTTTCGACTGCGTAAACGCATGTCAGTTAGAACACATTTTAAGAAGAATAAAATAATGACAGTGGTATCTCTATATATATTTAATAGTTTACTGGAGTTACACAAAGACAATGAAACAATGTTAAAAAACAGAAATGTTCATAACTATAATTATAAATTATATATTTGTGTATTGAACTAATTCCAGACATTCCATTTATTATTATTTTACTATGTATAATTTTATTATTTTGATTTTTCCTATTTTTGATCTATTTTTTTTAGGAATATTTAATAATTTTGATGTGATAGCTACCTAAATATTTAGTGCTGTTTTGTATTATATAGTAGTATTGTTCCTCCAAAATTGTACTCCTGACTTGCCCAGTGTGACAATCAATGTTATAAGGCCAATAAATATATTCTATTCTATTCTAGAATAAATCCCTCAAAGTGACTAAGATGAAGATCTTAGTCGTATGTGCTACTATGAAGCGCTCGTAGCGTTGCTTAGCCATTCTGAACCAATTAGCAAAGATAAGCAACGTCCGCTTCGGTCACGACTTGGATTGGTGACCGCTGGTGACATTACTTCTGAGTGCTTCCGTGCTGTGGAAAGCAAGTTAAGCCGTCGGTCCCGGTTGTTGTCTTGGGATGACAGTCAGTACAGCATGGTGGTAGGGCACTTTGCAAATGCCCTCCTGGCTAGCTACCTCCCTCAAGTTGAAAATCTGTTGCCACGCACCTGGCGGTGTATTCCGGCAGCTGTTCTGAGAGCCAGTAATTCTAGGTTAGCCTGAACAACATCTCCGACCACAAAATCGAAAGAAAATGTGAAAGTAATAAAAGCGTTTCGAATCCTAAATAATTCTTAAGCTGAAATTTTTTTATGTTACAGTATTTATGGCCAGACTAGTTATATAGTATAATAGCCCATTTATAAGCTTATACTTGCATTTATCGGTGTATTCTTTTTATTTTTCTTTCATATATATATCAACTATTGTATGCTTCAGCAAATAAATTAAATGACATTCAAATTCTTACAATGTACCAACGGATTCTGAATCGCACTATCGTTACGTTTTCATTTCATTTAAACCTTTAGAATACACAAACGAATTTTGTTTCATTTTTTAATTACAATTGAAATAATAACTTGGCAGCAATCATACTCTTATTTCTTAGGTTTAGCAGGAAGAAAGTGGAGGAGAATAAAGAACTACACAATCGTTCTATATTATGATAACCGGCTTCTACGGAACCCTACTTTGTGCGTGGCTCGACACGCATTTGACCGTTTATTTAATATTGTACGGTAAGGTGTGAGGTACGATAAGGTATGCCCATGGGGTGACGAGCTAGAATATTATCAACTCTCAACAACTAACCATCTCTTGTCGTTGGTGCAAAGAATGCTGTATCAAAATCAATGTAATTTATTCAGTTTAGGCATCTTCTCGATGCTCTTATGATTCTTGTAGTCATTATAATGATTTGTAGTGGGTTAAAACCTGACTAAAATTTATTTTAGAGAACATTGATGCACAAGCTGAGCATAACCCTATTGCCTTAATTCATTTTTAAATTTGTTATAATTTAGTAATTACTTAGGTAATTTTTGAAGGCTATAAATAGACATTTTTTTTTAGTTTCGGCCGTCATGTTACTCTCAGTGAGCTCAGATTCAAAGATAGCAAATGTAAACAAACTGTAGTTTTTTTACGTGATTGTGACGTAACAAGCACGATGCCCAACTGATGTTAAGTGGTAAGCTTTGCCTATAACAGATGCCTTTCTCAAGTGACGAACTGCACAGCGCCCGTTACCACAGAATAAGTCACGCAGTTTTTATTCTTTTTATGTTATTGTGATGGAACAAGCTCGAGGACCACCTGCTGTTAAGCGGACTAACCTCTGCCTATAACAGATCCATTTCGTCACAATTCACGAATTGCACTGCGCCCGTCACCTTGAGACATAGTTCTTAAGCCTCATGCACCTGTAATTTCACTGGCTCTCAATAACTGCTGCCGGAACACACCGTTAGGTGCTTGGCGATATATTTTCTACTTGAGGGTGATCGCTAGCCAGGCGGGCATTCGCAAAATGTTCTTCCACCAAGCGGTGAAAGCTCAAGCCCGCGGCAGGATCCGAACCTTCAAATGGACCTGCTGGGCGGCAGTCCATAGCCAATCCCACTGAGCCATCACTGCTTTCAAAATTGTTCATTTGTCAGTAATTGACAGACTAAGTCTGTAAAACAATTAGTTAGTCTGAATATAATGAAATAGTGAAAACATAAGGTTTAAAGGAAGACGCCTTTTTATTAAAATATTCCCTGTTCAAACTTAAAAATAAAATAAAGCATCTGACAGTTTAAGGACTGCGCATAACATGTCATCGGAGGGACCGGACGGCTTACCGCCTTTAAACGTCAGATTAAGTAAGGCACTCGCTGGTAAATTAATTAGAATGACACTTCCGAATATTAATTGGGGTTCGTAAAATATTTCTCTACCTAGAGTATAAGTTTGCGATAGCAATAGATCAAATGTTTTTGAAACATTGGCCCAAATAGCATAATCGACCTGGTATTCGAGCGTTTGTTTCACTTCATATCCATTTGTTGTAACAAAGTCAGTTTATTTTTGATAAACTTGAGATTTAAATATAAACAATGGGCGAATTTATCACTGGGAGCTCGAAGCTAAGCAACAAAAAAATTTACATACGTGGTGTACAAATAAAATATTTTGCATGATATAATGAATGTTTAACGCTTAGCGGGCGGTGTCCATATGCGAACTAACTACATATAAATACAAATCAAGTAATATAATGCTGATGCTGCTCGTACAAGTAATCCTTCCAGTTTACTTTTGTTTGGGGATAATAATGTGCTACGAAGGACATGCTGAACTTAACATTATGTGTTCTGTTTTATTGATAGAGGTAGATAAATTTTACCGACTTTACTTATGTTACACTAGTAAAAATAACACCTATAGAGAAAAAGTAGAGGTGAAAATATACCCGGAAAAGAAATTGAAATTGACAATCCATGATATCAAAGTCCATGATATCTATTCGTACATGTTGTGACATGTACGAATAGATATCATGGAAATGAAGTTATAAGAATATATAGTTGTTAATATCTTCTGTACCAAATAAGTCAATGGCATTTGTAATCAGCTACTACAGTTAGACAAAGCAATGTACGCTTGCCAGGTACAAATAGTCGGGTGCAGACCTCAGCCCTCCTGCAGTTCAAGTCCGAATGCTCGCTTGGAATCCGACTGGCTCCGGCACCCGGCGGCGACTGGCTTAGCATTACATTACATTAGACACCGCATTCCGTCCGCGCTGGAACCACTTGGATGCAACAATCTTATAACAATATTGGGCTGTAGCTGTATAATGTATATGTAATGTATATGCTCTTAGTTTATATAGAAAGTAGCCTTTTTACACGACTGCCCATAAAAGAAGAGTTATGTTTTTAGGTTTCATGTATGTTATGTATGTTTGTGAGTTTGTTTATTTTGATGTAAGAGATATCGTTAGATTCGTCTCGGTAGTGCAAGTGACACTAGGATACATAAAAAATATAGAAAAACAAACTGGCAGATTTAAGACGCCATACGCCAAAAAATAGATTTTCTTCCAAAACCATCGGGTAGGGTATCAAAATGAAGAGCATTAAACAACGATTCTATAAATATATATAACTTGCAGTTTTAATTTCAATGGAACGATAAAACGTTTAACGAAAATAAATAATTTGCAGTTGGGTTTTTTACCTATTTAATTAATTTATACTTGTTAATACTTAGGACGTATGTCTATGCGTATTCTATTTATTTATTCTTCATCACGGTTTATACTGTTACTTTTAACCTATTGATAAATACATGTTAGAACTTTCGTAACATATACGAAACATGAACATGCGTATATCTTCTTATAAATTGTGACAAATTAAATTTTAAAATTTTACATGTTTTGTTTTAAATTTTTTTTTTTAATTTTGTAGTTTTCGAAGCTACGATTTATGGACGTCATATCTCCACCCAGTGAAAAGCATTATGTTCTCATTTCTGACAGGACAATCATGGCAATCGCTCATTACCTGATAATAATTTTTAATTTGCCATCAAAGACATACACTACTACATATATACACTACTAGCCGCCCCGGCTTTGCATACGGGTAATTACGACTATAAATTGAAATTTAAGCTATTCTATCTTTAAATTTGGATCAAATTGCACACGGTGTGCAAAGCAAATTTTAAATTGGTTCAGTAGTTTAGGAGTCTATCGCGGACAAACAACGTGACACGTAATTTTTATATATAATGTTGGGCGATTACATAGGCTAAATATACGTAATCGCCTTAATGGCAACAGTTTGAGTACTAATGTCTAGGATGGAAAAAAGTCCTTTCTTTAGTATTTTAAGAGCGAAAGTGTTATTATCTGTTTTGTTGATTTCCCACGCGGGTGAAGACGCAACCTGATCAAAAAATAACCAATTATTTATTTATGTACCGTATATATCTACCCGAATTAAATAACTTCCAACACTTTTATTTAAACACATTTTACCTGTACATTTATAAATTGTACCTAGACGTTTTCGTATTAAAACTTGCTAACTCCATTACTGATGACGTTTCCCTCGACGATGCGCGATGCCGAGACTTAGGTCAGCTTGAAGACGGTTCGCAGGCGTGGTGCCACAACAAATTGAATCATAAACAAGCGCGTGACCAGCCCCTTCACCCTTCCGTCGAACTCACTCGCTTTATCTAATGTCAGAGACGTGACGCTCCGAAATGAAACAATGGATTGTCTGTTTGATATATATTTTCTTTAAATCAATACACTCGTACCGCAATCTGTTTTTTGATAGAACTTTGTTGATTAATTTATGACGATTCCTTACCACGTAGAAATTGTCCAAATCAAAAAAAAAATCGTAGTCCTTTGGAGCAAGGTCTGACGAATACAGAGGGTGACGAAAGGTTTCTAATTGCAGTTCCTGTAGAGTTAATATGGTTTCTCGTGCTGTATGAGGTCTCGCGTTATCATGGTGAGCAATAATGGTGAACATCGATTCATGAGTCGGGGCTGTTTCACTGCTAATTTTGCTATAAAGTTTGGTACACTAGACATCTGCCGTTATTGCTTGACCAGATCAGACCAAGCTAGAGAAAGCTATAGTGAATAACACTATGCTGAAACCACCAAACAGTAATAATTACCTTTTTATTGCTACAAAGTTTACCAATAAAAAGGTAATGGTAACTGTTAGGACACTGGACACTTTTGCAGCGTTTGACCTGGGGTCAGCCTTTGCATTTTTTGCTTACGGTTATCGTAAAATCCACTTTTTATCACTTGTCACAATTCGATCCTATATTTTTTCATTTCTGTATCGATTCATCAAGATAACACAAATCTTAACATGCGTTTCTTCCTGCAGATCAGTATAATCATGGAGCACCCATTTTTATTTATTTTTATTTTATTGATTTTACGCAATTGAGTCAATATTATTGGTAAGGTAACGTTAAATCATGCCGCTAATTCCTGGGTAGTTTGGCTAGGATTGGCTTCTATCATCTCTTTCAATTCATTGCCACAGGGCAGTATTGTTGGCCCTACACTGTTTCTTACCTACATAAATGGTCTTTGTAATATCCAGTTTCAGAAAGGAAAAATCCTTTCATTTGCTGATGACACGGCGCTTTTCTTTAGCGGATACAACTGGACTGAAGTCTTCTCAGTAGCCCAATGTGGTCTTAATAAAGTTTGTACGTGGCTTAATGAAAACGTTCTCACTCTCAACGTCTCTAAAACTAAGTACATGACCTTTGCTATCAAATCAAACCAACTACCGCCATCCAATCTTAATATGACTGCCCACGTCCGCAACGAAGTTTCCATACGCTGTCAGTGCAAGCCCCTTCAGAGAGCCGATTCTTTTAAATATCGTACCTAGGTGTCACTATATATCAAACAAAGTCTCCTCTAATCAGGCTGGAAAGGGCACAACGAGCCATCCTCAAGGTTGGTGCTGGGCTCCCTTACAGATTTCCTACCATTGAACTTTACAAATATTGGAATATCCTCACGGTAAGACAGACCTTTGTATTGAGAACCATTCTTAAACAACACTCTGTAACTGGGTACGAGCCGGTCCCTTTAAATACTAAACGCCGCACAGGTACCGTTTGTCCTACGAATAAGTGTCGTACCATGCTATCCCATAATTTCTTCTGTTTCCTTGGTCCATACTTAAACAAAAAAACTTAATACTACACTAGAAATATACCCATTACATATTTATTACAGTTGTAACAAAAAAGTAACGACCTTGTTAAAAACCTCTGATTATGAAACAACAGAATAAATACTTTTTTTTTTCTTTATTTAAAGAGCTTTTCGCTTAAGCGAATATGCCGCTCCATATGACAACAAAAATAATATCCAAGCGTAATAACGCTGAAAACAATACTTATTCCTTAATATTAGGTGCCGTTTCAAATTGATCATAATTATCAATACTGTGAGTCAAATCGACTAATCAAAATTCCTCATCTAATCTACTATCAATTATTTGAAAGTGTTGCTTTGAACTTCTGATAGCAGATGCTGTTTTCACAAACAGTCCCTCTCATTATCTCATTTTAACACTCTACACTCACATGATTCCCTCACAGACACAGACACTTTAAAACAAAATGTACACATTCAAACATGCATAATTATTTGTGCTAAAAATCTTAGAATACTCACACCTTAACGTACTTTTCGTTATGTATTTCCAGAAATGCACTTTTCTCTTTTTCACCTATAATCTGCGGCATGGAGGCCCTGGTGACCTGTATTGCAGGTTTCTAAACCTAACTCAGGCACCAGTCTCTCACATCACAGGTAAACGTGTAAAGATATAAGAATATGTATTTCATAATCTATACTTATAATATCTTTAATAAATTAAGATACCTTTGTGGAGAGAAGAATAAAGAATATTGTATTGTATTGTATTGTTATTCACCTGTGTGGGCGGTCTTTCACGTGGTTCGTGATTGAAATCAAACTATCCATCTCGAAAGCGTTTAAACCAAAATCGCACGATACGTTCATTAGCAGTCCACTTTCCGCTGCGTACGGATTGATGTTGCGAGCTGTTTCTGCCGCGTTATGTCCGCGTCGGAACTCGTGTTCATAAATCACTCGAATTTTCGATGTATGCATCTTTCTTGTCTAAGCTGAATATAAAAACAACTGAAAGTAGATAATCGAATGTTTCACATTTTTAAACAGAAGGACCTCATAAGTATATTGTGAAAAAAGTTTTACTCAAAAATCTCGAACCATAAAGGTACGTATTGACATAGATGTCAATTTGAAGTACCTGTTACCTATTATTTAACATGACTATATTATGGTATTGAAATAAGAAACATAAAAACTGTGGTATTATGTAGCCCATCTCTAGTGTGTCCTTACTTTGTAGCCTAGTAGCAACGTAGTGCCTTAATCAAATCCAATCGGAGTCAGAGGCCTAATCGAAGCGACCATGCACTCTCGACCCCCATAAAATTGTGTTGAGGGACACGACCGACTGTCATGACGCGCTGATAACTGTACACACAGTCCACCACTATATAACCATGTTCTAATAACAACAGAGCTACAGTAACAGATAAAACCTATTTTATACAGAAGTCCTTTAGGTAACTTTTTTAATAGGGAATCGGCTAACAAAATTACCAGAAAGTATGCCAGGGTATGCTTTGGGTTTTTTGATTTAATCAAAATAGAATCGAAATCGAATCGAAATCAAATCAAATCGAAGTCAAATCAAAATCAAATCAAATCAAATCGAATCGAATCGAATCGAATCGAATCGAATCGAATCGAATCGAATCGAATCGAATCGAATCGAATCGAATCGAATCGAAATCGAAATCGAAATCGAAATCGAAATCGAAATCAAAATCAATCGAATCGAATCGAATCGAATCGAATCAAATCATATATTATTATAAAAAATATACAAATCCTATGCATTGGTTCCAATAGGAATAATTGATTAGTAATAATAGTAAATGTTACATAATATACATTTAATACCAGTAACTATTAACACCATTTATTGTTTACTATAAAACTATGGTAAGTATTTATACATCCTATAAAATTATGGTAACCTGTTATTGGCCTTTCTTTTTAGTACATGTATTTTATCAGTACTAATATTGTAAATGCGAAAGTAACTCTGTATGTCTGTCTGTTACGCTTTCACGCCAAAACTACTGGACCGATTTGAATGAAATTTGGTATGGAAATAGTTTGAGTCCCGGGAAAAAACATAGGATAGTTTTTATCGAACTGCGCAAAAAGAGGTTAATGTTTTTGCGCGATAACCGATTTTTTTTTTTACGCATGATAGTTTAGCTTTTGACCACTATCTCACCTGATGGTAAGTGATGATGTGGTCGAAGATGTTGTTCAGGCTAACCTAGAATTACCTAGACATACGCGCGGGCGGAGCCGCGCCCGAAAAGCATATATATTTGTAAACGCTGTTGGTTTCCTAAATAAAATATTACGAAGCTACGTTTATACATGTAAATTATGTATAACTGCTACATTGGTATAAATTAAAACTGCATAGGAGCTTTATCTCGAATGTAGCACAGCTCTAGTAAGAATAATCCCTGGTAGCAACCATGTGTCGTAATCAAATCCGGTCGGAGAGTAATCGAGGCGACCACTCTCAACCTCCGTCAAATGGTGCTGAGGAGTACGACTGAGTGTCAGTGCGCGCTGATAACTGCATAAGTACATATATACCTACATATAATCACCACAGCAACGGATTAAGTGTAAGAGTTCACGGAGCGTTTTCTATACAAACGTAATTTCGTCTATAAATACTAGGTGTCCAAATTCGTTGAAACTTTAGATGTGTATCCTTGAGCTTAATATCTATGCTGCTAGCTTGCCAGATTTTCGTAAAATTAAGTATTTTCAAAAATAATTCCAAAAATCTTTTGTATGGGAATTGTTGTTTTGACATTTATAAAAAATAAATCGAAAAAAAATATCGGCTAAGTGACTCGCGCACGAAGGGTACCGTTCTATTAGATATACAACATAAGACTTCATATTTTAACCTTTTTTGTTTTAAGATGCGCGAGTTCGACTCGCTCTTCAATTTTTTGTATCTGTTGTTATAGCGGCAACAGATATATACATCATCTGTGAAAATTTCAACTGTCTAGCTATCACCGTTCTTGAGATACAGCCTGGTGACAGACGGACAGCGAAGTCTCAGTAATAGGGTCCCGTTGTACCCTTTGGGTACGGAAACCTAAAAACTGACAAACCAGAAGCATACATATTAGATTCAGCAATATATGTACAAAATTTCAACGAGTTTGAACACTTGGTATGTAAAAAAAATGTTTACCAAAAAATTGAACCGACTTCAACACCCATAAGTGTGAAATAACTTGTTGAAGTCGGTACCATGACAGTTCAAAAGTACCTATTATCACAAAATAGTGCGCATGGTACCGACTTCGACAAGTTATTTCACACTTTTGGGTGTTGAAGTCGGTTCCATTTTTTGGTAAAATTTCACACTTTTTAGTGACCCTTGCTACTTACGGGATCGATTATCATTGATTGTTAACAACTATATCATCAAGATATGAAAATAATTTTCAGTTATTTTAGTGTAACTCAAAAACGGCTTGGCCGATTTTGATAAAACTTAAATAGGACCAAACGAAAAGCATCACCTTTAAAACAAAAAATAATTTTCAAAATCGGTTCACCCAGTCAAGAGTTCTGAGGTAACAAACATACAAAAAAAACAGACGAATTGAGAACCCCTTCCTTTTTTTGGAAGTAGGTTATATATGACAAAACAATTTAACGTTTGTATAGAAAGCGCTCCGTGAACTCTACTCCTAACAGCAATGCTGTGAGTCGTTGCTTTCAAAAAGTCTTACTATCAGTAAGATACCTCCCGATGAGGATTGATTAGTTTAATGAAGCATATAGTATTAAAGTTTCTAGTATTGGCAGAAATAATGCACTATAATCGAGGTATGAAGTACATTAAGTACTGGTTTTATTTCCATTTACAATTATTTTTGTTATGACATTTCTATCAATCTCGCTTGACAGTCGCCGATGGCGCCAATATCGAGTGACCAACAATTTTTGTTCCGATTATATTTTTTTTTAATAGTGATGTAACTAGTGAATTATAAAAAACGATAACAATAGTGTGAGGAGATAATAAAGTCAGCTTTTTTTATGCCTTATAGGTTAGCCTTTGACCACTATCTCACCTGATGGTAACTGATGATGTGGTCGAAGATGTTGTACAGGATATTTATAGATATTATATATATAGATATTTATCTACTAATTACTAAGTACCTGCAATGATGGCCGAGCGTTAATAGCTTTGGATTGCCGTGCCGCAGGTCCATGGTTCGATTCCCATCGCCAGCTTGAGCTTAACCGGCATTCTGAGAAAGCTCGACTGGCTAGCTACCACCCTCAAGTAGAAAATCTATCGCCAAGCACTAAACAGTGTATTCTGGCAGCAGTCCTTAAGAGCCAGATAATATACAGGCACATGAAACTAAACAACTGTATCTAATATATAGATAGTCTCTGTTACAAGCGCAGTGCAATTCGTTCGGATGAAATGTATCTGTTATAGACAGAGGTTAGACCGCTTAACATCATGTGGGTCTCGTGCTTGTTTCGTCACAATCACATAAAAAACCTGAAACATTGAAGATATCTGCTTATCTTATCTTTTTATTGCTCATTGGTTAGCCAATGATCAGAGTCCAGATAATTCTGTCTGTGTGGTCAAAACCAGCCGGACTATTCCAACCAGGAGCCGGATCATTCCGTTAGGTGCTTGGCTACAGATATTCTATTATAATGATGAAAACTGAATAAGTTTTAAGAAGAATTTTTTTGCGCTAATTAAACCCTAACAGCCTGGCCACGGGGATCGGCGGTGCGAACGTCGAAGCGGAGGGCGAGGCGACCATTCGCACGGCACCGTTTGCAGGCCACGGGCAGCCGCCGCACGTTCGCCGCAGTAGGAAGTTCGACAGCGAAATGTCTTTATCGAAATTATCTCGATATTACAAAATTACAAATTTACCCACCAGAATTGGAGAAAAAAGTTAATGCAAATAGAATTTTAAGTGCCGCTGAAAAATAGAATAAAAAATCTACATGTTTAAATTTATGCTTAGGATGGCCAGACTTCCAAATAGCTGGTCTAGCTAGTATTTCATCAATAAAAGTCTCGGTGTTCATTTTTAGAAAAATGAACACCGAGACTAGCTAGAACTGGTTTAATCACTGCACTATTCGCGGCTATATAAGTAAACCAATAAATGGAACCGACTTCGACAAGTTATTTCACACTTTTGAGTGTTGAAGTCGGTTCTATTTTTGGTAAAAATTATTTCACTCATTTTAATGATCCTTGCTACCTACGGGATAAATTTTCATTCACTGTCAACGACTATATCACCAAGATAGGAAAATATTTTTCAGTTATTTGATTGTAACTCAAAAACGGCGTAACCAATTTTGATGAAATTTAAATGGAACTAAACGACAAGCATCAGCTTCCAAATAAAAATGAATTATCAAAATCGGTTCACCCAATCAAAAGTTCTGAGATAACAAACATAAAAAACTGACGAATTGTGAACCTCCTCCTTTTTTGAAGTCGGTTAAAAACAAAAGACAACGCAAAAGCATATTAAAAGATTCGGCTTCGGTTTTCTCGTTCATTCTATAATGGCGCTTCTTTCGAGAAACCTTATGCGCCCATTTGCAACTACATTGGCGTAAATAGGAGAACACTACTCATATGACGCATTTACCCCGTCAACAACGATTATAATTCCCACGAGAAGATATCTTAAGGGGTTTGTGAGATCCCACGTCTCACAAACAACCTCTCAAATAATAAAACAAATGTAAAGCGATGAAAGTATTCAGCAGTCGTACGACCCCCTTTGAAACGGCAAGCTTTTCATTAGCCGCTACAAAGTACCATTATTAAATAAATTGATCGTTAGCCATTATAAACTTGCCTTTGCTAACTTTCTGGCACGATCACGTGAACAAACTTGACAATGAATTCTAAGCCGTTATCAGTGCCTCTATCTATGTTTGTGCACAATAAATTACAGTAAGTTTACTCTTATTTAATAGTTTAACTATAAGACTTTGTGACTTGAACTTAACTTATAACCATATGACTATAAACCGTTGACTAAGACCGTTTGACTTGATCAAGATAAAAACATTCAGATATACTACCTTTCCGGCTGCGGCTCCGCCCGCGCGTATGTCGGTTATCGCGCAAATACCTTAACCTATTTTTGCGCAGTTGGATAAAAACTATCCTATGTCTTTCCCCGGGTCTCAAACTATTTCCATACCAAATTTCATCCAAATCGGTCCAGTAGTTTTGGCGTGAAAGCGAGACAGACAGAAAGATAGGCAGACAGAGTTACTTGCACATTTATAATGTTAGCAAGGAAATCGCGAATTTGCAATCTAAGTGCCATAGTCATGAGCAGACTGTATACTGCGAATAGTAAAGTATTGTTGTAGGAAAAAGTTACTTATTAAAATGTTGATACCAATATTATTTTATTAATAAATAAATAATTTTTGAACAATAAACTTTCGAAACGCTCGTAACAGAATTGACGTTTGTAAACATTGTCTACTCGTTTCGAAACGAATTTATATTGTCAACGACAGGAGGCGTCGGGCGTCGGCAGTCGGCGCTTAGAGCTGGCCCACTGCCTGCAACATATTTCACTACATAAATCATAACTTTATTTCCTCTCGCTCGGATGTCGGCTTGAGGAGGTGTCTTTGAAATGGCTTTAAGAGTTCCCGCACGGATATACCACAACAAAGAGCTGCGAAATTCAATTAAGTGTAGATGGAAGGAGAGAGCTAATATTATTTATTAATATGCAATTCAATGTTTGAAGCACTGCAGCTTCGAGGGTACCTACTTTTTAATTTAAATACAATACATGAAATGATTCCACTGATATTATAAATTCGAAAGTATCTATGTGTTATCATCACTCAACTCTTTATAAGTTGTAAAGATATTACGAAATTCTGTCGGTTTAGACAATTATATACGTACCTATGTTATTACTATTCATAGTCATAGTAGCTAGAAAATATCATACTTATGTAGGTGTTTTGCAGCACTAATGGCCTGATAACAATAGCTATAGGGCTGCTCAACTATGGGGTCCATAGTTACCACGTGTCTGCAATCCCGCGACAGGAGTAAATTAATCTTGTTGGAGGGTTGAGCTTCATTGTATGATGATAGGGCATCGCTTGGCTAACAACCATTCACAAGAGATTTTAGGTGGTTTGGTCGGGCATTGCTAGAATTGGCACTTGGCTAACTACGACCCTCAAGTAGAAAATCTTACGCCAAGCGCGTATAGGTATGCCTTTAGGTCTTAGAAATATATTTCTGCAGCTGTCCTTGAGGTCCAGTCCAGTAATTATTCTAGGTTAGACTATTTACTACCCCCGACCATATAATTACTTACCAACATTTGGAATAGAGGCGCAACCTCTATAAAAATAATTAGGTTAATAATTAAGTAGTTAAAACTTCTACTGGCTATGTAGCATGATGGTCGTCTTAAGATGTTATACAATATATTCTATCATACTACGTCCAGTTATATTTAAATTTAAGTTTTAGCCTATCTGGATAGAGGCCTTGTATTGCAAGGAATATAAGCACCTCACACTATAACTCCAAAGAAATTCTCATACAGAAAAAAAACATTAAAAAGCGTTATAAATATTTTAATATTCGACCAACTATGTTAACTACCTATTAAAGACACATTATATTTTCAGCACGTCTAAGATTAAGGCAGCATTCTCATTTACGATGATTTTGCGGCGGTTCCTGCCAATTAGCCGCGTGAAAACGCCGTGGGATAAACAAAAGGAGCCGGGGTCTCATGAATTTATTGTTAGGCACTGTCTTAAGTTATTTAAATGTTGGCAGAAAGGGTGTTATTCACGTGCGAGACGCCGCGCGTTGCAGCTTCCTGCGGCAATTTATCATGAATCTTTAATTAAACTTTAGTAGTGACTGTTCACAGACACTCATTGTGTTTCGCCGAGTGTCTCGTATCGATTGTGTTGCAATTATTTGGCAAAGGATCCTATTTATTAAGGGGTATTTGCAATATGAAAAAAGTAAACCCTTTGATTTAATAACTGTGGTTTTTGATAATACCACGCCTGCGTATAGGTAGCACATTGTATACACCTTTTTATATCTGATAGGCTAAACTTTGATTACTATCTCATCTAATGGTAAGTGATGATACGTTCAAATCAAGATAACCTAGAATCAAATCACTGGAGAGATAACCTAGAATCACCCTAGGACATCTAACAAACCGGTAGGTGCTTGGCAACGGATTTTCTACTTGAGGGTGTTAGCTGGCCATATGCGGATTCGCAATATACTCTACCACCATTATATAACGACTGCCATCCTAAGACATCAACAGGCTTAAGACGATACATAAAATTCAAAAGGGGTTTCACTTACCCAGCTCCAGAATAAGCAGTAGTACGCGGCCAGCCTGTGAGAAAATTATACATTATGGAGTCTAAAATGCAAAAAGTGATAGACATATTTTGGCGCGTTAGGTGTTCTTCGAAACATGATCTAAAGAAAGAAATTGTAAGCTACAAACAAGAAAAAATATCAAGTTGGAACCAAAAACTTCTTTAATATGACTATTTATTATAACTGCCCAGCAAATTGTGTAAAATTGTAATGTTAATTTTGTCATACTTTTGAATAAAATTTTAAAATTGTTTGGGAAGAGCCAACTTTGGAAGATAAATCTATGGAGAACAGTTTTACCATTTGTGTTTCTGTCTTTAATTTGATAATATTAGATCCTTTTAATGTCTTAGTAATAAAAAAACAAAACTATAAGTTGTGTGATCTTTCAGTGAAAAGCGATGGAAATGTAGATGATAATTTAACTTTTTATATATAGTCTTGTGCCCTTCGAAGCCCAGAACCGCAGAATTAAAATGCATCTAGCTGCGAATGATGCTTCACATAGTTATTTATTTAAGAACGACTAAGCAAGTTCCACTACTCACTCTTCAAACACGTGTAATTATTTTTCATAAAACAATCTCAGACTATGTCAGTAGTAAAATTTTAGGATCGTATAAATATAAGTTCTTGATAAACTAAATATTTACTGTTCCTGTGTATAAAATACTAATGACTGGTATTAGTATAGGTACCACACTATGAAAGTCACTTAAATACCTTTTCGTTAATATAACAGGCACTTCTTCAATGACTATCCTTAACTACATCTCAAATAGTAGACGCCAAGCCAGAATGTATTTGACATTGAGATAAATGTGCGCTTTTCATACAAAACTAGCTTCGTCATATTTTAAGTAGCAAGTCTTCAAGCTCGGTCAAATTTAGTATGCAGATCCCTGAGACTAAAGTTAATACTTCTGGCTGACCAGTTTTCCATAAAATTAAGTATTTTATCCACTAAATCGTCTGTAAAAGTTTCTGAAAAAGCTAGCTTATTGCCAATATTAAAACAGTATAGCTAAGACACAAGCTTAGTACCCATAATACCAAACGAGTGTTATTATATTGCATTACATTTTATAGTGCAACTCCTTTTTCAAAAATAGAACATTGTCATGTATGCACCTTTCACTACCACAGCGCTGTGCTTAAAAAAAGAACTGTAATTCGAATTCTCGTCGCATCCCGCCATTTTTGTTAGATATAAGTATTGCAAAAATATATTATAGTTTGTTGTTTACAAAAATGAGTGATACAAGCTTTGATAACTCACCACCAGATATTTCTAATGCAGCAAAGGACATTTCTAACCCTAATTTTTTATTTTTATTTTATCAGAAAAGTCAAGGTAATAATATGAAAAGGCGTACAAAGGTCTTTTTCTCATTTTTTAAAGATGTGCTTTTAGTATATTTTCAAGAATTATCAGAAAAGTTCAAATATTCATCCCTAAATATTATAATTGTATTATTTTTTTATTCAAGTGCATATCAATAATAGTTCGATCCAAAGTGTAAATAATTATAACAATAAATAAGTCTATTTAATAGTTTGTTAGTATTAGATATTCAGCAATTAAACTTTCATTGAATTTATATGGAGTTCTCACAACACTGTACAACCTATGGTTTCAGAACTTTTTATAGAGGATTCATATTATGGTGTAGAAAAAGTCTTATATCCAACTGTACATAATAAGGTACGTGCACTCTAGCCTTAAATGATGTTGTGCAACGCAGCAACATTGTAACTAAACTAAAAGTACCTCCCATTACAGCTATTTGTGCTCGCTATCGTTTAATTTCCGTAGTGTGTGTATACGTATTTAACGGACTTAATAGTGATAAAAATTGTATATTATAATTTATTTACCTTGACGTTTCGACCAAGTTCCATTGGTCGTCGTCACGAGTGGACTGAAGAGGCGGGTGTCAACGTCTTGAAGGGCGGGTATTTTCTCCAACTGCCCGCATTTGATCTACTTATGTGTTCAAGATGCAAAAGTCTGAAAATTACTGTTCTGCTTGTGTCCAATTTCATAGTAAAAGTCTCATTCGTTTCCAGTCATTTATCTCTATAGTATTAATGTTACCTACTGTAAATTGCTTTTCTATACGTAAAATTAAAAGTCACACAACTTTACGCAATGAGAACTTGTAAAAACGTGAGAGTTTGCTTGTTGAAACTATCTTTACCAAATTAAACAACGAAGTTTTGTAGTTATTCCGAGTTCATTTCACAGTAAAACGACTTGTGTTAGTTTTCAGGCATGATTCAATTAGGTATAAACTTTTGAATCTTTATATCTAGTTATGGAATTACCATCACTTTCAGTAATTGTTTTATTTAAATTCTTAGTGTGAGCCTTAAATAGGTACTCATAGTTCTTCCGAATAAACAATTAGAAAGAAACAAACAAATAGTTATTTTCTTTGTTTGTGGCCATAAACGGTAGTATTTACCTGTAGTTTAAGTATATGTACTTAATAAATGGTTCAACCAAAGTGTATATCAGTGCATAACACATCGTAATGCCTGTGAATCTCGAAATGATAGGTAGATGCACCTATGTTTTGTCACACATATTTATAACAAGGGGGTGAGCTTATTGATATCCACTGCCTCCCCGGCACGGTTCCTCCGTGTGGAGTGCTGGTTAGAATTGCACATATTACCTACCCTATTACCCTATTTATTCTTGTGGAAGTTTTAACAAGCGACGAAAGGAAAATTTCATATGTGGACAGTGTCTAGCGTGAGGATTGTTGCCCCCTCTCCCCCTCCTTTCCCTAATGGTAGCGACATTTGTTCAACGGTGGAACCATTAAGGCTGTTGATGTGGGCAGGATTCAAGACTTCGGACTGCTAAATAAAACTTTTTTGGGAAGTAAAACCCAATAGCTGCCAGACTTGATGAATTTATATTATACCCAACAAAAAAACCAACGGTCAAAGATACGTAATCATTTATACATATATGCATTTTCAAATATTTACAACAATTTATTAACAAACATTAATGATATACACTTATGCAACAAGAGGATAGCTATACACGAATAAATCTCTAAAGATGGTCTATTTTATACATATAGTTATTTTCTAACAATATTGCATTATTTATACTGACTGATCCCTAACAACACTTTCATAATAATTTTATACGATCGAAATTATTACCCTTTTTTAGCCCAAAAATATACAGCTGATTATAGACTAGACATTCATAATATATACTTTATAGATTATACTATTATGATACATGTAAGAAATTCACACTTTTATATTGTGATTTAACAAATCGATCTATTTTAAAAGAAATTGTATTTTTATGTAGACTCGCTAATGTTTCACTAATTGACACTATTGAATGCGTAATTTATTACAAATATGAGAAGTACCTAAATAAAACCGTAGTGGATTCCATGTAGTTTTATAATATAAACAATAAGCAATAGTTTCGTGTGAAAGATTGTATATTAAAGTAAGCTATGTAATGTTCTTTAAATTTAAAACAATTAGTTTACACAAATATACTCTACTACTGAGTATAAACAAATTTATTGGACTTTGACTTTGGACATCTGTATAATAATATATCTAATAATCTGTAAAATAATAAGAATGTAGGTAAATAACAGTTGATTCCGTCAATAGATATATCCCAATAACGTGACGACGGAATACACATATACACCAACAAACTTTGGCTTTTGTACTGAACATTAGAGTGAAATAAATCAATGTGTTTGTCTATGTTATAATTGAAAGAAAATCATTTCTATACTTTGAGAAAGTGGAAGGAGCTCTCTAAATGTATAAAATCAATGAATTTAATATAAATACTTTTTAGCCCCCCCCCCACTAGATGGACTGACGACATTATAAAAGTTGCGGGTAGCCAATGGTTACAAGCGGCTAATAGCCGTACTTTGTGGCGTTCTATGGGGGAGGCCTTTGTTCAACAGTGGACGTCTTCCGGCTGATGATGATGCTGATGACTTTTTAGCACTCGTTGCTGTTAGTATTGTAGAAATTCTAATTATTTTGATTTTAATTGTGTCAAATTGTTGTTGCAAAATATAATTTGTAAAGTTAGGCCCTTTTATTCACAATATTTATTTGTGAGATTTTGTTACTATCCTTATTGCACTATTTTGTACGTGGATTTTTATGTCCATGTAATCATACTCTCATTTGCACCGTTATACAGGGTTTTTGAAAAAATGCTAACAACCTCTTAGGGTTGAATTCTGCTAGTCCTAACAAACATACTGAGTTTTTTTTTGTTTAGATTTCTTTGTGTTTTTTTTTTGACTGAATAAGTACGAGGAACACCTGATGTTAAAAGGCTCTTGTGCATGTAGTGTATTATTTCAAATTTTTGATTACTTTGCTTGATGTAAATATTCAAAACTCTATTCAAAGGGAGCACGGCGCGGCCCAGTGTTGCCGCGGCGGGCGCTCTTGGCTCAGAGTAGGCATTAAGAGGCAAACATAATTTTTTTTTTTAAACAAATAATAATTATCTCAAAATTTTTGTTAGGACTAGCAGAAGTCAACCCTAAGAGGTTGTTAGAATTTTACCAATAACCCTGTATAGGTTATTTGCATTTAATAAGTACTGAAAAAATTGCATTTCCAGTATTTATAACTCTTGAATTTGTCAATTTCAAAGATCTCGATACGTAATTATTGATAATTATATAAAATATCGGTCAAGTAAGAGTCGGAATCGCACTTCACACACACACTTGAAGGGTTCCGTACCAGTATAATATTAGCACCGTATATTACACGTGATATTATACCTTTTTAAAGTTTTCACGTGCGCGAGTCCGACTCGCACTTGGCCGATTTTTTGGATTTGTTGTTATAGCGGCAACAGAAATACATCATCTGGGAATTTTCTGTGTAGCTATCACGGTTCATGAGATACACCCTGGTGATAGACAGGCAGTCAGGCAAACGTGCAGTGGAACCTTAAAAAACATGAAACAATTCCATTGATGACGAGGTTCATTCACGCAACGCTACCATTATCGTTGTTTAATAAAATTCGACGCAGAACCCGCTTTAAATCAACTCAAAAAAGATAAGATCAGTCATGATATAGAACACACGTTACACTCACTAATCTGAATTGGAAATTTATTTTAAGACAAAATTACACCTCAAAATATTGTGATTAACAACATTGAAGAATGCGTATACTATACATACATAATCATAAATAAACAAGTAACATCAACATATGATAGTATTTTATAACATTGTAATTTTAGCATTAACGTCTGCCAAGCGAATAAGCTTATTTAAAATACCGAAAAACTAAATAGTACTGGAACCGGGTAATACTGTAGATATGTTATAAGTGTACATGAAAATATTGTAAAATAAAAAAAATTAAGGTACTATGGAGTAGCCAGACTAAGATTATAACTTCTGATCTTAATTCAATACATAAAAAATGGAGCGTTATTATTATAAGTAAAACAAGTATAACCGTTTAGGCATACACCACGAAATCGGAGGACGCGGGTTCAATTCTTGCTCGAGACAAAAAAATTGTGCTCCAACATTTTGTAAATGTGATTATCGCTTAGCACGTGATAGTGCTTGTAATCATATTTAGAACTATAAGAAAACAATTAAATGAACAATTTAAAAATACACCTTCACCCGCCTCAACCCCACATCAACTGTGTGAGTTGTTATAGATGACAAAGTGAAAAATACCACAAGGTGGGTCACAGCCATTGAAGAACTGCCTTACACTGCAATTCCTAAGACGCCTGCCAAGCGAAGATTATGGAAAACCCTTCCTCGAAATTGAAGAGGCGTATTATTTTCAACGTTGGACGCATTGCCACTGCTGATGTTATGTGAAACACACCTTATGTGTCCAAATTTTATTCCATAAAATCTACAAAACAAATAATTATTTCTTTGTTTAAAATTTTCCATGTTTCGTTGTAACTGTTCTGTAGTCCATGGTTTTGTAAACCAATGTATAACTTATAAATAATTATTGTAAAGTATATTTATGCGATCAATAACATACAAATTATTTCTTGCGGTCTACACTGATCAAGTAACAACATTTCAGTCAATTTCAGGTGTAAAGATATGTATATAAAAATTCATCATCGGCATATGAGGCTTTCTTCCCTGGCAGCACATACACCATGCGGTGGTGCGAGGAACAGTTTTCCATTAGCACACGCGCACAGCTGATAAATGTTCTGGTGATGAGGATCATGCGAGTGTGAAGATGATGGAGGAAGAGGCAACGCTGACTTCAGCTTCGGCATGTATATGCTGGGAGCATCTAAGCGAATCTGAAAAAAGAAAGTCTGATAAAGAGAAATACGAATACTTTACAAATGTATGGCACTACAATATAAAAAAAACACAGCTATTTATAATATTCTATTTTTACTCAAACTTTCAAGTAGATATATGACACTACAAAATTACAAGGAGAGGAACAGTTGAAGGCATGTGCGGGATTAGAACCCATGCCATCCACCCCTATAGTCGGGGTATACTCTAACGGCTAAGCTGACATGGTATATGACGCATGACTTTAATTTGTCCTTTGGTTCTTAACCATCGTATGGGGATGAGGCGACATCTATATTTTAACTTACGTTGAACAAACAAGAGTAGTTTTTGCAATTAGCTTAAAACTTGTTAACGATGACGCAACCCTATAATTTTAATATTTTTAGGAATCAAAGAGAATTTCGAATCCCGTACGAGTTTCTTTTTTTTTCGAGATAGAGAATTTCGAGGAAAGATTTATATTTTTTATTTTGATGTCGTAATATAAAAGTGGATGAAAATAGATAAAAATATGTGCCTCAACATTTTTTTACATGTCTACGTTTTGCAAAGACCAGCCACCGTGTACCTTAAAGCCCAGAAAAATAAAAATAAAACTTACAGATCCAGCGACTGATTTAAGGCGGAAGGTAGTGAGACAACTGGCGCTGATGTCACCTGCTCGGGATTCTATGGCTATATTCTGCCCTGCGTATACTTGTAGTGACCGGGTGGGTGACTCCAACCTGTCCAAAAATGAACATAAATCATCAGTTACGAACATTATTCTTTTAAATAGCAAATCTTATTCTCACAATGAACTTTAAAAAATAATAAGTGTGCCTGTTTTAACAAGAAAATCTCTTACAAGTTTCTCATAATCACTTATTGGCGTTGGCGAGGTAATGTAATTTTTTTGTTACGATACTTTTATTATTATAGATCACTCAAATAAGAAGTACTCCTTACAAATATCGTCTAGTTTCTAAAGAGATTTTTTTAGAAATGTTTGGAAAATTTTACACAAAGTATTTAATAATAGTGTTTCTTTTTAATAAAAAATAAAACACACAATATTACTTATAAGTTGTTATTTTGAGTAAGTTATTTTCTAATCACTGCCTTGCGACATGCCGAAACACTTTTCGCCATACGACTGGTTCTATAAGACTTAGGGCCTGTTTCAGAATATTCGAGTAAGATCTGGTTTTACTACCCAGAACATATTTAAAAATTAAAACACTATGCGTTTCACAGTCATCGATTTAGCCTATCCATCGGTTAAAGCTTGAAACGCGCTGCATCTGCCGCAACTGTCATTTTTATCATTCAGTTATTTTATGTGTTGCATGGCAACCCGAAACTTTATTAGGACATTCTGAAACGGGCCCTTAGTTTACAATCATAGATAATTTAGGTTACATATTTAAATTAATCATCTAGATCTCGTATACTACAAAAGTGTTAGTCGGTGAACCGTTCGTTTGAAAAAACAGTGATTCGACATAGCGAATGGCTCCCTTTTCTAATAAAGCAGTGTCTTACATCAGCTGTTTCGATGGTGGCGCCTTCACTAGAGGTGTTTGCGCAGATGACTGCAAGGTGACTCCAGCAGGACTAGCTATCGTCAACGTTTCAGCTCCCACTGTAACGGCCCCGTCAGTCGTGCCCAGGAGGAGAACCCCTCGTGAGTCCCGGATTTCTAACCGGGCAGCATTTACTTCTAAGCGGTCGTGACCTAAATAAAGTAAGATTTTTCATTTGAAAATCGGTTTGACATTACAAAAAGTGGTTGTTATGGTGAAAAACAGAACAAAAAATTTGTTCACTGATAATAGATATTCTAGTCCTAAAAAGTTTGCGTTTCAAAATCAACGAAAACTGTTGTAATAGGGCTTTGTCATCACCTACGTATCGTCAGTTTTGTTCTCAAGTAGCAGGGTATGAGTCTTTTGCTTTCAACTAGCACAGTGACTCTCGACTGCAACTATGAATATATTTTTAGGAAAATCCAATGTATGTCTGACCCAGAGTTCAACCAACTTTCTTTTACTTTCACTCCATCAATTTCTCCGAAATTTAAAAGGGTAGGTTTCAAGCAATTGAAATTTAGATCTGAGGGGGACATTACGGGACATTATAAGATCAGTGCTGTATCACGCCAAATTTGAAGCAGATTTTGGCTAGCGTTTGCTATAATGCTAAGTATGATATAGTAAAATATTTTGATCAGCCTGAACCTAGAATCCTGTCGGCGCCAGGCGCCTACTTATTAAATGGCCAGAAACAACATGCCAAGATCTGCTTGAACCGTGGATGGTCGATGTCATCCAAGTTACCCATCTCGTCATATACCAACCTATTTGTTTTATTATAAAAACTAACGTGGTTTTCACTCATTTTAGTAAATAATACGGGATAACTCACGTGAATCAGTCAGATAGCTCCGACTATAGTTTCAACCACATTCGGTGGTCTTTTTCAAGGAGAGCTCGGGACGCCCGCGTTGACGTCTCTCTCTCAGACCACCGAATGTGGTTGAAACTATAGTCGGAGCTATCTGACTGATTCACGTGAGTTATCCCATATTATTTACTAAAACCTATTTGTTAAAAAAAATACCAAAAAAAAACCGACTTCTTTCATACATTTCAGATCTCACTCTTTAAATGGTCTACAAGACACGCACCAGCTTTCGAGTATAAAAAAAAGCACCAATCAAACTTCAATCGCTACACCCTGTAAATATTATGGGGTAACACACAAAAGCGCTTTTTGAAGCGCTCGTAGCCAAGTTTGCTTAGCCATTCTGAATCGATCAGCAAAGTTAAGCAACGTCCGCCGCGGTCATGACTTGGATGGGTGACCGCTGGTTGGGCATTACTACTGAGCGCTTCCGTGCTTCGGAGGGCACGTTAAGCCGTCGGTCCCGGTTGTTGTCTTAGGATAGCAGTCGTTACAGCATGGTGGTAGGGCACTTTGCAAATGCCCGCCTGGCTAGCTACCACCCTCAAGTTGAAAATCTGTCGCCAAGCACCTAACGGTGTGTTCCGGCAGCTGTCCTTGAGAGCCAGTTACTCTAGGTTAGTCTGAACAACATCCTCGACCACATCATCACTTACCATCAGGTGAGATAGTGGTCAAAGGCTAATCTATCAGGCATAAAAAAAAAAAAAAAAAAAAAAAAATACAGTCGAATTGAGAACCTCCTTCTTTTTTTAAGCCGGTTAAAAATGAGATATTTTATCAGTCAAGTATTTTTGTATTGTTTTTTGATAGGGATTTGTTTAATTCATAACCTAAAAGAAGAGGATACACTACAATACATTGAGGCTAGACTGAACTAACCAATTATAACCACACCCGGGTTAACTCTGCGCGGAAAATGTTAAAACGCTAAAACGCAGGAAAATTAAACAATGTGTTATCTAAAATCCACATCTCTTTGGCTACTTTCATTTATTTTTTTTATGGCAGATTGGCTGGCCTTTGACCACTATCTCACCTGATGGTAAGTGATGATGTGGTCGAAGATGTTGTTCAGGCTAGCCTAGAATGACTGGCTCTCAAGGATAGCTGCCGGAACACACCGTTAGGTGCTTGGCGACAGATTTTCAACTTGAGGGTGTTTGCTAGCCAGGCGGGCATTTGCAAAATGCCCTACTACCATGCTACGACAACAACCGGGACCGACGGCTTAACGTGCCCTCCGAAGCACGGAAGCGCTCAGTAGTATGTCACCACCGGTCACCCATCCAAGTCATGACCGAGGCGGACGTTGCTTAACTTTGCTGATCGATTCAGAACAGCCAAGCTAACTTCGCTACGAGCGCTTCAAAACCGGTTACCGGTTAACCGGCTTTTAAGAACTAACGCTTAGTCCAAAATATATCTACGTATAGTTTTACACAGAGGTTAAGAAATGACTTACCTAAGAATAACCTACTCTGCAGCAGTCCATGTTCGTCTCTAGTAGACACTGAAAAATTTCTACTAGACTCTATCGAGATGGGCTGCCCTCGACGTGACTTGATGCTCGACGCAAATAGTGAGTCCAAGATGAGAGCTTGGCCAAGAAGCTGCAAGCCTCCTGGTACTATCCGTAGTTGACCCATGCCTTCCTTAAAGTAGAAAATAAACGTATTTTAGTTCCCACATCTAATATTATCGACTATCTAAACATATGTGACTGTGGTGGATCGGTTTAATCTTTTGTATAAAAATAATTTACACTATTTAGTGGCTCATCTTAAGAACATAATCTTAACTAAATTGTGAAATTTGGACATTTCTACACTTATATTGTAGAGAAGAAAGATTTGTATTTTTGTATGTAACGAATAAACTTAAAAACTAAGGAAACGATTTGAAAATATCTTTCACCATTATTAGAATGTTATATTATCCCTGATGACCATAGGCTATAAGCATGTTTTCAAAAATAAATGTATTTAGAATATTTTGTTAAATACCCGAGGTGGGCCGCTAGTCTACACTAACATTTAAAGAGGAGAGATTTATATTTTTATATTTTTGTATGCAACGAATAAACTTAAAAACTACTGGACAGAAATTTGGTGTGGAAATAGTTTGAGACCCGGGGAAGCACATATAATAGTATTTTTCTAACTGCGCCAAAAGAGGTTAGTGGTTTTGCGCGATACGTCGGATGTCATAGCCCGGGCGGAGCCGTGGTCGAAAAGCAAGTAGATATATTATATTATTGTATTGTTCATTGTTGTAAGATAGCATTGCTGCACAATGAATATTTCAGGTACTTTTATTTAACAATAAGTTTATCCAAAAACTACTGCACCAATTTTGGTAACTTTTTGTTCTTCTGCACACCAAATTCAAGTTAAAAATATAATCTATAATTAGAAAATAAAATAAATGACAATCACATAAACAAAAAATATGCTTAAAACTTATCAACTTACTGAATTGAAATCCAAGACTTTCAATACCCAAAGCGTCAGCGCCAGGTTAATGATCATCATAAACATGAGCGACATGACGAGTACATAAAGGCATTTTTTGCGCCAGCCGTAGATGCCCACTTTGAACTGACTGTTGTAACTGTTCCGGATGGCGTCTTTTGTGTCGCGAGCATTGTTCTGCAGGATTGGTTCCGGGGTAATCTTGTCAGCGTAAGGTATCCTGCGGGGAAGCAAAAATTGAGTTCTTACATTAATAGAACTTAGCTGCATAGTGAGATTATGCAATCGATAAATCACTGCGGGGTGGAAAGTCTGAAAATAGTTGATTGTGCCAACCAAATATGAATAGTTGTTATGTTTTAGCAAACTAATTTTAAACTATTGAACGTTCGCCACTTATCTTGATTGCTATTAAAAGTATCCTTAGAGAGAGTAAAATGTCATGATGAATCAACTAGTCTTCTAAAAGTTAACTTCATATTTGATTTTATAAAGTACGCATTAGGCACCAAAAATATATTTACTAACTAGCTTTTCGGGCGCGGCTCCGCCCGCGCGTATGTCGGTTATCGCGCAAAAACATTAACCTCTTTTTGCGCAGTCGGGTAAAAACTATCCTATGTTTTTTCCCGGGTCTCAAACTATCTCCATACCAAATTTCATTCAAATCGGTCCAGTAGTTTTGGCGTGAAAGCGTAACAGACAGACAGACAGACAGACAGAGTTACTTTCGTATTTATAATATTACTAGCTTTCCGGGCGCGGCTCCGCCCGCGCGTATGTCGGTTATCGCGCGAAATCATTAACCTCTTTTTGCGCAGTCGGATAAAAACTATCCTATGTTTTTTCCCGGGTGTCAAACTATCTCCATACCAAATTTCATTCAAATCGGTCCAGTAGTTTTGGCGTGAAAGCGTAACAGACAGACAGACAGACAGACAGACAGACAGACAGACAGAGTTACTTTCGCATTTATAATATTAGTACTGATAGTACTGATGGATTAAAACTCTGGATATATAAATATCTGAATAAAATATTTCTGTTACATATATAATAAGCGCACTTAAATCTTAAGCTGTTACAGGTATTATCCTATATAAATTAACTAGCTTTCCGGGCGCGGCTCCGCCCGCGCGTATGTCGGTTATCGCGTGAAACCATTAACCTCTTTTTGCGCAGTCGGATAAAAACTATCCTATGTTTTTTCCCGGGTCTCAAACTATCTCCATACCAAATTTCATTCAAATCGGTCCAGTAGTTTTGGCGTGAAAGCGTAACAGACAGACAGACAGACAGACAGACAGACAGAGTTACTTTCGCATTTATAATATTAGTACTGAAGTACTGATTTGTCCTGCTAGGGTGCCGCAAATGAGATACTCATTATTACATTGTCAGTAAGTATACGTATTATCTATACTCCAGGTTAGCCTGAACAACATCCTCGACCACATCATCACTTACCATCAGGTGAGATAGTGGTCAAAGGATAACCTATCAGGCATAAAAAAAAAGCGTCAATTTCTTGTCCTACACAACTATATTTTTAACTTTTCTATTACATCTTATCCTATAAAAAATAAAAATGCCTATCTACAAAAAAAATCACTACAGGTACATATTATAAATATATGATACCTAACTAAATAGAAATAATCAACAATTTTTATTGCTGATAAATACTGAGCCTAAACTGAACATCCTACTTAAAATGGAACAATTTTTTTGACATTGCATCCTCTTAAAAGATTTTTGAGTTATATATCGCCCAAGAGTTTTGCTTGATTAAGGAGTATTAAACATGATTTTAATGTTATAAAATAAAAATAATAGCTTAAATTAATTCAAATTTTATACTATACATTTATGGTATGGAGGTTTAAATATGTGATTTACTTATGCCTCAAATTTAGGTATTTATTTTTAATTCAGAAGGGAATTTGTGAGAATAAAACAAATAATAATAAATAACAAAATTAAAAGCAGCACCGTATGTGCTTGGCTAAAGATTTTCTACTTGAGGGTAGTAGCTAGCCAGGCGGACATTCGCAAAATGGCCTACCACTATGCAAAATGTATTTAGCACGTTTTTGATGTATTTATCTTTATAACTTTGAATTTTAAGTACTACTTCATTCTTGAAAATGTGACAAAACGTTTATCAATTTTAGAAGTATTACAGTTCCTCCAAGCGGTTAATTTAGCCGACACTGCCACTTTTCCCACAAAGACAGCTTTATATTCGACTGAGTTCGCCAAATAGCGTTGAATAAGCTTTTGAGTGAGTAAAATTTGTCGCAACGGGCGCCTACAAACGCAAGCGTTGTTCAAAACACATTTCACTTGCATAAATCATAACTTTATTTTCCTATAGCACCTACCGAGAATAGCACAAAACGCGTAATTCTCCTTTCGTTTCTTTATTACTTTTTAAATCGGTACGAGTTGGGGTTTCTAATTATGTGATTTTTGTAATGCTACTGTTAATGTTTATGACAATCATTTTATTGTTTTTTTTTAATAAATGATATTTTGTATTAAAAGGTAAGTATTGTTCACGGCTTAGTAATGAGACTATTTCTTTGGATGCCGTAAAAGCCTACGGATAACTATGTATTCGTTGCGTAAAGCCGATTGATATAAATGAATATGCTAAATGACAACCAACATGCCTCGTCAAACTTAATCGTGGTATTAAAGCGTTCCTGCTCCTTAGACACGATCAGATTAATAACCATATCTTGGGCTCATATTAGCCGATAGCAGTTTTACGTACAAAGAGAATTAAGGACTTAATCATGCAGCTGACTGGTTATGGAACTGAAACTTGTTACCATGTTCTTCAAATCTGCCTGATAATAATGCTATGTTATTGCAGTATTAATAAGGCTGATTTTATTATCAAAAAAAATCTGACGCCTTACGGTGTAGAAATGGTGTTGAATTTGTATTCTGATTTGAATAAAACATTGTTCTTTGACTTAGTATAAAGTTTATACTTTACTATATACAGCAGCTGTAAATGAGTGATTCTTCGCCTTCTTCGTATGATTCCTCTGGATAAATAATTTTATCGTATTTGTCTAATAAATACATATTCACAGGAAACATAAGTATAACAGGCAGTCAACGTACAGAAGTGCAAAGAACTTGATTTTTTTAATTTAACTTAAAATCATAAACCCAACTGAACCAAGGGCAGAGTAATCAGATCAGCCTACGTTACTCCGGATCAATGCAAACCAGCCGTGGCGTACTTACTTTTTTTTAAATAGCTGTTAGGTTTGCCTGTGACCATAATCAGACCTTATAGTAAATGATGGTGTGGTCGAAGGTGTTAGCATATATAATCTAGAATTACTAGCTCTTAAGAATTGCTGTCGCTTGTCAATAAAGTGTTGTGTTGTGACGACAGATTTTCTACTCGTGGGTGGTAGCTAGTCAAGAGGGCATTTGATAAATACCCTTCCGCCAAGCGGTCAATCCTAAGCTCGCGACGGGATTGAAACTATGGACCTGCTGCGGGGCTGTCTGTAGCCATTGCCTCTGCTTCCAAACTTCGCCACCCTGTTGTTTTAGAACACGACTATCCATAACCCGCGTGGGTTGCAGATGTTCAGAACTGCGTTATTTGCGCTTGTTTATTTTATTTTCCACACACCACACATTTTAATTTTACTTTTTTTTACTGTTATTATAGATAATTTAAATTTTAACTGAGTGTAGCCAAGAATGTTTACTTACTCATAAGGTTTAAATTAAAACAATCGAATATATACAAGCTTTACATTAACGCTATTAATCTGACAACTGTCGGGACTGGCAGGGGTGTAAACGATAATTAAAAAAAAAAACATTTTCATATTATTGCACAATGTACACCCGTGCACAATGTGACTCTAAACCCTGATAAAAATTGCCCACAAAACTATTGACATCATAGACAAGTATAGGTTTGTCTCACGTTGATAATAAGTACTTAATATGTCATATTTAATGTGTTTGTTTTGTATAAAATGTATGCCAACCCGGGTTTCTTTTAAGTTCAGAATACATTACCTTATATCCCTATATTTAATTTTTGTTTCAATAGATACCATTGTTAATAATAAGTATATTACCTGTGGCTACACTTAAACGTTATAAAGTAAAGCCCTCGGACATCGAAAAATAACGCTCCGAAGAAACACCCAGATACGTAGACTACATATCAAGTTAAACCTTCTACGAATTGGGCTTTAAAATTCCATTTAGCTGTTATCGTGGACAGGATACCAAAGCTGTAATTCGCTCCGAGGCTCCGTGCGTATATGTGCCGTATAACCAATCTGTACTTTGGCAACGTATAAAATGAGTCCATTTTTATATTTACGAATTCACTTTATAGTTCTGTTAATACCAGCGTTTTATAGTTTTACAAATTACCGATATATACCTTTGCCTAGTTCAATGCATGACGCGAGTTCAATTTGGCAATCGTTAACTTTTTTATAGTCCAGATTTACTTCCATTAAATTTTTTAGAGTTCCGTAACCAAGTGGAAAAGGAAGCTCTATTAACATCATTCTGCTGTTTGTCAGTCCGTATGTCATGATCCTAAACGGAATCAGTACTAATACCATAAATGCGAAAGTAACTCTGTCTGTTACGCTTTCACGCCAAAACTACTGGACCGATTTGAATGAAATTTGGTATAGAAATAGTTTGAGACCCGGGAAAAAACATATAATAGTTTTTATCCAACTGCGCGAAAAGAGGTTAATGTTTTTGCGTGATAACCGACATACGCGCGGGCGTAGCCCGGAAAGCTAGTTAGTTATAAATCTGAAATTAAAATTGGTTTTGTACAGAATATTGGCCCTAAAGTGAATATTGAATTAGAAAATTTTATTGAGTTATTTTTCAGTCGGGGATACAATATGTTAATAAAGTGGCAGAGAGTTGTTCGTACTGTAGTAGGTATATCGGATACCATTGTCAAGAGTTCGTGAAATAGACTACAAATTAATTTTCATTATTTTAGTATAATTAAAATATATGTCAGTTTATTACAATATTATAATATATGTTATATGATGCAAAGACAAATACTTATCAGTTATTGACTTTACAGTACAGTTAACATAATAACAGTCATGGAAAGTTGTGATAGCTCGAATTTTGCGAACGTATTGCCTTTATCAACTAAAAAGCTCAACCAGTCGTCAAGCAACTACGGTATGTTGCGGCCCATGTACTTGAGAGAAAGTCTTTGAGGCCTTGTATATTAGCTTCTTTGACCACAGCATGACTCATTAGCACACCTTATCAACGATAAAACAATGTATACTTATATTTTAGAATAATAATATGGAAAAACTGAGTTTATCTTCAAGTGTAGTAATTTTTGTATTGGTTGTATATTTTATTTCAGGGTAGTTTTTAACGCATAACCGTGTATATATATCAGACTGAGATTAAAGATTGGATAGACGGGGAACTTTACAGTGACTTTCAAATGATATTTATTTACACTTAAATCGAATAGGAGCAGTTACAACATTCTCGTTGAAGAATCTCTTAACCCAGCTTTATCTCCACTTACGGTATGTACACTCGTATTTATGGTACCTATAACAATACGTGATAATTAATAAAAAATAAACTCAAAATGTTTGTTAGGACTAGCAGAAGTCAACCCTAAGAGGTTGTTAGTCATTTAGCAATAACCCTATATACAGGATTATTGGAAAAATCCTAACAACCTCTTAGGGTTGACTTCTGCTAGTCCTAACAAACATTCTGATTTTTTTTTTGTTTTGAAAATAAAAACTATTTTTTATTTATTTTTTTATATGTTTTTGACGGAATAAGCACGAGGACCACCTGGTGTTAAAAGTCTCTTGTGCCTGTTATGTATTATTTCATTTTTTTTATTAGGTACTTTGCTCGATGTAAATAGTCAAAACTTTATTCAAAGGGAGCACGGCACGGTCCAATGTTGCCGGTGGGCGCCTTTAACGCGGAATAGGCTTTATAAAATTAAAAAAGAAAAAAAAAGAAAACAAAATAAAATTAATCTCAAAACGTTTGTTAGGACTAGCAGAAGTCAACCCGAAGAGGTTGTTAGCATTTTACCAATAAACCTGTATTTCGGATAGAAGAATGATTTAGAGAAGAATCTCTAAATAATTGTGTATACTGTGAGTAGATATACAAGTATACTCAATAATTTGAAGAATCCACCATATTATGGCATAATATCTTACTTGATTGGTATATATAATGTATACTAACCAAAGCAATTATTGCTTTTAGTAACAAGAACACACTTTGTTTATTTGACTGTTGTTGTGTAAAATTTTTATGGATTTGCTATGTTACGAAAATGCAATAGTACATGTTTTCTATTTAAAAACGTCATAACAACGGAATTCTCTAGGCACTAGAATTCAAGTTATATCTTTGAGAGACGTGTACAAAATCGTCGTATCCGGTATTCGTAAAACTGGCCACCGTCAGCGGGCTAGGGTCATAAATTTCCAAGGATTCGAGCACGACAGGGCATTGCACACTGAAAAATTCTACTAGCCGACCTCGCCGCGGGATGTTAGGGATATGTTACGTTGGCGTCTCTAAAAACTCAAACGCTAGCGAAAAACATTTGTGTTTATGAGACACCGAAGTTTTTGCGCCCTTGACCCTAACGTCTCTATCGTGAGACCGTATAACTGTTATCATGGTGATAAAAAAAACTTGTGACCTCTAAAGAGAGAATGAATAGGACAAATTTTGGTCGGATTTGTGCATCGAGGAGTTATTCTTTACCAATACACAACATATTTATGTTAAAAAATTAGCAAATAATTCGTAATATACATTATGTTTGGGATCATTTGTGTGAACTCAACTTACACTTGGTCAGATTTTAATATTTGTTTCTTTTACTATATTGTTTGTGTAATAGTCAAATTCCTTTTAATACCTGTAAGTTTTACCGCTTAACGACAGGAAACTAACTAAAAACGTTGATAAATAATACGTTTTTTCTACGTGAACTTATAATTGTTTTATTTAAACAAATAATTTGTTCAATTTACGTCAAGAATTCAAATATTGAGTGAAAATTATGGTTCAAAACATTCACTTAATACAACCCTAAAAGTAAGAACGAACAATGGAGGGCGTAGGCAATTGAGCTATTTCTCTCGAACAAAACCTAATGCTCCAATCAGACGCAAATTTCATTCTACGGTTATTATGTATATTATTATTACTTATTATAGATACTTCCATAACTTTTTCAAGATAAAAGTGAAACTGTATAGACTTAGTTTTTCTCCAATAATTAGAGTTTCTATGTTAGCCATACCAATTACCATGTATTATTGGAGTTTAATTTTGCTCCGTACAAATATCTGAAGCATTACTAATCATAACACAGATTTGTATTTATTTTATTGATTTTAGTTTTCTCTTTTTCTATTTGTCAGTATGTTTATCAGAAATAAATAAATTAATTCATTCAAGATCACGCTTTCTAATTATTAAACACTTATAAAACCAAGTGAGAAAGAAAAAATAATGTAGAAAGGTAAATCAAATAGGTATGGGAACCGGAGCGGGCTGTTCGTGCACTTTATCTCCCAGTCCAGTCTGCCAACACGTTTGGGGGGTTTACGTGGCATTAGAAACCAATTACACGAATAATACCCACCGCAGTCCACAGCTTTTGTACCTACTCTTTTACTGGATAAATCGATAAACGTTAAGGAAACTTGTTAAAAAATGTTGATAGATATCTTTGATTTTTTTTCATAAGACTAAACTATTTGATGGTGACAAATACGCCATATAGGCACTTAATATTTCTCCATCATTATACAGTTCCATTCAACATTTAGGTTGCCATCATTAACAGATGTAGCTTTTTAGCACGTTCAACAGTTAATTCCAAAATACAGAGCAAACGTATAGTTGTACGCGGCTCAGTAATGATGATTGAACACATTGTTCCGGTTACGATTAGTTAGCGTTGTGATATGATGGTCCTTTATATTATTGCATTAAATACATAATGGAGATAAAAGGTAGGGAGGGATCTCATAAATTCTCTGAACGGAAGCGTAAACGATGTACGCAGAGTCGCGAGTCGGCACGTAGCAGCGCTTCGTAGAACGGCGTCACAGCACTCCGAAAAAGACAGTGGTACAGCTCCAAAATGAATTTGAGTAACACTAGTAACAAAAATAACGAGGCCTTTTATATAGAGCCAGACTGTACTTGGTATAATGTTGCGTTGTGCCTCCAATTAACTGGTGTAGACAACAATAACAATTCCAAATCAGGCATACTGAACAATCTCTCCCATTTTCTTCAACTTCCAGCTCTGTCTGCATTCAATATTCTGTGGCCACGTAGCTTCGTAGCCCGTCGTAGACCGTAGATTCGTAGCCAGTAGCCGACTCGTAGCACCGAGCGCACCGCAAATGAGCCATATTAATCATCTCCCTCATGCCAGCTTGACTTCTGAGCTTCCTCTGTTTCCAGATTCTTTTAGTAGATAGTTGCGCTTTCCAATAACAATTTATTGGAATGCCTTGCTTTTGTTGTTGTGTAAATAAATTTCGGTGCAATTTTATGCTTTAAAGTGTAAAATTAGTTTTGTATGATAGTATATATTAATATTAATGATGTGAACGCCATACTATGCACCATTACATAAATTTCAAAACCACAATCATTAACTTAGTGCTATTTCTGTAACCGAACTGTCGCGAAACGTTCTCATAATTTCCTAGCGCCAGTGCTCATGAATCTCATAGCCAGTTATATCTGCTGTATCGTTGTCTGCTTTACATGACAAATATACTACTGTTATAGTGTTGTGTATATGTTTATAACTTTAATTCGAATTCCGAAAAGGAGGAAGTTCTCAATGCAACGTGATTTTTTAGAGATTGTTACGTATAATTTTCGTAAGTCGTGAACCGATTCGGGAAAAATATATTTTTATAATTGTGATCCCATCAAAAATGTTTTTGGAAATTCAACGTTTAAAGTGTAAACATTAATAATGTATAAGTGACATTATAATTTTTTACACTTTAAACGCTAGGCGCTACTTTGCGGAAATTCATGTTTTATAATAATAAATGTCTGAAAAAAGAAAGAAAATATTAAGTTAATATTTTAGAAAAACATACAAATGTCTTGCCCGGCATCAATATTAATTTTATGCATAGTTTTAATACAGTTGTTCTATGTTTATTGTCTTTTTTATTATAACCCTCAATTATTCCATTTTACCAAAAATTGTAAGAATATGTTTATTAAATTAACATTTTTGGAAAAAACACTTAGGAAATTAAAAAAAATATCTAGAAACAATTCCGCCTAATTTTTCTGTTAAGCCAACGTGACATCACAAATGTCATTTTTCTCTTTTTAATCTTTCTCGATCGTGCGCTCGACTAGTCAAGACCTCCTAAAGATGCTTCGTGTAGAAGCGAAACGCATAAAAATTCTTCCGGCTGCGTGGTGTTTGTGATGTCACGTCGACTTAACGTAAAGTAGATATTTACGTGAATTATAAAACGTCTTGTTTCATGTACCCAAGTGATATTACATTAAGGCACAAGTGCGGAAAGGTTTTTTCGAGTCATAATATAGTTTTATTCGAGGCTACGAAATTGTAACCCTGGGCCTTAGGTGAGGTATTACAAAAGATAAAACACACTATTATTAAGTTTGCTTCCCATAAACTCGGAGTCCTGAACAGAGCGAGGCGTTTCTTCACACCTGATCAGCGCTGCCTTCTTTTTATGACCCAAGTGCGCTCATTTGTTGAATATTGTCGCTACTTCAGGGATGGATCCACCAAAGACCTCAGGGATATTCTCAACAGGCTGCAATATCATGCTGTCTATATGATTGATTGGAAACATGGAAGTCACTCAACAACAACCACAAATGCGTAGAACTTTAAGTTCTCTTAGCGTTTTCTACGCTTTTTCCGGTGAAGTTGCATTATGTTGTTCTAAAGAGTTCTTTAATCATATTGCTTCCTCATAATTGCGAACCCATACAACTCGATTCGGCCTGACATGGTATTCATATACTGTTCAGAATTTCTTACTATCTCTATATCCTCTATCTTGTAATTAAATTTTGGAACGCTGTGCTGGTGTAAGTTTTTTGTAGCTATGACCCAAGGTCTATCTATCGGGGCGTAAAAAAATATCTCTCTGGTCATTACAGCGATGGCGATTAGCGTAGCTTGTGGCAGCATTAATTGGCACCGCTTTATGATTCTATCTTTACTTTGCGTAAGGCGAGGTGAAACCACTTAGATGAACTATGAAAAAAAAAAGTATGCATAGTCCTTTCAAGTCAGTGTTAAATTTAGAACGCAACGGATATCATAATTTTATTTGTTAATGAAAGGTGGTATAGTTTAGCAGTGTGTGCTAATTGAACGTTTCACCAAGTCTGGTATGCGGCACGCAGCGGCCCGCGGCGTTCCGCGGCAACGCGGGATACGCGCAGGCCGCACATTCGTTAGCAATATTCCGCTAACGAACCAAACTAATGGCTATTAAGTTGAATAACGTAGCACTTTGCGCCACGAATACCGTACACACCGCGCACTGGATGATGCGAGACGAGCACTAATGCGGCCTTATAAATACGCATAAAAATTTGTCAAACGTCATCATGATTACACATAACTTTATAATAATGCATAAGATAGTAGAAAAAAATTAAATGGAAAATAATGTTGATGTGATTATAACAGATTTTTTAGCGCTAGTAGCATAGCTTGCTTAGTTACTGATCGATCAACTATGTGAAGTAACGTCCGCTATGGTCATGATTGGATGATTGGAAGGGTAACCGCTAGTGGACTACTGCGCTCTTCAGTGCTTCAGATGGCACGTTAAGCCGTCGGTCCGGGTTGTTTACTTACGATTGCAGTCATTTCAGCATAGTGGTAGATTATTTTGAGACTGCCCGCCTGGCTAGCTACTACCAGTACAGGAGAAAATCCTTACCTAACGGAGATTTCCAGCAGCTGTCCTTGAGAGCCTTTAGTATAGCCTGAACAAAGTCAAAGGCCAGACTATTAGCAATAAAAAAAAATATTTCCATATTAAAAGTTTTTGCACTTTAGTTGCAACTGTGACCATATTATAGCAAAACTTTCAAGTTTCTAAGTCAGTTATTTTTCAAATATGAACTCATTAAATGCAAATTTTATCGTCCTGCAGTCCGCTCTATTATTCACGATGTAAGTAACATAACGTATCTAGAACTGCATCTAAAGTATATTAATACTTAGTTCTTGTAAATAAAATGGTTAAAAACTCAGAAGTTCATCTTTGTAGGCAGGAAGTTTTCAAAAAGAGAGGTTTCAAATAAGAAAATCAGAAGCACTTCGAGTGTCGCCCAAAGTAAGCTGCATAAGCCCAGACGATGGGAGAGCTATAAATTAAGTTTTCAATTTGCCAATGACGTATCGCTAAGACTGGCGGAGAGCGAGCACGCTCAGTGACTAATATTTTGAATTTACTAGAACTTTGCTGCTACAAAATAGTCGGTAAAGTTATGTTTCAAACTAGAACATAAATCGTCTCATTCTAAATACTAAAGCTCAAACAGTGAGGATGCCAGTTTTTTAAACGAGACAAATTTATTACTGTATCAAATGAATTGTCCCTTTTTCTTTCTTTTACAAATCAGATATCGTGTGAAAACTGCAAAGAGTAATATGAATATTAAAGTAATTTCATTATATTATTTTATGTGCACAATGAGTCATTATAATAGTCATAAAAGTTTAAAACCACAGTTAAATTTCTAAACAGATATAAAGACGGTGTAATCATAAAATATTTTTTATTCCAACATATTTTTGATATTTTATAATTATAAAAAAGGTTTCATAAGGACACCGTCGCTAATATATTTGAATTAATCTTCTAAACTGTACTCGTAAAATTACTTTAACTTTTCAAATCAGGTACTAAAGTAAAATATATAGATCAATGTTTACAAAGAGAACAACATTTCCATACATACAAAAGATGTTTAGGCTATAGGGTCGACCGGTTAGCGGTTGCATGCAGGAAAATGCAACGTAGAGCTCCATTATGTGGCCCATAAATCAAGTGCATTGAAATCTCCTTCCTCCTGCGTGTCGGTAGCCATCGCCGAGCGACGGATATTTGAACCAATGTACCTACCACCGAACCTGCCCTGCATACATGTATTTGTACCAACAACTCGACAAAATCCGGAGAGACGAAACTCAAATGTTGATTTGTAGCGAATGCGAGCAAAGGGCTGATTTGTTTTCTCTTGTATCATGGCTGGGGAAAGATGACGCATGATTACGCTAATTTGGGACACAAAACGATTACCAATTATTATGGAATGGGTGTAGATCGGTTAGATACGAGTAGGTACATGTTTTTTTTTTTTTGAGTATTGGATCAAAGAAACTTCTTTTTCAGTTCACAATTTATCGATTAAATTGTTTATACTGAGCAATGAGAGATTTATCAGTTAAGTTCTTAAATCACCCTTATTTTCTCCGAACTCATGTTTGAGTGGCAATTTTTGGTATGAACAAATTCATACAGATCGCGTTCTTCTGTATTCAGTCTAATCGCATTGGCAGTTCATGACATAAAGGGTCACATAATTAAAGACAACAACTAGGGCCATTATTGTGTAAACAATGGTATTGTAGATGAACTTGATTTTCTCATTTTCTTTTGAAAATGATGCCGTATGGGGTTTGAATTTCAACAAGCCGAATTATATTGTCGGTTTGATGCTGTAATAACTTACCAAATACTTTTCTCTTACGGGCTCTTGCAGTACGGAATACTGGAGTGAGGGCCAAATCTCACTCAGCCTTTTTGTTTTTTTATGAATGATACGCGCTTTTGTATAATTCAAAGAGTTTGTGAAATATTGTAAAGTTTACTTACAAGAGTATTGAAAGTGGTCGTATGATACTCGTGCTATATATACAAGAGTATTGAAAGTAGTCGTATGATACTCGTGCTATATATACCATTGCAGTCTTGGCTTCCGTAATATCGCTTACGGCTAGGGGATAAAAACCTTGTAATACCTCACCTACGACCCATGGTTACAATTTCGTAGCTTCGAACAAAACAATACACTTTCTGCACTCGTACCTTAATGTACTTATACGACTCCCGTGGATACTGAAACAAGACATTTTCTAATTCACGTCATACTAATTCAGTTATTATGATGCGGAAATTCGTATTCAATAACATAACTAAAAATATAATTGATGAACATTCCACCCAAAATTTCCATACTACGTCACTTTCAATTGTGGAGTACTCATCACTGACGATGCTTAAAAAAAATATTATTACGAACAACGATATTTATTGTAATTTGCCATTTAATGATATATATTTTTTTAACATGCAGTTATTATGGTCAAGGCCTAAGAATCGTCTTTCTTACAGTATTAAAGTGAGATTTGAGTTCTCGTGAATAAATAGTAAGGTGTGAACCAGTAATTTCACATTCATGTTCACACAATAGGCGGCAACTGGCGGTGTTCGCAGGCCTTCCATTCACTCATGCTACTCAATGGCTTTTGCATGTTGCATTCTTGTACTTGAAACTTGCATCTACAACCCACTCGTACTGGATGGTACAAGGAATTGTAATGCAAGGAATATCGCAAATTGTATCTTTGAAATTTCAGTGATGCTTGTGTTTTACGTCTTTGGTAGTTGAACTATATATTATGTGAGTGAGAGAACAAATTGTGCTTTTTGCTAAAAATCGCTTACAAAGTTCATTTAAACGCATTTATAGAAATATAAAGTGTAAGTAGTCAATATATTGAGCACACATAGTAATATAGAAGAAGAAAATTATTTTACTGGTGATTTGCCTTAGGAGAAATTTATTCTATGGCGGATATATCAAAATTTAAACAGTTTTATCACGCTTTTAGCCATTTTTGCTTTTTAATCATTTTCATTATAATGGTATGCCTGAGTTTAAAACGATATAGATCGTATTATTTTGGAAAGGTATAACATAAAAATACAATATACTAGCTTTCTGGCCGTGGCTCCGCCCGCGCTTCTTTTTCTGTTATCGCGCAAAACCATTTTTGCACAGGTGGATAAAAAGTATCCTGTTCTTTCCCGGTTCTCAAACTATTTCCATACCAAGTTTCATCCAATCAGGTTCAATATTTTTTAAGTTTATTCGTTGCATACAAAAATACAAATCTTTCCTCTTTATATTAATTGTGTAGATGTAGATAAAATTTATAATACAAATGCACAGGATTCAATGAATTACCCCTACAACAGTACATTATCAAAAAATAGGTTTACCCGTAATAAATGTAATCAACTCAATAATTGTTATAATATTATTTAAGATATGGTTAAATATCTTCTCCGAAATTAAGCATATTCCGTGATCAAATGTTATACGTTTCATTCATCTAAACGCACTCAACAAAAAAAAAACATTATTGACCATGCCAAAACTTTTTGCTGCGCTGAGATATCAAGGTGTACGCTGGGATGAACTTCACTCCAGCTTACTCACCAAGAGACCTAAATAACTTTGACTCTGTGAAGCACTATTTTTGAGATTTCGTATTACGTGGTCACTATTTTGTTACTATTTTTTGAGATAATAAGCATCATTGTTGCCCAGTGTTATATATAAGCGGTGAATGATATCATTGTCCCACGTCCGCCGCGGTCATGAGTTGGATGGGTGACCGCTAGTTAGTTACAACTGAGCGTTTCCTTGCTTCGGAGGGCACGTTAAGCCGTCGGTCCCGGTTGTTGTCTTAGGATGGCAGTCGTTATAGCATGGTGGTAGGGCATTTTGCGAATGCGCGCCTGGCTAGCCACCACCCTCAAGATGAAAATCTGTCGCCAAGCACCTAACGGTGTGTTCCGATAGCTGTTCTTGAGAGCCAGTAATTCTAGGTTATCCTGAATAACAACTTCGACCACATCACTTACCATCAGGTGAGATAGTGGTCAAAGGCTAACCTATCAAGCATTAAAAAAAAACGAATGAAAATTTTCGTGTTTGTGACAGTGTGTCAGCCCAATATGTCTGACATAACTTTTGCAGACCAAAAAACCAATGAAAAGAGTGCAATTTCAAACAAAGGATATTTCTTGAAATGAATCCGACGTTAACCGTGTTTGCTATTATCATTTACCACGCATGTGTATATAATATGTAATAGGGAGATGTGTCCGAGCAGCCAGGTAAGGTGGAGTGTGGTAATAGTGAGTGAAACTGTGACCACACTGCGCACCGTTCCGTTAGATGCTAACAAATATGCATTTATTTAGTAAAACCCAACATAACTGGCAGATCCGCGTATCAACCCTTGAACATGCGATTACAAAACGACGCTGGCCCGTGGGACAATAAAGCAGAAGCAAGCAATTATTTTAAAATTATCCATCATAATATTTTACGAACAAAAAAGTTATAATATAGTTAACGCACACTGGGTTACATTGCTTGATACACCAAATTAACCAACTTTAGGCCTTAAAGACGCTTTTAAAATTAAAAAATAACCTAATATTTGTCAATTATTTGTTTTAGCTATCACTTTTTACTATTCATCCCCAACACGCCTGCCAACCTTGGGATTGTAGAACCCCATTGTTTGGGGGAGGCTGTGTTCAATAGTGAATAATCCGGCTGATACAGTTCTATCATTATTGTTTTTTATATTCCAAAAACAAAATAGTATATATGCGTCTACGTTAGACTAGAACATCGACAATTTTACTGTTTATACCAAGCTAATAACCATATAAACCATAGCGCAAAATCTAGTGAAAAGGATTTTCCGTAACGAGCACTTTAAATCCAAATCGTATGCACGGTTAGCAAATACCAAATCCATGTGGGATGAAAATATATATTTTTAATTCATCGCTGAAATATATCACGGAAAGCTAAAATAAAATGTTATTTCAGAATGTGCCTAATAACATAATAGTACACGGGTATACCTATTAACATTTTTGGGTAGTAAATATCTACACCAGAGCTTTTGCAATATTAGATCTACTGATGTGTTCCCAAGTCAATATTATATATTTTATATTAGTTATGATATCTACCTACTCTTAGTAAAGCATTCTGAATGTACACCTAGCTTACTAGACAACATAAGATAGCACTCACTGACTGCGAGATCGAATAGTGAACTAGCCTATTTGATATAGAAATACGAATAACTAGAATTGAAATTAGGTACTTTAACTGAATTTCTAAATATGGATGCCTAAACCCCCTCGGCATCCAACGCGATATCGGAGGAAGCGGGTTCGATTCCCGCCTTGGGTATAAAATTTTGTACTCCAATAATTTGTAAAATTTACTTTAACTGAACCTTACAGAATTACAAAATAACGATAGGAAAAATTATAGTCACGTACGGGACTCAGACCCGCGTCATCTACCCCTATAGCCCGGGCATGCTCTGACTTCTAGTACAACGTAAGTTAAACTATAGGTGTCGCTCCATCCCAATACGATGGTTAAAAGAAGGGGAAGAAAAATCTGAGTACTACTCACGGGATGAGCTGATATGTGAAATAAGAATAGGCAGGTGAGATGATTACTATATACAAACTGTATACTGAGAAATGTTCACTAACATGAGCAAATTACCACATACAGAGCAATACAATAAAAACTACTGTAAATCCTAGCCAAATCAAGTAAGAAAGGAACGTGCTATATTCATATGTCCTACCATCAACATCAGACACATGACATATTATTGTGACTGTAACCTAGTAGACGCATACATAACGAGTAGGTACGTAAATGTGTACCGTCCAGTAGATTTCCCAGCTAGCCAAAGGCCGTGTTCATATTAAAACGTCATAGTTGAAACATAGCAGAGCGTTTTAGGTGCAGTGAAAACGACCAGGATGTCATGTATGAGCGTAATACCTTCCCTGAGAGACATGTCGGCCGGCTCAGCGAAACGTCAAAGCGAAATTGAAAATTAATTTATGCCCCCAAATTATTATGCTCCGGCTTTCAGAGTCTGTAAATCAGTCTTGTGACTGTGATGCACTTGGTAGACGTGATTTGGTAATTGAGTTGATGCAGGATTTGCCAAATACCTACGTGATGAATAGCGACCAAACCGGTGACTGCTGGAGCATGAAACAATGAACCTATTATTTGTAGCTGCTATGCGGATAAAATTTCTATAAAGCAGAATTGTGAGAATATTCCTATGGTTTAAGACTGTTGTCTCAAAAAATACCTACTCCCAAGAATGTGAAGAAAAAAGGAATATTTCATAACGTAATTATGCCGTAAGTAAGCTTCTCTGAATTCGTCAGATAATACTTGCAAATCAAATTTGTAAATCCAGAAGGGTAGCGATATCATTCCACAAGGTTAAATGTTTGCAAAAATATTTTTTTAGTTCAGGCAAACTCGAGTAGTGTAATGGGTGGCTGCCCCGTGCCCAATGATAGTTAAAAATGGTCATTTGTATTTATTTATTCACTATAGTGAAACATATTATACAGAAAAATATTTTTAAGTGCACGTGTTGCTGCAAAAATATTCTAGGGTAGCATAAATTGCACGCAGTGAACATGTGTCTATACCCGACGAAGCCGAACCGCTGAACGCACTCGCGGGAGGACTCCAGAAAGAGTCATAAATACTCCCGACGCCGCTCACTTATAAATTAGGATCATAAAGCAGTTGCCGAAGTTTGTTGGCACACGACGACCGTAAAACAACGCTTACGCCGCGCCCCGGCCCTGAGGGGAGCGTGTCTCGACTCTCTTGCAACACAGATCTTTCAATTTCCTCGGATTATTCAAATTGTGTAAAATGATGCATCGTTTTTTGTGCTATAGCACCATTCAAAAGCTATTATTACATGAAGAGCTCATTTGTTTTTACGGATGTCTATTATTTGATGTGTACATAAAAGATGTTGTTACAATAAAATAAAAATAATACTATTACATATATAACCTGACGGTGCAACAAAATTGTATCAAAAATATAAATACAAATACTAATGTTTGTTCGTGAACAAGTTATATTTCCTTGGTATTTAACAGTGCTTTGAAATTGGAATGTCTCCAAAGATTTGCCCCTCACTAATTGACACAATATTATCTTTGACGAAATCAGCCATACCCGTGGTTCAACTGAATTTTTTCATGAATTATTTTACATATTAACGGTGTTGCAACAGGGTCGGCACGTGTGGCAGTGGCTTGTGAATATGAATCAAAATTTCAACAATGAGTACCAATTTTCATATTAATTACATTTTATTGCATGCCATAGTGCGCTGGTGTCAAAATAAATTTCAACATTGAACGAAGAGCATGAAAATAATTTAAATGAAATTAGGAAGATCATTTGTTTGCTGTTATTACACATATTTGTATTGTTAATGATTTGGGTTAGCTTATATCTCTGTGGACAATTACAGAATACACAACAGTGTCCAGCGCTGCATCTGTTCCTTTTGTCTTTCCTTGACTGGATTATACTTTATTTATAACTATTCTACCACATAACAATATCGGAAATATTGGTATTTATTTTAATAACTACCTGTTTAAACTGTTATTTCCTATAAATAATCTTTTCACTTTTCATGTTCATAATGTTACTGTTTCTGCTCGGTGTAAGCGGACTAAAACGGCTTTTAATGCTTTTGTGCATAAAAACCTGCGTTTTCAACAAAGATAAAGATGTTTTATTTAAAATTGTACAAGAAATAAGTTTTATAATATATGTCATGTTTCATGTACGATGTTATCTTGAATATTTCATAATACTGATAAATCTGTGTATTGTTAAGACAAAGATAATATTTTGCCGAAACTATGACACTAACAATAGAAAATGTTTTCAATATCAGGTTCAATTTTGATTAAAGTTACATTACTTACAATATAATTGTTTCATTTCCTCGGACTTTAAGGGAAAGCTAAGTGTATAACTCGCGCATAAAACTCTTGGCGACTTATTTTATGCACTCGTTACACAACCTACTATGAGCGTCCTTCAGCAATTTCAAATTAAATTAAAGTAACTTTAGCAATTGTTGTGATTAGCGAAAGTAAAAATAATTAATAAGTCAATGTTATATATTACATACGTCATATTATCATTTTAGCTCGCACTCACCTGATTTCAACTGTAAACAATTTCTCTCGCGTTTTAAGCCCAAAACTGCGGCAAATTCATGTAATTATTCTAAATAACTTTTAAAAACTATTTTCATTCATGGCGTGAGTCGCAGCTGCTTAGCCCACTTCATCATTGGAAGATCGCGAAATCGGTTGGAAGTAATCCGCAAAGACGAACTCGTCGCAGACGTTTTACTTACAACACTTGAAGTTAGTTCGAGCAAAGTTACTCGACTTCACCCACTCATGCACCCTATAACGACAACTTGCTCACTTCCAGCTTAGCGTCGCGTTTGGATGGGGTGCAGTTTAACTGTAGTACCTTGGTTATGTTTATTATAGTGCGTAGTATGAGTTGGCTGTCTAGCTTTTACTTATTCATTACTCATCATCATCCGAAACTTATCACACCCAAGTGGGGTCGGTACAATATGTCTTTTCTAAATTATATAATAAAGGCCAACACAACAACATGAAATATAGGTATATTTTCGTTAACAACACATTCTTATTTTTTTTTGTATTGTCATTCTTTGAAATGCTCTCGTTCTAACCGCTACTTTTTGGGTTTTCTGTGCATCATGAACCAATAATGAGCGTTGTTGTGTGCCATATTCAATGACACTGCACATAAAGCGCAACCACAGGGCTTCAAAAAACCTTTGCGAGAACTAGACAGGATCTTTCTGGAGCCATTTACTGTAACAGCAACTCTGGTTCGTATAACATGAACTTATTCATGATGTGTATTTTTTTCCAAAATTCTTCTATCACATGTCACAGAACGCAGAAGTATAAAAGAGTTCTTTTTGGTTGGCGATAACTTGGCTTCACATTTTTCTCCAAAATATACCCAGGCAGCGCTGGACCACGATATCTATTTCACCGTCCTACTACTCAATCAGCTGCTTTATCCATGCATCACATCAACCGGTATGTCCACTGTAGAACAAGGTCTCCCCCATTGAGTGGTTTTAAAACAAGGAACTTGATTAAAAGCTACGAATAAATAATGTATATTCGTAGATTAAAAGACATAACAAAATTGCACACAAAAACCTTTTAAGCTGTGCCCCGACTACGGTACGGTACAAAGCCCCGGTTTACGGTATTGATGTTTACATTTTTCTTTTACTTAATGTTACAATGTGGGACCCCTAAAAGATTTTGCACTCGGCCAGTTTTTTGGTTTTTTTTTCTACGTTATGACTATTATATTTATAGTACATACAAGCCGCAAACTACGTATGATTGTAAAATAACACTACAAATCAAATAAAAAAAAATACTTTAAACTAAAACAACAAATAATTAAGGCTAACCAAAGGTGATGATTGACTTTGGCTATGGAAATCAATATGAATAATGTTTTTTGCAGGTGCCTACATTTATATTTTGTGTTTGTTACGGAACTCACAGATTACTACTCGCTAAATGCCAATTATTTTATAAATTTCTGTTTATGAAGAAAATATAAACTAAGAAACACCGTAGTTTACTTTCTTGTGCACTTCGTACCTACAGCTTACAGCTATGAATTTGCTTTCAGCTATACAATTTAATGAAAGAACTTAGACCATTCGAACGGAACTCAATTTAAGCCAGTTGACTCGATTGTCACTATTTGTACGTGAACGACAAAGACGTTTCGCAAGTTGGACTTGGTTTCTTAAGTATTAAGAAACCTAATCGCTGATAAATCCGACTCAAAATGGATTTATAAAAGAGAAGAAAAAAATATGCGCGACTATTTATTTAAATAACAATATTAGCACATCTTAAATAAAAAAATCGATTAGAATATTTTTCAAACACGCATAAAAAGCTAACCGAAATAAAAGTAGTTCTGACACATGAATGCAGATTAGGGCCTAGTAAATTAAAACTTTTTCACGACTGCCCAAAAGGAGCGCTATGTTTTCATGGTTCATGTATGTATGTACATAATATGTATGTTTGCGAGTTTCTTTATTCCACCATAACTACTAACCGGCCTAACCCATTATAATTGTATGAGCTATCTTTAGATTTCTATTGATAGCGCAAGTGACCCTGAGTACCTAAAAAAATTAAAATAACAAACTTGGGGATTTTAGATGCTATATTGTGATTTTATTTTCCTCCAACATCAAGTGGGGTATAAAAAATGAAGTGCTTTAAAAAACTATTACATTAATATAACTTGTGTTTTTATTTCAAGAGAACCATAAAGCCTTTGAAGACAATAATGGAAATTTTACTTTTTAAATTAATTTATACTTGTTTTATTATTATTGTTCCATAAAATTACAATTGTTTACGAGACCAATTTAGCTACGAATCTATCTCAAAAACTAAACTAGGTAGTACTTTGGAATGTTAGTCTGTAATAATAACACTATGCCTCATAAACTTTGTTTAAAAGATGTACTTACTCTTATTTATAAAACGCTAATTTATAATATAGTTACTAAGCGGTGATAAAAACAAACTAAATATTTTCACGGGTTAATGCAATACGGAATGCTAATTGGGCGAAAACTTAATTGAACGGGGTCTCATTAAATTTTCTAGCAAATATTTGATTTTGTAAGAGTGGTTTGCAGTCTCTGAGGGCTTACGGCTTTGCTAGCAGCGTTTGTAGAGACCAGTCAATCAAGATGCACACTGTATATGGTGCTGCATACAAAGGCAGAGCTCAAACCTTTATAATGATGCATACTTTACGGTTCTATACCAAAAATATTACAAATTTCACACTTGTATAGCCTCGATAGAAAAGGTTTTTAACGAACCTAAAGTATTTGAAGTACCCGTAGCGAAGTCGATTTGTTGGAATTAGTTTCTACTTTAGGATTCAAGTAGAAAATCTGTCGCCAAGCACCTAACGTTGTGCTCCGGCAGCTGTACTTGAGAGCCAGTATTTCTAGGTTAGCTTGACGACATCATTGACCACATTGACCACCAGGTGAGAAAGATGTCAAAGACCAGCTTATCAGGTATAAAAAAATATATTTTGTACAGTTTCAGAAAGCTGGATCCGCTAACTTATATTTACAATTCAATCGGAGATTGACTGGATTTCAAAGTGGATAAAAACTTTTATCTGAAAGATATATCTGAAAGAGACTACCTCTTTGGTAGAGTCGCGACAGGGACGACAGCGGGCGTTATAAACTCCTGAGTTCCAAATCTGCGGTTTGTATTCACAGTGAAATGTGTGATCGCTCAACAGCAGTCAGAATGCTGTGGTCAACATGGACGATGGAGACGGTAACAAGTAAAATCGCAAAGGAAAATTTTATTGATGAGTCAGTGATAGAATAATAAATTTTGGACACTTGTACCGTCACTGTAACTAAATTAATAATTGTAATTAATTAATTATTTATTGCAGAACTATAGAACTCCAGCTCGCTGTGTGAGTGCTAACGCATCTCTCTTACTGAACTTTGATGTCTGAAATCATAACTCTAGACCGCTGAGGCCGGCAGCGCCTCTCTTTCAGCAGCAGGCAGGAGTTTGGAACTGTTCCTGATAATAAACCTAAGATGGGAACTTGACATATTACTTCTTCATACCTCCAACCTTTCTGACTCAATCAGACGAAATGGAAATTATGTTGTTTGACTCCGATTTGTTCACCCGTACAAGCCAAAATGTAGATACATTTTGGCTTGTACGGGTGAACAAATATCTTATAAAAATATAACAATCAAATACGATACTACGCGCGATGTATAATGATCTTTGCTATGATATAATAACTGCTTTAACTGTGTCTGCATGATAAAGAGTTGTTTTACAAGTAAATCCAATAGAATATATTCACAACGTAGTAAACAGTTGGCAGTAAGGCATGTGTAAATAATTCAGTCTATACGGTGATCTCGGCCCGGATGGAATACCAACATCTGATCTGTGATTGCGCACGATAAATCTATTCCACTCAGCGCGCCGACTCTTGTTATTTGTGTAAATATTGATGGTAAATCGTTTATTCATTGATTTGTTTGTGTGGATTTTATATCTAGTGCTATGGGAGGGCTTGGGTGTGAGATGAAAGCTGTCGTTATGTTAACTAATACAATCATAGATAAATATTAAAACTTACTGTAGCAAGGTCATCTAGCCTTACTCTTAGCCAATATCGATAAAATATGACACACAAACAGTTTGCAGTATGGGTAAGTATGCAGGCAGATATTTTTTACGAAATAAGCACATGATATAATTAACTTGATTAAAACAATGACTGATGGCTGGCCTTTGAAAATTCTCACTCTTAAAAATTATGGGTTTAATGGGCATGAAAAGTATAACCATGCCAATGTTTAGCCTACATGCTGTTTCTATATAAAATTTCTCAAAATCGATTTAACGGCTAAGAGCTACGAGATTATAAAGAGACTACCAAAGATACTTCATTGCTCATAATGTTACTATTAAAAAAGCAGCAAAGACTTCAAGAGACAATTTTATCATTTTGTTAGCTGGAACTTTGATATTTGCCATGTTTGGAGTATACCAATATATAAAATAACCTAAATACGAGTAAAGTGCCTAGGGATCAAGTACCTTTTCGAGTAAATCAAGTAAGTTTAAACAGATCTCATTTGGATCAGGGGCAACCTCTATGCTCAGATTTATGCGGAGAGTATTGTTTCAGAAGTGATCATGCCTTTGCGAAGTCGTTTGGGTAATTCCTTTCATCTAATGCACGACAATGCATGTCCACATATGGTTAGAACTCGCACTCTTGCCGATGCTTGCATCAACGTTCTGCTGTGGCCTGCTCAAGCCCGTTGAACATGCAAGGGATATGCTACAAAGAAGAGCTCTGCTAAGTATGGAGGCCGTGCATACCCCACAACAACTTTTTGACTTGTTACAAAGAACGTAGGCGGCCGTTCCTCAAAGTGATTTGATAAACTGGTTTTAAGCATGCCAAATCGCTGTGCTTGTCCGATTAGTGTAACTGGTAGAAACACAGATTATTAATTTATGTAATTTCACAATAAACAGCAAAAATCCAAATTTTCTTCGTTTTTCTACCAAACAAGTCGAGTTATTGTTCAAAATATACATGATCCTTAGGCACTTTTGATGTGTGTAATTTAAAAATATTTTCATGGAGGAAACGTAAAATAAACATAACAATTTGAAGCGGTGATGGCTCAGTGACAACGGCTATGGACTATCGCAGAGAAGGTCCTTGTTTCGAGTCCCGCCGCGGACTTGAGCTTCACCGCATGGTGGTAGGGCATTTTGTGAACTGGTTAGCTGGTTAGTTATCACCCTTAAGAACAAAATTGGTCGCCAATCGCCTAACGTATTGGGTGTTCCGCTATTAAGTACAGTTAACACACAAAGAGATGGATGATGTTGAACTTGGTCATATCAAAATATAACTTTAACGCTATAACTAACCAAGAATAGGAACAAATAGGACAGCTACTGAAATACACTGGATCTATCTACTTAAGATACGGTAACTTTCCAGATCACAAAATGCCCTAAGAAGTCCGCGGCAGGGTACTACGAAACGGACGTACCTAAGGCAGTCGACGCTCGCCGACATCATAAACTCTCATCGCTTTAAATGCTCCGAAAGAAAATAATTTCATACTAAATCCCACGCAGACGGAGTATCGGGCATAGTTAGTGAAATAATAGTTTCTACTCAACTTATTATAAAGCTATAGACAGCGATTCAAGCCGCGGCACCAGACGATATCATAAATATTAATGTAGTTTTTAAGATATGACTTTTTTTTAATGGTTTGTTGCAATGCTGTTTGTGTAGTCTAATAAAACGAGGTCTGATTCGCACTTGTCCAGTTTTTATAATATGTTCAGAAGTGTTCATAAGAATAACTCCACATATGAAAGTATCCGGAAGGAAGAAAGCCGACAATAGAGCGAGCGTGGAATGTGGCCCCGCGCCGTCTCCGCGCAAACAATCCCGCCCGTGTGGACGCGTGACAAGCTTTACAAATAGTTGTACACGCCACCTTTGAACTGAAATTGTTTTTATTCCTAGATTTTATGGGAATATAAACAAATTTTATATCAAATTGGTTTTGGTGTTGTTTTCATTTTCACGCTTTGAGTTAAAAATTAAAAATTCAAAATCATTTATTCAATTTAGGCGTCTACGAAGCGCTTGAAGAAGATTTAAAGATTCGAAAGAAGATTCGAAGATTCGAAGACTCGAAGATTTAAAAGTCAATTACAAATTTTAATATTTAAATATTCTACGTTGTACTGCCACGTTCGGCAAAAAAATTACAGAGCCACTGCGAGAAGAACGGGCAAGAAACTCGGGGCCATTCTTTTAAACATCTTTTAATAATGTGGTATATACAATATAATAGAATGTGACAGGTGTTAGCTTGGCAGAGGCGAAAATTTCCAAGCTTCTTTGTCGTTTAAGTAATCACAACTTTGTCGTATGATTTCTTAATCAAAATATTTTTCACATGCAACTTGAATTTTCTTCGTGAGCATTGTAATATGTTTGGGAATTTTATTATAAAACCGCACACAATTACCTAAAAAAAACCTTTTATTTGTCTTTGCTAGTTTAAAACCTGGTACTGCTATTTTATATTTATTCCTAGTGTTGTAATTGTGGTTGTCACTATTTAATTTAAATTTACTCATTTTTTTCCGAACATACATAATATTTTCAAATATGTTGAATGTCTGGTTGTACGGGATTCAATAACCGCAGGTCAGGTAAGATTTTTAATGACTGTTTTTTGTGTAGAGGAATCAGGAAGATTTGTGCACCATAATCCATATATTATGGTGCACAAATCTTCCTGATTCCCTAGTAATTTGTGATTTTGAGATAGAGCCTCTAAAAATACTAGTTCAGTAACTGGCCCAAATTAAGGATAACATTCTCGTATGGAGGTATCTTGCATTATTGAAAATTATTATAGAACTCAACATAAAGGTTATGGACTGCCGTGCCGCATGTCCAGGGTTCGATCCCATCGCTTGCTTGAGCTTCACCGCATTGTGAAAGGACATTTTGTGAATACTTGACTGGCTAGACTTATAACCAACTTCCATAATTTAATAGCATTTGTTTGCCTCGTCAAGTAGCGTTAATCGTCGCTTTAGTATCTCGAGTTCCTAAGTTCGATCCCAGAGTCAGACTGGGTTTATATGTCAATAAATTTTTAATAGGTAGTCTGTGCGTGGTAGACGGCAAAATTGCCAAAATTCAAATGCTTTTTTTACCTTGCATTACTTTATTCTGGGCCATACAATGAGGTGAGCTCTATGGATCCAACGTATGCATGCCATCTCAATTATGTTGCAGGGTTAGAAGCCAGAGCCCTTGCAACCCTAGCAAGCCTAGGTACTTGCAACCCAGACTGACCCTTATTTTATCCTATAATAACAGCAGCCTGCGGTTACACTCACGTGTTGATAGATGATGATGATGAAAAGAATTTGTTGTGATTGTCTAGCACCTCATCTACCTACAAACCAAATGAGTCGTTTGAGAGTGAAGAAGTATCAAATATACTCACAAAACTACGTCTTTATAATATTAGTGTGTATATCTGATGAGTATCAACTCAACCAAGTTAATACAAATATTGTTAACTTCGGTCAAGTAGTTTTTTATCTATATGTTACTCTCCTACTTATTCTCACTCAATGAACTAACAACTATACGGTAAAACGTCGAGAAAATGAACCCATAAGTTTTATTAAGTATATATATTTACAACTATTATTTTCTGGCTAAGCGTGAGTGTCACATCAGCTTACACCTTCGGTGATATAGACATGATGATATATATATTCTTTTTTTCACACTACTTTAAATTGTGCACTGAACAAGAAAATTAACTGCAAACTGTAATCTTTTGCGAGCTTTCCGAGTAATCAAACAAACCGCTACTGAAATGATTTCGTAATTCCAAATATTTTAATTGACAAACAGAAATGGCCGGAAAATAGCGCTTAAATTGTGCTTGCATTTGCGGGATGTTAATTCAATGAATAAACATCACGTCAGAACAACATTGAAATCCACTTCAAAAGCGGTATAAATTCACAATTTCAATGCAACGAGTTCATTCTTATATAAATGATCTATCAATTAAATTAATATTATATTATAACATATTTCATTTCCAGTTGCAACATATTTAAATTATCATTTATATTTTTGTGATGCTATTTACAAGCAGTTAATAAGTATTTAGTGATACTTAAATCTCAATATAAATTATAAACACAATCAACATTATATTCAGGCATTAAATAATGTTATAATGAGAGTAAAAATGACCTTTGCCAATGGGTTATATGCGTTCTGACGTGTCATAAGACCAAATCACGCCGTATCAGTACACGTAGACGTATAAATGCATGCGCCACGTAAACACACGAAGAAACACGCCAACTCTGCGTAGCATATTATAAAAACTTACGCTCAAATTTATATCTTATATATGAAGACACGGGTGTTTGAGCGTGAACTTACTATGAGTTGATATCGCTATGAACTGCGTAGACTATGCAGCCTTTTTGTCTCTTGGCAGCTGCAATGCGTTAATATACGCATTACGTGCACATGCACGCCACGAAAGCTGTGTACCAGATCTCACACAGTTCCAAATATTACAACGCAGTGGTACTTGTACGTCTATGTGACGTACGGGTCCTGTTTGCTCTGACCTTCTGTTGGTAATTGTGACGTAATTATTAGTAAACATAGTATGTTGATTAAATGGTGTTGTAAAACCCTTGTAATGTGAATGAAATTGATCATAAGCAATATATTATATGTACTCATCTTTGTCACTATTACTGCTCAAAGAAAGTTAGTTATTCCATGAATCTAGCTAAAGCCACCTTCGCGTGACTTCACATAATTATCAAGAAAATGATCACATTTACTTGGATGCTATACATTCAGATTTTCATAAAGGAAATTGTTGGTTTTAACTAAAAGTTGCTTCCAATTGTATTAGTCGAAAATTGATCGCTAATGTTGTTTGAAATTTTCGATCGTTAACCTCAATATCAACCACAACACCTATATGTCTGAAACTATATCATATGAACCCTACTGTATGTACAGTAAAAAAGTAGTTAATAATATAGGTATAGTTGTTTATACGACGAAACATAAAATTTACATGTACATAAGTTATTTGCGTCGGAGGTGCGTCAGCTCGTAAATCTCGCGACAAGGGGATTTCTGTTTGTGAAGTTTTCTTTTTTATTTCCACTTTATCTGTGTAACGCAAAGGACTGTGAGTACTCAGGCGCAAGTCTTGAACACGCTCAACTTCAATAAATCAATTTGTACACTTACTCGTAGGTACATACTTATAATGTTCGCACGGAGCTCTGTTCGGAACGTGTCGCGACCCACTCTGAATATGTTAAAATTACCTCACAATGTGCTCATGATAAAGTATTATACGAATTCACTCAAGTTATGCTTTGTGCATGTTAAAACAAAGATTTAAATTAATATCGGTTAAGAGCATACAAACGCAAAACTATGAAGAATTGAAGAGTATGTAGCAATGTGCCTTAGTGGCGTGGATAAAGTCACACTCGTGCATTTGCTAAATTTACATGTAAACTCGTTGTTTGACAATGCAATAAATTATTAAACACAAACATTGTTCTCACTCACGCTGTGCTTTCAAGCTTATTTGGTTAAGCACGTGTCGCATTGGTATATCAGTAAATAATATGAACTATATCATAAGCAGTGTTGTTTCTAAATGTCATTTTGAAATGATGCAGTACTACTGTTTTATTTCCATTCCAAAATATTTTTTGTTGAACTGGGTTTACGGAAAAAGGAATTTTTAATGCGTTTTCAATGTTTACTTTACAGAAAATGACAATCATTATTAGACTGCAATTGCTGAAAGCTCTGACTACCCGAAATAGTTAACAGTTTTTGTCCGACAGTCTCGTTGTGTCCATTTTGCATCACAAAGTTAGATGTGTTTGTCGTTCTATTTTAAATGCGATAACGCCAACTTTCCAGTCCTCGAAATGTGAATACCTTGTTGCGAAAATGTGACTAACGGAAACTGCACAAGTAACTCGGCTGTCCTTGCTGGAACGTATTCTGTGGGTCTGGCTCTCTGCTAGAGATTGAATAAGTTACGGTTTGGCCGGATTTCGAAAATAGTATTGAAAAACTAGGTGTTTAGCCGTCTTTAGGGCTTAAGAACTGCTAAATTAGAAACTCGTTGTCAGCGAGTACGAAAATCGAACAAACTATCGTTGAAATAAAGATCATTTCAGCACGCACCTCAACGCGATGTAGCAATTATATGGTAAAATTTACGTCCGATATGCGGAAAAAATCTCACAAAATATTACGAAATACACGAACTACTGGTTTAAATACACTTAGCAGGAAAAAAGTTATGCATGGTGGTAGGGCATTTGCCCACCTGGCTAGCGACCACCCTCAAGCAGAAAATCTATCGCCAAGCACCTTACGGTGTGTTCCGGCAGCTGTTCTTGAGAGCCAGTAATTCTAAGTTAAGCCTGTTAAACACCATCGACCACATCATCACTTACCATCAGAAGAGATTGTGGTCAAAGACCAATATATCTAATCTTAATCGGCAATAAAAAAAAATACGTAAATCGATTTGTGCAATTTGTTTTTGGTAGGTATATAATAAACACCAAGGAGCATTTTACCTAATGTTCTATACATCGAATGTAAGAGTGGGAAAGCTTATTGCGCCAATTTATAGATCGGTGTTTTTTTTTTCAAAAACGATACCAGAAGGAACAGAGACGAGTTTTGTAAAAGTTCAGCAACGCCATCTCTTTATTTTCAATAGATACAAAGTTGTAGTATGAGATGCGACAAACAAATTCCTTACTTGATAGTAGTATTGTACTTACTTATTGTGGATATACTTATGTAATTATGTTGTCAGTTTCCGGATTATAAATTAAAACTGTTCCAATAAAGACCTAACCAGAGAGTGGGAAAATGCGATACGATGGTATCACCGTAGTATGATATATTGTGGGTAGTGTAACAACACATATTTTTAAAAGTATTTGAAGAAAATATCAAATTAAAACTTTAGTAAAACACTAAAAATATTTTTAGAAATATATCTAGAGACAATTCCGCCTGATTTACATGTTTAACCTACGTGACGTCATAAACGCCACGAAGTCAAACCGCAAGAATTGTCGGTACGTTTCGATTCTGCACGAAGTATCCTCAGGAAGTCTTGACTCAAAATTAGACGTTATCACTAGATATATACATTAAATTTTAAGTGTTTTCTTAAAGTATTAATTTGATGTTTTCTTAAGATACTTTCAAATCATTTTTTATTATTAAATATTAATTTCCGCGAAGTAACGCCTGAATCTATTCATTATCTCGCAGTAGTGTATTTAGGCGTGAAATAATGGATGACCGAGTTTAGGAGATATGTATCTGAGAGACGAGAACCATGCTGGTGCTGCAACTGTAATGGGCAGGCGTTGCGCTTACCATTTTGCGCAAATTGTACCTCTCTATAACTTTTTGCTTTCCTCAATAACAGGACTCAAAACGGGGTAAGCGAAAAAATAACAAATGTATTGCTGTACATTACTGGACATTCGAGAGAAAGACGTTGATGAGCGTTGAGCTAATTTTTTATGTTATTGTGACGGAACAAGCTCGAGTCCCACCTGATGTTAAGCGGACTAACCTTTGCCTACAACCTCTACAACGTTTAACGAAAGTAAATAATTTGTAGTCGTGTTTTTAACTCTTTACGTAACTTTATACTTGTCTTTGTATATTAAAATATTGGTTACCTAATGATAGAATTATGAGGATGATGTTTTTTTTTTTATACTTGATAGGTTAGCCTTTGACCACTATCTCACCTGATGGTAAGTGATGATGTGGTCGAAAATGTTGTTCAGGCTAACCTAGAATTACTGGCTCTCAAGGACAGCTGCCGGAACACACCGTTAGGTGCTTGGCGACAGATTTTCTACTTGAGGGTGGTAGCTAGGCAGGCGGGCATTCGCAAAGTGCCCTACCGCCATGCTGTAACGACTGCCATCCTATGACAACAACCGGGACCGACGTCTTAACGTGCCCTCCGAAGCACGGAAGCACTCAGTAGTAATGTCACCAGCGGTCACCCATCCAACTCCTGACCGCGGCGGACGTTGCTTAACTTTGCTGATCGATTCAGAATGGTTAAGCAAACTTCGCTACGAGCGCTTCAATGATGATGAAAAGTATCAAATATTACTGCCTATGATCATATTTATTTATTTATTTATTTCCATACATACATCTATCTTTACAGGTACACACCCAATACAATAGAGTAGCTACTTATACATTTTTAATATCAATTTTTTTTAATATATTAGATATTGTAATGTAAAGTCTGGAGCCAGTGAAAAGTGAATAAGTCAAGTCCATCTCAGTAATACCACAAATTATGATGTGTTTTACTAATAATAGAATTAAAACACATCATAATTTTGTATCCTCCTATAAGATTTGGCATTCAAACACACCATTCTCACAGAAATTCACTGCTCAAAAACGAGCATTTACTATTTAATAGAATCATTCTAAAATTAAACTACCCAAATGAAATCTGAAATGCAAGCGTGCGTTAACACGCTGCCATTTAAATGAAAATCTCAAGATGGAGTCTCATAATAACGAATGAAGCAAGTGAAGTAACAACAGAGACGTCATAAAGGAGCCAGTAGTGAATTTAAATGTTCCGCAGAAGTTTACCCGGTCGAGTTCTCTCAGTAGCGGTTAGGAAGTTTATACACTTAATTTATATGAAAATTTCTTCCACTATGACTGGCCAGTGCTGTTTTAAGATTTGAAATAAATGATAGTGTTTTTAAAGTTTCAAAGTAATTTTATCACATGACTGATACAATTACTTAGTGTGATGCGCTACAGGAGATACTGTCGTAGTTTTTTGTAATGTATAATATATAATATGTAAGGTTAGATTATAAGTACTGTATCAGCTGAATTAATCACTGCTGAACAAAGTCTCCCCCATTTGGGGGGTTTGCCATAATCCGCACGCTTAGCAGGCGTCTTGGGGATCACATTTTATGATATCAGTTCCTCAGAAGGCTGCTGCCCTCTTTCTAGTCGCCTTTATGACACCCACATGTAGACATGGGGGGTTACATTCTAACATGGGTACCCTTGGTACTGCAAGTCACTGTATAACCCTAGTCACTCTGAGGCATTAACTAACGCCTATTAATTTCACTTCCACAGTAAACCCTTTAAATCTAAACACAGTATTGTTGTTCATTGCTCTGAGGCAGAATATTTGAGATTATAGTAGTACCTATTAGCACAGACTTTTGCTTAAACTACCATCTGAAATAACAAATTTTAAGAAGAGAATATCATATATTTTTCTAAATAGCCTTTTTATACTAACAGGCCATCGAGAAATATAATCGAGAGTTATATTTAGCTTCACTGATAAGTTATACCATATAAGTTCCTGGTCTAAATTTCTTTGTTAAAATTCTTAAAAAGTATGTACTTATGAAGTCTACGCTTATTTCATTATAAATTGTATCATCAAAATTTGATAGTTCCTTTGTCACCGTCTGCGATTTAGTAGATTTTGAAATTCACTAAGTAATAGGTACATGTAAGCTATTGCTATTGGTCTGTAATCCACTAAAAACTGACTGAAAACGGCCAACTTCTACACTGAAATACGAGTATGTAGAATGGTTAGTAGACCTCCAGCTCTCTTAGCACACCCCTATCAACACTATATGACACTACATAATATATTCTATATTACACAATATATATAAATCGATGCCGTACTGCTTAGGCACACATAAAAACAAATTATTAATAAATTTTTATTTTTCAGTCATAGGTTTTAAATTTTGTTAACATATTGAGTTTTTAGTTGAAAATTAATATTTCGAATTAAATATTTATGGTCTTCTCTGTACCATAAAAGGACTTACTATGGGAAACCAAAGCGTGCGATATGTAGTCGCAACCGGTTAATTTCATGTAAAAAGTATAGTATCATCAAATTCCTAATATTTTTGGTATGGTAAATATTTATAGCTGACATTTTCATTGGATGTTTAAAGAAAATAAAGATTTGTGTAAAATAGAACCACTAAAAAATAACTTTGAAAAGTGAACCAAACGTATCAAATAGGCCGAAAGCTATGTCAGCATGCATATTTCATGTAATGTGCAATATACATAACATATTTATTGTATTTTTTTCATTCGATGGTTAGCGTCAATAAATGCATTCGTATATATATACATGTACTCCCAGGTTCTTAATTTATTTTGTGCTAGCCAAAGCAGAAATTAGAATAGATTAAATATACTATTTTTCAATGCCAATAAAATGTGCTACTAAAATAAACAATTTTTATTATAAGTTCCCAATTTCTTACACAATTTTTAGTTGTTTTTGTTTATTTTCTTGCGAACGCTATGGCTAGCTGAAACTCTTTTGTGGAAAATCTGTTGCTAAACACCTAACAGAATGTTACGTAAGCCATGATTAAGGCCCAGTAATTCTAGACTCAGCCTGAACAATCTTCGACCATATCATCACTTATCTTGGCGTTTTAGTGGTAAAATTATAGGAAACAAATTAAACGTTAACATATTTTCTGTATTGTTCCATAATTAAATATCATATCATTAAAACCATAAATTGTTATAGAAAACAAATATACATTCTTCACTAAAAAAACTTAAGAACAAAAATGCCATTAGCAGTGCTGATAACATATTTCACTTTACAAATGAACTCGTTATGCTAGTCAACGTTCATAAGTAAAATATGCAAGAGTCTTTTAGAATTTGAACTTAAATGAAGAAAAATCACTGTCAACAAGAACTCCAGTTTATTACGAAAGAAGTCAAACTTTTTTATAACAAGCGTAAAAGTCTTGTATAAAAATAGGACAATGAAGTCATCTGTTTCAATATTTTGTACATTATCTTCTGCCCCTGTTTGAACAAAATTAGAGATTAACCATGTAGGCATACCATATTTAAGTGAAAACCTTAGTAATGCTCCATATGGGTAAGAGATTAAAGAAATTATAAACGTTAATCAGGAATGTTGTTCGCAATAAATTATTTGTAGTTAAAAAGTTCGGATTAATTTTAGTTACTGATTACTGAATTAGCAGTAGCATTAGTTACCTACAATATGGGGGTCTTCAGAACGCAAGTGAATAGATACTTTCTAGGTAAGCGCACTCCATCATCGACCTCATCATCACTTAACCTCAGATGAGATAGTGGTCTTTTCAGAGAAAAAAATTTTTAACAAAAAATGGAACCGACTTCTACAGCCAAAAGTGTGAAATAACTTGTTGAAGTCAGTACCATGATGGTACAAAAGTACCTATTATCACAATATTGTGCGCATGGAACCGACTTCGACAAGTTATTTCACACCTTTGGGTGTTGAAGTCGGTTCCATTTTTTGTTAAAAAAATTTTTTTCTATCTTTTTAGTGTAACTCAAAAACGGCTTGACCTATTTTTATGAAGTTTAAAATGGGACCAAACGACAAGTATCAGCTTTCAAACAAAAAAAGAATTTTCAAAATCGGTTCACCCAGTCAAGAGATCTGAGGTAACAAACATAAAAAAAAACAGTATAATTGAGAACCTCCTCCTTTTTTGGAAGTTGGTTAAAAAAAAAGCTTCTATGGCACGATATATTGTACATAGAATGAGGCATCTAAAACATTATCGGAGGACCTTATTAGATCGCAAACATTGCAAATAATTTCAAAGAACTCAATAAAATTAACAGAAACAACTGAAGTAAGAAGAGCGAAAGTTAACTTTCGGTTGTAATTAATGAAGATTACAAAATTCACGGCCATTGAGTTCCGCGCTCCGTCGAACCTTTGACTCTAACTTGCTTGTTAGACTAAATTGAGAGAAATAATAGGAGTCATTTGTTTGGTTTAAAGGACTCGCTTCCACCCCACCCGGATATTATTTCACCGCAATCAAAACGGAATAATTAATTTTCATTATTTTTATATTTCTCTGCTTGGCTGTTATTAAAATAATATTTTAACAATATATTTTCACTGTGGAGAATAATTAAAGTATTTTTTTGATGTGCTAAAGTTTGCTAACAATAAATTTAATCACATTTACAAATGGCAGCGATAGTCCTGGTAATCATATTTAGAAAAAAAAATAAGATAATTATCGTATCAGCATTCTTTGATGAAGGTTTATTTAATATATCTTTGGTAACTAAAATAGATACACAAAAAAATAATACTCACTTTCTACCCTTCTGATCCGTGTAGACGATGTGGTTCCTCGCCGTGGGAGTCTGCCTGCGACCGAGTGACTGCGACTCCATCATTAGCGTTGCATTCCCTTTGTTTGGCGCCACCACGACAAATCCCACACTGCGGCTCGAGTGCACCCGACGCAAACCTCCGCGAACACTTCCAAACTGTCTGCTCACTTACTGACCGCTTTACCAGAATTATTCCCCGCTGGATGGGCCTAGACTGCCAAGCGCCCGCCGCTCGCCGCTCGGCTGCTCTCAACAACTTCGGATGGCCGGCTTGTTAGAGCTCACAGTTCCCCCGACATTGTATACACAGTTTCGACTTCTTAGCTGCGAAAGTTTCGCCCGCTCTGTTGATTTTGTTTGTTAACATTGTCCTGTTACTCAAGAACTGTATTTCAGTAATAAACCCTCTGTTTGTATTTGTTCCGCTGTTTGCTCGAGCTCGATGTGTCCATTTTGTTTTGAATGGTCTTAATTTCAAGAAACGGTTATTTTTGAAACATTGTCACGACAGTGTTTTTATCTAGAGATTTTACGTAAGACTATTGAATATTAATGAAGAAAGCAGTGCTAAAATGTTGAAAGCCTTACTAGGGATATAACCTAAATACCTTTGGTATATTTTCCAAGTGTATCTTACTAATAAAATTATTGATCACTAATATTTCGAATAGTGGGTGATTCTTACTTATGTTGTTGAACAGGAATGAACTCAATCTAAAGGATTTTTAAGCCGAATATTTAGTGAGCCCGCAAAAATGATTTGTCAAGTATACGTGGCAAGGAAGTATATGTATACTTTTGAGTTATATAAAACTCTTTACATAGGCAGCGGCTTATTTACCTTGTTCGAGTAGGCGGAGCCTCGGCTAAGGCGGGCTTATTTGGCATTGACAAGGAGGTGGAGGCTTCTACTTGTTTGTCAATACTCAAGTATTACGTAAAGATTTATGATCGAGTCAACAGTACTGAACGATAAAATAACACATTATGTGATAAGAAAGTGGAGAAATTGCAACAACAAATTCTATAGTCAATAACTCAATGATACGATGCTAAAATTTTACTCTAAATAAATCACTTGAATAATTTGCAAGATTCAAGTATTTAGCGAAACGGTTTCTCTTTTCATAAATTATATTCGCAAGACAGTGTACAAATGGGCTTTAATTAACTAGGGAATGTCGGGCAGCCGGCAAATATGCCGGATCGGGCAGGCAGCCCGTGCTGGCGCCCGGCGGCGCCCCGGCCGCCCAGGCACCCGCCCGGACAACGACCGGCCGCACCGCCTTCGTTAACTACGATTTACATCTGCTCTTATTTATTTACAAAGCAAGTACATTTTAAATCTCACACAGCTTAATATATCCTCAACGTTTTTCCACTTTATGACGGTAGGTGTTACGATATTGTTAACACACTTAGATAGTTGGTATGTAATTAATGTCGATTACCTTTATATTTAAAAATGGAACATATACGGCTGACAGTGCATTTAGCTAATTCTACGGTTAATTATACAGTAAACACACTTTTAAATTGAGAAGTACACGTAGTAGTAAATGGAAATGCAATCATAGATAATTGAACGGATACACATTAAGATACTTTGTGAGTTCCCGGCGGATAAACATATTTTCAAGACGTTTATAGCGACTGGAAGCTTTGAAAAAAACCTAATAAAGTAACTGTGACTTATTAAAAAAAAATGTCTAATAACCACTTTATTGTTTAAAGACCTTAAACTGCTATTAGTACGAACATTAACGTATAAGTTTATTTCTTATTAATTATAAACACTAAAGCTTCTGCAATAATATGAACAAGTTTCTCGCGACGAAGTAAGTTCTTATGCTTGCGTCACTGGGCAAAATGGGGTTCGTGCACTCACCCTCAAGGCTCGCGGCCGACTGACGACTGTACTCTTTGCTCCAAATGAAGATCTTGTTCAGCAAAATGTCCTCACAATTTTATACTCTAAAGTAAGCAGTAGTAGACTCCATTTAGATTGTACTGACGCATTTCATCACAACCGACTATGAAGTGAAAATTCGGGAGAACTCGTCACGAAATTCTAATTCTTCCTACACGAACATAATGACGGCTTTAGAACTAAAGATGACATGAGTCCCAAAATTTTCGCGATATGACATGTCTGCGAGGCTTGAGATTTTATTTTAAGGGACAGAAGGTACATTTTAGGGTTGATGCGTTGCTGAGGGAGGCGGTCGTAAGATTTCGAGGGGTGGCGCGTAAAACGGGCGCATGCGTATATCACTTGAACAAAAATTTTTCAAAGTGAACTTGTACAGAAAGAAAGTGTGTTCAACCTTTAAAAGATTTGTTGCTCTTTGCTAAGTCAGTTAAAAAAATCTATATTTATGTTAAAACGGTATTGTTTCGATTAAGATTAATATTTTCAGGTTTGAAAACAAATTAATAATATAAAAAATATATATGAATAAAAATATTTGACTCAGCACTTACAAATAAATATTTATTCGTAGCTAAGTACTTTTTAGGGTTCCGTACCCAAAGGGTAATAACAGGACCCTATTACTGAGACTTTGCTGTCCGTCCGTCCGTCAGTCACCATCAGTGTATCTCAAGAACGTTGATAGCTAGACAGTTGAAATTTTCAAAGATGTATTTCTGTTGCCGCTACAACAACAAATACAAAAAGTTGGCCAAGTGCGAGTCGGACTCGCGCTCGTTAAAAGAAAAAAAAGGTTAAAATATGAAGTCAAATGTTGTATAGCTCATGGTACGAAACCCTTCGTGCGCGAATCCAACTCGCACATTGCCGATTTTTTTAATGCTCGATAGTTTAGGCCTTTGACCTGATTTGATTTGAATTGATGGTAAGTGATGATGTGGTCGAAGATGTTGTTCAGGCTAACCTAGAATTACTGGCTCTCAAGGACAGCTGCCGGAACACACCGTTAGGTGCTTGGCGACAGATTTTCTACTTGAGGGTGGTAGCTAGCCAGGCGGGCATTCGCAAAAATGCCCTACCACCTTGGGAACTTGCCAATTCACTTACTTGCCAATTGTGCATTACGAATCCAAATGAACATGTATTCCTGTATCTTATACTAAATAATATAATCTATAATACATTAACGTATATTCAGTCAAAATTGGTAAAATGTAACAAAACCCAGCAGAGCGCACCGGTGTCGAATCTTCTCCAATTATTCATGGCACCTGTTATTTCATTAGCATGTTAATCAATTGAAATGTGATGTGTCAACTCATCGGCCGTTAATTGAAACATGCGGAATGCACGGAAACATCGTGTTTCTGGTTTGTGATGTTGATCAAAACTACAATTATTTCAAAACTCTCGTACTTTATGTTTTTTCATTAATGGTAGTCTGTTGAAAATGAAGGTACGATATGATTACAATACTGAATACTTCGGCAACAAACTGTTAAATGATATTTGACAATAATTATATAGGCCTAGCTAATATAACAATTAATATAATTAATTCTAAGAAACTTGAGTCCGTGCATTACTCTTCCAAGAATGTCTAGGTCTAATTTGGTAGTATTTTTTTAAGGGAACTTATCATCACATCAGATATGATGAGTAAAACTTTATTAATTCATAATTCTTGACGAATCATTCTCACCTTTTGACTCACAGTATGTATCGGAAGCAGATTATTCATAACTAACGCCCATATAGCTTTTACTAAGACTCGATTTGGTCTTTTTGTTCCTTTTGCCTTTTCATAATGCTGGTTCTTATTTGGTCAATAATTACAATCCAACGGACCAATCCTGGACACGCTGCCGACTGGTAATAGGTTGGAGCATTTGGACTACCAGTAGGCCTTCAGTGGCCTTTAGGATGCCTACATGCTTTCATCGTAGCAGCTGTAGTGTTATATAGTTTTTAGTGTTTTGTTAATAAGCGCTTCAGCTTCGGAGAGCACGATAAGCCGTCGGCCCCAGTCCGAAGTAGTCGCTACTCGGAGCCGATTCCACCTAACTCAATTTGCATTCAAATTTGCGCTCATATTGGATTGAGTCATTGACTTTTTTATCGACTATCGATATCTAGATTAAGCAACAATATTTATTTCAAGAAAATTGTTAGTTAATTTTGAATAACTTCCATTAGTGGGTCTGCATTTTATACGTGGGGCTACTCTTCTCCACCAATGACACCATGTCATCATCTCTTCCTCTTCTATTAAAAGGTGTAACATCAACCATTTTCACGACAATTCCACACGTCCGACATACTGAAATATTGGAAACGACTGGCCGCAATCTGCTGCCAGCCTCGGAATCACTCCCGGATGCGGATGCAGGCAGCGGCTGCGTGTGATGCGTGTGCTGCCTGCATTCGAATTTTAGCATGGCAGTTGTTATAGCATGGTGGTAGGGCATTTTGTGAACGACCACCTGGCTAGCTACCACCGTGGCTCCACCCTCACGTTTGTTTCAGAAATGTGTGACGGTGCTTAAGCATCCCACACTAAGGGCCATCCTAACTTCCATGGAATCAGAGTCTTACCATCAGGTGTTTTACCATCATCACGCATGAAATCATTAGGTTCGAGAATAAAAGTCCTTAATCAAGAACAAGACGGGTGATGCTTCTGATCTTAAGAATTACAGGCCAATTTCACTGGCAACGATTGTGGCAAAAGTGTTGGAAAGTCTGCTTGACAAACAACTTAATAAGCATATTACTCTGCATGATGCCCAGTTCGGCTTCAGGTCTGGACTTTCCACTGAATCTGCAGTTCTTTGTCTCAAGCAAACTGTCCGATACTACACGGACAGAAAAACGCCGGTGTATGCATGTTTCTTGGATCTCTCGAGGGCGTTTGATTTAGTGTCTTACAACAAACTCTGGAAAAAGCTTTATGAGGATACAAATTTACCCGCAGAATTAATTGAATTGTTTAAACATTGGTACAGTCATCAGAGTAATGTAGTTAGGTGGGCAGACGCACTATCGGATCCGTATGGGTTGGAATGTGGGGTTAGGCAGGGGGGGCTAACATCACCCAAGCTTTTCAATCTATATGTGAATCGTCTGCTTGAGGAGCTCAGCAACGCCATGGTGGGTTGCTCTATAGATGGGAAGATTATTAACAACATTAGCTATGCCGATGACATGGTGTTGTTGAGCCCTTCAATTAGTGCTCTGCGCAGGTTGGTAAGCATTTGCGAGTGTTATGTGGAGGCTCATGGCCTCAAGTACAACGCCACAAAAAGCGAGTTGATGGCTTTCAAATCGGGCACCAAATATTACCCATGCGTTCCAGAGATTAAGTTAGCCAGCACTCCGCTCAAAATGGTCTCACACTTGAAGTACCTGGGGCACTGGGTCACAGATACACTCAATGATGACATGGACATTGAAAGAGAGCGTAGGGCGCTCGCAGTGAGGAGTAACATGTTGATCCGTAGGTTTGCGAGGTGCTCAAGAGACGTGAAACTGACACTCTTCAGAGCTTATTGTCAATCATTTTACACCTGTAGCCTATGGTTTAACTGTACTCAAAAAGCTTTAAGCGCCCTACGCATCCAATATAATAACGCGTTCAGGATGCTGCTGAAGCTGCCGCGTTTCTGCAGCGCGTCAGGAATGTTTGCTGAGGCGCGTATCGATGGTTTCACAGCTATCATGCGTAGGAGTGTGGCATCTCTGACGCGGCGGGTGCGCGACAGCGATAACAGCTATCTTAAAGTAGTAGCAGATAGGGTTGATGGTGTTTTAGTTACACATTTAATAAAAATGCATGTGCTGCCATTCCAACGATGTGCAAAGTAAATAAGTATTTTAAATTTTGCGACTCTATGTAAGTATATTTAAATTCTAAACTTAATTATTTGACATATGAATGTATGAATTAAATTTAATTTTATTTAGTGTTGCAATAATTATGTAGATTTAATATGATTTTATTATATGAGGATGGTGTAGAAAATTATGTATAATATGGATGATTTCCGAAATAAATAAATGATTGAAATGAAATAAAAGGAATATTAGCGCTACTGAAAACCTGGCGAATGAAATCCTTAAATCTGGCACGGCAGAAAATTCCACAAGCTTCGTATTGAAAGAAGGGATGGCCTGAAACCAATGACCAGATATCCTCGCAGAAACAGTGTAAATACAACCACCATTTGCGACGCTAGGACCTTACCTGATCGTTTTCACTAATATGTATGTACTGTGTAAGGAAGACAACAAAGCTGTTAATCCCACACTAGAAATTTTGCATATCCCTATGCCACCCAACCTCACGTACGTAATATTATTATATGTTCTATGTTCACGAATTCATGTATTTTAGAAAAACATATAAACATTTCTAAAATATATCTAGTGACTATTTTTCCTGTTAAGCGGACGTGTGACGTCATAAACGCTAATAGAGCGTAAGCTAATAGCGTGTGATCGAGAAATTCCTCTCGATCATACGCTCAAGACCGCCTGAGGAGGCTTCGTGCAGAAGCGTTTCGCTTCTTCACGTCCGAGATTCTTCCGGTCTGTCTACATGGCATTTATGACTTAATGCTCCAGCCCACTACCAGTTGGCAGCGTGCCCAGCATGCTGGCAGCATTGCCCCGTTGAACTGCAACGCTAATTCGTTGAGCCAAATAGGTGCCAGCATTGGGCAACGCTGAGATAAGTTCTAGAAAATACGATGAGCCCCCGGTCCCCACGGACCCAACGTCTCTACACCAAATGGCTCAAATATGTAACCTATACCGAGGCTAGCATACTTGCGCCGCTTGAGTTGCTCCGCCAAAGTTGCCGCGCCGCCAGCCCTCACTTTGGTTATTATTGTTTTTCTAGAATATTAATTTATTAGTTGTTGGGTTTAATTCATATGGCTTGATTTTGAAAACGAACCGTTTCCCGCCAAATGAGCAATATCTTCAACCTGTTTATGGCTGAGAGAAGTTTACCGCGCGCCGCCGTTATACCGTGGTGGCGCTACTGTCTCGGACATCTTGAGAAACCTGTGTCGTGGACTATGCAAAATGAAGAAAATACTGTTAGATATTTTTTTGGTAACGTGAAAACTATACTAATTCGCTACTAACAAAGTGCTAGTGAACCTTAGGAACTTTTGTTTCATCCCGGGACATGCTACAAGTGAAGCTGTGGAGTCGGTGAGTTTCGTCCATTACCAAAGCCATTTTTGTGTTACAATTTTAACTAAGTTATTTTAGCTATCGAATCAAACAATACTTTCTTAAAATATTTTAAAAATATATGTTATTATTAATATATTTATGTTTTGAGTGCTATATGATTCAAAATGATTGCCTGCAAAATATACGCCAACTTAATGATATAATACAATACTCGAATATCATTATAATAATATACAGTAATATTGCGAACATTATAATTTTCTTAGTTAATAAGTATGGGATAATGGACGTATTAACGATAAAGAAGAATAGCGTGCTTTTTTTATCTAAACTAATTTAACTAAATCTCTCTTAGGTCCACCAACCACCACCAAGGTACCACCAAGTCGTCAGACCTTACTGTGTTTAATTATCTGTGGTGCCCGTGTGGCTTGCCTTATAAAACATTCTCTTATAGGAATGCTGGCAGTAAAATAAATTGTCTGGTAATATATACTTGACCACCTTAAAGTTATCTAATCGTATCTAACTTAATTTCATAAAAAAATACGTAATAGTTAATTAAATATGAATAAATTAAATTATTTACCGGTTAACTAAATATTATACGGGACGAGCTAAGTACCTAACTATACATTCTGAAACGGGACTTAGAACGACCGCGACGACGGCGTTTCACAGCGATGTAACTTCAATATGAGCTTTGTTACCGCTTTGTGGCGCCATTTCTTGTGTCACTGCATTGAATATATCGGCTGCTTTCCTTTGTGCACGGAATATTGCTCGTCTTTTGTCGAAATGAACGTTACCTCCCCGCGAGTTGTTTCACCGAAGAATTTCCCGATTGCAAAGTAATATTTCCCCCTAAGAATTTCGATGTGTTTCTTTCATGTCGAAGATGACTTTACTTGGGATTATATTGTGTCGGAGAATGTTGTTCCAACTTTGGTTTTCAATATCACTGGTTCTTTTATGAGTCGCTCCGAATTCCCCAGCGCTATCAATCACGTTTCAATATTGTTTTGGGTATCGATATTTATTTGACTTTGAGTCACCTTCGAAAGTTTTTCTTCTTTATTTTAATAGTCTGTATTCTGTTAAATTTATAGAAGTATACTTACATTATTGTAAGCGCCGTACAAAGTCGTATAAAGCTTTTATCTCTTATAATTGCATTGGCTTTGCCGTTTCCAGTCCAATAGACTTCTGGCCACCAATTAGCAGGGGATTAGTGGGACGGAGCGAGCAGATCACAGGTAATATGAGATTGCTTGTTCATTATTTCTGGGTATATTCTTAGCAAAATTACCCAATCTAGTAAAGAAAAAGCAAATAGTACTTATTCTATTTGAAAATTTGCAATTTAACTATTTTTTATGTATTTTATAAATATTTGATTTATCAGTTGACTGTGCGATGCAGTCTCTGTTGCAAGTAAGGAGCTTATAATGTTTAGTTGTATTATCTTAGTGAAATTCTGTAAGAATGTAGATTTTTGTATATTTTTTTTAAACAGATAAATAATTTATTCATAATTACTACAATTACAGGTCAAATAATATTTTTGTTGATTTTTACGTTCAAATTAAATTAAATAACATCAAATCAAAAATAAAAATAAATATACAAATATAAGTTACCTACATATTTCGTAACTAAATTATATAATTTCAAACATATTAAAATATTATGGTCAAATTTGATATTATGAACACAAAGCATTGCAAGAATACAATAGTATTATTAAATTAGAGATACCTAGTTATTGCTGAAAGGTAAGCCTTTGACCACAATCTCACCTGATGGTAAGTGATGATGTTGTCGAAGGTGTTAACAGGCTTAACCCAGAATTACTGGTTCTCAAGGACAGCTGCCGGAACACACCGTTAGGTGCTTGGCGACAGTTTTTCTGCTTGAGCGTGGTCGCCAGGTGGGCAATCGCAAAAATGCCCTTCCACCATGCGGTGAAGCTCAAACCTGCGGCGGGTTTCGAACCATGGACCTGCTGCGCGGTAGTCCATAGCCACTGAGTTATCACTGCTTCTAAACTGTCTATTGTCAGTTCATAATAAGCTACATCAGTTGGGGTTGTTCAGACACGAAAAAGATATTTTGGCTAAAGCTGGGTTGAAATTTTCAAACTAAAAAACTTTTTTTATACCGAGTTCGTTATACCAAGTGATGATATCACTTGGTATAACCAAAAAGTTTTTCATTTTAGGCCTTTATTTGGGCGTATTCCCGATGTCCCCGCAGACTTTTTTTACGTGTGAGCTGGACAACAGATCAATATTATAATACTTAGGTATTAACTTAGTTCTCTCTGATTTTAATTTCAGCCAAAATTATTTGCTTGAATAAGTATAATGAATCATAAGATTGAAATGAAATCCTATCATACTAAATAGCTTGAACTCTCGTAATATTACACATTTATTTAACACTGATTTAAATAGCAATTGTAACACAATAATAGGGTATAGTGGTTAGTATAGGTTAAGTTGATTGTGAATTCGCGCACACCCTTTCTAGCTACGACGTGGCAAAAGCCGAGCGTACGCCGAACACGTTGCCTGGTTACATTACATCCGGACACAAGGGAAGGTGATTTTCAGTTTGCTGAACATTGTTGTATTGTGTTATTTCTTAGGTTTCATAATAACCCATACTTCGATTCTGCCCTCAACTTCGTACGTATTGGTTATTTGGCGCTTCTAACTGAATTATGGAACATATTAAGAAATTGTTTTTTATAGTATTGTGACTTATTGTATTTTAACTCCTTATTTGTATTGTTTTATTAGTGGTTAATAATAACAAATATTTAAAGTAAACATTAAATTAATATTTTCATAAAACACTTAAAAAATATACCTAGTGATGATTCAGCCTCATTTTCCTGTTAAGCCGACGTGACGTCACAAACACCACGCAGCCAAACCGAAAGAATTCGACGCGTTACTTCCAAAAGGATTGCCACTGGAACGCCACAGTAGTATACCAAAAGCTGTATATACTACCAAGAACAATCTGCTAAAATCTTACAAATGCAAAACTTTATAAAAAAAATTATAGATGAACAACTTTTGTTAGTTTAGAAAATTATTTTCTTAGTAAATAATACGGGATAACTCACGTGAATCAGTCAGATAGCTCCGACTATAGTTTCAACCACATTCGGTGGTCTTTTTCAAGGAGAGCTCGGGACGCCCGCGTTGACGTCTCGCTTAGCACTGCGGGCGGCAGCTCGTAGTCCGCGTGACGTCATCGGTTGGTGCGAGGGGTGGGTTGCAGTTGGTCGTGTCGTCGACTGATGCGAATCCTCTTCGTCGCTGATGGTGAAATCCCGGCTGGCATGGGGAACGTCCCAGCAAAAAGAACTCACCACATCTCCACTACACCCGTCCTTATCATCCATAACAGTTCCATGAAGACACGGCTTCCAAGTAGGTGACAAGAACCATCCTCCGTCTCTATTGAAGGTTGGACGTCTACTAATTTCAATAGATTCTCGGATCTTGCGAGGCACGAAGAACTTTTCTCTCGACAAGACCCGAGTTTTGTCAAAGCGGATGTAGTGTCCTGAACCAGATAACAGAGAATGTTCTGTCACGGCTGAGCTGTTGATGTCCTGATTCTTCATGGAGCGTAACCACGTTACGTTGGTAAATGTTACGTTGGCGAAACATGCCGGAACGTTTCCACTAGACTTACGGAACACATACGCTCCATGAAGAATCAGGACATCAACAGCTCAGCCGTGACAGAACATTCTCTGTTATCTGGTTCAGGACACTACATCCGCTTTGACAAAACTCGGGTCTTGTCGAGAGAAAAGTTCTTCGTGCCTCGCAAGATCCGAGAATCTATTGAAATTAGTAGACGTCCAACCTTCAATAGAGACGGAGGATGGTTCTTGTCACCTACTTGGAAGCCGTGTCTTCATGGAACTGTTATGGATGATAAGGACGGGTGTAGTGGAGATGTGGTGAGTTCTTTTTGCTGGGACGTTCCCCATGCCAGCCGGGATTTCACCATCAGCGACGAAGAGGATTCGCATCAGTCGACGACACGACCAACTGCAACCCACCCCTCGCACCAACCGATGACGTCACGCGGACTACGAGCTGCCGCCCGCAGTGCTAAGCGAGACGTCAACGCGGGCGTCCCGAGCTCTCCTTGAAAAAGACCACCGAATGTGGTTGAAACTATAGTCGGAGCTATCTGACTGATTCACGTGAGTTATCCCGTATTATTTACTAAAATGAGTGAAAACCACGTTAGCTTTTATAATAAAATTATTTTCTTTTACCAATTTTATAATTCAAACTGCCTGCCTGGTGAAGTAGTATAAGGGTCATTTTTAAACCACGAAGTCCTGAAAATGCAGGTGTAACAATGTTGATAGTTATTACTTAACTTTTAATAAAGATTTTTTCTTGATGGGCATTTTGCGAATCCTCGTCTGGCTAGCTACCACCCTCAAATAGAAAATCTGTCGACAAGCACTTGACAGTGTGTTCCAGCAGCAGACCTTGAAAGCCAGAAAATCATCAGGCACGTGAGACTTATCAACTCTATATTTCAGGGAAACCGGGCGCATTTCGTCACAAATTACAAACTGCATCTGATATGGGCTGAAGCTACCATTAACATCAGATGGGTCTGATGCTTGTTTCACCGCAATTCCAGAAAAAAAGAACTGGTACCTAGGCGATCACGTACAGAACCTATTGTGTAAAAGTGGGACGTGAGTTCAGGACTTATCACCCATAAATAGATAATTATAAATAATTTTCGTCACAAACGTCAGATATAAATGTTTGTGTTGGCAAAGTTACGTGTTCGTATGTCTCGACCTCTGAACCAACTGCTAATTAAGGGTGGATTACCGCCGGCCGGCAGGCGGCTACTTACTGTTTACAACTTAATTCGAAGACAGACCCAATAATGTGCCGAACAATACCTCTAATTAGCAGTGTTGTTACTATGTTGTACAGGTATTTAGGAAAGTTCCACTTTATGTGACAGTACTATTAGCAAATATGGGTTGTTAAGGGTTAATTATTCTGAAAATTACTACTCGTATTATCATATTAAATAAAATAAATCATCGCGCCTGTATTCTTCAGGATGGCCGAGGATTCGCGTTTCACCGGATTTTTTAGGTCTCATGTCATAGGGGGTGACCGCATTGCCACTTATCAGGGTTAGTGCCAGCCTTCAGACTGCTTTGTGAAAAATTTTCTCCACACACATATTATGTGATCCAGATTGTAACCCAGGACTTCGAAATTGCAAAGTGGACATTAAAGCCGCTCAGCCAACGAGGCAAAAGTAGGGCTGTACAAACAAAAAAAGTATCGATATTTTTTTCGATATAATATATCGTAGTGTTGTATCGATACTTTGCGATATATCGGAGAATCGTAAAAATGTTTTTCTTGTATTTAGCTAGTCTATAATATTAAATATGTGACAGGATATAAGTAAAAACAGCTAGAGTAAAGAAACGAATCAACTCTATTTATTTTTAATCCCCAATATTTGTTCTCTAGACCTTGCATAAAAAAATAGGCTTGCATAAAAAAATGCCGAATAAAAGTTACGAAGGTTTTGTTTACAAAAAAAGAAGTATCGATAATTTTTTCGATATAATATATCGTAGTGTTGTATCGATGCTTTGCGATATAGTTATTGTTTACAACAAAACCTTCGTAAATTCGATATACATATCGATACTAGGTTATTCGATAATATCGGGTGGAAGCGATATATGGTATTCATATATCGATATTTTTTGTAATATCGATATATATCGTGCACCCCGAGGCAAAAGTATTATTACTAATTATAAATAATATTTAATATTACTTGTAAGTTATACATGTAGAAAACTATGAAACTGTTTTCTTACTGGCGGCATATATTCAATTATCTGTACCGGTATATTCTATTGGTTTGAATATATATTTTTTTGTTTGATTCGGAGTTATTTTGCTGTAATAACTTATCGTAATGAAATGAAATATTTACTGTTACAGATTGTAAAATATAAGGGTGTTACAAAAGTATGCAACAGTAACTGTACAATCTACCCTATTCTGGGTGTGCAACATTAATAACTATTTTAAATTAAATATTTGTCATGCATATAATATAATACCGATAGGATAGCCAAGGCGTCAAATAATGTCCACAATATAGTTATCAATACAAAATAAAAATTTTAACTTCAAAATAATCATAATTATAGTTACAATAGTACTTTAATAACTTTGATACTATATGGTAAATAGTATATTCATCGTGCACAAAGAGCTAATAACAATAATCTCAAGGGCCCAGTGTGGGTAAGAAGTAGTTGTGTATTCCACTCGCAACTGCTGTATCTAGCCGCAAATAGCAGAAAGAGCAACTCCTCGGGGCATCGCTTTAGCTTTTCAATTTCCCTTTCGGAATTATTCGCGCTAATCGAATACGACCGCGGCGCACCGACAATACACTGAGTTTGTTCTGATAGTATCCTAGCTCGGATGATTTCATCAGACTGAAAGCCATACTCAGTGAAATTGGTGAGTACTATAATTGCATTTACGGTAAAATGGACAGGATGTTACTCGTATAATAAAGAAAAACATTTTTAACTATAAAGGAATTTGCATGGTGGTAGGGTACCGCCTGGCTAGCTACCACCTTCAAGTAGAAAATCTGTCGCCAAGCATCAAACGGTGTGCTCTGGCAGCTGTCCTTGAAAGCAAGTAATTTTATCATCGGCCACATCATCAGATACCATCAGGTGAGATAGTGGTCAAAGGCTACCTTATAAGCTACAAAAAACACTGACTTGTTACACTGAATTAAAATCTTGTTAAATCCTTTCCGGACTCCGACTTCAACAAGTTATTTCATACTCTTCAGTATTATTAGGTACAACTATTTTCTTGTAAAAAAAATCACCAATTTTTGTGATATACTGGATAAACGATCGAATTTTCACTCACCTACAATACTGGTCACCATCGTCAATACTTGCAACTACCAAGTCATCTAGTTATGTCAAGCATTTTACAGTTACTTAAAAACTGCTTTACTAATTTTGATAAAAATTTATATGGAACTAACTCAGAGACCCTTTTCAATAGTTAGTTCTGCTGCATATGCAGTTCGTAAGATAAGACAGCTAACATACATAGCTACTGCTAGGCTCGTTTATTTCGCGTACTTCCACAGTATTATGTCATATGGTGTAATGCTGTGGGGAGCTGCTGCTGAGATAGAGACAATCTTTATCTTACAAAAGCGTGGAATTCGAGCCTATATGTCATGGACCCTAGGGAATCCCTGAGAGATATTTTTAAAGAAAATGATATTTTAACTGTACCAAGTCTGTATATATTTGAAAATATTATGCATGTTCGTAAAAATTTTAGCAAATTTAAATGAAACAGTGACAATCACGATTATAACGCTAGGAATAGAGACAAAATACCAGGTGCCAGGTTTTAAATTCGCAAAGACAAATAAAAGGTCCTTCTTCGGCAATTGTGTACGGTTTTATAACAAATTGCCCAAACATATTGCAACGCTCACAGAAAGAAAATTCAAGTTGCACGTGAAGAATATTTTGGAAAAGAAATCTTACTAAACAGTTTGTGATTACTTAAACGACAAAAATGCTTGGACTGGTTTGTCTCTGCCAAGCTAGCGCCTGTCACTTACGTTATTATTAAAATTTGTAATTGACCTTCATAAGAACGTCGTAGACGCCTAAATTGAATAAATGATTTTGAATTTGAATTTGAATAAAAAAAGAATAAGCTTTCTCAAGCCAAAAACGCCTAAGCATACTCCACTGCGAGCCCTTCAAACAAAATAATATATGCTTCAAATTCATCTTATCCAATATGTTTTCTCTTACAAAGGGCAGCTTAAGAACATATTAAAAAAAATGTTTAACTAACAACACACAGGACAGTATCATCATCATCATCAGGCGGAAGACGTTCACTGTTGAACAGGGGCCTCCCCCATATAACACCACAAAGAACGGCTATTAGCCTCTTGTAACCATTGGCTAGCCGCGAATTTTACGATGTCGTCAGTCCACCTAGTGGGGGGCCTACCAACTCTACGTTTTCCGGTGTAATGTGGTAAACACTCGAGAACCTTTCTTGCCCATCGGTTATTAGTTGGTCGAGTTGGTCGAGTATGGCCCACCCATTGCCACTTTAACTTGCAAATTCTGAAAGCAAAGTCGATGACTTTGGTTCTTTGGCGCATCCACTGTCTCTGAGCATTGTACTGAGTTCCTCAAGCGATTTTGCTATAATGACTATGTCACACACGACAACACATGGATATAATGGTTAAAGTTTTGGTTTTCGTTATGTGGCTGACCGTCTACTGACGTCAATACTCCTTGGGGATGTTCTCGTTGGTATTCTAGCCACTAGTATAATCATTTTTCGGGTGATCATGGCATGAAGATGGTAAATAGCCCTGTTGTATGCTTAACTTACGGTAACACCAGTGGGATGTTTGGCTTGAGTAGTGGCATAGCCATTGGCTTGAGTAGTGGTATAAATTCAATTGTAATCAGCGGAGCATGCGTCGTTATAAAATAGAAATATATAAATAGTATGTTTTAGTGTTTAAACCCCCTAAGACGGTTACATTTTTAAAATCCTTAGGAATAATTCTGACGATGACTCATTACCACGGTTGCTCAGGTTGGAAGAGAACATCCTGGCTCCAAAAGCGGATGGTTATGAGTTCAAGTCTCGCTCGTGATTCAAATAGGTATTTCCTCTTTGTTCTTTTTGTAAGCTTATAAAAATAGAACAATTTACTCATCTCCGTGCTGGGTTATGAAACTGCCATGATTCCTAAAAATATTTTCTTCTTCCTGTCCTTATCCCATGATAAGTATGGTCGGTACAGCATCTATTCTTCTTTCACCTGAGCATATTATCCTGTCAATTGTCGTAGATCAAATGAGTGCTAGTGTTTATAATAGATTGAGTAGCCTATTCGAAGCTTAGCTGCTGTGTACACTGTGTGGGCACGATCGCGATGATTCATTCATGAGACTAATGTTCCACTCAGAAACTAGCCGTTATTGAACCGCATTGCCCTTTCTAGGGTAAGGAAATTATAGGACAGTGGCGGATAAAGTGGGTTAAGTGAAATTATGTTCTACGACATTAGACAGCATGGGAACTTAACGTATATATACCTATGATAATGATAAATATATGCTCCCTAACAATTAACTAAGTTTTTACTCTTGTTTACTCTGTCTACAATTTAAATAAACGGCGTTTCATAAAACTGAGGTGATAATAAGGAAGCGGCAACGACACGTATATCTATGGTCTTTTGGGAGACTCTGTTTATCAAGAGGAGGTACTTATAGCACCTCTTAAATATCTTTATCTTATTCAGTACCAGAAAACAGACTTTAATTCATTATTATATTTCATCAGCTTCTCACACTTAGGCCACGATTCCAGCCTTTGCAGAATAATAATAATAATAATAGATGGTTGGATCAAGGGTCAGATGAAGAAGGCAGTGATACTCGACACGACACGCATTGTCCGGAGTTTCCTCTCTCTGCAGCCCTAACCGCTGGTAGCTTGGGCCCTGCCCCGCTGCCGGCGGCATCCTAGTTTTATATTTGTTTTTTTTTATACATCACAAGAAATACTCTGGCTAACTGAGTTTCGGAGTTTTTGCTGTCTGAAAAAACGCAGGAGCAACACATTTTATACTCAAACTTAAATGTTTTATATTCGTAATCTCAGCAGTACCTAAGCGAGAACTAATCACCATGCACGTCTCCCAGCATAACAATATAGCTAGAAACTATTGTTTCGTATTGGATAGGAGTAGGAGGCAACGCGAATGACGAGCGCGAGGCATTGTCGCGGCATTAATGAGCGACCGACCGGGACACCCGAGCGGAAGAGGAAAATTAAACTCCTGGGCTTCGCAGACCCGACTCATTACTCCACACCCGCACTACGTCACTATTCATGCACTGAACCAATCTCGGACTGCGCTGCGATTTAGAAACGGCTAAATAATTTCACAGGAACTACAACTCTTTAATATCCTTATAATTACAGTTTCTTGCACTAAGATACATATTCATAGATGCGTACATTCCAATTCCATATTGTAATTAAAAGATTCAAGCGTTACTTTGCGGAAATCGGAAAAATAATTTGAATTTGTTGTATTAACAAGTACTAAAAATTTCTTAAGGGAACTTTATATTTATTTTTTAGAAGAACACTTAATAATATAAAAAAATATTTAGTGACAATTGCGCCTAACTTTCCTGCTAAGCCGTCGTGACGTCATAAGAGCCACGTAGCCTTAACGGAAAAGTTTTCGACGCGTTTGCTTCTACACGAAGTACCACCAGGAGGTTTAATTCATCAAGTGCAGATCGCGTTTTTTTTTTGCAAGATCGATTTTTTTATTATGTCATAGTATTGAAAACTATGTGCAATATATTAATCTAATGTTAAGAGGATACCTTTGACCACTACCTCCTTTCACTTGGTATTATGATCTTTCCGAACAGACAAAACCTGGAAAGACAGACATTTTCAAGAACATTTTTTTGAAGCAGTGAAGGCTCAGTGGCTATTGTTATGTTCTTAACATGAGGTGAAATGGTTTTGAATATAACTGTGGAATGTATTCATTTTAGTGCAGGCAACTGTACTAATATTATACGTATTTTAGAGCCTTTTAGTATAACATTAAACTAAGGAGTTATCTCGTTGTTTCTATAATGCAAAGTGGTTTCGGAGAGAATTGTTCATGTTTGTTTTTCATTTGTACAGACTGCGAGAAACATTGAGTCCGTGGGGCATTGCTTTAAGATTTCAATTTCCTTTTCGGAATTACTTGTGCTCTAATCGAACACGCGTCAGGGGACATGCGGGGCGGGAGGGGGTCGTCTCAACCGCAAATTACTCCGATACCTGCTTCGAGCGAATGTTTAAAATGTATTATTGAAATGTTAGCAATCGTTGTAACGCGAATGGATAAATATTTAACGACCTTCGATTATACGACTACATTTTCTTTCAAGGAACTTACACAATTGAGAACTAGAGTTGACACTTATAATTTCACTATAGAGAGACAAGGTAAAATAACGTATAATACGATAGTAAAAGGGCCAATCCATACTAATATTATAAATGAGAAAGTAATTCTGTCTGTCCGTCTGTCTGTCTCGCTTTCGAGCCAAAAATACTGGACCGATTTGGATGTTTTTATTTCTATAGTTTGAGTATATATTTTTCGTATATTTTTTTTCTATAGTAATAGTTTGAGACTAGGAGAAGGTCATAGGATAGTTTTTATCCAACTGCGCAAAAATAGGTAATTAGGTATAAGAACATTCGCGCGGGTGGAGCCGCGGCTGGAAAGCTAGTCATATATAAAACCATATATATTTTCTAGATAATTACTACCACCCTTTAGTATTCCCAATACCAATTTTTACCACTTTATGCATTTCTAAACACACAATTTCAAGAGCCAATGTCTATCAATAACGAAACTAATAGAGTTCTCGAAGTAACATGTTTAAAATAGGTTTTTATGCATGGAAACGTCAGTAAGTTATAGCAGGGCGAGGGCGGGTACAGGCGTGCGACAGCCACTGCTGATTGTAAAGCGCTCACAGACGGAGCCTATTCGATTTCACGGCTCGCCGCGTCCGATATTTATTGTCATCGGTGCAGTTGTACGCCACGGAGCCTACTGAACCGCGTTGAAAAATCTCCATTTCCAAAATCGGACGAAAACATTCCACCGATTCCCCGATGAAACCCTCAACTTTGTAAAAAAAATGTTGACTGTGTAAAACCGATGAAAACATCACGTAAAACGAAGGGTGGGGTGGGCCGCGTGGTGCGTTCTAACAATCGTTACTTGAATATGTTTGCAGGCAGGCCCGCGACCGCGACACCTTGTCTCGTTAGTGGAATGTGATGGCGCTGGTAAATTTATCACCTGCACGCGACACTGAGGTCCCGAGACGAGCTCCAGTTAAACCTGACATTTCTATTCAGATAAGTGATATGTTTATGAAATAGAAGCATTATTTATATGTAAATATTTCATTTAATCCAACACCTCTTCTGAAGCGCTCGTAGCGAAGTTTGCTTAGCCGTTTTAACCGATCACCTAATTTAAGCAACGTCCGCCGCTGTCGTGACTTGGATGTGTGACCGCTGGTGACATTACTACTGAGCGCTTCCGTGCTTCGGAGAACATATTAAACCGTTGGTCCTGGTTGTTATCTTTGTATGGCAGTCCTTATAGCCAGGTGGTAGGGCATTTTAAGAATGCATGTCTGGATAGCTACCACCCTAAAGTAGAAAATTTGCCGTCAAGCACCGACGGTGTGCTCCAGCAGCTGTCCTTGTGAGCCAGAAATTCTAGGTTAGCCTGAACAACATCTTCGAACATATAATCAGTTACCATAAGGTGATTTAGTGGGCTAAGGGCCTGTTTCAGAATGTTCGAGTAAGTTCCGGTTTTACTACCCAGAACATATTTAATAAATAAAACACTATCTTTGCGTTTCACCGTGATCGGTTTAGCCTATCCATCGGTTAAAGCTTAAAACACGCTGCATGTTAACTGTAATTTTTATCATTATTTTATGTGTTGCTTAGCAACCCGAAACTTTATTAGGACATTCTGAAACGGGCCATAAGTCTAGCCTTTTTATAGGTGATAGATATAAAAACACCCTACTTGTTTCAGATTTTTTTAAGCGAATAATTAGAATTTCTTATTTAAATCATACTGATTACTTTAATATCTGGGTTAGTCTTAAGTTAACTTTTGCAACACCAATATATTCCTCATTTCAATAATAAATAATTCAATAATAAATTCAATTCTTCTTTTCGAATTCAACTTCACATCGAAATTATCAACTGTTACTATTATATGATATTACATCTAAAATTTTGATCGCTATTTTTTAACTGTAATATAATAAAATAGTTAAAATGACCTGTTAATATATCACTATAACTTTACGTTTCCAACTTAACTCATATTTTTTATGAATAAACCGCTCCTGCGGTGTACCTAAGATCGAATATGATACTTAAAATAACAATAGTTTAATATTTACCGATCTCTAGATAGGCTACATCATCACTAATTTGTAGATAATCATATTATACAAATCTCATAACACATTCAAACCATTGACCCTAGCCTATAACACTTTGTGGGTAGATATAGTTCATCTGGTCAGTAGGTCAGCGAAGGTCTGAGCTGAATGGTCTATCAATACAGTCATTTTCAGCTAAAAGCTTAAATTGCACGTAGCTGAATAGCTGGGGAGATTGCTAATTGGTGGCATGCCAACTCGGATATCGTTGTTTTAATTCAATTGTCTTGAAGCTAATGCACTCGCCAGACCAATCCAACCTCACCCCTGGCTGATTGCGCCAACTTTTCACTGTGTATTATCACAATATGTTCACTTTATTGCGTGAAACATTAGGTGTAGGCGGCTTGGTAATTTTTTAATCTGATTTGATGCTTGATTGTTTGTTGGGCTGAATTAATATTAATTTTTGTTATTTCTAATTATAGAGCTTTAACTAATGCATTCTATTCAATGATGAATAGAAATCACGTTCACGATACAGAATAAAAATATACTAATAAATTTAATTAGTATACATACATAGGTACGTATGAGATAATAAACATACAGGTATAATTGGGTTGTAATTGAAATTAATTCAAAATCAGTTAAATAAATGACAACGTAAAAATCTCATGCCTCATAAATTATGTATTGTATAATTTTATAACCCGCATTATTATTTTGTTACCTGCACGCGTGAGCAATGGCCGCATAAAATCATGTTAGATTATAACATACGTTTGAGCACAAAACGTTACTACCGTTTATCGGAAAGGTGCAGCCATTTCTACTTGCAAGTAACCTGACGCAACGCACTACACTTTTCGTTTTATTTAGTGCTATCTGTCGTGTGTAGAAGTTCATGCGTGATGAACATTCAATCTTGACCCTCGCTTTATATGTGACTGCGTATCACAGAGAGCTTTAACTGTACAAGGTGTACAGGTTCCGTATCGTACACTGTTTTTCTTACATTCAGTTCGAAATATTTCCCGGGCGTCCGATTCGCACTTGTTTTTATGTTGGTTTTCATATCGCTTATACAATAACGAGTTTGTAGCTTATCCACTATTTTGATTTAAAAGCTTCTTCCTTATTCACAGGAATGGCCGGGTAGACGTCTCGTAGGTTTGGAAAAAGCCTTATTTTTTTAAGGCTGAACCCTAACAACAATTGTTGATTTTTTTGGACTGCATTTCAGGTGGATTTACCAAATTTTATTAAAATCAGTTCGGTAGTTTTGGAGTGATGCGAATGCATACAGATACATATATATTTTCTACTAGCTTTACCGGCGCGGCTCCGCCCGCGAGTATATCGGTTATCGCGCAAAAACATTAACCTCTTTTTGCAAAGTTCGATAAAAACTATCCTATGTTTTTTCCCGGGTCTCAAACTATTTCCATACCAAATTTCATTCAAATAGTAGTTCGGTCCAGTAGTTTTGGCGTGAAAGCGTAACAGACAGACAAACAGACAGAGTTACTTTCGCATTTATAATATTAGTACTGATAAAAATGTTAAATTAATTTTAATTGTTAATTTTAAGTCTCACCATAATCTTTTAATTGATATTCAACGTACAGGTATTTTGGCTTCTACAAAATATCTGTTTAGTTAATATATTAATATTTCATAATGGTATTTTTTATGACAATAGGCTGATTTTTGAAAATAGTTTTGTCGCATTGCGTAGCGTTGCGTTTGCTTAAAAAGTAGATTTACTGCTAGAACAATGAAAGTTGTCTGTTGTTATACAGCCTAGAGAGATACCACTGCAGCTTCAGAGCGAATAATGACAAAGCAGCTGCAAAACTTGTATGCTGAACCGTACCGAGGCAAATCGACAGTTGCACTGCGTGCCTCTGAATGCGATTCGCATCTGAGTAGGTACTACTGTTGACATACTCAGGTACCGCACTGAATGTCCCGTACAGTTAGTCCATGTGATTACCAGCTTGCTAAGGTTAATCACTCCCTTTATGACGGTCCCCAAACACAATACAAACTAGGAAATTTGTGTACGGAATAGTGTAGTGTTTGCAAAGCGTTGGGATCTGTTAGTAATGCATGGTACCGCCACGTATAGCACCTATAGTTATAGTTGTATGTTGTGTAAGGAGTCCTTAACTCATGTGTAGTTATCATTTGCCATTCAAATAGAATTCTACTGTTTTAATTGCGATGTAGGTAAAACGGAAAGATCTTATAATTATTACCTATACCAGCCTTTTTGTTTTTGTTTTTGAGGATGTGAGAGTTTGCAGTGGTGAACACCGTTGGTTAGAACGGTATGATGTTCTTCCGAAGACAGCATGGAGTCGGGACGGAGTGCGGTGAAAAATTACAAATACTAAAATCACTGTTACTGGGCTTGTTAATCATAAAAAGACAGTACAAGCATGTCACACGAAATCCCAATAATATTATGTATAATATAATAATTATTCTAATATACGAACGTGGAACGTCCACCACAGATAGATGTCAAGGGGCGAAGAGGAAGTAGAAAGTTAAAGCCAGAGACTATAAATGTTTTTTTTTTGTTATTAAATATAGAGCTAACTCTTCATTTGTAATACCTGCATATAATAAATGTTACTATACTTACTCAGAATTAGTATTTATAATATCATTCAAGAGATATATTAAATTGTAAATAGATGACTAATTTTATGTACTATTTATAAGCAATAAACAAATAGTAAAAATTGTGGTAGGGAATTTTGCAAATGCACGCCTCGCTAGCCACGACAGACAAGTAAAAAAATCTGTCACCAAGCACCAACAGTTTATTCCTGCAGATGGCCTTGAGAGCTAGCCATTCTAGATTAGCCAGAACATCTTCAACCACATGGTCACTTACCCCAAGGTGAGATAGTGGTCAAAGGCTAACTTATCAGCTATAAATAAATAAAAAAACTAAATATTAAATAGTTCAGTGGATTTCACCAAATTTATACGGCGTTAAATTGGTAAATAATTTATTTAGTTGTTCAAAAATGGAGTTTACATTTGACGAATGATTTCATGTTAAGTGGATATGTTGCAACTAAGCATAAAAGTACGCAAACACATTAAAAGAATCAAACCATGTGTTCATTCGACACCTTTATAAAAGAGTAAGCAATGACTAGCTGCCGTAGAAAATATATGTTTTAATTTTGTTTGGAGAGATAAACAGGCATATTGTATCAGCTGGATTGTAACACAGAATTAAGGAGAGGATTTGCATTATCCTCACGTTTGGCAGGCGTCTTCGGCATTGCACTGTAACATAGCAGTTCCTCAGTAGGCGCTGCTGGGAACAAATCCAGTGGTTACGCCAATATTTTTAATTCTAATATTGAATTAATAACTTAATAATATGACGTTGTTTACTTCAAGTAACTCCCCTTGTATGGTCGACTTTGTAAGTCGACCATACAAGGGGAGTTACTTATATTTGTACGACGATGAAACCTGTTCTCGTCGTGTCACCCGCGTCTCGCCCGCGCCGCCTGCGCCGGGCAGTCTGCTGTGGGAACTTGTACTGAATGGGCCCACTCCTTCGCGGTCAATGAACTATATTACTCGCCTACTACTACTAGTATATAACATATAAGAACTTCATAAATTCTATCATAGCTGTGAAGAGTGATTGTGCAGTGCAGTGCACCATATTATAACTGTGCTCACCTACTGGATGGACTAGATACACCATCGCCGGCTGACACCTTCCAGAGACGTGGTGGATTCTTCTACAAAGGTCAGTAGCTCTCTTCATGGTTTTCTGGTATGTTGGCTTGTCATTTAAATCTAGGATTTCGGCGAACCAGCAAAGTATCCTGTTCCACATTTCTAATTGTGGCAGGCGCGCATCATCCCCTGGTCAAACCCAGAGGTTGTATGCACCATTTTGGTCCTTCGAGCCGGATATTTTAAGTTTTGAATCCCTTTAAAAACCTAATTTTCTAAAATTCAAGTCGAAATTTCTAGAATTAACTGAAAGTTATTGCATATCGTCATTCAAATTTCAATCTTATTTCATACGCGTTAAGGTCTATAATTCTCACTACGTGATATCGATAAACATGCATATTTATTTGCCGTATGCATTTAGTGGGTAGTATAGTGCAGTAGGTACGACCTAAGTTTTGGGTTTATCCATTCAGATGTTTCAGCGAGCCTATTCAGTGTTGTTTATGTACTGCGCGTGGCAACTAGTAAATTGAATAGTATTCGCTTCATATAGAATCGTCATAATTATTATTTTATACGAGTATTTATGACACACAGACTCACCGCATTTGACTAGATTAGTGTAATTTAGTCATCTTATTCGCATCGCTTGTGTTTTATGTCTAAGTAACCCGTGAGTTATTTACAGGGAAATTTACATATTGAAACCATAACTATAACGTACTATCTACGTAAACTACTCGTAGGTAGACTTACGTTTACGCTACGATTGATATTTTGTTAACTGCCGTTTGCATAGTTACATTATATTATAATCTACACCGCACCGAACGTTCATACATTCATAAAGTGCGTAGCTATATCTATCGAACTGATAAGATATTTCCGTGTTCTTGAATAGGTTTTGTTTGGTACATTTAACAAGTTATTTTATTTGTATCTAAGATTAACTACTTAGTTACTATTGTCAGGGTTCTATATGCTCTGGACATACAGTAACTTATGCACCTGTTTTGCATTTAATTGATTATCGCATCGCACCTTACTTGTTTAGGGTTCCGCGTGAATCGTGGAACGCTTTTCGTGTTAGATATTTATAATTCGCACCGCACTGGCGTAAAATATTCGTTAGTTTATTTTTATTTGTTAGCACTTAGGTACTTACTTACCTTTTAATAAGGAAGGTTCTAATTTGCCGATTACAAATATTTAAATCGCATAAAGGACAGACCTTTATTTAGGGTTCCGTCTGCATCATAGAAGTAAGAGGTTCTGTACTACTGATATTTGTTTGATATTATACTTACTGATTTAATATTTAAATATATTTTTTCGCGTTATTTTAATATCAGTCTCGCATTATTACGCGGCATAGGTACGTTGCGTTTGGGTACCGCATTGCATTTTAGGTGGTTTCGTAGTGTAAAAATAAAGTTGTTGGGATTTTAATTATCTTTCGTTCACAATGGACGATAAAACAAAGCTTAGGCTTTATGAAAGTAAACGTGCGACTTATTTCGCTCGGATTCAAAGTATATATGATTCCATGAAAACTTTATCTACTGAAAGGTTACGGAAAAGTTTTATTGCGCAAGCGAAACAAATTGATACGATACGAAGTGAATTCTGTAACATTTTGGACAATGTGAACGCGTTAAGTTTGAAATTAGATCCTTCATATGAAATCAGTTATAGCCACAGAAAAGAGAAAGCAATAGAAAGGTGAAGGGGGCGTGGTCCGCGAGCCTAACATACTCCTAAACAGGAGTATTTACGTCAACGGACTATAATGGTACTGACAGTCGACCCGCGGTTAACGCGCCGCATGCATCTCCGTAAATGTATATGAAAATGCCGCGTTGTGCTGTTATAAATTGCAGATTCAATAGCGATATCACAAATGTAAAGAAAGTAGGAATATCCTATCACCCGAAAACATAATAAATTGTTCCTAAATGTTTTCTATTTCGCTGATGAACAAAGTCGGTGCAATCTGACATTAGTGATTGATGATTTTATTTATCGACAAAATGTTGTCGATAAATTGTTAGTCACTAAATGTCACTTCATTCCAATATCTAATTTGGAGCTTTCTTGTTAGACCTACAAAAGCAATAACCATCTGTTCCTCTGATTTTAGTGCATATAGAACTTTTATCAGGACGTAAAAATACACGTGTAGTTCTGATCTACACGTGTTTTCTATATTAACATCAATTAAATTAACAATTTATTCAAATATTTTCAAGAACAGGCAATTTTTCAAGGTTAGGATTTCAACTTAAACTCTTGTTTTGTGGCTTCTTTAGGCACCACCACAATTTCGTCAATGTCACGTAGTTAGATAGACCATCAAATGAAGGAGATTGTTTAGTTTTAATGAGTTATGTCCAACAACTTTTGGATAAGTTATATAATATGTAGAGAGAAGAGTTTATATTGGGACAACAGAAGAATATGTGATTCACATTTCCTTCGTCCAAACCACATTCACAGAGGGAGTTATCCCTAATCTTAAGTTTGCCCAGGAAGACTGGGTTATAGGAATAGTTTAGACGCAGACGGCATATTGTAGAGGTTGTCAATTTAGCAGCTTTTTGGAATTTTGAGAAACAGAGTTTATTGGGAATCTCAGGTTGAATGTTACTATAGAATTAACTTTTTAATATTCTATAAATTTGCCATTTCTGGTTACAAGGTTTTTTTAAAGATGGTTTTAAAGTCGAACAGATATCTAGCGAGAAAAGTTGGGGAAATGTCCTTGAGAGTCTGTATGAATGGCATTTGTAGCACAAGAGTCAGCTGATTCGTGGCCCACTATACCAGCGTGACCAGAAATCCAGGCTAGGATAACATTTATGCCGTGAGAGCTACATTCGAAAATGGCATTTTTTTTTTAAATTGGGAACCTATATTTTTACTGAAATGGGTTCGCAAGAATAGATTGGAGGCAGCTTTTGGAGTCAGTCAGAGATCATCTTAAGTAAATAAGTTACGAGAACCGAAAACTAACTATTCGTTATATATTCCTAGAATATCCTAAAACTTGTTAATATTTGACATTTTTAATAACCGCCACACTAAAATCATGTTTTATCTGTGTTCATTCTGGACTAGCCAATGACGAACCATCCTGTCTAAGTTCGGATTGGCTGATACGTTGTGGCGGCAACTCCTGAAAGGTTGTGGTAAATATGGCGGGAAGTTTCATCAAGAGGCGACAGACACTTGGCGCCAGTCATTGCTATAAAACCAATGTCTCACCTCACTGAGCCTCTCTCTGTCTTGATTCTTCACAAGTAACTTCCGCATCGAGACCTATTGCTGATTAAGTTAAGTGTTCTATTATTTATTTATTTAGTGTAACATAACTGCTGTTCACGTGTTGTGTAGGGGTTTAAGTTGGTTGATGATTCCCTTTTCGTAGAAAATCTAGTAAGATAGGTAGTTAATTACTGACTCAATATATCTCAATCATACTAACTCAACTAATAGTACCTTACTACATGGAATCGCATCCTGCCAAACATCTTATAAGTTATTTAGCCTATATATTTTTGCTTAAATAACTGCTCTCTATCTTGGCAAATCTCACAAACTCATCTGCAATTTACCTCTTGTTATATATACCACGACTTTGACCTTGACCTCGCCTTTTATTTTTATGAACCCCTATCTGTGCCTATCTCTAATACCACCCTTTACGCGAATTTCATATAATTGTAATAATTTTACTACAAATAATCAAGCCTATAACTTATTATATCGAAATTAAGCTGTGCTTCGCAGTAATAGCTTTATTTTTATCGTCTTTTTCTTATTCAGCATCTTCATTGCTGAAGGTCGTGTCTAGGTCTGAAGTAGTGTTAATCGCTCGATGTACTATGCTCTTCCACATGCTTCTGTTTTCAGCGGTCTTTTAAGCTTTTGGTATAGACATACTAGTGAGCTATATGGTTCAGTCAAGACGCTTACTTGCCTTTCATTACTACATATTCAAATGATTATATAAAACCGCATGAAAACTTATTATAGCACAAACGCACAGCACATCAACGCATCACCTATAAATCGTTTTAGGTCGAAGGAACAGTTTATCGATAAAATGTACTACATCACTGGCTAGGATACCACTTTTTGTACCGAATAAATAAATAAAATAAGATCAAATTTGACTAGCTAACCCAATAAATATATTCTCGTAACCATTTTTTGTGCAGTTGTTTGTGAACTATTTTTCAATTGTTTTATCTCAGATTTTACCAAGCAACGATTTTAAAATTGAAATCATACTTGACTGAGCTGAGACTGCACAATTACTGTACAGATATTGTCAACTGGCAACTTGCGATAGCTTGACAAAGTTCACAAGAAATTCAAACTTACCACTCTTTAGATAAGGTGTATTTTCAACTGTTATAAATTGGCTTATTAAACGTTTCAATTGGGTAAAAACAGGACTAATCAGGAAATCGGATTGTTTGTAGTGAACAATAAAGATGTAATGTCACGTATCATTTACATGTGTTGAACTTGCTACGCTCGTTTTCTAAGGAAACTGACATGGCTGCCACTCTAAATAGTATTTTATATCTCTATGGTTATAGCGCATTAAATGCCTTTGATGACTTGGCATGCGAAATTAAAGAAACTGTCTGTTCGTTAACTGAGCCAACGCCAAACGTAATGAATTCGAGTTCTAGTTCTAATGCTCACCATATTAAGATACCTAAGATTGAATTGCCAATCTTCGATGGTGACATTCAAACCTTTCCATATTTTTATGAGACGTTTAAACGAGTGATTCACACAAATTCAGACTTGTCAGATTCTGATCGCATTCATTATTTGTTGAGTTGTCTGAAAGGCAAGGCAAAAAATGTTGCGGCCGGTATATCTCCTTCCGCTGACAATTATCGCGTTGTTTGGGATGCACTTATTGCGAAATACCTAGACAACCGCGCGCTGGCAGTCAATTATCTAAACCAGTTATTTTCTTTAAAATCTTCCGGTTCTTCGCCCGCTAACATTGAAAGGGTGTTCGATAGGTTCACCGCGACTGTTGCTGGACTTAAACAATTAAAAATAGAAAACTTAGATGATTTAATTTTTACGCATCTAGGGCTTAAGTTAATAGACTCCGATATCGCAAAACATTACGAAATGTCTCTTCGTACTCAAAAGGATCCACAGGCCGTAGATTACGATTATTTCGTGAAGTTTGTACGCGAACAAGTCAAAATTATGTACCGCACGGCGCCGCAGCGCTCCGAGCCTCGGCCCACCGGAAGTAATACTACGTCGGCCTCCACACCTTCCAAGGTGTCGCAGGTGTATGTGGCTACTGCAGCGAAGTGTTCGCTCTGTCATGCGTCGCACACGCATCTATTTAAGTGTAGTGCTTTTCAGAAACTGAATGCAAATGACAGATTTAAATTTATAAAGGACAATCACATATGCGGTAACTGTCTAAGTAGTCAGCATACCGTATCTAAATGTCAGTCTAAGACAACATGTAAGAAATGTAACGGTAAGCACCATAGCCTGTTGCACTTCGAGCAGCCTGCAAAGCCGGAAACTTCCCCAATGTGTTCACCATCCGCTCCCGTCGCGGCCCCTGTCTTTGGCTCTGTAGACATGGCTACGAAAGAATGAGTGGCTTTATGTACGCATTCTGCATCAGTTCAGCAGCCTACTCGAACTACAGAGGTGCTTGCTACTGCTAAGGTGTTAGTGGTAAATAAAAAGGGGAAAGGACACCGTAGTCAGGTGCCTCTTGGACCCTGGCTCGCAGAAAAACTATATAACTACTCGTTGTTGTCATAGGCTCGGTTTAACTATTCGCGAGAACACAATTAATACCGTTAAGGGTATTGGTGGTACCTCTCAACCAGTGAGAGGTTCGGTTGAAGTTACATTTAGTTCTCGGCTTCGGGCACAGCCGAAGTATAATATCGATGCATTAGTACTAGATCAGATAACAGGTCAGCTTCCGCTATGTTCAATAAACGTCACTGATTTATGTAACATTGATTCTAAACTACTTGCTGATGATACTTGGGGTGTGCCGGGTAATATAGATATTCTGTTGGGTGTAAAACTGTTTGCTAAGTTGTTGCGACCAGGTCACGTGACTAGTACGCCAGGACGTCCCGACGCGTTGGAAACTGTACTCGGTTACATTCTTATGGGCGACGCGCCTATCTCGGAACTTGATACAGCTACGCTGTCATTCTGTGCGTTTTCCTCACCTCAGTGCTGCGATCTTCGCAAGTTTTGGGAAATTGAGGAAGTGGCAACATCCCCTATAGTGAATAAAGATGACACACATTGTGAACAATTTTATTGTTCCACTACTACTCGTACGGAATCGGGTAAATATGTGGCTGCTTTGCCCCTAAAAACTAATTCAACAGCGCTAGGAAATTCCTTTGAAATGGAGCGTCGCAGGTTTTTTAGCTTAGAGCGTAAACTTAAGTCAAACCCTAATTTGAAATTGTTGTATGATGACGTCATTCAAGATTACATTGAACAAAACTACATATCTCTTTTGAAAAGAAAATTAACTCTAAGCGATCCGCACAATCGAGAAATTGCGTATTATATTCCGCACCACGCCGTCATCCGCGATGATAAAACCACCACGAAGCTTCGTGTCGTTTTGGACGCAAGTGCGAAGACGGACAGTGGCGTCTCATTAAATGATATCTTGTACGCAGGTCCAGCCCTTCAGAATGACCTTTTCAATATATTGTTGAACTTCAGGCTTTTCATTGTAGCCATCTCAGCTGACGTAAAGGCCATGTATCTCAGAATAGGCATACGTCTTGAAGATCGTCCGCTCCAACGTATTCTATACCGCTTTCGTGAAGATGAAGAACTTCAATGTTTTGAATTCTCCGTCCTTCCTTTTGGGCTCAAATGTTCGCCATTCATCGCTATCCGCACTGTCCAGCAACTGGTTCAGGACGAAGGTCAAACCCTACCTCTCGCGAGTGAGATCGTTAATAGGGATATATATATGGATGATATCGTCAGCTCAATTCCTTCCACTGCGCTTGGTGTAAACTGCGCTCAACAACTGATAAAGTTATTCTCACTAGGTAACTTTCAGCTTACGAAGTGGTCTACTAACCGTACTGAGGTACTTCAGGCTATCCCTGAGTCATTGCGACTATCAAAGAGTGTAGACCTTTGCAAAGATCCAACGCAGAAAATTCTAGGGCTTCGTTGGCATCCAGATGATGATTGTTTCGCATTTCAAGTGAATCCTGATGATCGTCCCTGCACGAAAAGAAATATTCTATCATCTATCGCACGACTTTTCAATGTTTTAGGTCTAGTTGCACCTATGATTTTATACGCCAAGCTTCTTATAAAAGAGCTTTGGCTTGTCAGGATAGGCTGGGACGATGTTCCACCAATTCGCATTGTTCGTTTATGGGAGCAGTTTCAGGTGGAACTGCCTCTAATTTCGCAAATGAGATTCCCCCGCCATATTGGGGTGGAAGATGACTGTAGGGTATCTCTGGTCGGTTTCGCTGACGCTAGCGAGAAGGCTTACGGCGGAATGGTGTACGCTCACGTGGTCAAGCCAGATGGCAACATCGTCATCTCGCTGGTTTGTGCGAAGTCTAAAGTAGCACCCCTAAAGATGGTGTCACTTGCCCGCCTAGAGTTATGTGCCGCACTCCTTTTATCAACCTTGATAAAGCGAGTTTTTGACCTTTACGCAGCACGACATGTCATTGAGGCTGTCGTTGCTTTTTCTGATTCAACTGTAACTTTGAGTTGGATTCACTCCGCACCGCATCGCTGGCACACTTATGTCGCCAATCGCATCGCCAAAATTCACGAGAATTTATCTGCTGGACATTTCTTTCACGTTAAAGGATCTGAGAATCCTTGTGACTGTCTCTCTCGCGGTTTGACACCTGCCCAGCTTGTACATCATCCTTTATGGCTGAATGGACCACCATGGCTTAGGTTTTCTCGTACAGAATGGCCTGTCAAACCATTTGTCACCAGTGAAGCGATTGAACTTCCGGAAATGAAGCCTATTGCTTTACCTGCTATTTTGCAACAATGCTCGAACAGAAATCCACCAACTGAAGACGTTTTGTATGACCGCGCTTCCAGGTTCTCATCCTGGATGAAATATTTGACAACTATTTGCTTCGTGTACAAATTCATGAAACGGCTGCCTAAAGGACCTATTACTGCATCTGATTTAGAATTTGCGGAATCAATAGTGTGGAGATCGGTTCAGCGAGTACATTTTGAACCTGAACTAAATCATCTGTCTCGTAATGAACTGTGTTCAAAGCAAGTGCAGAAATTGAGCCCTTTTCTTCATAATGGTCTCATTCATATTGGTGGCCGTCTAGCTAACTCTGAGCTAGATTTTGACTCATGGCATCAAATATTACTTCCGCGTCAAGATCATATAGTAGAACTTCTGGTTTCTCACTACCACTTAAATAATTTTCATACAGGTCCCAATCTGCTGGTATCTTTATTAAGACAGCGATATTGGATTCTGTCTGCTCGACGTATTGCACGCCACATAACCTTTAATTGCAACATATGTTTTCGAGCAAAACCACGGCCAGTCTTTCCTATTATGGCAGATCTGCCGCGTTCTCGCGTAGAGATGGCTCCTAAAGCTTTCTCCCACAGCGGCTGTGACTATATGGGTCCGCTATCTATAACGTCTGTGCGTGGTAGAGGACAAAGAAGTAGGAAAGCATATGTATGCCTATTTACATGCATGACAACGCGCAGTCTGCACCTCGAGATGGCTTCAGATCTTAGCACCGCGAGTTTTTTGTCTGCATTTAAACGCTTTCTTTCACGTAGAGGTCCGGTAGAATGCCTTTACACGGATAATGGGACAAATTTTATCGGCGCTCGATCTTATCTACGCGAGCTTTATCAATTTTTAGAAAAAGAATATCGTCCCTTTTGGGAAACAGAACTAGCGAAGCATCGCATAACCCTTAAAAATATCCCTTGCAGAGCCCCTCACTTCGGTGGGTGTTGGGAGAGTGAGGTGAAAAGCGTCAAAACACATCTATTAAAGGTGATAGGTAACCAAATTCTAACCTTTGACGAACTCAACACGGTTTTGACTCAAATCGAAGCATTGCTGAATTCACGGCCACTGTACTCGCTTAGTTCTGACCCATCGGAACCGTCTGCACTAACACCTGCCCACTTTCTGCACACGATACCACTCGTTTTTCTCCCATCTCGCGAAGTAAGTGAAACGCGTTTACATCTTATTTCAAGATACGAACTTATGGACCAATTGGTCCAGTCTTTTTGGAAACGGTGGCGTCAAGAATACCTACATACACTGCAGTCCAAACAAAAATGGAACACACCAGCCAACCCAGTTCGAGTTGGCATGGTAGTGATCTCTATGCAGGATAACGTCATGCCCCTACATTGGCCGTTAGGTTTAATTACTGAAATCTTTCCGGACAAAAAGGGGGTCTGTAGAGTCGCTTCGGTTAAGACAAAAGGTGGGATATTACAGAGACCTGTTGTGAAACTGTGCCCACTGCCAAAGCAATAAGATTTATTATTTGCCCTACCTTCTTAGCGTAAGATTTAGTTTTGAGTATATATAACCTTACACCGTAATAAATAATACTATTAAATTTAGTAAAGTCATATAGTTATAGTTTAGAGAAATTTGAGACGATATGCACTTTAACCACTATCCTTTTAGCGTTTCAAGCCGGGGGAAATGGTTACGCCAATATTTTTAATTCTAATATTGAATTAATAACTTAATAATATGACGTTGTTTACTTCAACTACAAAGTCGACCATACAAGGGGAGTTACTTATATTTGTACGACGATGAAACCTGTTCTCGTCGTGTCACCCGCGTCTCGCCCGCGCCGCCTGCGCCGGGCAGTCTGCTGTGGGAACTTGTACTGAATGGGCCCACCCCTTCGCGGTCAATGAACGATATTACTCGCCTACTACTACTAGTATATAACATATAAGAACTTCATAAATTCTATCATAGCTGTGAAGAGTGATTGTGCAGTGCAGTGCACCATATTATAACTGTGCTCACCTACTGGATGGACTAGATACACCATCGCCGGCTGACACCTTCCAGAGACGTGGTGGATTCTTCTACAAAGGTCAGTAGCTCTCTTCATGGTTTTCTGGTATGTTGGGCTAGCAACGTCATTTAAATCTAGGATTTCGGCGAACCAGCAAAGTATCCTGTTCCACATTTCTAATTGTGGCAGGCGCGCATCATCCCCTGGTCAAACCCAGAGGTTGTATGCACCATCCAGTTTGGGACTGATTTTCTATTTTGAATATAAAATTTATATTTATAATAATATATATTATAATTCTTCAATCAGATTTCTTTAAACAATCTATTTGTTCACATTATTATTAATGAAATTAGATAGTACTATTTTGCCATTTCTCAATCATTTTACCTCCATAGTAAAATTTTACCCACCAGTTAAATTAAGGGCGTCATAAAACACTGTCTTTACGTTACTCTTTATTGCACTGAAGACAATAATAAGAGTCGTCTACTTACTTACATCGTGATTAAATTATCATTGCAAAGTCAGACTCTGGCAAAGTTATTTCTCGCTCATCGCTTTCAGTGGATTAGTCCAGACGTTTTATTATTCTAATATTTAAATTTGTCTGAATTATGTGAAGCCGTTGTCAGGCGCCTCGCAGGTGTATTAATATTCTTCGATGTGGAGCTGTTTCATTTTGTTCATGATACATATTTTTGAAGCGCTCGTAGCGAAGTTTGCTTGGCCATTCTGAATCGATCAGCAAAGTTAAGCAACGTCGGCCGCGGTCAGGAGTTGGATGGGTGACCGCTGGTGACATTACTACTGAGCGCTTCCGTGCTTCGGAGGGCACGTTAAGCCGTCGGTCCCGGTTGTTGTCTTAGGATGGCAGTCGTTACAGCATGGTGGTAGGGCACTTTGCGAATGCCCGCCTGGCTAGCTACCACCCTCAAGTTGAAAATCTGTCGCCAAGCACCTAACGGTGTGTTCCGGCAGCTGTCCTTGAGAGCCAGTAATTCTAGGTTAGCCTGAACAACATCTTCGACCACATCATCACTTACGATCAGGTGAGATAGTGGTCAAAGGCTAACCTATCAGAAATAAAAAAAAAAAAAAAAAAAAACATACACCTGCTTAAAGACATTTTGGAGACTCTACATATCTTTTTCAATTTGCAATTATACAAAACTTTAGTTTTATAAATATAAATCTTACAGAAAGTGTTATAAGACAAGGAGTTTTCATCCACAAAAATAAAACTTAAAAATTTGTTCTCCGTTTTTCTCACTGTAAAACCGTTTTTTTTTAATATACAAAACTAATATCACAAACAAACGTATACGGTTTCTTAAAGATGTAAAAAAAAACAATTTAATTCAAAGCAATCAAAATATATGACAATTTAGGTATGAGACAAGTTTTGCAACTTCTCATCACTCATCAAAACATATGGGGTGCTTATTGTTAAAGAATCATAAAATTTGCCAATTTGTATTAGAGAACAGGTAAAAGAGAATTACTGGAAAGTTTTATATGATGGTTATATAACATAAATAAATATGTTCTGTGCTCACAAACTTACATTAGCGCTAATCAATAATTTTAGTAAAAGATAAAAGCAATAATACATTTTGGTGGTGGTTGGTAACCCTAGCATTTATTTAGTTTTTTTTTAAACTAAACATAAATTATTGAACAGTCAGTGCTATAAGATATTTAATTTTATTTGATGAATTTCTTACTAACATCGAGTATATATACTAAAACGCGTTTATAATGAAAAATTTTAATATTCACACCAACACTTAGTATGTACCTATAAAATATTTGAAGCATTTTTCAACGAGATTACAAACTAATAACATTACATAACGAGCCCGTTTAGGTAAATTATGCATGCACTCTCGGATCATTACCGTGGCCCTGGCCCCCATTCGAAATCTTACGATTTCGTAGTTCGCTGCAAATTATGTAACAATTTAGTAAGCACCGATTAATAAATTTTTAATTTTCATGACACCATATTAGCAAATACAGTCCGATAGCAAATATATTATCAGTATTAATGACATTACTATTATTAATTACGTCTTAGTATAGGTCACTATTTTTTTGTCCTTACTATGCGTAAAGTTACGAAATACGTGTTGCACATATTCTTCTTTCTTTCTATTTTATTATCATCTGAATACTCATCTGAATACTCACACCAAAATATCAAAATCAAAAATATTGGATGGTACTTTTAAAAGTAAGTCTTGAGAAGGGACAAAAATATAAGAGTAAAAGAAAAAGGTAAAGAAGGTATTAATAAACGGAGTGAATAATGATTTGTGTACCAAGCGTTCCATTCTTGGACAGTTATACCGCTGTCTTGAAGCACTCGTAGCGTAGCTTGTTATGTCGATTTTAACCGATCAACTTAGTTATCCAATGCGGTAACGACTTGGATGGGTGACCGCTAGTGGCATTACTACTGAGTGCTTCCGTGTTTTGGAGGGCACGTCAACCCATCGGCTCCGGTTGTTTTCTTAGGATGATAGTCGCTATACCATGGGGGTAGGGAATTTTACGAATACCCAGGCTTATTCAGCATTACTCAGGCTAGCTTCTACTCGCTAGTAAGAAATCTGTTGCCAAGCACCTAATGGCAGTATCTGTTCCGGCAGCTGCTCTTGAGAGCCAGGAATTTTAGGTTTGCCTGAGTAACATCTTCAACCAGATGAGAGAGTGGTCCAATGCCAGCATATCAGCTATGAATAGAAAAATATTTCACAAGTAAAAGTAATTAACATTTATCATATACCAATCATATATGTGTATGTGTTCTGTGTGTGTGCATGTGTGTTTGTTAACCCTCTCTCCTAAAAATACTTAACGGATTTTGGTAAAACTTGGTAAAGATATTCTTTAGGTCCTGGATTAGGACAGGGTTTTTTTTTTTTTAAATTTATTTAAGGATCAACAAACAGTTTCACAATATTTCTTAATTAAAGGTAATCTTATTTATAATAATAATTGTGAGACCAACATCGTTAACCACAAATTATGTAAACATTTAACATTTGTAGTAAGTTAGACATAGCATAGGTAGAGAGTAGAAAATTATTCAAATAGTTGATCAAGAAAAAAAAATAAAAAGTATACACGCAACATATATGCAAGTAAACTTATAAAAATGATATCATAGTATAAATATACTCGTATAGGTCAGCAGAAATACATAATAATATATGGCTTCTAGTCTCAGTATTTACATGAGTAGGGTAGGCTGAGTTAACTTATCAGGCACAATAACGGAGGATCATCACGAGTGATGACTGACGCTACCTTCGAGCAGATCCAACAAAGACCTTCTAAAACAACTCACCCGCTCGTGAAATATATCTATAGAATTGAAAAGAGTATTGTAGGATTCTGTCATACGACACAGTGGTGATCGATGACCAGGCTTGGTACGACACGCGGAAACAGCAAACACTTCATGTGTACGGCGAGGTTGAGGTCTAAAAGGTACTTTATACCGAAGCTCATTGATCAACCCTGCACAGTCATATTTATTATGACATAGCATACAGAAGCATAACATCTAATTGTTGTCTCCTAGAGTTTAAATCCAATAATTTATATTTGCTAAGTAGCTCATCATAATGTATAATTTTATGGAAAAATTTGTAATACACACATCGTAAGAATTTCTTTTGAATTCTTTCAATATCATTAATATAACATTTGTAAAGTGGGTTCCATACTGCCACAGCGTATTCCAACTGAGATCGAACCAGTGACTTATATAACAATAAATACGTTGATTCGTTTTTGAAGTTACTAGAGGACCTTATGACAAAATTAAACATTTTAAAACCGCGGGCTATTATATTTTGAATATGTACATCAAGTGTTAATTTACTATCTAATGTTATTCCTAAATCCTTAACGATTTGAACTTTATCAAGATTAGAATCACACAACACGTATGTAAAGTTACTTATTTTTATCTTACGAGTAAAAATTATAGATTTACATTTATTTATACTTAACGTTAAGTTATTTTTAACACAATACTCTGAAAATCTGTCAAGATCCTGTTGGAATTTCAAGTGGTCTTGACATGTATTTATAAAATGATATATTTTCAGGTCATCGGCATATAATAGAAATTTACAAAACTTGAAACATTTTTCTATATCATTGATGTATAAGATAAAAAGTAACGGGCCTAATATTGATCCTTGGGGTACCCCAGAACTAATTGGAACCATATCTGATTCATAGCCATTGATCACCACTTTCTGGCAACGGTTAGTGATATATGAATTGAACCAGCGCCATAAATTACCCCGAATACCGTTATAAGCTATTTTGTCTAATAAAATCCTGTGATCCACCCGATCGAAAGCTTTTCTAAAATCGGTATAAACACTGTCTGTTTGTATGTTATTGTCTAAGTTTTTAAATATTTCAGTAGTATAAACTAATAAGTTTGTAACGGCAGATCGACGTCGAACAAATCCGTGTTGCTGGGGAATAATGACGTTATGTAAGCTAGGATAAATATAATTATGTATAAGCCTCTCAAAAAGCTTTGATAAGGTGGGCAAAATTGAGATTGGGCGATAGTTCTCTACATCTTTCTTTAATCCTTCTTTATGTACGGGCACTATGCGGGCAATTTTCCAAACACGAGGACAAACACCTTCTTGAAGGCATAGGTTGAATATATGGTGGACAGGATAACAAATAGTGTCAGCGGTGTATTTTAGGAATAATGGTGAAACATTATCAGTTCCAGCGCCCTTAGTTGGATCAAGCCTACGCAGTTCCGATTTGATATTATCTATAGAAAAACGAACATCACTAATAATTAAATCTGACGTGTGGCTATCTGCAGAAAAAGAAAAGTTATTATCTGCATTATATTCGTCAGTAACAGTTGAGGGTTCAAACACCGATTGGAAGTAATTCGAGTAATGGTTACAAATTTCTACTGGGTCACTTGCTGTTTTTCCTTCATAGCTAATGCAACTCGGGACATCACTTTTTCTCTTTCTGTTAGAGATGTAAGACCAAAAATATTTAATATTGCACTTAATAGTATTTTCAACTTTCATGATGTAACTTTTATAACATATTTCTGAATTAATTTCAAGTCTGTGTCTATATAAAGAAAAAGTCTCATAATCTGATAAGTTACCATATTTTTTCCATTTTATCCATGCTTTCCTCTTATTGTTAAATATGTGCCTTAAGGATGAATTGAACCAAATAGGAAAACTACAATTTGTTATGATTTTTGATGGTACATTCTTAGATATGATACTGTAGATAGTTTCATAAAATGTATTAACAGCACACTCAGCTGATTTATTTTCAAAAAGGATGTCCCAGTCCACACTTCCTATTTCATCATTTATTACTTGATAATCTGCTTTGGCAAAGCAATGTTTTATTAGCGGCTTACGCTGCATATGCCTACATTCACGTTCAGTAGTTACTGTTACGTAGAAAGGCGGATGATATCCATCTATTCGCACTAACGGCACTGGAGCAGAAACGACATCACATATGGTTTTATTAGAAATAAATAAGTCAAGTATCCCACCATTCTTGTTTCTAATGTGATTAAATTGATAACTGTTAGTTAATGTCAGAAAGTTGATTAACAGATTAACAGATCAGTTCATAGAAGAAGTTTGTAAGGGAAGCATATAGGTGTCTTCAGGTCGCCAGTCTAATGTAGGTAAATTAAAATCTCCTATCATAAAAAATGTGGTATCAGTGTTAGATTCATATATGTTTTGTAAGTAATTAAAGTATGAACGATAGACATCTTCCTTTTGACTATCAGGTATGTATTCACTATTACACTAGGGTACACTATTATCGAGATTACCTACGCAATTTCCGAAAGAGCGCAACATGGCTGACTTCGGTCTGTTCTTCGAAACTGCAGGTGAAAGATAAGAAAAAAATTAGTCTTCGCGTTGCACACGCGTGGTCTATAAAATTGAGAGTGAAAGCTAGCATACCCCTCAACTGCCAGCAGTCTGTTTTGGCTAGATTTTGGAAACAGTTTTTTTTTAATATTGTACTCATTCATTTACAATTTTTTTAAATATTGTATTGGCCCCAAACAGCTTTTTTTTAAATATTGTGGCTCTGTGTAAAGACGTTTCTTACGAAACAAACGCTGATGGCACTTAGATCACCTTTATCATAGAAAAAATCACACGTCTCCAGACTGCGACAAAGTCATTTCACCTATATATAAGAAATATTATGTATACAAACCTACTGTAGAATTAAGATCACTCGTTTATCAAATGCACCTAATCGCAATTTTTAAAACATATCAAAACTTAATATTTTTAATATGACAGCTGACTGTGACCTGCACCTCAAACTAATATTACTAAAGTAAGACAAAATAACATAACAATGGCAAGACGGGAAGGGATAACATATCATGAGCTGGCCCGCCGGGAGACACCGGATTAGCCAGATCTTTTCTGAATTGAGGGCAAACACCAGATCCCTCGAGTCGGTCGAGGTGAGCGTTTGTTACTGCGGGATTGTATTTCTTTCGAAAGGTTAGCATGAACGTAGTTTAGAAAGATTTTTGTTGAAAAGTTATCCTTTCAAAAGAGGATTTCGATATAAAAATGAAAAACATGCTCAGAAGCTATATATCCTTATTCCATAAAGACTTTAACATGATCATTTTATAATACATTTTCATATACAGAAAAAATTTTATAGTTCATATTTTAAGGTATTTGCTTAGTTTGTTTAATATTAAATTTTCATATACAAAAACATTTTTTATAGTTCGATTTTTGAGGTATTTGCTTAGTTTGTTTAAAATAGCATAAAATTTAACTTTTTAACTAACTCACTATCAAGTTTTTCGCAATGAAATAATACTTAAAAGAATTAGTTAGCCAATGAGTTTTATGGTGTAAGATGTATAAAACAAAACTGCTCTACTTGTCTATTGACTCAGTTTATGACCACAGTTAATGCAAATTGACAAGAACTTGGAAAGTATTACTTCAATGTTTCATTGCGTTAAATTAAGCTAAAACAAATCTGACATTTTAATCTTACCCTCTTGGATATTAACTGAAAATCAACACATACACAAATATAATGATAGGTACACAAGAGTAAAAAAATTATGTTTTAGTTAAATTATTCATCATTTCAATTGCTTCGTATTATTACATAATCGTCATCGCCTAGCTCATGTCTGTCGCTACAAGAGGTCTTCTGTAACACCATAAGGAAGAACATTTATTTCTTCATGAGTTCTTCATGCAACATAATACAAAGCACAGGACAATATCAAAATAGAACTGTAAAAAGTATTTATTGTGTTAAGTATTAAAGTGGTTTTAGTTTTATATCCGGCTAATCAGCCGGCAATCGCCTGGCAGAACCTCCTTGGGAAGTTAAATATACTCAGAAGTTTAAGTACATATTATACTACATTGTCATTTAAACACTGAATACTTTACAAAGTATTCAGATAAAATTAAGTTTACTAACGAGAAGAAGTTACGTCTGCTTAAACAAATAATTTGCATTGATATCGTTCCCGATTCCGCCGAACACTGCTAAGATAAAAGCCAGAGAAATCCTCACAAGCTCAAATTCTTCGAACGCGGTGGCGAACCTTCTTTGCCCGTCGGGCGGTAATAAAAATGGCTTAAATAGGATTTTAACCGCGAGTTCCTCGCCTTAATTAAATTGGATTTGCGAGTGAAAGAAATATACGTGAAAAATTCGTGTCGATTATGTCAGACGAACGAGTTTTGAAATCTCGTTTAGTAAGCGGCTTATATCCTGATTATGTCTCAAAGATTACATTTGGTACAGTTGGTAGAACACGTAGCATTTTGTTTGTTTGTTTTTGCTTAAAATGTTACAGAGAGCAAGTGACGGAGGACGAGCTTGTCGACGCAGGAAGTAACAGCGGGAAATACGGAGCGCTACGAATGCGCTACGAAGCTGCTACGAACCATTCATCACCTACTAAGATTTTGCATTCATTCACCCTAGAACTTATACTAGGTATCTTCTTCCTGCATACAATTTTATTACAATATTCGAATAATATTATATTCTACAATATTCGCAGTTGAACGCTCTTTCTTGGTCGGGGAAGTAATATTAAAACACAGAAATAACGTCAGAAACAGCTGCAGTAACGGAGTTTTAATTATCAGTTACAACGCCTTTCAGCCGCGGAGAATTACTCTCATAGCCCATTTAGCACGGGAGATGTCTTAACGATTTAGACTGAAAATATTTTATATATTATTGACTGCCTTTCAGAGTTTGCATGAAATAAATATTGCAAATCTCTTGATGAAAATGACATATTTTCTGGCGTACGTAATTAAATCAATGGCGGGCCGATATTGAATAGCATTATCCCTCAATTAACATTCGAGGGTCGATTTTTAAGGCGGTTACAGACTCGGGCCGGTGTAGGCAATAAAACGGCTCGTCCTTTATCCGTCATTCAGCCCTTGGAGATTTCTTCTGGGGGAATAATTTACGTTGATCGCCCGGAAGGGGAGCGTAACTGCCTCGCTGAAACTTTAAGCTTTCACTCAGAACGGCAGCGATTCGCGGTACTTCAACTTTAAGTAATAAATCGGCTTCGATAGAACAGTGAGGTTGATATTCATTTGCAATTATTATGTTTTTTATTACCTATCATGTTTGTTTTAAATTTGACACACCACTTACCAAACTCTCATATTATAAAAATCAACTAATTACATATCGGCATGTCCTTGTTGAACGATATGTCTCGAATTGTTTTTGTGTCTAGCGCACGTGATGTGAAATCCAGACTCAAAGGGGTTACGTAGCAGGTACAGTTTAATCAAACCAGGAAATTGTAAGCCTGAATTTTATTGTAAAAAGCGCGTGAAGCTGACGTTACACGTCACTGAGTATGAATGAAGCCTTTGACGACACTTTTTTTTCAAGTCGGTCACTTCAGTTTCAGTTATAACATAGGCAAAGCTCAGCATGGGGGAAAATTAACAAAGGTGTTATTGGACAAGATTAAAAAAAATTCAAAATTGTTTCATTTTGTTTCAGAGATTAACGTTACATAAAACAAGCGTCAACCGCTGATGCAAGATGCTGACGTCAATCTTCCTTGAGAGTTAGTTTTGGTAATATAACAGCCACCTTTCGGTTAATAAGGGTATTAAGATGGTAGTGTCCCGTTGTGGACATAAATGGCAGAATCATAAACTGACACGTCGTATGCTGGCCATTAAGGACAGTATTATCTTCAGTACTTTTTCGATCGTGCACTCGTAGAGTCAAGACCTCCTAATGATACTTCGTATAGAAGCGAAACGCGTCAGAAATTCGTTGGCTTATCAGGAAAATTAGGTGGAATTGGCACTAGATATATTTTTAATGTTTTATTAAAATATTAATTTGATGTTTTCTTAAAATATTTGTTATTATTAAATATGGATTTCCGCAGAGTAACGCCTGAATCTATTCATGACAGTATTTTAGTTTAGATAATAAAATCATTCAATACGAGCAGTCTTTGTTTTAAGCTAGGTACTGTACAAGTATAGTAGATAATAAAGAATTGCAACAACTCCAAAACTATTTCTTACGATTTCTTAGCAGTAAAATTATTATCGGCTGAATGAAATGTAGAAATAAAGTACGGCTATCTTATCAGGATTCGTATGCAAGTACCCGAAAGTCAGCTAATGAGGGTGGTATTTAACATTCCGGTGCCGGCGGCCGCCCGCAGGCCTCGAGCGTATGTCTTGTTAGAAAAAAGGCGCACCCTGGCGATACATCAGCCTTGAAACACAGCCGAGCAAGACTGGATTATTTTGTTTGGGTAATGATAAAGATTATAATGTATTTATATTGTTATAAATTACTATAGAATATGCTATGCTCTATTCCTATAATATATGAAACCATATGAGGAATGAGGCTAATTAATTTGCCTCTGTTCATTCGGTTTATATATATAATATATAAGAAATAATTGCTTTTTTCAGAAGCCTAAGACGTATGCGCAAGCGTTGTGATTAAAAAAGGATTAAAGAAATTTTTCAGTAAGCCCCGAATAAAAGGAAGTAAGCAACGGTAAATAAAAATATAATGCTTTAAAAATGTGGATGGGTGGGGTTGATTTGTCGCGAAGTCAAAGAATTAGTATAAATACCAAAAATTCGTCAAGAACTGGCATTGCAAACTATGTGCCCAATTTTAATAATTAAAATATAGAATTATAAACTGTCTACTATGACTTATAGGTTGTCTAGGTGCTTTTGTTGTAGTAGCTGTAGTGTTGTATAAAGTGTGACTCGAGCTGTCACTTTGGCAGTTGTCATATCAGTCTCCCATTTATGCATTTGTTTGGATTCCATTTTATCCTAAAAGTGAAATTAAAACAGAAAAGCACGATCTAACTATCACTTTAACTATAGGTAAATATTTTTCAGTTATTGGAGTGTAACTCAAAAACGGCTTGACTCATTTTGATGAAATTTAAATGGGACCAAACGACAAGCATCACTTTTCAAACAAAAAAGAATTTTTAAAATCGGTTCACCCAGTCAAAATTTCTACGGTAAGAAACATTTAAAAAAATCAGGGGAACCTCCTTCTTTTTTGGAAGTTGGTTAAAAATATGTATTTTTACTTTGTACTATCCCGAGTTATAAAACTCGCGATAGTTCAAAGGTTATAAGGGTAACCTTATTAACTTTTTAGGAACCGGCTTTGAGTTAGTAGTAGGAGTCCGAAACTGGTCAGTATCTATCTGGTAAATATAATACTTTTCCTATTCGGTACCAAATAAGTTGATATATTGTGTCTTGTTACTGTACTTCATTTCAATTATAATATTTTCATGTTTTATTACAGTTGGGCCCCGTTTCCGGATGTCCTTATAAAGTTTCGGGTTGCTAACCAACACATAAAATAACTGAATGATAAAAATGACAGTTGACATGCAGCGCGTTTAAATCTTTAACCGATGGTTAGGCTAAATCGACGACTGTGAAACGCAAAGATAGTGTTTTGCATAATAAATATGTTCTGGGTAGTATAACCGGAACTTACTCGAACATTCTGAAACAGGCCCTTAATGTAAAGATTTTTCTCCTTAAATAACTTTGTTAACACCCCCCTTCTCTACCCATGAGTTTCGTAAGAGGCGACTAAGAGTAACACACCAGAAGGTGGGCAGCAGCGCCTTCTGAGAAACTGATATCTCATACTGCGAATCGCAAGACGCCTGCCAAGCTTGGGGATTATGGCAAACCACCTCATAATGGGGGACACTGTGTTCAGCAGTGGATAATTTGGCTGATACAGTAACTTTGAATATACATTAATATGGTACATTAAGCACCTTACAAAGACAAAGAGCGATAGCATTTACAAATTAGATAGACCCCAATTCAATGAGCTATAAACAATGACACTGCACCTGCAGTGTAGTGTCATATATAGTCGGTGCAGTGTCTCTATGTCGCTGTGCAGTGTCATATAGGTATAGTCTACAAAGAAGATATAGAAGAAAGATTCTTGTACACTGTACTGTACTGTAGTCCTACTGAAAAACAATTTCGGAATATATTATTCAATATATATTATTCAATATATAGTTTTTGATTCAACATTTTAGATACAAAAACTAAATATAAATCTGGCCTATTTTTTCTAGGTTTTAAATCATTTCGTATACGAGATAGAAACCCGTAACTTACAGAGAAGCATACTTATAGACAGTAGAGTCTCATTAATAGGCTTCCGGTTTGCCCTTTGGGTACTCAACCCCAAAATCTGTCGATTGAGAATCTGCCTAATAAGAAGTGAAAGTCGATTAAATAGAGTAACGATAACATTTTCAAATGACTATCATATATCTATATAATCTGTCTAGCTAAAAGCCCCTATGCCTATGCCTGGAAAACAGACACGCTTTCAACGACGTATCGCTACATGTACAAGTATTAGTATAATCGGTATCAGACCACGGGTGTTGTTATCGCAAAGCTATAAAAGGGTGCGGTTGCGGGCTGTGCTACGTTAATTCCTCTTTACGAGCATCGATGGGCCGATTCGGCACCTATACCTAACTATGAAGACGTCTGGCATTTTACTTATACATTCTCTATTGCGTTATGGATTAAAATTTTAGTATTATATCTATTTCCATGTTTATTTTCAACCTTGAGAGTATAGATGACACGACGCGAAGCCTACTTTTTTAACCGACTTGCAAAAAAGGAGGAGGTTCACAATTCGTCTGTTTTTTTTTATGTTCGTTACCTCAGATCTCTTGACTGGGTGAACCGATTTTGAATTGTTTAATTGCTGATGCTTGTCGTTTGGTCCCATTTTAAATTTCTTCAAAATCGGTCAAGCCGTTTTTGAGTTACACAAAAAAGATTGAAAAAAAATTTTTACCAAAAAACTGAACCGACTTCAACACCCAAAAGTTTGAAATAACTTGTCGAAGTCGGTACCATGCGCACAATATTGTGATAATAGGTACTTTTGAACCATCATGGTACCGACTTCAACAAGTTATTTCACACTTTTGGGTGTTGAAGTCAGTTCCATTTTTTGTTAAAAAAAATTTTGTAGATTGTACTTGTCTTGGGCTATCTATAGGCCGGATGACAGGTTTATGCATAGTACCTATAAGAAACCTAAATTAAACTGTCTTTCCCGATATAAAAACTCAGTAAAATTTAGCATGCATGTCCTTGAGCCTAATATCTATGCTTCTGGTTTATAAAATTATATAGGTCTGTAAAATAAAATATTTTCAAAACTATTCTGAAAATTCGTAGTATATGGGAATACATATTTTTACATTTAGCGATAAAATAAATACTTAATTAATCGATAAAGTGGCAAACCAGAAGAATATACAGGGTTATTGGTAATATGCAACAACCTCTTAGGGTTGACATCAGCTAGTCATATAAATATTTAAATTTTTTTTTTCAAAATGAAGTAAAATTTATTAATTCAAAATGTTTGTTAGGACTAGCAGATGTCAACCCTAAGAGGTTGTTAGCATATTACCAATAACCCTGTATGGCTCAGCGATATCCATGCAAAATTTCACCGAGTTTGAACTGTTGGTATTTAAATATGACAAAACTAGGTTTGTATGAAAATCGCTACGTGCACTCTATCTATCATATTTTGAGTAACTATCTCTGACATTATTTTTCATCCATCCATCCATTTTGGGTCTACGTTTTCTCAAAATAGCCGCTTGAATGTTATACGACACTGAGGTTATGTTCTATAACGTACGCTCTCAAAACGGAACGCTTTTATCATGTCACCATAAAGGAGAGTGCAGTGGTCGATGCAGGTTTGGCGTTAATTCTTGTTTACGGCGATTCGCTTTTAGTGGCCCTGTTCAAAGTGCAACGGGCGGCCGCGTGAGCTGCCCAGATTGAATTCACGCGTTAGCTCACTCACTCCTCAACTGCTAGTGCAATGGACGCCACACTGAGTAGGCAAAACTATCGGTAACACTTGTCAAAATAATAATGCTTTGACAAGTGCTACCCTCACTTTTGCCTAACATGATGTTTGCATATAAGCACTTATGTTTGCTTAGCTGTTCTAAACCGATCAGCAAAGTTAAGCAACGTCCGCCGCGGTCATGAGTTGGATGGGTGACCGCTAGTGACATTACCACTGAGTGCTTCCGCACTTCGGAGAACATGTTACGCCGTCGGTCCCGGTTGTTGTCTTAGGATGGCAGTCGTTAAAGCTTGGTGGTAGGGCATTATACGAATGCCCTACCTATATGGCTAGCTACCACCCTCAAGTAGAAAATCTGTCGCCAAGCACCGAACGGTGTGTTCGGGCAGCTGTCCTTGAGAGCCAGTAATTCTAGGTTAGCCTGAACATCATCTTGACCACATCATCACTTACCGTATCATCGTCACCTTATCAGATGAGATAGTGGTCCAAGGCCAAATTATTAGGCATATAAAATTTTTTATACTTATAACATCTTATTATTATCCTTAATATTCATTAACCGTTACCACAGTTGTTAACATTGCAATAGTAAAAAATATTCGTTGCTTATATTTTAATCAAATCTAAAAACTGGGAAGAGGAGTATTTTGTGATAGATTTCTATTTTTTTTTTTTTTTTTTTTTTATAATTTACAAGCAAGCATTTGACCGCAGTCTCACCTGATGGAAAGTGACGACGCGGTCGACGGTGTAACATGCTTGCCCAGCAGATACCTGTTAACTCTGTACTTGAAGACTTCCAGATTATACTTATCGGGAAATAGAGACGCTGGTAGGGTGTTCCATACATCGGCCGTACGCATTATAAAACTTGATTTAAAACGTTTTGTGCGTATTTTTGGAATATCGACAATGTATGGATGCCGTGTTCCTGTGCGTCTTGTTGTCCGATTAAAGAAAGGAGAAGAGGGAATGAGGTTGTGTAAATCGATCGCACACTCTCCGAAGTGAAGCCTGTAAAATACCGATAAACTGGCAACTTTGCGCCTGTGCTCGAGGCTTTGGAGTCTAGCCTCCACCAACGCATCATCACCAATGAGCTTCTTTGCTCGGTTATCTATCGAGTCCAAGGCTTCGAGCTGGTACTTAGCTGAACCGTCCCAGAGATGGCTGCAGTATTCCACACAAGACCTGACTTGAGCTTGATATAGGTCTAGAAGCTGTCTTGATGTGAAATACCGCCGCACTTTCCAAAGAACACCCAGCTTTTTTGCTGCTAATTTAGCCCTGGACTCAATGTAAGACCCGAAATTGAGTTTCGGTGTAAGAGTTACACCTAATAGCTCTAGTTGGTCGGTTATCGGAACAGGCACACTTCGGAGGACAGGAGTGAGAGTGAAAAGACTCTGTTTAGCACTAAAGAGACACGCCTGGGTCTTTAAAGCATTGAACTTGACTAAGTTAGCGTCACCCCATTCGCAGACTGCTTCTAGTGCCAAATTCATTCGCTCGACCATCGCCTCTCTATGAGACTGGATTTGTTCAACGCCGGCCCGTGCATCGGATATATACCTCTCTACAACTGTGCTGTCATCTGCATACCCAATGATACCGGGTTTGAGCAGATCATTTATGTGCAGCAAGAAGAGAGTAGCAGAGAGAACCGACCCTTGAGGTACCCCGGCATTTATTGCCAATTGATCGGACGAACATCCATCAAGGACAACTCGTAACGATCTTTCCCTCAAGAAGTCGGAAATCCAAGAGCACAGACTAACGGGTAAGCCATACGATGGAAGCTTATTAGCAAGACTGTCGTGCCAGACCCTGTCGAAGGCCTTAGAAATGTCAAGAGAGACGGCGAGTGCTTCTCCGTACATATCAATGGCCTCGCTCCAGATATGAGTGGCATACGCAAGAAGGTCCCCAGTAGACCGGTTTCGGCGAAACCCGTACTGTCGATCACTGAGGATATCATTTGCTTCTAGGTATGCCAGGAGCCTATAGTTCAATACACGTTCCATACTTTTACAAAGTATGGAAGTGATTGAAATGGGTCTGTAGTTAGCAGGGTCTGCACGACTGCCCTTCTTGGGCACAGGCTGCACATTTGCAAGCTTCCAAGATTTCGGCACTTTACCAGTCTGTAGAGAGAGGCGGAAGAGACGTGTCAAAACAGGAGTCAATTCAGGTGCACACGATTTTAGGACTATGGCGGGAATTCCGTCAGGACCACTAGCCTTGTTCACGTTTAGATTGCGGAGCACCCTACGCACTTCGGTCTGACGAATGCGAATTTCCGGCATTGATGCCTCGCATCGAGGTAGACATGGAGGTATTTTGCCCGCTGCATCTAAACGTGAAGACTCCGCAAATAGAGAAGCGAACAAGTTCGCTTTCTCTTTAGCAGTGTGAGCCAATGATCCGTTAGGTCTTAATAGTGGAGGTAGATTAGGGCGGCTGAAGTTGGATTCGATCGACTTCGCCAGGGACCAGAATGCTTTGCTACCTGCAGGATGAGAAGCTAATTTGGACCCAACACGGCTTATGTGATCGAATCGTGCCCTTTTTACAGCCTTTTTGCACGCCTTGGCAGCTTTGTTAAAGGCTCTCTTCTTGTTACGAACATCCTTGGTTTTGCGGGTTCGAGCATCGACCCAGGCTAAGTATGCTTCATGTTTCAGCGCTTCAGCGCGTCTACAATCAACACTAAACCAAGGAATTGCTTTGCTGCTCTGCGGCGCATCACACAATGGAATAAAATACTCCATTGCTTGACGCAGCACATCAGTCACAGCATCCGCGCAAGTAGAAGAATCACAGGAAGAGAAACAAAGAGACTGCCAAGGGTAGGATGCAAAAAAAGACCGCATCCCATCCCAATCTGCTGACTTGTATCTCCATATCCGCCGGGTGCCTTTCTGGCAGCGGTCGGGCGGGGAATATAGAGATACAGATTTCACCAGACAGTGGTCAGAGCTACCTAACGGTGAAGAAACTGACACTGAGTAGCGGTCTGGATCTGTCGTCATCAGAAGGTCAAGGCAATAGGCTGTATGGTCAGCAACGTCAGGTACCCTTGTTGCCCCATTAACAAGCTGGGTGAGGTTTAAGGTCAGGGCTAACTTATGCGCCTCTTTCCCAGCGTGGTTGGTATCCTGGTATGGGAATAGCCACTCATGATGGTGAGCATTAAAGTCCCCCAGTAACACAAGTTGGGCAGAACATATATTTATAATTAGGCAAGAGGTTGCTTTGTGTCATTCTTTTCATACACTCTAAACAACAAAAGTAAAAAATTAAACCCACAAAAATATGTTTTTCTTTGAAATCCGTAATTTAATATTAATTTATAGTCGAAAATCACCCTCTCACCGTCATCGAGTCGGAAAATAACGGAAGTATTTAAGAATAAGACGGGTGTTTTGAAGAGGTCGAAAAAACAATTAATCATTTCGCTCTTTTATAAAGGAAAAGGTTGGAGGACATGATTGTTCTATAATGTTAGGGTTGTGTTCTTTTGTTATCATGAAATCGAGTACAAGTGCCTTTTACACGTGATAGATAGCTATAAATAAATGGCGCAAGCCGCAACACAACTCTCTACCACTGTTCATTTATATAAGGCTTGTAAACAGCGCCTGAAACACAGTCTGTATTTAGACAATACTCTCGCATAATGGACGCCGCGATGCGAATTAATATTGAGGTAAATCTTATTAGAACCGCTTAAACGCGGCGATAATATCATATTGTTTTGAAACTCACCATCCGCGTTTCCTCTCTTATGCTTGGAAGGGTTCCATCCTCAGGGACAAACGAAACCTCTGAATATTCATAGCATTATCACAAACCGACTTACAGAACTGAGCAGTCTCGTAAATAGGTAATGCCTTTCGTTTGAAGATAAGTAGCCGCTACTCGTTTTGTAATAGTTGTGTATTTGTAAGAGGGGATGAGGGCACGTAGCATCGGTGGATTTTTAAGGTTCGCGGAGTGTTATTGGAAGTAGCCTTCGAGATGTAATTGTTGTGCTGATTTCCCCCGGGAGCAGCAAGTTTCTCGGAGGCTGGAGTTACCTGTAGTACCCACCTGTACGCGCCTGATCGTTGCCGTCTGCAAATATACTATTACTAAATTATTGTTATTTTCCAATCGATTATTGTTTGTAGTGAACATTCATTACATGGTATAAGAAAACAGTTAAACAATAAGATTAGAAAGTAGGAAAGTACTCCTCTAGTTATACAATACACATATTCCTGAGCTGGCAAGTTAATTGTTTCTTTAAAATTCATAAATTTTTCTGCAAAACATATTTGCAGAAAATTGTATGAGCTAGCAAGAATCAATTAACTTACCTACCTTAATTTGATAATACGTTAATAAAACATACAATTGAATTCAGAACCTCCACTTTTTTTAAGTCCATTAAAAAAATAAAACCAAATAATTGAAATTTAGTTTATTTCTTTTATTAGATTAGGTACTTTTACTATCAATTTCTCTAAACAATCATGTCTTAGACAAACCATCATCATTTGTTATAAGTGCTTACTTAAGTTACGCAATTTATAGTAGGTAATTTACTAGGCTACCGCAGAATACTGTGTGATTCTTCAGGTAGTTTTCGTTTTGTTAGACGTTAATCTATACAAAAATGAGAAATGTGGGCTCACGGTGTACCCAACACCGTGTACCCACCTGCCTGTTTGTTGTTATTACATTTAGAATTATACATATGAATTAAATGTCAATAAAGGTATAATGTATGCAGTACAATGTACATGTGTGGGAATACGCTTAGCAGACGTACACTGGTCATCTCATATAGTTGCTAATGTGAGGTAAATAATATACTGTTTAACATCTTAGGACTTCAGTATATATTTAAATTAATATGTTATCCTGTTGTTTTTATTGGAAATAAATATAAAAATTGTATTTTGTTTTTAACACAGTTGTCAATAATAGAAATGAAATATTAGAAATATTTATTATTTGAAGCTCAAATGAAGTGTCATCTCGTTTAGCTTACTCAATAACTCGGAGCGAGGAAGCACTCCATGACCAAATCTTCATAGATCTAACATGATCACGCAGTAGTTAGTATATCACAGCATCATCTCAGGTTCTTATTTTAATTAATCTGCGTTGTAGCTGTTCATTTAGTTCTCGTCATAAAAGTTAATTTATAAGATCCTAAGACCGGTTTGTCCATACGCGGTTCTCAATATGTATGTTATAATAAACTATTAGAAAGGTAGCCTATGTATTATACAAGTTCAAAGTGCGTAACTAATAAGTAGCTTGAAATGGACACAAGACAATCTACTAAATAATGTCTAAGAGATGCACTTTTTACTACATATACGTTTTCATAATAAAATACATAAAAAACAAAAACACTTTGAAGATACATCTCGTTTTCAAATGCCTCGTAAGATCATGTGCGCACTAAAATATTGTAATCAATCGTAAATATGTGAGTAATTGTGAAAATATATCAAATATCGAATTCCGTTCGCTGAAAAACAAATAAATTATTGAGTGAATGAATTTCCTGCTTAATAACGTGAACATTGAATGATTCCACGCATTATTCCGCGTCAAAAGTATCACAAACTGCTGTTAATTCCGCCTAATATTCGTAACAACCTTTACGCGCACGTCATAACAGGGTCCGATATAAAGATGATGGATATCCCCCATATAAAATGGAATAGATGTGTGTGTGATATATGTATGTATCTTTGTGTTAGTGTGCCATTAGATACATAGCTGTTTACACTGTGACTTTGAAATGGTTTGTGATATTTCAGGATTGTTATTTTTATAAAATTGCTGAAAATGTCATCAGTTTTCCGCTATTTCTCGCCAAGTGGCGCATTATGTATTTTTCTTTCACTCCGCTCTACATTTTCATATTTTCACTTACATTGACTCTTCTTGTTATTATATTGTTTATCTTCAAAGCAAGCCTTTCTTTCACGCATCAACTTTTTTAATACAGCAGTGCAACCTTCACGATTTCTCTGTTATAAATCAAGGCAATATAAATGAAGGGGCATAAATTGAGCTACTCATTTTTTTTTAACAAAACTCTAATGTATTTTTTCGGTAGGTACCACAATGTAAGGCATAGTAAGAACTACGTAAAGGAGATATAAAACCTGCTTACTAAGAGTAGGTTATGAGTCTTTTATGTGTATTCCAGGGAACCACGAAATATATTTCTCAAATTTCATCAAAGTCGTTTCTGCCGCACATACACATACGAATTCATGCTCACACCCACACACTAAAGATACAAAAAATTTAACACAAACTAAAAATACACCACCACGGGATAAGATACCTAGGATGAGAGTTGTTTTACTGTAGAAACGGAATCATTCCCCAGCACTTCAAAGTACAAAAGGCAATCGCCGTCCACAATGGGCCGGTGTAACATTTAGGGAAATATTAAAAAGGCGTTTGTCGGCGCGCTATCAGCCCCATCCATCATTCGTATAATAGCGCTTGGCCCGAACACACGTTCTTAAATAATTTGTCAAAACTCGACCCCCTGCCTATACCTTACGGACAAATTGTGTTTATTCCATTTTTCTTTACACTTATCAAGGCGGTTTTTCAGTGGAATTCAAGTAGAATACTCGTTTTACATTGTTAGTTTAGCGTGTATAAATTAGGTTATTATTGAAACGAGTATATAGAATTGACTGTCTATAATATCTGATACGTGGTAAAATCGAGCGTATTTCGTTATGTCGCGGTATTGATATGATTTTGAATGAACATTCCGACGCTTTTGCAATTTAGTAGAGTTTACGTTACCGTGTTCAGGTTTATATCATATATACATTCAATAAATATAATATAACATAACAAGTAATATAATATTACAAGATATAACAACAAATATAGAAACATAGTAGTTTAATTCATTTTCCCTTGTTGCCCTTGTCCCACGCATGTGGAGTACATATTTAGTGATAACTCCTCTTCTATATATGGCCTATAACAAATAAGCCAATTGAGTTTCTCTGATCCGACAAAAAAATATAAAACATTTACTAAGACAAAAATCTTTGTGTCTAACACAAAGATTTTTGTAGGTTATTTAATAATTTTGTTACGTAATCAATCTCATCAGAAATCATTAACATTAATACCGTGTTAAAATTTGGTTGTTCTACGAGAATATTACTAGCAAAATCCAAACTATTTTCGGAAATGTAGAGTGCTTTAGTAGTAGCTCTTTAAATCTGTACACATATATCAAAATATCTACAACAAATGAAGGATAACAGCCTAATTCTTAAGCTAGAGCGCGAAAATCTTTCTAAAGTCCGATTTTGTCACAAGGTTTTTAATACTAACTTTGCTATCAGCTGCAAAATGATACTAATTGTAGATTTTCACACTAATATTGCTTGCCACTTGATGATGTACATGATTATAAGGAACCAGTAAGAAAATAATAAAAAATAACTAAATATAAAAAAAATATAAATTCGAGACAGATACATTTTTCACAAGCATACAATTACCAACTATAAAGAGGACAAAAACGTACGGATAATGACGATAAATACTTCGGCTACATATATTTATAGAAAGAGGTGGAATTTTCAAAATATACGTCAGTTTTATACTCTAATACGTAATTGAGAATAACAAAATATTCTATAATTGGGCAATGACTCTGATTTTAAACTTAGCTTCCATTTAAAAACCCTTTATAGGTTCATAAAAAACAAACAATACTTACCATACAAGAATAAATAATCAATTAAATAAGTAAGTAGCTCTATGAGACATTGATCGATGAAAATACTTAAGTACTTTTGGAAGCAAAACGTTCGACTGGAAAATGGAAAGGCCCTACTTATAAGCAGTTTTCAGTGAGTTGCTTTATTAAAGTAAACTGTATTAAACAATTTTATGTTTTGATGATATTTTAAGAGTTCACTAAACTAACTAGTGAGTTAGCTTAGTGAACTCTTAAAATATCATCATGCCTAGTCACAGTGGTGAGTAGGCATGTCTCAAAGAGATAGATAGATAGACGAACTCTTTATTGAAACACCATAATTTAGACAACTATAACAAACAAAAATAGGACTAAATGTTACAATGGGCGGTCATATCGCTCAAAGTGATCTCTTCCAGACAACCCATTTGTAAGAGAGATTACATTAAAAAGGTGACTTGGTTGTTTCACAATATTACAATATAAATTTACATATTAAACATCTAACTAACTTAATACAAACTTAACTTAAACACTTTAAATACCTACACAGATTTTATTTGATTATCTTAGTACTTAGCCTAGAAGTTTATGGATAGTAAATAAATAATAGAATATATATATATATATATATATATATATACATATATATAAATAAAACATATATATGTATATACATATAAAAAAATTTATAATAAATAATTTGAATATATATTTATTGAAAAACATGTTACGCAAACCATCTATACATAATTAATGCATCATATACAGTAATGTTCAAAATTATAGGCGTATAAAATAATATAGAGATTCAGATGTCTAATATATAATGTAATAAATAAAAAAATATTTGCATATAAAAATCAGTGGTTTTGTTTTTTTTCAGAATAATTAATAAGGAAATGCACAATATTTACATAATTTTCAATTGTATCATAAATGGAAATAACTTTTTTATTTATTTATAGCTTCTAAGGTAGCCTTTGATCACTATCTCACCTGTTGGCAAGTGATGATGTTGTCGAAGATGTTATTCAGGCTAACTTAGAATAACTGGCTCTCAAGGACAGCTCGGAACACATCGTTAGATGCTTGGCGATAGATTTTCACCTTGAGGGTGGTAGTTACCACTGGCATTTGTGGAGGCTGGCTAGTTAACCAGCCTCCACAAATGCCCTACCACCATGTTGTAACAGCTGCCATCCTAAGGCAACAACCGGGACTGTCGGCTTAACGTGCCCTCCGAAGCACGGAAGCGCTCAGTAGTACCTAATGACACTAACGGTCACCCATCCAACTCATAGCCGCGATGGACGTTAATTAACTTAGCTGATCGGTTAAGAATGGCTAAGAAACTTCGCTGCGAGCGTTTCAAAACTAGAGAATAAGAGTCCAAAATACTACTGAAATACGACTAAATTCCGGTTATTAACAATATAAACCTACCCATAAAAACCGTATACATTACCAATCAACCTACACATACCAGTGCAATGATCACTGCAGGTTGTTACTTGGTGTCCACATCCACAGAATATACCTGAAACCATCCTTCTATTTATTTTGCGTCGAGTAAAAAAATAGTATACGCCGAATCAACGGGACATGTTTACAATCAATTCGGAGTTCACACCGATGCAATATCTATACTAGACACGTGTATATATGCCAGAGTTATACTAAACTAGTTTAACAATCTCCGCCGGGTGTGCAGGTAATATTTTTTTCAATTGGAAATCGATCCCATTTCTAACGCATAGATCAAGCGAGCGCTAGCACGAAACCATTACACTTTGTTGACATCAACGAATGCCCTTTTACATATTCACCCCGAGCACACAAAGATTGAGCCGTGAAATTGAAAATGGTTTCTATGAACAAAAATGTATTCTACTCACGTTCGGAACATATCGTCACAGCATCAGCGCTGGGCTTTGATATTCCGTGTCATTTAATTACGAACATCTATGCTATGTTTGTCGCAATGATGGTGGAAAATTCAAGTATTTTTTTTCAATATTTGTCTAGAACATTGAGGTAAATAAAATTCATAATAAATACTTGGCAATCATTACGTAGGTATTATTATTATGTGCTTCGTCACATCAACCGGAATAACCACTGTTGCACAAAGTATCACCATTGGGGGGATTTGCCATTTGCGGATTACCCCAAACTTGGCAGCCGTCTTGGGGACAGCAGGAGAAGTTTTCAGTTCTTCTGAAGGTACCGCTTCCCAACTTCAGCAATTTTTCCCTTAGTTGCCTCTTACGTCACCCACGGGAAGAAATGGAGGGTGACATTCTAACCCGGCACCCCACGGGGCTTACACTGTTGTACAGTGTACAGTTACTTGCAAACTGCATCTGGTCATGTCACTTTTAACTAACGTTACGAGAACGTAATAAAATTATTAAAAAACTAATATCTCGCTTTCGTTCACCGCCAGTGAATGGCCGTTCCGTGAAAAAAATAAACAAAAGCCGTAATTTTTCATAGCAATTTCACTGCAGTAAACAAGAAACTTATCTCATGGATAAAATAAATAAAATTTGTGAATACTTTCTTTTTAAGGGTGGTAATGGTTTTGAGTTTAACTAAATTAGGTATTTACCTAATTAAAGAATAGAAATACAAACTTTTGTATGAACTTATTTTACCTTTTTTTTATTTATTGTTGGATAGATTGCCTTTGTCCACTACCCTACCTGAGAGTAAGTGATGATGTGTTGGAAGATATCGTTCAAGCCTGCCTAGAATTACTGGTTCCGTTGCGAGTGACAGATTTTCTACTTGAGAGTGATAGCTAGACAGCTGACATTCACGAAATGCCCTACCACTATGCTGTAATGACTGCCATCTTAAGACAATAACCGGGACCGACGACCTAACGTGCCCTCCGAAGCACTTGGCTGATCGGCTAAAACGGCTAAGCACACTTCGCTATGAGCACTTATATACTACATACTTAATTGCTTCACCAGTTAAACAATAGGCAATTGGTTAAATTCTTTCAAAACATAGTAACTCCTTAAGATTTTTAACAAACTGAATAAGATATTTAGAATCTGGCATTTGATGTTTCCGTCCCGGCAAACTGCTTATCCTGTATATCCGGTAAGTGTTGCGAAAAGATCGAACTTAATCCCAGCGGTACGCGGATCGCAGCGCTGGCTGTGATAGATACTGAAAATTGCATAAAATCCATCAATACTGCTACATTGTGCGGCACCTAACGTGTTTTTCGAAGGCTGAGAAGGCAATTCCTTGAAGTTAAGTGCTTTTTAGATTACCTTTTAATTTGTTCCTTTTTTATGTTATTGTGAAATAACAAGCTCGAGTCCCATCTGATGTTAAGCGGACTAACCTCTGCCTATAACAGATGCATTTCGTCACAAGTCACGAAATTGCACTGCACCCGTCACCTTGAGTTATAGTAACATAGTTGTTAGGTCGCATGTGCCTGTAATTTCTCTGCCTCTCAAGGACTGCTGCTGGAACTCACCTTTAGGTGCTAGGCGACAGATTTTCTACTTGAGGATGGTCGCTAGCCAGGCGGGCATTCGAAAAATGCCCTTCCACCCTGCGATGAAGCTCAAGCCCTCGGCGGGATTCAAACCATAGACCTGCTGCGCAGCAGTCCAATGAATCTGAGCCATCACACAAAAAATCCTAAAACTGAGAAAAGTACATAACACAAATGTGCGTCCATGATTCGAATACCAGATCCGAACTTCAGTATCTAGTACTACTGCCAGATTTTCCGTGGTAGCTAGCCAGGTGAACATTTAACATGCCTACCAACCAACCTTTCTTTTTTTTTTATGTCTGGTAGGTTAGCCTTTGACCACTATCTCACCTGATGGTAAGTGATGATGTGGTCGAAGATGTTGTTCAGGCTAACCTAGAATTACTGGCTCTCAAGGATGGCTGCCGGAACACACCGTTAGGTGCTTGGAGACAGATTTTCAACTTGAGGGTGGTAGCTAGCCAGGCGGGCATTCGCAAAGTGCCCTACCACCATGCTATAACGACTGCCATCCTAAGATAACAACCGGGACCGACGGCTTAACGTGCCCTCCGAAGCACGGAAGCGCTCAGTAGTAATGTCACCAGCGGTCACCCATCCAACTCCTGACCGCGGCGGACGTTGCTTAACTTTGCTGATCGATTCAGAATGGCTAAGCAAACTTCAAAAAATAAGAAACTCAGGTCTTAAGTAGGATTCAACTCATGGCCACCGAACCGGCTGCCCACCACTACAATGACCATGTTTTTGCTTTCTTCTGTTTGTGAAAGTCAAGTTAAAGCATTCGACTGTTTCTAGCCCAAAATAACCATCGCGTCAAACACTTGTTGGGAGACATTGTAATGTTTTTTTTATTATTATGGATAGGCTAGCGTTTGACCACAATCTGACCTGATGGTAAGTGATAGTGTGAATGTGGTTAAGAGTCTTAACCTATAATCGGAATTGGCTCTCAAGGGCAGCTGCTGGATGGAACCAACGATTATCATTTAAAATATACTTGGAAAAAACTTAAAATATAGTAATTAAACAACTTTAAACGGTTTGAATCACGTATATTTATGATTATTTTTATCCCGACGTTTCAAACTCTTCGCATTCATCGTGGTCACGTGGTTAGAAGAAATAATGATAAATATACGCGATTTAAACTTATTAATTTTAAAGTTATTAAAATATACCTGATATCTTGAAACAATGATAGTCGAGTCGTTATATCTAGGGCTGCCATGCTGATCACATGGTTCGACCCCACCGCCAGCTAGCGCTTCACCACATGGTGGAAGAACATTTTACGAATGCCTTTCTAGCTAACCCTCTTTCAAAGTTTGTCGCTAAGCACATAATAACTATCCTAACTGTTTCGACAGCAGTGCTTGAGAGCCAGTATATTATGAAATTACAGACATATGAGAATTAACAACTGTATGTCTCAAGGTGATGATTCCCAGTGCAGTTCGTCACTTGTGACAAAATCTATTAATTTAGAATATTTCAATATAAAAAATGTAATTGACCAAGTGGAATGAATGTATGGTCCGCAGAGTTTTGAGAACAATGGCTTTGGGGTTAAGTGGAATAAGACCTTCGTACAAGCTTCGTAGATGCCTAAATTGAGTTAATGATTTTGACTTTGCCTTTTGACTTAGGTAGAAGTTACCGCTTAACATAAGGTGAGTCTTGTGAGCATCCCATAAATAAATTAAAAGCATTTTACTACATACATATATCTATTTATCCATCTGTAATTTCAGTATCTTTATAGTAGCAGTTACTCAAAACAGCACATGTGAATGTCATAAACCATAAATACAGCTCAATAATAGAGATAATATTTCAAGTAAAAGGACTGATATCTCACTCCCGCAGAAAAACATATTTTTCATCGGTCGTGGCAAAATAGAGTAGTCAGCGATTCGACGGAGGCCCAACCGGTGATACCATATGTGACCGGTTTGTGGCCCACATTTATAGATTTATATTAACTACGGGAAGAAAATTCACTAGAAAGTTTATTTACTACCTTCTGAAGGAAACTTTCCCTACAATTACTACTAATTGGTTACGTAATTATATACAATCATCCACATATCATCGTAATAATATAAAATGTAAAAAATATAATGAACGAGTAGCTTCCGTATACTAGCTTTATCTCAATATGTCAAATTTTCACATATTTCCGTATAGTCCAGAATAAATTAGACTGTGACAGACGGACGGCCAGACAGCGATGCGAGTGAACCCACAAGGAATCCATTTTTTTATGTATGGAAAAAAACCGTATGTCAGATTTAATATAAATAAATCAAGCCTTTGTTTCGCATTGCTGTAGTAACTAATGAGATCATGGAGCCGAGTAAGGTCCGTGTAAGTATAATATAAATGGGGTTATCTGCCGCCGGCGATAGATCTCGACACTTGTTCTCTTTGGGAACATATTATCTTTCGAAGGAATATCATAAACCTGAAACTAACTTAACATATCTCTGTAGATAACACAAGGATTGAAGATAATCGACAGTATTTAGAACTTATCTCTGTTAAAACAAAAATCCTCGAATGCCTTAGACGTACGGTAAAATAGCATAAATCCAGTTTTGTTTTGTTTCACACTTATTTATTACACTTATCAAACCTATGGGTCCCACGTACCTTCCAAAATCGAAATCACCAATTCCGCTCAAAACTGTACAGTTTTCTTTCCATAGAAGATATAAAATACCTACTATTCTCTATTCTGTATTTCCAGACACACTATGACAGATCGAGAGCGATGTTCATGTTGTTCCACGATGGCTGCGACGGATGACGCATTAGCTGTTGATGTGTTAGTTCTCACCCCAAAGAAATATATATAAAAACGACAACGACGGACACGAACATATATAAATACAATGTTATTCCTTAAAAATAAATAACATTGTTCATTTTTTAACTTAATATCAGTAATATTGTTATTTTAATAGTTTAGTGTAGTTAAAGTGCATTTAGGAAACAACAAATAGTGCGAAATCGAGAACGGATCTGACGTAGACGACTTGTCATCACAAGCACACACACTTCGATTGAACGGAATAGTTCCTCCAATTCGATTTATCTATTCGATTTTTTTTTACCGTAACACCTGCAACACACCTCTCAAAATCTAATTCAATTTGAACTGTGCAGTTGAACGGCCTAGATCAATCGTATGGTGTGTGATTCGGTTCAATTTCAAAACTGTAATTTCTGCCATTAATGACTAGCTCAAACAAGGTTGCATATAAGCAATAACTCCCCAGCTACCAAGAAGAGCCATTACGATATGAGTAACTACACTATCCAAAAGTTAGACAAAGCCACACAAAGGATTATCTCTGCTTCAGAATATGGATTTCGTACGCAAACAGGCAGGTGATTAAAGTTTATATTTTGTGTACAGCTCCCGATGGATTTAAGTAGGTATCTCATGCGTGGTATTTAGGCGACTAATTTCTCAGTAATGTAAAACAAGTTTTTCCTGAGTTTCAGCAGTCATTCAAGCGCTTATTTTATCTTGTGGTCTAAGGCCCTATCAACTGTAAAAATTTATAATTGATTGTCGTTGCCAGGCTGAGTCTGCACATGGCCACTATCGATGAATCTGGACTTTTTGAGTATATATGTAGTTTAATTATATTTTAACGCACTCTAAAAAGGACGATTCTCAAGTTAACACGCATATGTTTTTTTGTGACCATGCATAACTTTTCAGTGTCATCCTTCGTGATTATTTTTTGACCATTTTTTTTTGTATTTTGTTTAATAAAGGCATACTGCCTGAAATAATTAAGTCCAGATAGTTCTTTTTTTTAATAGCTATATTAAATAATATAAGAGCGAATTACCGCTCGAACGTACGGAAGATAATTCGTTCTCATTTCATTTCAGATACTTAAGTGTGATAAAAGTGAAAATAATATGTAATATATAACACATACACGTTTATACATAATATATATAAACGTGTATGTGAAAAATAAAATATATGTCCAGGTACCTACCTAGATATATTATCCAAACCTGAATAATAGCATAATATAGTATAAATATGCTCGCATGACACATGACTTCGATATTACGTTTGTATTGGAAATCCTGCCTTTGCCGGCTAGATTTTAGTTTATAATAAGAGCTTTTACATTTTTACCCACAACAATGCCACTACATAGATTCCAGTTAAGTAGTACAAAACCTATAATTAAATTTAAAATGATCGATATCCCCTTAATATCACACTGGTGCTTGATATACCCACTTTATTGGCATCGATGTTGATGGATAGCTTAAAAACTATATTTCAAAGTTTATAAATAATGACCTTCTGAAAGCAAATTGTCGACCACTCTGGGCCCCATCTGGCCAACAACAGGAAATTATAGAGGGTCGTGTGATTGATATACCAGTAGTTTTATTATTTTGGTACTAAGAACTTGAACAATATATTACCTCTTTCTTAGGGTTTCGTACTGAAAATGGGACCCCATTACTGAGCCTCGGCTGTCCGTACGTCTGTCCAACGAACCTAAAGGGCTGTATCTTTAGAACGGTAATAGATAGCTCGTTAAAATTTTCCCAAAATATAGTATAGCACATTGCCTAATAAATAATAATAATAACAAAACTACGTGTTATTTTACGTTTTATTCTTTATTCTCTATCGTAAAAACGGAAACACACACACAAATAAAAACAGAAACGAAATAGAAAAAAAATACAATTTCATTAGCTCTGAACAAAATTATTTATTATTTGGTTTTAGCTAATGTTATTAAAATAATAACTATCAACACAACCTAATAAAGCGTTGACATACCTTTTCACAAATACGACTAGGTATTAAACAAAATGTCGAAATCAGGCGCTCGTCGGCATCCCGATTGATGTGTAATATAACACGCGCGGCGTGGCAAGTGGCAGGCGCGACAATTCATTCCCACAATCCCTCACATCTGAATTCTTAATGAAACAAAAATTGCAAATGTCATGCCCAATCTCCGACAGCCCCATGAATACTAAAGACGCTATTTGGAGATCGTGCTCGCGAAATTGAGTCTCGTGCTCATAACGCAAATGATACAGATGATCCATGGGAATTTAGGAATGAAAAACTGCTAGTCGAAAATAAAAGAAGGGAAAATTGGGGCGTTGTTGCTGTTCAATCTGGCGTGTAAAGCAGAAGAAATAATAATAGGTATAAAAACCTGATGTGTATGGAACTAAGCCAAGCCAAGATGGAAGTATTTTGTTTCCTTATACTGGTATTAAACACTTTTTAAATTAATATTTTCACTTTGTTACTCCATCTACAGAGTACTGAAATTATTATTATAATATTTTGACCAGAATACCCAGATATTGAGATGCATATTTTTTCTACGGTTAATACTTTTGAGTCATTATAAACAAACTGAATAAATTACCGTATCTTATTTTATTCATTCTCATTTCAACGATTTCCATTTCATTCAAAGTTCAGTCATAACGCTAGAATAATTTTCAGTATGGAATTTAATACAGATACTCTTAAGATTTAATTTGTTTATATTTATTACTATTAATTATAATAAGCATTTTCTTCAATTTCTCTTGATGTAGTTTTGTTCCAAACAAATTATATTCTTTAAAACACGTATGTCACAATCTATATGACTCAATTTCAACGTACAAAAAGGGGCCTGATCTATAAATGACCGAAACCCTAGGTTCAAACAAAACATGTTAAACATGTGCGTACCCACTCATTCCTGAGATCAGACCATAAATACTAGAATCTGATTTAAAAGAATGATACACGTCGTCAGAAAACAATTGGAAAAACGTGACCGGGGCTTCGATCCCAGGGTCGATGGGGGCCGATCGGTACACGTCGCCGCGCCCAATGCATACTAAGTAATGACGCCAGTTTCAATTTAACCTCCCCTTCGCATCATAACATGCTTTAAAGAAAACGAACTTTGTATGACACACCAAACTGAAGATTTCGTAGGACTCGGTTCGTAGGAACGCAGACAGTATTTTGATACGGAAAGGATGAAGGATTAGGATAGGAAGATCATTATAATGTATTATCAAAGTAAGACATTATCACCCACATATTTTTAAAGATAGGGCTTACATACTATTGCCATAAGTTGAAACTATTTGTTTGCTTAAATATTGCAGCTACGTCTACAGACACCAGTGCCCGTCGGGACACCAATGCCCGTCGGGAGCTCGCAGATGCAGCTGCGCACTCATCCTGATGATGAGCATCTGATATGCTCAAAACCCGGGTCGACGTATTCGATCCCCAATGTGAGTGTTTTTGCCGGTTTAATTTATGATATTTATTTATGTGTGAAACTCACGAGAATTTCATGTTAGTTGCTTTACCTGATTTGCAAGTTTGCATCCTTGTGTACCCTCAAGCTTTACTACATGCTATTGTTTGCGAACTCACCTGGCAAACTAGGTACCTACTTTTGAAAATGTGTAACTAACTACTATTACTTACCACAAAATGTAACTGTTATCATAATTAAAAAGACTGTTAAAAATCATTATTTCACTTATAATTGCATACTAGTATATTAAATATCCCATAAAGACTGTTCCAATGTCGTAATAGAAGACTAAGTAAAAAATACTCCCTATGAGCCAGCATGCCACCACGGCGATGTAAGTGGAGTGTTGCTGCATGTTGGAAGTTCAGCAGGGCTCGATACTTACTTCCTTGATTACCCGAAAACTGCAGGTAGCAAGGAGAATTGGCACCAGGTGAGCAGTCAGTCACAAAACCTCAAAAAAATCAAAACTGTACACAATTATGTCTCTGTGTTCTAATGTGTGTTATTAGCGAATACATACTTTTATGTGTTTCTGGTTAACCCCACAAGAATGGAACAAGAAAGTCGATGATGATAATTATTTAATATCCACGAAATTGATCTTTACTCTTCCTTATATCTACAATAAACTCACCACACTGATATGTTATAATGAACCGCCTTAATCGCAGACATGTAAATGTCTTACATTTAAAACGGTGGTACAATTTGTTGTTCTCTCTTAATATTTTCTATATAATGGGTTAGCGTTTATTTCAAATTCTAGATTTCTAAGAACAAGAAATTGTACAACCACTAACTACCGCACAAGAAGTTAGGACACATTTTGGTAAAGTCTCGTAGCTTGTGGCACGTTCGTAGAGATACTACGCGAACCGTGCTTGCAAGCGACTTCTTATAAATAACTTATTATGCTATCTACATTTCAGTTGATACTGATTTAAACCGCCCTGTCTACTCCTCAACACTGTTTTCACATAATAATGTATCAAGTTCTTGTCAACTAAATATAGCCTTATACAGTAAGCGAATGCTTTTTATGTGACAAAAATATAAAAGAAGTACTTATTAATCTAAACAAGAATTTACGTTATGTAACTGTATCTTTATATCTGCCTGGTTTATAAAACAGTTGCCCCTTACCAACTGAGTAAGACATGAAGATATGTAACTACTCTTTATTTTAAATCCTTGATTTACAACACAAGTTAAGACACATTTTCGTAGCAAGTCGCGTAGCATGTAGCACGTACGTAGACACGCTACGCGATCCGTGCTTGCAGACGTCTCTTTATAAATAACTTATTACGGTACTACGTTTCAGTTGAGACCGAGTTAACGCGCCCTGTCTACTCCTCGATACCGTGTCCACATTATTAAGTATAAGCTCTTGTCAACTAAACTTGAAGCCACTAAACTGCTGCTAGCTAGTTAGACAAGACTACAATCAGTGAAATCTTGAAATAAGTGTGATGGACACTAACATTTCATAACGTAGAACTTCAGTCACCATTATAAAAACCTCTTCTTGAGGCTTTATAACTGAGTGAAGTATTTCAAATCAAATTATTAATTGCACGAGCACCAAAGTAAGCTCTAATAACATTTCTGCTCAATCTTATTTATTTAAACTAATACGGTATATCATCAATTACATCAGTTACCAAACAAAATTAATAATAGTATCAATTATTATATATATTAATAGTTACAAATTATATATTTAAATTATATCAGAGCAAAATAAAGTTATATAGTAATTATACAATAAGTTAGTTTTCACCATCATCATATCATTGTTTCATTAAATTACAAAATAATCAACAGATTAATCAATAAATAAATGATTCATTTGTTATATTTGTTAATTGCTCATTATTATTTTTAAATATATCATTTTTACATTTATGTCAATAACCTTAACTGGTATATAATCCTTTAATATGAAAATTTATATTTATAAATTAATTCGTGAGAGCTAACATCCGGCATATTGTAATTGTACAACCTGTACACATTGCAACGCGCAAACAAGCCTTTCATTAACGTTAAAACACAAAGTTGAACTAATAAGCATAAATAGAACTATTCAATTAAAGTTGCTTCAAACCATGACGCCTGCGGTACTTAGTATTCAAACGTATGCAAATGACCGACGTGCTATGCAATAAATGCCTACACACGGATCACAAATCGACAATTGGCATTTATGTCGCAATCGCATAATATACGTTACTATTCTATGTCATGTCTCGTTTTGGCGCAGTTCCCCTAACTCCAACTTCGTTAACAGCCAAATACAATTTTAGCGTTGGTTATACCTATTTGTTATTGTTCCATACACGCGGACGTATCATACAGCACAACGCTTAACATTCCAGTTTTATAGCCTTAACCTTCATCATTCAGATATACTGCAGTTTCAAGACGTTAATTGGTTAAGGCCAAAGAAAAGAGAAAGCAATTTATGTCTCTAATAGAGAAAACAGAATAAAACGGGTCAAGTGCGAGTAAGGCGTCACTCCCGTATCGCAACGCCCCTTAAAAGAAAAATATGTTAGTTGGTTATTGACTAAAACTTTATTATATTTAACACAGTTTTTGTTACTTATATATAGAATACTAATGAGCCGCGCCGGCTTCGCACGGGTGTTTAATAAATATCTATAGCCTACGTTCATCAGGGATAATGTAGGATTCTAATGGTCAAAGAATTTTATTTCTCAAATAGGCCCAGTAATGTTTTAATTTATACGTCACATACGGACATTCAAATTTTTCGTCGATATAATATTAGTGTAGATGACCACTTTTGTTAGAACGCAATAGAATTAGTAAAAAAAATATCACTTCGAGGGCTCCCCATTTATTTACTTTATTACATATAACATACTTATGTTTTCTACTCAATAAACTCGTAACTATAACACAAACTACGATTATAGGGTGTCCAAATGTTGTTTTTTGTTACCTTCTTACGAATTGGAGCACCCATAACAAATAATTTGATTTCATTTCTAACCCTATTATGTTTTGTCGTGTCTAATGCTACAGAGAGTACAAAATGTTCAGGTTTTTTACTTACTTTTTAAAAGTTGACATATAGACGGACGCATAGACAGTTGGACAGGCATATAGACAGTCGTGGAGACTAGTTTATATGTTAAAATAAACACACTTAATTTCACACACTAATACGATTTTTTTAAAATTATATCTTACTGATATATAGTTTTGTACATTACTCTTATGTGAGGAGAAATTAATATAAAGCTTTTAATAATATTTTTCAACCACAAGCCTACTTATATAAAAACATAATTACTACTTCAAATGGTCAGAGAATATAAGAAACTGATACGGCATAAGTAGTTAAAACAGTTGAAATGTTCGGGTATGTTCGCCAGAGATAGAGCGGATCTTGCAAATCGTACTCTACGCCAGACGCCGCCGCACGCTCTACCGATCTCTTGATGGGCCACAGGTAAAGCGATACTTTATACATTGACAGGTATTCTATTCTAGTATTTAATATTTGTGTTTAATAGGCTAGTTTATATTATACGCGGTATCTCTTTACTTACAAAATACTACAAATTAAATACAACACTACAGCTACTACACTGTAAGCATTTAGACGCTGGCAGCATTGCTTCGTTCAATGGCAATGCTTATCCGTTGAGCCAAATAGGTGCCAGCATTTTGATCAGGCGGCGCATCGATAAAACGCTCTAATAAGTTTTAAAAAATATGTGAGCTCCTGGCTATATTTATGTTATACAATATTAATATATACTTCATGTACATACATTTTGGCTTCTACTCTTTTAGGAGCATAGATTCAAATATCTTTTTTTAAGTGAAAGCTTTCTATGCCCGTAGCAGTCAGTACTGGCCAGCTTAAGAATAAGGGCCTGTTATGTTACCTGCCGTTGTATTTTATTGTATAATAGGTGACTATTAGCAAACACGTGCCTTATAAGCAGTATGCTACAACTCATTATGTCGATGTGAGACGAGTGTTACAAATTGGGCACATATCAGGGTTTCTTGCCATCTTAACGCCCCGTTTACCCGAGAGGTAGCAGGTAAACTCTATGTGGGTAAGGAAACAATTGATTTATATTTTTATAACATGATAAGATTTCAACAAATGAAACAAATTTTGCCTCTCTCTGTTGTTATATGCTAATAAAACATTAGATATTTCTTACTGTTAATATTAAGGTTAATCAGAAATGAAATCTTATGTCTTATTTCACAGACCATATACTAGATAGTTTGACTTCTAACCGGCAAACAGTTTGTGAGTGCAGTTAGAATTTTCTAAAGTACGAAAAAAAAAGTAGTATCTTTATATTAAAAACAATACTGTATTCTTCAGATTCAGTTTCAAATAATATTTTACCCAAATACTAGTCCATGGCGTCAGCATTTGAACTCCATACGAGTCACAGAATTCCCGCCCTCATAACGTCGCCGCCGGCGTAATGGCCCTTCGTGGTCCATGCTTGATCCTTAAGCCGGCTGTTATGTAGACCCAGAGATCCTGCGACACATCAATGCAATCATGATACATTTGTACCTACCGTCTGTGCATATCCTAGGTATACTCATATTACCACCGGGACAGTTCATTTTGTACAACATGCCTAAGTTCAGGTTAACATATACTCGTATATGTAATAAACAAATAATGTAAACGTTGCGGCCAAGTTTATCGAACTGCTTAGACTATTGCGCATTTTGGTGCTGGGTTGTGTTGTGCCTTCAGTGAGGAGACGTTTGTTTTTATTCTATATCTATCAATGAACCAGATTTTTAAGGTTTCATTTTAAAATTAGGGACCGAAAGTTTAACCATATCCATTTAAAATAATCACATAGACTTTTTAGAGTGTTTTGTAGGCTGGACAGTGAAAACATTTTACTATTTGAAAATCTTACGACACATTGATTTTGACTAATTGTAGTTACTATATAAATATGGTATATATAAATGTTTTTTAAAACTTTATTTCCTGTATATCATAACTATTTCTTTTGGGAAAACATTTTACTGTCTGAAAATGTTTATGGCACTTTGAATTTGACTAATTTTTGGTACTATATTATAAATCTAGTATATATAAATGGTTTTTAAAACCATATTTCCTGTATGTAATAACTGTTTCTTTTGGATCATTTTCAACTATATACTGCATCTATGCTAGTATGCTACGACAATTTTGAAGCGCTCGTAGCCAAGTTTGCTTAGCCATTCTGAATCGATCAGCAAAGTTAAGCAACGTCCGCCGCGGTCATGACTTGGATGGGTGACCGCTGGTTGGGCATTACTACTGAGCGCTTCCGTGCTTCGGAGGGCACGTTAAGCCGTCGGTCCCGGTTGTTGTCTTAGGATAGCAGTCGTTACAGCATGGTGGTAGGGCACTTTGCAAATGCCCGCCTGGCTAGCTACCACCCTCAAGTTGAAAATTTGTCGCCAAGCACCTAACGGTGTGTTCCGGCAGCTGTCCTTGAGAGCCAGTAACTCTAGGTTAGTCTGAACAACATCCTCGATCACATCATCACTTCCCATCAGGTGAGATAGTGGTCAAAGGCTAACCTATCACGCATAAAAAAAAAAAAAATAATCTACTACAGCCAAGATTAGAATGAAGGTGATTTAAGAACACACCCATCATAATGACACAGAGCCGCGCAAAAATATAACTTCGCCATAATATCATGGGCGAAATTTAGCCCGCACATGGCGCGTTGAGCAGTAGGGCAGAACAGACACTAGTATAGGGTGCGCGCAGTGTGCGGCTTGCTGCGTTACAAACACTGGTCTGATCTGAACTGCTCTGATCTATTTTGCATCACCGACGTTTCAGTATAATACTAACTTTTAGCATGGTGGTAGGCCATTGCGAATGCCCGCATGGCTAGCTACCACCCTCACGGAGAAAATCTGTCGCCAAGCACCTTACAGTGTGTTCCAGCAGCTGTCCTTGAGAGCCAGTAATTCTAGGCTAGCCTCAACAACATCTTCGACCACATCATCACTTACCATCAGGTGAGATAGTGGTCAAAGGCTATTTAGTCTATCAGCAATAAAAAAAACAGTACTACTAACTTGTCGATTTATAGTTCTTATCTCAAGGAAAATAAAATAACATGCTTTAGATAAAAATATCTCAAAATTTGGATAAACTAAGTAGGTACCCGCATTGGGGTCGGGAACAATAATATTTAATTGAGGTCAGCCAGCACTGCTTACTCAGTTAGATAATAGTTAAACCTGTGGAAAAGTCAGTGACCCGGTCAAATTGAGTACAATAATTACATGAAATGCTTATTTGAATACACTAATTGACAACGCAAATAGCACTTTGTCATATTGACGTTGCTTTTATACATTTTTAACTGTTTATCGTTTTAAAACTATTATGAAAAGCTATTGACTAGCCATTGACCACTATCTCGCCTGATAATAAGAGATGATGTGGATGAAGATGTTGCTCTCTTCATCCACATCATATCACAGTGGGCGAAGTACGCCGTTAGATGCTTGGCGACAGATTTTCTACTCTACTCTCGTACTTGGTAGCTTTGGCATGCTAAGTCATTATACACACTTGCATGAAATGTGGTTGTTGGCCACAGATATTAGATTATATACTTTATAGGTTGCTCATCACTTAAAAACAATATAATAATATGAAACTTTCACTGAACGCTCCATTTAAATTCTTATTTTGGGAAGACGCACAACGAGCATACCTTGTCGCAACCTACGTTGAGAATGCTCTTGTTTAAAATATACGAGTATATATTAAGATCGTAAATTAATATGTTAAAGTGCTATTTTTTGCGCACCTCCACCATAAACCATCGACCATCTGCATGGTGGAAGGGCATTTTGCGAATGCTCGCCTGACTAACGACCACCTTCAAGTAGAAAATCGGTCACCAAGCACCTACCGGTGTGTGCCGGCAGCAGTCCTTGAGAGCCAGTGAAATTACAGGCGCATGAGACTTAACAACTGTATGTCTCAATATGACGGGCGCAGTGCAATTCGTCACATGACAAAATGCATCCACTATAGGCAGAGGTTAGTCCGCTTAACATCAGGTGGGCTCCAAGCTTGTTCCGTCACAATAACGTAAAAAAAGAGAAATTATGGACGTATATATTATATATATATATATATATATATATATTATATATATATTGGCGTTCTGCGACACCTTTCATTACATTCAAAGGAAGATTAGGGCACAATCCGTACAGTTTTCTGCTATAAAATAACGTAGTTTATATACATAAATAACAATATTAATAGCAACGGGTCTGTACGAGAGTCACACCTCACACCTCGTGAATAGGTACTAGTTGAATCAACTTGCTTCAACCGTAACATCGTTGATTCTCTTCTTGATAATTTTCGTATCGATAGTTTGTAACTTAATTCGTTAATTAGAACGCAGCTAAGTCACGTTATTGTAATAACCCTTACATTTTTAAGTCGGTGACTCTATAAAATTGCATATTTTTTCTTAAAGTCTACCACGAAGTCGGGAAACACAAGCTCAGAAACAAGCGCATAATCAGCTTTAGGTCGATTAATATCATCGTGCCCCGCAGCGGCGGTCGCCGTCTGCTCGATATTGCCAACACAAAGAACAAAATTATTTCCTCCATTCCTTCAAGATCTCTTTGTTTTAGATACAACGCAAGTTTTTGTGCCATCTTTTAAATAGCAAGGTTAAAGAGAGGTATAAAACGCTTGGGATACTTGAAATATAATAAATGAGTCATTTATTTTAGGATATAAATATTTTGACTGGCTTGTTGGTATGTGTAAAGCGCTGCTTTGGAATCTTGAGTCCTAGGTTTGATCCCCGAGTCGATCAAGTTATTGGATTTTTCTGACAAACAAATTTTTAAAAACCATGTGAAGTCTAGCAGTTTACCCGGTAGTTGGCAACAGGCTCACCCACACGTCACCAACTATTGTGGACATATACATAGCGAAAGACCATTTTGCAAATGTCTTCGAGGGTCGCTACCACCTTAAATGCAATTAGCAGTATATTCGGACTGTTTTTCTTTAGAGGCAGTTGTACGCTGCTAACCTTGAACAACATCTTAGCCTATTATATTATCCCATACGAACAAGTAAGCCATTGATCACAGCTAGCCTATCAGAAATTATAATAAAAAACCAGCATTGCAAATAGTTTGGTTATTATCAAAACTCATGCAGTTTAAAGTATGATATTATCTGTACATGGAGATCAATTAGAAAATAAGTCCCATACTATCTATCTGATAATAATATGAATTGATGATCGCTAAATTGATAAAAATTGATAATACTTACATTTATAATACCAAAATATTGACGACAAATTCTTCTTCATCGTGCAGAAATTGTGCACCTGTAATAAAGTAAATCTTCAAAATCATACCATACCATGTCAACTGATCTTTGATCCATCTATCAGCCAACAAACGAAATCAATGCATTGCCAATCTTTGAACTGAAAAACCTGGAATCAGATGAATATAAAAAACTCCGGCCTGTAAACATAATGAGATATGTTAGGTTTCTAAGACACATTCAACGTAGAGAACCAACTTGAAGCATTTACATACTGAGCTCTTAAAGTGTATCACTTATGATCAAAATCAATATTTTGCTTTTTTGCTTAACGAAGATAGAACTCTAGGGTAAAAACAATATGCATTGTAGCATTAATATGTTCTGAATTGATTGTATTCAGAACATATTATTGGCATATTACGATTAGGGCCAACAAGGAGGTTTTACCAGGTGGAAGATCCTTCCTTCCCCAAAAATCCGTCTTGATGGCTATCACCACAGTGTCAGCTATTCTTGTTCAGTGCACTAACTAGTATGACGCTGACCTGAAAAAACCCTAATATTATGAATGATACATGCTCGTTCCAACAATATACTTACCTAAAAATATATCAACGTAGTATACAAAACCACGAGCATATCGATTTGGCACTTTCTTAGGGAAGCCACAAACTTCAGTTTACACAAAATAACAGTTGGAAATAGTCAGACGTGTTGAACGAGTGTCGTTGGTCCCGCGCCAAACTGCGCCTCTACGACGTCTACGAGTATGCAAGGGACATGGGGTAGCGTAATTTGTTTGAAGAGGCACGAACAAGATTCAAGGAAAAGTTTCTCGGTACGTTTCTGAACTATATGGAATAAGAGGCTATACTTCTATGCATAATAAAACTATACCCAATAACAATAATAGATAATGAAAAAATATTTATTAATTATGATGAGTATATTATAGTAAATAGCTGTAGCTAGTTTTTGGTAAATCGTGAAAAAAGTATTTGGAGTTATGTCAAAAAATTTCTCCGATATTCAGAAAAAATATTGAAATTAGGTCGTTATAAACAAAATATTCGCTTAACAGAAGTATTTGGTAACCATAAATAAATCGAAAAATATTACAATAACATACTTAAAGGATCAGAATTAATTCTTTATTTTAGATGGTCAGCAAAATACTGTATTGTAAAACACCGAGGTCACTACACCGTGATCATGTTTACTATTTGCTGCGGACATAATGCATAACTAACAAAACTAGAACAGCACACGGTATAAGAAATCGCAAACTACAGAAGGTTCGCCCAATCCATAACTCATAAAAATGTACGAGGGATCCAAACATTGACTCCGAGTTCAAACACAAAGCGACCAGTAAAGTCTACTACATTATGTATTTGTAGAAGATGTATTTTTCAACTTAACTTATTTTTCCTGCGTTCTTTAATATTTACCTACTTAAAAAAGGCGCTCTGTTTAATTTTGACACGCCAATGATTTCATTTAATTAATATCGTGAATAATATAGCTTCCGAGCAAAATTTTATTTAATTTAGACAGCCTGTAGCTCACCCCGCGAGCATCAACTGACAGCATGGTATTTTCATTAGGTTCGTTGCAGTAGGTAAGTAAAAACTTAATAAAGTTTTACTAAAGAATTTCTAATTAGAAATTTTAGCTCTTCACGACATAGCAATATTTCAGGCTCGTGAAGGTATTTCCAATAAAGGACTTTGCCAAGTCATAATTCTTCAAAGTAACGTGTAATGAGATGTGGATATTACCTTCCAGCAGCATTCTTATGAGATTTAGATGGCCCGGTTCAAAGAGCGAGGAAACTACCCAATCTGATGTTTTATACTCATGAAAAATTTCCAACCTTCCCTTACTTCTACATATATATATATATATATTATCTTCTATATAAAAGAATAAGACCGTCTGAACATGAAAAACTACCGAATAGAAATCACAAATGAATGTAGTTACGCTTTTCCCGTATCATAAGATATCACCAACGCTCATTTTCTTTTGGTATAAATACTAATAATTCCAAAAACCATCTGTTTATTGTCCATTATATATAAATAACTTTCAATGATGTGCTTTTATGTGGAAAAAATATGTTAAATACGCTCAAAGTTGGTACCTAATTCAAGCGAACAGCAGCGGCGGCGGTAAATGGCGCATAAATTCTGCTTCGAGAATAAGCCGAGAGCATTAAGAAATATAGATTACATGAACAGAACGTAAAAATGGGTTTGCATCGGTTACATACTTCATACTGAATTTATTACCCGCGGCGAAACAAATTGTTTTTAAGCTTTATACTTTTTAAAAGTTGTGAAAGTGCTAACGCTTCAGTATTTGGTTCTGTGATAATGTTGCATTTCATATGATATAAGTATTTCAAACGACTTAAAAGCCTCGTAAAGGTAACTATCTTTATTGCAAGATACTCCATTGGTACTAAGAGTCCAATCAATAATGCTACTACGGAACAAAACATTTCGATATACTGGTGCTATCAAGGTAAGAGGATCGCGGTCACCGTAATGCCTCGCAACGTTCAGTCTAAAGGACACTTGAATTTCTTTTAGTCTAGGGAAGAATTCGATAGAGAAACTATGTAAAAAGATAATACTCATCACACGAGGAACGGTTTTGTGAATTCATGCAAATGATTTGAAATACAATATAGATATTCAATTTAAGTGTTACCGTTTTATGAGGCTAAAGCGTTAGTAGGGAAGTGTCTCTATCGCAGGCTTTGGTGAATTTACATAATACGCTGGCGCGTAGTAAGCGATCAAAGCTCGGGAGAGACTGTATTCAAGTGTGCAATGGCGTTACGAAAGTCGACGTTTGGAAAGTGGTCACGTAAAATTTTACGTTTGAGTCGGCATCAGTGCATTGACAGCGCTTCGAACATAATCCAATCAGAGCCAATGGCACCGGACTTGGGTGTCAATTTCACACATAGAGTAGGCAACAAGCTATTTTTAGCAATGGAATTTTTATCTTATACAAGGTTGGTAAACTTTTTAACTAACTTTTTCAAATGATGGTTGTGTTTACAGTTATATGTGACTAGGCAGAAAATACTACAATAGGCATCAAGTCGTATCTGCATAAAATCACCAACTTATGTAGATAGCAGTCATTATATGGTCTACCTTCATAATACTTCGGGCGGTAACACATACATGTCATCCATTTTTATCAGTTAACTGAACATGCCACTTTAGGTGACACTTAAATCAACTTCACAGATAAAATTCAGTGCCATTTTCTATACGTTTGGTAGCCCTCAAAAGAAATTGAAACCGTAAAATACAACATCAGCTGTCACTGTGACAGCTCAATCAAGGCCTATAGACGTATCATGTCTGCCAGTATGTGATACTTAGAGCTCATGGTCAGTTAAATTATTTTGGCCAAAAAGCTAAATAAGGCAACATCAACTGTCACATCCGAAATTCGGTTTAAGCCAGTTGAAAAAATATCAACATTACTATGCTAAAATTCCATTTGTGAATAACCTTGGTGAAGCAGTCCATATTCTGTGTATCTGCTTGAAAATTATTCAAAAATAGAAAGGAATAGATCATATTTATAGCCTCAAATTTGAGTTTAGCGTGCAAGAATTGTTTCTATGGAAGATTTATTTATGTTCCTAAGGTAAGACGCTCACGTAGTACTAGTAAATAAAACGGCCCAGGCTTTTAATGTGTATTATTTACGGGCCCTAATAACTGGCGGGAGTGGCAAGCTCAGTGCACCGGCGGCGGCATGACCAACTCCTTGCTAGGACCCGTCTGGAATATTTAACGTTTGCTAATATATTATAGAGATATTATACAACTTTGGCAAGTGAGCGGTCATGTTTCTTATTTGACATTCTATAAGGAGAGGTAAACATTAGAAATATTCAACAAAATACTGTATATTTCGAAATTCAATACCGTACAGTGTTTATTGATGTAATCTTATTTGAAAATAAAAAATAGTATTTTTGATTTGTTCTTAGAATGCCCCACTGTTTCGCCTCACAATTTCAAAATAATTATTTTCCACTCTAAGTAAAATTTGTTACTTTTTTACCGTATACAAGCAACTTGAAGCACAACGAGCAAGAAAACTTTGTCCAATGTGCTTTTACTTTAGATTATAACACTTTTAAAAGAGAAGCAACTATATGAATATAATAATATAAATGCAACTATAAAAATTACATCGTGTAACGCTAAAACTTATAACTAAATTCTAACGAGAAATAAATAACACAGTGATTTTTTTACGCAAAAATGCTTTCAGTGTCGTCTTTGAGCAAAGTCCACCTCTCCATTTGTTTCCGCGCTACTCAAATATGCATCAGGAAATTTGTTTGTTCTATTCAAATCCAGAGTTTGGTTTCAAATAAAATCAGGTACTGAAAGATTTAAATTAAAGTTGTACTATACTAACATAGCATGCTTGGACAAGTCTTGGTCTGCAATGACTTCTCTGCTGGCCACACAGTAAGGGCCTCGAGCCTAACTTAGTTTCCTGGCCTTCAGTCTAACCTGCGAACCATTTCCACGCATCACTCATCACTTATCAAAAAGTTACGTAGTGGTTATATGCTAGCTTATCAATAATACACCATATTTCATCAAGATTAGTCCAGGTGTTTGGGAAAAATAATGACGAACAAACATTCATAATTTTTTATATAAAATATTCATTACGGTGCAAAATACACATTGATTGGACGAAAAGAGGGGCTGTCATACGTTTAATACGAAGTAGTTAGCATTTGCAGGTGTGTCGACGGAGGAGTCACAATTTCCTGCACTTAACAACTCAGGAAGCAATTTTGACGAGTCATCAAACGGTGGCTCCGATTGACGTCGCACCGTAGATGCCTATCATTAGTAACGCTCGGTAACAACATTTTAATGGCATCTAACAACGTTTGACAACTTGTTTGTTCTATTATATTAACTTGGTTATAGCTGTATTAACTAAAAGCAGGTATGTTAATGTACCTTTGTACAATGTTTTCAACTTATCTTTTTTTTTATGTGATGGAGTGGCAAACAAGCAGACGGCCCACCTGATGGAAAGCGGTTACCGTGGCCTATGGACATTTGTAACACCAGGGGCGATACCAATGCGTTGCCGACCCTGTAAGACTCTTGGAACACCCTTTTTGAAGGAATCCATATTGAAGCTCTGCGGGAAAACTCTAGCTGGAAGATCATTCCACATTTTATTTGTCTACATTTGCGATTCTTGCGGTTTAATATTTATTGAATATATAATACATATCAATGCTGTGAGGCTATGAGAATTAAGGTTAAAGTAACGTAGCGTTTTCCATACAAACGTAATTACATCATATTTAAATACCAAGTTTTCAAACTCTGAAATTTTGCATGTAGTGAGTTTGATACCCATGCTTCTGGTTTGCCAGTTTTTCTATTTATTATATTTTACCCCTAAGAAATAAAATAAGCATTCCTATACAAAACATATTTTTTGTTTTTCTTTTAAAAATACCAAAATTTCTAGAAAACTGGCCAACCAGAAACATGGAGGGTCAAGGGTAGGCTCAAGGGCATGCAAGCAAAATGTCACCGAGTTTGATCTATTGGTATATAAAATATTTCGAAATAAAAAGCGCTGCAAAGACACTAATAATGATACTGTTTTGATAAACAAATATAATGCAGCCATGTTATTAATTTATCTCATATCTATATTTTTATTCATATATCTCAGGTACATTGCATTTAGAAACAAAAATTGAACTAAAACAAAATGAATCGAATGCAAATGTTTCAATCGGAATAATCAATTATATCTTCGTTCCAACTTTTAAAACTTTCCATATTGCAAGAATCTTATTCCAAGTGTAAGTAGTCTAAAGCAAAAGTGTACAAATGGTGGGTTGATTCGGGAGACGGCAGCGTTCGTCATCAAAGTTGGGGAATTGTGGCCATCTGCTGCGACGCTCCACGCTCCCAGATTACCATGGCGAGCTTCGTTTAATCGTTTTATTAATACGCCGACAAATCGTTTAAATGCCACTCGGTTCCCACTCCATCGCACTTAAATTGTTTTATGGTAAGAATTAGGAGTAAAAGATACCCTTAACTTTGAAGCCGTTTTGTATAAGTAGATTAATCTAAAACCAAAAATATCTCATTTTCATCTTGAAAAATATATAGCCTTTGTTCTAAATATTTAAACTGCTTAAAACAAATGCTAAAACTTGTAATTAACACACAAACTGCACTATAAATTATGCAACTATACACAATTTGTAAACGCGCTGTTCATCCAACATTTGTTAATTGCAAAAGTGAAGCAGAAACTTTGTTAGAACTTCAATGTGCAAAACTGTCCTTTTACGTAGAAGGATAAATCCAGGCGAAAGCGGTAAATGGTGCTTGAGGCAATATCTCGCCAACAGCAGCTGTGAAGTAATGGCGCCGACACTTTACGCGATGCGATTACGACCACCTAAACATTCATTACAAATAATGTCCGTCATTTATCTGTCCTAATCACTGTGTGAACGCTCGCCCGCGCCTGTGCCTCGGCGATTACTTAAAAATAACCAACGTAAACATTCACTCCGCTCATATAAAAGGACCCGCAACTAAACGATACACATAATTAGTTAAAGTCGCCCGGGACCAAGCGAGCCTAGCAGGTAACTCCGCTAAATGTTTCACGGTTTAATCAAGCCCCAGCCATCAGACAAGACAAATAGTTAGCTCATCTGCATCTATACGAGGAACCGCCGTAACCAACAAGGAGTCGATATTTCACCTTAACCTCCTTGAGAGAGTAATGTATCGCCTCCGCATTACGATTCCATTCGATATAAGTGCGGGTTGTAAATTGAACGAGGTGTTAAGAAAGCTATAAAAAGAAATTATGAGTATCTAAAGCGCAGGTAAAGCGGTCGAGTGCGGTGCTCAATCGCACTAATGGCAAGAACCGCAAGCACAGTCCCCGAGGACATACTAACTAAATATGTAATGGGTATTCCGAGCCGTTCACTATACTTAGATCCGCTTCTCGTATTGACCAGATAAAGTTGCCCACGAATACGGTACGTGATAGTACAGTTAAGGTAAATTTTCGCATAACGTTATTCTACCCCTTAAAAGAATAATTTGTATATTAATCAAGTGATTTGGTAAAGACAGTGGCTGCATAATAATTTTTGATTTACGAAGAATGCTCCAATTTTAATACAAGTATTAGAAACTACATTACAGCAAAAAGCTCCTGATCCTTGTTTGTTCATTCCAAAATTGCAGTGGTTTGAGCGAGATTTCATTTGTATGGAAGCCGGCATAATCTGGAATAATACTGCGGCAGCGGCGGCGTGGGCCTTCAAAGACGCCACTCGTCCGGGCGCCGCGCGCCGCCTGTAATGAGTTTTTTTAAATGCGCAACACATTCATAGAACATGTTTATAACTACTGAATTAAATTTAGTGCTAGTGCAATACATAAAAGTATACTAAGAAAACCAGTTGCAGATAAATTAGTCCTAGCCGAGTTTAAGAGAGGTGATTCTGATTATTCTTGTTTTAAATAAAACATAAACGGCTAGATATTAAAAAATACTTAGGTGGCCAAGTTATCACATTATGCAACCTGTACAAGAAAAAAGCTTTTGATCATCAACTTCATACAGACATATTAAATTGACATTTTCAAGATGCATTGGTTGCTTTATTTTATTGCTTGACACACTCCAATTTACTAATTTATTGTTTCCAAAAAAAAAATATAGACAGTATATTTATGCTCTACGACGACGTCGTGAAAAACTAGGGTAGGAAAACGGTTTTTACGGATTTAAATGATTTTAGTTCTACTTTGGGTCAACGTTATACGTAGGTACGTTGTAAGTACCTTTAATAGGGCTCCGTTTTGCTCTTTGGGTATGGAACCCTAAAAATTCTAATGTATGATCAAAAAATAAACAAGTATCCAGTTATATAAAAAAATCAGAACTTTGTAATCTATGGTAGTACTCGTAAGTACCTAAAATTAAAACTGATATGAAAAGTTTTGTGATAAAAGCAGATGAAAGAAAGTAGACATACAGGTCTCGATCCTATGCCTCAGGAAAAAAAATAATGGACGGAGTTCTACTTCAGCAGAACATATAGAAGATGAATCTCCAATTTACAAATGTTTAATACAAAAACCAATTTTGTACCAAAGTACAAAATGTCTCATCTCAAGTGGGGTATCGAACCTAAGTCCTCTAATTTTATGAACTGGGTGCCTTTACTTCTGGGCTATATTGAGGATCGTTCGACTGATCTGAAATTGAGTACTCTAATTACATTACTTTAGTCGTCATAGGGGACGCTGCGCTACAAACAAGCAATAGTAATAAGTAGCTAGAAAGAATAACTTCAATCCCTAATCCTCTGATTCATAAGAAAAGTAGGTAGGGGTACATGACGGATAATACTCATGTATTACAAAGCAACGCTTCAACTGGAAAGGGGAGAGAAGATACAGGGTTCAACTAAAGTCAGTTGTAGATGCAAGAGGAAGATCTTCAGTTCTGATTGTCTGCTTAGAGGAAAGGAAATCGACTGCAGCAAGAGGTTGGAAGAGCAGAGCGTGATAAAACCCTTTGGGGGGCCAAAAGGTTTTACCCGAGACTCGAAGGTTAGTCTTACAGACTTAACACTTCTTTTTCCGCTCCTTCGTTTTTTCTGCATTTAAATTTTATTTATTTAATGAAAGTTTTATTTACGTTGTCGCAGTCATAAGAAAATATGAAAAATAAGTTTTTGAACCTGACCTTCTTTGGAAATATTCGATAAAATTAGTATACTATATTATTAAAAAAAAGCAAAAAGGAAAAGTTCCTATGAAATTACAACTTTATGTCAAGAGTAAGTGTCACTGCTATTTACTATGTCGACAATAAACAAAGATATAAAACTGATTAGTAGAGTTAGGCGTTAGTATACGGAAATCCATAATTGCTATCTGGAGATGCTTCGTGTAGAAAAGGAATGCGTCGAAAATAATTCTAAGGTAGGCTACATGGCGTATCTAACGTCATGTTAGTTTAGCAAGCGCAATTTGTGCAGAATTGTACATTTATTTATTAAATGTTGAACACAATATGTTATTACAAAAAAGCAGTTTCCATAGTTAAAAATCAATCTATCCATCCCAGTCATAACTTTAAGCTGATAATGAAATATTTTAGTTGAAATAAAAACAATACTTAGGTATCAAACCCAGGCCATCGAGGACAAATTAACATATTTTCATGCGCTGCGATCCCGAATCACAATGTTTAGAAATGAACCATAACAGTCGCCCGCTCATCTAGTATGGTGAATGAAATCCAAGCGAAGCCGTCTTGATTACTGCGACCCGGGCACCGCCCGCCGGTTCACAATTGGATGGATTATGAGGAATTTAAAGGGCAATGACAATTTGAATATGAACAAGAAAAGTATTTTCTAAAATTGGACGATTTGTCCCCTTTTATGTCTCAAAGGTCTCCGCTTCTTTATCTAAATGATACACATTCAACATATACATACCAACTCGTCTAGAGAGTATTTGCGCTGAGGACGTTCTTTGTTGTGTTGATGAATGTCTATAAAAATAAATTCAATTCACGTACTGGGATCTTTGATGAAGTAAAGACACTTTCACAGTTGTACTACTGTAGGAAAGTTTTTTTTTTCTGTGTATATGTACTACTCACTGTTACGCTAGATTAGGAATATAAATGAATAAAATACGAAAATGGCAAGTGATGCCCGTGTATTTTAAAAATCCTCTCTAAAGGGGCTTTTACACCTATACGTACTTGTTTGCTTAGACTTTTTAGGTTCGAAGTAATAAGGGGTAAGTAATAAAAATCCTCATGATCTTTGATGGAGTAAAGATAATTTTACAATAGTCCTACTGTACGATAGTTTTCTTTGCTGTGTATATGTCACAGTGAGTCCACTGTTATACTAGATAAGGAATATGCATAAATCACACCTATTTTCGAAGGGGTATACGCAGAGGTGTGTAAACATCCACGTTCAATGAATAAAATACGAAAATAACAACAAAAGTGCTGTACTTGAATTTTAAAAATCTTCTCTTAAGGGAATTTCACCTTTACGTACCTACACGTTTTTTAGGTTCGAAGTAATAATAATTTTATATATTTACTGTAATTAGGCTATTCGAGTTTCTAAGCTTAAAAATTAAGCTAAGTCGTCAAATTCGCATAGAAAAACTCCATCTCACTCGTGCCAGAAACGTGTTTTTGTAATGTCAAACCAAAGACCTAGCAATTGGAATTATGCTTAAATCAACTCTTTTTTTAATCACTGCTGATAAGCTAGCCTTTGACCACGTGGTGAGATATCACCTAATAGTAAATGATGAAGTGGGCGAAGATATAGCTCAGGCAAATCTAGAATAAGTGGCTCTCAAGGGAGCCTCCCGGAACATACCGTAAGGTTTTGTTGTCATATGACGGCAGTCTACATCGACATGGTACATAGCACCTGGCTAACCACCACCCTCAAGTAGAAAAACTGTCGCCAAGCACCTAACGATGTGTTCCATCAGCTGTCTTTGAAAGCCAGTAATTCGATGTAGGCCTGAATAAAATCTTCGAACACATCATCACTTACCATCAGGTGAGATAGTGCTCAAAGGCTAGCCTATCAGCTATAAATAAAAAAATAAAGTGTGTAGCCCATAGCTATAGAAAAATTACATTAGAAGGGTATTTTTTACTTAGAAACTGTTTATCTGTCTAGATAGAAATCCCTGAATCCATTTGTTTGTAATAATTTCGTTTATTTTAATTAACGACGCCTAATTATTAACCTAGAAAATGTGAACAAGGAGCTTGTATGTTTCGAGTAAGGGTGAAGGCACACAGGGCGCGGCAGAGCGGCGCGGCGGCGGCTGTGGCGGAAGGAAGCCGTGCTAATTACCCCCAGCCGCTGTGCACTGAAAGGCAAGGGAACTACACAACATAAGTCATAAGCTCGGAATACACAAAAACTAAGCCGCTTGCAAAAATATAAACATCTTCAATTGTTAGTATTTTCTTCCGTTATTAATACAGCTTTTATAATTATACGTTAACATTTTCCTTGATGATTATAAGAGTTATTTTAATCCTGTATGACAAGTAGATAATAGCAAACCCTGTCACAAAATTTCACATTTCACCCCCAAAAAAATTCTAGTTTTGCTGTATATTTTATTACGTATCTGCTGCAGAACAAAGGTTTGAATTCATTAAATCAAATGGTCTGAATAATTGATGTAATGTATTTTGTATACTTGAACTTATTTTTCAGCCCTTTACAGTTTGAAGCGCTCGTAGCGAAGTTTGCTTAGCCGTTCTTACTCGATCAGCTAAGTTAAGCAACGCCCTCCGCGGTCAGGAGTTGGATGGGTGACCGCTAGTGACATTACTACTGAGCGCTTCTGTGCTTCAGAGGGCACGTTGAGCCGTCGGTCCCGGCTGCTGTCTTACGATGGCAATCATTACAGCATGGTGGTAGGGCATTGTGCGAATGCCCGCCTAGCTAGCTACCACCCTCAAGTAGAAAATCTGTCACAAAGCCCTTAACGGTGTGTTCCGGCAGCTGTCCTTGAGAGCTAGTAATTCTAGGCTAGCCTGAAAAACATCTCCGACCACATCACCAGTTTGACATGAAAATTACATTTCATGTCAAACTGATCATAAATTTACTGACGCTGCTGGGTAAAAACACTGAGTTCTCAGAACTTGTATGTGTACTCTATGTAAACACCCTTTTATGTTTTATTCTTCAGCTAAACATTTAGATCACTATCCTAAATTTTTAGTTAAACCTTTATGGTGTTTAATTATGGTAATAATAAGGATGCATACACATTTAACTGAATTACTTTGTGCTCCACACTGCATGAGTGCACATACACTGGTCACTAATTGCTAAATTCATTAATTTTGTGTTAGTTTTGACATATTCTTATCAATGTAGTACTTTTTATTGAAAATATATCATGACCTTTTTGATTAACGCCAATCAAATACTAATGATATCTGTAGAACGCTAGCTCAAAAACTACCTTTATCGATCAAAATATAAATCACTTGAATTGGTCAAGTAATATGAGTAACACACATATTTTTTCTGAGCATTTAAACCCCCTTATTATTATGAAACCTTAAGGAAAATCTTAATGGGAAGGATCATATTACTGCAGTTGGCCACTAAACTTCGCCGTTACACGTTTGCCTCAGAAAAACTGAGACAAACAATATCTGTTGAGGCTGCCTTAGCCGCCTACCATGGCTATGTTTCATCGGTTCTTGGTTGTTTATAATCTGGGAATATTCGGTTGAGTTAGACAAGCCTTCCAAGGTACTGAAGCGGTGTTTCCGAGTCTAAATAAAGCTTGGTTTCTTGACAGCTGCAAACCAATATTTAAAAACAACAATATACTTCCCCTACCGTGTATGTTTATAAGAGACATGTGTATCAAGGCAAATCCAAGCTATTTAAAAAAAAGAATTGATGTCATTCCAAGATAAAAATAGCTAAGTATAAAAACTTAATATACCATCATCTATACCAAAACTAAAAACAAAAATCATATCAAACAAATTATTGGAATACAATTTTTTTTCTATGCCCAAGGCGGGAATCGAACCCGCGTCCCCCAATATCACGTCGGATGCCTAATCCGGGTTCGATTCCCACCTTCGGCATAAAATTTTGCACTCAAATAATTTGTTTTATATGATTTTCGCTTAGCACGCGATAGTGCTTGTAATCATATTTAGAAATATAAAAACAAAAATGTACATATATACGGCTATTACTATTTTTAAGAAATTACCGGAACACATGAAACTTGGAACACATGAACACTTTGGCTGGAAACAGTTTCAAAACTAGACTGCACAACCCTTATAGGTTTTCATTTTCCTTTTTATTTCAACATTGAACCGCCATCCTACTTTTTTGTTAATTTCTTTTATTTTCAGTACCCCAATTTCACTACTTTAGGCGATATGGCATATAATATTTTATTTATAGACGTTTTTTTCAAAACACAATCAGAAAAATCGGTTCTTACGGGAAGTGTACTCAATAAGGACATGCATGCAAAAGTTCGCCGAGTTTGGACACTTGGTATTTAAAATACGGCGAAACTACATTTGTATACGGTAAGCGCTGTGAATACACTTCTCTTAACTTGAAGATATAAGGTTACATATCAACAGTATACATAAAAATACCCGCTGTACTGAGAACCTCTTTTTTAAATTAAGAAGTCAGTCAAAATGACAATAGAGTTGGGGAACAGCACTATGCTACAATGTGACTCAGTCCCACACATATTGTTACGAATCCCAAATTGATGTTAAATCGCTTTTTGTTTGCGCATTCAATCCCAGAGTAATTTCTCCGTTACGAAAACAATTTTATACAGACTGTCTTTTTACACTCTTGGGAAGTCAATTTAAATTGTGTTTTCATGTTGAACGAAGGCATTTGTAATAGCGCTTTATTTATTTATGGACTTTTAGTAAATTGCCTGGAATAAATTATCTATAATTAATAGTTTAGTTTAGTGACCTCTCAATACTTCGTGGCAAAATAGAATGAAAGCCTCAAAGTCAAAGTCAAAATCATTTATTGAATTCAGGCGTCTCCGACGCTCTTATAATTGTCTGAACATTGCTTTAAAATTGTACCAAGTTATAGGTCTCTTAAGCAAGAGTCCATCTTGTAGGGTACCGCCGTAGTGTCAGATAGTATGCCTGGAAGCAGAAGTGTGCAAAAAATTTATATAGGCATGAAGGGCTCTGTAGCAGGTAAAATTACTGTGCTAACGAGACATAAGACCTAACATCATGACGAGCGTAGTGCAGTTTTATGCAGAACGAAGACGGTCACATTGCAACTTTTATGGACAACCGTGCTTTTCGTGCGAACATTTCGTCTCTTTACGTTATAGCTTAAAAAATACTCTTATAATATTTGCATATTAGATAGCAATCTAGCATGCCAAGAATCCTAGTAGCACCACTACGAGCGCTTCAAGTAGGGTGGTGTTGAGATAGTTTGCCTAATAATAATCTATATAGATTGCGTTGTACATTCCCATTGACTTTAATTACACATATTAGGTACAGGTTTTTTAGCTAACATAAACCAGCTTTTTCTGGCAATGCACCATCAAACATACCACATTTTTCGATAACTTCTCCGTCCTCGTTAGGCAAACTATCTCAACACAAGAGCCTACTTGAAGCGCTCGTAGTGGTGCTTGCTTAGTCGTTCTTAACCAATCAACTAAGTTAGCAACGTCCACTGCGGTCATGACTTGGATAGCTGACCGCTAGTGACATTACTACTGAGCGCTTCCGTGCTTCAGAAGGCACGTTAAGCCTTCGGTCCCGGTTGTTGTCCTAAGATGGCAGGTGTAATAGCTTGCCCGAAAAGAAAGTCTGTCGCCAAGCACTTACGGTGAATTCCGGCAATTTGCCCTTAAAACCCAGAATTCTAAGTGTACCCTGAGCAACATCTTCTACCACATCATCACTTACCATCAGGTGAATACTGGTCAATGTTAGTGTAGCCTATTAATTTAATAAAAATGTAATAAATATTTACTTAAAACGATCGTCTTATTAAAAACGCGTGATAAACGTGATTATAGCCCAAGAGCCTACGTACAATACCGCAACGAGCGAGACGGTACCCAGGAAGCCATTCATAATATTGTAATAACCGCTTCCACCAGTTATTCCGTGCTTAAACGTTTTACTACGGTCATTATCTACCCGCTGAAAGGATATGCAGACGATAAATTGTAAAATGTAACCTACACGCGCATAATATACTTACATAGATACCTATATACCTTAGATGTCATCGTGTCTTACTCATAATGATAACTAGTAACAGATCAGAGTAGAGGAAAAATACATGACCGACCCCAATTAGCGTGGGATGTGAGCAGGAAAATGTACTATGATAAGAGTTAATTGTAGTTAGTTGTTCACACTGCACATGTTTACGAGTATATGCTCAGTTACAGAATTTAAGGCATGCACGCTATTTCAAATATGTTGTGAGACAAATTAATAAATAACATTTATACTACACCTGCTCGGAAAGTACCTTGATACTTTATCAAATTTACGGTAGAAAGTACGTCATTGCATATCGAACAAATATGCGGGGAGAAAACGCATCTGGGAGAGAAAAGTGTATGAAAATCCATTTCTTACGTGGTTTTTCTTTTTTAATTTTGGGTAAGACTATGCGCTGGTAACCTAAATATCAAAAGCCAAAAAGTTTTTACAGTGAGTTTTTATCTCCAAGTTCGCAAAATGACACTGGCCACTAGCTGTGTGTTGGATGGTGTCAAACAATTTGAAAAAAGAACATGTGAAAATTGCAGACGCTATTGGCGCCATTTTCAATTTGTGTGTTATTTGAGGATTCAGTTTTCGTAGAAAAGTAAAATAAAAGGTAGGTGTAGTATAAAACACTATGTATCACTCGAGAGAAAGTACGATTCCCGATCTCGGGTGTTTTTAAGCAACAGGGTGTTTTAAGGTGTTCAAACGACACCCTCGACGGTAATCGGTCACTTTCTCCTCTCGGTGAACAATGTACTATTTCGATGTTACGTTTTTATCTAATACCTGAATTTTTAATTTTGTATTATTTTATATTGTTCAGTTATTATCGATCGGTGTAATTGACATTGGTCTCATTTTATAATCATTATTTATTATTAAAAAATACATATAATCGAATTGTAATCATGAACGCTGTTTTTAATTATTTTATTGAATTTTAATTTGTTATCATTGATTTTGACTAATAATAATAAACGTTGATATATTATTATAATATTTGACTATGATTTAATTAGTAATATTTTAGATTAGATTGTAATATAAATTATTGCTAATCGTATGTTATTCGGTGGAGGAATTTTGAATATTAGCTAGAATCTTAATTCCCTTTTCTTTAATCATATTCAATTGTATGCTACAATTGAATTAGGGCAATCCTTAATAATTTGCAATAAATAAATAAAAGTATTTAATAATTGACATCATTAACCATTCATAGGTTTTCAGAACTATTATTACAGCCAAGATGTCTACCGCTGTTCAAAGACCTACCTCATTATTCTGGTCACAATCCCCACGTTTCACAGTCTTCTTGGAGATTGTAGTATAAGATAACAGTACTTCAGAAGGAAAATACCAGAAAGTGGGCAGCAGCCACCTTCTGGTATTTTCCGTTCATCGACTCTTACGACTTCCATATAAAGATGTGGAAGGATGTGAATTTATATCTCGGCACCGCACTCATTCGGAACAGATTGGACTTATTTAATGTCCGTCTATTTTACATATTTCCAATAAACTTCTAGAAAGAACTTCCAAGTCCCTAAACTGAATTGTAATTTTTATTTGCTACCGTACCGAAACTGTAAAGCATTTTGTGAGTCATTATCACAACTGCATCATCAACCTCTTTCCCTTATCTCCTCAAAGAAGCGATCAATCCTCAATACAATATGTCTTCTCTAACTACAAAAAGGAAAACACAAAAATTAAAAATATATTATCGCTAACAACACACAGCACCACAAAGCTCCATAATTACTCGTACATTAAAATAGGTTTAGGTTGTATAGCTGGCCGCTTTCCCGACGAAAGTTCGGTGGTATGGTAATCAGCCCTGTGTTGCACGCAATGTGCAGCAACACCCCGATTACATCGAAGTTAGCGCATTATTTGCGTTACTCGCCTTTTAGGACAGAACAGTCCATTTTTATTAAACCGGGAACATAACACAACTGCAACCAATTAACAAAATAAAGTACTTCGTCTGAGTATGAAATTCATGACCGCCAATAATAGAACATTCTAATACTTAATCGGTAAAGGTTAAAAGCCACTCAGAATATTTTTATTCGAGTGATGTCCCCGTAACTAAACAGATATCTCAATGCTCCATAAAGGGGACGCGCCTTTCCTTTAGCAATAAAGAGAGCATTTAATCGAAGCTTATCTGCCCGGAAGCATTCATTAGATGATTGCCCCATTACTAGTGGACTCTTTCTAAGGCTCCGCCCGGTTAGGCTACTTTATATATGATCTTTAGATATGAAAACTCTTTGCGGATTGGAAATGTTTTGTAACCGGAACATGTCACGTAATATTTCTCTGTTTGCACTTTTCCGTAGTAGGGGATCGTCAGATGCTGAAGTATGAGTACATCTGAAAAATTTTTTTGAATAAACTCCTTAATAACACGTGTAATAACAATAGGGTACGCGAAAACAATGAAAATCTAAGCATTTTGTCCTAAAGACTAAACAAACGTTCGCCACCATTTGTTTGTTTGAAATAAATCGCTACAAAAACGCAAATCAGTAACATCAAATATGAATATTCTTAATTTTTTCCCTTATCATATCATGTGAACACCAACCCTTTTTATGTAGATATTTTGAGTTGCGATTTTTTATACAACGGGTCTTTCCACTTAGTAATGGAGTCGTTAATTATAGTAACTTGAAAACGCAAGGGGTTCCAAGACAACGGAGTACCGCGCAAAACATAATATCATACATGCTAACCTTGTTACCACTTTAAAAAACTTTATAGTCAAGCCATCAGTACAATAGCAATATAGTTAGTAAAATAAAAACGTAATAGGAAGACACGTCGCGTCGGTAACGTAACGAACGTTTACGGTAATAATACTGGTCCTATATCAACACTCATGAAAGGAGGGACGCCGCCGCTCGGTGTAAATGTTCTTGTAAATACGGAAGAGGGCAAATAAATTTATCAAGAGCAAAGAAGCGTATCCGAAACAAAAATAGGATGTGTGCAACCATCTTGCAGTGTTTTATTTAAATTCTTTATTCACTGGAGAAGACAATACTTTGTCTGACTGAAAACTCAGAATCAATACAGACGACAGATGATAAAATACACGTGTTTGTAAGCGATAATAATCTTCAGTATTAATTAAATGAACCAGCTTAAAATAGTATACTTTTTGGTTATAAATCGATAGTTCATAAATAGCATCGACATAAAGCTGTAGCATAAGGTAAGCAGTTCAAAAGTGGTGCATAGCAGCGCGGTTCGCGCCGGCCGCCACCCGCGCCTCGTTCCGCCGGCAGGTGCTTTAAATTACCGCATTTGTTACACGTTTACACGAAACTGTATCAATATTTCATGCGGATTTACACCACCTATCGTGAAACGTTTGCATTCCGTTATCCTTAAAATATCTACGCATAGCGTTTGATTACAGGCGCAACCCATAAAAAATGGAGAGGGCCAGTTTGTATCCGTTCGGATTTGAATTTACGTCGCGACAAAAGTTTAAACAACAATCCGAGTCGGCGGACGCTATTCGAGCGGAGAAGACAGCGGCGGTGAATCCTTACAATGACAACTCACTCAAATGTAAACGCCAACTATTTCCATAAGAAAGGCATTGCGAAAGTTTTTCAATTTTCAAGTGACGCAGGTATGATGGAGAACTTTGGCTTCGGACGCACAGCTCGCGCCTGCCAGACGGCGCGCCCGTTGCATCGCAGTGGTTTGTTCGCATCCACCCACCATTGTCAATGCAAACATTGTTTTACATCCACTTACAACTTCACTGAAACTAAATTTTATGTTGCTTTTCTTTAAACACGGAACTTATCCTTGAAAAATCACAATTAAGTCTTTCTTCGTCCATGATAGAAGCATTTTATCTTTAAACCATATTCAAACATTTTTTCTGGAACGTTGTTAAATTCTTTTTATTCAAATTTATAATACCTATGTTTGGCGACGCGAGTGCGACATTATGCAGCATCACGCGGGGATCACGAGAGATTGTTTCCTAAAACAGGATCGAGCGCGCTCTCCTACTCTGAATTACTCCCGACGGAATAAAAGCATTCGATAAGTAGGTGTACTTATACCTACCTGATTTAGAAAAAGCATCAGTATTGGTTTGTTCCTAAATTGGATGAGATTACAGTTCACCATCTCACATCAGGTTCATGACTTTTTACCTGACCCTCCCGGATATTTGCTCAGTTTTATGTTTATATGTATTTTATTTTTCAGTATCATCTCATTTCTGTCTTAATTTATATTTGAAAACCTAGGCATGTGCGAATTGGGCCTTACTCTGTTAGGGTTCCTCATTGTAGGTAACAAATCGATAAAGAAAGGAGGTTAGATTGATTTGATCACAGCTTGAAAACTACCTACATTTTCAACTGTCATTTTCAGTAGGTATTTGTTGGTTAAATAAAGAATACAGTTTATTATACCTATACTTCAAATTCCTAACTAGTTTAGTTTTCACGGTCCTGTACTAGAAAACAGGACCCTTTTATTAAGCCTCTGGTTGAACGGTCGGACATTTGTCCGTCCGGTCTTTAAATGTTTTGCCCTTTCTGTACGGAACCCTAAAAACCTTCTTTCTTATAAATTCAATTCACATATTAATACTTTTTTAAGAATTTCAAATTGATAATTTTATCAAACATTATCTTTTCAATAACCAGCTGTTTATTGTTGGTCTAACTGCATTAGATTTGTCGACGTAAGTTTCGGGCATATCTAAACTATTGAGCAGGTGACGGCACTATTTAGACGCGTATACTGACCTTATGAAGAGCATCACCGAACGTAGTGACAGTCTCGATTATTTTTACAGGAATTTATTTAACACATTAAAATATCTCATACTTAAAAGAACTTTCAATCTAAAATAATATTTTCAATAATAAAATGACATTAACAAACAGTGAGATGCAAAAAATGTGACTTTATATACCCTACCTATTTTGTTTCTTGTAATTTGAACCTTGAACAACAGAAAATACAAAAGTAACCCACATCTGATACGGGAAATCTGAGGACTTCCCTTTTACTTATCTAAAAAATGCCAGCGTAGTAGTCCCTACGGGCTCACATTTATCAGCCCAATAAAACTTCCATGAAAACATTCGGTGACATCCAATATGATTTCATCGCCGTACCAAAAGGCCCCAAAGAATACATGTAATATTCTGGATTATTATCCGTTCGCTACTTTGTTATGGACACGTAAACTTTTATTGTTGAACCTGAACGATCTCTGTTGCTACCCGTATGTGCTATTTTGCTTACGAAAAAGTCACAGCTTATCCATTTCATGAGGTTTCTTTTACTATGGATAGGCTAGCTTTTAAACACAATCTTACCTTATGGTGTGATCAAATCAAAGATGATGTGGTCGCAGGATGGTATAGTAACCCCTAGATTGAAAACGAGATCTCAGGGACAGCTGCCAGAACACACTGTTAGGTGCCAGGCGTCATATTTGTTACTTTAGAGTTGTATGTTTTTTTTATGTGATGGTGGCGGAACAAGCACGATATATCGGCAGGCGTGATAGTCACCATCAGGTGGTCGGCTTACCTATCCTTCTCACCACTTATTATCATGTCAAAGTAGTACCATGTTTTAATAAAAATTGGGAACAATGAAAGTCTAAACATATTTGTATTAGTAATAATAATATATGTACTTATACATAAATTTTCCCACATGATTCGGTTATATCGCACTCCCTTGAGACCTACTCATTAAAGCAGGATAAAAAGTATCCATGTAATCGTGGACCTAAGAAACCTATATATACCAAATTTCATATAAATTCGTTTCACCGGAGCGGTGGCGAGTGGCATAGCAAACAACCTACCTTCGCGTTTATATAAGTGCGATACACTAAACCCTATAAAAGCTTCTAAAAAGTTTAATAGCGTCCTTAATTGCAAGTTTTCACAAAAACTGCGGTACACCGACGCCAATGAACATTTGAACAAAGATACCTTTAGTTAACTACTACAGCTCCGGCACCAGTAATAATTGAAGTACGTAACTGCGGTCGGGTCGCGTCCACTTGAATTATTTACAACTTTATATGAACGTGTCAGCTAATGACACGTTAACGTTAACTAGAATTCGTAATAGAGAGGAACACAGCTGTATCCAGAGTTCCCGAGTTATGTCCCGCGCGAGACAGACGCCCGATTAAAAATGCAGCACTTCAAAACGAGCCGGTTCGGCAACGGCGTCGCTCGCGCATACCAGTGCTTTCATGACATTGGAGCCGGCTACTCGCTCCGAACACGTGCTTTTGTTTACTCATATCGGAATTTGCCATTTGTGAATCGGTGAACAGACAACAAAGCCAGTGTTAATGACTGCGGATATTGATATTTAAGCTGAAAATGTGACGTAAAAGCCGATTTAGCTAGTTTGCGTTCGAACTTCCGAAGCGTTGACGCGAGATAAAGCAAGCCGTTTATTTTTAAACCATCGGCATCAGATCGATCGCGATAGTGTGTACCCACTGACATTCATAAAACAGGAACGCGGGCAGCGAGAGACAGCGGTGCTACAGCACAGCGCGCCGGTATTTTATTTACGTTGAGAGCACAGCGATACTCGTTCCGGTTCTATTTTCGCACTATATCGTTTATTATGAGAGCATGGGCACAGTGAGGGCGGGCGGCGGCGGCGGCAAGAGCGTCGCGCAGGCCACTCCACTGCCTGATATTATATTCTAGAGCACGTCGCCTCACCTCGCTTCGCGCCAGATATTTTGAGTGTTGCTTCCACCACCTATGAATTTACCTAGCCTCAGTCACAGAGCACGCCCGATGCAACCGCCCGCATCGTTATTAAAATAATCTAAGCGAAAGTATTTAGCAAATAAAAACCGGCCGAAACAGCAGCGCTTTCAGCTTTCGGCCATTAATGGAATAAAAGTGGTGATCGTAACTCTGTATAAATATGCAGATTATTCCGTAATGGTTAAAATTTTATATCATCACAAAATGCAGTAAATTACTTGGGTTTAAATGTGCTTTGTTTTCAATCGTTTGTATACACGAATTTGTGTTTACATGCCATGCGAAATGAATGGAATTGTAAGTAGGTACTACCACAGGATAAGCACTAAAGTATAGCGCATGCAATAATGCACGCAAAGATTTTATTTCTGTTTCTTCCTTTTAGATTATTATTGCACTTTTTCATAATTTTAACCTAGAAAATAAACAAGAGTCTGCTGTAAGAAGGAACTTTATATACTTGATATTTCTGTAGAAAATAGTTGTGTTTTTGTTTGTGATTTTTTTTATATGTTTTTACTGTCATTTGTTAACAAATATTGCTTAGTGGTAGGTAGGCTCGTAGTAGAATCTACAAATTTCGCTATAAATAATTTATTGAATCTTTTGATTCAAACGGGCATTTGTTTTCATATTTTTTTTTAAGTTGGATCTGAGACAAAGCGTTGAGTATTAACATTCAAAATTGTAGTAATACAATTTTTAATATTAGGAACAAAAGTGTCTCAAAACCTACGATGGATTTATATATTTAATATTGACTAATAAAAAGAAATATAAAGCTACAAAACTCTCTAAACATTATATTTTTATTAAAAATGAATGAAATTTAATACTTCTTATATGCAATAGGTGAGCTTCTAGGCTCACAAAGTTTGTAGAGATAGATTTTTACTATAATAGCGCATACTATCTATACTAAACATTCTATTTCGAAAGGGCCTTTGTACTGTCGTGACACAAAGCTGCCTTTAGAACAAAGTCCTAACATGATGTTGAGTTGCACACTATGCGCTGTTCAAGTATCCGGTTCCGCCGTTGTAGAATTATGATATAGGAACTTGCAAGTATTTATTGTATACTATTATTTTCAAGTACTTATGACTATATTTTACTCGTTTAAATGCTTTAAAATCGAACGACTTGAAAAATTAAAAAGTAACTAAGAAGCGTTACTTTTTTTCGTGTGCAATTTTCTACTACAAACTGGAATGGACATTTGATTAGGGTTGGTATAATTCTCAAATTTGACAGGGTTCTGTTAATGTGACGAAACAAGCATGAGGCCCTCCTGATGTTAAGCGGATTAACCTCTGCACAGATGCATTTCGTCGTGTGATGAATTGCACTGCGCCCGTCACTCTGAGACATACAGTTGTTAAGTCTCATGTGCCTGCAATTTTTCTGGCTCTTAGTAGGAGTTGGCCTAGGGCTCAGTAATTTACTAAGAAGCAAATTACTGGCTATATCTTTGATAGGCAGAGGTCTATAATTTTCAAGAAACATGTTTTATTATAGCGGACTAGAATTAAAAAAGGAGACAACAATTAACGAGGTTTAACATTTTAGTATTTGCTGTACCGTAAAAACAGGGCACAACTTTATGTGATGAATGTACAATTCTTAGAGTAATACAATACATAAAAACGGCCAAGTTCATATAGGAGTCAAATTAAGTATCTTCAAGACCAACTTGTACTTACCATTTTTTTAAATTAATAGCATAAAAAGAAAATAAATACCCTACTATAATCGATACGAGAATTCGTAGTCCACGGAGTGAAGAGCACGACATACTGTAGGTACCGACCTAGCTTATATGTGTGATGAGGGCACGATAATAATGCTTTAATTATATAGGCCTTAAATTAGCACGAATTTACTGGAAAGGGAAAGGAATAACGTAACGTTCAGTTTTAAATTGAAACCTGCCCGAAGAAATGTTTTATAAACAACTGCAAATATTGACTTCCTTCCTTCCTCCACAGTTAGGCAACAAAATATTTAAGAAGCCGTTGTTCGGCCCGCCCGCCTTGCGCAGTTATTAACAGCATTCCTATTTAATGGGTGTTTTTCGTAAGCCCCAGTGTACACAAATTCATTAGTAGGCGCGCAGTACGCCGTTCATTAGTGCACTACACTGCGCTTTATCCGGAAGTTTTGTGTCGCTGCACCTTTTTTCATTCAATTACAAGCTGACTAATTGAAATATCACAAGCTCAAGTGCGTCGGAGGTAAAATTAAACAACAAAATGTATACCTACTTGTATCACTTGTGTTATTGAGAGATATTGCAATTTATGAATTTTGCCTAACTACCTAGTACTAACCCTCGTAGTTTATGTCGCCAAGCAAACCAATCAGTGCGTTCTAGCAGTTGTCCTTGTCAGTTGATTCCCGTTTTATATTAATTCAGGTAAAATTTCCGATCATATGTTGATTTAAAAATAGATATATTGTAACATAGATGAGGAGCACCCTGGTGTATGCTGCTGGAGAAAATGAAACCGAGGTCCAGAAGAGACTTGATTGAACATTGTGGGTCAAATCGTAGTGACGAGCTGAAGATCTCGGTAATCCAGGTTTTCCCATATAGCCTTAAATGATGTATTCCAACTAGTCTGTCCGATTTTCAGTATATTGTTTCAATGATACAGCATGGCGGCAACATTGACTGAAACAGGATAGATTCAGGTTGGCATGGTTGAATGGCGAAAGTTCTTCGGAAACGCACAGGGTCACAATCCATGTATGCTCAGGAAGGAAGGCTGCGTATGATACTCCATACAAATATGGACTACGAGTATTTCCTATTTTAATCCTGAATATCCTTTTTATTTCATGAAATCTAAGCCAGTTATAGACACGCCCCTGTTATTCCCTTTGAGCCTGAAAGTCACATAAAATGCCCCGTTTCACCACCACGATCAGCGAACCACCAGACAATCTTGAATAGTACTAAATACAAAAGTAATGATAAGAGCCCATGTACACTCTTTTTGAAAACCTTAATGCAAATAAATAATTGAATCGGCTTAGATTTGGAGGAAAATACAAAACGTCGTTTTCGTGAATTTTCTCCCTTTCCCTTGACGCATTATTCTAATTTTTTAATTATTTTACTTGTATATTTGTATCAATAATCATCGCTCCCTCTTAAGGAAAAAAATCGTATCGATCACAATGACGGGTAACGAAGAGTGCATAATATGTCAAATATATGTTTGGTAAATAGGATGGATCAAATAAAGAACGCATATATCAGAAGAAGCGTGAAAGTATCACGTATTTGTAGTATCACTTACAAAAAACTCGAAGAGCACAGAGGCACTAGCGTGGGCACGTCTTGTATCACATAAAACGTACAACGAAAGAGTGTTGAGTATGAATTTAGATTGATATGGTGGTAGAGGAAGTCTTGCTGGACGAAGGATATGTGTGTGAAAGGTGTGAGTAGTGAGATTACTAGATTCTAGATATATGGAAGAAAAATGTGAACGTGATTTACTGATCACTTTTAGCGTGGGATAAGGAAAGAGAAGAAGAACACGTCAGTGGTCCAAAGCTATCCTATCAGTATTAAAAAAGGTTGTCTGTGTAACAGGAAACCTTAAAAACAACATTAGATTTTAACATTATTAAAGGAACTAAGGATACTATTATCCTTGCACTTTTTCCTTACGCTTAATTACTACTTACTTATATTGCATTCATATGAAATTAAAAGCCAGGCTTCTAGTAAGTAGGCATGGTTACAAAACATTTTGTAGCGGCATTTCCCGCGGCGAAGAACAAGAATACGGAAGTTACAAAACATTGGCGCAGGTGTTTATTTCGGGCCCCTGGGCACTCGGCCCACTCCACATGCACCCGTCCTAAACCTGAGCTATCGGTTTTACATAAGTTCCGCTCTGTTGTTTATGCTGCTAAAGCACGATAAAATGTTTACAATACCCACCTCGTATCTTCTATACTACAGTTCAGATCTGATATTTTAGAATACATGCAAATACTAAGCAAACATTGTGCTCTATTTCGGTTCAAGACCGCTCTAATGTCTATTCACAGTAGTTCATGTCGAATACAAATCAGACATCCTATACACAATTATTAGCATCTAAGTGAGATCAGTTGTAATCCATTGTTGCAGAGTTGTGACGTTTGATAAGCTGCTTGTGACACACGAGAGATGAGTTCAGCAAGCAGCACGGCAGGGATCCGAGGTTGGGGTTGTACCCCTACCGGTGATCCTCCAGCGGCCGCCGTTACGACCGCGGAACAACAAAATACTTCATGTCTGCCAACCATCTTCACGAGAGGATGGAGAAGAAACGCACTCTATGGAATTTTAGCATGCTTAATGATATTGGTGTTCTTGAACATTGCATTAACGTTATGGATAATAAGTGCATTACGGCTAAGTATGGTAAGTTAAACTTAGCTCGCAAATTATTGTCATAATATAATTTAAAAAGATCATATATATTGTGTCTTATGTGCTGCAGGATGGTATTGGGCCAGTCAAAATAGTAAAAGGGGGTATTCAAGTGGACGGCCAGGCGTGGATCTTAGACAACTTAGTAGCATCATCCATAACTTCTCAAACGGGTCAACCTATCACAATACATTCGCATCGTAATTTTACTATCCTCGTCTCCGAGCCCGACCAAAAGGAGTTTTCCAAATTCATTATGAGTAAGTAACCGAAAAAGGAATTACAATTTAATCATAAAAGAATATACTTTCTAATTGTATGGCATTTTAGCATCCTGTTTAATAATATAACATTTAGTTACACACAACAATCCAATCGTCGTGAAAAATCGCATATTACTAAAATTATACTCTCATAACTCGGCTAAATAGGGTGGATGGACGGGGGTTCGAAGCCCGAAACATGACTTAAATTTTTCCTCTCGTACATTTGTAATTTTGTAACGTAATCCGCAGAGCATGCGTTATTGCAAAAATAAAAATATTAAAATTATACTCTCATCTCGAATAGGTATCATACAATATACCCTCAACTCATACACACTTTCTTTAATGCACTAACGTAATTCTACCAACCAAAGAATATGAAATCACGCAGTCAATTTGTAATGTATGTTGTGGTTAAATTTCAGAACGTGACCACATAGAGATGAGCGGTCGCAAGTTCGTTGTGAGCGACGTCCGCGGCAACGAAGTGTTCTATGCGTCTCGAGACGAAGTCCGAGTGCATGCTGACACGTTCACAGTAGACGGAGCTGGTGGCATGATTGTAAAGAGCACTCTACAAGTCCCGTTTGTGAGGGCACCACCTGGATCTGATCTACAGTTAGTATATTGTGTTTATTGTCTTGTTAGCTTGTAGACATTTCAAAATGTTTCATGTCACAGTCTGCATAAAGCTGGTGCGTACACCAGCTTTATTTTCTTCTAAAAAGTCGTAACTTTTTAGAGTGCTATCCAACTAATATTATAAACGCGAAAGTTTGTAAGGATGTATGGATGTATGTATGGATGTTTGTTACTCTTTCACGCAAAAACCACTGAACGGCTTTAAATAAAACTTTACTTTAATATAGCTTAGACATCAGAATAAAACATATGCTATAATTTATAAAGATATTATGTGAATTGTCGAAAATATTACCATAAGTGTCAAGTAAATAAGAAAAAAATAAGAAAAAAATCAGACCTATTCTGGCGTGCGCTGCAAAAATCTTAAGTTTTACACGCACATAATGTATAACGGTAATATCTTGAATTTACCTACAAAAAAGCTCGCGACAGCATATATCTATCTTTTATGTGTAAGCTATTATCGCCCAAAATAGTGAACCATATTACGAAATCTTATTACGAAAATCGGAGACATGGTTATATTATGCAAGCCATACATATATATATCTTATAAAAAAATATGCTATGCAGGTGGTTGGCGCTGGATGAACACATATCATACATTTTATCATCATCATCCATATTAACTTATTATGAAACGGCTAGGACCCGCGTTATATTTACCGTAACTGAGTTAGTTACGCGCTGAGGCCCGCCCGTGCTCGTCGCTTCGCGCAATCGTAACTCCCAGGCGAAGGACTTCAAAACAGTCCGAAACTGGTAGGAATCTTTCCGGTAATTATAACGCGGGTCCTAGCCGTTTCATAATAAGTTAATATGGCTAAAACTCGCGATAGTTTTCAAAGTGAAATCATTATCCATTACCACGCGGGTGTAACCGCGGGGCGCAGCTAGTAAATCTATATATTGCTTTTTATTCTGTGATATTGCTGAGGGGGTCCTCAGCAATATCACCTTGATCGACTCATACCTGAAGTATGGTTATTGTTTATTTTGCCGTTTTGATTTAAGTACATACCCCAGGACTTATATACTCGTAATTACATAGTTTGATAAATTAAAACTAGCCCGGTTTCAAAACAAAAAATAAGTTGAAGACTTCACTCACCATCCAAAGGAAAGTAAAGTTCTTAGCTTGTTCACGCGGAATAGTGCTTGTTTAGTAAATATTTTTAAAAGTAGCTGAAAACTCTTGTTTTTAGTCTTTTCTAAATTAAACTATTCTACACCAAAAATAACCCTGACAAAAAAATAGCTCAACAAAGAGCTACGCTATAAAGCACTATCAAAAATCTTTAGTTACAAAATTATCTAGAAAAAAAATTCATGTCATTTCATAGTTGTTAACTTATATTAAGCGGACCAACCTCTGCATATAACAGATGTATTTCGCCACAAGTCACGAATTGCACTCCGTCCGTCACCTTGAGACATAGTTGTTAAGTCTTATGCGCCTGTAATTTCACTGGCTCCCAAGGACTGCTGCCGGAACACACCATTAGGGACTTGGCGACATTTTCTACTTGAGGGTGATCGCTAGCCAGGCGGGCATTCGCAAAATGCCCTTCTACCATGCTGTGAAGCTCAAGCCCACGGCGGGATTCAAACCATGGACCTGAAAACTTTTCATTTCTTTTCATAAGAACTATAAAAACTATCAGTATATCGTCATAACGTAAATTTTTAATAACAGATTGGAATCCCTTACAAGAAAGTTGGAGCTCAGGGCTCCACAGTCGATATTCTTCGAAAGCAGAGCGGGAAGTATAGACGTCTCAGCTCATGGGAACATTCAGCTGGAATCAACTGTGGGAGCTGTAAGTTTCAGCAACATTATTTTTACTACATTCATCTTTAAAGAGTAAGGGGTCAGCTCAATGCGGCCATCATAACTTTGAGTTGAATAAAATACTATTATCGTTCAATAGTATTTTATTCAACTAATAATTAAAAAAATATATATATTGATGTGTGGAAAGTTTATTAAATTTTTGTAATGGGTGATTCAAATTCACTCAAATTGATGCAAGCATATTATTTGTAAGTTACGTAAACTTGAAAAAAAACGGCTTTGCACAAGTGTCCGCCCAATGCTGTCATGAGTTGAGGGCAACGAGGCCAGTCATAAAATAAAATAAAATAAATTTGTGTAAATAAACGTACTTATAGTTTCCATCCCATGACTACTGAGTAGTTTTTTTTGCATACAAAAAGATTAATTAAACATTGTCAATCGAATATTAATTAAACATTCTTTGACAGCTAAAGTAAAGGATAATATTGAAAACACTCGATTAGACCTACAAATTGATTCCATCCCACGTAGGCCACCCTCCCTTTACAAGTTAGTGGAAGCAAAAGTATACGAAGGAGATCTTAGAGGAGCGGCTCGCCTGTTGATATCGGACTGCAGCCTCGCTCCAAACACTTACGATACTTTGAAGGCTCTAAAGGAGAAGCACCCAGCTTCTTCTAGACCTTCAAATACTTCTCTAACTCATGACCTTTCAACCTCTTGTCTCACTGTGAACACTGAAGACGTCACGAGCGCACTTTCTTCATTTTATAGAGGCTCCGCGTCGGGTTTAGATGGTTTGCGCCCAGAACATCTTAAGGACACCTCTAGCTCTGCTGGGGATAATGGTCCGTGATTGCTTGAATCGTTGACCCGTCTTTGTAACTTTTTTTGAAAGGCCACCTAAATTCTGAGGTATGCCCTTACATGTACGGCGGTTCCTTATGCGCACTTTCAAAAAAAGATGGAGGTGTAAGGCCAATTGCTGTAGGTAATACGTTTCGACGTCTAGTAGCTAAGCTTTGCTGTCGTGCTGTAAAAAATGTCATTTCGACATACCTGCAGCCTCACCAGGTAGGTTTTGGTACAGCTCTTGGGTGTGAAGCAGCTATACATGCAACTCGGACTTTTGCTATGCGGGAAAACAGCAATGATGTCATTATCAAACTGGACATACGCAACGCATTCAATAGTATTGAAAGGATGTAATGTTATCTGAAGTAAAAGACCTGGCACCATCCATTTTCCCGTTTTTGCACCAATATTACTCCATACCGAGTAATCTATCGTATAATAATTCAAACACAATATCCCAGATGGGTGCACAGCATGGTGACCCATTAGGTCCACTAATGTTTAGTATAGGTATCCACAAGGCCATCTCGTCACTCAAGCACCCTTAAATGTGTGGTATTTGGATGATGGTACAATTGGAGGAAGCCCAGATATAGTTGAGAGAGACATTCGTTCCCTTTTCCCAGCTTTGAAAGAGCTAGGGTTGGAGGTCAACACCGGGAAATGCGAACTATATGCATGTAACTCAGCGGCGGCAACAACATTTCCAAATCTCATGTCCCTCATTCCCGGTTTAAAGGTTATATACAAAGACTCCTTTTATCTTCTGGGTGCGCCTATTTTCATGGAGGGTGTCCACAAGAGCATACAGACAAAAACGCAGATCTTGGCATCTCTTGCAGATCATCTAAAATACTTACCGGCACACGTTTCTTTGACTCTTTTGAGAAATTGTTACGCGATGCCTAAGATGACGTATTTGGTCAGAACTGCTCCCACTTGGAAGTTTCCGGAAGAGGTACAACAATTTGATGATACTCTTCGACGAACACTCGAGGAAACACTTAATGTTAACCTAAGTGAAACGCAATGGTGTCAGGCCAGCTTATCTGTTCGACACAATGGGCTGGGTGTGCGTCGGTTACAGGAATCAGGCCCTGTCGCTTTTCTCGCTTACTCTTATGGGGTTGCGCAGCTTGTCACTAAAATTCTTTCTATTCAAGGTGATATGCTGCGGATCCCATTTGTTCCAGGAGCCTTAAGCGCGTGGTCTGTTCTGTGCCCTGATAGCGACCAGCCTGCAAAATTAGATAAGCAGAGGGGCTGGAAAGAGACTACCTCCAAACAACTGTTTTTAAATCTTCTGGATGAATGTTCGGGTGCCGATTTAGCCAGACTGCTGCTAAACCAGAATCTGGTGCTTGGCTCCATGCCTTACCATCTCCACATATGGGCACGTTGTTGGACAATGATTCCTTAAGAGTGGCTACGGCGCTTCGTCTGGGCAGTAAAATGTTGTTGTTGTGTGTTGGAACCCCCAGGGTTATCTCGTTCAGATGGCAAGCGGCCGGACGGGTTAACGCTGATCCCATGGCAGAGAGGACGATGCCTTATTTGGGATGCGACGTGTGTCTGTACGTATGCATCCTGCCACCTTCCTGGCACACAGCAGAGTATATTTTCTCTATATTTAGTAGAAAATACAGCACCAATAAAGCTAAATAGATATATAACCACACAAGTGTAATATAGAACTTACCCAGCATTTTAAAACAAACACGCAAAAGTATTTTACGTCAGTGCAGCTGCCGCTTTGCCTCCTATGGTTGCTTTGAGCTTACTTCCTCCAGATATTACAAGCTTTATAAAATACAATACCTTCAACAACGAACAGAATCAGTAGATCAACGTCTTGGCTGCTGCAGTCCTAACCCAAATAGATGTAACAAACAAAGAAGAGTTGGTTCTGATTTTATGAGTTAATAAATAGTTATTCCCTTTAAAATCTATTTTAAGACATTTTGTATGCTTAAAATAGATTTTAACACATGTCATGTAAGCTATAGTTATGTAACTTAAATATATAATGAGAGAATGGGGATTGAGGTAGTATTTTTAATTTTAACTGTAAGACATTATGTGGGTGGACCGGCGACATCGTAGAGTGGTTACGACACATGTGCCCATCGGCTTCCAATAAATAAAATATAACCATTTGTTGAAGCGCCTGACAGTTTTGCGTTAGCTAATCTCTTGCGCCCGCGTTGTTTACGTAGATTTTAGATATGTGAGGTCACTTGCGAATGAGAAGGTACTCGAATTATACGTATATTATATTCATTCCTCGTTTTTCTTCATCTAAGTCCTAATTTACGGTTAAAACCCCAACATGGTCCTGGATCGAGCCAGATGTGATTAAGAAGATCTGAGTTGAAGAAATATTGATGTAACTCATGTAACATAATCAGTGGAATAAAATTATGTATCAAAGGATTAAATTGGAAGACTTGGAGGTTATAATGTTCACGAGGAATATGGATCGAGTTCAATGAATAAGTGGTGTCAAGTGTTTATTTTATTATTTATATAGCCCAGCATTCGAACAGGTAGTAATTAATGTGTATAGTACGTATTAAGGAACGCTAATTGAAAAAAGGTTAGTAAATATCCCACATTTACCTAAGACTTACTCTCACTCTGTTCATAAAATTTACCTAACTACGGAACATTCGAAGTTTTCAATGTATCAGCGATTAATTTGTTAGATTTCACTTAAATTAAGTTAAAGGTACTTAGTATTCAGTACAGTAGCACCATAGAATGGTATGTGCTACATTATTTTGACTTAATTATTGTTAAGATTTGTGAATCTTATAAAACTTGTAATCGTTGTTTGTAGGTACGTATTACAATTCAATGCTTGGCCAAGTCTAGCTAGACACTTGAACTTACGTGATAATTATTATTGCATTCATTAAAAGTGTGTTATTCAATTTGTGAAGTAAGTAAATTTGCACCAACAAATAATATCCTGTCATTATATTGCATTTCTAAACAATAGTGGTATAGCGTTAAATTAAAGTCTTAAACATAAAAACATTTGTGATTTGTAAACACGTAGTGACCAAAGTAATTTGTAATTACTTAGTTTATATATTGAGTAATTGTATTAGCAATCATTGTTGATGTCCTAGCTTACACTTTTTTGAAAATATATACGAGTAACTTCATGTAAACAGTTATAAGCTTGATGGTAGCTACCTATATACCATTGCATTCAATTGATAGGAACGTATTATTGTCACATTCTCAAGTAGTAAAATATTGCTAATTTATGTAAGTTAACATTCTTTTGTTGTATAAATTCCAGGTTGCCGCCACCAGTTCTCCCAAGTTCCCAAAATGAGTCAGGAGAAAGAATTGATTAAAAAGCGAGGCAGTTTCAAGGGACGTTTAACTGTCTTTGTCAATTACTTGCAGTCACTACCTAAACCTTTAACTGTTTCGGACACAAGGGAATTGCAAATGCGTATGGGTAAGCTTGAGGCATTATTTGAACAGTATGACGAGGTACAACTTCAATTAGAATGTTTAGCTGAAGATATGCAAACGCAACTCAATGAGCGCGCCGAGTTTGAATCTTGTTACTATAAAGCTTTGTCTGACGCTCAAGGTTTTTTAAATGAACACAATGATACTCATAATAGCGATAAGAGGTCTCATACGAGCAATCAGAAATTAGTTAAACTGCCTACTATTCAGTTACCTAAGTTTAGCGGATCTTATAGCAACTGGTTGGAATTTCATGATACATTTACTAGCCTCATTCATTCTAATGACGACATAGATGAAATAAACAAGTTTCATTATTTACGAGCATCCTTGGAAGGGTCTGCTGCTGTGGTCATACAATCAATCGAGTTCTCAGCTAACAATTATGCTGTAGCTTGGAAACTATTATGCGAAAGGTTTGATAATAAAAGGTTATTGATTCAAAATCATGTGTCAGCCTTATTTAATCTCGACGCTATTACAAAAGAATCCTCTTATATATTAAAACAATTAATTGACCAGTTAAATAAAAATCTTCGTGCTCTGGAATCTTTAGGTGAGCCGGTTAAGCAATGGGACACTTTGTTAATTTACATTGTTACACATAAATTAGATCAAAAAACGTACCGTGAGTGGGAAGAGTTCAAAGGTCATCTGGAGCGGGATAGCCCTATAACATTTGATATATTTTTACAGTTTTTACGAAATTGCGCTGATTTAATAGAAACTTTAGAGCTATCACGTACTAGTTCATCAAATTCGCATAATAAATCGAATCCCAAGCTTAGGTCAATGGTGACACAAAACTCGTTCAATTCAAGTACAGAAACGACACCAAAAGCTTGTCCTAAATGTAAAGGTGACCATTACTTAAATAACTGCCCTCAATTTTTAGCTATGAGTAACGAAACCCGATTAAAATCGTTATCGAGTTATAAGGTTTGTTTTAATTGTTTCAGAACAGGACATTTTGCAAATGTTTGTAAAAAGACAGGATGTAAAATATGTAAACGCCGACATAATACTTTAGTGCATATAGCTGAGACCAAACCTGTCCTGAATGTCTGTAAAGACAGTAGTAGTGTGTCTGGGCAATTGTCTTCAGCATCAAGTGTGCCGATGTCAGCGACGCCACCCGCCTGTTCCGTTACTAAGCCTGCTATAGCTGCAGCTACCGGTAGCCATGTTTCCTTATCAGCAAACGTAGCTTTGCATCAAGGTCACGGCCAGCCACAGCCGTGTGACGTTTTATTGTCCACAGTGTTAATTAAACTGTGCGATAGTAATAATTGTGAACATATCGTTCGTGCCGTGTTAGATAGTGGAAGTACGTCTTGTTTAATTACGGAAGCTTTGAGCCGTAAGTTAAACTTAACGACTAATGAGATTGATAGATCGATATTGGGTATTAATAACGTGACTTCACACGTAGGCAAAACATGTCGCGTAAGCATGACGTCATTGGATGACAGTTTTACCACCGACATTATATGTTATGTTTTGCCATCAATTACAAGTAATATGCCGAGTCGTGAAATCAACATCTCCGATTTGAAAATACCTTCTCACATTTGTTTGGCTGACCCGCTGTTTTATAAGCCCTCAGAAGTTGATATTTTAATAGGAGCTGACATCTTCTGGGATTTGTTAGGGTCACAACAAATAAGATTAGGTAATAAAAAGCCCGTGCTTTGTGAAACCAAGTTAGGTTGGATTATTTCTGGTCCATTACACAGTAATCATATATCTCTGGTATCCAATGATTTAAGGTGTAATTTCGTTAAAATGAACTCTGATTTTAGTGACGATATTGAGGACATCCGAACGGACTTAACGCGTTTTAGGCACTTGGAAGAACTCGACGTAAAATCATCTCATTACATGCCAGACGAAAAGATCTGTGAGGAACATTTCGTGAAAAACACTCGTCGTCTTGATGACGGCCGGTTCTGTGTTCGCATACCGCTTAAGCAAAGCCCTGATTTGTTAGGAGATAGCTTTCAGCGCGCCAAGCAATGTTTAATTTCTTTAGAGCGCAGGTTATTAAATAAACCTGACCTTAATAAAATGTATCATGACTTTATGATGGAATATGAAACATTAGGTCACATGTCTGAAATTCACGCGACAGAAGGTGATCACGTGGCGTATAATATGCCCCACCATAGAGTCCACCGCGAGAGTAGTACCACCACCAAGCTAAGGGTAGTGTTTAATGCAAGTAGTCCTTCTTTGTCTGGGGTCTCCGGTAATGACCTTCAGTTGGTAGGACCTACAGTCCAAGATGACCTGCTATCCATTCTTCTGCGATTTAGACAACACAAATACATCCTATCAGCCGATGTTGAGAAAATGTATAGACAAATCGTCGTCCATCCATCTGATAGGTATCTACAGCAGGTACTTTGGCGTAATAACTCCTGTGAACCCATTAAGACCTATCAAATGAATAGAGTCACGTACGGTACTGCCAGTGCTCCATATCTCGCGACTAGATGCTTAAAACAAATAGGCATAGATTGTAATAATGAAGAGGTTGCTGAAATAATACAACACGATTTTTATGTCGATGATCTGCTTACTGGCGATGATGATCTTCATAAATTAAGTAGAATACGCACGGAGTTGACTAAAATGCTAGATTCAGCTGGTATGCCATTAAGAAAATGGATGTCAAATGAACCGCAATTGGTATCTGATACTGCTAAAACATCCCTTGATTTAAATATTGGTTCAGATGAACCTAGTAAGTTATTAGGTCTAGGTTGGCATGCAAGCACAGATAGACTTTGTTTTCCAGTAGGTCCATCAGTTCCCAGTGGCAATTCCAAGCGAGATATTCTTTCTGTTATTTCACGCATCTTTGACCCGTTAGGTCTATTAGCACCGTGTGTTATTTTAATGAAAATGCTGCTGCAACAATTGTGGCTTGATAAGTTGACGTGGGATGAACCATTGACTCCCAAAATTCATAAACTGTGGTTTGACATTGTTCAAACGTTACCCCTTTTAAATAACTTGTACATTCCAAGGCGTGTAATTTGTGATTCTTGTAAAACATTGGAATTACACATTTTCAGCGACTCATCTGAACGCGCCTATGGCTCATGTGTCTACGTCCGTAGTGTTAATAATAAAGGGGAGGTCGTGGTTGGTCTATTGATGGCTAAAAGTCGAGTGGCGCCAATAAAACCTACCACTATTCCAAGATTGGAATTGTGTGGAGCGTTGATAGGAGCTCGCCTCTATGATAAAGTCAGAAGTTCTCTTAGGGTTAAGATCGAACATGTATATTTCTGGACCGATTCAACTATAGTGTTGGGATGGTTACAAATGATGCCTTCTAAACTTCAGCGATTTGTACGCAATCGCGTCGCTGAAATTTTAGATAAGGCAGGCAATTGCATATGGAGGCACGTCCCAACAACTAAAAACCCTGCAGACCTAATATCTCGTGGCGTGGATATTAGCATTTTGCAAACGGTGAATCTATGGTGGTCTGGTCCTGATTATTTAAAGGAAGATCCACGTAAATGGCCCTCTAAACCTGACCTTGTTCAGATACTACCCGAGCTTCGTCCTGACGTCTCATTAAATGTTGTCTTAGATGACACTCGCAATACCAATTGTTTAATTGACTTTAGTCGATTTTCTAACTACCTACGACTTGTGCGTTCTGTAGCCTATGTCTTACGTTTTATCCGATTGTGTAGGCATGCTATTAGAGCAACTACATTTTTAACCGAGAGTGAGCTACACGATGCGTTAAATGTTATCATTAAGAAAAGTCAAGAGCAGTCATTCCCTGAATATACAATGCTTTTAAAAGGGCAAGAATTACCAAAAAAGAGTCCTGTGTTAAAATTTAATATATTTTTAGATAAATCTTATATAATGCGCGTTGGAGGACGTCTTGATAATTCTGATTTTTCTTACAACAAAAAACATCCAGCTATATTACAGTCCACACATGTATTCACGAAGTTATTATTTAATTTTGAGCACAAAAGGCTTATGCATGCTGGTCCCCAGTTATTACTGGCGTCCATAAAGGAGTCATTTTGGCCCATAGGTGGTCGAAATTTAGCGAAAGCCTGTTACCATTATTGCATCCGATGTAGTCGTATGAAGGGCAAAATCGTAACTCCTTTGATGGGAAACTTACCACAGCAGCGACTCATTCCAGGTGGCTATCCATTTAAAAATGTAGGTGTCGATTATACTGGCACTATAATGTGTGCTAGTCGTCGCGGACGAGGTTGTAGGCTAATTAAAGCATATATCGCGATTTTTATATGCTTCACAACGAAATGTATACATCTGGAGCTCGTAGGAGATTTAACCAGCAACAGCTACATAATGGCGTTGCGACGCTTTATTTCGCGTAGAGGTAAACCTCTCAATATATTTTCAGACAACGGCACCTCATTTATTGGCGCATACAACGACCTTTCTAAGTTCTTGAAAAGTAATTGCGATTCCCTTAGTGAAAGTTTAGCTAATGAAGGCATCCGCTTCCACTTTATTCCCGCGTATACTCCTCATTTTGGTGGGTTATGGGAGGCTGGTGTAAAGGCAACGAAATATCACTTAAAACGAGTGCTGGGGAATTGTAACCTAACATTTGAAGAACTTGACACCACACTTACGCAAATTGAGGCGATTTTGAATTCCAGACCGCTCACGCCCTTGTCTTCAGACCCCGTTGATTATAATCCACTGACGCCAGGCCATTTTCTCATCGGACGCCCACTTACTTCGTTACCGGAGCGTGATCTTCAGGAAAAGCCCACAAGTTGTCTTAACCGATTTCAACGCATACAGCAACTCCGACAATACTTTTGGGCTCGATGGAGCAAGGAATTTATTGCAGAATTGCAGCAACGAATAAAATGGCGTTCTTGCAAGGATAGCTTGAAAATGAATACATTGGTTGTGGTGAAGGAAGAAAATCTGCCACCGTTGAAATGGAAACTAGGCAGGGTTGTTGCTGTTCACCCTGGTCCTGACGGCATTGTTCGCGTGGCCGATATCAGAACTTCTACTGGTGTGATCCGGAGGGCATTTAGCAAAATCTGTCCGTTGCCTGTATCGTCTGAAAGTGGTTGAAAACACGGTTTTCAACGCCCGGGGGCATGTTGAAGCGCCTGACAGTTTTGCGTTAGCTAATCTCTTGCGCCCGCGTTGTTTACGTAGATTTTAGATATGTGAGGTCACTTGCGAATGAGAAGGTACTCGAATTATACGTATATTATATTCATTCCTCGTTTTTCTTCATCTAAGTCCTAATTTACGGTTAAAACCCCAACACCATTTATTATGGAGCTCTCAGATTGGTTAATTTGTGGAAAAATAATTACACGATAATAATACTAATTTATAAATAACGAGAGTATCTTTATTTAATGAAAACAATTGAAACTTAGTACTAATTAAAAACATTTTTATAATACATTATTATACTTTCAATGTATCTATTCCAGATCAAAATTGACGCATCAAACATAATCATCAGAAATTTAAAAGAAGCTCCAATATCCGACAAACCTCAATACAACTGGAGAAATAAAAAGGTTTATCAGCTGTGTGCGTGTGCCACTGGAAAGCTATTCTTGGCTGCTCCAGACGGGCTGTGCGCTGCCCCTGATGACGACATGGAATTATGTCGATGATAAAACAGCGAAAATAGTCAAATCGGTGAACCTCAAGGTCCGTGCAGAAATGGCGCGGGCGAACAGCCAAAAATCACAAACATGCCTAAAGAGCACGTTTAGATGCATTTTCAGTAAAGTTAAACTTCGTTTCAACAACTACGTATTCTGTATGTCTCACAACCTATACGGTGCAGTTAAAATTGGTGCTCACAATTATCTACCACTTTAATACGACCAAGATATGTCATGGATAAAGAAGCGGAGGCTTTTTTCGTTCTGCCATTAGCGCTTTGCTAGAATTGATTCATAAAGCTTGAACGATTTGTCAAGAATATATATTTTACCTAGAAGTGAGTTTTCTAATTTCCTCGTCGATTGGGACTTTCGCTCTGGTACGGGTATTTATTATAAAATACTTTGCAGTTTGTTTCCATTTTATGTGGATTTGATGTTTACAGCTGACATCAAATTAATTGTCGCACAAATTTATTAATCAAACAATTTGAAACTGTAAAATATATGTCTATAGGTAACCAATGTGCTGGATAATTATTGAATTAGTTAGTTAAATTAAAATTTAGTGCCAAACAGAAAATAAATGTGATCATTAGCTAATAATTATAATATTGTGTAATAAGTTTTTGACATGACTATGTAAGCAAAAATTGAGATATTAATGCTGATGAATCGAAATATTAAGAATTGATTAATCATCTTTTTTATCACAACAGAGAGGTTTATAATATTACAAATTTACGAGAGAAAAAATTTAAGTCATGTGCGGGATTTGAACCCGCTTGACTTAAATTTTTCCTCTCGTAAATTTGTAATTTTGTAATGTAATCCGCAGATAATGCGTTATTAAAAACATATAAATATTTATAAAAAAAGTTATGATATACTCAAAATCAAAATGATATACATACCTTAGTTTTATCAAAATTTACTTACTACTCACACGATGATAACTTGAATTAAAGTATTGAAATGCACTTGCACAATAACATGCAAATGTTAGTTTTATATTAAATGGTCAAATCATGAAAATTTATTCGTTTCATTTCATTAAATATATTATTATAAATAAATAAAGTAACATTTAGAAGTATATTTTAGCAACTTAAGTATATTTGGTTAAAAAATAAAACTGACTGCTTGCACACCAGGCGACTCGCACTGTTTACGAAAAAAGAACTTGCTTACTCGGCCCTCGTTAACGGCTGAGTAAAAAAACTGGATTGAAACAGACCGTCGTCGTTGCGGTTTCAATTAGGGTGGTCAGTGGTATACCCCCTATGACCATTCAAGCTAGTCTGCGTCCTAGTGAATTTACGAAAGGAGTACAATAACACGATGAGTACAAGATATGTTATTTTATTCTATAAGTAGACTTACCTAGAGAGCAACTTCATGTGCCTGCTGCAATAAGGACTGTTTTTGAAAAGCAATAAGGGTCTGGATTTGAATCTACTCTTTTCCAATAAACTTGTTGTAGTACCGTATTACCTGTTTTAATTTTAAATAGATTTAGGTTACGCTATCAGTAGCCTACATTTTTACATACTTCTGAGTAAATTACTTGTATAATGACGTGGGGCCCAACTTTTGTTATCTTAGCATCTGCATTGGACGATATCGTCCAAATGTATTGTTATAACTATCTTTGATGCGCATGGGTTAAACCTAACAACACAACGCATTACGAATGTTGATACACCTAACCATTTATGATCATTTTGCATTTTTTTATGGATTTTCTGTTATTACGTGCTACTTCAACTGCACCTGCACTTTAAATAACTGTCTACAAAGATGCAGGCTATCTTATTCGGTGGCACTGTAGGTAGTCGATGGAGTACTAATTACAGACTGGTGGTTCCGTGTGGTCCCTGTTGTGATTCCTGTAGTTACCACGAAGAATGTATCTCTGGAACGCAGAGTTCAACTTCTCCCCAAGAGTTCCGCAAAAAGACACAGAGGTCTAAACTTTGGCCTCCGGAATTCAGATGATTACTTACATTCCCGTATGGTACGGGTAAGTAAACTTGAAACTTATGGTTTAATTTATGCATATATTCCAGATTTTTACATATCAGTTTCATATGTGATAAATATTTTATATTTCTAATCATTGACATAAACTTTGGAATATTATTTACTTGAGATGCAGTAATTGTGTCCATCACCTTTTTGTTCAGAAACCATTGACTAATTTAAATTACAAATGTAGAATATGTGTTTTGAATGGTCTGTTTTTTATAAAAATAGCGAAATACCTCTGTTCTCATAGTTCTATAACATACAAATACTAAGCATTCTTGTTTCGGAAGGATACATCGTGAGAAATAGCTACACGGCCATTGTTGTTAATTCAAAATGCTAACCAGTAATCAACGTTGAGACTCCTGTTTTTTTTTAAATAGGATTATTACGGAATAATCTCTTTCCTCACCAGATGTTAAGCGATAGACTTTGACTATAACAGATGCATTTAGTCACAAGTCACGCACTGCATTGCAACCGTCACCCTGACACGTACTGTTGTAAAGCCTCATATGCTTGTAATTTTACTGGCTCTCAAATACTGCTGCCGGAACACACTGTTAAGTGCTTGGCGACAGATATTCAACTTGAGGATGGTAGCTAGCCAGGCGGGCATTCGCAAAATGAACTACCACCATGCTATAACGACTGCGATCCTAAGACAACAACCGAGACCGACGGCTTAACGAGCCCTACGAAGCACGGAAGCGCTCAATAGTAATGTCACCAGCGGTCACCCATCCAACTCATGACCGCGGTGGACGTTGCTTAACTTTGCTCGTCGATTAAGAACAGCTAAGCAAACTACGCTACGAGCGCTGCAAACTTGGCGACAGATTTTCTACTTGTGGGCGGTAGCTATCCACGAAAGCATTCGCAAAATGATCTTCCACCATGCGGTGAAGCTCAAACCAGCGGTAGGGATCGAACTATGAACCTGAGCCACCGCAGTCCAGTTTAGCTTCATTGCTTTAAAATCGCTTGTGTTTCTGATTGAACTAGAATAAAATTACCAGTTCAAGAATTTTAATACCTATCTCTGATACCAATGCTATGCCGCGCTGACTATTTACGTCTTCTACACATGATGTTACATGACGTGATATCATCAGACAATAAAGAATTGTCCCGCAGCAATAGAAAAACAACGAGATTCGATTTGCCATCAAAACATACGAAATTTTATTTGTTTGTATATTCCGTGTGACATAAAAGAAACGTTCAAGTGTTACATTTATTTGTGAAGAGTTTTTAGTTACGATTCAATAAACAAAGGCGATAGACTCCAAATATTTGAACGCATTGATTTTTTTATTGTAGCGTAAAATGTAACGTTAACTCTACAGCGATGGAAAAGGTTTTTGTTTTCAGCTTAATATTGGATGTGTTTGCGTAGCTACAAATAATTTAACTACTAGGAAATATCGGCAAATATATTCTTTGATAAACTTATTGTTTAATATAAATAATTACATGGTTATTAGTAAAATGCTAACAACCTCTTAGGGTTGACTTCTGCTAGTCCTAACAAACATTTTGATATGTATTTTTTTGTTTTGAAAAGAATTTTTTTTTAATATTTTTTTGTCGTTTTATACACGAAGAAAATGGGTAATACATTTGTATAGAGAATTGCACGCCGTCTTCACAGCCCTAATGTGACTCTTCGGAATCATATTCACAAGAAATATCAAGGCTATCAAATAAAAAGTTTTTTTGGATCTGGAGTTATGGTATATTTAAAGAAAAGGTAGCCCGGACGGTAAGTGTATAGATCTCCCAAAAGTGTCCAGTCGCAAGTTCGCCGACTTGTCCACATTATGTAGATGAGGGCGCAGGTGCTCGTTATGTTCCCCAAGCACAGTATAAAAACTTCCAAGCACAGAGCCCTCACTCACTATTTCTACGATACCTTTCTTCACTGACACATTTTGAAACCTTTAGAAGGATAAAACATAGGTAATTATTTTTCTATGTGACTTTGTAATTTATTACGATTTGAATAAGAGCATATTCATCAAAGTCAAAGTCAAGTCAAAATAATTTATTCAATTTAGGCGTCTACGACGCTCTTATGAAGGTCAATTACAAATTTTAATATTGAAATATACTACATTGTACTGCCACATTCAGCAAACAAAAATTATAGAGCCACTGCGAGAAGAACGGGCAAGAAACTCGGGGCCATTCTTTTAAACGTTTTTTAACAATGTGTTAAGTACATACTATATAGTAAAGTTATTACAATACTTAATTTACATTACGTAGGTGACAGGCGCTAACTTGGCAGAGGCGAACCAGTCCAAGCATTTTTGTCGTTTAAGTAATCACAAACTGTGTAGTAAGATTTCTTTATCAAAATATTCTTCACATGCAACTTGAATTTTCTTTCTGTGAGCATTGTAATATGTTTGGGCAATTTATTATAAAACCGCACACAATTGCCTAAGAAGGACCTTTTATTTGTCTTTGCTAATCTAAAACCTGGCACCGCTATTTTATCTTTATTCCTAGTGTTATAATCGTGATTGTCACTGTTTGATTTAAATTTGCTCAGATTTTTACGAACATACATAATTTTTTCAAATATATACAGACTTGGTAAAGTTAAAATATCAATTTCTTTAAAAAGATCTCTCAGGGATTCCCTAGGATCCATTTCATATATGGCTCGAATTGCACGCTTTTGTAAGATAAAGATTGTCTCTATCTCAGCAGCAGCTCCCCACAGCAATACACCATAAGATATAATACTGTGGAAGTACGCGAAATAAACGAGCCTAGCAGTAGCTACGTCTGTTAGCTGTCTTATCTTACGAACTGCATATGCAGCAGAACTAAGTCTTCCGGATAGATCATGTATATGTGGATTCCACTCTAAAGTTGAATCCTTTTTAATTCCCAGGAAGACTGTCGCATTGTCAAAAGGCCGGCATCCTGGAGACTTCATGTGTTGCGGATATTTGGGGGCGACGGTTTTCACTTACCACCGAGTGAGCCACTTGCTCGTTTGCCTTCCTATCCCATTAAAAAAAGTATCTTTATTTTTTTAATATCTTCTGAAGTACAAGTATGCAAATAACATATTTTAGAATTTTTTAGAGCATAACATTTTTACCTCTGACGGGAATAGAACGCAATATTGACCTTTTTTACCGTTAAGACAACAAAAGGAGTTGCTATTTATGCTTAGTTTGTTTTAATCATCGTATGAGACCATAGTTACTGGCGTACATGTCATATCGATGAATAACTGCAAATCAGACAGCCGATAGCCAAAACAGTCATCTAGACCCGCAGCGCAGATACCACCGCGGGAGATACCAAATCACACTAGATAGTAATCAAATTTAAAATTCTAACTCGCACCTTTAGAGGTACAACTTACTAATTAGTGAGTAGGTCTATGTACATGATTGTATTTGTTCACAGCTATGTTAGCACACAAACATGGCCATAGGCCCCACCTGCATGGAGTGTACGAACTGTAAATACTTCTAACTCTTACTTCATATTAATTTGTAATTTACCATATACTACCTACGGAACCCAAACGGAGCAGCCCCGATGGGTAGGTACTTAGCCGACTTTCAGAACTGTTTTTTAGGTATACCTTTATAGGTAACCTTTACCTAAAAAGGTAAGGTTACCTAAAAATCTAAGGTTATCAAAACGTATTTTGTAATCTTATCGACAGTGTTTGTATGCAAAATTTTGTAGCGTCCGAAACGATACATTTTAACCATACATACCTATTAAATAAAATTAAAATTAAAAAAAAAAATCTTTGATAAAATTTTGTACATATACTTTAAATACGACTGAAAATACTATGATATAATGAAAACTCTATATAGTCCTAGGTTTGATCGAAATATAAATTCAGTCATCCAGAGTCTAGAACAGTGCCCTGTAGTTGGCAATAGGCTCACCCCATTAAGAGCCAGTAATTCTAGGTTAGCCTGAACAACATCTTCGACCACATCATCAGGTGCGATCTTGGTTAAAGGCTAACCTATCAGGCATAAAAAAACCCATATTGAATGGGACAAAAATCCTCTCTGTTGAAAGATTGACATTTTGACACCTACCCCTTTGTTGAATATAGGTGAGATAATATAACTGAGTTTCAAAATAATGGCAATAAAGTGAAATCCATATCCATAGTCCAAAAAAGTCAATTGCCAAATATTCTCACTTGGTATATTTTGAATCTGTTATGTGTTTTTATTTTAAAACGATTAGCTAAAATGTAATGATATTTTCAGAAATCGCCCAGAAATCCCTTTCTTTTGATATGGAACACAACATTTCTTCGTAGATCGCCTAACTATTGTACTTAATTACGTAAAACACGAGATTCGGAGAAGTGTTTTTAAGAAATCTAATACAATATTAGAATACTTTTGTGAATTATATCCATTCGCTATAAGTAAAAGTAAAAAAAAAAAACATATTTTTGACAGTTTTAGGGGTAAATTATGGAATCGTGTGCGTTGTTGTTCAATAACTGTTAACAATAATACGAGCAATACATTATTTTTATCTTGCGAAATCTTGTAGAATGTTTACGAAAATTTTCTACATGAGTTAAAAACCGATAAAATTTTCAATATTCAACCATAGACTTCAGTTTCCATTTAAAATAAACAAAAATCACTCGCGATTCCGGGTCGACTCCTAACGTGAGTGTTCGCGAGAATCTCGTGTAAAAATATATAAAAGTATCTAATGTCCCAGAAGGGATAGGCTGAGTTGTATAACACATTTAGATAGATGGTGAAAATATTGACACCTATGATCACATTATCTTAGTGTTACTTGCGGCATACTGAATGTTCATGGAACTGGCCACTTACAATAAAAAAGTCGGGATTCGAAAATGGAACTGTCTAGAAACTATTAACGATTTAATTTGTGAAATTGTGATTTTGCACGTTGTGACGGTTTTTAGAAAATTGTATGTTGTTCTTTGCTTCGCTTTGGCTGAAGTCAACAATAGAGTTGCCAGAGACTTCAATTCACCAAATGGTGACGAATCCCCGAGCCGCTTTCCGTACGACCGTCTTTCCTTTTGAAGATTTACCGACAAAGAATAAGAAAAATCGCAGCTAAGAAATGTAGAACCGATGACGCATCCGCCATACCGGCCAGACCTCGCACCTTGCGACTTCTTTTTGTTTCCTAAAATTACAGACAAACTTAGATGTACACGTTATACAAGCCCTGAATGCGTTTCTCGAAGCCATTGGTCTAACTGCTTATTACACTGGTTCCAGCGAAGCAAATTGTATAAATTGGGAGGGCATATACCTTGAAAAACAATAAGAGAAGTGGTTTTTAACCACTGTACGTGCTGAAAGTCAAGAAGCAAATGTTGCCCCGAAGAGGCGAAAATATTGAGCTCTGATTTTTCTTATTATTATGTGTCTCGTTCAGCAGGCGATCGTGCTTGTAGGGACATTTAAAAAAGGCGCGCCCAAAAATAAAATAAAATTGTATCAAATTGTATCACCTACCAATAGTTTTCAAAAAAATTTGGTCCTGGGGAATAATATAGAAAATAATTACATTCAACAGGTAAATCACTAAAGTGTAAGTAGGCAAAGTTGAGTATAAGTCATGAATAGTGCATAAATATCAGAGCGTGTGACAAATCGGAACATTTGGGTGGAGGCAGTCGGATGACAAATACGGCTGTAAAACCCACCTGGCTGCTGTGCCTGTCTGCAACCACTGTTTACGTAATACGTACCCGATGGTATCTATATCGTTACGGGTAAACGAGGAAAATATTATTTTTCTTAGAAAGTTACTCTACAAAACAAGGCCTCACTATATGTATGTAGCGTAGGTCATTGAATGGTGTAGATGTATACTATATTATTTATCAGTATCTGTGTACGCCTTAAGAATATAAGAACCCTATTGCCTGCAGGTGAATTTCGTAAAAAGCTTGTATGTTATTCAGTATGCCACTCAGTGGGGTGTTCCTGCACAATTGCTTATTACCATTTAAGCGCCCTGATTACTTGTAAGTGTCGGAAAGCTTTCGATGGTAGTATACCATCTAAAGCATTCCCCAGGAGGATTGGCAGCAGGCCGTTAGACCGAAGCTTAAACTTTTTACAATGTGTCCTGAGTGTTTTTCTCAAATATCTATATTTTTAATACTCTTGTGTTGCTTTAGAGAAGTATGAGGATCGATAATGAATATGATGATAACTAAAAAGAAGTTGAAAATTTAGGTGAATAAGCAGGAGAAGAAATTTGTTTGAATTAATTAAATTTATTTATTTCCATACATACATCTATCTTTACAGGTACACATATATACATATATATGTATACATATGTGCACATATATATGTACACATCTATCTATCTTTGCAGTGTTCTAGTGAAATAAACATTATTCCCTAACTTTGGATTGAATCAACCGATGATCATCGACCAGGCGAATCTGGAATTGATTATCAAGCGAATACATTGATGCCTAATTGATGTGGTATTCAAAAATCCACGCTAATGTGGCGCCGAATAGGTCCTGGCAGCGCTTGTTCTAACACCTAAACACTTCCATTGTACTCGATTTCTAGACATTCGTTAGACAGAGATAATCAACGTACCTTTTTACGATAGCTAATAATCTTTTCCTTATTTTAATGTCCCAGTGATTCCAACAATGCTGTTACAACAAACGTTGCTCGTTTGTAGGAAGATGAATAAGTTTTTGAAGCAATGTTAGCCGAACGGTAATAGCTATTGAGACTGCCGTGCCGCAGGTCCATGGTTCGATCCCCAACGGCCGAGTTGAGCTTCATCGCACCCTCAAGAAAAAAATCTGCGGTTAAGCACCTAACAATGTGTTCTGGCAGATTTCCTTGAGAGCCAATAAAATTACAGGCAAATTACAGACTCAACAACTGTATAGCTCACGACGACGGGCGCAGTGCTGTTAGTCACTTGTGAGGAAATGCATCTGTTATAGATAGAGGTTACCCCTTAACATCAGGTAGGCCTGGTGATGGTTTCATCTAAATCACATAAAAAGTAATATATACATATATATGCTTATACATGGTTATTTGAAAAATGCTAACAACCTCTTGGGTTGACTTCTGCTAATCCTCACAAACATTTTAAGATGATTTCTTTTTATGTTTTGAAAAAAAATCTACTCCTAGCCAAGAGCGCCCGCCGTAGCAACACTGGACAGCACTATGCTCACTTTGAATAGAGTTTTAAATATTTACATCGAGCAAATTAATACATTACAGGCACAAGAGACTTAACATCAGGTGGTCCTCGTACTTATTCCGTCAAAAACACATAAAAACAAAAAAAATATATATATATAAACTTTCAACTCAAAAAAAATGTTAGCATTTTACCAATTTTACCAATAACCCTGTATAGTACGTCTCTTTAAACATTTTCTCTTTTTTTTTAATATTTTGTCAACTTTATTAAACCAAACTTAAATATTAACATTTCAATAGAAAATAAGTAAAACTATATTTCTGATAAATCACCTGTTTAAGCTGGCAATCATACTAATGAAATATAAAATACAAATAAACGTTCATTCCGTTACAGTTAAGGCACATGAAGGTAAGTTAATTATATAGGTAGATCGATTTTCTAATTATGCAATCACACCCCATTATCGTGTTTCTACTTATCGCATGTATGTGGGGTACCACGTTAAATAACAATATAACACGTTGAACACAAGAAACAAGTCTCAAATTACGTTTATACAACGAGTATCAAAAATGTTAACCGGAAACATTGTAGATACAAAAATGTAATGCGGAAGCACAAAATGCAATTTTAATGTTATTCTTGCCAGTTTTTTCTTTGCGGCGCTTAATCATAATCACGGGAGAGCGTGATAATCCGGCTTTCCCCAAGTACCTACTAAGAGAAAATGAAAACCAGAGCATGATTATTTCACGTAATCTCTCATACAAATCGTGCTTACACGCTTCTTCAGTTACAATATCTGGCTTTTCATTTTGACATCATTATGAGATTTATTATTGAGTAAATCTTAAATATTTTTATGATTATGTATATCATAAAACTTTTCTAGCAGCATTTGAATACTAGTGGGTATTTTTCACGGTTTGTTATACGGGTTCATTTTTGTCCCTATCGCATGCTACCTCAAACGTATTTTGCCAAATATGCATTTCAGTTTGCCGTATTGACTTACCATACATAATTTGGGCGTATTCATATTTTTTTCCACAAAGAATAGATGTTATAATGAACCAGTAGTTCTTCTTCGTGTCCTTACCTCACTAATATATTATCTTCTTCCTATCTGCTTTGTTACTTTTAATCTCAATAATCATACACTATTCATGCATAGGTATATTCATACCTACTTTGATCTGTCCCGTCCCTCCAAATCCAAGAACTGAATTTTTGTATAGGCAGAGTAGACCCAGCCCTGGGGCAACAATATGTGTTTTTTTTTAGCAGTTGGTTACAGTTTTTTCCTTCTAATTTACATTGTGACCATAGAACCTCACAAAAGAAATACATGTATGGAGATTATGGTTATCACATGTTTGGTTTATCAAAGCTTTGCTTAGTAGTTTAATCCAAATTCAAGCGTATTGTTGTCATTTTGTTCTATTACAGACAACAATGCTAGTTCCGGTTTATATGATATTTTCCTGCTTTACAGAGTGTACAACGGTTGCGTTATGTGGTATTTTCGTGCTTTACAGCGAGTAGAAGGGGGCGGCAATTTTCCATTGACAGCCAAGGTATCAAATCCACTCCTGCTTGGAGTTGGCGGCTAGCCATGCGAGTATTCCCAAATACTCCTAAAATTAAATACTTTTCGATCCTTATTACCTGAATATACTTACTATGCTAATCTGTTATAGTTTTAATTTTTTCTGTCACTAATGCTACTTGCCAAAATATTGCAGTTTTTCGATCACCACGGGAGTAGCACAGGGATTTCAGTGTTCAGGGATTTTTTTAAACTTAGGAATTAACTCTTCTCAGATGTCCTAAAAACATATAAAAATCGTAGATACATGCACGATTGTTTATTTTTATGTGGATATTGATTGGCTTGTTACACACACACACACACATTGTTCTTATGATTCACATTTCTGACACTCTTATCTATTACTTTTTATACAACATTAACCCAAACCCAGAAACCTAGATTTGCGGGTCCTACTCACATTTGACAGTATTTTTCATTGAAGTGTTTTCGAGTAGGTACTTTGAAACACTAGTTGTGGATAAAAACTGTTTTACGTTAAGCCCTGAGAAAGTATTTTAATCTAGAGCCCTTTAATTCTACTCATAGATAGGGGCAGGACAGACAAGTGCCACGTGGGATTGAAAATGCCAATGTTCCTCGACAGTAATCTCTTTACATGACCTAATTTATTTAATTCGATCTAGGTGGTGGAGGTGCTAATAATAATATTTTGAAATAGTGAACATGGTAATGAATACCACTACTACTGACGTGACCACGATCACTGTGTGATCAAGTGCTTGAAACGTCCGTCTGGACAAAATAATGATAAATATACGCGATTTAAACCGTTTAAAGTTGTTTACTACGATAATCGCGAAAACCTAAGACAACATTATTGTAATAAATTATAATATATTACTAACGATTACCATACCCTTACAATAGCTCAGATATTTTATCATTTTACTTATAACAAAATTGAGGTTATATTTTTATGACTCCTACCAAATATTATATAAGCGCTCGTAGCGAAGTTTACTTAGCCGTTTTTAACCGAACTGCATGCTAATTTAAGTAACGTCCGCCGCGGTCATGAACTGGATGGGTGACCGCTAGTGACATTAATACTGAGCGCTTCCGTGCTTCAGAGGGCACGTTAAGACATCGGTTCTGGTTGTTTTCATAGGACAGTCAGTAGTTACATCATAGTGGTAGGGCATTTTGCGAATGCTCGCCTTGCTAACTACCACCATCAATAGAAAATCTGTCGTTCGGCAGCTGTACTGAGAGACTATATAAGGTGAATAATGCCGTAGGTACGTTTTGATTATATTCGCGTATGTGCCTTGTTAGAAAGTTTTCTTGATTGTATTTTTTTTTGTTTTAATAAACGTGTGTTTTGTAGTATTATTTATCTATAGATTTTATGATAAGGTGAATAATTGCGTATGTTTTGGCGAAATTCGCGTACGTGCGTCAATTGTAGACTTTCGCATTTGTATATTTTCGTCTTCGTTTAAGGTGTATTTTGTGGTATTACTTATTTATTGACATTATATTCAGGCGAATAAATCCGTATATTTAGGCAAAATTCGTGTACGTGCGACGATTTAAAACTTTCGTGTTTGTTTCTTTTCGTTTTAAATTAAGGCGTATTTTGTGGTTTTTTTTTTTTTTTTTTTATTGCCGATAGGCTAGCCTTTGACCACTACCTCACCTGATGGTAAGTGATGATGTGGTCGAAGATGTTGTTCAGGCTAGCCTAGAATGACTGGCTAGATGTGGTATTACTTAAATATAGACTTTATGATGAGACCGATTTATTAGTACGTTTCGGTGATATTCGCGTACGTGTGTCGTTCAATAACTTTCATATTTGTATATTTTCGTTGTAATTTAGGGTGTACGTTGTGGTAATATTTAACTATTAACTTTATGGTAAGGCAGAGAGTCCTTGAGAGCCAGTAACTCTAGATTAGCCAATTCGACCACATCATCACTTACCATCAGGTGATATAATGGTCAAAAGCTAGCCTATATAAATTTAAAATAAATTACCTACTATTGTCATAAAATCTATTTCTGAACTTTTTACAATATAAGCAGAAAAGTTATTTTATTTATGACGTTAGAGAAACATATCACACAGACATAGACCATATCATAATATACAGACACCACACACATGGGACAAAGGCAGGATTACGATGGTGATTCATATAAAAAAATCTTAGTCAGCTATATCAGCACCTATTGCTTGTGTGGTTGTTTAAATGTTTAAAAATGTCTATCAGTCTTACTTAGCAAAGTTTTTGTTTGGGTAAAATTTAAAAGACGGCACAGGTGACTGACTCTGTGACGAAGATAAATGCGATGCCAATCTTATTTACTGCCTCCTGGAAGAACTTTCTAATTTTTGTTGGATTTGGTGGTATACCGAGTACAATAAAAAGTGTTTAAACCGTATAATCGAATTTCGGTAGACTACCTAGACCTAATTGTAACTATTTAATATCAATATGTTAAATTAATTCCATATCTCATTTATCTCACTAATGTGAGGTAGCTACAGTATCCATTCGCTAAAAAATACAGGATAACATCAAGGGCATATTTTTTAAAAGCTTTGGCTTCAGTTTTATGGCCGTTCTCCTGACTCACGGCAGCCCATTGCTCATATTGGTAGTCATACTAGTATAGGTAATCAGAAAACGAGCTCTGTGAATGTGCAGCGAATACCTGGGTGACGTGACATGAGCGGCGGGGTGCTGCACATAATGCGCAGTTATCCCTTAGTCACATTGATCATTTACATGCATTAACATTTTCAGAACGTTTTCTTTTATCCCGATGTTACAAATACTTTAAAGTGATCGTGGTCAGGGGGTGAACACGATCAATTTGAAAGTAAACCATTTAACCGTTGAAAGTTGTTTAATTTTTGCCTGTAATAATCGCGAAAACCCAAGATAACATTTAATATAATGTTAAATTAATTCTTAAAACCGTAATTAAATTAAATTCTTAAAAACGTAGACTATACGGCAATTTGGATATTAGATCCTATTATTACCTACTATAGTAACTCTGAGAGCTGAAGACATCTCGACTGAAATATGTATTTTTAGCGTTTTAACCCCCATATCACTGCTGTTTGACAACATGATTCCATTTAATAATCGAACCTGCTCACAAAAGTCGGTTATAAAATGCGACCTTTAAATGTGAACAACCAGAAATCGTAACAGTGCAAAAGCATTTTGCCCAAGCTGAAATGTAGATCCCTCACGGTGAATAATCAATAGCAAGTACCTAACCAAGTTTTTCTACATATTAGTATTAAAAGTAAAAAGCATAATCACCCTGAAAACATTGGACACTTAAGTCGCAAATGAAATAATAAAGCTATAATTTTACAAAATCAAATGCAAATTGGATTCATGGCGACAGCATTCATATTTGTCGTCGGTATGCAAATTAGAAGCGTTAAAGATAGCCGACAGCGGGTTAGGTGGGACAGAACGCCGCCGCGCCGCGCCGTGCCGCAAGCCCACGATTCCTTTCACTACCAAGTGCCAATCCCACTTTGTCGAACCCGACTGTTATTGCGCCGAGTTTCACCTGCAACACTGTAATAACATTTACACAGGGGAAATTCAAACGTCAAACTATTTGAGCGTTTGCCTCAATATGGGATTTCTTTGTTATTCGAACGATAAATATTACATGAACGGCGTGACAAAGGAGTCAAACGAAAACATTTTGTAAGAAAGATAAATATTAAATCTGAGCGAAAAACGTGATTCTGTATGGTTATATTTCCAATAATTTTATAGTTGTAGCATGATCTTAGTAAAAAAACCGGTCAAGTGCGAGTCGGACTCATGCAACGAGGGTTTTGTATAAATCTGTAGCTATATTAGTAAAAGTTATGTTAAATTAATTTTGCGAATTGAAATACATAGCATTTTAAAATTATTAAAAATATATTCGTCATTTCATGTAAACAAAAGTTTATGCTGTTCGCAATTCTTCCTTTATCTGTGATATAAGACGTTGCTTCGTACCAAATTTCAAGATTCTGAGTTTAACAGAAATACCTTGTAGGTTTTGATTCCCTTGCGAGTGTCAAAACTTTGCGGCATAAACGGCTGTATCTCTGATTGCGTTAGTTTGGAAGTTTTATTTTTTCACAGCTCCAACGGACAGTAGACATATGAATTTCAGCTTGATACCTCCACGCACGCTACCGTGGGCTGCCGGGATCGAATCTCACCCCATCATCTCTACCCGTGGTGTCGTCAGAGGCGACTAAGGGTAACATACCAGAAGGTGGACGGCAGCACTTTCTACACTTCGATCCCCAAGCCTCCGGCCAAGCCCCCTCCCCCTTATTAGGGGAGGCTGTGTTCAGCAGTGGACAAAAAAGTGATCCTATAATGTACGGAACCCTAAAAAACTAAATTTTAAGGGCGAAGAAGGAAACGGTAAATGTTTAAAATTAATCAAGGGAAGAGTACAATCAGATCATTTGCATTTATACGAGTTGCTCGCCCGCACTCGGCCAAACTGTTTTGATATCGAAGTGATAACAATAGTACCCCATATTCTGGCGAAATTAATAAGTTTCTAAAGAGAACTTTTCCCTTTTTACAAGGTGCCTACCTCTACTACCTTCTACTTGTTTTCACCAACCAACTGTAGACAAAACTGTTTTTGAAGCCCTCGTAGCGTTAATCTTTCCATCTAAGTTAAGCCACGTCCGCCGCGGTTATGACTTGGATGAGTGACCACATTATTCTAGGTTAGTCTGAACAACATCTTCGACCACATCATCACTTACCATCAGGTGATATAGTGGTCAAAGGCTAACCTATCAAGCATTTTTTTTTTATCTACTACTGAGCGCTTCCATGCTTCGGAGGGCACGTTGTCGGGACAGCCGTCTCTCCCGGTAGTTGTCTATGGATGCCAGTATTTGCAGCATAGTGGCTACGTCTGGGTAGCTACCACCCTCAAATATAAAATATGTCACCAAGCACATAACGGGGTCTTCCGGCAGCTGTCTTTGGGAGGCAGTAATACTAAGGTAACATATTTGACCACTTCGTCATTTACCATGTGATTTGATGGATTCTTAATAGAATATTGAAAACTCTAACTGTATCGTTGTAATATAATAATATATAATTATTTTTTACCGGCGGTATGCCTTTATTAAACAAAATACTATGAACTATATACAACACTACAGCTACTACAATAAAAGCATTTAGACAACCTATAAGTCATAGCAGACTCATAGGCAGTCCAAATGCTCCAGCCCACTCCCAGTTGGCAGCGTGCCCAGCATGCTGGCAGCATTGCGCCGTTGAATTGCAATGCATAATAATACATTATTGCATATATAATACCTTTTTAAATATATGAAATCAACTACATCAAAATCAAACATTTGTAATTTTCATAGAATAACTGCTTGCATGCTAAAGTTGCTGAAATATAGATGGAAACAACTTGAAGGTACAAATTTTTCTTTTTTTTTTTTTTTCTTTATGGGTTAGCCTTTGACCACTATCTCACCTGACGGTAAGTGATGATGTGGTCGAAGATGTTGTACAGGCTAACCTAGAATTACTGGCTCTCAAGGACAGCTGCCGGAACACACCGTTAGGTGCTTGGCGACAGATTTTCAACTTGAGGGTGGTAGCTAGCCAGGCGGGCATTCGCAAAGTGCCCTACCACCATGCTTTAACGACTGCCATCCTAAGATAACAACCGGGACCGACGGCTTAACGTGCCCTCCGAAGCACGGAAGCGCTCAGTAGTAATGTCACCACCGGTCACCCATCCAACTCCTGACCGAGGTGGACGTTGCTTAACTTTGCTGATCGATTCAGAATGGCTAAGCAAACTTCGATACGAGCGCTTCTACATATAACCCAATTTAGTAAATAATACGGTATAACTCACGCGAATAACTCAATTAGCTCTGACCATAGTTTCAACCAAATCAGGTGGTCTTTATCGTGGACAGCTTGCGGGCGGCAGCTCGTAGTGCGCGTGACGTCATAGGTTGGTGCGAGGGGTAGGTTGCAGTTGGTCATGTCGGTGAGTTCAGATGCGAGTCCTCTTCGTCGCTGGTGAAATCCCGGCTGGCATGGGGAACAAAAAATGCATGGGGTCGCAGCAAAAGCATTAAAACTTGTGTTTGGACAGGACAACGAATGCATCGTGCGTTAATGGTTTAGCCACTTTTAGTGAACACTTCGATTTAAAGAATGAACCACGAGGAAGACCAGCCACTAAGGTAAATAAAATGTATTGAAAGTGACAGTGGACGCCGATCCGTGTCAAACTACCAAAGTATTGTTTGACATTAGCATACCCACAATATTGACTAATTAGCAGAAAATCGGTCACATAATTAAGAAGTGAAATAATTATCGCTGCCTCTTTGAAATAATTTGACTCAGAGAGCATCGCACGTCGAAACTTACCTAATTAAACCGATGCAGAAATAAAAAGACTGGCTCAAATTGCGCTACGCATTGGCTGCCCTCAAAGGACACGCTAAACCAATGCCCTAAAGCAAAGCTTACCAATTGAAAACACATTATTGTTTGTTGGTCACTTCGAACAATGATGGTGAAACTCGCAGCTAAACAACCCGACTCGTCGATCGGTCTTCACCATGATATGATGTAGTCCACACACACTGTTAGTTCAGGTAGTTTAGGCCACAGCGCCTGTTATTTTTGGATACGCGTGCTGAATTTATGGATTTAGAAAGCTTCTGTTGTTCAAGCCTTCAGTGCGCTCTTTGGTGGCTTGAGTATCCGATTTTGTTGGAGAAGGTACGAGTGCACTTGGGGCATATTAATACCCCGCTTATTTAATAATTGTAAGTGATGGCCGCTGGTGGTCGAGCCTTGAGCTACTGTTCCATGATAACACTAGATTTCACACATCGCTCATAAAACAGTTTTAACACTAAAAGAACTGCAGTGAGAAATCCGTCATCCTTTTTACTCGCCAGACTTTTGGCCCAGGCGACTACCACCTTTTCCGCGTTTTGAAAAATTATTACCACATACATTTTTTCTCAAAAACTGTACAAAATGTGATCACGGTATATTACTTTTCTCTATATATTGTTCAGACAATTTGTGGTGAGTCCAAGTCCACAGAGTTTTATCAGAAAGGCTTATTATTATACATATATTATTATTTATTATTATAGGTTTATTATTTATTATACTCCCTATCAGATGGCTGAAATGTAGGCATAGACGACGAAGTTAAGATGTATCAATAAAAAATATACTAATATTAAATTGACTATTCTAGTCATACATGAAAAAAAAATAATGCGAAAGTTTGTAGGTAAGGATGTAATTGTGAATGTTTCACAACGCTAAAACGGCTGAAATGAATTGGCTGAACTTTGTGTAATAATGAGTATAAAACAAATCATGCAAATAGATAACCTCCACTTATTTTTTTAGAACCAAACAGAAACTCAACAGCTTAGAAACTTTTATTGATAATACAACATGGCAAAGAAAACTATTCTAAAGAGGACCTGTGAGCTATACCTATTTAAATACTTAATTTAATTATTAGGTATAGATTTTTCATAAAAATTTTTGGTATAATTCATTTTTATCTCTGCGCTATACTTAACATGAAAAATTCGCTTCACCCATTGACGCGGGTAATGTCGTTAGACACGGCCGCGTGGAGTCAGACACTTATTGAAACTGTTCTTAAGTGTTGTCCTTTTATGTAGCTACTCCATAAATTTTTGATAGGGCCATCTCGGGAAATCTCTGTCTCCATTCGCAGAGGGTCTGCACTCAAATAAAACTGGAATCCCAAATATAATTCCGCGACATTTTCCCTGTTCCTTCGATGTGAACTTTTATTTTTATGCTCTTACGTATTCTTATCAGAGAACAGACAGACACCCGGAGAGCTTCTGACATACTGACTTAAATCCTTTACCCCAGTAGGTATGTAAGTTTTTCTTGGATTACAGTTCTTGAACGTTTCTTTAATATTATTGAGGGTATCTTTAGAAGATGATGTAAGGAATGGATCGAGAGCCGCCTATTATATTTTATGATTGTAAGTATTAGACATTTAGTAGTGGTGGTACATACGCCTGAAAATTATGTTTCTGCTTATATCCGAAGGTTAAAAAAACTAGTGTCAAAAACTATATGGTGTTTAGTAGGCAAAACTTTTTGACAATTAAATATGAACTTTTATGGGAGCATAAAATAGGAATAGAGTGTTAGTGCTGTGTTTTAGTGTTAGTCAGTAATATATTTTTGATAACAAAATCAAATTCAGAATTATTTATTCTATTTTAACGTCTACGCTCTTATGAAGGTCAATAACAACATTTTACAATAAGAATATTCTACTGCTGCGTTAAGTAAAAAGGGTATAGAGCCGCGTCGAGTAGAACGGACATTCTTTTTATATATCTTGACTCTTTTACGGATTGTAACATCTGTCTATTATACAATATTTACAATATTTATTACAAAGGTAACGGAGGTGGCTTGGGAGATGTTGAATATCCCAAGTATTATGATGTTCTAAGTAATCACTTATTTTATAATTAGATTCTTTATTTTACATGCAGCTTGAAGTGTCCTTCTGTTAAAATTGCAATGTTTTATTAAAATGCATAAATTCGTTAAGTACAAAATCAGTGCTATAGCTAACATCGATCGATCTCTTCCACACAACGTTGAACTATGATAATTATATAGCTTAATCACCAACAGTTATGATGTCCACCATAACAAAGCCTTCCCCCATTGGGTAGGGGTTTGCATCTTGGCGATCATAGTGTAAGATGGCAGTTTTTCAGAAGGCGTTGCTGCCAACCTGCTGGAAGTATTATTATATGTTCTGTGTTCCTGGTATTTTCCCTTCGTTGGTTGTTATGAAGATACTAGCTTACCGGGCGCGGTTCCGCCCGCGCGTATGTTTTTGCGCAGTTTCATAAAAACTATCATATATTTTTTCCCGGGTCTCAAACTATTTCCATACCAAGTTTCATTTAAATCAGTCCAGTAGTTTTGGCGTGAAAACGTAACAGACAGACAGAGTTACTTTCGCATATATAACATTATGTATAATACTGCTAGGGATCGAAAATTTAGTCCAGAATCCCACGGGGCTTTTGTATTATACTTAAGTATTCAAAATTATTTATAGTGTATAGCCAGAATACTGCGTAATACTCGTTTAAACATGCATATCATATTAATAACAGATATCTATCTTAAAACTTCAACAATGTTTGTATTAGATATATATATATATATATATATATATATATAAAACATAATCAGTGAGGTCCATATTTTTCGGTCAAGTGTACAAAAAAAATAGTATAACAAATAACTATGCTTTATTAGAAATATGATAAGATATTATAGGATAAGATAGTATGTTAGTTAAAAAATTCAAAATAACTTTCATTGGATTACTGCCATTCTAGACCTTTCCTTACGGACACATTCCATTGATAGTCATAGTAGATATCTACGCATTTTATACCTTATCACAATCCGTAAATAAGAGTAGAATTACTTACATAACGCATCTTCTAGGCTGACTTGTTTGGCTTAGTGTGTATAACCAGATTTTTCTTATCAAACATCCTGATGTTAATCTGAATCATAATTCTAGTGAATTTTTTCTAGTGAAAATTATTCCGTGTTTTGTTTTTTTCACAAAACAACTGAATGTAATTTGCATTAAAAGTCCAGATCAGTCCATTAGAGACAATTATCCTGCATATTTACCAAAAATAAGTTTAAAGAATATCAATGCAAGACGCAAAACTACAGAGACATTTATATACAAAGACGTATAGGGTCCAATGTATCATGAAGTCGACGAGCGGCACAAATGTAATTTAGTTCTTGGCCGCAGTGTAAGTACGAGATGGGTCTCCGGATTAGCACGATGCATTACCGAGTGTTAGCTCGAGACTGTCCCTCTTGGGCATTAGCTATTTGTGATATCTATTTTATCCTATAAGCTGTCAGACTAATATTATTTAATAGACTAATATTATTTAATCTGTAGAAGAACGTTCGCTTAAAAATCATTATATAAAACATTATGTCACCGAGATACCAATGAAGATGTTTTCTGTGTAAGTAAAAATTATTAGTAAAATTCGAAAACCCAGCAGTATACATTTTCCCCTCAACTGACAATTAGTCATACTCATATATACCTATAGTCAATATCTATTGTTTTTATACTGAAGGCCAATTATTGAGTATTGGAACTAAAGGATCTATAGAAGTTAGAGATAGTAAATCCTTGAAGTTTACGGGTCAGGCCATAAAATCCGAATCAAAGCCAGGTATGAAGAACGGCACACAATATTCAACTTGCCATGATTACTAATTCTTGGCGTTATGAGACACATATACCAATACATAACAGACAAATCTTTTCAATATGCTCTTCAATAAAAAATACTTGCTTATAATTTGTCACAAGCCATGACCGTCGACATATAAACGTGGATGTAATGACTTTTTCACACACATACCTTTATTTTTGATAATTATTACGTCAGTGCACAAATCACAACGAAAAAATATTTTGTAACACATATATTATATTAGAATTATCTCACATATTTCGTTTATAATTGATAATCTCACTGGTAACTGAGATTCTAGAGAGAATGCCTCTTAGATCACCTATTAACTAAGTACCTAAAGTATTCCACTTTGAATCAAGATTAATATTTTGGCTCAATGTTCAATTCGGAAAGGACACAATGATTTAGACAAAGACAATGGACACCAGGCTTTTATATAAAACTGAAAGGTTTTTCATCGATAGATATTAATAATAATAATAATAATAATTTATTTCAGATTCATATCCATAATGTTGTTAGTTTACAAAAATACTTAAAATTATTGTTAGTTACATAAGAGATACATTCACAAAACATTACCTATTAGGTGCTGTGTGAAGATGTATCCAGTGTTGTAACACTGGACAATCCCACCTATCACTTAATGCGTTCAGGATACCGTTGGAGGTGGTACGAACGCGATATTGAGACACATATTATCTTACACTGCGATCCCCAAGACGTCTGCCAAGCGCAGGGATTATGGCAAACCCTTAATAGGGCTGTTATCAGCAGTGTACAATGCGGATGATACAGTTCAGCAGTAAGGACAGTAGATACCGAGACGCCGTAATGTGACAGAGACGAGCGTGGGCGAATTCTAAAGACTGAAGACTGTGTATAATATATAAAAAAAACTAAAATTATCAGTAGTTATAATCATAATGAAAACATGCTTTCCTAGAGCATAAAACTATTATTATCAAAGAGAAGTTATAAAGTATTATTACCGTGGTTCGATGTCGCATAACATAGTCAGTTTTTTTTTATATGTGCAGCGTTATTGTTACGGAAAATTTCATAACTAATTTATGCGTTGACGTGTTTCATGTTCAGTACCTATCACGTTGGCAACCTATCACATGGACTGGTCAAGTAAAGGCCATGGAGTTAGTAAGATAAGAATTGTTTTCGTGCAAGTTGAACAAACAAACATCCAGCAACGCCTTATCTTCCCATTATCGTATGGAGTTCGCAAACCTTGCCCCGAAGTTATCTGTTATCACACCATAAGAAACACAAACAATTTTACTATCTATGTTATACAAAAGAAACTGATGATAATAATGAATAAAACATAATAATACTGTAATCGCGACTCAAAAATTGCGATAAATATGCAGCTCGTAGACATAGAAGAGAAATCAGGAAACTACTCATTTATCATCTATGTCATGTATATTATGGCAACTACTGGTACTTTTACGCTCTCTCTACCATTTGAGAGTAAGTTAATTAATTAATATTTAAGGTAATGACTAAGTTAATTAATATTTCAATTGATACGACTAAGATCTGAGCAAGAACGGCGCGTAAAAATGCATTGACCTTATCAAGGACATTTTTACTAGTGGTAAACAAACTTTTATATCTATATATCTAACTTTTAGATACGAAAGTCGAAAATGATATGGTAAGTGAAACCTATAATAGGAACTAGATTTAATACTAACCTAATGCCCCTAGAGAATATTTTGCTACCTGAAATCTAAATCTGATATAATCACGCCCCTGTCATTTAAATTTTAAGCAACTAATTATTACTTAAACAGATTAACCTGAATATCATAAAAATTTACCGTTTGACACACCTTGATCAAAAGACGAGAAAAATTTTAATTTTTTTTAAGATTAGTGAAAACTTATAGGAGCCTGTTTCTTACAACACTGTTTCTTAAAACTTTAATCCAAAAAAAATTTAATTAGCACAGTTTTGGTGGAAAAAACTGGGGAATAGGAAACGTCGATCTCATGAGTTTATTCTAATCTCTAGCCCACATCGTTTCTTCTTAACTAAAAATACCGTTTTCCTTCAAACTCATTAACGACTGTGAAGCTCGTTAACGAGAAATATGGGAATACGCGTCATCCATCGTAATACATTTTCGGCTGAATAAAACGTATGTTATACGATGCTGATTAAAGGTGGTTTTGTGTTTTTCACTCGTCACATATTTCAGAACCGTCGCCGCCTTGTATTAGTATGCCATACCACAATAACCGAAGTCGAATCACAAAAGATTTCCGGAGCGCGACTTGCACAAGGGATGAAAGCCAACATTGTGTAATCAGAAGGGTCGCAATCTCACCTCGCCCCCCTCTCTGTGTCGAACACGGCTTCATCAACAAGGGGTCTTTCTACTCATTGTAACTGCTCTTCAAAATCTACGAAACCTTCTTGTGTGATGTGTGGCCACACTGTGCAGATAAACTCTAAATCAGGACAGTGACGCCTGAGGGTTACTGTTTTACTCGTGTGATACCTTTGAAATTGTTCTTGTTGTCCCAGAACATAAATTCTAAACAATATATAACCGTTTAGTTATCTTTAAATTGCAAGTGTTTTGTTCTGTAATATACTTGTAAATAATTATAACGGTACGTAGACTAAACCAGCGTAGACTATAAATAAATTATAACGACTTTAATAATAGTATAAGGTAGCTATCAAGAGTACGTGTAGAAAATTGGTTTATCAGTGCTGCCAGTATCAACACTATAGAAGCACGCTGATATAAATTTCAAAAATATTATAATTACTCTTCCATTATTTTTTATTGGATCTCGTATACGATTCATGTGACTACTATATTTTATGTCAAAATGTTATATGAGTTGGTGTTATTGTCACATACATATCTCACAACATATCGTTGCGCCGCGCCTTATGGCACGTCATCCGGACAAGCGACAGCCCTTCCGCTCCACAGTACATAATTATTGATCTAAGCCTCCATATATCTATGTGGCCCAACGTTCTGCGATCGTTGCAAGTAGAATAATTATATAAGTAGGTAAATACAATAACTAATTATGAATTTATGAACTACCAATTGCCCGTGACTTGGTCAACATAGGATTTGGTAACATCGCTATTCCTTTGGATATACCTTTGTGGAATGGTTTCTACTGACGCACGACTCAAACAAACTCAGTTCCAAATTGAACTTATCATTATGAAAAATTGTGATGCTTACAAAATGATCAGGTGCCTGGATTTACGAGTAGCTTATTGCTCCAGACTTTTTTCTTGTTTTCTTTATAATGAATGACGAATGAAAATGTTATTCATTTCTGTAGTCAAGATTAAGTAAAATTAAGGTAGGTTGAGACCTTCTAGTAAGTACTTTTATACAAATACTTGTGTCAGAAGATCTTCCATATCCATTCCGTAACTTTAAATGGTTACAGATTTATACTTTAAATAATACATAGTTATTAAAGTAGATAGGAAATTATCTCTAATAATAAACTTAAATAAATAAGCTTTTATAATAAACTTTATATAGATCTAGGTGCCTAGGTATGTGGAATGTGTGTGTGTGTGCGTATGAAAATGTGTAAAAAGTGGAAGAAATTTCAAATTCGTGAGAAGAATATGTTTACCGTTTCTATAATTGACTTACTATTGCATTGGCTCCTCTGTTACTTTTATGGTTGCATAAAGGCGAAATAAAAAACATTTGGTGGAACCTACTGTCTACCTCGCAAAGAGTTCTAATCTTATACAAGCATTGTATTTTGTAAGAATTAATTAATAGGTGTAATGAAAAGTGCCAATTTTGATTGATAACAAATTGTATACTATTTATGAGAAAAAATAAAAACATTTTAGTGATAACTTTATATGTAAGTATTTCAATAATGTAATTTACATTTCATGTTCTTCGACCTGACCATCCTAGTAAATACAAAGTTCAATTGAACGTTCATATTGTTACATAATACAAGTATCATCCTTTTCAATTGAATTGGAAAAGTAAATTGGTCTATAACACAAGTAAATATTAGTATATGAAAGGACTGCCACTTTTTAGGATTTCGTAGTCCTGACGAGGAAGGCTTATACTCGTAGTTTAGCCGTGTCCCTCTGTCTGTAGTTTTGCTAAGAGACCGTTAGCACTACTAGGAATCTGTAATATGTATGGGTGCCGACAAAGTGGTAAAATAAAATTATTGTTAATATTTTTATAGTGTAGGTCCCGTACATTTGAAGTGCGGATGAATTATTTTTTCTCGTCCACCACATCGTGTGGGGTAGCGTTAAATAGGTCTTTAAAATTTTCGATTTAATGCTCCATTTACCAAATGTTAAACTTTGAAATGCAATTTTTGTTCCAAAAAAAAAGTGCTATGACCTGATGTAATTATTTATCATGATTTTTTTTTTATGCCTGATAGGTCAGCCTTTGGCCACTATCTCACCTGATGGTAAGTGATGATGTGGTCGAGGATGTTGTTCAGACCAACCTAGAGTTACTGGCTCTCAAGGATAGCTGCCGGAACACACCGTTAGGTGCTTGGCGACAGATTTTTAACTTGAGGGTGGTAGCTAGCCAGGCGGGCATTTGCAAAGTGCCCAAAAATGATGCAGGGAAAATAATGAAATACGTACTTACAAAGGCTTTGTACGCCCGATATGGTCTCATGTTGGATAAGTTTCTTTATCTACACATGCCTATACTTTCAGATATATTTTACAACCGCATACCAACTAATTTAATACTAGTATGAGAATTGAGTACCTTATATAAATGCGTTGATGCACAATATTGAAGAAAGTCTAAGGTCGCGTGGCACAATAAACTTACCAGTCAGTACTGCAATTCTGGCTTTAGATACAACTTAGATTTACCTAAAAGTGGCAAGCTCCACAAACTGCAAGTAGAATTTATTTAAAATAGCTCAAGCAGCGTGGATTTGGTACACTTAAGAGCGTATTATAAGTGATGATTGATTTATTAACCTGCAGTGGTTGCATGGTTTTGCAAATTTAAGTTATTGTATTTCCATATTATCGACAAAAAATAACGACATATCCTACCTCAATATACCGGAATATTCGCTACCTCAAACAAACAACCGGAAACACACCAAATGGAGACATGAAAACTATATAACTCCGAAATAAGAGGAACAATTACGTTTAATAATTGAATTGGAAAATAATGAATATGAAAGATTATTCTCTGTTTAAATAACGTGCCACTGCGCTCTGCCAGGGTTCACGAGTGCCACCCGCAATAGTTCCACGTTTGAATTTCTTGAACAAACGTTATTACTGCTCCAATGGGGAAATGTTCCGCTGAAACAATTCACAATAGCGGGAACTTCAATGTCAAAGGCAAAGGAGATTGGCTCAGGCGTCCCCGATTCATACAAACGTGTGCCATGCCATACCGCTTAAGATTTATATAAAACAACATTATGAAGAGAATGGCTTTTAAATGTAGCTCAACTACTTTATGACACATTCAAATAAATATCCTTTATAAAAACATAGTAGGTATATGATAACGTGCTCTTTCGGGAACTATTTAGTAAATCTGTACCTATTTCTACCGCCAGTAATGTTTGCACTACAGTGTTCCAGTTTGAAGGATATAGGTGCCAGTGAAATTACAAGCACATGGGACTTTAAAATTTTATGTCTCAGGGTGATGGGCGCAGTGCAGCACAAAATTTACCATCAAAAAATCACTAAAAAACAGGATAATAACTGTTAATGATATTTCTAGTTTCCACAAATATGTGTGAAAGCAGGAATGATAATAATATAGAATCGAATTAAAATAATATGGACACATACATAATATTTCGAATTTACAATATTAATGGGATTATTCCGCTGAAATAATGGTTTCGATGATTTACTGTACTGATATTGCTTCAGGATGGAGCAGAGTCTGTGTTCAAGAGGATGAGCAGTGATGCAATGCAGCTGCATTGAATTGATACGAATAATCATATTAGTATCAATTCAACAGTTATGAAACTGTTTTCTTGCATTCATATTTTGAAAGAGGGAACAAATGGTCAATATCTATAAGTATTACTACTTTTACAGCCACAACTTCCACCATTGAACAAATGCCTCTTCTTTTGTTTTTATGCTTAATATGTTAGCCTTTGACCACCATCTCACCTGATGGTAAGTGATGATGTGGTCGAAGATGTTGTACAGGCTAACCTAGAATCCTTTAGGGGGGGGCTCGTCATAATCCCCAAGATTGACAGGCGTCTTACAATCTTACGACTCTCACAACTATTGATTGGGTTGAACTCTATCCTGGCACTCCACGGAACCCCATATCTTATATACATAATATGAATCTTAGTTGGAAGCGTAGTTTTAGCTGAATTTCCACTAAACATTTAATTGAATTGTTTTATACAACTTCTTCAATGGTACAAAGACTACCTAAATCAAACATAACTTCGTAAAATTCGGCTAATTTTATATTTCGTGTTATAGGGGCCGAACATATTGCTATATACCACAATTTAGACAGCACACTGTTCAGATCCACTACTACTGAAGATTTTTTTATCAGAAAAACGAAATATCGCTTCCACTCGATGATCGTCCCACATTGAGATTCTAAATCGGCACTTTAACACACACAACAACAAGGCACTATTATGAAATAAAAAATGGCACAATAATAACGTAGTAGCGCAGATTGCGTAAACAAAAGTGGAATAACATTTGATTTGATCTTTTCGCAGAAGGCGAGGGCGCCCGGGGAGTCCGGGGACGTCACTCACGGCTCGCCGAGGGTCAGCCACGGCGCGCAGGGCTATTCCCTCAACTCGTTATTGTTTCATATCAACCACGTAATCATTTCACCATCCCTGTTTAATTGAGAGGACGCCGCACCGACACCACTATTGTTTATATTCATACAATACGGGAAAAGGTTGACAAGTTGACACGTGACAAGGGATAACATATCTCTACGTCAACACCTTTTTGCTTTTCAATTTTAACCAACTCCTGAATTAATATGACTTCATTTATAACTCGTAGTTCCACTAACCATCTCAAAGGCGACTGAAACCTGAGGCGGTACAAGTTTTTTTTAATCCACGGTTTATGAAGCTGTTTTAATGAAGTACCAACGTTGTGTGTAGTCAAGAGCCTTTCCAAAGCCTTTCTAAGAATTCGAAAAACGATTCCCGTTGCATTTAGCTCGCGGCGTTAATTAAGAATTCAAAATGTTCTTTGTGATAGAGTTAAGCCGTAACCGGCGACAAAATTTTGCTCAGTTTATTAAGTTACCCTAGTTCTCGACTTCTCTGAGGTAAGCAGACAGAGTGAATAGTTATTACCGTAATTATCTCAGTCTTCAGTTGGTTTAGAATTAATGTACAAGATACTTATTGGTGCTTTCAGCCGATTCTTTTTGAGAAATGCTTTTGATTATAGGTTTTTAGGACACAGTACTAAAAGGGCAAAATGGACATGGATGTCCGTCCGTATGTCATGGATCTCTAACTGCTAAACGGAATGAGTTACAAACCTGAAACTTTGACCATTGGCGTAGAGCGTGGTAAAAGTTCGTTATATACGTCAACCAGAAAATAATGTTGTTCAACAAAAAAATATAGACTGCCACTGCGAGAAGAACGGGCAAGAAACTCGGGGCTTTTTAAACATCTTTTAACAATGTGTTACAAACTATGTTATAAAATTATTACAATATGTGTATAAATTACGTTGGTGACAGGCCATAGCTTGGCAGAAGCGGAATTGTCCAAGCATATTTGTCGTTTAAGTAGGTACTTAATCACCAACTGTGTGGTAGGATTTCTTAAAAAACTCTCGTTTTTCACGTACAACTTAAATTTTCCTTTTGTGAGGGTTGTAATATCTTTGATTTAAAAATGCAATATGTACAGTAGAATAGGAATCCAGAAAACCGGACAAACATTCGAAAGCATTTTTGCCCAATGTAAAATGAAATGGAGTCGCTTCGCTCACGCTTCACACTTGATCTCGGTCAATTATTTTCTATACTACGCCGGCAGTAACATTCTTGTGCCAGTGCCTAATTCCTCGCAAACATAGCTGCATACTTTTAGTACATATCATATTTAATATGCTACCGATTACCTACGTATAATACATATGGCAATTTAAAATAATCGTATCATATCTTGTGCTAGATAATATTTACTGGGGTAGTCGACAGCGGTTATTTTCCATAAAAATATTTACTACTAGTTGCCTCACTATAAATATTTTAATAATATGTTGTATTTATAACGCCTTGTAATCATAATCCGAATATATACAAGATATATTCGTACAATCGGTGCTTAGATAAATTGTAGGGGGCTTGATAATAGCGTGTACGTAGGAGTGAATGAATTGCCCTCATAAACACTCCCTAATCGGTCCGATAATAAGAAGAGATAAAACAATCCACGAGCACGTAGCTAATGCTCAGGGCCTCATTACATTGTGTTGACACCGACAAATGCCCCTTTACATATTCTCACTGAGATCCCGAAGATTGAGCCATGAAATTGAAAACGATCCCTTTGAAGAAATTTATTCAAAGCACGAACTGCTCTCCCACTCTACCGACGAGGAGATTTGCTCGTTTATTTTTATGAAATTATTAAAGAAACACTTCATTCTTGTCTCAGAATCGTGTAATAATGTCGTTCCGTCTATTCGATAGGGTTTGAAACGGTTTGTGTTCTTTATCATTATATTGTATCATCATTAATCCTTATGATATCTATTAATAGTATTTAATGTTGATACGATATCGTCCGTAATTTGAATTCAACTACTTTTCATTCAAAAGTTGTTTGGGAGAGAACATCATAAGTTATAATAATAGACCGCTCATTATACACATTTAAGTTATGCTTGGTCGATGCGACGCGTGATCAAAATGCTGGCACATATTTGGCTCAACGAATAAGCATTGCAATTCAACGGGGCAATGCTGCCAGCATGCTGGGCACGCTGCCAACTGGGAGTGGGCTGGAGCATTTGGACTGCCTATGAGTCTGCTATGACTTATAGGTGTCTAAATGCTTTTATTGTAGTAGCTGTAGTGTTGTATATAGTTCATAGTATTTTGTTTAATAAAGGCATACAAAAAAAAGTTATGCTTACTTCTTTTATAATATATTTTATACAATCTCATTCGGTAATATTTTAATTATGAAATGAAATACAGACTTTTATTGGCATATTTTATTTACATAGTACTTCTTTAAGAAAATTAAAGCATTATTCTCCTAACAAAACAATGCTTTAAAACAATTTTTTAATTATTAAAGTACAATATGTCCCGACAACGGAGGTTTCAATTCAATTTAAATACACATTATCTGTGGTGAGCAACGCGCTGGTTTTTATATTGCATTTTATTTAATGTAGCTACCTATAGCCATGAGATTAAATAAAGTAGTGTATGCAACTGCATATAATTAGGTATTAAAACACTCGTGTAATCTTATTTTGAAACTCGCCTGCGGCTCGTTTCAAAAAACTACACTCATGTTTTAATACCCTCTATTATATGACAGTTGCATAAACTACTATTGCGTCAATACGGTATCGTAATTTAAAAAATATGATCTGTTACTTGAAAGTAAGTCCACGATTTTTTTTTATTGTTGATAGGTAAGCCTTTGACCACAATCTCACGTGATGGTAAGTGGTGATGTGGTCGAAGGTGGTTACAGGCTTAACCTAGAATGACTGGCTCTCAAGGACAGCTGCTGGAACACACCGTTAGGTGCTCGGCGACAGATTTTCAACTTGAGGGTGGTCGCTAGGCGGGTGCGCATTCGCAAAAAATGCCCTTCCACCATGCGGTGAAGCTCAAGCCCGCGGCGGGATTCGAACCATGGACATGCTGCGTGGCAGTCCATAGCCAATGCCACTGAGCTATCACTGCTTCAAAAAGTTATACACAGTGTATTTATTGTATACTAGCTGTACCCGCGACTTCGTTCGCGATTGCCGTACCTGCAGACTAATTATTCACATTTGTGCACTGTTTATCCCATATTAAGCAACACTGTGGTCTGCGGTGAAGCACTCTTATAGTAAACCATAGCTAAGAATGGAGCTTTTTACTTTGGATTTCAAAACTCCCGGGTTTAATTTTCCAGAAGACAGTAGTTAAGTAACTCAGAGAGTTCTTTCCCGGTTCCCACAATAAATGTTGAAGCAAAGTACATTGTGCGTTTCTTTACAATTTCGATTTTAAAACGGTGGTTTGGGTGACGGTAGATCGAACATATTTTTTTTATTTCTCATTCTCGGAAAGTAGTGTTTGTTTGATCTGAGTAGCGGGTAGGAGAGGCTCCTTCCCACCTAAGGCCGGAAAAAACTCATAGTAAATGCTTCCTTCTCTTGGGCCGGAATGACTTGTAACAATGGTAACCATTGGTGTAAACAAAGTTATATGTCTAAGATTTTTCGTTGTAAAATACTCTGCTGTTATAAAAAAATGAATAACAACTATGTTTGGCAGGGTAGTAACTAAATATAAGGTAAAAAGAGTAGGTTAAAAAAAAACTAACTAAAAATTTCCCTAAATTTCATTGTTCTAACTCCTAGTGTATCTTTGTATCTTCTACTCATGTTTATTATTTTTAATTTTCCAGAAGACAGTAGTTAAGTAACTCAGAGAGTTCTTTCCCGGTTCCCACAATAAATGTTGAAGCAAAGTACATTGTGCGTTTCTTTACAATTTCGATTTTAAAACGGTGGTTTGGGTGACGGTAGATCGAACATATTTTTTTTATTTCTCATTCTCGGAAAGTAGTGTTTGTTTGATCTGAGTAGCGGGTAGGAGAGGCTCCTTCCCACCTAAGGCCGGAAAAAACTCATAGTAAATGCTTCCTTCTCTTGGGCCGGAATGACTTGTAACAATGGTAACCATTGGTGTAAACAAAGTTATATGTCTAAGATTTTTCGTTGTAAAATACTCTGCTGTTATAAAAAAATGAATAACAACTATGTTTGGCAGGGTAGTAACTAAATATAAGGTAAAAAGAGTAGGTTAAAAAAAAACTAACTAAAAATTTCCCTAAATTTCATTGTTCTAACTCCTAGTGTATCTTTGTATCTTCTACTCATGTTTATTATTTTTAGTAAATATTTAGAAAAACTACATTTTTTTACCGTCCTCATATTTTAAATGAAAAGATGAGTGCTTAACACGTATGTAAGTCATTGATTCCTACTTGGACTATAGCCGCATTAATTTTAAATAGGTACTGCTCATGTTATTAAAATCAAAATAAATAATATAAAAAAGAACATGCTACATATACGTTATTCCTTTTTATATCGTTATTCCTTATATTAGTAGTGAAAAGCAGAGAGATTTCTCTTCGGGCAATAGCCCGTAAATATTCCAAACAAAATTTTACGTAAAATTTCACAAATAGTTCTATCCTGTCAATATTTTTTTAGTAAGCAAGTAATTTTTTCAATAAATAATTTTTAGAAAAGCTACTTTTATTACTTTTTTAAATTCGAAATGAAAAGTAGAGAGCTGAACGCGGGTGAAAGTTATCAATTCCTTTCGACCCTTGTACTTTTTTACCGTCCTCATATTTTAAATGAAAAGATGAGTGCTTAACACGTATGTAAGTCATTGATTCCTACTTGGACTATAGCCGCATTAATTTTAAATAGGTACTGCTCATGTTATTAAAATCAAAATAAATAATATAAAAAAGAACATGCTACATATACGTTATTCCTTTTTATATCGTTATTCCTTATATTAGTAGTGAAAAGCAGAGAGATTTCTCTTCGGGCAATAGCCCGTAAATATTCCAAACAAAATTTTACGTAAAATTTCACAAATAGTTCTATCCTGTCAATATTTTTTTAGTAAGCAAGTAATTTTTTCAATAAATAATTTTTAGAAAAGCTACTTTTATTACTTTTTTAAATTCGAAATGAAAAGTAGAGAGCTGAACGCGGGTGAAAGTTATCAATTCCTTTCGACCCTTGTAAAAAAATCTACTAAATTTGTTCACTTCCAACTTTAAACGGATTAAATCACGTATATTTATCGTTATTTTTGTCCCGACAGTCACCCCGTGACCAAGATCACTACAAAGTGTTTGAAACGTCGCGTCGGGACAAATATAATGATAAATATACGTGATTTAAACCGTTTAAAATTGTTTAATTACTAAGTAAAACAATCGCGAAAACCTAAGACAACATTGTGCACTTCCATTGCGCAGTCTCCGAAATGTATCCGGCAAAAGAAAGATATATGTGGTTAAAAAAACTGATTGTGGTGAATGTACCACATTTTAGAGTTTTATCGTAGCAAGCTTGCAAAACTAAATAATTGTGTGTGATGCCGGTCTGTCCGTGGGGTGTCGGGCTTCCCGTGGGGTTCCGGGCTTCCTATGGGCTTAAGATGAGCCGTACGTTCAAGGGTTTCTCAACATTCCGCGGGTATAGTTATATAAAACGAAATATTTAGTTTGTGATATCTGTAATTTCTTAACTGCAACACTGAGGACTTTGAAATATTTACGGGAAAATAATTAAATTACCACTATTGTAACAAAAAAAGAATGATTGAAATCGGACTACGTGTTAATAAATTACAACTAAGTGTACATTTTAACTTTCATCCCCTTTCCCAAGAGAACCGTAAGTACTGAATTTCGGGATAAAAGTATCCTATGTCCTTCTTCGTAGTATGAACTCGAATCACGCTAAGTTTCATTCAAATCCATTCAGTAGTTTTGGAGTGATGCGCGGCCGGGATACAGACAGACAGCCAGAAAAGAAAAAAGAAACAGTTTTTGCATCAGTTTCAGCAAAGTCAAAGTCAAAGTCATACCTATACGATAAAGTGCGACCGCCAGCTTAAGATGAGCCGTACGTTCAAAGATTTCTGAACATTTTGGGTGTCAAGTTAATTGGAACGTAATATTTAGGTTGTGATGTCTGTAATTTCTGAACTGCAAACCCGATGACTTTGAAATATTTACGTGATATTTTTTAAAGCACCACTATTCTAATAAAAAAAATCGGCCAAGTGCGAGTCGGACTCGCGCACGAAGGGTTCCGTACCATTAGCTATACAACATTAGACTTCATATTTTAACCTTTTTAGGGTTCCGTACCCAAAGGGTAATAACGGGACTCTATTACTAAGACTTCGCTGCCCGTCCGTCCGTCCATCCGCCTGTCACCAGGCTGTATCTCAAGAACGGTGATAGCTAGACAGTTGAAATTTTTACAGATGATGTATTTCTATAGCCGCTAACAACAAATACTAAAAATAAAATAAATATTTAAGGGGCCCCCCATACAACAACCTTGATTTTTTTACCGTTTCTTGCTCGATACTAATGACGGTGACTGGTAGACGCTTTAACTATTCACAGAATATTTAGTTTTACGTTTTCTTTAAATATAATTAATTAAATAAGAATAAATAATTAAGGGGGTACCCATACAATAAAATTTCAGATAATGGTACGGAACCCTTCGTGCGCGAGTCCCATTCGCATTTGGCCGGTTTTTTGTTTTAACGGCGGCGAGTCCGATTCGCACTTGGTCAAAATTTTTGTATTTGTTGTTATAGCGGCAACATAAATACATCATCTGTGAAAATTTCAACTGTCTAGCTATGACCGTTCTTGAGATACAGCCTGGTGACAGACGGACGGACGGATGGACAGATGGAGAGTGAAATCTCAGTAATAGGGTCCCGTTTTTACCCTTTGGGTACGGAACCCTAAAAAGAACGTATGAAATCAGACCACGCGTTTATAAATTACAACTAAGTGTATATTTTGACTTTCATCCCCTCACCCAAGGGAACCATACTGAATTTCGGGATAAAAAGCATAAATTATCCTACCTCGTAGTATGAACTCAAATCATGCTAAGTTTAATTGAAATCCATTCAGTAGTTTTGGACTGATGCGTGGCCGGGATACAGACAGACAGACAAAAATAAATAAAAAATACAATTTCGGCATTAGTATCAGCTACAGAGTACTGTAATTTTTTTTTTCAAAATATCTGCCATGTACGGAATTGGACCTGTTACAGTTTTATTATAAGTATATAGATTATTTTTGTCCCGAATCACGATCACTACAAAGTGTTTGAAACGTCGGGACAAAAATAATGATAAATATATGCTATTTAAACCGTTTAAAGTTGTTTAATTACTAAATGTTATAATCGCGAAAACCTAAGACAACATTGTGCACTTCCATTGCGCAGTCTCCGAAATGTATCCGGCAAAAGAAAGATATGTAGTTAAAAAAACTGATTGTGGTGAATGTACCAGATTTTAGAGTTTTATCGTAGCAAGCTTGCAAAACTAAATAAGGGTGACGTGCTGCCCTCTGGGCTGCCTGTGGAATGTCGGGCTGTCCTTGGGGTGCCGGGCTATAATGTCACCCCCCCATCTTTACCCGTAGTAGGTGTCGTAAGAGGCGATAAAGAGTAACACTACAGAGGGTGGGCAGCAGCGCTTTCTGAGGAACTGATATCTCACACCGCGATCCCCAAGATGCCTGCCAAGCGTGGGGATTATGGCAAGTCCTCCCATAGTGGTGGAGGCTGTGTTCAGCAGTAGACAATGCGGCTGATATAATATATCTATTAAGCCTTTATGATAAAGTGCGAATGCTAGCTTAAGATGAGCCGTACGTTTAAGGTTTTCTCAACATTCGCGGTTCAAGTTATTGAGAACGAAATATTAAGTTTGTGATATCTGTAATTTCTGAACTACAAAACTGAAGACTTTGAAATATTTACGGGAAAATAATTAAATTACCACTATTATGTTACAAAAAAATAATGATTGAAATCGGACTACGCGTTAATAAATTACAACTCACTTTACATTTTGACTTTCATCCCCTTTCCTAAGGGAACCGCACTGAACTTCGGGATAAAAGTATTCTATATCCTTTTTCGTAGTATGAACTCAAATCGTGCTAAGTTTCAATTAAATCCATTCAGTAGTTTTGGAGTGATGCGCGGTCGGGATACTGACAGACAGACAGAAAAAAAAACAGTTTTTGCATCAGTATCAGCTACAGATTGCTCTGAAAAAATATTTTCAAAATATCTGCAATGTACAGAATTGAACCTATTACAGTTTTATTATGAGTATAAATAGATAAATGTAAGCGTCTTACCCCTCGCGCTTCCCTACCTGCCTTCTCCAACTTAAATTGTTATAGGTATAAATTAGACTGATTAGAGCATTGCATGTTATGAAAAATATACATAGGGAAATTGTGCTTATCGTAATAAAAAAAACTGTGTTTTATTGTTTGAAATATCAGAATCTTTTGGAATGGTCCGACTACAGACCTATCTATTATACCTATACGACAAAGTTCAAATGCCAGCTTAAGATGAGCCGTACGTTCAAAGGTTCCTGTACATTCTGGATGTCAAGTTATTTGGAACGTAATATTTAGGTTGTGATGTCTGTTATTTCTGAACTTCAAACCCGATGACTTTAAAATGTTTACGGGATAAATTTTAAAGTACCACTATTCTAATAAAAATCGGCCAAGTGCGAGTCGGACTCGCGCACGATGGGTTCCGTACCATTAGCTATACAACATTAGACTTCGTATTTTAACCTTTTTTTGTTTTAACGTGCGCGAGTTCAACTCGCACTTGGCCAATTTTTTGTATTTGTTGTTATAGCGGCAACAGAAATACATCATCTGTGAAAATTTCAACTGTCTAGCTATCACCGCTCTTGAGATACAGCCTGGTGACAGACGGACGGACGGACGGACGGATGGACGGACAGACGGACGGACAGCCGGACAGCCCGTTTTTACCCTTTGGGTACGGAACCCTAAAAAGAACGTATGAAATCGGACTACGCGTTAATAAATAACAACTAAGTGTATATTTTGACTTTCATCCCCTCTCCCAAGCGAACCATGCTGAATTTCAGGATAAAAAGCTAAATTATCCTACCTTGTAGTATGAACTCAAACCATGCTAAAAAAAGACAGACAGACAGACAAAAATAAAAAAATTACAGTTTCGGCATCAGTATCAGCTACAGAGTACTGTACATTGTTTTTTCAAAATATCTGCCATGTACAGAATTGGTCCTGTTACAGTTTTATTATAAGTATAGATAGTAAATTGCATATACGAGTAGCTGTATCTCGTAAAAGAATGATGGCGACTACTGACCCAAGTAAACCAGGGCGCGTTCATAAATGTATTAGGTATTGTTTTAATTGTCAGCCTATTTAACAATATTTAAAATTGTTTGCATATTTTTAAAAGTAGGGAATCTTGAGTTATTTGCAAATTCATTTATGTCATTTTGTACATAGATTGGGCACAACAAGCAAAATGATTCGAAGCCGAATAACAAAAAAAAAAGTTACATTGTCATTTTCTGATGTCAGTCACTACTGATGACATTGACATTTTATTTAGTCTCGTGGTAGTATACACACTCTTTCTTGGTGCAGTCCGAATTGATTGATTGATACCTATTGTACGTAGATAATAATTTATTTTTAGATATATAGATATAATGTCATAGTCACGCTTTTACTTGCTCCGAATTGTAGTAATGCAAACGGCCATGAGCTTGCATATTCCAATCGGTCCATTTATAACTACTCTCAGCAGTGAGCGCACTTTTAGTACTGTTGGCGTAATTCGGACCATACGCTTACTGATCTGTGATAGAAATGCCACTGAAAAGAATCCATTTGTGGTACATCGACTTCGTGGCGATACGTGCAATGAGGGTGTAATCACTAAGTTTTAGAAGCGTGATTGGTTTGACAATTTATATGTTATAATAAACCACTAACACAGTCTTAAAATCTGTAAAAGCTATGACAAAAGGTATAAATAACTTCCTGACAGACCCATCTATTCAATACTATGACAGATAATATAAAAAAGTACGGAACCTGTGAGTATTATTTTCTTCCGACTCCTAGGTACTGAATTCAATCCACATTTTCATTCTCATATCTTGGATTATCAGTAATGCAAAGTATTGGACTGAACGCCACATATTGTTTATAAAAATGTTGGGTCTCAAGTTGTATGGAGCGTCGCCATCCTTCTTTGGGGTATCTGCATTGTTTGTTGTTAGAAGTTAGCCTACTGGTACTTCAAAACTATATAACATTATTCAAATACCATGAATCTTGAAGCGCTCGTAGCGAAGTTTGCTTAGCCATTCTGAACCGATCAGCAAAGCTAAGCAACGTCCGCCTCGGTCATGAGTTGGATGGGTGACCGCTGGTGACATTACTACTGAGCGCTTTCGTGCTTCGGAGGGCAAGTTAAGCAGTCGGTCCTGGTTGTTTTCTTTGGATGACAGTCGATATAGCGTGAACGGAACGTAACGTGGCGGTTGTGTTCACAAATCTCGTAACTGAATTTAAATATAATTAATTAGTGAAAATCATGACAATTAACATGGATTTGTTCGAAAAGTTGTTAACAAAGTGCCTTGCACCGATTATTGAAGAGAATTCCTGCTTACAGAAGATAATGAGACGCCTAGAGGAAAAAGTGGACTCCTTACAGAAACAGCTAAGTGATGTCGTCAATGGGAAGCCCCATTGTGTACATGGAAATGCAGTACCTGCCTCATCAGGTATGGATTATGTATGTGCCGAAACTAAGATACCTAACGACCCACAATCTCCAGTTAACACCCCGCCAGCTGACAAGCCTGTTTCAGTGCGTACTCAGCGAGCCGTTGCTCGACAAATGCGCAATGCACCAAGGCAAATTAACACTACGAGCAATAATAGTTTACTTTATAGCACAAAAACAGCATCATCCGTTCAACAGCGTCCACCGCACATACCTACGATCACGAATAATTCAGTATGTAATACAGCCACAACTTTACGTAAAACTCACCATAATAATATACCAGTAGTTGATGAACATAACGAGGAACACACACCAACCATGACGAGCACTACAGTTTATGCTGCGAATTCTTTGTCTTTAAATGAACACCACACTAAAGATACACCAAAAGACACCTGGCAAATCGTGAAACCAAAAAAGAGACCGCAACGTAAAGTTGTACTAGGCACTGGGCACAGCGATTTGGAATTGCAAACTGTGGAACGAGTAAAAAAACTCCATGCTTGTTTCTTCCGAGCCGACACTACCACGGACGCGATAATAGCCTATATGAAGAAGAGAAAACTATCAGACAAATATGTTGTCGAAAAATTAAACTTAAAACACAACCATTACGCGTCATTCGCTATTACTGTTCCCGCAAGTTTATGTGATTATTTTTTAGAACCTCAAAATTGGCCCATAAGCACCGAAATTAGCCAGTGGTTTCGAGGAACGGCGCGGCGTCCCACTGGAACGTTGCGCCACCACAACACCGCTGAGACTGCGGACGAACACAGCCAAGGAGTCCGAGTCCCTGCCAAAACCGGTTCCCGACGATAACATTCAGACTCAATCTCCAGTACCTGCCGCGGCACCGTGTACCTCAGCGAATGGTTGTTGTAATATTAATGTAGAAAAAATCTTTTTAAACTACAGTAGTGACGATCAACTTGTTATTTGCCACCAAAATTGTCAGTCTCTGAATAACAAAACTAACTTACTAGAAGTTGCTCTGCGTGACGAACTTAAATGTGATATTTTATTATTGACTGAACATTGGTTAAATGAAGAATTTTTAGCTTGCATTAACTTTGACGACTATTTCTTAGCTACCAGTTATTGTAGACCAACAATAGCACATGGCGGAAGCTGCATCTTTGTACATACAGAGGTAAAGATTAACGTTTTGCTCGATTATCGAGATCTGTCCCGGGAGCAGTTATTTGACATTTGCGCCATACACATACCCAAATACAATACCTTAGTAGTAGCACTGTACCATTCGAACTTAACGAACGTTAAAGAATATCTCGAATATTTTGACGAACTACTTGCAAAAATTAATCGCGATAACTACAATGCAGTGGTTGCAGGAGATACAAACATTAATTATTTACTAGACACTCCAACACGTAGAAAATTAAACGATATTTTGGAGTCCCATAAATTTACTCAACATATTGACGTTCCTACTCGGGTAAATGGTGCAAGTGCAACCTTAGTAGACCACTTGTACACTAACTTTGATCTCGCGCGGGTTAAAGTTCAAGTTTTAGATGCAAATATTGGTGACCATTTTGCTCAACGCGTGACTATATCCGGTTTTAAGAAACCACGAAAAGCTACTCATATCCAGCGTCGGCTTGTTACTAGATCTCGTAAGCAAGACTTTATGGCTGTACTAAATAACTTAGACTGGCAAAGTATACTGCAATCTTGTGTTGAGTGCGAAAGCCTCGCTAGCAAATTGAATAATATTATCGCTAGTTATATTGACATATTTTTCCCGATAAGGTTTTCACCCATACAAACAAAAAATGCTAAATGGATAACCGACGACATTATAAATTTGAAACTATTACTGACTGATTTAAATAATTAAAAAATCTCTATCCCAAATAATAACCATTTATGGACATTATACGATGAGTTGTCAATAATATATAAAAATAAATTATCACAATCTAAAGCACAATATTTTAATAGTACAATTAATCTTAGTTTGAATAAAAGTAAAACAATGTGGTCCATCATAAATAAGGAAACAGGACGGAGTGTTCGCGATCATTATGACTTTACTGATCTTGTTCTTCAAGAGAATGGACTTAGTTTTAATAGCAAGGTAGAACTGGTCAATTACGTGAACAAAGCTTTTGTATCTGCTGGTACTCAAGCTGGAGCGAAAGCCGCAGTTGTCGTAAGTAGTCTTGATATTTTAACGAATGTATACCCTCCAAACAACTGTTCAATATATTTCAAACGTTTCACAGTAGCTGAAATAATGAACATTATAAGACTCAAAATAGTTTCAAAAAATACAACTGACATATACGATATTTCGACTAAAATTATAAGGGAAGTATCTGTAGTTTTAGCACCTATACTAACTGATCTATTCAACCGTTGCTTAAAAAATGGCTGCTATCCACTTTCTCTAAAAAGAGTAAAAATTGTGCCGATCTACAAAGGCAAGGGCGAAAAGTCATTAGTTAAAAACTATCGTCCTATCTCCATAATACCAGCGATAGCAAAAATACTAGAGGTTGGCGTGAATGACCGTTTACTTTACTTCCTTAACAGTAGTAATATATTTACTGATAGGCAGTTTGCATATCGCCCGGGTAGATCAACCTCGTCCTTAGTACGAGAGGTTGTCTGGAGTGTGATGCAAGCGCGCGAAAAACAGTGGCAGGTCGCTGTCATTTGCTGCGATCTCTCACGCGCTTTCGACACCGCAGACCGTGGTCTGCTGCAGAAGAAGCTTGAGCACTATGGTGTAAGGGGACCAGCTGCAGACCTGATGACCAGTTTTGTCACCAATAGATGTCAAGTAGTCGTAGGAGATACGGGAAGGGTGCGATCGAACGAAGAGGTATCTAATCTTGGAGTACCACAAGGCTCGTGCCTCTCCAATACCACATTTTCCATCCTCCTTAATGACCTTCCAGATCACATTAATGACGCAGAAATATATATGTTTGCTGATGACGTAGCAGCAGTAGTAGCGGCTCCTAGCGTACGGGCTTTAAAAGAAAAATTGACTGTTGTAGCAGGACAACTACATACATGGTTTTTGACAAACGGCCTCGCCCTCAATCTCGAAAAGACCTGCTTTATGAAGTTCGATCTATCAAACAGACCACAAGAGCCTATGATTATTAATGTTGGTGGAACTGTACTACACCAGGTGTCGAACATTAAATTGTTAGGTTTTTACATTGATAAAGCTCTTATATGGGACCTGCACATAGATAAACTCTGCTCGCGCCTGGCTCAAGCCTGCTTTGCACTGAGGAGACTTGCATCATCAGCACCTAAACAGGCGGTCAGAAGCTGCTACTTCGCAACAGTTCATTCCATCCTCATGTATGGAACTGAGCTGTGGGGAGATGCTGCTGAGTGTGAGCGTGCTCTCATTCTACAGAAACGAGCCATTCGCGCAATTGCCAAAGTGCCGTGGGACATATCGGCTCGTCCCTACTTTAAACAATTAGGCATAATGACAGTGCCCGGAATACTAATATATCAGGTGTGTATATTTGTTCATACACACCCCTCCGCGTTCAAGCTCATAGGAGAATCTCATGAGTACAACACTCGGAACAGGCATTATCTGAGAACCCCTTACTGCAAACTTGTGAAAACGAAAAAGTCAGTTTACGTAAAAGGCGCATCAATATACAATCATTTGCCGGTATGTATTAAGAATGCGGCTTCCGTCAGTGTATTTAAAAAAAAACTGAAGAGAACACTACTTGACAAAGTATTTTATTCGGTCAAAGAGTTCTTTGACGACAAGGATATGTAATGTACATCGTACAGTTATTTAGATTTATTATCATAAGACAATTTATATCAATTTTATCTCGACGTTATAATATATACTTTTCACATTATAATTTAATAATTTAAATTATTTAATAATTGTAATGTAATTTATTGACTTGTGAAGCGAATCTTTACCAATAAAGAATCTGAATCTGAATCTGCATGATGGTAGGGCATTTTGCGAATGCCTGCCTGGCTAGCTACCACCTTCAAGTAGAAAATCTGTCGCCAAGCATCTAACGGTGTGTTCCGGCAGCTGTCCTTGAGAGCTAGTAATTCTCTTAGGTTAGCCTGAATAACACCTTCGACCACATCATCGTTTACTATCAGGTAAAATAGTGGTCAAGGGCTAACCTATTAGGCATAAAAAAAAACTAGTAATCTTGTCCAAAAATAAGATTTTACGGAAAATTACGCCAAGCGGCCGCCCAGGTATTATCATTTTAACATTCCTATGCTTATTCCGCTTATGTAATGTTGATGCAATAACACTATTGTTGGTTACTTCACAAATGTTCAAATGTTTTTTGCGTGGTGGTAGGGCATTTTGCGAATGCCGGCCTGGCTAGCTACCACCCTCAATTACAAAGTCTCTGTCGCCAAGCACCTAACGCTGTGTTCCGGCAGCTGTCCTTGAGGGCCAGTAATTCTAGGTTAGCCTGAACTACATCTTCGACCACATCACCACTTACCATCAGGTGAAATAGTGGTCAAAGGCTAAACTATCAGCTATAAAAAAAAAGTTACTTAATAATTTTCCCTTCAGTTTTGCATAAAGTAGACAGAGGAGAGATTGTTTGTGAGTGTAAAACGATCACTTTAACGCGCAGCCATATAAATTACTCAATCGGAAGTTCCAAAGGAATTCTCAACTTCACAACAATAAAAATCGGAGAAAAGTATTCACGACTATTTTAAGCTTTTAACTTGCATTTAAGTTTTAAGCAGAATTGTGAATCGGAATTGAAAGGAAGTAAAAGTTGAAGTGAGAGGACTGTTTTAAAATTAAAACTTACCTACTTTGATGTACTAAGTAGCCGAGTGGTTACAAAAAGATCCTTCAAACAGAGACGTAAATTCAACATATAAGCCGTACATCTTTCAAACACGCAAATAATCCAAGGTACGTACTTTTCAATATCATATAAAATTCATCATACTTGTTCAATTAGCTGTGATATATATTTGAATGTAAGGTACCTAAATACTTACTCGCATGTTTACATTCACAGCTCAATTTATAGGTTGAAGCGCGACCAACTTTTGCACTTTTTCACTCGGCGAGGTTGCCAGCCACACGTCCCCTATTACCCGGAACTCGCGCTCTCCATTATCTCCACGACTGAATTTGTTTTAAATTTTCACACAGCTTAAAAACACGCATGTGTTCAGTATTTAGAGCGAACAAAAGTTTCGTAGGCAATGCACAATGTTTTTATTTCCACAAAAGTTTTTCCAGCAATCGTCGCTCGACATTGTATTGTTTTTAATTTTTAAGCATGTGACACATTCGGCGCTTTTTCGCCCCTCGCCGTAACTGGCCCATAATGACCTAATCGCATAAAGGAGCAAAAATATCGCGAACGCAATTCGTCATGTCATTATGCAAGGAAAGGGCGAACTTTACGAGTATAATAACGCGAGATGTCTGACTCGGTATGCCTCGTGAATGGTAACGTTCTTTATTGTGCCATATTTTATGCGAACGATTAACCTTTTAATGGCAGCTAGCCGGTCGAAATTAAATCCACTGTCGTATACGAAAACATATTTCAATTGCATGCATAACTATTTATAAATATTTCCCGTGATTGCATTGTTATTACATGACTTTTTCATTTCAATGCTAATAACGTTTTAACGATACCTTTTTAATTCACATTATCTACGTAACTACTCAAATATGAAAATGCAATTTAGGCGGCACGGTGCCGGGGCCGAGGCGGGCGCGTTATAAAAGCATTATTTTCAATTTACACACCTAACACTGCCATTATTTCTCAGTCTTTACATTAATTGTCCACAAATAGCGGTCCTGTAATCCCAAATTGTATTGTAAATTCCTTGATGAGGTCAGGGATCTCGGAACTTAATTGTTTTTTGATGAATACTGCCTGATCACGTTGTTCTTGTCAAATCATGCGGCTAATGAAGTTTCTTCGCCCGTCATTGTCTAGGGCCCCTTCAAATTATGTTTTTTGTAAATAATCCTTTACCCGTATTTTCCAAATTAAAATTCTCTTGAATCGATGTCGAAAGCAAGGGTAAAAGCCACCGCACAAGTCCTCATCAAAGTTCTCATTGTGATCGTACAATACGAGCAATCGAGACCTGGCGAACGTACCACGCATTCTCAACATGTTCCACATATTTTATTCATTGGACGCCACAATCGCAGATGTTTTTCACAGATTACATACAAATTTTCAGTAGTAGTAGAACTCTTTGTGCGAGTTCATCCGGGGAAGTACTACCACTATACCTATTTCTACCGCCAAGCAGTCATGATCACGTTACTGTGTGCCGGTTTGAAGGCGAAGGGTGCGTTGAAATTACAGGCACATTAGAGACTTAACTTTATCTCCGAGTGACGGGCGCAGTGCAGTTCGCCACTAGTAACGAACTGGATCTGTTATAGGCAGAGGTTACCACTTAACACAAGGTGGTCTTCGTGCTTGTTCCATTATTATACCATATATTTTTTGTAATAGATAGGTTCCTACTAAAACGTATTTTCCGTCTATCATACATCCTCGGAAGTCACGAATTCACTCAAAATTTATTTTACGGAATTGCATCAAGCTTATTTTAACGAAGATATGACAATATACGTATGGTGAAAAAATTTGGTACATAACAAGAAAGTACTTAAAGCGTTATGTTATAATCTTTCAAATTAATATATGCTAGTGTATTCGGCCGCATGGATTGATCTATACTATAACAATACCTCCAATTTGAATCATATTATCAAAAATTTTGAATTGTATAGTCGCTAGAAATAATAATTAACAATCAATTAGTATGTGTATAATGTACTTACAACAAAAACAAGCAGACCAAATAAAAACTGTATTCTTAAACTACCCCCATGAAACTTTTACCAACGTTAGTTAACGGATACTTACTGTTAATTATAAAATGATTATCATAATACCATGGAAAATCTGCGTATTTTCAATTACAGTATACATTTTGCTTCACATCTCATCACTAGCAGAGAAAATGCCATTAGGCCGGACATGTTCAATTACCGAATAGATAGATAGCCTGTATAGGCTTGTTATTGGCTGGCGCTGATACCGAGCGCGCCGTCGACGCACGATGAGGTTACAAGATACTACAATGCTCCCCTCTGATGCACCCTAGGTGACATACTAACTGATACTTAATCTGTGCCTTCGTTAACAGATCTGTACACTGCTGTGTATTTACTGCTGGGAGGCCAATTCTAGCTAAGCTATCCATTATATAAGTATCAATGTTTTTAATTTTAGTTAAATGTTTTGAAGCAATGATGCCAAAGTGGTTATAGCCATATTGCCGTGCTGCAGGTCCTTGGTTCGATCCCTACTGCCGCTGGCTTTAGCTTCACCGCATGGTGAAAGGATTTTACTAATGCTCGCATGGCTAGTTACCACCCTCAAGTAGACAATCTGTCGCCAAGCACATAACAGTGTTTTTTTTTTTTTTTTTTGAGGGGGGAAAAGCCTTCGCACTACCCCTCCACCATGGGGGTGGTGGATGGGGATGTGTGGGACTTGAACCCACTAAAACCCCCCCGTGAGCAGTCCTCCGCCGAGGTGGGGCAAGATAGGGTCGCGTTAGCAGTCACTATCTTGCCCCAGCGGTAGGCCCGAACTCGATCGGGTCGGGCCTCTGCGCTTGTGAAGGGGCGACCCGGCTCACCAAGGCCACCCCTCAAACGTGTGGGGCCGTGCTAGCTGGTGGAGAGTCCCCCAACTCTCCCCCAGTGACCCCACTACGGAGAAGGGAGGAGGCGGGCGAACTGCCGCCTCCTCGCTCCCGTTCGTCTGCGCCGGAGCGGGGCAGCATAGACATTATCCTCCCTGACACGCTCCGCGGCCTCCTTCTGCGCCATTACCGCTTCGCAGAAGGAGACCACCGCCTGCCACGATCTCTCTCCGCCGAGCATAGCGTTTACAACGCTCGGCAGAGAGAGATCCCCTCCTATGAGAGCTGAAAGCGTGTGCCGCTGCGGGCCCCATGCGGCACACACCTCCAGCGTATGGAGCGCCGTATCCTCCAGCGCCCCACACTCGTGGCAGGCTGGGGTCGCCTCCCGTCTGGCGATCTGGTGCAGGTACTTCCCGAAACATCCATGTCCGGAAATAACCTGCACCAGTCGGAAGGTCAACGACCCAAACGGCCGCCTCACCCACCTCTGAAGGACCGGGCGGATGGCCTCCACCGTCCACTGCCCAGGCACCGGTGGAGCCAGGTCCTCCGTCCACCGCCGCAACAAGGCGGCCCTTGCCTGGCGTCGCATGCGGCCTCCCACGATGGGGGCTCACCGCGGGATCTCCTCACCGCCACGAAGTAGTACACTTCAGCGAGGATTTCCGCTTGAAGCTCCCAAGGGGGATCACTGGCTAACACGCAGGCTGCCGTCCAGGACACCGTCCGGTATCCACGTATCGCCCTCGTCGCGACAACCCGCTGCGGACGTCGCAGCAGGGTCTTGTTGTCGCGGTTGAGGGCGTCCACCCAGACAGGTGCCCCGTATAGGGCCATACTCCGGATAACTCCGGAGTATAGACGTCGACAGTTGGCGTTAGGGCCACCCACGTTAGGCAGAAGCCTCCCCAAGGCAGCTGCGGCTCCCACAACTTTTGGGGCCATCCGGGCAAAGTGGCAAAAGCCCACCTCCCGTCCAGGAATAACAGTGTGTTCCGCCAGCAGTACTTAAGAGCAAGTAAAATTACGGGCACATGAGACTTTATAAACTGTATGTCTCAGGGTGACGGTCGCAGTGCAATTCGTCTTGTGGCGAAATACATCTGTTATAGGCAGAGATAAGCCCGCTTAACATCATGTGGGTCACGTGCTTGTTCCGTCAAAATCATTAAAAAAATATCTAAGTATTAAAGTTTTAAATACCATGTCACGGTAATATTTACAGATAATATTACGATGACTATGTTGCATCTTGCAATTGGAGAAAGAAGGAATAAAAATATGGTAACCGCTGAGGATCGGCTGTGCCTATATTCACAAGATAACAATATATTTCTATTGTAATTAATAAGATACCGATATGTAAAAATTAAGCAAAAATGTCTCCGAATGGGGATCGAACCCGCTCTTCTAATACTACGTACCAGATTGTGCTTACCGTACTACCTGACGATGCAAATTTGTCGCTCTCAATATCCTTTAAACCATCAGTTATAAATTATAATAGTAGCAAAATTTTGTATGTTTTTTATTTTGTTTGAAGTAAAATTATTTTCCACCTGCTCTCGTACAGATGCCGCTACCCTGTTGCGAGTATTACCCTTTTAAAAAATTCAGTCTGTTTTTTTTTATTCTTAAGGCTCTGTACCCATGGAGCAGAGCGGTGCCCTATTAATGTCAATTTACTGTCCGTATGTGCGTCTGTAAGTTATTGTAAGAGGAAGGAGTTAAATTTGAAATTTAGGGATTTTGTGTGGCTGTCGCCAAGCACCTAACGATGTGATCCTGAAGCTATCTTTGATAGCTAGCAATCCTAAGTAAGCTTGAGCAACATATTCTTGTAGCTACATCTTCATTTACCATCAGGTGAGATAGTGGTCAAAGGCCAACCTATCAGCATAAAAAAAATTTATTCTAAAATCAAAGAATTAGATATTAAATAATGTTCCATGTATGGTCTAATACCTACAAGAAACGTAAACTAACTCAAAACTAAACTAACTCGGCCAACTAAAAGCACCATATATAAGAAAATGTTTTGTTTTAATTTTTTTGTGTTTATTATTGATACCCATGACTCCTGTCATGGATCGCCAGTTATTTAGCTGTCACGTTGTCTAGTGACAGTAGTGTAATTAAACTTATTAAAAAAGAGAGAAACGGCACCCGTACTTCGAACATGGTGTTGTCAATACAGGCGACGACATCTCCTGATTGAGTCTCAGTAGTGTGCTTCTCTTCCTGTCTTTGTCATTCATTAAAACGTATCATATACAATGGAAGTTTATTTGTGTGTATATAAGTTTACGTTATATTTTCTCCACATTATATTGTCGTGATATTAGAGGGTACGCTCTAATATCTAATCTAATATTTTCCTTTTTTTATATAAATTTAAAATCAGGAACACGATGATAAAATTAAGAGACTTGATATATTATTGTCACTGACAAATAGACAATCATTAACGTTTCACTTTGTTTGTTATTATAAGGCAGATATAGGCAAAGATATTATTTAAAACTAGCTTTCCGGGCGCGGCTCCGCCCGCGCGTATATCGGTAATCGCGCAAAAACATTAACCTCTTTTTGCACAGTTGGATAAAAACTATCCTATGTTTTTTCCCGGATCTCAAACTATTTTCATACCAAATTTCATTCAAATCGGTCTAGTAGTTTTGGCGTGAAAGCGTAACAGACAGACAGAATTTCTTTCGCATTTATAATATTACTAGCTTTCCGGGCGCGGCTTCGCCCGCGCGTATGTCGGTTATCGCGCGAAAACATTAACCTCTTTTTGCGCAGTCGGATAAAAACTATCCTATGTTTTTTCCCGGGTCTCAAACTATCTCCATACCAAATTTCATTCAAATCGGTCCAGTAGTTTTGGCGTGAAAGCGTAACAGACAGACAGACAGACAGAGTTACTTTCGCATTTATAATATTAGTACTGAAGTACTGATAGTACTGATAGGTAATTAGTTCAGCTCATAATAAAAGCTCCGCTTGGAATGGGGCAAAACAGGCAAGCGAGAGTTGTGGTTATTATTTAGAATTTGAATGAAGAATGGGAGTTTGATAAATATACGAGAAAACTAATTATGAAATGTGGTGATAATATGATGAAAACTCTTTTCGTCGTATTATTACAACATCATTGTAATGAGAGTAGTGGTGTATAATATAGCATCTAGCGCCATAGCATAGCGGGTTATTGCCTTGTAGCGCATACAGCGCGCTATGCATATATTCTCTTCGCGCTATAAATATAACGTTTAGCATCAAGCGTCCACTAACGTGGCTGGGTAGGCCCATAACGCGGATATGCACAAAGCGTGTTAACGCGACCGAAAGCGCGCGATGACTGAAGCTTGGCGCTATCACGCTATGCCGCTATGCTGTGTAGCGGCATAGCGCCAAGCTTCAGTCATCGCGCGCTTTCGGTCGGGTTAACACGCTTTGCGCATATCCGCGTTATAGGCCTACGCGCTATATACCTACCTGTAATGTGTTGGGTTGATTGAGTGTGCCCGCGCGCGATCTATTGGCTCGCACTTACCTATAAGTTAGCGTTATACACAAAGTTTGTATATTCTAAAAACTGTGAAAGGACACGTAATGAATGTTTGAAAAGAAGTGTAAATAGACGATTTAGATTATAAGTAACGATAAAAAAATGTTGATTTTTGTATATACTAGAAATGAACTTCTAAATACGCCTATAATTGCACACATTTCATAACATGTACATGACAATTATAGACAATCCTAAGTCTGAAAAGTATGAAGGAAAGTTCATTCCATTTATTACAATAAAGCAGTGTAATAATTCTGTGTTAGAATCAACTCGTTACTCATTAGAGCCACGCTAGTGTCGAGCCGAACGACAACGGCAGACAGCAAGTTGCGCCTGACGCTATTGTGACGACACCTAGCATATGCATCTAGCGCGAGCGCCTTGTTTCGTTATAACGATAGCGTATAATAAAGCGCGCTATTCGAATATAGTTTATAGTCTCTAGCGCGTTGGTGCTGTATAGCGGATTTGAACAATACTAAATGAGAGCTATGTTAGACCTCGTTATGGCCCTCGACCTTATTTACCTAATTATTACTAACCAGCGGGCGAGAGACTGGTCAAAGGTTTGGTAACAAATATTGTTTACTAACTTTCACGACAAATAGTGTGATCACTGTTAAAATTTACCCAAACTCTTAAAAGTAATGCTAATACAATCACTCAGATAACAAACAGAGAAACTCCACATTTTTATATCTATACGTGTTATTATTTTTCTTAAAAGAAACTGTGCGTGTAATCTGTGGCTACGCGTCCTCTCTTTGCACATAGTTATATGAATATTATGTACGAGTACGTGCACGGTGTCACATGTTGACAACGCGTTTTTTAATTTTACGGTTTCTCGCTCACAATATGAACAAAACCTACTGCTGACCACGAGAACGTTCCTTCTCATATTCATTCATAAAAAAAACTAGTGGTGGCACTTATAAATGTTATATTAAATATCTACCTGACAGAAGATGTTCGCAAATCATCATTAAATAGCTATTGACTACTACTTGTCAACTTCGATGACCGGAATCCGTTAACTATTTATTACATCGTCATTAGCCTGTCTTTGACTTGTCCAGTGGTGGACGTAAGCCTCTCCCAATTGACGCCAATGAGCTCCATATTCAGCTCTCTGCAAACAGTTGGTGCCAGCTGCAGCTCTTCCGCAGGTCGTTACTCCACCTGGCCGCAGGACGTCCTGCACTAATTTTGCCTAAACATAGTGTCCCCTTCGAAACATCTAGTTTTGAATGTCAAATATTTATTACATCTTAATTAATAGATAACTATAATTTCAACAGTAAAAACGAGTTGTGAAAATTTTTTCGCAATGGCAGGAAAAACTAATCAGTTTTCCTATGCGCGCGCATGACCATCGGCCATAGACTAAATAATGAGGTTTCTTTTTTTAGCTTTTCGCGGATAGTGTTTTAGCCACGTACGAAATGGGGACTTTAAAGTTTTCTTTATTGCAGAGAAAATAAAAGTTATATTTGAGTAATACTTTTATTTATTATACACATACAAATTGAAATTATCTATTTAATTACAAAGTTGTATGAAATGAGCAAACAATAAGTACAATAATTTATTTGTACTATTGACACGATCTTTTTGGTATCGAAACTTTTTTAGAAAGGAACTCAATCAATAATATAAAAAAAAACTATAACTCAGTTGTGATTAAAATCAATGAAAAAGTCACAGATTACAGGTGTCATTATATGCCTAATTGCGGTGAAAATAGAGCCACTTTATGAGCAAGTATGTTGAAAAAGGTGTATTCACTAAAGTTCAATCTCAATACGTGCTGCTGGTGGCGGTTAGAACGTTTTCTTTGTCCGAAATGCACGAAAATTACCGTAAATAAATATTTTCACATGGATGCGATAGTCCGATTTTTTAATTCTCAGTACAGTTTTGTTAAATATATAAGTAATTGACATATTTTCAGTAAATATAATTCATGTATTTTACATGCATTAATAATGATGACATGTTTTAAGCGCATGTTAAATGTGAAAATTCGTTATCATTGCATTATTTTGAAAAACCTACAGCACAGATTGGTTGCCAAAAGGTATTTTTAGTTTAAGTAGCATTTATTTTTTCTGAATCCCAATAAGGATCTCTATAAGAGTAATTCCCTTTCAAATTAATCTTAAGTCACGGAATCCTCCCCTTAATAGACGGGCATGTATGAAGAATGTTATGACAGTAAAGAAAGCAACTGAGGTTGGTCAGGATCATAGCAAGCGGAAATCCGTCGAATTTTCATTAAAAAAATTGCTATCCTCTGTGAACATGTAAGGAATACAGCAAAACAGCAACTTGTTATATAGCTAACGTTTTAATTCATTAAATGTTTTCTTTTAATTTTATTAAAGGCGTAAGTATTCTCTCCTCTGTATGTCAAGCCAGTCACAGATGTTTTTCGAGTGGTTCGTTCTAAGAATCCCAGTTTCCGCCTGACATTACAAATTAAAGCAAAAGTAAAAACTAACTGCATTTTCCAATTAGGAGATACTCCGAGTTTTTCTTGGGATTCAAGATTCAAACTTATAGCGTTTCTGAATTTTCCGATCATTTCAATTAGTGCCATTTGAGAATTCGAGTACAGAAGCTATATAGTTCCACCCAGATGTTTGTTACATAGGTAAATTTGTATATACTTGATATTTAATTTTACTTTATTTAATAAAAGAAGGCTTGTTGAGGTAGGTATATTGAATACAGAGTCGGTACTGTGTCGCAACCCAATGTCGAGAATATGTCGTAAAATAGAAGTATTAATCCTATTAATCCTGAAAGTGAACATTGAGATAATATTTGAAAATCTTTGTTATTTATTAATAGACTTGCATATAAAGCAGTGATAAACACTTCTTGTTAACTACTGGCCTATTTCGTAAAAGTAAACAAAAACCTAAATAACTAATAGTTTTCGTTGCACAATTTTGTTTTGCATTCAATTTAAAATCATATTGGACACATCCACTGCGATGACAAAAACTCTAGCTATTTAGCTATATATTAGTTTATAATCAAATTTGATCAAAAAATCTGTTTCAAAAAGAGTGACTCGATATCAGCAATTCAGCACACATTTCTTATGATTGCAATTGCTTATAAAATCTCTATAATTGCTATTGCTTACAAAATATACCACACTAAATGTTGCAACGTTTCACCTCCGACACTGACCCCGGTGACCGTCTTAGGATAAATAATTCCACTGGCGCTTATTCACTTCAACTATACTGCTAAATTACGTTTGTGGCCACCGTTCGTCTACCATAGACTACTAGATATCGACAACTACGATACAATAGGTAACTTTCAATGGCACGTGTTAGGTATAACAAAATGAAAGCAACAATTTTTATTCGGTTCAGATAACTCATTAACTTGGCTCGGAGCGTTTATGCTGCATGTTTTCATTGAAGTACCTAACTGTAGTATTTTATTTTTGTTGCTTATTTGAGAAAAATCAAACTGCCCAGTATCCAGTTTAAAAATCCACACAACATCGAAGATTCACATCACTGCGGTGGAGATTGTGATACAGATATAATGTTACTAAGAGCCGATTACCCCTACAAGTTTCCCTTGAGTTCAAAGAAAACGTATCCGAGCGGAATGTTCCACGTCAGAGGTAAAAGTATTCATGTTTAATTTCACCCATGTACGAGAGCACGTAAAAACTCTTTTATCTGGACCTGAATTCTTGAGAAAATCGCTCATAAATATAATACAATGTTTACGTCGATAAATTGGTTTACAACATCATACGACATGCAAGTGGGATTAGATAACTTAAACTTACGAGTTTAAGTAACACAGACGACTTAAAGATACTATATATGTACTTATACGTATTGTAAACTTAAAAAATTATCACAAGGTATCTCGAATAGTTCTAGGACAAAACCTATTCTGCAAGATAAAGAGTGTTTTTACGGTTTGTTAGTATTTCCTTCTTTCACACTGCAATGTAGTTAGTGTATCAACAGATACAGGTAAAGGGCAGTAGAGTACTAAAGAACGTACAGTTCCTTTAAAATAGCACTAATAAGATATCTAAAATATTAAAAAGCACATACGAGTACTTTGGTTCACGTTTACATTTTTACGAATCGATATCGATTAATAAGGAGTTTTTTTTCTACACCGATTTATCCCATTGAACGACAATTGCCTAGTCCGATAATGCTGCATGTATTATGCTCACCTGGCTAGCTATCACAAACAAGTAGATAATCCGTTGTATGTGTACTTATCGACGCGGTGAGTTCCGGCATCTGACTTGAACATATTTAGGAGGCCTTATATAACCTAAGTATTAAAATAAGCCTAGGTTGCTATCATATTAAACCGTAGCACACAGACTTAAGTATACTACTTTAGTACACTACTTTAGTATACTATGTCACCTGATTGTAAGTGATGATATGCTCAAGGATGATGTTCAAGCTAACTTAGAATTTACTAGCTCTTAAGGACGGGACGGCTGCTGGAGCACACGGTTAGGTGCTTGGTGGCAGTTTTTCTACTTGAGGATGGTAGCCAGGTGGACATTCGCAAAATGCCTTACCACCATTACATAATATAACTACCGTCATCGACGATAAATGCCACTAGCAGGCCCCCATCCAATTCATGACCGATTAAGCTAAAGGGCTTCGAAGCGCTCGTAGCGAAGTTTGAATAGCCATTCTGAACCGATCAGCAAAGTTAAGCAACGTCAACGTCCGCCGCGGTCATGAGTTGGATGGGTGACCGCTGGTGACATTACTACTGAGCGCTTCCGTGCTTCGGAGGGCACATTTAGCCGTCGGTCCCGGTTGTTGTCTTAGGATAGCAGTCGTTATAGCATGGTGGTAGGGCATTTTGCGAATGCCCGCCTGGCTAGCTACCACTCTCAAGTAGAAAATCTTTCGCCAAGCACCTAACGGTATGTTCCGACAGCTGTCCTTGAGAGCCAGTAATTCTAGGTTAGTCTGAACAACACCTTCGACCACATCATCACTTACCATCAGGTGAGATAGTGGTCAAACGCTAACCTATTAAGCATAAAAAAGGGGGCTTTAGATAAATAGTGAGTAAATATATTTATATATACAATTTAATTTTGGGTAACATTAATGTAGGTAGGCAACCTTTTTCTGTTGACAACAATTGACAATCATAATCAAATAAATAATATGATTGTCAAATGTTAATTTTGTAAATGTTTATTAATGATGATTGATGATATGATATCTAAATCTTTGTGTTAATATGAATAACAAGATTAAAGTTTAAAAAAAGTTTAATAAACCTTGTATGAGCGCTGGTAATATATATGTACTCGTATAGTAAGTAAATAATTTAGTTTATAAGCAAGGCTTGGACCTATACTTTTGCATACCAAAAATGGTGGAATGTGAGGATCTGTTGCAGTCAACTAATAAATTATACTGTATTGTTTGAAAACTTACGCGATGTTTACATATTTCTGCCTTTGGGAGAAACAATAGGTCCATGAGGTACAAGCGCAAGCTTTCTATATAAAGATTTGTTAAAGCCTCTGATAGAAAAGACAAACGTCCAAAGGGCTGGCTATTGCCATTCTAAAGGATAATGCTGCCATCCTTTTTGGTACCCTACCCGTGGACAGTGACCTGAGCTCTGTTTTCTTCTTATGATTGCCTCCTGGTTGGAAACAGGGTTCACAATTTGTATGTATAATATTTTGAGGTCATACATATATATGGTTACATTATTTCATTCTTTTTGTCTGGCTTTTCTTTTTATACACTTATATTAATTTGAATAATCTACTAAAGTAAGATAGCGGTCACAACTCTAGTCTGCCGGAAAAAAAACATCGCGGGATGTCGTTACAGTAGGTCTCTTTCTTTTATATCAGAAAACAGCACAGTGAAATTTTTAGCTTCGGTTGAATGACCAGCGCAGCATATTTTCAGTTCTGCCCTTGTGTTGTGGTGTAATGCATAACAAACATCCGGATTAACACGTAAGTAAAAATACTGCCGCTGGCTTAGCATATTATATCCTTTACATAGGTTTTCACGGAAAATATGATATTCATTAATGTTTCGCTAATTGATCGATAGTCATGAATGCGATTCTGTTCCGTTAATTTACAGTGAAGCTTATTAAATACAAAATACACAAATAATGTATCACCTAAAATAGTGCTTTGTTTTGTTGCCGAATGAGTTAAAATTAGAAAGTTAAAAAAAAAGAAAAAAAAACTTTTAACACTGTTCCCCCTTGGAATGTTGCATGATTCCTATTTCATATTTCTTGTTTACTAATAAATTATGTCATAGTTAAAAAAAGTCACGGCCCTGGAGTGTGTGGAGTGTAGATTTAAAATAAAAAAAATTAGAAAGTCAATATAATAATAACAAAACATTTTATTATGTACACTTAAATTAAAACAATCACAATCATTAAATAACACAATAGGAACCGTGTGCTTTTTAACAAAACCGTAATCAGTGAAAGGACAATGTAGTCGTGCGAATAGGACCAGCTAAATAATATCACAGGAAGGAATGAACCTCTTATAGTGAAGATAATTAAGGCTTGAGAGAGCTTTGATCTTCGTGTGGCCCTAGTCGCTTGGTGTGGTTCATCTCAGTGCTTCTTATAGTTTAGGAATAGATGGCGGGGATGTCATCCTTGCTCCAGTCGATTTCGACGCTCTTGCCCGTGCGTGCGCTCTCTTCCGCAGCGGTGGCGATTTTGCTCACAGCGAATGTCTGGTAGCCGGTCACGTTCATTGGCTCTCCGTCTTTAATTAAAGAAACGTCAATACTTCACTGATCTTATTATACGCACGGTGGTATATTTAATAATACAGAACCCTCAAGAAACTTATGCGAGAGAAAGTGAGGATGCATTGTTCAGCGTAAAAACGTCGGAACTATTACTGAGACTAATGTCGGATAGGGACTTTATAAACTAATATTACATGTCTAAATTACAGACTATGGTTTCTATTCAATTATTATATTGTCATGAAAAATGCATAATTTGACAAGAACTTTTTTTTTTACTCCGAACTAGGTAGCACTTGCCCACTATCTCACCTGATATTAAGTGATGATGCGATCGATGATGGAGCGCGCTTACCCAGAAGATACCTATTCACTCGCTTCTTGAAGACCCCCATATTGTACTTAACCGGAAACACAGCCTCAGGCAGATTATTCCATAACCTGGCGGTTCGCATGATGAAAAGAAGAAGATGAAGAATAACTTACCTTGGACAACGTCTAGGAAGTGCTCCATCTCGAGTTTGTATGCGAGCCTGTAGCGTGAGGGGAACGAGTAGAAGATGGGAGTCTGGTTGATGCCTTCTTGGCCTAGCACGACCTCAGTCGAGTGGCATGGCCTTTCGTTCTCTACTTTGATCATGCCTGTAATAAAAATGGTTTAGAGCTCAATACCACAATTGTCACAGATTAAGGAATTGCATACCGAAAATAGTGTATATACAATAGAAGAGGAGATGTAAAGTGACGAAAGCGCAGTGAGGTTTCATGCCGATCAGGCGATTGTAGGCTTGAGACTTACAACAGTCAGGCTAGGCAGCTGTTGGTCAGGCTTTTTCTTTATTTGGGCAACGTAAGCTCAACTTGCAGCTTTTCTTGGTGATTTTTCAAATTTAGCCCTAGCCTCATATCCAAAGCATATTGGACCACATTACAGGTGACGTAGTGGTGAAAAACTAACAATTCAGCGATACTAAAAAAAAATATGTTTCGAATTTACTCGGGAGGGTTCCACTCGAGCTGTCATTTGATAATCGAAAGTCATGAGTATGAAAATACACTAATACTCCGATCCTCTTAGATGAAAACCGGTCTTAAGGTAGTTTCATGAAATATTTAGTTAGAAGGAAATAGGCTCAATGTCAAAATTACTCGTATTTATCTAATCAACGCGTCAATTACGTACTTATGAACGTTAAATACCGTCTTCAACAATATGATACTATACAGACAAGAATGGGCAAACACGAGATATTACTTTTTCAAACACAATAAAGTGTTGTTTTTGTATTTTAATACGACGAACTGTACCTTTGTTTCCGAAAACTTCGAGCCTCTGGTCGTATCCGTAGGCAGAGTAGCGGCTGTTGTCACCGAGAGCAACGGCGCCCGACGGGAAAGTGAGGATGAAAGCGATGGTGTCGAAGTCGTCAATGGCCTTGATCTCAGGCACCAGGGCGCAGGCGGAGGCCTGCACACGGACGGGCAGCTCACCGAGCACCCAGCACGCCATGTCGATGTCGTGCACCAAGCAGTCGTGGAACACTCCACCTGGACACACGATAAGGTAACAATGTCTTCCTTAATATTAAAAGTACGGACTTGCCGTAATATTTCTCTTAGATTGCGGTGCTGCCTAGCTACGATAATAAATCCTCACTTGCGGAATTTGTTTTTAATTATAATAAGTTTAAATTCTGCATATACCGCTATATTAATATCTACTGTAACTATTTTAACTCGTAATGTGACTTAATTAAGTACCCATAAATAAACTGACAATTGCATAGCTGCAAATAAAAGGCTAACTTATCACAAAGTAGCTCTACATTCCCATAATAATTGTTAGTAAACAATTCCTTGTATATTTACCTGAGGTCTGCAGGTAAGGGATGGATGGAAGAGGCGAGTCCCTGGCGGTGACCTTGAGGATCTGAACGTGTCCAACGTCTCCGTTTCTGACCCTGTGCCAGAGTGCCCTGTAGGCCGGGTCAAAGCGACGGTTGAAGGCTGCAAAGAGGGTGCGCCCCTTGTTCTTGGCAGCGTCATAGCACTTCTTAGTGTCTTCGATGTTCTCGGCGATGGGCTTCTCGCAGAACACGTGCTTGTTGTTGTTGATGGAATGGACAACATGGTCGTGGTGGGTCCATGTGGGAGAGCCGATGAACACTACATTCACTCTGCGAGCCACAACACCAAATATTTGTTACTAAAATGGTTAAGTGTAACTACGCACAATAAAAAACATAGATAGGATTTTTCCCGTAGTGAAGCCTTTGAAAACGATCTCATCTGTTGATAGGTTTTGATTTGGTCAAAGATGATATACAGGCATAACCGAGAATAGGAACTGGCTCTCAGAAACCTCTGATGGAAAACATTTGTTTATAAATCCACCGGATGAGAATTAAGATTCGTGTCAAATATTTTTGTACGAAGAATTTAATCACTTCACTCGTTCTTTGGACAAGAAATTAATATTCATCAAAATGTAAGAAACTTGATTGTTTGAATGATATTGGATTAAATTATACGAACAATAATTTACAGCGACCAACGTTATCAAGTGGTTTCAATTGATTCTAATTGATTTTACTAAAAATAGAAGACCAGGAAACAAAATGTAGTTTGAAGGCTAAATGGCGTGCCTGTTAAACACACTATTATTACATTTTAAATAGTGACCACAATTCACTTACGATTTGTCATTATAGACGCGGCTAGCGTCCTTTGATGTGAGACAGACGACATCATCGCTAAGTTTCCAGTACTTCTTCAAGTCAGCAAATCGGTCGGGGCGGTCGTCGACGATGTACTTCAAAATCACTCGGGGGTTGCCGACAATGTTGGACAAATGAATGGAGCCAGCGCGGCCGAGACCGAAGATAGCGCCGACTACTGGAGCAGCCTGAGTCTTGCTCTTATGGTTGGTCGTGAAATTGTTCGCGTACCTTTGTAAATAAAAAATAAAGTAATGGATTATTTAAAAAAAATACCCCTAGGCCGTGAAGATCATTAAATTTCTGATATACTTATAGTTATTAATTCATTCAAACTCGGTTTGGATACGTTGTTTTATCATGGAGTTCTATTGCCTATACTTTAGGAATGTCTCTGTTACGGCCTGACGGTAATGCTAATTTAAATACGAGGCCAACACTAATACAAAGGTAGTAATTTTATCAATGCATTTATGGTATTTCGACTTGGAACAATGATCGAGGAAAGAAAAAGAAATTTAAGCAAAGCTTTTTTTATTATTACTTACTCAGTATGCAAGTAGTCATCGACAGGGTATTTGTCGGGAAAAGTGTAAGGGGAGGGTCCGGCGAACTTCTTGGTGGCCATAGTTTATCCTTAAGATTTTTTGTACGTTCTGAAAAAATCATTTATAGGTAAAATAATATGTTTCTAGCATTCTGTTATAAAACGAAAATATTGTGATAATGTCGTAATATATAAAAATACAACTAAACTAATATAACATATTATACTACTTTTTGAGCTGAGACCAGTGTGCTTGTAGCATATTTACAACAATTTAAGCATATATATATAGATATATTATATAAGATTTCATTGGTACATCATATGTTAAAGGTTTTGAGCGTTGGATTTAGGGATAAATTAACTTTAAAAACTATGAAAGAGTAGGACGTCTTTGCATAGTTTATTTCACAAGAAAATGTTTGTGAAAGAAAAAGTTAAGTATAGATTAGATTAAGTATAGATTAGCTGTGGCCAAATTAATTTTGAAAATGTTTTTCCACCACGGCCTTAAAAAATTAAATATTAAATATCAGATTTTTTGACCCCGACAGAGATTTTTCAAGAAGAACGGCATCGGCTGGTTCTCTTGTATAATTATGTGATGTTAAAAGTCGTTACTTAGTCATACATTCACGTTTTACTGTCTTTAGTTTTTTTATCATGCATGCTACTTTTATTATGCAACTGTAATGGAAAAGCATCTATCTGTCTGACTGTCCATTGACACTATACTTTGCTCGCCATTTCCAGACGTTGGGTCTTATGTCTTGTTTTTTCAGTATGTAATTTCACTCGCTACGGTGCATTTCACGTTTAAATACACAATAGTGTTTGAAACTACTGCTTCGAGGCAGAATATCTGACATTGTGGTCGTACCCACCAAGACGGACTCAGTAGTAATAATAAATACGCAACAAAATAACATACACGTCTATATCTGAACTATAAATAACAAATTTAATTACACCGAAATGCAAGACCCACGTAAAGCTCTGTTCTTGAGAATTGAACAGATTGAATACAATAATTTATCAAATAATTACACTAGAAACTTTTTAACTCCCAGAATATTTCCATTGAAATTGTTGCTTACGCTAAAACTATTATTATGGTATATATATAAAACAGATTTTAGAGCTCACCCAAGATGCTCGTGCCGACGCTGGTCCACGAGAACTGACTCTTAATGATCTTGAGCCTATATTTATAGCAAGTCCATGGTGCAAAACTAAAAAATATACCTACTTATTAGTTGTTATAAAGATAAATTATCTGTACTCGATAGAAGATTACACGGGTCGTGAAAGTTATACCTACATACGCGGAACAGTAAATAAATATACGCGTTATCATTGTTATCGGCAAAGGCGAAGTTCACATAATTATTATACAAGTTACAAAATACAACAAATTTATCAGGAGTTTAAATGTTTAAATTATAATCTTAAATAAACTTGTACACACTAATCAATAACTTTGATGACCTTCTTCAGCCATATTTTCTTATTTACGATGTTAATTGTGACATAATGTGCAAATTTATTGACAGTTTCTAAACTCTGATCCATGGACGTATGAGAGCAACTACCACCAATTTTCTCCAAGCTAACACCACCTTCCTTCGATACGTACTGCCAAATAGCTACTGGGGTATGCCCAACCGTTATCTCCATGGAAACGTATCCGAATAGCAGAAACCTATAGACTGCGAAAATAGTGCCAGGGAGCTATGGACACATACGTAAATGAACGATACAAATAAAAAAGCCCCCGATACCAGTCACTATGTTAATCCTAACTATGGTGTTGTTCACAGTAACGGCAGGCATGGGATCATCCCCAGGCTATCTGAGGCTACACTTAAGCATGATAACATAGTCGACGTCCAAACGTTTACGAATGACTAAAATATGGTTCATTTCGAGGCAGAGATTTTGAAAGGTCCTTTCCAAGGAGAGGAAGGGAACACTGTTATTCTAAGTCAGTTCGCCAGGTGGAGATCAAAAATATCAGGATGGTGTTTATTTTCTTTTAAATAAGGTAAAAGAAAGGTTGACGTCAACGTGTATATTTTTTTTTACTGGATCGTGGTATCTTGATGTTATTTGCTAGCAGTGTCTCCTAGTTGGTCCCATTTAGATTAAGACGTGATGTTAAGTAATCCAAAATTACTTAACATCACGTCTGACTTGACCTTTTCTAGTACGCGACATTACTAAATCCCTTTTAATAAAGCTGGATGTAAACGTCATAAGGACATTGAAGTCATGGTTGGGGCTTGCACTTTCGGTAGACCACATTATTTAGGGATCAAACTAATTTTGGGATGAAATTAAAGAAACCATCGGAGCTCTATAACCACCTCAGAGTTACCAAAACGCACGTCTTATCAAAATTTCAAGACGATATAGTCGCATCTCTCCCAAAAGACAATAGTGCCTTCGACCTTGATTCGAGGCTTCAATTCCCCAAACAATTTATGATAGGTGCTCAGTCTAGCAAACCGCTTTTTGGGTCGAAAAAGAAAGTTGAGGACAAAGACATTGTAAAATGTTTTCGACAACAAGACGAAAATGATAGCTATAAAGTGTATGCAATGAGTTTAGAAATGCAAAGTGAATGGCTAACCATAGGTGAATTTTGTATCCCTCTGGCGTTAAAGTGGCGTACCTTGATATACGATTGGTCACCTGCCTTATTAAAACTCTATCTAAACGCCTTTCAGATGACCCTCCCAGACCAAAGTAACTTAGTAAGATGGGGGAAGCCACCGAAAAGTCTTGCGGTATTTGTCTTTATTAGGCGATAGGTACAGCAAGACAAATATCAATAAAAGGAAACTTTTCTAATCTACACGTCAATGATTCCGCCTAAAATTTTCGTAAATACAGATATTGCATGTCATCTATGCTTCTGATTTACCAGTTTTTCTTTTTGATATTTATTTATCTCTAAATATGAAAACATCCTATACAAAACGTTTTTTCCAAATAATTTTGATAATACACATTCGTGTGGAAAACTGACAAATTAGAAGCATACATATAAGGCTAAAAACATGCATGCAAAATTTCAACGACTTCGAAAACTTGCTATTTAAAATATGACGTAAATACGATTTTATGGAAAGCCCTTTGTCTTTTACACTAGTATGAAAGCGTTTACTATAGTAACCATTAAAAAAAATATTTTTTTATGTTCCAAGACTAGTTTTTCGGAATCTTTGGTAAAAAGCCTTAACAACTTAGGCCCTTGACATATCCTCATCAGCGGTCATACGATCGCAAAAAATAGTGTAGCTATTTTGTCTATCAGTATTAACATTTACTTATATATTGTGCCTCGGATCAGAGGTCAATGCCATTTACAAAAAAAATTAAAGAAATTGTTACAGCAGCACTTATTGGTAGGATGTAAGGTGCTTCTTGATAGGGGTCCTTATTCACGTCGCCATGATAGAGTCCTCGAAATCATACGAGAAGCGGCGAGTCTCTCGGTAGCTAGAGCAAAACAAGGTTTGACCACGAACAAACGACACGTCGATTTGGTAAAAAAAAAGGGTCATCTACAAAATCTAAATCCAAGACTTACTCCATCTTATGCGCAGCTCCCGATTGATAGACACGTATGAAAAACACTACAAAATCCTGAGGATGTTGGTGTTTCGTCTTCCAGACCACACATATTTCTATACTCAAAAAATCTAAAACACATAGTATACTTACAGAACTTACTGTGCCGTGGGAAACGAACATACCTAAAGACCACACAGTAAAAACAAACAAATATTATTTACAGGCGGCAAAGTTGCACACTCTATTTTGGATATCATACGTAAGCTACCTATGATGATGAGTTGAGTTTTTGCTGGGTTCACTTTTAGACCAAAAATGAGGATAAATAAATAAAAATGTCATCGTACTCGACGATAGGTGAAAAATTTAAAAAAAGTCATAGTTCCGATAATACAAAAATCCCGGAACATACATGGGGGTGATTCAGATAGCCCTCTAGGTCCTCTACCTCCCAGCTTCAGTATGTCACTACTTCTTGGGACACCCTGTATAACGACATAGTATTACATATTGTTATATCATCAGTTGACACATGGCTCTTGTTTTTGTAATGGGAACGTATATAAGCATGGTGTATTTACGTCATAGTTATCAGCTACAAGCCATACGGATACCAGCAAATTTAATAATAAATATAGCCATGTACTTATGTAGATTTTGTAGATAACACACCAACTTAAATTTAATGTAATACATGACCGGTTGTTCTCGCGTATATTACCAATACGAATTGTCAACCCAGGTTTCGGGCATATCAAATGCCCTTCTTCTGCTCAGTTTACCTATCTTAAAGAGCGGTGACGCGGCGACGACTCCGCGCTAAATGTAACCTAATTTATTTTGTTACTGGTTATGTTAAATTAGTAACTCAGTCACTTATCTTCTAAGGTGAACTTCTACGGTTACCAAACGGGAAGTGTCTGTTTTTAAAAATAAAATAAATTAACTTTCCCAAAATATGGAGATTACGATCATTTGTTATACTGTTTATGCAGATGTGAAAGTTGTATGCGATTGGGTGGATAGGTAATCTTGCTTGCACTGTAATGCGTTTTATTTATGTTTATTTATAGTATGCGTACTAAGCTAAAAGACACCTTGCTTCCTTTTTCTCTTCATAGTTCTTATGGATCAATCACATATGTTGGAGTAATCTTTTCAGGATCCATTTTCACGACTAAATTATTGCAATGAAACTACAACTTCCTACCCAATACAAAATTATAACAAGAGGAAAAATTAAAATCATGTGCGGGATTCGAACCCGTGCCATCCAGCCCTATAGTGGGGTTATGCTCTGCGCTAAGCTAACATGATATAAGCCGTATCACTGTGTGGGAATGGAACGACACCTAGAGTTCAACTTTCGTCACAACCACAAACAAGACAACTATTTCAGATTCAGATAAATTTATTGTTAAACTGTGTAACTGTGGTGCCCCGTGGGGTGCCGGTTTAGAATTGCACCTCCCCATATCATCCCATGGGTGTCGTATGAGGCGACTAAGGAAAAAAATACTGGAAGGTGCGCAGCAGCGCCTTTTAAAGAACTGCCAACATACTGTGCGATCCCCATGACGCCTGCGAAGCGTGGGGATTATGGCGAATACTCCCTTAAGGCTCTTATATTCTCAATCAGTAGGCAAATTTAGCGTCCGAGAGTTGCGGGCTATTAACACTACGTAGCGCTGCGCTCTAGTCGCACAGCGCGCGTCAGGTCGCTCGCTGATTGTACCCAGCCGCACGCTATTAGCGTCACAGTGTATACTTGATCAACTTTAGGAAGCTTTTTTTGAAGTGCTCGTAGCCAAGTTTGCTTAGCCATTCTGAATCGATCAGCAAAGTTAAGCAACGTCCGCCGCGGTCATGACTTGGATGGGTGACCGCTGGATGGGGATTACTACTAAGCGCTTCCGTGCTTCGGAGGGCACGTTAAGCCGTCGGTCCCGGTTGTTGTCTTAGGATAGCAGTCGTTACAGCATGGTGGTAGGGCACTTTGCAAATGCCCGCCTGGCTAGCTACCACCCTCAAGTTGAAAATCTGTCGCCAAGCACCTAACGGTGTGTTCCGGCAGCTGTCCTTAAGAGCCAGTTACTCTAGGTTAGTCTGAACAACATCCTCGACCACATCATCACTTACCATCAGGTGAGATAGTGGTCAAAGGCTAACCTATCAGGCATAAAAATAAAAAAAAACCAGAACTGCATCTAAATAATTGTTTTGTTCTTGTGAACATTTTATAGAATAAAAATATGCGTTTCACAATAAGTACCTCTTTTTATTAGATTTGGTTCGGATATATTTTAGGGTTCCGAACTCAAAACGCAAAATGGAGCGCATATTTATGAGTGCCCGATGTCTGTCTGTATGTCCGTCCGTAAGTCATTGGTTTTTAGCTCGTAAACGAAATAAGTAACAAACCTGAAATTTTGATATATTGTGTAGAACGTTTACCGAAACAAACGACGAATAATGGACTAGACTTTATTTATTTTATTATTTTTGTTACCAATACGTAGTAAGGTAGCTGAAAAATTGCATACTGGCATATGGTTGTCTGTAGAGTAAATTTATAATTAGTATGAAATAACTTGCGGAATTTGAAAATAGAGTATTTTAGATGAGCATGGTACCGACTTTAACAAGTTATACTTTACTTTTTAATGATTTGTAAGTTTAGTTTGGCATAGGTATTCTGAAATACAACAAACTAATCGATGCTAATATTATAAAAAGGAATTATTTTATTTTGTTATTGTATATAACTGATAAATAAGATAAAAAAAAACAGCACTGTGCCCGTAGAAATACGATTCTAAAATGTAGGGTGAGCACATGTAAGCAGCCACGTAGCAGGGATATTACGGTATGGGTATTTACCGATACGATTTCGGTAAATACCGTAATGAAATAAGAGTAACAGGTATATATCTGTTAGCATAATTGCGATGCGATTACCGAATTCCATTTCGAAATATGTATTTTATGTTAGTCAATGAGAGTGCAGCGGGCGGCCGGGGGTGCGGGCCGGGGGTGCGGTAAATTACCGCACCCCCGGCCGCCCGCTGCACTCTCATTGACTAACATAAAATACATATTTCGAAATGGAATTCTACCGAATTATCGCACGGTAATGCCGTGTCGCGTTACGCTGCGGGGGGGACCCCCACTCCCCCCCGCAGCGTCACGTGAGCAGTACTGAGAGACTCGCCACTCGCGATGTTTAGATAATTATAGGTTTATTACCGCACCCCCGGCCGCCCGCTGCACTCTCATTGACTAACATAAAATACATATTTCGAAATGGAATTCGGTAATCGCACGGTAATGCCGTGTCGCGTTACGCTGCGGGGGGGACCCCCACTCCCCCCCGCAGCGTCACGTGAGCAGTACTGAGAGACTCGCCACTCGCGATGTTTAGATAATTATAGGTTTATTAGCACGATCAAATAATACCGGTGGTAGCTAGCCAGGCGCGCATTCGCATAATCCTCTACCACCACGCAAAATTACTGGTTTTCAAGATCACATAGCGGAACAGACCGCTAAGTGCTTGGCGACAGATTTTCTTCTTGAGTGTTAGCTACTACACTCAAGAAGAAAATCTGTCGCCTGGCGCGCATTCGCATAATCCTCTACCACCACGCAAAATTACTGGTTTTCAAGGACACATAGCTGAACACATCGATAGGTAAGTGCTTGGCGACATATTTTCTACTTGAGGGTAGTAGCTAGCCAGGTGCGCATTCGCATAATCCTCTAACACCACGCAAAATTACTGGTTCTCAAAGACACATAGCTGAACACATCGATAGGTAAGTGCTTGGCGACATATTTTCTACTTGAGGGTAGTAGCTAGCCCGGCGCGCATTCGCATAATCCTCTACCACCACGCAAAATTACTGGTTTTCAAGGACACATAGCGGAACACATCGATAGGTAAGTGCTTGGCGACATATTTTCTACTTGAGGGTAGTAGCTAGCCAGGCGCGCATTCGCATAATCCTCTACCACCACGCAAAATTACTAGTTCTCAAGGACACATAGCTGAACACATCGATAGGTAAGTGCTTGGCGACAGATTTTCTACTTGTGGGTAGTAGCTAGCCAATTCAATATTCCGGTAAATTCTAGTTCTTTTTTTAATGTTATAGTGACGGAACAAGCTCGAGGCCCACCTGATGTTAAGCGGACTAACCTCTGTATATAACAGATGCATTTAATCATTTGAATTCGAATTGCACTGCGCACCTTGAGAAATAGTTGTTAAGTCTCATGTGCCTGTGATTTCACTGCCTTTCAAGGACTGCTGCCGTAACACACCGTTAGGTGCTTGGCAACCGATTTTCTACTTGAGGGTGGTCGCTATCCAGGCGGGTATTCGCAAAATGACCTTCCACCATGCAGTGAAGATCAAGCCCGCGGTGGGATTCAAACCATGGACCTGCTGCGCGGCAGTCCATAACCAATGCCACTAAGCATTCATTGTTTCTAAATTGTGTATATAGGTACTCGTGTGTATAAAGTAAATAATAAAAAGTGTATGTGTGATTAAGTTAAGATATTGTTTTTTGAGAATGCGGGACGTACTTTGTGTGGAGTGCAGTTAGCGATTTTTCGCAGTGTTCCTAAGACCGATATCAACTTGGGTCGGACATGTCTAATACGAGCTGCGCAAGTGAGGTTATCTTCTATCCATATGGCCGAGGTATTTTTCACTATGAGAACGATGAATAGTGTTACTAATATTAATTATTGTGAGTGGAGTGCAACTAGGGACGTTTTTATTTTTTGCAGCATAGATCATATATTACTTTTTAGAGGTGATGATCATTAGTAAGTTTCTTGAGAACAATGGTGTTTAAGACTCTACAACAATGGTTGTACAATGTAGAGTATCTTTCCTTCCGTGCTACAGTTACAATATCATGAATGGCTTTGCCAATATAAAAGATACAGGCTTCGCCTGCATATTACATTAAATAACCTGTACCTAAGTCCTATGTTATTTATATTGTTTATATAAATCAGAAAAAATAATGGACCTAACTTTGACCCTTGAGGGATTCCGTAGCATTTTGGGATACTCTTGTAACAATCTTCTATTTTTACTAATTGCGTTCGGTTTTGTAAATACAATGTGAACATTTTTATTGTTTCAATGAAATAGTTTTATATGACTAACAGTGTCGAATGCCTTTTTTAAATCAATAAATATTCCCAAGACTATATTGTTTTGATCTATGTTAATCTTTATTTTAATAACTAAGTCCTCGACGGCTGACAACATGCTTAATTTGGAACGAAATCTGTATTGTTGTGTTATTAAGAAATCTTTGTCGTTTTTGTTGCCTAATTCCATATCGATTAAAGAGAAAAAAACTGTTAAAAGCTCACATACTTCGTTACCTTCGGTGACAAGACTCTATTTTCTCCAGGTTTAGGCAGTAATTCACATGATGGCAACTTCTCACAAGCACAAATCTGTTCATGTATGGAGTATTGTGGCCACCTTTGGTTTGGGTTTACAAAACTCCAACAAATTATTCCTCCCGAGCAATCAAGATGATAATTCCTAATTAACTGAGAACCGATTCGAATAATAGTAGTGTGTCAATAAAGAGTTATCCAGCAGTATATTTAGATATAATATAATGATAGCATTAAACAGAGCGAGGACTTTGCAGGACGAAAGTAGAAAAAATTATAACTCTAATCCTATTATACGAAATTGTAGTGAAAATTCCATTAATTAAAAATATTTCTTCAGATACAAAGAAATAATATGGGTAACAAGCTCTGTAATCTGTACCTAGTTATCAAAATAGATGAACTTTACCCTAAAATAACGATATCCATTTCAAATAATGTTAAGTAAGTATATTATGCGTAGAACCAAACAATATCTACATAAAACTTAAAAATATAGTGATACCTAGGGGAAAGTGGTATCCCCTCGTACACTTTTTTATTTATATTTTTTACTCCTAGGTTAATTGTCAAAATTTCCGGGACTTCACACCTTAGTGTACTAATTATATAGTAAGTAATTAGTTACAAAATAGTCTGAAACTATTATGTCAAATGATTACAGTTTTTAAGTAATTTTTCTACGATGAGAATTTGTACGAACCCCTTGTGTGGTAGATTCATACATGGTAATTAATTAAAAATATATTGAAACTGGTTACATTTTATTAAATCACTAAAAAATATCTATTGATAATAAAACTTACTTGACAATTTATTTTCCTCGTAAGATTGAAAGAATCGAAAGATGTGTATTTTTGTATGCAACGAGTAAACTTAAAATCTACTGGACCGCTTTGGATGAAATTTGGCATGGTAATAGTTTGAGACCCGGGAAAGGACATAGGATAGTTTTTATCCAACTGCGCAAAAAGAGGTTAATGGTTTTGCGCGATAACCGCAATACGCGCGGGTGTAGTCGCGGCTGGAAAGCTAGTCTATTATGTATGACATAGGGCATAGTTATTGATTTAAGATTTTTTATTTTAGATTAAGTTTTCAATGCCAGTCTTTACCCCTTATAAATAACCAACTACTTCATCTTAGTCAATTTAAAGGATTTATTCTATAGATTTTATATTTGGTACAAAATTATCGAACACCCAAGTTCAACGACTATTACTGCAAAACTAATAAAGTTATCTCAACCGCTATACTTTTTCTTTAAAGTTCATGAAACGCACTATCAGCTTGAATTTTTCAGATTTTTCAAGCCAGCCGTTTAGCTTTTAGAGAGGGGGGGACGCCCTGCTGGAACAAAAATTTGCACTTTAAAGTTTAATATTTCATAAATGGAGCATTAAATCGAAAAACAGTATTAACAACCCCTAAGTTATTTTAAAAGACTTATTCAACTATACTTAACACGAAGACATAGACGACGAAAAAAAAATCATCCCCACATCCCATGTATGGAGGTACCACAAAAAAAATATTTTTCAAAATTTTATTTTAGCACTTTGTTGGCGTAATTGATTTACATATCCATACGAAATTACAGCTTCCTAGTACTAACGGTCTCTTAGCAAAACCTCGGACAGACGGACAGACAGACGGCTTATAAGGGTTCCTTGTCAGGACTACGGAACCCTAAAAACTTTTACCTTGCAACTCGAAACTTTACCTGTGACTTTACTATTAGTCTATATAAAATCTTTACAATCGTGCTGTATGAGGACTTCGTAATATCTTTGACAATTTAAACTTCACTTAGGTAATGAACATTTGGTTGTTACTTTGGAACATATTGCACATCATTTTAATTAATGTCAAATGGACGGCTAGCAGACACCGACTCTGGGCCTGGGGGTGAAAGTGGAGTCATAGCCAAACTGCTTCATGAAATCATTAGTTATCACTGGACAAAGATAAATATTTTGATATTATGTTTACGACCAATAACAACGTCTATACGACATTTTTAATAAAAGAATAAAGTTCTAAAGAATAATGTACCAGTCATAGAAGTCGTAACGCCGATAATACTAGGTAAGCCTGCCCAAAATCGTCGACTGCATCATCAGCATCACTTACCATCACGTGAGTTACTGGTCAAATGTTAACCACATCGTTATCACAGATTGAGACTATTTGAGACAAAGACTTCGAAAAACAAATCGATTTCAGCCAGGCGTGATAATAGCACTAAAGGCAGGAAGCACGCTCCAGGGCAAGTGTAGGTGACCCAACTAGGCCTTGTCGATGAAGTGGTTTCGACCGACCTTGATCCCGGGTATCAAATCTGCTAATCAATATGAATCTACAAGGTTATTGGTAAAATGCTAACAACCTCTTAGGGTTTACTTCTGCTAGTCCTAACAAACATTTTGAAATATTTTTTTCATCCCACCATCTCGGAAAGAGTATTTTTAATCTTCAATATCTGAGTGGAAAAGCAGTTTTTATTATCTAGAGGATAAAGTAAATTAAATTTAGAACATCGTGTGCACTAAGTTTGTGAATAAAAAAAAACATTAAACCTATTTATTGCTACCTCTATGGTGCCGAATATATGATACAACTTTTTTTTAATTTGTTAAAAACTCAGACTCAGAACCTTCTTGGTGTTCTTTTTTCAATTTGCTTTGTACGCGGTTCGTTACGCGGCATTTTTTCACGTCATTGTTAAACCTTATATTAAAAACAAGAAACTTGAAAACAAGTGAAAAACCTAAACTGAAATAAAAGTGTACCTATCTTGTGATTGTAAACGTTTTTTTTTTGCATTTAGTCATTTTCTCGCTGAGGTGGAATGAAAAGTTACGTGTTGCACTCGAGTGCAAAGATTTTTCACCTCGTGCTCTCTTGATTCCCTCGCTAACGCTCAGGACTCTAATTTTGAATCACTCGCTGCGCTCGTGATTCAATTTTAGAATCCTTCGCTTGCTCGGTCATCAAAATTGAACACGCGGTTAAAAAGCAACTTTGCACTCTTGTATAACAAATAACTATTTTGTTTTGTTTTTTCTTTTTTTTGTGATTTTGAGCCTACTCCGAGCCAAGAGCGCCCGCCGCGGCAACTGGACCGCGCCAAGCCTCCTTTGCTTAGTTTTAATTATTTACATCGAGCAAAGTACCTTACAAAAAATATGAAATAATACATTTTAGGCACAAGAGACTTTTAACATCAGGTGGTCCTCGTACTAACTTTTTTCGTTTTTCGGCCAAAAACGCTAAAAAAATACCAATAATAATAAAAAGAAACCAAACAAAAAAAAATATATCTCAAAATGTTTGTTAGGTCTAGCAGAAGTCAACCCTAAGAGGTTGTTAGTATTATACCAATAACCCTGTATACTAGACTCGGAATGGTCGATTTTGACAGTCTTTTTTTCTACTAAATTAACTTCGTCCATATAGAGTCAATATCGGATTCAGTGTAATTTTGCGCAAACTGCTAGCGTCTTGTATCTCAACGAGATACGAAATCAGTAGCAAATATTACAAAGTCCTCTTATCGGTAGTCTACTAATTCGTGAGAGATGTCACGTGGTACAAATTTCATAGTTTTAGCCGAGATTGTGCACAGATCAACGACATACCTATTTTCGTTTCCTATTTAAGTTTACTGGTGCACGTATACTTCAGAAAGTTAATTATGGTCAGAAACACTTTGTTTATTATCAATACTTTGTTGGACATGTTTGCTAGTGTATTTTCTGTTGAAGTAGAACACTGGTTTACTGTCGAATTTTTAATCCGACGGAGTAAAATGACATATCGAAACTTAAAATCATAGTGCTGTTTCTAGTTCAGTTTTATGAGCGGTTCTACGAGTGTGATGGACATTAAATAAATAAAATTGAATAATTGTTCGAACTTGGTAACTAATGTATTAACAAGTTATTAAGGTCCTATTTTAAAGTAATATACACCACTTATATCACTTATAATCACTCTTACATACGCTCAACAAGAAATACGACGTATACGTAGACTAAGTAGGTAGGTATATAAAAAAATGATGAGCTTGATGATACATCATCAAAAAAATCATTTTACCACAGCACAATTTTTGTATCATCAAAAAGTGGCAACACTCGTAATGTCACTTTCCTGTCTGTCACAATCCTATTATTGATTGTATAAACTCTAAAAAATTATTAATTTCTCTGAGTGTATAAATCGTATTTTAGAACCTAAAATACTTTAATTCCGGAGGGACACATATTGAAAGTTAAGCTATTGAGCATTTTTCAGAGTTTCCAGACCTCAGGGTGTCATGTCTGCTAATTACGTGTTCATATTCAGCATAGATTCAGTCCAAGTCGATTACGCTAAGAGTCGGTAAATATGGATCTATATGATGAATCTGTACTCAATCTAGGATGTTTTGGTAGAATAGTTAAAAATTTAAACGATATTGCCAAAACACAAAAGAAGAAGTGCACTCACTTCGATCGTGTAATCGACTCGAACTGAATCTGTGCTGAATATGAACATGTAATAAGCAAACTTGACACCCTCATCCGGAAACTCTTAAGTTAAGTCAGTAAAAGAAACAAGTTTGTATAAACACACGTATTTTAAGATTATAGCAAGCTATTATTTAACACATATTAATAATTTAAATAAAAAATATAATATTTAGATGCATACATCTAAAATAAGCTAAAATATTAAATTTCGTAATATAAATGTCAATAGCAGTAAGAGACATATTGCATTTGCCAAAATTAATACAATATACTCGTAAAATACATGTCAGCTGATCGAAATAATAGTGGATTGTTTTTGTTGAATATGTAAATTATCAGTCCTCACTATCACTGAGCAAGTATACTACTTAATTAGAAGCTCAAAGTGCAACTACCTAATTATGCGATAAATAATCACAGAATGGATATGACTAATAATAACTAGGTAGTTACCATATTTTTGCAAGATTTCGCTATAGTTAGGTGTACATAGGTATATCCCAACAGAGCCTACGGAAGAAGAACGAGAGCCAAGTAACCTAAAAGACGAAGTTCGAGCCGCTATAGAACCAAGGCATCGGCGAATATATGGTGTCAAAATCTTTCAGGCCCTGTGTAACAGGAACTTGGCCTTAGGAATGGGTACAGATCGTCTTTGTCCCTTTACACAAAAAAGGTTCTACGAAAATATACAGTAACTATCGCTTGATTGCTCTAGTCTTGCACGCGAGCAAAATCCTACTGCATGTACTGAATGAGAAACTAAAATCGTTTCTATCAAAGAAAATAGCTTCTGTACAAGCCTGTTGTAAAGGACAGTACAAATTGTTTAGGAAAAGGTACTCGTGAGCAGATTATAAACGTGCGCCAAATCACCGAAAAGGCTAGAGAGGGAGTTCAACAAGCCAACTAATATTTGAATTGTCGATTTCTCTAAGGCGTTTGATTCGGTGAAATGGCCAGTACTATGGGAGACTCTAATGGGGACGCTGAAACACCTTGTTCACATACTAAGAAGGCTGTACGAAGTGGGAACGGTCAGAAGTATTCTGTGACCTTTCTAAGGCATTTGACTGTGTAGAGCACCGCACTCTGATTCGAAAACTTTCACATTATGGTATTCGTGGAAAAGCTCTGGATCTTATAAAGTCATATCTGTCAGACAGGCTACAGAAGGTTAGAATAAATGGCAATACTTCTTCCGGGTCTTTGGTAAGAATAGGAGTACCGCAAGGATCAATTTTAAACCTTTTCTGTTTCTAGCATATATAAATGATCTGCCTTGCATGGTTAAAAATTTCTGCGATATAGTTTTATTCGCAGATGATACCTCCCTAATTTTTAAAGTAGATAGGAGGAATAGTGAACTTATTCATGTAAATAATGTGTTATCTATGATGTCTAAGTGGTTCGCGGCTAATAATCTTCTCTTAAATTCAAAAAAGACCAAATGTTTAATGTTTTCTTTACCAAATGTTTCTTATGTTGAACCAAACATTAAGCTTGGCCTAGAAAAACTCTCTTTTGACAATGCGACAGTCTTCCTGGGAATTAAAATGGATTCAACTTTACAGTGGAATCCACATATACATGATCTATCTGGAAGACTTAGTTCTGCTGCATATGCAGTTCGTAAGATAAGACAGCTAACAGACGTAGCTACTGCTAGGCTCGTTTATTTCGCGTACTTACACAGTATTATGTCTTATGGTATATTGCTGTGGGGAGCTGCTGCTGAAATAGAGACAATCTTTATCTTACAAAAGCGTGCAATTCGAGCCATATATGAAATGGATCCTAGGGAATCCCTGAGAGATCTTTTTAAAGAAATTGATATGTTAACTTTACCAAGTCTGTATATATTTGAAAATATTATGTATGTTCGTAAAAATTTGAGCAAATTTAAATCAAACAGTGACAATCACGATTATAACACTAGCAATAAAGATAAAATAGCGGTTCCAGGTTTTAGATTAACAAAGACAAATAAAAGGTCCTTCTTAGGCAATTGTGTTCGGTTTTATAATAAATTGCCCAAACATATTACAACGCTCACAGAAAAATTTTCATAAAGAAATCTTACTACACAGTTTGTGATTACTTAAACGACAAAAATGCTTGGACTGTTTCGCCTCTGCCAAGCTAGCGCCTAACACCTACGTAATGTAAATTAAATATTGTAATAATTTTACTATATAGTATGTACTTAACACATTGTTAAAAAACGGTTAAAAGAATGGCCCCGAGTTTCTTGCCCGTTCTTCTCGCAGTGGCTCTATAATTTTTGTTTGCTGAACGTGGCAGTACAATGTAGTATATTTCAATATTAAAATTTGTAATTGACCTTCATAAGAGCGTCGTAGACGCCTAAATTAAATAAATGATTTTGACTTTTGAACGGATGACGTATTCTCCAATCATTTTCACCCCAGGAGATCGTCAGGGCTGTACAGTGTCACCACTGCTGTTTAACATATTAACAGAAATCACAATGAGAGTAGCACTTGAAGCCTGACGGACAGGACTGACGGGGTCACTACCGGAGGCTATAAGTTTCTATTTCGAGGTAAGCTGATGACACCACCCTCTTCGCAACAAGTATAAGTAAAATGAAAGATCTTCATCGCAAAATGGAACGAGTGAGCCATGATTTTGGTCTGAAATTAACCACAGCAAGACGAAGGCGATGATTGTCAACCGTGCTAATGAAAACTCGCCCTAGGTTACGAAAATTGCGAATTGTGTTGTGACGTCGTTCAATCATACATATACCTTGGAGCACTGGAGTCTAACAACGGTGGATGCGCGGGCTAGATTAAAAGACGTATGGCTGTCACAAGGTCGGCTATGGATGGGCTCGGGAAAATATGGCGAAAGGAACATCAGAAAAGCCTTTAACCAACATCATCATCACGTTCTATCTACATGCGCGATAAAAACTGTTTAAATTTGAAATTTCTCACCAACGTCGCGACGTGGGTCTCCACCTTAAGAACTATGTACTCAGCTATGAATAACAATATAAATTTTTTTTTTTTTTTTTCAAAGTTGTTTTTTTTTTTTTAATATATATTGTTATTATTATTACAATATAAATTGTTATTCGTAGGTACTAAGTAACATTTTATTAAAACTTTCGTAGGTAGTACACATATTTTGATAATTTTGAAACCGATTTCACTTACGACTTTCAGTCGCTTCATCATGGAGTACTTGCGCTCCCGACCGCGGCGTCCACGTATGTGCATGCACCAAACCGGTCGAGATCGAGCTACTCGGCTTATTTAATGTAGTTGAAATCGGTTTGAAAATGATCTAAATATGGACTAACTAGCTTCTTACGGCAACAGTTTTCTTTTTACATGAATGTAGTTTAAAAAAATTTCATCGCCACGTATGAAGGGATATTCATACGTGACTGATTTGTATAACCTCGAAAGAGTAGACAGAATCGCTCAAGCACTTCATGAGATTATTCAATTATTATCATTAGTCAGTATCGTAGTATATTCAGTCACACTAATAATATAAAATTGTGTGAGTGTTTATGTTTCTCCCTTATTCATACCGAAACGACGGAACCGATTTGGACAAAACTTGGAATATACATAAGATTAAGGCCCTAGATTATTACATAGGATATTTTTACATCATCATCACTAGGTATCACTTTTCATCATTTTCTACGCGGGTGAAACCAGGGCACATTAGTAATATATTTTGCCGATAAAAATGTTGATAACACTAACTGTTCCAACATTTAATCCCTCTCACACCTTCGTGTAGTAATAGGAAATGTAGAAACTAAAATCGGTAACCCAGACTAACCGACCAATAAAACTAAAGTCACTCTTTCCTTAAGTCGTGCGTGACTTCTAATTGTTTAATGCTTTTTTGCTTTGCTTTGTTAGGAGAATTGCTATTATTGACATGGCTTGTGGGTTACCAACATTAATTAATGGAATTACATGTGTAGGTAAAATCGAGAACTACAGCGTTTTTGTCAAGTTATCTCCATTATATTATACCATTCTAGATCGATGATAAGGGTTCGTTATGAATTGTTCAGTTCAACTAACAACTTCTTATGTAAGAAATAAGTAATCAATCAAACTACTGGTGTTATACCTCAAACGGTTATGAGAAGGTTAGTTGCATCCAATATTGTACCTCGGTTCTCAAGAATAAGGGATATCCACATTAACCTCTTTGCCGCAATTCTCCCCAAAATCACATTATATAAACTTGAATTGACCTCGTATATGATTATTAATTGTAATAAAAATGTATGAACGATAACCTGAGCTGGCCTAGCAACAGAGATTTTGGGTAGATTATCTTTTGTTTTATGATGTTGGTTTGGATTTTGGGGCAGTGTCTTCTAATAGTAGGCTAGCTCATTTACAAATTTCACACTTAACACAACAAGGTTCACAATTTACAAATAGATATTTCATACAAAGAAAAATATCTACAACAAATAAGTACCATGAATAAGGATGTTGTTAACCAACGAAGTTCACTGTGGTATACGTGTTGGAGTACTCTGATTCCGTGGAGTTGGTATATGGGATGCAGAATACATCTCAACAAAGTAGGTAATTACAAGCAAACTGTAAGCCATTACAGGCCTACCTGCGGTCCAAATATAAAATAATAAAAAAATAAAAACTAAAATTAATAATTTAATTAATAATATTCGTCATCTTACGCAAGTTTTCTTAGTTTAATAAGGACTTTATTTTTGTTTTAGGTATTGGTCTTTCAACCATTCATAAGATTGCAGAAGAAGGTGATAGGCTACAGAAAGTAGTAGGTACGCAGTGGCAAAATAGAGGTGAATAGTTTTGATTAAGAAGTAATCCGGCGAAAAGTGCGTGAGTTTTATGCATTTAATAAACGGTCAAATGCGTGTCGTGCTACGCTCAATGTGGGTTTCCGTAGTATAGAATGATTCTGTTATTCTTTATTCTCTTCCACTTTCTTCCTTCTAAAGCTAAAAAATAAGAGTACGATTGACTGCCAAGTTATTATTTGAATTATAATTCGAAAACTAAACAAAATTTTGTTTGCGAATTCTATAGGTAAGTAGGTACTCGAATGAAAACGTAACGATAGCGCGATTCAGAATCCGTTGGTACATTGCCATCTAGTGGCAGCTTTGTGAAACACATAATAATATATATATATATATATATATATATATATATATATATATATATATATATATATATATATATATATATATATATATATATACATTGTATATTATACTTATATATATTATATATATTATACTTATATTAATGGTCCAACAAACAGTGTCACTATATTTTCTTAATGTATTCTTATTTATAATTACCAACTTCGTAGACCGTCAATTAAATTAAAAAAAAACTGAGTTTGATAGGTTTACTAGAAGTTTTTATTAAGGTTTATTGGTAGATCTTGAACTCGCTTTTGTTTCTTATTACTTAACTTTTTTCTCGGTGAACATCTTAATCCGAGTTAAGGAATTCTAATGGCTGCACCTTTACAGGTGTTTTTAAAATAGTTGATATACTCGTATATAATATGAAAGAATAATAAAAAGTATACACCGATATATATAAGTAGGCTTATAGAAAGGCTGTCGTACTATATAACTAGTCTGGCCATAAATACTGTAACATAAAAACTATTATTCTTTTCAGCTTTTGAATTTTGAATTATTATGAATTTGGAAAACGTTTAATATTTTAAAAAGTTCTTTCGATTTCGAACTAAAATATATGTGATAGCATAATTACATTTCAGTGTTCATTTTAAAAATTACTATATGGAATGGGGTGTTAAAGAAATTAAGATTGCAGTGATCGCCTTGCACAAAATGGTTATGGAGCCGTCGGCCATATCATATTCCATACACTTCAAAAGCTTGGTATCAGCCGTATGTTCGTATGTATTTCGTAATATCAACAGATACAACAACACTTACTCTGTCGAAGACCATAAAAGATCAGGGTGGCTGCGTGCTGTTCGAACTACAAAGGCCAATGGTGTTAAAGCCAGAATTGTCCATTATGAAGCAAAATAACTTATTGCTACTTAATCTTACCGCTAGGAAAATGTTGCGTATTATAAAACAATTACCTTTGACCTAAATAGTGATCGCTTCAAGACCACGACGCATCCGCCTCCATCGTCGAATAGATTATTGTTTTAGGATTTTTTATTTTAGATTAAGTTTTCAATGCAAGTCTTTACCCTTTATAAACAACTTGATCCTTTTGATTTTTATATCTAATTATACTTTTATATGAATACTGATATTCATAAAATAACCATTTAAAAATTACTTGTATATATTAATGATTCCGAGGCCAAATTGGTAAGAATCCTCACCGATTAGTAAGATCCGTTGTCTTATATGTTTTACTAGCTTTGACCCGCGAATTCGTTCGCGTAGAACTTGAAGTGAGCCGTGCCATTTAATTCCCCCTTTTTGCGTCATTTTTCATTGATATCCGCTCCTATTGGTCTTGGCGTCGCTCGTAATGATACAGCACTGAAAGATTTTTCAAATCGGTTTTTCAAATCGGACCAAAATATCCTGAGTTTAGCACGTTCAACCAAACAAACTCTTCCGTTTGATAATATTAGTATAGATCTGTGATAGAGAGAAAGGAGGCGAACAATAAAAAAACATTTTTTTTTATATTTCATCATGTAGTTCTAGTATTAAAAAAGACGGAAGTCGTTTAATATTGATCGAGCAAGAACTTAGTACGAGCGAAGCGCCTCTACTTATAAACCTAGACAAAAATGCTTTCGTATGTCCGGCTGTTCTCCTCTACTGGTCGCATTTCTCAACCGATTCTCACGAAATTTTGTGAGCAGGTTTGATAAGTCCATATTTTTTTTAGTCGATTCTGTTTTTGGGAAATTTTCAAAATGACGAAGATATACATCATATGGTGTTGAAAGTATGGACGCCTGCGCTTAATTTAATGGTAATGTCCTAATACGCACGTCAGTTGCCTATAAGTGATAGGCTCTCTCTCTCCCATAATCAATTATTTATTTTCCATGTTTTTGTAGCCAGTATATTAATTCGAGATATATACATAACTATGAATGTAAAATTACTGTATATTTACTACTTACGCCTATTTCTGACACAACTAGCCTTCGCTGGGGCCCACGTGTGATTGATTTTCTTCGACATAAGTCCAAGAAAATTATTTATTATATACATTACATATAGATTTTTGGATTTCTTGACCCATTCTCCCATTAGCATGAGTCGTGAACCTTTATTCTATTTATATATTAAGCTATGCAAGGGCAGACTCACGACGTCTACAGCTCGGAGAGCCACAAGTTGTAATAGGTGGCAGCACTTTTCGATCGTGGCGCCATCGCTACATTCTATAGATAAGTTGGTTGCACATCTAGCCTCTGATATATCCACAGGTTATTAAGGTTTCCTTAAAATAACATAAATGAATTCTCCAAAGTTCTGGGCTATACTCCTGCTTCCTTCGGCCTAGGCAAATTTTGCTCTAACCGAAGCTACATGTTCTTCCAACATTCTAATCGAGCTTAATTTGATCTTGACAGGATTAAATCATATCCGTTCCGGTCCGGGTGACCTGTCGGAGATAATTATGCTCTGCCTAGTCAAAACTTTACTGCCTTCTGAACCGGCCAAATCTTGACCAGCTGTCTCTACAATGAGGCCAATTCGGGTTTAACTAAACTATGAGACGAATTACTTAGCATTCCATGGATTCACCGTGCGGATGCCGGGTCCATAGCGTTGCAGAGGAAGAGCCTAGAGAGGCCTGGGACTTGCAACCCAGGTGTAGGGTTATGAGGCCTCTTTACAATGCATCAACGCTCCCCTTCCCCCTCAAGCCTCCTCCCCTACCTAACAAAATTTGGTAAGATCCTACTAATGCCGCCTTAGATACGTTCTAGGATGGAAGTTACGGTTGTTCTTGGCAGGCCAAGGTCTTTAAGTATATAGGGATTTATTTCGCTGGTATACCCCTTGCTCCAACTTCTAAGGCATGTAAATTAACCACATAACATAACCGTTTTTGGTTAATTCATTTGTAAGGTCATAATATTTGTTTGTTTTTAATGTGCGCTCCTTAGGTATGTTTGTTTCCAATGGCACAGTAAGTTCTATAAGTACTATGCGTTTTAGATTTTTTGAGTATAGTTATATGTCTGGTCTGAAAGACAAAACATCAACATCTTCAGGAATTTTGTAGTGTTTCTCAAACGTGTACATCAAAAGAGTCCAATCGGGAGCTGCGCCTAAGATGGAATAAGGCTTGGATTTACATTTTGTAGATGACCCTTCTTTTACAAAATCGACGTGTCGTTTGTTCGTGGTCAAACCTTTTTTTGCCCTAGCCACCGAGAAACTCGCCGCTTCTTGTATGATTTCGAGGACTATTATGGTGACGTGAATAATGACCCCTAACAAGGAGCACCTTGCATCCTACCAATAAGTGCCTTGCTGTAACTATCGCCACCCGACAAATACCGCAAGACTTTCGGTGGCTTTCCCCCATCTTTCTAAGTTACTTTGGTCAGGGAGGGTCATCTGAAAGGCGTTAAGATAAAATTTTAATAAGGCAGGTGACCAATCGTATATCAAGGTACGCCACTTTAACGCCAGAGGGATACAAAATTCACCTATGGTTAGCCATTCGCTTTGCATTTCGAAGCTCAGTGCATGCACTTTATAGCTATCATTTTCGTCTTGTTGTATAAAAGATTTTGCAATGTCTTTGTCCTGAACTTTCTTCTTCGACCCAAAACCCACTTAGCTAGACTGTGCACCTTATAAATTGTTTGTGGAATTGAAGCTTCGAATGAAGGTCGGAGGCACTTTTGTCTTTTGAGAGAGATGCGGCTATATCGTCTCGAGATTTTAATAAGAAGTGCGTTTTGGTAACTCTGAGGTGTTTATAGAGCTCCAATGGTATCCATAGTATCTGATTCTTCAGATATTGTGGAACAAACCTTCCAGCAGAGCAATGGATTTTTTTCTACTGTTAAGAGGAAAAAACATTGCAAAAAACACAGAAGTAGTAAGGAAAAGAGACAATCCCAGAACTCAGTTCTTCAGCTAGGTCAGACATGTGTATCATCAAACATGATGATTGATGACAAAATGACTGAATCTCAAATTACTGATTCTCTTGCAGCGCCTTCAGCAACCATATCTCAAACCCCATCAATTCCATCATATACTCCCTCTGGTAGGCAAATATATAAGTCCTCTGATAGGGGACCTTTTGTAGTCCATGTTCAAAAAGTTGAATCTTCCCCCACCTTAGGGACTTTCTTGCACCCTGTGAACTTTGGACGCTTCCTCAGCAAAAACATTGTTGCAACAACACTTCCTGTTAATAGAGTAACATTGTCATTCTCTGATGCAAACTCTGCAAACACGTTTATTGGAAATGACCTCTTAAAAAACAATGCAGCAAGGCATTCATCCCATCGTTTAACACAATTCGCTTGGGCCTTGTCAAGGGTATACCTGTTGAATGGTCTGAGGAGGAAGTGCTCGAGAATATACGTGTCCCTCTTGATGGTTGTCCCATAATTAAAATTAGACGCTTAAATTAAAAAGTTGTTATTGATGGTTCTCCTGTATAGGTTAAGCCATCTCAAGCTTGTGTTTTATCTTTTGATGGACAAGTTTTGCCTCCAAGAGTATTTATGTGTTTCGATTCACTTAACGCTATTATTATCCTACAGTTCAATGTTTCCAATGTTGTCGATTTGGTCACACTAAAAAAAGCTGTAGGTCTAAGCCACTTTGCTATAAGTGTGGAGAAGGTCACACTGTTGACTCATGCAATATGGAAGAGGGCACTTCACCCTGTTTATCTTGTGCCGGTTCACATTATTTAACAAATAAGTGCTGTCCAGAATTTACTAGGCAAAAAGAAATAAAAATCACTATAGCTGATAAAAATATTTCTTAGATAGAAGCTTCCAAATTACATTCCCCCATTAGAGGTAAATCCTACAGTGATATAATAAACACATCGTATGCAAATATTTCCCCAGCCCCTCATTCATCTTCTGTAAAAGCTAATAATGTCTCAAATAAAAAAACCATCTATATAAAACCCAGACCTCCTCCTTCACAGCAACATGGTTATGACAGATCTGCCCATCAGGCCATAATTGCCAATCCGGCTATGCCCAACAATAATGGTGTTGCCTTTAATAATCACAGTACCGACCCTATTTCTTCCTCTGGTAGCATGATGGAGCTTATACAGGCTCTCATGAGGCTACTTAATACTTCCACTTTTGTACCGTCCAACGCTGCCCAAGATTCTTCCATTCCAATGACACAACCTTTCCATTATGGCTCCCTCTCTAGGGCTGCAATGGAATTGCCAAAGTCTTAGTAATAAAAAAACAGATTTATTATATATTATCAATAAATATGACCCAATAGTTATTGCCATCTCTGAGACTTGGCTTAAGTCTGGTTCCTTTTTTAAGATTCCTCACTACCTTTGTTTCAGAGATTACAAAGCTGACGGCTCTGCCATACTTGCCAGAAATTCTGTAAATTCTCATCTTGTACATTTACCACCATATATTGCATCTGAGAACTTCTCTTTTGTTGCCGTTAGGTTAAAAAACTTAACATTTATATCACTATATATACCTAGACCATCTTTTGACATATTGACTAAATTCCTTGACATCTTAACAAACATCCTAGGTCCTTTTATCATAATGGGGGATTTTAATATCCCAGTCTGGGGTTGCCAGGCCTCAGATTCTCTTGCTAATTATATTTTCAATATAATAGATAAAGTAGGGTTGTATTTACTGAATACTGTATGTATACTGTATACTGTTTGTACGACGGATAGGGCTACCCTACCCGTCGTACAAAGCCAAATGAGCGAGTTAGTGCGACTTGACATTGGTATCTGCTAGTTTAGCTCCTTCAATGTCATGGAAAACTTTATCATCTTGTTTTGGCAGTGATCACTTACCTATAATATTTGATCTCCCATTTTCCAAAATTGAACCAATTCCATTTAAGCCATTACTATTATACAAACTTAACAATAAAACCTAGTCTGATGAATGGTCAAAATATAAATCATTCTTAGATCAAATTGCTTTAGATCTTCCTCTCATACGACCCCATTCTTTAAACTATTGTATTAGCTCATTTATAAATTACATTCATTCTGCTGCTAAACATTCATTTCCTTTAAAAGAACATATTACTAAACATAGAGGAGATCCATGGTGGGATCAAGAATGTATGGATGCTTTGTCACAGAGAAAGATCGCTGAGGAAGAGTATCGCAGAGACATGACAAATGAAAACTATGATAAATTAACTGCTATAATGTCTCAATCAAAAGAAATTCTTCATGCAAAAAAATCACAGGGATGGAAAATCTTTTGCTCAACTATTTCTCCTAGTTTTCATTCCTCTTTTGTATGGAAATCAATTCGAAAGTTTCGTGGTTCATATAGAGAACCCGCACCACCATACCCTAACTGTGACAGTTGGTTTGAACAATTTATGGACAGATTGGCTCCACCCTTTGTTCCTAGTTTTTTCAATACCTGCACTTCAAGTGCCGCTAATGATTCAACTTTTATTCCTTTCTCCATGCAAGAATTACGCCTTGTTCTCCCTTCTGTTAAAGATTCTTCACCCGGTCCAGATGGAATCCCATATTCCTTTTTATTTAATGCTGGTGAAAAAAATTTAATTTATTATTTGGAAATGATAAATTTGATGATAGATTTAGGGTTTGTCCCAGATGTGATGAAAACCCAAATTATAATTCCTATTTTAAAGCCCGGTAATGATCCTTATGTCTGATAGTTACCGTCCAATAGCAATGTCGTCTGTTTTGACAAAGATTGCAGAACATCTTATAAAAAATCGCCTGGAGTGGTTAATCGAAAGCAGAAATCTTTTGCCTGAATGTCAATATGGTTTTAGAAAAGGAAGAGGGGCATTAGATAGTTTATCAATTTTTGTTACAGATATTAGACTCTCGTTCTCTAGAAACGAGTCTATAGTTGCTGCATTCATTGACATATGTTCAGCATATGACAATGTTATCCTTTTCTATTCTTAAAAGTAAAATGGAAAGTTTATCTATTCCTAGTAAAATTACTAACTTTATACATAATCTTTTTCAAGATCGTTCAGCTCAGCTTAGACTTAACGGAGAAATTCAATGTTCCAGATCTATCTTCAAAGGTCTGCCTTAGGGGTCTGTCTTAAGTCCTCTTCTTTTTAATGATTATACATATGATTTAAATAGATTTGTAATGCATTATTGTAGAATACTACAATATGCCGATGATCTTGTATTATATATTTCAGATAGTAATATTTTAAATTCTGCCCATAAATTATCTCAAGCTCTTGAGTCATTAAATATTTGGCTAGGTAACAATGGTCTGGACATAGCTCCTCAAAAAAGTACTGTTGTTATCTTCACTACAAAACGGTTAAAACTAAGACTCAACATAATGGTCAACAATATTAGGATACCTGTAGAAAATATTAAAAAAAATTAAGGTCTCATTTTAGACAGTAAATTGAACTTTTCATCTCATATTAACTATATTAAAGTGAAATGTGAAAAGAATCTGAATATTTTACGGGCTTTGGCTGGAACTTGGTGGGGTGCTCATCCCTATTATTTAAAACTTTTATATTATGCTATTATTCGCAGTGTTATTGACTGCTTCATTTTTGTATGAGCCAGCTTGTAAGAGCGCGCTGAATTCATTGGACTTGATACAAGCAAGAGCGTTACGTTACGTATTGTGATTGGAGCAATGAGGTCTACTCCTAAAAATGCTATGCAAGTGGAATGTGACGAACCACCTTTAGACTTGAGACGCCAATATCTTTCAGATATGTTTTTATTCCGTTTGTTTCAGTTTTCCTCCCATCCCGTTTTCCCAAAATTACAATTATTGTTAAGTTATATTTCCAAGCCTTATTGGAATCATAAAAAAACTCCTTGCTTAGTTCTGAGTTATACAAAAATTATAGCCTTGAAATACCCTACTCATAGAACCCCTAAAATATCTTTGTTTGAATTTAACTATGAGTGCATATTATTTGAACCCACTCTACACCTTAATTTAGATTTAAGAAAAGGAGATCCTTTTGTTAATAGACACTTCCTTAGAATTATGGATAACCTTTGGAATGGATGGCATAGCATTTTTACAGATGCTTCAAAATTGGATGAAAATGGGTGTGTTGGTGTTGGACTATTTCACCAAAATTATAATATAGTACAAAAAATTAAATTTCCACCTGAAACTTCACTTTTTGTAGGTGAATGTAGGGGTATATTGGAAGCTATTAATTACATATTACTATTTAAATTAAAGAGAACAGTTATTTTTTCAGATTCATTAAGTGCTCTTCAAGCTTTTAAGACCAATCCATTTAAAATAGGTTCCAAAAATTGGATTATATTCAAATGCAAATAGATGTTGATTAGGTGTATTTCTTTTGGTTATTCCGTCCACTTAGCTTGGATTCCAAATCATAATAATATACAAGGCAATGAAAAAGCTGATGAGATAGCAAAGCAAACTGTAATATGTGGTGATAAGGTTCCTTTTAAAAATTATCCACAAGACCTTTTACTTCTCCCTAGTCGTGACATAAAGTCTAGGTGGTCAAAGAGATGGTCAGTGTCTAGTAGACGGACAGGATGTAATTATGCTAAATTCCAACCTGACATTCAAAGTAAACCCTGGTTTTATAAATTCAAGTGCAACAGGAAAATTTGTAGCATAATATCTAGATTGAGATTCGGCCATTGCTCTTCTGCTGTCCTTCTAAAGAAATTGAGGATTAAAGATTCATCAATCTGCGAGTGTGGCATGGATGAAGCTGATTTAAACCATATTTTCTTTTCTTGCCCCTTATATGATCATAATTCATTATTCAAGTCATTAGTACATTATAAATTCCCATTTCCCATCCATATAGATAACATTTTGAGTAATATTAACAAAAATACCATTGAAATATTAACACCTTTTATAACCTTAAATAATATACCTAAAACTGTAAGTAGTTCTGTATAAATTGAATTAATTAGGTAGGTATGTAACCTTCAGTTCACCTTGTGTTCATTATGTAAATATTGTATGTTTTGAATTCTGTAGATAGTATGTAGATAAAGATATTTTTCCTTTTGTTTCAGATGCAAAATTCAAAATTTCTCCGATTAAATTTATTTGTATGTAAATCTCTTTAGACATGATGCTGGCAAAAATGTTCTAAACAATTGCCACAAAAAAAATAGTAAATGTTGTATTCATGGAAGTAATAAGTACTACGTACAACAGGAATGACCTGTTGTCGCAAAATTGAAGCCGAACGAGAGCTCAGTAACTGTACCTCTTATCCCTCTCTGGCAATGGTGACAATATTGAAATGTGATTTAAGGACAATAATTTTATTTTAAAAAATGTTTTGTGATCTGACGTCAGCAGATCATTGCTTCAGATGGATTTTAATTGAAGATGCTAATGATAAACTTGCGGCACTGTATATTTCCTGTTTTTGCTTGCTTTTCACACTCGCGTTATATAGGTAGGTACTTACCTACTGGTCCTTGTGGTACACGACATGCAATTGGACTGAGATAAAATTACGATAAACTACCTATTGTGGTATATTTCATTAAGTAGGTAAGAAAAAACAGTTAAGTGTAATTCTAAATCAGATATTGTTAAATAAAACAATCTTGTGAAGTTTCTACCGAAAACCCAGCTTATTCCTTATAAGTTTCATTGTTTCTAATTTTGTATTATGAGTTCGACTGTGTAGAGCGCCGCACTCTGATTCGTAAGCTTTCACACTATGGTATTCGTGGAAAAGCTTTGAATCTTATAGAGTCATATCTGTGAGACAGGTTACAGAAGGTTGGAATAAATGGCAATACTTCTTCCGAGTCTTTGGTAAAAATAGGTGTACCGCAGGGATCAATTTTGGGCTAGCGTGTTCCTAGCGTATATTAATGATCTGCCTTGCATGGTCAAAGATTTCTGCGATATTGTTTTATTTGCAGATGATACCTCTCTGATTTTTAAAGTATATAGGAAAGATAGTGAACTCATGCATGTAAATAATGTGTTATCTATGATCTCTGAATGGTTCGCCGCTAATAATCTTCTCTTAAATTCAAAAAAGACATAATGTTTAATGTTTTCTTTACCAAATGTTCCTTATGTTGTACCAAACATTAAGCTTGGCCCAGATAAACTCTCTATTGACAATGCGACAGTCTTCCTGGGAATCAAAATGGATTCAACTTTACAGTGGGATGCACATATACATGATCTAGCCGGAAGACTTAGTTCTGCTGCATATGCAGTTTGTAAGATAAGACAGTTAACAGATGTAGCTACTGCACGGCTAGTTTATTTCGCATACTTCCACAGTATTATGTCGTATGGTGCATTGCTGTGGGGAGCTGCTGAGATAGAGACAATCTTTATCTTACAAAAGCGTGCAATTCAAGCCATATATGAAATAGATCCTAGGGAATCTCTAAGGGATCTTTGTAAATAAATTGATATATTAACTTTACCGAGTCTGTATATATTTGAAAATATTATGTATGTTCGGAAAAAAATGAGTTAATTTAAATTAAACAGTGACAACCACGATTACAACACTAGGAACAAATATAAAATAACGGTACAAAGTTTTAGACTAGCAAAAACAAAATAAAGGTCCTTTTTAGGTAATTGTGTGCGGTTTTATAATAAAATTCCCAAACATATTACAATGCTCACAGAAGGAAAATTCAAATTGCACGCGAAAATCATTCTGAAATCCTACTACACAGTTTGTGATTACTTAAACGTCAAAAATGCTTGGAAAATTCCGCCTCTGCCAAGCTATCACATGTCTCCTACGTAATTTATACAAATATTGTAATAATAGTATTGTATTGTATTGTAAAAAATATAAATAAAAATAAATAAATAAATATAAATAAAAATAAAATATAAATACATTGTAAAAAGACGTTTAAAAGAATGGCCCCGAGTTTCTTGCCCGTTCTTCTCGCAGTGGCTCGTTAATTTTTTTTTGCTAAATGTGGCAGTACAACGTAGAATATTTCAATATTAAAATTTGTAATTGACCTTAATAAGAGAGTAGATGCCTAAATTGAATAAATGATTTTGAATTTGAGTTAAACTAACATTAGGATGTTTAGGAAATCTGAAATTGAAACAAAGTTATTTTAATAGAGAAAGGAATAAAATATACATAGGTATTTAATTTATTTGTTCTTGAACTATAATTGGATAGTCACGCATGGTCACCGTAATTCCTCACTAACAAATTATGGTTAAAACTATTACCTGTGAAAAGATAAACTATAATCAGGATAATACTCGCTACCGCAAGCCTCCACGACACAAATTCTCCCCATTTTTACTAAAATCCTTCAAAATATCACGAAATCAAAAAACACTCCGTTATTAACGTCCGAGTCCGCAATTTCATATGGGGTTGTCAAGTCAGGTGTCCGTATTTCATACAAATAAAAGAAAACCTATACGCCAATCGCAAAATTTTTGTGTTAGTACGGCTTTACACGTAGCAACAAATAATATTGCTTTAACATGTTGGTACAATATTATTATTTATGTTTAGAAACATTTTTGAAGCAAATGTTTTTACTTCATTACATTACATCAATTGCATATTTTTAGACAAACAACGAAAGGATTGAAATCGACTTAGCTCTGGTAACTCTAGGTCACTGTTAGAACGAGACACAGGGTTCAGTGGTAGCCTTCTCACTCGGCTTCATTTTTATTTTGCGCGCAACAAGACTCTTATGACCTTACCATAAGGTTTTATTTTCTTTATTTTAGCTGCATGATGCACAGATAGAGCTCATTCCTTATGTACGTAGTACATATTACTTCCATGGTTGTATTAGCTAAGCCAAAGATAAGTGATTACCATATTACTTTTTTTTAACTATGTAAAGAGACCAATTTCCAAAACATGCAGAATTTTTTTTACGACTTATAAACATACGCTATCAAACTCATATTTTAACTTAGTTCCAGAAGCATCGAGCAAATCTAGCTCAACCAGTAATTGGCTGGCAAGAACGTACCCCTGGTCATATAAAATAAATGTATATTTCTGATCTATGTATATAATACCTAGTCTTTTTGACTAGTGATGCAGATCAGGTTATTTGTTTTTTCCAGTGAATCAACTTTCTACTATACTCCTGGCTTGGAATAATAAAATGTAAGCAACATTTCTATTATATCTTTGTACATTGTTGATAGATATGTTTCTAGACATTGTTTAAAGAATTCTAGCAAATGTTTTCCGTCCGCTATGAAATTTCACATTGTTTTTGTCCTGATAATAAGTTTCAAATTGGCCGGTTTTCAACTAGCTTCCACCCGCGTGGAAGTTGACCGCTTTCTATCTTAAAAACTCACCAAATCGGAATAAATTGTATAATGTGTTAATCCTGAACCCAAGCAATCATATGTATCTACCTACCAAAGTTTGATGCCCGTTTCCTATTGGAATTATTAGGAACTTGGCATATATATTATCATGTTGAAAGTTTGACGTAAAGCATCTCTTTAAAAAGAGGTCTTATAAAACAATGTCAATTAGAGTGGTATTTTCAATCGTCATATTGTGTAATGTTCAATATCAGTCTGGAAATGTTCATGGTAGATAGAGATGGGTTTGATACTTATTACCTTAACCTGCCAAATGTAGTGTGTAGACAAGTAACTACTCTAAAGGTTGTCTGGAAGAGATTGCTTTTTAGTGATAAGACTGCCAATTGTAAAATATTACTTAAATATATATTACTTTTTATAATGCTTATGTTATTTTGGTGTACTACAATGAAGAGTTGTCTATCTATCTATCAATTCTTCAAATCTAGGCATTATGATATTTTTTTGGGTCAAGCCATATTGGGGTTTTCTGATAGAAATGTTTGATATCAGTCTGGAACTGTGCCTCGTAGATAGTGATGGGTTCGCTTCATATTACCTTTAACATCTCAAATGTAGTGTGTAGCCAACCAATCTAAGCAAGATAATACATTTTGCCAGGTGAGCAGGCCTTAACAAACATATTCTCACACCTATATCTCCCCAGACAAGAAGAGTTGTCTAAATAATTACCCATGTTAATTTAATGCTGAATAAATTAGCATAAAAAGTATTTTATGCGATTCTAGATTATGGAACATATGTACTATAGTGCATTGAAATGCTTCAGTAAACACACACACTTTGCAGATGCCTTTTTGTGCTGCATATTAGCTACAATTTATATTTAGTATTATTATTAAAAGTTTCATATTTTAAATTTCAGACAAAATGGCTAACCAATGGGGTCAAAAAGCTGAAGAGTTAGAAATATCAAACAAAGTTGCCGGCCTTGGTTTGAATAAAAAAATCAACCAAGTTGCCGACTCTGATGATTCACCAGATACAGTGAACCCTGCCGACACATCACTGTTGATGAAAATTATTAGGCAGGGCTTGGTTGAATCCAAATTAGATATAGAAATCCAAAGAAAGGACCCAAACTCACCTCTTTACTCAGTAAAGACTTTTGAAGCCCTACATTTAAAACCAAATCTGTTAAAAGGTGTATATGCTATGGGTTTCAATGCACCCTCTAAAATTCAGGAAACTGCTTTGCCAACACTATTGGCTGATCCACCCCAAAATATGATTGCACAATCCCAGTCAGGGACAGGAAAAACCGCGGCATTTGTATTGGCCATGTTGAGTAGAGTAGACCATACACAAAATTATCCACAAGTTCTGTGTCTCAGTCCTACCTATGAACTTGCTATTCAAACTGGAGAAGTGGCTGCAAAAATGGCAAAGTTCTGCCCTGAAATTAAACTAAAATATGCTGTGAGAGGTGAAGAGGTACCTAGGGGTGCAAAAATATCTGATCATATTATTATTGGGACACCAGGAAAAATGCTTGACTGGGGACTAAAGTTTGGTATGTTTGATTTAAATAAGATTAAAGTATTTGTCTTAGATGAAGCTGATGTAATGATTGATCGCCAAGGGCATCAAGACCAGTGTATTCGCATGCACAAATGTTTGCCACCAACATGCCAGATGATGTTTTTCTCTGCCACCTATGACACAGCAGTTATGGAGTTTGCTGAGATTATTGTGCCTAATCCTATCATCATTAGATTGCTAAGAGAAGAAGAATCTTTAGATAATATCAAGCAATACTATGTGAAATGCAAAAATGCAGAAGAGAAATACAGAGCAATTTGTAACATTTATGGAGTTATAACAATTGGCCAAGCCATTATATTCTGTCACACAAGAAAAACTGCTGCTTGGCTGTCTGAGAAGATGTCCAAAGATGGTCATTCAGTTGCTGTGCTTTCTGGAGAATTGACTGTGGAACAGAGAATTGCAGTGCTTGATCGCTTCAGAGCTGGATTGGAGAAAGTGTTGATTACAACTAATGTATTATCTCGTGGAATTGATGTGGAACAAGTTACTCTGGTTGTCAACTTTGACATGCCCATGGACATGAATAAAAAGGCAGATTGTGAAACATATCTGCATAGAATTGGAAGAACGGGTAGATTTGGCAAGGCAGGTATTGCCATCAACTTAGTCGATTCTACATTAGCTATGCAAATATGTACTGACATTGAAGCACACTTTGGAAAGAGAATTCTATTACTTGATATTGAAGATGCAGAAGAGATTGAGAAGATTGGTGCATGATAGTTACCCATTTCATTTAGTATTTGTTTGATACTTTTTCAGATTATGTTTACTACACTTGTTGGCTTAAGTTTAGATAATTAACATAAGTTTCCTTTAAGATTTATTCCAATTAATAAACATTTGTAATAAATAATAAGTTTATTTTCACATACCAGAGACAATGACAACAAAATACCTACTCTTATATAACTACTTCTATTGGCGTGCAGGTTGGCCACCAGCATCTGGGTTTGTTGCTCCGGAGATCATCACAAATATGGCAACTGGTACTATGTACATCCACTGAAAATAAAATATTGTTGGTGATACAGTTATATCAATATTCATCCAGTCTTGTCAAAATTAGCCATAGTGATATTACCATAATATGATAGAAAACAATTATTCAGACAGAATATTGGCATTTTTTTGCTAAATGGCAGAAAAATAACAATTATGGCCATTGATAATACTTTAAGATAAACAATGCATGCATACAATTGCAAATTTGTAAAGCTCACAAATAATATGGAACAGCCAAGACAAAATCTTGTAAAAGAAAATTCATAGAAAGTATCAATAAAATGTCCTTTAAGTGAAAATGGCAAAATATGAATGTTTTAACAAAAATAACAAGGACAGTATCATTCATTTTCTTTTTAGGGTTCTGTACCCCAAGGGTAAAAACGGAATCCTATTAGTAAGACTCCACTGTCTTTCTGTTGCCCCTAAAAAACAAATATTAAAAATCGCCCATGCAAACCAGACTGTTTTTTTTTTATGTCGGTACTCACATATTTGGCTAGGAATGACCTATTATCTTTCAACTCTCCCTTTTCTCTAGCTTCCCTTTCACGCTCAAGTTTTTGAATGTATGTTGCCGTGTCAGGTCTGTAAATAAAACACATTAAATTAACTAAACTAAGCCCCACATCTGACAAACGATGAGTTTTAATGATTATGAAACTAACTCCAAGACAAGTAATTATATTTGGTTTGTATAAAATAAATTCAGCCAATTATCTCTTATCAGAACGAACTCTCATCTGCTAAGCCAGCAACGCCCACATGGTTTATAGTAATGGGAAGATTTTTTTTTTTTTTTTTTATGCTTGGTTGGTAAGCCTTTGACCGCTATCTCACCTGATGGTAAGTGATGATGAGGTCGAAGATGTTGTACAGGCTAACCTAGAATTACTGGCTCTCAAGGACAGCAAACTTCGCTACGAGCGCTTCAAATGAATGTAATTAAGATGCAAATTTTATCAATGTTTTGTTGAACTATATTAATTCATCTAGTCATCAATAAACACCTTGAGCTTTGACCGTCAATACTATTTATGCTTGGCTGTAAGCAGAAGAAACTTCTTTCTATGTGTAGGTATTAAAAATAGTAGGCAATTCAAATAGGCATACCTGAGGCCTACTTAATATATAAGGTGGTTAATGTGAGTTAGAAATGTATAGGTATAGTTTACTAACTTTGTAGGGAAATTAATAAGCGGTAATTGTATGATTGCACTATATCTTTTGGAAGCAGTAAAGGCCCAGTGGCAATGGCAATGGGTTTCCCTAAAGAAGTTCCGTGGTTCTAATCCTGCTGTGAGCTTGAGCTTCACCAAATGGTGATAGGGCATATACAAATGCCAGCCTGACAAGCTACCAACCTCAAGTTGAAAATCTATTGTCTTTATCTAACGGTGTATACCAGATGGCTGTTCTTGAGAGTCAGTATGTATAGGTTGAGAGTGTTAACACTTTCAGGCTCATCATCACATACCACAAGGTAAGATTTAGATGAAAGGGATTACTATAAGTGATTGATGAAAACCATAAGCACTGTCTCAGCACAAAACTAAGAAAATATATATATATTTCAAAATAGCTTGAAATTAATTACTCATCACTTGCCAGATTGACCCCACAGTCAATAATTCCAATCTCATGGATAGTTTCTCTATGCTATTAGCTCAGTATTAAAAGTTTCACAACTAATACAGTCAGGAAAGCAATAGTACAATACCATGTTATTAAAGAAACAAAGATTTCTCTCAGTGAAATTCATCTTCTTCATGATTGTAGATATACAGGATAATATTTGCAATAATGTACTATTATGAAGGAAAATTCACAGGAAATCACAAAGATATCTTTGAAGCTTACCAGAAAAATAAATAAATATACATACACAGGAGCTTGGTCAATATAGCGTAGATAGAAGTTTGAATTTAGTTTGTATTCATTTGCTTTCTCTGTGTAAGGTAGTGATGTGTTGGTCACTTGGAAGCTGACTGCAATAACAGCTCCTGTTGGCAGTATCCAGGCATTGATAACATCTGATAGACCACTATCCAGGAATGATTGAGCCTTTACTGAAGATAAGAACTCTGTGCCTTTACTATTGTCAGCCGATGTTACCAATGTTCTGAGAGTATAAAATCCATCATTTTGAGCTATTTTCTGAAAGAATCAAATTACAGTTCGGAATGTGTTATATTAATACTGAATATTATATCAATATTAGACATAATCAGGGACAACATAAACGGGTCAACTAAGGCAAGAATTCTAGTATCAAATATTAATTTGGCAGTAATTCGTAGCCTTCTAAAACTTAGTAACAACTTATGTGGTAGATTTTTTTGTTGAATTACAATTACCTTTAAATCTTCAATATGACTTTTGCTAAATTTTATTTGGTCTACTACAGATGTGCCAGCTTTAAGACTCTTCAATGAAATGCTCCCTCTCTTGCAGTACCTTTCATTACAGTTTAATGAATGCTGTATCTCAATGTTCAGCCAACCATCGTAATCTATACAAGCCTGAAAATTAAACGAAATTATATAAAACTGAAGGGATACTACCACTAGCTACCCAAAAAGTAAATTAAATCATACCGCATTCTGTAACAATACAAAGAAACATCCCCATGATCCGATGGATATATACATATTTTATCAACAGGAGTTTCGAAATCTTTTACAAATCAAGTATTTTACACTTTTCGGCACTGAGCAAGTAAGTAGGTAATTTATTATTTTACTTTTCGGTGCATTAATTTTGCCACAGACAGTACATGTGTGGTGCGTTCGTTTTGGCTCGGTTGCGTTTGTAGCAGTTTCAAAAGTGGCATTTGTATCTTAGCGTTCGGAAAGAAGCTTCTGCTATTTTTGACCACCAATGACTGTATGCTATCCAAACGTCTTATACTTGTTTTGACAACCGCTGAAACCCAAAATAACGTTTTCTGGAACTGCAGCTAAAGATATAGGTGCAACAACTGAAGCCAAAGATATAGGTCTGTAATTAAATCTGCCGGAGGCATCGCCAGTTCTATTCATTATGATAGGAACAACAATATTTCTCATAAAATGTTAGCTGTCAAAAAACGATCACAACGATCCCACGGTAAGACGTGGGTCAAAAATAGCACTTTTCTCTGTCATTTGTAGCGTTTTCAAAGCTATCCGAACGGTGAGCGAAAACGATATTTATGCTCACGAAGTCCCTATCCGAATGCCCTGTGTGATCATTTGTAGCGTTTGTGAGTGTTATTTTTGGAACTGATAGGCTATCCGAACGCCCTAGTGGGCGTTATTTCACATAGATAGTTATTAAACTAGTTATAAACACAACGATCACTCGTTATCCAACGGTCAAAAACTATCTATTTTCTACAACGAAATGTTTCGATCGCTATAAACTTCACGTCGTTGCGGCTACTTATAAAAACGTTCGCTCCAATGCTGGCTACTGTTACGAAAAAAACTATCTATTTCCTATAGCGCGAGCAACGTAAAACGAACGCTCCGCCGCGCCGTCACGAGAGTGAAAAAGAGAGAAAACAGAGAAGCCGCGATGTCCGCGGTCGTGTTTACGAAGTGACACGATTGAGTACGATAGGTGCGAGCGAGATATTGAATGATGGATTGTTGATGTTGTTTGCGTGTATAAATATGTGCGTGAATTGTAAAAAAACGTTAAAAGACAAATAAAAGTATGAAACTAAACTATAAAAAAATAGTAAGTCTTAAGTCAGGAAAAGTATGAAGGAAAGTTCAAATAAAAATATATGTACCTACGAGTATATTATATGCTCATGTTGTAAGTCCCCTCAATTCGATTTAAAAACCGCTAATTTTCGTCTTTCGTTTTAATATCACGAACACGCGTTACCAAAACAGGTGATTTGCTAAAATAGATAGTTGTAAAAATAGATAGTTTTTTCAACGCTATTCAAACGCAATAGAGTGTTACGTTATGTTATTTAAAAATCACGTAACGCCCCACGCCTAACAGACAGACGATGCAATGCATGCTCAGGACTTGGTTATTGGTCTGTGCTCGGGACGCTTTCCTGAAATGTCGGATTTTCCGTGATTTTTGGTAAATAGCACCCTCTAAAAATGCCGTCGGAAATGATTTATCTAGTCCCATACATAACCATTAGATGACAGAACAATCAACTTCATCAAATTCGTGCGACGCAAAATCCCGACTCCGAGAGAACAAAAAAAAAACAAAACTTCATCATCATCTCCTTCGTAATTCGATTATATTTATGTCAAAGTCAAATTGTCAATGGTAACATATGACAGACATTAAAGGCAAAATCAGCGTTACCGAATACCTACATTTAGCGTAACTATTGACGCTCTCGTGTATTTATAATTTTGTGTAGTTTGCAGGCTGTTGTCGTTAATTTTCAGAATAATTAGTAACAGCATGATATGTAACTTTTAATTTATTCAATTCTGCGTTTTCTTAAATGGAATAAAAATTACATAGAACCTAGCGACTGTTATGGCTTTGTCCATAAAAGCACGATTGGTACTACGTAGAGCAGTACTATTGCTGACTCTAGTTTAAGTATAGGTTTTTGTCGTCGAATTCGCAATTTCATCACTAACACTATCATGATTTTTTTTGTGCCACAGTCGCAGAGAAAGACTACTGTAAAAGGAGGATGAAAGTAGAATAATTTTAAATGCAGTTGATCTGAGCGCTTTATAGAAGTTTGTAACTCTGTAAGACACAGTGTTAAGAAAGTAATGTGGTGTGAATAAGTACATAGTTACATAAGTCGAGAAAGGGTCCTGAGATCTTTGAACATGTGAATAAGATATAAAGGACTGAATGACAGAAACAAAGTAAATTTACAATGCGTGAAGGAAATTTTTTTATGCAATTCGTCGGTGAACTCAACATTGGAGCGGTTCTGGACAACAAGAGTAGCCTTAACAGACGGGTGTGTATGAAGAATACTAATACTATTACCGATATACTTAAATAAATAAATAAAAATACTTTTCTTGAAAATAATATCTTTTTGTCAAAAGAAATGTAACTTTTGGCCAATTGGCCCTGGTAATACAGCGAGAAAAATAACGAATGGTTTTTTTAAAAATATGTTGCGGAAATTGCGGATATTTCGTTTTATTTAACTGCCCTGCTTTGAATTTTGATCTTGTGCCACTAAGTCTCCTCAAGAGCGACACTAACACTACGGTTTAAATCACGCAAACACTGCTGTCACTGCATACATTGCAAAAGCTCGGTTCATAACTGAAATACAAGAATATGCATTGTTTGCGCGCAAACGATGTGAACCGATATGTAGCCGAGCTAATAATATCTGCTAACTGTCAATTTGCTTTTTCGCAATTGACCCAATATCTAATTATTGATAATAGAAGTATTGCACTTCAAGGCATTCTTTTGGGAACAGATGTTTGTACGTTCAACATTCTAACCGCAACAACAAAAATCTCCTCATCTATCTGTCAAGATTTGAGTTTGACGTTTGTGCATACATTGCACTACCACTTTTCTGTGAGCGTTGTTTGCGGCCGGAGGTGACGTCATAGATGACGTCATTATGCTATCGTGGTGTCTGTTTAGCGAGTTATGAACCGACCGTTTGCGTGCATACAGTGCAAATAGCGCATATTTGCGTGACTTGAACCATAGTGTAAGGCTTAAAGTTTTCCTACGAAACGATGCATACGAATTATAAAATTACCTCAGGATATCCACCTAATCCTAGTAAGTAAATGAATAATATTGGTGCTAAATTACTAAGCATTCGACAAAGTTTTGCACTCAATGGCAGAAATCTACGCAAATTGGTACATTGTCCTATTGTATGCATTCTTGATCCTTGTGAGCTTCAATACTTGCACATAGTCGCATCTCCTGGTAGTGAACAAGAGCTCCGTTTCAACTAACATATATTATGATTGTAATGAAACTGACTTATACGCAATATGAGATATCGACATTAAATTAAATGAAGCAAGTCAAGTGTAGTTTATATATTTTTATATTTACAAAAATCTTTGTTTTTTTTTCAGGGATTACCTACAGTCATTTTAAGCACTTGCATGTGTGGTAAAAAAGTGGAGACTAACACTTATTAAGAAAATAACCATAAAAAGTATTTTGCTCTGTGCATTTTATTGTGCAATCTAAGAAACATAATAAATTAGTGGTTCTGATTTATACCTCAAGAGTAAGAACTAAATGAACCTATCAGGTAGTTATGTAGCAAATTAAAGTACCAACATTACGTATATTTTTATATTATTATTATAGGATTCCGATTTAGAGTGTCGGCAAAAGTAGAGTCGTTAAGTAAGGGAAGGGAATGGAAAAAGTGTTTCAGAAATAACATTACTGGGTATTTAATTTACATGCATTTATTTCTTGTAACTAATTAGTGACGGGTTTTTTATGCAATCGGGGAAAAAAAGCACAAAGCCCACCTGGTGCTAAGCTGTAACCTCTGCCGATACAGTTCGTCACAAGTGGCAAACTGCACTGCGCCCATCACCTTGAGACATAAAGATGTTAAGTCTCATGTGCCTGTAATTTTACCGGAACATAGGAATGTGAACATTACTGTTTGGCGGTAGAAATAGGTATAAATAAATATAAGTTCGCCGATTATAAAATATTCCCATGATAGCTCCTTCTTACTTTTCCCAATGATTTCGATCCAATTTTGTTTAATTTTTGGACTCAATTCGGAAAATGAAAAAAATATTAAACAGTAACACTGGTAAGTGACCAGTAAAGCGTGAGTTAGTTATAATTCAACTCAATAGAGTTGAATTAAATAACTTTTTTTTTGTTGTTTTTAACGTTGTTGTGTATACACAACAAACAATGGAAATATGTTTTTATTATAACGAAAAAACACATCATCTACTTCAATATCTTCGAAACCGAAAATCCAATACCAATGAAATGAATATGAGGTATCAGCAATTATAATTAAAGGTATTAGCTTTCCAATAAAATGACGGAGTTATAAAGTGACAAAGATTTAATCAAATAAATTAAATTAAAAAAAATACAATTGAATTGAAAACCTGGTCCTTTTTGAAGTCGGTTGAAAATGGAGGGAATGAATGAAATCCATCCTTTAAATTTGCTATTAAACCACTGAACCGATTTTGATAATGATATTGCGTCGTAGGCATCTACGACGCAATACCTGTATTTAAAAAAATATACAGTCTATTGAGAACCTTCTCTTTTTTTAAGTCGGTTAAAACACATTGATCAACTATTCAAAAAATAACTAAAAGCAATACGTTGTGTCTATTATCACCCAATAATAGGGTAAACCTCATAGGCTTAATAACGGCAACACCAATGCCACCACGCCGCAATAGTTCGACTGACGAGGCGTAGTTTCGTTGTACATATGTGTGTGTAATCGTGTTTGTACACGGCGAGGCGTAGTTTTACCGGCCTCACTGCTCTTTACACAACATTCTGTCTTGACTTTTTATTCGGTCTGAGGTTATGACATGACAAGCTCCATAAGCCACATAGCCATATAGGTATATATTAATAAGATATATGATGTACATAGATACTTATAAGGCACTATGACCTATCAAGCTCTTGCTAAAGGACTCCCCTGATTTCTCCCATTTTATGTAATTGTGGTTATTGTTCCCCATGCTACACCTGATTCTTGAATACCATCTATCCACCTGTAAGTGTCACTCCACCACCCTAATTGAAGTGCCACCATTTTGATTGACAGTTCTCTGTGCTCGAGACATTGGTTATTATGTCTCCTGCCGATAGTTATTTTACTTGCCACATCGAGTTTCAAGCTATACTGTAGTACAATTTGCACACTATATTGTGGTGGGCCGACCGGTAGATACTCAATCATAATTTAACAGTATAATAATGATCTATGCTACATAGAGAATGCAGCATTTTGCAAATCTTTATCGAGAGGCTACCACTTACGCACTGGTTTCCATAAGTATAAATTAACCATTTAACACTAAGATTTTTTTACCTGTAGATCAGTTGTATGCCCTCCATATTTACTAGACGAATTCAGGGTAATTGCCTGAGTCACTACCAGTCTAGCACTTCCGAGCGTCCGGTGAATACATCGCCGCTAATCGTGTTTTTTCGGAATAATCTGTGGACAATACACCTTCCTTGTGTCTTTAGACTCTGCACCAATTATACAGGCACTGTGAGAGATAAGAAAACTTTTCATTTCACGCGTAATTATTGCTTTTATTGTTGAAATAGAAAATATCGTTATTTTGTTATATCTTAGGAACGAAACTCAATGAAATGGATGAGCGAGATATGTGTATCGTTTGGTGTGAGAGAGTGAAAGAGATCGCAGCATAATGGTGATCGGAACGTCTCGTGGCGGTTCGGTGGTTACACGAATTGCTTATTTATCTCTTTCTAACAACATATATGACGCATAATATTTGAACGTTCTTTCCTTGTCATTACAAACTGCATATACATGTGCGTAGGTATGTATATAGGTAAATTCTAGTAAGCTTTTAGAGCAGTGGTGTTCGGATATAACTACTCTAAGTATTTCACCTCTCTGATTTAACATGACTAGACCAGCAGTACAAAACTTCAGCATAATTATACAAATATATTATATATTTAAAAGTCACATGTTAAGTGTCAACGTCTATATTATGTTTCCATATGGAACACCAGAAAGACCATAATGTATATTGCTTATGGATGGACCCAATGTCCACCAGTATAGAACATGATCATGTCCGTAATCCTTTAGAGAGACTGGTTGGAAAAGTTAATCAGTTTATTAAGGCTGATTTATTTGCAAAATAATGACACAATTTATAAAAATATTTTTTCACAGAAAAGAAATGCTTCCTTCTATAAACAATAATGGGCGGAACTAAACCCTGCGTGAGCAGACTATATAAGACTTCAGTACTTCAGACTGGCAGGATTGAACAAATTTTACTTCAGAGAGAAGGCACTTTTGTATTTCTTTGTTATTGCTTCTAGGAGAACTTCGTTAAAACCAAACTATGCATGTTTTTACAAATATATACGTATATTTGGTGCAAAACTATGTAATATTTATACTAAACCTATTTGTTCAGCTTAATCCTATTAAGCTTGTTCATACATATTTTAACTAAATAGAGGTATAAGCCATCCATAGAATGGAAACTATGTTTATTTTCCGGTCTTTACCACTGTAAAGACCGGAAAATAAGCAGGATAAACTTCAAAAAACTACTCTTCAAAGTTCCCAATCTATGTCCCTCTTGTGAACTTAAGCCTTGTTGTTTACTTCATGCTTTTTTCATGTGTTTTGTCATACGATTTTGTTCTTTATCCATACACTACCAAAAATCAATTTACTCTGTAATTTAGAAGAATATATCTGGAAAAGCTAACAAGGCTGGACCACTCTGTACCTAGAAGTCTAATTTTCTAGAAAATTATAGTTTTAAATGAATTTTAAATGAAATTTCATACGCTATTCGAGACAAAATAAGCATAGTTAATTTTTGTGTTCACATTTATGAATACAATGTTATTTTGTAAAACTCTTTTTGATTTTGAAGTCAGGCAGAGTCAGTTTCTAAATATATCTCAACAGTGATAGCTTCCACAGGCGAGGCTCTTTTGTCCATGATACTATTTTATCCCTCAAAATAGATTGCCTACAACTGCATCGGACTACATACGCGAGGAGCTGCATTGCCACGTATTATAATTTGAACTCTTCAACAAATAAACAACTACTATAATAACTTCAACTACTATCAACTTCTTTTAGTATATTTACTGTATGATAATTGGTATATTTTTCAAATATAATCTGAATATAACTTGTTGTTTGTTTCTTGTTCATAATTTCAAACTTAAAACCATGCACTTAAATTTGTATAGATATATTTCGTAATCGCTTTATAGTTAATTATAAAAGATAGTAAAAATATATAAGGTACGTATCTACTATTTCTAAAATTAGGTTGTTATCACTTAAGTGATTTTGAAATTATGCCAATCCAATGCTCTACTGATCGGCTATCCATGTGGCATTGTGTATGCCGCAGCTATGTTTATATTATTTCTAACATTGAACACGTTTGCTAACAAATACCTTCTTACACTGCAGAACTGTTTTGTTAACGAAACCTGTTAGATTTTAGAAAAAACAAAAAAAAAATATATCTGCGGCTTGCATAGCTTATAGTAGGTAAAAACCTATGTATGTGTGCGTAGGTAATACCATATTACACACATGCATGGTCGTGTGAGTAAACGTTAGTTCCGGATGGCGATATCAGAGCAGTCTTTTGACATAAAGGGTTGGCAGAAAAAAACGTAAAGCGGCTCTCTATATCCGGTATATTACTTTTCTCTATGATGCAACATGTAAAATACTATCCCATCGACCTCATACTCGGTCGATGGGATAGTATTTTAAACAGAGAGAACTAAACTAATGCCTCAAGATCAAACCTCGTAGTCCTCAACCCTACGGTTCAATTCACGCAAATATGCGCTATTTGCACTATATGCACGCAAACGGTCGGTTCATAACTTGCTAAACAGACACCACGATAGCATAATGACGTCACCTCCGGCCGCAAACAACGCTCACAGGAAAGTGGTAGTACAATGTATGCACAAACGTCAAACTCAAATCTTGACAGATAGATGAGGAGATTTTTATTGTTGTGGTTAGAATGTTGAACGTACAAACATCTGTTCACAAAATAATGCCTTGAAATGCAATACTTCTATTGTCAATTATTGATGTGAAGGTTATTTTGGGTCAATTGCGAAAAAGCAAATTGACAGTTAGCAGATGTTATAAGCGCGGCTACATATCGGTTCACATTGTTTGCGCGCAAACAGTGCATATTCTCGTATTTCAGTTGTGAACCAAGCTTTTGCAGTGTATGAAGTGACAGCAGTGTTTGCGTGATTTAAACCGTAGTGGAAGAGGAAAAAAAACCAATACATTGGAAAACCACAGATTATGTCTACGGTCTTTTCAAAATAAGGAAAATTGAGTGATAGAGGAGGTCTAGGCATTGTACTATTTTGTCTCATAATAGGAATTTGTTCATTGGAAAATTTATCGTTTACCATGGAAAAATTAACCAAATTCGTCCCAATAGTGCATCATACTATTGTCAGACAGCTCAGCTCACTTCCATAGAACAAAATTGAACTTTGGTTTGATTGTTGGTAATCTCTATATACAATACATGACGTTTATGATGCCTGGAGCTGATGAAAAGTTTCAGGATGTTTTAACAGGTTTAAACAGGCACTGCAAATTGATGATACATTTACTACGAGAATATACTTCGAGAGTTTCACTGAGAATGTAAAATGATATGTATATGTGACACTAACTTGACTCACAATCTATAATAATGTTTGAAAATGGTTTAAGCCCTACATTTTGGTGAGCTAAAGCTTATTGTGTGAGAAAGACAGGAGACTAACTTCGTTTTCATCCCTATTCTGTGAGAAGACGATGTTAACGTGGTGCGTAAACAGCACAGAAGATCATCTTCTGACCCAAAAGTGACACCGGTAGACGCCTGGCGGGAATAAGTAATCGAGTGGTAACAATTATTAAAGTACTAATATCGTTATTGAAAAAAAGGGGTTGGTGCTAGAAGGATGAACATTTAGCAAGAAAGCATTTCAAACACTACTTTCCGAGTATGAGAAATGAATAATTTATATTTTCAATATTTTCATTAAAAAAATAACATCGAATGTTTCGATATCATAATTTTAACGTCGATGTCAGAACATCGACTTTTTGTCTTTTAACATCAAATTCAAATTCAAAATCATTTATTCAATTTAGGCGTCTAGGACGCGTCTAGGTCAATTACAAATTTTAATATTGAAATATAATACATTGTACTGCCACGTTCAACAAAAAAAATTATAGAGCCACTGCGAGAAGTACGGTCAAGAAACTCGGGGCCGTTCTTTTAAACGTCTTCTTACAATGTGTTATATACAATAAAATTACTATAATATTTGTTTAAACTACGTAGGAGACATGTGATAGCTTGGCAGAGGCAGTATTTTCCAAGCATTTTTGTCGTTTAAGTAATCACAAACTGTGTAGTAGGATTTCTTAATCAAAAAGTTTTTCACGCGCAATTTGAATTTTCCTTCTGTGAGCATTGTAATATGTTTGGGAATTTTATTATAAAACCGCACACAATTACCTAAAAAAGACCTTTTACTTGTCTTTGCCAATCTCAAACCTGGTACCGTTATTTTATATTTGTTCCTAGTGTTGTAATCGTGGTTGTTACTGTTTAATTTAAATTTACTAATTTTTTTCCGATCCATCGTCCAGGTTCAGATTCCATGGTTGATCAATGAGCGTCCCTAAACTATATTGTAGCCCCGGCGCGTTCTGCAAGGCTGGGCCAAATATTGGTTGAGCTAGATTTGCTCCATGGCACCTGGAACGACCTTTATAGCTTTTTTCAAAATATGAAATTGAAACCGATGTTTTTAGGGTGATAATTTTTTTTTTTTTTTTGGACATGGGGCTTATTACGTAATTTTGCTAGCCATGATTTGGCTGATTCAAACTTTTGGCCAGACAGTGCATCATTAGCTCTGACAGGTCACCCGGAATGGGTATAATCAAATCTTGTCTGGATTAAATAAAGCTCGAATGGGGAGCTGGAACGGCGTATATCCGCGTTTAGATCAAAATTTGTCTCAGCCGAAGGCTTGCAGGAACGAATCACAAGCGTAGTTGCAGATTTGAATATTATTATATTCTATCTGATCTATGGTATCATACATAACCTCAAATTTTGTATAGCTTTGTTTTCATTTCAATTATTTGATAATATTCAACATTTTACAAATAAACTTATGTGAAATCTTACAAAATGCTAAGAAATTTTCACAATATTTTGAAAGGACGCTTCTCAGTTTTAATCTCGAAAAGGCATTTTTTGACCAAGGATTATACATGCACAGAAGCTTGGACTAATTGTAATTCCTCGCCAATAATAACTAAGATAAACTTAAATGATTTCTATAATAATTTAGAGCAAAACTATTCTGCTAGAGGAGTAATCAGTGCTATTGATGTAGATATTTTTGCACACGCCTTGAATGATCCAACTCAACTGGAGGAACTCAAAGAACTTCTTCACAAGTTACGTTTATCAGCGGAAGCCGGTAACATGCTGGATTCCACACATCACGCTACTATTAGAAACTTTGTAAGCTTCGGTTACATTCAGGAATTAGTAGAAATTTTGAAAGATCCCTTAAATTTCGGATTATTTCTTGATGATTACTGTGCTAACATTCTGTTGGATGAATTGTTAAAAACATCGCAAAATGAATTAGCTGCTGATGTAGCAGGTTTAGTAATGCTTCAAGAGGAATTCAGCAATGAATTGACATGTGCTTTGTGTCAGTATGCAGCCTACAAATTTATATTGGACTATACCCCACCAGAGCCTGTACCTCCTGAAGAGGCCAAAAAGAAAGTGGAAGAAATAAAAATAAGAGTAAAGTTTTTGCGTAATCCATACTATGATGACCATTTTGATATTAAAGATAGAATAACAAAGTGTGGCAAAACTTTAGCTTGGATATCTCAGCTCAAATCAGACAACCTGAACAATAACTTACAAATAATTGGATGGTTAATTTACAAGAAATATGACAAACTGCTATTATTATGCCAACAGCTGGCAAAATCTTCAGAATTTAAATTATACAAAGAAGTGCTGGATGTTGTGGAAAAACAAAAGAATATAGAAGGAAATGCTGAGATATTGGAAAACTGTTCGTTAATATTGAGCAGTCAAAACACTGCAGATAAACCAATGGAAGAGTCTATCAAAACTGCAATTGAAAATTCTATCAATAAAGTTCATAACAAAGATGTTGAATCTCAGCAAAAGGTGAGTTCTAATTAAATTAAATCATTATAAAAATGTTATAATTAGGAAACATTTTATAAGTAACCTATATAATTAATAATAACCTTTATTCGGACAGTACATAATTATTGGTGTTAAATATTTACCACTGTTTTTCTCGCATTAATTAATAATCATTTATAAAGCATCGACTCCCTTTCTGTATGCCACAGGTTTTATGTCATTAATCCATTATCTAAATGGTCTGCCTCTTTTTCTCTTCTTGTTACTTGTAAACCAATTCATGATACTTCTTTCCATGGAGTCTTGACAAGTTTCTAGCTTTTTGTTGTGCATTTTGTGAGTGCCCAGGTTTTACAACCATAAGTAAGCACTCTTAGCGAAGTTTGCTTAGCTGTTCTTAAGAGCCCTTATTCCAGCAAAGCCATTTTACAGCCCTTTCCTCAAGGCTGTTGCGGCTAAAGTATAAAAGTTTGTTTTTTAAATGATGCAGGAAGAAAGTCTATTGTATTTTTAATTGAGTGTATTAGCCAAAACAATAAAAAAAACAACTGGAATCCGACAAAATTTTTTTTAGTAACTCAAGTTTTCATAAATTTCTTCATCAGTGTGACTTCAACTGTCTTTTTATCGAACAAAAATTATTCGTTTTACAAATTGAAAAATATCAGTATATTACCATCAATTGAGTGTATTAATAACATTTTGATAAATATATGTTACAACTGAGTAAATAAGGGATTGAAAGGGCACTTTTGGCACAAAAATACCATTCAAATTTTTTGTAATTTCTACAAAATCTGGTATTTTATCAAATAAATAAATATGCAATTCATTAGTTGAATTTTTTATTTATAGGGCGTTCGGATAGCCTATCAGTTCCAAAAATAACACTCACAAACGCTACAAATGATCACACAGGGCGTTCGGATAGGGACTTCGTGAGCATAAATATCGTTTTCGCTCACCGTTCGGATAGCTTTGAAAACGCTACAAATGACAGAGAAAAGTGCTATTTTTGACCCACGTCTTACCGTGGGATCGTTGTGATCGTTTTTTGACAGCTAACATTTTATGAGAAATATTGTTGTTCCTATCATAATGAATAGAACTGGCGATGCCTCCGGCAGATTTAATTATAGACCTATATCTTTGGCTTCAGTTGTTGCACCTATATCTTTACTGCAGTTCCAGAAAACGTTATTTTGGGTTTCAGCGGTTGTCAAAATAAGTATAAGACGTTCGGATAGCATACAGTCATTGGTGGTCAAAAATAGCAGAAGCTTCTTTCCGAACGCTAAGATACAAATGCCACTTTTGAAACTGCTACAAACGCAACCGAGCCAAAACGAACGCACCATTAATAGATAATAATATTTTGTCGTTAATTTAGTGAAAAATGTATTTTATACAATTCTTTCAATATGACCTATAAATTACGGAACACAACGCCTTGCATCTCTTCACACAATCAAACACCGAGCTCGCCGGCGAGCTCGAGGCAAAAACAAGGTCACGATAAATTGCTCTCCAAATAGTCAAAGAGTATTATTCAGTAGGGCCCAATTGTGCAACACTGCAGTTGCACAGAGGCATTTTGCTCCGATCCCCCCCATGTCTCTCGACAGCGAGACAAGCCGAGGTCCGAACCACAGTGGTGCCCTTGAGCTTGCTGTCAACCCCTCCTATAATAGCGGTACGTTTTCGGCGTCCGCAGGAGACGGAGGTAGAAAGCGCTTTTCGCCTTCTACGCCCGTCTCGGGAGAAGTGCCTTCGGCACTTCTCCCTCCCGGGCTATTGTAGGGCCAGGCCCTCGCCCAAAACCCGGTGGAGCTGGACGACCGCACAGGCGGTAGCCAGCATCTATGTCCTCCCTAAACAAACAAACAAACCTTGCATCTCAGTTTGCGCCTAGTGCTTACGGAGGGAGGACGTATCGCTGCTCGTCCCGCGCCCTACACATGTCGCAACTACGGTGCGTAATGAAAATAAAGCCTGTCCGAGTTATTATGCTTTTGTTATTGTAAAGGTATTTTTGTTGAGACCATGCCTTTTTCATTATTAACTAGGATTTATTCTTTTCTGATCGGAATTGAATTTTTCAATAAAAGGAGGAGGTTCTCAATTCGTCTGTATTTTTTATGTTTTTTACCTCAGAACTTTTGAAAGGGTGAACTGATTTTGAGTATTATTTTTTTGTTTGAAAGCTGATGCTTGTAGTTTCGTTCCATTTATATTGCATCAAAATCAGTCAAGTCATTTTTGCATTACACTCCAATAACTGTAAAGTATTTACCTATCTTGGTGATATAGTCATTGACAATCGATCTCGTAAGTAGCAAGGGTTACTAAAACTAGTGATCAATTTTTCAACACCTTCAACACCCAAAAGTGTGTAATAGCTTGTCAAAGTCGGTACCATGCGCACAATATTGTGATCATAGGTACTTTTGAACTATCATGGTACCGACTTCAACAAGTTATTTCACACTTTTGGGTGTTGAAGTCGGTTCCATTTTCTGGTTAATTTTTTTTACTATGGCAAAAGCCAAAAAGTTGCTTGGTTGCTATAGATAAGAAAAAAGTTTTGAAAAAATCTTGAAACTACCTAGAGATGGTAAAAAGTTTTTATTTTTTCTTTATTTTATTTTATATTAGGTATTAACTTGGCCTAACAGATGGAAACGAAGTAATAAATTTTTACAACAAGTGTCTTATACACGAAATAATTGGCCATCGAAAAGCACAATCTATGCCTCTAAGAAATAATTTTATTTAAGGCAAGATTATTGTTAGATACTAGGAAAAAGTAAAAAATAAAAGATGTTGATAATAATATAGACGTTATATATTTTATTAAACAATTAGTGCCGACCCTGAGTTAGGATTTAATACTTCTATATTAAACGCAACTTATTTTCGTTCTGTAGCGACCACTAAAGCCACTCCGCCAACGGGGCAGTTATAAAAATATAATGAACCAAGATATGCATGCACAAAGCAAGCATACAATTTACAAAACTAAGTTATTTGCCTATATACAATGATGGTTAGAAGCACACAATCGAATATAGATACCTACATAGTAGTCCATTGAAATGTTACAATTTAAGGACCGAATATTGCATTTCTTAGAGGGCGCAATTTTACTTTTGAGACATATGTGGGTGGTCAATAGAAGCTTAACCTTAAGTTTGTGGGGTCAACACCCTTGTCCTCCAGCCGCCATCTTGGAAAAAGGGGTGAAAACACTTATTTCGCGATATCGCGGAAATTATGCGTCTTACAATAAATTCTACAGCATATTATTTGTAGCAAATTATTTTGCCTACAAATATGATTATATATTTTTTTGCCCTAAATTCCAATTTTAAGAAGTTATAAGCAAAAAAATGATCTTTTATTTTTTGCTCTATAACTTTCTTTTTCTCATTTTACAAAAAAGATACCTCAGACCAATCTTGTTGATTAGCTTTTCAGGAATTTTTTAATGGTTTTTTAATTTAATTCATTTAAAACACTTAAAGCGCTCCATAGTTGACCAATGCTGTTCATCAATGCTCATGAGAATCCGGTCAAAAAGAAATGTTTAACTTATTATATTTTTCCTATAGTAATATATCCTTAAAAAAAATTAAGTCGTACAACTTCAATTATTCATACCTAACTGTTTTCCTTGTCATATAACTTACCGAAGGATAAGCAGGTAGAAAAGGTCCGAGTTACCGTTTGGGGACAAAGGAACATCTGCCTGCTACGACTATTATTATTAGCTTAGCTGTTTCTTCTACCTCAGTTTATTCTCTTAGTTGTGCTACATTTTTTGTCACGTGTAAACGTATTGAAAATTGTGGATATTATTTTCAGTTTAATCAATTAAACTGCGAGTTTCGGAAAAAAAATCCTAAAAGATTATCTACAAGATTGTTCTGTGGTAATTTTTTTGCAAAATGTATAAAAAAAAGTTATAGAGCAAAAAAATATAAAGTCAAAGTCAAAATCATTTATTCAATTTAGGCGTCTACGACGCTCTTATGAAGGTCAATTACAAATTTTAATATTGAAATATACTACATTGTACTGCCACGTTCAGCAAACAAAAATTATAGAGCCACTGCGAGAAGAACGGGCAATAAACTCGGGGCCATTCTTTTAAACGTTTTTTAAAAATGTGTTAAGTACATACTATATAATAAAATTATTACAACACTTAATTTACATTACGTAGGTGTTAGGCGCTAGCTTGGCAGAGGCGAACCAGTCCAAGCATTTTTGTCGTTTAAGTAATCACAAACTGTGTAGTAAGATTTCTTTATCAAAATATTCTTCAGTTGCATAACTTGAATTTTCTTTCTGTGAGCGTTGTAATATGTTTGGGCAATTTATTATAAAACCGCACACAATTTCCTAAGAAGGACCTTTTATTTGTCTTTGCTAATCTAAAACCTGGCATCCTAACGATTTTTTTGTAAAACGCATAGTTTCTGAGATATCGAAAAATACGTGTTTTCACCCCTTTATCCAAGATGGCGGCCGGGGGACAAGGGTGGCAACCCCACAAACTTGAGGTTAAGCTTCTATAGACCCCCATACATGTCTCAAAAATAAAATTGCGTAACTTTTCAATGGACTATAGTTATAGGTGTGCTGATGTTAGTCAATGAGAGGTTTATTATTAGGTTCAATTAAGTCTACTTTGTGTGTAAACTGTAAAGATGAAAAATGAATTTACAAAGTTACATAACATTCCACATTATTTATCAAAAATAAATAACACTGCAAAAAGGATCAAAATGTTTTATTCCATGCGACGTCGTCTTTGACCGCTCGACCCTCGCTAACGGTGTGCTCGTGTGCGCCGCGCTACTATAAATGCCTAAATTTGAACGATAGGAAGGATATGAAATTCTTCCTATTATTCAACATATATTGAATAAATCCATTGACAGCTGTACCTTTCCATCTATATGGAAAGAATCACAAATTATTCCTCTTCCAAAAAAGTCAAATCCCTCTTCTTACTCCGATTATCGTCCAATTTCCATCCTAGCTGTACCTTTCCATCTATATGGAAAGAATCACAAATTATTCCTCTTCCAAAAAAGTCAAATCCCTCTTCTTACTCCGATTATCGTCCAATTTCCATCCTACCTTTCCTTTCCAAAGTTTTAGAGCGCCTCATATACCAACAACTTAGTTCTTTCCTAAATAGCAATAATCTCATTTTTGCCGACTGGAGGCCTATCCTAGCAAAATTTCAGATATGAGGACACTAGGAGCTAAAATTAAAAGCAGCCTTCCATCGTCGTGCCAAAAATATATATTGACATATTTACAAATTCAAAAAAGTGTCAAAAACAAATTATTTAAAAAGTAAAAAAACACTGGTATAAAAACATAAAAAGGAGGTAGCAAACAGTTTGCCACATGCTCCCCCTTTTTTAAAGAGGCACAAGCTTTTTAGTAGGGCGACGCAACAGCCCTGCTTGGGTGCGCACATCTACCACCCGCACTATGCCGTCGCGTCCTGGATATAGTGCCTCAATAACACCCCGAGGCCAAATACCCCTTGGCAGTTCTCCGTCGCCTATTAGTACTGGGTCCCCAACATTAATAGAGGCAGGTGTACCCAAGACGCGACGAGGGGCTAGGGTTGGCAGATATTCACGGACCCAGCGACGCCAAAAATGATCCGCAAGTCGAAGCGCTTTCCGCCAACTGCTCCTGCTACATAAGTCCGAATCGTTGAGTTCTAAAGTGTCGATGGCAGATTTTCTTGACGATTCGCCGAGCAGGAAATGATTAGGCGTAAGTGCCTCTGGGAAGTCCGCATCCGGGGAGATGTGTGTGAGGGGCCTTGAGTTGACTATGCCTTCTGCTTCCGCTAGCAGTGTGATTAAAGTCTCATCTTTGGGAGCTCTTTCTCTTAGGGTCACATGCAGGGCTGTTTTTACGCTCTTCACCAGTCTCTCCCAAGCTCCACCCATGAAAGGCGCTGAAGGTGCTATAAAGCGCCACTTTATTTTATTGTTAGCTGCAAAACCTGAGACATCGCTGTTGGACAGTTCTCGAAGTTGTCTATTAGCTCCAACGAATGCAGTCCCATTATCGGAGTATATGGTGTCTGGGGTCCCACGACGAGCGATAAAACGACGCAAGCACATAATGCTCGAATCTGAAGATAAGCTGTGCACAACTTCCAAGTGTACCGCTCGCGTGACCATGCATGTAAATAGCGCCACCCATCTTTTTTCTCGTCTGCGACCAACCGCCAAAAATCCAGAACTGTTGACGCAACTCGTTAATCACTGTCTCAGAATTGGCGTGAGCAAACTTGACGTGAAAATGTCTGATGATAAGACGAACAATTGGTTCTTTGCCATCTAGTAAAATGGGCCGTTTCACTTCAGGATCAACATCAGTAGCAGCAGAGATACGTCCTGATAAGTAAATCAAACCTCTTTCGTTTAAGCTGGGTGAAAGAATGGAGAGGCGACTCTTCTTCGGTACATTTTCGCCACGGACTAAACAAATCATTTCTTTTTCAAATGAGTTTATTTGGCTCTGCATTAGCGCGTGATATTCCGCTCGGTAGATTGCCTCCACATCTAAGGAACTTAATGTGCCAGGAGCAGTTGTCGCTGCGCGAATGTCACTTACTGCAAAGAAATTTTTAACTATATCTTCAACCATGAAGTTAAAAAAACAATGTTGACTTTTTATAAAAATGGTTGCAATGAACTGATGGAGGCGTGCAGTTGCCCTTACCATTCTAATCCACGAGCTAAAATGGATGATATCTACCACTACTGGTAAAGGCAACTCACGTGCGTGGTTAAAATGAATAGCATCTGATATAGGAAGTGCGGATGATGAAGTGGAGGTTAAGGTTAGATTTACTGAACGAGTTCGAAAGCATGGTTTTAACTCTTCCTCTCCTGAGGATGTCATGGTATTCTGCGGTTCACAGGGCCACTCAGAGGAAGGAGCTAATAAGAAATTCGGACCAGCTATCCAGCGTGACTCAATGTTCAGTGTTTTTAGAGTTCCTCTTGTCGCATCATCAGCAACGTTGAGAACCGTAGGAACCCAGCGCCACTCACTGACTTCACTACCTTCTAAGATTTCACCCACGCGATGTGCTACAAAGGGTTTAAAATTCCTGGCGTCACTACGCAACCAACCTAGCACTGTCATTGAATCACACCAGAAGTAACGCCGTTTTGGCTTGAAACGATGAGCTTTACAAATAAAGTTAGCGAGACGAGTAGCTATCAGAGCGCCTTGCAACTCCAGACGCGGAATCGACGTAGGTTTTAGAGGGGAAACACGGGATTTGCTTGCAATTATTGCGAGTTTAATATTGCTATTGCTGAAAATGAATCGCCAATATGCAACAGCAACGTATGAAAGCTCACTTGCATCGCATAGGATATGCAGTTCAAGCTCAAAATCTTTAATGTCCGACAGGTTATAGCATAGGGATAGGCAGGCTAGGGATTTGCAAGCCGACCAAAGAGTTGAGACTTTTGAACCAATCCAACCAAACACTTCTATCGTTTTCTGATAGACACTCGTCCCAATCAAGATTTTTACGCCACAAATTTTGAAACAAAATACGGCCTCTAACTATTAATGGAGCTAAAATACCTAATGGATCATAGATGCGCATGACTTGTGCTAAGACTACTCGTTTGGTCAATTGATTTGGCAGCGGGTCCTTTAATCCCATATTAAAACTGATCATATCAGAGACGGGCTGCCATATCAACCCCAATGTGCGAGTGAAGGTGGCTGTTCCTAGATTAACACCTACTTCATGTGGTCTAATACTAGCATTTGCGTCGAGCAACTCGCTTGGCAAAAGATTTAGCGCACTAGGTTCATTGGAGATCCACCCGCGCATAGTGAATCCACCGTGTTCGTGGATCTTAACTATTTCAGAGGCTAAGCGAGCTGCATTTTCGACTGTGTCAAAGCTACCTATATAGTCATCCATGTAAGTATCTGTGACAATAGCACCAACGGCTTCTGGAAATTCTTTTTGGAATTTTGATGCATTCAGGTTCAATATAAATATGGCAGTCGAAGGGCTAGAGCAGGAACCGAAAATCATTGAAGACATGCGATAGGTTTTAATGGGTGACGAAGGGTTGTCGCGCCATAGAAACCGTTGCGCGTCCCTATCTTCCTCTCTAATTTTTACCTGCGAAAACATCTCCTTGATATCTGCCGTTAAAGCTACCTTTCCTTCTCTGAAACGCATCAAAACTCCAAGTAAACCTTGCAAAAAATCGGGCCCCGATAATAGTAATGAGTTTAGGGACACTCCTTGCGTTTTTGCAGCAGCGTCATGAACAATGCGAATTTTTAAAGGCTTATTGGGATTTATAACCCCGAAATGGGGTAAATACCAACAAACAGAGTCAGGTTTTGTAGTTGCACATTGCTCTGCGTATCCTTTATTCAGGGTCTCATAGATATTGTCGCGGTAACGCACCGCGTATTGAGGATCCTTAAGCATATGCTTTTCAAGACTTTTGAACCTAGCTAAAGCTAACGGATAGCTATTAGGCACATCAAGATTATCAGCCTTCCATAACAACCCAACCTCATAATGACCGCTAGGTAACCGGCACGCCGTTTTGTTTAGTATTTGAAGCGCACGCTGGTCATCCGCGCTGCGAGGTTCATGTTTTGTGATTCCTATGGCATCTAGTTTGTATTGCTCTTTGATGATCGTCTCTAGCTCTACACGTCGTTCAGTGTCTTCTCTAAGGTTCACGTGGTAGGCACATTCTAAAGGTTTAGTTTTACTGTTCGAAAATCCAAAAACTACCCAACCTAATACAGTTTTTATAGCAACGGGTTGTGATTTAGTACCTTGTCTAGTCTCCGATGCTACACTTAAATGCCAGTTATCTACTCCTATCACTAAAGTGGGCTTAGCATCTACGTAGCACAACTCGTCTGCTAGATCACACAAATGAGAGTACGAGCAAATGCTATCGTGCGTGGCTGACTGTCGTAACAAATCTAAGTTATTTATAGCACGCGCCCTGCGAATTAAAAAGGTTTCAGCTGCAAACTTTCCCTTTATCTGAACATCTACATATTCTACAGTGCTATCCCGTGATAAACCACCCACACAATCAAGGTGAATTTGTGCTTTGGGACCCTTTGCGCCTACCTCATTAGCAATTTCTGAGTCTATAAAAGTTGCTGTTGACCCGTCATCTAATAATGCGAACGTATCAACGCTCCCACCAGGTCCAGATACCGTTACTGCAACTATTTTTAATAGAGGTCGAAGCGTGGCGTCGCAAGGTGTAGCAGCTGTGTTAATAACAGCTTGTTCAGATTGTTCGGAAATTTTGAGTTGCTGGGAAGACGTAGACGGTCTGCTCTCTGCATCCTCGTTTATGTGTGCGGATGTAGCACGATTGTAATAATTAGAATTGTGTAACAAAGTGTGGTGTTTTCTTTTACAATCTTTTATTTCACAGTTAGTTTTATTTTTATTGCAGAACCTAAAATTGTGCGAACCTTCTTTAAGACACCGGTAACAAACTTTCTTTTCTTTGACGAATTTCCATTTGTCATCAATTGACATTGCCTTAAATTTGTCACATTTTGACAACAGATGATTTTGATTACAACATAAACAATGCGTTTCACCACTATTTTTGTTTACCAATTTAGCGCTAGGCCCTGATCCAGACTCCGACACGGCATGTGCTCGCTCGCGGTGTGATGAGGTGGCAGCATCGCTGATAAAACCAAACTGCATCGTGAGGTCGACCTCGTTCGAAAGAAATTTGGAAAGTAGCTCTACTTTGGGCTGGCCCGACCAATTACACTTTGCATAGTCAAACCAACGTGTGCGTAAAAGTTGTGGGAGCTTGCTCAGTAACGCTCCAAACAGCTCTGGTGATCGTAAATAGTCGTGGTGCTCCAGCAGCTTCGCAATCTCCACACAATTACGCACACGGGTGGAAAAAATGTTCAAATCTCTTACCTCATTACCAAGTTTAGGTAAGGCTCGGATAGTGTTTACCTCTTGAGCTACGATTTCCTCAGGACGACCGAAACGACGGTCCAATGCTTCGATAACGTCGGATGTGTGCCGCGCCATCACCAGCAAAGTGCCTACTGCCTCACGCGCCGCACCTTTCAACGCTTGATTAAGACGAGCTAAGTTTTCTACTGTTGAGTATGGACCTGCAGTGTCTAAAAATGCGCGTTTAAACATTAACCAATCTAATGGTGATTTCCCATCGAAAGTGGGAAGGAATATTTGGAATCGATTGACTCTGTCAGGAACTGGCCCGTTCTTTTGAGCTATATTCTTCAGTGCATCAACTAAGCGAGATGTACAGTCGTTTCCTCTATATTGGTCAGTAGCGGGCACCTTGTCACCGCAAATATTGGGCGATGACGTTGTAGGGTGCGGGTTGGCCGCTCTGAGAGGGACATAGTTACTGTGATAGCCCTGTGGGAATAAGAAACTATTAATGTTAGGCTCTACCTGAGTCTGAGCTGTGGACTGTATAGGGTTTTTGTATGGAGGTAAGACAGTGGTATTGTCGTTAATATATTGATCTGTATTACCTTCCGTGCATTCATTATGATGCAACCACTGTCTTACGCTCCTATTGCTCCTGCTACTGTGAGAGCGCACACTCCTTTCTGCGTCAATTGCAGCAAGCTCTGCCCGCAGTTCTAGTTCAGCAGTTTTACGCTCAACCTGAGCAAGGTGACGAGCATGCTTGGCCTCTATTGCGAGCTTTTTCGCAAGGGCCGTCGCTGATGAGTGGCTAGAATGCGTAGATACAGAGTGAGTACGGCTAGCTTGTATAGTGGGCTGTTCAACACTGCTACTCGGTATATTGACAGGAATAGAAGGTATAGGTGCTTCATCTTGTGTATTATCAGGCACAAGCTTTGTTTGCGACCTAGTAACAACCATACTTACCGAATCGCTGGTCACTTATACTTTGCGAGAGGACCACTATTTTGCCGACTGGAGGCCTATCCTAGCTAAATTTCAGATATGAGGACACTAGGAGCTAAAATTAAAAGCAGCCTTCCATCGTCGTGCCAAAAATATATATTGACATATTTACAAATTCAAAAAAGTGTCAAAAACAAATTATTTAAAAAGTAAAAAAACACTGGTATAAAAACATAAAAAGGAGGTAGCAAACAGTTTGCCACACTCATGAATCCTTATCAATCCGGATTTCGTCCTGGCCACAGTACAGTATCAGCCCTAATTAAAGTCACAGACGATATTAGGTTCGGCATAGCTGATAGACAGGTGACCATTCTATCGCTACTTGACTTCAGTAATGCTTTTAATGTTGACTACGACTTACTACTTGGAATCCTTACCTCTCTTAATATATCTCCTACAGTAATTGAGTGGTTTCATAGTTACCTGTACGGACGCCAGCAACGTATTCGGATTGATGATACTTTTTCATCATGGCAGGTTACGACAGCAGGTGTTCCTCAGAGCGGCGTTTTATCTCCTCTACTTTTTGCCATTTTCATTAACACTATCTCTGATCAACTTACTTCTTCCTACCACTTATATGCAGATGATCTTCAAATCTATAGACATGCACACATAGACGAACTACCTGAGGCAATACGTTCCACAAACTCCGATCTTCAAAACATACTTCAGTGTAGTAAGTCTTATGGAATTAGTGTGAATCCTTTGAAGACTCAGGTTATAGTTGTCGGAAGCTCACGGATGATCTCCAAAATCGACTGGTTTTGCCTGCCACAAGTCCTATTCGATGGTGTACATTTGAAATTTAATGAACATGTAAAAAATCTTGGGATAGTCATTGATAATCAACTATCATGGGATCCTCAATTGGCAGAAACCAGTCGAAAACTATTTGCCTCAGCAGGCTCTCTTCGTAGGTTACGTAATTTTCTTCCAATCACCACAAAATCTGCGCTTGTACAATCTCTCTTACTCCCGATACTTGATTATGCTGACGCTAGCTATCTGGATCTTACCGAAGAGCAGCTTAACAAACTAGAACGTTTGCAAAATTTCTGTATTCGTTTCATATTTGGTTTACGAAAGTATGACCATGTGTCTGAATTTCGCAATAAGCTTAAGTGGTTACCCATTCGCCTTCGACGGAACATGCATATACTATCCATTCTTTATACTATTCTTTATTTCCCTAACACCCCTTTGTACCTCAAAAAACGTTTTGAATTTCTTTCTGACACATCTTCTAGACCCATACGTTCCACCAAATCTCTAGTTCTCAAGTTTTCTTTACCCCCTGAACAGTTTTCGGAAAAATCATTTACGGTGCAAGCTTCTCGTTTGTGGAATGCTTTGCCTTTGCCAGTTCGGCAGGCAGAATCCCTCAACTTATTTAAAAAATGGTTAAGGAACATTACTTGTCCAGCTTGTTCACAAACTGCTAAAACCGTTGTTATATTATCTGTTAATAATAATGTTTGAATTATTTATGTAATAGGTATTATTTTAGAAAATATATATTATGTATGTTTTATTATAACATATATGTTTATGTTTTATAATATGTATTTATGTATGTATATGTATTTTATATTTATTATATTTGATATATACAATACATATATATATATATATATATATATATATTATCATAGAGAAATGTACTAATATAAGAGTAGCAATTGCAACGTACTCCGGAAAAAGCTCAAAATCTTGTATTATATCCAGATGGCGCTGACTCGTAGCCTGGAAATTTTGGCTTCGACACTTAAAGCCGATAAATTTGAATTTCATCGATGGTAAACAGGCCCAAAAGTTGTCTTGTTTTTTTTAATACGAAATATTGTATTAAAATGCTGCTCTAATAAATTTGATTTACATGGATAATTTACCACGATTCATAAGTTTATTGATAGATGGCGCTGCGACGCATGTAAGGTAAAATTCTAAATATCGCAAATTTGTCATCCAAGATAGCGCTTATTTTAAAAGTGCATGAGTTGAGTTTAGGCGGGAATGTTGAAAATATTATTCGAATGTTGTTTTTTTTATAAATTAATATCTGTATTTTAGTGTTCAGTAACACAGAAAATATGCAGACAAAGTGTGAGGAGTGTAATGCCCTCTGCATATATTATGAGGAGGCATGACGCTTACCATCAGGAGAACGATTTTATTACCTATATCGTTCTTAAATTACTATTCCCTGAACGAGTAACAGTTTCATAATGGTGGTAAAAAAATTGTTGCCAAGCAACTAACGGTCGTTTCCCTGAGATCTAGTAATTTTAAGATAGCTTCGACAATCTATTCGACCACATTATCACTTACCATCAGATGAGATTGAGATCGAATCGAAGGCTATTATATTAGCTATTAATATAAAACAAAACCCAGTTGGACAATAAGGCCCCAGTCAGTTAGGCTTGAAGGGCTAGTAGTAAGTGAAAATACTGGGTCAATAAGAACATAACTACTAATATCTCAGGGTAACGAGTGCATTGCCGTGGCATACAGATCTTTTTAAATAATATTCTGGGAGAAACTGCAACTGTCAGAGGCAAAGCAGGCGCTTACCAGGTGAAGAGTGGCTTGTCAGTTTTCATCTAAAAATATATATAAAATAATACACATAATTAAGCGAGTTAAAGTAAGGTATAATTAAACAACAATCTTGATATAGAATTATTTATTTTGTAAAATTCTTAATTTTGGATGTAGGTGTAACTTCCATATATGATCCCATGAACAATGAAGTTAGAGATGGTGGTGTTGATACCTTCTCTTCTCTTGGAGCTGCATGTGTTTGCTTTTTATAAAATTTTGTTGGTGTCTTCACTTTTAAAACCTCCGGTGAAGATAGTACATCTGGAAAATTCAATATGTTTCTCAATCTATAATTTGGGCAATGGCCAACTTTATGGGTATATCGTCAGCCATTATATTAGAGAAAAATATTATTATTTTAACATGACTGTTACATACAATATTATAGGCTACATATATACTATTGGTTGATTGAAGTGCATATTAATCTTAGGGATAGGTTATTTTACTATTAGTGCTGTCTTATGGACTAAGGGCCATGCTGGGAATGCAGGCATTTGGTTGCTGTACATGTGTTAATTGGCATATTATTGGCACAGTAACTCTAGGTTAGTCTGAACAACATCCTTGACCACATCATCACTTACCATCAGGTGAGATAGTGGTCAAAGGGTAACCTATCAGGCATAATAAAAAAAATAAAAAAAATATATTCCAGAAATCCCCATAGATTAACCCCATAACCATTTATTTAAACCATTATTGACCTCACATAAGTGGGATAAGAGTAGAGAGATGATGATATTTTGAAAATCAAATACAAGCAACTAAATTATTATATACCTAATCACAATCAATATTTTGTACAAACCAGGAGGTAGGTTTTTGCAGCAAGAGTTTGCCTTGGTCAGTACCACTGCAGTGTCAGATATCCCGCCTAGAAGCAATATTGTGCAAACACTACTGTGTTTAGATCTAATGGCACTGCAGCAAGTCAAATTACCGGGCCATCAAGAAAACAATGTATATAGCATAAATAAAAGACTAAGGGTTCCTCTTTCTAGTATGGAACCCTGAAAATTAAGTAGTTGTTTTTGTATTTTATTTTCAAAATTTCGTATTCTTCCTAGTCTTCATTGCATGGCAAATAATGACATTTAGTACTATAGGGCCATATTATAAAAACTTACGCTCATATTTATATCTTATATATGAAAAACACGGGTGTTTGAGCGTGAACTTACTATGAGTCGATATCGCTATCGACAATGTTTCGGCTTCTACCGGAAGCCTTCCTCAGGATTTTGAGTGTGGTACGTCCGCCGCGGTCGCGTCACGCTTCACACTGCGGGCGGCAGCTCGCTGTGCTCGAGCCGACGGCGCTGGCGGCGGCGGGGGTCGTTGCGGGGAGTGTTGTGGCGAACGCTGCGTTTTCGGTAAAGGATGCGATGCACCATCTTCGTCGCTACTGCTTTCTTCAGATGACACCATCGCAGTCCGACAAGCAAAACTAACTGTGTCCACCATCTCCTGCTTCACATTTTTCAAATCTCCATGAAGACAAGTTCTCCAGCTTTGTGACAGCGCCCACCCTCTATCTCTGTTAAAATTAGGACGACGACTAATTTCTATAGCCTCGCGGATTTTGCGCGGTACGTAAAACTTCTCCTTAGCTAAAACCCGGGCTTTGTCGAAACGGATGTAGTGCGTCGTCCCAGATGTCAGGGCGTGCTCTGCCACAGCAGACTGATGGCTGTCCGCGTTTCTCATGGAGCGAATGTGTTCTCCGAGCCTTGTGGACACGTTCCTTTTTGTTTCACCTATATAGCATTCACCACAATCGCATGGAATCATGTAGACTCCGGGGGTTCCCAGTGAGTCCTTATCTTTCGGAGATCGCAGTAATTGCCTAATTTGTGAGGGGGGGCGGAATATCGTCTTGATAGAAAATTTACGCCGTAGCAAGTTTCCGATTTTATCCGTCACCCCCTTGATAAATGGTAGGTATGCTACTGCCCTCTCTGCTGTTGTTGTCCGGTTCCGTGCAGACGTGTTTGCAATCCTATTGCTTTGCTTCCAGCTATACCCATTGGACTCTAGTACTGAACGTACATGCGCAAGTTCCATATCCACATGTTGAGGATCACACAATCTTAGCGCTCTGTTAATTAGTGACCTAGGCACGGAAGGACTCACTGGGAACCCCCGGAGTCTACATGATTCCATGCGATTGTGGTGAATGCTATATAGGTGAAACAAAAAGGAACGTGTCCACAAGGCTCGGAGAACACATTCGCTCCATGAGAAACGCGGACAGCCATCAGTCTGCTGTGGCAGAGCACGCCCTGACATCTGGGACGACGCACTACATCCGTTTCGACAAAGCCCGGGTTTTAGCTAAGGAGAAGTTTTACGTACCGCGCAAAATCCGCGAGGCTATAGAAATTAGTCGTCGTCCTAATTTTAACAGAGATAGAGGGTGGGCGCTGTCACAAAGCTGGAGAACTTGTCTTCATGGAGATTTGAAAAATGTGAAGCAGGAGATGGTGGACACAGTTAGTTTTGCTTGTCGGACTGCGATGGTGTCATCTGAAGAAAGCAGTAGCGACGAAGATGGTGCATCGCATCCTTTACCGAAAACGCAGCGTTCGCCACAACACTCCCCGCAACGACCCCCGCCGCCGCCAGCGCCGTCGGCTCGAGCACAGCGAGCTGCCGCCCGCAGTGTGAAGCGTGACGCGACCGCGGCGGACGTACCACACTCAAAATCCTGAGGAAGGCTTCCGGTAGAAGCCGAAACATTGTCGATAGCGATATCGACTCATAGTAAGTTCACGCTCAAACACCCGTGTTTTTCATATATTAGATACTATAGGGCCATTTGGAAATGATAAGGTCAACTTATTACATGATGATTCACATTGAGTGACTGACAGACATTTCACCGTTGATAAATTACATGCTTTCAAGCTAAGCCCTAACAAATTATGTACATTCTTCGATATGAACCTTACCATTTTCCATATCTGCATCAGCAATTGTATGATTTTGATTTGATGTTCTTTCTCCGACTTCAGTACATTGAAAATGGACTGGGACAGCCGGGCCAATTAATCTGCTACGTATACTTCCTTTGTGGATACTGGATGGCATAAAATGTGCAGCACAAATATACAAATGAACCAAACAACAACAATTCTCAATTGAGTTTAGTGTTGCCAGATCCGTGAGTTAAAAATTATCCGAGATTTAATGCAAAATTATCGTGTTTTTATTGCAAGTCCAAATTTACTCTACACGTTTCTCAACATAGTCTAATAAGACAATAGATTATAAAGCTAAAATTAAGGGTGTGGCACCTTAACAGATATCGTTAATCTTTTTAAGGAGATCCTTAATTTAGATAGGACCTATTACTTATCATATTAAGTATTTTGGAATATAATCATATCGCATTCCAGTTTCCACTCGACTGGCTGGACTATGGACTGCCATAGAATATAGAAAAATATTACAAAAAATTGCGTTCCGTTACAAAGATCTGAATTCATTACAGTATTTGAAAAAAAATATCGTAGACGTTTGAGAAACTATCGTGCGATACGTAGTTATTATTTTTTATCGCATGATACTCAAATATATCGTTGATCTAGGATAATTATCGCATGTCTGGCAACACTGATTCAGTTCAACGCACAAACAAACTTTTGATTGATATGATGATATTATGATAAGCGGCGTTGCCAGCTTGGTATTGTATGAGCGGCAACGTCGTGCAAATTAATATTTTTAAAACACATAAAAAATAAATGGAAAATAACGCCATCTAGCCATTTTGTTTCGAACCAGCACGAGTGCGATTAGCCTAAGTGAGATTTAGGACGGCCATTAAAAAAGTAATTTCTTTATTTTATGTGATTTGATACACTTAGCGACATCTTTCGCCGAAGCTGGTATTTAGTTAACGGCGTACGCTTTCATGTATGGTGTTTGTCACTCTTATTAGTACTTTTCTCTATGATATTATTAATTTTTGATTTCTTTGTTGCACACTACCGTTCACAAGTTTTCGTTGTCCTATCCATCCAAAGGCTGTCTGTAAGAGATTGCTTTAGCGATAAGACCGCCGATTGTATAGCCACATATTTAATTATATCTGTTTGTAAATTTACACTTCCAATTCTGTTTGTTTTATAAGTTATTCATTGTGTTTGTAAATGTACTTATTTATTTTTGTTGGTACTTGGTATGCAATTAAGAGTATTCGTATCGTATCGTATGATTCGTATCGTATCGATAGCGGAAGGCGTAAAGACTCTTAATCAATCAGCTAAGCTAAGCAACGTCCGCCACAGTCATGAGTTGAATGGGTGACTGCTAGTGACATTACTACTGTGCACTTCCTTCTTTGGAGAGCATGTAAGGCCGTTGGTCCGGGTAGTTGTCTTAGGATGGCAATTGTTATAGCATGGTGGTAAGGCATTTTGCAAATGCCCGCCTGGCTAGCTGCATGGGGGATAAGCGTGGAGGCGTGCTCGTCGCATCCCTTGCCGGCCCAGAGGGCTGCAACTCCACTTGAAAAACCACCGTGGTGGTAGGGCCTTAGGGTCCGTCTGGATAACTACCACCCTCCCGTTAAAGTGTATGTCCATGCCCCAGCTTGGACGTGTACCGGGAGTACCAGTCCTGTGTGACCTGTACTTGTCCTAACTTTTAGGGCCGTACTGTGAGTGAAGCAACAGTTAACTACTCGACAGTCGTGAAGGTTTGGCGCTGGGTCCAGGGAGACCCGGTGAAACGGCTGACCGCTTTCTGCATATCAATGATATGTTACAAGTTTGTAACATGCATTGCTATGCGGACGATAGCACGGGCGATGCGCAATATTCTGGCCCATATTCTGGTGTTAGTGCCCCTCGCGACGAAGTAGAAATAAGCAGAACTGGTCTTGTGTCTGAAGTCGAGGGTTCATTGGAACTCGTCTCACATTGGGGACAGCAGAACCTTGTCCAATTTAACCACAAAAAAACTCAGACATGCGTTTTCATCGCGAAAAAGACCCCCTTCATCATCGTTCCGCAATTTCAGGGTGTTCCCCTAGAAATCGCAGAGAGTATTGGAGTTCTTGGCGTGGACATTTCCAAAGATGGCCAGTTCCGCTATCACATCGCGAGTAAGGCTGGATTCGCATCTAGGAAACTTGGTGTGCTTAATAAGGCAAAGCGGTACTTTACGTCGAGCCAGCGACTTTTGCTTTATAAAGCACAAGTTCGCCCTCACATGGAGTACTGCTCTCACCTCTGGAATGGCGCTCCAAAGTACCAACTCCAGTCTCTCGATGCTATTAAGCGTCGAGCGGTCCGAATTGTCGACGACCCCGAGCTCTCTGACCACCTTGAGCCACTGAGCCTCTGTACAGACATCGATTCGCTCTGTGTATTCTACAGGCTCTATAACGGAGGATGCTCTCAGGAGCTGTTTGATCTTATACCGGCTTCGCGATTCTATCATCGTACCTCGCGTCACCGTTTGAAAGCTCATCCACACATAATCGAGTCCTGGAAGTCTCACACTGCTCGATTTATGCGTTCGTTTTTACCGCATACTTGCAAAATGTGGAAAGATCTTCCAGCTAGCGTTTTCCCACAGAGCTACAATATGGATTCCTTCAAAAAGGGTGTTATAAGAGTCTTACAGGGTCGGCAACGCATTGGTAACGCCCCTGGTGTTGCAAATGTCCATAGGCGACGGTAACCGCTTACCATCAGGGGGGGCCGTGTGCTTGTTTGCCACTCCATCACATTAAAAAAAATAGCTACCACCCTCAAGTAGAAAATCTGTCGCCAAGCACCTAATAGTGTGTTCCGGCAAATGTCATTCAGAGCCAGTAATTCTAACTTAACTTGAACAACATGTTCAACTACATAAACACTTACCATCAGGTGAGATAGTGGTCAAAGGTAGGTTAGCCTAGTAGTTAGAGTGGGGGAGTGAAATTCTAGCTTGGCATGGACTAGAATTTAATACTCAGTTGTGTTGCTACAGTACTTATCTAGTTTCTTTAGTATTGACTAAGTTTCCGTCAGGTTTGTGGAAAAACGGAACTTAATCCAATGTCATCCAATATTGGCAATTGTCTATTTAGGGCAAATTACAGTCATAAATCAATTGGGAAACATTATGCTTGGAAGTAATCATTTTGTAATAATCTTTCATGCTCCTTTAGTAATCATGTGAATATACCTTGTTATAGCTATTCAAATCATGGGTCACAATACGAGAACAAAAACTTGAGGAACAAACTAATCGACTAGACAGAGCAAAACGCATGGAACGAATACAGCAGAAACAAAAAGAACTTGAAGAAGAAGAACAGAAGCTTTGGTTCTTTGAAAACGAAGAAAAAATTGATCTACAGATAGAAGCAAAGGAGAAACTAATTAAACCTCCCTCTACTAAGAAGAGCGCAGCTATTTTGACTGATGATAATTATGTGCCCCCAGAAATTACACCAAAGCAAAAATAATAAACTGTAGTGTTTACCAATATATTTATTGTATAAGTTAAATATGTACTTGAACAACTTAACTTCTAAATTATATTTTTTTAGTCATTATAAATTTTAAAACTGAATACTTTGTAAAACAATAGTAACTTGAAATACAATTTAGTTTAACAAAGATTAGGGAAATGCAGATAATGGTCATATTAGGTATCAACTAGAAAACAAGTATAAAATAAATAAGTGATAAGATAATTTTTGTTTCAATTCAGCGCTCCTCTTGCATCCTTGCAAGGTCAAGCTGAATCTTCTGCAGCGTATCTTCCGTTCTCTTGGCAGTCTCTGTTTTAATATTTTCTTCGAGATCAACCACTTCTCTGGATAATGTACCCATATCATTAACGAGGGACACTATTGTATTACATTCAGAATGTAGCAATGCAAGTAACTTGTATGCCTTCTTTGCTTGATCATCTTTTTTGGCATCCTGAAATTAAAAAAAAGTTATGTTGTGTGACAAAGTAGAAAAGTAGCCTTATTGTCAACTATAATGGTAATGGAGTTGAACTTCATTTTGACATTTGGACTCGGCTTTCGGAAGTTTTAAGAATTTGGTAGTTTAAAGAAAATATAATATACTCTTTGAATGGTTTAAGAGTGGTAATCGCCTCAACGCCGTACCATTACCATTTTCCCAGGCTGGTTCACGAATAGTTTTTTTTTTTATGCCTGATAGGTTAGCCTTTGACCACTATCTCACCTGATGGTAAGTGATGATGTGGTCGAAGATGTTGTACAGGCTAAACTAGAATTACTGGCTCTCAAGGGCAGCTGCCGGAACACACCGTTAGGTGCTTGGCGACAGATTTTCAACTTGAGGGTAGCTAGCCAGGCGGGCATTCGCAAAGTGCCCTACCACCATGCAGTAACGACTGCCATCCTAAGACAACAACCGGGACCGACGGTACCGGGTGCGCTCAGTAGTAATGTCACCAGCGGTCACCCATCCAACTCCTGACCGCGGCGGACGTTGCTTAACTTTGCTGATCGATTCAGAATGGCCAAGCAAACTTCGCTACGAGCGCTTCAAAAATTCTTTGTCATAAACAAGTTCAACTCTATTACCATTCCAGTTAGACAATAAGGTAACTGCTCGGACCAGCCAACTGCCAGATAATTGTAGGTGGTAGCCACAATCAGTAAAATTAAATCAAAATTATTCTATATTATGTTCCAGTGTTATTGGGGTAAGGTGATTTCAACAGATTTTCATAAATTGGTGGTCTGAACATAATTCTACACATGGTTAGATTCGATGTCGAAAAATGGTCAAAACATATTGTATGCCTTTTAAGGAGTTGCCGAGGACGGGAAGGGGACCGAGAGAGCTGCGGGCGGCGGTTACGTGGTACACAAAAGATGAAACGTGCATTATATGAATAGTTCTTAAAAAATATTGTTGACAATTTTTAATAACACAGTTATTTTTACAAATTTACGAGAAGAAAATTTCGGTCAGAGTTTACCCCGGCTAAAAGGGTTGGATGACGCGGGTTCGAATCCCACTCATTACTATAATTTTTCCTCTAGTAAATTTGAAATTTTGTAACGCAATCCGCAAAGCATGCGTTCTTGCGTTTTTTTTTTTATCAAAACAGTTATTTTTATTTCTCCTGTATCAAATTGTAGGCGTTTTTCTTCTAAATCGTTGTATTGACGATGGATTGTCAGTGTCGTCAGTGCACATAAGCAAATATAAAATTGATCTTAACTAAACCAGTCAGTGAGTTGAACATGAAATAGAAGGTTTATAGGAATCACATCACATTTATTTTTAGAGTAATATAAATGATAATTTAAGTTAACCTTATGGCGGCGAGTCTATAAAGTCAACTAACCAGTGTATAGGACAAACATCATGCATGGGACAAATCTCAAATTGTTGAAGAATACTAGAAGAGGTACAAAAATAATCCCGGAACTGAGGCAAGTTACAGACAAAATAGCCAGTACATGAACTTTGGAGGGGATTAAATTTATATAAAACTAGCCTTTCCTCGCGGCTTCGCCCGCGTGGACTATCCCTCAGGAACGGTTACCGGTTTTTCAGAGCCGTGTAAAACGTGACGTATATAAATAGGTTACCTTTGAATACCTTTCAATTTCAAGTGTCTGCCTATTACGGTTCAAAAGATATTTTATATCAATATAGGTTCAGGTGACAAACTTTCCTCCTCATTTTCACTCCTTCTAATCAACCCAAGCAAAAAATATTATTGTGGCAAGTTTTGTTTTAAAAAGATACCAATTTTCATCACTATCACTTAAAAAACAACGACCTTTCCATACAAAGTTGACATGCCTGTCAACAAAATTTTGAATCATAATTTTTTTAAATTTTGAATGTTGCATATCCTAATTAAAATTTTCAGAACCGTAAGTTAAAACAAAGGACTTTCATACAAACGTATTCAGTTCACCCATTTTTACCGCTTTAGGGGTTGAATTTAAAAAAAACCTTTTTAGCACACCTCTATGTATACAGACAAATACACCCTCCAAATTTCAAGTCTCTGCAACCATTGGTTTAGGCTGTGCTAGCTGTCTATCAGTCAGCGAGTTAGGCCTTTGATTCTTATACAGGGATATTGGTAAAATGCTAACAACCTCTGAAGGCTGAACGTCCGGAACGCGCTACGATCGGAGTGAGTCACATGCACCTCTGTAGTAATAAAATAAAAAAAACCCAGTAAAAAGTGATAATTCAACGATAAAAGTTTTACTAGCTTGAAGCCTGGAATTTAACGAGTGCAGTGATCTAAATTACATGGAAAACAAATAATAATTTGCGATTCTATCAGTGTCTAAAAAATTCACCATTCAAAAAATACTGGTCAGCTGTGTGGCCGTGGCGAACAAAAATAAGCCTTACCACAACGAAATACAAGTGTCGGGTTGGAGCTACGTAACAAGCCAAGAATAAGATAAGTAATAATCTAAAATAAGTATAGAGTACCATTTATTTATCTAAATTTTGAAGCATTCTACAAAGAAATACTAAAATGCACAGCTGTTTATTGCAATACCATTACGCATGTCTCAATATAACGTCAGCTTATTATCTAGAAAATCAATTCGAACTGAAAAAATCGTGCCAATGTCCATCTTGCCAAAATGTTACAACTAGACGACACAGGAATGACGACACACCCGTGAAAAAACAACAATGTATAATGTTAATGAGACGACAAATTTCGGTTGATCAATCTTTGATAGAAAACCTTAATATATATGACACAACAGATAAATGTGATCCCATCCTGACAAGCCCAAAAGATATCACATTTGAAGATAAAAATACAATACTAGAACAAATCAGCCTACTACTAGACAAAAAGCTTGAAGCAAATAAAAAATCCATTTTAAATGAGATAATAAAGGCAATAGATTATAAAATAGAACAAAAACTGACATATTAAGACAGGACGTAAATAAAAAAACAGACATAATAACAGACGAGCAAACAACATTAAAAACTCAAATTAATAACTTATCTAAAACGATTGAAAAGTTAGAGGTAGAAAATTCAAAGTTAAAAGAAGAAATTCAACAACTTATCTCGAATACAAAAAACAACCAACAACACAACGAAGCAAATAGTAAGAAAATAGTTCTGTTTAGCCTAACTGAATACGAACAAGAAACAGAATTCGATTTAAAAAATATAGGATAGTTACTATTTTCCAGGACATTTTAAATGTAGACCTTACAGGCTATATATCGAGGAACTTACTGGAATAGGCAGAAAAAAAATACCAAGAAGACCTTAAGTTGTGGAATTAATTAGTAAAAAAAATACCAAGTACCTACTGCAAAATGACCGATTTTTCAAAAATACAGGATTGTCTATAACAGAATATCTCGATGAGTCAGCCCTACAACACAGGCATAAGCCTAAAAGCACAACTGCTCGCAGCACGGCTCGATGGCTGTCATGCTGTTATAAGAAACAACAAACTGATTATAGACTGTAAAATTACAGAAACATACCAGGGCGAAATGCAAAATGAATGTACCTTGTCTATGTCCCACCTTTATTACTTGAATTCATTACTTGAAACATGAAATCGTAAAAAAAATATATTTATTAAATGTATTTCTTTGTATTCTATTAAACTTTGAGAAGAAATATACTTGTATTTCATTGTAATAGGTTCATTTAATAATATAATACACTATTATACTACACCTGCTCGGAAAGTACCTTGATACTTTATCAAATTTACGGTAGAAAGTACGTCATTGCATATCGAACAAATATGCGGGGAGAAAACGCATCTGAGCGGGAGAGAAAAGTGTATGAAAATCCATTTCTTACGTGGTTTTTCTTTTATTAATTTTGGGTAAGACTATGCGCTGGTAACCTAAATATCAAAAGCCAAAAAGTTTTTACAGTGAGTTTTTATCTCCAAGTTCGCAAAATGACACTGGCCACTAGCTGTGTGTTGGACGGTGTCAAACAATTTGAAAAAAGAACATGTGAACAGTGGTGACAAGTTAGGGGTTTTCCCCCTAAATTTGGGGGTAAAAAATGTAAACAGGGGCAATTTTAGGGGTAGAAAATATTTGGGGTTTTTTTTAGGGGGGGGGGGCTGACAAAACCTGCAATTAAATTACATAGAACTAAGGCTAAGCCTGCGTGTTGTGTGTCTTGTGCGTAGTACGGAAAGCACGACACGATCCCACGTATGTATTGGTATTGCAAAGTCTCGTTCAAACTTAACAGCAGAAACAGGTTGTCACTGAAAACAACATGATGGTCCGATTTTCCCTGCAGCGAGAATATAAATCATGTGTATATTTCTCACCAACTACCAATATGATAAAAAATCAATGTGCGAATGTACGATTACAACACAAAATTGACAAATACGCTCACGCCGACGATACAGTGCTCGAAATAATTAAAAAGATGTTATGTTTATTATTTCTAGCACTGTTCTCATCCTAACCTAATAATGGAGCATTTCTATTTTCCCTTGTATTAACCAAATCAGAAATCATTAACAGAGAGTCAAATTAATTTGTTTGTTTCGTATTGCATTTTTCAATGTTATTCAATAGACATATACTGTTCTTGATTTTAAATTAAATTATATTGAAAAAATCCAATATAATTTCAATTTAAATATAAGCGTTTTTTTTTATTTTTTAAGAGACTTTTACCAAAAAAACATTCGCCAGAAACGCAAGTGTAGCTTATAAGCGGTTGTTGTGATAATTTAAGGCTTTGGGGACTACATTACTAAAAATATAGAAAAATAAGTGATAACAGTTCTAAGCTCTCATGTCTCTGCAAAAAATTTAGAAATGCACAAAAAAAAAAAAAAAATTTTAGGGGCTTTTAGGGGGATTTGAAAATATACTTGGGGGTAAAATTTGGTATGGGTTGGCAACACTGCATGTGAAAATTGCAGACGCCATTGGCGCCATTTTCAATTTGTGTGTTGTTTGAGGATTCAGTTTTCCTAGAAAAGTGAGTAACCATTAAACACCTTAAAAGTAAATACAGTTTCGGTGCGGACGAACTACCACCAATATTTTTTAAAAAAATGTGCAGAAGAACTTACCTTACTATTTGCTAATTAAGCAATCGTTTAGTGAGGGTACGTTTCCTGATCTATTAAGAATAGCCCTTATTAAACCTGTCCATAAGAAATCCTCAAAACAAGATCCAAACAACTACAGGCCCATAGGGCTCTAGCCTGTACCTCTTCTAAAGTATTTGAATGCACTTACGCTTGAATTTGTAATGCAATTACGCTTGAACTCACTGCGAAAAATATCAGGTTCATAAAAAAACTCGACTATTTTAGCAGTGTATAAATATGTACAACAAATATTAAACATAATTGATGACAAAAAATACGCTATACCTAGGCATCTTACTAGACATGAAAAAGGCATATGACAAATTAAAATTTTATTACAAAAACTTGATAACATAGGCATACGTGGAATTACACATGAATGGTTTAGGTCGTACTTAGAAAACCGTACGCAACGCGTAGAGATTGAAAGTTATGACTGGCACACCGGATTAATAAATGTAGCGAGATCAACCCTCACCCTAATAAACCATTCCATCCCCCAAGGTAGCGTCCTTGGATGTATTCTATAATAGAATACATCCACCGCTCCGACTGCTCCGACCGGAATCCAAACTGCTCCGGTCGGGACTGCATGTCAGGGGCTATCAGACTTAAGAAGAGGCGTTCAAAGACTTTCGAAATGCTTGTCAGTAGAGTGATAGGCCTGTAATTCTCGGGTCTCCAAACGTCTTTGCCGGGTTTCGGGAACATAACCACGTGGCTCACTTTTCATTGAGAGGGGAAGTGCTCCGTGCGCAGGATCCCGTTAAACAGGCGCGTGATGGCTGCCGTGGTCTTAGAGGGCAGGTGACGGATCGCCGCTCAAGATCTTCTGTGTTTAATGGGAGACTGAAGTATTCATTGAGAAACTTTTCCACAGAGTCTGAGTGTTCTCTGTTCACTGTGGGATTGGGCTTGAATTAGTTCTCAAGGGATTGGGCAAATATTTCTGCCTTGTCCTCTGCTCTGTACCTCAAGTTGCCATTTTCGTGGAATAGACAACGAATCGGTTCTGGGTGATTCCTAAGTTGCCTGCAGAGTTTGTGGAGTGAGGCCCTCTGTGGATGGGGTCTCGTAAATGTTGCCAGGTTTTTCTGAGCAGGCGTTTTTCTTTTATGAGCTCTCTTATATAGCGGGGGAGGGTGGGCAATCTCGATTCTCCTTAGAGGTTTTCTTTAATTGTGGCGGTATGAAGTGCCTTCTGTATGCATTGAGTGATCTCTTCTGCAAGATTGTCCACTTCTTTTGGGGTTGTGACATGCCTTGAAGTTGAGGTCTCTCATGCGGTTTTCATAAATTTAGGCCAATCGATTTGGGCTTTCGTGGATGTCTGTGTATCGGTTGGTGGCAAGATCCTGTTTCTTCAATATTTTGACTAATTAATATTTAAATTGTATGCAAGAAAATAAACATTTGCCCTTTGAGTTCATATACAGCAGATTTAATTTTTCTATTCCACTATATAGTTAAAAAAAAAATATTACGCCGGCTACGCCGCGCCTCGCCGGGTACGTTTACCAGCGCGCCGCTGCCGACTTTCATGACCACGGCGCGGACCTCTAATTGTATTTTTAAATGTATATAAACGACCTCCCAAAATCGATAAATGAAGCATGTGTACTCTTTGCTGATGATATTTCTATCTTGAAATCCTGTATAGACACTCAAAATTTGAATAATTATCCAACTGAGATACTTAATAATATAATTAATTGACCATAACCTTGACATTAATTATGCTAAAACTAAAATTATGCAATTTAGACCCTACCAAAAAGCCCCCCTTGACATTAATTTTGAAAATAATAATAATCGATTGGATTCCATTGACGCGGCAACACTATTAGGCCTAGAACTAGATTCGTACCTAAATTGGAAATCACATATCCAAAAAATTAAAACAAATGAAGTTTCGTATATGTACTGAGAGAACTGTGACGAGCTACTGACGCTGACACAGCCTTAACAGCGTACTTCTCATACGCATACTCCTGGTTCAGATACGGATTATACTCTGGGGAAATAGTCCAATGATAGAAGATCTCTTTATACTTAAAAAATACAATATCAAAAACCCCAATATTAGTAAACCATACTTTCATAAAGCATTTTTTTAAAAGTAGAAAATGTTTACTATCTCGTCCATATACATATTTGAAACTTGTAAATTCGTCAAAAAATACCTCTACTTTTTTAAAAAGGAAACTGATATATCACGTAGGCATCCAACAATATTTAAACACGAAAGAAGTAATTACGAAATCTAGAATAAAAATGCATAGTTCCAGCCCAAATTCAATGGCCTTTAAAATATTTAATAAATTACCGGTAGGATTAAAAGAAGAAGAAAATGAATAAATACGTTTGAAAAAAATCTAAAAAACCTATTAATAGAAAAATCTTATTACTCTCTTAACGAATTCCTTCAACAACAATGTAGTATATTAATTATTATAAATAGACCGGCCCACTCCTTACCAACATTGCTACACCCAAATAGGGTAATTATGTGATACCTATAAGTTGTGTTTATTTAAGATCTGCATGTAAAAGCACATAATTTTGCAATAAATGATTTGATTGATTTGATTTGACTTCTGCTAGTCCTAACAAACATTTTTTGTGTTTTATAATTGCCTTCTCCGTGCCAAGAGCGCCCGCCGCGGCAACACTGGACCGCGCCGTGCTCCCTTTGAATAGAGTTTTGAGTATTTACATCGAGCAAAGTAATAAAAAATATGAAATAATACATTACAGGCACAAGAGACTTTTAACATCAGGTGATCCTCGGACTTATTATTAATTAATTATTATTGACTTATTAATTCTAGGTTAGCCTGTACAACATCATCGACCACATCATCACTTACCATCAGGTGAAATAGTGGTCAAAGGCTAACCTATCAGGCATAAAAAAAAATATTTTAAAAAAATTATACCGCCAAAAACACAAAAAAAAATCTAAATAAAAAAATTATCTTAAAATGTTTGTTAGGACTAACAGAAGTCAACCCTAAGAGATTGTTAGTATTTCACCAATAACCCTGTATACATATAGATATGGATTAAAAGTTCTGCGTGATATTAGCGCAAGTTTCAATATTCTATTGATTTAAGTTGTGTTCATTATTTGATCGGCTATAGAAAATAAATAAATAATCTATAGCACTATTTTTATCAAAAATCTCTAATGGGAAAAAATTGTGCATGCGACGAGAACACACCTCAAACACCCCACGGCCGATTTAGGCATGTCGCGTCGGCGTCCGCCGATAAAGGTACAATATAAAGTGGCTACATATGTGCATCTAAAATCGTCGATGCACATATCAAGTCTTACTGCTAGCCACTTTATATTGTAAGATACAAGCAACAACAGCAATTCAAAGAAGGAAGTAAACTGAAATTACATTCAGTATTACTTTCAGAATACTCTCCGACAGCGCTGCGCCTAAAAGCCCTACAACGGTACGAACACACATCAGAGTAAAGCTTAACACTCAGAGATGCGGGAGCCGAGGTAAAGCGATCGAAATAGACTGATATCTTTTCCCTAAGATTTTCTTTTTTTAATGTGTTATTGTATATTCTGTATAATCTAGACATCGGTGTGGTCTAACTAATTCAATTAGTTTTCAGTCGGATTCATGGTTTAAAAAATTAAAACTCGTTCTCCCGCTCTCAGATCGCTCCACGACCGCTTCACTCTGTGTGACTTGTGATAGCTTGTACTGACTACCGTAGAATACAGCGCCCGCGCCCGCTGCCCGTCCCGCCTCCCGCCACGTCCTTCCCGCGGGGCGCGGAGCGATATCCTGTTTGATCGTCCACCCGCGCCACAGATAGCACCGCGCCGGATCGCGGCCGCTTGCTATGTGTTAGGTTCCATACAAATTCGAAAATTACAAAAATCCCGTCACGGATCACGACCGCTTTCCCGCGGCTCCCCTTCTGTAGCTGTCTAGCTTTAGGGGTAACCCTGATGTTTGTTCGTACCGTTGTAGGTTTGGTTAGTCAAACACTGTCACTATCGACTGGAGTAAGTAAGTGCAAATAACCATATTGCTCTCTAATGGATAAGAGGACACAGCGCATCCAAAGGCAATGATGCGGCAGACGAGCTAGAGAGGAGAGGCTCTCAACATGTGTCCCGTAGGATCGGAAACAATAATCCACTTGCCGGTTAGTCTAATACGCCCCTGGATACGAAACAGAGCCAAATTGAAACACCAATACTACACTGTTTCCCAGTAGTCTTGGTGTTTGGTTGCTCGTCATGACTGACAACGTATGCTCGCCCGCGAAGGGTGTTGGAAGGTCAAACAAAATTTGGTGGCAAACCATCATCTACACAGTTTTGACAAGACTACCTCCGGTTTAAATGTAGCTAAAATATATGTGTGAACCACTCGCACTGGTGGCTGTGGGGAGGGGGAATATGTGAGCTTGGGTAGGTAGTAGTCATTATTTGATTGTACTACTTGATATTATTATATTATACATTTTATCGAACTGTTGTGTGTTTATCACCATTGACCTACTTAACAGGAAAACATTATGCTTGCGCGTTGTCATACTGACCGTACACCACCGTACGGAAGAGCGATTGGAGACAAAACGCACTAGTTGTCTGAACAGCTGCGTTCTGACCGAAGTCTTCTGGTTACGCACACACAACTGAATATGATACAGATACTTTTACAACTATATACATTCACAGAATATGGAGAGGCAAGCTTACATCAGTGAAACGTGACAGAGATGCGAATACGATGAAGCAAAATTTGAAGAGTAAGAAAATTAATAATACAGTCTAGCTGGTATGAACTTATGGACATGTCAAGAAGAGAAAAACATTATGAAAGAGTGTATGAATAGAGATAGATTTATTTATTAATTTAGAAAAAGAAAGCTCCTAATAAAATGGCGCAGAATGGTGCGCGATCAAAAAACTGTGAGGACAAAAAATCTGCAAACTTATGTTTTGGGATATACAGGGTTTTTGGTAAAATTCTAAATACCTCTTACGGTTAACTTCTGCTAGTCCTAGAGGTTAGAGGTAGTTATCATTTTTCCAATAACCCTGTATTTCGCACGAAATCATGCTATTTTCAGTATTTTAACCGCGACTACTAGTAAATTTCCCGAATTATACTTATTCAACTCAAAAACTGAAGTGTTTAAGCACCTTCTTTCTAACTTCTGGTTTGAGGGTCAATTACTATAATATTTTTAATTATTGTATGTTAGTTAGTATCTAAATAAAAAATTAGAAAGAATTAGATAATCTAATTCTAATGGAATTAGAATTAAACTAAATAATTAGACTTATTCAACTCAAAAACTGAAGTGTTTAAGCGCCATCTTTCTAACTTCTGGTTTGAGGGTCAATTACTATAATATTTTTCATTATTGTATGTTAGTTAGTATCTAAATAAAAAAATTAGAAAGAATTAGATAATCTAATTCTAATAGAATTAGAATTAAACTAAATAATTAGACTTATTCAACTCAAAAACTGAAGTGTTTAAGCGTCTTCTTTCTAACTTCTGGTTTGAGGGTCAATTACTATAATATTTTTCATTATTGTATGTTAGTTAGTATCTAAATAAAAAATTAGAAAGAATTAGATAATCTAATTCTAATAGAATTAGAATTAAACTAAATAATTAGACTTATTCAACTCAAAAACTGAAGTGTTTAAGCGTCTTCTTTCTAACTTCTGGTTTGAGGGTCAATTACTATAATATTTTTCATTATTGTATGTTAGTTAGTATCTAAATAAAAAATTAGAAAGAATTAGATAATCTAATTCTAATAGAATTAGAATTAAACTAAATAATTAGACTTATTCAACTCAAAAACTGAAGTGTTTAAGCGCCATCTTTCTAACTTCTGGTTTGAGGGTCAATTACTATAATATTTTTCATTATTGTATGTTAGTTAGTATCTAAATAAAAAATAGAAAGAATTAGATAATCTAATTCTAATAGAATTAGAATTAAACTAAATAATTAGACTTATTCAACTCAAAAACTGAAGTGTTTAAGCGTCTTCTTTCTAACTTCTGGTTTGAGGGTCAATTACTATAATATTTTTCATTATTGTATGTTAGTTAGTATCTAAATAAAAAACCTTCATGGTATGTAATAATTAATTTGTAAGTTTAAGCAGATAAGTAAGACAAGCAACCAATATTTGAATTCCTAATGAGAAAACATGTAAATGGTTACTAGTGATTAATGTCGTTATTTCTTAGTTATATATACTGTTTGTTTTCCAAATAAAATAAAAAGCTACTTACTCGAAAAAGTGTTTCATCAGCTATTGAAAAACACCTATCTAATTGTCCTTCCAGTGAGTTAATTTCTTTTTGTATTTGCCTAGTGTCTTCCAATATCTTCTTTATTTCCATATTTTGTTTATCCACATTACTTATTATTTCCAAGATTCTCTTAGTATACACAGATCTGAAAAAGGTTTTTAGTCATTAGGCAACAAACACTACTCTTTATTTTTTTACTCTTTATTACAAATATGCTCGCCTATTACCACAATCCCCCGTGGGATGCCGGGTTAGAATTGCACCTCCCCATTTCTTCCCGTGTTGGTGTCGTAAAAGTCGACTAAGGGACAAATACTAGAAGGTGGGCCTTCTTAAGAACCATGCCATCTTGCACTGCGATTCCCAAGCCGCCTGCCAAGCGTGGGAATTATGGCAAATACCCCCTACATAGGGGAGGCTGTGTTCAGCAGTGGACGATCCCGCTGATACAGTACAGTATTACCACAATCTTACATGATGGTAAATGATGTTATGGTCAAAGATGGTCTTGGAAGATGGAAAACAGGATGGAGAACGAGAACTGTCTGAAGGAAAACGCAGGAACACACCGTTGGGTGCTTGGTGACAGATTTTCTACTCGAGAGTGGTAGCTGACCAAACTGAATGCCCAATATATCAATCACCATGCATGTGTTGATAAAAACATTTAATAAATTAGATTGAATTATTTAATTTACCTTTTGTTTCCTCTCCTTAGTTTTTCATAGTTTTCTTTCAACTGATTTCTTGTTACTTCTTTCTTATCATATTCGTCTTTCATAGCCTTGGCCGATTCTTTTAATGTGATCAATGCCTTCTTGCATTTTTTTCTTTCTGACTGTAACATGCAAATATAGACATCGTAAATCTCCGAGCTTCTGTCAAACAAATAATAATTCGGAAAATTAAAGTTTTGACCTCAAAATTTAAATAGTATAAATTATATCCTTTAAAAGTAATATGTTACTGATGAATGAGCAAACTTAACATAACCCGACGACGGCAGGAGTTCCACGTGACGACACGCGACTGTGCCATACGTCCTTTTTATTCTGTGGCCATAAACAGAGTAGTGAGTGATTACAATACAGAGAGAGAGAGAGCAATATGACGTTTTTATTATGTTGCCGATCGCGTCCAAGCATTAGGACCTATATATATATATATATATATATATGCATATATATTATATCTCACCTAACAAGCCAAACCCGTATGAATAAAAAGTGAAAACATTTATAAAAATGCTTTATCTTGACTAAATATTCTATTACATATTAAATTAAATATCTACAAAGAGCTATCACGATTGATTGTTCCAGTCCAGACAAATACTTTCGATTAGGCACAAATTATTTGCAGAACCGTCCTGCAACACCATTGCACATGCCCAATAGCCAGGACCGCTTACCGAGGCTGTGTTCAATGCCCTTATGGACGCAAAACCAAGTTTGGGCTTACATGCAGATTAATGGGATGTGATTATGGCTTAATGTTTAGATTTTTCTGAAGGGTTTGCATGATAGATATATTGCCTTTATATTTTATTTTCGTTGTTATGTTATGATTTTATCCTTTTGACTTATATTATTATTATTTGAAGCAGTAATGGATCAGTGGGATTGGTTATGGGCTGCCGCGCAGCAGGTCCATGGTTCGAATTCCGCCGCGGGCTTGAGCTTCACCGTATGGCAGAAGGGCATTTTGCGAATGCCCGACTGGCTAGGGACCACCCTCAAGTAGAAAGTCAGTCGCCAAGCACTAAACGGTGTGTTCCGACAGCTGTCCTTGAGAACCAGTAATTCTAGGTTAAGCATGTCAAACCTTCGACCACATCATCACATACCATAAGGTGAGATTGTGAGCAAGGTCTTACCTATCAGCAATAAATAAAAACCCTAAAAAAAAGTACATGTTAGTACTTTTTATTATTAATTGACATTAATACGAAGATCCTCTTGTTTATATTATTTGATTTAGATCTGATTTTGTTTAATTTTTAATAACACTAGAATGTTTGTTTGTAATGATAATTATGTAAAATTCCATTTTGGGCCTCATATCTGTTGATATATGACAGTTGATTTATCGTCTGTAGGAAAAAAATCTCTTATAAGCTTGCTTCCAACTGAATCACAATTTTATCCATCAATTTGTTTGAAAGGTATTATCAAACAAACATACACATGCCGATATACCCTACTTGCATTGCCATGAAAGTCTTTGCTTTGCACAGGGAAATAATAATAATCTCAAAAGATAACATATTACTTAAAAGAAGTTATGAAGAATAACAATGACCAAACCTCAGAGGAGTCCAAAGTATTTCTCAATTTATCTATCTCAACTTTGAGAGACAGGTTCCTGGATGTAAGATCTTCACTTTTCTTATGGAGTATATTTATGCTTTTTTGAACTTTGTCAAATAAGAGACCATCTCCGATGTTTTCTGATTCAATGTCTGATATACCAATGCTATTCAATATGTTCTCAACGTTTTTAAGATCTGCTTCTGCCTTTTCACATGATCTATGTGCCTGAAACATTTAAGTATACGGTGTTACATCACTCTTGAAATATATTGTAAATATATGACACCAACATAAATTTATTTTTTACCGATTTCAAAAAAGGAGGAGTTTGTCAATTCATTTGTCATGAAGCGCTCGTAGTGAAGTTTGCTTAGCCATTCTGAATCGATCAGCAAAGTTAAGCAACGTCCGCCGCGGTCAGGAGTTGGATGGGTGACCGCTGGTGACATTACTACTGAGCGCTTCCGTGCTTCGGAGGGCACGTTAAGCCGTCGGTCCCGGTTGTTGTCTTAGGATGGCAGTCGTTCCAGCATGGTGGTAGGGCACTTTGCGAATGCCCGCCTGGCTAGCTACCACCCTCAAGTTGAAAATCTGTCGCCAAGCACCTAACGGTGTGTTCCGGCAGCTGTCCTTGAGAGCCAGTAATTCTAGGTGAGCCTGTACAACATCTTCGACCACATCATCACTTACCATCAGGTGAGATAGTGGTCAAAGGCTAACCTATAAGGCATAAAAAAAAACCTCAGAACTTTTGACTGGGTGAGTCGATTCTGAGTTGTTTCTCTTTTCTATTTGAAAGCTGATGCTTATTGTTGCGGGACCACCCATTTAAATTTTATCAAAATTGGTCAAGTCATTTCTGAGTTACACTCCAATAACTTAAAAATATTTTCCTAAGTTGATGATATAGTCGTTGACATTAATTGACAATCGATCCAAGTAGCAAGCCACTAAAAAGACTGAAAAAATTCTTTTTACCAAAAAATGGAACCAACTTCAACACTTTTGAGTGTTCGGAGAGAATTCGGTTCCATCTTTTGGTTAAACATTTATTTGTACATTTTAACCAGGAATAAGGTGTGTTTAGGCGTGAAGGGCAGACTGTTGCGAGTGAAATAACAGAGCTGACGAAACATAAGAAATAGTGTCAGAGTGACAAGCGCAGTGTTATGCAGAAAGAGGACGATAAAACTACAACTGAGTACAGCACTGTCCATTAGGACAGGTGTAATGCAGATTATCTGTCCGTCTCTTAACTTTATCTCATGTTAAAAAAAATTTAAAAGAACAATAAAACAGTAAGAGTACAGGTTGTGTTTTTCTTTAGTTTTTAATAATAGGATTATGTACTGTAACTACCTGCGAGTATTCCACTTCCATTACATTTTTTTCGCTCTCAAGTGTATCCAGTTTCTGCCTCAAAACAATTGCCATTTCCTTTAACTCCTTCAAGCTTTTATCTACCTCATATTTAATTTCAATATTTTCTTCATTATGTTTTAAAGTTTCTTCAACAGATTTTGTGTGTACTCCTCCTTTATGTTGTTTTACTTTGATAAGTTTTTCAATTAATTCTTTATCCGTTAATGAATTATTTGTTTTGTCATAGCCCTGATATTCTAGTAAATAAAAATTAAGATTATAAATACACAAAAAAAGTTTGAGGCAATCAATCATTCAACATTAAATGGTATGACCCAAACCCAATTTAATGAAGGAATCAATCTAAGACTAAGTTGGCTTGTACTTGCGTAGACATAAAGTATAGTCTAAAAAAATATTTCTTCGTAATGATGATACTATTTACTACTCTTCCTTTCAAACATCACTTGCTTAAATCTTCAGACACATCAACCACATAAGCTTTCATTTGTATACAAACAAATCACTATAATAGGGTGGAGAAGGACACATACTTAGGCTCAACAAGTGGTCGTTGACTGAATGAAAGAAAAAAGAACAGCAAACATAGTTTGCAAAAAAATCAAAAGACTATAAATAAATTAATAATGCTTTTGTAGAATGGATAAGAGTTTAAGTAAATATATGTTAGAAATAATATCAAAAATAGTAAATGAATAGACATTAGAATACTACTAGCGCCATCTGTCCTAGTCCTTGGTTATGTTAAGATTTGAGTCCACACATGCCTAATATCTGTATGAATAGAATAATAAAGATAGTCTATGAACAGCCATTACGTGTGTTTGAATAGGTTATGGGCCGCTCATATATATTTTCTATTTCTTCATTAAATTGCAATTAATTTACGTGCGAAAGAGAAAAATGTCGACGTCGGGCTATCTAGTAAACGTGCCGCGACTCAAGGGCCGCGAAAACTACGACGATTGGGCGTTTGCAACAAGCAATTTCATGCTACTCGAGGGCATTGACATTGAGAACGTGCCGGCGTCTATCACAGAAGCTGAAAACAAGAAAGCCAAAGCCAAGCTCGTGATGACTATTGACTCCTCGTTATACGCGCATATCAAAAGTGAGACTACAGTGACCGGTGTGTGGAATAAATTGAAACAGTTGTTTGATGACACGGGATATCAACGGAAAATCAGTTTGCTTCGATCGTTGATTTCAATACGCCTCGAAAACTGTGATTCAATAACAACCTACGTATCTCAAGTGGTGGAAACTGCGCAAAAATTAAAGGGGACAGGCTTTGAGATCACAGATGAATGGATCGGATCATTAGTTTTGGCGGGACTGCCAGATAAGTTTTCACCAATGATAATGGCGATTGAACACTCAGGCATCGCCATTAGCGCTGACGTCATTAAGACAAAATTACTCGACATGTGTGCAGAAGTTGACACTACTGGAGCGGATAGAGCTTTTTGGTCGAAACAACAGCGGTCGAACAATGGCATCAAAAACCGTGGCGCCAAATCAATGTCAAGTGATATTTCAACCGGCCGTAAACCAATAAAATGTTACAATTGCAAGAAAGTCGGCCATTTCAAAAATAAATGCCCAGATTTAAAAGCGAAAGACACTGTTAATGCTTTTAGTGCTGCATTTTTTAATGGTAACTACAAAACAGATGAGTGGTATATAGACTCAGGAGCAAGCACACATATGACGGCTAATAACGAAAAACTGTTACATGTCCGAAAAGTGCATGAGAAACGTGAGATAATCATAGCAAATAGTACGACAGTTCCTGTGTTGTGCGCCGGAGATACACAAATAAAAACCAAAGTAGGCTCTCAGTACTACGATGTGCTAGTAAAAGACATTTTGTATGTGCCAGATCTCTCAACAAATCTGCTGTCAGTCAGCAGGTTGATAGAAGCAGGAAATCGAGTTACATTCGGACAAAATAGCTGCCAAATACATAATAAATGGAACCAGTTGATAGGAAGCGCTGAGAAAGTAAATGGTGTATACAAACTAAACACAGTGAAGTCTGAGACAGAGTTGGTGGCAGCAGCAGCAGCAGCACAGATATCAGTCAGCACCACACAGTGGCATAAACGGCTAGGCCATATAAACAGTAAGGCCTTGCAGAAAATGAAAGAAGGTGCTGTAGAAGGAGTTACTTTTAACAAGAAAGCTGACATACAGATTCAGAATTGTGAAGTGTGTTGTGAGGGCAAACAGACACGTTTCCCTTTTCCATCAGCCAACCATAGAAGTGAAACACTATTGAATGTAGTACACTCAGATTTATGTGGGCCGATGGAGACCAAGTCGCTTGGTCAGTCAAAATACTTTCTACTATTCATAGATGATGCCAGCAGAATGACCTTTGTCTACTTCTTGAAGGAAAAGAACCAGGAATTCCAGCACTTCAGAGAATTTCGAAGTATAGTTGAAAATCAAACAGGAAACAAGATAAAGATATTGAGAACCGACAATGGAGGGGAGTATTGTTCACGAGAGATGGAGAGCTTCATGAAGCAAGCTGGTATCATCCATCAGAAGACCAATCCACACACTCCTGAGCAGAATGGTCTCTCAGAGCGTTTCAACAGAACTATAGTTGAAAGGTCTAGATGTTTACTGTTTGAAGCAGATCTTGACAAACGTTTTTGGGCTGAAGCAGTACACACTGCAGTATATTTAAAGAATAGAACGCCAGCTGCCAGTTTAGACATGATGACACCATTCGAAAGGTGGACAGGTAAAAAACCAGACCTGAGCCATGTCAGAATATTCGGCAGTAAGGTAATGATGCATATTCCCAAAATACAAAGACAAAAATGGGATAAAAAGGCTGACAAATTGATTCTAGTTGGGTATCCAGAAGACATAAAAGGATACAGATTATACAACCCAAAAACAAGAAAAATTACTACGAGCAGAGATGTCATCATTATGGAAAAACAAGACTCAGACACAGCTCAGGTGGTAGTAAATGAAAAATCAGAGAAAGCAGAAAACTCAGAAGGGGAAGATAGTTCATCAGAGAAAACAGTTGTTGATACTGAAGATCAAACCTATGTCTGTGACTCATTAAGCAGCCTAGATGATTCATATCAATCTGTGTCCGAAACAGAAAATGAATCTATCATACAGGAAGAAGTTCCTGTGGAGGCGGGTAGTAAGCGTCAAAGGAAACCTGTTGAAAGGTTTCCTAAACCTGTTGGCGTAACGAACCTATGTGTTTTAGATGAGATGGAATCTGGTGGAGGTGAACTCAGCTACGAAGCAGCAATGAATGGACCTGAGAAAGAGCAGTGGAGACAGGCGATGATGGATGAACTGAAAGCTTTTGATGAAAACCAGGCATGGGAATTCGTAGACAGGACAGAAGCTGATAGGATAGTGCAGTGCAAGTGGGTATTTAAAAAAAAGTTTGAAAGTGATAATAAAGTGCGGTATAGGGGAAGACTGGTTGCAAAAGGGTATACTCAAAAATATGGACAGGACTACACTGAAACATATTCACCAGTGCTACGATACTCAACTTTAAGACTTTTATTTGTTTTGAGTGTAAAACTTAATTTCCAAATTACCCATTTAGATGTGACCACTGCATTCCTAAATGGACATCTAAATGAAAATGTATATATGCAAGTACCACCGAACATAGACTGTCAAAATAATTATGTACTCAAATTGAATCGTGCCATCTATGGTTTGAAACAATCAGCTAGAGCTTGGAATATAAGAGTGAATGATTGTTTATTGGAAGCCAACTTTGTTAAGTCAAAATTAGAACCATGCCTATTTGTAAAAAAATGCAAAAAGGAGCAGATTCTTATAGCAATTTTTGTAGATGATTTTTTCATTTTTTCAAACAGTAATAAAATGTTAAATGAGCTTAAAATATTATTAAGGCCCGGTTTTAGTTAATTAGTAGGCAAATTTAGGGAGCGAGAGTTGCGGGCTATTGGCACTACGCAGCACTGCGCCCTAGTCGCACAGCGCGCGTCATCTTGGCTCGATGTCCCCAGCCGCACGCTATTAGCGTCACAGTGTAACTAAACTTAAATAGTTGATCAACTTTAGGTATCTGCTACTAAATCCAGAACTGCATCTAAATAATTATTTTGTTCTTGTGATCATTTTTATTCGCTTATAGAATAAAATTATGCGTTTCACAATAAGTACCTATTTTTATTAGATTTTGTTCGGATATATTGTTTTAGGGTTCTCAACCCAAAACGCAAAACGGAGTCGTATTTATGAGTGCCCGATGTCTGTCTGTATGTCCGTCCGTAAGTCATTGGTCTTTAGCTTGTAAACGAAATAAGTAACGATCCTGAAATTTTGATATATTGTGTAGAACGTTTACCGAAACAAAAGCTGAATAATGGGCTAGACTTTACTCATTTTATTATTTTTACTACCAATTTATAAAATATAATAAATATTATTAAATATATTATTTATATTCAATTATTTTTAATTTTATTTGGCTCAACGAATAAGCATTGCAATTCAACGGGGCAATGCTGCCAGCTTGCTGGGCACGCTGCCAACTGGGAGTGGGCTGGAGCATTTGGACTGCCTATGAGTCTGCTATGACTTATAGGTGTCTAAATGCTTTTATTGTAGTAGCTGTAGTGTTGTATATAGTTCATAGTATTTTGTTTAATAAAGGCATACCGCCGGTAAAAAAAAACTACCAATACGTAGTAAGGTAGCTGAAAAATTGCATACTGGCATGTGGTTACCTGTAGAGTAAATTAGTATGAGTTAGTATGAAAGAACTTGCGGAAGTTGAAAATAGAATATTTTAGATGATCATGGTACCGACTTTAACAAGTTATTGAAAAGGAATTATTTTATTTTGTTATTGTATGAAACTGATAAATGGGTTAATAAAAATCAACACTGTGCCCGTAGAAATACGATTCTAAAATGTAGGGTAAGCAAATGTAAGCAGCCATGTAGACCTCTCGGCGCTGTCAAAGTCAAAGTTTTATAAAGGATTTCGAATTTCCATCTCGTACTTAGCTTATGTCAAAGAAAATCAATGACACGTGGGCCCCAGCGAAGGCTAGTTGTATCAGAAATATGTAGGTAAGTAGTAAATATACAATAATTTTACATACTTGCTAATGTATTTATCTCAAATTAATATACTGGCTACAAAAACATGGAAGGTAAATAATTGATTATACGAGAGATAAAGCCTATCACTTTTAGGCTGTCGTGCGTATCAAGACATTGCCATTAAATTAAGGCGTATTGAGTCGCCATTGGCCTTCAGCATCTGGGCCTAATCGAGCTTACTTTACCAGCGCATCGCCGCCGGAAATCAACAAACGTTAAGCGCTCGCTGCACAAATATAACAGTCAAAGAATATGCAGATGCGCGATACGCTCCGGTAACATGTCACTTTATATGCCTACCGTACGATTCTAGTGAGTATCCGCAGTTGCAACTGCGACTGAGATCAGGACGAAAATTCAAACCTATCTAGGTTTTTAATATTCTGACGGGTCTATCCACGCACGAATTAACATCAAAATATAATATTTTGACTAACCTCGACGTTTCGATCAAGTTGCATTGACCGTGGTCACGAGTAGACCCGTCAGAATATTAAAAACATGAGTATAGTTCACGAAAGTTTAAAGAAAACTATCTAGGTTTTTCTGGACGTCTTTATGGAATTAAATTTTCGACGACGTCATCCAAGTGAATAAAGTTACTCTGATTTGACTGAAATTCAAAATCTAGGTTGATTTTGACGTCTATATTCCGAATTTAGAATTTATTTTTCGATGACGTCTGCCAAATGTAAATGTTACTCCGATTTGGCTGAAAATCGACAGCTAGGTTTTTCTGGACGTCTGTATTACAAATTTGGATTTCATTTGTGGTAATTAACATAGTAATTCGCGTTTTTTCATTATTTTATGGATATAATTTTGCGACATCTGCCAGGTGAAGAATGTTACTTCGATTTGGCTGAAAATCGATATCTAGGTTTTTCTGGACGTCTTTCTTCCGAATTTGGAATTTATTTTACGATGTCGTCTGCCAAGTGAAGAAAAGTTAGTTCGATTTGGCTGTAAATCAAAATCTAGGTTGTTCTGGACGTCCTCATTCCGAATTTATAATTTATTTTTCGAAGTCGTCTACCAAATGAAAAGAGTTAGTCCGATTTGGCTGAATATCGATATCTAGGTTAACCTGGGCGTCATTATTCCCGATTTGCATTTATTTTTCAATGTCGTCTGCAAAGTAAAGAATAAATCCAAGTTGACCGATTCAAATTTAGAATTTTTATGTTTCAGTCAAATCAATTTTCAGCCAAATTGGAAGACCTTCTTTCACTTGGCAGACGTCTTCGAAAAACGAATTCCAAATTCAGAATAAATACGCGCAAAGCAACTTAGATATCAATATTCAGCCATATTGGAGTAACTTTTTAACTTGGCAGACGTCATTAGAAAAATAATTCCAAATTTAGAATAATGAAGTCCAGAACAACCAAGATTTTGAATTTCAGTAAAATCGGAGTAACTTTTTTCACTTGGCACATGACATCGAATAATAAATTCCAAATTCAGAATAAGAACGTCTAGAACAACCCAGATACCGATTGGTAGCTAAATCGATGTATCTTTCTTAACTTTGCAGACGTCATCGACGAATAAATTCCAAGTTTCCAAACTAGGAATTTATTCGTCGATGACGTCCAGAAAAACCTAAGGACGTCCAGAGAAACCTAAGGACGTCCAGAAAAACCTTCAAAATTTTCAGCCAAATCCGAGTAAATTTTTTTCCTTGGCATATGATATTGAAACAATAAGTCCATAGTGGGAATAATGACGCCCAGCACCACCTTGATACCAATTTTCAGCTAAATCAGAGTAATTTTCTTCAATTGGCAAACGACATCGAAAAATAAATTCCAAATTAGGAATAAAGACATCAAGAACAACTTAGATTATGAATTTCAGCCAAATTGGAGTTACTTTGTTCACTTGGCAGATGGTATTGAAAATATAAGTTCATTTTGGGAATAATGACGCCCAGTACAACCTTGATATCAAGTTTCAGCTGAATCGGAGTAACATTCTTCACTTGGCAGGCGTCATCGAAATATTTATTCCAAATTTAGAATACAGACGTCCAGAAAAACCTATATATTAATTTTCAGCCAAAACGGAGTAACTTCATTCACTTGGCAGACGTCATCGAAAATTGAATTCCAAATTAGGCATAAAGACTTCCAGAAAAACCTAAGTATCAAGTTTCAGCTGAATCGGAGTAACATTCTTCACTTGGCAGGCGTCATCGAAATATTTATTCCAAATTTAGAATACAGACGTCCAGAAAAACCTATATTATAAAGACTTCCAGAAAAACGTAAGTAAAAATTTTCAGCCAAATCAGAGTAACTTTCTTCACTTGGCAGATGACATCGGAAAATAAATTCCAAAATTGGAATAAAGACGTCAAGAACAACCTAGATTATGAATTTCAGCCAAAACGGAGTAACTTTCTTCACTTGGCAGGCGTCATCGAAAAATTTATTCCAAATTTGGAATAAAGTCGTCCAGAAAAACCTATACATCGATTTTCAGCCAAATCGAAGTAACTTGCTTCACTTGGCAGACGTCATCGAGAAATAAATTCCAAATTTGGCATAAGAACTTCCAGAAAAACCTAGGTATCATTTTTCAGCCAAATCGGAGTAACTTTATTCACTTGGCAGATGGTATTGAAAATATAAGTTCATTTTGGGAATAATGACGCCCAGTACAACCTTGATATCAAGTTTCAGCTGAATCGGAGTAACATTCTTCACTTGGCAGGCGTCATCGAAATATTTATTCCAAATTTAGAATACAGACGTCCAGAAAAACCTATACATTGATTTTCAGCCAAAACGGAGTAATATTCACTGGGCAGACGTCATCGAAAAATGAATTCCAAATTTGGCATAAAGACTTCCAGAAAAACGTAAGTATAAATTTTCAGCCAAATCAGAGTAAATTTCTTCACTTGGCAGATGACATCGGAAAATAAATTCCAGAATTGGAATAAAGACGTCAAGAACAACCTAGATTATGAATTTCAGCCAAATCGGAGTAACTTTCTCCACTTGGCAGGCGTCATCGAAAAATTTATTCCAAATTTAGAATAAAGTCGTCCAGAAAAACCTAGACATCGATTTTCAGCCAAATCAGAGTAACTTTCTTAACAAAACTTCTGGTTCTCAAGGACACATAGCGGTACACACTGATAAGTGCTTGGCGACAGAGTTTCAACTTGAGCGTGGTAGATAGCCAGGCGCTCATTCGCAAGATGCCCTGCCACAATGCAAAATTACTGGTTCTTGAGGTCACATAGCGGTACACACTGAAAAGTGCTTGGCGACAGATTTTCTTCTCGAGGGTGGTAGCTAGCCAGGCGCGCATTCGCAAAATGCCCTACCACCATGCAAAATTAATGGTTATCAAGGACACATAGCGGTAAACACCGATAAGTGCTACCGATATATTATAAACTTTAGTTTATGATATATCGGTATATATTATAATATATATTATCTATCTATCTTATTATATTTTGATTGAAATAATATTTCAAATTACAAAAATACCCAAACTTATCGGTAGTTGCATCGGTTAATTTTATTATATGGCCATATGGGTAACCAAGCGGTAACCTTTATCAAGCGGCCTTATTTATTTATTTATTTATTTACCATAACATCAAAAACTTACAGTCTACGACCAAAACGTTTTGAGCCAAACATAGTAATAGTATATAATAATATAGTATTAGTATACATAGTCAAATGAAGAAAAGAAAAACATAAGAGAAAATGCTTCTAATGCTCTCGTGATTTCCCGATTCAGACAGCTATAATCTGTTTCCAAAACCATACTATACTTTTTTACTATGGCGCGTGAAAACAATGCCATCGAGAAAGTTTTTTATTTTATTTAGGGAGAACATACATGTTGACTGCCGCTGTTGGCTGTTCAACTCCATCGTACTTTGCATTTTTAATTAATTGTTTTAACTTATTTCTAGCACGTAATTGACCGGCAGAATTTTGTTGGAGAAAACGACACGCGTCCTACCTCGATGGCGCCTAGGCGGGTACTAAACGGAGTGCGTGAGAGCTTGAAACGTTAGATGTAGTTTTTTTTTTCTTGTTAAAAAACTATAGCTGAATTAGAAAATGTGGCTTCATACGTTCCTAATAAATAACAAGCTCTATCTTTTGGTATAACTTCCACATGGTTTGCTGATAGCATCTTTTAGTTCTAGTCATTTTAAAACCGAAATGGTGTCATGTTTGATAAATTTTTTTATGGAAGAAATTATTCCAAATCACGTTTTCGGCTTCGGTTCAACTTTATGTAAATGATTTTATTTATTCTAAATGTTCAGTGTTATTTGAGTTACAGATTTTAAAAAATATTTAAAATAACTACAATAGGGCCTTAATATCAAAATTTAAAATAAAGGATTTGGGACAAATAAAGCAATGTTAAGGCATGAGAGTAAAAATTTATGAGAATGGCAGTATTTCCTTAGATCAAGGGAACTATGTAGAGCAAATTTTAAGTAAGTTTAATATGACAAATTGTAATGTAGTTGAAACACCAATTGAAAGAAATTTAAAATTAGAGAAAAGTACAGATGTTTGTAGATCAGACCCATATCAACAATTGATAGGAAGCTTGATGTATTTAAGTGTTTTAACTCGCCCAGATATTTCCTATAGTGTAAGTTATTTGAGCCAGTTCAACAATTGTTATTCATTAACTCATTGGAAGCATGCAAAAAGAATTCTAAGATATTTATGTAAAACAAAATCTTATGGGCTAATGTTTACTAAAGATGACTGCAATTTAGAAGTTTTTGTTGATGCAGACTGGGCTTCAAATACGTTAGACCGGAGATCATACACAGGTTATTATTTTAAATTGTCAGGAACAGTAATATCATACGAATGTAAGAAGCAGCCTACTGTTGCATTGTCAAGCACAGAGGCTGAATATATGGCAATAGCGGAGGCTTGTAAAGAGGCTATTTATTTAAAAAACGTATTATCTGAAATTGTTGATTTTAGTAATTCTGTAGTAATTTTATACAATGATAACCAAGGTGCTCAGAGGTTGACAGAAAACCCTATATATCATAAAAGAACTAAGCATATTGATGTGCGTCACCATTTCGTTAGAGAAACGGTCGCTAACAATATTGTAAAGATGGTTCATCTGCCAACATCTGAAATGCCTGCAGATCTACTAACTAAAGGGTTGTGTAGTGAAAGGCATTACTATTTTGTAAAGAAGCTGGGTATTCAAGATATTGTTTGATAGTGTAATGCAGTTTAGATACTAATGTCAAAATTATTTTTAATATGTGGAGGTGTTAGAAATAATATCAAAAATAGTAAATGAATAGACATTAGAATACTACTAGCGCCATCTGTCCCAGTCCTTGGCTATGTTAAGATTTGAGTGCACACATGCCTAATATCTGTATGAATAGAATAATAAAGATAGTCTATGAACAGCCATTACGTGTGTTTGAATAATATATTTGTATCATATCCATAACTTGATGTTGTTGCTGATTAAAAAATATTGGTAAACTTACCTGGGCCTACAAAGTCTCCGATTGTGCCTGATATAGGTTTACAACATGGGGGTATCCAAATTCTCTTTAACTCTTGATCAATTTTTCTCCCAATATCTTGCATAAGAACAGACTTCTTTTTTGTAGAAATTATTGGTGTAGTTTTTTGACCTTCATTTGGCAATGTTTCAATCAAAAACATGAACACTTGTCTAAGCTCACTCTCATTGTAATAGAGGAAAGTTTGATAACCAACATCATTTTTGTATCCCAAATCCTGAAAAAGATCCTAATGTTACATTTGGCCTTTATCTAATAAAATCTTGAATTATCAAAATAATTGCGCTTATACCCATAGAATAGAAAAATTTGCTCAGCCATTTGATACTGACCACCTCTGTGCTTCAGAGGGCACATTAAGCCGTTGGTCTATGTTGTTGTCTTAGGATGGCAATCATTAGAGCATTGTGGCAGGGCATTTTGCGAATGCCCGCTTGGCTAGCCACCACTCTCAAATACAACCCTTTCTTTCACCAAATCATCACTTACCATCAAGTGAGATAGTGGTCAAAGGCCTAGTGTATAAGATATAAAAAAAAATAGGGCAAGGATATTCTCCAAACAAATCAGCCCACAGAACTGGAAATAACTATCACCATTGAAGATTTCCAGATATACATGGGAACAGGATTTAAACAAACAGTTACCAACATCATTTGTAGTTTTTACAAGAATAGTGAGATCTGGAAATATTATTGTAAGCCAGCATCATTACTAAGAAATATTATGGGATCTAGAAATATATAGTGAGGTGAACCAAATGGCCACAGTTTACAGAAACAATATGAGAGCTGGGTCCATTGAAACAAACAAACTCTATTGCAGTTATCACATAAATGATTATGACTAGGTTGCAAAATCAATCTGTTATAAAAGGTAGTAGCAAACATGATTTCACTTTTCACTTGGATTATAGGTAATGGTAACAGCAAAGTTAATCATGGATTTACACATATTAACTTTTTAGGATAAAAATTAAATATACCTTACAACAAGAAGCTATTTGAGCAGCTACTTCTATTCGATGTGAGATCCCTGGCGGCAAGTTAATTGGAACTTTCAATGAAGAATCAATTGCTCGGAGACAAGTGGATGCTGACTTGATTATTATTTCTACTGACAGATCACATATACTTATAACACCCTCATCTATATTTCTGGAATGTACCAAATGAATATGAATATAACTTCAATAAATCAGAATCATTTTGTAGACATGATCAATTGGCAAAGTGCAAGCTGGACTAGCACACCGAGTGCCATACCAAAATACAATTTACCAAATAACAATGGGGGTTTGACACATGCATAGTTCATATTTATAATTTGTTGTGTATACTTAATTTATTATGACAACATTGACACATATATATATTACAGTTTATATATGATAGGACATTATCAAATAGGTATGTTAAAACATATGTTTATTGAGTTAGATATATGTTTTGTTTTCTCCCCAAATTTATGACGTTTTGAATATTAAATTATAAATTGTGAGAGAATCTACTTTGCAACATATATTCTATATACATTTCAAATGGAAAGTAGGTTTTAAAAGCCTAGTAAAGATACAGGTTGGCAAACGGACGGATTGCGGAGGCGGATCTTTTCCCTTTATGTAGAACTTCAACTTACATGTTTAGCTGACGAAGAAAATGTAAGATAATTGAATCTACTTCTTCCATTTCTATAGTCCCATTCAAATTTTGATATATTTATTAAAATACCAATAATTGTCGTAAGCCGGTGTAATGTAATTGGTGCGTTCGTTTTGGCTCGGTTGCGTTTGTAGCAGTTTCAAAAGTGGCATTTGTATCTTAGCGTTCGGAAAGAAGTTTCTGCTATTTTTGACCACCAATTAGGGCGTTCGGATAGCCTATCAGTTCCAAAAATAACACTCACAAACGCTACAAATGATCACACAGGGCGTTCGGATAGGGACTTCGTGAGCATAAATATCGTTTTCGCTCATCGTTCGGATAGCTTTGAAAACGCTACAAATGACAGAGAAAAGTGCTATTTTTGACCCACGTCTTACCGTGGGATCGTTGTGATCGTTTTTTGACAGCTAACATTTTATGGGAAATATTGTTGTTCCTATCATAATAAATAGAACTGGCGATGCCTCCGGCAGATTTAATTACAGACCTATATCTTTGGCTTCAGTTGTTGCACCTATATCTTTAGCTGCAGTTCCAGAAAACGTTATTTTGGGTTTCAGTGGTTGTCAAAATAAGTATAAGACGTTCAGATAGCATACAGTCATTGGTGGTCAAAAATAGCAGAAACTTCTTTCCGAACGCTAAGATACAAATGCCACTTTTGAAACTGCTACAAACGCAACCGAGCCAAAACGAACGCACCAAATGACTGTATGCTATCCGAACGTCTTATACTTATTTTGACAACCACTGAAACCCAAAATAACGTTTTCTGGAACTGCAGCTAAAGATATAGGTGCAACAACTGAAGCCAAAGATATAGGTCTGTAATTAAATCTGCCGGAGGCATCGCCAGTTCTATTTATTATGATAGGAACAACAATATTTCCCATAAAATGTTAGCTGTCAAAAAACGATCACAACGATCCCACGGTAAGACGTGGGTCAAAAATAGCACTTTTCTCTGTCATTTGTAGCGTTTTCAAAGCTATCCGAACGATGAGCGAAAACGATATTTATGCTCACGAAGTCCCTATCCGAACGCCCTGTGTGATCATTTGTAGCGTTTGTGAGTGTTATTTTTGGAACTGATAGGCTATCCGAACGCCCTAAATGTGTATAACTTTCTATTTTTTTTTTTTTTAATTGTGGCAATTGTCTAATTGACATTTGTGCCAGTTTCACGTCAAGAAATAGCAATAAGGACAAAATTTTAATTAAAACGTGATGACCAGAATAACTAGTTACATATATAATATTGTTTAGGACATGGTCTAAGAAAACAAGGTCTTCTCCTCCCGAAGAATCACAGGCTTGCGTCATACCAAATTGGCTCTTTATTAAAAAATGATTGCAGCAACATATAAGTTCATGGTTCTTTTTCATGTGAATGTTTTGTTATAAAATATCAATACAATATTTCAAACGCATAATAGAAAGTCACACATGAATCAATGTTCATCTCAGTAAATGGTATGAAAAAAGTTGTCTCCATATGGTTACACCATTTTGACAAATATCGCCGTCTCTGTCTCACGTATATGATTTGCATCTGTTTCGCTCTCACTCATGCACATTTGCGCAGTGATTCGCAAACTGTGTGTTGTGTGGTTGGGCCGTATGGTGTTCATTTCTGTTAGCTACGAGCTAGCTGGTATAATAAAAACATAAAAATGGTTGTTTGTTCTATTCGGAAATGTAAGAGTAGAAGTAGACGAGGCAGTAAATTGCGTTTTTTTTTCATTTCGTAGAAAATAGTCTGTATTGTGGACCTCAAACATCTATTAAATATGGTATGTAATGTATGTTTGGTTATATAACGTACCTACCTAATTGGTTTTTCCTTCGGATATTTTTGAGCTTTCATAGAAACTAAATTGAACAATAAAATACAGATAACTGCATTTTTTGGCAAAGGAAACAATTACTTGATTTCAGTCTGAAAAATTTAGGCCTAGTAGCTTCTAGGGTACCCATTATAAGAAAACTATTCGGTGTCAAACACTCTGTACGAACTCTAATCTGTGTAATCTAAATCAGTAATTTCACGTGATTTTCTTTATTTAAAAAAAGGTAAAATCTATTAACTGTTATTTTACTGCCCCCGAATTTCCTCAAATTAGGTATAAAGTTTGAGAGCCGTTGATAGAAGTGATGACGGTATGCTTGAAAGGCTTGGGTCCATGGACATATATCTATGGACCGGAAATACCTAAAAATACACGTGTATACCTATAACATGAAAGGGAAAATTAAATGGCTGCGATCTTAAGAGTTGCTTTCTTCCAATTATAACTTGTTTATCGATATCGATGATCATACAGTTATCAATATAACCATACAACTATATAACTATAACAAAACATACACAATCTTCCAAATTCAATTACATTGGTAAATTGATTTGGCGCTTAGAAATGATCGCATCCGATTGGTCTCATCAAGGTAATGTTGTTGCGCCGCATGATCCCTTTAACAAGCTTTTATTTGTTAAACACGCCCGCCGTGAAAATGTTCTGCTTATTTTTAGCTTGATGTACATTATTTTTTTACATATATATTCGTAGCATACAGAACAGGGCATCCCAGGCCAACTAATATTACTAATCTTTATGTACATATATATAATATCTCTTACAATAGAATTTATTCTGATGCCACAGAATATCTAACTTCAGAAAATTAATGAACGTATAAAAACGAGCCGAGTATTAGTGTGATGGATGATTGTAAAAAGAACAATATGATGATTTGCGTGGTGATATTATGCCACATCCCAACCGAGAAACAAAATGTAATTTATATATTTCAATATAGTAAAGTCGTGTAAGAACAGGTACTAGTTTTTTAATATTACGGAGGTGAATAATAACAAACTTTTGAAATACCTACAAGAAGAAGTTTTTTAATCAGTCCGGAGGTTTCTTATATTTCACTCACAAAATAAATAAACAAACTCTCATTAAAATGTTGATACAAATAGTAACCTTTTTTAATACAATTTACTTTGAATACTTTTTCAATAACAGATTGGCTAGCATTGGGCCCCAATCTCATCTCTTGATATATCATAAGAGACGTGGGTAATGATTATTTTCATGCTAAGCCTAGTGGGGGAACTGGTACACATATACTACTTGAGGGTTAGTAGCTAGCCAACTCAAAACTTTGTTTTTTTTTTAATACATAGCTTTGATGAAGAATAGCCATCGTCACATTGGCTGTAGGAGTAGGAATTCTGATAGGGCTTTAAAAGTGTTCGATGTATAGAAAACGCCCATATTTAAATAAAAATAAGTTGAAAACACTACGATGTATAGCTTAATACAATATCGATAAAAATCATCGATATATTTTTCAAATCCATACTTATCCCTAAATCGAAACCGGGCAAACAAAATGGCGAAATGTGGCATGTGCTGTCAAGATTGTGTCGTCATCGACTCATCGCAAAATGTTTCCGAATTATGTAGTGACAAACGTTTCCCCATCTCTTTCTACTTAAGACATTACTACCGAGTTAAAAAGAGATAAAAGTGTTATTTGATATTGTGGCGTCGATATTATATATATATGTGTATAACCTATCGTATGTATAGAACAATAGTTCCTATCCATAGGTTTCATACATCCATGCTTGGGTCCCAGTTACTTGACCGGTGACCGGTCAACTTTGATCCGGTCGGTCAAAGTTGTGTCAAAGAGTTCGGGCGCTTTGGTAAATATTAAATTAGAAAAATATCTCATTTGTTATCCTTAGTGTAAAATATTAGATTTTATTTATGTAGATAGAATATTCCATTATTGGTCACGTGTATTTTACATCGTTGGTAAGTTTTGTAAATTCTGTAAAAATTTGTAAGTAGATTACATTTGTTTTTTCAATTGTTTTCCGTCCAATTTGATGGAAACATACGATGGGGCCGGTAGGCCCCCGGATATTCCTACCGAATACACCGCGGATAGATGTGATTCTATTCCTTCACCAGTTCAATTTGTATCCGTAGTATCTGATTCTTCAGATATTGTGGAACAAACCCTCCAGCAGAGCAATGGATCTTTTTCTACTGTTAAGAGGAAAAAACATTGTAAAAAACACAGAAGTAGTAAGGAAAAGAGACAATCCCAGGACTCAGTTCTCCAGCTAGGTCAGACATGTGTATCATCAAACATGATCATTGATGACAAAATGACTGAATCTCAAATGACTGATTCTCTTGCAGCGCCTTCAGCAACTATATCTCAAACCCCATCAATTCCATCATATACTCCCTCCGGTAGGCAAATATATAACTCCTCTGATAGGTCCCCTTTTGTAGTCCATGTTCAAAAAGTTGAACCTTCCCCCTCCTCAGGGACTTTCTTGCACCCTATGAACTTTGGACGCTTCCTCAGCAAAAACAACCACCAAAACATTATTGAAGGAAGTGTTAATAGAATAGGGCGTAATAGAGTAACATTGTTGTGATGGACACAGGGACGATACATACCTACCTATCTACAGCACCGCCGATCGACGCGCTCGAGCCTACCCGCATCGCACGCACACAAGGATAACCGCGATAACACGTACGCTGTATAAGCCAGCGCGGCCCGCGAATAGTGGCATTTGCTCGAGGCTCCCGCGGTGAACGGACGTGTGACCGGCACACTCACCGGACCGCTCGCAGAGCCTCCATCAAATCGCCCTACCCTGGTGTGTTCCCCACCAACCCGCTCCCCGCTCCCGGAGGTACCCGGTGCGCAGTGGTTCGCCCACGCTGCAAAGGACCTCATCCCGCTCCCCGTTCCCGGAGGTACCCAGTGCGCAGTGGTCCGCCCACGCTGCAAGGGACCTCAACCCGATCCCTATTCCCGGAGGTACCCGGTGCGCAGTGGTTCGCCCACGCTGCAAAGGACCTCATCCCGCTCCCTGTTCCCGGAGGTACCCAGTGCGCAGTGGTTAGCCCACGCTGCAAAGGACCTCACACCCGCTCCCTGTTCCCGGAGGTACCCAGTGCGCAGTGGTTCGCCCACGCTGCAAAGGACCTCATCCCGATCCCCGCTCCCGGAGGTACCCGGTGCGCAGTGGTTCGCCCACGCTGCAAAGGACCTCAACCCGATCCCTATTCCCGGAGGTTCCCGGTGCGCAGTGGTTCGCCCACGCTGCAAAGGACCTCATCCCGACCCCCGTTCCCGGAGGTAACCGGTGCGCAGTGGTACGCCCACGCTGCAAGGCCCTCATCTCCAATCCCGTTCCTGCCTAACCTGGAGGTAACCGGTGCGCAGTGGTTCGCCCACGCTGCAAGGCCCTCGTTCCCGAATCTCCCGACGCACTCCCGTATTTACTAAACGAACCGCCGCCCGCCGTTACCCGCGAACCCGTCATACGCGTTTCTCCTCGCAGGCCGTCGCGCTCCTGTTAGAGTTCCCACCGCGACCGCGACGTCCCCGAGTCCGCCACACCGTAGATAACCATTTAATGTAAACTCAGGATAAGTTAAGGTTTATCTAGATGCCCTAAGCAACCTCTGTGGTACCCGAAATACATATTTATGTTATGTTAACCTGTTATTGTGCGTTTCCTTGGACCATCCCCCTTAATAGACAATCTCAATAGGATGATCCATCTCTTACCGTGAGGACCGCGGCAAGGAGCAAGACCATCCACCTGGACGAGGGACCCAGGCCAGCTAGCCGAAAGGGTCACCCACGTCACAGTGGCGCCCAACGAAAAAACCCATCCTAGGGGAGTCTAAGGAAACCACATTGCTCGTATTTCAATAGAAGAAAACCCAAATTAAACCTAAGGGAGCATAGTGGCCCCTGGACCCGTTCAATAAACAAATTAAAACCCAATGTCGGATAAAACGTCGTGGATTTATAACCGGAAGAAAACCGAGTTAGAACAAGAGTGCATAAAGAGAAACTTAAAAACAGAAAATCAGACCGTCAGAGAATTACGCCATACCCTCGCAGTGGCAATAAAAGCAGATCCGGCATCGAACCGTAATACAGCCACAATGTCGACACATGGAAGCAATACCAGCGAAGCAGAAATTGAATACAAAGATACCATGTCGCCGCCGGATGACTACCCACACCAGAACGAACGAGACATAGAAAATTGGAACCTGCATTTTGATACACAGGACGACCCAGTCGAGTTCCTAGAGAGACTAGAGGATCTAATAGAATCAAGTGGTAGGGAAAAGGAAAAAGTGCTAAAAGTGATACCCAGATTCCTGAGAGGCAAGGCCGTGTTATGGTACCGAAATAACAAGAAGTCGTTTAAATCTTGGGGTGAGTTCATTTCATGTTTCAAACTCACGTTCTTACCCCGCGAACAAGAAAGCGAACTTTTAAGAAGAATAATAATGAAAAAACAACGATACCGCCAACATTTTACAGATTACTTAATAGAAATACAAACATTAATGCGTCGATATGGCAAGATGCAGGAAGACGAAGAATTGAAGATAATTTACGAAAATATGTGCTCAAAATATAAGTATTACATTAAGCATAATGAATTCAATACAGTTCAACAGTTAATAAGATTAGCGAATGACTACGAAAACATATCAACAGAACGCCATACCGAGGACGAAGATAGGTTTATGCAAAAACCTCAATGCACCCAGAGTACAGAAAATCAAAGTCCTGAAATAACTCACAAGGAGTGGAAGCCTAGAGACCAAAACCGACCCGATGAGACAGCAAAATACATTTGCAATTACAACGAAAAAGAATGTTGTTGGAGTTGTGGAAAACCAGGTCACTCAATGAGAGACTGTAGAGGGAAAAAGACTCTATTCTGCAGCTTATGTGGCAGACTCGGCGTACAAAGTATAAAATGTTGCAAGCAAATAACCCACAATGTTGGATCTTTAAACAGAAACTGTGACAATCAGAGAGATATCCGACCGTACATAAAAATCACAGTGCTACAAAAAGAATACAATGCATTAATAGACACGGGATCCACGAGATCTTACGCGAACAAAAGCATATATGAAGAATTCATAAAGAGAAATCTAAAACCAAAGAAGGTTGAAGAAACAGCCATACTTGCAAATGGGGCACAAATAGAAATAAAAGAAGCCTTACCCATAGAAATAAACATAGGAACAAATGATTTCGTACACCAGATGCTACACCATCCAGATATAACAAACGTCATAGTGGGCATGGACATAATGCAAAGAATAGGAATGAGTGTACAATGGACACCAAACCAGAATAATGAAAGGCAAGAAAAAACACCAGAAAGAAAACTTATAAGTACAAATACCGAATCCAAGCAATCAGAGCGATATGACAGAGATCCGCCGTTACCAGCTCAAGAAGCAGAACAATTACAGAAAGTCATAACAGAAGAATGCGAAACCAGCCCACGCTACATAAACCGACAAGAAATAATAAATATAGTAGTAAACAAAAATGACTGGCTTCAAAAAAGAATAGAACAAATACAAAAACAACCAAACAATCCAGAATACAAAATAGAAAACAGCAAATTGTACAAGAAAATCAAACAACACGCATATGGGCCAAGACTAGAGGCATCATCAGAATGGAAACTATGTGTACCACAGAACGAAATAGAAGACATACTTAAAATCAATCACGACGCACCAACAGCCGGCCATTTAGGTACATCAAAAACACTAAACAAAGTAGCACAAAGGTACTACTGGCCCGGTATGTTCAGAGACGTACGTGCATATGTAAGAAAATGCACAACCTGCCAAGCGCATAAAAAACCCCAACAGAAGCAAGCAGGACTCATGCATATAAATAATGCAGAAACACCATGGAGCGTGGTGTCAACAGATCTCATAGGACCCCTACCCCGATCACCAAATGGATACATATATAACATCGGAGGACAACACCAAAAAACTGCACCAGAATATCAAAAGAAACATTACGATAAAAACAAAAAAAGAATGGCAACCCAAGATCGGACAGGAAGTATTAAGAAAAAACTTCATATTATCCGACTCCAGCTAACAATTCTGCGCGAAACTAGCACCTAAATATACTGGACCATACCCGGTCACCTCAAAGAAATCACCCGTAATATATAATCAACAAGATACCAGAAACAAAACGAAGTCACTAACAGCACATGTAAAAGATATAGGTTAACCTTTAGATTTTATTTCATCATCGCGCAGAAGTTTATAAAAATAATTTTGTTTTATATATTTATACCGCCTGAAGCAAATAATCTTATATTTTTAAATCAGATTTTATAGTGAGGATAGCTTTCTGTTGTATAATTGGTAAAAACATTAAACCACACCGGAATGCGTCTAATTGATATTATACAGTATATATTATAATACAAGACATACTTTTTATATAGCGACACGGGGTCTAACATTTTTACCAAGAAAACGCTTAAATAAAAGCCACAGTAGACTGGTTTACATAGGACTAGTTTACTTAGACTTGTTGACATAGGACTTGTAACCAGTACCTGTATATGAATAGTAGCTAATAATTGCAGATAAAAATAACTTTGTTCGTCAACACTCCGTAGATATATGTAAGAATAGATATACTCATAGGATGGAACATGTAGTTCAGATATAATAAAACATACCGAATACTTTACCAGATATTTGCCATAATATTCGCTGTTGCATATTAAAGTTTTATGTATATTTTTGTTTGAACATACTTAAAACGGTGATTTTTCCCCAGGTAAAAATCTCCAAAGAAGGAAGGAGGGTGTGACGGACACAGGGACGATACATACCTACCTATCTACAGCACCGCCGATCGACGCGCTCGAGCCCACCCGCATCGCACGCACACAAGCATAACCGCGATAACACGTACGCTATATAAGCCAGCGCGGCCCGCGAATAGTGGCATTTGCTCGAGGCTCCCGCGGTGAACGGACGTGTGACCGGCACGCTCACCGGACCGCTCGCAGAGCCTCCATCAAATCGCCCTACCCTGGTGTTCCCCACCAACCCGCTCCCCGCTCCCGGAGGTACCCGGTGCGCAGTGGTTCGCCCACGCTGCAAAGGACCTCATCCCGCTCCCCGTTCCCGGAGGTACCCAGTGCGCAGTGGTCCACCCACGCTGCAAGGGACCTCAACCCGATCCCTATTCCCGGAGGTACCCGGTGCGCAGTGGTTCGCCCACGCTGCAAAGGACCTCATCCCGCTCCCTGTTCCCGGAGGTACCCAGTGCGCAGTGGTTCGCCCACGCTGCAAAGGACCTCACACCCGCTCCCTGTTCCCGGAGGTACCCAGAGCGCAGTGGTTCGCCCACGCTGCAAAGGACCTCATCCCGATCCCCGCTCCCGGAGGTACCCGGTGCGCAGTGGTTCGCCCACGCTGCAAAGGACCTCCACCCGATCCCTATTCCCGGAGGTTCCCGGTGCGCAGTGGTTCGCCCACGCTGCAAAGGACCTCATCCCGACCCCCGTTCCCGGAGGAACCGGTGCGCAGTGGTACGCCCACGCTGCAAGGCCCTCATCTCCAATCCCGTTCCTGCCTAACCTGGAGGTAACCGGTGCGCAGTGGTTCGCCCACGCTGCAAGGCCCTCGTTCCCGAATCTCCCGACGCACTCCCGTATTTACTAAACGAACCGCCGCCCGCCGTTACTCGCGAACCCGTCATACGCGTTTCTCCTCGCAATACCGTCGCGCTCCTTCTCCCATAATTAAAATTAGACGCTAATATTACAAAGTTGTTATTGATGGTGCTCCTGTATTTAAGCCATCTCAATCTTGTGTTTCATCTTTTGATGGACAAGTTTTGCCTCCAAGAGTATTTATGTGTTTCAATTCACTTGTTGTTGAACGCTATTATTATCCTACAGTTCAATGTTTCCAATGTTGTCGATTTGGTCACACCAAAAATAGCTGTAGGTCTAAGCCACGTTGATATAAGTGTGGAGAAGGTCACACTGGTGACTCATGCAATATGGAAGAGGGCACTTCACCCTGTTTATCTTGTGCCGGTTCACATTATTTAACAAATAAGTGCTGTCCAGAATTTACTAGGCAAAAGGAAATAAAAATCACTATGGCTGATAAAAATATTTCATATATAGAAGCTTCCAAATTACATTCCCCCATTAGAGGTAAATCCTACAGTGATATAACAAAAACATCATATGCAAATATTTCCGCTGCCCCTCATTCTTCTTCTGTAAAAGCTTATAATGTTTCAAATAAAAAAAACTATCTTTATAAAACCCAGACCTCCTCCTCCACAGCGACATGGCTATGACAGATCAGGCCATAATTGCCAATCCGACTATGCCCAACAATAATGGTGTTGCCTTCAATAATCACAGTACTGACCCTATTTCTTCCTCCGCCGCTAATGATTCAACTTTTATTCCTTTCTCCATGCAAGAATTACGTCTTGTTCTCACTTCTGTTAAAGATTCTTCACCTGGTCCAGATGGAATCCCATATTCCTTTTTAGTTAATGCTGGTGAAAAAAATTTAATTTATTATTTGGAAATGATAAATTTGATGATAGATTTAGGGGTTGTTCCAGATGTGATGAAACCCCAAATTATAATTCCTATTTTAAAGCCGGGTAAAGATCCTAAAATGTCTGATAGTTACCGTCCAATAGCAATGTCGTCTGTTTTGACAAAGATTGCAGAACATCTTATAAAAAATCGCCTGGAGTGGTTTATCGAAAGCAGAAATCTTTTGCCTGAATGCCAATGTGGATTTAGAAAAGGAAGGGGGACATTAGATAGTTCATCAATTTTTGTTACAGATATTAGACTCTCATTCTTTAGAAACGAGTCTATTGTTGCTGCATTCATTGACATATGTTCAGCATATGACAATGTTATCCTCTCTTTTCATAAAAGTAAAATGCAAAGTCTGTCTATTCCAAGTAAAATTACTAACTTTATACTTAATCTGTTTCAAGATCGTACAGCTCAACTTAGAGTTAACGGAGATATTAAATGTTCCAGATCTATCTTCAAAGGCCTGCCTCAGGGCTCTGTGTTAAGTCCTCTTCTCTTTAATGTTTATACATATGACTTAAATTGATTTGTAACCCCTTATTGTAGAATACTACAATACGCCGATGATCTTGTATTATATATTTCAGATAGTAATATTATAAATTCTGCCCATAAATTATTTCAAGCTCTTGAATCAATAAATATTTGGCTAGGTAACAATGGTCTGGACATAGCTCCTCAAAAACGTACTGTTGTTATCTTCACTAGAAAACGGTTAAAACCAAGACTCAACATAATGGTCAACAATATTAGGATACCTGTAGGAAATTAAAAAAAAATTTTTAGGTCTCATTTTAGACAGTAAATTGAACTTTTCATCTCATATTAACTATATTAAAGTGTAATGTGAAAAGAATCTGAATATTTTACGGTGTTTGGCTGGAATTTGGTGGGGTGCTCATCCCTATTATTTAAAACTTTTATATAATGCTATTCGCAGTGTTATTGACTATGCTTCATTTTTGTATGAGCCAGCTTGTAAGAGCGCGCTGAATTCATTGGACTTGATACAAGCAAGAGTGTTACGTATTGTGATTGGACCAATGAGGTCTACTCCTAAAAATGCTATGCAAGTGGAATGTGACGAACCACCTTTAGACTTTAGACGCCAATATCTTTCACATATGTTTTTACTCGTTTGTTTCAGATTTCCTCCCATCCCCTTTTCCCAAAATTACAATTATTGTTAAGTTATATCGCCCAGCCTTATTGGAATCATAAAAAAACTCCTTGCTTAGTTCTGAGTTACACAAAAATTATAGCCTTGAAATACCCTACTCATAGAACCCCTAAAATATCTTTGTTTGAATTTAACTATGAGTTAATTATTTGAACCCACTCTACACCTTAATTTAGATTTAAGAAAAGGAGATCCTTTTGTTAATAGACACTTCCTTAGAATTAAGGATAACATTTGGAATGGATGGCTTAGCATTTTTACAGATGCTTCAAAATTGGATGAAAATGGGTGTGTTGGTGTTGGACTATTTCACCAAAATTATAATATAGTACAAACAATTAAATGTCCTCATGAAACTTCAGTTTTTGTAGGTGAATGTAGGGGTATATTGGAAGCTATTAATTACTTATTACTATTTAAATTAAAGAGAACAATTATTTTTTCAGATTCATTAAGTGCTCTTTAGCTATAGCTTTTAAGACCAATCCATTTAAAATAGGTTCCAAAAACTGGACTATATTCAAATGCAAAGAGATGTTGATTAGGTGTATTTCTTTTGGTTATTCCGTCCACTCAGCTTGGATTCCAAGTCATAATAATATACAAGGCAATGAAAAAGCTGATGAGATAGCAAAGCAAGCTGTAATATGTGGTGATAAGGTTCCTTTTAAAAATTATCCACAAGACCTTTTACTTCTCCCTAGTCGTGACATAAAGTCTAGGTGGTCAAAGAGATGGTCAGTGTCTAGTAGACGGACAGGATGTAATTATGCTAAATTCCAACCTGACATTCAAAGTAAACCCTGATTTTATAAATTCAAGTGCAACAGGAAAATTTGTAGCATAATATCTAGATTGAGATTCGGCCATTGCTCTTCTGCTGTCCTTCTAAAGAAATTGAGGATTAAAGATTCATCAATCTGCGAGTGTGGCATGGATGAAGCTGATTTAAACCATATTTTCTTTTCTTGCCCCTTATATGATCATAATTCATTATTCAAGTCATTAGTACATTATACATTCCAATTTCCCATCCATATAGATAACATTTTGAGTAATATTAACAAAAATACCATTGAAATATTAACATCTTTTATAACCTTATTAAATAAAATAAAACTGTAAGTACATAGTTCTGTTACTTAAATTGAATTAAATAGGTAGGTATGTAACATTCACAGATTTACTATTCTCTCTGCTAATCTCTACTTAGCTATTGCATAACGACTTGGGGTGGCTCTAACAAAACATTTATCCTTCCACTAGAAAGAGCTCAACGTCGAATTCTAAAATGTTCGATGAATTTACCAATTCGATTTCCGACGGAGGACTTGTATAAAAAATGCAAGGTATTAACGGTTAGACAGCTTTTTATTAAAAATGTTATACTCCATCAGCATTCCCTGACAATATATGATTCCGTCAATAATCCAATAAGACATGTTCCACGCAATGTCTTTGTCGCTCCTCCAGTAAACACTGTTTTTGTAAGAAAATTCTCATACATAATAGGACCGTTTTTATATACCTGATAAAATAAATAAGGACAGGAAAATAATTACTCTATCATCATTTGAAGTGAAGGAAATCGTAATAGAATTCCTTTCTAAACTAAATAACCATGATACTAAAGACCTTCTTATACCACTTCAATAACATTAAAATTAAACCACACATTTTAACACCACCCATGTATAAACCCACTTATCTATACACGCACACACACCCTCACACACATACACTCACACACACACTTACACTCACACAAACACACATACACACAGCGTTACATACAAACACATAATAACTAGCATAAATGTTTAATGATATTTTTGAATTGTATAGATATATAGTTAAAATAGAAAATTCTTACACTCATTCTCTCATAATAATGTCATGCATAACAATTGAAAAATTTGCTATAGTTATTATGAACTTACTTTGATGAAAGGCTTAATTTGATTGTAACGACTCCGACGGAAGAGTCCTTTTTCTCATAATACGGGCCTTGAGCCTAGTGTGGGAAACAGGTGCTCAACCATGCCATTGAAACTGTACAATGCCTTATATATGAATAAACATTTTTCATTTTAATTTTTTTCATTCAGTTCACCTTGTGTTCATTATGTAATGATTGTATGTTCTGAATTCTGTAGATAGTATGTAGATAAAGATATTTTTCCTTTCGTTTCAGATGCAAAATTCTAAATTTCTCCGATGAAGTTTATTTGTATTTAAACTCTTTTGACATGATGCTGGCAAAAATGTTCTAAACAATTACCACAAAAAAAAGACATCCTGTCGCGAAGTAAGTAAGTAGACCTGACGTAGTATATTATTGTAGCATGATTTAGGATAGAAAATATCTAACATATACACATTTTCATATAAGGAGATGTACAAAATAATATTTTGTCAAAATATTACATAATTAATAAGGAATGATTAAAATTAACATGATATCTAAATAACTTATTATAAGTGAATATTATTGAGAGAGAGGAAGTCAGATAAAATTTTATAAATATCAATATTCAATATTCCAATAATTTGTAAATTTATGATATAATGTAAATTAATTTATGTAAATTTATGATGCTTATAATCATAATATATAGAAATCAATATTATTAGACGATAAAAGTTCAGGCATATAGGTTGGAAAGGAAACTTTTAAAGATTCAAGGCATAAATAAAACGCTACATGGTTATAAAGGGGACATGAAAAGAATATATGATTGAAATCCCCCTTATCCAAGCCACATTCAAATATAGAAGAATCTTTAATATGAATCTTTTTTAAATGAGTAGGAGTACAACAATGACCCAACCTCATACGGATTAATGATGATGTAAAACGTTTGCTTAACTTCATCCGGGCAAACCACGGTTTGTTCGGAATCAAAGGTTGAATTTTAGCAAAACCAGACCCAGTTGACCGACTACTGGTTCTCCAATGTAATGACCAAGATTTTCATAAATAATATTTTGGAAGACATGATAAGTCATGGCAGTAATTAATAAAAGGAGCCTTATCTCCACAAACAACTGCATCTTTAGCAACTTTATCAACTCGTTCATTGCCAGAAATCCCAACATGACTGGGTATCCAAGCCAAAATAACGTCAAAACCCTTAGTGTGTATAACATTCAGCAATAGAACTTTAAGAAATAAAATCGGGTTGTGTGCATTAGAAGAAAAAGGGTTCGAAAGTAATGATTGGAGAGAACTCCGAGAATCCGAAAATATAATAGACCGATGCAGCTTGAAGAGAAGGATATATTTAATAGCCTCAAGGATAGCCAAACATTCCCCAGTAAAAACAGATGATTCAGATGGACATTTGACTTTTTGAACGATATCGTATTGAGCATGAAAAACGCCATAACCAACACAGCCAACTGGTATTGTATTACCTAGTATTTGGAATTTGCATGGAAGTAATAAGTAGGTACTACGTACAACAGGAATGAGCTGTTGTCACAAAATTGAAGCCGAACGAGAGCTCAGTAACTGTACCTCTTATCCCTCTCTGGCAATGGTGACAATATTAAATATGATTTAAGGACAATACTTTTAAAATAAAAATGATTTGTGATCTGACGTCAGCAGATCATTGCTTCAGATGGATTTTAATCGAAGATGCTAATGATAAACTTGCCCTTTGCGGCACTGTAGATTTCCTGTTTTTGCTTGATTTTCACACTCGCGTCATATAGGTAGGTACTTACCTAGTAAGTGCTTGTGGTACACGACATGCAATTGGACTGACATATAATTACGATAAACTACCTATTGTGGTATATTTCATTAATTAGGTAACAAAAACAGTTAAGTTTACATTTAAGTGTAATTCTAAATAAGATAGGTATTGTTAAATAAAATAGTCTTGTGAAGTTTCTGCCGCAAACCAAGCTTATTCCTTATATGTTTCATTGTTTCTAATTTGCATTATGAGTTAAACTAACATTAGGATCTTTAGGAAATCTGAAATTGAAACAAAGTCATTTTAAAAGAGAAAGGAATAAAATATACATAGGTATTTAATTTATTTGTTCTTGAACTAGAATTGGATAGTCATGCATGGTCACCGTAATTCTTCACTAACAAAATATATTTAAAACTATTACCTGTAAAAAGATAAACCACAATCAGGATAATACTAGCTACCGCAAACCTCCACGACACAAACTCTCCCCATTTTTACTAAAATTCTTCAAAAATATCACGAAATCAAAAATCACTCCGTTATTAACGTCCGAGTCGGTAATTTCATGTGGGATTGTCAAGTCAGGTGTCCGTATTTCATACAAATAAAAGAAAACCTATACGCCAATCGCAAAATTTTTGCGTTAGTAGTAGTAGTTGCTTTACACATAGCAACAAATAATATTGATTTAACATGTTGGTAAAAAAATATTATTTATGTTTAGAAACATTTTAGAAGTAAATGTTTTTACTTCATTACTTTACATCAATCGCATATTTTTCGACAAACAACGAAAGGATTGAAATCGACTTAGCTCTGGCAACTCTAGGTCACTGTTAGAACGAGACACAGGGTTCAGTGGTAGCCTTCTCACTCGGCTTCATTTTTATTTTGCGCGCAACAAGACTCTTCTATAAGGTGCTTATGGTATATGTATGTTATGTTATGTAGTATGCTTACTATATGGTTTTATTTTCTTTATTTTAGCTGCATGATGCACAGATAGAGCTCATTGAGTCAGAGAGACAGCATCAGTTTTTTTTGTCTTGCTCGACGTATGCGATTTCTTTGTTTGCCACAACGCAGTTTTGTGGCAGACAAATTTATTCGGTGCTTGAAAGTGTCCTTTTTTCGTGTTAAACAATGATTTTGAAGTATGTATTGTAAATTGTAAGTTAAATTCAACGCTGCTGCTTCCACCAAACTTGTTGAAATGCAGAATTCTTGGCTGTAAAAACAGAACAGAACGAAATATGGAACACCTTACGTATCACATGTAAGAGCTATTTTTCATATGTCTTCACCATTCTTACACAGTCTATGCGAATCATATATGAATTTCTGATCATAACATGAATGTCGGCGTGTTAAATTATTTGATAATCTTACATTTTACTACAAAATAATTTCTTGATTTTGAGATTATAATCCATAAAAATTAAGGAGTGTTCTTTTGTCTATCTGTCTCGCTCTCTACTATGACGAAATTTGTTTAAGGAGAAAAGAGAGTGTGAACATAGATCAAAAATTATACTTTTTCGAATTATAGCAATTTTCGGAATACCAGCTCATGACCGAAGATTTTTCCCATAAAAGTGGGTAATTTTGTATGAACCACTTTTGACCAATTATGCAGTAAAATTAACGCAATTAAATTTTGATTTGCAGTTTTTATAAGGAATGCTGTCCTTCATCGTGTATGGATTCAAGCAACTGGACGACAAAATTAATTAAATTAAAAATTACACAATTTATTAATTAAATTGTAAGTGGTGCCAAAATGTTGAATCTCGATGTTATTCACACATATGTTTTATATACCATAAATCTATAAATACATTATTACTTTGTTTTATTTAAAGTGCACACTATGAAATATTATAGGTACGAAGGTTTGTATGAGTTTGTTACTCATGCAAACCTTCAAGTCACTCAACGCCGAAGTTTTCAACGAAATTTAGCATATAGATTCCGTAGGACCCGGATTAATAAATTGGTTACCTTTATTCCGAGATATTGAGCATTATCGGGGGACTACGATATAACTATTCGACGCGGTTGAGTCCACAAGCGCAAGCTAGTTATCCAATAGTACCATGGGTTAAGTTATATATATATTATGCCATAGTTTTAAGCTCTACCAAAAAATATTCTGTACATTTTCTGTTTTAGAATCATGGTAATTTTCTAAAACTAGCTGACCTGGTTTTTCTGCCATCAAGGCGGACCGTTCAGTCTGTAGTGAGAAATTCAAAATTTAACAGTCTGTCTACTCGTATTTGTTGCGAGATCGAATAACATTTGTAGGTATTTAATTTACTCAAATCAGAGATCCTTTTTAGAGTATTTTTTTATTGTATCTTACATATATATATCTGATTTCATATATTTCTCTAGTAATCTGCAAAAACAGTTAAGAAACAATTATATATTTGTAATTTATGATGCCAAAATACTTTAGGGTATAATTTCCGATTTGCGCAATTTAAAAACAATACACGCACTAAAGTTATCCGATCTAGCAACACACATTAAATTTTGAATACCCCGATATAACAAATTGAACGGTTTAGTCCACCATAAGCAAGTACCATGCAAATGTATTTTTTCAGTAGGCGCGGCAATATTTTTTCTAAAAGCTTCATTGCAATTTGGGTAATGTTATGGGACACTGGCAATTCTGCAATATTAGGTATTTATACTCTGTCTTTATCGGGTATACGCGCATAGGTACTCCATTCCTCCTAGTACAAAAGCCATGTCCGTTCTGTGTGCTGATAGTCTTTGATATTGAGAAACCATACCTCAAATGTAGTCTAGCGCTGCAGGTTTGAATAGTTTGGTTAGATGATGCAATTAGCTTAAGGGTTGTAAGCGAACTTTTCTAGGAAACATTTACCTACAAGCGTTGTGGCGCTGCGTGTTTGAATATTTGGTTAGATGATATAATTCGTTCCGGACTGCAGTCCGATCTCGTAAAGCGCTGAAGCGCATTTAAGTTTGAAATTAGCAAAAATGGCAGAGACTTTTGTCTCAAATGTCTTCTCTAGTCTAACGTAGGTATATGTCGATGGTTCTATGTCGTATCAAAAAAGTTAAATATAAAAAGAAAAAGTCTTTCTATTTCACAATTTTTTCACAAATAATTGTCTTTTTATTTCATTGTTTAGCCATAAATCTGTTGAAGGTTGTGAGAAGATTCACAACCTTCACTTGTGAACGGCGTTAGAGTGAAAAGTTGCTCCGAGTGCGCTCTAATCAAGGTTCGGAACGATTTTTATGGGATATTATTTATCTATGGTTTTCGTGTTACGAAATTAATTTAAATTTTAACCTGCAGTCTCCAGATTATATAATTTCACCAACTTCGGATAAATAAAACGCTTGAAAATGGGTAAACACTTCGGAGAGCTAGCCAAAATTCGCGGACTGATAACGTACAAGCTTTCTCCCCATGAACAGCGCGCTTATGCTGGAGCTATCTCCAATGGAATTCCCAACATATTCCGCAGATTTCGTGAGAGCGTTTTCAGGGTAGCCCCACGTAAGTACATCTTTATTCTACGTAATTTACCTTATTCTTAATCCATTTAGGGGCTATATGTCCTGCACTTATTTCCCACTTGAGGTCTTTTGTGCATTTCCCACGCCAGCATCTACCCAAGGTATCTCAGCTCCATGGTTAGCAGAGCAGGACCTTGGGTAGAGGGCATAGTTGCTCTAGTGTACTATTCTGTGGCTTCACAGTACATGCTCCACATTCTCTTTATGCTATAGTCTCAACTAAAGCAGTAGACACTACTGCTTTAGTTTGGTGCAGAACAAATTCAGGGCTTAACCATATAATTTGCCACCAATAAAGTTTAGATTTTGTATGTTCTTCACAGAAAGGTTATTAATAGGAAGTCTTCATGCAAAGACATAACTAGCAAAAACTTAAAACATTGGGTGAAATACATTTTTGAAAATTAGTAAATCAGCTTAATTTTTATGTCTTTACAGTTTTTAACCCCTGGAACATTCCTATTTGCCCACCAACATCTCTATAAAATGTAGTATGTTGTTGTAAAAGTGGAAATATTTAGTAATATTTCTGTTTACTTACACTGTTTGAATCATATACCTAAGCCTATTATTTACATCAATTAGGTTTCAAATTGAGTAACTTTAAATTATTTTGTTAAAATATTACATGAAAGTTGTGTTACTATGTCTTGTGAAACGAAATATTGTAAATGATGCCATTCTAGTACCAACTATCACATCAAGTCAATCAAAATCAGTCATTGTCTGAGAAAATTTATAACCACTAATAATTATAAGAATAGATAGTATGAAAAACACTCTCTTTCATACTCCTGGATTCTGCTATGACAGTCCAAATAATCAAATGCTGTGCGAGTTGGACTTTGAAGGCAATAGCTAGTCTAGGGCAGTCTTATTTAGGTGTGACAATGAGCAATGTGTGTAGGAGCCAATTTCGACACCATTATTTTATTCACACCGCATCACCATTTTATTATAACATCATTTTTATAAGGTAACAATTGTTCATTTAATTTTTATATTATGTATTTAACTCAATCATGTAAATGTTGGAACTGTCTGGAAAAAATGCATGTCCATGTTGCAACATCATGATGTAAGAAAGAAAAATCAAAAACATCAAAAATTCTGTCAAAAACCTTAAATTTTGGATTCAATGATAAAAATATCAGTATATGACACATACAGAGCTGACTCAACTCTAGAATAAGGCAACATCTTACTGAACCAAATACAACTTTCTGTGTTAAACCACAACAACTACACAATGAACAAACAAACTTGCAAGGACACTGCAAGTTGAATACCCATTTCTTAATTCCATACTATTCATACAAACACTTTCTTTCGAACAGAGTTGTGACCTCTTAGAATAAGTTACCAGAACATGTGGTATCAGTTCTAAACACAAACCAATTTAAATACTATTTACATAAATACCTTTGAAAGTGAGTGAACAGTTGGTTGAAGGCATCATCAGTTGTTTTACATTAACACACCGGAAGAAGAATAATAATAAAAAATAATTCTACCTACTCTGATCACTGATCATGACATTGATTAATTGTACTCAATTTGTTCATGTCCTTCCATTATCCCCTTCATGTAAGTTCGGCCAATATGTTTTCTCTAACATCACAAACAAAATTTAGAAATAAGTTTTAGCTAACAAAACAACTTTTGGCCTCTGTTTTATGACTGGCCTCCTGTATGACGCCAACCCTCCAGTAGGAGATTTGTAATAGTCCTCTTATGCTTAAATTGGAAACCAGTCATGCAGTGCCCCAGTCCATATCCATTGCCACTAGACAAAAATACTGCAATTAAAAGTTAAAAGTAAAGTGTAGAAGTAAGGGTTTTTCTTATGTTATGGTGACGTAACAAGCTCAAGGCTGGTATTAAGCGGACTTACCTCTGCCTATAACAGATGCATTTCGTCACAAGTCACAATTTGCACTGCACCTGTCACCTTGAGACATAGTTGTTATGTCTCTTGTGCCTGTAATTTCTCTGGCTCTTAAGGACTGCTACCGGAACACACCATTAGGTGCCCGGCAACAGATTTTCTACTTGAGGGTGGTCGCTAGCCATCCATGCATAGGGTGAGATAATTTACATGTTTTAATTTCTAAAATTCATGTCTATTTTTAGATAAGCTTGAATTTGTTTGAATGCAAAATTAAATGCAAGGTATTGCTGCTCTAATCCCAAATTTTTATTGCATGCTACAAGGAAGGTACCAAATTAGGTGTACCTAGTCAAAAGGGTTCAAACATTTTTCTATGGAAGTCAGCATATGAAATATCAACCTGCTGCCATTTTTTTTAATTTTCAAACTTTCCGCGCATGGTTTTAATGGTATATTTAGGTAGATAACACTTAGCTACAAACAAAAAAAAATATAAAAGTAATATTGTTTCCGATATATTTGCAGGTAAAGATCGCTATATCAGAATTAGATAAACATTCAAATGTATTAAATTATTTTTATTTTTGCAATAACGCATGCTCTGATTAATTTATGAGAGGAAAATGAAACTCCGCACTTGACTTAAATTGTTCCTCTCGTAAAATTGCAATTTTGAAATAACTAAGTATGTATACACATTCCATTGTGTTCAAATAATAGTTTATAAGACGATTTAACTATTTATTAAAAGGCAGTGTCGCCGTCGCCAACCGGCTGTAGTAGTTATATATGTCCTACCTATTATATTGTGTAATATACGTATGCCGCTGCCGCCGCGCCGGCGAGAGCGCACGCATGGCGGGAACGCACGCGTAGCGCGTTTCCCTCTTTGAGATACGTAGGTATAAAAGCCACGACAAAATATAATGCATTATATGTAACATATTTTTCTTTCAAATTTCATATATAGATAGTAATTTTAAAACGTATAAATTAAGCGATATCGTGTGTAGTTTGGCTTTCGATGGATGCGTGTTATCGGCGCGGGAGTTCGAAACACATTGTGGTTTCGAACTGTGTAGTAGCAAATTCCGACGGTGCGCGGTGGTTTGGAACAAGCCGCTCGCCAAGGCCAATGGGCGGAGCCCGTGGTTTCGAACCGTGTAGAACCTACTTTAGTAATCCGATGACTCTAGCTAGAGTTTACAGATTGTATGTAGAACGACACTAGCGCCACGAAAAGGAGGCTCGAGAGTTTTTTGCTAGTGGTAATAAGTTAATAACAAGCATTATTATTTTGAAATAAATTTAAAGAAAATTATAAAAGGGCTAAGCTAAGTAACTACGAAGAAGAGGCGATATCAAAATATTGTTAAAAGTTTTCATTTTATGCAAAAGTAAGATAAATTATTTGCAACCCGTTTCATGTACCTACATCTCAGAGAATAATTACTGTACCTGCCTACTCAAGTTACAAATAACAATTGAAAAAAACCATCAAGACTTTTCTTGACAGGCAGTACAAATATTGCACAGAAAAACGTATTTAGGTTACTAAATGGCATAAAAGGTAGGTATGCAACTCGAACTTTTTCCCTATTTATTTAAGTTAAGGAATAGACGAAGACAATTATATGTATAGTTTGACTTGCTTACAAAATTCTTAGCGTTTTGTTTCGCGATCTATAATATAGTCTCTTACTTATGTGTATCTTACGCAATGTATTTTTTAGCGTTTTTCATACAAAAGTAGTTGCGTCATATTTTTAAATATATTTAATTTACTACTTTGATAAAACAGCATTTCTATGATGCGATTTAGGAAATTTACTAAATCGAAAAATATAAAAATTAAATAAAGTATGTAGTTTTTTCATGCAATATTTGTACTGTGTTCTATTAAATAGTTAAATGGACCTAGCAACTATTATGTGATTACAATGGAATACATAAACACACTTAATAATGCATTTGTATGATTTTCAATCTTCTCATATGACGATCTTTACCTGCAAATATATTGGAAACGTGATACTTAAGGGTACCATATTTATTAAGTAACATGTTTAGTGTATAAGTGTTCTCTACCCAAATATACTATGATCACCGTGCGCGGAAACTGCAAAAAAACAAAATAGCGGCAGGTCGATAGTCCACAAAGGTTTTATACTCTTTATAGGACATTTTATTAAATGACTATTCCTTTTTGTTACAGCCTTCATTATTGGTTACCTCATCTATGAAGGTGTTGAGAGGGAGCACCACAGACTCTCCCGCAAGAATCCCGCTGACTTCGAAAATGATCAATAAAAATATGTCTATAGATAATGTAGCTGGTTAAAATAAAAGTAACAAGAAAAATTATCTTTTAATACATATAATACATACATATAATCACGCCTGTAATCCCCGAAAGGGTAGGCAATGCAAGTGCAAAAACACCCACCTTTCGCCAATATGTGTATGTCTCCAGCTTACTCAATTGAAATTTCTTAATTCTGAATATGCCAATATTTAGAGCCGATTTAGTGCAATTATGAATACCAACTCAAAATTTAGGTGCCAAATAAACTTCGATGCTACACGTGATTATTAGTGTGTTAGCTGGCGTTATGGTCTCCAGCTGACACATGCTGTATATACGAAACGGCTGAAGATGTGATTATATACTATAGCCAGAGATTTAGCGCATAATTTGTGCCAGTGGCACAAAAAAATTGAAACGCCCTACTTGAAAACTGTAGTAGTAATGACCCGATTACAACGTGTAAGCTGGAGACCACGTGTCTACAGCTGCTCATCTGTATCTTCTGAACGAATGGGCCTACGACTTTGTTTAATATGTCAAAATTTAGCGCCAAATTTGTGCCATCGGCACTAAAATTTTCAAGTCTGTGGCTATTAAGGTTTTGGAGCTACAAGCTCAAATAAACGTGTAAGCTGGAGACACATGTCCCCAGCTAGCACATGCTGCACAGCTCAAACGGTAAAGGCTAGACTACTGTTTAATAGCTAAAAATGTTGGGTAGAATTTGTGCCATCGGCACCAAAATTTTAAAAACAATGGGCCTCATAGTTTTTGCGTAATAAGCAAAAACTTTTCTTCCCGCCTAAATATTTAAATATTTCGTTGAAAACGTTACTGAACGCGGCGTTGCCGTCCCGTTCGCTGTAACTGCAATCTGTTTTGAACCTTGTTTCTATAGGGTTAGAACTTACTTTTTGCTTTCACGTTAAGGATATGTGGAAGAAGTTACAGAGAAACAGTAAATGTATAGACTAGGATAAGGTGTTGTGTAGTTTGACAACCATATAATGCCAATATTTACAAGATATGTAGGTAGGTATTTTTTCTCTCAGAATGTTGACCTATTTACTAGATCTTTATTACATCCTCTTTGTTTGACCAAGATATTGCATTCTAATCTAATCCTACACTCTACATCTATCAGTGATAACTGGTTACGAATATACTGTAATTTTATAATTAGAATAAAAAAGATAATTGTTCGTAATTCAGTTATGGAAAACCAACTAAAATTAAGTGATATATAAAAGTTCTTAGTTTGTTTGCAAAAGTCCAAATTGGTATAGCATTTACAAATCATGATCTAGAAAGACAGTAGTTCTGCAATCGCAAAAAAAATAACAGGCCACGTTTGAAATGATTGTATATGTATCACGCACACAACAGTATGCGAAGCTACTATTGTTTTTAGAAGCGGAGTGCATCACTGATGGTAAAGACGTGATACCAGTAATTAAAAGCTTTTTCATAAAAGTAGGTGAAATTTATGTTTTGATTTTGGGGTACCAATGAATTATCTTAAATTGATTTAAACATCTTCTTTACATAGTAGCTTGTGCAATTCTTTTATACCTGATAGGTTAGCCTTTTACCACTATCTCATCTGATCGTAAGTGACGATTTGATCGAAGATGTTGTTCAGGCTTACTCAAAATTACTGGCTCTCAAAGACAGCTGACGGAACACACCTTTAGGTGCTTGGCGACAGATTTTCTACTTGAGGGTGTACGCACATTTTTTTTCGCGAGAAACGCACGCGGCGTGCCAATGTATACCGTTTTCAAAACAGCGGCTGTTTTGTGTGTGATTGTGTTCGGTGTGGTCATCGTTATTTTGGGCGTCGGACGTTCATTGGGAGTAAGGGAGCAACGGTTTCCTGTCTGCGGGCCTCTACGTTACCATCGGGCTCAAGGGACGATTGATGAAATTAAAATTCCTTAATCTACGACTATTTAATTCAGTTAACGTAGGTTAGGGTGTTTTGCATTAAGCCCCCTTCGACGGAGCGACTAGCGAACCGTTAAGGGGTAAGTTATATATATCGGCTTGTGTCTTCTTGTGACATTCTAGGAAACCAGTCGAATACGCCACGACTTCTTGGTAAAGTGTGGGACTACGGGACATTGAAAAAGGGCCCCCCGCCCATACAGTAAGCCCTCGTAGCGAAGTTTGCTTAGCCATTCTGAATCGATCAGCAAAGTTAAGCAACGTCCGCCGCGGTCATGACTTGGATGGGTGACCGCTGGTTGGGCATTACTACTGAGCGCTTCCGTGCTTCGGAGGGCACGTTAAGCCGTCGGTCCCGGTTGTTGTCTTAGGATAGCAGTCGTTACAGCATGGTGGTAGGGCACTTTGCAAATGCCCGCCTGGCTAGCTACCACCCTCAAGTTGAAAATCTGTCGCCAAGCACCTTACGGTGTGTTCCGGCAGCTGTCCTTGAGAGCCAGTTACTCTAGGTTAGTCTGAACAACATCCTCGACCACATCATCACTTACCATCAGGTGAGATAGTGGTCAAAGGCTAACCTATCAGGCATAAAAAAAAAAAAAACAGTTAAATTGCTAAGAAAAGTCTCGAAATATATACTTTTTGGATTATACTTTCATTTATTTTTAGTTGCTAATGCTTACGTATGCAATTTTTAATCCAAAGAATAGGGAAACCCATTAAATTTTGGTTCCATCCAGATGTTCACCATAACTGATGCCACCGGACTGACCAAGGCAACGCCATGCACTTGGAAGTAGTGTTTGTTACGATAGACGAAATAATTTACAGCCAAACGGTGTCGTAGTAGAACGTTGGAGTTCTCTGGAAGGTGGTTACTAGCCAACTTTACGTTTATAACCTCAAGACACTATTTTACCGGAACATTAGTAAAAATAAACTCACCATAATCTCGTCTGGTTCAAGAGTAAGTTTTTCGATAATTTAGATGATATGGCGAGAATCTTTTACATAAGACGGGGTTTTACGTACGAGCGTTAAGTCCTGTTAAATACTTATACCTATGTGTTCAAGTTGCGAAATTCCAAAGGTTACTGTTCCATTCGATGTTTTCTTATCCTTCATCAGATCTCAGAATGTCATGTCCAGAATAAAGTGAATGAGCCCAATCAAATACACCTAAACACAGTGTACTTGCTATATGCATGCACAGGTCCCTACGATCTAGTTCTTTTCCGTCATTAGGCCTCAGGAGTTTATTTAGGTACAGAATATGCTCACCGAGTCTAATCAAATAAGCTTAAACACGGAGTAAACATATTCAATAACAGATGCCGTTAAAGTGTTAAAGGTTAACCACCGAAGCCGGACAAAATCTTAAAAAACCCGGACATTTGGGTGAAAGTGAGATTTTTTCTCGGACACCCATGAAAACTAAGTTCATATATTTTTTCATTTATACAGCTTTTTTAAAATAAATATGATTACATCAAGCACTTTCGCGTACTGTGCGATTTTATGGTGGCCGAGGTGGTTTAGGCATCCGACGCGATATCGGAGGACGCGGGTTCGATTTCCGCCTTGGGCATAACATTTTGTAAATAATGTCTCCAATAATCTGTTAAAAAGAATAAATTAAAATTTTTGTTTTAATATATAATCTTCACTTTGAAAACTATCGCGAGTTTTTTCCATATTAACTTATTTTTTTAGCCATTTTCAAATAAGTTAATAAATAATCAATAAATTAATACCTAGTCAGAAACTATAAACTACATAGGTAGTATCAATTTTTTTAAGCCATCTTGATGTGTTACGTAGATTAGGTACCCAAAACCGTAATACTTCTTTATTTAAATTAAAAATTGGGAATTTGGAAAAGTAAAAGCAACTCATGCCCTTAAATTTATACTTTATTTCGATCAGATAAACCATGTGCCTTTTCTCCTTCGTCCATTGCCGTGAGACTAGCGAACATAATAAACTCACAATGTAACTTGAGTTGCCAGCTAATATCAAGATAATCTTGTTTGTAATGTATGTAAAGTTTTCCGCCAGATTTCACTAGACGTTTTTAGCGTATGGTAATGAGAAAAAAGCGCTAAAGACCTTGAGAGAAATATTCTAGACCTAGCACCAAATGCGCCAAAACGGTAACAAAGTGAGTGAATGACCGGAGTCGGCGGCAGCCCTGAATGGTGGGGGCCGATGCGGACGTTCTGTGTTTGTAGAATTTGCAATTATGATACATATATATAATACAATCTAGTAGGATACCGATTGCGGCATGAAGAGTGCTGCCGGGCTAAGAATTCAGTCAGTCATTGAATCTCATTTCGAGTTTCAAGGTGGATCCACGGTGCAACGTTGATCGAAAGCAATATGGTAAGTTCAGTTCTCTTATATTTACTAATCAAGACCAGGGCACAGATTACCTACTAATATATATAACACTGTCCTTTCAAGGAGAAAAAATACCCACAAATTTAATCGCTACCACTCTCAGATCAGTAAACGCAAATACGTGTCTAATGCGCTAGACTTAGTGTTACTTTCGCTATGTACAGCCCGCGATGATAGCAGCATTCACCATTGACCATCATAAGACTGATGCGCTTTCTTAGGGCTGACTTACCGAATCAAAAATAAAAGATTCATAAAGCAGCCGCAAGCAAGAGACGCGCGGACGTGCAGCGAATTTATGTATCGCTATATCATATAATTTTATAGAACATATAATAATACGTTAAGCATATATTTCTTCTAGTAAAACATTGGTCAACATAGGTGTCATGTTTTCTGTTGCCGCTTGATAGTAAGTGTCTGTCACGTCGCTATTGACAAATGTTTTATTATATGTTAATTTAATATTGTAATTTATAATCTGTTGACTGAATGACTTATTTTATAATTTATGTAATTTATTTTTAGTACCATGTAAATTTGTTTTTTTTGATTAATTATTGTAAATGGTATGTCCGTAATAATTAATAATAAATAAATAAATAAATAGTTACAACTTTCCGCTTTGATTTCTGGTCTGTGTGTATGGAATGTGTGGTTTCTAATGTGTGTGTGGAACACACTTTTTCTCGATTGGTAGAAAAACACGAAAAGCGGGTTAACAGGACAACAAAATACCGAATGTGTAAACGAAATAAGAATCGCATTAACAGAAGAAGATAATACCGATTTATCCAGTAAAACAGGAAACGAGTTAAGAGAAGGACATAATAATGATTAACCAAGCTTAACAGGAGAGTAAAAACTCCGTCTTACCGCCGGAAATAAGATACAGGAAATTAAATTATATAAACATAATACTGACCAAAATCCTAGCACTAGTAATGGCTGCAAAATATATCTGGAAATCAGTTCAAAGAAGCAATGAAAGAAGACAGTTTGATGAGACGTTTCAAATTGGCAATTAAAAAAAGATAAAAGATTTCATAAAAGATACATACAATGTCATGACATGCAAACACAAATGCACTATTAAAATAATTGATGACATTTAATACGTTCCTTTGGGAATATTGGACGACCTTCAGGATATGAATATATAAGAAATTATCAGTCCAGTCGAAGAAAATGTATATATACTTTTTTTTTTTATTGCTTATTGGTATGCCTTTGACCACAATCTCACCTGATGGTAAGTGATGATCTGGTTGAAGGTGTTAACAGGCTTAACCTAGAACTACTGGCTCTCAAGGACAGCTGCCGGAACACACCGTTAGGTGCTTGGCGACAGATTTTATACTTGAGGGTGGTCTCTAGCCGGGCGGGCATTCGCAAAATGCCGTACCATCATGCGGTGAAGCTCAAGCCCGCGGTGGGATTCGAATCATGGACCTGCTGCGCGGCAGTCCATATCCAATGCCACTGAGCCATATATCTTTTTCTAATACGCTACGCGCAACGGCTGCCTGGTGAAACACCGTAATGCTTATTTTCACAGAATATGTTGACGACACAGAATTGTTGAATACGTTGTTAGTATGGCAGATTGCCATACTAACACATTCACACACATTCTGTGAAAATTTCATCCGGTTACCTATTACCGTTCCAAAGATACAGACCTATAAATGTCAGCTATCCATGCTGCTTTGTAATAGGTTCCTGTTTTCTAGTACGGAACCCTAAAATCTGTTATTTAGCTACTAAAATATGTAGGTATTTACACTTACTAAGTAGGTATCTATAAACTAATATTTAACATTTTATTTGTTCACATTAATGAAATACACTACGACCTTCCCTACCTAAATTTAATAACAGACTGCAAAAACATCGCGCTTTATCAAATAATACAAACAACAGCAAGCTAGTGAGATAGGTACATACCTGCTATACATACGAGTAGGTACGCATGCATGTAGCGACTAGCGAGTTAGCGACCCGACGAAACTCGAGTGTGTTTGAGTACTATGGTACCGAATGTTTCCGAAACCGATGGGAGCTTTATTATACTTATACAGCCGAATGAAATAGGCGCTAACTAGCTACAAACGTGGACTTCCGCGTTATATATCCTTATTCAATACGTCGGATTTTCAAAACTCTAAATATATCTGATATCCGGAAAGCATGCATGGTATAAAATATTTGTCAGATTATATTTAAACCTTCATGCTCCTAGCCTATGTCTCAACGGCGTTTATTTTGTATGAAAGCGATAATAGGTTCCAACCCTATAGAAATAAGGTTCAAGACAGATTGTAGCTACAGTTATCGGAACGGCAACGCCGCGTTCAGTAACGTTTTCAACGAAATATTTAAATATTTAGGCGGGAAGAAATGTTTTTGCTTATTACGCAAAAACTATGAAGCCCATTGTTTTGAAAATTTTGGTGCCGATGGCACAAATTCTACCCAACATTTTAAGCTATTAAACAGTAGTCTAGCCTTTCCCGTTTGAGCTGTACAGCATGTGCTAGCTGGGGACATGTGTCTCCAGCTTACACGTTTATTTGAGCTTGTAGCTCCAAAACCTTAATAGCCACAGACTTGAAAATTTTAGTGCCGATGGCACAAATTTGGCGCTAAATTTTGACATATTAAACAAATTCGTAGGCCCATTCGTTCAGAAGATACCGATGAGCAGCTGTAGACACGTGGTCTCCAGCTTACACGTTGTAATCGGGTCATTACTACTACAGTTTTCAAGTAGGGCGTTTCAATTTTTTTGTGCCACTGGCACAAATTATGCGCTAAATCTCTGGCTATAGTATATAATCACATCTTCAGCCGTTTCGTATATACAGCATGTGTCAGCTGAAGACCATAACGCCAGCTAACACACTAATAATCACGTGTAGCATCGAAGTTTATTTGGCACCTAAATTTTGAGTTGGTATTCATAATTGCACTAAATCGGCTCTAAATATTGGCATATTCAGAATTAAGAAATTTCAATTGAGTAAGCTGGAGACATACACATTCGCCAATTGGGTTTTAGTCCCATCCCATGTAATAGAGGGCGAGTCTAGTGTCATTCACAGGGCACAGTTTCAGGGTCATACAAAATGTTTTCTCTAACATACTGGACGAAACACAACAAATAACATAGAACAAATAATATGTTTACGCTAACAACATAAGACTGGAACACAAGAGCATATTATATGAAACCCAGGCAGGATACTAAGATGGTATACAGCTCTGTTGTGCGTCTAATGCACACAACACCCTACTCACACCTGAGAAGTGGCATGCTGCTCATTTGGCGCACTTTTCCCTTAGTCGCCTCTTACGACACCCACGGGATGAAATGGGGAGGTGAAATTCTAACCCGGCACACCACGGGTTTTAATCATACTTATTTAAGTAAGTTTGTAAACCTACACCAACCATGTTCTACGCATAGAAGGACTATCTACGAACATGAAATATCTCATTTCAGAACTCGTAAGTAGTGACGGCTTTAATACCTTTGAAAAATATATTTGTCAGATGCTCCTAGCCGACGTTTATTTTGTATGAAAGCGATAATAGGTTCCAAGTCTATAGAAATAAGGTTCAAGACAGATTGTAACTACAATCATCGGAACGGCAACGCCGCACTCAGAAATATTTTTGCACAAATATTTGAATATTTAGGCGGGAAGAAATGTTTTTGCTTGTTACGCAAAAACTATGAGGCCCATTGTTTTGAAAATTTTGGTGCCGATGGCACAAATTCTACCCAACATTTTAAGCTATTAAACAGTAGTCTAGCCTTTCCCGTTTGAGCTGTGCAGCATGTGCTAGCTGGGGACATGTGTCTCCAGCTTACACGTTTATTTGAGCTTGTAGCTCCAAAACCTTAAGACGAGAAGGAAGTGTCGAATTTTCATACAAAAAGAGAAAATGTTTCTACCCCCCTAAACAATCACCGATTTTGATGATTTTTGGAAAGGTTACAGATATTATCAATATTGAGGTTTGTAAGTTTTGCTTTTTATCATTATATTATAGGAATTTGAATTAATGGGTTTTTAAATACCGATTTTTTCTCAAAAAATGTATCTCTACTTTGTGAATTGTTTATATGAAAAATAATAATAAATAAAGAAAAAGGAAAACCTATAAACATCGTTTGTTCTGTCAGTTATAAAATAAGACCAAATTTTTTGGATTTGATTAATGTTTACTATAGGAGAAAAGTTTTCTCCCAGAACTCAAATTATGCGGAAATTCTAAGTCAAAACTTGAAGAAGCTGCAATTGTCCTTATCGCACAATTCTGTTCGGGGGGCAGGGTAGCTGCACAGAATAAATCATAGTCGTTAGGTAGAGGTACTTGCATTAGTGATGTCAATATGCATTTTCGATATGTTGGATGGTGAGTGATGGGAAAAAATCGATGGTGTAGATATTTCGATTCTACGAATATTATTGTTTTCTGAATATTACATTTGAATTATCGAAACTAAAAAATATATTATAGACGTACATAACCCAATATATAAATATAAAAACATGTTCACACATCAGTTTTTACCTATTAATAAATTTCATATTTTTACCTATCCGTCTAAGTATATCTTTGTCGTGAAATCTTAGCTTACATTATGCGAACATTGATTGAGCCGACGTTGTAAATATTATATAATGTAAATTAAATGTCACAGCACATTTTGTAGCAAATCTAGTAAAGTCTCTAAAGTAAGTAAGTATAGAATATTTGTTCTTCGATACACATAAAACATGTTTTTTTATAAAATGGATTCATCACACAATAAAAAACGAACAAAAATTAAACCGACTTCTAATACCAAAAAGTCTGAAATAACTAGTCAAAGTCGGTACCATGACAGTTTGAAAGTATGATCTCCATATTGTGGTGACCAACCATGAGGTGACTTCGACAAATTATTTTTCATTTGTTAGGTTTCATTATAGGTATTATGTTAAAAAAAAAGTTAGCCCTGCCACTTACGGGAATGATTTGTGTATTCCGGTCTGATACCACAATCGGATCCCACACCGTTCATTTACAATATAAAATTGCAAGACAATACAAATATAAATACAATATAAATTTTTCGTTCCGGTCTGATCCCACTCATTGTTTCATGGTCCAGACTGATAATAGTTATAGCTTGGGTACGTTATTAATAAAGGAAGAAATTTATGAAACTATGCTTAACACGACAACACACATTGGTACACATACCAATATAAGAATACGCAAGTTACCAGGAGAGCAGAAGTTCATAGGAGTTTCATACTGTAAATCTTGTTACAGAAAAACATATTTATAAAATATATTATTAGCTATTAGATGAGTTGTGATTATAAGTTATGAAACTCACGCAGAGAACTCACTTAAATTATATTAACTTAAGTTCATCAGTAAATAATCAGTATATGTACATACATAAATGTGGCTGAATCGATAACTAAAACATAAAAATCATTATCTGCTATTTTTCCTTAAAAAAATACTTTGAGTTACTTCTTTCTTTTATTTTTAAATGTACTTACATAAGAATAAAACAAGCTGCTTTAAAACGATATCACTCTTTATTGTAAAAGTTCAACTAAGATATCGAAACTAACAATCAACATTAGGAAAATAACTATATACAAACAATATGGGTATATTTTTATAACCATTTACGCATGCTTAGCGAGAATATAAAAATAATGTTTGATGGAAAAAATATATAATTAGGACTGGGATCGGATCTCACGATCACAGGTACCTGTAGTTGCAGGCTCGAATCTTGCCAGTAGCTAATGCTTTTTCCATCTAACAATATTATATTAAAATTGTTCATACAGTTGGCTGTATATCCGCAGGTCATACCTATATAATTTTTTAAACCTTCAGCCAATTTACCTTCGAACAAAGCATATAATTAACAAACAAGCAATTTTATGTAAAATTTGTAATAAAATATATAAACAGTATAGATATTATAGAGCATGCCATATAGTAGATTGTATCTACGAAATATTATTTAAAGATGTCAATAGCTTCCAAAATAAACAATAAAACGAGTTTGCCTAAGAGTAACAATTCAGACTACAAAGTAAGACAATAAGTAATCAACAACATTAAAATATGCAAAACTTTTCCAAAAAAACCAACTGTGATTTCAGCTTTTTGCTGTTGATCTGTAACATGGTAAATTCATTTATTTCTTCAAATTATTTTGTGAAACTACGCTTCAGTGATTATTGCCTTGTTTTATATTGATTGTTAAGTAATATATTTAAGTTGGCATCTTTTTCTAAATAATTTAACAAAGCTGGTATTTATTGTGGTGCATTTTAATAATGTTACTATATAATTTAAAATGCCAGCATTCCATAAAATGTTCGATGATGTTCCTTATATAGTACACAATATGTTTACGAAACTTTAGTCTTCTAGCCATTGAGTCACCATGTAGCCATTAAGGTCTTGAACTTCTGCGAGTTTCTGGTAAGTCCTCGATATTATAACAGCAGTCTTCTCCGATGTGACCTTTTTCAAGGTACAGGTTTTTTATGCTTTCAATTTAGTATTGTTGACAAGTACTTTATATACGTTAGTAGCTTGTAAGCGTAATAATTACAGGACGATTGTAAAAAGCAAATGATCACCTTCGTCTTTATTTTTTTCTAAAGACCAACAAACAGTTTTACAGTATTTTCTTAATGTAAACGTATTATTATTTATAATAATAATCGTGAGACCAACATCGTTTGTTCAGTTTGGATTATTCAGTTGATAAACTAAAAAGACGAGAACCATAAGTTTATTTTCTAGTATGTTTACAAAGAAGAAAAAACAAAAGAAATCATATGTATACAGCGTAGTAGATATGATTTCTTTAAACTTCTGCCCTTCTGGTACTTTGTAAATTAGTTAAATCCCACTTTAAATAATAAGTGGGATCAGAACGGAAAATATGAATAATAGAAAATATAACTGATAACATGTGGTATATTTTCATGGGATCGGACCGGAAGACACCGATTGGGGTGTGGCACCGTCAACAGTGAAATTATCAAGATAGGTAGTCGTTACACTGCTCGGTTGGGAGTAACTAAGAAAACCGCTGAACTATAATAATGTTAAGGAAATCTGGAAGGTGGATGGATAGTAACTCTTGCCCTATCAAGTACTCAGGTAAGTACATTAAATGACGTGCAAATGACATTTGTCTATGTATTTTTTTAATATATTATACTCTGGGACCATAATTCAATTATATTTGTAATCAATTAAAACATGAAAACATTATGTGTTTTTTTATGAATTGTTAAGGTTTCATATCAAAAGGAAGGCAAATAAAAGAATGAAATAATAGTACACTAAAAAATATAATAACTAAGTCACACCGAAATACAATACAAATTTTGACTGGGTTAACCGATTTGAAAAATATTTTTTGTTTTAAATCTGATGCTTGTCGTTTGGTCCCATTAAAATTTCATCAAAATCGGTTAAGCCATTTTTGAGTTACATTCCAGTAACTGAAAAATATTTACCTATCTTGATGATGTAGTCGTTGACAATGAATGCCAATCGATCCCGTAAGTAGCAACTAGCAAGGGTCACTATAAAAAGACAGTTTATTTTAAATCCAATAATGGAACTGAATTCAACACCCAAATGTGTGAAATAACTTGTTGAAGTCGGTACCATGCGCACAATATTGCTATTGATTATTGAACTGGTACTTTTCAACTATTGGTACCGACTTCAACAAAATATTTCACACTTCTGGTGAAGTGGGGTCCAGTTTTTGGTTAAAAAAATTTAACTGAAGTCGACGAGAAGTAAAAGTAACCAGCAGCGCGCGGGCGGCGGTGCAGCGTGGAGCGGCGACGCGGCGGCGGCGCGGCGGTGCAGCGGCGTGGAGCGGCGGCGCGGCGCGGCGCGGGTGCAAAGAGAATTCAATAATGACTCGACTGGACGGCTCTGTACTGTAGTACCTATACATAATGTTTATGGGATTTGACGACGGTGCGGGGCGCGGAGTGCGAGGCCGGCGTTTAGCGGCGAGACAGCATCATTTTGTTAAAATACCTATTTTTCTATGGGAGCTTCTCTTCAGCGGCCTCTTAATAGCTACAGACTTGAAAATTTTTGTGCCAATGGCACAAATTTGGCTCTAACTTTTGACATATTAAACAAAGTCGTAGGCCCATTCGTTCAGAAGATACAGATGAGCAGCTGTAGACACGTGGTCTCCAGCTTACACGTTGTAATCGGGTCATTACTACTACAGCTTTCAAGTAGGGCGTTTCAAATTTTTTGTGCCACTTGCACAAATTATGCTCTAAATCCCTGGCTATAGTATATAATCACATCTTCAGCCGTTTCGTATATACTGCATATGTCAGCTGGAGACTATAACGCCAGCTAACACACTAATAATCACATGTTGCATCGAATTTGTTTTGCACCTAAATTTTGAGTTGGTATTCATAATTGCACTAAATCTGCTCTAAATATTGGCATATTCAGAATTAAGAAATTTCAATTGAGTAAGCTGGAGACATACACATATTTTTTCTCGTGTTTTTAAACCCAAGAACTGTCGTTACTATGTGTTATTAAGAAAAATAAACAATATCATCATAATCTCTGATTCAATATTAATATAATATTCGTATACTACAAGCCCCGTGGGGTGGCGGGTTAGAATTGCACCTCCCCATATCGTCCCGAGGGTGTCGTAAGAGGCGACTGAGGGAAAAATACAGGAAGGTGGGCAGCGCCTTCTAAAGAACTGCCAACTTACACTGCGAACCCTAAGACGCTTGCCAAGCGTGGGGATTATGGCAAATACCCCCATAATAGGGGAGGCTGTGTTCAGCAGTGGACGATCCGGCTGTTACAGATACTACAAGAAACCTCGAAATTGACGTCCATATACAGGGAGATTTTTTGAGAAAGGACAGTAAGGGCAGGTACCTTAATCGTTATAGTTACATGGAAATGTTTTTAGGAGACTATCCACATTTTTTAAAGATATTCTGAACTGCATCTACTGATTTTGGAAACAAATTACAGTCAGCCAGAAAGTTTTCATTTTACACAAAAAAAAAATTGATGCCAATCGATCCTGTCTCTTATAGGGAACAAAAGTATCCACGGGACCGACTGAGGTTTGAGTACTAGAAATATCAGGTCGCGAAAAACTTTGATCGAACGTTTCTAGTACTCAAACCTCAGTCGGTCCAGTTGAGACTAGATCAAAAGTCTCTATATCTATCCCTATAAGAGACAGGATCGATTGGCATCAAAAAAAAATTGTGTAAAATGATCATATTCTCGCTGACTCTACCTTTTTTATAAAATCTGTTAATGCAATTCAGAATACGATAAAAAAAATATGGATACATAGTCTCCTAAAAACGTTTTCCTGTAACTATTACTGCTTTCTCTGAGTGTTAACTGTTAAGGTACCTGCCCTTAATGTCCCGTCTCAAAAATTCAACCTGTATTACATAACTATAAGCAGACATGGTAGGTCCAAGGTTCCAACAAAAACAACATATATTCAACACTTAGTTGGGTATGATAAAATGGCTGAGAATAGTCTCGAAATACAACTTTTTGATTTTGATGCACAAGGGTATGTCCCTGCAAATGATTCCGCTGTACTACTAGTCTCGAAATACAACTTTTTAGATTATGATTGTATTTTCTAATTTGCTAATGCTTAGGTACGTACACAATTTATTCAAAGAACAGGGCAACCTTTTAAATTTTGGTTTCATCCATGTTCGCCAGAACTGGTACTACCGGACTGCTCATGGCAACGCCATGCACCTGGAAGTAGTGCTGGTTACGATAGACGAAATAATTTATATCCAAACAGTGTCTTAGTAGATCGGTGTAGTTCCTCAGGAAGGTGGTTACATTCCAACTTTACCTTTATAATCTCAGGACACTATTTTACCGGAACATTAGTAAAAAGCTACTTACCGTCGAAACTCACCATAATCTCATCAGATACAAGAGTAAGTTTTTCGATAATTTGGATAATAAGGCGAGATTATTTTACATAAGACGGAGTTTTACATATGATTGTTAAGCAAACTCACGCATACATTCTGGCGCCGATGCAGCCAAGAATATCTAACTTCATTGCTACATCGCGAGCAGTGAAATACGCGCACAAAATCTATACAGTTAGGTTCTACATATCTTAATAATGAAAGATCGAAAGCGCTCACCTACTTTCATGGCAAGAGTGAAGTGGTAGAAGAAATATACCCAAGGAAGGATTCTATTCTATTGTTAGTACCATACAGATAAGCTTTTTTCTGTGGTTAGTACTTACGTGAGGCCTGTAGTTCGGTTGGCACATCTTCCTTCCAGTAAGTTCTGTAGGTATTATTTCTCGCTTTTCAGTCACTCACTAGTGTCGCAATGGTATTCTAGTTTTAAAGAATATTTTCATACTTTTTTACTTAATTTCTCATTTCATTCTAATGTCCGGCGGAGTGGTTTGCGACTATTATCTATCTATTGTCTTTTTTGTTACAAAATTATAAGAGAACTAATTATAGTCATGAATGGGATTCGAACCCGCGCTATCCACCCCTATAGCCGGTGTATGCTCTAACCGGTAAGCCAACTTAGCATATTCATATGACAGTTTTGTCCTCTTCATCTTATGAGGATGGAACCACACATATAGTTGAACTGACATTGTACTACAAACAACACAAATTTTTGTAATCAGCTTTTAACTTGTTAACAATGACGCATACCTATGACTTTATTTTTGCTATGACGCGAGTCTCGTGTAATGAATGGTGCGCTCGACACTTTGCCACGACACGCAGTGATCGTGGCAAAGTGTCGAGCACATCATATCGCCGCCCACGAATTTCGGTGCGACATGCATCCATTAATAAATTACTAAGAATAAATATGCATTGTAAATAAATATATGGAAACATTACCTGTAGTTTCGCTCTGATGCGGTTCGACCTTACCTCCAATCTTACAGGTTAAATTCAAACATTTCATATGGTCTAAAGAAATATTTAATTACTAAGCTATGTACATCCATTGATAATTAATATGAATTAGTAATTTTTCTCTTCCTCATTTGTTCAAGCCACTTGTCGAGTTGTTGTTCTGGAGTTAATGGATTTGATTTATAGTAATCTGCTGGAGGTTTTCCTTCTTCAAGACGAACAAAGTAATGGCTATACTGGTATCTGACCTCACCCATTCTAGCCCGAGCATGCCTTCTAAGTCCTTTGATGCACATACCCTTCCCTGCAAATGATTCCGCTGCAACAAATTAAACATGGTTAAAGCATGAATCCTACAGATGTAGAAACTTTTTAGTGATCATCAAAGTGATGAGCGAGTTTTTAAATAACACTTAGTACCAAAAAAAAACCAATTTGGCTCTTCATTTGTATAGGGATTATAGATAGACCTTATATACCTATACTATTATTATTATTACTTATTTTAGGTTTTGATTTGGTTGTTAGGATATTGTATGCTAAAATAGTGTTGTTAATTTTTTCTTATGGCATTTGGAAAACTTTGAAGACAGCTATCTTTATGACATTGCAAAACCCAATCGATAATAGATCTTTATCAAATTTAAATATTGAAATATACTACATACTGCCACATTCAGCAAAAATATGTATAGAGCCACTCGAGAAGAATGGGCAAGAAATTTAGGGCAATTCTTTGGAATGTCTTTTAACAATGTATTACATAATAATTTTATTGTAATAATATAATTATTACAATATCGACGCTTGAAAGGCAAAAGGTCACAAGCGCCACTTTGGTCGAAAATGAGTTAAGTATGAGGTCATACTCAGTTTTTTCTTCTGCGTCGAATGCACCGAGTTTCATTCCAATAGGAGCATTTTCATGTCGCTTATGCCTGATGTGATATTAGAAAAAGGAGATAACAAGCGACGCCCTTCCCTCCTTCCTTCCCTCGATGTGGCATCGACGTGGGACGCCCCATATACTTTCTTATTAAATAATGATTACATAATTATAATAAGCACTCATTATAGAGATAGTATATTATAGTATATCAGATAGTAACTTGTCACGTTAGTTGTGATTCATTGAATTTAGTTCCTAAAATAAGACTTAAAAATAAGATTGTTTTGTTGTAAACTATCCCCTACTTTTTATTACTTGTATTGGTAGCTGCAAACTTTAATTGTGAAGTAATGAAAAGTAATGCTGATTTTATTGCTTAAAAGACTTTTATTATTTCTATTATGTACATTATGTCACCGATACTTCACATGTCCCATCATAGGCCGCATCATAGCTTAACATCAGGCGAGTAACGATATCGCTGAGTATGCAGTGCACCCACACGACGCTGTATGCTGCTAGTTTAAATAGGCCTAAAAGTGTATGCAAATAGTGTGAAATTTTGTTATTTGATTTTTTTACATAGTAATAATTATTATTTCTTTTATAATTGATTATTAGAAAAAGTTAAGGACATATACCCACCAGCCAAAGCGTGAACTTTTATATAAACTCAACTTGTTATTAAAAAAAAATTCACATGTAAATATAGTGTATTATTAGACCTATTGTTTCTGGCTTTAATCCTTTTTCTTTTGGACTCATAATGATTGTTTTATTATATAGCGTTTAGTATATAGCGCTCGTTTTTAGGAGTTTGAGCCAGTTATTCGTAACTCCAGATTTATTTAAAAAGTATACTACACATGTATAAATAACTTCCTATTATAGAAAGTTCATTATATTCCCCATGTTTGTGGTGCAATAGAAATATTAAAAACATGCTTATTTTTCTTGAAAGAGATGCTTAAAGTTGGGTGTTTCTTTTATCTAAAATTACGAGTTTTTGAGCTGGTGTAATTTCAAAACTGTATAATTTAATGAAAATCTGATGCACCACAAACCTAGATATTAGGGTAGTGATTACGTAGGTAAAAAATCATTGAGTTTTATTCACTATTATTAAAATGAGATTGGAGCTGCGTTTTGTATGGGGGCGTTCGTCTAAAATATACCCTTAAGATATCTTTTCACTATGCGATAGCATATTTCTGAATTTTAATTTCAGAGATACTTAGACACTTTATTATAATTATTATTTTGTTGGTATCAGTATATTACTTTGGTACTAATTATCTAATTTCTAAATGTCAGTGCCTTTTTGTAGTTCTTTTGAAGAATAAAGAAAGATTATGATGAAGTAATAAGTTGATTGTATTTCTTATTATTTTATTTGGAAACTCTTTCCCCACAAAGATCACTTTCACACGAACAATTTTATGTCGACAACCACCAACGAAACCCAATCACAGCCTGCAATGCCTCTCAGTGATTGCAGTAGTTTCCATCAATATTAAGCTTGTTAGTAGCTATAAAGCCTGAAATTTCAATAAACACAATCAGTGTGCTGATAATTAATAAAATAGGTATTTACCTTAAACTATGAGACAAACAATATTTTTTTATTCAATGTTGTATGTTCTTTTACCATTTTTCATAAATTAAGGCTTTAAGTATTGAAATTAAAAGGGCATAATCGTTTGTTTTGTTCTGTTAACGGTTTTGCCTCTCTTTATTAAATAGCTTAAGTAGCATTTAAAACTTTAAGCGTTAAGTAACTTAACAATTTTGAATTGTTTAAGATATTTTTACTCAGAAAATAACAATGATAAACTTTAAGTTGAGCTGTTTTGCCTTTTATTTGAAAAACTCAGTGTATCGTTAGCAACGTTTTTACTTGTATGTTTCTTACGAAAAAATGTTACTTAGGCTGTTCTGCAAAATTGCGTTTATATTTTTTATGTAGATTATGCCTTTTTGTTCTGATCAAAATTTTTTAGTCATGTCGCTTGTTTCTTTTTTACTTGCCGCCTTACCATGTTTTTAGAGCATAAGCACCGCTATTTCAGAAACTAAAGGAACTAATTATGTAATGTTCTTTAGAGTATATAAAGCAAGTTTTCACAAGTTCTTGGTTTCATTTCAAAAGCTCTATCGAGTAAAAAGTTATTATTTTTTTCGGATTTTTTTACTTTAAATGGCTCCCCTGTAAAGTAGGTATTTTGGCGCTTGTTACCTTATGCGTTTCAAGCGTTGATATAATTATTACAATATTTGTTTAAATTACATTGGTGACAGGCGATAGTGATTAGAGATAGCTTGGCTAAGGGGGAATTGTCCAAGCATTTTGTCGTTTAAGTAATCACAAACTGTAGTATTTTCTTAATCAATATGTTGTGCATGTACAAAGAGAATTTCCCTTCTGTTTTTTTTCATTTCTCTCTTCACAATCTCACTCTGGTTATAACTCATCATCGTTGTGTGTCTGCCATAACATATAACGAAGACTTTTTCAGTCTGCTGCTGCATGAATTGCTATTATCTTCTTTCGAATTATAGTGATTTGCGGGATCCTGCACATGACAATATTTTTTTCTCTTGTAAATTTGTACTTTTGTGATGGAGATAGAATGTTTGGAAATCCCATATTCAACGCAATCCACAAGATTTCAGTGTTGAAAATTTGGCATTTCCTTGTTTGGTATCAATCCATGTGTATTTTTGTTCTCTAGCAATGAAAAAGTTATAATTACCTACGTTTCTTGTTTTATATTAATTTTATTATTACAATATTTATTATTACAATAAAATTATTATGTAAGATATTCCAAAGAATTGTCCTGACTTTCTTGCCCATTCTTCTCGCAGTGGCTCTATACATATTTTTGCTGAATGTGGCAGTACAATGTATTAAATTTCAATATTTTAAATTTGATAAAGACCTATCATCAATTGGGTTTTGCAATGTCATAAAGATAGCTGTTTTAAAAGTTTTCCAAATGCCATAAGAAAAAATTAACAACACTATTTTAGCATACAATATCCTAACAACCAAATCAAATCCTAAAATGAACACCCTATGTAGGTTTGCGGGTGTTAAGGGCTTTATGCTATCTTATTATAGGCTATATGACAGCCCTAATAATAACATAAGCTTTCAAGGGTGATATGTAACTAGAGTAGGGCTTACCTATCCATAAATTACTTCGGAATTCTACATTGTGTTCTTTAACTGCAAGTTCTTGTGCTTCTAAGATAGCTTCTTTAACAAATATTGCTCCTTTTTTGTGCACAAAACTAAGCTGTTTTACTGCTTCATCCACAGTCATTCCTCTGACAAACGATGCAATGTACCACAGCTTCTTGGGGCTGTATTTAAAGTTAACTTTTTGATGGCACACAAACTAAAAAGAAAAGAGTAGGTCATTAAATATATAGCAAACATCAACATTTATACTTCATATTGTTTAAGGTTACCCAAATATACTCACAGCCGGCCTAGGTTCTTCACCAATTTGTTGGGGGGGATACACTTTATTGTTGTGTTCTAAAAATGATCTGGGCGACGTAGGTTTAGACCATGCAAAATGAGAAGAACATGAGTGGAAATCTCGGTGTGCCCTTATTCCAAAGGTCAAAAACCTCGCGAACGAGTTCATTTTTAATTATTTTTTCAGTTTTCCCAAGACATAACCTCATAACATTATTCTCTCACCATACGTAGTATATATTCTATTTGATCTATGTCTCTCACTCCATGCTGCATAGATTAGACACATAGCACATAGACAAGTAATAGATAGAACGTAGAGTCTACGTCGTAGACTACTACCTATTAGGTATATAGTCTAAAAGATAAAATATTTACTACCATGCACAGATAACTAGTTTTTTTTTATTTCTTCTTGGCCAGGCCGCGGTTTGCGTATTGTCAGTGTGGTCAACGTAGGTGATTTGTCGCCATTTAGGCTACTCGAGAATCGGCGACAAAAAAGTCAGAATGGCGACTGGTCGCCTATTAGGCTGCTTCAGGGACAAGCCATAAGCATATAAGCCAAACAACAAACATAGGTAAATGCATTTTTATGAAAACATAAGCTTTTCATAAAGGTTTAGCCAACCTAGGGTCTGTGATGTAAAGAATGATGACCACCCTAATGGTTTATGGTTGGTTTGCCCCGGCAGGGGAATACCCTGAATTTGTCCTAGCTATTATGCTATCAAAATGAGGTGATATCTATTAATTTTGCTGACAGTTGTAATACAAATATCTACACAATACTGACTAAATATATCGGAAAAGATCCTGTTGGCAACATTACTGATTTTTAAAAAGAAGTTTGGAACTTTGGAATGCTGCTGTAAATGGGCGATTGCGAACAAAAAGCGCTACCTGGCGGCCTACGCGGACAACTCGAGAAGGCGTTTTGGCGGGAATACAATAACGGGCATAGATACGAAATTGACGAGCGGAAAAACATTCTTTTTCGCATCGATATCTTGAGACGGCAATATCCTTGACTTGCTTGCTTATTAAATATATATGTATATACTAATACTAAACGATCAGTGTTGTTATTGTTAAAATCAGAAGTGACAAGAACCTTCGTACAATGGGTAAATGCAGCAAGTACCTATAGGAAAAAGAAGCGAGCGTACGAGCTCCTCCTCTAGCTCTGACAGCTCCAGCAGTACCAGGACACAATCACCTCCAGCTAAACGGACGAATAAGGTACCGAAAGGAACTAAAAGTGGAACCGTGAGTACATCAAACCAATTCTCTTTGAACAGTATTGTACCTGAGTTCGACCCTCTAAGAGACGACATCAAAACTTGGCTTAGTATCATACATTCCTATTATCAAACTTTTGCATGGTCTGACGAAATTATACGTTATCAAGCCCTTAATAAATTGAAAGGGTCTGTTAATGTGTGGTACGGCTCACTTTTGCGTACATACAATAAATGGCCTGCGTGGAACTGGTTAGAGTGGAAGCAGAAATTGTCGGATAGTTTTCAAATATGGAGAAATATGTTAGAGTTGTTGAAAGAAGTAATCGATAAAAGCCGAATGAACATCAGTCCCTTTCTGAATTTCACTTTGAGCAAAAATGTAAATTTGATCGTTTGTCTTTGAACTTTACGGAACAAGACTTTATCTCGATTATTATAGGAAATATAGGTGACAGCAGTATCGCGCATCTTCTATAGAGGCCAGTAATTTTGCTGCATGCGATAGTTTAGCTAGTTTTTTTATTTATAGTTTAATATAGTTTTTCTTCATGGTCACACCTTTTAGCTAAAGAGTACAAAACAAACATGTTAAACCATAATACGTAACAATTTGCTTAGATTATCCCAATCAGTCGCTAGTTTTCCCAGACGAATTGCTCAATTATGCCAGTAAATACGTCTGCTAATGTGTTAACTATTAACAATATATAACTACTTTACTAATAGCCAGGAAAGTCAAACTCATGGTTGAAGCAGAATAGATTCATTCTTAAGCAGTAGTTTAACTACGAAGAAACTACCCGAATTCAGTCACGTGATCAACCGTGCGGCCTTCCCTACATCGAGGAGGTACAAAAAGATACAACTAGACTGATATTCACATGCTTTACTGCGGTGTTTACTTACAGTGTAGTTTTAATAAGCTGTCAGCAGATTGACACTACAGAGGTTGTAATCTTTTCATCATTTTAATAGAAAAAAGAACCCAAGGAGTTTTCAAAGGCAAATAATCATACAATAACCTCTTTTCTGGTGGCCTTACTATGTTACAAAAGACAATGATGTATTTTTTAATCAACTCTGCGCGCGCTTGTGTTCTCTCAAATAAATAGATATATAAAGTTATATTTTACCTATTCACAACAAAATTTATTTATATAAAACAATTATTATAAAAAAATATTTATTTATAATAAACAACAACACTCAAAATTTCGATAGTGATTTCCCTAGCGCTCTGATCGTCATTTGTCATTGAATTCCAGGATACCGCGACGTCGAACTACTGTATATATGGCTATTGTGGTTGAAGGGTAATTAAGTGTTTGTTATCTTTGTGGTAGAAATCATAAGAAAGTTCAATGTGACAAAAATAAATGTAACTAATAAATGTAATCAAAAACACGGTAAATATCCCGTTGGTAATAATAATTATAATTTTAATGACCGTGACAGTTTAAAAACTCATAAATGTAACTACACTCGAGAGCAATGAATCCGGGTCACTTAAAGAATGTTAAAAATCTCGGAAACTAAAAATGATAAGTTAATGCAATAAATTGTATTTAATAGACAATGTAATACTCCTTAAATGAAAGTAAAAAAAATATGAGTCACCATACATTTTATTAACACAAAATTACATAAAGAAAAAAACTGCTGATCTCTCCTTAAAACAAAAATAGGAAACATGAAATTTTTGAACTTTATTACGATTTTCTTGAATTTTAATACTTCGTATTGCCTCCTCGTGCTTCCATTACTGCGTTTACGCGGTTTGGCATGCTGTACACCAAGTTCCTGATACGATTTTGGGGAATATTCTCCCATTCCTCTGTGAGAGCAATTTTGAGCTCACGAAGCGTGATTGGGGGAGGGTTTCGTTGTTTTACGCATCTGCCTAGCTCGTCCCAAGCATGCTCGATCGGGTTGATATCCGGGCTGCGCGCTGGCCACTCCATACGAGTAATGTTCATCTCTTGAAGGTAGTCATTCACAATCCTACCTGTATGAGGTCGGGCATTGTCATGCATAAATATAGCATCCTCACCTAAATTGACCATAAATGGACCAACGTGATCATTGAGGATTTCTTCCACATATCTTACGCTAGTTAAAGAGCCGTTTTCTATGATCACCAGCTCTGTGCGACTTTCAGAAGAAATTCCGGCCCACACAAGTACAGACCCACCACCGTAGGCTACTTTTTCTTCGATGCATGCTTGCTTGAATCTTTCCCCTGGTCTTCGATACACTCTGTGTCTTCCATCGTGCTTGTAGAGCATAAAATTTGATTCGTCTAAGAACATAACTTTTGACCAATCTTCAATACTCCAATTTACGTGGCTCTGGGCATATCTTAGTCTCGAAATACGATGCCCACGCTCCAGTTTAGGGCCGTTTGCAGGTCTAAGGGGTTTTAAGTTAGATTCAGCAAGCCGACGTCTTACTGTCCATGCACTTGGGTTACTTCCTCCGAGGCGTCGAAACTGATTGGTGAGTTCAGTTCCTGTGAGAAAGCGATTTCGAAGCATGGTGTTCACCAAGTATCGGTCTTCTCGTGCTGTGGTACACCTGGTTCTGCCCGTTCCTGGTCTGCGTAGGTTAGAACCAGTTTCTTCGTAACGTCGGAGAACTCTTTGTACTGTTGACAGCGACACACCGACAGTCCTGGCTGTATCGCGCTGACTCCGGCCGGTTTCTAGCATTGTAAGTATTCTGGTGCATTCTTCAGGCGTAAGCGACATAATTTCAGCTTGAATAATGAATATAGAGCACTATCAACATGGTTTATGTACCCACATAAATGACAGATTACAAACAAAAGCAAAACCAAATGCTGTAATTTCGTAGATCCATCTTCGAAAGTGGCCCTTTTTCAAATTTGATTTTTTTATGATATAACTTTACAATAACTAAGAAGTTTTAATACCTTCATTTAAGGAGTATTACATTGTCTATTAAATACAATTTATTGCATTAACCTAGCATTTTTAGTTTCCGAGATTTTTAGGATTCTTTAAGTGACCCGGATTCATTGCTCTCGAGTGTAGTATGGTAAAAGGGGTCATTTAGAGTAAATATGTTATTTTAAATAAAAGAATACAACCAAAGTAGATAAAGAAGAAACAAGTTTGTGTCTACCTCCGACTCGAGAAGTAAATTTGTAAAAAGAACAATCGTTAATGAACTTGAAAATGATGCGTTTATTGATACCGGCAGTAGCTGCTCGCTTATATCAGAATCAATAGTAAAGAAGCATTCTTTGCACTTAACTCCGCACACCGGTTTTGTTAAGTATAAGGTTTTTCCAAACAGAATTCGAATTATGTTATCCTGTATCTCGATGACGTATATTTGGTTACAGAAACTATAGAAGAAAATTTAATATTGCTAGAAACCGTATTAAATATTTTTCGTGATAATGAGTTAACACTTAATTTAAAGGAGTGTTATTTCTTTAAGGCGGAGATCGAGTTTTTTGGGATATAGAATAAAGCCGTCAGGTACGCTTTGACAAAGAAAGAGATTATTCCCGAATAGCACGGTGGGTGCTATCGACTCAAGAGTTTCCATATGAGATTGCGCATAGAGAAAGGACGCGTATGCAACACGTCAATGCTCTGACTCGAAACCCAGTGCCATCCGGAGAAAGGTCTGAATCTGAGTTGATAATGTCCATAATAGAAGCTAATTGGTTGCTCTCCGTGCAAATACAAGATCCGGAATTGCAACAAATTCGAAAAATTGTAGAGTCAGGGGAGGCCGATAGTTCTAATAAAAACGTGTTTGATAACTATCAGCTGCTAGGTGGCAAGGTATACAGGAGTACTCCAAGTGGTACGCGTTGGGTTGTACCAATGAAATGCATTTGGAAAATTATTAAATACAACCACGATGACCTGGGGCACTTTTCAGTCGACAAAACGACCGAGAGAATAGCTCATTTGTACTGGTTACCTCGTATTAGACATTTTCTGAAAAAGTACATAAAAAACTGCCTCAATTGTATATATTTCAAAAAAAAGGGTGGACCTAAAGAAGTAGAGCTGTTCTCTTTACCCAAATACGCACAACCTTTCCATACTCTTCACATAGACTATTACTAAATACTCAAAATAAAAATAAATATTTATTGGTCATCGTAGACGCGTTTACGAAATTCGTGTTTCCGGACAACTAAATGCTCTGAAGTAATTAAAGAGTTAGAATGCATACCGAAAACATTCGGAAACCCCTAGGCGAATCATATGTGATGCAGGTTCATGCTTTAAGGCATTAGAGTTCGCGCAATATTGCACTAATAAAAACATTCGTTTGCACATAGTAGCAACGGGCATGCCCCACTCAAACGGTCAAGTTGAACGCATTTTAGAAGCATTAAAGACTAGCGGCGCTAACACCATTGACGATAGCTGGGACCAATGTATAAAAATTTTACAGAAAGGGATAAATAGTACCATACATAAAACTACTCAAGCCGTTTCTTGTGAGGTTTTTTCTTGGGTATAGGATTCGTACAGACAGTGAAATTTTGGCACCAGGGTTTGATGAAAAAGTAGACATGAATATTAAGGCCAATGCAATAACACAAAAAGAGAGGTTTGATAAATCTCGAACCAGGGCACGAACGTACGCTGAAGGGGGCTTAATTTTGGTTAAAATACAAAGTCAAAGTAACGACGACCAGAGTAGAAAACGGCTACCTACCTTTAAAGGACCATTTAGAGTTAAAAAAGTTCTCGGAAACGACAGATATGAAATTAAAGACATAAAAGGAAGCCAAAGAAGCACTTAGGCATATACAGGTATAACTGCTGCTGAGAACATGAAGCCATGGATAAGGATTGCTGACTGGGATTCTAACTAACTACATAATACACATAAATTTACGTGTTGGCAATAAAAATTAGTGAGGTATGAAATTTTAAACATATTATTTCTATTTTTAAGATACTAAATTGGATATTATATTTTGTAGTAACGTAAAGAAATTCTGTGCATGACTTATTCTGTATTTATTGTAGCCCGATAAAGATTGAGTTCATGAGATTTTGAATAAAAAAAAACTTGGTACATTTAAGTGTGGTGAAACGCCCTTTAAATGAGAGTGGTTCCAACGAAAGATGCGAATGTGTTGTATTTAAGTGTGGCGAAATGCCCTTTAAAACAACTCCTACAAGGTGTAGGACTAACCAAGATACTTATGTGCGGTAAACTCCCTATAAGTGCGGGTTTGTCTAGATCAAAATGAAAATGAACTCAATTATATATGGCTGTAATAATCACAATTTTTTTTTTTGCCTTTACATGATTAACAATCCGTTTTTCTATTTTTAGATATTTAATTAGAATTTATGAGGTACCAGGGACCGGCACCGCGCAGAATGGCCGTGTTGGCAACATTGCTGATTTTTAAAAAGAAGTTTGGAGTGCTGCTGTCAATGGGCGATTGCTAACAAAAAGCGCTACCTGGCGGCCTACGCGGACAACTCGAGAAGGCGTTTTGGCGGGAATACAATAACGGGCATAGATACTAGACATATCTATATAATTTGTGATAGATACGAAATTGACGAGCGGAAGTCGGAACAACATTCTTTTTCGCATCGATATCTTGAGACGGCAATATCCTTGACTTTTAATTATCGCTTATTAAATATATACTAATACTAAACGATCAGTGTTGTTATTGTTAATAATCCAGCTATTTTTTGTCACTTTTGCTGGGTACAACATATCCTGTGCATCCACAAAGTAATTTCAAAGACATTTTTTCTGTAATATAAACACTCGAAACACTTGTGATTTCACATATTGTCAAGCATCACGATGAATGGGAAAAATACGAGCATTTAAAAATAAGTGAAACTAATATTTTTAAATATCCTGCTTTTATGATTATGTGATTTGATTACGTAGGAGCTGTCAATTTGATAGCAGTTAGATCAGAATCCAATCACTAACATTTTAAAGTTAGTCTTGTCTTCTTATATTATTATTATTTCTTTGTTAATGGCTGTCTTCTTATATTTATGGCCACAATTCTGCCAATGTCCTTAGATGGTAGTGTCATAAATCATGTGGAGAGTATTTAATATTGATGGTATGAGGATGGTTGGTGTTTACAAGGGAGAATCCAGCAGATGCTTTCCACCCATGAAGATTATTTTATCTAAAACAAAGAGACATCACAACTAAGACAATAACATTGTTAGTAACATGCATAATTAAAATTACATTACATAAACTTATATCAGTATAATAAGTTAATAATAGGTACATATTTACAATTTTATTTTGTTTATTTTTATACTTTTACATAATATAGGTATAATTTGTTGAGTGAAAGTTAAATATAAAAGACATTTAAGGGAAGTTGGACGGGGGATAGAAGATGGGAGGATATCATACAGAGAACAATGTAGTTTGGGGCAATTAAAAAATATATGGTCCACGTTTCCCGCGTCCAGCCCATGATCACCTTGAGTGATCCCTGATCCGTAGTTTGGCTAAGTGAACAGGATTGTAAAAATGACCTAATCGGACGACTAATTTTGGAGAAGACAGCTTTATTTGCATTTTGGAATTTAAAAACCAGGGAGTTTTAGGAATTTGGGGTTGTATAATGCTTGCCTTTCTGTTTTTTGAATTCTCCCAATATTTTGCCCATGAATCTTGCAGGTGTAATTAAGGGAGCAGACAAAGAGAAACAGACATGAGAATACATTTTAAAATGCTCAAGAGAACCAATTTGAGATGCTGTTTTTGCACATGAATCTGCTGTTTCATTGCCAGGAATTCCAGAATGACCTGGAAACCAAGCTAGAACAACATTTAGTTCCAGTTTATGGCATTCAAATAAGCTTCGTTTAATTTGAAAAATTACAGGGAAACGAGAAGAAGAACGAAAAAGATTGGAAAGTATGCTTTCTAAACAGCTTTTGTTTTTTTTTTCTTTTTTATGCCTGATAGGTTAGCCTTTGACCACTATCTCACTTGATGGTAAGTGATGATGTGGTCGAAGATGTTGTTCAGGCTAACCTAGAATTACTGGCTCTCAAGGATGGCTGCCGGAACACACCGTTAGGTACTTGGCGACAGATTTTCAACTTGAGGGTTAGCTTAGGGTTAGGTAGCTAGCCAGGCGGGCATTCGCAAAGTGCCCTACCACCATGCTTGCCATGCATGACTGCCATCCTAAGACAACAACCGGGACCGACGGCTTAACGTGCCCTCCGAAGCACGGAAGCGCTCAGTAGTAATGTCACCAGCGGTCACCCATCCAACTCCTGACCGCGGCGGACGTTGCTTAACTTTGCTGATCGATTCAGAATGGCTAAGCAAACTTCAAAGCATTTTGGGTCCACTATTATTTATTTTGTATATTAATGACCTTCCGTCAACAATTGATCATAATTGTACACTCTTTGCAGATGACATTTCGGTTATTGTTACAGATAATGGAACCTTATCAACACAACGATTTACTAAACTCTAGAGCCGAGTCAATCGTTAGTTGGTTAGAGCGCAACAACTTGTACGCTAATATCACAAAAACAAAATATATTACCTTCCGCAACTACAATACAAGTAAACGATGTTATAATGTTGTGTGTAGAGGATTGAAAATTGATAACGTAGAAGAATATAGGTTTCTTGGATTATTGGTAGACCAGCATTGTAACTGGAAGTCACATATAAACAAGTTGCTATTAAACTCAATAGATTTGTATTTGCCTTGAAGCGATTGTGACGAGTTTCTAATAAAAAGACTGCTCTCACTGCTTATCACGGGTACGTAGCGTCAGTTCTGAGATATGGACTTTTATTTGGGGAAATTCGACTGATGTAAATAATGCTTTTATTGCACAAAAAAAGTGTATAAGGGCAATCGAAGGCGTCGAACCCTTAGCTTCCTGTAGACCTTTATTCAGAAAACTTAATCTTCTAACCCTTACAGGCCTCTACATAATGCAGGCTGGCTTATTTGTGAAAGAACATGCTCATTTATACACAAAGTTATGTGACAATAATTATTTTAAAGGTTCAGGTAGAGTCCCAACTCTACTTACCATACCGAAATGCCGTACGGCACTTCGTCGTAAAAATTCTGAGGTAATGATAATTAAAGGTTTTAATAAAATACCAAAACGAATACGCCAGCTTCCATTGAATTACTTTAAAATTAAACTACACCAGTTCCTCACGAAGCACTGTTTTTATAATTTAAAAGAATTTTTTGACTGTAAGAATATTTCATAGTAATGACATATTAATAATTAATTTAATAATGATAAATATTTAATTTTAAATTATTGTGATTTTATAATGATAATGACTTATTTTCAGTTGTTTTGTATTTTAATATTGCATGTAGATGACAACTAGGATATTGTGATTTATAATTATACAAATAATGCTCAATTCTTATTTGACATTTATTTAATATTGTATATTTTGTATGTTTTACATAATATTTGCATGTCCTATTGTGACGAAGCACGCTAAGCTGCTCAATAGAACCTAAATAATTTAAGATCTGCATCATGTAACCGTGTTTCTGGCAAATAAATAACATTTCATTTCGCTACGAGCGCTTCTAGAAAGCTTTTTGAATCAGTAAATATTAGGGAGTTATTAAGGTTATGGGACTTAAGAGTCATTTCACAAAATCACGCTACTGAAGTTTAGGTAAAATGCCAGCGCATCGCTTGCACAAGCGGAAGAAGTGACGTCGACGGAATAGCGTGACTGTGAGCAACATATTTTGATACTTGCAATATAAAGAAATATAATTTGTGATTTTAAAAATTATGTGATTGGAATGAGTAAATAATCAATTTACTGTCGATTACTTAGTAGTGTTATAGGTCAACAGAAGTAGGTATGCACGTTAAAAAGTCTACCTACATTGTGCATCCTATATTTAAATTTTATCCTTGTTGAATGTTAAACAAAAAATAGAAATATTTAAATCATATATTGCAAGAATAAATTTAAATAATTTAAAAATTGAGCGGCGTAACATTATATAAATATTTGACGTTACGGCATTGATCTTGTTTTTCTAGGATCTATGATTTCTGGGATTAGGCAACCATTGTAAAATCATACCAATTTCGGAAGCATTTATACTTGCCAAAAAACATCATCTTTACAGTTTATCCTTACTACTTTTAGAGGAAAATCAGGTCCAGTCCACACAGCAAAAATAAACATGTATTTTTTTCTAGCAATATGCAACTGCCCTCGAACCTGATAGTACCAGTCATGATTTTTGTTCATTTCTACTTGAGATTTATCAAATTCGAAACATTTAAGTTTCTTTTCTCGTATGGTAATATCAGGAAACGGAGCTAGGGCATTCTATTTCAACTAAACCTTCATTGCACAATCTGTCAGGTGTCGCTCCTAAAAAACAGTAGGTATTCCATGTCAATGAAAGTCCACACTTTTCCATTACCGTGTTTTACTGAGGCATTGTTATCCGATTTGTATGTACATTATAATCTCACTAATACGGCACTATTATAAACCAGAGGGTACCGGATTATTGGAATGTTCGGATTACTGGATTAGAGAGAATAAATCATAATAAATAAAATAAAACCAAATCGCTTTTTAAATTTATCCAGCCATCCATCATTTGCACAAAAATATTTTTTGGTAATGTTTTTTTTAAATGTGACTGCTTTTGCTTTCAGAATTCAGAGCATATGGGGGAGCAGGTTTATATTAATAGATAGGAGTGTGTTTATAAAGCTCTTGCATGAACCACATGTAAAGAGCGTTTTCCGTCTTTGGACAATCGCCAACGCTTAATGTTTTACGCTATCCTGGCCCAGATTCCATCGTCTTCCCGTGGAATACTTCTTGCTTTTTTTCATAAGATCTTGTAAATAATAATCGTGCACGCCGAACACCACATGTTTTCTCTACTATCTAACTTCTTTAAAATATCCATTTTATCTTTCAAGTCTAGTATCTTGTGTTTTTTTGTTTATTTAACATATTTAACTACACACTATTCTCACTTTAAAGAAACAGGTAAACTATATACAACGAAGAGACAAAGTCTGTATAGTGACAGCCTTCAAAACGGATAAATGGTCAGCTAAAGAATGCTATAAATAAATAATATTGTTCAATGATAGATAAAGGATGAGCCTATAAATGTAAATGTTTACAACATAAATATAGTAGTTTTCTTCTTGAAGAAAAAAAAATCTAGTTAGTTCAGAACAATGATAAAATCAATTAAGATAATAAATAACGCAAGTGCACGTGATAGGTTTTGAGGTGAGACTGGTAGACAACAGACTTCGCGGCACTGGAGCGCATAGGCGTATTAGTATAAGGCGAGGGAGGCGCGGGCGCAGGGTGCCGGATTATTGCTCAATTTATACTCTCAATTTTATGGCGTCTAGAAGCTTGTTCTTTAAATTTTCTAAAAATAGCTATCGTTTCATTTTTTAACACAATGGTAAAAAGGATCTTTTCGTCTCGTTGCTAAAACTAATATAATAACACAAAAGATGTAGTTACTTAAACAACAATACTGATATTATGGACAACGCAAAACTAGCTTGTTATTTAAAAAATTACTGATATGATCAAAACTCTGTGGTTGCACTATAAACTTGCATCTAAGTGTCTCGCGTACGAAACGTCGGAGCAAGGCAAAACGAACACGGGTCCTACCTCGATGGGCGCTCGCGCCGTACTGATACTGATCGCCTCGCGCTGATACATTTCAATTTATGCTAATTTAGAGTTATATTCAATATTTTTTTGTGTCTAACATAACAGAGTTAATTTCAAAATTATTTGCGATCATCTCTATAATCCAGTAATCCGAACATTACACTAATCCAGTACCCTCTGGTTTTTAATAGTGCCGTATTAGTGAGATTATAATGTACGTACAAATCGGATAACAATGCCTCAGTAAAAAACGGTAATGGAAAAGTGTGGACTTTTCATTGATATGGAATACTTTTAATATTGTTAAGTTTGCAATAACGCCTGCTAAGCGAATTACATTACAAAATTACAAATTTATGAGAGAAAAAATTATAGTCATGTGCGGGATTCGAACCCGCGTCCATCCACCCCTTTAGCCGGGTATGCTCTAACCAATTGAGCTAACATGACACAATGACTCTTGACTGTAATTCTTGCTCTCATTCTTCAACCATCGTAATGGGATGGAGCGACACCTATAGTCCAACTTGCGTTGTACTACAAACAAGACCAATTTTGCAATTGGTTTTAAACTTGTAAATGATGACGCAACCTTATAATTTTAATATTGTTAAGTTTGAAATAACGCCTGCTAAGCGAATTACATTACAAAATTACAAATTTACGAGAGAAAAAATGATATCAGTTGTTTTGTGAGGTCGCGGCGACCTATTTACCATTAATCCCTTCGGCGGAACGCTCAGTGAGCCGTTATAATATGAAGGGTTTCCCGCCAATTCGTTTCCCCGCATTCATATACCCGCACATAGATCGGCTGGTGTCTTCCTGTGACTTCTAGGAACCCATACGAATACACCACTACGTACGTGGTAAATTATGGGTCTACGGGGAAAATCTCCCCTTCCCATACATACACATTGTCTACCAGCTTAGTTGGTCTACTTATTTGTAGCGCTTCAGAATGTTGTTCATAATAGTGCTATCTGGTTTTATTGACCGCATCACTTCACCACTTAACTTTGTAGTTTGCTTATTTACCGCTATATGGCGCTACGGTATCGGAACAATTTATGGGCGTGAAAATAAAATTGAAATCTCAAGATTCATCAGCATTTGTCTGTATCAGTACTAATATTATAAATGCGAAAGTAGCTCTGTCTGTCTGTTACGCTTTCACGCCAAAACTACTGGACCGATTTGAATGAAATTTGGTATGGAAATAGTTTGAGACCCGGGAAAAAACATAGAATAGTTTTTATCCAACTAAGCGCAAAAAGAGGTTAATGTTTTTGTGCGATAACCGACATACGCGCGGGCGGAGCCGCGCCCGGAAAGCTAGTCTTAAATAAATACCACGACTATATTAATCCTTTCCAGGGGGACCAATGGCGGCCTATTATCTGTGGTCCCGGTGTGGTGGGTCGACTCATTATCGGGCAATTAAGACCCATGAAACCAGGGATTGATATTTAATTATACAGTAGTAGGCCTCTTTAGGCCGTCTTGGTGAGTACTATCACATTGGCTCCAAGCATCAGTGAGTGGACAAACAATAATAACATACAAGCGTCAAACTTAGTGTAGTTATAGCTACTTCATGACAGTGCTCCAGTAAAATAATTTGTTATATACATAATCGGAATCGGGGCGCACGTCCGACTCGCACATGACCCATTTTTTGTCTTATCTTAAATAGGTACCTACGTATATCAATACGAACGACTCTCATTAGTTATATTTTTGCTGTAGGTACGATATTATTAAGTAGGTTTTACTTACACACATTATTACTTAGTGTTATCATCCCATCCTGCCTAACAAAGATTTTATGTCATGATATGATTGTGGATGGTTACGATTGATTTCAGATTATAAAATTATTTAAGTTGGTCGTACTAATGTATAATATATATTACACATTTTTACGAAGTATGCGATGATGTGATGTAGACACGTCGCACGCAGCACAGCTCTATTAAAGCCAAGGTACTTTCGAACGAACATTTTCTGCTATTGGCCATAGTCACAGAACATATCATATTGAAACCAGATAAGTAGTTTAACTGAGGGGCCCGTAGATTTATATGCCTACTCTAGTATAGATACGCAGGTTGTCTATAAGTACTCAAAGTTTTATACGTATTACATACCGTACTATACATATATCTATAAAACTGAGTACCGACTGTTGGCAAATTTCATAAAAGTCAATACCTACCATGGCAAATTCAAAATACTACTACATTTTTTTTTTTTTTTTTGTGCATGATAGGTTAGCCTTTGACCACTATCTCACCTGATGTTAAGTGATGATGTGGTCGAAGATGTTGTACAGGCTAACCTAGAATTACTGGCTCTCAAAAATTATTTAAAACTACATTATTGGATGTCCATGGTGACAATGGTCTATCATATTTTGTGGGTTACAGAGATTAGAGTTATTCTCGTATTTATACTTTACAAATTATTGGAGCAAAAAATTGTATGCCCGGGCGGGAGTTGAACCCGCGTCCTCCGATTTCTTGCCGGCGGATGCCTAAACCGCTCGGCCACCGGGGCACGGCTATTTCTGCCGAAATTTTGCGCTAAAATTGTATTTCTTTAACCGTCATAGGGTACGGTCCACGGCCATCAACCAGACTTCTAGACTTCATCTGATCGAAACAAGTGCTTTTTCGAACACTTAGGTAACTCTCGGAATGATGTCGCTAACCTTCTATATTTCTAAATATGATTAGAAGCATTACCGCGTGCTAAGCGAAAATCATATTTTACAAATTATTGGAGCACAAAATGTTATGCCCCGGGCAGGAAGATAGTGGTCAAAGGCTAACCTATCAAGCATAAAAAAAAAAGCAACAAACCCTTCGGTGGTATCCAAGAAAATTCAGTTTCTTTCTACCCGCCCAATCATTTTGTCACCTTTTAATTAATGGTGGTGACTCGTATATCGGAACAAGACGGATTCACGCCGAAGTATGATAAGGTATAAAATTCAAGTAGGTATTAAAGTTCGAGTTGAGGAGAAATGTCCGTAGGTGGGATCAATCGTAAAAAAAATATTTTTATGAAAATAAAAAAAAGACTAACTTGTTAAAAATATATGTTATTATTCATACAGTGACCACGGAAATCATAGAGTTACGCAGCAGATTAAGTTGTCACGATATACCAGAGATTGCGTTGAGTTTTCTGCTGAATAATAATTCGTTTCGAGACTTCTTACAAAAGGCATCTTTACATCATTAATTATTAAGGCAATTAATACAAGTTTAATAGTTCAGGATGCGTCGTACCATTTCTTACCTTTTTTTAATTACTAATAGCTAATAATATTCTACCTTTGACCAATCTTACTTAAAGGTAAGTGATGTCTTACCTAAAGGTCGAAGATGTTGTTCGTAGTTTACGAACAACAACAATTACTGCTTTCGACTCCATATATTCCACTAGATGCCATTATATTATCTACATTATATTATCTATACAATTATAGTATCGTTCTACCATATGCCAGAACTACACGCAATCCAGTGGTAGATTTTTTAAAAACTATTATACAGAACGCAATTTTTAATTTATATTTCATTTTAAAACGCTGCATTATCGCTGCATCGAAAACCAATTTGTAGTAACTTAAGTAGAAAAATGCAGACATCAATTTATCAGATATTGATTTAATGGCTAGCTACCACCCTCAAGTAGAAAATATACGCCAATCACGCCTCAACAACATCTTCGACCGCATCATCCCTTACCATCCGGGACCTTATTGTGTAACTAGAATGGTAATAAAATTGAACTTCATTTTGACATTTGAACTCTAACTTCGTTTTCAAAGGACAATGTCAAAATAACGTTCACATCAAACTCACTGTCAAAATAATTTGCGTACTAACCTATTACCTTTTTTATCGAGACTATTAGAATGCGCTATTGTTTTTGTCAGAATATACCATATCTGATGAAAGATACGTTTTGATCACGTGCCGTAAAAACCTATTCACTCAGGATGGGGCACCCTTCCAAAGTAAATACGCATTTGTATTTATTGTGACGACGTAGTAATATGGGTGTAAAATTGAAAATACTTATGGTACATACAGTACTTAAAAAATTAAAATATGATCGCTTGGATCGGTAATACCTAGTAGCTGCAACACTAAAATAGGTGGAGTGGCGCTTCTTCGTGAGTGAAAGGTTTGTACCTATAGATTATAAATATCAGTGGATGAAATTCAGTTCCTTAGATTACATTACTAAGATACAAATTGACATAATAAAAGCGTGATAAAATATATAAGAACTAAAATCTTATATGTGCGTTAACCTTACAATACTTATTATTCAGATACTAAGTACAGTGTCCACTTACCTACACTCATGTTTGCCTTGTAGGTACTTAATATATTAATTTATATCATATTCAATACTGAAAACAAAATATTATACCTATATGTATAAAAAGTATATCTGTAAATATTATAAGTATTTATGGCATAGTCAGTATGTAACGATAATTAGTGTAAGAAGCTCAGACGGCACAGGCACAGGGCGCGCGATACAAGTGAACCCAACAAAAAACCGGTTATTAGCGAAAAATTAATTCGGAAAAATAACAACAACCAGTTTTTTTTAAATTAGATTCGCACATAATCTTAATGAATTGTCATTAAAATATAGCGTGGTCAATTTAGACATCCAAGGGTACAAAAATTCGCAGCCATATGAAAATTGGTAGGATTGTTCAAATCACCATTATAAATGAAATCTCAAAAGTCCGTCTTCTCTAAAAATCTGATCTACAATTTTGTGTCGTGCAAGTATATGATAAAACCGTTTACCGTTAGCTGAAAACCGCGGAAAACCTATTTCTGTGACCTTTGACCCGAGTATTCTTTTTCCAGGTGTCGGATCGATGAGGACTTCAGATTTAGATTTCATTAAAAATGGTGTTTTGAACAATCCGACCAATTTTCAGCAGGCTGCCAATTAGTGTAATGTCACTCCTATTATTCGTCCAGTCAATTGACCGGACTAATGACTTAAATAGAGGTTATCGTACATATTATACCTTAATTTCATTTTACTAACTTAGCTTTTGATAACAACTTTTATGGACCCACATTTTATTACTTCTTTACATAAAAAAAATATTGTATATTTATATATTTGTTTGTACTCTGAAACGATGATACCCCAATAATTTATTGGCTACCTTTTCATTTATGGGATTTATCCTTCAGATAAATAATTTACCCAAAAGAATGTCTACTGCAAAATTTGATTATGGGTCCATATTCTATAGAAAATATAAAAAATGCACGAAATAGACACTTTACGACGTACTTTCTACTCTACGGACGGACAGCGTGTCATTGATTGGGCTCGGTTTTGCCTATTGAGTATGGAACCCTAAAAGCATGCTTGTTTCTGCATGCTTGGTACTGTCCGCGCATAACACATAAGGCGAGCATGGAAGGGAGAGTTAAAAAGCGTTAGGTATATCTCCGTATAATATATACCATATATTTTTTGGGTTAATTTCTATCGAGCAGTTTGTTCCGTCTGAACTTCTTTATTTGCCTTAATTGTATAAATACAACAATCATTGCTTAAAACTACAATACTTATCCAACTAATATAAATAACACTTATCAGACGCTTAACGAACTTCGAGGCTCAGGTTTTTTGGGAACATAACCGTACAAAAATATTGATCCTATCACTAGCATAGTACCTAAAGCGAAACGTATAGTTATCACAAAGTCAAATATGTATATGGAAGCTACGCACGATATTATTATCGCGACGGAAGTGGCGAAACCTTTAAGAATATTGTCCGCATATTTAACTACAACAGCGACAATCAGTCCGCCTGCGGCCTGTAATATAACTAAGTACCACACGAAACCGTCAAATCCCTTCAGCAAACTGTTACTTGTTCCTCCCTCGATAAGGTACGTTACCGCACCGAATGGCAGTGATAGCAAACTTAGTTGAACGTTCCTCATCCAAACCTGAAATGCAAACATGAACTTCTTAATAGCACTTTCTCAGTTTTGTAAATCATATTTCAGAGAAAAAAAGAGATTATTAATTGTTAAACTAAAATTATAATAAAGCGCGCTTTACATCTTAAGACTGACGTTCTCAAATGTGCCTCTGACAATACAGTGATTGCTACCAATCTTAGCCCTTTTAACCTTGAAGTAGATACGTTATAGGTTCGGTAAAATCCCTACACTTGGAATGCATCTTAGAAGTTGTAGTGTTGTTATAGAAGGCACTGCTGCCCACCACCTGTTATCTTCACTTTGTTGCTGCTTAGGATTCCCACTGCTTACCGTACAATTATACTTACAGATACGTCAGATTCCTTGAGAACCTTTTCAAAATAGATACCAGCAAAACCAGAGATGAAACACGCCGCCAAAGCTGCACAAAATCCAAGTATTCTAGACTGATTCTGGTAGTCTTGTTTTTTGTCTGTTGTTGATGGTATCTGAACTAAGGCGACGCCAGCCGCAAGCAGCCCTAGGGCACACCATTGCCACTTTATTAGACGCCTCTTCAACACAATTACGGCAAAAAATGCCGTTGTTAATAATTTTAGCTGATATGTAACCTGGAAAGAACGTTTATATGTTAATTTCATTTAGCCTTGACGTTAAGTCGATAACATACAGAAAACGTTTGCCTATTTAAAAGGTATAAAAATGTGTAGACTAGTAGGTACCTGATAAGTTGCTGCATCTAAATTAGATGCAGACACATAGAGTAAATTGTTTTGCACAATATATAAAAAAGATGGCACACAAACACGCAATGTGTCTTTGACATTTAGAATAACTGTTGCGTACATCGACCGGGCGCCTTTTGTTACGCCACCGGATTCTTGTATTACCAAACCAATACAAATGACTAGTTTGAATATCTCCGTCATCAGAACAGCTGGAAAAAAGGAAAACAACATTAAATTTTAATAATAAAAATTTTCACCGCATTGGCTGGCTATCGTCGCTTGTGACAATACAGGGACCATGAATTGGGATGGAATGCTGTTGTTTTTTCTATCCAACCCCATGGGGCAAGTTTGCTCGGTGCCGGATGATCCAGACGTCACATCAGACTGTTGACGATGTTGGGCTTCACGGTATGGAACTTTTTCCATACTCTGCAGTCCCATTAGTGGCAGGTCACAGCCCTGGGTTAGTAGCTCTTGTGAAATGACCTCAGGCTTAAAGCGAGAGCGTTACCAAGCTGGGATCGATGCAGTTGTGTCTAAGGATGTAAATACACAACGAACTAAAAACAAAATTACGTTGACTCTAGGTCCCTTTAATAAGAGCAGTAGCTCTCCTTCCTTTGTAAAGGTATATACGCTCTAGTCTCTTGCCCAGACTGTCCAAAGGATTTTTTCGGTTAGACATATCTAACGCCCTTGCACAGAGAAGATGACACACTGGCCCACACCGAGAAAGATAAGGCCGATCTTCTGGGCTCTCTTCGCGTCTTACTCGACTTTCATTGACCAAGAGAATTCACCACCGACCGTGCCACGGTGTTATACTTTTATCGCAAATATATGGAAGACTGCTTTGGTAGCGATGATACACATATAAGGTGACCACTTAGATCCGTCTAACTACCGCCCTATAACCATTACGTTTTCGTTCTCCAATGGAATCTATTATCAACAACCAGCTATTGCAGTATCTAAAGTAGCAACATTACAGGTTTTTAGTCGCAGTCGCTCGGTTGGTGCTCGTCTATTTACACTACCTACACAATAGCAAATTTTGAAGCAGTGATGGCTCAGTGGCATTAGCTATGGACCGCCGCGCAGCAGGTCCATGGTTCGAATCCCGCCGCGGGCTTGAGGTTCACCGCATGGTGGCAGGGCATTTTGCGAATGCCCGCCTGGCTAGCGACCACCCTCAAGTAGAAAATCTGTCGCCAAGCACCTAACGGTGTGTTCCGGCAGCAGTCCTTGAGAGCCAGTGAAATTACAGGAACATGAGACATAACTTCTACGTCTCAAGGTGACGGGCGCAGTGCTATTCGTGGTTAGTGACGAAATGCATCTGTTATAGGCAGAGGATACCGCTTAACATCAGGTGGGCCTCGAGCTTGTTCCGTCATAATAACATTAAAAAAAAAAAAAAAATATGTGAGTGACAGGCGATAGATTGGCACAGGCGGAATTGATCAAGCGTTTTTGTCGTTTAAGTAAATAAAAACTGTGTACTTAGTAGGATTTCTTAATTAAAATGTTTATCATTCTCTCTCTCGTTCACTGTATCCCGTAGGCGAGACTCATTAAAGCAGTCTGCTTATAACAGTTTGTATAAAAAACCATAATTGTCACTCAACCGGTCAATATACAGGACTTTTAAGGGAATCACATTATTTTACTAAGGGCCTGTTTCAGAATGTTCGAGTAAGTTCCGGTTATACTACCCAGATCATATTTATTAAACAAAATACTATCTTTGCGTTTCACAGTTATCGATTTAGCCTATCCATAGGTTAAAGCATGAAACGCGCTGCATGTCAACTGTCATTTTTATCATTCAGTTATTTTATGAGTTGGTTAGCAACCCGAAACTTTATTAGGACATTCTGAAACGGACCCTAATTGTCGGTACTGAAATGAATAGTGTACGTTTAAAAATATATTTACTTATTATTTTTAGGATGTCGTACCCTCGTTGTTGACAATTTAAAACCATTTTTGTTACGCTCAAAAACTAAACTAGTTAAGAATATGAATTGTCTAGTATATTAGGTAGGTACTATATCTTGTATTTCACCAACTAATACTGGAAACACCGATTTATTGTGAGGTTTTGATGCTGTGATCAAAACCAACAAACAATTTGAAGCGCTCGTAGCGAAGTTTGCTACGCCGTTCTGAACCGATCACCAAAGTTAAGCAACGTCCGCCTCGGTCATGAGTTGGAAGGGTGACCGCTGGTGACATTACTACTGAGCGCTTCCGTGCTTCGGTGAGCATGTTAAGCCGTCGGTCCCGGTTGTTGTCTTAGGATGGCAGTCGTTATAGCATGGTGGTAGGGCATTTGAAGGGCACTATAGGGCACTTGAAGGTGGTAGCTAACCGCCTGGTTAGCTACCACCTTCAAGTAGAAAATCTGTCGCCAAGCATCTAACGGTGTGTTCCGGCAGCTGTCCTTGAAAGCCAGTAATTCTAGGTTAGCCTGAACAACATCTTCGACCACATCATCGCTTGCCATCAGGTGAGATAGTGGTCAAAGGATAACCTATCAGCATAAAAAAAAAATTAAGGAGATGTGGCGATGCAACCCTAAAACACCGAGGCCCGTCTAGGACCTGACCAGTTTTTGCTGTGTGGACTTTAGGTATGTATGTTCTAGGGGTATACTAAGTTCTATTAGTAATTATTGTTTTAGTTTTCTTGAGTGTAGATATATACCCGGTCTGGATAACGTAACACCAACCATCCTCAGAACTTTTATAGGTAGTGCTTTCATACGCGCCCATCAAAGGGTCCAATCGGAAGCTTTCCTAAGATGGAATAAGGCTTGAATTTAGATTTAGTTGATGAGCTTTGATTTAAACGAAATTGACGTGTCTTTTGTTGTAGTCAATCCATTGTTTGCTCTAGCTACTTAGTGACTCGTTGGTTCTTGTATGATTTCTGAGACTCTATGACGTAAAGTAAAATATTTCAGATCTGTCACGAGTATACTGAAGGCTAGGCTGGTGGATGGTCGGCGGCAAGAACAGGCGAACCAGTCTACCCTTTTCTTACGCGTTTTTTCGGCAAGGCGATCCTATTACTGTCAATCACGACACTATTTAAATTTCGAGAAAAGAACTAAAAAATTTCATATCGTGAACTATTTTTAACACTTCAGTGGCTTCTACAAAAATTGACCACTGGACTACTAATTCAAGAAACCCATCGTCCCATAATTATTAAGTACCCCCCATATTGAAGTTTTGATATTTTGTGATTTCGATCTCTATTCAGTAGTTACGAAACGACGCATTTGTAAACTCCCGACTGCACCAGAGAAGATTAATGTTTTTTGGGTGTACCTAACCTATGTTACATACATAGGTTAGGTACACGAGATGATCCTATATATTTTTATGAGCGAGGTGTTGTTCGGTTTATCTTTATTTCTTGAGTGTCAGCAGTAGATTAAATTTGTATGAACTGTAATAATAATTCGAAATTATTGCTTGTAAAAAAGGAAAAGCGACTTCTTTGTGAAGTTCAACCGTAGAAATTGGAGCTCAATACATCTTGGTTTTGAAATTATTGTTACTTTTTTATTTGCCTCCAAATGCTCCAATGCGTGACTTGTCGTCGCGTGTATATATACCTACTATGTGTAGAAAAAAATTACATTTAAATATATATTTTTCTAAAAATTTATAATAACTATTTATTTTGATGTGGGTGATGACCCTACATATAGATTAAAGATATATCTTAAGGGGGCACAGAGCTTTTTGGGCGCGCCGCGTATGTGTGCGTGAGTAAGGCACGCCAACAGCATCCGTCCCCATCCGACCGAAAAATTACTAAAGCGGAGAGGGACATAGCATCGCGGCTCTGGCTAAAATGGGCGAAACGTGGGTGAATTTAGAACCTATTTGAACCTAATTGAAAAATGTAAATCTGTATACGTTATAGAAAACATGTTGTATATTTTTACATTAATATACTCATGACTTTCCTTTGATGATAAGTATTTGAGCCGTACTAAGGGTTTATTTAGTTTTTTGGATATAACTTTGATTTGTTTCTATGACTTTAATTAATCGTGTTTCCAAAGTGTACGATTTATAGAATAAATCCTTAAATATAATATATATGAATTGCATATATCAAAATTTAGAAATAAAGATACAGCAAAGTATCAAACAAACCACAATTACCTATCGCTGCCTCAGTGCAGGCTTAAAGTAAACAAATAATCCACAACCTGAAATGGTTCACTGAAAATTTTTCAAGAGTCTATACTATTTATATTTTTTATAATGTTTACAAATTTAATGATATGAATGTTGTTTACATTCCAATAATGTGTTGACTGAGGGTGTGGTTTGATTTGCACAATTGGTAGTACATTATTAGTACACTCATAACTGGTTGAATTTTGTACAAAGGCCACAAAACGTTTGTTTTTTTACCAAATGGCTGGTAAGTGTGATGACATCAATAATTTCACCACTCAGTGCTTACAGTACTTTACTGCCATGTGGATGGGCACAATCATATATGTTCTATGACTTCGTGCCAATAGCGCTCTGAGCTTATTTCTGACCAGGCATTGGCTCACATTAATAAGCATTGGTTTGACAAACAAATGCTTCATAACACATGACAAATGCATGACATTTGCCATTTTACAACTTTACAGAGTTATCACTCAAATCTAGTAGACATAATATATATGTAAACTCATAGCCTTGCTGCCAGTCCCCTGTGAGTCTACATGTGAGCCCGAATTAATTGATATTTTAGGTTTTATCTTTCTGGTATAAGGTATTATAATTGTACAAGTATTACCATTGTTTTAGGACATTTACGAAATGACTAGTATTTTATAAAAAAATCAGAGCATGCTCACTAAATGCACACACAATATTAAAAGCTAAACCTGATATTTTATCAAATATTTTATGTTACCTATTATTTTTTTCAGCGGCGGCAGCATTTAAGTTGGGTTACTTGATAGTATTATTGTAAAACAAGGTGAAATGCTGCAACCCGGTACTTAATTTTAATGACCTAGTACCTGGTTGCTACCAACAAATGGATAATACTGAACTACACCATTGAATACATACCACATAGTGGGGGTATACATCTTTAAGTTTGGTGGTGTCACCGCTTTAGAAATATATTTCCTAGTCAGTTATCAGTATGTAGAGTGCCCATTGCCTGCTATTTCCAACTAACAAATTCTGAGAGCTTTTATTTATACAATATATTTTATTATACATATGACATGATCATGATGAGAAATTAGAGATCTTCCGAGATGAAAAAGGCATCACAAATCTAAATATATAATAAATTATTGAAATTGTTACCCACCTGCTGAAGAAGAAAACATTTCCACATTTCTTGTGCGAGCATAGCGCATACTGAGTCCAAGTGCAGCATTTTGTACTGTTAGTATTACTAAACTTACATATTTAATGTACCCTGCAAAAAATATGTAACACAAAAACTTATGAAATTCCAGTAATACAATCAGCACTCAAAGAGAAAATATTTTCATAAATTTCCACATTTCAACAAGATATGTACATCAACTTAAAATCAATAAGTTTGTAATGTTTTCAATATAAATATGAAAGTGACATTTAAAAACATATAAGTCAAATACAATGTTGCTCCATAAACAAGTTGTTGAACCTAGGTAAACAATAGAAGGCTACATAGTTCATATATACCATATTTCACGCGTCTGTTGTGTCCATGTGATTTTTTTGATTCAGTATCCATATTATTTTCTGGCTCAGGGTTTAGCTGGGTGGCTGCTGTAGCCGAGTCTATTTCAGGTTCAGGATTAGGACTGATAACTCTCTCAGCCTTTATATCAGATTCATCACTGTCAGGCTTCATAGGAAATCAAATCAAAACCTGATAAATATTGATAAAAATCAATTATGTAGATACTTATACTATTAACTTATAATTATCAATTTTATCATTCATGTTACTCATTACGGATAAGAAAAACATTTTGTAAAATTTAAGTGATCCAAATACTTAGGTACGTACCTAAATTTAACAATTAGCATTTTCAAAATTATCGGTATTTATCAACATTAAAATAAGCTCAAAATATTCATCCACTTAACAAAAATAGCTGTAATGAGGACTATACATTTTGAAAGTTTAGAGGTGTCATTTAGTAGTGCAGAACTTACGTACATGCAGATTTAATTTTAGAATATAAAAAAGAGGTATTTTTCACAATGACATATAGCTAAACGTATGAACTATGTACAATCAAGAACGACACAAAACATTTATTTTAAAAGACCGTCAACTCGCGTATTTTGTTTTTGTTGACGTTGGCAAAAATTTTGGAATAGTAGCTGTCAGCTACCTTCCGATACACGCCAAAAGCGATTTTGGTGATGTCATCGCCCTTCCGAATCAACGAAGGCTGCCTTCCGATACACGCCAAAAGCGATTTAATCTTTATAGCGACCATCATTCGTTCCGTTTCGGAATCGATTTAACATAAGTGAAATCGGTTTTTGACTAGATTTATGTAATATAATATTGAAAATAAAAATTTAGTTATTATTATTTATTATCATTTATTTCATATATATGCCAACAATTGAACTGTTTAATACTTTTATACATTAACGAGTCCACGGCACGGTAAATTATCAATGCAGTATTCCAACTTCATAGAAACGGCGGACGGAGCGCGAGCTATACCTACGCGCCTCGATCTTGGTATGTGCTCGGCATGCAGACAGTTGTGACTGTGCCGCAGCGCAGTAACAAACGGACGGTGTCTTGTTTTATTAACAATAACCGCGGGATTTTTTTCACTAGGTCACAAGTTTAATTACATAGGTATTTAATATGACGAGTAGGATATAGATGCGATAGGAAGATGTCTGGATTAATAAAAAAAAGTGAATAGAGTAAAGGAAAGTATTTGACACCAGTGAAATAGGTAGTAATGATACGGTAGTTTCGCTTGTGTTTAAACCTCGGGGCATGTGTGTTTTGTTTTGTTAGTTTATATAATTCAAAGTAATGGCGTGGTATTGTATTATTAAAAATTTCAACTATTTACTAAAAATAGTAAATAATACTAGAAAAAATAACTTTGACCGTCTGTCTGTCACTGACAGACGGTTTATTTATGTAGTATTATTTACTAATTTTAGTAGATAGTTGAAATTTTCTCAGATTAAGTATTTCTGCTGCTGCAATAAAAACATATACCAATAAAGCTAACTTATAAGACCGATTTGTTATTTAAACATAAACATGGTTTTTTTAATTAAATCTACCAATCAAAAAACAACACGCATTTTTATGGAACACTTCCTATTTCACAAAGTATTTGAGGCGGGCAGCCCTATCGCATGTTTACGTACCGTGATGCTGTAGGTAGTTATTTCAAGGACAGGGCCGAGTTCAAATATTGTAGATTTAGTTAATAGTTAGATAATATTACGGGTGCCCGCATGGTACCAATTTAAAATTGCAGCTCCTCAAAGCTTCCTGTGGGTTAGCGCTTCAAGACAGCTTGAAAGCAAAATCGAGATTGAGTGAGACGGCAAGCGAGAGATTAGTACCGCCATTTTAGATTTCTACTATTTAAAGTATTTAATGAACCGGCTTCTATTGTCTCGAATAAATTGTGTAATTTTTTGCTATTTCCTCGCCAAAAAAGAAAACTCAATAAATGCCAAAACAAGGATATATATTTTATTAACAACTTCGATATTTGAGGTTATGAAACAACCGTGTCATTCCGTAGCTACGAGGATGAAATGGAATGGATGGAACATGGCATATGTTGAAAAATAACTACACTCTGCTGAGGCTCTGCACGTAGCCCAGGTTTGTTGGTTTGTTGACTTGACATGACAATATTGACAGTTGTTTGCACAGATTACCTAGTCCGTTGTTTGTGTGCAAAAAATAAAATAGATTGAATTATGTAAATGTATTAACTTGAGTTTTTGATTCACTGCCTACTGTTATTTAAAAACTCAATTCCTATTCCATCGTTGATCAATCCATTCGTTGCCTGAGATTGCAGAATTGCTAAAGAAATGGGCGATTTGTATATCGCTGTCGTCTGCTCATCCAATATGAACCGTAGCATGGAAGCGCACGCTTTCCTCGCAAAAAAAGGTTTTAAAGTAAAATCATTTGGAACTGGTGACAAGGTAAAGTTACCAGGTTCATCGGCCGATCGGCCTAACTGTTACGAGTTTGGAGTGCCTTACGATGATATTTACAATGATTTACTAGAAAAGGACAAATCATTTTACACACAAAACGGATTGCTACATATGCTGGATAGAAATCGAAGGATAAAACCGAGTCCAGAGAAGTTCCAGACTTGCAATGAGCTGTTTGATGTTATAATTACATGCGAAGAAAGAGTTTATGATCAAGTAATTGAATGGTTTGGTTCGAGAAGGTCTATTCATAATCAGCCAGTGCATGTTGTAAATATTGACATACAGGACAACCATGAAGAAGCTACCATTGGTGCATTCCTTATAAGTGACATGGTGACTAAAATGGCTCAAACTGATGACTTGGACAATGATATTGATGAATTATTACATGAGTTTGAAACGAAATGCCAAAGAGCTATTTTGAATTGTATAATGTTTTATTAATGGTTTTGATGTAATTGTTTATTTTATCCTAAGAATGAACCATCTTAATTTTTTTACTACTCTATCATGTCTCTCATTTTGTGATAATGGTGGAGTGAAACTATTATCTGTGTAAATGAATTTGTGAACTAGAAAAGGGATGATTTTCTGAAGTGTTGACATATTTTAAGTTTGTTGTACATAATGTAGCAAAAAGTATTATTAAGTGAATAGATATTTACCTATTTGAAGAATATATAACTTGGTTCTTATTATCATCCTGTAAAAATGTACTACTAAACTATAAGAATAAAATTTTAAATTTAATAGCAAAATGTTAGGTTCTCTATGCATAGTGCGTACACATGCTACTCATATTATGTGATAGTTGTAAAACAATGCTGTCATGATTTTCTGCTAGTAGCTACTTCCATCTTCATATGTGTACTTCAAGATATTTTTTTAGTTTTATGTCTCAAAATACTGTTCCTTCTAATAATATCAATATTGTAAAGCCCTTTATTCAGACAATATTCAGATATATGTTATTTACATATATTATTATGAAATATTAACAATATATTACATGTTTGAAACATGACGTCTACAGAGCAACATTATTTATTGTTTGTTTGCTGTTTGGCAAAGGCCTCCCGCAATATCTTCCAGTCAGACCTTCCCTGCACTTGTTTTGTCCATTTACACAGAGCTTGCAATATAAATTCTCAATAAGTATTTGTCTTCAGTCGAAGTCTCAGTAGTTTTTATAGAGACTTTGATTCTGTTATAAGTTTATATCTATGCTTACTTATAAATAGGGAATATAAGCCAAAATATCTGTACATAGAATATAAACTTAAAACATGGCTTAGACTTATGATAGCCTACTAACCACAAACATAACATTTTTGGAAAAAATCTATTTTGTTTGTTATCTGTATTCACACACACCACATGAAAAGTACTGATCCAATTTTGATTAAATATGCCATACACATAGAATATAGTCTGAAGATTCTATGTAACAAAGCACTTTATTTTTCGTTTTCTTTTTATATTTGCGTTGAGCACCATGAAATGGAACCTTTTTACAAAAGCTATGACTATGCCTGAGAAAGAGATGAATCTTTTACCCATAACAAGACTATTTCGCTCAAAATTTTGGGGCCCGCATTTAGACCCCCTAAATTTTAAAATATATAATAATCAAAAATGTACATTATTATTATTATTTTTACCTAACCTACTCAGTTTTTTCAAATTTGTTTTTTTTATCATTTTTTAAACTCAGACTGCATGAATAGATCTATTCCAAATCTGAGTTGAAAACAATAATACCTATCTGATCTTGAATAATCCTGATTATGGCCACTAATGGCGGCAGCAATGTCTATGGCGGGAAATTCAACATTATTTTTTTTTGTTCTGTTGCTGGATCATCATTCAATTGTATTTGATCAGTGATCACGTAATACGCGAGAATCTAAGAATATAAATAAATATCTATTTCTTAAATTGAATTTATTATATTTGTTCGTACGAGTTAACACCATTTTAACTGTTTTTGATGGTTTTAGGAGTAAGTCATTTGTGGAATCACGTGCATTGTGAAAAATAATACGAGCATTATTACTTTATTATTTTAAACTCGCGAATAACGTGATCATGTAAAATGGTTAACGAACTTAGCAACAAGCGCGATAAATTGTTAAAATTTGGAAGAAATCCCGCCACAGCACACATTAAAAGCAACCTATAGTTCTCATGCATGTCACAAGTAACTTAAACAGGCCAACTACAATGTACATCAATTATTTTTTACGTTACCGTACGTATTTGGCATTTTATCTCACTGAATCCACCAAAAAGTCTCAATGGCCATACGATTTCTCATTGGTACATACCGAAACAAGTTATTTGACAAACTAACCATTACTTACAAATAGCATTGCTTACAGGAATTCTATTATTATTATTATAACTTAAGAGTTAAGACTCTTGTCGGTGCAGCTGATGCAATGATCTCCTTTTTGTTCAGTCTAAGGCCACCTGTTTTACTTCTTTGTACAGGAATTCTACATCAACAATAACACCAGAAGCAGTGATAGCTCATTGGCTATGGGCTGCTGCGCAGCAGGTCCATGGTTCGGATCCCGCCGCGGGCTTGAGCTTCACCGCATGGTGGAAGGGCATTTTGCGAATGTAGAAAATCGGTCGCAAAGTACCTAACAGTGCATTCCGGCAGCAGTCCTTAAGAGCCAGTTAGTAATAATGAAATAACAACAACATGAGACTTACGTAACGTCCCAGGGTGACGGTCGCAGTGCAAATGCACCTGTTATGGGCAGAGGCTACCGCTTAACATCGCGTGGGCCCAGTGCGTGTTCCGTCACAATAATAAAAAAAAATGCCCCCCATTATGGCGAGTTCGCCATTATTTCTAAGCTTGGCAGATGTCTTAAATTACAGTTCTTCAGAACTTACGACTCTCATGGGAAAGATTGATACAACATTATTAATGTAAACTTAATTCTAATTAAATTTTATTCGATAGGTAATTTGTCTTCAATTGGATGCGTGTTATCTTATCTGTTATTAATAGACACCTTAGCCCGGGTGACCTTACATCAAACTATATTCAAATCTTATGAAGTTATGAAAACATTTCCATTGTAGAAAGAGTTATGATAAGCACGGCAGAACTCAAATTATAATGTCAAATCATACATATTACTATGTAATAAAAAATGGAGTACGGGTTTTTTTCTTCGTCCAAAGATATATCATAGTCCAAAGAGTATCATAACACTTCACTCCAAAAACATGCATTTAATACGTTCCTTTGGGAATATTCGAAGACCTGCAGGATATGAATATATAAAAAATACATCAAATTATCAGTCCAGTCGAAGAAAATGTATACCGTGAACATTTAATATATCAACAATACTGCGGGGTTGGTGTGGAATCAAGAACTGAATTTGTTCCACTCACGTTTAATTTGCACATATACAAAATCAGTACTAATTATTATCATAGTTAGATGATTTCCATAGATGGGATGGATTACAATCAAACAGCACTGACTAATGAAAGATCAATGCGAGTGCGGATATGGTATGCTGTAAGTTAAATTACTAATTATTTCTACTTTGCTTTTAAAATTGATACCAAAGCAAAACTTGAAATCATAACCAGATTTATTGAGGCGATTATTTACTCCTGAGCATCTTGTTCACGCAGACGATTATGGACGTAACCTTTGGTCGCTTGAAATTTTATGGCAGATATTTTTTTAACTGATGAATCAAAAACAAGTCCTAATAAGATTTAAGCCACTGAGCAAGTAACACTATTAGACGACTACCATATGTAGGCCAATCATAAAATGTAGCATTCTATTGCTACGTTTAGTTTGTCTTTTAGTTTCGCGTTCATTCGAAGACTTCATCTTGTTCTTTTAACTTCCTATTTCTGGCTAGTCTTTGACCATCTGATGGCAAGTGATGATTGCAGTAGAGCCTAGTGAGCGAAACGGATGTGGCCAAAATTCTAGAAAACCCCGCTTATCATCTTCCACAGTGTATGTATTATTTTTTTTATTCTAAATTTTTTATACAGTGTTTTATCTTAAATAAGGCCACCCTTATTGCTAAACAGGATACTATTACTAACATATTATATTAAACCTACTATTGCCTAGTATTAGGTGTCCTTAAGACTACCCTGGTATAGGTCATAAAGCTCATAGTATATTATAAAACAAGGACAACAGCCGGAGCACACTGTTTTACTATAAAAAAAAAAAATCTATAAAAAATTAGGTAGGAACTAAATTTGGTTAAAATAAAAACACAAAATATAGTATAACAATATAATATATTAATCTTGCTTAATAACATTTTAGTAGTAACATAAAAATAAATTATTACGAATGTAGATAAGTTGTTATGCTGTTAGGTAAGTTAGAATCGTTAAATCTACAATATTATTATACATAAAAAGAAACCCTGTTTGTATTTATATCTACCTACTTCTACATCACGGGATGTAATAAATGGCCGCCAGTATATATTTCGTACAAATAGGTAAACACGTAACTTTTGTACCATTAATATTTTTCCTAACGTATTTCAAACAATACATACTATTGTAAAAGATATTCATAATCATTAATAAATTACAAATTTACAAGAGAAAAAATTATAGTCATGTGCGGGATTCGAACCAGCGTCAATCCATTTAGCCGGGGTATGCTCTAAAACCAATTAAGCTAACATGACACAATGACTCATAACTGACGTGTTAGCTCAATTGGTTAGAGCATAGCCCGGCTAAAGGGGTGGATGGACGCTGGTTCGAATCCCGCATATGATTATAATTTTTTCTCTCGTAAATTTGTAATTTTGTAATGTAATTCGCCTAGCAGGCGTTATTGCAAACTTAACAATATTAAAAATATTCATAATTACTTTTAATGGGCCCCACTTGTCAATCGGATCGCCTAATTTGCCAATCGTCATAAAAAAACGGAAATGGACAAGTAGGGGAGTTATTCTTGGCGATAAAATTATTTATACACAAAGACTTGGTGGTACTTAGATATTTCCCAAGTGATTTGTTATGTTTCACATCTTAGTTGAAGGAGAAACGTATTATTTAGGTTTGATTTTTAATTATGGTTTGAGAGCAACAGTCTCAAACCGTAATATAAAGCATAAGTCATATTGATGTCAGATCTTATTTATCGCAAAACGGAAATCTACATAAGTTAGTGGCTATGCTAGTGTTAGCTACATTTGTGTTGTCATTAGCTAAATTCCTTCAGGATCTTGTCTTTTGTTTCGAAATATCTGTTTAGCCTTATTTCGGCGTACCTGTAACAAATAAATAATATGTCTGAGCATATAAGAAAATTGGAAGAAAGATAGTGTCTCTCGTATATAAAATATTAAAGGATTATTTTTTTGGTTAGGTATAGCAAGATTTTAAGGTACAAGATTTTTTTCGTCTATCTTTCTGTATGTCTTTTAGTTATTGTCAATGCATGACGCAAAAACTACGAGATAGTTTTAAATACAACTTATTGTATTTAAAACTATCTCGTCTGTATGACTTTGCCCCCTTGCTTGCCAGCAAGGGGGCAAAGTCGTACAAGCGAGCATTATCAACCCAGATCAAAAGCTACGTAGTTCATGCTTCAACGGGATCACGTGTAAAAAACTCCTGAAATTGGCGATGGGAAATTGTACTGGAGTGCGGCACATCACAAATGGAGTTAAGATACTCAGCTGCTCAGTGCAGAACAGCAAACGCTGCAACACAGGATGCAAATCAGCTGGCACCCTATGTGGCAGCAGCGGTCGAGCGAAAAATAAACAGATACAGATTTGATTGCAATAATGTAACGGAAAAAAAAGATATGTTGATTTTTTTTAAAGCGCGAAAGTCAATTTTCCTTGAAATATTTTTTCATATCAAGATCATACTATTTTAAATGAAAAATAATAATTAATTAATTATATATGTGTATAAATTTTTTTTATAGACAAAAAATCAGTGCATTACAACGTAAACACCATTTATACTTCGTAGTGTCCTAAGACGTGTGCGATGCCGATTAATGGAAATTTCCATGATATAACTATAATAGACATTTAATTTTGATGGTTCCATAAATTGCGGAGAAGAGAATATTTAGCGGTTACAACATGGCAGGCATTGACGGCGCGGCGTTTGAACGAGCTAGCACAAGAGAAACGAAAGAGTGGACGTTCTTTCGTATAATTATAACATACAAGTATAGCACCTATACTTCTGTAATCTTTAACACAGGGAAGTCCTATCTTCGCCGTGCTAAAGATTACATAAGTCTCCAGCCCTGTACTGCGATACGAGTATACAAGGGTGCGTTGTTGTGAAGAAAAAGGCTGATTGATAGATCCAGATCAAGATATGGTGGATAAATTTCTACAAATTTTTGAAGCACAAAATTTTATGTCCGGCACCTAAAGGCTGCGAGAAATCGAAGGACACAGGTTCGTTTCCCGCCCGGGACATAAAATTGTGAGCTCCAATAATTTGTAAAATGTGATTTTAGCTTAGCACGAGCGAGTGCTTGTAATCATATTCAGAAATATATGGTGGATAAATATAATAATACTTGTCGTTGATGGATCTGAAGTTAATTTGGAGATAGTTTGAACGTTTGTTACGCTCAGCTTATAGAGTCGATTAAAGAGTGCTAAGCTTTTAAGATATGTTTTCAATTGATTAAGCCTACTTCTATGATGTTAGCTTAATGTGAAAAAGATGATATTCTTAGGTACTTATTGTTAGATTTGATTGAACATTTGCAACATTATGAATGATTTCAGGGTATATATAGCGTTTATCTTGTAAGCTGCTTAGACCGTGCATTATTATACGAAGGTAAGTACATTATTACTAACACGCAGTGCGTTTCAAGCTTTTACCGATGGATAGGCTAAATCGATGACTGTCAAACGCAAAAGTTTTCGTTATAATTTTGTATGAGGTAATGTAACATCAGTTATAAATAAATAATATAGGTAGGTGTATTTTTTTAAGCGTTGCTGATAGGCTAACCTCAGACCACCATCTCACCTAAAGGTAAGTCTTGATGTGATCGAAGATGTTGTTTAGACTAACCTAGATCATATATAATAGTTCGATTAACTCTTACATTTTTGTTTATTATAAGTATATAAACGTGATAGAGGGGCCTCTATCATTATTGTCAATATCAAATTATTCACAAGGGCTTACTTTTTAATAAAGTTTTGATTTGTACCTGCTTTCGTTGATCGTTTGTTTAAATATACCAGGCATACAAAAAATACATTGGTTTGTGTCATGGTTAATAAGTTTCCAGGCTACAAATAGTCTTATATAAGTTAATGTCGTTCATGGCTGTATAACTAAAGAACTAAAAGACAAATTCGACATATGAATATTATTACGGTAGCTCTGTTTGGAAATCATGTTCCGGCCTTGTGTATAAAAAACCATTGTCTTTATGCGTATTATCTTGTAGCTCGTAGCTCTTAAGATGGCTAAACCAATTTTTACTATTTGTTTAATTTTAAAGCAGGTATTAAATTATTTTGCGATCAGTACAAAGATAGGCGCTATATTTAGATAAATGAATTTGTATTTACAACGAATTCAATTGACTACATGATTTAATCTGAAACTGCACTCAATATGACAGCAAGTGACATTTTCTCGATTGTTAAAAAAGTTATACAACGTTATACCTTATCATCTTACCATTAAGACGAGGCTGCGGAAAAAATACTCTCATTCGACTAGTTTTTTTAACCAACTTAAATATACAATCGACACGTTAACTTAAATATTTGATTTTCAAACCTTTTTCTATCCGTTGTTAAGACAGAAACACATTTGAAAGAAATTTACTCGATAGTTTTAATTTTTTTAAATGAAGCCTTTTCTTTAAATTATTGGATTTTTCTTGGAAACTACGTCAGTTACATATCAATAATAAATACACATAGAAAGGAAATGTAGTTTATTATCCACTGTAAAAGTAAAATTTACCTAGAGTTATTAGTATTCTCATAATAAATTAAATTGTGTTTTAGACTTACGACCTTTAGTTCTGTGCAGGATTACGGTCAATCGGAAGATTCGATATTCAACCTTATTTTACCTTATTAGCTTACGCTTACGAAATAAAATCAATGCGTAAGAGCTGTCCTTCAGTGCCGCGCTGTGCGCCGTTGGACGTGGACCTGTCGCTCGCGCGCTATCACCTGAGCAGTATAAATACGTATCTTGGTAGGTATATCAATCAATATGGGAAATAAAGATAACTAAAAATAAAAAAGGAAGCAGAAGAGTCGATACAAAGACTTTGCAAGAATTATGAGAGAGGCAAAAGCGTATAATATTTCAGTTTTTTTTTACCTATTGCACCTATGCAAATTTAATATTCGTTTGTGTTTATTCTATTCATGAAACATACTATCTCGACCGAACTAAGAGATTCTATACCAACTAGGTTTCCTATAGTACTGTAATGGAGCTGTAAAATAACTATATGTCGTACTAATCTAAGTATGATTAGTAGGGTACTATAATAATATCTGGTATATGTATAATTATGGTCTCACCTGATGGTAAGTGATGTGGTTGAAGGTGCCAAACAGGTGTGAACTAAAATTATCTGGCTCTAAAGTACAGCTGCCGTTCAACCGTAAATGGAGTTGAGTGTTGCTAAATAATAATAACACAAGCGTAGCAAATCAAAGCATTTGGTTTGGTGGGTAGGTATATCGCAATAAAACATCGAACATTCTTTATGTCCCTCAAGACTAGATGTAGATTTATATCAATGAAAGAATATTCAGAATCAGGCAAGTAGGTATATATCCAAGAGATTATCTACAAAGTCACCTGCATAGGTACTTTTAAATATACATTTTATCACTTAGACATGTACATATAAGTATCGATTTATACAAAAATAATAGAGTGGAATAAATAGATTGTGTATATACTCGTATAATAAAAAAGACTGTGCTCAAAAATGCACCTTCTTTCTCAGGAAAAAAAATAATAAATCAGTCGAAGTCCGAGATCACTCGGAACAGGGAGAACTGTCGGAGTCGCCATCTCATATTATAAGTTTAGACTGTTCTTCCACTACACGAAAATAAGTGAGTAATTCTTTGAACATAATACTTTAGTATTGCTAAATTTGCAAATTTTATTCACAGGAAATTTCGTAAAGGAAATATTTTATATACTACCTATATTAGGCTAAAAATTATTTTGACCTATCCATAGCAGAGCAGCAGGTAAAATTAAATAAAATAACGTATAAATGTATAAATACAATGAAATTTTCTTTTTTACACTGAAAAAAAAACTTTACATTATTATCGCCCTGCACTTGTCACACCTCTGTAGGATCGGTATAAACAATATATTTTTTCTGAGTACCTACACAAAAGACAACGCATTGACATAATTGTGCGGAGTAAGACTTAAATTTTATGGCCGGCCTCCTATCTGAAGCAATACTCCTTTGCGAATGCCATCGTTGATACGTATTATACTTGCCTTCACCCCCTTTTCGGTTATTAGGGTATTAGAAAGATGGTAAAGAGCGATGTTGTACTCTTGACGTGCAAAAAATCTGACGTGCAAATTATCTGAATTTATGTATTTAAATTCATTTATTCATATTCCCAACACCCCCTTTCTGAAGGCCGAGCTTCAGCAGGGGCGGAGCAATTGTATGGTGGCCGTGTTGAAATCGCCATTTTGGATTTTTGACAGGTGTCATTCGACTGCTCTCCCGACATTTATCCTTACAAATTATATTACAAATTGTGCGAAATTGATTGTCGGACAAACAGAAATGTACAGTTGCTTTTCTGAAGGCTTCAGGTAACTGATTGTCTGTAAAATGTATTTTGCAGGTATATATATCAATCAAAAATCTGATTGATATTATCAAACTGAAGGCTAAATGCACATTTTGCATGGTGGTAGGGCACTTTGCGAATGCCCGCCTGGCTAGCTACCACCCTCAAGTAGAAAATCTGTCGCCAAGCACCTAACGGTGTGTTCCGGCAGCTGTCCTTGAGAGCCAGTAATTCTAGGTTAGCCTGAACAACATCTTCGACCACATCATCACTTACCAACAGGTGAGATAGTGGTCAAAGGGTAACCTATCAGGCATAAAAAAAAAAACATTTGTAATATAACTAAATGCTAATTTGCCGTGTAGTATGGAGACAACAAATTAAAAATAGAAATTCTACAAAAAGATGAAGAATTTTGGACGAAAAAAATGGAGACAAAACTAGTCACATTCTATATGAACTCCCTTCTGCCCGAGCTGGTCGATCCCCACCACCCTAAGAAAAGACTGATCCGGGATCAAGAATATGCGGATACTTCTAGAAAAAGATAAAATCAAGAGGAGGCTGTCGAGGGTGACTTGCAACATCAAAGTGCAAATGCTTCAGTACTTCCTCCCGCCATAAAAAGAAGACTTGACTTAATGTTGTCTTAGGTTTTCGCGATTGTTACACATAGTAATTAAACAACATTTAACGGTTTAAATCGCGTATATTTATCATTATTTTTGTCCTGACGTTTCAAACACTTTGCAGTGATCGTGCTCACAGGGTGACGATCGGGGGGACTGCGAACTTTAAAAAAACTTGACTTTCCGTTCCGATACTCGTTATTTCTCACGTACACTTTTGCATATCATTAATTCTGTATAATCATTAATACTGTATAAATTGAAAATAATATATTTTTTATTTCATTAATGATTTTTTGTTATTTTTATATACATCTTAACTTAATTTGTCTATAACCACTTACTAACAATCTAAGAATCCACTGTTTTTATTTAAATGTCTAATTTAGTCACCTGTTCCAGTGCCACTCACTCTCTCACTTATCTGCCATGTTGCATTAAAAGAAGCTTGTATAACATGTTGTCTACAATGTTTCTGCAGTTGTGTTATTTTTAAAAAACCCTAAGTTTAAGGCCATTACAATTGCGTATATAGACTCTTCTGCAAGTTTGGTAAAAAATCTTATCCTGCTGTTTAGAAGTGGCTAGATCTATATCTGGTTGGTCTATCTAATTTTTACCATAGTTGGTATCTAAAAGCAGAGTGGTAGTAAAATAACACCTTTCTGTTCACCAGTGTAACTGAAAAATAAAACGTAATAGGATGTATACGAACATATTTTCAACATTAGTAATTAATAGTTAAAAATTATATGATAGCAATAAAAAAACAACCTACTTTATATTATTATGGGAACGTGTACCGTAGCACAGTTATGAAAAACTATAATTCATATTTGTATGACGAGTCATGGTAAAATATATTGGCCACGACTAACATTTAATCAAATCAAATCCATTTATTTCAGGTCAATTGTACCCATATTCACCGAATATAATATAATGTTATGCTCATTCAATTTGATGGTATTTTACTTTATTCTAATGATGTGTAATCTGATTAATCGCATTCCAAGATACTGAGAACAATGTTGATTCATTCATAAATTATCGTCCGCGCCAAGGGGTAATGAAATTTTTGTAGTAAGTTTAATCAGTAGAAATCACTTTCGTTACTACGGAGAATTTAAAAACACCCCCCATTTATCAATATATATCGTGCCGTTTGGGCTGATATGTACCATCATCATATTCCGACCCTTGTCTCACTTTATTTTGGTTTGGTGCAATATGTTTTCTCTATAAACACAGAGACTGCGACACAACAACATAGCAAAGAAAAAAAAAGACTTGAAAACAATTTTTTTAATTAAAAAGTCTGGTAACTAACTGGTTGATATCGGTGCAATATGATCTCAATTTTGTGCTCATGTAACTGACTTAGACAGGTTATTTGATATACTGATGACTACAGACTTTACTAGAGAGATTATTATTATTATTATTCACATATTATTTATAGATTTTATCACTATTTAACAATAACTTTCATCTATATTCATAGTTGCCACTTACATTCGTTGCTAGAAGCACTGCGATCGTCAAGGCATTTTGGCAAATTACTTTTTAGTAAGTTTGACTGTAACTGGGAAACCGTTCGACCGATGTTGATGAAATTAAAATGAAACAAATTAAGAGTTAAACTGTACTAGCAAATAAATAATCTTCAAGATTGTAAGGTTCAGTAAAAAAGTTATGTGTGGTCAAACATAAAATAAAAAATAGACAAGTCAATTTAAGAACCCTCTTTCTTTTGGGAAGTCAGTTAAATATGAATAATATATATACCAATACATTCATACATAATAATATATACCAATAAAGTCGAGCAGACATGATCATATTGTAAAAAGTAAAACTTTTGGCTTTAGTTTTATAAGCTACTGTCGACCGTAAGAATAATTTTGGAAAGTAAATCAAATAATCAATTTCTTACTAAGAAATATTAGTAATGTTGATAAAAATACAAACGTGACATCAATTTCAGTATATACAAAGTTACTTTATGTATCGAAATGCGTCACGTGAATAAGATAATAAAAAAAGTTGAAATCGTCTCAATGGTATCTGTGTTCGCGAATCTAATTTCAAGTACACAAATATTTTTATAAGCGATACGCGTGCGCCGCTGCACATCGCGTCGTTCGGTGCAGCGGGGATCGTTGCGCCGCATGGGCGGAGCTAGCGTGGGAATTATTTTTGACTGCCTGGACTTAAGTTTCTTGCTATGTGACTTTATAGGGATATCTATGGAAAATCTAATGCCGACGGCCAAAAGGTTTATTTCCCGAGATACAGTAACGACATTTCTTAACTATAATATAACAATATTTACTTGAATTTATTTTAAATTCGTATAAAAGGGTAAGTATTTAAATTTCGTCGTCAGAGGATAGTTTTATAAAAAGGAATACGATAATTTCAAAATATGTAGTTCCAATTACACAATTTTTGAATTGAAGGTTAAATTATTGCCAGTTGGCATTAAGTTGCCATTCCGACTAAATTTTCCTGATATTTCCCTATAACGTCACATAGTCAATTGAAACTGAACAATAAGAAGATAAGGTTTATAATTGTATAACTTCTTTTACAGTCGAGGAAATGTCACGTGTTGTCATACTGAGTGCAGTTTCAGGTTAAATCAAGTGGTCAAATAAATTCGTTGTGAATAGAAATTCATTCAACTAAATATAGCGCGTTTGTTTGTACTAATCGCATTTTTTTTTTACAAAAACAACCGTCTTCAAACATAAAATACGCATAATTAGGGTAGGGATAATTCAAATAAGTACTACTCGTCAGATCTCACTCAAATTTAAATGGGACCAAAGACCAGCTTTAATTGTTAATCGAGATTTTTTCCAAAAAAAACTTATCGACTGTGTTACCTCGAGGTATGAGGTAACACAGTCCAAAAATATATATATTCGAATAGAGAACCTCCTCCTTTTATTGAAGTGGATTAAACATACTATAATGATGCATAATAAAGACCGGTAAAAAACCTTACCTCCCGAAGTCAAAATCAATATCGGAATGTTCAAATTGAACTAGCGACCATACACCCCAAAGGAAATTAGATGCCAGAGACTGGAGCTGCACATCTGCATAAACTTTGTCAATATCATCGTCTGAAAGATTTGGCGTTTCCATGTATTCTTTTAGGTATTCCCTTATCCAGGATATTTGGAAATCTTTACTCGGGTGTCTGTCGTAATCTATGTCTTCTATTGTTAGACCTGTAATTATAACATTGACATTTAGTTTTGTAACCACTGGTAAATACACACATCAAAAGTGCCTAGGGATCAAGTACGTTTTCGTGTAAATCAAGTAAGTTTTAAACCGATCTCATTTGGATCAGGGGCAACCACAATGCTCAGATTTATGCGGAGAGTATTGTTTCATAAGTGATCATCCCTTTGCGAAGCCGTTTGGGTAATTCGTTTCATCTAATGCACGATAATGCACGTCCACATACGGCTATAGTCTTAACTCGTACTCTTGCCTCGCATCAACGTTCTGCCGTGGCCTGCTCAGTAGCCAGACCTCAACTCCATTGAACATGCATGGGATATGCTACGAAGAAGAGCTCTGCCAAGTATGGATGCCGTGCATACCCCACAACAACTTTTTGACTTGTCACAAAGAACGTGGGTGGCCATTCCTCAAAGTGATTTTGTTGAACTGATTTTAAGCATGCCAAATCTCTGTGCTTGTGTGATTAGTGTTAATGGTAGAAACACAGATTAGTAATTAATATAATTTTACAACAAACATGGCAACAAACCTATTCTTTTTCGTTTTTCTGCCAAACAAGTCAGTTATAGTTCAAAATATATATGATCCCTATGCACTTTTGATGTGTGTAGTTACTATATATATTTAGATAGTAGCTTACGGACCACAATAATAACTATATAGTCAATTACAATATAGTCTAGCTAACGTGAAACTACATATTAAGGGAAATAAACAAGATCTTTCTAAGTAGACATAGATCATGTCTACTTTACTTAAGTTCAAAATGTTTGATTATTGAAAGTTGTGCAAACGGTTTGGGCAGAAAGTATTCGACATTATATGACAAAATTATAAAAGACAATCTTGCTGTCAAAATGACGGTAAATCTTTTTTAAACTCTTTTTTTTTCAATTATATTTTTTAAAGGCCTGTTAGATAGGTTAGCCTTTGACCACTATCTCACCTCATGGTAAGATGATGTTGAAAGTGTTGTTCAGGCTACCTTAGAATTAGGACAGCTGCCGCAACACGCCCTTAGGTGCTTGGTGACAATTTTCTACATGAGGGTGGTAGCTAGGCAGGCGGGCTCTCGCAAAATACTCTACCAACATGCTATAACGACTACCATCAAAGACAACAACCGGGGCCGACGTCTTAACGTGCCCTCCGAAGCACGGAAGCGGTCAGTAGTAATGTCACTAACGGTCACCCATCTCATTCACGACCGCGGCGGACGTTGTTTAACTTTTCTGATCGGTTAAGAACAGCTAAAAGCAAACTTCGTTACGAGCGCTTCGCAGATATATGAAGAAATCATAGATAACGAACATTTGTATATATATATAGAAATGTTCGTCATCTAAGATTTATACCAGCCAGATAGCTGACTGCTGAACACATCGTATTTGTGGCATAGTCGCTACTTGGGGCAGGCGCCTTGAATATCGCAAATAGCAGTTTGCGAGAAGACACTGCTGCCCACCTTCCGATAACTACCGATTTTAGGATGCCCGAGGGGCGATATGGAGGAGCGACATTCTAAACCAGCAATTCACGGGTGTGTGTTCAATATACTACTCAGAAGTTATTACGGTCGAGAATTTTTTGAAGCAGTGATAGCTCAGTTGCTTTGCTATGGACTGCCGCGCAGCAGGTCCATGGTTCGAATCCCGCCGCTGGCTTGAGCTTCACCACATGGTGGAAGGGCATTTTTGCGAATGCCCGCCTGGCTAGCGACCACCCTCAAGTGGAAAATCTGTCGCCAAGCACCTAACAGTGTGTTCCGGCAGCTGTCCTTGAGAGCCAGTAATTCTAGGTTAAGCCTGTTAACAGCTTCGACCACATCATCTTACCATCAGGTGAGATTGTGGTCAAAGGCTTGCCTATCAGCAATAAAAAATATTAATTTTAATAAAGTGTCTACCTTCGAGCAAGTAACCCACGCTCAATGATTTCTAGCTATTTACATACAGTTCTATTCTCATCGTCTAGTTCCAAACATTTTACATCATTTTATTATATTGTTATAGATATTTAATAATATGTGTGATAGTGAGATGATAAGACAATGCAGTACACAATATTATCAAGGTGTAAAAATATAGGCAGTGATGCTGCAATTTAAAAGTTTGGTTTGCACACGTACATATCAGTCTCAATATGAAGGTGGTAGTAGGTTCTGAATGGTTATCTTGGTGTATTGTTAGTGGTGTAAAGAATAATTAGTAATTCTTATAGAGTGACAACAAAAAGCACGGCTCGCGGTGACGTGAGCGCGTGAACAGTCATAAACATTGAAAAGAAAACACTCTTTTCTTGTAAGACCTTGACAATAATGTACAATAGTATATCCGTGAAGCGTAACTTATATACGTACCAGCTTATCTAAATAGTCAAAGCAGTAACGCATTTGAGAGCATCAGTTAATATTTTTTCAGGCTAGGCACAGAATAATAATATATGTTCGAACGGGGCAAGATAGATATTTCGCAGTGAAATAGTAATGTAGGTAATATAATAATTGCTAATTATATTCCTAGAACATAGTCTCAAGCCGAATGATTTGTACGACAGCGCGAAAGCAGAACAAGCGTCTTTCGCTATCTATTTTTCTTCGCTTTCTATTGTTGAAAATAGGAAATCATTTTTCAAACGACATTTGGTCAGATTTTGGACGATTATTAGGATAATGATTAATTTTTATATATATTTCTTGCGAGTAGATAAATTATTTTTTTCATTTCACAAACAATGATGCTAACTTCCTATCTCGTTATTCAGTCTTATTTTAACCTTACATTTAGAATTTTAATTCGCCCCACCAAATATCACTAGTAAAATTACATTACAACTTCAACTTGAAAATCATATGTAGAAATATATTATACTTATTTAATGTGTAATATTAAAAGTGTTTATTATATCTATCTACTTGCTTGCTTGCTGTACACTTGTCCTTTACTTCCTATCAACATTTATGACCTAATTAAGCAATAGTTGTTATTGGTGTCAATTGCTGCAATAAGCGCAATGAGTTGAAATTGAAATACACTTACCGACGAATTCATTGAAATGATTTGCTATATCATAAGCCTGGTAGTTATATGTGGCATATTCGTAATCGATGAAAGATATTGTCCCTTCATGTTTGTTGTAGATCACATTCCCTAGAAGCAGATCATTGTGAGCAAACACTATCGGGCTTTCTGTTTTTGTTAGATGTGATTTAAGTCGCTCAAATTCTATCCTTAGTTTTGTTATCGACCCAAAGCTATTCACAAATCTACAACAGAGACGCACAAAAAGTATATCTGTTAACAAACAAATTAAAGTTAGTCGACATTTTGTCTTGATGAAGTCACTTGACGTTATTGAATTCTTTGTAAACCCTTTAGAGTTCACAAAGAAATCAATATAGAGAGATTACAGTATGAGTAAAATTTCTAAATGTTAACATAAGTACGTAAATACAGCATAAAATTCTCCATCTTGACATATTGGTCGCTATAAATTAATAAGAGAACTAAAAAATGAATGAAATTTAATGAATATGAAATGAATAAAAGCAATTTTTAATACATGCGAGCAAATAACCCATCACACAGAAATGTATATCAGATGCTGAATAACTATTTTCTGGTAGTATGATTAGATTAGAGATCAAAACAACAAACAAACCTATTTTGTTTCTCTTGGGTATTGAATGGTTCAGGCAATAACGCCAAGAATTGTTCTATTTTGTCCCAGACGAATGGCTCCACTGGTATCTGAAATTATAAAACTGTAGGTATTTATGGTTACCGAGGTAGTAAGCAGATAGTGGGGAGAAAAGATAAGTGTAACAGTATACTACTCTGCCAAAAAGTACCGGGAAAAGAACAAAATGTTAGTTATGCATCCAAATTTAATTTATGCACCATTAGAAACGATACACCAAGGAATAATCCAATCACCAAAATATTTTTTAAACGCTTTACCGGAATTGCATTGCTTTATGACTGTATGTATACTTGGACATACAACATTCTTAGCGTTTTGTTTTGCAATGTGGTGTATGTATGTACTCAGTACAACATGGCACATCCACAACTAAAGAAGTGTGAGAAACTTAAGTATCTACAAGTAACCTACGGGAAAAGAATCTCACAAATTTATATTATCTTTTATAGTAGATTTGCGACCCGCCCCGGCTTCGCACGGGCACTGGTATATTATATGTTCTATCGCACGGGTGCAATGCTGATACTAAATAAACTAAAATATCTTCGAAAATACTCATTTAAATAACATTTTTTAAAGGGTCATATTGATCTATATTGAATACACAATGTATTTAAGGAACTTAATTTGATAAGGATTAATGCTATATTGCTTAAAATCGCTTCGTATATAAGCCATTATTTCTCGTAAAAAGTAAAGGATAAAAATGGTTATTGTGGATTATTCCTAAGAGACAGACATATATCTACCTACCATTGCGGATTTTTATGTAGCCCTTTTCAAGGTGTGCAATTCAGCCAGGTTCGTAGGGTTCAGCCAGTGTTTGCAATGTAAGTAGGTGCAAAAAATGTGTTTATGTATACTACAACACATTAGAAACCTCTAAAATTATCAGTGTTTCTCTATTATATTATGCATGTATAATACATATAAACCTTTCTTTTGAATTACTCTATCTATTAAAAAACCTCAATGAAAATCCGTTGCTTACTTTTAAAGATCTAAGCATACATAGGGACAGACAGACAGCGGGAAGTGACTTTGTTTTATACTATGTAGTGATTATCCACCAACAAGATAATGCAGTATCTAACGTCACAAATGAAATTTTAAATCCTAAGTGGAACAAAACATTCAACATTTTATTCCAGCACAGCGAGCGGAAGTAAGTTAGAAGATTCAAGGAAAGTACTAGCGGTTTCTATACAAACGTTGTTTCGTCATATTGAAAATACATCAAACTGGCTGACATGTTGCATGCATGGTCGTTAAGTCTTATATCTATGCTTATCTTTTAATGAGTTAAATACCTGTTACATACGGTCGGTCAGACCGACAGAAAGCAGATTGACCTAAATACGGCCCCATTATCCCCCTTAGGTAGGTACATACAGGACCATAAAACTTGTTGCTCTGCTAAACATGCTGAATGACATGAGTGTACTCGTGTAATTCAGCAAATTCTTATGGATAAAACATATAAGCCATAATGATAAGATAACAATATTCTATGTTATTTACATATTTTTCAGTCTTTGCACATCTAGTTTACGTTTACCAACATAATAAATAGGTAATTATAATGTAAGGCATCTCCTGCTCTAAAGGTGCGGGTCGAATTTGCCACTACGCCAGTTTTAAGAATTTCGCCGGGATTTTACCAGCGCCAATGTTCTTCAGCTATTCCCGAACTGAATGGTCTGATGCATGACGATGGTAAAAGACCTGAAGGCATGATTCTGATTCCGTGGAAGTTAATGCGGCCCTTAGTGTGGGACGCCACATGCGTACTTCTGCTGCGTACATCTTACTGAAACCAACGTGAGGGCTGGCGCCTCCCGCGGCTACTTCCGCGCAGGAACTCAAGCGGCACAATATGCTAACCTCGGTAGTGGTTACATATTTGAGCCGTTTGGTGTAAACGTTGGGTCTGTGGGGAGCGGTAGCTCATCGTATTTTCCAAAACTTATCAGAGCGCTTGGTCGATGCGACGTGTGATCAAAATGCTGGCACTTATTTGGCTCAACGAATAAGCATTGCAATTCTGGTTCGGTTTAAAAAAAAAAGAGTAAATCAAAAATTATAATGACGTATTATATTATGACTTGACATATTGCCCCTGTAATTATGCAGATGAATAAAGTACTCACGTCTTTCCCAAGTTTGACTTTGTGCATTTTGGCCATTTTTTGTGCCACAAGAGGCCATATATTTTCATCGACTACAGTCTTGACATTTAGTGTGACTCCCGGGTAATATTCATATGCTAAGCCATTCTCAAATATCCCATACACCTTCGGTGCTAGTCCCAGAGCATTCAAAGTTTTTATGTTCCTGTTAAAGAAAATATGCAGAAGTAGTAGAACATAATATTTAGGGTAGAAGGTACCCAATTAACTTTAGGGTAGCCATTTTATTCACAATTTAGAGAACTTTATATATATTATTTACTTTAGGATACAATTGTATTGCTGTGAATGAGTCTCTTACAGGTATTTAAATTTTAAATGACATATTGTACTATTTTTTTTTTTTATGGCAGAGGTGCCCAAACGAGCAACCGGCTCGCCTGGTGGTAAGTGATAACCGTCGCCCACGTACATCCGCAACACCAGAGGTATCAAGGATGCGTTGCCGCGCTTTGAAAAGGGCATATGCTCTTTTCTTGATTGTATTGGAGTTGGAACTGGGGAGCCCCCGCCCAGAGGTGAGTTCCTCCATTTGAGGCCGGACTTGAACCAAATAAAGTTGCAGTCAATGCGGCGGCGTGAAGACGTACCGTCTCGCTACTCCAAGCACACTACTCTTCTTAAAGGATAATTTAGCCTTAAGGCACGGTTATAGTGGTAATATAGGCATTTTGCAAGTCTAGTAAGTACGAGAAATAGAAGCTTGGCGAGGCTATGCAGATGGCAGTCGCAGTGACGCGTTTGCAGCCACTTGGTATTAACGACACAGTGCAACTTAGAACACGTTCCGTTTTGCGATTTAAGCGGCGTAAGCACGCCTAAAATCATTCCGAAATACACACCCAAAATTGCATAATCAAAGTTTATTTTATATTGTAGCTTCTTCTACGCCGAGACAAGAATCTATATAGAGATATAGATTCTTGTCTTGACGTGACGTCGGACTTAATAACTTATAGTGGTAATCTTTATGTTTATTTTTACCAGTCTCAGTTTTTATATAATATATATAGTCTTCCAAAAGGTTTTGAGTTTATTTTCAGACTGATATAATGACTTGATGACTTTTAGTGGTATGTTATAAAAAATATTCCAAAGATGTCACAACTTGTTTCAGGATTGGATCAGAGGTTTGATTATTATCAACAGTTAAGACATAATATATTGAATCTTTATGTTTATTTTTACCAGTCTCAGTTTTTATATAATATAGAAATGGTTTTGAGTTTATTTTCAGACTTACGATTTTGTCTTGAATAAGAATAAGTTGAGATTCAGCACTCACTTAAATGTTTTGGAATAGTTCCTGATGTAATCATGAAACTACTAGCTGGATGTAAATTTTCTTCTTCAAAACAGATCCAACTTATAAATCTCTGCTCTTTCAAATTGCCCAATAATAGCATTGGTCATCACGTCTACATGCAGCCTGTTAGATAGGACTGCCACACAGAAAAATGGAATTCATCATTTTGTATCCCGGGTAGGAAGGAAGTGTCTGTCAAAAAGCATATCTGTATGTTGGTCAGAAAAAGGAAGGCCTGCTTAGCCAGTCCCCAGGTGTACAAATATCTATGGGATTCGTGGTAGGGGGTGACTTAAACCTCTTGCTCTTAAAAGGTCCTTTTTAGGTAATTGTGTGCGGTTTTATAATAAAATTCCCGAACATATTACAATGCTCACAGAAGGAAAATTCAAATTGCATGTGAAAAATATTTTGATGAAGAAATCCTACTACACAGTTTGTGATTACTTAAACGACAAAAATGCTTGGAAAATTCCACCTCTGCCAAGCCATCACATGTCTCCTACGTAATTTAAACAAATATTGTAATAATTGTATTATATTGTTTATAACACATTGTAAAAAGACGTTTAAAAAAATGGCCCCGAGTTTCTTGCCCGTTCTTCTCGCAGTGGCTCTATAAACTTTTTTTGCTGAACGTGGCAGTACAATGTAGAATATTTCAATATTAAAATTTGTAATTGACCTTCATAAGAGCGTCGTAGACGCCTAAATTGAATAAATGATTTTGAATTTTGAATTTTTGCCTAGTTTGCACCGAGCAACTGGTTAGGAATTTTGAGCACGGTTTTACCCCCTCCAGGACATGCAGCATAGCCAAGGCATCCACCTTCAGGTATATATCCAGTAGGTGGACATCAGGAGAGGATTTCTCCAGAGCTTTAGCAATTTGTACCCTTCTGGAATAATATCTTCTAAAACTATAAAGTGAGTGGTCGTGCCCGGTAGTGCTAGGAAGAGGCTAGAGGGGCCTGGGGCTTGCAACCCAGGTGTAGGGTTAAGAGGTCTCTTTACAGTGCATCAACGCTCCCCTTCCTGCTCAAGCCTCCACCCCTACCTAACCAAATTTAAGGTACAGTGTGGAACTGCTGGTAAAAAAAAGTTTAATTTCATAATCACCAAGATGTTTTCTACATAATTACAATGGAAGGAAAAATCTGACCACCTGCAGATAAATACATATTTACAAATCTAGGCTACCTTGTTAATAAGATATAGTTTGAATATGTCCTTTCCATTACGTTGCAATCTTTTTCAAAAGGTTAAAGAATGATATGAAAAGTGTTATCTTAGTTCTACATTGAAAAAATTGTAATTGACAAAAATAATTAATGGATTATGAGTAATGTTTACCTTATTTCAGCATTCCTATCGATGAGCAAATCTGTTTTATTTCCATATATCCGGACCAGGACGATGTCTTCATCAATACTACTGTCAGCTAGTTGGCAAGCAACTAATTTATTAGTTATACCATCTGTGAACAACTGATAAAAATATATCAATAACATAAGTTCCACAACTCATAAATCATCGTTCGAAAAACGAAACTTAGTCATAATGTGGACGATTGGTCAAATATAGATGATTGATGTGAACTGTATTAAAATAATATGAAATATGCAAATATTATGTAGTTAATTAGAAATTATTGTTCATTAATGCACAAATATTGCTTGCGTGGGTACCATCATCTTGCCTTTTATTTCTAGATTATTACTGTTAAAAATATATATGCTTTATCTATTATTCAAAAGTATTATTTACTTAATTAAATTAATAATTGGTGGAGGTACTTCATTCTTGTCTTGCTTCTTGCATTGTGATTCATTAATACATATCATTTACAATAGAAGTATAGCTGTGTGCTCTAAATGCTTGTGTTAATTTTTTTCTATGTTATTTTGCCTTGATGTTAGAGTGTAGGTACCCTATCTTCCTTTTTATTTAAATCAATGGTACTTATAAAATTTACTGTGTTGTTGGAAACAAACATACCTAAATACCACTACAAACATACCTAAAGACCAAACAATATAAACAAACAAATATTATGACTTAACAAATGATTTAACCAAAAATACTGGAAAAATAAACTCTTTTTATATATTATTGAAATGAAATTATCATGAGATTTACACATTATAAAATACTTTACGAATATGCAAAAAGAGAAACGCTTTTCTTACACCGCTTAGGTAAATAAGTATTTTTTAGTAATTCTTTATTCCAAAATGATTTGCCCTACAATTCAGATTTTTGTCTAGTATCTTTATTTACTTGATATTTATACTAAAAAACAACTTACTACCTAAGTTCTTTAGTTTAGTATGAATTAGTGACCCAACTTACCTACCATTAGTTTTAATTATGGTTATTTCAAATACATTTCATGGTGTAGGTAGGTGATACATACTAATAAAAATTAAAACGTACATACACTTAGTTTTTTACAGATATTTTGCTTATAAATCTCTCAAAGGATCAATAGATAAATACCTTAAATTTTATATTGTCTGAAGGCCATGTCGGTCTCAATACTTTTAGGAGTTTTTTAATTCCTGAATACAGATCGCTCTCTGCTATTTTCACTGAAACAAATACATCGCCCGCAGGAAGACAAACTGAAGACATTTTGAAAAATCAAATTGAAAAGTATAGGTTCACCGACCACTGAGTCATAGATCAAATAGAATATATACTAGTAATCTTTGTTCGAGTTATAGTTAGCGTAGCGAACCGACCGAGTACCGACTAACATAAATAATAATATTCAAATACGAAACTTGTACGAATTAGTACGAAACGAAACTACCACAGACTAGACGACGGGATAGTAAGAATCTACTACTACCAGTGTGACCATCTCAAAAATGGTCAACCTGCCTGAAACTGGGAAAACATCTGCCAAGGCCGTCTCCTCATTTTCTATGCCAAAAATCTCTTACAAACAAAGAAGGACCTGAGGCCAAAAATATTCCTCCATATTGTTGCATCCATGGAGACGCAGATGGTGTGAATAAATAAAATAACAAGTATTCAAAGGAATTTCTATATTCAACCTGAAATGTTTGGTTTTCTTTAATTAACTACACTATTTTAAATAATATGTATCCAAATTTACTTCAAACTCTTCATTTTGATTTTACATTGATTTAAACGACATATTTTTGATCATTTCCTTCGTTGTTATAAAGGAGATACAGAAGCGCGTTTCGAACCTCGGTTAGAGCGTCTTTACTGAAACATGGCTAAGAGCTGATACAATGTTATTTAATGTTAAGAATTTTAGTGTAGGCAGTGCGTTTAACAGATCATCTGCAGAAGGAGGAGGGTGTATTATTCTTGTAAAAAATAACTTAAAATTTAAAGAACGCCGTGACTTAGTCAGATGTTCTGTTGAACGTGTCTGTGAAGTTGCTTGTGTGGAGGTGGACAGGCATCTTGTGTTGTGTGTATATCGACCACCAACAGATGAAGGTCGTGCTCAAAATTTTACAGATTTCTTAGCCACTCTGGAAAGTATACTACTAAAAATTTCTAAATGTAAAAAACCCATATTTGTATGTGGTGATTTTAATGTAGATATTTTATTGAAATCTAAAAATAAGACTGATCTTATTTCATTGTTTAAGTCATTTAATTTGAAATTTCTATTCTGTGAGCCCACTAGAATAACAGATACTTCAGCTACCTGTATAGACAATATATACTCGAACTGTAAGACTAAACAAAAGTCAATAATGAAGGGTGTTAGATCTGATCATGAGGGCCTGGCAATTAGATTTGATGGAAGCAAAGAAACTGCAAGGTATGAAATTGAACATAGGCCGTTAACAACCAGTAGGCTAGAAATACTCAGTACCAATATAGAAGCTAAGCTTGCCATTACAAGTTTTTCTCATAGTGACCCGAATGACATTTATAATAGTTTATTCTCTCTAGTAAATACTAAGTTTCAAAAAGTTTGTCCAAAAATAAAGAAACAAGTAAATGGAAAGTTGAAGTTCGGTGATTGGGCAACTACAGGTATTCGAAAAAGTAGAGATTATTTGTATGATCTGTATCGCAGGAAGAATTTGACATCCTGCAAGCAGTTTCGTGATTATGTTAGGAACTATTCAAAAATGTTTAAGTCTGTTTGCTTGTGTGCTAAATCTCTTTTGATTAGAAATAAAATTAGCAAGTCTAAAAATAAAATAAAAACCATTTGGAATACTATAAATACTGAGACCGGAAAAAATAAACCTAGAGATTCTACATATGTCTTAAATGTTGATAAAAATCAAATATCTGATCCAATACAAGTGGCAAATATATTTGACAATTTTTTTTCTAACTTACCCCTAGAAGTCACTAAGTCATTGGATGCATGTCCCGATGTAGCAGAAACTCTGCTAATACATAATTTCCCCTGCAAATCACCGGACTTTTCTTTCAGACACACAACAATATTTGAAATAATAAAGACATTTAAAAATTTAAATGTTAAGAGCACCGAAGACTTGTGGGGTATGTCAGTTAAAGTGGCAGAGTCTATAATATGCATTATTGCACCATATTTAAAAACAATATTCAATCTTTGTATTGATAAAGGAAACTTCCCCGACTTTATGAAACAAAGTAAAATCACTCCAATTTTGAAGTCGGGGGCTACATCTGACCCTTGCAATTACAGACCTATTTCTATCTTACCTGTTCTGAGTAAAGTATTCGAAAAAATTATGCTCAAACAACTTCTATCCCATTTTAATGAGCATAATATATTGAATGAGAATCAGTTTGGTTTCACAAAGAGCAGATCCACAACAGATGCAGGTGCTCAATTGATGTCACATATACTTGAAGCCTGGGAGAGTTCACAGGATGCTATTGCCGTATTTTGTGACCTTTCTAAGGCATTTGACTGTGTAGAGCACCGCACTCTGATTCGAAAACTTTCACATTATGGTATTCGTGGAAAAGCTCTGGATCTTATAAAGTCATATCTGTCAGACAGGCTACAGAAGGTTAGAATAAATGGCAATACTTCTTCCGGGTCTTTCGTAAAAATAGGTGTACCGCAGGGATCAATTTTGGGACCTTTTCTGTTCCTAGCGTATATTAATGATCTGCCTTGCATGGTCAAAGATTTCTGTGATATTGTTTTATTCGCGGATGATACCTCTCTGATTTTTAAAGTAGATAGGAGGGATAGTGAACTTATTCATGTAAATAATGTGTTATCTATGATCTCTAAGTGGTTCGCGGCTAATAATCTTCTCTTAAATTCAAAAAAGACCAAATGTTTAAAGTTTTCTTTACCAAATGTTACTTATGTTGAACCAAACATTAAGCTTGGCCTAGAAAAACTCTCTTTTGACAATGCGACAGTCTTCCTGGGAATTAAAATGGATTCAACTTTACAGTGGAATCCACATATACATGATCTATCTGGAAGACTTAGTTCTGCTGCATATGCAGTTCGTAAGATAAGACAGCTAACAGACGTAGCTACTGCTAGGCTCGTTTATTTCGCGTACTTCCACAGTATTATGTCTTATGGTATATTGCTGTGGGGAGCTGCTGCTGAGATAGAGACAATCTTTATCTTACAAAAGCGTGCAATTCGAGCCATATATGAAATGTATCCTAGGGAATCTCTGAGAGATATTTTTAAAGAAATTGATATTTTAACTTTACCAAGTCTGTATATATTTGAAAATATTATGTATGTTCGTAAAAATTTGAGCAAATTTAAATCAAACAGTGACACTCACGATTATAACACTAGGAATAAAGATAAAATAGCGGTGCCAGGTTTTAGATTAGCAAAGACAAATAAAAGGTCCTTCTTAGGAAATTGTGTGCGGTTTTATAATAAATTGCCCAAACATATTACAACGCTCACAGAAAGAAAATTCAAGTTGCATGTGAAGAATATTTTGATAAAGAAATCTTACTACACAGTTTGTGATTACTTAAACGACAAAAATGCTTGGACTGGTTCGCCTCTGCCAAGCTAGCGCCTAACACCTACGTAATGTAAATTAAGTATTGTAATAATTTTATTATATAGTATGTACTTAACACATTTTTAAAAAAACCTTTAAAAGAATGGCCCCGAGTTTCTTGCCCGTTCTTCTTGCAGTGGCTCTATAACTTTTGTTTGCTGAACGTGGCAGTACAATGTAGTATATTTCAATATTAAAATTTGTAATTGACCTTCATAAGAGCGTCGTAGACGCCTAAATTGAATAAATGATTTTGACTTTGACTTTGACTTTGAGCGCACTCGGTCTGCAACTTTTCACTCTAACGTCGTTCACAACATTCGGGTAGAGCGCAACTTTTTAACTATCAAACTACGAATAACTATGTAAAGAAGTGTAACTCTCGCACAGTGACCGCTTTGATTATGATTTCGTACTCGTCGACTGCACAAGTAAAAAAACACGCAAAAGCTTCCAAATTCAATTCGACTGATTATGTAGTTGAATTGGTGCTTAGAAATGATCGCATCTGATTGGTCGCGTCAAGGTCATGTTGTTACCGCCGTCATTCCATAAGGCCAAACCACATGAATAAACCTTTTTCATGTGGCCAAACCGCAGTTTCATACAGAGAATTCTAAGATTAACAAAGTTCCGAACAACTTTTTATCGTTTAATCAAAAAAAAATAAAAAAAAAACAAAATGGGTTTATTTTTGGACAACAGAAATCCATATGCATGTTAGTACAGAAATATAAAAGAAAAAGAAAGGAAGACTTAAAATCTATTGTTAGTAAGCTATTTATTATAAATTACATGCGGACAATGAGTCCGCATGAAATGCCCCTGAAAAGGTGCTCTCCGGTCATCTGCCACAGTTCTCAAGATGATGTTGCTGCTCTCCCGTACTTACACTCCTCATCAATGATGCTACCTTTTTAGGAATAACGGCATGAAAGCTATCAGTATGCGCCTGCGCAAACATCGTGGAGGCACTGCAAAAGCGGGGGAGTCGCAACATCATCCTGAAAATATTGTTATACTGTACGCGCAAGGTGTTAAGCGATTTTTGTGAACAGTCAATCCACAAGCCGCCCGTGTAAAGACCCTGGCAGTAAGCCTTGAAAAGCGTTATTTTGACTTGGTCAGTACAGCGGGCAAACCTGCGAGCCAACATGTTCACTCGAACCGCCAGAGACCTGCGCTCCCTCTCAATATCAGCATTGTCTTTAAGGTCGTCAGTAAGTATGTGTCCTAGGATTTAAACTGATAAACCTGCTTTAGGTTTACGCCATTGAGGGCGATATTCGGAATTAATTCAGGACATTTACCGACGGCTTTAAAAACCATAAACTCGCTTTTTTTACATTATACACTAGTCCGTGTGATGCAGCGTAGGTCTCGCAGATTTTAAGGAGTTCTCTAATGGATCCCGCAGTGGGGCCCAACAGCACCATATCGTGCACGTAGCTGATGTTATTTACACTAACACTACCCAATCGGCAGCCGACACGCATGCTACTGAGCTCCACTATGAGATCATTGACATAGAGGTTGAAGAGCGTTGGAGATGATATCCCCCCTGCCTCACACCGCACTCCAACCTATACGACTCCAAGAACTTGTTCGACCACTTCACATGATTGGTCTGATTAGTGTACCAGTATTCAAAATTTTTCAATAGTTCTGCCGGTATAGCTCTGTCTTCCATCTTTCTCCAAAGCACGTCATATGTCACCAGATCGAAGGCCTTGGAAAGGTCAAGGAAACAGGCGTACACCGGTGTCATTCAATCTGTATAGTATCGGACAGTATGCTTGAGACTAAGGATTGCGCTTTCCGTAGATAGGTAGTCCAGGCCGAAACCCAAACTGTGCGTCATGAAGATTTACATATTGATCCAAGCATGATCCAAGCATACTATCCAACACCTTAGCTATTGTAGTAGCAAGAGAAATCGGGCGGTAGTTGTTATTTTATGATATATCTCCTGTCCTGTTCTTCACTATGGGTACTACCATAGTTTTCATTAACGCGTCGGGTAGGTATGCATGACTAATGCACATAGTGAAAAACATAGACAGTACTCTATTGAGATGTGACCCCGCATATTTCAGGTGATCGATGCTGAGCCCATCGTGTCCTGGGGATTTGCCTCGGTTCATACCTTTGATCACTGTCTCAACCTGTTTAGCAGTAAAACGTAACAGAGAGTCTTTTGCCTGCACGACGTGTCCAGGAACAATCCCCTCAGAGGGACCCAATGGAGACCGCACTTGATAATAATTCATGAACATATTTGCGATCTCACCTGGGTCACTACTGTCACCGACACTCACCTGAAGGCCAGGCTTAATATCCAACTTCCTTGTAGACTTCCAAAATTTATTAAAGTTCTTATTAGCCCTCTACTTCGCTAGAGCATCCATTTTTAATTGTTGTTGGTTGTTTTGGCACCATTTAAGTCGACCTTTGAAAACTTTGCGAGAATCGCACATTTCTTTATGCACGAGCCCAGATGATAGTCTGCCGTATAAGGTCCAAATTTGGAATTCCTGGGAAAGCCTGGCATCCCCGTGAGCTTTTTTGACGTGATCATTCCAGCTACATAAAATTTTGCCTCCTTTTTTGGGGCTAGCACTCTTATTTGTTTTTACAGCCGCATCGCACAGTATGTGAACTATTTTACCATACAGACTATCTAAAACTATTTTATGGTCAGCCACACCACATGACCCATAGCTACAAGCCCGAAACTCAGATGGGAAGCAAATATTTCGCAAACCATCGTTGCATAAATCATGGTATTTACTTCTCTGAGATTCGTCTCGTTCTCCCCATATTACCGCACTTCGAGGCGCATCCTCGCTTACAAGTTTAGGTCTGACTGTACCTAAGTTACATTGTACATAAATAGGCAGATGATCAGAAACAAACACATCCTCAACCATGCCTACGTTAACAACTGTTTGCCATGCTGATAGGGAGACAATACAGTGGTCTAACCATAACTCCTACTTCCATGATAAGCATCAAAGAAAGTGTACTTATTTGACTCTGCTCCAAACTTTTCTACATCCGCGCAAACCCAAGATTGATCTTCACAGAAATTACTTAACTCACGGTAAAAGAATTCACTAGGATGTGCATTAAAGTCTCCCATTAGAAATAAAGCTTCGACACCACAAATCTCCGCAATGGCACTAATTTCACCGAGGACTTCTGTAAGAATAGGTATGTTCTCTCTAGACTTAATAGGCATATAAATAGAAAATATCAGAATATTACGACTCCCAATTGATGCTTTTATCGCTATTATTCGGGTACTATTGCACTTAATAACAGAAACACTGTCAAATATGCCCTTCCTCCAAAGAATGGCTACTCCCCCATATGGTCTCCCTCTCAGGATATGTATCTACAGCAGACTTACCGATATATTCAAAATCGTTAGAAACTGTGCTTAGTAGCGGAATATCATAACTAAGGAGCCACGTCTCCTGCAGACACTAAATCAGACGTGTTACATAATCGCCTTATGTCATCAATAGAGTTCTTTTAAAAGACTTGCAGTTAAAACTCGTAAATTTACTGTATTTATTAATGGCATTATCCATTATATTAAATATTAATTTGCTATAACATTGTTATTAACCAATTTACTTTTAGACGTTTTGTACATAAAATGTACAAAACGTCTAAAGGTGATACCGTACGACCAAAACTCATCATTTAAAAACAGATCCAACATACATTTAGAAACCAACAATTTGTAGGAATTGTATTTCTTAGCCGTTTTCATTTTAACCTTTTTTAACGTTACATTTTCATTAGTTGTCATCAATAGAGTTCTTAAAAGACTTGCAGTTAAAACTCGTAAATTTACTGTATTTATTAATGGCATTATCCATTATATTAAATATTAATTTGCTATAACATTGTTATTAACCAATTTACTTTTAGGTAATACCGTAACGTCTAAAGGTAATACCGTACGGCCAAAACTCATCATTTAAAAACAGATCCAACATACATTTAGAAACCAACAATTTGTAGGAATTGTATTTCTTAGCCGTTTTCATTTTAACCTTTTTTAACGATACATTTTCATTAGTTTTCTCTTTAATATAATTTAAAATGTCCTGTTCACAAGTCTCTTTGCTAACATTAGACACAAATAAAGACACTTTTTCATCTGCTGCTCTAAACTTTCCGTCCTGTGCTGTAGATGCGCGACCTTTTTGCCCTAACAGTTTATACCTTCTGGCAGCTTTTGACTGTACAACCTTCCTCTCCGAAATATCGTCTGGCCTTTGCTCGCAATCCTTCACCGTTACTCTCACCTTCGATTGTCGTAAGTTACTTAATTCCGGAGATACAATAGGCATAGTCACAGCTGATCTTTTTGTTGCGTTATCGATAAGCATAGGAGCATCGACCTTGACCGCCGCTGTGTTTACGTTAGCTATTACCGGCGTCACCGGCGACGTTGTCGCAGCCACATAGCACCTGTTAGTTTCAACGCACGCCTTATCCTGATACATTGTCTCTTTCACACTTGAGATGACGTCGTATGATAAACCAGTACGGCTCTTATTCGCACCCTTCGCACTGCACGAAACCTCCTTGGAATGCCCCGCGTGCTGTTGATTTTTGTTTCAACCGCTTGTGAGTGTTGAAAAGAGACAGAGTTAGCTTCGTTTTTATTTGATTTCGGTACATTCTCGGGAGTGGAATGACCGTTAGATTCCACAGGTGACACTTGCGCAGAATTCAAATGCACAAAGTGATGTCCTACGGGACCACTGCTTAATTCAAAGCTATCTTGAAGACATGCTCCTCTTTTTTTACTTACATAAACATTAGGAGGATTTTTTTCCGTAATAGATGCATGTTTCATGTGTTCTACGTCTTGTTTTAATAGATGAAACATATCTGATGTAACACTTTTTTCTTGTAGAACGCTGACTTGGCTTTGTAATTTGGCAATATCTTTTAATAGACGCAGGCAGTCGATATTCGCGATACCAACACTCGGAAGGAAATGGAGGTCCTTTGACACAAAAATTGGGAAAGTCTCACTATCTGAAGCTTTCATAAGACAAATGATGTCATCCAAGTCCCTGGACATCCTCTTCTTCCCTTCTTTCCGGCGCAGTGGCATCTTTTTCGCGTTTGGCAGCGAGTCAAATAGCAGGCAGTGCTTTGGCCTTTGCAATGCTTTCGACATTGAAAGATGAAATAACCAACTGGTGGATACTCTCCTCATCCATATAATCCATATAATGTTTTCTAGTGAATAACATTCACTAGAAATGCTAAAAGTTCGTTGATAACAACGTTGCAATTAGCACACTTCACTACTTTTGAGTCCATTGTTCTCGCGACGCAATGTTTCACCGACGTCGACAATCACAAAAACGTTCACGCTCAGTCACGGGCGGGAGCAGACTGATTAAGCTATTCCCGAAATTTCCATATCCTGGAAGAACATTGATAAATTCAGTTGAAACTTCCCGCTGTACCACCGCATGACTCGAGCCCACGCGGTGAACTGAGAGCGCTGCCAGGTACACTTTTTAAACCACGCCCGCCGCGGTATAGTTTGCGTTCTGTTGGTTTGAGCTTGAATTAAATTTCTTTTCATTATTTATTCGTAAAGGATCAAAAGAGGTCGTTAAAATGTTGAATCTTTAACTGACATGACCTTGACATTTCTTGATAGGCACTCTATATTTTGCAGGTAACGGTAATTCATAGTGGAAAGTAATATATGTAAAACCCGGTAAAGACCCATTAAGTCCGTTGTCATATAGGCCAATCGCATTATCATCAGTGACGATAAAAATCTTTGAAAACCTTCTTAAAATTAGGCTGGAATGGTTATTGGAACATCGGGAAATTTTATCGAAGTCTCAATTTGGATTTAGGAAAGGTTTTGGTACAACTCATAGTCTTAGTATATTCATGTCTGATATACGTAGTACAGCTTTTTCTAGAAAAGAAAATTTCGTTGCAGTCTTTTTAGACATTACAGGTGCTTATGACAATGTTCTTCTTCATGTCCTTAAACAAAAAATTATTCAGCTTAATTTGCCAGCGAGGATGACTCATGTTATATGTAGTCTCTTAATAGGTAGACTTATATCTGTCAGGTTCCAAAATACACTTTCTTCACCAAGGTTGATTTGGAAGGGTTTACCTCAAGGGTCTGTTTTGAGCCCTTTATTATATAATTTATACACTTATGACCTTACCTTATACATCAAAGTGTAGATTCATTTTGTGAAATACTGGAATATGCTGATGATATAGCTCTATATTATGCTTCTGGCTCTATGTCAGATTTGGTATCGCGTCTTAATACAGCTCTTATGTATCTCAATGAATGGTTAAAAAATCATGGACTATCCTTAGCTTCAGATAAGAGTAAAGTGGTATTTTTTTCTAGGAAGGAATTAATTCCTGATCTTCAAATTTATATCGGTGATTTTTGTCTTGATGTAAGTAATAAAGCAAAATTTTTAGGGCTTATTTTAGACTCTAAGTTATCAGGTTCTTGCTATATTGACTATATAAGAAATAAATGTGAAAAGAATATAAATATTCTTCGTGCTTTGTCTGGGGTTTGGTGGGGTTCACATCCATACAGTCAAAAACTTCTTTATAATGCCATCATTAGAAGCCATTTGGATTATGCTTCATTTCTCTTAGAACCATGCAGTAAAATCTCATTAAGATCCTTTGATTCAATCCAACACAAATGTCTTCGTATAATTTCTGGTGCTATGAAATCTTCTCCTATAAATGCTCTTCAAGTTGAATGTGTTGAAGCCCCTCTTTATCTTCGTCGACAATTACTCAGTGATCGTTTCTTTTTTCAAGCTGCTCAATTTCATGGAGGAATTGTTAATGGAAGAATAAAATTATCAGAACCAGAAGAATACAAACACCCTCACCCATGGGATATGCTGAGGCTTGAAAAACCTTGGCACGTTCACGAATAAATGTAGCTGAAGTGTATTGAATATTCCTGTATACCTGTGGGGGTCCTTACGCTATGGGTCAATAAAACACACGCTTCGATGTAGCTCAAATGGTGGACTGTATTTCTTTCTTCAAATTATGTTACAATTTCTTCGTATATCCTATGCAACAATTTGTTCTCGCTGGTACATGAAACAAGGAATGAAACAAAGATGTGGTTGACTCCGAGAGTCAGTTAAGAATGCATGCTATCGTAAAAAACGTGCCAATATATATAGGAAAGCGAGTTTTTGCCATGAGTAGTACAGAATATATCGTTGTCTCGCTCTACAAATATAAATATTAAAGAGGGCGCTGAGCGCATATTCTCTCAGTCTGCGGTCGGCACTGGCGCCGTCAACTAGCTAACAAGTTACACGAATGAATCACATATATCCTTATATCCCTATGTCTTAGCCTACTAATATTCTTTATTAATACACTTAACATCCAAACAACTTAATTCTACAAATAATAAAAGGCGAAATCGAATCTTATAATTAGGTATCTAGCTATTTACAGGCGGGGCAGTGAGAGGGCTCGTTTCGTCCGTAACATTCTCCCCCCGGCGTAGACCTTCGCAGCCATCATGATGAGGGAGGACGATAAGCCGTCTCACTGGCCTTCGGAAGATACCACCCCGCGTACGCACGTCTGCACTCCTTACTACGCCGTCTGGTCCCGTATGCACTTTTTCAATTAAACCGCGCGGCCACACGCCGCGTGGCAACAACCCGTCCGCAATAATAACGACGTCACCTTCTTTTACGTTCCGCGCGTCTTTCCTTATATCACCACGGGGTGTTAACGTTGGTAGGTATTCTTTTACCCACCGAGACCAAAACGCGTTCGCTATCGCTTGTGCGCCTCGCCACGTTCGTCTATCGGCGATGTCGCATTCCCCGACATACGGCATGCCTAAGGCCGTACCTAACAACAAATGATTGGGGGTTAGCGCTTCCGGATAGTCTTCACATACAGATACGTGCGTTAACGGTCGCGAGTTGACTGTGTATTCGATTTCGGTGAGCGCGGTAGCTAACACTTCTTCTTTCGGCGCGCGCTCTGTTAAAGTTACGGCTAATGACGATTTTACCGTTTTAATCATACGTTCCCACGCCCCCCCTTCGTTCGGCCCCCCGGGGTTAGTAAATAACCATTTTGCCATTTTCCCGTTCGTATAATTTTGGAGGGCGGGTAACCATTCGTCATACGCTTTTTGCATTTCGACCGAACTACCATGAAAGTTCGTCCCGTTATCACTATAAAACACGGCGGGAAAGCCTCGTCTCGCGGCCATCCGTCTAATTGCCATAATGGCGGAGTCTGTACTCAAACTACTTAGAATCTCAATGTGGATGGCGCGCGTGACTAGGCAAGTGAACAATAAACCCCATCGTTTTTCGCGCCGGCGACCTATCACAACCCACATCGGACCGAAACCATCTAGACCGCACCTAGAAAAAGGTCTGGTGTACGCACTCAGCCTTTCACGCGGTAGGTCACCCTTTACCGGTGTCGCGGGTGTCGCTCGTTTTATACTACACCACGTACATGCGCGCGTCATTTTTCTAACGGACGGACGTAAGTGTAAAATCCAATAGCGCTGTCTAAGGTTGTTCACAACGTGTTCGCGCCCTATGTGTCCATTTTTCTCATGTTCGCGCCTAATGAGCAGCATTGTCAGCGGATGTCTTCCGTCAAGCACGGGCGGTGTCTTCATTTCCTCCGGTACTAGCGCGGCGTTAATCCTTCCACGCAAGCATATTAGCCCGTCTTCCGTGTACATAGGGTCTAATTTCGCTAAGCGGCTCGTTCGTTCGACTGTTTTTCCGGCTTCCAATCTCGCCGTCTCGTTCGTAAAACAGTCCTTCTGAGCTTGTCGTAGCAGTATTTTCTCGCTACGCCGTAGGCGGTCTACATCGGTCACGTTCTTGACCTTTCTGCATTTATCACAGAATGCTAGTACTCGCGCTACGGTCCTTATTAAACGATCGTATGACGAAAATCGGCTGACATCAATGAGCGGGGTCGAATCCGTCGTTCGTACGGTAAGCACTTCGACCTCTTCTTCTTCTTCTTCTTTTATGCTGACCTCTTCTTGCGGCCAGTATTCCTCTGACTTTCTTAAGAATTTTGGACCGGTGAACCAACGATCGGTGTTTTTTAAGCGAGTGCTGCCCGTTCGTGTGGCGTCGTCGGCGACATTATGCGCGGTAGGCACCCATCGCCACTCGCTAACCCTAGTTAGTTCCGCAATTTCACCTAAGCGATGTGCTACGTATGGCGTATAGCGCGCTGAGTCGTTACGTATCCAGTGCAAGGTTGTTTTCGAGTCACTCCAATATGTGACACGGCCTGTGAATTCATGTTCGCGGATAATTTCAGCGGCTAATCTCGCACCAATTAGGCTAGCCTGTAATTCCATGCGTGGTATACTTTGCGGTTTCATAGGCGCTACTTTCGCTTTTCCGGCGATTAAGGTCACGTGTACTCTTTGATCGTCGTACAAATACCTCCAGTAGGCTCCCGCTGCGTATGCCTGTTCACTCGCGTCTGCGAATATGTGAAGTTGTCTTTCTACGGCTAGTCTTATACTGTAGCATCGCGGAATACGCAGTTTTTCGATGTACTCCATATCGCGTATCCATTCGTTGAAGCTGGCGGCTTCTTCCGGTGGCAGGGGATCATCCCATCCCATTTTGTGTCTCCATAAGCTCTGCAGTATCATTTTTGCAGAGATGACGTAAGGGGATAGCTGACCCGATGGATCGAATATAGACATTACGGCCCCCAGTGCCTCTCTCTTAGTAGGCGTTCTAACTCCCGTTTTTACTTCGGTCGGGATACGGGGCATCTCCGTATTGAATGCTAGTTCGTCTGTAGACGCGATCCATTTTATGCCTAAGGTTTTTCCGTACTCGTTCAACCCGGTTCCTAATTCCTTGTGAGTGGTGGCGTGTTCCTCGTGCCCCACTCCCCCCAGTAATTGAGGACGGTTCGAGCTCCAGCTCGCGAGTTCGAATCCTGCCTTCTTGTGAACCTCAATTACTTCCTTTATGGTATGCGCCGCGGTTTCTTCGTCACTAAAACTTTGCACCCAATCGTCCATGTAGTGACACTTAGTTATAGCTGTGTGCGCTAGTGCGTGCGATTCTCGCATTTCGTCGGCGTTCTTATTCCGTACGCTGTGTGCTAGAAACGGTGAGCTTTTAGCGCCAAATATCATAGCTGTCATTACGTAAGTGTCGGGTGGCCGTGACCGTTCGTTTCCGCGCCATAGAAAGTGTTGTGCGATGCGATCGTCGGGTCGGATTCTCACCCTTAAGAACATCTCTCGTATATCAGCTGTTACGGCGACCGGTCGTTCACGGAAGCGGTACAATATACCGTTGAGATTTTGTAGTAAGTCCGGCCCTTCCAAGAGCGCATCGTTCATACACACGCCGTTCGATCGTGCTGCGGCGTCAAAAACCAAACGTACTTTATTTGGTTTATGCGGGTTGGTTACCGCGAAGTGAGGTAGGTACCACAGGCGAGGGTTGTTACTATGGTCACGCTCGCACCTGACTGCATATCCTTTTTCTAGCAGTTTGTTCATTTCCTTTGTATATGCCTCCTTGAACTCAGGTGACTTATCCATTTTTCTTTCTAAGCTTTTTAAGCGTCGCGTGGCCATATCGTAACTATGTGGCAGCCGTACGTCCTCCGATTTCCATGGGAGTCCTACTTCGAACTGGCCGTTCACTCGTCGTACTAATTTATTAAATATCTCTACTGCCCTTTCATCGGTTGCAACCGGTTTTGGTTTGTTAGAGATGCCGATCGAGTCCAATTCGAAGTGGGTTTTCACAAGTTCGTGTAGCTCGCAGTCTCGTTCTCCTTGCACCGTATGTATATGTAGTGTGCGTTCGTCGTGAGATACGATTGAGCTATACGGTGCGGTCCCGTGTATCACCCATCCGAGCTTGGTGAGGGATGCCGCCGGTTGTGACCTTTTTCCCGTTAGTAACTTTCTAGTTACTATTAAGTGCCAGTTGTCGGCACCTATTAATATGCGCGGTTTTCCTCCGGAGTAGCACACGTCTTCGGCGCACACACTTTGTAGGTATCGTTGGTTCATTATCTCGCTGTTCACCGACTGACTACCTAGTTCCAAGTGTTGAACTGTACGCGCCTTAATAGCGTGGTATACCGTCTGACGTCTTCCTTTTATCCCGATGTCAACGGCTTGGCTACCCGCTTCCCTTTGACTCGATGTGACCCCGTGGATGTTCAGCGGCCTCGTAGGCCCGTGCGCACCGATTAAGTCGGCTATTTCCTGGTCGATTAAACTGATTGTCGACCCTTCGTCTAACAGACCGAATGTTTCAATTTCCCCTGTCGGTCCCTTAAGTGTGATCGGACACACTTTTAACAATACTTTATTACTGCTTATTGCCTGCGCGGAGGCAGTGATAGCGGTGTCTTCCCTTTGCGGTTTTGATTCTGTTCGTTTAACCGCATGCAGTAATGCGTGATGTGGCATCCTACATTCATTGACTCCGCATTTCCTTGCTTTGCAGTTGTAGCGGCGATGTTTGCTATTCAAACATAGGAAACATGTATGCGTCTCTTTCACCCATTGCCATCTCTCTTCTACAGTCATTTCTTTGACTTTTTGGCATTGTGGGGTTGCGTGTTCGTTTCCACAACACAGACAAACGTTCTTCTGTGTCTCGTTCGTTGCATAGACGTTAGCTCGTTGATTGCGGTTATTGGGTCGGAATTGCGGCGCGTCCTTGGTCGTTTTGGTAGGCGGGTTATGCTGTGCGGACGAGTAGCAATGGCGTACTGCGCGTTCGGCTTCACGCATGAAGAAACGCGATAAAGTTACAATTTCCGCCTCTGTTTGCTGTCCTTGTTCCTCAGCATAATCGCACCAACGTGACCGTAGGTGTTCACTCATTTTATCCGTGATTTGACGCGTTAACATTGGGTTTTGCAAGTAACCGCGTTCGTCTAGACACGAGATTACTGTCACAATGTTTTGCAATTTAATTGCGAAGTTATTAAGCTCCGCTGCCGTTGACCCGATACGCGGTAGCTTTTTCAAGTCGTCTAGTGCTTGATCGATTATTATTTCCGGCTGCCCATAACGTTGTTCTAACGTTTTCATGATCACAGTCGGTTCCGTTGCGGTATATAACAGCGCGGCCACGCATTGCCGAGCTTCGCCTCGTAGACACGCTCTTAGCCTAGCGAGGTTCTCGGTTGGCGTCAGCCCGTATACCGCCTTTGCCTCTTTTGTAGCCGCTTTGAACGGTAGCCATTCCCCGGCGGCCCCACTGAATATAGGTAAGTCTGGTGCGCTTCTATGCGGTTTGTTTCGTGCCATTTTCTCTAATATTTCCGCTAGCCTTTCCATGCCCCTATCTCTGGATACAGGGCGGGCTGGTGACGGTTGGCGCCGCGACGAAGATTCAAACGTGACTTGGTTTGGTGTGGGCATAGGGTATAACTCCGTTTCCTTTGCTTGAACTACTTGGCATCGTTCTGTCTCTCTCGCACGCGTAGTATGTAGGCATCGCTCCGTCTCTTTCGCTCGTTCCATAGTTACGGCAGCATCGATGTCGACGTTTACGCTGTGCTCCCCCCGTCTCTGCGTGTGTTGAACCCAGTCTTTGACTCGCATACTGGTTTCCATAGCTTCCTGTTCGCAGAGACTCTCCTGATCTGATTCCTCCCTTATAGCCGCTATGTCGGCGACTAATTTTTTCTTGATCAGATCCGCTTCAATTTGCAATTCTTTTTTCCTTATGTCGGCTAATCGTTCTTCAGCCTCCATTTCCATTTGCCGTATTCTTGCAACGGCACTTGCGCTTGAACGTTGTGAACGAACCGATAACGCTTGCCCTTCGCGTCTCCTACCCGATACCGATCGCGGTCGCGTATTGTTTACATTCGGACACGACGCGGATTCAGTGAGCGGTTGCTCGTTAATTACGGGCGCGTGCGCGAACGCGGATGCAGACGGCGACGCGGGGTAGTCTTCGTATACGCGTAGAGTCTTCCCATCGGCGACCTGGCTCCTGGTCGTCGGCATTTTCGGCTCTTCACGCCCCTAATTCCCTACCTGCCTAACGGTCCCTAACAATTCCTTAGGAGGGCCCGGCCCTAAGGCACGAGATACGCTCCCTTGGAGATGGAAAAAGGGGATGGGTAGGGAAGGTGGGCCCTGCCCGGCAGAGGATCGCAAGCGGTGACGGAGCGCTCGACAGTCGGCTGGAATGTCCGACTGCCTTCCGCAGTGCCTACAGTCCGGCCTCCGCACCACAACTACGACCTTACCGACGTCAGGAGTGCAACTTCAGTCCGTGGGGACCGGTGACACCGCACCAAATGTCACACCGCCAGTACTGGCGTTAACCTGGCCCTCTTACCGATTTAGCACCGTGAGGGGGTTCGAGAGACCAGGCCGCGGCTAACCGCGTTAAAGTCTTCTTTTTTCGTTCTTCGTTCTGCACACCCGGGGCACCCGTTGCACGGCGCACGGCGTATGTAGCACCGTTGGGTGATCTTCCGACCCCGGTCCAAGGTCTCACGACGTCACGGCGATCGTTGCACCGTTGGGTGATCTTCAGCCCAATGGCCCGCCGCTGCCGCTCCTTGGTGACAAGTTCCACACTCGTTCTGGTGGACTTGTTTGGTTCCACACTCGTTCTGGTGGACTTGGTTGGTTCCACACTCGTTCTGGTGGACCTGATGTTGTTGGCACACGTCCTACACACTGCGTGAAAGGTACAGTAAGTGTAGACGTCACAGTGCCCTGCCGACGATGATGCTGATTCTTGACTTGATGACGACGACCCAGAGTTGACCAACTGCTCCTTTGTCCAATTGAACCCGGCTTGCGAAGGACCAGAAACTGTGGGGGTCCTTACGCTATGGGTCAATAAAACACACGCTTCGATGTAGCTCAAATGGTGGACTGTATTTCTTTCTTCAAATTATGTTACAATTTCTTCGTATATCCTATGCAACAATTTGTTCTCGCTGGTACATGAAACAAGGAATGAAACAAAGATGTGGTTGACTCCGAGAGTCAGTTAAGAATGCATGCTATCGTAAAAAACGTGCCAATATATATAGGAAAGCGAGTTTTTGCCATGAGTAGTACAGAATATATCGTTGTCTCGCTCTACAAATATAAATATTAAAGAGGGCGCTGAGCGCATATTCTCTCAGTCTGCGGTCGGCACTGGCGCCGTCAACTAGCTAACAAGTTACACGAATGAATCACATATATCCTTATATCCCTATGTCTTAGCCTACTAATATTCTTTATTAATACACTTAACATCCAAACAACTTAATTCTACAAATAATAAAAGGCGAAATCGAATCTTATAATTAGGTATCTAGCTATTTACAGGCGGGGCAGTGAGAGGGCTCGTTTCGTCCGTAACAATACCTTTTTATGTTGTGATTATAGCGGACACATATACTTATTTAAGAACCTGTTCCTTAATTTTCTTTTATTCATTTACTTGGGATATATAATATTCTCTCGCTTGAGGCATTTGACATAGACTTACCCACTTATCAGAGCTATTGCGAGGTTTGCAATATTAGGTTACTTTGGAGGTCCATTTGTATCACGCACTTTCTTAATAGCTCCCCAGAATTTGTCTACACTTAAAATCGTACTGGTGCTACTCCCACCAGATTCCGACAAATCACACCTTTTTGTCGAACTTCATTTGGCGAAATTCAAGAAGTAATATTTCCTTGATATCTGCCAAATTCTGCAACATTTTTGAATCGGCATACTAATAACTACATAAATATATGTCAAATTTTATCACTTACTGAAAATCTAAGACGTTAAAATCTAAACAGTATGGTTTTAGACATGGCAAATCAACTAAAACAATATTTCTAACGTCTCACATTACTGAACAGCTTGATAGTAAATGTCTCGCGGTTTTTCTTGATCTTATAAAGATTTCGCACTGTCTCTATCCCTATTCTTGTTCGCAAACTGGAATACATACGAATAAGAGGCACATGCCTAGAATTATTTAAAAACTACTAACAATATCGGATGCAAAAGGTTATAATTGGACAATAAACCAGTATTGATGCCAAAGTCACATTTGGCGTGCGACAAGGAAGCGTCCTCGGGCCTACATTGTTCCTTATTTACATAAATGATTTGTGTAAATTGGAAACAAGAAATGCCCTAATCTTTCGTACGCAGATTACACTACAAACTGGTTACCATTAGGAATCAGTGCTTAGTGACACGAAATCTGGAATGGCTACAGTTGCGTCCTGGTTAAAGTCGAACTTGGTTACGCTGAATAATCTGAAGACACACTACATGTGCTTTTTTATAAGTAATAAAACTCAACCTGATACAAACTTCAGAATTAAAATACACAAATCTAAAAATGATAAAAATAGCAATTGCACATGTCCCACTATTGATAAGGTTGAGAAAACAAAATACTTAGGTAATATATTGGACCAGAGGCTCTCTTGGCATAATCAAATAGAATTAGTTAGTAACCGCTCTGAAAAACTAATTTGGATATCTAAACTTTTAACACATGTAAGTTCAGTAACCTCTTCATTAATATTATAAAGAGGAAAGATTTTTATTTTTGTATGTAACAAATAAACACAAGTACTGGACCGATTCGAAAAATTCTTTCACCATTGGAATCCTACATTCTCCCTGATGAATTTTATTATAAAATACCCTTGCGAAGCCATCGTTGACCGCTAGTATCTAAATATGGGACTACAATTATTTTATTTGGCCTATTTATTTTCTTTGTCGAGCGTTAAATATTACTACTATTATTATATACTTGTGCATAGTCCCGCGAGATTAGGTTATATCATAATACTTCAGAAACATAAATGTATTGGGATAAAAAGTATTATGTATTGTACACACACACTAACGTTTTCTCGTATAATATTAGTGTGATGCGACGTTAGTATAATTTGTAACACCAAGTTGTTGTTTATGTAAATAAAATCAGTCATTGCCCGTGGTAATGCATTAATTCTGGTAATACCAGCAATACACGGTTTTTAGGCATCCGTAACGGAACCCACAGCATGATACAATAATTTGTCTTAGATCATGCCTTATAGCTTCTGCCTGTCCATCCCGGTCTTTTTATTGTTTTCTTTATTTATGGCATATATTTTTATTAATTTTAAAACGTAAGGAGCAATATTGTGTGTAGTTTTACTTTATTACGATGCGAGAGTTCGAAACACAGTGGTAAACACAGGGCAACTGTGTAGTAAGAAAATACGATTGTGGTGAGCAACTAACCACCAACCAAAGTTCAATAGGCGGATCTCATGGATGACAACTGTGGCACAGCTCTTACTGACTACACATGGTGATAGTTTGCTAAGGGTCCGTTTCAGAATGTCCTAATAAAGTTTCGGGTTGGTAACCAACAGATAAAATAATTGAATGATAAAAATTACAGCTTTAACCAATGGATAGGCTAAATCGATGACTGTGAAACGCAAAGATAGCGTTTATTTAATATTCTGGGAAGTATAACCGGAACTTGTTGAACATTTTGAAACAGGCCCTTAATATATCAAATACGCGAACACAACCATGGTCGCGTGTAGAGAGCTAATGAATTTTGATGAGTGATTGCAGTCGTTAGACTAGATTCAAAGTGGTGTGTGGACTATTGTCGCTTTAACTTTCTAACGTTATCAATAATACAAACAAGATAATCTAATCATTTTAAAAGACTCAATATACCTAGGGTTTGAAATGGATGCTCAAAATGACAGAAACAACATTTTCCGAATTATAACTAGGAATAAAGAAAACACGGACTGTTTTAGTAATTCATTTACTAAGCTTTAACATCAAAAATGCACAAATAAACTTATGGTCAAACCATTTGAATTGAAAATGTACAACATAGGCCAAATAACCTGAATAGTCTGAACTTAAAATTGGAATTAAACGTTAACCATTTTTGAAGGTGCCAATGACACTATACACTGCATGCGTAGAATTATCGGCAAAAACTTTAATAAACATAATTATTCCAGTATTTTGCACTTACTATATTGGCTTTCTGAAGTTTTATAAGTATTTGGATGACACTCAATTTTGCGGACCATCGCCAAATTACATTCTGGGACTAAATTTCCGATTAGTTAACAGTTTTAAATGTGAATTTGCGAAATTTATACTACGTAATCACAATCTATACCCATAAAAATCTTTAATTAAGATTAGAACAATAACTCATTTTATTTTTTATATTTGCAATATTTAATTTATACATCCTCAAAGATATTTAGATAAGTATTCACTGTGAACCAAGAACTCTGCATTCCTGCATAATTGTTACATCAACTCTTTACACAATTCAACCATCAAGTATTAGCCATAAGTAGCACATATTTGAAAATTGCCAATAGCATATTGACTGAGTACATCTTGAATATAGTGGAGGAAGCATATTGTCGGATGTTAAAAATTATTGGTGCATTAATTTACATTATTTCATGTTCCTACCTACCTACATCTTAATCTTTAATTTGACCAGCAAAAATGATAATGCCAAACCCAGTTTTAATTGGAGAATAACAAATTACCAAAAAAAAAACATATTTTCATAGTTTATACAAGCTGTTGAAGCTGCGACAAAATATTATTTTCTGATGCATTGTAGAAAATTTTATTATATTTTACTGGGTGAGTTATGTAAGTGCGTCAACTGCAGTAAGTTTACTTCAAACCTAATTATTATCCTAAGTTTATGCAAAATGCACGAGCACTAAAGTGTTGGCTTATGTTCATAAAATATTATTTGCCCCGAATTGCTACTGTTTATCGACTATTGAATCAGTGCACATAATACTTCCTGAACCACACCCATTAGTATTATTTTGCTAGTAATTATTTGCTGACAAAGTTATCACATCTCTATTAAACCACATAAAAAAAATGCATAACTAAAAATACATAAAATAATATGTAACCAAATGCAATATATCAAATTAATACTTTAAGAGTCACAGTAAATAGGTGAAATGCTTCTGCTTAAGCAGATTTTCAATTGAATATGCAAGTATATTGGAGACCAACTAAAAGAATCCGTACATATTTCCTTTAATAAAAATAAATATCACTATAATTTAACCAAGAGTTTCCTATAGATACCCTAGTGTTAGACGACACAATTTCATCGTAACACTAAATAACAGCGAACATAGCCAGAGCTGTAAGCTGTGTGAATACTTGAACACAAAATCCACTGTATTCACATACAAATTGAAATCAATCAGATATTACCATGGATTTATATTCGCAAAATTTTGAGATTTTAGTGTTACAATGACGTTTGTCGCTCACGCTTTGGGTGTTATGTAAGTTGCATTATTCAGTGTTACGAGGTGTCAGACGCAAGCGCGACTTCACTCGACGTCCATTTGTTCTTGCGCACTCTGTCCGTCTGTTGTTGTTTTGTCGTTCTGGCCGTCGCCTGCGGTCGGTGGGGGAGGTGGCGTCTTCTCTTTAGGCTTCGGCTTGTTCAAGATAGGATTTACCGTGCTCTCGAAGTTCTGCAACATTAGTTTGCATTGTATTGAACTTTAAATACATCATAATGGCTGGGAAAATTAAACATTCATCTCTAATAGTTAACATGACACATCGAGAAACTAACCCTAATAAGAGTAGCAATTTTATTTGAGTCCACAAAATAAATTCTTTAAATGTTTATCCCCTCTCAATGCGGGAGGCTTTGTTCAGCAGTGGAAAATCCGGCTGACACAGTACATACCTAATGATAGCTCAGGAGTTGTTGGGTGACCGCTAGTGACATTACTACTGAGCGCTTCCGTGCTTCGGAGGGCACGTTAAGCCGTCGGTCCCGGTTGTTGTCTTACGATGGCAGTCGTTACAGCATGGTGGTAGGGCATTTTGCAAATGCCCGCCTGGCTAGCTACCACCCTCAAGTAGAAAATCTGTCGCCAAGCACCTAACGGTGTGTTCCGGCAGCTGTCCTTGAGAGCCAGTAATTCTAGGCTAGCCTGAACAACGTCTTCGACCACATCATCACTTTCCATCAGGTGAGATAGTGCTCAAAGGTCAGCTTATGAGCTATAAAAAAAAAGCGTAGAGATTATAGCAAAACCCCCCTAAATGGGGGAGGCTGTGTTCAGCAGTAGACAATCCGGCTAATACAATACATTACAACTATTACACTATCAAAATAAGCATCATATCACAAGCTGTGGTGGGGCATTACCAACAAATTCTATAAAATACACGTTGATTCATCACTTCAGAATTTTACAATTTCATTCGCATAAAAGTAACTATAATTACACATTTTGACTAGCGTGAGCTATTTACAGTTTTTTAGTCTGTATTTAATTAAATCACATAAAATTTATTTGTGTTTTGTTTGTTGTATGTTTCACGCAAATTTCACGTCATGGAACTAATTGCTCTCTAAACTGATGCAAAAATGCCTACAAAGGAATAGAATAATCCTATTTTTAGAATGGCAATTTTAGTGCTTCACAAGAAAAATGCCCTGCCACTATAACGACTGCCATACTAAGAAACAACCGAGACAGACGCGACGGCTTAACGTGCTCTGAAGTTTGGAATCGCTTAGGAATGCCACTAGAGGTTACCCATTCAAGTAATGACTAAAGCAGATGTTGCCTAACATAGTTAAGGAGTTAAAAAGGACTAGGCAAGCTCTGTGTGGTTTTATAATAAAGTTCCCAAACATATTATAATGCTCACAGAAGGAAAATTCAAGTTGTACAATGCGATTAAAATAAGAATAGGACGGGCTCTCGGCCAACTTCACTCATATAAGTACGATCAGCAGAACAAACCTAAAAAAGAGCAGCGCCATTTATGTATACGTAATTTTAAATGTGACCCGAAATTGAGCGCAAGCGACACTAGGTACATAAAAAAAAGGAACTGGTGGATTTTAGACGCGACACATTATTATATACACAGAATATTATATACGCAGAAAAACATTATTTTTCTACCAAACCCATTTATTTGTATTGGGTGTCAAAATGAAGGACTAAAAACGATTCCCTAAATATATATATATATATATATATATATATATATATATATATATGTATATATATATATATAACTTACACTTTTAATTTCAATGGAACAATAAACGCTTAAAATAAATAATAAATAGCAATAAGGTTTTTGATATTTTTTTATAAATTTATACTTGTTTTATCATTATTTTTTTGCACACTGTACCAAAATCTAATTTTGACGTCACAACATGGTGCTGAGCCGATCCTATTCTTATTTTAATCGCATTGTAAGTGAAAACATTTTGATTAAGAAATCTTACTACACAGTTTGTGATTACTTAAACGACAAAAATGCTTGGACTGTTTCGCCTTTGCCAAGCCATCACCTGTCACCTACGAAATGTAAACAAATATTGTAATAATTTTACTATTGCAGTATGTAACACTTGTTAAAAGACGTTTAAAAGAATGGCCCCGAGTTTCTTGCCCGTTCTTCTCGAAGTGGCTCTATATTTATTTTTGCTGAATTTGGCAGTGTATTACATTCCAATATTACAATTTTTAATTGAACTTAATAAGAGCGTCGAAGACGCCTAAATTGAATATATGATTTTGACGTTGACTTCAAATAATATCGCAGCACGTCCTCCTCGGGTACAATGTATGAGAGTGTATGTGTACCTGTCTCTCTTGGCGGATCTGGTGTGTGGTGTGCGGCGGCGGCTGGTGACGCGGCGCGTGCGCTAGCGCCTGGCGCGCGCCCTCCAGCCACTGCAGCGCGCTGCGAGCCGCCTCGCTCGCCTTCGCAACATCGCTCTCCGCTAGGTGCGCGTACTTAGCCTCGCCAGCCCTGTAAGCAACCAAACATTCCTACAGACCTTTCCACTCACGAAGGCACGCCCCTCCCTATTTTTTAGGTATAGTTGAACATTCTACTACCATCCAAGCGATTATATTTTATTGCATACTGAATGTGCTATTATCATTTAAACCCACACTAAGATGTAGGGTACAAACAAGGCCTACCTCAATAATTTACTATGGAGGAGCACACCTTCATGAGAGAATAAGTTTGTATCATGTTTTAGCTCTATTATAGCAAACACTTCAATTTAACCGACCGATTTTACAAAGTTTTTATTGACTTAAATTTGGTATAAGTAAATCATTGTAACCATAAATGAAATTAAGTGTTTCATCTTGTTCAACTATTTACTATTTAAAGTTATTGTTTGTTCACTCACTTGTACTGATCTACAGCTTTATTAGCTAATTGTATGGATAGCGCGAAATCATCGAGCGCGCCCGGACGCAATTCGAACTCTAAACGTCTCTGCTTGATTGGCTCGCCCTCGGTCCGCAGCTCCGTCAGTTTGTCGCTGTACACCTGTAATATAGGATTACAAAAAGTTATGACAAGAATAAGAAATACAAGGGACTATTTTTTACCCACACAGATATTCGTTGCAGTTACTGGAAGTCATAGAATAGACCGCTGACTGAATCTATGGGAACATTATGTGCAAAAAGAGCATAAACATGCAAAATGGTCGCAATTCTCTTGACACCAAAAACTAACTAAAATTTAGTAAAATAGATTTAGAAATGTCAAATGAACATTCCTTATTCTGTTGGAATAGTATAGTAAATTAGCTCTAAAATTATTAAAGTTACTAAACATAGTAAAACGTGCAGTTTTGCTATTCTCTTGTACCATAATTTAGTCAGATTAGGTGGAATCATAGACCATTTAAACCTAAACTAATCACCATCGAAATTGGTGTTGACTAAAGATGTAATGTTCTGCAATTATTTTATTTTGGCTGTTTTATCTTAACTCAGTTTTATAATGAATGCGGTTATGTGTTTGCTTCTCTCAACAACTCTATCTTCGAGATTATTATTCTATTGTTCTGTGGCAACATGTGGATAAGATCAGCACTAAACTCGAGTGTATGGAGTATTAAGAGGAATATGTCCCACAGTGAGTCAATAGAAGGTGGTCAGGCAACCTTGGACAGGACACAGCAAGGTAAGAGATGTGTCTGTCAATAAATGGACGACCCTCGACCGTGCAAAGGCAATACACTGTAAGTCCAAATAATGCATTTCGAGAAAAGGATCATTAAAACTTTTTTTGATTTTATTTGATTATTCTTTTTCGTGATAGCTTTAGAGATTTTTTTTGGTACAGAATTCAAAGTATTTTAAATATCTATCTAGCCATATGGTATTTTCTGTAGTATTTTCAATAGTAAGTAAAATATAAGCAAGAAAAGTGTTTTGCCATGTCAAAGTTCTTCGGTTATGTAGCAATTGTTGTGGCAAAACACTGTATGTGGTAATACTGTACTAATCATTGAGTGATTTACTGTATAATATCATCAATTCATAATACTTACAGCGAGCACTCTATGTTATTACCAGCGTTGTGATGAAAAATGGTGGTAATGATGACGAAAGTGAGCAATGCCTTTCTCCATAATTTAAGCTGTGTCCATTCCAAGTTTAAATACTTAGCCATTTCGGCTGGACAAACATACACATATATCTTTGGATCCGTAATATAAGTGTGAATTGATTAATCAATTTAATTATCTATTACTGATTAAAAATAAATTGGTGGTAATGAAAATAAAAATCAAAACATCATGAATTTTTTTATTAATAACTTTGCGTTTGATCTCTTACTGAACTTAAGTTTCTTAAGTTGTGGAATAGATTTACAAAATAATAAAAGTTCCTTTTGTTAAGCTCACTTATTCCTTTTAATCCGGTTTCTCTTGGAATGGTAGTTAAATATCAACTTGACCAGAATTTTTATCCAACTCAAAATATTTTTTTCTTTTTAGATAGTTAACTTTTTCATATTCTCTATTATAATCATTCTTCACAAACATTGAGACTTCACCTATTCGGAATTCAGTGACTAAGATTTTGTATCTTGAATAGTTATATATGAATCTTTGACATATAAAACAATGCAACTATTTAATTAGCCCTAAGTGATATGAACTCCATAAGTGCTGCGCGTTATATCTCTTATTTCCGAACACCGACCCGCGCGCCCGCGCATTCCCCCAATCACGCGATATCCTTACTAACCATTAATAACTGATCTCCAGTCAAACGCGGGCTACCTTGTGGTGACCGCAGAGCGCGTGTCTAGAAACGTTGGTTTACTTAACACTGTATAATTTTTGCGCGCATCGTTTGATTTGGTAAAACACGGTATGTTTGATTGCCGTGTTTTGGAATTTCAAACCGTAAAGCTTTCTAGAATACAGTGTTTATTAAGTTGTATTATATCAGTATCGGTAAGTGTTAGTAGATTTTTTTCTTTACAGAAGCATAGAACACATTAAAAAAATACGATTGGGCCCTGTTAAACCAAAACACTGTAACTTGACTTACAGTGTTTTGCCTTTGCACGGTAGCCGTCCCAATCGAATATCTGCGATTTTACTGTTAATACAGACTCGTCCGTCGCGGTATACGTGCGAAGTGGGTCTTCGCACGTATACCGCGATATTAACGACTAAACACTATTTTGCATGTAGCAGTAGACTTTGGAGGTGCGTTTGTTTTTAGACTGACGCATATTTACTTTACTACAATATCAGTATGTAATAATTTGTAAAAAAGGTCATTTAATATTTACCTGTCTGTTCTGATCCTCTCCTTCGTCATAAAGCCACTGTTCAAGAGCATCTAGCTGGTTGACGAGACGCTGGCGCTGATCGTCACCGACAAAGTCGTGTAGGGCTTCGCCCTCCGACAGCTTGCCCCTCAACTCGTAAACATACTCCTCGAGGGCATTGCGAGCATCGGCACGCTCTTTCTCTTGTCTATCTTGAGCTTGCATTTTACCCTGCAAGTTTTATTTAGAAAGATAAATCTTTACATCATAGCAGAAAATAAACAAGAGGAATGATATTGTTGTGTAAAAATACCTTGGAATAGGTCTTAGATGTGTAGTTAAGTTTTAATTTCATGTTTAGGCTATAAATTATTTAAATAATACCTAGAAATGAGACAAAGTTATGACAACTTTCAAAGTGACAGTTGGTCGTATTTTTTAGTTTTTATAAGCTACAAATTACTTCAAAATTGGTCTTGGGTATGACAGCTGTCAAAGTGAAATTTGACTTGATATTTTCAATTTTGAATTCATATTGAGACTACAAATAAATTAAAAATATAATAATATTATATTTTTAATTTATTTGTAGTTTATTATACAATATTATATTTTATTTGTAACAATCTGATTGTTACACATAGTAATTAAACAACTTTAAACGGTTAAATCGCGTATATTTGTCATTATTTTTTTCCCGACGTTTCAAACGCTTTGGATCGTGGTCACGGGGTGACAGTCACCCCGTGACGTAAAGTTGTTTAATTACTAAATTAAAAATATGTTTAAGTCTAACGTGTAACACCTGTCAAAGGACACTTGATGTTCTTTTTTTCAATTATGTTTTTATCTTCAGGCCACAAATGACGTATAATACCTATAGTTAGGTCTTAGGCGTGACAACATTCATAAGTTTGTAGGAATTAACTTGGGGCTTCCGTGTTTCACGGATGAAGCATTGCGTGGAACGTTCACTGCACTTAAAATAGTAACCAAAAGACTATTACATTTGAATTACAAACGACTATGTTTACAATACGACGTTTACAATTCGTACACGATGCGGCCAATATCATCTGTCTAAACGTGGTACGAAATTCTACGGGTCAGTAGTTTACGATAAAGTAAGGCGGTTGTTTGGAAGAAACATACTTCAAATACCTAAGACGCTACTAAAAGTACAAAACCATATCTTCCAAAAATATTTTAATAGTTTCCAACTAACTGCTTAGTCGAAACATAAAATGGACTGGAAGAACTTCGTGTGGTGTTCATGTTGTATATAGACTGTCAATAGGCGTATCTTAACAACATAATATATTATGGCGAAATTTAACATATGTATATATTAAAGCAATAAGATATATTTTAAAATGACATTCAAGTACCTCAGCCTCGACGTAGCTATTGAGATCCTGTTGACTGAATCCATGAGTTTGTGCGTCAATTGGCAACTCGATAGTTTTAACCACAACCTTCTTCTTATCTTTGGATTTATCCTTTTTGTCATCAGCATTGTCCTGAAATTAGAGCAGCCCGTTCACAACTTTTAAGACAATAGTTTCCCCACCACTGCCACTGATTGGATAAAAATAATATAGTTGCCATAGTTAGAATAAGATTCATGATATCCAAGCAGGGCAGCGACCCATTTGCACCTACATAATCTCATAAATACTTAATATAAATAATTAAAAAATGATAACCACACCTGCCGCTGCAAACACAAAATTAGCGAGAAATAAACATGTTAATTACTCCAAGTTCGATACAAAAAAACATGCGTGGACACAGAGACAGGAATACAAACACAATGTAGAGAAACCAATGTTCAAAGGCGGTAGTAATACAAGCCTTGTGACAAGCTGTGCAAATGGGGCCTCGTCAAAGAGGATGGGGAAGATGCAAATTATTGTGATGTCTGTTGCCTATTGTGATCAAGTGAATTTTGAAAATGTTCTAAAATGGATCAGTGAGAGAAAAACAGTGGAAAGTAAATTGACTGGCAACAAACAGCACGGAATCACTGGACACACGCGCTACCGACACGTACCCCTGTGAACCACTGGCCTACTCTCTGTGTCCACGATTGTTTTTGTTGCGGCTCCCCTTTCATATCGTCGTCTCTCACCTCTTGGTTATCGGGGCCATTCTGTTGTTCTTGGGATCCGCCGTTAGTTTCCATCGGCGTGTCTTGGCCTTGGGCATTCTCATTTGAATTTTCCATTTCAATGCTTTCATTCTGAGCGTCCTGCTTCTTTTCGACGAGCGACGCGGACGCTACAGTAATTATGCCGTGGATGTTCACTCTCACTTTCAATTTGACTTTTTGCGATTCTCCCTCTGGTGTTGGTTGCACATCCCGTATGTTCCATTGTCCTAAGGTTGTATTATGAATTTAAGCATCGATTTAGTAAACAAGCATGAATTCAAACATTAGCAATACAGTGCACTTACCAATAAATGTGTCAGGGAAAGGAACTTGGTCGGCGTAGTAGGCGCTAACTGAGAACGGTTCTTTCCTGTAGAATGTGAGCATCTTCGAGAAAGGTGCGGCGTGGAATGCCGGGAATACCTGCAAAGCAGATTATTTCTACTATATGTTCATATTAGGAAGGCCTGGCTCACTCCGCACTTTAGGTATGAAGCTGCAAGTAAATTTAGGGCACGTCTTGCCAAATTCATTGAGTGGGTTACTTAGACTGTATTGTAACTTATTGGTTGTTCAATTGATCAAACAGTCTGATCTGTCACATTTATTTATTTTTGACATTCTAACGATTAGTACAAAACCAAAAAAATTACAGACCTAGCTAGATCTTTCTTTAGGATAACAATTGTCTCATCTTTTAAGAGCAAAATCTCAGAAACTGTTGATCTTAGTGTAACTAGTTTCTTCACAAAGATTATAGATCTAGTCGAGATCTTCATTTTGGATGATAGATGTCAAACTTTAAAGAGCAATATCTCGGAAACTGATGTTGTGATGGTATTTGTTTTAGTTTATAGATTAGCAATTTTTACAGAATGCGGTTTCTCCTCCTAAATCGTGAAAGTGTGAAACAACTTGTTGAAGTCGGTACCATATTGTTTCAGAAGTATGATCTCAATATTGTGTTCAAGACATAGACTTCAAGCTTGTATTCGATTTGCAGATTAAAAACTTGAAATAATATAATGAAATTGATTAATCGAAATGAAAGTTTAAAATCGAATAGTTTATGATGGTTTCATCCAAGTAATTATTAACAGAAATGAATGTGATAACGTCATAGATTGGAATGTTCCATTCCAATTTTGCACCAGCAATCTCACAATTTGGAACCTAATCCAAAACGACTGATAGCAAAATTTATGCTAGATGCTGAGCTTTTCATCTTGCCTGGTTGAAAAATATAAAAATGTATTTATTTTTAAGTTGACGTTCCATACAATACTGAGCATTGGAAGAATTGTGGACAGAAGCCTTGCCTTATATGCCTCTATGACCTTATGCTGCGTGTCGAATAAATCGACAACAATAGAATATAGACAACAATATAAGACGGATAAGTTGCAGAGACATCGTGCGACGTTACAGACGACTAAATACCGCGGTCTACACGACAGCGGACGCATCTGCAGATGTATCTGCTGAGGGAGATGTGTGGTGTGCGTTACCTCCATATCGCCGTCCTCTTCCCTGGCGGCGTCCCAGGCGAGCCGCACGGCATACGGCTGCACGTCGGTGACGGCGAACTCACGCACGCGCACCGCCGGGCTCAGCATCGCGCACTGCAGCGCGCACCCGCGGGCCACAGCCTCATCCTACACATACAACAACACTCGCTAACTATTATTTATTGCCCTTTATGTTAATGTGACGGAACAAGCTCGAGGCCCACCAGATGTTAAGCGGACTAACCTCTGCCTATAACAGATGCATTTCGACACAAGTAACGAATTGCACTGCGCCCGTCACCTTGAGACATTAAGTTTCATCTACGTGTAATTTCACCGGGCGTTAGGTGCTTGGCAACAGATTTTCTACTTGAGGGTGGTAGCCAGGCGAGCATTCGCAAAATGCCCTTCCACCATGCGGTGAAGCTCAAGCCCGCGGCGGGATTTGAACCATGGACCTGCTGCGCGGCAGTCCATAGTCAATGCTACTGAGCCATCACTGCTTCAAAAACTTCAATACAAACGTCAATTGCCTTTTAACTAGCATAATAATAAAACCATTATAATAACTAGTGGCTCTGTCCGTCACTTTACACGGTGGCAGGGCTGACTAGCTAGCACCCTTAAATGGAAAATCTGTTACCAAAAACCTACAGGTATGCTCCGGCTACTATCCTAGAGCCAGTTCCCATTCTAGGTTATACCTGGTTACCATCTTCGACTACATCATCAGTTACCATCAGGTGAGATTGAGGTCTAAGGCTAGCACATAGGCAATAAAATAATAACGCACGTTTGTGCTACTCTAGATTGCATCACGGCACTGACGGTTTTTTATAATTTCAGATATAGATTCCACAGTATTATAGCTCCTATTCTAAACGGTAGGTATATTAATAAATAGATTCAGGCGTTACTTTGCGGAAAGCCGTATAAAATGGTAGGTATATTCTAAACGCTTATAGTTTAGTAAAACTATGAGCGATCTGAATGAGTTTTAGGATTTTTAAGGATGCAGCGTTCTATTACAATTCCATTTGAATACTTGGTCGCCGTTATAGTTAAAAATTGAAGCAACAAAAACCTTATCAACGAATCGTTTTACGCAATGTAAAAGGAAAGGTCAAACTACTATTGACTCTTCAAAGCCCATGTATTATATACAGCACAACGATTTGGTATATCAATACGAAGTAAGTACTAAGTATTGATCAACGCTAAGGGCGGCCAAGGCCGTGGATTCCTATAGTTCATTAAACATTGATGATTAATGTATTTGGAAACGTAGTATAAAAGTAGGTCACAATGTGGCTTGGTTTCATGTCTCAGAGGGAATGAATGATTGAACAGAGATTAAAAATGCAATATGAAGATAGTGTTACCTGATTCAAGGTGGTAGAAGCATGCTTGCCAAACACTTGTTCAATCAAAGCTTTGACTGCAGGAATTCTAGTAGAGCCGCCGACAATCTCGACAGAATGAATGTCTTCAGGCCTCAATTCTGAAAATATTTGGATGTATTTAGATGTGGCTATGATGATCATATAATGGAGCCAAGTTTGTAATTGACAGATACAAGCAGGTTTGAAGGAAGACAGCAATAATTACTTACTTGCGTTATGCATGATAGCTCTCAAAGTCCTCTCAACACGGTTGAATGTCTCGGCGCATATTTGCTCCATCTGTGAGCGCTGCATTTCGCTAGAGACATCACGCTCCTCCATAAAACATTCGATGTTGAGTGGTAGCCGTGTACTGTTAGCAGACATCTGTTTCTTAAGTTTTTCAACTTCTTGTAACAAGCGTAGGAATGCTCTGAAATATAAAGTTTTGTCTATCAAAAAAGAGAATGAAGGCAATAATTACCCACTCATGATCATGTAGTAGTCCCGTTGTGCTTACCAAGCGTACTTTATACTGATGAATATACCAAATTAAGAAAGGGAATTTCATCATAACAGTCATAAAAAAAACAAAAATATTATTATTATATCTACAAAAAAAACTGTATTTATACGAGATTATTGGTACGTACGACTACTTAGATAGAGCAAATTAATTATTGTATGGAAATAATACAACATCTAAGTAATAAAAACATACAACTAAACATGTTTGCTAGCCTAACAACCATAAGATATTGTTAGAATTTTTCCAATAACACTATATAAAGAAATGTGGTGATTAAGTATTGAACTTCAATATATTAATGCAATAACATTGGTTAAATAAGTACCTCTGGTTTTTTCTGGCATCCAGTTTCATCCTGGTTATAAAGTCCTGACAGAAATAATCAGCCAAGGCCATATCAATATCTCGTCCTCCACACTGAGGGTCAGTGGAAGTAGCTAGCACTCTCAATTTGCCTTTGTTGAATGCACAGGCTGCCACCTGAAAATGTAATAGAAACGAAATATTATAAGGGTAATCAAAGGGTCTAAAACTGCGTACCTAAAAGAAATGTGCTGCCACACTGCTGTTTTAAAATGTTATCAAACATTTTCTAACACTTAATACATTTACTAACAAATGTTAGGAACAAGACTAATGTAATTAAGTTAATTTGTTATTTTTTTTACTTAAATTCCTAACATTTGTTAGTAAACGTATTAGTGTTAGGAAATGTTTGTAAACAGAAGTATAAGAGAAAAAACCCATCAATAAAATCGCTTGTTTTTTATTTTTTTATTGCAGATAGGCTAGCATTTGACCACAATCTCGCTGCCGGAACACACCGTTAGGTGCTTGGCGACATATTTTTTTTCTACTTGAGGGTGGTCGCTAGCCAGGCGGGAATTCGCAAAATGTCTTTCCACCATGCGGTGAAGCTCAAGCCCGCGGCGGGATTCAAACCATGGACCTGCTACGCGTCATAGACAATGCCACTGAGCTATCACAGCTTAAATTTTCCTACCCTCGATGAGTGCCAGGTGTTTAAGGTGTTACCCTCCCGCTTGGTGGGCGTCTCGGGGATCGCAGTGTAAGATAGCAGTTCTTCAGAATGCGCTGCTGCCCACCTTCCGGTATTTTTCCCTTAGTCGCCTCTTACGAAACCCACGGGAAGAGATGGGGGATTGACATTCTAGCCCAGCACCCCCATGGTTAATGGAAGAGTGAACGCCTTACAGATATTAATAAAATATTTAATATTCTAGGCTATGACTAATACTATGCCTGATCTGAAAACACGATTCCATATATTTCCCTACATAGAAACAAACTCCTGAACACTGCTCTAAAATTCCGCTTAATCATGTTTTGTATATATATACTAGCCAAGACCCGGCCATGCGTTGCTGTGGCTAATAGACAAATAAATTGCGATAAAATAATATTGCGAGCATAAATTGAGATGTAAGCTATCCTATCTTTCAATTTGGATCAAACGGCATGCAAATCAAATCTAAAATCGGTTCAGTAATTTAGGAGTCCATCGCGGACAAACAACGTGACACGTAATTTTTATATATAAAGATATATATATATCTAGTAAATCGCATCAACACACATTTTATTTCTTATTATTGTGTAGCAACCGTGTGATATAGAACCTGAAAGTTTTTATTTTTATTTTTGAAAAGCTCGCTTTTTATTAATTTGTTTGAAAAATATTCGCTCGTGCTAATTAAATATTGCGCAGTTGTTTCGCTCGTGCGCTTGCGAAACAAGGTCTATCCTTGCTACGCCCTCAGTCTGTCATTATTCAAAGACCAGTTCTTTTTAAACTACATTTATGTTTGATGACAAAAATCTGACGTCTAAACATTCGTACATAAACATACACGCGTTCATATGAACGCGCGGAAAGGCGTAGGCGCGCAGTAGCGCCGCGTAGAAATACAGACAATGACAATGTACTGTGTAAACGACAGCGCGTTTCAGTAGCCATAGCACGTGTTTTGTTCTATTTTTGCTACTTTACTGCCTAGACTATTACATATCAGTGGATAAAATATCTATAACCACACGGACTGGTCTATAACATGTCATCTACAGAACCTACACATTCACCCATTAGTCTTTATATAATACTCCAAATATCGTCTTCATATCAAAGGGCTTATCTGGTTAATATGAAAATAATAGAAAATCGACAATCGGCAGTTAGGCATACCATACCTGCTCTAAGCTATAACCCGCTGCAGGTGAAGAGTCATTACTCATAAAATCACATTTTGTATAAGTGCACGCGGTATTCTATCGACAATAAACCGGTCGGAGCGGGTCATTCACGCGCAGAGTAAAGTTAATTTATTTATAATAAATTGTTTAGGACTTCTTTATCTGTGAGTGTAAAGCTAAAATCAAGTTTGTGGGGTCGCCACCCTTATCCCACGGCCGCCACCTTGAAAATAGGGGTTGAATCGGTTGTTGCGATATATCTCTTAAACTATTTTATCATGTAGTCCCATTTAAATTTGAGTGTGATCTAACGTATTTGAGTTACCCCTAATAATGTGGATTTTATGTTTGAATTATGTAGGTGTTTGTTTGTCAATATTTTTTATATTCAAAATTTCATGGAAGTATTTATGTTTTTTGCAGTTGTTATATTTTTACGGTAATATTAAAATAACGATATTACTATAAAAAATGCATGATTTAAATGACACGATACATAAGAACTTTATGTGTATGTATGCATAGAAACTTATTCAAGTCCTTACCACCTTAAGTATCATAATAATAAAAATAATGTGCATTACAAATAATCATAATTACCTGAAGTGAGCTGTGTCCAAAATCAACAAAAACAACATTCCGCGGCTTTTCTTCTGGAGCTGGCAAATCTTGTTTGTAAATACCATAGGCCAGAGCAGTAGCTGAGGTCTCATTGAAAAGACGAAGAACATTCAGACCTGTAATAGATTCATTTGAAAAGTTAAATAAGCATAATACTTTTGACTATTTTAGTGCAGTATTTATTTTTAGAATACAATGATTGAATTAACAATACAAAAAAGTTTGTCTTTAGACCTTCACTGTGACATTTGTAAATGAAAGAAATTTTGATACAAATATTAATCAGACTCTGACAGGCTCAACATTTTGAATCTGATAATCTTTTTTAAATTTCATACTAATATAGTAGTGGGCTGAAATTTGGAAAAGATATACTTATAGATAGATACTTTAGGTTGAACATATAGCGGCTAAACAAAGAATATACATATTCAAATATAGGCTACTTTGCTAGTCTGAATGTTTTTTTTATTATGAAAATATATATTTGAATATATTCTTCGATGAGCCGCTAAATCTTCAGCGTATTCTGATAATCTTTTCCAAATTCCATCCCATTACTTTATAACAATTTTATTTCAGATTGTACACACTTTACTTAATATACTTTTTACATACTTTACTTTAGCCCTTTGTGATGTTGCAATTTATAAGTAATTTATACATGCCCAAATGTACTTACTCCATAGATATAATATTTTATGTTGGTAGACGATGATGAGATTACTTAATGATTGTAAGCTGGCAACCACAGAAAGAATTGGCTTGCTAGGTGCTAGGCGAAAGATATTCTTCCTGAGAGGCTAGGTGCTGAGCATTCTAAATGCTTCTTCATAATGAATTGAATTTCACAATATGTATTTCTTTTTTTTATGCCTGATATGTTATCTTAGCCTTTGACTACTATCTCACCTGATGGTAAGTGATGATGTGGTCGAAGGTGTTGTTCAGGCTAACCTAGAATTACTGGCTCTCAAGGACAGCTCCCGGAACACACCTTAATGTGGTCGAAGGTGTTGTTCAGGCTAATCTAGAATTACTGGCTCTCAAAGACAGCTGCCGGAACACGCCGTTAGGTGCTTGGCAACAGATTTTGGACTTGAGGGTGGTAGCTAGCCAGGCAGGCATTCGCAAAACGCCCCATCACCATGCGAAAGAAAACTGAAGTTAACTTACTAGTCTATTAGTTGTTGTAGTGATTTTTTCTTTGTATATTATGTTGGATTGTCTGATAAATTTGTAAAACTAATAAACAACTTCTTACTACCTGAAAGGTAAATAAATAAATATATGTTCTAACCAGCAATGGCAGCAGCATCAAGCAGAGCGTTTCTCTCAGCATTAGTGAAATAGCTCGGCACTGAAATAACACAGTCATTGATGGGTGTCTGGAGTGCTATTGCAGCACTGTCCTTCAGTTTTGTAAACAACATTGCTGTTATCTGTAATAAAGGAAAATATTGTAGTTTCATTACATTTTTCACTGAGACCGTCATTAAATTTGATAATGCTGCAGATTCAGTTGTTCTTAATGTGTTTGTTTCAATTGTTGTAAGTTGTAACTTCGAATTTATACCATGATTTAGAGTTTTATTTAGATTACATTTTAATAATTACCTGTTCAGGGGTGTATATGTTGTCTTCTCCAAGATAGTTGACCCTGATTCCAATACCACCATCTTGTCTAGCTTCTACTCGGTATGGGAAATGTTTTAATTCTTTTTGAACCAGTGGATCTGAATATTTTCTACCTAGAAGTCTTTTGAATCCAAACACAGTATTTTTCAAATTTGTCACTATCTGGTTTTTTGCAGCTACACCAAGAATTCGATTCTTTTGCGAGAAGGCCACACATGATCTGGAAACAAACAGTAATCACACAGTCATACTCTATTCTATTTTCACACACAATGTTGTTACAACTTAAGAAACTGATTAGTAATGCGATTCTATTTGGGGCCTATTGAGTAGAAAAAATCGATAAAAAACAGCGCTTAAAGTGTTTATATAGATATGCCACCATATCGATTCGAGTACAGGACAAGAGCATGGAACCAATCCAGTTGAAACGAGGCGTGAGATAGGGAGACGTTATTTCTCCGAAACTGTTCACGAACACGTTGGAAGACGTCTATTAGCTCTTGACATGGAAATAATTCGGCATCAACATACATATATGGCGAATTCATTTTCGCCGATGACATAGTCATCATGGCAGAGTCGCTTGGACGAAGGAGTTTAGAACAATGCTCAGCGCACCAAAGTACTTTCCCAGCAGGTTGGTCTTAAAATATTAACAAAACGAAAAGTATATCTGTTCATGTTGTACCCAAACCAGTAGTTGTTAGGAACGACACTATCGAAGTTGTTGACCATTGTATGTCCAGTTAGGTATACGACTTCGACAGAGGTAGCCCGAAGAATCCTACTCGTATGGGCAGGGTTCAAGAAATTACGCGTCATCTTCTCGTCGAATATTCTACTGAGCCTTATGACAAAATTCGTTGAGACGTGCTCCTTAACTGTGGCCTTATTGGACAACCTCAAAAGACACGCTCAAAGAGGTATGGAGAGAAGAACCAAAGTCATCTACATAGCTTTCAGAATTTATTAAATGAAGTGGTGACATTGGCAGTCGACATTGCTTGGAAAACTGATAACTGATGGGGAAGGAAGGTTTTCGAATGGTTACCACATTATACCGGAAGACGTCGAATTTGTAGGCCCCCCACTGGGGGATTGACGATATCGTAAGTCCCGTTTCTTACTTAAGGCGATTAGAGTCGCCAATGGCCTTGAGCATCTGGGCCTAATCGAGCTTACTTTACTCGCGCTCGCTGCACAAATATAACGGTCAAAGAATATGCAGATTCGCGATGCGCTCCGGTAACATGGCACTTTATATGCCTACCGCATTATTCTAGTGAGTATCCGCAGTTGCAACTGCGACTGAGATCAGTATGAAAATTTATAGTGTACCTACCTAGGTTGTTCTGGACGTCTTTATTCCTTTTATTTATTTTTCAATGTCATGTGCCGAGTGAAGAAAGTTACTCAGATTTGGCTGAAAATCGATATCTAGGTTGTGCTGAGGGTCATTATTCCGAATTTGTAATTATTTTTCAAATGTCATCTGCCAAGTGAAGAAAAATGATACGATTTGGCTGAAAATTGATATCTAGGTTGTTGTAGATGTTATTATTCCAAGTTACGAATTTGTTTTACGTTGACGTCTGCCAAGTGAAAAGTTTACTTCGATTTGGCCGAAAATTGATATCTAGGTTGTTCTCAGTTCGCACACAAACACTTTAAAAACCTGCTGATTTTAGTAATATGCTACATAAACGAGTTTTCCAATTAAAATTACCTGTTATTCGTACAACTAATGCCTATATTATATAATAAGATTTAGCCCTTTTATTGAAACATATTTATATAATCAAGTCCTGAATCAGTGCGATATAAAACATAGTTCAGTGTTTGAAGCCAAAAGCATCATTGTTAATTGGTTGTTCACGTTTAACTATGATGAGACTGAAAAAGTTTTATCGATTACTTCCTAAATTTATTTAGTTGATAATTTTAAGAATTAACCTTTTAATATAATGTTATGTATTCATAATTTATATATTAATAATATACGTATTTATTTATGATTTCTATATAATGATCATATTAACATACATTTTACATACATCCAGTTTATATACATATATATATATATAAATGTCACAGGTAGGGCATGGATACCGGTATTCGGTATTACCGAAAAACCGGTAATACCGGACTATTTAGAGTATTTTCAAATACCGGTATTGGAATGAAAAATACCGGTATTTCGGTATTATGACAAAAAGAAGTTTATATGCATGAAAACTAATCAAAGGCTTAGAAACCAATACGGCGGCTTTAGATTACTTATAAGAATAACATAAACATCTTTTTAAATATTATGGTTGTAAATTAATGCGCAGTTTACGTTTTCTTTTCACAAATTAATTAAAAAACCGATTTCAATAACCAAAAAATCATAATCTAATTAGGTAACGTTGATTTCTACTTAATAAAAAATGTCATTTTAAGATTGGAACCAGTCAATGTGTCCGTGCAATTTTGAGCACATAAATTATTTTACATATGTGGTGGTAGTACTGTTTATAATGTTTTTTTTATATAGCTTAACAAAACTGACATATCATCCGCCGACCACCGCACGCCCTTCAGACCCGCGCGGTTCATCTTTTTATCTCACCCATATTCTCAACTGCATTGTGCGCTCTCACTTGATTCGTCGGTTCTCTATTCACAATTATCTTATTACTACGCACATGCACGTGGTATATACGGTAATCAGTGTTTCCGAGTATATTACAGTGATAAGAACAGTGTATGAACTGATATCTCACACTGCGATCCTCAAGACGCCTACCAAGCGTGGACATTATGGCAAACTCCGCTTTAATGAAGGAGGCTGTGTTCAGCAGTGGACAATCCAGCTGATACAGTAAGAACGGTGTGGGTAGTTTCCGTTTTCGAGCCAATATTACGAAAAAACTATAATTTAAGAGATAATCGGTAAGTTAGAAACTCTAAATTCGTTCAAATTTAATAAGCCTCATAAAGCGTATCTACCCTACTCAGATCGATCATTCGGCAATATCAGCAGATAGTGACAAAACTGGTTGTGACGATGACGTCGAGGTGCCGGTTCAGCTTCAATTTAATAAGAATTAAATAAAACGATCGACAAATCTCTAAAAGAGAATTGTACATAAAAGGATATTTTACACTAATCACAAGGGATAGACAACGAATCTAATGACTCTGATCCGAAAGATGATGAAATCTGATGCGATACATTATTGAATTATACACACGGTAATGACAGAGTACGAAAATAGCGGCAATAGAGGACTTTATTGGGATGAACTTAAGACCTTACCTCCAATTAGTATTTAATCCGAAATGGCGTTTACAGTGACGAATTTTATCCAAACTAATATTATATCTGATTGTTTTTTGTTATAATATATAATAAATATTTGATTATTTATTGGAATAATAAAAAAAAACATAAGAAGAAGTACCAAAAATTATTAATATAAATTAAGTTTATTAAAAAAAATACTGTTTCACGATGATTTTATAATAATAAAATAGGTATATTAATTCAGTCTAAAACAATATTACATGGAAAATATATTTTTTCTGCGTTTTTAACATTTATAGTGTAATACCGAAAAAATACCGAAATACCGGTATTCCGGTATTGAAAATATTAATACCGATACAATACCGGTATTGCCAATAAGTCCAATACCGCCATGCCCTAGTCACAGGGTGCGACTGGGGTCGGGCTTTTTTGTAAGTTGTTGTTCTATTGACATTTAATATCTTTTAATTTATGTTAATTGACATTACGGAAAAAATAATTATACATATATAGTAGAAAATATATTTAATATTTTCATTTTAAAAAAATCGCTTTAGATATAGTAATATACATAAAGCATCACACATACAAACACGTATGTAACACAAATTTAGTTAAAATATAAATACCACCTGTGTGGATAATTTATAAAAAAAGTGTGTGAAACTGATGTTATTTTATGGATAATTTGTAAGTTATATTTATGTTTATAACTATTTTGCATGAAAAATTGTACTGAAGTCAACTGTGCACTAACCCTATTACTGTACAGCTCAAGCAGCAATACAAGATTTGGAAAAAGTGTTATTGGCTTTAAAAAAGGTTTTTTTTTATTATTTTACTGTTTATATTACTATTATTATTATTCTGGACGTTTTTATTCCAAATTTCGAATTTATTTTTCGATGTCTGCCTAGTGAAAAAAGTTACTAAGATTTGGCTAAATATCGATATCTAGGTTTTTCTGGGCGTCCTTATTCCAAATTTGGAATTTACTTTACGATGACGTCTGCCAAGTGAAAAACGTTACTTCGATTTAGCTGAAAATCGATAACTAGGTTGTGCTGGGCGTCATTATTCCGAATTTTGATATATTTTTTTAATGTCGTCTGTCAAGTGAAGAAAGAAACTCCGATATCTAGGTTGTGCTGGGCGTCATTATTCTGAATTTGAATATATTTTTTATGTCATCTGCCAAGTGAAGAAACATACTCCAATTTGGCTGAAAATTGATATTTAGGTGGTCGTAGACGTAGGAAATTTGTTTTATTATGACGTCTGCCAAGTGAAAAATGTTACAACGATTTGGCTGATATATGGGTTGTTCTAGACGTCTTTTTTCTGAATTTGGAATTAATTTTTCTATGACGTCTGCCAAGTAAAAAAGTTACTCCGATTTGGCTGAAAATCGATATCTAGGTTGTTCTAGACGTATTCATTCCGAATTTGGATTTTAATTTTCTAAAACGTCTGCCATGTGAAAGATGTTTCTCAGATTAGGCTGAAAATTGATTTCTGGACGTCATTATTCTACATTTGGATTTCAATTTTCAATGACGTTTGCTAAGTAAAGATAGATGACGTATTTTTAAAACGCTAAGATGTACCGGATAAGAGTACGAAAATTATCATAATCAATCGTTTATTCAAATCTCCTTATAAATAAGATTATAGCCGACGCAGGTTTACTCAATTAAAAACGACGATATAAGAGGAAGATTTGTATGTTTTATATTATTTTTGTATGTTTTATTGTACATTGAAAAATAAGAAAAGGGACGACTGTGTCGTACGCAAAAATACAAAATGGCGAATGTTTGTGCGCCCCGCGGCCCTGCCCTAGCCCTTCTGACATCCGGGCTGGTTTTTGATGCTTATTCAATTGCATAGATAGTACAATCGTATCTGTTAAATATAAATAATGCAACTTCCATACATTACATACACAACAAAAATACCATCAAGGCTACCTTAAAAGTGAAAGAAGTTACTCCAATTTGGCTAAAAACTGATATCTAGATGGTTCTTGACGTCATTATTCAACACTTGGAGTTTATTTATCAATGACGTCGCCAAGTGAAGATATATGACGTATCTCGAAAACGGTAAGATATGTAGTGTAACGTTGTGCCTAACGCCGTTACTTAAATAAAGTATTCTTCGTCATATGAAACAATAGATGTTAATCATAAACTAAAAATATATTAATTAAATTCTTTAACTCACTTACATACCACTTAAAATAATAAACTTATGTTGATATTGCTAATTATGGAAAATAATTACGCGTGGAATTATGTCAAAAAAGCAACAAAAGAGGGAAGAAACCCTGAAAAGGAAATGTGAAGTTGAAAGGTTACATTACAAGAGAATGAAAATTTAGATCCAGATAAGAATTAATAATTTAAAGAGAAAGAAAGACTGAAATGATGTAGACTGAGGGAATTTGGACGAGTTTAATGTTTATAGATAAAGGGACGTGAATAAGAAATGATAGTTGACAAAATTTATCATCCTGAATCAACATTCCTACCACAAATTAAATTACTAAGGCATTAGCTGAAAAGTGTAGTTGCATTAAGACTTTCCTCATACTTGAATAGGAAATTCAATTAGCGTTTTAGTTGGAATGCCTAAGGTTCACCAATCTTACAAAAATCCTGCCATATTAGATACTGTTGTAAATATACCCAGATTTTGATGATGATACAGAGAAAATATATCTCTCACAAAATATTGGAAATTCAGAAGTTGCAGACGATAACAATCAGGGCACTGATATGCCTTCAACATAAAAAGTGATTTTGTAATAGGGGCTAAAGTATCAAAATGATTTTTACTATTTTATTTTTTAACTTATCTTTTCCTTAACTTTTTGTTACCTTATTACAATATTGACTTCTTTCGATCAGATGAAGTCTAGTAGTCTGGTTGATGGCCCCTATGACAGTTAAAGTAATACAATTGGAGCACAAAATTTCGGCACAAATGCCAAGTCTCAGGTGGCCAAGATGGTATTAGGAATCCGACGCGATATCAGAGGACGAGGGTTCGATTCCTGACTAGGTCATAAAAAAAAAATTTATTCCAATAATTTGTTAATTGCCTTTGATTATTGGAATTTAATTGACTCATTCGCATCAAATGAATAAAATAAAAACAAAATTATGAAACATGGGTGCCTTATGAGTTGACTGCTCTGCAGCAAGAAACGCATGTTGATACTTGTGTTGCCTTGTTGAATTGATACAGAAATAAAGGAATATTGGATTGAATTGTAAGATGTGATGAAAGGTGTATTCTTTACGATAACCATAAGCGAAAAATTGCAATGGCTGATCCCAGGTCAAACTACAAATTTGGGAAATTTTCTACTTCTTAAAAGTTTTCTTCTCAGGAGGCAGTACAAAATGCTTTCACACAGCTTGTCGAATCTAGATCACCAGAGTTCTATCGCAAAGGTGTAAATGACCTTCCTATTAGATGGTAGCAATGTATAGATAAAAATTATAATTATTTTGATTAAATAAATATGTTAAATTAAAAATAAACAGATTTCAATTTTTCAGTACATATCAGCAATTTCATACTTTAACCCCTAATATAAGCACAGTACTAGAATAAATATAAGAACTATAGATATGCCAGTGTATGTTCATCTGATTTTGACAAAGAACATTTGCAATAGAAATTGCAATAATGACAGAGTACACCATAGTTAGACCTACACAAGATATACTTTCAAAACAAAAACGGCTTGAAAAAGGGTTTAATTTTGTACATAAAAACTTCATAGTTGGTACCTTCTCTTAAGAAATGGCTAAAGAAAACTTAAAATAAAAAAACCCTTTTCGAAATATTTTTACCATTCATTTTTTGTATCCAAATTTATTTTTGATATGAGTCTTGTTACAAAAGCTAACTCAGAGAGTCAGCACATAAACTTATTTATCATGCCTCTTTCACCTGAAGAATGTGCTAGGATCATGACTTTTCTGGAACTAGGCATCAGTATGCATCCTACTGCAAGAGTGATGGGTGTGACGTTACAAACGGTCTAGAAGGTGAAGCGAAGGTACAAAGAGGCTGGAAACAATTTCAGGAGACCTGTCAATGGCAGACCCAGGTGAACTAGTGCCCGAGACAACCATTTTCTGAGAAATCACCACCTAAATGCAGTTGACGTCCAGCAACAGCTTATTCAGACCCAAATGAACTACATTAGTGACAGTACAGTGAGAAGAAGACAGGCTGAAGCAAACCTGAAACCCCCGAAAACCAGCGAGTGGCATCATACTCGAGAGAAAGCATGGAGTAGAGAGTAACATACAGTGGACTTAAGAAGAATGGTTAAGAATTTTGTTTACAGATGAGTCTCGATTGTCTCTTTACACTTCTGATGGAAGGCGAAGTGTCTACAGACGACCTAGTGAGCGATATCTTCAAGCCTGTTTCTCAGAAAGAGCTCAGTACAGTGGAGGCAGTTTACATGTATGGGCTGGCATATCTTCAGAAGGTCGCACAGAGTTAGTGGGCATAGAAAATTGCTGCATTTAGTAAATATGGGTGATGGATCGATGTTGGTGCATGATAATGCTTGGCCGCAGACGGCTCGGGTCGTGCAACAGTATATTCCGGAGGTTGGTATCAGAGTGATGGCTTAGCCATCAAGAAGTCCTGATCTCATCCCGATTAAGCACGCCTGGGATGAGCCAGGAAGGCTAGTCAGAAGCCGCTAAAAATGGCTATATTTATCTTTTTTTACACTTAAAAATGTTACTTATGTATAATTTGCTCTAGTTTTTAAGAAAGCTGATAAAAATTGCTTTAAAACTTCTTTTTTTTTAAATCTTCTACAGTTTAGAAATAAAAAAGCATTTTTAAAAGTGTAGTACTTATTTTTACAAGCCAGTATAATTAGGTTGTTTTTCACCTAATTCATTACTTATATTTAACCGTAAAGCGTACAAATCAGTTTTTGATCTCATGTGCTAATGTACAAATTAAAAAGAGAGCTTGTTTTTGTGTATTTTTGTTCCCAATAGAAATCAAATTCATTTTAGCAAGTGCCATAAAAATTTAGTGTGAGGTGATTACAATGCAAAAACTTTCATTGTAATCGCCACTTAACACTAAATAAACTGCAAATTTGTGACAGCAAAAGTATTGCAAGCGCCACAAAAGGTTCAAACACGTATTTTTTGTCATTAATAGTCAATGCCATAGTTGCATGTCAAAAAAATTTAAATCTGTGCTAAGTTTCAGACTAGTAGCAAGAAAAATGATAAAAGTATCTAAAAAAACCTTCTCCTGTAAAGTTACATTTTTGTTGCTTATGATAAGTTGGCGGTTAGGGCTCGATATGTGGTAAAAATGGACCTCATTTAAACTTTTTTTACTAGATGATAATGATTTTACAAATATTAAGTGGGAACAAAACTTTAAAAAAATATCATGCAATACTAGTAATGCAGGGTAACAGATTATGTAATATATTTCTAAAGCTTGTTTAAGGAAATTTCTTTAAACAGATAAATTTACTTTTAGTTTAAATTTTGTTTTTAAAATGCTGGCTTTATAGCTGGTATCTTTGAGGAGTAATAATTACAAAGATTAGTAAAGGTTGATATATTTAATTGAGAATGATAAGTTTGACCTATAAGTTAAACCTGTAATTTTGTTTTGAAAGAAATTTGATTTTCCTTTTTGTTTTACATATTTTTTATAGTAAGTTGAAGTATTTCATAAGTATTTATAGGGTATAAACAAATATTTTTTTGTTTTATTTTTTCTTTAAAAATATTTTGTTCCTTGATAGGTAACACTAATATTTGACAGTAAGTAATTATTTATATATATACCTATTATATAGAATAATATTTATTAAACTTGAAATATGATTGATAGGTTATATACTTTTTTCATTTTGTGTTTTTGTTGTAGTTTAATTTTTGTTTGAGTTTTATATTCAAACTCTTATTACCCACTCCCCCCACTTTAAAGGAAAACTCAGAAAACTCCCCTTTTATTTTTTTTAACATTTTCTTTATTTTATTGATTAAAATTAGGGTAAAAAATTTAAATGGCTTAAAAAAGAGGGTGAAAGGGGGGAGGGGAGGGTCCTCCTTTCTCTTAGAAAAATATAGGGGGACTTTCAGAGGGATTGCTGTATCTTGCCTCTCCCTATGCGCCTCCGGCTTTATAAAAACACTCTAGACAGACTCATACCAGGTGGAGTCAGTCAAACAATTTGGTTCTTTGATTTAATTTGAACCTAACCTATTTTATTTGAAATCTACCCTAGTAGGTACTGTCAAAATAAAATATATTAAATATTTATTGATAATTTATTAATCAATTTTATACACATATTGTATTGCTTTTATTAATTCTTCAAAAACATCTTTATGGGCCATTTTTATTTTTCTTCACCATGAATATTCAATGAAAAATAAAAGACAGTAAGCACTGCCCATTTTAATATACGGTTGAAATAAGTACAGAATATAATTATTTACGTAAATTTTGATAAAATAAAAGCCTCTTCATCTGCAACGCTTTGGACCCGGCACCCGCACAGTGAATCCATGAAATGCTAAGTAATTTGTTTCAATATTTCATTTCTCAATAACTAGCCAATTCATGGTTTTGCAACTTTGTGTGTGTGTGTGCTTGTAATAATGTAACCTTTCTGTGAAAAAAATATTAACCCCAACTCGACGGCAGTCAATGGAAAGCTGAGCCATAAAAAGTTTTAATGACAAATTTTACTAAACATACAGAAATACTAATAAGATGTCACTTCCCTGTCCCAATTTGTAACCCTGTACACAATGTCACTCCCCTGACTACACATTTTCCCATAGGGCCAATAATATTACACATAAATACACATGCTGAAGTTGTAAGATATTTTATTTATTTTTTTAATCATGATAGGTTCGCGTTTGGCCACACCCTGCCTGATGTTAAGCATTGGTGAGGTCTAAGATGGAGCACGCTTACCTAGAAGAAACCTATTTACTCTCGATTTGAAGACACCCATGTTGTATTCATCGGGGAAAACTGACAACGGTAAGGAGTTCCACACTTTCGCAGTACGCACGAGAAAAGTGGAAGCGAAGCGCTTCGTACGAGTCCTGGGTATATCAACCATGTACGGATGGCGCCTCTCCGTCTGTCTGGACGTCCGATGGAAAAAGGGGGAGGACGGAACTAGGTCATGTAGTTCCTGTGCACATTCACCGAAATGTATCCGGTAAAAGACCAATAGGGAAGCAACTTTACGGCGGTGCTCGAGGCTTTGCAGCCGAGACTCCCTCAGAAAGTTGCTGCCTATTAACCTCTTGGCGCGCCTCTCAATCGACTCTAGTGCCTCAAGCTGGTATTTGGCAGAACCGTCCCAGAGGTGAGAGCAGTACTCAACACAAGACCTTACTTGAGCTTTGTACAAAGTAAGCATCTGTTCCGGTGTAAAGTACAGTCTCACCTTTGAGAGGATGCCAAGTTTTTTGGCAGCTAACTGAGCCTTTGACTCGATATACGAGCCAAAATTTAGATATTTAATACTAATACAAAAACTTATTTTTTGCTCTGGGATACTAAAAATATCTTTATTATATATTGACCCTTATGTCTTTGTGAAAAGTACGGACTATATATTTAGGCTGTCCTGAACTTCATGCACAGTGCTGAGCTGTGTGGTATGTGCTTCATATATATATAATATTTATATATACACAGCAGTGTTTCCATGGTGTTTAAGCGTAGTTCCATGGTGTTCATAAATTAAGCTATAGAGCTATGCCAAGGCCGGCAAAGATATTATAATCTTACATGTGTAACCTACTTGAGTAGAGAGGTTAAGTTAAGTTTAAGCTTAGTCTTGTATTATGTATTGTTTCTGAATTATAATCTTGGATAATATTTAAGTCGTTGCAAGGATTGATGGCAAGACACAGGAATCCAAATTCAGTGAGTACCGAACATGACAAGCAAATACTCAAAAGTAAGGTCAGTATGATTCAATTTAATTTGTGCCTATATAATGATTGAGGCAATTCATAAACTTATAATAAGCTTCTACTTACGGAGTACCACGAAGACTGTAATCATTCGCTATAGTCTCGATGCCACCTGCTTTTGCAACGGCGATATAACATGATTCATTACCGAAATCAATACCAATGACGGACATAGCAGCCATTGTAAGTTAAAATATTTTTCAAAATGGCTCAGTACTAAATAACACAGTTACACTTTGTGAAATAGGTACAACGAAATAGAGAAACACGTTGTCTTGAACTGACAATTCACTCAACTCAATAATTCCGCAATGATCTTTCAAACTTTAGTAGAAACGCCGCTTAGTCCTTTCGCTTTATCCCGAATTTTCTAGAAATGTGCAAAAATATTGCCATCCTAGAATAATTTTAACTACCAAATTTGAAATAATTGTTACACAGCTTAAATAAGGCTTTGGCTTTTTTAAAAAAAAAAATAATTTGGAAATAAATTATGAACCTCAAATTGATGTTTAGGCCAGAAATAGGCGTCTAATTGGTTCACTGATAAATTAGAATTTATAATAACCGACCTATGGTTAATTACTGTACAGGGTAGCATATTATTGTACATGGTGGTAGCCTAAGCAATGTTTTATCTATGATTTTAAAACTAAAGCCCCTCTATGTCTATACCATGGAAGTAATAGGTACTACGTACAACAGTACTCATTACTTCCATACACATTGAGGACAATTCTATACCACGAACTTGATTAAAACTTGACTTATTGGTCTTAGTACTGTATGAGACTCAGTTTCCATTCTAGGTTAATCCTGATGACCATTAGTTACCACAAAATCACATACCATTAGTTGGAAGTGTGATCAAAGGCTAGTCTAACGGTTATTAAAATTTGTTTATTCAAGTCAGTCAAAGGTTTGCTTAACATCTTTCGAGCTAAATCGGAAAATGTTAAGCCATCCATTGAAATGTTTCTATATATTATTAAAATAATCTCTATCGCGTGTAAGGTGAAAATCACCTTCGCATAATTTTACAATACAAAATTTCTCCCCTGACAAGGGAATCTAAACCCACCACGTTCCTCTTTTACGGACCCTGGTGGATTAACCACAAAACCACCGAATATAGGTAATGAATTTCAAAAAGTTTTGTAATCCAAACAAACTTTTTAAATGGAAACCAATGAAATGCTAAATACTCAAAAATATTTCGATACTGTAGAATAGTCGATTTATCTGGGACAATATCGATGATGCCCATAGAACGGTGTGTCATTTGACTATAATTCGGTTTATTTTTACGGATAATTATTTTTAATTAAGTTATAGTTTAGTTGAAACGAACTAAACCCGAATTGGCCTCAATTATCTTGCTTGCAAGGTCGGTATTGAGATCAATTCCAAATCTCAAACTTAATTAAAATTGGTTTAAGTACTGTCTGATGTATAAATTGGTATTCGGAATAAGTAGAATTAATTAGACTTAATAATAATATAAATAATTCTATAGCCGGTTGCAGACCGACAACTAAGCTATTGCGAAGCTCAACAAAGGCAGCTTAGCTAAGATAAACTAAAAATATATCCCGTGCTTGGTGTGAACTAAACGAAAGCTCAGTCAATCTAGCAAATTTCAGTTCGATGGACGTCGCTCACCGTGAATATAAATTAATGAAGAACGTTTCGCTAATGAATACTTAAAAGAAAAATAAAATTAATACTGACCTATATAAAAAAGTAATTCCAGACCTTGGATATGTCATCATAATCAATCTCTATTTTAATATGCCTGCCTAATAATGGGTAATTTTCAACAAAAAAACTTATTCTTTTTTTCTCTTATAATTACTGTACCCCATGTTATGCCCCCCATCATCCCCACTTATCGGGCCATAATTTTGCTTTATTTGCGATTATCCCTACGCTTGGCAGGCGTCTTGGGATATATCGCAATTTCGGTTATCAGTTCCTTAAAAGGCGCTGCTGCCCACCTTCCAGTGTCATCAGTGGGGAATCTATGACAGATACAAAACAAAAGTACTCTGTGGGGAAAAGCAAGAAATCTAAGAAAAATAAAGTAATCGGAAGTAATCTTTGGGTGGTTTCGGAAATCACTAGGTGAATGTAAAAGTTACCCGAATGCTGTTTGTCATCAAACTGAAATCACTTCGGTGAATTTTTACATTCACTCGAGCCCATTCGAAATACAAATAAAAGTTCATTTGACAGAGCGAACTCTGAATTTGTTACCCGAGGCAAAACGGAGTGAGGATTTTCATCTGTCAGGAATGGTGATCAGTTGGCATTTGAGAGTTCCAATGATTCAAATTTCAATTTGTTTATATTCTATGATCAAAATGCATGTAATATAGAATTTGTTAATGATATGAACGTGAACTTATTTTGTATAATATTTTCCGTAATAATGATTTATATTTATATAATATTTTAGTAGGTAATAAATTTTTGTAATTTTAAAATACTTATTATGCAAAGGTTCGGGAATATATTATGAGTAATTACTGATGAATTATTCGATTCGACACCCGTTCAGAAATGAATAATTAACTTAAATGTATAACTTTGCATATCTGACAACTGACAAAAGTGTTACACTGGATAGAAATCACTCGTTTCGTTGATCATTCGTTTGTTTCGTTTCCAAACTTTCGATAGGTATCTATATTATATATATAATATATATAGTGTTTCCGAACGCTATTTTTGTAGGAAAGTGAAGTACAGAAAGCTTAACCCTAATAAATAAAATATTTTATAAATCTAAGGTAGGTACATATATGAACTTGAACAATAACAGCTCTAAACTTACTTTCAAATTTCAATTTACAGTACAACTGATATAAATATAAATCAGACGCACTCGTAACCCGCATCACGATTGCCAAAGAGGTTATCATTTAAAGCAAGTCTAAAAGGAAAGGTCACCTTCAGGCGGTTGTACGAAGTTGTACGGTGGTGAATCGAATGGTCACGCTCTATTTCTTAGCATACAGTGTTTTTATAACCTTTTGCAGGCTTTTTAATCAGTCAGTATGAGTGGTGAACCTCAAACAAAGAAGTCCAAAATGAGTGCACTCGACCAATTGAAGCAGTATTCTACAGTAGTGGCTGACACAGGGGATTTCCAAGGTATGTTTTAAAGTTTTTAGGGAAATAAAGCAGAAACTAGCATATAACTTACAACTAAACAACAATTATTTTAAGTATATCAGCACCACAGACACATAGAGAACTCATTAGTAAGTAATGAGTTCTCTACGTGTACGGCATGACTCCTCTGTGGTATTATATTGAAATATTGGACAGATGATAAGAAGCTGGTCACTATGGAAATTAGGTAATTTAGAAGTTGTATGCTGAACACAAATACCTACTCATGCATTCAGATGAGGTTTCTCGATTTCCAGAGTATTTACTATACCAGGACCAAGGAATAAAAAAAGTTGAATCTCAAATAGATAATTATGGAATAAATATGTGTATACACTCACAACACACACACTCTCGACCTTAAGAGTTTTATTTAAGTACTGGTTGCATAGTTTTCAAACTTGTTCTTAACCAATCAATTAAGTTATGCGATGTCTACTGCGGTCATGACTAAAATGGGTGACTGCTAGTGGCATTATTAGTGTCAAGACTTGGTAGAACAACGGAACTTAGTTCTAAATCACTAAATTCAGCGTGCCTTTCTGTCTGTTCTGTGGGCAAAATCGCTCATGACTACATCATCAATCCTAAGTGGCATTATACTTCCATACTTTGGACGTCACGTTAAGCTGTTAGTTCATATTGTTGTGTTAGGAAAGCAGTCATTATAGCATGGTGGAATGGAATTTTAGCAATTGCCGCCTGACTAGGTACCAGCCTCAAGTTGAATATCTATTCCTTAGCACCTAATGATATGATATTTTACGAAAACTCTTTATTGACACTAGACCAGAAAAAAGATTAACAATGGAAACAAAACATGGAGTAGTCGAGTAAAGACAGTGATCTCTGCCAGACAACCTTTTTTTTAATTATCTTTATTTAATTTAGGGAGTTTTGTCTCTTGACATGTCAGTCCCATTGTAACCTTAGTATTTATGTTATCTCATACACATCTTATACATTTTTAATGCATTCTCTGATGCTGGTTCTACCAAAGTATCAATATATACTCCTATGTCTAAAATATTTAAATTTAAGGATGTCATTAGTGCATGCCTTTGACTTGCATTATGGACACACTCCATCATCCTGTGGAGTGGTAGATGACATGATATATGTCATCTACCACTCCACATGACAACCTTAGTATGGAAGGAAGTAAATCTCAAAAATATGGAATGTGGTGTTTCAACAATTACATTATGAAATTGTATATTACCATAAAATAACTGAATAGATATACCTACCTAATGTAATATAAAGTTAATAGAAATACTATGAATTATATAATATAATACATAAGCATATAATGTATATTTAATACATATAACATACAAATATATATAAAATTATTTGTTCGAAAGGAATATCAACATTAGTGAACAGGATCTAAAAAATAAAAAGTTTTTGACTTTGGTTTTAAAATCTAATTTGATCACACCAATGTAAACAAAAACTCTTTTGTTAGGTATGTTGTGATGCTCTATTTTTGCAGATTTCCACTGAACAATTAGGAATTTTACAGAAGTATCTTAAGTATGTAATGCACTCAGTATCCATTATGAAAATAAGCAGAGCTTGTAGTCCCTGATTGAATATGGGGTCAGAAGCTGGCAACACATGCCACTCTCTTATGCTATATCCCTTACTATCTATAGCAAATACACTATTTAAATTGTATTGAAGTTTAGTATTTTTTTCCATACTTTTTTTAGTTTCAATCATATATCTGCCAGTTTATAAATGCAGGGTAGGGAATATAAACTTTTTATGTAAATGATGAAAATTCTTACTATTCACATCATATGGAAGAAAACTTGAGGAAGGTAAAAGTTTTGTATATATCTTATAATCTTATATCTTTGTAGCTATGAAAGAATACACACCAACTGATGCCACTACAAACCCCAGCCTTATCCTGTCAGCAGCAGCCATGGAGCAATACCAACATGTTCTAGACAAAGCTATTAAATATGGAAAGGATAATGGAAGGTAAGAAGTCCTTCAAAATATTGTAATGTTAAAAGTAAAGCAAACAAATTCATATAAGACCTTTAAAATGTTAACTTCTGGAATACTAAGTGACATAAATATAGACAAAGAGCTACTATTTTTATGTAGAGATTGCCTAATTTTCCTTTCGTCTTGTACGAGGGGTGATCCAAAAGTAATGATAATCAGGTATTTCTAGACCGTATTAAAATCTAAAAAAAATTTTTTTTGCTTGCTCATACATCCACAAGGTGCGCGAGAAAAAATCGTATAAATACACCATGATTCCAGGGAGATACATTCATTTGAATACTGACAACCGGAGTGATAACATCAAAATGGAGAAAAACGAAATCAGAGCTGTCATTAAATATCTCTCTCTGAAAAAAATGTCTACCAAAGACATACACAACGACTTGATAGAAACATTGGGGCACTCTGCTCCTCCATATTCCACGGTTGCACGCTGGGCCAAGGAGTTTAAGCTGGGTAGAACATCCACGGAAGATGAACATCGTGAAGGACGCCCATCCACGTCCACCACTGAAGACAATGCCAAAAAGATAGAGGATATTGTGATGGCAGATCGAAGAGTGACCGTCAGGCACGTAGCTGAGATGACAGGGATCTCTTATGGTAGCGTTCAAAGAATTTTAACCAATGAATTGCACATGAAGAAGGTCTCTGCGCGTTGGGTACCGAGAATGTTAACAGACGAGCAAAAGAAAAAACGAGTTGACATTTCAAAGGTTAATCTCGAGAAGTTCCAAGCCGATAAAGAAAATTTTTTGTCACGTTTCGTGACCATGGATGAGACCTGGGTCCACCATTTCGACCCGGAAACCAAAAAGCAGTCGATGTCTTGGAAACGAGCCTCCTCACCGACGCCGAAAAAATTCAGTCTCAAGTTCGGCGGGAAAGCTTATGGCGTCCGTTTTTTGGGACGCTGAAGGAATTATTATGGTCGAATACTTGGATAAGGGAGCTACTATTACGGGCTCTTACTACGAAGACCAAATAAGAAGATTACGGGAGGCCATTAAAGAAAAAAGGCGCGGCAAACTGCGAGCTGGGGTGCTGTTTCACCAAGACAACGCACCGGCTCACAAAGCCGCAGTTGCGATGGCTGCCATTCAAGAAACAGGGTTCGAACTGCTCGAACACCCTCCCTATTCGCCAGATCTAGCTCCCAGTGACTTCTATCTCTTTCCTCAGCTCAAAGAACATCTCCGAGGCCAGAAATTTGAAGATGATAGCGAAGTGATGGCAGCTGTTGAGGCATTTTGGGAGAGTCAAGATAAAGATTTTTTTTCTAAGGGAATCCTAGGTTTAGAAAAACGTTTAACTAAATGTATTGCCTTATTAGGAGACTATGTAGAAAAATAAATTATTTTTGTAACATTAACCACCGTGTATTATTTTGATTATCATTACTTTTGGATCACCCCTCGTATATGCTGGAAGCTTGGTTAAGAGTGATTGTTTTAGACAAAGAATTGAAAAGTCTAGATGCTTTTATAACTATGCTACAAATTTGGAATAACATAAATCATACCCAAGAAAAAGTTCAGAGTTTTAGCCCTTTTGATGTTTTGTTTCTGATACACATTTTTACAGTTTTCTTATGTTATCATCAATTATCATATTCAAAAATACACAGGCATTTATGGATATACATTTGAAATTAATACTTAATGAATCAGTTTGCATTAAAGTACATTTTGCAACAGTAATTTAAACTGATCTAGATTATTTTGCAGAGCTTTGACGCTAGCTAAGCTAAAACATAGTAAATAGTCTTCTTTGATTTTCTATTTTATTAATAGCTGATAGGTTACCCTTTCACCACTATCTCACCTGATGGTAAGTGATGATGTGGTCAAAGTTGTTGTTCAGGCTAACCTATAATTACTGGCTCTTAAAGACAGCTGCTGGAACACATTGTTAGGTGCTTGGCGACAAATTTTCTACTTGAGGGTGGTAGCTAGCTAGGCGGGCGTTCTTAAAATGTCCTACAACCATACTATAACATCTGTCATCCTAAGGCAACAACAACCAAGACCGACAGCTTAATGTGCCCTTCAAAGCATGGAAGTATTCAGTAGTAATGCCACAAGCAGTCACCCATACCCATCGAATATTGATTTTTTCCATGTGTATGGAAAAAATCGATTGGCCAAGCAACCATTTACATAGCTTAATTGGAAAAGCCCCAAGATGGTATTCTGGGGTTACGGGTTCAAGTCCCGCTGGAAGTTATCTTTTTGTATCCTAAATGATTTCTATGATCTAGAGTAAATATCAATAATATCTCAAGGTGATTAACTCCTTCATAAAATTGCAGCACAATCGAGGAGCAAATATCTGAAACACTGGACATGCTTAGTGTACTGTTTGGATGTGAAATACTCAAAATCATCCCCGGAAGAGTATCTGTTGAAGTTGATGCTAGGTAATGTGATAAGCAGATATAAACATTTCATTTCACATTCATAAACATTATAATTAAATTTTAACAAACGGTAGACCAATCAAAGAGTATGCACTTTAGAAACTTATATTTTTTATAAAATGAAGTGTAGGATTACATACTAGGAAATATTTTTTTAACAAGCTTGGGTTCATTATGGACATAGTCTTAATTCTTAAAATAAGTAATTAATTAAGGATAATATGTCCAAAGTAACCGTAACTTGACACAGACAAATGACAGAAGTTGCAGGGTTAATATTACAAAAAAATAATCTTTATTTGGGAGAATTGCATACTCTTTGGTAAGGCATAATCTTAAGATCACTATTCACAGGAGCACCAATATGCATCCGTGCATTTGTGTATGCTCAAGGATTTGTTGGTGAACTGACTATGAATATGTTATACTTTTATGCAGTGATAAATATTTAACAAAGAACAATTATTAAACAATGTGTAATTAACCGATAAATTAATAATTAAGGCGGAATTGTCGCTATAGATATATTTTAAATGTGTTTCTAAAATATTAAAAGAATCGGTGGCATGGCAACCAAATATGTGGACTCATCAAGGTTCACAAGCTTGCATTGCGTCTGGGTGACGATGGATTTGCCTGCAGATTGGAGCAAAATTGGGTGTGGCGCGAGGCTCATAAAGTGAATGGTGGGCTTTAGGCAGCACTACCCTTAAATATTATTTGGTTACATTTATGATTTTAGTATGCACCTCTATAATTATGTGATAATAACATACTATGAATTGATTAGACATTACTAATATTTTTTGATAAAATACTGTCTTCATTGTGCTAAATACAACTTTGATATACCATATTACATTACATAAGTTCATTATATATTATTAAGGCTTTAATTTCATTATATATTATTTTGCAGATTATCATTTGATAAAGATGCAAGTATATCTAAAGCTATCAAGCTTATTGGTATGTTTGCTGAATATGGAATCAAGAAGGAACGCATCCTGATCAAACTAGCTTCAACGTGGGAGGGAATTCAAGCTGCAAGGTAAACAACATTGCTTTCTATTTTATTAACGGACTTCCAAAAGAAGTATAAGGTTTTCAATTGGATCCTGATATCTCTGTAATTTCATCGCATTGGCTTCTTTGATTTTAGCCCAAAATGTGTTTGATCCCTAAATAAAGTAGATGGGTCTGCCGAAAGTGCGAATCCTTGTCGTGTCCTTATGACGTTTACATCCAGCTTTGTTAAAAGGGTTTTAGTATTGTTGTATGTCTTATACTAAAAAAGACCAAGTCTGTTCAATTTATTTCATACTTATCACCATAAATCCTAAGACAGTATATTTTTATTAATTTCACGAAACTTTCTACTTAATTTCATTCTTCCCACTTCAAAAGAATAAGATTTTCATACAAAATTTCAATTCCAATTTTACCCCTTAATGTTGCCCTTTTATAAAACTATATTAGCTGCCAGGCTCCCATTTGATCCCCTATATCCGGCTCTACAATAAAACCCGTTGAGAATTGACGTCTCCTACCTTCCTATTCTAATTGGGGGCGATATGTCCTTCACTGACGTCCCGCTTGGGGTGTTTTGTGCATTTCCCCAGCCAGCTTCTACCCAAGCCATCCCAACTCCTTGATATAGCGGAGAAGGACTTTGGGTCGCTGGCATAGCTGCTCCAGTGACGTGTGTGATGGTGGTGAGGATGTCGTCGATGAGATTGACTCTTGTAGTCCGGTTGTAATTCGTATTTGTTCCGTGGCTTCGCAATGCAATAGTACATGCTCCACAGTCTCATCTTTTTGCATACAGCCTCTACATAGAGGACTGTCTGTTGCTCCCGTTTTGTGCAGAAAGTAATTCAGGTTACAATGACCTGTAATAAGGCCTGTTGCAATGCGTAGTTCCTCACGCTTTAGTTTCAGCAGGCTGTTTGTCAGCTTCTTGTTTAGAGTTGGGAACATGGCCTTTGTTTGTTTACAATCCTCTGTCTTATTCCACAGGTTTTGTTGTTCTCTCTCGGTGTGATGAAGTAGTAGCTCCCGTACTTCCTTTGCTGATGGCTTGCAAAGGTTCTTTACGTCATCACATACCTGTTTTTTTGCTCCTTTCTTTGCCAGAGTATCTGCCATTGTGTTTCCCGGACATGCACTATGTTCCTTTGTCCATGTTATCGTTACTCTGTAGTTTTTTGACAGCCTTTGTAAGGCGACATGACACTCAGCTATGACTCTAGATCTGGTTACTGGTCTTCTGAGTGCATATATTACAGCCGCACTGTCTGTAGTAAAAAGAAGGAGCTTGCCCTCACGCTCACTTTCTAAACTGGGTGTTATGTCTAGATGTGATATTGCCCTCGCAGCTAGCAGTAATCCCGTTGCCTCTGCTTGCATTACTGTGGTAGTCTTATTCAGCCCTTTTGAGTCTCAGATTCCAAATTCCGGTGAGTAGTAACCACAACCTGCACCAGTCCTATTTTTTGCGCCATCTGTATAGATATTGTATGCCGGCACTAGATCTGCCAAGGCACTGTTTTCTGTAGCTAGTTTGACGTCTCCTACCTTTAAGTTACCTTTTGAGTAAGCCGCGCGATAAATCAAGTGGACAATCTGTATGTTATAGCTGGCTGCATGGGAAACACACTATTGGCATGATTACAGGTATATCCAATCCGTCTTGATGTATCTGCATACCCGAAGTGTGTTTCCCAGGTGGTCATTCGGTTCCCCAAGATACAGGCCTAGCCGAGTTTATAGGGCTTATATATATTTATTTAGAGCTCACTGATAATATAAAGTGTGTACTGTACTGTAACAGCAGGCTCGTTCACTGCTAAACACAGCCTCCCCTATTAAGGGGGTATTTGCCATAAACCCCACGCTTGGCAGGCGTCTAGGAGATCGCAGTGTAAATTGGCAGTTCTTTAGGAAGCGCTGCTGCCCACCTACCAGTAGTTTTCCCTTAGTCGCCTCTTACGACACCGACGCGATGATATGGGGAGGTGCAACTCTAACCCGGCACCCCACGGGGCATAAAGTGTGTGCTACACAATAATTATACTAGGTATGCATAGTCTAAATTACTCTTAAGGTTAGTGAAGCAACTGTAATGTAACATACATTTATACTTTCTGTGAAATAAAAAAAAAATACTTTACTTTATCTATTTGCCAAATTTCAGCTTCATAGGTCAAGTAGTTATCGAGATTTCTTCCCCACCTTTATTCCTTTCTGTAGCCTTTTTCATAAAATCAGTTCTTAGCTGATATACATAAACAATTAGAAATGTAGATTTAAAGTTTCAGCTTAAATATAGGACATTCATATACATTTTCAACTTCTATTTATGTAACTTAATCAGTCTCATCTTAAAAATCTTAGTATTGGACTTTTTTTTATTATATGTCTCGAAACTCACTAGTGAAACGTGTATACCTACATCACCGATCCAATCTTGTAAAGACGTTCAGTTTATTTAAGGATTATGAGTGTTTATTATGTTTAAAAAAGGCTTATTAGTCAACTTAAATCGTGAAGTTGTTGCTTCTTTTTCATCATTAAAATAAATGTACTTGATTATTGAGTAACTGGAAAAAATTGCCCAATTATGAGGTTCTAATTTTAAGAAAATAAATAACATTGGATTAAAGTGGCCCTACTAAAAAAATTGGATTGCAGTATGTCTAATTAATATACTTTGTGAATGTTTATAGAGCCGCAGTCGCCTATTATTGTTCCCATCGGCCCCCGCCTGAGGATATTCGTATGTCAGATGGACATAAACCATAAATGTGTTTCTAAGAGATGTTATAACTTTGATCTTTTCTTAACAATCATCGTTTTAATTATAGAACAATTTATTACGAAATTATGATAGGTTACTATTTACTTGGTGCCTTTCACCTTAACTTCAAACACTCGCTGCCCCGAACTAGGACTAATCAAAACACCAGTTATTATATTGATTGATAAACGCATTGAAATGTATAAACAATCTGAACTCAATCGTTTTCGATTTATAAGTGATTAACCATACTAGTTGTACCTTTCGGTTATCAACTAATTATGTTTGATTACGTCAATACTATTAATTTTATAAAATAAATAAAGATTTTTTAAAGTGAATTACCTATTATATATGGAAATGTAGCCACTCTTATCTGCCTAAATCACAATCAGTCGTTGTATTGATTGTTTGAGATTCCGGACGATAAATATAAAATAAAATTAGACCGATAAATGTGTCTTAATTTTTTCCTCCTCTACCTCATGATTGATTGTTGCTTGAATGGTGGACTGCTAACTGCTAGAAGCCTATTGAAAATTGCATTTACTACTTTGCATCAACATTTGGGGAATTCATTATTTTGGGGTTAACATGGCAACCATTGTAAGGATTGAGCATTATGAGTATTTAACATCTTAGGGATTCAACTTTCTGGAACTGACTGGTCTCCGCGCCTCCTTTATCGGGCTTTATTGGCTTTATACTATTATTTGTGTAGCAAACACTAGTAAAGGTCAAGAGGCGTATCTAAAATTGTATGACGCTATTGTTTAGATTAATGATAAGTGGCTTCAAGAGTTACAAGATATAGTTTTTAGAGGTTATTCAATGACATTCATAGTTATTAAACGTAATTCAGGTTAGTTTCTAGTTTGAATATGGAACACCTACTGTTTCAGCTGGATTGTCCACTGCTGAACACAGCCACTCATTGAAAGACGATTTTAAGTTTAAAGCTTAACTTTTCCCTCTCCGTCGATATAATTCACAGAGTATGTCTTATAATGCCAAATAATAATAAAAACAAAAGATAAGTTGGGATTGTATACAAGAGACGTGGTTTTTTTCAAACAATTTTGATATTGCTCAATCGTAAAAACGGTAATAGTACATTACTGCAGAATCCAGTAAGTAAGCCTTCCTGGCTAAGTATGAGTTAACCGGACCAAACTGCAGGTGAGGTCCGGTTATATATGACGCCAGCCAGGATGGCTTTCTTACTGGTTGAGGCTTATATAATGCTTTTCTCATAAATCAAAGAAAGTTTAACAACGAAATCGTTGAATGAATATCGAAGGGACCGTCATTTTAGGACAATTACTGATAGATATTGTGGTCGATTTTTGAAGAAGAAAACTCCATGTTAATTTTAGAACGGAAAGTTTTAATCCTTCTCAGTCGTTACGCTCTTGACAGAGCGGTCGTGGTCGTCATGTAGTTGTTGTGGGGGCAGATATAATGCGCCTCACAATGTTACGCCATCGCCCTCTATTTATGGTCATCCTGGTACACTCATGCAAGGGACCACCCACCGCAGATTTAATTTGGTCAGTCCATCGCATGGGTGACCTCCCACGCGGTCTCGTGCCCTCTACTTTGCCCTGAACGACAAGACGCTCAATGGACTGGCTACCTCGCCTCAAAACATGTCCGAAGAATGCGAGGATCCGGGATTGCACTATAGCTGAAAGACGCTGCTTAATGCCGAGTTCTTGGAGTATCGAGACGTTTGTGCGAAACTCGGTCCACGACACCCCAAGCATTCTTCTCCAGCACCACATCTCAGGAGCATCCATTTTTTTCTTTTCGATCTCTCGCAGGGTCCACGTTTCTGCGGCGTAAAGAAATATGGGGAAAATAAGAGTTCGCACTAGTTTTAATCCAACATGATTTATACACTGAAATTACTAAATACAGACGTAAAATCCCACACTAGACTTCTACAACATTACCTAAGTACAAAACGCAACGTGCATACTTTTTCTACGTCGCGTTAAGTGTCACATCACAGACTATAAAATTGCTGTTTAAGACTCCAAAAAATATTTATCTCATAAAATGTCATATCAAAAAGAGAGATAGATATATATTTGTAGCCTTCCTCCTATAATCATGTTATAATGGCTAAACTGTAAACTGTGCTTAGTAATATGATTTTTTATCTAAGCAGATCTAAAGAAGTACAGTACAATAAGTAAATTACATACTTACTTACTGGACAGTAAGAGATTCCAAATTTAAAATCTCGCTTCTTACTAGACAGTTGTGAATAAGTCTACGGTAGAGTTCACTTTCTGGATACTTTGTAGAGATGTTATGGCAATATTACATACCATTTTTGAGAAATACCATATCTACTTGTGTCGAACTTTGTTTGATTATAGTACGGTTATAAAGGAAAATAAGAACTAATACTCGCGGTAATAATAGGCCATAAAGATTCCGAACTGAATATCGTTTTATTGTTATTTAAAACATACCACAAATCCTTTCAGTATTTTGTGCACACGGTTGGCAATAATAAAGATTATGACCTGAATAGAACTTCAAGTCTTCTAATTTGAGGCACAGATTAAACTCAGTCTAAAGCAGTGTTTACTGCGGTCACTAAGTTATTGGATGGGTGTCTGCTAGTGGTATTTACCTGTGGGCGCTTCCGTGCTTTGAAGAGCATAGCATGCGAGCATTTAGTTCCGTTAGTTTTCATTCTGGCATACTTAAAGACATGAATTAACTTTAACTAGGATTAATTACAATATAAATGCGTCAATGCAAAAATAAAAATTAGAGGATTAATTCGTTCTTTTTGTAGTACTGGACAGTATTTGGCGTCTGTAAGTACGACAATTAAGATGGCATTCCTTAGGTTATGTCAGGGACTCAGAAAGTAGGCACAATATATACTTGCATGTATTTAGAACCCCACTTTTTAAGCCTTTGGTTACATTACAATCTCCCCTGATGGTAAGTGAAGGTGTTAAAAGGACAAACCTAGAATTACTGACACTCAAGACAGCTGCCTGAACACACTTTTAAGTGCTTGGTGACAGATTTTCTAATTGTGGATGGTAGGCATTCGAAAAATAAAGAGGCTATTTGTGCGTGTGACCTTATCACACGCACAAATAGCCTCTTTATTTTAGCCGGTAATAAAAGAAGTGCAATACTTTACTGGAACAATAAATAGTAATAATTCCCCAATTCCAAATTAATTCTACATCGTGATTTCGTAAGACCCACTCACGATACCAGATCGGAACAATTTTAAACTTTACTAACGAAGCATCATCAGTTGTTGATTCTCCGAGCGCCCGATATAAACACCACTGAATACCAGACACCGGCCGCGTCACCCATGTCACGTATATATATGTTTCAGATTATACAGTCTCAGCACAGAATCATTCAACCATGAACCTATTTATAATTTCAGGGAGTTGGAAAAGAAACATGGCATCCATTGCAACTTGACCCTGCTGTTCTCTATGTACCAAGCGATCGCATGCGCGGAAGCAAACGTTACACTTATATCACCATTCGTTGGTAGAATTCTGGATTGGTGAGTAACATGTTGTTTACATTATAGGAAAATACTGTGTATCTCATAGTAAGTAAAATAGCCTTGACTGATTCGGACAGTGACGACAGATTGATAAGAGATTTGTTTGTTTATGTAATTTCGGTATTAGCTTAATTGGTCTATGTTTAAGTATAAGGATCCGTAAAAACATCTATATTAATACGTCATATGAAAATATCGGATATTTGATATAGAAACGGGTAATATACATAGTTACAAACAATGAATCGGATGTTTAAATACAAAGTATACAATATTTCTAAATATGATTACAAGCACTATAGCGTGCTAAGAGAAAATCGCACACCGACCCCTATGAGTTATGACGGTTAAAGTAATACAATTGGAGCACAAAATTTCGGCAGAAATGCCAAGTCTCAGGTGGCCGAGATGGTATTAGGGATCCGACGCGATATCGGAGGACGCGGGTTCGATTCCCGCCTTGGGCATAAAAAAAAATGTTGTACTCTAATAATTTGTTTGATAAAAAGTATACAATTTTAATTGAGAAATGCCGGGTCCAGATAAGCAGATCTACAACAGATGCAGATAGATGTCCAATTTAATGTAATTACAACAATAATTAATTAAAACATATAATTGAAGAGAGTTCAAATGATGTCATTGAAGTATTTTGTGTTATATATATATAATGTTATATCTAAAGTATTCGACTGTATACTACTACGTGTATAGCAATTAACATTGATTTGTTAATTTTCACACTATGGAATTTGTCTCTAAAAATATAAAAGTAAATAAATAGTGTTACGTCCTATGGGTTGTTTGGTTAAAATAGGACTTCTGCAAAGGACAGTATTAGTCGCTTTTCTGTTCTTTATTTTTTATATTTTTTTATTAATAGCTAAGTAATAATATGTAAGTGATAATGTGGTCAAAGATGTGGTTCAGGCTTATCTAGATTTGCTGGCTCTCAAAGTCTAATATTCAATGTCCGTCGTATAACATTAAACCTTGCAATATTTTGTTTTCAGGTATGTTGAACACACAAAGAAGACTTATGAAGCGAAGGAAGACCCCGGTGTTTTGTCCGTGACCCGCGTCTACAACTACTACAAGAAGTTTGGATACAACACGCAGGTACTCTTGACTTCTGCACTGTTGAAAGACATCGATTGTCTGTCTGATTCTTGCCTTTATAAGGGCGTGAATCGAGGTTCAAATACTTTGAAATTGTGACCGAAGATGTTAATGTTGATCTATTTGTTCAGGTGATGGGTGCATCGTTCCGCAACACAGGTGAGATTCGGGAGTTGGCTGGCTGTGATCTGCTCACCATCAGTCCCAAGCTGCTGCAAGAGCTAGCTGACAGTGACCAACCTTTGAAGAGAGTAAGTTTATCAGAGAATAAGACAAAGTGTATTTTGGTTTTAGTTTGGTTATTTCGAAGGATAAGATCCGCGAGCTGAGGGCTCTGAACTGCTCACAGTGGGTCCTAAGTAACTGCAAGAGCGGGCTGACAGCGACCAGTCTCTGAAGAGGGTAGACACTAAACGTTCTTGTTTTGTTTCAGTCCTTATCATCCCCACTATTGGGTACTTTTGATAAAAAATCTAATTATTCGGCTCCATATTCATCCTATGCCTACGTATAAAAATGTAAAGATATGTAAGTCAAGCGCAAAAACGACAGAACGCAAACGTTACCGCGGTGGGCGTGGTTTAGAAAGTGTTCATCGCATCAAGGTAATGCATCGCAAGAACATTACCTTGATGCGACCAATCGGATGCGATTATTTTTAAGCTCCAAATCAATTAACCGATCCAATTGGATTTGGAACTATTTCTAACTATCTTACTTTAAGGTAAATGTATGCTCGTGTTCTTTTAACTATGCCATTTAACTCTTTACTTATGAAGTTGTGGTACAGTAATGAGGATTTTGATTAAATTCGGCACATAGATTCCTTACTTAAGATTAATTTTACCCCGATTTACTATAGACCCGAAAGAGCGCGAAATAGCAAATTTCTAAGCGACCGAAGCTTGTCAAATATAAATAAAACTAAATTATCCGGTACCCTGATCGGTAGCAAAAGCCTATGCAATCCAGTGAGCTCGTGATGGACGAAGACTGAGTAGCTATTTAATCGATTACTGTTTTAAATTTATATTCATCATAGTTTTACCCATTTACAGGTACTGGACCCCAAATTAGCGGAGCAGAGCGAGGTCGAAAAGATCAGCCTCACCGAGGCACAGTTCCGTTGGCACTTCAATGAGGACCAGATGGCGACTGACAAACTCTCAGATGGTATTCGCAAATTCGCAGCCGATACACGCAAACTAGAGTCTCTTATTAAGACTCTACTCGCCAAGAAGTGAATCAATGAGGGATGATTAATAAAGCTCTGTAAAACAAGAAAAAAATAACTCAAACCTATCACCATTCCTTTATATTTTAATGTTATGGGTTGTGATTATGACTTAACCTACTATTAGCAAAATTAATTTAAGGTCAAAGATGAATCTTTAGTCTGTGGAAAAATTTATTCTCCCTACATCCTCGAAGGTTAGGCAGATTTCCAAACAACCACATTCCGACTTATTTATATACCTTTGTGGACTTTATTGATTTATACTTTCGAGGCTTATGTTTTGTTTCCTATAAATAACATCATAATCAAAATAACATTTATAAGTAAAAAGAAAAATACTACGTTTATCAGTGTGTTCTGTGTTTATATATTACGAGTATATTAAGCAACATTTTGAAAATGTCTACGGGCGTGTGAAAACATGTGAACTGTGATGTTAGGCACACATACGTGAATAGGTAGTTTTGTAACCTATACAGTTGTTTTTTGTTTGATCCTAAATGTTTTTAAAACTTTTCATGTAAATCAAGTCTTCCACCATTTCTACTTATATTATCTTTTTGTAAATATTGGGTGTGAGCGACAATCGTTAAATCATTTTAAATTTAAATACCATACATGTTTGTATTATGTAGGTGCAAAGTACTATAAGGTATGTACTTATGAATTTTGGGACCACTGTAGAATTTGTTGTTTTCTATAACTTTTATACGTGTTTTTATTGTTTGGGTTTAAGGTGTAATAAAAAATCATGTTTTCATGCATATTATGGATTTTATTTATATTCTCTACACTCCGACAAATTGCGACGCCTAGGAAGCTTCAGAGAAATGTTCAAGACTATATTTTTATACGACACCTGCTCGGAAAGTACCTTGATACTTTATCAAATTTACGGTAGAAAGTACGTCATTGCATATCGAACAAATATGCGGGGAGAAAACGCATCTGAGCGGGAGAGAAAAGTGTATGAAAATCCATTTCTTACGTGGTTTTTCTTTTTTAATTTTGGGTAAGACTATGCCCTGGTAACCTAAATATCAAAAGCCAAAAAGTTTTTACAGTGAGTTTTTATCTCCAAGTTCGTAAAATGACACTGGCCACTAGTGTCATTTTACGAACTTGTGTTGGATGGTGTCAAACAATTTGAAATAAGAACATGTGAAAATTGCAGACGCCATTGGCGCCATTTTCAATTTGTGTGTTTGAGGATTCAGTTTTAGTAGAAAAGTAAAATAAAAGGTAGGTGTAGTATAAAGCACTATGTATCACTCGATAGAAAGTGCGATTCCCGATCTCGGGTGTTTTAAAGCCCTCGCCTACGGCTCGGGCTTCAAACGACACCCTCGACGGTAATCGGTCACTTTCTCCTCTCGGTGAACAATGTACTATTAAATATGACGATTATAAGCACAACTGCGTGCTAAGCGAAAACCACATTTATGATTTTTTAGAGTAAAACATTTCTCATTTCGATTTGGAAATCGAATCCACACCGTCCCCTATGACGGTAAAGTAATAAGTAGAACATTTCGGCTCAGTTGGCTTTCAATTTCAGGCACTTTTGTCATAAACCCCAAGCTTGGCAGGGTCTTGGAGATATCAGTTCCTCAGAAGGCGCTGCTGCTCACGTTCCGGTATTTTACCTTTACCTTTAGCATCTTGAGTCGCCTCTTACTTACCACTCGCTAATAGGATAGCTCGTATGGAGGACAGATACAAATCTGACATTTAGATATTATCTGTAGAACGTTGTCGCACAAACAAAGATTTCGCTAGATATGTATTCAATTAAATAATAAACTTTTTACACCCTAACACCCAATTTTTTACACTATAGCTATGTGGGTGGTGTGTCATTTCCTTAAGCTTATATAGAATAGAAAATATATCCATATTTTTGTAATAGAAAAAATATTAAATAGAGCTGTCAAAGTTATCAATTTAAGACCATTTTGTTATATTATATTATAAGTTCGATATTATAAGAAGCAAAGTGGTTTTCTCTCATTTTAGTAAATAATACGGGATAACTTACGTGATTCATTCAGATAGCTCCGTTTTCGGTGGTGTTTTTCAACAAAAGCTCGGGCTCGGGACGCCCGCGTTTACGTCTCGCTTCGCACTGCCAGTAGGTACTACCATGGCGGCACGAATTATAGTCGGAACGTGAGTTGTCCCGTACTATTTACTAAAATAAACTAAACTAGTTAGGAATCTCGAGTTTGGTATAACATTTACCATATCCTCTAATTAACAGATATTGAAAACGCCGTAACTTGTAATGTAGTTTAGGAGCTGTAATGAAAACAATTTTTTTTTACGGGCTTGTTACTGGAATGCGGACTAAAAAAACGGGGCCCGACTTGCCCTAGCAATTACCAATTTAGTCTTTTGTATGTTACTAGTCTGGCCATAAATACTTTTACATACATAAAAACTTTTCTTTTATCAACTTTTTTATTATTTTGAAATTTGGAACGCGTTTATTATTTTAAAAACTTCTTTCGATTTGGCGCCATTTCACATATTTTTCCGTGTTTATTATCTAATTACAATATGGAATGGGGTGTTAAGAAAATAGGATGCAGTGATCGCCTTGACAAAGCTCTTCATTCCCAGGAGCCGTCGGTCATATTCCTATCACTTCAAAAGCTTGGTATCAGCCCTATGTTCGTATATCGTATACTATGAACAGATACTTAAACAACACTTCCTCTGTCGTTCCTCGTCTTCACCATTAAAGATCGGGGCGGCCGCGTACTGTTAGAACTACAAAGGCTGTTAATGCGGTTAAACCCAGAATTCGTCGAAATCCCATTAGGAAACATAAAATCTTATCACAGGAAATGAAGAAACCCACTAGGACTCTGTCGCGTATTATAAAACATGACCTGATGCTCGATTCTTTTCGTCGATATACAGGACATGCCTTAAAGAAGAGTGAAAACTTCAGCCAAAGTGTATCAAACATATCAGCAATTTTTTTTTAAAATGTACCGTAGAGTCCAGCAGGACTCTGCATCTGGTCACAAGGCACGAGCTACCCAAGCCTGGATTGAAACCTACGTTCCGGACTTTATAAGAGCTGAAACTGGCTCTTATCTAGCCCAAATCTCAACCCTTAAAACCATAATCTATTAGCGTCAGTTTTAGAGGACATGGCTTGATCTAATCGACACGGCGACAATGAGTCTCTTAAAAATCTTTGGAGCAAGCAGGAGCGAAATTTCCTCTGGAAACAGTGCGTAAATCCATAGATTCGTGGCCAGACAGATTAAAGGCTTGTATAAAAGCCAAAGGTGGCCATTTCGAATAGAATATTGTTTTTATTCTTTGCTAAGGCTTTTCTTTTTCATTTGACTTTTTTGTTTGTACGAGTAACTTATGGCCGGACTAGGTAGATTACGCATTTATTCTACCAATTAAGTATAAATTTTTGTGATTTTTTTTTGTTTGGTAGGCCATACCTACTGTAGAGGTTGTCCCATATAATTTGTATATCAATCGCTCCTGTACTAAGTCGTCAAAGTAAATAAAACCAAATTACATATCATAATTTTCAGTTGTAGAAGTCAGTTCTTTTTAAATAATTATGCAAGATACGGCTTCTGCTCCCCACAACAATAAGTACATTAAAAATAACTTTAAATACTAAGTACTAATTTAACTTCTAACTAAGCTGTTTTTCTTGCATCTAGAAATGTTTTTCTAGCACTTTCCTTGTTGGAATGAGGTGAAAATTTGTGTATTGCGCTCGGTAGTAAAGTTATTTTGCGTCCCGTATCTTTGAAACGTTCGATACGCTCAGGATCCTATATTTTTAACGCCTCGCTTTGCTAGAGCTGCTTGTTAAATCCTAGAATCTTTTGCTTCCTCATGTTTCAATACAAGTACTTGAGGCAAATAATAACTTAGTAGCTTTAGGGCCCGTTTTAGAATGTCTTAATAAAGTTTCGGGTTGCCATTCAACACATAAAATAACTGAATGATAAAAATGACAGTTGACATGCAGCGCGTTTCAAGCTTTAACCGATGGATAGGCTAAACCGATGCTGTGAAACGCAAAGATAGTGTTTTATTTATTAAATATGTTCTGGGTAGTAAAACCGGAACTTAATACTCGAACATTCTGAAAGCTGAAACAGGCCTTGCCCTGAAACTATTTCCCCAACAAACACCATTGTTGAGAAGAAGACCCCAGCATGCCCTTAGTATGACAAATAACTATTGTTTTAAAACTTAGTAGGTATATATGTATACCTACATATTATAGAACTCCATATTTAGGCTAGTTTTTTTGTCGTCTCTAAATAATCTCAAGCTGTATATTATTATCTATTTTATGAATTAAAATGTTTTAGACGTGGAATTTGAAATTTCCTCCTGTGAGCACGTTTAAAGTCTTTAGAAAGTATTAAAAAGAACATAATAGCTTTTTTTTTTTTTTTTTTTTTTTTTTTTTTTTTACCGGCGGTATGCCTTTATTAAACAAAATACTATGAACTATATACAACACTACAGCTACTACAATAAAAGCATTTAGACACCTTTAAAATTTAATTTTAAAATTTTGTACTCCAATAATTTGTTTGATATGATTTTCGCTTAGCACGCGATGGTGCATGTAATCATATTAAGAAACATATAGCTATTCGAAAAATATTAAAAAAAAACATTAAAATTACTCATAGGTATTTTACAAGATCATTTAAAATTTAAACAAGTATAAAATGAAAATTTTAAGTCACCTCCGACATATACCTTCATAAATTGTAGCTAAGAACCATCTAGAACACGTCAGCTTTCTAACAAAAAACTCTTGAAACGCTCGTAGCGAAGTTTGCTTAGCCATTCTGAATCGATCAGCAAAGTTAAGCAACGTCCGCCTCGGTCAGGAGTTGGATGGGTGACCGCTGGTGACAGTACTACTGAGCGCTTCCGTGCTTCGGAGGGCACGTTAAGCCGTCAGTCCCGGTTGTTATCTTAGGATGGCAGTCGTTACAGCATGGTGGTAGGGCACTTTGCGAATGCCCGCCTGGCTAGTTACTACCCTCAAGTTGAAAATCTGTCGCCAAGCACCTTACGGTGTGTTCCGGCAGCTGTCCTTGAGAGCCAGTAATTCTAGGTTAGCCTGAACAACATCTTCGACCACATCATCACTTACCATCAGGTGAGATAGTGGTCAAAGGCGAACCTATCGGGCATAAAAAAAAACTGCAACAAAATCAGTCCACCTCTCTTTTTCTTCAAAATTTTATCCATCGTCAGTTCTGCCTTTATTTCTACTATTCCGAATTGACGTCAATAACGCCACGTAGCAGCTGAGTATAGTATAGTATTCGATGCGTTTCGATTCTACACTAAGCATCAGGAGGATTTCAGATTTCATTCTAGAGATTCTTGACTCTAGCACAAGATCGACACATTTTCTCGGTTTATTTTTTATACATAATATTTTTAGATATATTTTGCTTTTCATGAGAGTTGTATTGTAATGTTTATGATTGATTGATATTGATATATGAATAAATGACTATGAACTATAAGAAAATTTCATAAAATGTACGGCTCATTATCCGAATCTAAAACCGGACATCACTAATTTTTTTTTATTGCCGACGCGGTTGACTTAAAGATGGTGGTAGGGTATTTTGCGAATGCCCGCCTGGCTACCACCCTTTAGTGGAAAATCTGTCGCCATGCTCCTAAAGTTGTCTTTCGGCAGCTATCCTTGAGAGCCAGCAATTCTAGGTTAGCTTGAACATCTTCGACCACATCATCACTTACCATCAGGTAAGATAGTGGTCAAAGGCTAGCCTATCAGCTATAAGTAAACAGAAAAACTCAATAACACATCGTGAACTTGTCGGTCTCACCTGATTAAGAATTTTAGAGACCTGTACTTACGGGAAGTTAAATGCCTATTGCATTAATAATTGAACTTTAGCTCGAATTAGTGTAACGTAGTATAAAGTATCAATAAAATAATAAGAATATTGTAACGGTGTCAAAGCTACTTCAACGGTATTCAGTCTTTGGTGTCGGTACCTACAAACTTGTATATGCTTGTACTGTATACACTCTCTGATATTTTTACATCTCTCTATAAGTATCTTATCAAATACCGCGTAGGCACTTCAGCCAAGTGTCGCCACTTTGAGCCAATATTTTCTCTCAGTTACTGACCAACCCCAACGTCTATGGTGGTAAACTCGCCAATTTGTGCGGTTGGGCCTGAACGATACAATAAAACGACATCCTCTACATATCCCAAGATAATATTTTTTTTCCTCAACAAATCATAAAGAGCTTGCCTATTCCGAATGAGAGTACGATTAGGAGCTATTATGTAGGAGCTTGTTACGTAATTTGATGGTCGAGAACAGATCGGGCGGATTCGTTATTAATGGTAATAATATGGGAGAAAAACGTCGAGCTAACCATGAGCATGAGGATACGCAATACGCATATCTAATGAGTTAATAACTATTATAAGGGTCAAAAAGGATTTCATATTATAATAGGAAAGTGAAGAAAATTTCCCGACGGGGTAAGGGTGCGGGACGGGGCTCGGGGTGGAGGCAGGCGGAGGCTTGATATTGACCTAGATGTTCATTCAGAGTTCGGTCGATGCGAAACTTGACATCTGCGCGTTCCTGCGTTTTGTATTTTTCGATTTCATGTACACTCGTCTCGTCTGCTACGTGATTTATTTCTTTATGGACCATTGATTTTATGTAGGATAAGTTGAATCAGTTTTATATCAATAGCGTTCGTTAACGTTTTGGTATTTCTTGAACATGGTAGAGTCCTGAATTGTGATGTTTTGTGAGATGTTGAGTGGTCCCAGTGCCGTCGACGCCGCCGCTGCGCTCAGCCAGCGCTCTGTGTTTAAATAGGCTGCTATTTCCTAAGAATTAATATGGAAAATTCAAGCACGGGCCACATTTCAGCTGTAGCAAAAAATATACCCACGATGGACGTAAAATTTTCAGATGTAAGTATATTTTCCACTTCATTAAAACCTTCATACAGGAATAACGAAAATTATATTGAGGTTTTGAGATATTTCTCTGTAAACGAGGTTGTAGTATAATAAAACTGTTATATTTTATTTAAAATTTGTGAAATGTTATGTGCAAATTGTGTTATGCGGTCGGCGTTCGCGAAATAGGTCACGTTGGTTCATCGATATAGGTGAGCATGGGATCTACCCATCATATGGTTAGTCTCTATAGAATGCCATATGATTTTCAGCTGTTTGTGAATTCCGGGTCAATGGGGTAGGTAATGTTCATTTGGTATAGTAGTAGAGAACATACAGTGAACCAGAATGAGAGATAAAAGTTTATTTCCTTTAAAAAGATTTTCGTAAAATGTTCGAGTTTATTTGTATTAAAATTTATAATATGTATAAATGGTAATATAAATGGTTATGGTGATAAAATAAGAAGAAGGTGAGCAAATTAATTAAAAATGATAAATCTTAAGAAAAATACAATTATTTAAAATGTATGTGTTTAATATCATGTCTATAGTGTATACTTATTCCTACTTACACATATGTGTAAGTAGTAATATTACTGCCTCAAATATACCTAGGCATTAGGTAGGTAGGCACCTTTTCAATTCTCACACATACCTACCAACTGTGGAAATGTAACCTCTAATTGCATGAGCGTGTTATAATAAAATTAAATGAATTAGCGCTTATGTGACATAAATATATGATCAAGCGATGGCCAGTAGTACTTAGGTAGATATTTAATTTACCTTGTTAAGCATGCTCCTTCAAACAGCTTTCAAAAACCAATTCTTTCTAGTAACGGGCATAGTGCCACATAATAAAATAATCCTTTCTCATTCTAAAAGAATTAAGTAATAAAATATGCCGTAGCCAATTATTTTAAAACATTTATGAAATACATTCACTCAACAAGCTTCTCTCCCATGGATGTGATAATTAGCTATTTCCCTTTGGTCTGTCTCTGACATAATATAATAGGTAGTTCATTATCATAGCATAAATCAAGGTAGTGAAATCTACATAATACATATGTATTATTATTGGTATAAAAAAACCTCTTTAAGTACATACAATTCGTTAATGAACAGAATGACGATAAAAAAGGAATAATTTGAATAGTTATATTTGTGATAACCATTCTCTTTGCTATTTAAAACTCAAAATAAAATTTAATATATGCCGTGAAGCGAGCAGCACCTGTGGGTAACTAGAACTCTTCAGACCATTTCTTGGCAAGCCAAAGAGGCTTTAGATTTCTAGGATAGCCATTTTAACGGTGCCAAGTTGAAGAGCCAGTCGTCGAGAATGCTATTATACAATAAATGGGTGACCGTATTATTAGCAAGTATATCGGCCTTGTTGGCTCGGCTCGTCCGTATAAAGTTGGCTTGAGAATCGTAACTATTTGTAAACAACCCTTGTTAACGACTAATAAACTCTGAAGGGCAATATCAAGACGAAATCCCTACTTGCTCGTTAGTAGATATAGGTATTCAAAAACTTATCGTCTGTCTTGAAGTAGGTAGGTACAAAGTATTACACTATGGCACAGATAATAGATACATACTAGTTAGTATACCTACGTCAGTAACTTTACAAGTAATTAGTCAGGAGGTAAGAAAGTATATCATGTCGTATAAGATGACCCAGTAGCAATGACTGTGGACTACCGCTATGGGAAGACTATGGCTCAAACCCCCGAAGACTTGAGTTTTACTGCTCGTTTGTAGGATACTTTGCGAAGCCTCATTATAGCTGTCACCTTCAATTAGAACATTTCAATTAATTTAATTTGGGGGCTTTGCAATGTAAGAATTAACTAATCTACACATTTAGTAATTTATCATCGTCAGTTGTTTTATGTATGTAGGTAATCGAAATAGCCAACCAAAGTGATGTTACACAATTTTAAATCTGTGATACTTGTTGTATTCCGTAGTATTAATGAATGTTGTGTTATGATATAACGACTTTAAAGTGATATGACGAAGTTCAAAAGATTATGAAAAAATATAGGAATAAGTCTTTCAATCGAGGATGCAGTAGTTGAAGAGAATAAAATAAAGATGGGCGGTACAAGTAATGTCAGCAGGAATCCTAGATCCATCGAAGGCATGGCGAAGGTACAAAATGAGTTGTATTATGTTGCCCTTAACAATACTGGGGACAAAAAGTACCTACTGATTATCAGGAGCAGAAGAAAAAAGAGAGCGCAAGAGATGATAGAGAAGATTGATGTGTATTCAGATGGTTATTTCCTCTTTAGCATGAGAAAGACAATTTTAGTGTGCAAGAACTCGCAGAAAATCTACGAGTATTTATTGAAATTCATAATAAACATATTGTTAAGCCTTTCAATTATACATAAGATAAATTGACCGGGTGGTGTTACAGACAAGAATATGATTGACTTTACCAGATGAAGCTTTATGTATAGCGCCCACGACATAAAAGTTGTAGAATAGATTGGCGTGGTATACCTATATCATGAGGGGGGCCGAAAAACATAAAAGTAGAAGAGTGTTAAGTATGTTTGAATGTGACCTGCTTTTCCTCTACAACTACATCCTTATGTAGAGGAAAGTCCTTATTTAGAGAGAAGAGTGCAGGTATAGATAGAATGCATGAAGAAGGATAAGTGAGTGAAAGGTGGTGAGATGATTAGCAACAAAACAGAGCGGTCGGAAAAATACATTTTGTGCGGACCCTAATTGGCGATGGGTCCCGTAAGGCTTTATAGAATTACTCTTGAACCATAGAATTAAACATTGACAGTACGGCTCACCATTGAAGTAAAGTGTGAAAAAATATTAGTAGGTACCGTAGAATAAGGGTACTATTATATAGGGTAAAATCTATTTTAAACTTTGTTGAATCTTCATTGGCACAACATAAAATAAGTGTTGTAATGGGCGGCCTTATAAGTAAAAGCGAGTTTTCCTCACAACCATTCAATGGCTTCTCTATTCAAGGGTTACCAGAATCTATCAATAAACCGAAATAGCTAATATATATATTTCAGGTCTCATGTATAGTCATTAATACATATTCAGCAGCTATTATATAATAATGTAAGTCATGTAGTAAGTATAAATACTTGTGTATATAGGTCTTAGAGCTCCTATAGGTATACATACTCAAACTTTTAAAAATTCATGAATTAATAACTTAACTTCTATATCAGCTGCATAAATCATATCGCATTTTTATAGCGTAAAATTACCTACAAAAGGTTTTTGACTTTGAAAACCTGTTGGAAATCTCCTTACCTCGTACTTAAGTACTGAGTTGTTCGCAAAGCCCCTAAGTAATGTTTTTATTCAATTTATCCAGTGCCATGAAGAGGTCAGAGATTCACAGCCAGAGACGGAAGCAGAGCCGGCGCGAGGCAACTGGACCGGAAGATTCGATTTTCTGCTATCACTGCTGGGCTATAGTGTGGGCTTGGGGAACGTCTGGCGTTTTCCTTACCTCTGCTATAACAATGGAGGAGGTAAGTACTCTTCCAGAATTTCCCTTCTGGTACATTCTTCCAAATAACAGATAATAAATCCTGCATATTATCGAATTAAGTACAAAAGAAACCGATGGCCCGTATGAGAAAATGGAATGTCCTTGCCCCTGAATAGAAAGACTATTTAGAGCTCGTATACCTAAGCCATATGCAGTGTATCCATCCTCCAGGATATTTTAGGCAGCTGTAGCTCAGATATGATCTGAGGACTGTATAATGGCTGCTTGTTATTCTACTTGCTAAAAAACTTGTCCTACAACCTAGAAAAAGGCAGCTCTATGGATGTACAAATGTCAAGGTAGCTCTATTAGCTCTTAGGTCATTGCGTTCACTACTTGGGTGACCGCTAGTGGCTACTACTGCGCTCTTCCGTGCTTCGGAATGCACGTAAAGCTCTTGGTCCCGTTTGATGTTTTATGACGGCAGTCGTTATGTGATGGATGACATTTATTCTTATTTTAAATAACATTGAATTCACATTTACAAATTACTACCCCTAACACCTGGGACAGGGGATGCGGATTCGATTCCCGCCCTTTTACTTGATATATATATATCAAGTATATATATATATATATATATATATATATATATATATACTACATACATACATTACCCTGGATGTATTTTAACCAAGAGCAAAGCGCATGGCAAGTTCAAGACTAAAGCACATAAATTATCTCCTAAACCGTCGCATGCTCAAGTTTCAATAGAAGTTTTCGCACCAAATAACTACTTTTAACAGCCTTGCATACTAAATAATGATATCTAAAAACTTTTATTGGTTTCTGGAAATACCACACTGAAGCTCGGTTTGACGGCCTCGGATCGAATGTAATGATTAAAAAAAATTGTCTCTTTGAAGTCCGATGCTCTGAGAACCCAGGTTGGAGTTTTCTGACAATTACATATATTTAGTAACAGTCCCCAGTTCGCAACTGCGTACATGTAGATGGTAAATTTAGTAAAAGGTTACATGCAATAAAATAATTTATAACAAAACGTGACACATATTATTGACAGCCCCAGCGTTAGGTACATCTATCTACGGGGATACAAATAGTAAAGGCCTGATTAGGTATATTTAGAGTTCTGTAATTGTCTACCTTCATCCTCTAATATTCATCGTCAGATATGACACTAAAATATATTGCATAGTAATTTGAAAATATATTGCAAAGTAATTTTTTAGTAACTTGAAAGGCATGAAAAACATCAGCTTGGAGTGGCCGAAAAAACAATGGGACCTAAACTGGAAACGCAAATGAAGATTTAAATAAAATACTTATAACATTTGGGTTAAAGAAATATTTGTTTTATTTATTTATAGCTGATAGGCTAGCCTTTGACCACTGTCTCACCTGATGATGGTCGTAGATGTTGTTCAGGCTAACTTAGAATTTCTGGCTCTCAAGGACAGCTGCCGGAACACAGGGTTAGTCCACCATGCAAATTATATTACAATGTTGTCGATGTCCTCCGGAAGTACGAAAATTTTTTTTATTTTTTTTTTATATTTTTGCAAGTTTTATATGGCCTTGAAGTGGGTTTTGTAGATTATAATTGTATCAATAGATGAAATTGATTCAAAAGTAGTATTTTTTCTCGGCCAAACACTTATGAGTTGTTTTACAAAATTACATAATAAGTATTATATGATCTCAACAGAATATGAGCACCGTTATTGTTTTAGATTTTAATTTAACGTATTATACAACTAATAAAAGTCTTACTGAATAATATTAAAAAACATACTATTAATGTCACTCAACAAGTATTCCATTCAACGAAAACAAATCTTATTAAGGTTATTTCCTATCATGTTGTTAAGATGTGCCTAAATACTAAAAAATAAATAAGCACCTAAATACCAAAAAAAAATGAAAATAATTCTTCGTTATCAACAGCAACCCATGCTCTATTAGGGCCTAGATGGACTATTCATAACAATAAATGTATAATTCGAAATGTATATGATTATTTACTTCGAATATACCTTCATGCTGTAAAGATCTTCTTAGTATGTATATAGAAATGAAGTAACTTACAAAAAACTATGTCAATCTAGGCAGAGTCTAATAGAAACTTCAAAGTCTCAAAGACTTTAAACATCATAAAAAATCGTTTCCTAGAGGACAATTCAAGAAACTCGCAACCCTTTCAGCAATTTATAAAATTTACTACTAATGAAGTTTTATTTGTAGTACACAACATTGTAATAACTTATTTAAGACCTTGTGTCAACATCAAAGTTAGGCAGCATTAAAAGCATGTGATTGGCGTAATCGCTGACATTTCTCTTACAATTCTAAACGTGATCATAGTTAATACGACAAGGAATAATAATTTGTAAATTATTTAATATTGGACAAAAAATATATAATTTTCCTTATCGGTCAAAGACTGATACAGGTGTCAGCGTGAAGGTGCTTGATTGGACTGATTGTCAACATTTCTCGAACATTCGTAAATACACCCTTTTCAGATTCATATTTAAACAGTATTATTTTATAGTTTAATATAATAAACATCAATAATAACAGTTCAAGGGTTCACACTTTAGTATTCAGTGGTACCAAGGTACGTTACAATACAGTGCATCTCAAGTATCTTCAAGTAAGATTAGGGGTTGTTACAATACAAGTGTGTACATACCACACCTCCGTCGGTTCGTCCGTCCGTCCGTCCGTCAGTCACCAGGCTGTATCTCAAGAACGGTGATAGCTAGACAGTTGAAATTTTCACAGATGATGTATTTCTGTTGCCGCTATAACAACAAATATATAAAGTTAGCCAAGTGCGATTCGGAGTCGCGCACGTTAAAACAAAAAAAGGTAAAAATATGAAGTCTAATGTTGTATAGCTAATGGTATGGAACCCTTCGTGCGCGAATCCGACTCGCACTTGGCCGATTTTTTTATATCTCTCTATATTTTTGTATATCCCAATAACAATATCTATTCTATACCTACTTATAATAAAACTGTAACAGGTCCAATTCTGTACATTGCAGATATTTTGAACATATTTTTTGAGAGCACTCTGTAGCTGACACTGCACTGCACCTATCGCACCTCCAGTCGTAAACTGGCTCAATCCAAAATTTTGGTGAATTGAGTTAAATATGCAGAATGACTCAAAAAAGCGCGCTCTATCACCCAGTAAATCAGATACTGCCACAATAAAGCTAGAAAAGGAGAAACGCAACCTTGAGTCCCTTTTTTAATGACGAGTCCGGCGCCTTTTGTCAATACGATAGTGACGTATTTAGTATTGCGTAACGAGTGGTTGCAGTCAGACGCTGAGAACATAGTGCGAAAGTGGCATAAACCTCAATGCGTTACTATGGAACAAAACTTGGGGTAACTTTACTGCGTTAATTTCAACCTTAAAACGACCGAAGTTTGTTTTGCGTCACTTTACAACTGCAAAGTAAAATATGTTTGTGACTTAAACCAAATTGGGTCGGGTATGTACTGAATATTATATCGGAACTATGGGCTTTTTATTATTTAAGTCTGTATTTGATTAATTGTTTTTTTAAACATTTAGGACTTATGGTGCTTAGGTCAGTTTTTGAATAAATATATAAAAAAATCTTATTTTGCACGTTGTCATTCAGCTTATTTCCAATATTGTTTAACAATACGAGTGATCTCATTTGTTTTATATTGAAAAAAACAGAAAGAAGGGAAGGGCCGATCATTTTCTGGAAATTTTAGTAAATACTCGAGAAGAATGGGTAGGAAACTACTATGTGACCATTTCATATTTACGTTTTTTTAACAAAATATCTAGATACCCTTTGTTTGCACCGGTATCTTAATTTGTATTTCTTTACATACTAATTCTAAATTAGTGCCCTAAGCCTTTCCTGTTTAGTTTAAACGTGAAAACATTTTGTATTATTTCACAGAATTACGCAAGAGTTAAAAATTCATTTATCATTGAAACTACACCAGAAAAAAATGCGATTTGAGGTGTGTGTTTAAAACAACCTATTTTTCTTCTAACCTATGGTTATTATTAATATCATAAATTTTAATTGTGCACTGAAAGAGATGACAGTCCGTCTATTATAGAAAATACGCCAAAGAGAGACATTCCTAATAAGGTGAGTACGTGTTCCATCCTAACTAGATAACATCATTCTAACACAGCTACCTTTATACAATTAGGTATTATTTTAGTACTGTACTATTTTAACGAATATTGGGTACTATTAGGACCATTGGGTACTTTTCGGTGTGTAATTATTTTTATTACTTCCAGATTATAAAAGATGATGAAGCACATGTTACAGATGAAAAGGTAGATTGTGGCAGTCCACCTGCAATTGATAATACTTCTACCAGTTGATACACCGAACACAGACTCTGGAGAGAAAAATCGATGCTAGTCGAGTTACGGTAATTTTATTTAATTTAATACCAACTTTTACGTGTTTATTGAGTGGAAAGCAAAGAATTTTCATCAATTATGCTATCTTGCTTTTAGGTAGCAAATATACAGAAAAGACTGAAGACAAACCTTAAACATCTTCCCCAAGAGTTGACGCTTTCAGCAGATCAAGATCGACTAGTTCGTCTTCATCTCGTTTTTCTTCATCCGATTCTTCCTAATTGAGGTCTAAGAGATCGCCAAGTTCAAACCAGTCAAGACATTAATTCGGCTGCACATTCAACAGTTCGCCCTTCCTATCAGATATCATCGGTCTACACGGATGGAAGTGACGTAGCCTAGTCATTCATGACTTAATACACAGAGGTGCTTCAAATATCCTTCCATCGAGCTCCTTGTCATCCTCGTCCCCACCTTCTGAGAATTATTTAAAATTTGAAGAGACTCTCCGACGGTGTAGAAAACTTTAAAAGGATCCTGACAATTGGAAACAAAACAAACTGAAAATACTAAAAAACAGCAAGAAATCCTATGTGTCCTTATCCAAATAACAGAAACAGGTACCTCCTCGTAGCATTAAAGCAGCCTATAAATGCAGGATGAAATACCCGGATAACATACAATAGACAGACAGGATGGATTTATTCAATAATTACTGGGAATTAAATTATAAAGAACTGTAGCGTGCATACATCCGATCTTGTATGTTTCCAGTCACACCCACATATAAATATATAAATGCTGCACGACCAAGAAGGAAGCATTTTACTTTGTAGTAAACAGTACAAAATATCTGTGTCTGCAAACAATATTTTATAAATACTCTGTACGTATGTCGCTTACGTTCAGAGTATTTGAGAAGAAGCAAAAGAAACAGTCACGGTTTTGTAGTAAAGGATATGCGAGGACGTCATGCAAGTAGAAAAAAAATAGACCCGATGCTGGTAGAGGACATTAAAAACCAGATCAGCTCTATATTTGATATCACAGAATTCACAGACAAGTTGAGAATTTATTTGAAACAGCAAAACAATCACAGATATTTGGAAAGATTTACCTGTTATACCTAAAAATTAATATGTATTATACTTAGATTAGTATTTCATTTAATAATTTATTTTAATGTGATTAGAATAAGCATAGCAAGAAGTTATATTGAAAGTCTAAGACTGCTTACCGTACCACAATGTGCAAATAATATGAAAGTTGATTAATTAACAAGTTTAATACCAAGTTTATAATAAGTAATAGCTAATAAAAGAACGTGATACCAATTTTTGTATTATTTCGTATACTATAGGAATATTTTAGTACATAACTACATTAAATCCTATTGATTTTTTAAAATTAGAACGCAAAAAAAAATGATATCAAGAAATAAAGGGAACTATTTGTAATTATGTCATCCAATCAAACGTATTTTTAGGAATTGAACAGACCTATTTTTTTAAAGGTCAGAAGTAAAAAAAATATTTTATTAATAAAGTGACTCTTTGTTGTAAATTTTTTTTCAGCGTTAATTTACTCCACTATTTATTAAATTTTAAAATAAATTTTTATTTGAATCAGTAGTCCTTAAACCATTTATTATGTAAAATTTGGAATTTTTAAAATAGCTCTTCATTTTATAAAGTTATAGTGTGATTTACCAAAAACTGTCGAGGACCGAAACACGTTTTCATCATTTCCCAAAAAACATGAATTTTGGATTGAGACAGTTTACGAATGGAGGTGCGCTATATATACTGATGCCAAAATGTTTTTTTTTATATTTTTGTCTGTCTGTCTGTCGGTATCCCGGCCGCGCGTCATCCTTATGGATTTAAATGAAACTTAGCACTCTTTGAGTTCATACTACGAAGAAGGAAATAGGATACTTTTTATCCCGAAATGCAGCACGGTTCCCTTAGGAAAGGGGATGAATGTCAAAATGTACACTTAGTTTTTATTTATTAACGTGTCGTCCGATTTCAATCATTCAATAGTGGTAATTTATTTATTGTCCCGTAAATATTTCAAAGTCATCGGTTTTGTGGTTCAGAAATTACAGATATCACAACCTAAATATTTCGTTCCAAATAACTTGAACGTACGGCTCATCCTAAGCTGGCATTTGTACTTTATCATATAGGCATAATAGATATATTATATCAGCCGCATTGTCCCCTGCTGAACACAGCCTCCTATGGGAGAATTTGCCATAATCCCCACGCTTGGCAGGCGTCTTGGGGATCGTGCTGTGAGATATCAGTTGCTCAGAAAGGGCAGCCCGGCACCCCACAGGCAGCCTGGAACCTCACGGGCAGCCCGACACCCCACGAGCAGACCGGCACCCTACGGGCAGCCCGGCACCCGACGGGCAGCACAGCACCCTACGGGTAGGCCGGCACTCCACAGGCAGCCGAGCAGCCCACGGGCATCTCGGCACCCCACGGGCACCCTTATTTAGTTTTGCAAGCTTGCTACGATAAAACTCCAAAATCTATAACATTCGCCACAATCAGTTTTTTTTAACTACATATCTTTTTTTTTAAGGATACATTTAGGAGACTGCGCAACGGAAGTGCATAACTTTATTAGATTGTTATACAAGGGTCGAAAGGAATCAATTCCCATACGAGGTGTTTAGACATTAGCTGTAGTCTGAGTAGGAATTGATAATTTTCACCCGCGTTAAGCACTCTACTTTATATTTCGAATTTAAGGAAAATAAAAAAGTCGCTTTTTTAAATTATACATTAAAAATAATAACTTCCTTAAGTTTTGAACTATTCGTGAAATATAGTTATAACTTTTATAAGTATTTAAAGGGACTTAATCGCGATAAAAAACATGTATATTTTTATTTATTTACCTCGACGTTAAATACTTTTATAACTATGTGTTCAAGTCGCGAAAGTCTTAAAGTTACTATTCGTGAAATATTACGTAAAATTTTGTTTGGAATATTTACGGGTGGCCCGAATAGGAATTGATGACTTCCACTCTGCTTTTCACTACTAATATTTTATAATAAATACCTATATAAAAATAGTAAGATTTTTTATATTAAGTATTTATTTTGATTATTTTGTCATGAGCAGTACTTATTTAAAATTCATGCGGCTATAGTCCAAGTAGGAATCGATGACTTATATCCGTGTTAAATACTCTACTTTTCATTTAAAATATGAGGAGAGTAAAAAATATTGTTTGCCTAAATATTCACTAAAATAGCAAACATGATTAGAAGACACAAAGATATACTAGGAGTTAGAACAATAAAATTGAGGGATTTTTTGAAATAATTACCTTATATTTAGTTTTTACCCTGCCAAATATAGTGGTTATTAATTGTTTTATAACAACAGAGTATTTTACAACGAAACTACTTAGACATATAACTTTGTTTACACCAATGGTTATCATGGTTACAAATCATTTCCGGCCCTAGAGAAGGAAGCATTTACCATAAGTTTTTCCCGCCCTTAGGTGGGAAGGAGCGTCTCCCACCCGCTACTCAGATCAAACAAACACTACTTTCCGAGAATAAAAAATGAAAAATATATTTTCGATCTACCGTCAAACAAAACCTCCGTTTTGTTTAATATCGAAATTCTAAAGAAACGCACAAGGTATTTTACTTCAACATTTACTGTGCGAACTTTGTCTTCTGGAAAATACAACCCGGGAGTTTTCAAATCCAAAGTAAAAAGCTCCATTCTGAGCTATGGTTTACTAAGAGTGCTTCACCGCAGACCACAAAACAGTGCATAAATGTGAATAATTAGTCTGCATGTACGGCAATCGCGAACGAAGTCGCGGGTAAAGCTGGTTCTAAATAAAACTGTACAAGCATTCAGTAGGTACTAGAACAGGCAGAAAAGAAACCGCCATTTAATTAATATTTTACAGTCACTTAAGGAACGACGCATGCGACAAATAGGAATAAAATTTACGAAATCGACATTCCGTATTCCCCTGGATTTAACTGGCTAATAGGAAGAGGTTCTCTGTTCAACTGTATTTTTTTTGAGTTCTCACAACTTTTTACAGTGTGTTTACTCATTTTATGATTTTTTAGATTTAAAAGCTGGTGCTTATCATAGCTCATTTAAATTTCAGTGAAATCTCACGAGTAGTATTTACGTAATAGTGCGTATTTAATTGATCTTGAGTACTTTCATTGATGATGTTTTCATTTTCACTTGTCGATGTAAAATAAACGAAAATATGTACCTATATAAACGATGATTTTTGTGTATTTCTTCCTCTTCCAGAATATTTTCTGCTGTTCGGTTTTTATGTTATATAAATGACTGAAAATCATAAAACACTGAATTATGTTTAGGGCACCACCAGACAAATATCAAAAGTTTTCAGCATAAAAAAATATGAGCTTATTTATACAAATAAAATTATAAAAATGATTGCAGTATATTTTTTATAAATAATTAATCGGCTCAGTTTTAAAGGAAAAAACGGGGAAATACAAAACATCCTCATATGGTGAATTTTATTCCTACGCGCTTTCTTCAATCTACGCTTCAGTTTAGCTAGCTCATTTAAGGCTTTGCGGCGAGATAGCCCAAATAAACGAGAAAATTTAAAAATAGCTCGTCCAGATCAAAAAGTGCAAAGTTTCTAAAGGCAGAAGAGATGAAAGTTCAATTAACAATTTTCCCTTATCTTGATGAGAACGTACCGAAACAGGCCGTGTTGTTTATTTTTTGGGTAATCTACCTGTTACGTAGATACAATGAATATGATAATTGTGAGAAATTCTCTGCGTTGACATAACCTCAGCACTGCCTAAAATAAAATGAATATTTATATAATGTTACGTAGTGCTTAGCAGCCCTTCGGTAGTTTGCATAAAATATTGCTCCTACAGCCATAATTTTGATTATTGCCGACTTTCCCTTTTTCCCACATCTGGCGTGTCTCCATTATAAAATAAAAGTATCTAGTATACGTAATAACAACATTTTTAACAAAAGTAACATACTTTAAACATAAAATACGCATTATTAGGGATATCTCAAATACTACTCAAACATACAGATTTCACTCAAATTTAAATGGGACCACAACATGAAAAGCACAAGCTTTTGATTATCCTGTACAGAGTTCTGAGGTAACACACACACACACATACACACACAAAAACGGTCGTAATGAGAACCTCTTCCTTTTATGAAAGAAAGTATTATTGGAATATCAAAATTTTATTTTCTTATTCAAAATACAATTACAACTACAGTTACAGGAATTTCCTAATGCAATAGTGTAAGTAATATAATAATTTAAATTATTGATATAATATTTAATTATTAATAATTAATATTTTAATAATTCATAATCGTAATTTAAACCTATTATAAACACAATCAAAATAACATCAATTAAAAAAAATTGTTGATAAAAGAGCAAAGTGATGTAAAACAATTTAATAGAGGACATCAATATCTACAAAAAAATCCGCAGTACTGTAAGTCTATAACTATTACAGTTATGTCACACAAACTACTTTTTAATGTGAGCATTTGATATGCTCGAAACCAGGGTCGACGTATTCGATCCCCAACGTTAGTATTTTTTGCCCTTCGTTTTGGTACCCCATTCGACGGGTTTTGGAGAAAAAAAATTATTAATCGGACAATAGAGCGTCCAAAATCCGACATTGTTTTTTTTTTTTTTTTTTTTTTTTTTTTTTTCCTTTGACCACAATCTCACGTGATGGTAAGTGATGATGTGGTCGAAGGTGTAAACAGGCTTAACCTAGAATTACTCTGGCTCTGTGTTTTTTAATTTTTGAAATGTACCTTCCTAGTGTCACTTGCGCTATCAAGACGAATCTAACGATATCTATCAGTAAAGCCGTTTAGAAGTTATAGTGCAATAAAGAAACTCACAAACATACATACATACATGAACCCTGAAAACATAAAACTCCTTTTTTTGGGCAGTCGTGTAAAAAGTGTATATAATAAAAGTATTATGTCGTATGGTGTACTGCTGTGGGGAGCTGCTGCTGAGATAGAGACAATCTTTATCTTACAAAAGCGTGCATTCGAGCCATATATGAAATGGATCCTATGAAATCTCTAAGGGATCTTTTTAAAGAAATTGATATATTAACTTTACCGAGTCTGTATATATTTGAAAATATTATGTATGTTCGGAAAAAATGGAGTAAATTTAAATTAAATAGTGACAACCACGATTACAACACTATATAGGAATAAATATAAAATAGCAGTACCAGGTTTTAGACTAGCAAAGACAAATAAAAGGTTCTTTTTAGGTAATTGTGTGCGGTTTTATAATAAAATTCCCAAACATATTACAATGCTCACAGAAGGAAAATTCAAGTTGCATGTGAAAAATATTTTGATTAAGAAATCACACTACAAAGTTAGTGATTACTTAAACGACAAAGATGCTTGGAAAGTTCCCCCTCTGCCAAGCTATCACCTGTCACCTACGTAATTTATACAAATATTGTAAGAATCGTATTACATATATTGTATATAACATATTGTTAAAAGATGTTTAAAAAGAATGGCCTCGAGTTTCTTGTCCGTTCTTCTCGCAGTGGCTCTATAATTTTTTTTGCTGAACGTGGCAGTACAGTGTATCATATTTCAATATTAAAATTTGTAATTGACCTTCATAAGAGCGTCGTAGACGCCTAAATTGAATAAATGATTTTGAATTGGAATTTGATATTGCGGTCTTTATGTGCATAAATTTCAAACCCAGCGGTGATTATCGGGTTTTCAATCAATTCGATATCATCGTTGATGTATATTCGAAATCACATTAGTATCTAGGTCCCGGTGCCGAACTCATTTAAGGGATTAAGCGTGGAAGTTCTATTAATAAAACTTTGCTTTTAGCAGGTGTACGAAGCTGACAGCTAATGGCCAAGTTAAGAGCAAAGTTTGAGCAACGTGTGTCTTGAAGTTGAGATAAATATAATAAATAAGTATAGAAAAGACGAAATAATATTGCTATGTAGGTACTCATCTTTCCCACTGTGTACTTATCTAGGTTTTACTCTACCTAGCGTTTGATAACTGTTTAATATTGATGTTTATTGATTATTATAACTAATTAAGATTGTTGTATTCGTAGTGCATTCTAATAATAATAAAACGAAAAATAGGCCAACTATAAGCATATGAACGATGATAGGTCATTTTGCGACTGCCCACCTGGCTAGGTACCACCCTCAAGTAGAAAATCTGTCAATAGGCACCTAATGGTGAGTTCCGGCAGCTGTCCTTTAGTGCCAGTAATTTAATGTTAGCCTGAAGAACATCCTCGACCACATCATCGCTTACCAGCAGGTCAGAAAATGATAAGGTTTAGCCAAATTAATTAAATTAATATCAACCATAAAAATATATGTATAACGTAACATTCATTGAAGATTTTCGTCGAGGTTAAACTCTTGATACCTACTTAATTAAAATATGAACAGAATATATACACAGACTTCCCATATTCAAGTCGTTTTATTTTAAATGCTAAGTGTTAAGTTAAATCGCAGAAATTTTGCATGTGCTTCGAGTTTGCCAGTTTCCCATATAGTTGTGTACGAGTATTTTAATCGTTTATGTTTTCAAATCATAATCGTTTTGTATGGGACTTATTATTTTCTTATAATCTTCTTAGAGATAAAATAAATAATAAAACAAAAAACTGGTAATTAAGAAGCATTGATTTTAGCTCAAGCATGATCCAAGGGCGTAGTTAATCTATTATTGTATCGTGATCGTGGGTTGAAGAAGGTGCATATAAAATAAAATATGACTAATAGGCGTTAGTATATGGAAATCGCTATGAAAGTCAAAATCATTTATTCTATTTAGACGAGGGTCAGTTACAAATTTTATAGCGAAATTTTATATATGTTAATGTTTAACTAGTGGTTTTACCACAGTACAATAAACAGCTATCATTTTAAACTCTAGATAAGTAAAAATGAAGTTATCATGGAAGAGTTGGGAACTAATTATTATTAAGTTGAATATAACTGGTAGTTGAAGCCTAGTACCGCCTTCACCCCGATATATACAATATACTGCCACGTTCAGCGAAAAAAAATAAATAGAGTCAATGCGAGAAGAACGGGCAAGAAACTCAGGGATATTCTTTTAAACGTCTTTTACCAAAGACAGACAACAGAGTCTCATTGATAGTTTGTATCAAATCTTGAAGTCGCCTGGTAATCTACACTAAATTGTATGAAATTAATTCAATTAATTTTTCAGGTGCATTCCTCATTCCATTCACCGTGATGCTTATAATAGCGGGTCTTCCGCTGATGTTCATGGAACTCTCTTTTGGACAATACGCTGCTCTTGGTCCCGTGGCGGTCTACAACAAGTTCTGCCCGCTCTTCCAGGGGCTGGGCTATGGCATGGTTATAGTCTCCAGCATTGTGATGCTGTACTACAACCTCATCATAGCCTGGACTATTTACTACATGGCCGTGTCCTTTGCGAGCATCTTTTATCAACTACCTTGGCAGAACTGTGACGCTGAATGGAGTACAAAGCGTAAGTACCTACTTAACACAAATTTAGGTTTTTAACACTGTGATGGTAACTTAAATGAACACGAATGTTATTTATAATGTCTTAAGTATATATATTGAGATAACGCAACAATGTTATAGTCACATAAAATGAACTGCATTTTTATATAATGCTTTGAGTACTAATTTATGGGTGGCGTAAATAAATAACATGGGGACGCCAGTCTCATGTATTATATTCGAATACTTGTCTGGCTAGCTACCACCGTCAATTAGGAGATCTGTCACCAAGCACTTAAAACTGTGTTCCGGCAGCAATCCTTGAGAGCCACTAAGATTATAAAAGTACAGTGCAGTTCGTCACTTGTCTATTCTATCTGTTATAGGCTGAGGTTATTACTATAAAAAGCGGTGGGCCTCATTCGTGTAACGTGACAATCTCAGAAAAAAAGGTATGTAACTTTAATTATTTGTCCTATTTAGACTGCTATTCGTACGAGGAAGCAGATGCGTGTGATGCAAAAAATGGAACCTATTACCTAAGGGAGTGCTACAACCAGAGCTACGCCCTAAAGCACAACATCTCTGTCATTGCCGAGACTGCTCTGAGGCGGCCACCCGCCGAAGAATACTTCACGTAAGTCTTACAACTTTCACTTAAAGGTCTCAAATAAATTATGTATGTTATTTTACGTCATAAAAAACAGTTTTGCATTTTATTATTTTGTTATTAGCTTGATTATTGTGAGTGTTTCGTAATAACACTTAAAATTTGAATTTTCTTACAGTAACCAAGTGCTTGGATTATCATCTGGTATTGAGGAAACCGGACAAGTACGCCTAGGAATGGCAGTTTGCTTGTTTGCTGCTTGGTTAATCGTTTTTCTTTGCCTTTGCAAAGGTGTTCAATCTTCAGGAAAGGTAAACTGTACATTTTGTATTGTACAAGTTTTATATAGATATATAGGCCCGATCGTTTGCCAACATAAAAATTACGTTTTTAATTTCAGGTTGTATACTTCACTGCGTTATTTCCATACGTGGTTCTTGTCATCTTATTTTTCCGAGGGGTAACTTTGCCTGGTGCTTCTACAGGAATTATGTTCTATCTAACCCCGGATTTTGCACAACTTCTAAACGCTCAGGTGAGGCATTTTTTAGAACAGATATTCATAATTATTTTTGTGTAGAATTTTGTTTTAACACGCAAAAATATTGTTGACAGGTATGGGGCGATGCCGCAGTACAAATATTCTTCGCACTGAGTCCCGCTTGGGGCGGACTTATAACCTTATCCTCTTACAACAAATTTACCAACAACTGTTACATGTATGTATACATCTGCTCGGTGATTATTGCTATACAAAAATATTTGTTTTCAATGTCATTTGTTTCTTTGCAGAGATTCGCTAATCGTTGCTGTATCAAACATAGCTACGTCATTTTTTGCTGGACTGGTAATATTTTCTGTGATTGGTTTTTTGGCGCACGAGTTAGACGTAAGCGTAGATCGCGTGGTCGATCAGGGGGCGGGACTTGCCTTTATTGTTTACCCGGAAGTGGTTACCAGGTTGCCCGTCTCGCCACTTTGGTCTATTCTATTTTTCGTTATGCTATTGACTCTTGGACTAGATTCCCAGGTAAGCTCAAACTAAGTTATAGATCTCATATACTTATTGTATAAAATTATTTTATTTTTAGTGGTTATTTGCAATGATGTGCTACATTTCAGTTTGCGCTTATGGAGACGGTCACGACTGCTATATTGGACAGGTTTCCCAATTTCCGTCAACATAAAGTCTGGGTGGTGCTGACTGTTGCAGTATTTGGTTATCTGGGTGGACTTATATTTTGCACCAATGTAAGTAAATAGAACTAGTATAAGGCACATCATATTATTATCAAATTATGACCCTTCCTTAATCAAAGCAATGTCCGTGGGGTGTAGGGCTAACATGTCAACTCCCCATCTCCTCCCGTGGGTGTCGTAAGAGGCGACTAAGGGAAAAATACTGGATGGTGGGCTGCAGCACCTACTGAGTATGTCCAGCGTTGCTGGGATTATGGCAAACCCCCCCTTAGTGGGAGAGGCTCTGTTCAGCAGTGAACAATCCAGCTGATACAGTAATCCAAGCAAACTAGACCTGCAGAATTAGTACCCTGTGAGCCAAACTCCACAGAGAACCAGCTAAATATATTTTTCGACATTGGTTTAAAATATCTGTGAAACTAATGTCTAAGCCTGCAACCACAATTATATTATACTAGTGGTCCGCCCCTGTTTCGCATGGGTATTTCATTTTTTTGGTATTTTTTTCACACGTTGTGTCGATCAGTATCGAAGTTTTCATACGGATCCCTAACTTTTGAAAATATTCTATCGCCTATGCGTAATGTAGGATTCTAATAATTATACATAGAAAATTTTCAAATAGGTCCAGTAGTATCAGAATTTATTCAGAACCCATTCAATGCAAACAAACAATAGAAATCTTTCCTCTTTATAATATTAGTTTAGGTAGACTTGAGTAACATCGTTAAAAATGTTTCAGAGTGGAATGTACTGGCTTCAACTGATGGACAAATACGCTGCGAATTGGTCGGTGCTGATCATAGCGATCGGCGAGTGCATTCTGATCGCTTGGATTTATGGCGCTGAGAAGTTCTGCCTTGACATCCAGGCTATGATCGGACGCCAGTCCAAGCTTTGGGTATTCTTCTGGAGTGCCATGTGGCGAGTGATAACACCAGCTGCTCTAGTGGTAGGTTTTTAAGGGTGTTATTATATGAGTATGCACACAGAGAGCTGGTTTTCTTTTACATTTTGGTCAGTTACTTTTTATGGTGTTCCTGTCCTTGGCAGCGGGTCAGCTAGTTAAATATCAACAAAGTTTTTAAACATCTAAAAATTACTAGATAACATTACATTAGTTGCACCCCGCGGTTACTCCCGCATGGTGATGGATGTTGATAAAAAGATATGTGATATGTGTTAATCCAGCGCATCATCTATCTCCAAATTACATCAAAATTTATCCACCCGTTGGAGCGTTAATAAGAAATAAACATACAAACACTCACAAATCAATTGTTACTAACAAATATGCATTAGAAATATATTATCAATTTTTATAGTTTTATGGTTCACTATTTTGGCGATAATGGCTTAGGTAGTACACATAAAAGTTAGATATAAGCTGTCGCGGGCTTTTGTGTATAACATAATTTAAGCTATACATACTTCCGCTATAGATCATGTACGTACGTGTGCTACTAAAGGTTTTTGCAGCGCACAGCAGAATAGGTCTCATGTGGCATATTTTTTCCTATTTACTTGACACTTATCGTTATATTTTGGACAATACACACAATATCTTTATAAATTATAGCCTATGTGTTATTCTGATGTGTAAGCTATATTATTTTAATGTTTCATTAAAATCCATTTAGTAGTTTTTGCGTGAAAGAGTAACAAACATCTATCCATACATCCACTTACAAACTTTCGCGTTTATAATATTAGGAAGGAAGTAACGATAACGAAAACTTACTTACATTTCAGTTTATTCTGGTGTTCAACTGGATTGAATACAAGCCAGCATCGTATGGGCACTATGTGTACCCAATGTGGGCAGATGCAGTGGGTTGGACGCTGGGTGTGCTGCCCATAGTAGTAGTCGTGCTTATGGCTGTTGACAAAATCTGCAGCGGTCCTGATGATCTCACAATTATGGAGGTTAGTTATCGATAATAGTTACAAACCGGTTTCGTACGTACACTACAGTCACCCATTGCACATTGCGTAGTTAACCCTTAAATATGACTAGATAAGCTCCGCAATGAACGCTTTCTACTGGTTATGTATAAGCCTTGATGAATTTTCGGCAGCGAACTAACTATTCCTGCTTCATGGTTTTTTAATGCTGATTCGTTGAACGAAATAGTTATTAGCTTCGTTACAAATCTCTGAGTAGTCTGAATCTACTATGTATGTATTATAATAGTTGTGCTTATGAGCATCGATAAGATGTTTTGCAGTTCTGATGGCCTTCCAATAAATATAGGAAAATATTTAAGCCTGGCAGTGGAAGACATTTGGATCGGTATAACTTCACTACTCTGATCGATGAGATTATCTTGGGTGATGAATGCAACGCAATGCTGCCCTGCCCAGATAATTTTCTGTTAGTTTTTAACCGACTTAAAAAAAAGGAGGACTTCAAAAAGGTTCTCATTAATCTGTATTTTTTTATATGTTTGTTACCTCAGATCTTTTGATTGGTGAACCAATTTTGATAATTATTTTTGAAAGGTAATGTTTGTCGTTTGGACCCATTCAAATTTCATCAAAATCGGTCAAGCAGTTTTTGAGTTACACTACACTCCAATAACTGAAAAAATATTTTCCTATATTGATGATATTATAGTCGGTGACAGTGAATGACAATCGATCCCGTAAGTAGCAAGGGCCACTAAAAATAGTGAATTTTTTTTTTTTTACCAAAAAATGGAACCGAATTCGTCACTCAAATGTGTGAAATAACTTGTTGAAGTCCTATTATAAAATTTTTCATTATCAAAAGTACCTATTATCACAATATTGTGCGCACGGTAAAACATTTTTTTACTTGTGTGCAATAGTGACTTTATTAACTTATTATTAAACGGCTAGGACCCGCGTTATATTTACCGGAAAGATTCCCACCAGTTTCAGATATATCTTCCTTTTGTCAAAGGGGTGACCGACAAAATTGGTCATTATCTGAAGCGAAAATATGACATGAGAACGATATTCCGACCGCCTGGACAGCTACGACGGTTCCTTCGCTCACCAAAGGACAGAGAACCCTTTAGCGGCCCGGGAGTGTATAGGATTCCTTTGTGACTGTGGTAAGTCGTACATTGGCGAGACGCAACGGAATATTGCAACTAGGCTCACTGAACATATAAGGAGTGTGAAAAACATGGACACTGTAAGATCGGCAGTTGCAGAACACGCTCACATCCCGGGTTCCTGTCATTTTGTGCGTTTCGATAAAGCGTCCGTTCTTGCGCGGCAGAAGTTCTTCGTCCCGCGTAAGGTGCGAGAAGCTATCGAAATATGTCGTCATCCCAACTTCAACCGGGATTGTGGGTGAAACATACCGCCGGCATGGAAAACTGTTCTGAACATCTGTGACTCTAATATTGTGCGCCTAGATCGTGAGACTGATACAGTTAGTGTAGTGTGTCATCAACCCTATTTTATCAATAACAGTGACAATGACAGTGAGACAAGTGACAGTTCTGACGGTGACTTGACAAATGCGGCTGAGCCGGAGCAGACAGCGCCATCGCAACGTCAGTTACGCGCTGAGGCCCGTGCTCGTCGCTTCGCGCAATCGTAACTCCCAGACGAAGGACTTCAAAACAGTCCGAAACTGGTCGGAATCTTTCCGGTAAATATAACGCGGGTCCTAGCCGTTTAATAATAAGTTAATATGGATAAAACTCGCGATAGTTTTCAAAGTGAATAGTGACAATACAATACAATACAATACAATAACTCTTTATTGCAAACCAATTTACAAATTTTACATATATTAAATAATAACAATAAAAACCCTTACCTAATGGTATTACAATGGGCGGTCTTATCGCTATAAAAGCAATTTCTTCCAGACAACCTTTGGATGGACAGAAACAAAAAAAGGGAATAGGCTATAGTGACTTTGTCATTTAATATTTTTATCGTGCACTGAGCACCATACTCTCATCTTTGAACACGTCCTATTGTTATTCTGTGTGGTGTTATAGAAAGCCCGTGTGCTGGCGCGTCCGACCGACGAGTGGGGTCCATCGGCCACCTGCATTGCTACGTCGGCGCTGCGCGCGCCACCAGAACTGTCTCCGCCAGTGCTGCTCCTCCACGGCCGCCCCGTGCTGCGCGAGCGTGGCGCTTGACCCCTGCACGCACACCCGCTCGTTGCGATGCGGAAGGTTTGTCTCTTATACAATTTTTTTAACAGGATTTTGACGGAACTCGCACTTGGTCCACCTTTTTTTTTTCTTCTTTTTCTGTTAAGTGACTAATTGTCATCATCCTCCCTCCCCATCACCCTGAGATAAACCATAATATATTAAGTATCATGTGCCTTTTATTTCTAAGAGGGGACAAATCTTGCAAAAATACAACCAGGTCGCCTTAATGCTTGTTAAAAAAAAGGTTAAAACACCAAAAATTCGCTCTGGTCCCATGTTTTCCTTTTGGATTGTAAGGGTCCGTTTCAGAATTTCCTAATAAAGTTTCGGGTTGCTTCGGTAACCAACACATTAAATAAATGAATGATAAAAATGGCTGTTAACATGTAGCGCGTTTCAAGCTTTAACCGATGGATAGGCTAAATCGATGACTGTGAAAGGCAAATATAGTGTTTATTTAATAAATAACTTCTGGATAGTTTAATCGGAACTTACTGGAACATTCTGAAACAGGCCCTAAAGTAAATACCTATAAAGGGTGGCTATTAATATATCAACAATACCGTGGGGGGTGGTGTGGAGTCGATAACTGAATGTGTTCCACTCATGTATAATTTTCACATACACAAAATCAGTACTATTGCTTAAGCTGTGGCACGTTGGCTTTGGAATAAATAGCAACGACAACCGCGGTCTACGAAAACGGTATATCTACTCCATTCACACACACTCGCACGATTGCTGCGCGAAGTCAATGAACGACTATATTAGGCATAACAAAACAGCTGTTTCCTGTACCTATTCTGTTCGAATCAGTCTTTGACGGCTTCCGACAATAGAACGCACGACGCGGTAGCGGCTATTTAACATAATTTTGCATACATAATGTAGGTAAATATTTTTTTATCCATTAGAAACGTTGAATGATTAACTATTTTGAAAACGGCAGCTTGGAGGAGGAAAACGATAGATACCTATAACTTTTAAGGATCCTAATATATAATACACCATAAGCAAATTAACGTTGAAGAATGTATACCTACGTTAAATACCTAATGATGTTTTCTAATTGATGTAGGTAGGTACCTACTAAATGATTGCACAGGGTTACGTAGAGAATTGATTGGCGATCAAGCAAGGCATTTGGCAGGCTAGCTAGATTGGTCGGTAACCTGATATAATGTAGCCCCACGCCGCGCCTTCACTGCCGCCGCGCTGCCCCCGTGTCCGTTTTAATAGGTACGCAAAACAGCTGTTTTGTTCTAGTATAGTGTCATATTAACATCGCGTAGCGTTCGTACGTGTTGTTGCTATCATGCTCTATGACAGTCTGTGGCAACGCGCTACTGTTTACATAATAGTTAGACTTGATTCTGTTGAAGTGAAAATTAAACATGAGTGGAACACATTCGGTTATCGATTCCACACCATCCCCCGCAGTATTGTTGATATATTAATATCCACCTAATATATACTTGACTGTAACAAATTATATGTGCTAGGTATAATATGCGAATGTTTTCATCATACATATTATTCGCATAGCAGATTTTTTACTTACGGGTATAGCCAGATATAGATTATAGTGAAAAGTAACTGCAATGGAGCTATTTTGACATTATTTTTGTTACTCTTGTTAAAAACTATATACCTAAGGCTAATAATTCACGGGATGCATTTCTTTTTACGGATAATAACAATATAATAACACACACATAATAATATATCGACTTCATACTCAGAACTCCTTTAGTAACTTTCACGTTTTGGATAGTTGGCTAGGTACACATTAAACCATTATCATTTGAACATAACCAATCCCAAAACACTATGGTACCTACAATTTAGTGTACCTATACATATTTTTATTTTATTTCAGACGTCTCATGATGGTGGAGACTCAACTTCCATTACGAGTGGAGTGGATAATGAAATCAGAAAATCTGCAATGAAACCCAAAAAGAGCTCATTGAAAAGAAAAGCACCTAATTTCCATGAATCTGATGAGACAGTCGTTGAACCATTGTTACAGAGAGAAAAAGATAAAACTGAAACAAATCAAAGTGCCAAATATTTTACAAAAGCAAAGACTGACTCTATACATGACAAAGACAGTGATGAAGCCAAACTAGTTATTAATAACAAAACGAAAACAACTTCTGCAACAGGATTTTGTGGAACAACAGAAAGCTTACTGTCAATGAAGGACTATGATGTAACTAAAACAACTACATCTGTTTCTACAGCTCCTTTACACAATTACATGAATACGAATGTATTTAATACACATGAAAGTAATAAAGTCAACATAGCGGCCAAAACTCAAATACTTGTTGAAATCGATGGAAGCAAGCAAAGTAGTTACAACCCCAGCCCACTCATATTCACAACTGCGAAAATACATACCGACGCAAAATCAAAGCACATGGAGCCAGTTCAAGTTACACCTGTGCCTATTTTATCCACTATAGAAGCAAACATGTCAAAAGGAGGAAGTTTTACAACTAATGAGAAAAAAATAAGTAATGGGTCTTCTGTGATGAGTCCAGCTTACTCATCAATATCTTTTGATAAAGTTAGAGAAGAAAAAAGTTCAGCTAGTTCACAAAATTCAAACTCATTTACAACGGCCACAAATAAAAATGTATATGGTAAATCAGTAACAACTACTTCTGCCCTACAATTGTCAAGTAGTAATTCAGTACAGTATGGCTCTAAAGAAAACACTTTACCATCAACAACTACTAAACCATTTTCAATGATAAATAATCCCAAAGACAAAAAACTTGAAATGCCTAACATTCAAAAAGACCAATTTTCATCTCAAACTATACCGCCTACATATGCAGATAGTTCAACGAGTAACGGTTCATCTAAGACCACAGCTATAATAGGTGGAAAAGTCAATGTAATTGACATGACAACTAAAGCTAGCCAAGATGTTCCAAGTGATAAATATCAAATAAACAAGTCCATGGCTAAATCTGGTAATATAAAATCTATAAACTTAAGTACTGACGATACATTACAGTTTGTATCTAATATAAAATCGCCGGTAACTTTGCATGATTCTTCCGGGATTTCTAACAGCACAAAAAATACTGCTTCTAGTAGTAGGCAGCTACAACGACAAAAAACAGTGATAGATGAAAAGATTTTTGGAGACTCAAATATAGAACCCTTCATTAAAATCATCGATGACCCAAGTGCCAAAATAACATGTCCTATAAATATTTCTTCTCAATCTAAAGTTACCGAAAGTACTTCCGTTAAAGAAAGTGATAAATTAGCAAAACCAAGTGCCAATAGTACACAAAATTTAGAAACTAAATTGACTTCTAATACCACTTCCAATACAAATATATACGTTTCTTCGATGTCAACGACAATAAAACCGATCGATACAGGTGTAACTTTATCAAATTCAAAGAAAACTGATATCCCAAAAAATTCTTCAATGGCTTCATCTAACACAGACAGAATTTCATCATCTACAAAAATGTCACCTAACACGCCATCAGATAACTTATGTCAAAATAGTTCTACAGTAAATGCAATAACTGTTTCAGAAACCATTTGCACATCTCCCCCAAAAACTGTTACAAAGACGTCTGCTATTCCAATGTCAATATCATCAGTAAAGTCATCAGATACAACTATAGGCCATTCTTCAAATACATTGAGCAAAACAAGTCTTGCAAAAGTACCAACCACGATACCTGCTACAACGACATTAGTTTGTACTGGTAATAGTAAAGTTACAACTGCGATTACTACAAAAACTTCTCCAACAGTCACTCTAACCTCTATACCGGGAAAACCCGCAAATTCATTTACAAATACTTCTATCAATAAACCATCGTCTATCACGACATTAACGAAAGTTAAAACACCAGCAAGTGCTAGCACTGCTGACCCCAAAACACCATCAAATTCTTCTTCAATAACAAAAAATACTCAGCGACTCACAACTTTACCTGGTTTAGGTATTGCTATGAAAGCACCTTCAGTTTCAACATCTATAAAAAATCCGACAGTCAGTAATATCTCTTCTAAAATTACTACACCACCAAATACGAACACAAGTACAGCGAACACAAATAAAAAACCCACGAAAGCAGCATGTGTTAGTACTGTTACTAAAATACCTTCCGTTACAACGTCAGCAAAGGCTCTAGTGACTAGTTCTAGCATTGACACATCTAATGCTGCAACTGTCAAATCTGCAAACAAGAACTCATCTTCAACAATATCTTCAAATACAAAACCTTCTACGATCCCAATTGCTATGTCTATTCCAGCCGTAACAACAACAGCCAAAATATCTCCAGTTGATTCTACTATAAATGTTACCTGTTCATCGTCTGCAAAATGTTCTGAAGGAACTTTTTATACGCCGATAAAAGATCCAACTGTTGTAAAAAAGACTAATATCACTAAAACATCTTCTTCTACGACAGACTCTCCCACAGTAATCTCTGATTTGAATGCTGGAATAACATCAAAAACACAGTTTTCTGGAACTACTTCGGTGACAACTACTACACCTATAACAGGCATTGGTACGATCGCAAATACAAAAACGCCACCTGTGACTACGACTAACCAGGTGCCATTAGGAGTTTCAAAAGGTACCATAGTAACTTCTACTACAGAGAAAACCCCAACTGCAATAAAAACCATGCAAACAAATTCCAACAAAAAAATAGGCGAACCGATTGCATCTACCTCTTTGTCAGATTCTGTTCAGAAACCAGGTCCGATTAAAAAAAGCAGTCCCAACTCTAATAGAGACGAAAATGATAGTAAAATTTCAAAAGCTTAACATTTGTTTCTAAATGTTGAAATAAATAGCTATTATAGTAATTTAATTAATACGTATAGTAAATTTACCCCGCGCTCAATCCAACGTGATATAAGTACTTTGTTTCTGTTGTTGTTGTCGTGCTAGCTCCTTGTAGGGTATTCGAATTTAAGATACTCCTATAATTTGAATGTAGAAGCATGTCAAGCACCTATTCGCAAATAAAGAAAATTGTAGATCAGCGATATTATATGATTTGGTAAATCTTCGAGTAGGTACTTTCTGTACGGCTATAAATGTGTAGGGAAAGTATACCACTTGAATCAATTCAATCCTAAGATTCACATAAAAATAAAATCACCACCTATTAATTGTTTTACAATTTTTTTTTATACCGGCGGTATGCCTTTATTAAACAAAATACTATGAACTATATACAACACTACAGCTACTACAATAAAAGCATTTAGACACCTATAAGTCATAGCAGACTCATAGGCAGTCCAAATGCTCCAGCCCACTCCCAGTTGGCAGCGTGCCCAGCATGCTGGCAGCATTGCCCCGTTGAATTGCAATGCTTATTCGTTGAGCCAAATATGTGCCAGCATTTTGATCACGCGTCGCAGTGTATAATATAATTGTATAATATTTAATTGTATAATATAATTTTACAATTAAATACTTAGGAAAGTCATCTTTTTGGTGGCATTTGGTTTGTGTATAGTATAGTATTATTTATTATAGTTTCTACGCTAGTAAACTTAGGTTACTAGCAAACTATTATACATACAATATCCTATTACGTCTTGTCATCAACACGACAAGATGAAGATTAGAAGTCGCCTTCTTGTTTGTCAGTTTGGTACACATTTCCCGATTCCCGATGTGCGACTTGTCACTTTGAACATGGCACAAAACTATAACACCAAATAACACCAAACAGAAGCTTAAAATGCAAGTAAAATTACGTTTTTAATATGATAATCTTATTTATATAGGTACAAGTATCACGAAAATCGAGGAGCGCATGCAGTAGATAATTGAAGGATGAATCACTTACAAGCAATTTTCACATCGTAACATCTGATGAAATAGTTTTCTCAAGGGCAGCTTCACCCTTGCCTCTTTAACTATTGTATACGCACAACGTTTTTCGTCTTATGAGTAAGTAGCAATGAAAAGAAGGTCCTGGTTAATCATAATCTAAACAATTTGCTCATGATAATATAAAGGAATTGAAATGAATAATAATATGGCACACGTTATTGACAATTATATTTTTACAATAATTATACACAAATAGCATTTAGTTTGTATGTTCTATATCGCGCTTAAGTACCAAAGAGTAACATTTTGTAAGTACTTAAGCCCATCCTCCTCAGTTCCTTGAACACAGATTTGTAAACGTTAGTTCTAATAATATAATCCTGCCTGTAATTTACGTCACAATAATATAAGGGCAGCAAATTTTACTAACTTACATTTTAGTTAGATAGAAGACGTTTACAAGTCTATGAATTAGCAAGTCTTTATGTACAGTTTTAAGTGTCTTGTCATCAAATTTCGAAACTTGTTAACTTACAAACAATCTAAATCACACATCTAATATATGCTATTAATATACCTATTGACCGAATAATTATCAATGATATAGAATTGTGCTATAATTCAAATAAAATTTAGTAGGTACTTACGTATTAAATTTACGTTAAAAAAACCAGAAAAAGAGTCTTACTAAGAAAATACTGAAATGGCTGACTGCATGGCAAATGGCAATATATAGTCAATATGTAGATTAGTGGTGCTAAAATATGTACAGTCATTTTATATTTTTCATAGGCAATATTCCCAGTTGTGTTAAATATTTTCGATGTCATTTGACTTCGACTATGATTCTTCGTCTCTCAACGTCAATTTAAAACTTGTTGACTAAAAATTATCTTGAAATATAGCTCGTGATGTAATGTACATCAAATAAAAACTTCAATCGTCTGGAGAATAATTATTGTTTATAAATAATTCGAATAAGTGATGATGATCACGTTAATATTATTGGATTCAGTGCGCACCTAGTGCCCATTGGATTTAATGCATTCGCCAAGCGGATTTTTACTTCATCTCCCAGTTCGATGCGAACCTTTGCTTCTTTATTTACCTAATCAATATCTGTCGAGAGAAAATTAAGAAAAACGCAGGGTAGCATCTGATAATACGAATCAATTTTTAGATTAACCTTAGGAAGTTATGACCTTTCAATTCTTTACATTGAATTCAATTCACCCATCGCAAAGACATTTATAAGACAGAACTAATAGCCTAAGTCCTTATGTAACCTTACTTATGTCTTGATTACACGGACCTAGACGTATTGCGTATTATTATTTAAAATAAAGGTAGGTACTAGTATTTATGAAAACATCAAAGTATACAGCGTGAAGTACTTATCAGTACACATAAGATTATTTGAAGATATAAGGATCATGAATGCCACTGTGTACATATACTGTATATGTTCTTAGGAACTACTTACCATAATTGATACTTCAAAATAATTATTCCGTTTATCAAATGCATTGAAAAACTCTTTACCATTATATCTACATGAAATTTTATATTGTTCTCGTCTCACTTCATTCTACATTTCTGATCTCAATTTAAACATCTATATAGTATAATGTTGTCTTAGGTTTTCGCGATTGATACACAGAGTAATTAAACAACTTTAAACGGTTTAAATCGCGTGGTCACGGGGTGAAGGTCACGATCACTGCAAAGTGTTTGAATCATCGTCGGGACAAAATAATGATAAATATACGTGATTTAAACCGTTTAAAGTTGTTTAATTACCATCTATATAGTATGTTACAGTTTAATTGTGTTTATGGAAATACGATTGTCGTGACATATATTTTTTCGCCTGTTGTTTAAAATGTTTAGAGACTAGCTAGCCATATTATGCGACTAAGAGCCATGACTAGACTTACCTAAATTACTAAAAACAAGGGACTTATAAAATTAAAAAGAATGAGTACCTACCAATACCTACCAACAAGAGTCACCTCATTGTTTAATTATAAATACTAAATTAAATCATTACTCCTCAATAAGATACTACTTCATAACGATTATTGAAACAATGTTGATGAATTTTAGTAGGGACAATATAGGAGCAGAGAGGAATTGTGTTGTTTTCTAATCTCACTGTCGAAGTCAGACCAAGAGTGTAAAGCCTAAGCCATAACACAAAATCAATAACTACCTGCCTACTTTGATTTTGAAACTTAACTACGATGGTTGTGCATTGTATTACAATATCTTATTTATTACAATATATTTTTTACAATTTATTTATTGTAATTTTCGCAATATCTAATACATTAATTTTTTGCGCCGTTTCAAATCTTTTTAGTAATGGTTTATACTATAGTCTATAAACCACTTTATATTTACCCGGAGCATAGAGAAATGGTCCTACTTAATTTATCTATGCCCGGAGTTAAAATTATTTAAGGACGACTTATTAATCTGTTATGTAGGTTTGTATGATAGTTATCTGGCTTACTACTGTTATTTGTTACTTACTTGTTTTCATCGTAAGTAAGGATAATCATGGAGTTGGGGCGTCCAAATTACCTAAACATCCGTCTGAATCAAACATAATAGGTACGTTAACCTGGGGCGCGTTCCAGTAAATATTGGTCGAGCAATATTTGCTCCAAGGCACCTGGAACGACCTATACAGCTCCTTTCAAAATATGGAATTGACAGCGATGTTTTAAGGTGATAAAATACAGTCTACATTTTTAATAAATGGGGCATAATACGTAATAAAGCAATGTTAACACAGCATGTCACTAATCCTTGGCTTAGCTTGTACAAAATCTATTATTTATTGTAGAATCTGTCACATTTGACAGCTGGCCAAGATTTGGCCGATTCAAAAGGTAGTAAAAATTTGGCCAGGCAGAGCAAAATTTGCTCTGACAGGTCGCCCGGAACGGGTATGATCAAATCTTGACAAGATCAAATTAAGTTCGATTAGAGTGCTGGAACGGCGTGTATCCGCGTTTAGACCAAAATTTGTCTTGGCCGACGGGTAGGAGGAACGCACCCCTGATATTGTTTATGATCGATGACTTCTTCATATCATCCATATTATCCATACTAGTAGGTATTATGAATGCGAAAGTAACTCTGTCTATCTGTGTGTCTCGCTTTCACGCCAAAACTACTAGACATATTTGAATGAAATTTGGTTTGGAAATAGTTTGAGACCTGGGGAAGGACATAGGATAATTTGATCCAACTGCGCAAATAGAGGTTAATGCTTTTGAGCGATAACCATCATACGCGCGGCCGGAGCCGTGGCTGGATAGCTAGTACCTACTCACATAATCCTACAATGTTTTATCATACGCCCTATATAGTAGCCCAATATAGAATATATTACAGTATTATAAGTTGGTAGGTACTCGTAGCTCCACTGCTCCAGACCTAAATATTACTTGACTTTGAATTTGCTTATCTAATGGTTTTTGATAACTATTCATTAATTATAAATACCTACAGTTCAATATTAGTTGAGCTGGTTGAGCTCTCAATAAAAATAAATGAAAATTCTAAAGCTATTCTGATTTAAGTGTAAAATGTGAGGTACGAGCAGATATATTTTTATTATTAGAATCTGTTTCATAACTATTTAATTTTGTTCATTAAACTTATTAAAAAGCTAATGTTAAGCTACCTACCTAGTAGTTATCTCAGATTATACTTAGCTGTAATTGTCTGCCAGTCAGTTGAGGCACGTTGAAGTTTCTGAGAACAGAAAGAGCATTGTTCCATTACTTTGCATTGTACAATTCTTGCAAAACTGGTGAGATGGACATATACGTACATAATAGCCAACACATGACAATTCTCAGTAATTTTATTTATATTGCATCTATAATCATCATCGTAGTGGGCCGCATTATATGTTACAACTATCTTAATTAAATTGAAACCAATGAATTCTGGTTTTTAGTTAAATTTAAAGAAGTATTGGGAATTGTTTCTGTAAAAAAAATTGATATGGATAACTATTTTTAAAATTACATTATGTGTTTGGCTTTTAATAAAATGTTGTTTAAAAGCGACAACCTTGAATTGAGAGCCACCTATTATGTCAATTGGAAAAATAGCATAAATTAGCAAAACCCTTGGTGATACTGAATATTGATTGCGAGCATACCATAGCCTCTCGCCTAGGGAAAGCTTCCAGAAGCCCGGTACGCTTCCGGATGCTTTCCCACGGGATCCTTCAACGGTACCGGTATTAAAGGATCCTACGCAAGAGGCTTAAGTACCCCGACTAGTGGGTAATTTTAAATGTATACATCTTCAAATTCAATAAAACTTTATTTGCGCGATGCAGGATACATGTTTTGATTGGTGGATTAAGCTAGTGTAATACGATGTACATAATTTACGTTATTTAGACAATGTAAAATTAATCGTACTAGTTGAAGATAAGACACATAACCCTGCTATGTCGTTATGTCCTTGCTTCATTTTTGTAGAGGTTCAACAAAACAACTTAGTTCAGCGCCGTCTAATAGATGGCGTTATTTAACAAATCATTGTCTAGATAGCAGGGCAGCGGCCACTTTCAATAATCAAACATATTTTCAAGATCAAATTTCATTTAATAACATTGAAGCACTTTTATTAAAGAAACAATAAATAAGTATAATTAAAACCTTGAATATTGTGAAGTGTATTTAGCACAAAAAGTTTCGAGAATAAAAGTGTGTTTCACCTAGATGAACATCTAGTTTACCGCTGTAGATTTAGGTACGATATTTCTTAAAAATTTAAGTCCAAAGAATTTTAACCCCATACCGACTGGATATCGTAATGTACCTATTCTTTAGAATCTTTGGATATGATTCGTAGAAGCTTTAAATAACTGCACTTACTAGAAAGAATTACAACAATTCAATTAATCAATTTGAACGATACATATACGTATGTACTATGTAGTTATCATAAAATTAAAGTACTTAGGTACCTTAATATCGAGTTACTTAGAAAATTAGTGTTGTCGTTTAGATATTTACTTACATTGTAGTTGTGTAGAATTTAAGACAAATGTAAATCGAAGTTAAGTTGTTATAATTTTTTAGATGAGTTTATTTTGATAACTATCACATATTATTCCGTAGTTACCGATTTTGATCCACTTATTACCAAAATATAATAACTTATTAATGTAGTGTTGTAATATGTATATGAATACTGAAGTATCTAGACTATTTATTTTTAATGGGACACACAAATTACCTTACTTGACATGAAGATGATAATGAAGTTGCTGTACTGTAGACGGACTGATTTCATAAAAAAAACTTAAAGCATTGCTATCAATACAATGCCACTGTTAGCTTCTTTAGGCAGAAGTAAAACAGGCTAGCTCAAATAATTACTAATTCCTTGAAACCCGTGGGATTATACTTTTGTGAAGGTCTTATAATTTCACTGCAGTTTTAATTGAAATACCTACATTCCGTCTACACACACACTGTAAATCTGCAATACGTACACAATAGATAAAGGTAGTTGTTAGAAAGTAGATATGGGCAAGACGTGATTACCTGGTAAGCCAGGTGAAGTGGAGAAAGGAGAAGAAGATACCATCTCGAAGGGGGTAAAGCAGGATCATAGGTATGAAGTGATGCCATGACTTCTACCGAGTAAATGGGATCTAGTGTGTTAATATTAAATGTACATCTATCACTTGCGATAAATATGATTGTAAGTGACAATTAAAGTCAACGGTCTATAGATATTGTTGTTAAATTGATGTATTTTAGAGAATTATTGATCAAATCGATGTTAAATAGATGTTTATTGTAAATAATTAGCTTTAAAGAAGTCGAAATATTGTGTGAAATGTTCTAGAGTGTTATAGAAGGCTGTATTTTTTGGGTGATATATTAGAAGGAAGGCATCATATCTTTGATAATATTATTAGAATCACGGATTTGAAAATGCAGGCAAAGAAACAGTGAAGATGTGATAAATGAAAGATGAGTGGATTAGATTTAGTGTTGTTGTGCTATTAATAAAATATGTTCAAATGTGGTTATTGGTGGTTTGTTTTCTTTCTTTCACAAATCCAACCTTCATTAGTAGAAACTCTAGATTCACAAAAATCTATGGCCAACATTTTTATTAATTTGATTTAGTTTATCGGACTTGGATTCTTCAAAGGGATATGCCTATGTTTATTTGTGTTAGTTACCTCTGAAATATGCATCCTTAACACAATCACTGCGAAGGCTTAAAATCCAGTCATAAACTATCCTAGATTGTGAGGTGTTTGATATGCAGTTGATCGAGGGCAACAGTTAGACTGGCCCAACATTAGTTATTATTCAACACGGAATTAAACAGGTAGGTAGCCGCCACGCGAAGGCTTTTATCGTGGTGACGTCGAACTTTCTTCCACCGCTTTTATTTTTACTAGCATTCGCGTCGGTTCTTTGTCGCGGGCGCACGTCAGTCGGTGCGGTGTGGTTCGAACGTTCATTTTCATATACTCGGTCCCGTCAACGCTGCCGCCACAAACCAACCGTGAATACGTTTAAAAACCGTAATTACCCAGTCTCGGTTACGAATTTTATGTACAATATTTGTTTGGAGTGTTTAGGTGCCAGTGAAATGAAAAACGCCAGATTCAGACATTCCATTGGAGGTTGATCCACTGGCGATAATGTTTTGTTTTAATTTTGCTGGAAGTTTAAACGGTGTATAGCGCTAAACTTTCTTTTAGTTAATTTTGGTGAGTTTATTTTTATAATATTTTATTAATATGCAAAACTTATGCTGGCTAATGTCGAGTAATAAATCACCTTTACATATAGATATATATATATTAGTTATTATATAAATATACACAATAAGATGTTGATAAAAGATCTTTTAGATAACAGTGTGTCTAAAATAAATATATTTTATTGTAAGATGTGAGATACACTCACAGTAATCAAGATTATTTTGCACTTTATTTTTATCAATTGACAGGTCTAATCTGTTTAGCCTTTTGAGCCTCTTTTTTATCGTTTTCAGAGTTTTTCCTGCTCGTTATGTAGGTAGAGACAATACATACGTGCTTTTGTAAAAACTTTATTTTTATTTTTAGGAGGGTACAACATAGGTAGATAGGTACAACATAGTATTTTTATTCTTACGATGCCGGGCATGAGGGTCAGGCTTGTATAATTTCCTCCCGCATGTTTAACAGCCTACGAAGGGAAAATAATAGAATGGTGGTATGCCAATAAGCGAAGGCCCGCCTGGCTAGCTAACACCCCCAAGTTGAAAATCTATCGCCAAGCTCCTAAACGGTGTGTTGTGACAGCTATCTTTGAGAATAATTAATAAATAATTAATTCTAGGTTAGCCAGAACATCAACCCTTACCATCATGTGAGATAGAGGTCAAATGCTAGCCTATCAGCTAAAAATAAATTGGAACAATGCGCATTGTTACAAAACTTAAACACAATTACTAATTAAATAAATATACACTTTCATTTAATTAGTTAACTGGCAACAGGTTTCTAACTAAAAACAATAATTTCTAATGAGTTCTGAATCAGTCAATGAGCGTCAGACAGGGCTGGTAGTACCCTGGGGCGCGTTCCAGTAAAAGTTGGTCGAGCAATATTTGCTCTAAGGCACCTGGAACGACCTATAAGGTCCTTTCAAAATATGGAATTGACAGCGATGTATTTAGGTGATAAAATACAGTCTACATTTTTAATAAATGGGGCATAATACGTAATTAAGCAATGTTAACATAGTATGCCACTAATCCTTGGCTTAGCTTGTACAAAATCTATTATTTATTGCAGAATCTGTCACATTTGACAGCTGGCCAAGATTTGGCCGATTCAAAAGGTAGTAAAAATTTGGTCAGGCAGATCAAAATTTGCTCTGACAGGTCGCCCGGAACGGGTATGATCAAATCTTGACAGGATCAAATTAAGTTCGATTAGAGTGCTGAAACGGCGTATATCTGCGTTTAGACCATAATTTGTCTTGGCCGACGGGTAGGAGGAACGCACCCCTGAGCAATTTATTTTTCAATATGAAGGTAGAGGTAAGTCGTACCTGCGGCGGTACATTGCAATTCTTAACCACGCATGAGTGAGAAAGATCAAGATAACAGTATGCATTTTTTGAGTGAAGAATATCTTATGATAATAGACACACCTAAAGTACTTAAGCACACAAGGTATTTCATTGAAATCAAGCTTGAATGTGAAGAAATTGCGTTAAATTAGTGACGAGCTATGTGGTCATCGTAGCTGTTGCCTAAGGGATGTCTATGAACATGTTGTTTACATTCATTATAAAGAAGTTTGGAAGTTCCTAGGTTCGGTACCTACCGTGCACTAGCTTCAGTGTATGGTGGAAGAGCATTTTGCGAACACTCGGCTGGGCCGCTGACTCTGAGTATAATTTAGTTATAAGTATCACCAAGCACCTCCAAAAGTAGTTTCCTTGAGTTTCCTCCTCCATTCTAGAATTGTCATGATAACAAGATCCAACACATCAAACATTCAAAAGGTTAGCGTACATATTGGCAATATAAAGAAACTGGTCAAGTGCACGTCTGCCCTCGCTCTTATATTGTTTAGCATTACAAACCGTACAAAAAAAGTTGGCTTTAATCACAGTTTCAAAACTATACATAATAAACAGCTGGTTTAAGTAATTGTTAACTAGAGGATATTGTACATAAGTAATATACCAAAATTTCAGACACAACAGGTAATAGGTATATATTTATACTTCAGTAATTGAGCTCTATATCGTGGCACCCCTAGTTTACCATATTTTTTTTTGTAGCTAGCTTTTCCTGTATTTGAATTGGAACTTTTCCGAAAAATAATGTGTGTAATTGAATTTCTAATCCGAATGAATAAAAGACAAACATTGAGGTACCTATCATTAATAGAGCTTCGTTTTGCCCTTAGGCTACGGAACCCTAAAAACAGGTCCCTTGGGATTTAGACTCGCACACCGAGGCTACAAAATGTATCCAACCGACATATAATATATCAAAAAATCTTTAATTTATGCTTTGAGAATTTTGATGTCGTTAGAGGAATCCGACCTAAAAAGTGGCCATTTGTGGGGTTTTTTTAGTTTTAGGTAAACTTTGGATATTAGACTATGGTAATACGTTACAGCAATCCACTTGGAGTTCAGGATATCAAACTTTTGTAGTCACTCAAAAAGCATCAGAACAGAACGTCGCTTCCGTAATAAACTAGCTGCACTGACCTTCAAACTTTCTTTTGTTTGTTATTCATGAAGTTTCTTTCATTCCGTGATACTAGGTACTCGTACTTACCTACTATGGCGGATGACGAACCTGTGCACAAAATTCTATAATAAACTTCTTCTAATTCGCTATAATGGAGGAGATATTATTTTCTTCTCAGTATCTTAAAACCTAGTTCGATCCAAGTTGAAACCTCACAATGATACATTCCTATATCTTAGGGTAAATGTCAAAATATCTAGGTTTTTAAATTCAAGTTGGTATTCTCCCATATATTAATAAGTAAGCCTCAATTTAAAAAATAATGATTTATCGAGGCTTCTGATTTCTGAACTATGTTTTTTTTTTTTTTTATTGCTGATAGGTAAGCCTTTGACCACAATCTCACGTGATGGTAAGTGATGATGTGGTCGAAGGTGTTAACAGGCTTAACCTATAATGACTGGCTCTCAAGGACAGCTGCCGGAACACACCGTTAGGTGCTTGGCGACAGATTTTCAACTTGAGGGTGGTCGCTAGCCAGGCGGGCATTCGCAAAAATGCCCTTCCACCATGCGGTGAAGCTCAAGCCCGCGGTGGGATTCGAACCATGGACCTGCTGCGCGGCAGTCCATAGCCAAAGCCACTGAGCTATCACTGCTTCAATCAGTAATTGCATCAGGCTATTTCCTGAAAGTTTAGTGTTGCAATAGGATTTCAGGAATTGATAATTAATAAGATAATTAAGTATGTTCCGCTTATAATAGAATTGAAAACAAAATAGTTATTTGTTATACAAGAGTGCAAAGATGCTTTTTAACCGCGTGTTCAATTTTGATGACCGAGCAAGCGAAGGATTCTAAAATTGAATCACGAGCGCAGCGAGTGATCCTGAGCGTTAGCGAGGGAATCAAAAGAGCACGAGGTGAAAAATCTTTGCACTCGAGTGCAACACGTAACTTTTCATTCCACCTCAGCGAGGAAACTTGAAAAAAGAACACCAAGAAGGTTAATAAAAAGTTGTATGATATATTCGGCACCATAGAGGTAGCAGTAAATAGGTTTAATGTTTTTTTTAATTCACAAACTTAGTGCACACGATGTCCTAAATTCAATTTACTATATCCTCTAGAGAATAAAAACGACTTTTCCTATATATATATTATATATATCAGATATTGAAGATTAAAAATACTCTTTCCGAGATGGTGGGATGAAAAGGTTATTAATTCGACACTTATGTAATGTAATATTATTGGAAGTGCAACATTAGTATATTTTTGGCGAATGCATTAGGGCTTCCAAACAAATAAAGTTATAAATGTATAAAATGTTTAGATATAGGATAGGTGTATGTAACTATTAGGTAAAAATTTTTTGGGAATGGATGATTTGTTTATGGTTCCAAATTCTGTTATTTTGTTGTTAGATTAGCACAACTATTTTCCATTTTGGCGTGGGGTTTGAGCTGCATCTGACTATCTGTTAATTAGATTAAACACAGTGCTGTTTTTAGTTATACCCTATCTTGGGTGTATTGCGAATTACATAATGAACAAATCATTGAACAAAAAGTTTGTCTTAAATTTTCCATCGCCAATGGAATTTCTTGTTCGGAGTCATTGAAAATATTAGGTACAGAACGCTTATGGAGAATCGACTTGGTTAAAACCACGTATGTACTTATGTGTAGTAAACAATACTAGTTTTACTAAGTATATGTTTATGATAGGTTGTTTTGTTGTAATTATTTGTATAAATATATCAGTTTTTACTAAAATCTACGAAATACGTATCTTATATTAGAAAATTCAAATAAATTATAAAAAACAAATTTAAATTCATTGAAATGACTTCAATGTGAAATCAACTCAAATTTATGAAATAATATTTATACTATAGGATACACGATATAAACCAACATAAATTAACGACCGTTAAAATTTCCATTTTGGCGTGGGGTTTGAGCTGCATCTGACTATCTGTTAATTAGATTAAACACAGTGCTTTTTTCAAATTTATGAATTAATATTTATACTATAGGATACACGATATAAACCAACATAAATTAACGGTCGTAACATGAAAATTTGAGTTCAGAATGTTTTGAATCTGCATGGTACCGAATTCCACAAGTTACCTATAATGGTTAATTTCTAATATATAAACATACTAGCGGCCCGCTCCGGCTTTGCACGGGTAATTGTGACTATAAATTGAGATTATAGTAATGTATCCTATCTTTCAATTTGGAACAAATTGCATACGTTCTGGAAATCAAATTTAAATCGGTTCAGTAATTTAGGAGTCCATCGCGGACAAACAACGTGACACGTAATATTTATATATACATATACGGATTATTCCATAGTTTGATGTTTTTTTGTATCTTTTTTTAACATTCAGGCTTTAGTTTTGCATATGAGAGGAATGCAAATTTTTGTATAAATTTTAAAACTATAACATTTATTCAAATAATATTACATAATAATGTATATGTAGGTGGTTCTCATAACATACATTATTATAAACTTTCTAATCAGTTCCATAAAATTTCAAATGTATATATAATCCCTGATATCCACCTTCTATTACATTCTATATACTAATTTTGCAATTATTTCCGTTTAGCAAATTCGGAAAAATTTGGATGTAGGATATGTGACAGACCGACACGCGAGTATACTTTTTTCGTAAGGTTTCCTTTTTTTAGATTCCTAAAAACAATAAGTTCTGAAAAGTTTAGTTAATATTTACCTTTCGTGAAATAATTATTATGATCATGATAGTTGGTTCCCATAGGTCTAACATCTCAACCAGTCAAGAGCACAAGTCGGTTATGATTTTTGTATAGGATAAAAAACATACAATGACATGTAAATACTTCTTTTTATCCCCCTATTTCGGGATTTGGACTGGCACTTCTTTTATACTTACCCAAACATTATAATAAGTAGTTGATATCCCTTTAAAAAACTTGTCACACGTGTCAGTGAGACATGTCATCACTGACGTGATCTTTGTTACGCTCTGTCGTGGAGAGACAACAGATTTATAAATATCTACATCTACATGTAGGTACATCAACACTAATATAATAAAGAGGAAAGTTTGTATTATTGTATGTTCGAATAATCGTAAAAACTAATGGACCGATTTGAAAAATTCTTTCACCATTAGAATCATATTATCCCTGATGAACATGGGCTATATAATACTCGTATGTTATTATTTTTTTTTTGTAGTTTTTGTTAAATACCTGTGCGGTGGAATGCCTATGGAGGCCGGGCTAGAATTACAACCTCCCATTGCTACCTGTGGGTGTTGTAAGAGGTGACTAAAGGTAAAATACCGGAAGGTGGGCAGCAGCGCCTTCTGAGGGACTGATATCTTAAACTGCGACCCCAAGAAGCCTGCCAAGCATGGAGATTACGGCAAATCTACCCTTGACAGGGGAGGCTGTGTTCAGCAGTGGACAATCCGGCTAATACAGTACTGTACAGTACCCATGCGGAGGCGGCGTAACCGGCTAGTATATATTATAATTTTATTTTAACAACATTTTACTACGGACTACTTTACTATAGACCGAAAATCTTAACGTTTAAATAACACATAACACATCATTGTTGTTCATGATCTACAATGAACGCATGAATTTTGAAATTGTAAAACAATCTAAGTAATTTATTTCATTAAATTAATAATTTAGGATCGAAGGAGACTGGGAAACCTGTGTTCGAAAATCCTACGAAACGTCCTAGGACAGTTATACGGTTTTCTGGCAAAGAAATTCTCAGTAGAAGCCCTGTCTGACAGTAGATTTCAATAGGCTCGCCCCCTATTACTGGAACGTGTCTGGCGAAATGTTAGTATTTAGAATCATCCGCCTACCCCTCGGGGAATACATGCATGAACATATGTTAGGAATCTTTTTAAGATTGTTTCAACATTTGCCTCTTGCTCTGAGAATCCTTTTGTCTACTCGAAGTTGCTCCGAATAAGTGGTTCTCCAGATGCCCAATTACACGTGGTAGGTACCCATATGGATGAGTTATCCATAAGTTTCTACAAGCTGCTGCTAGCAACTTTGTGTACATAGGATATGGTCCTTTCTTATTACATCTGATGAGGAGAACACCTTCTCAAGTGACGAAGATTATACATCATGCTCGTCTCGGCAAGGTTTTAGGTCACCTATTTACTTTAATTAATAAACTATTAGATTATGTTTAACAGCATATAAAGACCTCGGAAAAAGGTTTTCGAGACCTATTCTTTACACATGGTTGAAAGGTAAAATGCTGAAAACTTTCTCTAGGTCAGGTTTAATTATACGATTACATTATTCACCATTTATTTTCGATACACTCAACTCAAGAAAGGAAATAATAAATTACATCTATCTCCATCACCCAATAATTGTCTTTCACTATCAGTACAAATATCAAATAAAACGTTAAATAATAGCGTATATTGGTGTAATCAACTATTGATTGCGGTTTATGGTATCGTGAGAGTAATTATAAATATTCATTTAGAAAACAAAACTAGCTGGCAGCTATGGAAGCGTGTGAACAGAAACAGAGCCTCCGCGCGTCTCGCTGGTGGCTCACTTTCCATCCATTCATGGTGCCTTCAACTTTTTTCCACAGATTTCTTTCGTTCATTTCTATCTTCGTTTCCAGCTTTCTTCTTTGTTTTCTATCGATAGACAACTTTCGTGTTGTATGTGCTTGTAGGGATATATGGCTCTTATAAATAAAAATTTGGAATACCACTGCTTAGTATTTTATAGAGTTTATTTGTTGCCTGACCAAAAGTGTTGTATGAAAATGGATGTATGATGGCACGATAAGCTTCATCTCTGACAGGTATGTACTTAGATATCCTAAGCAGAAAAAGCAAAATGTACGTACAGATACGTATCTATTATCAATCTAATATCTATTTGTTTGTATACATTTTTGAAGTCAATTTCCTCCTTTCAATTATAACAGCATGATAACATCTAAAATTTAATAGAAAAGAAAAATATCAAATCATACTAACGTAACGAATTGACATGGTTTATTCCCAGATAATTCAGAGGCATTGTTCACGAGAAATAAAAGACCATACATTTATTCCCAACACTTCCACAAAAATTATTTTCATATAAATTGTACAAGCTTATATGAAAATAATACTAAATATTTTATATATAATATATATTCTATTATATATATTATATATATATATAAGGATTTTTTTTTAATTTTTCCCGGGACTGGTTTTCCCCACACACCCCGTGCCCGCTTGACGTTGAGTTCTGGGACACCCTGTACATTATAAAATTAGGGGGGGTCAAAATGTGGGCCCCATAATTTTGAGTGAAAATTGACCTGAGCGTAGAGGTTAACTTTCATAACAAGATTCGACTATAAATTCTCTTTAAATTGCACTAGCCATTCCATAACAAACCCCCACTTAAACACGTTTAAAAGTGCTTGTGAAAAGTAAGGTTATAAAACTCCTCTAAAACCTGCCCATACCAAAATCTTCTTTATTTAAATCAACCAATTGCAGTGCTAAATTTGCGTCACATGAATTTGAAAACACTATGGCATTACTACAATGCGCAGATCCGCTTTTGGCAATCTAGTAAAATTAATTGTAAAAATGTAGAAATTAACCCATAAAATAGAGATTCCCATACGTGCTTGAAAACGTGCAAGCAATCCAGCAACTTGAAAAAAGAGGTAAAACGAAAACTATACCAAAAAACTTTTTTTTAAAACTGTTGTTGTAAGTGAATTAAAAATGAAAAATGCATGATAAAGCCAGTCAATTTATTCCAATAACCGATAGGATCAGTATCTAACTTATACTTATTTTATAGCTGCCTAGTTTCGGCCATGCGGATCTAGGGGATAATTTATTTTATCAATCAAGATACCATGCACTTACTTTGTATAGCTAAGACCTAATTTTGGCGATGTCGATCTCGGATATATACCCTATTTTTCTATAAATATAAGACGAATTTGATATTGTCTCCTAGCCTATGGCATAACATTACATTAATTGCGTATACAAAACGTATATAGCTATGAACATTAAATAACAGTGAATTAAGATCTACTCGTAGTTTAGTAACAGCAGAATTTCTAAACTAGATGATTATTTTAGTTTCAAACGGCAATTCAGAGTCCTTATCCTTACTCAATAGTTTAAACTCATTCTAAACAATTTGTTATTTACCTACTTGAGTTGAGTATAGGTTTATTTTATTGACAATGATCGTATTAAAGATACTTATCTTATTATAATATAACTCATGCATGTATCCACCTAACAATTTATGTAAGTTACAAAACTCACTAAAATTTGACAAGTAAATTTCAAAATGTTCTATTGTAGTTCCACTAAAGTACTTAAATATATTTATGCATTTATTTCGGAATAGGTATTTGAATTGTTTATATTGTAGTATTAACGGTGTTTCAATGTCCAGGCAATCGTGTTCATACTACATAAACATTACTTTAATATCGTAAAGGTTGAAAAATTTTCACAAATTTGAAATTGTGAATAAGCACAATTTCTAATTTGTGAAAATTTTGTCAGTCGATATAGCGGGTTTACTATAATCCTCAGTTTGGTATACCTACTTGCTTAGTATCAATTTCAGCGAATTATTTATGAAAAGCCACAACCAGGCATTGATGGGCTCACTAATGTATAGCTATGCTTCGTCGTCGGAAAAACACCTGTTTTGCCGACCTATATCAATTCCGTTCACACGAGTCCAAAACTTTGTAGAAAAGGCGGCTAATTTGAGACATTCATTAATTATAAATTCCTTTATTGCGTAAAGCCTAACCAATGAGTACCAACTTTCAAGTTTATTCAGCTGTTTAATCATTTAGAAATCGATAATACTTACCTATTTCCTCAAGTTACATAGCCGATTACAGTGGAATACGAGTGATTTAATATTTCAACACATTCAACCGGGCTTCTTGCATCTACACATGTGAAAATGATTACTTTTAATGTTAAAATTGCATGGAGCGGCGGAACGTTGCAGACGACATGGCAGATGGTAGCCTAGTGCTAAAGGGTACGAGATCCAAGATGGGTCTGATTGCGCAATATGACCTGCTATACAGGTCGCCCTGTGCGGTCGCAGCTTCACTAAGATTGCTTGCATATAACTTTACAATTGCTCATTGTACTAAGTTATTTCGTTGCATATAAGTATAGTAGAACGTGCTGTTATATATACACATACTTTTCAAAGAATTGCTAAATGTAGACAGCCGATTCCCTAAAATTAAATTACGTACAAGTATGCCCATTAAACTTAACACGAAGCTCTTTGTTTGAAACCTGTATAGACAAACCGCTCTTGTTGCATATCCGTGGATCGGTAGCCATTCGTATCTATGAGGAGTATCGAACGGAATAATCGGTGAGGCATGCAGCTCAGAGGTCGGAGGCGGTTAATTGGCGAAGAGACGTAGTCGCCACGGTCCGGCCGGTTTGTCCAGCGCGTTGTTTCACGGCATTCCTAGCCGAGAGCTGACTTCGACTGCACACTACTCTAATACCACAGCTAATACTGATAAGTGGCAAATCCTCTTTTAAAAACTGTTATAAATTTCACATTAAGTTTTTTAAGGCCATAGCATTTGAGCTTTCAATGCGAACGAAACTCGATCCTGGTGGTTCGTGCATGCGCTCGTTGGGCTTCCCTAGTTTTAGCCGGAAATTGAGAATCCCCTCAGTCATGCACCGTCTCCCTAAAAGTTAAAGCGGCGGCGTATCCTAGCAATATCGATCGCATAGCTTACAACGCGTAGCAAACAAATGATGAGTTTCTAAAGTCATAACTTCACCTTGACGACGTAATAACAACCGCAACGCAAGATTATCTCATGTCTTATCGCTCGTGTTTGTCAAAAATTGCTGTGAATTTGTGTTACGTAGAAATAAGGATCGGGTTTGTTGAAGCCTGCATGTGGGGTTAGAACGGATGTTAGATTTTGAAGGGTATTTTAGTGAGCGATTAAGTCGAGGCCGTTGCTCTCTCATCTGTGCGAGAAAAAAAACGGGGAACTGTTGTCGTGTCGGAGAGGAGGGCGGTGGCGGTGGTGCGGGGATTCACGGTCGAGCGCCTTCGAGCCACCTGCGCCCGCGCCGAAGTGCTTCCACCATAACTAGACTGGTATTGCACCATATTTTTAGAACCCAAAACACGCTTGGAACTCTTAAGTATTTATACAATTCAATATAATAAGGTAATATTGATTATGCATAATATCGTCAACATTGTATGAAAATCACATTCTGTAGGTCGAAGGAGTTGCTGCTCCCATTAATGACAACTCTTAGATAAATTATGGAACGATCATTATATATAATCAGACAAGCACCGACTCTCAAAATGTCCAAGGATCAAGTTAAAAGATTTTATTTGTCCAATTAATTTTGCACTACATTTGTGCAATGTCTATATTATATGAGATAATATTATAATTTGTATATATTTTTATATAATTTATGTATGTATCTATTTATGTATGATAGTATGTATCTATACAGATATGTATTTATAATTATTGTATATATTTAATTATTTTAAAAACCTATAAGTAATTTATTTTTGTACTATTGTATAAGAAATAACATTAAAATTTGTTTTTATTTTAAAATATTTTATGACATTTGAGTATGTACTTTTTTCATTATAATTTTTTGGACTACACCCGCCCCAATTGTTTTGCTCGTTTAACTCCATCCTAAGGTTGCCTGGTAGAGATCACTTTTAGTGATAATGCCGACCATTGTAACACTATGTTATTATTATTTAATTTGTAAACTTTTATATTTCAAAGTGGTGTAACAATAAAGAGTTTTCTATCTATCTATCTATCTATAACGCGAATAAATTTAAACAAAATTATTATAGCAGGTGACTGCGACGTTGACATAAAGGTACGAAGTAATAGAAACGTTATACGATGATAAATGATTACGTAGATTACACGTTTTAACGTGGTAGATGTACTTCTCCTTACTTTTATTTTATGCAATTCTTTAGACCTTTCACTTCTGCGATTCAGTCACATTGGAATGTAGGTACTCAAGATTTATTTATCTTACTTTATTAATGTATTCAGTTTATGATAAATAGCTATAAAGTTAAATCATTAGTCGTGCATTATGACTAATTATTACATGCATGAATTTCTTATAGAATTGAGGTGATTGTTCAAATCAATCACACATAAAATTATTAATATCCATTGGGGTTAATGACACAATTTCTTCATTGGCATTTGATGGAAAAGGCGGACAAATGACATGTCACCTACATAAGCAACTTGAGCTGCAAGCAGCGCGACACAGGCTGTAATTAAGGCTAATCTTAATGGGCACTAGCTCGCCTCGCAAAGCTATGAGAAGTCCGAGGTTGCTATACCCAAGCTGGCCGAACGGATATGGTGTGGATTGCTCAGTGCAGTTAACAGATCCTAGGTTTAACATAAGTATCTATAGGTTCTTGTTTTCCAAATATTTATGTTAAAGTTTATCGCTAATGTAGAAGTTAAGAAAACGATATGTATCCTTTTCTACTAAAGGCCGCAGCTTTATTTTTTTTTAAATAAATGTCATATTATATGTTGTCTCTGTGATATATTCGTTGTCCTAATGACCGGCCTAGGTAATTATATTTATTTTTCGAAGGAATAATTAAAATTACTTTCCCGAACTGCACATCTGGGTATAATGGGTTAAAAGTCTAAAATAGTAATTTTTTTTACCAAAAAAAAAAGGAACCTTCTTCAACGCCCAAAAGTGTGAAATAACTTCTTGAAGTCGGTACTATGATAGTTCAAAAGTACCTATTATCTCAAAGTTGTGCGCATGGTACCGACTTCGACAAGTTATTTCACAATTTTGAGTGTTCAAGTCGGTTCCATTTTTTGGTAAAAAAAATTCACTATTTTTAGTGACCCTTCCTACTTACGGGATCGATTGTCTTTCACTGTCAACGACTAGGTATATCATCAAGATAGATCCTGGCACCGTGCTCGGTAGAAATAGGCACATCCTATATTGAACCCGAAACATCATATCGCCAAAAAAAGGATGTTTGGACACAGCCTACTTCTTTGGGGATATAGAGCAGCAATGATGTGCCTAAATTTTTTGTTAATTTTCCGTTTTTCATCTATGCCATGTAATTGGTGTTGCAGTCTTCAGTGCTACGTAAAATTTTATTTTATGGGAAAAAATCGTTACGCCTGATTATGCCCAGTGGTCTAGGTAGGCAGTAATGTCTTCAAAACCAAAAATGTTTAAGTATTATAAACTATATTATTAGATGTGCAAAATACCCTCCAAAAAGTTTTATACCTCTTTCCTTCACCTGCAAGGGATTTCTCTTAGTGGTAATATCGTAGATGAATTAACGTAATCACTTGATTATTTGAGGTGAGATGTATACGGGATAGGTAGGTGCAGGTAACATTTGCAAAGGCAGCGCGAGCGCACGGCAGGCGCAGGGCAGGGCGAGGTCGTTGCCCGCCCGCAGAGGCTGCACTCACCCCCTCTCCCCTCACCCCTGACTCCAGCGACCCGCATCCTTTGCATCTTCGCCAATAATACAAATAATGGATCACGATATCACGCCTACTGTACTAATCTCAATCAAGATATCTAGAGGTACTATCTCTTTTTCGTGACCATCTGTGAAGAACTTCTTTAGCAAATTGGCCACATATTGCAAGTGTACCCAGCTTAGGATTAAAAACTGTTCTTTTAGTTGCTGATTGGCTATTCTTTGACCACTATCTCACCAGATAGAAAGTGATGATGCCGTCGAAGTTGTTGTTTCGGCTAACCTAGAATTACTCAGACATACTCTCCAGGAAAGCTACCAGAGCAGGCCGTTAGGTCCTTGGATACACATTGTCTACCTAGCCAGATGCGCGCATTATGCCCTACCACCTTGCTAATCCTAAGGGACTGACGAAGTACAGAAGCACTCAGTAGTACTTCCCTGAATATCACCAACGCAACGGTCATACATATACTAACTACTATAGGTTAAATATATTAAAAATAAAATGAAGTTGACTTCTTACACTGAAAAGTATGCAATAATTTAAGTGCTAGAAGTCGGTTCTAATATTTTAAAGAAAATGTGCAAGATGCATACTGGATTCAAGATAATTCACTCGCCTAAAATACCGTTCACCATCGACAAAAGTTGCTATAACCATTAAATCAATAATGCAAATACATTTTTCAGTTAATTGACTATAACTTAAAACTACTCAACAGATTTCGATGAAATTTAAATGATACTAACTTGGAGGTGGGTATACTTACGCAACAAAAAATAATCATCAAAATCAATACACAATTGGTGAAGTAATCGCGTAAAAAACATACATAAACAAACAATGGAATTAAGAACCTTCTTTTTTGGAAGTCGGCTAAATTGCACAAACTGAACTTTACGCCACTTTTTGCATCGGCTTTAGCAGGTTGTTAAAGGGGTGTTGTTGCGCATAGGGCACATAACAGTGCCCATTACCATCTTTTGTACTCTTATTACTCTTTTTTACACAAGTTGTAGCAATATTTAAAACTTTGGGTTGGGTGAAACCCAACAAAAGGGTTCCGCTTTTCTAATGTCATATCTTTTTGGGAATTCTTGCTGATAGTATATCAACAAGTTGTAGTAAGTAGAAAGGTGAAAAACTTTAAAATCATTATCATCAGTGTCTTTGGTTGAAGTCTGATATTCAGATCTCGACCCATGGCGGGATATTAAATGGAAGAAACACGAAACAACTATGTAACCATGAGAATTATATTAAATTGCAAGATTTAAGAAAACTAAAATGAATTGGGAAATCTTGAAATAGCCTCTGTAATCGTATTTAACGAGTATATTTCTTCTCATGACGAAAACAGAAACCAAAGCAATGCAGAGCTAAAGTTAATTATCAAGTTTTATTATTTTTTAAATTTAGCTACCTCTTTTTTTAACCGACAGAAAAAAGTTAAGTGTGTACATTATGTTTTTAGTGACTTAAGTTTCCTTATCATTGATCAACATAGTTCACTATAAAAAATTCAATGAGAAAAATGATAAACAAATTTATATTGAATGTGCATAACTTTTCATACATAGTTATCAATTTTCCTTGCAGCTACTTAAATAGATACTTGAAAATTCCAAACAATGTAGTGTTGAAATAGTGTTTGATGACCTTTGTTTACGTCTTGCTTTGCTATTCAAAACTCTTCGCTGTTTCAAATGTTATGAGATAATGTCAAGGGAAACAGAGCTCATGGCGTGTTGGGCATCAATATTTGACATACTAAGTGGTAATGTTTGTAATGGTTGTAAAACCTACTTTTACTTGTTTTTGTGCCTGCTTAGTAAAATTTGTGTATCGCAGTATATACTTAAATTATTTTTTCAAGTGGTCTGAATCTATACTAGACAACGTAACATACGTATGCATGTTTAGGACAAATTTAACAAGACGTGTAGAACGAATTAGAATCGGTAACGTTGGAGCTATATCAAAAAATTAAAGTATCTGGCTACGAAGTCTTCCTACTTCTTACCTTACAGCAGATTAGAGTGTGAAGAGCAAATGCAATGTTTTCCTACGTTAAATTTTAAATTAAATTTACGGAATTTCATATACCTGATTATAGAATAAAATTTTCCTAGGTACTTAAAATGGAATCGAACTATTTGTACAAAAAACTGGACTCTGAAAGTAGGTAAGACAAGCGTTTTACCACAATCTGACCTGATAAAAGACATGTCTAGAAGGTACCTGTTCACCCTAGACTTAAAGTCACAAAGGTTATAATTATCAAAAAACAAGGTCGTTGGCCAATTGTTCCAGTTCTTTGTTGTCCGCATATTACAGATGGATACAAAATGCTTTGATTGTGACATTCGATAAGAATAGACTCTTCAAAACCATGGACGGATGTTGTATTTTCGTACTCCTTATTGTCAGATAACGGCAAAGAATTGGGAGAATTAGATCGCGCAATTCAATCGATCACTCTCCACAATGTATCATGTAAAATACTCAGAATCTGGCTACTGCATATGAAGATACAAAGCTTGGAGGTACAAGGTTTGAAGCTTAGATAGAACATTGTTGGCAATAAGTTTTTTGACTGGAGTCGTGGAGTTCAAGCTAGTATTTAGCTGACCCAGAGGTGAAAACTGAGAATAGCATATTCCATGTACGATCGGACTTGCACTTATTGTGTAATTATTTATCTATGGTGTATATTTACGCTACAAGCTCTTAAAAATTATCAGATCTTTAGCAATTTTAGTAAGTAGTTTGCTTATCCGTTCTGAGCCGATCGCAGCAAAGTTAAGCAACGTCCGCCTCGGTCATGACTTGGATGGGTGACCGCTGGTGACATACCTACTACTGAGCGCTTCCGTGCTTCGGAGGGCACGTTAAGCCGTCGGTCCCGGCTGTTGTCTTAGGATGACAGTCATTATAGCATGGTGGTAGGGCATTTTGCTACCAAATCAAAAAATAATTAATAAAAAAAAAATATTTTTACCGGTACGAATACTACTGTGAGAGAGGTGTGCGAATACTACTGTGTTTATATGTGAAGGACACTGCAGAAAGTGAATTTAATGAGCGAACGAGACGCAAGAAATGAGGTCTTGCAGCAGAACGAGAACAGTGACACTGTAACTGTAATGTACAGTTTAGATGCTTACCATCCAACAGGAGACTTGTCCATCTCCTCACTTTGTAACAACAAAACTCAATAACATCTGATGGCAAGGACATACTCGTATTTTAAAATATCATAAGAACTGACAAGTATAACTCCATTTAACAGCGAATAGACACGCTTTGGTCTTGGATGGTTGAGCCAGTTTGCTATTTGTATACCAAAGATCATGGCGTGCGTTACTTATCATCACCTTCCTACCTTCATGTGCGATCAGTACAATATATCTTCCCTAACATTGTAAAGGATTAGGTAATATCTGCATACCAAGTAAGGCCTAGCTTTAACAATGGCCAATGGTATTGATTGTTCCCTCCTGACCAACTAACTGAACAACCCTTTCGTAGATCTTTCGGGTAACAAAAGAGACAGCGGTAGAATTTCGCCGTATATGACCCCAAATATGAGTGGCATTAATCCTGTTAATTTATTTTTATTTTCTTTATTAACAAAATCCACAGCCCTTAAATACAGAAATTTATAATAATTAACTTAAACCTAAGGCCAATTACGGATTTACTTTTTATAAATAAATGATATACTACTATATATATATATATACTTTTTATAATTAATGGCACTCATATTTCCCCAGTGGACAGTGACACTATAATTATTGAAGATTACATTTACAATTTTCCCGCCAAAACCATAATGTAATTTTATTCGCCAGTTTACTCAAAACTATTGGTATGTTGCATGAAAATTCTCGATTTCCAAAAAAGTGTTTACTTAAATCCGTCAATTTTTTTTTTATACTTATTTGATAGGCTAGCCTTTGACTTGCTAAGTGAAGATGTGGTCGAAGATATTGTTCAGGCTAACCTAGAGTACTTAACATAAATCTTGAGGTATCCTACCAGTGAATATGAAATTTAACGCATTAGATCACTGGAAAAATACACATACAGCTGAACCCAAAGATAGAACCTACCGAGGTCTTACACGTTACACCATAGGGCAAAGTAATTTATATGGTAAATCATAAAGTGAATATGCCTTGTTCCAGGTGAGCGATGTACGCGGCATCGACACCGTCGACGACGTCGGGGTCGGGGCGTGGCGCGAGCGTGGCGACTGCCGAGCGGCGCGTGCGTGTGGTGCGGCTGTTGCGCCCGCGCCGCGCTGCGCCTGCCTTCGGATTTTCATTACGCGGCGGCCGCGAGTACGGCGCTGGCTTCTTCGTCTCCAAAGTAGAGTTCAACTCTGAAGCTCATCTCCAGGGTTTGAAGGTAAATCAGCAATTCATCTTTTGCTTTAGGAGTCATTGAAGGGTAGGAAGAAGCACAATGTTCTTCTACCACTCATTTCTATCCGCCGTTATGAAATTATTAATTGATATTATTTCAGCATTTAATTTAGATTTACAAAAAGGAACACCATCCTTTCTCTATAAATAATATCTCCTAAGAGGTAAGTAGCTCAGATTTCCGGTTGTCAAGAACCGGTTCCTATTCCAGCTTTAGCCTGCTAACATCTTCGATCATATAATAGCTTACGAACAGTATTAGCAATAATAATAAAAACATCAATTATTTTTAAATCCAATGAAACAGGGAGCTTTTACATACAATAACACCATAGTAGGTACTTGCATACACTAAAATAAAAAATACATTGTGTTTTTTGATGTTCGTTGAGCAATACAGCAGCATTATCTCATTGTCTTGTTCGTTTCGTTCTTACATGACCACAGGAAGGTAATCTTTGTCACCGGCTCGGCACTTTTTACCTCGTTTGTTATTCGTTGCGTGAAGTTCACACGCTCTCCGCGTAGATATCCCACCAGTGGGCGCGTGCGAATAATTCTGATAATAATTAACTCACTTGCTACCTATGCACTGGCTTCTGTACAATTACGTTCCTAGTCCGAGGTTGAATGGTTGTCGCAAGAAGCATTCTATTCTTTCTGAGTGTTCACGTAACTGCCTCTGGCCGCTTTGGCTTCATAAGAGGTATTTATGTGCTAGTTATTAGATTCGATGATAACTGAGTTACCATAAGAATTTGGGTCAGCAACTTGATTATTTTGCTATTGTTTTAACGCTCTTCATCTGCGTTCTACTGACAGTGCGTGAACTGACACTATTTCAAACGTTGCGTTGCATCGCTTTGGATAGGGTATTTAGTTGCAATCATTTATATTAAAATTGATGATATCATTGGGTATTATGATACTGTATCAAGCAGTCTTCCCAATAGATGAATAATACTGCATTCATTAATATTTTGGAACACTAATATAACTCGAATAGGTAATGTTGAACATTACAAGTATGGCCATGCTATTGTAAGCCATGGAAATAGAATACTTAGGTTTTGAAAATAAAATAGAATAATTATGTTGGTATATCTGCAATTGCATTTTGCTTAAACATTAAGTTTTTTTATTTGTGATAGGTTAGCCTTGGGCCATACTCTCACCATTTGCTAAATGCCCTATCACCTTGCGGTGTGAAATTCGTACCATCGACCGTCTGCGCGGCAGTCTGTTGTCATTGCCACTAAGGGCCCTCACTACGGTAATGTATTTTATCCCACACACACTCAGAAAATTTCTCATTACGCATTCAAAAACGTGTTACAAAGTTAGTCATTTCTCCCTTATAAATGTGCGGCGGGAAAAGTTATATGGAATTTCATTTTCACGAAACGAATGTTGTATGAAAATCCATACCTGCCCTGCTCGCGCTCTTTTGTTTTTATAGCTACTAACAACAAAAAACTATCGTCAAATCTCAAAAAGGTTTTATATCAAATAATTAGAAAAAGAGCTGGGTTTTTTTCGTACTCAATTTTCAAAGAAAGGAGATTGGCTACCTTTCTTTGCACTACGAAAAATCGCGCGGCAATTTCTTTTGTTAAATTTTGTTTTTAATAAATAAATAAATTATCTAACAATACGCTTTAAATTATGTACTCCAAATAATTTTACAAAATGTCATCTGATAGTAGAAGTGATAACGCCACCAAAAATAAAAAATACAGTTACTACTTCAGAAAAGGTTTTATATCAAATATTTAGAAAAAAGAGGTTGGATTTTTTTCGTACCTACTGAATTTTCAGTAAAAGGAGGCTACCTTTCTATGTACTACGATAAAAAGACGCGGCAATATATTTGCCATGTTAAATTTTGTTTTTTACTAAATTGATAATATAACAGTACGCTTTTAATTATTGTAAATAATTTCCAAAATGTCGTCTGAAATAAAAAATACAGCTCCAGACGTCATAAAGAACTAACTTCCTGAAAAGTCACGGGACAAATACGGGAAAACTTATAGGTACCTAATGATTTTATTTTCCTCGTAGGTGCAGGTAGTACGTATCACTCGGGAGAAAATTCTATTTCTGTTCTCGAGTTTCCTTTAATCATAATCTCGAACAGAAATAGATCGTTTTCTCCCCTCGATGTACAAAGTACAATGTCCTATTACTCTCAATACTGTTTTTAAGTTATATTAGGTTAAATCTTGAATTTAATTTTCCTAAATCATTATTCAATATCCAATACAAACAAATACCAACCATACCAATTTCAAGCAAACAAAATAATTCCACCAAAAATTATGACAAAATAGTTTCTAAAGTGCCTGGCAAACCAAGAAGTGTATATGTTATTCTGGTATCAGTACTAATATTATAAATGCGAAAGTAAATCTGTCTGTCTGTTACGCTTTCACGCCAAAAGTACTGGACCGATTTGAATAAAATTTGGTATGCCAAATTTTATTATTAGTTTGTTTTTTTTTCCCGGGTCTCAAATAGTTTTTTTTTTTTTTTTTTTTAATTTTAAATCTACACTCCACAGACTCCAGGATCCGTGACTTTTTTTAACTATGACATAATTTATTAGTAAGCAAGAAATATTAAATAGGAAACATGCAACATTCCAAGGGGGAACAGTGTTAAAAGTTTTTTTTTTTTTTCTTTTTTTTCCGTTAATGTCATTAGCACCAGCATCCAGAGCAGACCAGTATCCTCTAGCAGCACCCGTTCACGAGTTGACGCATGTGCCAGCCATCGCCTTCCTCAACCATTTTTGAGGGAAGATGGCGACCCGACACACAACACCGCCGCTAGACAACACCTTTCTGTGAGCATGACCGCTCCGGATACCTCTCAAATAGTTTGAGACCCGGGAAAAAACATAGGATAGTTTTTATCCAACTGCGCAAAAAGAGGTAAATATTTTGCGCGATATCCGACAAACGCGCGGGCGGAGCCGCGCCCGGAAAGCTAGTAGTATATTTAAGCATAGATGCGGCAGTTTCTTTAGAGTGTACGTAGTATTATTATATGTTCTATAGTGTGGATACAGGATTTCTAAAGATCAACATTGTATGTAGCAAATAGTAGTCTGTGAGGTATATAGCACGACAGCTTAATTTTGATTCGGTATCTATTTATTCGGTAATCTAAGACGCATTTATCTATAACTAGTATTTTATTCATTTGACGTCTTACGACACGTCTGTTGTTGGTCTTGTGTCTATAGTCGGTGCGTCTATTACTTATTGGTAGTAAGTCACAACTAAAATTGCGCTCGCACAATCACTCTTACTCCCGATTCTCGACTACGCTGACATATCGTATCTTGATTTGACTCAAGAACAGCTTGATAAACTTGAACGCTTACAAAATTTTTGTATTCGATTCATATATGGCCTCCGCAAATATGACCATGTAACTGAGTTTCGTAAAAAATTTAAGTGGTTGCCCATACGACTTCGCCGGAATGCACATATTCTACATCTTCTATACAATATCCTCTTCGTTTCCAATACCCCTACATACTTGAAAAAGTGTTTTGTGTTTCTCCATCTGACCCATGATCTGTCCCTTCGCTCTTGCAACACTCTCCAACTTAAAATTACCCCTCATAGCTCTCAGTACTACAATAAGTCCTTCACAGTACAGGCTGCACGACTATGGAATGCTTTGCCACTCGAGATTAGACGTGCTAAATCTCTTGGAATTTTTAAAGTAATGTTAAAAAATCACTACTTATCCAGTATATAACATTATAATTATTCGTTTATAGCGTTAATAAGTAAGTATATTTGAGATATATATATATATATATTTATCATCATTTATCATATATTAGATTTATGTATGTATCTGAATGTAATTATCTAAACATAATTTATTGTTCACCACCGTCCACCTCTTCCTTAGTTTCTGTCCATCCAAAGGTTGTCTGGAAGAAATCGCTACATAGCGATAAGACCGCCCATTGTACTACCATAGAAAATAAGTCTTAATAAGTGTTATTTACTTCTACTTTGGTAAACAATAAAGAATTTTTGTATTGTATTGTAAGTGAAAAATCCAAAATGCACGACGTGCGACGCCAATTCCTCAAGATGAAGAGGAAAATAAAAAAGTGAAATATCAAAGTATCTCCCTCTCTTATTTCACGCAGTAGACTAATTTACAAGTTCCTTTAAAAAATCCGTTATGTAGTAAAATAATGTATAATACAGTATAATAAAATAACGTTTTATATATATAATATATAGCTATGGAGCATAAAAAAAAAAATAATTGAAGTTTATAATATTTTTTGCCAGATATTAATGCATTATTCACCATATTTCAATTTAACGTGTTCTATTCTAAGCTAAGCCTGCTCATATCTTCAGCCACATCATCACTTTCTCAGCCACATCATTACTTTCCAACAGGTGAGATGGTGGTCAGTGACGATTCTATGGGCAGTAAAATGTTAATTATCTAAGGCTTACTATAAATCGAAATAATAATATTATTATCATAATTAATGTTATATTCCATATACTCATATTATTATGTTATTTAACTTTTATACAGTAGATCATTTTGCATTCTAGTATGGCGTTATATCTAGCAATAGTAAATATGTCGCCGCGCGCCTGACTGTGTTCCGGCAGCAGCGGTCCTTGAGAACCAGCTTCTACACACACTTCACACTCACCAATATGTGATATAGTGGTCAAAGGATAACCTATTCATTATATAGAATAATCTCTACCAATGACGATAAAGATGAACATCGTCTAAAAAATTTCGCACGATTACTTCCTTAACAAAGAAGTTACGAAAACTCACGAGTAGATACATCCGCTGCTATTCAACAAAGCACAATGAGAAATTACGATAATCCTGGGAATAACACTTGATTTTCTATTTAGACAAACTGTAACTAACAACAAGTTTTAATGTACACAATCTTAAAGTTGAACAGGACGGTGACTTCTTCATTTTTGAAGCAGTGATAGCTCAGTGGCTTTGGCTATAGACTGCCGCGCAGCAGGTCCACGGTTCGAATCCCGCCGCGGTCTTGAGCTTCACCGCATGGTGGAAGGGCATTTTGTGAATGCCCGCCTGGCTAGCGGCCACCCTCAAGTAGAAAATCTGTCGCCAAGCACCTAACGGTGTGTTCCGGCAGCTGTCCTTGAGAGCCAGAGTAATTCTAGGTTAAGCCTGTTAACACCTACGACCACATCATCACTTCCCATCACGTGAGATTGTGGTCAAAGGCTTATCTACCTATCAGCAATAAAACAAAAACATAAAACGTCGAAAGGTGATAATTCCATTATTTGAAATTTTAGGTCCATAACTAAGAAGCATGATATGGATTGATCTCTTCCTAAGCTTGTATCGATATGCATTATTAAAAAAGGTAATTAATTTAAAGGTTATGTGCATCGAAACATGTTTATGTGATAATGTTTATAGACTCCTAAATCTCAAGTTAATTATCTCTTTAAAAAATATATTTTTTTCACAATTTTCTCTGATCCTCGCCGGTTTTGGAATTTTCAAATCAGTTATTTTTTATGTTTGGTCATAAGTGCGTTACAGTTTACTGAATAATATGATTCCGATGACTAACTATTTTGGATAGTTATATATACCCGTTTCCAAGTTCTATAATAATATTTATTTACTAATTTATCATCTTCAGAAAGGTAGTAATTTTTTTAAGGTATTTCATTCCCATGCAGGTGACCGGCCTTAAAATATTCTACAATGTGATCTTATGTCGTCCTCTCCCTGTGTTGTTAGAGAATACATAATTTTCTGACCCACATACGTGGGATAAGAGTGGGGTTGTGATGGTTTTTTTTATAGCTTAGCTTATAAGCTAACCTTTGACCACTATCTCACCTGATGGTAAGTGATGATGTGGTCGAAAATGTTGTTCAGGCTAGCCCAGAATTACTGGCTCTCAAGGACAGCTGCCGGAAATCACCGTTAGGTGCTTGGTGACAGATTTTCTACTTGAGTGTGGTATCTAGCCAGGCGGGCATTCGCAAAATGCCCTACCACCATGCTGTAACGTCTGCCGTCCAAAGACAACAACCGAGACCGACGGCTTAACGTGCCCTCCGAAGCACGGAAGCACTTATTAGTAATGTTACTAGCGGTCACCCATCCAAGTTATGACCGCGGCGGACGTTGCTTACCTTAGCTGATCCATTAAGTACGGCTAAGCAAACATCGCTACGAGCGCTTCAAGTATTTATCAAATAACTGCAATGTTTTGTTATAAGACGGAAATCGGAATGTCTGAACACATTGAACATATTTTATTTTGTTTTTTTTTTGGTCATTATTTGAATGACAGTTTCGATAACAAACAAATTGCTATCTCTACGACCTTCGTATGTCTGTTAATATCTAGTTACAGGATACCTACTGTTCATAACTTTACCTGCGTATATTTGGATAAATCACGCGTGAATAGAACTACATTTATTGATTCGGTAAAAAGTATGTAATGAATGCAGTAGTTGTTCCAATATCTTAAGACATACATCCAACATATGACCCAACCCTATATACCAAAATGTATACGTTCAATTACTATGGAGATTTGTGTGGTACTAAAAATATACACTTTTCCTACACAAACAACATTTTGAATTCGTAGGTATACACTGCTAGATTTACACTACGGTCACCGACCACACCTTCATTTATGGAAAAGTGATTATTTCATTGTTGTTTATCTAGTAACTAGCTGAGCTGCTTGTCACTTGCTCTATTCTCTGTGATAAAATGCTTGCTTAGTGTTCCGTAACAACGCAAATTATATTTGTAGGTACGTTTATTAAAGTCTTAGATTTCTTTCATTTAGCTCGAGCTCGACTCACTTGGATGTCTGGTCCCTCCCGGCATCGCAGGGGTATTTAACAAAAATTCAAATATTACAAATTAAAACACATAAAAATGTAGTTAGTGTGACATAACTGTCATAGTTATAGACTTATAGTATTGCGGCGTTTTTTTTAGATATTGATGTCCTCTATAAAATTGTGCTACAGCACTTTGCTCTATTATCAACAATTTCCGCAGCGTACGCGATATGTATATTTTTCGCACTTTGGGATACATTATCGAAGTTTTCATACGGATCCCTAACTTTTTGAAAATCTTCTATAGCCTATATCCATCAGGGATCGATTCTAATGGTGAAGGAATTTTTCAAATCGGTCCAGTAGTTTCAGAGCCTATTCAATACAAACAAACAAACAAACAAACAATCAAATCTTTCCTCTTTATTATATTTGTTTAGATTTACTATTTTACTCTAAAGTTTGTTCTATAAGCACTCCAAATTTGACGTTCTTATGATAGAGCAAAAATTACTGTTATTATTATTTAATTATTCAAGTTGTTATTCATAATGCTTACATAAAGATACATTGAAATGTTACTTTGTCAAATGTATTTCAATGTTATAGGCAGTAAGTTTTCCTAAGAAAAATAGAAAATTTATTATTGTTGCTTTGTTTTTGATTCTTAACGCTTAGGTACATAATATGATGCAGATCACCGAGTTATGAAGTAGGTACGTAAATAAAACGAAGATAGCGGCCATGCAGCTAGCACTTAGAAATACAAATAGGCTGTATTTAAGTACATAAACCACAGCTTTTATAGTAAAAGTTGAAATGAAACTTGTGTACAGACATGCAACACGCGCTTGAGATAAAAAGCTTTGACGGGAAGTGAAATTATAACAAATTACAGATCACAGTAGGTGCAACACTGGCACCCTATATTCTTTGCCGTTAGCATGTTAAGGGCTTCTTATACCGCAAATGCTATTTTTAAAATCAATATGAATCAGTCAAAAATTGACGTAAATTTCTGACAAAAATATATGTTTCAGTTAAGGATCTTACAGAGTACAATTCGCTTACATTTACACAATCAGGTGAACTTCGCTCGATAGAAAAAAATACCAAAGTTGCCTCTTTTTAAAATTCATTTTCAATACTGTGCCTAAAATAATAAACTTATTGACCTTATTTTTACACCAATCTTTAGATTAGTAATTTTTCTAGTGCAAATCGCTGAGGTGGATGTTGTAGTGTTATTTTCCTATTAATGATGCCTAAACACCTACAAATCCGCGAGCGGCGCAACGCCCGCGGGCTTCGTCAGTCGCGCGGTGCCGCTTACCGACGACGGACCTGTGCCAGTGCTCTTCCCACCCGACGCGCGACGTGCAGTGATTTACGAAAATAAACTAAATTCGATCTGGTTAAGTCGTCACTATGGCTAACAAACGCAATAAACGAAAAAAGTCACTACGAGCTATATCAAAGACAAACAGGACGAATGCATTACAAAGAAATGCTAAGTAAGTACAGTACTTGCATGTAGGTACGTGTTTATTTATTTCTTATTATTATCTTATTTATTAAGTAGGAACCTATATTGTTCTCTTAAAATATTACCTACTTTACTCTGTACTTAGTATGTAGGTTAGGTTTCTATGCCACAGTATAGTCAAAGCAGTATATGTAAGGAAAGAAATATGGAATTATATACTAGTAACGTTTGAAAGGAGATACTTTGGCATAATGGATGGGACACAGTCTACCAAAATCAGTATAACCATATTATTTTCTATAATACTTAGTAGGTACTAAGGTACTTCTGGCATTTTAGGAAGATTATTAGGCAGATATCACAGTATTTGTTACTTTTATCACAAATATTTGTTCAAATGAAATGTAATGTATTTTTTCCACTTATTTCAGTGCATTGAGATCTTGTACCAAAGAAGATACTTTCACGTCGAATAAATGTACCGATGACCAGAACGCGTAAGTACAATACATACTTATTACCTATACTTACCTGTTTGTTTATAGCTAATCTAACTGCTATTGTACTCCTTAGCCACAGATTAACCAATAGGAGGAATAATAATTTAATATACTAATAATAGTTATCATAAGAAACAGGGATATTACGGTATGGGTATTTACAGATACGATTTCGGTAAATACCGTAATGAAATAAGGGTAATTGGTATACTTATATCTGTTAGCATAAATTATGATACGTTTACCGAATTCCATTTCGGTATAGGTATTTTTTTGTCAATGAGAGCGTAGCGGGCGGGCGGGGGTGCGGTGGTGTGACGGACCGGCACGTTTGTGCATTGCTTCGAGACACGCTGCTCGCCTGCTTTGATAAATAGGTTCAATAGCAAGTACCTATATTATTTGATATGAATGACGGGAAGTGGGAACAATAACAAAATTAGTTTCAAATATGACACGTGTCATGAATGTGATATGACTTTCAGTAAGTGCTCCATGTACTTATGTATATGTATTGTGTATGGCAAGTAGGTACAGATAATAAATATAATTAAAAAATATACATCATAGGTATTTCGGACCTTTTGTAAATATACATATATAGTATTTATTATTTAGGTATAGCCTATCTATAGTAATGATGTGGTTGAAGATGTTGTTCAGGCAAACCTATAATTACTGGCTCTAGAGGACAGCTGCCGGACCTCACCGTTAGGTGCTTGACGGCAGATTTTCTACTTGAGGGTGGTAGCTAGCCAGGCGGGCATTCACAAAATGCCCTACCACCACGCAAAATTACTGGATTTCAAGCATACAGCGAAACATACCGTTAAGTGCTTGGTGACAGATTTTATACTTGGGCGTGGTAGCTAACTAGGCGGTCATTATGCCTTACCACCATGCTATCTACCATCAAGCTACCACCTTCAAAAAAAATCCGTCGCCAAGCACCTACTAGTGTGTTACGGCAGCAGTTTTTGAGAAACCAGACATTTTAGACCTAATACATCATTCTCGACCACATCATCACCAACAGGTGAAATAGTGGCTGTATGATAATTTGATAAATCCTAAAACTGTAACTCATTAATAAGTGAGTTACAGTGTCCGTTGCAAGAGTAGGTATGCCCACCTATTTAATAATAATGTCGGCTAATGTGAGGCGGCTCTACAACAATTCAAATATCGAAATAATATTCTGCTGAGTAGGTACGTAACATTGTCAGCGGTGGCAGTCACGTGGGGCGAACGCGGGCGGCGGCTGAGGTGCATGGTGGTAGGGCACTTTGCGAATACCCGCCTGGCTAGCTACCACCCTCAAGTTGAAAATCTGTCTTACAAAAATACCGAAACGTATCGGTATTTAGTTGTTACCGTAATCATATGGGTAATCGTAAAGAAAACGGTACTTTTTTTTTATATTTTGGGTGACAAACATGCAGACGGCCCGCCTGGTGGTAAACGTAACCACCGCCTATGGACATCTGCAACACTAGCTGCGCTGCCGATGCGTTGCCTGCCTAGAGAGGAATTTGTAGATATAATTTGTACTACCGTTTCATTTCGGTGACCGTTTATATCTGTTACCCATACATACGGTTATCGTTTTAATCGGTAACCTTTATGAAGCTGTATTTAAATCCCTGATAACAAATACTTCCACAATTAAAATTATTGGCAAACAATACCAATGTATTATATTGAAGTTCGTTAAAAAAAATTATTACGATTTTAGACTTCCATGTACCAATTTCATTTTTGATTTATACCTTGCATTTATTTTTTAGAGAAATGAATCATGGAAGTGAATCAAATTCTGTTGTGGACCAATATAACATCAGCCTAGCAGCAGGTGAATTTGATGATACTGAGTAAGTTTCGAGAGCGCTCCTTTGTAATTAACTTATGGTCCCGTATGGCTGACCTAAATGACCTCAAATTTTACAAATTATCTAAAGTCACTTATTGTTGCAGAAAATCTAGTCAAGATGACCCTCTCCTCGTAGAGTCTGAAAATCAAGAACACGAGTTTCAACCAGTTTCAGGGAGACGCATCATTGACATCAATTACTTGTTTACTCAATTACAGGAAAAAGCACGTCACAACAATTTATTTGACTGCAAAGCGGGAAATTTTCGGCTGATTAGTGAAAAAAGAATTGGTCTACTGTCCGTATTTAAATTTGAATGCAATATGTGCAAACAGCTTTGCCTTATAAAATCTGAAAATACAGACACAGCAAATATAGACGTAAATATTGCGGCAACCACTGGTATGGTAGCCTCAGGGATTGGTTATTCTCAGTTCGAAGAGCTTTTTTCCTCCATGAATATTCACATATTTTCTACAAAATTTCACAACAAACTGCAGGGACAAGTTTACGATAGTTTTGAAAACACAGCAGCTGAATCCATGAAAGCTGCTGCTGAAGAAGAAAAAGAGTTGGCAATCGCAGAAGGTCGCACCAAAAATGGCATACCAGTGGTTGATGTTTACGTTGACGCTTCTTGGTGTGCTCGATCGTACGGATCCAACTATAAGGCTGCGTCTGGGACTGCAGCAATTATTGGAAGAAGAACCGGCAAAATTATTTTCCTGGCGGTAAAAAATAAATACTGCCTTGTGTGCGCTCGCGCGGAAAGCAAGAATTCTCCACCCAATGAGCACAAATGTTACAAGAATTTTGATGGTTCATCATGTTCTATGGAAGGTGACATAATAACTGAAGGGTTTCAGCAATCAATTCCAATGTATGGCATTATTTATAAAAGAATGATTGCAGATGGAGATGCCTCGACATATGCAAAGGTGCTAAAAGTAGATCCATATAAATCCCACAATATAACAGTGGAAAAAATTGAATGCAGAAATCACATTTTGCGAAATCTGTGCAAAAAAATGCGGAGTCTGGTTACAGAGACAAAATTTCCCCTGGCTTGTAGAAAAACTCTGACGAACCTAAGAATAATGTCCATGAGAAAAGCAATAGTTAGATCAATAAAACACCATAGTACATCAGAAAATACGAAAGATATTGCTATAAAGTTGCTTCACAACGATATCATCAATTCCCTATCACATGCATACGGAGATCACAGAATGTGTCAGGATTACAACTGTGATAAAGAAAATGTTTTTAGTGATGGGTTGAAATCTATTAAAAACTCAACATTTCTTTTCCGACTTAACTTGATCATTTCAAATGTAGCTGCAAAATCACGAAGTTTAGTAGAAAACGTAAATACAAACATTGTCGAATGCTTCAACAATGTCATAGCAAAATTTATAGGAGGTAAACGTATAAATTTTGCCTTGAAACAAGGCTACCAAGGGAGGGTCTCCGCTGCGGTTTTATCGTTTAATGACAAGGCAGCAATATGGCATGTCTTTAAAACGCTGACGAATAAAAATTTGTCAGCAGCCGGCCTAGCAGGAGTGGCGGAAGTTGCGGCAGTAGCGTTGGCGGAAGTTGTGGAAAGGAAAAGAGAAAGAGAGAGGGCCCAGAAAAGAAAAAGCAGTTTGGAACATCCAGCAAAAAAAATCAAGAAAGCGGCAGTATCAAAACAAAATGATTATGGCTCTGCCAGTTCCGATCCAGATATGTCTGAATGTGATCTAGAAATAGCCAAAAAAGAATTTCTTAAAAATTTAGAAACGCTAACTGCTGACAGAGATGGAATCGAGCGAAATACGATATTACAAAGAGACAGTAGTGAGTGGCTAGAAATTCGGAAAAACCTGCCTCTAATTTTGGCCCTGTTTGCAAACGACAAGTATCAAAAGATACCGCTCCTTTAGTGAAAAACATATTGTATAAATCAAATATAAGCCATGTTGTATCTATTGCCCATGGTATTGAAAATGAGCAGCTAGCGCTGCAAAAGATACATCAACAAGAAAATGTGTCTATCGAGCCTTGTGGACTGTTTATACATAAAGATTTCCCATTTATTGGTGCGACGCCTGACGGGCTTATTGGAAATGATGTTTTAGTAGAAGTTAAATGTCCTTTTGCGGCGTCAAAACTTGGCTTGACAAAGGCTATAGAAGAAAATAAAATCCAGATATTAAAATTTAATAAAAAGACGCGGACTACAGCAATTAATAAAAACAGTAATTGGTTTTTTCAAGTCCAAGGACAACTGCATGTAACAGGACGACGGCAATGTCTATTTGGTATTTGGGCCGGGGAAAAAGAACCAGTACATATCGAAAGAATCGAAAAAGATGATGAATTTTGGAAATCAAAGATGGAATCAAAGTTATCACACTTTTACCACAAATGTCTGCTGCCAGAAATCGTCAACCCCAGACATACTCGTGGTATGCCCATACGGAATCTGACACTTGAATGCGAATCCACCGAATCCGAAAATAAAGAAAATGAGAATTTTTTATCGCAAAACATGATTAATTTGCAATCAGGTCCTATTCCGTCGCCCACGGGGCAGTTCAGTGAGGACCTAGACTATAATCTTAATAAAGATCCAAATGCAACTTTGGATCATAATAAGACCATATCGAATGAAAATGAGTCTGGACCTAGCACTAGAACTCTAAATTATAATGAATTTTAATTAAAAATAAGCATTTTATTTCTCATATGAAATCCACCTGTATGTATAATAAATGAGAATAAATATTGTACATAATTATATGTAATAATTGTATACAATTATGTTATGTATAATGTTTCAATAAATATTGTATATAACAATTATGTACAATATTTATTCATTTGTTGTTTGTATTCTTTAGGTATGTACCACAAACTCTCCTTCAATCATCATTATCACCTCACTAATTCAAAAAGTTTAGTAAGAGTAATTATGTTTACAGTCAATACCTACATAAGTCCAATAAACTTTCGTTTCAATCAAATAAAAGAATATATTACAAAATTACAAATTTACGAGAGAAAAAATTATAGTCATGTGCGGGATTCGAACCCGCGTCCATCCACCCCTTTAGCCGGGGTATGCTCTAACCAATTGAGTTAACATGACACAATGACTCATAACTGTAATTCTTGCTCTCGTTCTTCAACCATCGTATCGGGATGGAGCGACACCTATAGTTCAACTTACGTTTTACTACAAACAAGACCAATTTTGCAATTGGTTTTAAACTTGTAAATGATGACGCAACCTTATAATTTTAATATTATTAGGTTTGCAATAACGCCTGCTAAGCGAATTACATTACAAAATTACAAATTTACGAGAGAAAAAATTATAGTCATGTGCGGGATTCGAACCCGCGTCCATCCACCCCTTTAGCCGGGGTATGCTCTAACCAATTGAGTTAACATGACACAATGACTCATAACTGTAATTCTTGCTCTCGTTCTTCAACCATCGTATCGGGATGGAGCGACACCTATAGTTCAACTTACGTTTTACTACAAACAAGACCAATTTTGCAATTGGTTTTAAACTTGTAAATGATGACGCAACCTTATAATTTTAATATTATTAGGTTTGCAATAACGCCTGCTAAGCGAATTACATTACAAAATTACAAATTTACGAGAGAAAAAATTATAGTCATGTGCGGGATTCGAACCCGCGTCCATCCACCCCTTTAGCCGGGGTATGCTCTAACCAATTGAGTTAACATGACACAATGACTCATAACTGTAATTCTTGCTCTCGTTCTTCAACCATCGTATCGGGATGGAGCGACACCTATAGTTCAACTTACGTTTTACTACAAACAAGACCAATTTTGCAATTGGTTTTAAACTTGTAAATGATGACGCAACCTTATAATTTTAATATTATTAGGTTTGCAATAACGCCTGCTAAGCGAATTACATTACAAAATTACAAATTTACGAGAGAAAAAATTATAGTCATGTGCGGGATTCGAACCCGCGTCCATCCACCCCTTTAGCCGGGGTATGCTCTAACCAATTGAGTTAACATGACACAATGACTCATAACTGTAATTCTTGCTCTCGTTCTTCAACCATCGTATCGGGATGGAGCGACACCTATAGTTCAACTTACGTTTTACTACAAACAAGACCAATTTTGCAATTGGTTTTAAACTTGTAAATGATGACGCAACCTTATAATTTTAATATTATTAGGTTTGCAATAACGCCTGCTAAGCGAATTACATTACAAAATTACAAATTTACGAGAGAAAAAATTATAGTCATGTGCGGGATTCGAACCCGCGTCCATCCACCCCTTTAGCCGGGGTATGCTCTAACCAATTGAGTTAACATGACACAATGACTCATAACTGTAATTCTTGCTCTCGTTCTTCAACCATCGTATCGGGATGGAGCGACACCTATAGTTCAACTTACGTTTTACTACAAACAAGACCAATTTTGCAATTGGTTTTAAACTTGTAAATGATGACGCAACCTTATAATTTTAATATTATTAGGTTTGCAATAACGCCTGCTAAGCGAATTACATTACAAAATTACAAATTTACGAGAGAAAAAATTATAGTCATGTGCGGGATTCGAACCCGCGTCCATCCACCCCTTTAGCCGGGGTATGCTCTAACCAATTGAGTTAACATGACACAATGACTCATAACTGTAATTCTTGCTCTCGTTCTTCAACCATCGTATCGGGATGGAGCGACACCTATAGTTCAACTTACGTTTTACTACAAACAAGACCAATTTTGCAATTGGTTTTAAACTTGTAAATGATGACGCAACCTTATAATTTTAATATTATTAGGTTTGCAATAACGCCTGCTAAGCGAATTACATTACAAAATTACAAATTTACGAGAGAAAAAATTATAGTCATGTGCGGGATTCGAACCCGCGTCCATCCACCCCTTTAGCCGGGGTATGCTCTAACCAATTGAGTTAACATGACACAATGACTCATAACTGTAATTCTTGCTCTCGTTCTTCAACCATCGTATCGGGATGGAGCGACACCTATAGTTCAACTTACGTTTTACTACAAACAAGACCAATTTTGCAATTGGTTTTAAACTTGTAAATGATGACGCAACCTTATAATTTTAATATTATTAGGTTTGCAATAACGCCTGCTAAGCGAATTACATTACAAAATTACAAATTTACGAGAGAAAAAATTATAGTCATGTGCGGGATTCGAACCCGCGTCCATCCACCCCTTTAGCCGGGGTATGCTCTAACCAATTGAGTTAACATGACACAATGACTCATAACTGTAATTCTTGCTCTCGTTCTTCAACCATCGTATCGGGATGGAGCGACACCTATAGTTCAACTTACGTTTTACTACAAACAAGACCAATTTTGCAATTGGTTTTAAACTTGTAAATGATGACGCAACCTTATAATTTTAATATTATTAGGTTTGCAATAACGCCTGCTAAGCGAATTACATTACAAAATTACAAATTTACGAGAGAAAAAATTATAGTCATGTGCGGGATTCGAACCCGCGTCCATCCACCCCTTTAGCCGGGGTATGCTCTAACCAATTGAGTTAACATGACACAATGACTCATAACTGTAATTCTTGCTCTCGTTCTTCAACCATCGTATCGGGATGGAGCGACACCTATAGTTCAACTTACGTTTTACTACAAACAAGACCAATTTTGCAATTGGTTTTAAACTTGTAAATGATGACGCAACCTTATAATTTTAATATTATTAGGTTTGCAATAACGCCTGCTAAGCGAATTACATTACAAAATTACAAATTTACGAGAGAAAAAATTTTAGTCATGTGCGGGATTCGAACCCGCGTCTATCCACCCCTTTAGCCGGGGTATGCTCTAACCAATTGAGTTAACATGACACAATGACTCATAACTGTAATTCTTGCTCTCGTTCTTCAATGCTCGGGTTCGAATCCCGCACATGACTATAATTTTTTCTCTCGTAAATTTGTAATTTTGTAATGTAATTCGCTTAGCAGGCGTTATTGCAAACCTAATAATATTAAAATTATAAGGTTGCGTCATCATTTACAAGTTTAAAACCAATTGCAAAATTGGTCTTGTTTGTAGTAAAACGTAAGTTGAACTATAGGTGTCGCTCCATCCCGATACGATGGTTGAAGAACGAGAGCAAGAATTACAGTTATGAGTCATTGTGTCATGTTAACTCAATTGGTTAGAGCATACCCCGGCTAAAGGGGTGGATGGACGCGGGTTCGAATCCCGCACATGACTATAATTTTTTCTCTCGTAAATTTGTAATTTTGTAATGTAATTCGCTTAGCAGGCGTTATTGCAAACCTAATAATATTAAAATTATAAGGTTGCGTCATCATTTACAAGTTTAAAACCAATTGCAAAATTGGTCTTGTTTGTAGTAAAACGTAAGTTGAACTATAGGTGTCGCTCCATCCCGATACGATGGTTGAAGAACGAGAGCAAGAATTACAGTTATGAGTCATTGTGTCATGTTAACTCAATTGGTTAGAGCATACCCCGGCTAAAGGGGTGGATGGACGCGGGTTCGAATCCCGCACATGACTATAATTTTTTCTCTCGTAAATTTGTAATTTTGTAATGTAATTCGCTTAGCAGGCGTTATTGCAAACCTAATAATATTAAAATTATAAGGTTGCGTCATCATTTACAAGTTTAAAACCAATTGCAAAATTGGTCTTGTTTGTAGTAAAACGTAAGTTGAACTATAGGTGTCGCTCCATCCCGATACGATGGTTGAAGAACGAGAGCAAGAATTACAGTTATGAGTCATTGTGTCATGTTAACTCAATTGGTTAGAGCATACCCCGGCTAAAGGGGTGGATGGACGCGGGTTCGAATCCCGCACATGACTATAATTTTTTCTCTCGTAAATTTGTAATTTTGTAATGTAATTCGCTTAGCAGGCGTTATTGCAAACCTAATAATATTAAAATTATAAGGTTGCGTCATCATTTACAAGTTTAAAACCAATTGCAAAATTGGTCTTGTTTGTAGTAAAACGTAAGTTGAACTATAGGTGTCGCTCCATCCCGATACGATGGTTGAAGAACGAGAGCAAGAATTACAGTTATGAGTCATTGTGTCATGTTAACTCAATTGGTTAGAGCATACCCCGGCTAAAGGGGTGGATGGACGCGGGTTCGAATCCCGCACATGACTATAATTTTTTCTCTCGTAAATTTGTAATTTTGTAATGTAATTCGCTTAGCAGGCGTTATTGCAAACCTAATAATATTAAAATTATAAGGTTGCGTCATCATTTACAAGTTTAAAACCAATTGCAAAATTGGTCTTGTTTGTAGTAAAACGTAAGTTGAACTATAGGTGTCGCTCCATCCCGATACGATGGTTGAAGAACGAGAGCAAGAATTACAGTTATGAGTCATTGTGTCATGTTAACTCAATTGGTTAGAGCATACCCCGGCTAAAGGGGTGGATGGACGCGGGTTCGAATCCCGCACATGACTATAATTTTTTCTCTCGTAAATTTGTAATTTTGTAATGTAATTCGCTTAGCAGGCGTTATTGCAAAACTAATAATATTAAAATTATAAGGTTGCGTCATCATTTACAAGTTTAAAACCAATTGCAAAATTGGTCTTGTTTGTAGTAAAACGTAAGTTGAACTATAGGTGTCGCTCCATCCCGATACGATGGTTGAAGAACGAGAGCAAGAATTACAGTTATGAGTCATTGTGTCATGTTAACTCAATTGGTTAGAGCATACCCCGGCTAAAGGGGTGGATGGACGCGGGTTCGAATCCCGCACATGACTATAATTTTTTCTCTCGTAAATTTGTAATTTTGTAATGTAATTCGCTTAGCAGGCGTTATTGCAAACCTAATAATATTAAAAGAATATACTAAGGGATTGTAGTCAATAAAATAATCAATATACTAAAAGAATACAGTCAATAAAATCAAACTCACCGTACCTACTGCATTATGTTATACTTTGGCGTTCTCGCCCGCCGACAAAGGTCACCGGAGTTCATATCAAGTCGGCTCCCGCGTAACGCGGATGCAAGTCGACTGAGCGAGTAAAATGCCTAAATCTTCGAAACAAGGTGCCCTTAACTGCGCAGGAACGTCGTAATGAGATGCAATTATAGGTAGGCACGACAATTTAAAAATAAACTGTTTCTACAAGGTGGAGCTATGCATGTCCGGCTAGCAATGTGACTCACTAACTCTTTGCTAAAGACTTTCTAGCACTCGCTCTCCGCTTGCGTGCGCGCACCTCTTCCAAACGCGTCTTGTGTAACATTCGCTAAAATAGAAAATAGTTAATACAGTCCTTCAGACAACATAACATTGATTGCGTGTTCAGTGATTGTTCTTATCTCATAAGATTGCATGAACCTCTAATAATATTGTGTGCAATAAACATATTGTGAATGTACGCCTGAGGCATGTGTACCTATGCAAATTAGTGTACCAATAAAAATTATATAGGAACAAAAATGAACGTGGTTTTGAAAACAAATCTCTAATTTTAAAATCATTTCAATGAACAGTTTCAAGTTTATGATGCCATAGCACTATTATGGCTTGCAGCTCATAGAACACCAGGTTTTGTGTGCCTTCAGCAAACAAAGGTGCAAAAAAAGCAAACACTGTTAATGACAAACACAGACGAAGAATGAGTCAGAGTACGTTGATTTATTCGCTTGCGTTCATCTGCATCATAATGTCCATATTGTGCGCAGACTTGACATTGGCACAGGTCACAGGTGCTCGATAGCAAGGCTTCATTATGCCGATAACAAAAACCATTTCCATTTTCTTTTTTAACATGATTCACTGATAACCAAGCTTTACACATGGAGCTGAAATTGAATGCTCATGTACTTACCTAACTTATTATGCAATGACTTTCGTTGTAATTCACAAAGATTTTCCGGTGAAATCAATCATGCACATTTCAGGCCGTATGATCCTCTGTAATTGCATCAACCGCGTTATTGGAATACTGCACCTTTGTAATTTACCGTGATTGTAGGGAGTTCGATCGATCATACCTACCACAGTCATAAAGAAAGTGAATTCATTGAGAGGGCTCGGCGTCTTGTAGTCTGGCGTTATTTTGCGTCATGGCGAAAAAGACGAGTTGTAAGTTGTAACGAAAGTGTGATCGAAAGTTGCCGTATATGTGGGCCACGAGCCGACCTGTCCAGCGCGCCGACTGCGCCCAAAGCGACGACGAAGCGTGATGAAAGTACACCCATACGTCATCTAAATACTGATGACGACCATTCGGAGTAATGCTCCCAAAACATTGTTAGATAATATAAATAATGCATGAGTAACGGCTTTGCTGGGCTGCCGTTGTAACATCGGAGGCTATAGCACCTTTTATTGAAGTAACGGAGAACACTGTGTATACATGCTCTTCACATGAAATAATTATGTGTGTGATTACTATTACGAACGAAGATGTTCGATGATTTCAAACAGAGCAGAAACAGTTATCACAAAGTTGTTAGGGAGGATGACGAAACTACTGACCCATCCCTTATTCTGCGGGTCCATGGTTGGAATCCTGCATAGTACCGATTCACTGTGCAGTAGTAAACATCAAGGCTCATCTAGCTAACGAACCCTCAATTCGAAAAACTGCTCCCAAGCATCTAGCGATCTGTTCTGGCAGCTCCTGGCCGTCCTTGAGAACCAGTTCATATTCAAGGCGTAGCCTGTCCACTATGTTCGGCCACAACATCACTTACTAACAATAAATATAGTGATTAAAGTATTTTTAAAAATAAAACCAATTACGTTTAAGCAATAACGTCATTAGTTTAAAGGCTAGCTAATAGCTGTTAAAAAAAATAATACTTAATATGGCGAACTGAAGAAGTGGCCCGCTTAGTATTTATATAACCTGCCCTGCCTATGCTATGCTTATATATAGGTTATTACCTATAACACATAAAAACTACAGACCCGTCATTAAACTTCAAAGCGTAACATTGCGTTCGACAACCGAGAAAATAATGAATAATCTGCTGCTGTGATGCTAAATTTAGAGGCAAAACAGTGGTTCCTAGCCAGACATCTTCCTCACAAGAAATTTTACAATTTATGCCAATAAAGGAAGTTTTTTTATATATGTCTCTTTTATGATTTTCTATTGATTATTCAAGAATTGAATATTTCTTGTGAAACCACAAACTGCCGATAATTGGCGACAAAGAAAAAGTAGGACAGTGGTAGTAGTGTCCCCGTTTAGAAGATCATTTTCAACTAAATTATTTACATAACATGTTTATGTCAAAAGTGGTTCAGTAAAGAATTGAACATGCGATGTGTAAGCGAACAAAATATTTAATATTATATTCTAGGGAGGTTATTAGCAAATTTTAATTACGCATGGTCTACTAAAATACTTAATATTAAAAAGTAGATTGATTGATTGGGTCCTCTTACTGCTAGGTATTACATAAGTCAGATTTCTATTCGTATCAGGTATCTATACACCCACATAATCAAGTTAATAGATTCTGTTGAAGCTATAAATAAATTAATCATTAATATCTATCAAATCAGATAAATTTAGGCTGGCTATATTTTATAGCATGCAATAAAAGTACCTACCTATGTCAGAGAGGGCATTTCCGCTTCCGCATTATGGTTGTATCTTCATCAAGGGTCATTTAACTTTAGTGATTTAAATAATTAGTTAAGCTTGAATTAGATTAAATTTGATTTGTAAGTATTTCGATTATAGGCAAAGCTGCGTCATCTATGGCAATGGCATTCTATCTTTCGAATATTTCTTGTCATCATAGGGATGGCGATTAGCGTAGCTTAATCCTGCAGGCTGCATTAATGGTCATCACTTCTTGTTCCATCCTCGTTTTACATCAGGCAAAGTGAAGGCAATTTGAAAAACAATGGCTCACGGCTCCCCTCAATTTCATCAATGACCATAGCATAGCAAAAAGTATCTCAAGAGGTAGGTACTACATGCGTCCACAGAAAAAAGAGCTAAAATGGTAATCGATAACGTTGCAGTTGACTTTATGTGAAATAGTTTAGTTAATAGTTTATAGTCGGTACAGTTTTATTCTTTTCTAACTATTATATAAGTAATTTACGAACATGACCTAGAATTATTGGTTCTCAAGGACTGCTGCCTGAACACACTGTTCAATAGCTTGGCGACAAATTCTATTTGAGGGTGGTAGCTAGCCAGGCGCGTATCTATAAAATTCCTTTTTACTTTGCTGTGAAGCTAAACATACTGTGGTGGACATCAACCTATGAGCTTATAGCACGGCAGTCCATAGCAGTGATAAAAGACTATCACTGCTTTTACTGACGAAATGTGGGTGTTGAGACTCTTCATTATGGGATATATAGGAGTGACTATTATGGTCACGAAATTTTTCTCTCCCTCAATAACACCAAAAGTATCAACATTTTTCATAACGTCAATTATTGCCATTTCTCGGAATACACAAGTCATATTTAGAATTAAATTCAACGTATTTCTCTTTATAGGTTGGAGACCAGCTGGTCAGCGTCAACGGTTACAGAGTGGACGATGCAGTTCACTCTGAATTGGTGCATTACCTGGCGGGGCAATCCCGGCTCAAAATCAAAGTGCGACGTAAGTTCCTTCGCAATTCTTCCATTGACTCGCTCGATCACATCAATCAATCATACTATCCGAACTCAACTACTATTATTAATGATGCTTGAATCTGTTACCTTTCGTTTGAAAGCAGCAAAGGTAATGATCTCACGATCGCAACTCGACTTTATTTATTGTCTTACCTTTTCAACGTTATTGCGTTAATGTCTAAGAATTTTATGCTAATTAATAAAACTTGAGGAGTTACGCCATTGCACTGAGAGGATGGTGCGATCTCGATGGTGGCAATGATTTTGTTTGCTCATTGTGAAAGCGCGTGGGGTATCTGGTCCGGCATTATCTATTGCGGGCATTGCGCAAGGCAAATTGTGACAAATGTAATGGCATGCTTCGGAACAGCTTTGGACGGTTGGCTATTGCTGTTGCGAAGGTTGAATTTTCGCCACCTATTGTTTAATCACTAACTAGTTTGGAGCAAGGGCTCGCGAAATATGTTGTTGCATTAGAATTGGATTTAGTTACACTAGCTTTGTCCTTAACAAATTCCTGATCTGAGAATTTGAGTTCCAGTAGCATATGCCTAATTATGGATCTGTTTTAGACATACTTGGAATATAGGTCTTTAGTATTTTACTTACCTGATACATCATCGGATAACATTGCTTTTAATTTTTTTTGTTTCAGATGTGGGAATGTTGCCTATGAAAGAGTGAGTATTTTTATTACTAATTATATTATACACATATGCTTCTTATATTTCCTCTCCATCCAAAGGTTGCCTGGAATAGATCGCTATTATAAGGCCGCCCATTGTGACAGTTTAGTCAAAGTTTTGTACGATATGTAGTTAAGTGTAAGTACCTACATACTAAAATTGTAGCCATACTGTGATGGGCATATTACTTACTAATTGCCTTTGCATATTTACTACCCAACTTTATTCTATGCCACACATATAAATTAATTATCTATTAAAGGCAATATGTTCCAACCGACTTGAACGATTCAACTTACTCTTCTTTCTTGGCCATTAAACTACCACTATTTAAATATTTACATATTCTTCTGTCTTATGCCATAGAGAAAATTAGTCCTTTCTCTATGCTTATGCCAAGACAACTTGCCGCGAAAATGTTTGTTATTTTGATTAATTTTTGTTCCAGAAAACTGCACGAGCCTCTGTCCTGGCAGTTTGTATCAGAAAGAGCTTCAATAGGTTCCGATGTGTCCTCTTCTCCAACTCTGTGCCATGAATCTGAAAGAATGACGGACCTTAGGCTATCGATACTGGTGCCGCCGCGAGCGAAGCTTGGTTGTGGGTAAGAAGCACATTATAATTATTGGAATCTTATCACTGACATATTGATACCTTTTAAACGGTAACGTTATTAAAGGCCCTACGGAATGAAATGGTAAAATGTACTGTTTTTTACCATCGTAACTACAGATGGTTGAAAACTGTAAATGTTAACCAATCATTCTACATGAATCATGATAAGTACTGTATTAGCGAGATTGTCCGCTGCTGGACTCACCCTAGGTTTCTGAAACTTATGTTAAAGCCTTGATTAGTTAACAGACTAAATGCTGTATGATGATTGCTCAATAGCATTCTATTACGTGATATGTGACCAATGAGCGTTCGGTATTCATTCTGTTCACTAATCAAGACTTTGACTAACGTTCCAGAAACTTGGGCATAGGCTCCCCATTAATGGGGCGTTAGACATAATCCCCATGATTGGTAGGCGTCTTTAGAATATTATAATAAGTTTTGTGCATTTTTATGGTACTTTATTACTGTTGCTTTGTTTTAAAAATTAAGGAATGTATATAAGGCAAGCTTGAATAGCAAACTTGAGAGTATGTTCGTAACTAGTATGAATGATATATAAAGGCCAGATTAAACCACACACCACTGTATAGAATATTATTACCTTTTAATAATAAAGTGCAGAATATCTTATCTCTGTATTGTTTTCGTCCTGTCAATAATTCACCAAATGCTTATCTTTTACAGGATCTGCAAGGGTCCCGAATGGAAGCCTGGTATTTTCGTGCAATTTGTGAGGGATGGAGGCATCGCACGAGAAGCAGGCCTGAGGCCAGGAGACCAAATTCTGGCTTGTAATGGCCTAGACTTCACTAATGTTACTTTTAATGAGGTATGTTTAGTGATTTACTTATCGATGGATTTTTTAACTAATAATATACAAATATTTAAAAATATAAATTATGTAGGTAATTGTGGCAAGATGGATAATGATAGTTTTTATTCTGTATATTCGACGAACTTAGGAACAATTTCACTAGCATACTATTGTGCAGCAAAGGAGTTAATAGCCGCAGTATCGAAATAATTCAGAGCCACAGATGAGCAATATTTTTTTTTATTGCTGATTGGTTATTATAATACTATTTTATTATTCATTACATACGTATCTGTTTCTAAGTGATGTCTTCCATTGGAAATATACCATCAGTCTTAACCCAGTATGGAGACCGCCCTAAGGACAGCTGCTGGAATACACCGTTAGTTGCTTAGTGTCAAGCTATAAAGCGTATAGTAGTAGCTAGGCGAACATTGACAAAATGCCCTACCACCTCAAAAGTCAAACCCGCGGCAGAATTCAAACCATGGACCTTTCGTGACTATACACGTAGTCTATGTCTATCTGTATCTAGTAATGACTACGTGAGTCATTGCCACTGAGCTATTTTTTAAATTTCATCAAAAATTCTCATCGTAATAATGTCTCTTCCAGGCTGTATCGGCAATGAAAGCGACCGGCCGCCTCGAGTTAGTCATCCGTGAGGGTGCTGGCACTGAGCTGGTGTCTCCCGAGAGCTCAGGGTACAACAGCTCCGCGTCCTCAGCCGCGGGAGAAAGAAGCCCAGCCCCCGCCGCCCCGCTCGTACCTCTTGCACCTCCTGCCGCCTTGAGGAAGAAACTGGCTAGCGTGGCCGAGGAAGCGGCAGACCGTGCTGATAGGTAATTTACTTATTTTGTGCAATTGACCCAAAGTAGGTCTGCAGTACGTCCGTAAATACGTTTACCTATTATTCCCTTTTCAGACGTTATTATTTTGTTTTACTAAATATATGTATAAATAACTAGTATACTATATACGAGTATGTACTAACTTTACCTGCTTGATGAATAAGATTACAGACTACATCACAGAGTACTTTTTTATATACGGAAAAAGATTTTGGTTGCTCCCTGACGAGGGGATTGCAGCGCTATGCAGCGCCGCGCCCCGACGATGCACAGACTTTACAATACAAAATATACTCCTTGCATTCAAAAAGTATTCCTAAGCCAGGTTGGCACTATTGGTGTTAATGACATGACAAGTAAAGGCAATGCACAAAATTCCTGATCTCGTAACTGTAGAAATCGCAAACAATGTAAAAAGAAGCTAAATACCTAAAAAAAAAGTTTAGTTTCATAGAACAATAGACACCTATAATGGTCTGTGATTAGTTTCAATACTTAGAGAATATTATGGGCAATATAATTTGATAGGTACTCAGGTATAAACTGTTATAAAATTAATGTCGACCGTTCCACCCATACCAATGATGGTTTTCTAAAACATTCTCGGTATTGACCTTGTACTTACACTGCGCATCTTCACTAATGTTATCACTAGGAAAGTCGTGGCTTCTAATTCTGCATTCAGACCACTCTCATTAAACATTTACTATACGAATACAAATTGCGATAAATTCGAAAGTCACAGCAATAAAATTCAATTGAAAGACCTTGCACTGGAGTTTAAAGATTTTAAATGAACTTTCGTCGTCAAAGTCAAAATTATTTATTCAATTTAGGCGTCTACGACGCTCTTACGAAGGTCAATTATAAATTTTAATATTGAAATATACTACATTGTACTGCCACGTTCAGCAAACAAAAATTATAGAGCCACTGCGAGAAGAACGGGCAAGAAACTCGGGGCCATTCTTTTAAACGATTTTTAACAATGTGTTAAGTACAAACTATATAGTAAAATTATTACAATACTTAATTTACATTACGTAGGTGTTAGGCGCTAGAGGCGAACCAGTCCAAGCATTTTTGTCATTTAAGTAATCACAAACTGTGTAGTAAGATTTCTTTATCAAAATATTCTTCACATGCAACTTGAATTTTCTTTCTGTGAGCGTTGTAATATGTTTGGGCAATTTATTATAAAACCGCACACAATTGCCTAAGAAGGACCTTTTATTTGTCTTTGCTAATCTTAAACCTGGCACCGCTATTTTATCTTTATTCCTAGTGTTGTAATCGTGATTGTCACTGTTTGATTTAAATTTGCTCAGATTTTTACGAACATACATAATATTTTCAAATACATATATACAGACTTCGTAAAGTTAAAATATCAATTTCTTTAAAAAGATCTCTAAGGGATTCCCTAGGATCCATCATCATCCCTATGATCATCATCGTACACAACAAACTTCAATCGGTGAAAAGAATTGATAGCCTTTATTGGTATTTCCACGTGGGGTGCCGAGTATCTTCTTATGGTCGTAAGATTCAAAAAAATACAAGACAGTGGACAGCAGTGACTTCTGAAGAATTGGCATCTTACACTGCACCAAATATTTTATTTTAAGCACCTTCAGGAAAATTAATGCTCGATTACAGCAACGACTTTATATCTTCAACAATCATGAATAGGCGCTGACAGCAAAATTTGTACTCCAATTGGTATTACTTTTCTTTTCTTTAACCGTCATAGGGGACGGTGCGCGGTCAACCATACTACTAGACTTTATTCTTTTTCGAACACAATGATTGCGCTACCCTTCTATATTTCTAAATATGGTTAGGTATAGTAATGTACTTGAAATAGAGAACCTACTATTAATTTATTATACAGTCATATTTCATTGGTATCCTTAGTCATAGGTGGTAATAGTAAATAATTAATGGGAGAAACGTGTACTTTCAAAGACAGTAAATTAAATACCTACCTATCGATAGATTACATCCATATCTCTAACGCACTTAGGATTTTATCGCTTACAAGAAAAGGTTTGTCATCGCGTTTTTAAGAATTTCTATACTTAATATGAGTTTTTAAACTGTCACGATCAATAACACTATAATTATTATTACAAACGGTATATTTACCGTGTTTTTGATTACTTTGATCTCTCGATATTTCGGCACTGTTGGAAGCGCCATGATCACGAGTAAACTGAAGTCTATGCGAGTAGATGGTAGGCACTAAGAGCAGATGAACCGGTCTACCCTCTTACTTGTACGTTTTTTTCGGCAAGGCGATGCTATTATTGTCACTGTCACTCACACCACTATTTAAATTTCGACATGCAACGATATCAGATCGTGAACTATTTGTAACACTTCGTCGGCTCTTGCATAGGTTAACCACTGGATTCCATGTTCTCGACAGTTGAAACACATCTTCCCTATTCAAGTTTCGATCGTTACTGCTATACTTCGTTGTTTCTATCGCTTCCTTACCATTCTCGGTATGTAGTGCGCCTAGTGGCGTTTTGTCGAGAGTACCGTGGGTTGTGTAACTCAATCCATTGGTTAGCACCAGACTCCAGGTGTTGAGCAATGGCAGATTTTTCGATATCATTATTTATGACTGCCCTTATATGCTCCTTAACACGACATGGTATTGTTCGCTTTGTCTGACCGATGTAGGACTCGCCATAGCTACAAATTTAAAATAAATATCCCGTTTGTAATAATATTTTTTACTAACGTACTTAAAAAGAGTTAATGTGTTCACTTGTGCTCTAATTGAAATTATTTATATAAGGATAATTAAAATAATATATAAAAAATACATTAAATAACAATAATTAAATGAAAAATAATTGGCTACCAGCGCGATTCGAGCCCACGAATACGGGTCTCCGGTTTAGTTGCTTTTAAGCATACTCTTAAGCTATAGTAGCGTTTTCTTGATGTTGTTAGCTTCAATAATATACTAGTTTCGTTATGTATAGTTTTATTAGGTACTCAAATAACTATGATTCGATATTTTAATACATATGATATTTATTAATATTGCATTCTACTAGGTTCAATCACACTCGATTTCTAAGATTAGTTATTACATCATAGGGCATTTATAGAAACGACACTCGTTAAGTATATTGAGAACAGTCCTAAAAATATATTTTGATACTGAGTACGAGTAGGTATATGAGTATATGAATCACGTCAAAATGTTGGCACCGATCTCAAAATTCAATTAGTAAACATGTTTACAAATACACAGATGATCTCTGTAAATGACTTTGCTTCAGATTAACAATGAACCGCTTGAAAAGGAGGACATGGGATAGCTTAGACTTCGAGTGGAAGAACAGCGATATCCACAACTTCGACGCGCCCTCAGACATCGAACCTGACTACGATAGCCCCAGCATACCCAACAACCCGCACACTTTCGAAAGCAAAAACACCGACATGAGAACCAAGAACAAAAGAGATTTTATAACGAGCCCCTCAAACAGAACAATCATAAATCTAACCGAGGACGGAGCGACTATCCAGTGCAGCTACGACAATAACCAAACTCCTATGAAAAATACTACTTTCACTACTAATAGGAATAGTGATAAGAAGACGATAGTAGTGGAAGTCCACCACACGAGTACGGCGACTTGTGGAAAAACTTCGTGCAGTTTGCCACCGCCTATGAAAAAGGAACCTATATCTGACGTTTCAAGTATTGGAAGTTCCTCTACGCTGTCAAGTGCCATTGCTGAAGAGTTACAGCGAAGACTTCTAGTGAGTTTAGACGTGATTTTAATACCTAATGTCGCTAAGTATACAAATTATTAAAATCTGAAACAATATTGTAAATATGAAAGTTTATATGTTTGTCACCAGTCACATCCTTCATGATAGAATGGGTTTTAATGAAATATGTAATTACATTATTTTGGTTATAGTATAAAACATAATAATACTTATGTACTTTTCTTCGATTGAGTGGGTATCTTCTACTAAGTTATTTGCAAAGCACGATCAAATGAATAAAATAAAGGAGGACCGAGAAATTGCGGCACAAAGCTACTTCCTTCTATTTTGAAATCCGCATTTGTCAAATCTGATGTAATAGTTACTCAGTTTATTGTTTAGTAAAAGATACCTATCAATCAATATTGCATTATCATCAACTAACCATTAAGAAGGTATGGACTAAAGCAATTGAACCATACTAAAATAAATCTAGTGTCAACATAATAATGTCGATATTTTTCAACAGAAAAAGACAAACTCGACCCCAGCCATTAGCACGCCACCGACGCCGCCGAAGAAGCCCAGTGGACCGAAACTTCCAGACGATGATAAGACAAAACAACACAATGCTCTGATGGATGAATTCAAGAAAGTCCATAGGAAAATGTTTTTGTCGCAAGAAGGAAGTGAAAATAAAGACAACAGTGAAATGGATACGAGTAACGACACTATTCCTGTGGTAAGTACAAATTGAAAGATATTATATACAACGTTGGTGGTGTGCTAGTGTTGGACGAGCGCTGGCACACTTTACGGGCGTGTCTGAATAGCTAGTACCACCTATGCTAGATCACCGATGAGTGAGAGAGTGCAGTAGGGGGATTTTTTAATTGCTGATAGCTAAGCCTTTGACCACAATCTCACCTTATGCGAAGTGATGATGTGATGGCTCTCAAGGACAGCTGACGGAACACGTCGTTAAGTGCTTGGCGACAGATTTTCCACTTGAAGGTGGTCGCTACCCAGGCGGGCATTCACAAAATGCTTTTCCACTATGCGGTGCAGCTCAGACCCGCGGCGGGATTCGAACCATGGACCTGCTGCGCGGCAGTTCATAGCCAATGCCACTGAGCCATCACTGCTTCACATCAATATACAGGGTTATTGGTAAAATGCTAATGAAACATTAAAGAGTTCGGTAGTCACTTATAATGTCCGTTCACAAACCATATGTATATATTATCGTACTACGACCTATATTATATCTAGGTAGGTATGGTGGTTTTTTTGGTGGGGGACTTTAAAATTGGTGCCTTTTAAATTTCATCGTCAACGGCTAAGAAGATTTTCAGTTATATTAAATTAAACTGAAAAAAAAATACCGTACCTATGCAGTTACGTCCTTTACCTCGATGAATGGTTGTGAAGAGTGAATGAAAACTTATAATATTGCAACTAACCGAGGCGAAAATTATAAATTGTCGAGCTGAGCGTTACAATGCATCATAAAAAGTGAGATAAACTTTAAAATACAACGAAACCGACTTCTAATACTGAAAATCATGAAAGAACATGTGGAGTAGGTCCATGAAATGTAAGATCAGTGTTTAAATTAGCATGGTACCAAATGCACTGACATATATGGCAAATTTAAACATTAGCTGTCTGTATGAGGCACACATTAGTCACATTTCAGATCTTGCGGGTTTAGCGTTAATTTATGTCAAAGTGACTATACAAATATTCTTCTCAATTTTTGGCCAGTTTTTTCACATCAGAATCACACATTTGTTAGAAAAAAAAAAGTTTTAACACTATTGAAATTATACTCCGGCAATATAATGGTTTTTTTTAAATTTATTTTGAACGTTATGTTGATGACTGAGTGTGCATATAGCCAGGAAAAACCCGTATATAGGTAATGAAATCTTTAAGGAACTGAATTTCACCACTTCTAATTTATCACAATCGAAAACATGTTTTTGTGTAGAATATTATTTAAAGTATATACATTGATATGGTGATATCATGCTGGTATCGTACAAGCATGATATCACCATATCAATGTATGGAAAGAGGATAGCATAAATAACTAACCCGTAAGTATAGAGATTCAGATTTCCTCTGAACTTCTTTCTTTGCTCTATTGGATGCATATCCAGGCATCTTTAAAAATAATATACAAAGCGGTGTAATAGGGGCTTTTATGTAATTTTCTTTCAAATTGTTATAAAATAGTTAAATAGGAGTTGCGGGCTAAATTAATAGTCGCCGTCTTTGACAAATATTTTTTAATGATTTCTAAACATGGCACCAAAATGGCAGGCAAATGTAATGTAAGTAGGTACATTATGCTGATTACACTGGAAAGTGTGTTTTTAAAAAATACTTACTTTTAAAAGAAAAAATGGTATGCGCTTTTAAGATATTTTCTAAACAAGTTTTATATATCTTGTACTGTAAGTACCTAAGTACTTTTTGAAGCAGTGAAAGCTCAGTAGCTTTGGCTATGGACTGCCGCGCAGCAGGTCCATGGTTCTAATCCCGCCGCGGGCTTGAGCTTTACCGCATGGTGGAAGGGCATTTTTGCGAATGCCCGCCTGGTTAGCGACCACCCTCAAGTAGAAAATCTGTAATCGTAATCTTCTAAGTATACATGATCTTATTTTTGCGCTATCAAAAGAAACACGCGCGTTGAAGTCTTTTACACAGCAAAATGACAACACCCGTAATATTGCTCACGACCAGTGCTATTTAAAATTGTGTTGCCACGTATCCGTTAAACAGTTGTTGAACAAAATGTTAATAAAACTTATAAACAATGCGTTTAATTGTCTTAATCTTAAGGCCATTAGATTAGAGATGGAGAGTTAAGAGAAGCAGGTGAGTGCATTGAACTCTTTTGTTTGACCGCGCGCTTTAGCCACGGTAATGTTAACTATTAACATTGCCGTGCTTTCGTCGTTACTCGATTCAAGTGGTGATGATTTGATGACGCTTTAATTGTTTTGTTATGTTGGTTATACAAACATACGTTATCGATATAAGATTGTAGACGAAAATAATATAAACAGATCATATTATGTGTAATAATCATACTGCCTGCCTATTAAGTACCTATAGATACGTATCCTACATCCATCAACATCCGAATAATAAACGTTCAGTAATAGACTACATTATTAACTGTTTTTTATGATACCTTATAGCAACGTCTCCACTAATATCTCATAAAGGACCGGGAACTTACGATATCATACTATAAAAAGTTACACAAGCACTTCCGAGTAATGATTATAGTATTTTATGTTGTTATCTTTATAAAGATCGTTGTACTAGTTCAAGTGTCTTTACTAAATCCCTTTATGTTTCCTCAATGCACGTTTTAATTTACTTTACCTAACATACGTTGTAAACTTTTACAAGAGTGCCTTAAAGTACTTCCGCCGGAAACTGTACCCAAAAAATATTATCTCCACATATTTTTAAATGGTTAAATGTCCATTTAGTTTTATAGTCAATTGCGTAATTTAACCGTAAGACAATTACTTACGAAATCAATACAGCCTGTATTGTGACACGAATAGTTAGTACATGGTTACGCAAGCCCGAAAGAGATTATTGGTGCGAAACTACTTATTGTGAAGTAGTGTGCGAAGTTATTGCTTATTAAAATATAATTTTGCTAGTTACATATTTGAATAATTAATTTAAGTTAATTCAGTTTCTTGCAGACAATCTTTAACTAAATCGCTTATAGCTTGGTTATATAATGCTAAAATGAATAACAGATATGTGTCGACCCCAGCGTGTTGTCGGGAATAAAACCTTAAAGTGTAATCTTATCGAGTAATTAAAAAATATTTCACATTCAAATTACGATCCAATCGTAAATAAAAGCTAATTTAAAAAGCATCCACTTGACGAATAAAAATAATTAGTAGGTACAACGTAATTAAATTTATAATTAATTAAAAACGATTGAGCGTCGAAAGTAAGAGAAAGTCCTATTTCCAGTTCCTAATTGACAAGGGTGTCGCACATTTTAATAGATACCTATTGTATGTGAGTATAAGAAGGCCATTAAAGAATGTTTTAGTGAATGAGGTACATTTTCCATACCTACTAGCAAAAAGATAATAGTTTTCTGTGAACAAATCGCGGGGAATCCTGTTTTTTATAGTTACGTTACGTCATTTCCTATAACATTGAGTATCAATCTAAATATTTACTTCGTAGATTCCCAACGTACCCGCCTGTTCTGATGTGAATATTATATTAATATAAGGTATTGCAAACACACAAGCTAATGTTTAAAAGCAGTCATTTGTTGGAAACTACGATTTAATAAATACCTTTACGAACATCAAGCGAGCTCCAGATAATTAACTCGGAAATCTCGGAATCTTGATAAACATTACAATAGCCTTTGTTACGGATAGAAGAATACGGAGCGAAGAAAAAATTTCATGCTTCGCTAATAACGTGGTAAAAATAATTGAGATGAGACATAATACATTGCAAAGGGCCGCTTACTAAATAAACATTCAAAATCAAAAATACTTTTAATTTCGTATAAGCTCCATTCTAAAAGGTTGCAATGGGCAGATACAGCTTGTTTGCTACTCTTTTAATAAAATGTTATTTAGTGACTTCATGTAGGTACCTATTCGGCTGTTTGTCTATTTAATTAATTACTTATTTATGCCCGATAGGTTAGCCTTTGACCACTATCTCACTTGTTGGTAAGTGATGATGTGGTCGAAGATGTTATTCAGGCTAATCTAAAATTACTGGCTCTCAAGGACAGCTGCCGGAACACACCGTTAGGTTCTTGGCGACAGATTTTCTGCCTGAGTGTGGTAGCTAGCCATTTGGGCATTCGCAAAATACCCTACCACCGTGCAACTTTGGTTAAATGACTGTTAGATCAAAAATATGTGAGCAATGATGGCCGAGCGGTAATAGCTATGGACTGCGGTGCCGCAGGTCGATGGCTCGATCCCCACCGCTGGCTTGAGCTTCACCGCATGGTACAAGGGCATTCTGCGAATGTTCGCCTAGCTAGCTACCACCTTCAAGTAGAAAATCTGTCGCCAAGCACATAGCAGTGTGTTCCGGCAGCAGTCCTTGAGAGCCAGAAAGATTACAGGCACATGAGAATTAATACTGTATGTCTCAGTGTGATGGGTGCAGTGCGTTTCATAAAATGCATCTGTTATATCTGTTAGTCCGCTTAACATCAGGTGGGCCTCGTGCAAAAAAACATATTTTTTTTATTGCTGATAGGTAAGCCTTTCACCACTTTCTCACGTGATGGCAAGTGATGATGTGGTCGAGGATGTTGTTCAGGCTAGCCTAGAATTACTGGCTCTCAAGCAGAGCTGCCGGAACACACCGTTAGGTGCTTGGCGACAGATTTTCTACTTGAGGGGTGGGTGGTAGCTTGCATGATGGAAGGGCGTTTTTGCAAATGCCCGCCTGGCTAGCAACCACCCTGAAGTTGAAAATCTGTCGCCAAGCACCTAACGGTGTGTTCCGGCAGCTATCCTAGAGAGCCAGTAATTCTAGGTTAAGCCTGTTAACACCTTCGACCACCTCATTACTTACCATCAGGTGAGATTGTGGTCAAAGGCTTACCTATCAGCAATAAAAAAAAAGCTGGCCAGGCGGGCATTCGCAAAATAACGACTGACATCGAAAGACAACAACCGGGACCGACAACTTAACGTGCCCTCCGAAGCACGGAAGCGCTCAGTAGTAATGTCACTAGCGGTCACCCATCCAATTCCTGACGGCGGCGGACGTTGCTTAACTTAGCTGATCGATTAAGAACGGCTAAGCAAACTTCGCTACAAGCGCTTCAAAATTTCATATCCTAATTATTTTTTTCTGAGACGTCTTCCTTTTATTTCTTTACTGTTTGCTTAGGTATTATTTCATAGTAATAAAACATTTCTGAGCACGGCGGGTTGTCGTTGAGGGTAGATAACACTTCGAGTTAATATTGTGGGTATTTTTGTCTTATACTTACTTATTTATTGTGGTGTGTAGGTGTTTTAATAATCCACAACTCTCGAAACATTTTTAATTTTAGTTCGTGCGGTGCATTCGTAAATTCGTTCCGCAACATAATTTACCGGGGAGGGCAGTGTGATACACGGTTAGTGGACCGACGTCATTTTGCGCGCTCTGACTTGCACTGATAACGGCAATGAATAGCAATAGGAATGGGCAAAGATTATTGTAAAGTTAGTATGAGAGCCGAGGTTTCGTTCGTATCACCTCACTGAGCACTTGCTGTTCAGTCAGTCGCTTCGCCGCGTTGCATTACGTCGACCGCCGTATCGCAGCGGCGCGCGGCAATAATTGTAATTTTTCACGCGTCGGAAAACTTATAGCCGACCTTGAAGCGGCGTTTTATTTCAGTGATTTTTCAGAATCTTCTCGAATACAACATCGTATGTTTACGTTTCGTTATGTTAGGAAATTGTTTAGAATTGGAATAACTTAGTATTTTGCGCGATGCGAACAATGATGTGTTGTTTTGTTTTATTCTGTCTGTGATACAAAAATTTGAGATAAAATGAAGAAAAATATTATTTCCAAGCCTCTTGTAGTGATACAATGCTACGAGGTAAGTTATAACTAAAATAAATATATATTTCACACTTGCCACTAATAAATAAAACAATAATAATATAGTGGGTCATTATGTTGATGTTTATTTATTGGAGCGTAACAATAGGTGAACAGAATTTGCTCTGTATTTAAGTAACGATACATATACGGTAAACAGGCATGTGTAGGTAATTTCTTATATATTTTTCTATATACTATTTTAAAACAGCTGTATATGCTACGACATGGACCATTTTAAAAGGGGCATCTACAAATTTCTCTCTGGGCAGGCAACGCATCGGCAGCGCAGCTAGTGTTGCAGATGTCCATAGGCGGCGGTTACGTTTACCATCAGACGGGCCGTCTGCTTGTTTGTCACCCATAATATAAAAAAAAAATATGAATAAATTGTTTTATTGCTGAACATTTTTGAGTATTAGCACTTAGTCATCCATCACACATTGGTATTTGGTGTACGTTTTTATCTCTGATTGAGCGATGTTTGTTTTCGATAACACAAACTGGTGAGATTAGAATGAGTGTGTGCAAGTTTCGGCTTAGGCCACTGCGCTCCACGGCTGTTGTCCTGAAATTACTTAATGTCCATTCTATAATTCCACTTTTTTCTAGCTGATTGGCTAAACTTTGACCAGTATTTCAACTGATAGTAAGTGATAATGTAGTTGAAAATATTGTTCAGGCTAACCTAGAATTACTGGCCCTCAAGGACAGCTGCCAGAACACACTTTTGGTTTAGATGCCTGGCGACAGATTCTCCAGTTGAGGGTGCTGGCTAGCCAGGCGGACATTTGAGAAATGCCCTATTACCATGCTAATTTATTAGAATTTCCTTTCTGACCGTATATGCTGATTTTCACGTGTAGCGGGGTGGAACAAATATATTGCCTTATATTTTTTATGTAACAGTAAGAATATGTTCTTCAGGGGTCTACTATTTCGTGGAGCGAAGTGGCATAAGCCTAATTTTCTTGATTACGTCAGACGGGATTTTGCAGCTTTTTTCTCAAAGATATAAGAAATAAACTCCTACAAAGTATATACCTAATCCATGAGTACCTTCTTGTCTGAGAGCTCACTAAGCCTCTGCTTCATTTTTTACTTTCAAAATATAAACGAACACACTTTCGGACTCAGTAAAAACGATTATTTTTATTCATTTTAGTAAGAGTCGACCTATAAATCAAATTTGTTGCACTTTCTGTGGCGTAGTTTTTTTTCTCCAAGGTGAAAGTCACAACGTTATCAAAAATATAAGTATTTATCATTGAATTAACAAAGTATCAATTTAACTTAAGTATGAATGACAGATAATATTAGTAGTAATAGAACTCTTAGTGTAAGTTCGTTCGGGGAAGTACTGCCACGATATTTACATATTTCTACCGCTAATCACATTACTGTGTTCCGGTTTAAAGGGATATGGGTGCCGGAGAAATTACAAGCACATGGTCTCAGGGTGATGGGCGCTGTACCATGTGTGATGTTAACCTCTTATAGGCAGAGGTTACCGTTTAACACTTTAGGACCTCGTGCTTTTTCCTGATAGAAATGGGCTGACACATAGTGGCCGCTGGGAGGTTGAATCAGGAGGCCGGACTAAGAGCCAAAGAAGAGACTCGCTTATATTGATAAGCGAAGAAGAGCCGGGGAAAAAGGGCACCGCCCTGATACTCCTTTACCTTGGAAAGAACACTTCCGAGAAGAATACCAGTTAGTTATCAAATGAATTGAAGAACCTCCTGCCTCCCCATGTGTTACTTAACCGCTAAGTTCAAACTGATCAGAATACAATTCGAGCGGTATCTGGCACCATCTACGGTATTAACTCTTAAATCTCATAATCATGCCTGAAACTCAAACTGCTTATCAAGCTTTGACTACCGCGTACCGGCTTGGATTCTATTGTACCTACGTATTAAACCTCCATTTAATATTTGGCGAAGGATAACAATTAATACCATCAAGAGGCGATAATAATATGATACCCACCTATTTAGTAAATTCAAGTTCCCTTGTGCACTTATCCGGCTTGTTTTATTAATATTTGCTGTAATAGTATACTAATATGCATTATTGTGAGGAAAAACGGAGCTGTTACTAATTAGGTAAAATAATTATGTAACAGTAATCAAGAGGCAAAGTTTGAACTTGGAAAAGAAGTATATATAAAATACAAGTATATAGTACCACCCCCGTCCACCCGGGAATGCTTAAAGGCATTTTTCACAAGAACAACAAAAAATGGGATAGCCCTCACTAGGTGGACCGATAAAATCTTAAAACTCGTGAGGAGAGGAGAGTGAAAAAGGTAGATGCAAAAGGCCAATAACTTATTATCTTATTACTTATAATTATTAATTGAGGAGTTCCACAGATATGGCCGGTGTTCAAGAGTGGACGTCTTCCGCCTGATGATAATGTTTGTCATAATTATTTCCGTATAATAAATATATAAAAATATGCATACCTACCTATATTATTATAAAATATCAACATTTCTTTAGTTAAAAGCAAGTTTATAAACAGTTACGTTAAAACTTCAAACGGACTTCAAACTTCTCTCGCCAAACATGACCTTAAAAATGTACCTCAAAGCGGTCTTTAGTCAAGTGCGGAATCCTAGATATTCAAGTAGGTTTTCTGATTATACCTATGATGACATATACTGATTTGTAGGAGTTTTCCTTGACTCGTTGGCGGCGCAGTGCCGGTACGGACACGAATGTGTTAGGAAATTTACGATTGATATGCACACGTAGGTACGAGTATATGTAGGTACACCTATTATTATCTTAATGGATCTGACGTCAGTTTTTGCTCACTGCTTGAAGTATTTTTTATGCCAAAACAAAGTGTTCTGAGTTCTGACTCATATACATACCTACTGGTTTGGCTATAGTTTGGCTTTACGCTATAGTATATTATTTTATTATTTACTAGCTTTCCGGGCGCGGCTCCGCCCGCGCGTATGTCGGTTATCGCGCAAAAACATTAATCTCTTTTTGCGCAGTCGGATAAAAACTATCCTATGTTTTTTCCCGGGTCTCAAACTATCTCCATACCAAATTTCATTCAAATCGGTCCAGTAGTTTTGGCGTGAAAGCGTAACAGACAGACAGACAGACGGACAGACAGAGTTACTTTCGCATTTATAATATTAGTACTGATTAGATATGTATACGTCACTTAACTGCGCGGTCAGACGCAATCGTTTTATTGGTAAGGAAAAATGTAACTTCATTCTGAAACATCTTTTCAGTAGATACAACGTACTTTACCACCGACCGAGTGGCTCTATTATGTCTGTTCATAGTCTGGATCATTATTGATCCACATACATCATCATCGAATTTCCAAGACACTTTTTAAATACGAAGACTAGACTATGTTATCTCGATTGAGGCGTTATGACAGGTACTTTTCAGTAAATTGAATTCTAAATGGAACTAAAACTACTCTTTCTAACCAAGAAAAAATACAGGAAAAAGTTAAAAAAGGTCGTTCATAGTTGTCCCAAAATAGTTGTGTATACTGATTGGTCCATAAAGAACTTATGAGAACAACCTTCTTATTTGAAAATTTGCTCGTAAAGGAAGACTAAGTGTAACAAACCAGAAGGTGGGCAGCATAGCGCTTTCTGAGGCACTGATATCTCACACTACGATCCCCAAGACGCCTGTCAAGCGTGGGGATTATGGCCAACCCCCCTCATAATGAGGGAGGCTGTGTTCAGCACTAGACAATCCGGCTGATACAGTGTATACGAAGTCTAAATCGAGACCTTGGTATTGAGAGACCATACTACATAATAGGAATATGTACCTACGTTACGTACACCATTACACCTTCTGCGGTCAAAGTTCAATGTTTATGGTTATTTTTAATGCTCATTTTTTACTTCATTACCCGAGAAGGAAACTCAAACTTTAAAATTATTTTTTGTTTTGAAGAACGTTGTTCCATAAATTATTATCAATCGTGTTTTCCTATTCATAACTCTGTAACCAGATAAACGTGAGTAATGAAATCCACGCCTTCATGTGATAACAATAATTTATGAGTATGTCCCATTACTACCTACTTGAAAAACTTGAATTAAACTGCAATCACTGATATTCTCATATTGACTCAATAATGAAAAATAAAGAGTCGTATACTACGTACTACTTTTTATTAAAATGGTTGTATAATGATACAACATTATATATTATATACACATAATTAATGAGCATTTATAATAAGAAGACAAAGTTTTAATAGACGTAATTTCCTTATGTAATTTTTTTACAGGCAATTCCAAGGTACATTTAATACTTATTTATACTACTTAAATGTATAATTCTAATTACGTCTGTGTAAATAATTGATTTAAATTTAATATTTTCAAATACAATTTACACTCATCGCGTTTGCACTTGTCCTAAGAACAAAGATTCTACAAGCTTCATTGGCATGTTTATAAGGGATGAAAGTGATGAAGATAAAAATTATCCTGTGTTTAAATTTTCAATCGTTGTAGTCCCTCGAGAGGCCAGCAGGCTCAAGGGAACACTCGGCGTCACGGAGGAATGGGAAGTAGACGTTATGGGGTGGATAATGGAACATAAACAATATTAAAGTATAGCAGGGAAAACATGAATATTGAAAATCAGGAACACGATGATATCTTGAAGCTTTCATATATTATTGTGACACAGCTATAAACCTATATAATGGGTAATTAGCTCATAATTAAAGTGCGGCAAAACAGGCAAGTGAGAGTCGTGGCGATTATTTTGAAATTGAATGAAGAACCTATAGTTTTCATTCTCCATGTATGAAAAGTATAGATGTACGAGTAGACAAGAATAAACTATGAAATGAGGGGTTAATGCGATGACGGGTTAATGGATAATGCGCAGTGCAATTCGTCACTTAAACGATGAACTGCATCTGTTATAGGCAGAGGTAACCGCTTAACATCAGGTGGACCTCGAGCTTGTTCCGCCAAAATAACATAAAAAAAAAAAATGAAAATGTATAACTTCGTCATAAATTACACTTGAATGAATTGAGGGGTTAATGCGATGAAAATGTATAACTTCGTCATAAATGACATTTCGGGTGTAATTCGCACACAAATTAAGGTCTAAATAGCATTTTTTGACTAACATCGACGTTTCGATGAAGTTGCCTCGATCGTGATCACGAGCTGGCTCACGAAGCGGGTGTCATGAGGCGGAGCGGATGCTACCTACATCTACCTGCACTTGTTTATGTTTGTTTCGGTCACTGTCACATAGGCACACAACACTGACAGTATCGCTGAAGTTGCGTGTAAATAAATTGCGACGAATGCCCCTACTTATATATCACCGTATTCCACGACTCAGAATATTTGTATCTATCCTCCAGAATAGAATTTGTCTAAAACCGTGAAAACCAATTTCCCACTAGTATAAATTCGTGGGTGCTACCGACCACATAATAAAAATATTTGATGAGAATACTTAGATCATTTTCCTATATGTCCACAAAAGAATAATAACCTGGAACTTAAAACAAAATCTTGATCGCATTAAAAACAATAAATATTACTCTTTGCAGGATCGTCAGTCTACTCTACCTTTGCGACGACCAGAGAGCCAACCTGTCATACCCTTGAAAAAAGCAGAAATCCTGACCAATGGGCACGGCATTGTTAAAAACGACCATCCACAACAAAAACGAGAAGCTACAGACAATCCTCCACCTCCACCACCAGTAAGTAATATGAACGGTTTATATACCTAAGCGTATTTAAAAAATAGAAGCAATAGAAGAAGACTTCTATGTAGTTATCTGCTTTGAAAACAAAATAGTTCACGATAGGTTTATTAGTAAGTATCATAATACGATAGTAAAATATTCTTATTAATGACCATAACATAGATATCTTTGGCCCGTTTATGAACGATTTCCTTAGTAGTACTGTACATAAAATGGTTTATTAGGTTGAATGGTTGTGACTTGTTTATATTTCCAACAACTCAGGAAATCCCAGCAGTAGTGTGGTAGGTATGACTTCAAAACATATCTCGATAACTTTTCGTCCAGATAAGGATGTAGGTAGGTACATACTTGTACATACGTATAATTGCAATGTTATTGCAATGTTCAAATTTATTTTAAATTTGTATTATAATATAGTAGGTATTAGGAAGGTAAAAAAAACTTTGGGCATTAGCTATAGGTAAGGGTTATTATATGATTGTGTTGCTTGACTTACCTAAACAAGGATTGGGAGTTGTTTATGGAATTTAGATTTATGTGTTACCTACGCCTACGTCGATAACATGCTCAACCTACCGAGATATGAATATTTTAATGAGGTTAAGTGTATACAAATGATAGCATGGATGTTTTCAATATTACAGATGCCAACAATGAATGGTCATCAGAATGGAAACCACAAACCAATAGAACACATAAAAACAATGTCAGTCGTAGATCTCAAAGCTCCGAATTTTCGTAAAAATGGTACACTAACACGGACTCCAACCCCTGACTACAACAATAAAATAGACACTTCAACTTTGATAAAGAATATTAAAGACGAAAAAGCCGAGCTGGAATCTTTGGAATCTTACAAATTGAAGAACCCTTCAAACGCGTCACCGAAACCACCGTCGAATTACTTTGTGAAAGCCCCAAACGGCACGACCACAATGAAGAAACTTTCCCGTCCTGTCTCTGTGACAATAGGTGAATATGCTTATGGAGGTGCTGGCAGAAGAGAACCCACAAAGCTGGAGTTCCTCAATGGAGACAAACCTGATGAGGCTATACCAAAGCTTACGGGCGACGATGACACTTCAATCACCAACAGACTGCAATCAGAACTGGTTCTTACCTTATCAAGATCTAACCTACGAAAGAAGACTGAAGCGTTGGTAAGTTTAATTATTATCTAACATATACGTAGGTACATTTATTTGTTCCAAAAAAATATTTAAATAATTTTGAAGCAATGATGGCCGAGCGGTAGCAACTATGGACTTCCGTACCGCAGGTCCCTTGTTCGATGCCCACCGCCGGCATGACCATCGCCTCATGGTAGAAGGGAATTTTGCGAATGCTCGCCTGGCTAGCTACTACCCTCAAGTAGAAAATCTGTCGCTAAGCACCGAACGAAGAAGTGTGCTCCGACAGCAGTCCTTGAGAGCATTACAGGCACATGAGACTTAACAACTGTATGTCTCAGGGTGACGGACGTATACATAACAGATGCATTTCGATTTTGACGAAATGGATCTGTTAAAGGCAGACGTTATCGCTTAACATCGGGTGAGCCTCGTGCTCGTAACATTACGATTCCATTTAAAAAAAACGTACCCGTTGTAACTTGATCTTTTGGATATGATTTATAAGAATGCTTGGTACCTATAAGTAGAAGTGAGTAAGTATTGTACCGCGCTTGTGTTCCTAACTGTGGCATATTATACCTTCATACGAGTCAATTCTAAATTAAGTACAAACTTTCTGTAAAAAAGTATTTCCCGAAGAGTCCAGCATACAAGAAAGAGTACAAGTTCGCTTTTCAAATAAATCAAATCTTTTTCAGGACCGCAGAGTGTTTGATAAAAATCTCATCGCTAAACCAATACATCAACATAACGAGGATAGCGACTCCTCTGTCGATAAAAATTTCCACGCTAGATATGGCAATAACCTATTGCCGTTGCCACCTTCTATAACAATACCGAAAATTACAAAAAAAATTAAAAGCGGTTAATTTACTAAAGAATTTGAAGTATCATGTGAAGTGCTGAGCTGACATCTGCTTACGTATGACTCCTACGATTTTTATATCTAATACCACGATATTACTTACAAGAATTATTTGCATGATTGATTTATTCACACGTATATGTCTTATACGTAATAACCTACACGTTAAATGCTCACAAAAACGATTAACATAATTGGTGACGGAAAAAGAACAAAAATATCCACAGCACGAAGTTCAATTACTTATTCCAAGAACAATTTTATGTCGTAATCTTTGGGATATTTTTTATCTATGGTCAGTGGGAAAAATGAACAATCGGGTTTTTGTTATAGCAACTTAGACGTTTTTTATGCACGTAGGGGAAATATAAATATGAAGACAGTTGAGATTACATTAAAAACTTACCTATTGCTATTGGTGTTTCAGGTCGACACTAGCCGATAGTGAAAATCAAGAGCTACATTATCATTTGAATTTGAGGTGACTACTGTACTGACCTGCTCGTGGAACCTGTGAAGAACTTGAAAGAGGAAAATTCCAATATATTATTAGCACTTTCCGTATATTTTAAATCCAGAGATATACATATAACACGGCGTGGATTTATAAGTTTTAAAATTGCTCAATTAGTTCTTGGTAGTTCATTAGTGGTCGTAAATTTGAATGGGAAATTATTGTTAAAATGTTTCAATATAGCTATAGATAAGGATATAACGATGATTGCTGTGTGTCTGTCAATATCAAAGTAAGTATAATATACTTTGAACTCGGCAATTTTATTAACCTTTTTAATCGTTCATACCTGACCTGAGGTGAGTACGAAAAGAAAATGGCCGATGTTCTTGTCGAGGATTACCTATATATACCTTGATATGAAATAACTGCTTTTGTAATCTTAAAACTTTCTATTTGCCTTGTTTTCCTTTATAGAAGCAAAACGTTATTTAAAACCAAAGTTAGGTACATAGTGGAATTATTTATGAATTTTTGAATGTATACATTTTCATCAATTCATTGTTTGTAATTGAAACCAATTTCTAGATACAAATAATTAAATAATGTGAAGATAGAATAGGTTAGATAATATTACCCACAGAAACATTACGCGAATAATAAACAGTTTTAAAATAATTAACTTTAAAATTATATCTCTAGAATTAACTTTAGGAATACTTAATTACTGTAACTGGTTTTGTAGTTGCTGCCTGTAATAAAAAAATATATTTATGGAAAACCTAAGTCATAATAAATTATCTCCAGTGTGTATACTTTATGGTTTGTATTGAGCCCAATATCCCTTAGTACCTACTCCTAGCCTATAGCTGCCGGAAAATCAACAGTATCAAATAATACATGCTAGAACTGTGACAGAGTATTCGAGGGAAAGTGATAAAACTAAATTATGATAAATTAAATGGACGAAGCATATACAAACCAGGAAAATTCGACGAATTGAAATGTGTATTTACTCCACGCAGTTTTACTCACCGTAACGTGGCTAAAATCAAGTAAAGCAGCTATGAGATATAATTTCTCGGGCTACTCTATAACTATCATATCCGAAACGATAATTATTAACGTAATAGAGGTGGTGTTTCTATTTACATATACTATGATCTTGACCACTTCCTAAAGGAAACGAAATCATTACCTATATTGGATCTACCTCAAATAATACGCACGTAATATTGGTACATTACCTACCCGGGAAAAACTGACCTCCTGGAATTATTTTTAAACCCACTACAGGGAGTATAAGAGCTATACTGTTGGGCGCCCTTGAACCTGACCTTTTCGTGAAAGATAAAATTAACAAAAATGCTACATGAATGTGGTTTTCAAATCCTGAACAAACTGGATGAAGAATTTTGCAAGCGAAAAACAACATTCATAACAATTTTAATGTTTTCTTAAAATATTTTAAAGATTTTTAAAATATTTTAAGAAAACATTAAATTAATATTTTAATAAATCACTGCAAAAATGTCTCTAGTGACAATTCCGCCTAATTTTCCTGGCTTAACAGAACTATATAATATCAAAATTATATATTTTCCCTCGATCTCGACCGTGCGCTAATAGAGTCAAGATCTCCAGAGGATGCTTCGTTTAGAAACAAAACACGTGGAAAATTCTTTCGGTTTGGCTGCGTGGTGTTGTGACATCACGACGGCTTTGCAGGAAAATTAGGCGGAATTGTCACTAGATATATTATATATTTTTTAAGTGTTTTATTAAAATATTAATTTAATGTTTTCTTGTTGTTCACAGTTCTAGTTTGTTATTATTAAATATGGATTTCCGCAAAGTAACGCCTGAATCTATTAATCAACTACTACTACTTATTAACTATTTTTGCTCAAACCTTATTTATGGATAAGAGGTTCCACACAAGCTCTTCTAGAATTTCCTGATTATCTGGTGAGATCCGATGAGATGATGAGATGGATGGATGTCGGACAATCAAAGACGTCATAACATAACCGCGTGGTCGCTGCGACCGCGTCGCGCATTTACCGCGCTTGATCTGCATAAACTGCATTGCTTGCGGCGGCGTGGCTGCATGCAATGTTGCGTGGCGACGTCTTAACGGAGTCAACGACACCAGAGTATACATTATTTTCAAAATATCTAAATATCGTAACACACATATTCAATAAAAATGGACATACAAATAAATGTCATAACATCCACGCGAATGTCAATAATAGCCCTTACTAGTTTTAGATAGGCATTGCAGCTGCATATAATAGTTATTTGTTATACAAGAGTGCAAAGTTGCTTTTTAACCGCGTGTTCAATTTTGATGACCGAGCAAGCGAAGGATTCCAAAATTAGAATCCTGAGCGTTAGCGAGGGAATCAAAAGAGCACGAGGTGAAAAATCTTTGCACTCGAGTGCAACACGTAACTTTTCATTCCACCTCAGCGAGGAAATTACTAGTTTTTAACAAATTAAAAAAAAGTTGTATGATATATTAGGCACCATAGAGGTAGCAGTAAATAGGTTTAATGTTTTTTTTAATTCACAAACTTAGTGCACACGATGTTCTAAATTCAATTTACTTTATCCTCTAGAGAATAAAAACGGCTTTTCCACTCAGATATTGAAGATTAAAAATAATCTTTCCGAGATGGTGGGATGAAAAAGAGATATATTACATAATAATATGATGTCTTAATTTCGGTTAGGATTTCCCGAAATCCTGTTGACTGAAAGCAAATTCTACAAAACATAAAAACCTAAAAAAACTACCCAAGTGCGAGTCGGACTCGCAAAATCTATAGGATAGGATACCGACCCACGTGCTTTTTTTTTTTTTTTTTTTTTTCGGTTCTTGTTTCTGTCCTTTTGGCCAATTTTTTTTATGACTTCTCGAACATGGGCATTTTTTATAATCACCTGCTGTGCCTTTCCTTATAATTCATAATACTTTGTTTGTGGTGCCTCCATTCAGACAGTTCTAGTTTTACTATGGTAATACTTCGGAAAAATCTATGGAAAAAACAATGAATGACACATTTTTATGTAATCGTATACAAACTATACAAATATTTTACTTAAATGTTTACTTTTACAAACTTATTTATTTTATTTTGAAGTTCTATGCTAAAAGAATACAAAGTGTTTTATACGTTTATCGTAATTATAACTAACTATACATTTTCAGTTGTTAGTATGATCTACCTACACCTCTGATGAACTTATGTAAATAATAGAATTGATAACTAACTTTATTATGCAAATAGAAGACTTTAAAAGCGGCGGCGATGCTAAAAATCCTATAATCATCCAAAGCTTATTCAGGGAAACTACGAGAAATGGCAAACATACTATACGCTTAGTACTTCTTGGTCAGTAACCTACCTATTTGTCTAAGTATGTATTAATAGTTTTTATTGTATTTTCCTCATGTTATGATGTGACGAGACGTGCAAGTCGGCCATCTGATGGTAAGCGTCCGTCCGTCAGTTGCTGTGTCACCATCCTCATCTTGCATGACACTGCGCTTCTCACTCGGAGACTTTAGTTCTTATATGTCTCATTTACGCAATAATTTCACTTGCTATACAATGCCCTTCACGAATGAACGTAGTTTTTGCAACACTTCTTTTAGGTATATATTAGGAATATCTGAGGATGCTTAGTGGCAGTGAGTGTCAACTGCCATGCATGGTCTAACTCCTAACTCGGGGTTCATTGAGTTTCACTGCGCTCCGGTATGATTGATAATTAAATAAATGCAATCTTGGCTTGCAAATGTGCATCTTAGCAGGTGACCTCGTGTCATTGTGCTTTTATAGCACCGTTTTCGACTAAATGTCATTGTGAGATCGTGGTCAATGACTCGGTTCAAGATTAGTTTAAAAAATTAAACGTTGAATCAAGAAGAATCACAATTATTTATTCCTACAGTCACATTTTTTTTTGTTTATGTGACGGAACAAGCTCGAGGCCCACCTGATGTTGCATTAGTCACGAATTGCACTGCGCCCGTCATCTTGAGACAAGGTTGTCAAGTCTCATGTGGCCTGTACCTAATTTCAATTAATTTGCAAATTTAAAGTAAGTAATTTTGATTTTAAAGTAAATTGTAGAAGGGTAGCGATATCAATACGCGAGAAAAGCACTTTTTTCGGTCAGATGATGGTCACACCGTCCCCTACGACAAAATTGGCAACTGTCAGCTTCTTCTATTTGACTGCATTCAACGCAGAGCGACTCGAATCATCGACGATCAAGCTCTCCGATCGGCTCGAGGCGAAGGCTCTTTGGCACTGCGTAGATGTTGGATCACGCTGCATCTTTTACTATCTATCTAGGGGAGAGTACGGAGCATCAGAGTTCACGGCATTTTCTGCCTCACACTGCCATAATGTGAAACCAGGTCCCATGTGAGATATTTCCGAATCGATACGACTTAGGAAACTTCATAAAGAGAGTATATTCTTTGAGCTGCCATTTTCATGGTCAACGTTGGCCCAAGTTGGTTCAAGTTACTTATATCTTATTTTTTTTATGTTTTCTTGTTTATTGTAGGGTACTTTATATAAATTGGTGAGCACGCAAAAAAGAGCTCTTTATTGTAATGTATTAGTAAAATATAATAAGATTTAAATCATTTCAGCTCTAGCCCGTAATTTACTTATGATTGCGTCTTCTCACTCCTTTGGTTCATCTTCGGAGAAATCGAGTCGGAATGGTCAGAATATTTTGGAGATACGTTCTCTTCATCCGCTCAATTCTCTCAAGCTGACCATATTTAAGAAGAGTCAAAGACAAACGCTGAAAGTACGCTTTCATAATAAGTTTGACAGATATTTTGAATTGGACAAATCGACTGGAACTGATGTAAGTATTAATTACCATTATTATATCTATCTAGGTAACCGACCAGCCGGATGGATGACCCTCCAATAAAATAATGCCATGCCATCGTTCGGGAACTATTTGAAGCACTCGTAGCGGGGCATGCCTTGTCCTTAACCGATCAGCTATAGGTTACGCAATGTTCCCTGCAGTCACGCCTAGGATGGGACTGTTAGTGGCATTTGGTAGGTACAGAGCGCGTGGGAGGGTACCTTAAGAGGGTGCGATTTTCCATACAAATGTATTCCCCTATTCTCTGGCTGGATCATCAAAGCAGAGTAATTATTTTCTTTGCATAAAATCTAGGCCAGGAATCATGCCCTTGTCATTTCCTTTTTTCAACAACTATTTATTACAAAATAAATTATTACCATTATAGCCCCACCACAATAATCAGAAAAAAACAGCCAAGTGCGAGTCGGACCCGCGCACGAATGGTTCCATACCATTAGCTATAGAACATTAGACTTCATATTTTAACCTTTTTTGTTTTAACGTGCGCGAGTCCGACTCGCACTTGGCTAACTTTTTGTATGTTATAGCGGCAACAGAAATCAAATCAAATCAAATAGTTTATTTGCTAGAATAGAAGTAAGTAAGATCTTAAAAATATTATTAGACACGGTTGTACTCTGTCTGCAAGCAGACGTGCAAATATTTCATGCAGTTATATCGAAAATTCTTCTTATATTTTACATAATAATTAGATTTATTAATTACACTTATTTATACATTTATTACTTCAATTATTTATACATTTATATTCTTTAAATTCCTTAACACTATAAAAACAATTATTTAGCAGCCATGCAGTCAATTCCTTATCAAATTTATTTCCAGATAATATTTTTATATTATTGGGTAAGCATTTGTACATTGATAACGACATATAATAAGCGTTTCGCTTGTATAAATCCTTGCGGGCAGGAGGTTCAAATAAAAGATTTTCAAACTTTGATCTTTTTTGACGGGTATATACTTCACTGCGTTTCATAAAATAGTTAGGGTTTTGTTTCGCAAAAACACAAATATTTTTAATGTATAAGCATGGTAAAGGAAGTATGTTGCATTTTTTGAAAAGAGGTTTACAGCTGTCTAGAAACCAAGCCCTATTAATTACCCTCACACATCGTTTCTGCACCATAAATACTCTGTCTACCTCAACCGAGTTACCCCACAATATAAGGCCATAGCTGAGAAGAGATGACACATGACCATGATATGCCATCAACGCCGCCTCCATGGACACAGTATTCCTAATTTTTTTTAGGGCAAAAACGAAACGTTCAAGTTTCTTACACAATGTATCTATATGTGTTTTCCAGTTTAGATATTTGTCAAGGGTGAGTCCTAAAAAATTATGGCTGTCAACATTGTCAATGAATTGATTATTATAAGTAATGTCAAGTTGTAAAGGATTAGAATTATAAGATTGAAATTGCATTAATTTTGTTTTGCTAATATTTATATTCAAATTCTTAGTTTCCATCCAATAGATCAGGTCAGAGAGGGCTTTATTTACAGTTTCTTCTGCTTGATTTTTGTCCGAACATTTTATCGCTATTGTAGTGTCATCTGCGAAAATAATACATTTGTGGGGAGTGGCGTTAGGGAGGTCATTTATGTATATTAGAAACAATAATGGCCCCAATATACTGCCCTGTGGGACACCAGTATTGTTAACTAACAGGTCAGATTTCACCTTCTCTCTTGTACTTTTATTGTGTTTGTTAATGACAATATTTGAAACTTCTGTGTACTGTTTTCTATTTGATAAATAACTTTCTATTCATTTATTAGCTTGACCTCGTATGCCATAAAAATCTAGTTTATGCAAAAGCAAAGGGTGATTGACGAAGTCAAAGGCTTTTGTCATATCTAAGAAAACCGACAGTATCGAATTACCCTCATTTATATTTTCTGTTATGAACCTTACTAAGTTAAAACACGCTAGTGTAGTTGAGCTTCCCTTCCGGAAACCAAACTGTTCCTCATGTAAAATGTTAAATTTATCGAAGAAGCTATTTAATCTGACAAGCATTGCCTTTTCTAGTACTTTAGATAAGATTGGGACTAAAGTTATAGGGCGATAATTGTCAGGATCAGATTTATCACTAAACAAAGGTTAACCGATAGACAACTTTAATTGCTCTGGAAATACGCCTTCTGCAAATGACAGGTTAATAATATGTGCAAGCGGATGGCATATCCAAACAGCACAATTTTTTTGTGATTTGGTTGTTATATCATCAAATCCACTAGTCCTACTGTTATTAAGGCTCATAATAAGGTTGTATATTTCACTTGCATCTACAGGGCTCAAAAAAATGGTGCTATTATTTTTATCATTATTATTCAATTGCAATTTTATATATTCATTATTTTATGTCAATTTTATAAAATAATTATTGAATATATTAGAAAAGTCATTAGAATTTGTATATGTACTACTATTTAATTTTATCAATTCTGTATCGTTTAGCGCAAAATTATTGGAAGTGCATGATGATATAGCATTCCATATCGCTTTACCTTTATTTTTACCACTTTTGATACGCCTAGCATTAATAAACATACGTTGAGCATTCATTACAATTCTTCTGAAAGCTTTGTTGTATGTACTATAATATTTCCTATAATTTTCCATTTTACTCATATTAATTTTACTGTATGTCAAAAATAATTTACGCTTAGTCCTGCTTGATTTTTTTATCCCCTTAGTAAGCCAATTTAATTTGACCGGTTTATTGTTAATTTTAACTGCAATTTCAGGGAAGCACAAATTGTAGAATAGGCAAAATATTTCATAGAAATTTGCAAAGGCTGACTGTAGGGAGTTAGATCCGAAAACTTCCTCAAATGAAAGAGAAGATAGACTTTCTCTAAATTTGCGGATATTATCTGTGCTGTAGTCCATGTGATAAATGCACTTTGTTTTTTAGCTTTGATAGTTATTGTCTGCGCTGTTTCGAATTGAAATACATCATCTGTGAAAATTTCGACTGTCTAGCTATCACAGTTCTTGGCATACAGCCTGGTGACAGACGGACGGACAGCGAAGTCTCAGTAATAGGGTCCCGGTGTTTCCCTTTGGGTACGGAACCCTTAAAATTGAATAGTTTTTAAGTTTTAAATACCAATAAATATTGAAATAGTTCAGTTTAGAAAGAGAAAACATGGGAATACAAAACGTAAATTTCATAAGTTGTCTACCTATTCCTTGCACTCATTGTTCTATTTTAAGTGGACGGTCTCGGTTATTACCTTAAGTCAAAGGCATTGGTCAGCCTGGAAACTCCGACACTTCATGATGTTAGGGCATTTTGCGAATGTTCGTTTGGCTAGCTACAACCCTTAAGTAGATTATCTGTCGCCAAGCGCCTAGTGGTGTATCCCAGTAGCTGTCTTTGAGGGCCAGTTTCTGTTCTAGTTTAAAGCTGCGTATCATCCAGAAATGTGCGAGGATAATGAGCGATGTACGGGGAAAAATTCCACTGATGAGATCGATGCGCTTTTGATTGGGTTTTGGTTGAGATCGACGGTCTTAGCTTTTCGCGATTATTAATTAAATAACTTTAAACGGTTTAAATCGCGTATATTTATAATTATTTTTGTCCCAACGTTTCAAACACTTTGCAGTGATCGTGGTCACGGGGTGACTAATTGATTTTATATGTCACTTGAGTTACTAAGAAATTATGAAAAAAAATCATAACGTTCCCTATTCACGCAGTATTCTCTCACAGTGTCCAGAGGTCTTGCAGATTTGTGTCGGCCATGGGATTTAATTAATTTGATAACAGGATCCCAAGCAGGTGGTACTTGCCGACCAAAATCTCTATTGAAATATGGGTATACTTTTTTTTCTCAATTCAAAGTTGCTTAATTACTATGAAGAGACTCTATTGGTGGTTTATTTCCTCTTACACGGCCTATCTTCCTTAACGGTCGTTCCAAATGACAAAACAAAAACATAAACACACGTCACATTGTCGTTGCTTATTGTAAGTCAATAATTTGTTGTCAACTCCCAACTTTGGTTATCATAGAGACTACTTGCCCAAATAGAGAATTAATGCCAGGCAAACGACCTGATACATGCTCCTTGGCGTGCCGGACTAGAATTTCACCTTTCATTCATTTTGCTGCCTGTGGGTATCGTAAGAGGCGACTAAAGGTAAAATACCGGAAGGTGGGCAGCAGCGCCTTCTGAGGGACTGATATCTTATACTGCGATCCCCAAGACGTCTGGGACAATCCAGCTGATACAGTTAAGTACAGTTAAACGACCTGATGCATAAGTATATATTTCTAAACATAATATCGGTGAAAACATTTTTCATACCTCAGGAGATATGGACAATTTGGTGCATGAAGGTTCTAGAGCTAGAGCAAGAATGTGTTAGAAAAACCTCGAAAAAATCTTTGGACAAGAGCACTAGTTATGATTCAAACATCAATGACAAACAGTTACAGGTGGGCATTATCTTATGATAATCGTACTGTTCAAATTAAGGAACTGAATAACCGTGTTAAACATTCACTATATTGAAAGTTTAGGTAGTAACCTATCACAAAAATGTATCCCTTAAATAATGTTTCACCAGGAGATACAGTATCTGTAAACAATGGATCACGGAAACTTCCAAATTATGTTATTGTGATGGAACAAGCCGAAGGCCCGCCTGATGTTAAGCAGACTAACCTCTGCCTATAACAGATGCATTTCGTCATAAGTCACGAATTGCACTGCGCCGTCCCCTTGAGACATAGTTGAGTCTCATGTGCCTGTAATTTCACCGTCGGTCCCGGTTGTTGTCTTAGGATGGCAGTCGTTACAGCATGGTGGTAGAGCATTTTGCGAATGCCCGCCTGGCTAGCTATCACCCTCAACTAGGAAATCTGTCGCCAAGCACCTAACGGTGTGTTCCGGCAGTTGTCCTTGAGAGCCAGTAATTATAGGTTAGCCTGAACAACATCTTCGACCACATCATCACTTACCATTAGGTGAGATAGTGGTCAAAGGCTAACCTATCAGGCACAAAAAAAAACTAAATTGCCAGAATGGTTTGGTGTAAAGTCAGCTTAAGTTACATACGAACTGTGTTTCGGGCTGCGATATTTTCCATTGACTTTGCTGCTTGCTATTTCATAAGATGAAGAGGAAACTTTCTACAGTGAGGCTCAAAATGTATATTCTCGATGACTCTTACTTAACTCTTTTTGAAGTATTCTTGTTCAGTACCTTAGACCAATTTCGTAGACATCTCGCTCTAACCTCCTACTAAGTTCACCCCCTCTCGTTTCGATTTCATCCTCTTTATTTTACTGGCAGGAATAAGATATAATCAAGTAGCCGCCACTGAAACGGCCAGCACTGGTGGCAAAATCATGTCCTCGGCCTCTTACTAAGTAGGTACTTACTACTATTAGTATTATTACTACTATGGATAGAAGCGGGTAGGTACGGCTTCACTGGCTCGATTAAGTTAAACACTTTCTTATTCCAACTGCATAAAGTAAATTATCGTAGACCTTTCTTTCTTCTTCGTATTTTTGCAAATATAAACATATTTTATAATCCACGTATAGTTACTCTACCTTGTTTTGTTTTAGTGGGAACGGCACAAGGTTACTTGGATCGACAAGCATTTATATTTAGGTTCCAAACGCGAAAAAGAGGACAGCAGTCGGCCAGTTCCTGTGCAGGGACTAGGGCCTCCTGAAGAGATCAAATTATTGTATTTGAAACCTCAGTACTTTGGCTGCTGGGATCAGACGGAACATTGGGTACAGTGTGAAAGTAGCAAAATGCTCAAAAATTGAGTATTTACCTAATCTAATAATGTGTTTTACTTACCTTGGTTACGACACAGCAGGTACTAGAAAGAGGAATTCCTCTTCCACGTGCTGTGTACTTATTAAGTAAGCACATTTTGAAACCCTTGAGATGTTTTGAGTTAATCTAAAGTGGATGTGAATGTGAGTGCATCTAACGGGACTAAAGCCCAGTTTAGGTTCTAGGTACTCAACTTTGTATTGTATTGCCATTTTCAACAAATAAATAATTGTACTATACATATATCCAATTATTGTGGAATGTAACTGCATGATTTGTATTTTTTTCACAGCTGATAGGTTAGCTTTTGGCCACAAACTCACTTTTTGGTTAGTAATTGATGATGTGGTCGAATTGTGTAAACAAGTTAAATCTGAAATTGCTGGCTTTGAAGAAAAATGAAGTAGGTACGGCCTCTCCACGTAGTTGCTTCACCTAGATAGAGCACGGGAATTCCATGTCCCGTGCTTCACTTCAGTATCAATATGTACCTATCGAATTAGTCACCCATCAACAATTTCGTGAGAGCCTTTCCAATGTTGTGCAATCAGTAGTAGGTATAAATATTGCTGAATTGACGAATAAATTAGTAAAGTGATGTTTTTGTCTTTATTACGTTTTAAATTCAACTATAACTCACTTTCAAAGTTTCAACACTGTACTATAAGCTAAAATTGGGTGCAGCCTAGGACTTCACCTATGTTCTCCAGTTATCAATATATCAACACTCTTTGGCAGACGTGACCTATATAAAAGTATAAATTTAGGAGTCAAGTCAGTCACGTCCGTAGGGTTTTTCTCGAGAACACACAGCTCTTGCCTGGGCAATGCCCCATCCACCCATTGGACTTTCCCATTCGTGAATGGAGAATTCAAGTTTACTCCTCCATCTTGATCTCTGCAATTAAACAGTGACCTCTACAATTAAACAGTGACAATCACGATTACAATACTTGGAATACCTACATCATGGAAGTAATAAGTACTACGTACAACTAGTACTTATTACTTCCATGGAACACCTATAGATAAAATAAACAGTTGAAGTTTTTATGTTTTAATTTAATCCCGCGCTAAAAAGTTACTGATGGCGCATCTATGAAGCAGGGTTACCATAAATTATATAGATTTCTCCGTATTTATACCGATTTTTGATGTTCGATTCAGATTATCATTGGATACAGATTTATATACACTATTTTTACAATCTATTGACTTAATTGCCATAGTCTGCTTAAAATGGAACATTTTATCAAACTAAACAATACACTGAAATGCAGTTCTACATTATATTATTATCAAATTTTGTCTGCTATATCTATTAATTAATGGTAATATGGTTAATTACGTACTACTCAAGCATTTTTATAAAAAATACTATGACGCAATCCATTCACTCTAACCTAATATTCACACAAAAAAAAAATATCTGCAACTTAAGAAATAAAATCAAACTTGAACTGATTAAGACGCGTACCAGCTATGGAAAAATAACAATTTTGTTTGAAGGAGTACAGATGTTTAACAGATTGCCAAATGAAATAAAAAACTGTAATAGCATCACTACTTATAGAAATAAACTGAAAAAATACCTAACAGATTTACCCTAGCATTGTATAGCTTCCAGCCAGAGGACTATTAATTAAAATACTATATATTTTGTATCTCATTTTAAGTGAACATTAATTCTTATGAGAAAAATAAAGTTCTTTACACCCTAATTTATTTTTTTAAACAAATTTCTTTGATTGTTTACATCATTGTATTGCCGCCGCAGAGAACGTCTTTTCATCTTTAAAGTTAATGAATACAAAAAAACGAAATGAACTTAATAAAGATACTATTGAAGGTATTTTGCATACAAAGCTACTGGAGGGGGTTTTCAGTTGTAATTGCTGCTTAGGACTAGTCAAAGGACACATGCCGACCGCAAGTCAAATGCGTGAAATTTCATGATAAAAATGCATACGGATTTAATACAGATTGTAACAGTTTACATACTGATAAAAGGTTGCATCTATCAACACTGCTATGAAATTACAATTTTTCTCTCGGCAGAGAGCAGCGTTGCCGTATATACAGATTTCTCCGTCTTTAGACAGATGTTCGATGTGCGATACAGATTAGCATTGGATCCAGATTTTTATACAGAATTTTCACATTCTATTACTTAATTGCCGTAATCTGCTTGAAATGGAATATATCGAAATAAATAACACACTTTTGCCGTCCGTAATTATAATATTATAAAATGTTGTCTGCTATATATATTGATTACTGTCGAGTTATTTTTGAAACTAACGTCGTTAATTTTTACCGTATTGTGGTGCCGCCGTAGAGAGAATCTTTTCCTCCATAGTGAAGACAAAACAACGGCATAGACCTAATCAAAATACTATTGAAGGTCTTTTGTTTCAAACTTAGCAACTGATTGGTAAAATATTTTTTGCTACAGCCTGTTGATTGGTGATAAATTACTGCTGATGCTGATAATTAATCAGTACTAATATTATAAATGCGAAAGTAACTCTTTCTGTCTGTATGTCTGTTACGCTTTCACGCCGAAACTAAGTGACCGATTTCAATGAAATTTGGTATGGAAATAGTTTGTGACTCGGGAAAAATTATAGGATAGTTTTTATCCAACTGCGCAAAAAGAGGTTAATGTTTTTGCGCGATAACCGACATACATGAGATAGTAGTCAAAGGCTAACCTATCAGGCATAAAAAAAAAAAAAATACGCGCGGGTGGAGTCGCGCCCGGACAGCTAGTAACTATATAAATAACTGATTAATGAAATTATAGTCATCATTTGTTCGTTCATTGCAAGTTTAAGTTTTAATTTGATAATTTGTTGGTTTTAATTATCTTTTCAAATTTAATAAGTACCTACTTAGGACAGTTTTATTGTGTCTACTTTATATCATCCTATTTTATATGCCTATCTATTTTATATTAAATCCTACATAAGCTATTCCTTTGTTTTTCAAAAGAAGTAGAACAAAGTAACTAAGCTGCTTATGGTGGGTAGGTTCTGTTTTGGTTCTTTTGACCATACAGAGTTCATGATAAAAGGGCATACAGATTTTAGCAGTTTCTAACAAATAAAAAGTTCATCATAAATCTGGCAACATGGCTATAGAGTTTAGTGTTCTGTTCTGTGATCTCGCAGATCCCGTCGTCCGGAGTATGTGGGTTTTTATTCCTTCTCAATCTATCTGATCTATCATCCCGTCGTCTGTAATGTGGTCAACGTGGGCGATTTATCGCCATTTAGGCTACTCAGGTCGAGAATCGGCGATAAAAAAATCTGAATGGTGACTGGTAATTGCCTATTAGACTACTTCAGGGATAAGCTATTTAAATAAGCCAAACCACAAATTAACCTAAGCTTTTTATAAAAATCATAGCCAAGCTAGGGCCTGTGACATAAAGAACGATGACGATGGTTTATGGTTTACTAGCTTTCCGGGCGCGGCTCCGCCCGCGCGTATGTCGGTTATCGCGCAAAAACATTAACCTCTTTTTGCGCAGTCGGATAAAAACTATCCTATGTTTTTTCCCGGGTCACAAACTATCTCCATACCCAATTTCATTCAAATCGGTCCAGTAGTTTTGGCGTGAAAGCGTAACAGACAGACAGACAGACAGACAGAGTTACTTTCGCATTTATAATATTATAGTACTGATGGTTGGTTTACTCCGGGAGGAGAATACTCTGAATTTGTATTAGCTATTAAGCCATCAAAATTTTGCTTTTATGATTAAGTGATTTGATTACGTAGGAGCTGTTAGTTTGACAGCTGTTAGATCAGACTCCCATCACTAACATTTTAAAGTTATTTAAATAATATTCACACCGATTTTACTTACGTTATACAGTCGAGTAGCTAGATCTCGACCGGTTTCGCGACTTTCAGAGTCGCTTCATCATGGAGTACTACATGATGAAGCGACTGTGACTCGTACTACGTAAGTAAAATCGGTGTGAATATTATTTAAATATGTGTAATACTTACGAAAGTTTTAATAAAATGTTAAAGTTAGTTTTAGCCATATTGACAATACATTGACAGTGGTCAAAAAATTATTATTTTCAAAATATTTTTTTTTACTAAATCAGCCACCAAAATGGAAGTAATAAGTTCTACGTACAACAGGAATGAGCTGTTGTCGTAAAATTGAAGCCGAACGAGAGCTCAGTAACTGTACCACTTATCCCTCTCTGCCAATGGTGACAATATTGAAATATGATTTAAGGACAATAATTTTATTTTAAAAAATGTTGTGTGATCTGACGTCAGCAGATCATTGCTTCAGATGGATTTTAATTGATGATGCTAATAATAAACTTGCCCTTTGCGGCAGTGTAGGTACATTTCCTGTTTTTGCTTGCTTTTCACACTCGCATCATACAGCTGGTAGGTACTTACCTACTGGTCCTTGTGGTACACGACATGCAATTGGACTGAGGTAAAATTACGATAAACTACCTATTGTGGTATATTTCATTAATAAGGTAAGGAAAAAAGTGTAATTCTAAATCAGATATTGTTAAATAAAACAGTCTTGTGAAGTTTCTGCAAAAATACCTTATTCCTTATATGTTTCATTGTTTCTAATTTTGCATTATGAGTTAAACTAACATTAGGATATTTAGGAAATCTGAAATTGACACAAAGTTATTTTAGTAGAGGAAGGGAAAAATATACATAGGTATTTAATTTATTTGTTCTTGAACTATAATTGGATAGTCATGCATGGTCACCGTAATTCTTCACTACCAAATTATGTTTAAAACTATTATCTGTGAAAAGATAAACCGTAATCAGGATAATACTCGCTACCGCAAGCCTCCACGACACAAATTCTCCCCATTTTTACTAAAATTCTTCAAAAATATCACGAAATCAAAAAACACTCCGTTATTAACGTCCGAGTCCGCAATTTCATGTGGGGTTGTCAAGTCAGGTGTCCGTATTTCATACAAATAAAAGAAAACCTATATGCGTTAGTATGGCTTTACAAGTAGCAACAAATAATATTGCTTTAACATGTTGGTACAAAATTATTATTTGTGTTTAGAAACATTTTAGATGCTTCTAAAATGTTTTTACTTCATTACATTACATCAATCGCATATTTTTCGACGAAGAACGAAAGGATTGAAATCGACTTAGCTCTGGCAACTCTAGGTCACTGTTAGAACGAGACACGGGGTTCAATGGTAGCCTTCTCCCTCGGCTTCATTTTTATTTTGCGCGCAACAAGACTCTTATGAACTGATCATAAGGTTTAATTTTCTTTATTTTAGCTGCATGATGCACAGATAGAGCTCATTCCTTATGTACGTAGTACTTATTACTTCCATGGCCACCAATGATTACGTTGATGGTGAAAGTCTTCTTGTTCACCTATAATTGCTAGAAGCGAAGCAGAATCAATTAATATTTCGTGATTTTATGTAAGGTAACCACAACGTTACACTACCCATAGGCATTTGAAGTTTTTTTTATGTTTCTTTAAATAAAAATATTTACATAAATGCTTTTCTATATTAATTAAAGCAATTCTATTTTTTGGAACGATAGGCTACATTATGTTTTCTCAAAAAAAAAAAAACGATATTAGGCCTTGGGTAGCTGGCAGCACTGTAAGTGGGTATCTATTATCTATGGGGACTATGTAATCTGTGTATCTAAATTCCAACCTCAAACACAGATTAATCTTATGTATGATCTCAAACTATGTTTGGTTGGTGAGAGTATTTTCATATTTTGTTTAGATTAGAGACTATAGAGTTTATATAGAGTTATTTAGCGCCACAAGTACTTTTTTAAACTTATACGGATTAATACTTTAAATAATATATCTTACAACTTTAAGTTAATTTGAATACTAGGAAAAATAAGCACCTACATTATCGGTACATCAAAGCACTATTACATTAAAAATACAATCATAAAATGTCTTTTATGTCCAGAATTTTTCGCAGTACCTCTATCTTTAGATGTCGAAACCTGTTATTCACGGAAGCCAACAGCAAATTATGGCAAAAAAAAACGTCTCGTAATATTAGTATTAACAAAATATTATGTGATAAATTGTTCAAGGAACATGAAAACAAATATGCATACGATATTATGTTAAACAAAGGCATCACAGTTGACATCGAATCTAAAAAGGAATGTGTGCCTGTAGACAAAGAAACGTTTCAATCTCTTCTAGAACAAGATTGGTCAAAGAAGTCACCTGCACAGATATATGAGGCATTCCCAAAGTTCGGTATATACTGTAAACAAAATAATCTGTGTATATCCAATACAATATTTGATAACTTCATAGACCATCTGACAGACAGTTTGGGGAGAGCAACTGATGAAGAATTGATCTCAGTTTTTTATGCTTTTAATCAGTGGCCGGAAACACCATCAATACGAACAAGAAACTACATAGAAGTTTGGGTTGCACTAGATGATGCATGTAGTGCTAGATTAAATAATTGGTCTCCTGATGAAATGCTCACATTCATTTCATTATTTTACATGCTCAATGTAACCAAAGGAAGTGATTCTGCAACAAAAATGTTGAATAAACTAGCCAATAAAGCAAAAAAGCTCACATGTGATCAACTTGTAAGGACATTATTTTTTGTTGGTGTCATGAGAACTCCTCCATTTGAAATGCACAATTTAGAAGTACAATTAGAGAAATATTTCTCCAAGTTCTCAGTAGATGATATTGCCATTATGTCAATGGGTTTCTTTAAAAGCAAAACTCCAATCAGAAGTAATCAGTTAGCAATGAAAATAATAGAGAAAGTGATTGACAATTCTAAAAGTATACATGAAGTGTCATTAGCAGCATTATTGAAAATAGTCCGTTATTCATTGAGAGTACCGTTTGATGAAGCCCTGTCTTTGATTTACAAATTACTTGATACATTACAATATGAAGTCCCTAGACTATCTATTATGTGCAATACACACATTGCACTACTGGGTACCAATAAACTTATATTACATGAAGGATGTTTCAATAATATAGCTGATGTTGTTATTAATAATTTGTCTAATACAAGGCTTAAAGATTTAGAGCGAATAGTGCTTTCTTATGGGACATTCAGATATACACCTCAAACAAATAAGAATTTATTTCACGCCATAATTGATGAACTGAGAAAACCAGATAGAGAAGTAGAAATAAAAATCCATGGTAGGTCATTTGCATGCTGTGTGCAATATTTAAGCCTAATGCGCTTATATCCAATAGATTTAATAAATAAAGTTTTGTATCCAGTTTTTCTTGAAAATACTTATGGGAAGCATTATTACTATTATGGCAGAGAAGTACTGACTTTAAACAATGTTGCACAAATATTTTGTGACAAAGAAAATGTAAACTGTTTAGGTGAAAAAGAAACAAAGGCATTGTCAAAAAAGTACACCGACTATGTGCCAAGAGAAGATTATAAAAAACAATACAACGTTACTGAAAAAATGTATATAGATGTTATGAAAGTGTTAAGGAAAGTCCGTGGAAATGATTTTGTAACAGCAGATCACATCTTAACTCATCATCAGCGTGGAGGTAGATACATTGTCACTTCCTAAAAGTCTTTAAATTATTGAGTTATTTTATGCCATGAAATGGTGCAACTTTTTCAGATATTATTTTGTGCAACGCTCCTGATGGAACACCAGTACCTATATCAGATCAGTTTACTTCTAAGACATTTGGGTTAATTCAAAAACCTCCCGATAACAACACTTGGATTGTGTTGGTCATTGTAGGCAGAAATGGCATCATAAACAGAATTAAAACACCAACAGGACAGTTCCATGTCAAAATTGAGGAGTTGAGACGACTAGGATATCATGCAAATTTGGTAATTATATTTTTATATTCATCTATATGAAACAGCCATATAATTTGAGTATATTTCTGTTTTAATTTTTATCTTTGTCTTAGTCAGTGGTATAGTTATTGTAAAGGAGTAACTAAATAGTGAATAATGCCAACTCACTTTCAAATGTGCTTTACACTTATTAATTTTGACAAGTACGATTTGATTGGTTCTCTAAGCCATCAGGTGCAAATATAAATATTTTAATGAAATACTAATGAAATATTCTAGAATCTGGCTTCTTGACTGTGGAACTCAAAAGTCCATAAGTCAATATATATTTTAAGTGTGCTTAAGGGGTGCTGGGCTAGAATGTCACCTCCCCTATCTCATACCATAAGTGTCATAAGAGATGACTAAGGGTGAAATACCAGAGGGTGTCTTGCAGCGCCTTCTAACCTTTACCTAACACTGAAATCCCCAAGACACCTGCCAAGTATGGGGATTATAGCAAAACTACTACACTTATTAATGGGGGGAGGCTGTGTTCAGCAGTATATAGTCTGGCTGATACAGAATGTAATATAAAACTTACTGCCTGCTCTTCCATATGTTATAAATAATAATAATCTTATAAAAAATGTTATTTCACTAATTCAATTATATATTATATACCCTCACCAAAAGGCATTGATTCCCTTCTTGAAGATTATCACACTTAGACATACTTATTTTACCAATTACAAACTACAGTTAATATTTAATCATCTCTTGCATCCTCTGTGCGTAGGTAGATAGGTTTATTAACTGAAAAAAAATGTTATTGCTTATAGTTTTAAGCCTTTGACCACAATCTCACCTGATGGTGTGATGATGTGGTTGAAGGTGTTAGTTAACTTAGAATAACTGGCTCCCAAAGATAACTGCCGGAACACACCATAAGGTGCTTGGGGACAGATTTTCTACTTGAGGGTGGTTACTAGCCAGGTAGGCATTCGCAAAATATCCTTCCACCATGTGGTGAAGCTCAAACCTGTGGCGGGATTCGAACCATGGACCTGCTGCACGGCAGTCCATAGCCAATGCCACTGAGCCATCACTGCTAAATGATCTATTCTATTGTCCGTGTGCCAGTAATGGAGCCAAATAAAAAACATTTTCCAATTCAAGAAATTCTGTTATTACCATGTAAAACCTTAATATATTTAACAGCAAGAGTGTGGTTGCATAGTGGAGAAATACCGGAGTCAATGATGGATGTGAGAAATCAGTTGGCACTACTCACATTGGATGAGAGAACTTTTCGCACTGGAAATTTCAAATCCAAATTTTACTTGAAGAAAAAGGAACAAAAAGTGATTTTGAAGGTATAAATGACAAAGATGATGCGAAAGCAAAAAGTATAATAGTGCAGTGTCTAAGTGACCGCTATTCAGAGATATGTAGTGAATAGTAGTAAATCATCAAAAAAAATTATAAGGAAATTACAGAAAATATTTGAAAGAGTGTCTATAGTATCTATATTCTGTACCTGATACTATATTCTTGGACATCTATACTTTCAAACACTAATTGATGCTTATTGCTTATTTACACTTTACACAGACTTTCAGAATATATGACGAAGGTTTTTTTTCACAAACTTTTGTGAAGAAGAGGGTATTTCGTTGGAATCCACTTTGCCTTGTACTCCTCAACTGAGTGGGAAGAGTGAAAGGATGAATATATTTGATAAGCAAGGTATTAGATGTGACAATGTCAAAGGAACTGTCTAATGGTACCATGGCAGATGAACGCTGGTTTTCACCCGTTCTCAGAAGTTCTGTTGTGATTCCGCCATCACCTTGCCCCTTATTGTTCTTGAGCTTTCGGAAGCAGCCTCGACTTCTCAAGCTTAACAATGATATTGTGCCTCTAATGATACTTACGGGTTTCGTCTTATGGATCACAGAGTTCATCGCAAAGAGTCCTTTCTTTTCCATTAAATCGACCAGTAGCTGGCCCCTCTGGTTCCGCAGCCAATTGCACCCCACAACTCATCGCCATTCCTTAGCTTAGCGTTAAAGTCACCCGTAACAACATTGAAGTATGTTTCGGAGGAATGTATGGCTTGAGCTTGAGATGTCTTCTCATGCATAGCCTCTACTTCATCATCTGAGCGTGTCGAGGTCGGCGCGTAAACATGTGTGACCTTCAGCGAACATCGTGTTGGTATTCTAAGTAATTTATTTCGGTGAAATTCTGGCCTGACTCCCCACCTGGGCACCAAAGCAAATATGGACTTTAAACTATTATATAAAAAGTACAAGAAGGCAGGGTAAATAGAAGTGCTTAAAAGAAATTTGTAATGTGCTCCAAGTGACCGATTCAGAATGACCTGCCTTTTACTACCGCACAAGATACCAGTGTGATACAGTTCTGTACCAGTACCACATATAGCAGCGGGCAGCGGCGTGCAGTTTAGTTTCTATCGTCCGATCTTCTAATGATCAATGACCAAACCAACGTGGATATCGTATCCATTGGCAATGTTTGTATCTGATCATATATATTATATATGTGAACAGACCTTAACCATATGTGTTTCAAATAAATTACCTATAGTTTTATAATTTATTTTCAGATTCCATGGAATATTTACTCTGCCCTGGACTCATTAGAGGAAAAAGAAGAATATTTAAACAAATGTATAGAGGGGGCAATAAAAGTATCATAAACTGTTCGTGTTTTTATTTATTTATTTATAATTGATAGGCTAAACTTTGACCGCTACCTCACCTGATGGTAAGTGATGACATGATCGAAGATGTTGTTCAGGCTTACCTAGAATTGCTGACTCTCAAAAACAGCTGCCGGAACACAACGTTAGGTGTTTAGTGACAGATTTTCTACTTGAATTGTAGGTATGTGTTATTATTTGAAAAGGCTAAACGTCGTCGAGCTAGCAAAGATGTAGCTTTAGGTGACGGGAGTCGAAAGACTCCACGGGATTGTAAGAATTTACACTCTTATGAATGCTTCTTATGAAAAGCAATGAATTTTATTAGTGGCATTTAGAACAGACGTAAAGAAGTTTTAGTAGCTTTTTTGTAATTTTTAAATATGTACATAATACTATTTACAATAATATTTTATTGAGTAGAAGCTAGGAGCAAGTATCTCTACTTGCTCCTAGTGTAGAAGGGATAGTTTTCAGAAAAGTTCAGGTTTAGTTTGAACAAACTACCTATATTTTAAGGTGCTCAAGCTTTTTAGTAATTTATTATTATACCTACTCAGTATTTCCGAATAGGTTACGTTGTATCTGTACTTAAGCTAATCTGATTTTGGTACTACCCGAATTTCATCATATGAATTAGTGATGCAACGGAACTGGCATAACGGAAGCAGAAACGGAAACAGATGTCAAAAGTAAATCTTAACGGAAGCGTTAACACTATGAAAAAAAAGCACAATTGTACATTTAAAACTTTTTTTATTAAATTTGTATTTTAGTAATCAAAATTAAACAGCGGCAAGTTATATTTAATAAAGAGTAACTTGGCCGCTTTTTCACCTTTCAGCCTATTTCGATGTTCTTCATATAATTAACCAGCTCCGCTAAATAATTACTCACTGGCTACACTGCTGGGGGGAGTTGATAAGTATTGGCGAACTATTGGCAAAATATGGGGGTATTTGTGCGCATTTCCATTCCACCACATAAGGGGATCCTCATGAAGAGGTAGTCTTTTTTTCTCCCCGCTTCCGTTCAGAGTTCTGTTATAAAGTTTGCGGAAGCAGAAACGGAAGTGAAAAAACATGCGGAACTTCTGCAGTTGCGGAAGCGGAAGCAGAGTTCTGTTGCAACACTAATATGAATGAAAAGCTGTCGAACACGGAGGACATTAAATTTATGATAGAGCGAAGGTATTGGTTGGGTATCGGAAGGGTTTTAGAAAGTGTTAATTTAATGAGAGCTATCTGGGCGCTTTCTATATACTAAGTATGATAACATTAGGTACCTACTTTTACCGTTGTAAGAAGATTTGCCTAGAATGGGATCAGAAAGGTGCCGGCATGGGCTCAGTTAAGGTGCTTGGTGCCTGATTTTCCACTTGAGGGTGATTTAGTTCGCAAGCCAGGGAGGTCAATTCTTTTTTTTATTTTTTTTTTTTTTTTTTTTTTTTTATTCTAAATTTTTTTGAGACTTTTGGTCGCTTAGCGACTATGTCAGCCCCGTTAAGTTACATATAATACTTACCACTAACCTGAATTAAGTACTTCAAGCAACATTTTGCAGAGTACACTAGCCATATCACTTAATGGATCAGCTAATATACCCTGCACTACTCCTATGTCACTCAAATTGAGTCCATATTCAGACCTTATCAAAGATCTCATCGGCTGACTCCGAACACATTCCACCAGTAGATGATGAGCATCCTCTGTGACTCCACAAGTATTACAGTTGGGTGAGTCAGCCACCCTCATCAGATGTTTGTGTTTGTTAAGTGGAATGTGGCCGGAGCGCAGCCTATGTGCCAAAACAATTAAACATCTATGAGATTTCATATATACGCACCATGGTATACGAGGAGGTTCACGTTGTAAAATTTTATACCAAATTCCTTTTTCGTGTGATATTTCATTAAATTGTTGTTTCCATTTTTCAAAAATTTTGTATCTGTACTTTGTTAAAATTTCCGTATTTTCCGGTATTATATAGGTTTCTGTACCAGTTAAGATCGCTTCTTTTGCCATAGTGTCAACCTCCTCGTTACCCCGTATACCTACATGTGAGGGAATCCATTGCAATCTCAAGTCCACCCCGTTTGTCCAGAGGTTAAAAACCTTTCGAAGGATCGTATACGCTACCGAAGCACCTCGTATTCCAGAGGCGCATCGAGCGATGTGCTGCAAGCCACTTCGGCTGTCTGTCAGGACGACGATTCTCCTAGACTCCACCTCCTCAGATCCACCTCCTCATTTCCAACTCCTCAGATCCACCTCATCATCCCCAACTCCTCAGATCCACCTCATCATCTCCAACTCCTCAGATCCATCTCCTAATCTCCAACTCCTCAGATCCACCTCCTCATCTCCGACTCCTCAGATCCACCTCATCATCTTAAACTGCTCAGATCCACCTCATCATTCCCAACTCCTCAGATCCACCTTCTCATCCCTAACTCCTCAGATCCACCTTCTCATCTCCAACTCCTTAGATCCACCTCCTCATCTCCAACTCCTCAGATCCACCTCATCATCCCCAACTCCTCAGAACCACCTTCTCATCTCCAACTCTTCAGATCCACCTCATCATCCCCAACTCCTCAGATCCACCTCATCATCTCCAACTCCTCAGATCCACCTCATCATCCCCAACTCCTCAGATCCATCTCCTCATCTCCAACTCCTCAGATCCACTTCCTCATCTCCAACTCCTCAGATCCACCTCCTCATCCCCAACTCTTCAGATCCACCTCATATTCCCCAACTCCTCAGATCCATCTCTTTATCTCCAACTCCTCAGATCCACCTCATCAACACCAACTCCTCAGATCCATCTCCTAATCTCCAACTCCTCAGATCCACCTCCTCATCTCCAACTCCTGAGATCCACCTCTCCATCCCCAACTCCTCAGATCCACCTCATCATCCGAAACTCCTTAGATCCATCTCCTCATCTCCAACTCCTCAGATCCATCTCCTAATCTCCAACTCCTCAGATATACCTCCTCATCCCCAACTCCTCAGATCCACCTCATCATCCCCAACTACTCAGATCCAACTCCTCATCTCCAACTCCTCAGATCGACCTCCTCATCTCCAAATCCTCAGATCCACCTCCTCATCTCCAACTACTCAGATCCACCTCATCATCTCCAACTCCTCAGATCCACCTCATCATTCCCAACTCCTCAGATCCACCTCCTCATCCCTAACTCCTCAGATCCACCTCCTCATCCCTAACTCCTCAGATCCACCTTCTCATCTCCAACTCCTCAGATCCACCTCTCCATCCCCAACTCCTCAAATCCACCTTCTCATCTCCAACTCTTCAGATCCACCTCATCATCCCCAACTCCTTAGATCCATCTCCTCATCTCCTACTCCTCAGATCCGAAGAGAAGAAGAGATGAGGAGGTTGATCTGAGGAGTTGCAGATGAGGAGGTGGATCTGAGGAGTTGGAGATGAGGAGTTTGGGATGATGAGGTTGATCTGAGGAGTTGGAGATGAGGAGGTGGATAAGATAAGATAATCGTTTATTTGCATTAAACATGAGTATTATACACACACAAGGTAGGTATGCACATAGATGGATATTTAACAATTAAGTTCATCATGTTTTGCCTATTTAGGCGTACAAATTTTAGAGAGAAAGCCATTTGAAATATTATAAAAAAGAAAAAAGAAAAACAACTCTCAACATTAATACAATCCAATAGTGAAACACCCGTACATTATTTTACATGTCAATCTGTTTTGTGCATAAATGTCAAAGAATATTTTAATTATTATGTCAAGCCAGTAGGGATTATAAAGATTAGATTATGTCAGATTATTATCAGTCAAAAATTCGTTTACACTGTAATAGCACTTGTTCATTAAAATGTTCTTTAGCTTAATTTTGAATAGGTTAGTATTTAGCTCCCGTATGGATCTCGGTAACTTATTGTAAATTCTTGGTCCCATACAGAAAATGCTATTACTCATGAAAGTCTTCCTTGCTGAGTGAGCTCGAAGTATATACCTGTCACGTCTGTTACGTTCAATTGTGTCAGATAATAAAGGAAAATGTTGTCTGTTAGATACTACAAATATGGCAACTTCATATATATAGAGTGACGGAAGTGAAAGGATTCTGTGTTCTATAAATTTCGGTTTACAACTATCGATTGTCTGCAGTCCAAACATTGACCTAATGCAACGTTTTTGTGCTTTAAAGATGTCATCATTGTGTGTAGAATTGCCCCAAAAAATTAAGCCATACCTTAGAATTGGTGCAACTAGGCCATGGTATGATGTAAGTAGTGCGTCTGTCTTTACAACATGTGCAAGTCTGTGGAGAGCATAAGCTGAACTACCTAACCTTTTTTTCAAATCTACAATATGTGCTTTCCAGTCTAATTTTTTATCTATGATAATACCAAGAAATTTGGCGGTATCCACTTCACCTACTTGTTCATTTAGAAATTTTATCTCTATGTCAGATAAATAATTAAGTCTCTGGGAAAATTGCATTAAAATTGTTTTTCTGATATTAATTTTTAAATTATTGTTATTTAACCATTTAATTATTGAGCTCAAAGTATTGTTAATGTCAGTTTCATAATCGTCTCTATTTTGGCAAGCAATTGTCACGGTGCTATCATCAGCGAATAGTGTCATTGGATGTTTGGTCACTTTTGGCAAGTCATTAATATAAATAATGAAAAGAAGTGGACCCAGGACGCTACCCTGAGGTACTCCAAACTTAACAATACGTTCACCGGAGGTATAAGTTTCTTCCTTTTTTGTGTTAGTGTTAAGTCTTGTTATATTTGTTACTTGTATTCTATTTGTCAAATAAGATTTAATAAGGTTAAACACATTACCCCTAATGCCATAAGCTTGAAGTTTGCGCATTAAAATGTCATGGTCCACATAATCGAACGCTTGGGTCATATCGCAATAAATAGTACTGACTGCATTGTTATTGTCTACGTTTCGCATTACATTATCAAGAAATTCGTAGACTGCTAAATTTATGGTTTTTTTCTGTCTAAAGCCTTTTTGTTCATTGCAAAGTAAGTTAAATTTTTCAAAGTAGTTATACAATTGTTGATAGTAGTATTTTTCAAATATTTTAGATATAATAGGTATTAAAGCAATGGGTCTATAATACTCCATCAGGGTTCTATTTTCTTTTTTGAACAAAGGTATAATGACAGTTTTCTTAAGTTCGTCTGGGAATGTTCCGTTAGTGATACATAAATTAATTATGTGACTTAATGGGCTACAAATATATTCGTTGAATCTGAGGAGTTGGAGATAAGGAGATGGATCTGAGGAGTTGGAGATGAGGAGGTGGATCTGAGGAGTTGGAGATGAGGAGATGGATCTGAGGAGTTGGTGATGAGAAGGTGGATATGAGGAGTTGGAGATGAGGAGGTGGATCTGAGGAGTTTGAGATGAGGAGGTGGATCTGAGGAGTTGGAGATGAGGAGACGGATCTGAGGAGTTGGAGATTAGGACATGGATCTGAGGAGTTGGAGATGAGGAAATGGATCTGAGGACTGTAAACAATGCAGGTAGTAAAGTAATGTTTTACAATGTAAAAAAAGATTCCAGAAAAACCAGACCTTTTCAAACTCTGTAGGTATCTTCAATTTAAATTGACTGTAGACTCTGACTGGACACTTAGCAATTTTGTGAATCGAAAATGAAATTGTGGAAAAATGGACTTTGGTTTCTTCTAAATAATAGAGTTCTGTGGAATTCTATTTCTTAACTTTTTTTCATGAAGTTGATAGGCTATATGCCACACTCAATCTCGCTGGGGGCGCAGTAAAAATCTCGCCCAGGACGCTGGTAGTGCCAAAACCGGCACTGGTAGTACATATTACTTCCATGGTGCTACCCAGTTCATTATAAAAAATAACCTAGTATTTTTTTTACTTTTTCTCTACATCTTGAGGAATTGGCGAACCAAGACGTTGACAAAAAAAATAAACAGTGACATTTCATTCAAAACTGAAATAAATTAGAATAAGGAAAGATGTTAAGTATCCTTTCTTATTTATAACTTACTTATAACTAAAAAAGATTTAATTGTTACGTGTTTTCTTTAGTTCATTGACGTTTTGCTTCTTAATATCGATGATCATCGTAAATCAATTTTCATCCGAATAAAGTCGTACGAGAAAAAATATCATCATAGAGCACCACCAGCCCAAGGTCTTATACAAAGAATAGCTTTTTTGCCCAAGGTACTAACCATGGAAGTAATAAGTACTGTTGTACGTAGGACTTATGGAAGTAATAAGTATTGTTGTACGTAGTACTTATTACTTCTATGGTGCTAACCTAGGTGCTTACTTACTTACTATTCTATGGTTCCGCACCTTGACTTACCGCTGCCGCCACAGAGTAGTGAGTACTTTGATATATTTGACTTCAGTGTGACCACATTTAGCAGAATTCTGCGAATTTAGCACAATTTGATCTCCAAGTTTGAGTCTAGCAGATCTGAAAATATAGCAGATAAAATATTCACAGAAATTGAGCAAGATAAAGAAGAATTGGCAATTTTGCTGTGTTTCACTTAAGTGGTGGTGCTAGAAATATTAAAAAAATATATAATTCATAAACAATGTACGAACGATTTCTTCTTACTGTTCTGGAAGTTATCTTGTAAAAAGTTTTTAGAAGTGGCCATAACTGGTTCTAACTTTTCAAATTTAGCATACAAATCTGACATATTATAAGCAATTGATTCCAAAAATAGGGACCTTTACTTGGATGATAACGTGTAAGATCTTCTAGAATCTTTTTAAAATGAACATGTTGCTGCAATTCTACATGTTGATGTAATAAAAAAACAGGGTCGATGCATTTATTGATTAAATTAGTTTTGAATTTTTTCGCCATCAAGGAAAATGATAAAGAACTCAAAGTTCAACGGTTCTGTATATATGGACACCACAGAATATTTGAAGTATCTAGGTACCAATTAGAATTATTGTTAATTCGTGTTATTTAATCTTAAAAGTGTTATATTTTTTTATATAACATTCTCTTAATTACGTCTTCATTCAATAGCAATATATTGGCATTCATAAAAAATAAGTTGGCTGACTTTAGCAGAATTTAGGGAAACAGCTCTGGCATAATGTCGAATTTAAACCTGGTCACACTGTCACACTGCTCCAGTGTGACCAGATTTAGCAGAATTCTGCGAATTTAGCATAATTTTGTCTCCAATTTATGTCTAGCAGATAGTGTCGCAGATCTCAAAATATAGTAGATTTTGGCAGAATTTTTAAAATATCCGCAGAAATTTAGCAAGATGAAGAAGAATTGGCAATTCAACTGTGTTTCACTTGAGTAGTGTTGCTATAAATATTTAAAATTCTATTATGTATGAATAATGTACGAAAGATTTCTTCTTACTCTTCTGACAGTTTTCCTCTAAATACAATTTAGGAGAATTTCCAGAATTTTTTGATCGAACTTTGTATGGAACTAAAATCTTGTCTACCTTTTAATGACCTATTTGAGCAAGTACTATTTCTTGACCCACAAAATGCTGTGTACAAAGATTTTAGAATTTTAGTCATAACTGGTTCTCATTTGCCAAATTTTGTATACAAATCTGACATACAAGCAATTGACTCCGAAAATAGGGACCTTAAAGTTTTATCCAATATAAGGTTCCTTATTTTCAGAGTCAATTGCTTGTATGTAGTAGTAGCAGTTCTTTTAAAATCGGGAGAAGTTTTGCTTACCTCACACAAATGAACACTAAAACTGACCTGCGGGACAAATTTTAAAAATCAACATGTTGCTGCAACTCTACATGTAGATGCATTAAAATAACCGGGTAAATGCATTTTTAATTAAATTTGTTTTGATTTTTTACGACATCAATCTAATCTTGTTTTTTTTGTCCATTACATTCATTTAATTGGGTCTTCATTCATTAGCAATATATTGGCATTAATAAAAAATAAAGTTAGCAGACTTTAGCAGAATTTAGGGGAGCAGCTGGCATAATGTCCAATTTAAATCTGGTCACACTGCACTGCTCGACTTGCCGCTTTCCGCGCCGCGCTGCGCGCAAGATATTTATGTCATTTGTGTTGTGTTCAAAGCTTTCCGCACAATTCTACGTTTTTATTGAAGAAAACAATCTAATCAAATTTACAGCTTTACATATTACCAATTTGTTAGTTACTGGAGCATATATTAATGATTTAGACTTCGTATATTAAGTCATCATGTCACAAACTGAAGAAGCCATGGACGTTGCAGATGTCGGGGATAATTCTGTAAGTACATAATACTTATTAAATAAATAATTATCCTAAATGACACATTGTTTTCTAAATTCTCTATCATACTGATGCAGAACGAGTCCTCCAATGACACAACGTCGTCCAGGGGAAAAGAAGGTGATTTTGAGAGTAAAATTGAGACAGATCGATCTAAAAGATTCGATTTTTTGCTGAAGCAAACTGAGATATTCTCTCATTTTATGACTAACACGCCGAAGTCTAGTAGCAGTCCGCCCAAAGCAAAAGCCGGTAGACCGAAAAAGATAAAAGAAAATATAGAACCAGGATCTGCAGCTGAGTAAGTTACTGATTTTTTTTACAAAATAATAACAAAAATTATGATACAGATTTCTCTAAGTCTTTAGGTACTTGATTAAAGTCAATTTTTATTGAAGCAGATCATTGTGATTTTTTTATACATTCATTTTAAATATCACCAACTACTGCGGAGAGATAATGAAAAAAATCCTGGTCACCTGTGCAAGTCTACTTAATACTATGGGCATTATATCAGCCTGTAGGATAAGGCCTTACTGTTGCTAATTTTTATAATATGGGTATAATTAAACAAGTTATATTTATGAAATTAGAATATTATATCTTAAATAGTATAGCTCTTATAATTAGTATTTTGTAAACACAAAGAACTAATTACATACTTAGAGCCTAGTAAAAAGTATGAATGAAGTATTGTTTCAGTTTTTGGTAAGAAACAAGATTTAGGATTAAAATAAACATCAAATTTTAACAAACATAATTATTTTTTTGGCAAAGTAATGCATTATTATTATAAGTTTCTAATAAATTTCACAATGCCTGGCAATTGAAAAAACATGGTAAAGGGGACTATGATCATCTCTCTTTTCAAAAAGAGATATGATCAAAGTCCCCTTTACTTGCTTTTCGAAAACAGACATAGTCCCCTTTACCATGCTTGTACAATTGCCAGGCATTGTGCACTGACATACCCAAACAGTAAGCAATCACAGAAAAGTATTTTTGTTTTTGCCTCATATGGAAGTTAGTTAATTCTTTTGGTTGGCATATAAGTTTTGCATAATGCGAAAGCAGTTAAATGACATTATCCTCAAATATTAAATCAATGGCTGCATAATATTGGAGAGCTGAACTTCTTAAAATCATGTTTTAATAAGAATTTGTCCGATTACACTATTTATAATTCTGGTCTCTTGCCACAGTAGGTGCAACTGTACCATCACATGCTGATGGTGTACATAGTATGCGAAAAGAACTTGGTACATTTCTCAGAGAATCATCAGGGCTATGACTTTGTAGCAGATTCTATAGTTCTTCAGCATTTGGTGAGTGGAGAAAGGGGAATGTCAACTTAAGAGAATAACCTGTTGTAGGCGACTTTAGCTTACACTCTTTGTTGTTCAAAGATAAAAGTATGTAAGTTTTACCTATATAAAAGCTAAGCTAAACCTACAACATGCCATGCTTGATTTTGTATACTGACTGTAATTTGTATACTTGTATATTTACAAAATCTTTATCACCCAAATCCTCAATCAGTCACCTCTGCATTTTCATTTTCTGTTTGTAAAATTGAGAGAGCCTTGGTGAAAAGAATGTTGCCATCAGCAGCCTTCAATGTATCTAATATTTCCTTCAATTTTAAAGTATGTCCATATTGTGATCTGAAATGCAAAAGTAAAATATAATAGACACTATTCTCCTACGGGGCGTTATAATGCCCATGATATATTTAGATAAAAGAAGTCAGTAATTGTACAGTATTATTGATAGGAGGAGAATGTGTTTCCACAACAATTGCTAAAGCTGTGCCATTTTAATTTTTTGGTAGAAAGATTGATTACAAATAATGCATACCATCTCCATATGCAGTTGTGAATAGTTTTCTAAATGACTTAAGTAATGTAGACCAACCACCAATAACTAACATTTAAAAAGCTAGGATACACAACAACTACTTAATGTCTGACATGGCTTTTTGAAGTGTACTACATTACTAAAACCCTTTTAACAGAGCTGGATGTAACAATCATAAGGACATTGAAATGTTTGTGGTTGAGTCTTGCACTTTCAGAAGACACGTCTACTTTATTTAGGGAGCAACCTAATTTTGGAATGCAATTAAAGAAATTCTGAGATGCTCCCATCGGGGCTTTATAAACTCCTCAGAGTTACAATAATGCACATCTTTGTAAAATCTCAAGGTGATATAGTTGCTTCGCTTCCAAAAGACAAAAGTACCTCCATCATGCAGTCCAGCAATGCGGGTCTCAGGGTGAGAAAAAAATTGAGAATAAAGACATTGTAAAATCATTTCTACAACAAGGTGAAAATGATAGCTATAAAGTGCATGCAAATGGCTTGGAAATGCAAAGCTAAAGGCTAACCATGGTGAATTTTTTATCCTACCACAGAATAAAAACAAAGAGTTGTGAATGTACATACATACCGTACATGTGTAGCACCTATAACTATTAAAGCAATTAAATACATTTCAAATGTAAGGTACCTAGTATTAGCAGAAAACTATATTTGTATGTGATCATATATCTAAGAGGCATATATTATGTAATCTTAGTAAATCTATTTAATACTTGATGACACCACCAGAATCAGGTTGTAAAATAACGGCTGAGTTTTGGCAGGAAAGCGACTATGTCACATATTCCTTTTTGTTTTTATTGTTTTATTTGTGTTATTTCGAGAGTTAGTGAGTAATAATGGCAGATTATTATATGTTAAGTATTCATGAATTAATTTTGTCAGCTGGCAAGGTGGCGTCAGTTTTTTGGGATGCTAAGGGTGTCATCATGGTGGACTACCTTGCAAAAGGTGAAACTATAAACTCTGCTTATTACTGCATCCTTTTACGTCGTTTGTGTGAAACAATTAAAGCGAAAAGGCCAGGATTACTCAGCAAGAAAGTGTTGTTTCATCAGGATAATGCACGCGTTCACACGTCTGTTGAATCTATGGCTCTAATTCGCGATTGTGGCTTTGAATTACTGCCGCATCCCGCCTATTCCCCTGATTTGGCACCTTCAGACTTTCATTTATTCCCAAACCTAAAAAAACACCTTGGAGGTCAAAAAATTTCATCAAATGAGGAGGTCGAAGCTGCAGTGGGTGACTTTTCTGAAGGCCTTGAAGAAACTTTTTTTATGACTGGCATACAGGCGTTGGATACCAGATGGAAGAAGTGCATTGAGTTAAGTGGAGATTATGTGGAAAAATAAAATTACTTTTGTTTATATTACAAATAGGTTTCTTGCTGAGGCCGCGAACTTTTCAATCCACCCTCGTAGCAATATTGATAAAATAAACTGTATGCACACACATCAGGCAAAAATTCCCTAACGGAGTTTCATTTAAGTTTGTATACACATAGAATGAACTCTTGAGAATCATAACAAGACACTTTTTATCAGGGTTCTGCACCAAAAAACGGATACCATTTACTAAACCCATGACTATGTCCACACATCTTACTTACAAAGAGATGAATCTTTTAAACCATACTAGCTAGCTTGTTAAAATATTGATAAAATTATTGTTATTCTAATGGTTTGTCAGGTGTGCAGTTTAATATGTAGAATACATCCACCAAAAAACGGTTTTTGTGTTAGGACATGATTAAGTGGGTAAAATTTTTATGAAAGCTATATTTTTTTTAAACTTAGGAGCATGTTATCAATCCCACAACAAACCTGCTCATAGCTGAGGACTGATTGCAAATCAAAATACCACACTAAAAAGGAGGATGAAATTTAGTTATAAAGTTTAATCACATCTAATAAAATTAATCATACTGTATGTACTGGATACAATTTTTATGATATGGACGAATCAAGGGTCAAAAATCATGTTAAAAATTAGGTGGAAATCTTATGCTTAAGCTGAAAATTACTTGCCCTATAAAGCTGTTTGACAAGTAGATAGTTCATATAATGGAGACAAAAGCTATGAATGGGTTATATTTAGGCTTTTTAAAAGGGGTCAAATTGAGGCTGGAAGTTTGTATAAATTTCCTTTCTCTTTGAAATTATACACAGACCTCTATACATGCCTAATGTATTTTCCTAAAGTAAGTCTTAAGGTTTGACATAAAAATTCTTTGCAGCCATCGACATCGTAAAACTGAGCAAGAGGAAGATGAAGAACTTTTGGCAGAGACTAATACTAAAACAAAAGCTATCTTCCGCTTTGAATCATCCCCACCATACATCAAAAATGGTGAAATGAGAGATTACCAAGTACGAGGCCTTAACTGGATGATTTCCCTTTATGAAAATGGCATTAATGGTATTCTTGCCGATGAGATGGGTCTCGGAAAAACTCTTCAAACAATATCTCTTCTCGGGTATATGAAGAATTTTAAGTAAGTACATGGATAACTGCCTCCTATTATGATTTTGCTGTAACTTAGCTTAAGTTGTATTAAAAGGAATTTGTAATGTAACTTAAACAAAAAAAGCTATAAAATTATTTACTTATTTGCAGAAATATACCTGGGCCTCATATTGTCATAGTACCCAAGTCAACATTGGCTAATTGGATGAATGAGTTCAAGAAGTGGTGTCCATCTATCAGAGCTGTGTGCCTTATAGGTGACCAAGAAACAAGGGTAAATAATGTTTAAAATATATTAAGTAGATAAAAGTAATAAGCAGGTTAGTTAGACAAGGGCAGTAATTATTGGCTTTTGAAAAATTCCGTGGTACCACAAAATATTACACTACGAATATATGACCAGACATAGACCATGATCTTGGCGTCAGGATGGATGGTCACCCTAAATGTTTTTATTATTAAAAAACAGCAAGGTAGCAAATATCTCGTAATAGGAAGTAATTATTGGTCATCGTTTGATTGTTCATTCTGACTAGTGACCCGCTATTCATGCATGTTTAGACTGGGCGATAGTAGGATCGTTTTTGGTAGGGATCTATATTTGTATAAGTCAGTACGATGCCGCTTTGAGAAAACGGGCGTTACGACGTTTTCTGGTAACTAGTGACGTCCGCTCACCTCAGAAGGAACAAAACGACTATGGTTGGGTCGACGGACGTGCTTCGCCCTTTGTTGTGAAGACCAGCCATGGTCTATTAAGGCTTAGCCGATCGCCGCCGCCCGTCTCTTCGCTGATAAATATAAAATATCGATTTCACGTCTTCGTCGTCGGGTCGTACGTGTGTGAACGAGTCACCGACGCGAAACTCAATAACACCCAAAAAACAAAAAAATAATTTAGAAGTATATTGGTGTCATTTTTTGTTATCTTTAGGTAAGTAAGTACTTTATACATAGTTACGAGCGTCAAATAATAGTGATAACTTTGCAGTAAAATAACAAATAAAATCAGTCAAGTGCGAGTTGGTCTTTGCTCAATTAATCCATGCGCATCCTAGATAATAAGAACAACAGATTAATTCATTAATGGACGATATCGTCCAAGCGGATGTCAAGGGGATAGTCTCTTCATACTTAACTTATCCTTCTTAGTCTTTAATTTAAATATATTTTTAATATTGTTAAGTTTGCAATAAAAATATTGTTAACGCCTGCTAAGCGAATTACATTACAAAATTACAAATTTACGAGAGAAAAAAATATAGTCATGTGCGGGATTCGAACCCGCGTCCACCCCTTAAACATATTGTTCAGTATCTATAATATATCCGGAGATTTGGCCAAACCGGTGCGGCGGTCGGAGCGGCTACCGTCGCGTCGTCCATTCGTTGTAACCGGGCTGACACCGGGTGTCGAGATCCGGTGAGTGAGGTGCCAGCTGCGCGTTGACGGCGATTGGTAGGCGGGTGGAGACCGGTCCGATAAGGCGAGGTGGTGTTGATACGGTGATGCAGGGGCGATACGTTGGCGTTTAGTCCCATAGAAATCGTAGAATAAAGCGCAAACGCCAAATCTGAAGCCGAATTCTGTATGACTTGCATGTTTGCATTTGCATGTAGTCTATTCCATATTAGCGTAGGTATATGTTGAAGGATAGATAACACTTTATTGAGAATAGAAAACTTATAACGATAATGATACAAAATATACTTGAGTGAACAGTAGGCGGATATATCGCCAAGAGCTATCTTTTCCAGACGACCTAGAACTGAATGACAACAAAAATACACAGATAGTTGTCTTCATAATACAAACAAAATAATTACATAGCAAGCATCTAAAATATGCGCAATCATAAAAACAAATTCTATTAAATGAATTAACATTTAACACAGTTTATTCATACTACATTTGTGTTATTAATGTAGTCGTCATCATTGGCCTTTTGCATCTATTACAGAAGATTGACTGAGAAAGGTTTTTTTTTTTTTTTTTTTTTTTTATGTTATGATAGCCTATGACCACTATCTCACCTGATGGTAAGTGATGATGTGGTCGAGGATGTTGTTCAGACTAACCTAGAGTTACTGGCTCTCAAGGACAGCTGCCGGAACACACCGTTAGGTGCTTGGCGACAGATTTTCAACTTGAGGGTGGTAGCTAGCCAGGCGGGCATTTGCAAAGTGCCCTACTACCATGCTGTAACGACTGCTATCCTAAGACAACAACCGGGACCGACGGCTTAACGTGCCCTCCGAAGCACGGAAGCGCTCAGTAGTAATGTCACCAGCGGTCACCCATCCAAGTCATGATCGCGGCGGACGTTGCTTAACTTTGCTGATCGAATCAGAATGGCTAAGCAAACTTGGCTACGAGCGTTTCAAATTTTAACAGTTTTTAGTGTGACACCGTTTTACGTGTCTGTAAAGCCCAATGCGAGACCGACAATTACGTCCACACATACAAAATCCTTATGTAAATTATAAATATACCTAAATATCAATAACATTAATTAATGTTAGTATGTTGCTGACACAGCTATTCTCTGTTATTTTCAGAACACATTTATTCGTGAGACACTGATGCCTGGTAACTGGGATGTCTGCATTACATCATACGAAATGATAATCCGAGAGAAATCAGTGTTCAAAAAGTTCACATGGCGCTATATGGTGATTGACGAAGCTCACCGTATCAAGAATGAAAAGTCGAAGCTGTCAGAGTTGCTTAGAGAGTTCAAGAGTATGAACAGGTTGCTGTTGACTGGTACGCCATTGCAGAATAACCTGCACGAGCTGTGGGCTCTTCTGAACTTCTTGTTGCCTGATGTGTTTAACAGCTCAGATGTAAGTAATAACATTATGTGCCTAAAGGTTAATGCATACAAAATATCTCGCCTGTTTGCCGTAGGGGTACAAAGAGATCAGACTTCATACATTTTATAACTTTTGTTATTTCCTGCCATAGCCCTTCACTTGAGACCAAACGATTTCAATTCAATTGGGTTGAGCTCACAGTGAGACGTCGGAAAACGTATGACGAGACGATTTGTTGACTTAGCTACAATTTTTTTTTCAAAACAATCTTTGTTTTGCTTACCCTGATTCAAAAGTTGCAATTTTAGTATTGATTCTTTACAAGCAATATTTTTCGACGCGCAGGTAGTCGAAGACTCAACTGAATGTACCTATATACATGTTATTACAGAGTTCGTATGGAACGGACTTTATGTTGATTACGTGGGCTAATAGCAACGCAGTAAAATTTTCGGTACTCGTTTGTAAAAAAAAACCGACTATAGATAATGTAACCTGCAAAGAATGATTATTATATATAGATATAGCAAAAATAAAAGTACTAAAGATGAATAAGCAAAACTAGAAAGCAATAGTAAATATGCCTTAAATAATGTTTGTATTTTCAGGACTTTGACTCTTGGTTCAACACGAATGCGGCTCTTGGCGATAACCAGTTGGTTTCTCGATTGCATGCAGTACTCAGGCCGTTCTTGCTGAGGCGTCTCAAGTCTGAAGTGGAGAAGAAACTAAAACCTAAAAAAGAAGTCAAAGTGTATGTTGGCTTGAGCAAAATGCAGAGAGAATGGTACACCAAAGTTCTAATGAAGGATATAGACGTAGGTTAGTTGATATAAACCTATATTTCATTATTTTATTTTAGTATATTTTGTTGGCACATTATCAATAGTTTTAATATTGTATCAAGCTTCTTACTGGGTTCTGTAAGCACTTTCTATGATCATGGTTTTCTTGAGTTTAAAATAATATTGTCCATATTATCTTGAATTGTTATTGAACATTAATGCTCATGATTCCGTAAGTTAGCCCTAAAACCGTTTCAAAAATGTTAAAAATTAGGTATGTTTATCCGGAACAAATATAATTAATTTAATAAGTATTAAAAAAAATCAAATAGAAATTCTTCTCTGAATCTCGACTACTACGTGATCAAGTGCAATAGTCAGACCGATTAAAATATTACGAAAAAAGTGCGAGTCGGGCCTCGCTCTTTTAGGGATCAGAATTGCACAAGACCGTAAAAATTTTTTTGGTGTTTTATTTCCTCAGGCCCTGCTATAGCGGGTTCGAATCCCGCACATGACTATAATTTTTCCTCTCGTTGAAATTTGGTCTAATTATCCGCGGAGCATGAACGTTGCAAAAATAAACATATTAAAATTATAGGGTTGCGTCATCGTTAACAAGTAAGCTAATTGCAAAAGTTTGTCTTGTTTGTAGTACAACGTAAGTTGAACTATAAGTGTCGCTCCATCCCAATACGATGCTTAAGAACGAGAGGAGAAATTAGTCATGAGTTATGAGTCATGTTAGCTTAGCGCTCAGAGCATACCCTGGCTGTAGGGATGAATAGCGAGGGTTCGAATTCCGCACATGACGGACAGAGTCAGCGGAGTCTCATTAAGAAGGCTCCGTTCTCCGTTTTGCGTACAGAGTAATGTATGTCATTTTAGTATCAACAGATCTGACTTGTGCTCTTCAGTCTTTTAGAAGAAAAGCAGAACCAGAGTAAGTGATTCCTTCATCTCAAAAAATTACAGCGGTTGCACCTATATTTCAGTAAACGGCGCCGGTAAAGTAGAAAAGATGAGATTGCAAAACATTTTGATGCAACTTCGTAAGTGTTGCAACCACCCGTATCTGTTCGACGGCGCGGAGCCCGGCCCGCCGTACACTACTGACGAGCATTTGGTCTTCAACTGCGGGAAGCTCGTGATTCTTGATAAACTTCTGCCCAAACTGCAGGAGCAAAGCTCCAGAGTGTTAATCTTCTCGCAGATGACCAGGATGTTGGATATCTTGGAGGATTACTGTCTTTGGAGGCAGTATAAGGTACCTGTGGTTTGATTCTTTTTTGATAGACAATTATATGTGCTGCATACTGTTTGCCGATACACTGTTCGCTGAGAGCACAGTTTGCCAAATACGTTTTTTTTTCTATAATATGTAGAAAATTTTGTTTAGTTTTACATATCTAACGTAATGTAATCAAGCCAAAACTATATATTTAAATTTAAGTTAAACCTTCTAAATTTAGAATAGTAATAAATATTTTTCGGCGAAGCGTTCTCTCTGCGAACAGTGTTTCTGCATACCGTGCGGAGGCGAAATGATATCAGTCACACTAAAGATGAGCATCTGGTGTTCAAATACTTCGTGTTAGAATAGGTTCCAGGCAGCTCTTTTCCTTGTTGATGATCAATTTTTGGATGGCTTTGAAAACAGAATAAAAAGCTTAGAAGAACGAGACCCAATTATTGCTAGTTTACGTGAATCAGTTTACCAACTTCAAAACCAAGTTAGTCAACAGGTACAAGCGTCCTTGAAAAATGAGTTAGAAATCATAGGAATAAACGAAACATCAAACGAAAACCTGGAACACATCGTTATGTTAACGGCAACCAAAGTCGGCATCAACCTCCCGGAAAGTGAACTTGATTGGGTGACTCGCAGTGGGTACAGAAGCAAAGCAAATAACCCAAAAGACAAAGATATTCCTCGACCAATCATCGTCAGGTTTACAAGGAAGGCAAAAAGGGATGAATTCCTGAAAGCGGCTAAAGTACGGCGTCACATAGTGATGACTTCAGCTGATCTGGATTCCCTAGGACCCCCCCGCAATGTTTACATTAATGAACATCTCTCTAAATCCAATAGGATGTTATTTCGTGATGCCAGACTTCGTGCTAAGGAATTCGGGTACCGGTTTTGCTGGATCTCCAACGGTAGAGTGCTCGTGCGTAGAGGAGAGGGAAAGCCAGCGATTCATATCAAAACAACAGAAGACCTGGATTGTATGGTGGCTTGCGGACAGAACGCACCGAGTGGCACTATTACAATTTCAACGGAGCAGCAAAACTCTTACTAAATGGCTCGCAGTTTTTCTGTATAACATGTGTATGATAATAGCTTTCTCTCAATGTATTTTTATTGTAGATTATGTAAAACGATATTTAACTCAAATTCGCAAAAGTATCTGTACACCACTCAAACAAACTGCTTTTACTCAAATATACACCAAAAACTTAAACGAATATCAAGACACACCACCAACACTATTCTCATTCACCACTTTAAAATTAGTACATAGTCTCTGTGCAATAATATGTTGCCCCAATTCAGACAGTGATGCTTATACCCTCACGGCTATATCTCGTCTAAAACTTTTCGTACAATATGTGACACAAATACATAGCAGATTTTTATACCCTTCAAATCCTTATTATACGTTTGACAATGGATAATCAAGATCTATATGATATCATAGACGAAACGCTTGAAATATCGTGTCACACTGTAGATAAGCCAGAAATGTGTAAAGATTACATCAAACCCTACAAACTGAAAACCTTAACCTGTAATATAAGAAGTCTCCAGCAAAATTTTCTGGGCCTTCTTACATATTTAAAGCGCTTAGATATTATCTTTGATGCATTGATTTTAACGGAGTGTTGGCTGAATGACTCTTCTCTAATATATCAACTAGCGGGATATAATGTCTACCATACGACGAATTTTATAAATAAGTGTGGAGGAGTCGTGGTATATGTGAGAAACTGTTGGTCATCGTGCGCTTATGAACCTGTTTTCGACGATGCAAATTGCTTAGTTATAGGTGTGGAAAATATCCTCAAAATTGTAGCTATATATAGATCTCCCAGCGTCACTTCTTTGGATAAGTTTCTCCTCTCTCTGGAAGACACCTTAGATTCTGTTAACCAAAACTTATCCGTTCTAGTAACCGGTGACATGAATATAAATATCCTAGACGAATCTCCAAGTCATAATAATGTAGCATATCAGTGTATTATGGCAGAACAAGGGTTACTTCCGGCTATAACTCATCCAACTAGAGATAAAACCTGTTTAGATCATGCATTCATTAGAACGAGTGGAATATCTCTAGGGTTAGTCTGCAAACCTTCACCAACAGACCATAGTCTCGTTTTAGTAGGAATAAATATGACTGAACACATAAGCAAAAATGTCAATAGAGTTACCACAAAAACTAACTATCGGGAAGTGGTTAAAGAACTATTAAATACAAATTGGTGGCAAGTGACCAATTCAGATAATGTCAACGATGCGGTTAAAATACTCAACAAAATTATAACCGATTGCATCCAAAAATATACAACTGTTAGAAAAAAAAGTCGTTCTAAGTTAAACCTAAAGGACTGGATAACACCTGGCTTAATAAAATGTATTTGCCACCGGGATAATATGAACCTAAGACTTAAACGTGAACCTAATAATGAAATCCTTAAACTAACATACAAGCGCTACAAAAACTTCTGTAATGATTTATTACATAATCTTAAAGCCGAGTATGAGAATATGCAGCTAACTGAACACCATAAAAACCCCAAGAGACTGTGGAAAGCCATCCGTGAAATTTGTCACATCCCAAATCAAAATAACAAGGCTTGTGAACTTTTACAAAATATAGAGAAAAGTCCTCAAGAATTAATAGACAGTTGTAATACCTACTTCGTGGATATAGGTGCCAAAATGGCCAAAAACATTCTGTATAAATTGTCTACTACGGAACAGGCACTAAGTCAAAATCTATCAACTGATAGCCGTAGTCCAAACTCGTTGTTTCTAGCCCCCGTAGACTCTACTGAGATCAATCAACTGATTTCAGATCTCAAACAAGACAGTGCGCCAGGCCTAGATAGAATAACGCCGCTTCTTTTAAAATATGCTAAAGATGCTTTACTGGAGCCTCTTACATATATCTGCAACTTAAGTATGACTTCAGGTATATTTCCCGAACCATGGAAGATAGCACTAGTTAGCCCCATTTATAAAAGCGGCAATAAATCTAGCCCTGATAATTATAGGCCTATCTCACTGCTTTGCGTTATGTCAAAGATATTAGAAAAGGTTGTGAACAAGCGACTAGTAGATTTCCTCGAAAAATATAATCATCTCTCAGAACGACAATACGGATTCAGGCGTGGCAAATCAACAGAAGATGCAGTCCAACTACTCACTGAAATTGTATCGGCACGTCTAGACGGTGGACAGAGATGTATTGGTGTATTTCTTGATCTTGCCAAAGCATTCGACACGGTTTCGATACCAATTCTACTGGGAAAACTAGAATGTTTTGGCTTGAGAGGCAACGTACTAAACTGGTTTTCTAGTTATTTATCCAATAGGAAGCAATGTGTCAAAATAGACAGATATACCAGTAGTGAACAGAACACCTCCTTCGGAGTGCCACAAGGAAGTATTTTAGCTCCTACTCTGTTCACCATTTACATAGATGATATTCTCAGAATAAAGATACCAAATTCTAACTTGATTTGCTACGCCGATGACACAGTGGCATTATTTTATGGCAACGACTGGCAGTCAGCAAAAATTACAGCTGAACATGGAATGAAAAAGCTGGCTCAATGGCTCGATGTAAACTTGCTCAGTTTAAATATAAACAAAACAAATTTTATTCCTTTTCACATAACATCAGCCACCGAGCCAGATTTAACACACATCACGATCCATGAAAGTGACTGTTTTGAAACAAATTTGCAAAATGCTAACTGTGCCTGTCAGAAAATTGAAAAAGTCAACTGCGTGAAATATTTAGGAGTCTTAATTGACAAAAATCTGTCCTTTGAAAATCACATTAATGGCCTAACTAAAAGAGTATGTAAATTTATAAATGTAATGAAAATTCTAAGACCAGTCACCGAACCACAGGTGAAAAGACTGGTATACATCTCGCTATGTCAGTCTCTTTTACAATACTGCATCGGAGTATGGGGAGGGGCTGCAAAAACTCATATGATTAAGCTCGAACGTGCTCAAAGAGGTGTCCTTAAGGTAATGTTAGGAAAACCACGTCGATACTCAACCGATAAGCTTTATGAAGAAGCCACTGTCCTGAATGTACGTCAACTATTCATTGCACGAGCCATGGCAAAAAGAATCCTATATCCCACCAGCTCTCAATCATCTAGGCCTCGATCCATAAGACCACTAAGACAGGATCTACCTGAAATAAACTCGACGTTCGCAAGTCGCCTCCCAAAATATGTGCAAGTATACACCTTCAATGCAGTCTGCACAAAAGTTAATATTAAAAACTGCTCGTCTTTTGAAGCTAAAAACAAAATCAAAAGGTGGCTGTTCTCACTCTCCTATGAAGAGACAGAAAGACTTGTTAAAAGCGGTGACTCTTAGGCCTCCACTAAGGCTTTATATACTTTAGTGGAGACTCAAGAGTCACGGGAACGCAAACACAGTTTTAGTGCTATACATTAAAATATTCACATGCACCACCTCCACCATTATTCACACACCGTTCGACTCACTATTATCACATTACAACTACCCACATTTAGTCTATCCTACATTAAGCATAATAGCCGGGTTTGATTGTTTTTTCTTTCTATATTTAATATTTTGTTTATATAAATAATTTATACAATATTCACAAGTGTATATATATATTAATAAAAATACTTAGGTGCAAAATGTGACATTAAACAAACACTTTTCCTTTGACAGATTTTACGGTTAATATTGTTAGATACTTGGAAACTGGATTGTCAGTTTACGTAGGTTCTTATAAGCTTAGATGTATGACAACTGCACTAATGTATTATGCAATGGAAATGTGAGTACAGTTTCGCGCAAAACACTAATTGCTTTAATGTAAAGGATAACTAAGGGTACCCAAGACACAGGCTCTGCCTAGTTTGGGACCCATCGATATTCATACAAATTTCAACATGAAACTCTTTAAATGTTACTTAGTTTGTACTGTATAAGTCTATTTTTTGGAAATAAATATTATTATTATATTATTATTATTATTATATATCATTAAGAATTACTGTCCTAGAAATAAATATTGTTTTGAAAAAAAAATGTAAACCTAAAAGAATTACTAATGAGATGTTATATTCGTGTTGTTAAATATTTCGACACCTTTACCGTTAACTCTTGGAAGATGTACTGGACTCATTATTTGAACACTATATTTCCATCGAAGTAGACCAATTCTAATTTTACACCACAGTTGGACTTGGTTGACTTTCTTTGGGTTATTTAAAATTGTAGGAAATCTGTCAAATATTATCATAATACTAACTACATTTTCTTACCTTTCGTATTCCCTACATTCCAGTACTGTCGGCTGGACGGTCAAACGCCACACGAAGACCGTAACAGGCAAATAGAGGAGTACAACGCGCCAGGCAGCGAGAAGTTTGTGTTCATGTTGTCAACTCGCGCCGGCGGCCTCGGGATCAATCTCACCTCCGCCGATGTGGTCATCATATACGATTCAGATTGGAACCCCCAGATGGACTTGCAGGCTATGGATCGAGCTCATCGAATTGGGCAGATGAAACAGGTTAACTTTTTTCTTAAATTTGATGATGACACGCTGTTCATCGCTACCACTTTCTATGGTGACTTGCCATACACAACAAGATTGATAGATTCACTGAAACAATATGGATGTTATGTCCCTATTCATCATAAATACTTGTTAATCGCGTTTTCAAAAATGACTAAAAGTTTAAGACTAAATACAATATCTACTAATCTTTAGAGCAGAAATTTACTCCTCTGGTGGAGATAACACTGACGTCATGGGACTATATGCACCGGTTACTGTTCCTTTTAACGTGACTGGTGGCCGAAACGCAAATTTTGTGCGTAATAAATTTTTTACCTTCACAGGATTCGGTGCAACCATCCATCAGACTACTTCTGAACCTAGAAAATGTTGTTATGCTTAAAAACCTTAAATCATATTATAAATAAGTACCCTTTAACTCAGTAGCTTCACACGCATCACTGAAATTAATTTGTTGACATTATCAATGATGCCGAAGCATAGGGGTTAAATGGGATGTTAATCTATCTATATAAGTAGGTCTTATGTCTGGGAAAATTCGTTTTAAATCTAGTATCTAGATGGTGATGGCGTTATAATGTAAAACAAAATATTGCCGGAATTATCAAGATTGTAATTAATTGCTGTTACAAAATGTTACAGGTACGGGTATTCCGTATGATAACAGAAAACACAGTGGAGGAGAAGATAGTAGAACGCGCTGAGGTAAAACTCCGACTTGACAAGCTGGTCATCCAATCTGGTCGGCTCGTTGACCAGAAAAACCAACTGAACAAGGATGAAATGCTCAACATGATCAGGCATGGAGCTAACCATGTCTTCTCATCAAAGGACTCTGAAATTACTGATGAAGATATTGATTCCATATTGGCTAAAGGAGAGACCAAGGTTGGTGTTTCACATTCTTCTTAACATTGTTTCATAGTCATAATTCTTTGGTTCAGACCACAAAGTGCCTATTTTAAATTTTGCTTTCAGTTTTATGGCAACCAGCTTGTCTGCTCTTAACCGACTTTAAAAACTCTTTTTTAAGCCACAAAAGATCATAAGCACCTGTAGTGCCGCAATATTTAACTATAATGTCGAAGTCTACAGTATCACGCTTGACTTTGGGCCATTATTTTGCCAGCCATATTAGGCCTTTAATACATATACTTGTATGTATCCAAATGTGACACCCAACTATTATAGAGTGTACTTTCTTGATCGTTACATTTAATATTTTTTAAACAGCAACTAACGAATGTCTGTTCAAAGACAAAACACATGTTGAAGGTTATACCGAAATGTTTTATCTAAAGAAAACAGGACATTACATTAACGTGAAATATAAAACATCATTAGGCCTCTAGTATATCCCCGAAAGGTTTGAAAAGGGTGACTTAACTTCCGCCTTTCGTCGTATGTCTTCGTACCAATAGGGGGCGTCCTTCCGTCCGTCCTTCGTCGTAATAGGGGGCGAGACTATAGCCATCTGGCGGGTTAAAATCCAGTCTCTGGATGGCTACTTAAATTTACTTGCTAGAAACTAAACTGTCCAACAAGGATCAAACCCACACAACCAAAGAGGAAGTCATGTAAGAACATGAGCGTCTCTACCATTGAAAAAATGCCTTCTCTAATAGGGGGTTTTTTCCTTAATACCAATGCTTGGCAGCAGCTTGAGGATTGCAGTATGAGATTGCAGTTCTTGTCAGGAGCTGCGCCCACCATCTGGTATTTTTCCATTTGTCACTTCTTACGTGTTCCACAGGAATCTTCCTGTGGAACACGTAAGAATTGCACCCTACCATATCAATGGTAGTGTGAAATTCCACAGCAGTACCCCACAGATAACCAGATTTCTATGAAATTTCTTATGAAATATTTCGTTTTTGTAGACTGAGGAATTGAAGCAAAAACTAGAGAGCCTCGGCGAGTCATCCCTTCGAGAATTCACAATGGACACTCCCGGTGCTACAACAGACTCTGTCTATCAGTTTGAAGGTTTACCTTGTTTCACATAATTAATATTAGCCTTATTAGATCACTTCACCAGGATTCGAAATTCTTGGCAAAATTATTTTATTGAATGTTAATGTTTTGTAATCAAAAATTTTTAATTTTATACAAGTAACTGGATGTTTGGTAATATCAAGGCTATAATTAGTCTCATATAAAAAAGGGTTGTATAGATTTATTTAAATGATCATCACTGATTTTTAGATTGGAAAGTGGCAGACATGTCTACCAAAACAGATCTAGCCAAACAACCATATAATTTTGCCTGATAGGTTTTGATCCCTAGTTTTTTTATTACTTATATATAGGTTAGCCTTTGACCTCAATTTCACCTGTTGGTAAGTTATGATGGAGTTAACAGGCAGGAGACGAATTGCTAGCTATCAAAGACATCTGCCTAATGGAATACACTGTTTGGTTTCTTTAGGCAACAAGCAACAAATGCAAGGCAAAGTGCCCTAACACCATACAGTGAAGCTTCAAGTGTCGAACCATGGAATTCCTGCGCGGCCATCATTACTTACTCCCTTTAAGGGAGCGAGCCTATTACCCTTCGGACAGAGTTCATCAGGAAGATCCAAATCCAATAAATGTCTGACCTGGGGATTGAACCCAGGACCTTAGTTTCAAAAGCGACGCCACTCGACCAACTAGGCAGTTAGATTTATTTACTAGAATGATTATCATAACCCTTTCAAACCTGGCTACTAATTTGAAATCGAGTATGATTTCAAATTTAATTATAACCATATATCTGAACATAATCTAAGATCATTTCGTATTTATTATTATTTATCATTGTAGCGAGTGATTTTCTTTACGTTTTCAATCACATTTATACAGCAAAAAATAAAAATACTCCATTTCACTTATATTAATTTTTCCATTTTTTTTATGCCTGATAGCTTAGCCTTTGACCACTATCTCACCTGATGGTAAGTGATGATGTGGTCGAAGTTGTTGTTCAGGCTAACCTAGAATTCCATCAAAAGTTGTCTAACTACAATGAATATGTTACACCTAGGTGAGGATTACAGAGAGAAGCAGAAGCTGACACTGGGTAACTGGATCGAGCCTCCTAAGAGAGAACGTAAGGCCAACTATGCCGTGGACGCATATTTCCGGGAAGCCCTAAGGGTGTCCGAACCAAAGGCGCCCAAGGTACAGGTAAATAAGTGTAAAGAGCTAACAGCGAAGCTCGACGATTCATTTACTGGTGATGGTTTGCTCTATCATCTTGCCGTATTATATTGATTAGCTCTTTATACTGCCGTTATTAGTATTTATATTATTCTTATTTCTTTTATTATATTATTTCTTATTACTATTTATAATATCTTGCTTCAGTTTAGTCCTGGCGCCGCGACTCAGTGTCTACTGGTTGATGTATACCTTTGCGACTTATTATAGCCGGATATTCCAACGACTTCATTTGAGGTCACCCTATACTTATTTATTGTATGTATCTTTTTAGAAGCAGTGATAGCTCAGTGGCTTTGGCTATGGACTGCCGCGCAGCAGGTCCATGGTTCGAATCCCGCCGCGGGCTTGAGCTTCACCGCATGGTGGAAGGGCATTTTTGCGAATGCCCGCCTGGCTAGCGACCACCCTCAAGTTGAAAATGTGTCGCCAAGCACCTAACGGTGTGTTCCGGCAGCAGTCCTTGAGAGCCTGTCATTCTAGGTTTAGCCTGTTAACATCTTCGGCCACATCATCACTTACCATCACGTGAGATTGTGGTCAAAGGCTAACATATCAGCAATAAAAAAAAAATATAAAAAAATGTAGTATTAGCGGCTCGCCCCGGCTTCTCACGGGTATTTAACAAAAAATTCAAATATAACAACATTTTTTTCGAAAATATTGTATGCCCTATGGTCATCAGGGATAATGTATAATTCTAACGGTGAAAGAATTTTTAAAATCGGTCAGTAGTTTTTAAATTAATTTGTTACATACAAAAATAAATTATTGTAGTTGTACTATGTTGCGCATTGTGTTTTCAAAGTTAGTGTTAACTTGTCCCTGTGTGTGCTCTGCTTTGACAGGAAACCCGGTCTTAAGGTACGCCCAGATCAACGCGCTACCGCGGTGGGATCAGTTTTTTATTTTAAAATTTAGTTATAGCAATTTTTTGAGCGTAATTATATTTAACGCACAAAAAAACTGATATTTCTTCAAACACAACCATGTGCTACCTTTAATATTTCTGCGAACGCAGCTGGCTACGTTGATTTGTTCAGTACCTTTACTGTTCCGGTGTGGGTAGAACTGTGGGGCAGTAGGCTACATAAAATAGTAACACCAAATTAATGCTTCCTATAATATTTCCATACTAATATGTCTTGCTTTCACGCCAAAACTACTAGACCGATTTGGATGAAATTTGGTATGGAAATAGTTTGAGACCCGGGGAAGGACATAGAATAGTTTTTATCCAACTGCGCAAACAGAAGTTAATGTTTTTGCTCGATGACCGACATACGCGCGGGTGGATCTGCGGCTGGATTGCTAATATTTATGTATAAAGTTTCAGTCCTTATTCATATGTGTATCCTGCAAAATATATAACTTTGACGTTGTCGGTTGACTTCTTTAGTCTTTTGTCAGTGACGAATACTGTTTTTTTGTTTGTGATAACAATTATGCTGCCAAGTGCAAACTAATTTATTACATACTAAAAAAGAGTTTGGAAAGAAAATAAGCAAGTGCGATTTCCAGCATTGTTTTATTTATGGTCCAGGAGGGTATTTCTCACAAATTAACAACACCTACCACAAATGTATTTCTTGATTTTAGATATTTATGAATGGAATCTATGATTAATTTAATTGTGCACTTTGTTCATTGTACATTATTTTTGAAGTCTCTGTAATAGAGGGACAGTTATAATAAAAAAATATCTACCTATTCCCAAACTCGATGAAACGATGGGACAAATTTCAATGCTAATCACTGAGGCACTAGGACTAAATATTTATTTCTATATATTCATAGTGCATATTATATATTAACGCTTTATAAGGTAGTTGCTTGTATTAATGTAGTTCGCTTCTATATATGCCGATGTCAATGTTTGTGTAGTAAGATATAAGATAATGTGTTTCCTGTGTAGGCACCGCGGCCGCCGAAGCAGCCGATCGTTCAAGACTTCCAGTTCTTCCCGCCGCGACTCTTCGAATTGTTGGATCAGGAAATCTACCATTATAGGAAAACACTTGGGTACGATTTTCAATACTTTTTATTTTAATACGCGACTTCGCTCTTGTATTTATATTTTTAGAGTATTCCCAAACCTGGTCTTAAGAAGCCCAGCCATGACAACATGACATGAACGACTCCAAAATCTATACAATATGTTCATGTTTTTTTAGCAAAACAAATATTTTACTGTATTATAAATTTACGAGAGGAAAAATTTAAGTCATGTGCGGGATTCGAACACGAAAAAATTTTCTTCTCTTAAATTTGTAATGTAATACGTAGAGCACGCATTACTGCCAACATAAAAATATTACAATTATAGGGTTGCGTCATTATTAACAAGTTTAAAGCTAATTGCAAAATTTGTCTTGTTTGTAGTACAACGTAAGTTGATCTATAGATGTCGCTCCATACGATGGTTAAAGAACGATAGGAAATAATTGAGTTCTGACTCATTGTAATGTTAGCTCAATTGGTTAGAGCATACCCCTGCTAAAGGGCTGGATTGACGCGGGTTCGCACATCCCGCATATGACTTAAATTTTTCCACTCGTAAATTTGTAATATAATCCACAGAGCATGCGTTATTGCAAACATAAAAAATGAAAAATATTTTACTGGCCTCAGAGGTAGACAGAAGAACTATGATGAGTTTATTTTAAATGAGACCACACAGCTTTATAAAATATATAATTCTTTGTATTTGGCCGATCAAGAACCAGAAATTAAATTTGAGTGTTAGTCAAACTGTAAAGAAAGTTATTTCCACCCTAAACCGTTTCCGAGTAATTCGCAAAAACATCACATTTTAGAAAGTTAATTAATTGTCTTTAAGCCACCATGATGTCAGTCCATGTAATGCGAGTAACAAAAACGTAAATATTTCGAGACTAAATTATTAAGTCTTTGACTAATATGTTTCTTCACTTCTTCTTCTTTCTCTTTATATAAAGCTCGATTACCACACACTGACTGACTGACTGACTGACTGACTGACATAATTGTTCTCCCAGAAGGAGTCGAGTAGGAAGAAAGTGATTCTTCCTACTCGATGATTGATTGGCGAGGCCGCAGGCCGAGCCGTGATAGTGTCTTGCGAGGCCAAAGGCCGAGCTCTGAATTTACATGCTCCTCTCATTCTTCATGCTGTATCTGGAGTATTTCACCTTACATTTTCGACTGTATTTGAAATTGGAGTTACGATACTACATCAGTGTATAGCGAGCCCGAAGGGCAAGCTTCTGGTGAGGCCGAAGGCCGAACTTTCGGCACGCGAGGCCGAAGGCCAAGCTACGTATTGACATGCTCCTCTCATTCTTCATACTATATTTGGAGTATTTTACCATACATTACCGACTGTATTAGGAGTATGAGCACGTTCCTATTCCAATTTCGATGACGTCTGCCAAATAAAAAAAGTTTTTCCGATTTGGCTGAAAATCGATATCTAGGTCTTTCTGGACGTTCTTATTCCAAATTTGAAATTTTTTTTCGGTGACGTCTGCCAAGTAAAAAAAATTTTTCCGATTTGGCCGAAAATCGATATCTTGGTCGTTCTGGACGTTCTTATTCCAAATTTGAAATTTTTATTTCGATGACGTCTGCCAAGTAAAAAAAGTTTTTCCGATTTGGCTGAAAATCGATATCTAGGTTGTTCTGGACGTTCTAATTCCAAATTTGAATTTTTTTTTTCGATGACGTCTGCCAAGTAAAAAAAGTTTTTCCGATTCGGCTGAAAATCTATATCTAGGTTTTTCTAGACGTTCTTATTACATATTTGTAAAATTTTTTTTCGATGACGTCTGCCAAGTGATGAAAGATGACGTATCTCGAAAACGGTAAGAGATAGGTGGGGGGTCTTTGAACAATGTCATAGTGAATAAGGAGAGTATACCAATGACATCTGATAAAAATCCAAAATGGCGGAATTCAAGATGGCCGCCATACAAAGTGCTTTGATCACGCTGAAGTGAGGCCGTAAGGCCGAGCTTCAGTGGGGTCGGAGTGCCTTGCATGGTGACCATCTTGAATTCCGCCATTTTGGATTCGTCCTGGGTGACCCTCTTATTCTTCAAACTGCATATGGAGTAATTCATTTTATTTTTTGACTGTATTAGGAATTTTTGTGGGATTTTTGACTAAATTTGAAGTAACTGTCCGAGGCCGAAGGCCGAGTTCCGGTTTGAGAGTATTTTCTACATCTCCGACTGGTCTCCATGGTAATTGCCAGCGTTTACCGAAGCACCTACGTGTGGGGTTCCCTTTACCGAAGTGACTATGAATCTTGATACAATTCTAATTGTACCGCTTTTTTATAGCAGTAGGGTAAATCTGGTTTGGTGACTATAGCTTGGTTCTTTGTTGTATTAAGTGTTTATATTGGATTTCATACTTCTAATGATGTTTAGAATATATTTTTTTTATGTATAAGGTGTTTTGATATAAGTTAATACTGCAGAACGATAAATGCGGGCCGCTCGCGGCCCGCACAACACTTACCATCTAGTTTTGGATATATAGCTCAAAAGTAAATATACTTAAAAAAAACATTTATTTATCAAAATATACAATTTTTCTTCAACAAAAGATTATATTGTTAATAATAGCATAGAAAAACCACTATGCACAATGCTTTATGTTTCAGTCCACATCAATAAGTATAAAATAGTAATAATAATCTACTGAAAAATACTGAAAGCTGATATTATGTTTTAACATGCTAAAACTTGTGTAGGTACAAAGTACCGCGTAATCCAGAGTTGGGACCTGACGCCGCGAAGATACAAAGAGAAGAACAGCGGAAGATAGACGATGCGGACGCTCTCACGGAAGAAGAAGTTACTGAAAAGGAACAATTACTTACGCAAGGTAAGTACTACCTCTGAAAAGTTGATTGGAAATAGTAGTTTTTCTGAACCCATATCAAATATATGGATTACATTTTTTTATTAAATTAATTGCACTGAATAATTGGTGTACAGCGTACAAATATTATAACTGTACGGATATTATTATATTATTATTATACAAATATCATAAACGTCGGCGTTGGTTTCGCGTAATTCACGCGCTTTTAAATGTAATTCGGTCAGTAACTTTCTGCATACAATATTTACGCTTGATCCCTGAGTTTGAAGAGCACTGAGGAATTCATGTTCTAAATTCAAAACTATTCTTCATGAAACTTCAGTGAAGAAAAGACCTACTTTGCTAGCCCTTGTCTGCCAACAAAGCGTGCTATTTTGAATAGGTCAAATTAAAGCAGTAGAATATTTTAATATATAAATATGTGATTAACCAATTATTCAATATTTAATTAATAAGAGCGTCGTAGACGTCTAAATTGAATTAATTATTTTTAAATGTTGTCATTTAAAATATTATATTAATTAATTATATAAGGGTTAGTTATGTTTCAAATAGGTCAAATTAATATTTTGCCTTGTGAAGATGTTCCATTGAATTAAGTACTACCTACAAGAAAAAGTAAAACCTACTCGAAACTCGTATGCAATATATGCCAATAACGATTATTAATCATATCATTCATTTTAATATTTTACCTAACTAATCTAAGCTAGTAATTGTCACATACGTGGACAAATCAGAGCGGAGAAACTGAAACTCCCATGTGAACCAGATTTTAATTTAGCATCCTCAGTCCTCTATCGGCAATGAAACTTTCTATAGTCTATTTTTTTTAACAAACGAGTACTGAGTATGTCTCTCGCACATTTCCGATATTGACAGAGTGAGATGGGTGATTGCCGTCATTGGTCAATGCCTTTGTTCTTCTAAAATTTAGTGTAGAAAAAATTACTTTATGATTTAAATTTGCATACTTAGTATATTCGTTTAAAAACAAATCTGTTCGCGTTTGTGATATAAAACTATATTGTAATAGTATATATATTATGCACTAGAACATATAAATCAACTAATTCTACTACAATTCTTGTAATCTTTAAAATTATCGTCATCCAGATACGTCAATAATAAATTGCTCTAATATATTTTGTACATGATTGTCGACTCCGTAGGTACATTTCTATCTTGGTTGTCACATGATTGAGACATGAACACCATTTTTATCCATCCACTTCACCTAAGTTTTTTTTTTTTTATACCGAACTGGGAAACACTTGACCACTATCTCACCTGATGTTAAGTGATGATGCGATCGACGATGGAGCGCGCTTACCCAGAAGATACCTATTCACTCGCGTTTTGAAGACCCCCATATTGTACTTAACCGGAAACACAGACTCAGGCAGGGTATTCCATTCCCTGGCGGTTCGTATAATGAACGAAGAAGCAAATCGCTTCGTTCGGGTAAATGGAATTTCCACCATATAGCGATGGCGCTTCGGAATATCCCTCGATGTCCGGTTAAAGAATGGGGATGGCGGAATCAAATTGTGAAGATCCGTTGCACACTCACCGAAATGTATCCGATAAACTAGCGACTTTGCGGCGATGCTCGAGACTCTGGAGTCTTTTGCTTACTAGTTGGTCGTCGTTAATGAGTCTCTTGGCTCTCCTCTCAATAGCTTCCAGTGTCTCCAGCTGGTATTTGGCAGAACCATCCCAAAGGTGAGAACAGTACTCCATACACGTCCGGACTTGGGCTTGATACAGATTAAGCAACTGTCCCGGCGTGAAGTATTGTCTCACCTTAGCCAACACACCAAGCTTTTTTGAGGCAAGCTGGGCTTTTGACTCAATATAGGAGCCGAAATTGAGAGTTGATGTTAAAGAGATGCCAAGAAGCTCTAGATGGTTACATATCGGCACGGACACATCCCTGAAAGTAGGAGCCAGCTGGAAAGGGCTCCGTTTGGCGGAGAAAAGACACGCCTGGGTTTTAGCTGCATTGAACTTAACCAGATTGGCATCGCCCCAATCGGAGACTGCCTTCAAAGAAAAGTTCAAGCGCTGAACCATCGCTTCCCTATGAGACTGGATTTGTAATGCACTGGTTCGTGCGTTAGATGTGTAACTCTCCACAACGGTGCTGTCGTCTGCGTACCCAAAGATACCGGGTTTAAGCAGATCATTAATATGCAGCAGAAACAGCGTTGCAGAGAGTACTGATCCTTGAGGGACTCCGGCATTTATGGCCAATTGGTCGGAAGAACAGCCATCGATGACTACCCTAATCGACCGATCCCTCAAGAAATCTGATATCCAAACACACAAACCAGTGGGAAGGCCGTAAGAAGGAAGCTTGCTAATAAGGCTATCATGCCAAACCCTGTCGAAAGCCTTCGAGATGTCGAGAGAGACAGCAAGTGACTCTCCGTGGTTCTCGATGGCCGCGCTCCAGATGTGAGTGGCATACGCTAGAAGATCCCCAGTAGACCGGTTTCGGCGAAATCCGTATTTTCGATCACTGAGGAGATCGTTTACTTCTAGGTATGCCAGGAGCCTGTGGTTCAGTACACGTTCCAACGTCTTACAGAGTATGGAAGTGACTGAAAAATGCCTGTAATTGGCAGGGTCTGCGCGACTACCCTTTTTGGGCACGGGCTGCACGTTTGCAAGCTTCCAGGACTTGGGCACTTGACCAGTCGTCATAGACAAGCGAAAGAGGCGAGTCAATACAGGAGTCAACTCTGGCGCACACATCCTCAAGACTACAGCTGGTATACCGTCTGGACCACTAGCTTTGTTCACGTCCAGATCGCGCAACGCTTTGCGTACTTCAGACTGTCGAATGCGGATTTCTGACATTAACGTCCCGCTATTTGGCAGGTTAGAAGGTACAGCATTGCCAGCATCTAAACGTGAAGACTCCGCAAATTGAGTTGCAAATAAATTTGCTTTCTCTTCAGCAGAGTGCGCTAGTGAGCCGTCAGGTTTCAGCAATGGGGACAGTGAGGGACGGCAGAAGTTCTCTTCGATCGACTTCGCCAGGGACCAGAATGCTTTGCTGCCCGAAGGGTAAGAAGCAAGTTTGTTCCCTGTTCGGCGTATGTGGTCCAAGCGAGCCTTCTTGAGAGCCTTTTTGCAGGACTTGGCGGCTAGGTTAAATGCTTTCTTCTTTTCACGTACATCTCTGGATTTGCGGGTTCGAGCATCAGCCCAGGCTAAGAAGGCCTCATGTTTTGACGCTTCTGCATCTCCACATTTGGCATTAAACCATGGGCGAGCTTTGCTGCACATCGGGACGTCAGAAAATGGTATGAAGTATTCCATACACTGACGTAACACCCCAGTCACAGCATCCGCGCAAGTTGAGGGATCGCTCGAAGAAAAACAAACCTGCCGCCAAGGGTAAGACGCGAAAAAATTACGCATCTCATCCCAATCTGCTGACCTGTATAGCCACACCCGCCGAGTGCCCCTTGGACTGGGATCGGGCGGGGAGTACACTGATACAGACTTCATCAGACAGTGGTCGGAGCTACCTAAAGGTGATGAAACCGACACCGAGTAGCGGTCTGGATCTGTTGTCAGCAGAAGGTCCAAGCAATTGGCTGTGTGGCCATCAACATCCGGTATCCTTGTGGCTCCTTGGACCACCTGAGTGAGGTTTAGCGTCAAAGCAAGCTTGCGCATCTCTCGACCAGCGTGGTCTGTGCTCTGGTATGGGTATAGCAAGTCTTGATGGTGGGCGTTGAAATCCCCCAGAAGCACTAATTGAGCAGAAGGATACCTCTGTTGGGCCACATCGGCCGCCTCACTGAGGTAGTTTGTGAGCCTGGTTGTCTCCTCATCTCCGCTGTGCGAACGGTAGACACAAGCATAAAGTATCTTCTCCATGCCATTGTCCACCAGAACCCACATGATGGAAAATTTGGGGTCTTCAAGGTTGCGGAGACGCCGATAACAAATGTCATCGCGGGCATACATACAAACTCCCGCTCTGGCCCTGAAGCTATGTTCTAGAACGTAGCCAGGGTAGGCAAGGTATGCAGCGTCAGCTGGACATTTGATCTGCGTCTCCGTGAGGAATAGAATATGCGGTCTGGCGGTCTCAAGATGGTGGTGGACCGGGTCGATATTTGAGTGCAAGCCTCGAATGTTTGAGAGGTGCACTTGGAGAGAGAGGACGTGCTTCCGCTGTTGGACCGTTATTCTATTTCTTTTGCCTTTCATTTTATGGGGAGTGAAGATAGGTAAAGGGAAACGGAAGTGGAAACGAGGCACAAATTACCAACCCGTGACACAAATTAGGCCTTTCCACCCAAATGGAACCATTCCTGGAGACCGCGGGGACGCCCGAGCCCCCCCAGAGGTGTCCATCGGGTCCTCTCATCTGGTCGCCAACCAGCACGATGGCGCACCTCCGGGATTTTTCGCGAGATGGCGGGGCAGCCTTTCATGAGTGGCTGGCTCACTACTTGGGCCCCCAACTATCTGCGGTCGGCCAGCGGAGAACCGTGCCTCGGACCCCGCTGCTCTCCAAGATTGGCTGCCAGGCATATTGACCTTCGATGTGTCACGACTAGTTATAGTAATAAGCGCCACTGTTTCCGACCCGTTCCCCATGATGGCTTCACCAAACATCATGCCGTAACGCGACCGCTTGTCGGCATGGCTTTGTCTGGTGGGTGGTAACACGCCGCGGCCTAAGCCTACCACCTGTCAGTACTGCTCTTTTAGCGCCACCCAGGGGACACGTGTAGGACATCGAGGGCTAAATCCTACGGACGCGAGCAGTATAGTCCCCCAAAGTAAAGTAACAAAAGAGTAAGTCCTTGTAACAAAAGAGTTCAGACTTCATAAATTTTATAACTTTTTCTATTTCCTGCCATAGCTCTTCACTTGATACCAAATGAGTTCAATTGGGTTGAGCTCACTGTAAAACGTCGGCAAACGTATGAGGAGATGATTTGCTGACTAAGCAACAACATTTTTTTCAAAACAATCTTTGTTTTGCGTACCCTAATTCAAAAGTTGCAACTTTAGTATTGATTTGTTACAAGCACCTACATGTAACTACAGAGTTCCTGTGGAATGAGCTTTATGTTGATTACGTGGGCCAATAGCAACGCAGTAAATTTTTCGGTACTCGTCTGTTAAAAAAAATAGACTATAACAGGCATGATGAAAAATCATTTAAGTTCTCTTTCACAGAAATAGTTACTTAATGTACAGTAATGATGTAGTCTAAGCTGTTAAAGCAGGCTAAACTTAAAGACTTATCAGTTTTGTTACTAAAACATGCATTAAAAAACTCATGTTCTTACAGGTTTCACAAATTGGACCAAGCGCGATTTCAATCAATTCATCAAAGCAAATGAGAAATATGGAAGAGATGACATTGAAAATATTGCCAAGGATGTGGAAGGCAAAACGCCAGAAGAGGTACCTACTATATTGTTAAATTTTTTGCACGATAAGAAACATATATGTATATATTTGACTATAAAATATTGTATAAAAAATTATCTGTTTTAGGTTATGGAGTATTCAGCAGTATTTTGGGAGCGATGCCACGAATTACAAGATATCGACAGAATAATGGGTCAGATCGAAAGAGGTGAAGCCAAGATACAGCGGAGGGCATCTATCAAAAAAGCGCTGGACGCCAAAATGGCACGCTACAGGGCACCCTTCCATCAACTACGGATCTCCTATGGAACCAATAAAGGCAAAAATTATACTGAAGAAGAGGACAGGTTAGTTGGCACATAAACATTTATTGTTGTAAATTGTTTATGCGGTGGCGTCTAACGCTACCACTTGTAAACTATGGTTTTCCCAGCACAAAAGTCCCAGTAAACATGATGACATCTCTTCCTGAATTATCTGAGTGATATGGAGCATTGTCCATTATAAATTTGGAAGTGTTTTGTGTAGGCTGATGAGCAACTTTACGAATAACCTTAAAACTTATTTGTGGTCATTATAGTTTTAGTTGCAAATGAGATGAGGTAGGGAATAATGAAACGGACTCTTTTTCCACATGGAACGTTCGAGGTGGAGGTTGCTGTATTATCGGTCTAAGACTGGGAAACTGTATGGCTCGGGGCATTTAAGAATGTTTCATCCATAAACGGGATATTGTTCCAATCTAACTTTATTTACATGTCGTAAGAATGTTATGAGTATTTTCTCCAAAACGATCCTGTAATGTTCCAGTGGGATTTTCCGCTTGTCAGATTTTTCTATCGAAAGCCAATTTCAAAACCATTTACGATCAGAAAATAAGCCTTTTAAAGGTCCATTAGCTTTTTCCGTATAGCATGTGGCTTTTTTTTAAACCAGCATCAAAATTATTGTTCGCACCAATAATTTAATTGTCTCTCGTCATTTTCTTCGATGTATTTTTACGTTCTAAGCCTGATGGTCCATATTTATCTTTGTTGTCAGTGCTTCAGCATCGGGAATCATTATCAGATTCATGTTAAAATAGTTGTTATTTCGCCACAGTTCTATTGACTTTTCCTATAATAGAATGTAAAACGTAGTGGCGCTTTTTGAATTTGTTGGGTTTCTGTCGTGGAAAAAGGAAAACTCCTCGGTATGGACTTTTATGATATGATGTGATATGGTATGGCTTAGAAATAGTATGTTTTATCAGCTGGAGCAAAGTGGCCATATTGGTTTTTAGTTTCTGAAGATATACCGCCAAAATCGACGGTACAATTTTTTAATCTTGGATAAAAGCCTATACAATGGCAAATTTCAAATACTGCAGCATCATTGCACATCTATATATGTATGATGGTCATGTCATATTTTATTGGTTACCGAGATTAAAGTTATTCTCGTATAGTTTTATCCTAGTTTGGTGAAATGAGCCCTTAATATTTTTGGATAATCCTACGTATTTTTACGTTCTTCACATAATTGAAATTATTTTACACATAAAAATATTGTCCGTTCGGCGACCTTAATAGGATAACGTTTTAAAAAACTACTTACTACACATTATAACCTTACATGGTGCCAGGTGCGGTGATGTATATATATATATATATATATATATATATATATATACGGATATATCACCCCCACCATAATATATTTAAATGGACCTTACTAGATATTGTGTGTCCAGGTTCCTAGTATGCATGCTGCACAAGCTGGGCTTCGACAAGGAGAATGTGTACGAAGAGCTACGAGCGGCCGTCCACGCCGCGCCGCAGTTCCGCTTCGACTGGTTCCTCAAGTCGCGCACAGCTGTCGAACTGCAGAGGAGGTAACACCAGCATTTCCATTCTTCTATTTGGTATTCAATGTAAAAGCCGGTACAGTCCGTTTCTAGAGAAGGGGGAACAACGGACAACGATCCATCGTATTATGTTTGTATCGCTAAAAAACGAAACATTAAATAATAAAAAAAATATTTTTTACGATAAGCGACGCGGTATATAACAGTCCAAGTGCAAAATTTTTTTTATGGCTGATAGATTAACCTTTGACCACTATCTTACCTGATGGTAAGTGATGAAGTCGAAGGTGTTGTTCAGGCTAACCTTGAATTACTGGCTCTCAAGGACTGCTGCCGGAACACACCGTTATGTGCTTGGCGGCAGATTTTCTACTTGAGGGTAGTAGCTAGCCAGGCGGGTATATGCAAAATGCCCTACCACCATGCATTGAATATGTCGCTCATGTAGCAGTGGCGGACTAAAGCAGTTGGCCTTTTCCCAAATATTCACCATAATAAGCCCATCATCAACACCCAAAAAACGGACGCCAGATTATATCCGGAACAACCTGAATACATATTCATACCTCTTAGCGAGCTGGAAACTGTTTCAGGGTCAAAATCTATGTTACCCTCATAGTCACTAATATTGATTGTGACCAAAATATTGTTAAAACAACTTTTTTTGTAATCGGATAACATTTTCGGTACTTTTTCTTTGGTGACGATTATTTGAACGTCGCTTCTCTGCGACTCTTCGATCTGCCAACACAGCATCTTTTATCGTTATTCTCGTTGGATGACGTGAATGTTCCCGGGTTATAAGAGTGCCTCGCCCTCCCAAAATCCGGTGGAGCTGAACGACCGACAGCGATAGTCAGCATCTATGTCCTCTAAAAAAAGATGACGTGGATGAAAATCCTTCCTTCACGATGTTCGTTTTCTGTAAATGTTCTGTCTGAGACTCCATAAACTGGAAGCTCCTACACATCTAAACAACATTTTCGACTACTTATCAACGGGAGATGTCGTATCCAAAGGATATCTTTATCAAATTTTAATAAAAAGTACGCGTTGAACCAGCTTTGCTCGCGTTTAAACTGAGATGCCTTGGGGTCCTGGGTGGTATTAAAAGCTCACCTCCTTTGTAGATCAAACGTAGGCTTACTATAGTAAAAATTACATTCCCTTTCTCGAAAACGGTTTTGAAACTTCGATAAAATTTACATAAATAAAATTAGGGATTTTCGGGCAAAGAGTAATAATGTGTGATTTGAACTTTTTATTGGTGTCAACTCTTAAACGGCTTTATATTCTCTTATAACGACTGTAAAAGGTAATAGAAATATTCTATATGCTCGTAATATTCTATGATAGAACCCGTATTATAATGTTATTTTGTTAACGGATGCTAAACGAATAAGTTCATTTGTGTTTCGGATCCACAATAACCTGTTTTAGGGCCTCGCCGGTCCGTTAATCGAAAGCGTATGTGCATCAAACATGTTGTAGAGTCGGCGCCACGAAAGAAGTCCCACAGACGCGGCGCTATAGTCGGGTAACGGAGTGTTAATTTGTTCAATGTTAATTTAGTTCCTCTAAATGCCGCTGGACTTCTTTTGTGGCGCCGACTCTATATTTAATCTCTTATGATTACAGATGCAATACCCTCATTACGTTGATCGAGCGCGAGAACCAAGAGTTGGAGGAAAAAGAGCGCGCGGAAAAGAAAAAGAAGAGTGGCAACGCCAATCAGAATACTCCCGGCGGCAATGCAACTGGAAAGGGCGCAAACGCAGGCAAACGCAAAGCTGAGAACACGCCTGACGCTGCACAGAAACTAAAGAAGAAAAAGAAGTGATTAATGCCCAAGAGACTAATCAAGAAGCCCCTCAAGAACAATCGTAGTATAAAATGACAATATTTAGTAAGAAATCTACAAAAACAATCACACACGCTAGATTTTAATGTAGACCATAAATGACTGAGCTGAATTCGTTAGCGATTTACAGTTTCTTATTGTATTCTGTTTTAACCAGTATTTTATGATTACTAAGAAAATAGGTACAAGCTATTGCTGATATACAACTACCGACAATTCAATAGTGATATGTGCTAAAATATGACTTTCGTACTTAGTATTAAGACATTCCTTTTTAATTTTCAACATATTGATTTTAATCTATGCTGATATGTGATTTTCAGATGATTGATAAAATAAAATTATTTAAGTATTTTTAATTATATTTCCTCAAGTAGCGTTATAATGTGGAGCGAGTCTCGACGTTTTGTAAATTGCATGTCAATAAAGTGACTTTTAATACATCAAAACTGTTTGTCATTTGGCTAATATCTTTGTATCTCAATAACTTTTGGAAGTACTAATTTGCATAGTGCGAATGCCCGCCAGCTAGCTATCACCCTTAAGTAGCGAATCTGTCGCCAAGCACTTAGCGTTATGTTCTAGCCGCTGACCTGCAAGAGCCAGTAATTCTAGGTTAACCTAAACCAACACCATGACTTACCATCAGGTGAGGTATTGGTCAATCAACTGCAAAAATCAACATGCAAGACAATCAAATGTAAAAAAAAAAGATTGCTTGATTCGGCGAGGTCCCAAATTCAAGAAGTAATTTCATACAGATGTCGATTCTACAAACGTCTATACTATGCTAGTAATATTCATGCGTTTCATGTCAATTATTCCTTTGTATAATTTTAATTATATTTAACTAGCTTTCCGGGCGCGTATGTCGGTTATCGCGCAAAAACATTAACCTCTTTTTGCGCAGTTGGATAAAAACTATCCTTTTTTTCCCGGGTCTAAAACTATTTCCATACCTTATGTTATTGTGACGGAACAAGCTCGAGGCCCACCTGATGTTAAGCGGACTAACCTCTGCCTATAACAGATGCATTTCGTCACAAGTCACGAATTGCACTGCGCCCGTCACTTTGAGACAGTTGTAAGTCTCATGTGCCTGTAATTTGATTTCCCCATCCACCCACTAGCGGGAAAGTCCAGTGAGTGGACGGGGCATGGCATCGCACGCTAATTCTTATTATGTTAAGCGAAATCTCGGAGATAACATATTTCAGTTAATGAAACTAAGATTCTTTTTTGTGGAGCATTTATTCTATTGAAAATCCACTACACGAAACACGATATCGATTAGAAAAATACCATTAAGTTGGTTCCTAAGGTGTATGAAGTGACAGTCCGCCCCGGCGCTAATGATAATGACTATAAAATAACAAGTAACCGCGTCACCTATGAAGTCAACCTTTCATGGGCAATGGGCCAAAAACAACTAAAACATGACTCAAACTGTAGGGTTATTATACTTATGGCAGGTAGTTTTAAGTAAGACCATTGAGCCATTTCAAACATAACATTTCAGGATATAATTGTCAAAATCAACATTAAAAAAAATATTTATACAAATAGTTTTATGTAGATTAAATCCACATCGTTAAAGATTCTTCATTACGACTAACAAAGTACTATTCTATTTACATTTACTTTTCGTGTGATAAAAATTTGCAATTACAACTATATGAAAGCAAGCACTTTCATCGCCATTATGAAAAATACAAATCTAGTTTTAAACTAAAAAAAAAAACACCCAGATATATGATTAATGTGGATCTGCCACATAAAAAATCACATGTTACATTTAGCTGACATGATCATTTTCAGTTTACACGATGGTAATTCTGAACACATAATGTTAGACATGAAAGATAAGCGTACATACATAAATATTCTGAATATACAGCTCGTACGCACTTAGTGGTGCTTATAGCCATAGATATAACTTCTTGCTTGTGTCAATCGTATAGCTACACAAGTACACACACATTTATCACAGTATACACTGAACATCTCACAGTGATGAAGACCATAGTCTATTTACTCAGTGAGGTGGAACACTTTCGGCTGTGGCGTGAGCCTGGTGACGCACACAGTCTCCGAGCATCAGGAAGAGTTGCCATTCTCGATCGCCTCCTGGAAGTTATTGGCGTTGGTCGGGAACGGAGCACCGAGCCCGTAAAGGTGGCCGCTCGTACTCTCTATGTTTCCATCAAAGAAGATCTGGAACAACTTAAAACTTGGAGTTGTTTGGTTTCGACTATACAAATTGGTTCAATAATGGCAAGCATATTTTATGTGAATGAGGCATAAAATTGGCTTCTTATATGGTGGTGTTTTTGAAAATTTTTAACCGACTTCCCAAAAAAGGAGGAGGTTCTCAATTGTTACCTTCAGAACTTTTGAATGGGTGAACCGATTTTGATCATTATTTTTTTGTTTGAGTTTATGCTGCTGCTTATTGTTTGGTCCCATTTTAATTTCATCAAAATCGGTCAAGCCGTTTTTAAGTTACACTCCAATAACTGAAAAATCAATCTTGATGTATAGTCGTTGACAATGAATGACAATCGATCCCGTAAGTAGCAAGGGTCACTAAAAAGACTGAAAAAAATAAATTAACCATAAAATGGAACCGACTTCAACACCCAAAAGTGTGAAATAGTCTGTACCATGCGCACAATATTGTGATATTAGGTACTTTTGGACAATCATGGCACCAATTTCAACAAGTTATCTTACACTTTTGGGTGTTGAAGTCGATTCCATTTTTTGTTACATTGTGTTCTTCTGAGGGTATTCTTTGCTTTGATACTTCTTCCTCAGTCAGTTGGCATAGGTGAGTCTTACTTAAGAAAGACGATCTGAAGACCTAATTTGTCTTCGAAATTTAACAAAAATATAAAAATAAAACCTATAGCCTATGTGCATCAGGGATAATGTAGAATTCTAATGGTGAAATAATTTTTCAAATCGGTCCAGTAGTTTTTAAGTTTATTTGTTACATACAAAAATACAAATCTTTCCTCTTTATATTATTAGTATAGATATTAAATAATATATCATGGACACCTTTTGATCTTTACACGGCAGGTTGTTTTTATTTACATATCATGTATTCAATAATTAATATGGTAATTTTTATATGAAATCCCAGTGTAAGAGCTAAAAATTGTATATATTCGTCTTACCTCTTTAATTTTGAAGAACGCCATCCCAGTCAGGTGAGAGTCAGAACCGGCTTGGTGTTGTGGCCCAACGCGCCGCAATTCTAGCTGGTCCGCTACTTCTTGCAGGCCACCCTTGAGGTTCTTGCAAAGTTTCATCAAATACTGGAAAAAACGATTGAAGACAATTAGTTTTCACATTTTAAATAAAATCTGACCTGTTCTGCATAAAGTAATAGTAGTATATTTGAAACTATACATATGGACCGCGTTAAGTAATATTGAGAATGGTATTGCCTAGCTAACACTACAACCCAGTAGAAAGTCTGTCGCAAAGCACGTTGTCGGCACACACCACCGACCGGATGTTCTGTAATTCGTCGTTTAACTAGGTACTCACAACTTTTGCACAGCTTTCTACACGCAGTCTGCCCATGCAATTTTTTGGCCTTCCTCTATATACCCATATGGGTGTAACTGCCAGGTCTTATGATAGCCTAAGTTATTATGTATAAATGTGTAGCTTTTAAAGTGCTCTCGCGCATTATCTGTTCGTAATTACGACAGAACGATACTATTTTTTCCATTTTTATTTTGTGTTGTGTTTACCTAATAATAAAGTATTCTTGATAATTACGGTACTTATAAGTTATTACGATTTTCTTGGAGAAGTTTTTGAGCTGGACTAGTGGTTAGGGGCTAGCGTAAAAGCGGTACAAAAGACGTGCCCAAATTAACGTAAACTTTTATGAATAATTTTCTAATGTTACTGTTGTGACGAGGTGGGAGCAGGTAGCAGGGTATTTCCGTGGGATATCTCGATATCTTTCTGTGGGAGGCAGAAAAATACCAGGAAGTAGTCAGCAGCGTCTTCTGAAGAACTGTTAACTCACACTGCGATCCTTATGACACCTGCTAAGCGTGGGGCTTATTTGCAAACCCCCCTGACTATCTTTACGATCCCCTAAACAAGACCGCCAGTGCCTTAAGGACCACAAGCATAGATGGTTATTCTGAAGCATTTACCCAGCATTGTTTTTTAAAACTGCCACATAAAGCTAAGTTCTTTGTTCTTGCAGCTGTACTCCTAGACAGCCTGTTATGGCCATTTAGTTCCAGAGAAAACCGCGGTAGCACCACCCACAGGCACAAAAAAGAAAAAACTTTGACATTATTACTGTTAATAATAACAAATATATTTTCAAGTTTATTTAGTATACATATAAAATAATATATCATGGACCTTTTGATCTTTACATGGCAGGTTGTTTTATTCACATAAAATGTATAAGGTAATGAATAGATTCAAGCGTTACTTTGCGGAAATCCATATTTAATAATAACAAATATTTTTAAAAGTATCTTAAGAAAACATTAAATAACATTTCAATGAAACACTTAAAAATATATATATCTAGTGACAATTCCGCCTAATTCTCCTAAATAAGCAGCAGCCTAAATAAAAAACAAGGCCAAATATTCTTCCGGTTAGGAAGAATATTGGACTAGTTTCGTTTCTAAACGAAGCATCTGCAGGAGATCTTGACTCACCGAGCGCAAGATCGAGACATGTCTCGATCGCGCGGTCGGTGAGGCTGAAGTTAAGATACTTTTTAAAAGGATTTCCGCAAAGTAACGCCTGAAACTATTCAGTATTATTTACTGTTCTTTTTTTCACTCTCATTCTATGTCGGATACTTCACCTTATGAATGGAGATATAGTGGAAACCTTTTTTATGTAAGAATTGGATACACTCACTTTGACATCATAAACCGTAGGGAAGTACAGGCGCAGGCTTTCAAAGAATTCATTCTCGTCTAGAGGCAGGTTTTTGTCAGTGAGAAGTTTGAGTAAGTATCCAAAGTCATATCCTGAATGGAAACTCAGCCAGTTGATGTTGTCCATTAGAACAATTCCTGAAATAAAATAAAAAAACATACAATACAAAGATATTTGTGACAAATCTCAACAAGACTGTTTACCTATGCATTCGTTTATTTATTCCTAGGCTATTGACTAAACAAAATTAACCGGACTTGGCGTAATCCTTACTTTAGGTACAAATCTACAGGTACATCAGCGTATCCCTCCGAATGGGATTGTTATATGTTGGATTATTCTACAGAGCGTGTCGCGTTAGAAAAGATCAGAGGCATGCGTGGTTACGCGATAGAAAGAGAGCTTGGTGGTGAATATAAATATTAAATACTACGTGCTTTGCGAGTTAAGTGCACTTTATTGTTTCATAGCTAGAATAGCTTATTTATTGGAATGGCTTCGCGGTGTGATCCTTTTTATTCTGTGACTTACATAACTAAAATTAAATATTTTTTTATACACAGTTAAATGTGTAAATCCTTTGCCTTTTGAGAGCAATATATAAACCAAAACTTTGCAACGATCGAGGTGCATGTGTTTGGCAACATTCCACAACTACACGCAACGTTGCTAGATTTTGCATGGTGGTAGGCATTTTCCGAATTCCCTCCAAGCTAGATGCCACCTTCAAGAAGAAAATCTATCGTCAAGCACCTTAAGGTGTGTTCTGGCAGCTGTCTTTGAGAACCATTAACTGTAGGTTAGCCTGAACAACAACTTCGACCCCATTATAACTTACCATCAGGCACAGAATGAAAAAGAACAGAACGATCACTCCACAAAGCCATTCCAATAAATAAGCGATTGTATAGCTACCGAGCAATAAAGTTCACTTCAGCTCGCAAAGCAACGAGTACCTAATATATATATTTACCTACAAGCCATCTCTCTTTCTATCGCATTGGTTCCCATAACTCTGATAAGACTCATTAGCTATGAATATTTTATTTGGGTCACTTGAACAATTTTAATTAAGATAATAGTTACCAAACTTTGGTCCTACCCAGAGTCCAATAAACTCTAGAGTGCCCACCAGGGTTTCATGGAATATGGAGAAATAAATGATTATGATGACGCGGCACGAACCGTAAAATAATTCCGTCCGGACGGATACGCCGATGTACTTATAGCTTTGTACTTTAGTGTGGAGTGAGTCAGGCCTGCATCAGGTGAGATAGTGGTCAAAGGCTAGACTATGAGCAGCAACGAAAAAAGATGTTATATTGAAAAACAAAAGAGATGATATGTGACATATTTCTTGTCGTACCCATGTTGTGCAAAATGTTGCGCGTCAATTCTAGCCTAGTTGAATATACTTGTCTCTAAATAAATACTGCAACACGCTATATTTCTGTTCCCATTATATTGAATGCACTCTATCATCTGTCTTATATCTATGCATTAGGCAGAAATATACCTGAAGACATCAAAAGCTCAGCAAATTCCAAAGGTTCAATGCCATGCTCTTCATGCTCTCTGAATTGCAATCCAGAATTCTGCAGCAGGTCAATAGAATCCTGAGCATACATATCTTCCCTGTGAAATCAATTATATTTATTCTAACATTATTATTTAGGCCCAAAATTGAATTGAAAATAGCTTAGGGAGATCGTACAACTTTTGCTCGAATGTATATGACCTTTCTTCTTTAGGATGTACCAGAGCACAACTGTACTTTTGGGAAGCAGATATTTATTCTAATCCATATTTACAATGACATAATATATACTTTAATTAGAAAAAAATAGTTCAGCTGTTACAATACTGCAGAATGTCTTAACTTATTGCTCCCTAACATGATTAGAAATCAGACCTTTACATTATTTATATTGATTTAATCTGATAGAAGGACGAGAATAACTTACGACGTCACATCAAAAAGAATTACTGTCATAAGTTGTGCTACTCTTCCGTTCTCAGCATCACTATAAAAATATTCAAGTGAAGCTTAAATATAGACATTGAGAGTACACGATAAATGTTATTTAACTTAGAACTAAATGAAATAAGAAATCTATTAATTGTATAAATAAGAGGATATAAAATTTATCAGAGTTATCAAGGGTTACCAAGATACAGGCTGCGCCTAGTTTGGAACCCATTGCCTAAACATGCATTAATCTACTATATGTTTATTAGGATTATTTAGATTAGAAACTACGAATATTATAATTATGTATGTATTTGTTAACACCTTTTATGAATAATTAATAAACAATAAACAATATGAGAAAAAAACTATTTTTCTACGTCGGCAAATGTAGAATACATTTCTTGACTCTCAAAAATTTATCAATAGCAGCTATAACGGCGTCATTATCGTCAAATTTAGTTCCGAGAGTGTGAAAAATCACTAGGGACTAAGTCCGGAAAATATAGGTCGTCAAGGATATAAAAGGAGCTAATGCTGCTCAAGTTGTTTCGTCACGAAATTCTTGACTTGTTTGACAATTTCTTCGGTAAGGACGTTGAAGGCCGCTAATTATCCGCGTATTCTTCCGAGGTCGGTCTATTTTAAATTCAGCAACTATGTTGAATGTCTTTCGTAGGCATTCAAAACAGCTACTTAACAACTGCATTGTAACTCGCTTTCCTATTTTAATGGTATTAATTCATAATAACATCAGATGAAATTATGTAAAACTGTGCATACGCACTGTCTGATTGACTTTCCAACTATTCATAGGGGTAGTTTGATTTTTATTTTAAAGACCTGTGAAAAATAAGTCACCACAGATTTCCATAAGCTAAAAATGCCATGGGGGGCATATTTTGTTCTTTTTTTATGCCTGATAGGTTATCCTTTGACCACTATCTCACCTGATGGTAAGTGATGATGTGGTCGAAGATGTTGTTCAGGCTAACCTAGAATTACTGGTTCTCAAGGACAGCTGCAGGAAAACACCGTTTGGTGCTTGGCGACAGATTTTCTACTTGAGTGTGGTAGCTAGCCAGGCAGGCATTCGCAAAATGCCTTACCACCATGCTATAACGACTGCCATCCTAAGACAACAACCGGGACCGACGGCTTAACGTGCCCTCCTAAGCACGGAAGCGCTCAGTAGTAATGTCACCAGCGGTCACCCATTCAACTCATGACCGAGGTGGACGTTGCTTTACTTTGCTGATCGGTTCAGAATGGCTAAGCAAACTTCGCTACGAGCGCTTCAATAGTATATTAGGGCTATATTAGGATAAATTCATAAAAATCATATATCTAATCCTTGCTTGCATGTTTAGGCCTTTGTATTTGTTAGTAGCATTAAAATTTATCAAAAAAAAAAATGATACATATGTATTAATATTGGTTGGATTAAGGCAAATATAGCATAGCATGGTGTGTGGCTCCCAGTTGTTGTAAAAACAACAGTCCCGAGGTTAAAATAAGAGTAGGTACTTACTGCAAATTAAATTTAAAATTGAACTGCCATGTTGTGCAGCCAGGAGGGGTCTTGCCATTCTCATCCATGAATGTTAGACCCAGTTGTATAATTCTTAGAAGGTCCACATTGCATCTAAAATATTTAAAAAAACAGGCATAAAATTTAAGCACTTCCCACAAATAGGGTGTTAGTAGAATGTAGAGGAGACTACTTACTATGTTCTGTACTTGTTACATTTCCAAAAAAAAAATTTATTTGATAATTTTATGAAACAGTGAGGATATAGATGCAAAGGTTTTTTTATAGGATTATGACTGAACACGCACTAGGCCCACCTACTGTTAAGCAGTAACCCCTGCCTCTGACAGATGCAATTAGTCATCAGTGGCGAAATGCATTGCACCCATGACACTGAGACATACAGATGTTAATTTTCATGTACCTGTAATTTTATGAATTACTTAATGACTGTGAGGTTCTTGGCGACAGATTTTCAACTTGAGGGTGGTAGCAGAAGGTATGGGCCTGTGGCACACAGTCCATAATTATAAACACTCAGCTATCATTGCATTGGTTGAAAATAGATAAGGGTTGCAACTCACAACACTAGGTACCTTTAAGGTACCTATATTAAACAAAATATAATTATTTCGGTTACCGAAATAATTATATTTTGTTTAATATTGTAACAGTGTGCCATTTTTATCACAATAAACTAAACAGCTGATCATACTAGACCAACTAGAAATCAAAATAAGTAGAGCATATGCTAATATTGATTTAGATTTAATGATTATAAAATTATATTTTTCTTGACAGAAAACACAATATATGAAGTTAAATTACTATGTTAAAGCACAAATCTGTAGGCGTGATAGTTTTTCAGTAAAGTGTACCAAAAATGCTAGGTTATGGAATAGTGATAGGGTCGCTAATGACACTTATGCGCCTTTTATAGATTATTTTTGTTTTCTATAATTTTTGCACTCAATTGACACCAGTTTTAACAGTGGCCACGAAATCATGATTTTTTCAGAAACTGTATGTACGAGGGTGGTCTGAAAAGTTTCCGACCTCAACATGAAGACAACAGCACTCGTAGATAAAAGCTAGGGAATTTCGTTGTTCTTCTTTTGACAGTTATTCACCAAGTTTCAGCCATTTTGGACGCGTAGTTGTTATGTTACAGTAGTTTAAGTGAGTACTACGTACAGTAATAATATCTCAATGGTATCAAGCTATCATTAAATATTTGTTTTTGAAAGGCAATAGGTACGCCTACGTGAGTTGGATTCTGTGTATGGCAACTCTGCGCCATCATTTACCACAGTGAAATTTTGAGCAGCCGTATTTTAACGTGGTCGTAAGAGCTTGGGAAAAAAAACTGCAACTACCGACAAAAACATCGCCAAAGTTCAACAAATGGTAGGTAGGTACTAGACGACCGCCGAATTAAAGTGAGAGAGATAGCAGAAGATATGAACATGTCTAAAGAACGTGTTTGTCACATATTAAATCAACATTTAGACATGAGAAAGCTATCCGCGCGATGGGTGCCGCGTTTGCTCCAACCAAGACAATGCACCGTCTCACACCTCAGTGGTTGTCATGGCGAAATTTCACGAATTACGGTTTGAACGGCTTAACCATCCGCCTTACTCACCAGATCTAGCCCCAAGCGACTTCTTTTTGTTCCCTCATCTAAAAATTGCGCTCGGAAGACAGAGATTTTCTTCAAATGAAAAAATTTGAAAAAAAAAACTTAAAAAGCAAACAACTTCTTAAACAATCATTTTTCAGAGAAAAACGCCGATTACTATTTGGACGGGTTACAGGGATGGGAGCATCGCTGCGAGAAGTGTGTCGAGTTACAAAGAGACTATGTTGAAAAATAATAATAAAAAAACTGAAAAAAAAATCTTGTTTCTTTGACAGGTCGGAAACTTTTCAGACCACCCTCATATGCAAGCCTATATATTAAAATTTTTAATGCACTTATTGTTCGACGTGTGAATAAATAGAACTATTTAGATAGATTGTTTTTTTTTATGGAAATCAAAAGTACTAATTTATTGAAAAACATACTAGTTAAAGGTGGATAGGATAGATAGAAAGCAACATTAGGAGGTATTCTCTCAATTATAGGTACATTACGAACAATTACATGTATTACCTCAGCAGTTGATATTGGTAGTCTGCCGTAGATCGAAATTCTCCTATAGGTCTTGCTACCACCCCTGGGAACTCTGTATCCATGGCAACCCAATGGTATTTCTTGACAACCTTAAATTTATTCAAAAATTTGGTGTATTTTTCAAGTCACATATTCCTTGGCACCCCCAATGAATGTGACTAATGTAATAATGTGGTTGAAATGTATTCCTACACTTGATTTGATTTTGATGTTTTTGATGAGGCTGGCTTTGGATCACTATTTCACTTATTGGGAAGTGATGAGGTATTATTTTTTGCCAATAAAATATTTCTGATGCATCCATGAGAACTTACTACTCATACATATTGATATTTTCGTAGTATCAGAACATCCCTAAAGATTACAAGAATACTTTAAATACTATTATGTAACACAGCAATCCTTTATTTATTTTCTAGACAAAATTAGAAAATTGCTCAGGCCCATTGCTAAGGCCCATTCTGCTTTGCACACCATGGTTTTGAGTGTACCTATTTTAAGCAGCTAAGTAACGTCCAAATTACCTATTGAATAACTGACAGCCACACACAAATTCTATGTGATGTCATTCTACCAGAATGTCACCCGCACAAATGCAAAAATCAACAAAAGTAGCATATTTTGGAAAACATATTGCTAAGTCTCCATTTTCACATCTCCGGTAATTGTGCTACTTTTGTGGAGGTACACAGATACATCACATTGCTTACACTGCAATTTTTTATTTATTTTCTAGACAAAATTTGAAAATTGCTCAGGCCCATTCTGCTTTACACACTATGGTTTTGAGTGTACCATTTTAAGCAGCAAAGTAAGGTCAAAATTACTTATTGAAATAAATGACAGCCACACACAAATTCTATGTGACATCATTCTACCAGAATGTCACCATCATAAATGCAAAAATCAACAAAAGTAGCATATTTTGGACAACATATTGCTTAAGTGTCTATTTTCACATCTCTGGTGATTGTGCTACATTTGCGGAGGTACACAGATCCATCACATTGCTTAAAAACAATAAGGCACCAGGGCAGCTACTGAAGCATGGCGGCCCTGATCTAGAAGTAAAACTTTATATGCTCATTGAGAGAATCTAAGGAGACACCTCAGGAGTAGCAGCTTGGGATAATAACTCTAATACTTAGGGAAGGAGACAAATCTATCTGTGCAAACTATAGAGGCAATACTGTCCTTTCTGCTGCTTACAAGGTGTTCTCAGGACTCTTAGATTTGCATTGCATATCTGAACATGCTATATATCAAAAGAACAGGTTACTCAACCCATATCATTTTAAGATTTTTTGTCTATTGATTGTATTTTCAGATGAGTACATTTTTTACAGTCAACATAAGTCCATCTTGTGGGTAATATATTAAGTTATTTGTTTTATAACTTTGAATCATATAACTTCAACCACTATATCAAGATCGTGTTGCACTGTATAAGCAAGCAGCTTTCTTGCATAAGTGCGCATGTAGTAGTGCATAGCTTGTCTCGAAATTTTAATTTTTCCTACAAAAGAACCATGCATTTTTGTAAATACATTCTTAAAATACTTGTGGCAAAAGAAGGAGTTTGTTTTCGTCACTGGTAATAGGTGTGAAAGGCACAGCAGATACATAATTAACTTATTAGCCATCGCAAATGAAAAAAGGATGCCGTCACCCAAAATAATTATGCTCTCAGGCAGAGGCAAGCTTTAACAACACTTTTCAAGACTACATACTTAGAACTTAAAACAACCTTTTGAGTTAAGAAGAAAAGTACCTAGTAAATTGTTTTGGTTATTGCAATTACCTGTCTTATAGCACGAAATTCTTCGTGTAAATTGTGGTTCCATACGTTTTTAATAGCGCACTCATCTTTGGCTGTACTAGACAATATTGATCCAAAACTGGCAGCTGGCATCTGGAAAATTTTATTTCAATGTTAATTACAAAATTTAAAGGTTGCGTAGTAAAAAAAATATTTAGTAGAGGTATTGTTTTTCCATAAATACCTTGCGTCGGCGTTGCTTTTTCAGTTTTTCAGGCGTTGAAAGTCGGCGTTACACAAATAGGGATACAAGCTGTATTTCTGTAGGAACGACAATGCATTCACAACATTAGATGTGTGGAGTGCTTCCGTTTTTCGGATCGCTTCGAAACTGCTGGAATTTCACTCGAATAATATAAAGAAAAGCGCATAGAAGATTGAGAAAAGTGGAAATTTATTGGAATAGAATTAGAAACAGCGAAAATTGAGTGAGAATTCTGTGGCCATGACATTGACATATCACTAGACTAGAGTTGACTAGACATTGACTTTTTTTTTTACCGGTGGTATGCCTTTACAAAATACTATGAACTATATACAACACTAGCTACTACAGTAAAAGCATTTAAGTAGACAACCTATAAGTCATAGCAGACTCATAGGCAGTCCAAATGCTCCAGCCCACTCAAAGTTGGCAGCGTGCCCAGCATGCTGGCAGCATTGCCCCGTTGAATTGCAATGCTTATTCGTTGAGCCAAATATGTGCCAGCATTTTGCTCACGCGTCGCATTGACCAAGCGCTCAGATAAGTTTTGGAAAATATGATGTCAACGTCTCTACACCAAACGGTTCAAATATGTAACCCATACCGAGGTTAGCATATTTGCGCCGCATGAGTCGCTCCGCCGAAGTAGCCGCAGTATTAAGTATACATTGACTTGATTGACATTTATATAATTTGACAAATACAAAGAGCAATGAGCTTAGTGGAAGGCTCCGTTGGCCTCACAATTATCTTGGTCTGTGTTGTTTAACTCGCACGGAAGTAATCATTTTCAACGTCTTATTTCTACATCTACCATATCTCATACAAACCCCCCTCTACCTCCTCTTTTAAAATATAGACTAGAAAAATTACTGACTGGGACAAGTTTTATGCTTCTTTAGTTACTAGAGTTGCTTCGCTTGTTCATATTGATGATAATAATTTATTTTTGGTACGTATGTGATTAATTTGTGCATGCTATTCTTATTACTGCAAACTCCACTATTCCATTAAAAAAATAAACGGTCAAATGCGTGTCGGGCCATGCATAATGTGGGGTTCCGTAGTAGCCCGTTATCATAATATAGGTACTCGTAGAATGATTCTGTAGTTCTTTATTCTCCTCCACGTGTTTCACGAAGAATATAATGCGCCCGTCACTTTGAGACATAGTTATTAAGTTTCATGTGCCTGTAATTATACTGGTTCTCAAGGACCGCTGCCGGAACACACCGTTAGGTGTTTAGCGACAGATTTTCTACTTGAAGGTGGTTGCTAGCCAGGCGGGCATTCGCAAAATGCCCTTACACCATGCGGTGGAAGGCATAGACCTGATAAGTATTCTTATTTATAGTAATAATTGTGAGAACAACTTCATGGATCAGAAATTAAGTAAAATAAATTGTGAGTAAGGCATAGGTTGAGAGTACAAGTTATTTAACCATTTAAATAAGTCCTATTCATAGATTGCTGTTTTGTCTGTGTCTAGATATATAAGTGTTAATTCGTAGTTCTTGAACTCGATTTTATATCTAGTTAACTTTATTCTCGGCGAATATCTTAGCCCGAGTTCAGGAATTCACTGAAAATCAGTTTAGTGGTTGCACCTTAACAGGTGTGCCCATAACTAAACTGAGTGCTATATGTTGTATATTATTTGTAACAAGTTGTATGTCATTTAATTTATTTTGTGTAGCAATAAATAATTATTCAATTATATTCTAAAGTAGTTTATATATATACATATATATATGAAAGAAAAATAAGAAGTATACAGCTCTAAATGCAAGTAAGCTTATAAGAGTGCTATCATACTATATAACTAGTCTGGCCATATATACTGTAATATAAAAACTTTTCTTTTTTTCAACTAATCAAAAACAATTATTTTGAATTAGGAACGCCGTTTATTATTTTTTTAAATTCTTTCGATCTCGCGCCACTCGTATATTTTTCGTGTTCATTATCAAATTACAATATGGAATGGGGTATTAAAGAAAATATGATTGCATTGATCGCTTAGCACAAAGTGGGTATGGAGCCATCGGCCATATTCCAGACACTTCAAAAGCTTGGTATCAGCCGTATATTCGTATATCGTAATATCAACAGATACAACAACACTTCCCATGCCAAAGACCATCTGTCAAAAGATCATGGCAGCCACGTGCATTCTAACAGATTTACAACGGCTGTTAATGCGGTTAAAGCCAGAATTGGTCGAAATCCCATTGGGAAGCAAAAATATTATGATAACTCAACAATAATCTTATTGCGAGAAATGAAGATTCCAACTAGGAAAATATCGCGTATTATAAAACAAGACCTGAAGTTTGGTCCTTATGGTCGATATACACGATCAAAATGCCCTCTGTTGCGATACGCAGGTGAAGGGCAGTAAAATATTATTTTCACCGATGAAAAAACGATTGAAGAAGCCTACAATCAGCAAAATTTATTTATTTATTTAAACATTACATACACCTTTACAGTTTACACCAAATCGATGCTGTAGACAATACTAAAATGATAAACTGTACCCTCACAGTTCTAAAGAAGCTGCTCAAGTGGTTGAACAGGTACAACGTGGTCGTAATCCTGCGTCAGTGAACATTTGGTGGGGCGTGTCTTACCAAGGCGTCACAAAGCTACATTCTGGCCCTTGTCTAGCCTAGTCCTCAACCCACAAAAGCCCACCCACAAGTATACATATTAAGGCCAGTTTTAGAGTACATGGCTTATTCTAAATGACACGCTGACATTAAGTTTCTTATAAAATCTAGCAAGCAGTGGCAGAATTTCTCATGGAAACAGTGCGTTAACCCATAGATTTATGGCCAGACAGGTAAAGGTTGCCGTTTCGAATAGAATATTGCTTTTATTTTTTGCTGAGGCTTTAATAAATATGTACAAGTCAGTTTTAGTAATAATACATAATTTCATTTGTAACTTATAACTTCTTTTTACATTTATTTTTAACTAAAAATGGCTGGATTAGGACTAGACTAGGTTAAACAACCAACTACGTCATATTAGTCACTTAAAAGGATTTATTCATAGGATTTAATATTTGGTACAAAATTATCCAACACCCAAGCTTAACGACTATTACTGCTAAACCAATAAAGTTATCTAAACCGCTATACTTTTCCTTTAAAGTTCATGAACTGCACTATCATCATGAATTATTTCAGATTTTTCAAGCCAGCAGTTTAGCTCCTAGAAGGGGGGGGGGGGACGCCCTGCTGGAATAAAAATTTGAACTTTAATTAAAGATTAATATTTCGTAGGTGGAGCATTTAATCGAAAAATAGTCTTAGCAACCCCTAAATAATTTTAAAATACCTATGCAACGATTCTATACACGACGGGTTAGACAACAAAAAAAAATTTCATCCCCACTTCACATGTATGGAAGCTATCCTAAAAAAGAATAATTTTCAACTTTGTATTTTACCACTTTATCGGCGTGGTTGATTTACGTACCCGTACAAAATTTCAGTTTTCTAGCACGAACGGTCTCTTAGCAAAACCTCGGACAGACGGACAGACAGACGGACATGACGAAACTATAAGGGTTCCTTCTCAGGACTACGGAACCCTAACGAGGCTTGAAAATTGCGTCACCTCCTTGGTGGAACCAAGAGTGTACTGCTGTCATTAGAGAAAGAAATGAAGCTGGAAAATATTTTTGTTTACATATCAATCTTTTTAATTTTATGCTTTTTAAACAGGTGTTAGCTAGGTAAATCAAGGAGATTTTTATCTAAAAGGAAAAAAGAAGGATGGATAATCTACTGTGAGAGTCTTTCTCCTCGAAGACCTCCTTCAATTATTTGGAAGAAAATTAAACAATTTAGAAACTCGTGCAGTAATTCTCATGAAATGTCTTCAAACCATTCTTCTTGGTTAAAAGCCTTTATTGACAAGTTAGCCCCTCCTTTTGCTCCTTCTGAAGATTTCTTTTCTCTTTCCGAAAACAACGTGCCTTTCTCATCCATGGATGCTCTCTTCTCATTTGATGAACTTAATGCTGCTTTAAATCATCTTAAAGATTCATCTCCGCGATTGGATGGGATTCCATATTCTTTTCTATGTTGCTCAAGTTCAGAGAATTTTTTTTTGGAAATTATAGTTAAGTATAATCAAAATATACGAGAAATGTGAATTTCCTGAAATTTGAAAACATCAGAAAATAATTCCTATTTTAAAACCAGGAAAGGATCCCTTAGACCCATCTTCATACAGACCAATAGCATTATCATCGCTTATGGTAAAAAGTTTGAAAATTTAATGAAAAATAGATTAGAATGGTTGATAGAACAGCGGAATATACTTTCTAAATCTCAATATGGATTCAGGAAAGGATTGGGTACTATTCATAGTCTTGGTATTTTTACAACGGATATTAATCTTGCATTCTCGAGAAATGAACATTTAATTGGTGTCTTTTTAGATATCACGGGAGCTTATGATAATGTCGTTCTCCCTCTTCTCAGACAAAAAATGTTACAACTAAATTTACCTTTAAGGATGACAAATATTATATTTAGTCTTTTGGCTGGTAGACTTATGTCTGTCAGATATCAGAATTCTGTTTCTACTCCGAGATTAATTTGGAAGGGCCTTCCGCAAGCCCCTTTTGAGTCCCTTATTATACACTTTATATACTTCAGACCTCTGAAGTGTGGACTCATTTTGTGAAATTCTAGAATATGCAGATGATATACCACTATATTATTCATCTGATTCCTTTTCAGATTCTGTTTCCCGTCTTAATACTGCTCTTTCTTATCATGGTCTGACATTAGCTTCAGACAAAAGTAAGGTGGTTGTGTTTTCTAGAAAGAGAAATATCCCAGATATCAAATTTTCATTAGTGATCAATGTATCACGACTTATAGTGAATCAAAATTTCTCGGTCTCATTTTAGACTCAAAATTAAATGGCGCACGACATTTTTTTTTTATGCTTGATAGGTTAGCCTTTGACCACTATCTCACCTGATGGTAATTGATGATGTGGTCGAAGATGTTGTTCAGGCTAATTATGTATGATAATTACTGGTAATAATGAAAATAGAATCATAAAAAATAATGAAAGTCTGGTTGTACCAAAAATCTGATTAGCTAAAGTCCAGAAACAAGGTCTTTATTCGAAAATACTTATGTATAATAAATTACCAAAAAGCTTGACCACCTTAAAATACAGTTTGTTCAAACCAACTTAAACACTTTTTTGAAAACAATCCCTTCTACACATTAAAATAATATATGTCAATGCAGCATACGCAAACGCGATAACTGCAAATTGTATTTAACTATATTATATTAAGTGTAAAATATTATGATTTTTATATTTGAATCAATTATTTACATAGACGTAATTAGAATTTAATTTAATATATTTAAGTAGTATAAATATGTTTAAATGTACCTTGGACTTGCCTGTAAAAAAAATTACTAAAGGGCCAATAAAACTTTTATATCTTTATATCTTTACTGGCTCTCAAGGACAGCTGCCGGAACACACCGTTAGGTGCTTGGCGACAGATTTTCAACTTGAGGGTGTTAGCTAGCCAGGCGGGCATTCGCAAAGTGCCCTACCACCATGCTGTAACGACTGCCATCCTAAGACAACAACCGGGACCGACGGCTTAACGTGCCCTCCGAAGCACGGAAGCGCTCAGTAGTAATGTCTGACGTAACGTAACTTTGCTGATCGATTCAGAATGGTTAAGCAAACTTCGCTACGAGCACTTCAAAACATATTGAACACGTTATGAATAAATGCGAAAAAAATATAAATATTCTTCGTGCTTTATCTGGTGTATAGTGGGGTTCGCATCCCTATTGTCAAAATATATTATATAATGCTATTATAAGAAGCTTTTTCGACTTCTGGTGTGTTCCTTTTAGAACCTTGCAGTAAAGTGTCTTTAAGGTCCTTGGATTCTACCCAATTTCGTTGCCTTCGTATCATTTCAGGTTCTATGAAATCTTCACCCACAATTAACGCACTTCAAGTGGAGTGCGTTGATCCTCCACTAAGTCTACGTCGTCAATTCTTAGCTGATCGATTTTTCTTTCAAGCTGCATAATTTTCTGATCATAATATTTTATCTAAGCTGTACTCTTTATCTAATCTGGTTTCTTCTTCAAAATTTTGGCGTCATAAGGATCCACATCTTTTATTAAATTTTTATACAAATAAACTTTTTAATTTATCTTACTCTTTAGTTCAGAGTTCAGTTCATCCCTTGTTTAATGTTTCATATGAAAGTTTAATTTTCGACCAAACATTCTCGTATTAACAAAAATTCTCCTTGTGCTGATAAGATTTTTCAGGATAATTTAAATCGTCATTGGTCGGATTGGTTACCCATTTATACGGATGCATCAAAGTTAAATGATGACAGTTTCGTTGGTTCAGCTGTTTGGATTCCTAAATATAAGATAATTTTGAATTATTGATGTCCTCCTTGTTCACTAATACTCAGGTGAATCTGTTGCTCTTTTAGAAGCAATTAAATATGTCAAATCACATAAAATAAATAAATCTATATGTTTTTTGGATTCTCTAAGTTGTTTACAAGATATATCTAAATTTCCATTTTGCTCTAAAGACATGCTTTGGACTAACTTGGAAATTAGAAAAATATTATACGAGTGTCACTCCTCTGGAGTAAATGTAGTTTTAGCTTGGATTCCTGGACATTGCAGTATTGAAGGAAATGAAACTATTGACAATTTGGCTAAGTAAGCCATTATAACTGGCCTTGATGATTACTTGAAATACTTTGCTAGAGATATATGTATTCTAGCAAAAAAAGATTTGATAAATAACTGGCAAACTGTTTGGTATAGATCAAAATATATCAAAGGTAGACATTTGGTGATATTCAACCGCAAATTCCTTCTAAAACTTGGTTTTTCAGATTTAAAAAAGTTGATAAAATGTGTATTTCAATAATAATTCGTTCGCGTTTAAGTCATGTCTGTTCTCCGGCTTTTCTTGCTTAAATTAGGGTCAGAGATCACTCTATTTCTGGCCTAGAGGAAGGTAGGTACTCTAGATCATATCATTTTCAATTGTCAGAAACTTTCTTATTCTTTATATGATATTCTAAATTCTGTTATAGGCACTCTTTTATTTTTTGTAACGGTAGCGTTACCTGCAAAATATAAAATTATTGCTTTTCAAAGATAAAGTCTATAAATTTTGCACAATTCCCCGCCAAAAACGATATTTGAGGTTATAAAACAACCGGTCTTTCGGAACCTTCGAGTAAGTTAAAGCAACCAAACAATCACTCTGACCCTCGGAACGCGGCCGTTAAAATATGAATTGCTCAGTGTATTCAAACTCAATAGAAATATTTAGATTCGAGACGAGGCTCTTAAATAACCATAGTTGTTCAAACTGCCTTTGAGAAAGTTTATCAAATAAATAACTCATGCCTGTAGCGGGAAATTCAAAATAATAATAGTTATATAGCACCTAACAGTATATTCCAGCAACAGCCCTTGAGAGCCAGTAAAATTAAAGGCACATGATATCTCAGAATGACGGGCCCAGAGCAGTGTCAAATTTTTTAAATAAATTATCATTTTCAATACAGATACCTACCTATGTAGGTATTCAAAATTATAAAATAAAACTTCGGTGACACAACAAAATAATAATGTAGTGTTGATTACTTAAAACTAATTTATTAGTAAGAATGCAGTCTATATTACTTAAAACTACAAAATTACCTGTAACGTTGTGAGATTTACGACGCCGACATGGCAACAAATAGGAACATAAGACGCGCGCGCTAGCAATCATAAAGAAAGATCACGCAAAACTAATTAATTTTTAGCCGTTTCTTTTCTGGTTAATAGGCACATTAATCGCCTAAAGATGAAAGTAACGACGCTAGCTGGTTCTCTCTCTAAACCCAAGTTTATAATCCGGCCTATCTTAAGTTTAAGTTCACATCTACCTTTAGCCGTAATATATAAATCCTAATAAGTCATTCTCATGCCTGGCCCTGGGTCAGTGGCAATGATCTTATTTTTCTCGGACCAAATCCTCAAGAATTAAAGCTTACCTGTTGTTATTTGTAATTTTCAGTTGAGTTAGCAACTTTGCTTTTGTCTACTTTTCTTGAAATGAAATATTATTCTCTCCACCTTTATACATTTTTATTTCCTCCTTTCGAGTCGCCGCTTTTTTAATTTGCATAGATATGATACGTTATCCATTACCACAGAATAAAAAGGACATTACTAAGATGCACGCTTGGGATTTGTTTATTAAATACTAGTAGAAAGCTTGCAGTACTATGATAATATGGTCACTGTATAGTCACCGTAGTGGAATAGTTAGTGTTGTACAGTCCCCTAGGGGACTGAAATAGGGGATCGTAGTGGAACGAGCGGTGTAAAGGGTATGTTTTTAATACCGCTTCAACGAAGCTGAAGCCATTAGCTTAGTTTTTGCTCTACAACCAGCCATACAATAAAATGCTTTAAACTTTATCTTATCTGGAATCGAACTAGGTAGCAAAGAAAAGTAAAAGGCAACATAACAAATTCTTAATAATATAATTGATTTAATATAAAATAGATCGATAAAACCTTATGAATAGTACTTAAAACTAAAGGTGTGTAAAATACATGCGAAATAAAAAAATAATAGTTATAATAAATCATTAATTCATTAGGATTGAAAATTATATTACACTGCAATACTTGATCAGTTGTTCTTTTATTTCTGGATACAGGATCGGCTATATTTACATAAGATTTTTACACCTACACGATTTGTTTATATTGGTTTGTATATGCAAAGACACATTTGTTTATTATAGCCAGACTCTACCTTCATTGTTCGAACATTACAAACAACTTTACCTATAGGAGATAAAAAGTGTAGGGATTCGTGATTGCCTACATAATTATCAATTGATTGAAATCATAACACTTAATATTATCATAAGAAACAGAACGCAAGGGCATTTATAAATGCTATTTTCACTATTTGAGTATGTACTATTATACAAATCCTGTTAAGGTAATGGGTTGAATTACGAATTTCATAAAACTACTATGTCTACACCCCGACCAGAAATACACAAAACTTCGCAATAATTGCTTCATGAAACATCTGGATCTGGAGTCGAATCAGGCATAGTATTTGTCATATTCCCTAGAATATTATAGATTGTATTCATATAATATGTAAGGCGTACATTCTTTACAAATTTACAAAATTAGGAGAGGAAAAAATAGTCATGGGCGAGATTCGAACCCCCTCCACCATTATAGCCGGGGCATGTTCTGATCACTAAGCCAACATGACTAATGACAATACTCTAATTTGTCCTGTCGTTCTTAACCATCGTATGGGGATTATTTGTAAAAAAACATGTTTTAAATATGCCTTTCGATGAGACACCTAAATGGTTGGAGGACACTGATCCACCCTTCATCACTTTGACTGACTGACAAGCTCATGAGTAGTTGTGAGAATGAAGAAAGGCGACGACGTGGATACTGCACCGAGGCGATACGTGTGCGATTTTAGAGTGGAACGTCGCTAAATGCCTCAGGCCCCTACTACATTATCATCTATATGGGAACCTAAAGAAAAAATAGTTTTTTATATGTTAGATATGTCCACATAATTATGACTTTCTGTGGTTTTACAGGTAACCAGATATGATGTTGTCTATGGATGTATGGTATATATATGAATCTATGTTATATATGATAGTGTGGAAACGAGCGAGTAATATTTAAAGAATCGGAGAGCCTTCAACTGGTTTGCTTTAGTTATTTACATGTTTCCCGAGGCTTAATCGCGTTACTTTCAACTATTTACCTCAACATGTACTAAACTCTAATGCTGCTACCGCTAACAAGATTTATACAAGTTGGTTAATAATATAATATCTTTAACGCAAATATCCGTCATACACTTAAAAGGTATAGGCTTGGTATTTTTCCGGTCGGGATGTATAGTAACACGCACATACACACGGCATAGAGTCTGTTTATTCCTTGAGATGGAATAGATGTGGTTTCGGCGTGAGGCTTATGCACGCCTTTTCTGGACATCAGGAGGAGTTCCCATTTTCACCACTTTCATTGAAGTTGTTCGCATTAACTGGGAAGGGCGCACCAAGTCCATAGAGGTGACCACTCGAGCTCTCTATATTGTCGTCGAAGAATATCTGAAATTACAATAAAATACTCTAAAATCATGTACTTATGGATTAGAAATGGACGGGTACACCTAAATTGATCTCCTGCAGCCGAACTTGAGAGCCTGTATAGGTACTATGTTTATTCTATAATAACTATGCTAACGTTTTTCTACTCTATAACGTACTAACAGTTGCGATAGTAGTTATAAGTATTTAACTGGATCTTATAAAGTCATATCTGTCAGACAGGCTACAGAAGGTTAGAATAAATGGCAATACTTCTTCCGGGTCTTTGGTAAGAATAGGAGTACCGCAAGGATAAATTTTAGGACCTTTTCTGTTTCTAGCATATATAAATGATCTGCCTTGCACGGTTAAAAATTTCTGCGATATAGTTTTATTCGCAGATGATACCTCCCTAACTTTTAAAGTAGATAGGAGGGATAGTGAACTTATTCATGTAAATAATGTGTTATCTATGATCACTAAGTGGTTCGCGGCTAATAATCTTCTCTTAAATTCAAAAAAGACCAAATGTTTAAAGTTTTCTTTACCAAATGTTACTGATGTGGAACCAAACATAAAGCTTGGCCTAGAAAAACTCTCTTTTGACAATGCGACAGTCTTCCTGGGAATTAAAATGGATTCAACTTTACAGTGGAATCCACATATATGATCTATCTGGAAGACTTAGTTCTGCTGCATATGCAGTTCGTAAGATAAGACAGCTAACAGACGTAGCTACTGCTAGGCTCGTTTATTTCGCGTACTTCCACAGTATTATGTCTTATGGTATATTGCTGTGGGGAGCTGGTGCTGAGATAGACACAATCTTTATCTTACAAAAGCGTGCAATTCGAGCCATATATGAAATGGATCCTAGGGAATCCCTGAGAGATCTTTTTAAAGAAATTGATATTTTAACTTTACCAAGTCTGTACATATTTGAAAATATTATGTATGTTCATAAATATTTGAGCAAATTTAAATCAAACAGTGACAATCACGATTATAACACTAATAATTATAAAGATAAAATAGCGGTGCTAGGTTTTAGATTAGCAAAGACAAATAAAAGGTCCTTCTTAGGCAATTGTGTGCGGTGTTATATAAATTGCCCTAACATATTACGACATAATAACATATACAACGCTCACAGAAAGAAAATTCAAGATGCATGTGAAGAATATTTTGATAAAGAAATCTTACTACACAGTTTGTGATTACTTAAACGACAAAAATGCTTGGACTGGTTCGCCTCTGCCAAACTAGCGCCTGTCACCTACGTAATGTAAATTAAGTATTGTAATAATTTTACTATATAGTATGTACTTAACACATTGTTAAAAAACGTTTAAAAGAATGGCCCCGAGTTTCTTGCCCGTTCTTCTCGCAGTGGCTCTATAATTTTTGTTTGCTGAACGTGGCAGTACAATGTAGTATATTTCAATATTAAAATGTGTAATTGACCTTCATAAGAACGTCGTAGACGCCTAAATTGAATAAATGATTTTGACTTAACGTGACTTATTCGCAATAAAACATGTACATATTACCTAGACGTTAGGACCAAGTTGCATTGGTCGTGGTCACGAGCGGACTGACCAATGTGTTCTAATGCAATGCTGAATGCAAATATGTGTTCAAGTCGCGAAAGCTTAAAGTTACTAGTTGAGATAGTTATACATTAAACAGTATCAGTCATAAGACAAACTGGCTAAGTCGGGCGTCGCTCTTTTAGGATTCTGCAACGGCCGAAAAAAGATAGTTTGTTGGTTTTGATCGCTTAAAAACTACTTATTAAAATGGATGACAATGCCGTATACTTAAAAATTATATATCGTTATATATAGTGTTTAATATGTGTGTATGTAGCTATTTGTATGTCGAAGTAGAGGAAGTGTAGAGGGTAGCTATATATAACCTCATACGACATAAATACAATATATATATATATTCATAACATAAAATTTTTAGATGATGATTCAAAAATGACCTTAAATTTACGACCTTGACGGTCCCTCATTTACTTGATGATATATTTAAAAAAGTTTTAGAGTTCTAAACGATGACACCCAACATGCTGGGGTAGTTATAGTATTTTACTGACCAGGTTCTCAAATTGTAATAAATGCCCTCTGAAAATTATTTATAGAATTTTCGTTCAATATTTTTTATGGGAATTCGTTTTTAGTTAGAATTACAGACAATGCAGTTTCATTAAAAGGACACCGTTTTGCACTTTGAGTACCCTAAAAAAGAATACGAATTCAGCAAAAACATGTATTTATGTAGTATTACAAAATTACGTTAGATTAAAAGGCTGTGTTTTTAAGGAGCGAGCTACATGGACATATGGACATGTAGGACATTCTCCTTTAAATGAATAGTGGCGGTATATGTACCGACGAAAATTTTCAAGCAGGTCTGCCGTCGGGAAAGCTGGAGGTTATTCGTTTATTTGGCACGCAATAGAAACACAGGCATCGGCAGAATTGGATTACAAAAATATTCTTCCGTACCTACGTTTACCTAAAAACAAAAAGAATTAAAAAAAAAACAAATGTGCTGTCTCTAGGATAAGCATTAAGATAGTGATGAAGATAGAATAATCGTACGAATTGACCTCGATACGTCGCAGGGCTTGTCTAGGCATACTTAATCGATCAACTAGGTTTTCAAAAAACGTTTAATAAAGTTATCTTAGGTTTTCGGGATTGTTACATATACATGTAAATTAAAAATTTGAAGCGTCGGGACAAAAATAATGATAAATATACGCGAATCAAACCGTTACAAGTTGTTTAATTACTAAGTTTAATAAAGTTAAGATGGTCGGTGAAGAGAGGTCGTGGGAGGCGGTGGTCTCGTTAAGTCATATATAAACAGTTACGCTGAGAGAGGCAGAGGAGCGGGAGAGGGAGAGATCCTCTCTCACTTCCGCTCCGCAGGGCTTCGAGCAGGCTCGCAGGACACGGAGACGAGCCGATCGTGCTCTCATTCGATCTCCGCTCAGAGGACTTGGGGTGTCGGCTGTGGGGGCAGCCGGCGCCCATCAGGGTTAGGTACTCACGAGGTGTGGGTGGGTACTCAAGTGTTTTGGGGCATCCCACGAGGCGGTAGAAGGAGAGAATCTCTTCTCTATTAAAGCGGATGCACTTCAGTGTTGACTACCTGTGGCTCCGCAGTTGGGCCAGGAGCCTCAAGCTTTTTAAGCTTTATTTATAAGATCCTCACTAATCACCAGACATGATAGTAGCCTGAAGTAATATAATACTTACTAATAAAACATTTTTTAAGTACCTACCTTTTTAATTTTAAAGAAAGCCATCCCCGTTAGGTGCGAGTCTGATCCGGCTTGGTGTTGAGGGCCCACTCGCCTCAGCTCTAGCTGGTCTGCCACTTCCTGCAGCCCACCTTTTAAGTTCTTACAAAGTTTCATCAGATACTGAAAACATACAAGGTAACCTTAGGTGTCATTTAAATAAAGAAGATACACATTTGGTGGTCACTGTTGAAATTAATGTTTTACGGCACAAAATTAGTGTCTGTCATGTCAGTCACAATAACCAAGCGGTTAAGGCACTGGGTGCGTAAAGCCAGGGGAAGGGAGTTCAAATCACGTACAAACAAAAGTTTAATTTAAAAAAAAAGTCTAACTTAAAATACGCATTATTTAATTCAAATACTACTAGTCAAATCTCACTCAGATTCAAATGGGACCAGATTACAAGCACCAGATCAGAAATTATCAAAAAGTAAAGAGTTATGAGGTAACACACACAAAAAAATAGTCGAATTGAGTACCTAATACTCTTTTGCAGTCAGTTAAAATGAGAAGATACTACTTGTAATTATTAAAGTATATAATATATGATGTAAAAGTATATGATATAATGTTGCCCGGAAAAATCCAGCCATTGCTTAGATTAAAGCTCTGGCGCAGAAGAACGAGAGCGAGGAGGAGGCGGTTCGCTTGCTTCCTCCCTTCTCCGTAGTAGGGTCACTGGTGGGTAGTCAGGAGATTCTTCACCGGCTTGCACGACCCAACACGTCTGGAGGGAGGCATTGGTGAGCAAGCAAACACCTCTAAAGGCACAGAGGCCTGGTTAAGTCCGGGCCTAAGAACTGGACCAAGATGCTATGCAATGTGAATGCTAACGCTACCACATCTTACACCCCTCTGAGGGGGACTGCTTAGGGAGGGTTTTAGTGGGTCAAGTATCACACATTCCCTTCCATCTATATACATATTTACAGCCAGTTTCGGTGTGCTCCATATTATTCTATTGGGTGTAATATAAAAGGCAACAAAAATGTTCACTGATCCACCCGGGCATTACAGAGAGTTAGTGGGTATGCTTCCAACGAGAAATACCAAGGAGTGTTAAGTCAAACAGAAGGTTGTCCATAAAACTAAAGCAAATACATTATGTGCATCATTGCACACCCCTTAGGGTAGAATATAGTGGACATAACTTATTATAATAAATCTAAGATCTATGTATCTAAACTACCCATATTCCAGCAAATAAATGAATTTATAATTTGAATTTGGCTAGAAAATGCACATTGTACTCAAACGTGAGATAAGTTTAGGAAGAATATGAAACAGCGATATGATTATATTTAAAAAAAACTTACCTTTACATCATAAACTGTTGGAAAGTATAACCTCAGGCTCTCAAAGAAATCGTTTTCGTCTTGAGGTAAATTTTGATCTGTGAGCAGTTTCAATAGATATCCGAAGTCGTAGCCCGAGTGGAAACTCAACCATTTGATGTTGTCCATGAGGACAAGACCTGAAATTTAACATTGAAATAAAATGACTACAACCTATTTACTTAAAATCAATATTACTTATGTATAACATTTGTGTATGTTTTAAGAAGAAACACTACTGTGTCGTGTCGCGTTAGTTAGACGAATGTCAGTTTCATACATTTGGTATTATAGTTAGAAATACTTAAACAGTATTACACTTGGCAAAATTAAATTAAAAAGATTCTATATCTAGACAAGTATAATGACATTCAGACTGTTAGACACACTGTTAGATAATCAGAGTTGTGGTGTCACTAACGATCTAATTAGTTAGAATGCTGGATTTAGCATCGTGTCACGCGATTTAGACAACGAATGCGTTCAGTTGTTCGTTCGTCACTCGTTAGGGAAAGCTTATTCGCATTACTTACACATACGTATATTATGTAGCAATATACGTATGTATAAGTAATATAGCCGATACACACATTTTAATATATTACTTGCATAGACAAAAGTACTAAGTTTAATTGGGGGTAATTCTGACATATATTTTGATAATGTGTGTGAGGCTGAGGTCTATGTTTTGATGAATAATTTATTTTGTTTTTTATTTGTAATTTATTTACATGTATTGTTTATACTCGAATAAGTCAATTAAATGGTTTTTATATTCTAATGTAAAAGATGTTGTTCTTTAATTCCGATTTTAAAACATGACCTCATATTCTATGGTCTTTTTTAGCTTACATTTGGCGTATAGGCTCCACTCAAAATTCTAAACCTGTTCTGGGGAGGTTACATTTAACGGTAGTGTATATTACATATTTTCTTATATTAAAAAAAGTTGTAATTTTTTTTTATAGAATATAACGTTGGAAATATACTAACCGGAATTATATCTGTTAAAATAATTTATTCTCATAAAGACAATATCAGTTACATGAGAACAATGTTGGCCTTAGAAAGTATAAACATTTTCACTCGTGCCATCGTCGGTCACTATTGTTATGAGATAAAGTGAGTACTCAATATAACTGCAACCCACCCCTCGCACCAACCGATGACGTCACGAGGACTACGAGCTGCCGCCCGCAGTGCTAAGCGAGACGTCAACGCGGGCGTCCCGAGCTCTCCTTGAAAAAGACCACCGAATGTGGTTGAAACTATAGTCGGAGCTATCTGACTGATTCACGTGAGTTATCCCGTATTATTTACTAAAATGAGTACTCAATAGTTAATTATTTGACTAAAAGCAATCTGATATAAAATATTTGTTTAGTTTAGCCTTAAATTATTTAATGAGTCCTCACTATTTACATTAATAGGCAATTTGCTGTAAAGTTGTGCTCTTTCATATAATATAAACAATTAAAATAAAAAAATACAGATTACCAAAAACAAGAACAACGGTAAAAAATTATAACTATATTTTTTTACCGTAAGTTAAATTATATTACCAATAACAAACTATGTTCAAAACGTTGTTCTTGTTTTTGATAATCTACATTTTTTTTATTTTATTTAATCTATATTGTATCTGAGGGGTATTACGATAATGTATATAGAAAAAGACTTCCAATTCCGTGAAAAAACCTGTTGGGGTTATAACGAATCAACAAAAATGCAGTTGAAAACACTAAGAAAAGTTGACGCAACGCACGTGTTGTCGATACTAGCGACTCAAGACAACTGATACGACTTTCTAGCAATACAGATGGCAGCTATGACTACTTTGGACATAAATAAAACATCACTAAGACGGTAGATTTTTTAAAATTCCGAATATATTTAACTTTTTGAAGCGCTCGTAGCGAAGTTTGATTAGTCATTCTGAAACGATCAGCATAGTAAAGCAACGTCCGCCGCGGTAATGACTTGGATGGGTGACCGCTGGTGACATTACTACTGAGCGCTTCCGTGCTTCGGAGGGCACGTTAAGCCGTCGGTCCCGGTTGTTGTCTTAGAATAGCAATCGAATCGTTATAGCATGGTGGTAGGGCATTTTGTGGATGCTCGCCTGGCTAGCTACCACCCTCAAGTAGAAAATCGTCGCCAAGCACCTAACAGTGTGTTCCGACAGCTGTCCTGCCCGCTTAGAATTACTATCTCAAGCCAGTAATTCTAGGTTAGCTGAACAACATCTTCGACCACATCATCACTTATCATCAGGTGAGATAGTGGTCAAAGGCTAATCTTTTAGACATAAAAAAAAACGAATTTTCGTAAGCATTCCAATGCACCTTGCATTAACAAGTAGACCAATCGCGTACACCACATTACTTTTGTCTATGCTATGCTAAACGTAATGCTTACTTTATGATGATAATGTTAATTACCTGAAGACATAAGTAGTTCTGCAAACTCCAGAGGTTCAATGCCATCCTCTTCATGTTTCCTGAATTGCAGGCCAGAGTTCTGTAGCAAATCAATTGAATCTTGTGCATACATATCTTCCCTAAAAGTATGCATATAAGATTATTAACTATTGAAAACAAACATATTATACATAAATAAGGTGGGTATTTTTGAAAAAAAGAGAATGTAGTAGATCGTTCTACAAGGGATGAAATAGTCTTTCACCCTAGGTAAGAAACCATCACTAGGAAAAATACGACTTAGGAGCCTTCAAGAAAAGAGCATATTCCCTCCTCTAAGGCGGGTATTGTATCCTCAAAAAATGTTGTGGATGTTCGTGGGCGTCGGAGATAACAGCTTTTAATTTAGAATATGAAGAAAGTAAATCAGTATGGTTAAACAAATAATATTTCATAATTTAAATAATAATTTAGTGACAAGTAATTTATAAAGTCATGTAACAACGTTTTTAAAAACATTTTTATTTCGCTGTTTAATAGTGTCTGTATAAAAGTTAGGACATGGCTAGCATAGTTTTTAAAATATTTTGACAGTGGGGAAAATCGTTTCCTAGAAATGAACAGTTCTGTTTTCATCCCTCTGCTCTTATAACTTCAAGGGTATGTTCCAGGTATGAGAAATGAAATATAAAATAATTAAAAACCTGATTATACTAAAAAGACTGAAAGAAACTTATTGAGTTTAGTTAGCAACTGAACTCATAATGCGGAATTTACACTCCCTTATTTTTTTGGTGCGGTCGGGTTTTTTATTATTGATTTTATTTTAGAACTTTTATTGTCCCATTAAGTTTAAACATAAAGCTTATATGTATCTTTGTAATCCCCTTTTAATTTCCTTCATTTGGATACCCTACTCGATAGATTTGTTTTTTTTACATAATACAATCATAATAATAATACCACGCAAAAAATCCGACATATGGGCGTAAGCCCCTATCTAAAGACACTTGGGTTTTTAAACGAAGATAATGATACCTTAACTGTCAAAATCGATCCAGCCGTTTGAAAGATTTAATAAAGTTAATAAAGATATTTTCAAAAAACATACTTAAATACAAGATAGGTACGCAAAACGCACTTTAAATATTAAAAAAGTGGGAGAGTACGCAAAGCGATTTTCCATTATTCAACGAGGGCGCGACATATAGTCACTAATTTCCGAACGCGGCTGTAAAATTTTATGTACCGCTTTCTGCTAATGAAAACACTTTCATTAAAAGAAAATACTTGGCAGCGATGGCCTGCTATGCTTCGCGATTCGAAGATGCTCGTAGGTGTACGCATGAGCTACGAATAAATATGTAAGGATGTGTAACTTTCACACAGTTACTGATTTGATTTCGGACTCATCAAGTTCACAATCAACAAACATCTTCCTAATTCAACCGGATTGGTTAATTGACTTGGCGCTTAGAAATGATCGCATCCGATTGGTCGCGTCAAGGTAATGTAGTTACGCCGCAGAGTACATTTTTTAAATAACGCCTGCCGCGGTAAGGTTTGCTTTTTGATGACTTACATTTCCTTATATGTAATAACCAGTGATTTCCAAACGCTGCTACAAAATGTTGTCAGTATTCGCTTTGTTGAAATATTTTATTATTTTGCCGAAATTGCTTATATACTATCGTCGTATTTAGTTACAGCACATTAAATTATGCGCATTTAATTATTACTGTAATTTATTGGCTTCATTTTCCCACTAATAGTTATCTATTACGGATTCTAAAAGTTTGTGGTAATGATACCTAAGCCAATCATCAGCAACATCTCCAATAATACAAGTATATTAGTTGTGTCATATGCTAATGGAGGATATTGAGCCTTGAGAACTTTATGCCTTTATTAATTAGGTCACCAATTGGGTGATAACAGGCTGTAATGTCCATATTGTTTCACTTCTGACCAAACCCATCGCTCTTTCCACTAATTACAACCTATTGGCTAACTTGGCCTCCAATTAGGTGTATGTACTATATGTCATTTCAGATATATAAATACTGCTACAAATTTTTTATCTTTGTGGGGTATTAAACCAGTTAGTCCCGCTCTTTTGCACCTTGTGTTCACCAAGACAGTGTGATGCAAATCTTGTACTTAAATGAATTATGGGTTTATTTATTTTTTACTAGTATATTAATGGTATGGTTATTAACAGACAATGTGAGCTTGCTCAACGAAAAAAAGAACTTTTACAAACACTTAAATGTTGCTATACTTAATATAAAAATATGCTTACAAGCACTATTACAATTACAAATATTAGGAGCACAAAATTGTTAGCATTATCTTTGCATTGCATGTGATAGTGCTTGCAATCGTTATAAGCAATATGTCACTTATGGTATGGAGTATACTTACTGTAAATTAAACTTGAAATTAAATTGCCATGTTGTGTATCCAGGTGGCGTTTTACCATTTTCATCCATAAAAGTTAAGCCCAACTGTATTATCCTCAGGAGATCTACATTACACCTGTAAATGTAGTAAACAACGTGATTGGGGAGATTCTTAATATATACTTTGAAATATAAAATAGGTATAATATAGTCTTAAAATTATTTTTATTAAAGTGTATGATATATTTTATTTTGCCACAAAAATATTGTTATTTCGAGTACTGGTAGTATTTTTTACAGCCTATGTATTTGATAAATTCAGAATTCGGACTATATATTATGTCCTGTACTGACTTTAAGTAATGAAAAGGCATCCTAGTAACTATCCAGTTTACTTATTTACTATTATTATTACTATAATGAATAGATTCAGGTGTTACTTTGAGGATAAAAATATTAAATAATTACAAATATTTTAGGAAAACATCAAATTATTATTTTGATAAAACCCTTGAAAAATATGAAAAAATATATCTAGTCTGTTTTTTTAACAAACAAGTACTGAGTACATATGTCTCTCGCACAATTCCGATATTGACGGAGTGAGATGGGTCATTGACGTCATAGGTCAATGCATTTGTTCTTGTTTTGAAATTGTTAAGGGCCATTCAAATTGAATACTTTTGAAATTTACTGTAGAAAAAAATTACGTAATTATTATCTGATTTTAATATGCATACTTAGTATATTCGTCACACAATTTTCTGTTCTCGTTTATGATATAAAACAATATTCTAATAGTTATATATATTATGCACTAGAACATATAATTCTACTTCAATTCTTGTTATCTTAAAAAATATCGTAATTTTTCTGCTGAACTTTCTGCAGATAGGTAACAAAAGAGTTTAGACTTCATACATTTTATAACTTTTGTTATTTCCAGCCATAGCCCTTCACTTGAAACCAAACGAGTTTATTTGGGTTGAGCTTACGGTGATACTTCGGCAAACGTATAACGAGACAATTTGTTGACTTAGCTACAACATTTTTTCCAAACGATCTTTGTTTTGCTTAGGTACCCTAATTCAAAAGTTTCAACTTTAGTATTGATTCGTTATAAGCAATATTTTTCGACGCGCAGGTTAGTCGAAGACTCATCCGAATGTCACTCTCCGAAACACACGTGTAACTACAGAGTTCATGTGGAACGGACTTTATTTTGTTTACGTGGGCCAATAGCAACGCAGTAAAATTTTCAGTACTCGTTTGTTAAAAAAAAAACTGACTATAGTGACAATTCCGCCTAATCTTCCTGTTCAGCCGACGTTACGTCACAAACGCCACGCAGCCAAACCGGAAAAAAATTCGACGCGGTTCGGTTCTACACGAAGCATCCTCAGGAGGCCTTGACTCTTCGAGCGCACAATCGAGAATCAAGACTTCTTAACAGGAAAATAGGCGGAATTGTCTGTAGATATAATTCTTTTGTATTTTACAAGTGTTTTATTAAAATATTTATTTAATGTCTTGTTAAATTATTTATAATTATTATTATTACTGATTATCTAGGCTTTTTTTCACCAACATATTTGCTGCTGGATAATAATAATGATGTGGTTGGTGCTGTTTGAAAGCTAAACAGGTGCAAGAACATACCATTTCAACCCATTAGCATCACACCTATAAAAACTTGGGCATTTATGAATAAAATTCACTTGTTATCATTATATTTGATGCGCATGGATTAAGGATCTTTGTGATGAATAGAATTAGAGATTTATTGTTGTTGGCATAATGTCTATATCATACCTTAACAATTGATACTGGTAATCTGCAGTTGATCTGAATTCTCCAATGGGGCGAGCCACTACTCCTGGAAACTCAGTATCCATTGCCACCCAATGATATTTTTGGACTACCTGCAAAAATTATTGTCACTTAACTGAGATAAACTATGAAGAATTGCGTTATTTTCATTTATATATGTATATATATTTAAATCTAATAGTGTATGCCCCTACACTAAACATGATGACATAAATGTATGTGCATGCAGCAATTATAGTGTGCACTCAGATTCTCTCGTATATTCTGCACACACATAGCAATGACCGAAGAATCAATGCTATTGACAAAGTTGCTTGTACTGTCTATATACATACACTATATTTTGAATGTAGGGGTAAAGATATTACATTATTTAAATGAAAGATTTTGACAGTATATAATGAACCTGCGTTATTAACTACCTGATAAAAAAAATTATAACTAAAGTGTAACAACAGATATTTCTGACTAAAATTAACATATTTAACTTAAAAAATAAAATTAAAATAAAAACTTAAAATTACTACAAACTAATCCAATATTCCGCTACCATTAGGCAGTGTTCCCAAAATGCTGGCCGCATTGCCACGTTGTATGGCAATGCTTATCCTCTGTCCAAAGTATATGCCAGCATTTTGGTCACAAGTTGCGTCGACCAGACGTTTTGAGAGGTCTTTGAATAATAGTTTGGCGCTCGGTCCCCACGGTCACAGCGTTTCGACCCCAAAAGGCAAAAAAAAAACTACCTGATTGTGATCATAATAAATCAACTGCATTGCCATAAAAATTGGTGACATGACACCTGAGACCTTAAGAGACAATTTGCATTTGGTGTTAGGCCTGGGAGTTGTCTCATTTCAATATACACAAATGAACAGAATCTAGGGATATTTTATATTTCTTCAAATAACTACTAATCAAAAACAAACAAAACAACTAAAAATCTATAAAGAGTTTTCTGATACAGTAAATGGAAGAATAGTAGGTTATTTTAAAAATAAAAAACATTTCGTGATTTTATTGTTTTAAATTAAAAAAAAGTTTTTAATCGCCATAGAGTTTGTCCGTCGTCAAATTTGGCGGGGAATCTCTCAAAGCTTTTCGTTGTAACATGTCCCAGGCATGCTTGATAGGATTTATGTCAGGCGACTGTGCAGGCTAATCCAAAACTGGCATATCGCGGTTTTGGAGAGCGTCTGAAAACAGCCGCGCCGTATGGGAACGAGCATTATTGTGCATGAGTAGAAATTCCTGGCCCATTTGTATTCTGTGGGGGACAATAACAGGTTCTACTACCTCCTTGTGGCATTTTTATCTAGTAATGCTGCCTTGGATCCAAACGAGCTGGATTCGTCCGTCAAGACGAATTCCTGCCCACACCATGATTGTCCCATCTTGGTATGAGTGGACCTCCTGTGGGTGCCATAGACGGGTAACCCTACCTGGTGTTCTTTAAAAGATACACGCCATTTGAGTTTAATTCCAAAACTGACTTTTATTTCAAGTACATTGATATGAAATAAAATAATTAAAAATAGCCTTTAATCTCTGATTATGTTTTTTCATTTCTTACTAACTAGCCATATTACTAATTTTCCTATTGCTAATACTTAATTCTATTTTACACAATATGTTCAAAAAAAATTGGTAGCACCAGCATTCATTATTCTCCCTGGACATAGGCCTCCTCTAGAATTCGCCATTTATGTCTGTCCATTGCTAATCTGCGCCATCCTTGTGGTAGGTCATCTTCCCATCTTTTTTGTGGCCATCCTCTTATTTTCTTTACATCTTTGTTTGGTAGATCTAACCACATGACCAATCCAACACCATTTAAGTCTCTTGATTTTCTTTGAGACATCTGTCACATTGACATGCATAATACTAAATACATTACATATCTCCCTTTTATAGATTACTAGATTTCCGGGCGCGGCTACACCCGCACGTATGACGGTTATCGCACAAAAACATTAACCTCTTTTTGCGCAAATGGATAAAAACTATCCTATGTTTTTTCCCAAGTCTCAAACTATTACCAAATTTCATTCAAATCGGTCCAGTAGTTTTGGCGTGAAAGCGTGACAGACAGAGTTACTTTCGCATTTATAATATTAGTACTGATGCTATAGTTACTCTATACAATAACAAACTAACTAAGGTGATAAAATAATAAGCTACTCAGAACTCTATTACATATCAGACTGTACTGTGACTATGTCTGGCCATGTCTCCGGTGGTGGCATTTCTATGGGTGGCTCATCTAGTATATCTGAGTCTATATCCAGAGCAGCTCTATTGTTTATTGGCCTTGCTCAGTTCGTATCATACTAGTTAGCATCAGATTGGCATGGCGGCGATGTAGCTCTCCATCTTCCGTTCTCACCCTATAGGAACTAAGCCCCTCTACCAACTCTACAGTGGCCCTCTGCCACTGCTCTCCCGGTCCATAAATTTTGATCAGGACAGGTTGATCTACCACAAAGGCCCTGGCAGGCACACGCTGAGTTGCTGCTTGCCTAGATTCTGTTGATGTGTGTATATGTATGTTATATTAAAATTTAAGTTCTTACCTGTCTTATAATTTGGAACTCTTCATGGAGATTGTGATTCCATACATCTTTTATTCCACAATCTCCTGCTCCAGGCAGCTGTGATCCAAAACTCGCTGTTGGCATATTCTGGAAAGGTTATTAACACACTTCAATTACTTTCCATTTTTATGATTCAAAAAGTTTTTAGGTAGATGCATAATTTTCTAAGACAAATGAATTTAATATGAACATTATTATCAAAAGTTATTTTAATGGTAGTTTATTATATCCTGTTATTTTATGCATGAAAGTAAGGTTAGGAGTAGCATTATAAAAGGTCTGAAAGAATCAAATCCACAATATTGGAGCAACATTTACTTTTGGTCACACTAGCTTGTCAAACCAGTATGACTAAGAGGATGTAGAAGTCCTCATAGTTATACTAAAATTTTGACATCTCTTCCAAAAAAAAAAAGTAAATAGAGATGAGATTGATTGATCTATTCAGGGTCCACTTATTGCAGACGAAGAAGCTTAAGTCACAGGTGCCTCTGTTAAACTGGGTTACCTGAACATAATTGGAGTTTGCATGGACAAAATCAAGTAAATTTATTCGATCTATATATCGACGACGATGTTTGAATGCCTCCTAACTAACAAAACCCAAAATTTACAGGAGACGAAAAAAACGTTTTATTGTTTATTTACTTACTTTGTGAAAATATGTAGTACAGTATCTTATGTATAAATACAATGTAAATTTAATGCTGGCATTGATTTCACGTTTAAACAAGCCCTTTGTAGGTTAGTGTTAGTTAGGATTTATTGGTTTCACCACTGTTCACTTCAGATTTATTTTAATGAAGTTACAAGGTATTCTTAAATCAAAACCATAATCCAATTATAAAGAAATATTTATTGAAATGAACTAACTTGAGGATTCTGCATTATTGTACGTTAAACAATAATGCAGAATCGAGACAGATCGGAAAATTACAGACAATTTATTATTTTTTAATTTGTTTTAGGTAAATAATGATAGAAGGCGTGGCAATCCGGAGCAATGACAGATTTAAGCTATTGCAAGTGATTGTGTTGAGTAGATTTATTGGAATTGGCCAGAATGAATATGTTGGTACGAGTATGAAATTCATGATTAATAACCTGTTGTCTTTGGGGCAAATTAAATCAATCATTGTCAAAGTCAAGGTTCATTTGTATTTTACTCAGCAGTGAATGTAATCGCTTCAATATTGGTGAATTTTGCCTCCCCTGCTTTACGTCCTGGCCGAATACTTTTGTAAACCCTGTTTTTGGGATCATCCGTAGTTTTAGACGAATTCGTGATCAACCGTAAGCACTTCATAACAAGAGTGATGCGTCTCTTTTGTCACCATACTGTAATCACTTGGTAAGTGAAATTCCAGTATGTATGAAGGGCCAGTAATTCTAGGTTAGCCTGTGCAACATCTTCGACCATATCATCACTTATCATCAGGTGAAATAGTGGTCAAAGGCTAACTTATCAGGCGTAAAATATTATCTTATCTTCAATCTCCTACCACTTAAACTGAATTGTATTCCATCTGTGTGTGTCCTGGTACTAAACATTTTTGAGTTATGGTTACTCCTTGGAGTAAACTAGAGTTGAGCAGAGCGTTTGCGTCGAATTAACATTTCGATTCTGGTACGTACAGCTATCAGAAAAGATTTCAATTGGTAGCTTGAGGAACAAGCAGTGTCGTTCCAAATAATCTAACAAAAACGAATCAAATGTATTAGCCATTAAAACTGATGCAGTTTAATCGAACCAATTAATTAACAATTTAGAATTTTGACAGTTCACCCTTGTCTTGAAATAAAAGGTATGTCCTTTACAGATTGTAAGTCCATTGCAAGTAAAATAAATATTTGTTTAGCTGCCTTTTTTATCATCATCCGTCTCTTTCCTCTCTCTGTTTTTTATTGATCAAATACATTTACTGATCAGCATCGTTTAAGCGACCAAGCGGAACATACGTCGCACATGACTTTCTTCAATGCAAGTAGAAATAGAGTTTTCTCATCAAAATTATTTTCAAAAGTATGTCCACAAACAGATATTTCATTGTTGGAGGAGCAAAATTCTTTGTAGGATTTGAATAAATGTGCAAGTGACATGGGCACCAAATAAAGTTTACTGGTACACTTCCCAGCGTAAGGTGATGGCAGTTTCGGTAGATTGTTGGAAAAGGTTTCCAAAGCTAACTTTTTTTTTATTTGTTTCCTTGGGCTCTACAAGTTATGAGCTATTCGTTTGTTGGGCAGACATGCAAAATTCAGCCTTTTTTACCCAAGCCTGGACAGTGTTAAACATTTCCCTATTAATTTGAACTGTTTGGTCTATGCTCATCAGTGGCAATGAGTATTAAAGAGTCCTTGACCTGACGAAGAGAACCTGACTCATTTCTATACAGTTTTTCGATTCGTAGCTGCATGTTTTACTAGACCACACACGAATACCTTGCGTTGGTTCCAATTAAGGTTTTTTCTGAAGTTGCAGTGAATCTTTTTATGTGTTTCTTCACTTAATTGCGAGCAACCCCTTAATAACCATACCAGATTGTTTGAAGCTCAACTGTTAATACAAATACTAATTTAAAATGAACATGACTGCCATAATACCATGATAGTGAAATGAAAACCTTAACAATATTGTGATCCGAACTGAAGATCACAAAAAGTGCCCTATTTTCAGGTAAGTACATATTATACAAACTAATAACTTACTACTTGTCTCACTAACACCATTTATCAATAATCGTTGTTGACACTTAAACTTTTTACAAACAGTGTCCTTTCTTGACAAAAAACAACGAAGTATAGCCGCTTGCCAATGCCCCCAATACACGTGGCGAAACGGTTGGTTGCCTTAGGGCCATTGGTTTGGAAGCAGCGAGCCACTTCAGGCGCGTTTGATGGTAGATAGGAGATATTGGCAACAAAACTGCATCAAAACTAGAGAAAAAGAACTTAGGAGATATTTACTTTAACAAGTTAGAATATATTAGTAGCATTATTGGCCTCCGTGCTTGAAATGAGATTTTAGGAGGTATTTGCACGATCAATTTGTGACGCCAATTTACACAAAATCTTTTGGGAGCTTTTGCTAGTCTGTGCAAAATTGAACTCTAAATCGAATGACATAGATAACTCATTTTAGCCCAAAATGTCAGGTAGGAGGTATTCAAATATCGTCATCGATATAATGCATTCTATCTCATGAGTTCGTCACTTCATGACTTTCAATGACAATAACATTCATTTGAAAATATGCACTAGTACATTAGAAATAAAGTCCAAAAAAGAGGTTGACCGCTCCAGGACCAATCAGTCCCAAGTAAATTTGACGGGGCCATTGTGCAGGACCCATCTGTCCCACCTGAACTCAAAAAGTTGAATAAGAATTCTTACTATAGCCATAACCACCAAGAAAAAACATATATATTGTAATTACTTCATACAACCACATCAAATATAACCTCTGTAATAAGTGTGTAAAAATCTAGTGTGAAACGGCTAATTTCAATGTGAACTAGTTAGATTTATCATTTGACCTTGTAATATTTATCTTCACATTGAGCAATAACAAAACAATACATCATACAGAAATTTCAAGGTTACAACTTATGATGCTGTAATTGTAAGAAATGAAAAAGCAACAGATAGTGAGGATAGCCGTAACATATAAAACTAACTACTATCGCTAAGGTAAATGTACAGCAGCTGAAAGCTCAATAGCTCATCACATGACCCCAATACTATGAATTGCCAACTGATAATCTTATGTATATACCTACTGAGGACACAATATGCTCTTCCCATATTTACTAGTTCCAGTGACCAGGTTTAAAAACGTAGGTAAGCCGTGAACTTCGAGTAAAGGGTCAAGATTTCAAGAACACAAATAAAATAATATTTTTTACCTTGTATCTGTTATCTGGATCCAGATGGGAAGCTTCTTCAGCTTTTTTCGACGCCGTGGTTTACGGTTATAATGGGTAGGCGTCAAGAAATAATACTCCAGTGCTATGGAGCGTATGATTTTGGTTTCCTTAGGTTACAAGTTTGTAGCCATTACTTTTGCTTTGAATTTCTATGATTTACTAGAGCATATTTACGAGATGTATTAAGTATAATAAAGAATATTGCACGTCACCAGAATTTACCAATTTCGAAATAAAGCAAAGATTATAGGAAAATACTACAAAAAAGCAACTAAAACAAAGCTCACAGCAATCAATTGGTTTGGTAGGTTTGTTTGTTGGGAATTACTTAGGGATGTGACAAAAAAAATCGATTGTGTAAAAGTGAATAATCGATTTATTCATTTATCGTAATTGACGAATCAATTTTTCTTCGAATGCACTTATTATAAAAATACATTTTGCATTGAAACACACCATATAAATATAAAAGAGCTTATTTCAACCAGTAAAACAAGAAAATAAATATTATTCCGTTTACATTAGGATGTCAAAACATGAGAGGAAAATTTAGAAGAATGGCGACCACTGACTGAAACATAGAGTTTTAATTAATTATTTGATCATGTTTTAAATTCATACTTATATTCCATGCAAATTTTTGATTAAAAAGCAAGGCTTATTTGCTGACAACGCCACATATTTTTTATTGAGCCATGACAATTGCCACATATCAGAAGCAGAAACTGTACGCTATCTATATTTCGTATCAAGTGTTCAACAACATTCGTAGCTATGAACGTTCTTGAGCTCTAAATATCTGTAAAAACTTGATAGATGATGATGAATCTAAACAAAATTGTGATATTTCCTTTCTAAAAAGTGGTGACAAAAGAAATACTTACTCAAAATAATAAATACTGATATATATAGACTGATAACAATTACGGTAGACTTAAGTGCAGCCTTTTTATATTAATATGTTATCTTATGTTCGTTATATTTTGCTGTGATCTAATTATTATTTTAGTATCAATCTTCTTAATTACAACTATGACTTCTCATGTTATAATGTTTTGTATAGGTATTTAATATATATCCCTATTAAAAAATAAATAAAACTTAGAAGGCTGGTGAAGATCTGATGTAAATAAAGCTTTTCACCAGACTATTTGGGTTTGTGAACATTCTCTCGTGGGGTGTATAATTTGTAGTTGTGCATAATAATGATCTAATTTAATGAAGTCATAATGATAGTTCGTTTTCCCATTCATACAATTCTAAATCATATTTCATAGGTTTACCTCTCTGATTATCGTCAGATTAAATGCGGTGTGCCGCAGGGCAGCGTTCTTGGGCCCTTACTGTTCATAATTTACATCAATGATTTCTCTAAATCAATAAAGCAGACCGTGGCACTATTTGCTGATGATAGTACTGTTATGTTCTCAGCCAAAGATTACTTATCACTAGAAATTGACGCTAATAATACTCTTAGTGACGCTGTGAATTGGTTCCGCTCGAACAATCTTTTGATAAACCTTAAAAAGACCAGCTTGATACCATTTACAAACAGTGCTACACAACCAATAAACCTCAAATTAGAACATAATGGTTATTTGGTTCAGGAGGTTGTGTTAGCTAGATTTCTGGGCCTTACACTGGATCGAAATTTAAACTGGAAAGAACATGTTGCTAGTGTGTGTTCAAAATTAAGTCAATTTTCTTATGCATTGTATCACCTGAACAAAATTGTCAATGTATCGGCTGTACTGACCTCCTATCTTGGTCACGTGGAAAGTGCATTGCGCTACGGTGTTATATTTTGGGGAAACTCCGTTGACAAAGTTAAAGATTTTTAAAGCCCAAAAAAAGTGTGTAATAAGTGTGAGCCATATTTGGTCTTAAACGGAGAGACAGCTGTGTACCCTATTTTCAAAAGTTTAATTTAATGACCCTGCCCTCTCTGTACATATATGAAGTCTCGGTCTTTGCAAGATTGAATTTGTATTTATTTGACACATTACACAGTAAAAGACATCAAAATAAAATAAAATCCATGAAGCTTAACACTGCTCTACTTAGAAATAATATATTTGGTATGATTCCTAAAATTTATAATCATCTACCAAATAGTATATTACAAGAGCAAAATATTCTTACGTTTAAAAATAATTTTAAAAAGTTTGTATTGTCTAAATGTTATTATGGAGTTGATAAATATTTGAATGATAAATTAGTGTAATGTATGCAATCTGAATAATAAACTAATAATGCAATTCTGACTTTAGTCGTATAATAATAAAAATTCTTTTAATATCTAATTTAATTATCTTTAATTATCTAATTTTTGAATTTTTACTTTATTTAATAATTTTGACATTGAACTTGATTTTTATTTGAATTTGTGACGTACATACCTATTGTTCTATTATTTTATTATATAATTATACAATTGATTTTATAAATAGCATAAGCATACTTAATATTGCATGCCTCATGTAAAGGCCGAATAGAGTGTAACTCAAAATGTTTAATGTAAGATCTCTGTATCACCTTTATTCGCAATAAATGATTTGAATTTGAATTTGAATTTTTTATGAATGCAATTGCATTGTTCTCCACAAAGTTCCATTTTGCGTTCTACTTGATCCTTTCCTTGTGGATTGTAAGGTGTAGTTCTACTGCATTCGATACCTAACCAGGCTAAAAATTGTTAAAAATGTCCCTTGATATGAATGTATGGAAAGGGTTTTTTCTACAAGATCTTTGTTTTTCAATGAGGGCAACACCAACAGCATATCAGTTTTAACATTTAGTTTTTTGACGAATTCGTATATGCTTCGGAAATTGTTACAATGAATTCTATTTCGCTCGAAAATCACATTAATATAATTAAAATCCAGTATGAAAATAGTAGTTCTGTTAAAGTTACATTTCGTAAAATTCGTGACGCTATCGCGAGATGTCAATAACTCAATTTTGTCCTATTATTGATGACGTGGATATCACTGACATATGGTTTCGACAGGATGGTGCCACATGTCGCACAGCCAATGATTTGAACAGTAAATGAAATTTCCCGATTGCATAATTTCACGAAATTCAAAGGTTTAGTTAAGGCCAGCCAGATCGTGTGATTCAACACCATTGGATATTTTTTTGTGGGGTTATGTTAAGGACAAAGTCTAAACGGATTTTCGTCTTAGAAAACAACGTTCCTGTTAAAAAAACCCTTTATAAAGGGGTTCATGCAGCCAGATTTCTATCGATAACGCTACAGGAACTGCCAGTAACTACAAGTGCATTAACAGCGTAATTATTTACATAAGCTTTGATAGTACCTTTATGAAGGGAGTGCGGGGTATCCGCAAAAATAGACACACAAAGTGTCCTTTTTTGAACATAATGGACAGGTAGGTTTAACATCTGCACATTTTACTCTCATGTGGATGGTACCAACACAAAAAAAACAGTTTCCTTTCTTACTGAATGAAGAAAGAGCTGCTGCCAAGTTTTTTGTCTTCAATTTGGATATCATTTTGATATTTTCCAGAAGTAGATTATGAAGCATTGAAGGTTGGCGACGGCTCTTGATATAACTTTAAGCCTCTATATGTAGTAGCTGATTGACGGCTTCAGCAAAGCTTAGGGTAAAGTTTTCTAGTAAGCGTTCTCGAATATTTTGTGATTGTATGCCAGTGAATATGAATGTGTTGCACATGAACTCGAGAAAATATTCTTCTGCTCTTACATATTTGAAATCACAATCGAGTTAAAGCTGTTTAAGGGCACGACCATATTCTAATACAGTTTCTGAGTTTAATTGTATCCATGGTACAATAATATACTACGCCAGGTATTACAATCCGAGACCGGATGTCAAGTAACCGGGACACAAGCTTGTCAAGTATACCGTGATGAAGTAAGTTCCATTTTTTGGTAAAAAAAAAATTTCACTCATTTTTGTGACCCTTTTTACTTACAGGATCGATTTTCATTCATTGTCAACGACTATATCATCAAGATAGGTGAATATTTTTCAGTTATTGGAGTGTAACTCAAAAACGGCTGAATCGATTTTGATAAAATTTAAAATGGGACCAAACGATAAGCATCAGCTTTCAAACAAAAAAACTATTTTCAAAATCGGTTCACCCAGTCAAGAGTTCTAAAGTAACAGACCTAAAAAAAATAAAGATGAATTGAGAACCTCCTCTTTTTTTGGAAGTCAGTAAAAAAAACAGATTTATGACTACATGAAAAATATACACAAGTAAAATATGACGCAAAGATCGGACATTGGCATCTTAAGATCTTAATACTCCATAAAATCTCTTCTCACATATGGCTACAACATCATAATATTATGATATTGGTGGACAGAAGCATAAGTACAGCAAAGAACATATTATATGAAGAAAATAACCACACTTACCCCTTCATATAATCATACACCGTTACAAAATTTGTGCTTGACCTTCAGAAGAGCATCGTAGACGCCTAAATTGAATAAATGATTTTGACTTTGACTGTGACTGTAAAAAATCAGCAATTCTTACTTGGCATGAATTTTCAATTAAAAAAGTTTTGATAGTCCTACCTGCCCTTAAGAGCCATTTCACGTTTAACGCGCGTAATCTAAGATTTTAAGCGCTTAATTTACTATCACAGGAAATATCTACAATTTATTGAATAATTGATAAAAATAGAATAATCTGTTCTTATTTCGAGTAATGTACTTTATTTACAAACATAACTTTAATTATTTTGTAGTGACCAATCTCTCGCACCTTGTTTTACGAATTATGGTACACATAGCCAACTTCGAAGTTCCATTTCTTGTATAAAAAATCATCAAATTAACTTTAAAAAAAAAGCTATAATTCAGGCATATAATCTTGTTGCTACATAATGTACCAGAATATCAATAATTAATCATCCTTATAGAAAAAAAAAAGTTCGTGGGTCAATTTCTACGAATTATATCAGCAGTTTAACACGATTTATTGCGTAAAATAAAGTGTAATTCCATACAGATATAATACCAAAAGAAAGTATATTCTTCAATTAATATGATCTCAAATAATTGTAATATTAACTCTGTTATGTTAGACACGAAAACATATTTAATGTAACTCTAAATTAGCATAAATTGAAATGTACAAGCGCGAGGCGATCAGTATGGCGCGAGCGCCCATCGAGGTAGGACCTGTGTTCGTTTTGCCGAGCTCCGACGTTCCGTACGCGAGACGCTTAGATGCAAGTTTATAGTGCGACCACAGAGTTTTGATCATATCAGTATTTTTTTAAATAACAAGCTAGAGTTTTCTGTTGTCCATAATATCAGTATTGTTGTTTAAGTAACTATCTCTTTTGTATTATTATATTAGTTTTAGCAATGAGACGAAAGGATCCTTTTTACCATTGTGTTAAAAAACGAAACAACAGCTGTTTTTAGAAAATTTAAAAGAACAAGCTTCTAGACGCCATGAAATTGAGAGTATCTGTACTGTACTGTAACTGTCGGGTCGTCCACTGCTGAACACAGCCTCCCCTATTAAGGGGGTATTTGCCATAATCCCCACGCTTGGCAGGCGTATTGGGGATCGCAGTGAAAGTAAGCAGTTCTTTTGAAGGCGCTGCTGCCCATCTTCCAGTATTTTTCCCTTAGTCGCTTCCTACGACACCCACGGTATGATATGGAGTGGTGAAATTCTAACCTGGCACCCCACGGGGCAGAGTATCAATTGAGCAATAATCTGGCACCCTCCGCCCGCGCCTCCCTCGCCTTATACGCCTATGCGCTCCAGTGCCGCGAAGTCTGTCGTCTAGCAGTCTCACCTCAAAACTTATCACGTGCACGTGCGTCATTTATTATCTTTATTGTTTTTTTTTTAAATACTGCCTATTAGTGCTCTGAATTAACTAGATATTTTTTATCTTCAAGGAGAAACTAAGTTTATTTTTGTTGTGAACTTTTAGTCTTATATTTTAACTATCATTGAACAATATTTTATATTTATAGCATTCTTTAGCTGACCATTTATCTGTTTTAAAGGCTGTCACTATACAGTCTTTGTCTCTTCGTTGTATATAGTTTACCTGTTTCTTTAAAGTAAGAATAGTGTGTAGTTAAATATGTTAAATAAACAAAAAACTCAAGATACTAGACTTGAAGGATAAAATGGATATTTTAAAGAAGTAAGATAGTGGAGAAAACATGTGGTATTGGGCGTGCTGCTATACACGATCTTATGAAAAAAAACATAGTAGACCACGAGAAGACGATAGAATCTGGGCTAGGAAAGCGTAAAACATTAAGCGTTGGTGATTGTCCAAAGATGGAAAACGCTCTTTACATGTGGTTCATGCAACAGCTTTATAAACACACTCCTATCTAATCTAAATTAATATAAACCTACTCCCCTATATGGAGAAATTCTTAAAGCAATAGCAATCAAATTTTATAAAAAAATTACCAAACAAGATTTTTGGGCCAACGATGGATGGCTGGATATATGTAAAAACGATTTAGTTTTATTTTATTTATTATTTTTTTTTCTCTATAATCCAGTAATCCGAACATTCCAATAATCCAGCACCCTCTGTTTTTTAAAAGTGCAGGATTAGTGAGATTATACTGGACATACAAATTGGATAACATTGCCTCAGTAAAACACGGCAGAGACAATGAACCAAAGGCTTTCACCTCAGCGTACAAGAAAACACGGTCATGAAAAAGTATGGACTTTTCATTGAAATGGAATACTGTGTTTTAGGAGCGACGCTGACGGATTGTGCAATGAAGGTTTAGTCGAAATAAAATGCCTTAGCTCCGTTTTCGGAATATTGCCATATGAGAAAAGAAACTTGAATGTTTCAAATTGGATAAATCTCAAGTAGAAATGAACCAAAATCATGACTAGTACTATGCAGTTGCATATTGCTAGAAAAAAATACATGTTTATTTGCTGTGTGGACTGGACCTAATTTTCCTCTTAAAGTAGTAAGAATAAAATATAAAGATGATGTTTTTGGCAAGTATAAATGCTTCTGAAATTGGTATGATTTTACAATGATTGCCTAATCCCATAGACCCTAGAAAAACAAGATCAATGCCGTAACGTCAAATATTTATATAATTTTACGCCCCTCAATTTTTAAATTATTTAATTTTATTCTTGGAATTTATGATTCAAATATTTATATTTTTTGTTCAACATTCAACAAGGATAAAATTTAAATATAGGATGCACAATGTAGGTAGACTTTTTAATGTGCATGCCTACTTTTGTCCCATAAAACTAGTAAATAATCGACATTAAATTGATTATTTACACATTCCAATCACATAATTTTTAAAATCACAACTTATATTTCTTTATGAGTGCAAGTATCAAAAATATGTTACTCACAGTCATGCTATTCCGTCATCATTTCTTCCGCTTGTGTAAGCGATGCCAGCGCATTTACCTAAACTTCAGTAGCGTGATTTTGTGAAATGGCTCTTAAGTCATGCGAAGAAATTCAGTTTATCAAACTCGCCAAAATAGAGTTCCTATGAATCACAGGTGGTGTAGGTAATTTTTAACCTATTATACGCATGATATTGAGTTCAGAAGGCACTAATATGTAAACGAGAAGGCTTAATTTGCGCCTATAATTAAGATTACTTTTTTCTAATAAGCCAGTGTTATATTTTGAATTACACACGATATAAAAAGTGATAAGTTTTTCATCGCACAGACACCCTCCACACTAATTACTCATAAAAATAAAAAACTCAATTATTGTATATTTGCAATTTCAATGGTTGTTCCTGATTCAACTATAGTAAGATATTTGGAAAATTTGTAAATTGCCATGTGTTCGAATTAACGTATAGCGTTCTATTATATATATTGATATATCTAATCCATAAATATACAATTATCGTTCTATGGGGCATCATCGATATTGCCCCAGATAAATCGACATATTCTACAGTATCGGTTTTTTTAGGTACACAACTTTTTGAAATTCGTTACCTTCTTCGGTGGCTTTGTGGCTAATCCACCTGATCCGTAAAAGAGGGATGGTGGCTTAGATTCCCATCTCAGGGGAACATTTCAGTGGGTTGCTTAACATCTTTCGAGCTAAATTGAAAGATGTTAAGCAACCTGTTGAAATGTTTCTACATATGATTAAATTAAAATAAGCACTATCGCGTGTTAAGTGAAAATAACATTCACAATTTTTTTTTACAATACAAAATTTCTCCCCTGAGATAGGAATCTAAGCCACCACGTCTCTCTTCACGTTCCTCCTTTCTCGTCCCACTGACTTGAATAAACATATTTTAATAACCGGCTAGCCTTTGATCACAATTCCAATTAATGATAGTGATTTTGTGGTACCAGATGGTGATCAGAATTAACCTTGAATGGAAACTGGGTCTCATAGGCAGCTGCAGCAACACACAGTTAGGGGCTTGGCGCCAGATTGTCTACTAAAGGATGGTAGTTAGCTATGCATGGTCTCTGCCTTTAGGCAAAATGCCTTACCAACACTATTACCACTGAAAATGCCACTACACCCAACCATCCTAATGACTCAGCCGTTGAACACAGTTTATTGTTTAAGAATGACTTGGCAAACTCTACTACCACCTTTATTAACCTTAAAACATACATATAAGTATATATTTTTTTGCGTTTTGGTAATGCAAACCTGGATGGCTGCCACTCTTATCTAGTAATTAGTCACAAAGCACGTTACAAAGTATTACAAAAGCTGTCGTTTATATCTTATTATTAAGAATATAATTACAACGCTCATCGATTATGTTAATTATAACACGGGCACTAACTAGTCTCTGATTTTAATCATGGCGATTAAGATTATATTATTTTAACTTATTTCGAACACCAAATTATGTATCTGACAGGACTAAGAACAATAATAGTCAAGTTTTAACCAAGTTCGTGGTATAGATTTGGCCTCAGTGCCAGGTATGATTAGAAAAAGTAATAATGGACAAAAGAGCGGTAAATGATTTAAGGGTTCGTTTAATACATATATTATCAATAATATCGATTATCATCATTCTTTATTTATCAACCACTACGCAAAAAACTTGACATTTGACAGTGTGACAGTGACTTTTTTGTTTTGTAATTGCATTCGCATAATTTGTACGCCTTTGAAATAACATGTTTAGCAATTTATTGTGTGGAGGCAGGTAATGTGAAACCGTAGGTTTCCCTAAGTAATTTGTGGGTAAGGTACATACGATTTCTACTAGCACGCGTGGATGACATTATCGATTTCATCGCGTTCGATGCGTGCTGTGCGGTGCACTCGTGGTGGATGACGGCGTCCACATGCTGTGATAATTCTGTGCAACCAACCCCGGATAATTTTCGCAGGTAGTATAATTGCGAGTTTTTGTTCCGTCTCCGTCTCCTAAAGCACGAACGATTCGATTTTAGCAGCAATAATGCAACAAGCAGGCCAGGAAATAATGTTCGATACTCTGCAAACTGTTATCTTTAAATTGATGTTAAATGAGTATATGTATTACACTACCTAAGATGTACCTACTTAGGTAGGTTCCTCTTCTACTTACATGGTAGAATTGGAACCGGGTTGCCATCCAGCCTATTCATAATTTACGTTCCACTTTAGGTTATGACATGAGTCAGCACCAGCTGTGAGAGGTCGTTCGATATGGACGAGGATTTAATTTTTATTCTAGTTGATTCGACTCATTTGGGTGAAGCGGTTTGTTTCGTGCATCCAATTTACAAGACATTGGGAACCACTACTATTCCTAGGATACCACTAACCACTACTGTAACTATTCCAAAGGATTCAACAGAGAATGCATTATTTTTATCTAGAAGTAGTTTTGCTTTGGTACGCATTTTGTAATAAACTCCTGCTGATTTACCATTCGCCCTACCTACTTATTATTTTCTGTTTCTAACTACTTATTATTTCCACCTCATTGGAAGAATCGCGCGTTGATGTCAGGTGTAGCCGAGCTAGAGGGCCAACGCTGCGCACGGTGCTAGTTACTCTACTCTTCGTGTATACTGTGCATCGTGTAGCGGGTGCACGCCCTTCCTTATCCATACACAACAACCCATTAAAACAATAGAAAAAGCTGAGATAACCTTTAGCACAATTAAGGTCAACGAGCTGGGACGTCTTATGGGTACAAACTTGTGCTTATACTGCAAAACTACTTTTACTTTGACCCATAATAAAACAGATACCAATGACCTCAAATGTGCATGGACTCGACATTCTGTGTGCTGATACGTATATTCCAACCACGAAGCTGTGAGGTAATCAGCAAAAGTTGAGCTATGTACTTGCTTAAAAGTTATCAATAAAAGCAAAATTCTCATGTGACTGTTAACCGATATCCTCTACGCACCTTCAAAAGAAACGATCTAGTAGGTATTTGTCATAAAGTTCTCTCAATCTAAGGGGAAATTGACTTAGACATATGCGGCCCTTATCGTGTCATAAAAGTCTTAAGTACTAAGTGCGTTATTAGCTGAGATTGTTGAGTCGAGCTCGTGGCAAAATGTCTATGCTGCAGCTACAAGCTGCAGCCTTCGAGAGGAAAGTGGTGTCCCGAGAATTATGCCGCATTTTTTAATAATAAGTAGAGTGTTTGCCTAACCTTTTATAGGTAGGTACATCTCTTTTCGCTGGTGTGACATGTACACCTGTGATGTACACACATGCATGTATTTATGCGTGAGTGAAAATTATGTGGCCTGTCATCTGGAGCCGCTAACCAAAGGCGCATGTTTTTGGGTTCCAGTATTATAGAATGCTTGTGGGTTTCAGCCTTGCCACATTTTAAAATGCGTATATTGGACTTCGGCCCCAGAGGCGTGTTAAAAAAGCGTATTAAGCTGAGGTCCTACAGACACGTTTCAAAATTTCGTATTAGGCTGTAGTTCTGCAGACACGTATTCTAACGTGTGGGGTGAGAAGTATGAGGATGACTAAAACGAGCGTTGCGGGTGAAAGTCTCTATTCATCATCTGGAATTTGACAATGCGACAGTCTTCCTGGGAATCAAAATGGATTCAACTTTATAGAGGAATCCACATATTATACATGATCTATCCGGAAGACTTAGTTCTGCTGCATATGCAGTTCGTAAGATAAGACAGCTAACAGACGCTAGCTACTGCTAGGCTCGTTTATTTCGCGTACTTCCACAGTATTATGTCATATGGTGTATTGCTGTGGGGAGCTGCTGCTGAGATAGAGACAATCTTTATCTTACAAAAGCGTGCTATTCGAGCCATATATGAAATGGATCCTAGGGAATCCCTGAGAGATCTTTTTAAAGAAATTGATATTTTAACTTTACCGAGTCTGTATATATTTGAAAATATTATGTATGTTCGTAAAAAATTTACCAAATTTAAATCAAACAGTGACAATCACGATTATAACACTAGGAATAAAGATAAAATAGCGGTGCCGGGTTTTAGATTAGCAAAGACAAATAAAAGGTCCTTCTTAGGTGATTGTGTGCGGTTTTATAATAAATTGCCCAAACATATTACAACGCTCACAGAAAGAAAATTCAAGTTGCACGTGAAGAATATTTTGATAAAGAAATCTTACTACACAGTTTGTGATTACTTAAACGACAAAAATGCTTGGACTAGTTCGCCTCTGCCAAGCTAGCGCCTGTCACCTACGTAATGTAAATTAAGTATTGTAATAATTTTACTATATAGTATCATTGTTATAAAATAATGGCCCCGAGTTTCTTGCCCCTTCTTCTCGCAGTGGCTCTATAATTTTTGTTTGCTGAACGTGGCAGTACAATGTAGTATATTTCAATATTAAAATTTGTGATTGTCCTTCATAAGAGCGTCGTAGACGCCTAAATTGAAAAATGATTTTGACCTTGACTTCATGTACGCTGTTTTCTCGAGAAGCCGTGTACGCTTGTTCTCTGGGCAGGTATCTAAGTTTAAATGTTACTGTAGCTGTAAAGTTCCTTTGAGGGTGAGTCAGAATTCGTGTTTTGAGTAAACCTGTGAAGCTTTGAATTGATTTGCCATAACACTTAAATCCACTCTTATTTTTTAACAAGGGCCTAAAATGTCTCTACTCAATTACAAATTCCTAGATACACTAGAATCTAATCAAACTATTTGTTCATGATTGTCTTCATCCTGAAAACCAGTTCCATAACGGTGTGTTGAGAAAGCACGACTGAAAAGCCATACGCTACATCATTGGATTCCGGCTGTTCAAGAAGAATAGTTTGGGGTAGAAATTGACATACTATTTTATACGAAAGCGCTATCTGTTTTGCCCTACTCGACGCACCACCCCTTGTTGTTGACCAAGAATGGGCACCTAGTAGAATAATTAGTAAACTATCGCCATGTAGCCGTGTACTAGAAACAATGATACTATTCGAGTGGTCATTGGTAGGTATGGACTGCCGTGCCGTATAGGTACATGATTCGATCCTCACCGCCGGCCTAAGCTTCGCCGCAAGGTTGATTGGCATTTTCCGAATGCTCGCGTGCCTGGCTACCACCCTCAATTAGAAAATCTGTGGCCAAGCACCTAACAGTGAATTGCGGCAGCAGTCCTTGAGATCCAGACAAATTACAGATACATGAGTCAACAACTATATGTCCCAGGGTGACCAGGCGCAGTGTAGTTAACTTGTGACGAAATGCATCTGTTACAGGCAGAGGGTACTGATTAACATCAGGTGGGCCTCAAGATTATAACATCACTATAATAAACACAAAAAAACTCGCACGCTGGTTGTAATTCACTGTTGACTACTTTGCTGCGTGAATTTTACATGCCACCGGGTCAGCTGCTGCCATATTGAAAAAAATATGTCGCCAAGCTACTAGCATTTCCCATTTTAATTTAAGCTTGTTTACCATCTTTGACCAATTTATCCCTTACTATTATCTGATATTAGTCGGTACTTACAATAAAAAATACTATGTAGGTATCTTATTAGTAATAAGATACCTACATAGTATTTTTTTATAAGATGCGTAATAACTTATTACGCATCTTAGCAAACACTAAGTATAAGCTTATTCTTTAGCTAGATCTTAGCTGTCTAAATGTGATTTTTATATATATTTATTATTTTATTAATTTATTTAATAGTGAATTTTATTTCAATATCCGTTCGACACACCCTTTCAGGCAAGGGTTCCAAAAAATCCCACGAAAAAACTGTACCATATCTCGGACACTGTTTTCAGTAAATTTCATTTTATTCTTTAGCTTAAATTTGATATTATTTACCCAGATCATGAAAAAGTGTGATTTATATTGAATATTTGTGGTGTTGTATTTTGATTTACAATTTACTATGCAAGCCTTTGTTTTTTGATCTCAGTAAGTAGTTAGTAAAATATATTTGTATATTATGCTATACCTAATATTTTATTTTTCACATGCAACTTGAATTTCTTTCTGTGAGCGTTGTAATATGTTTGGGCAATTTATTATAAAACCGCACACAATTGCCTAAGAATGACCTTTTATTTGTCTTTGCTAATCTAAAACCTGGCACCGCTATTTTATCTTTATTCCTAGTGTTATAATCGTGATTGTCACTGTTTGATTTACATTTGCTAAATTTTTTATGAACATACATAATATTTTCAAATATATACAGACTTGGTAACATTAAAATATCAATTTTAAATTTACAAATTATTGGAATACAAAATGTTTTGCCCCGGGCGGGAATTGAACCCGCGTCCTTCCGATTTCGCGCCGGATGCTTTATCTACTAAGCTACCGGGGGTACGGCTGCGTCGCCAAAATTTTGTACTCCAATCGTATTTCTTAAACCGTAATAGGGGACGGTGCGCGGCCAGCAACCAGACTACTAGACTTCATCTGACCGAAAGAAGTGTTTTTTCAAACACTTAACTCTCGGAATGATGTCGCTACCCTTCTGTATTTCTATATATTATGATTACAAGCACTACCGCGTACTAAGCGAAAATCATAAATTTACAAATTATTGGAATACAAAATGTCTTGCCCCGGGCGGGAATTGAACCCGCGTCCTTCCGATTTCGCGCCGGATGCTTTATCTACTAAGCTACCGGGGGTACGGCTGCGTCACCGAAATTTCGTACTTCAATCGTATTTCTTAAACCGTCATAGGGGACGGTGCGCGGCCATCAACCAGACTACTAGACTTCATCTGACCGAAAGAAGTGATTTTTCAAACACTTAACTCTCGGAATGATGTCGCTACCCTTCTGTATTTCTATATATTATGATTACAAGCACTACAGCGTACTAAGCGAAAATCATAAATTTACAAATTATTGGAATACAAAATGTTTTGCCCCGGGCGGGAATTGAACCCTCAGTCCAATAATTTGTAAATTTATGATTTTTGCTTAGTACATGGCAGTGCTTGTAATCATAATATATAGAAAAAAAATATATCAATTTCTTTAAAAAGATCTCTCAGGGATTCCCTAGGATCCATTTCATATATGGCTCGAATTGCACGCTTTTGTAAGACAAAGATTGTCTCCATCTCAGCAGCAGCTCCCCACAGCAATACACCATATGACGTAATACTGTGGAAGTACGCGAAATAAACGAGCCTAGCAGTAGCTAGCGTCTGTTAGCTGTCTTCGCTGCTTTTCATGAATACCCGCACAAACCAAAAATTTTGAAATACTGTTTTATAACACAGCCAAATCCAAAATAGTCCTTATTTCATAGTCCGTAAGACTCACATTCATAACGGCAAAACCAGCGTAGTGGCGCGTTAAAATGTCGTTATGTTATTGGTTGAATTATCACGCCATATTTGTGCAACAGTCAATGTTCGCCAGTTGCTATTATTGTTTTCGCGTGACCACATTAAAACTTTCGGAAATAATATCATATTTCTAAATAATCGTGTGTTTAAAGTGTAAAGAATATGAACTAACCATTTGAAAATACCAGTCTACTATTTTTTTTTATTAATCTTGTCTTTTCAACACGCGTACACTCACCTCATAAAACTCCGCTGATTACTTACGGACGATGCCGCTACGTCTAAGTTATAGGTACAACATTCAAGTATTTAACGAGTTTGGTTTTAGAGTCAAAATCGTTTGAATATTCTTAATTAATTTAAAAATGTGTCATGCGGACGGACATTGGTGAAGGTCGGTACACTGGACAGATTACCCTACCTATGAGTATCTACTCATATACACTACACGAAATTAACCAACATGACTTAAGGAAGTCGGACCTTGAAAATTTGAGTTCAGAATGTGAATTCCAGAAATTACTGGTTGATTTCGTTGTATATATACTCGTATAAAAATATCATTTCGTAGTTTGATATTATTAACATTTAGAAATAGATTTGGTTTTTTAAATAGTAGGTAATTTTTCTGTTCTGTAACACTCCTCACGTCATATATAGGGTATAATCTGTTCAGGGTACCGACCTCCACCAATGTCCGTCCGCACGACACATTTTAAAATTAATTAAGAATATTAAAACGATTTTGACTCTAAAACCATACTAGTTAAATACTTTAATGTTGTACCTATAACTTAGACGTAGCGGCATCTTCCGTAAGTAATCAGCGGAGTTTTAGTTTTCATTTAAACGACGAGGTGAGTGTGCGCGTGTCGAAAAGACAAGATTAATAAAAAAAAATAGTGGACTGGTATTTTCAAATGGTTAGTTCGTGTTCTTTTAATCATTATATCAAAAGAGGTTTATGTTATATATAATATACATACGTCTATTTACTTAATTTAGGTGTAAAAGATGCGTTTTTTGTACAGTAATTTAAAAAAATCGGGGGCCGGTGCACTGGAGGTAAAAAAGGCTACTTCCAGTGTTCGGCCTACCCCGGCCGGTCACTAGCTTTGAAGGGTGGAAGTATTTATTATATTTTATTGTAATCAGCTTGCTGTGATATATAAATTTATAAGTAATGTCGTTCTTAATATTTAGTTAACCTTATGTCCAGTCTTCAGCCGCAAACATAGGCTGTATAAATATTATACGTAAAAGACTTTGTATGATAATATGGTGGCCGGACTACTGGTAGTATTGTCTAGTTCACCGGCTTGAAAAAGACTTAGTGGCCGAAAAACTGGCTCTAATTCCAGTCTCCGGCCACCATCTATACGTAAATCTGTTGTATCAGCATGTCTTGTCTGCACATTGAATATATTTAATAAAATGTGATTGGTTGAATTTCAATAAAATTCTTGGATCTACACCACGGTAACCTTTGATACAATATTTTTATAAACGTAGCGGTAGCCAACGCTAAGAAGCCCTTTATATATTAATATTTTAACTTCAATAGAGCTAAAATAGTATATTATATATATAGTACTTGTAAATATTTGGAATCTTCGGTTTGATTTTATTCTTAGGAAATGGCTCTAACGATTTGGATGAAATTTTATATGGTTAAGAATCAGTAAAAAATTGTATTAACATTCAAAACCAGCTCTTATTTCAATATAACGAGAACCTTATGGCCATTCACTGGCCATTTAGACAAGTGCCCTGTGGCCAGCCTCTAGGTTTCGGTTAGGAAGCCGGCCACTAGGCATAATGTGGTCGGGCACTAGATTGGGACGGCCGGATACTGGAGAAAACATACTTTTCCAGAAAACTATTTTCTATATAAAAACTGACAGTCTATGTATTTTTAATCAGTATTAAATATGTTATAAATTATATTTATGACTTTATAAAAATATACTTATTCACATATGCCTCTAAAGAACTTAGTTAAAAGTGAAATATAATAAGTTACCTAACGTCTAAGAGGCCGGACACTAGACATGTTACCCTACCATGTGAAAACAGTTTCACTCAAAAATCTCAAACCATGTAGGTTATATGTCAATTCGAAGTATCTATTACAATAAAACAGCATTATTACCCCTTAATACTACTTTACTAACCCCCTATTATTTATTTTTGTTCACCTACGGCGGGCAAAGGGCACCTTTGCTAGCTGATTTTCACGTAGGTAGTAGACCGTGGGATGCCTGGCCACAATATCACCTCCTCAGTGCTTTCTGTGGGTGTCGTAAGAGGCAACTAAAGGCAAATTACCGGAAGGTGGGCAGCAGTGCTTACTGAGGAACTGATATCTTAAACTGCGATCCCAAAACGCCTGCTAAGCGTGGGGATTATGGCAAATCCCCCGTAACAGAGGAGGCTGTGTTCAGCAATAGACAATCGGGCTGATACAGTACAGTAAGTTTCCTATAACACGGTAAATTATTTTTATTGCATGAAGTCAAATTTACTTGTATAACTAAAAACTTTACTACGAGTATCTTTATAGTACTTAATTAACAAAATCTACAGAAAACACGATCGAAGACCGAGCAATTCACATACAGTATAGGTAATGTGTTAACCAACCGCAGCAAAAAGGGCAACCAGTTTCAGTCGGCCTGCCGTACCAGCACCAGTCGGCACACTCCTCTCGCCAGGCGCGCTTGTTTCAGTACTTGCGTTTCAGTCCCGCGCCCCAACTCGCGTCTTCTCAACTTTACTTATACGAAGCTCGCTTTTCTTAACTTTTAATGTGTAGAATGTGAAAGTATTTCGTGGTCTGTTTTTATTTGTTTCGAATTATTTTGTCTACGTTTTATTCTGCAATCGCTGAAAGCGGATTGCCAAGTAAGTAAAATAATGTTTTTCACTTAGTTATACTTTAAACAGATATAAATTTTTGTAATTTATATTTAATAATTTAGTGATTTTCGTGTTTATACATCTTATATTTATTCTATAGTTAAATATAGTTTATCATGATGGTTGATATGAACCTTGTCAAGGTTGTAAATTATAAGTTAAAAATAAATATAAATTAATTTATAAAAATATTAGTTAATATTTTTTAAGTATATGACATTATTTTTCTTTGTGTAGGTGAGTATTTTTGAAAACTTTTATCGGTATCATACGAGCTTTAGTAAAACGTCTACCTAGCAATTCCGAAAACTTAACAATATATTATTCTTAAATATATAACAGCAAGAATAATAAATCATTGTAGTCACTTAATATCTACAATCTTACAATTTATTTAAGAAAATTTTACCTACATAGAATATAAATCTGGATATTACTTAGTTAAATAGCTGTATGTTTCAATTGGTCAAAACAATATACCAACGTCTCAAAGTGTCTGTTTTGGGATTTAAAGTGTTTATACTCGTATCAGGAAGCTTGTATATTTAATATAATGTATATATGTAATGAACATGGCGGATATATTAAGTAGAGTAAAGACAAACACTAGTGTAATTTCAGTACTTACACGTAACACACAGCGTGTGCCAAAATAAAAAAAAAAGGAATACCGAAGGCGTGATCAATAAATAGCCTACACTGATCGTCCGGCCTACTTTAAAAGGCTTGTAGATTTTGTTCAAGTTTTTAGAAACAGTTAGTTGCGATTATATTATTTAATTTTTAATAATAACAATTATTCCTGCTAAGCCGACGTGACGTCATAAACGCTGTAGTACGTAGCCAAACCGGGAGAATTTTTGCCGCAATTCTACACGAAGTATTATCACTCTTCGAGCGCTACAGGCATATTAGGCGGAATTGTCACAAGTTTATTTTTGTGTTTTCTACAATAATAATTTAATATTTTCTTAAAATGTTTCTATAAATATTTCTCATTATTAAATATGGATTTCTACAAGGTAACGTCGAATCTTTTAATTACCTAATATTGAAAAACTATTATTCGAATACATACACATCAACTCAACAGCCATATTGCCCAACGTTGAGCAAAGACCTCTCCCATTAGGGGAGGCTTAGGGGTTTGTCATAATACTCACGCTTGGCAGATGTCTAGGAATCACAGTGTAAGATGGCAGCACCTCAGAAGGCGCTGCTGCCCATCTTCTGGTATTTTTCCTTTCGTCTTCTCTCACGATTCCCACAAGAAAATATGGGGACATAAAGTTGATAAGTCTCATGTGTCTGTAATTACACCGGTTTAATACTATTACTGGCGGTAGAAATATATGTAGAGGTATGGTAATAGTACCTATTTCCCCAGAAGAACTCGTAATTATAGACGTCGTGTGATATGGTATGTCAAAATGTACTGTATCAGCCGGATCGTTCACTGCTGAACACTGCCTCCATCTGGGGCTGCAGCTATCTAGGGGGCGTTTGCCATAATCCCCACGCTTGGCAGGCGGCTTGGGGATCGCAGTGCAAGATAGCATAGTTCTTAAGAAGGCGGTGCTTCCCACCTTCTTATAGTATTTTTCCCTTAGTCGACTTTTACGACGATTACGGGGTGAAATGGGGAGGTGCAATTCTTACCCGGCACCCCACGGGGGGGTTAAATGTAATTAAAAGATTTTCCACAAATTGAGTAATTTTCGTCTTAAGATTCTGAGGACTGGTCTATATCTTCGTACAAAGATCGTTATCTTCCTATCCTTACCCCGTCTCTAAGGTGGGGTCGGTGCCTAACATGCCTGTCGCTAACTCCACAGTCTGTATCAGCAAGGATAGTCCACTGCTGAACTTAACCATTAAGGCTTGGGTGCACGAAGTGCTTCCCATACAAACGTTTTTGAGAGCCAGTAATTCTAGCTTAACCTGAACAACATCTTCGACCACATAATCGTTTACCATCAGGTTAGATAGTGGTCAAAGGCTAACCAATCAAGCATAAAAAAACGATGCTTTTCCATAATATTTTAAATACCCAGTGTTGAAACTCTGTGAAATTTTGCATTACCCTAAGCCTATACCTACTATGCTTCTGGTTTGCTAGTTTTTCGATGTATCATTTATTTTATCCTTACATTATAATAACCATTCCCATACAATGTAATTTTCTCGAATATTATTGAAAATATTTTATTTAATGGAAGACTGCCAAAACCAGATGCATAGGCTAACTATCAGTGAGTTTGAATACTTGGTATTCAAAATATGACAAAACTACATTTGTATGAAATGCGCGACTTGCAAATTTCCCTTAAGAGTATTATATAGAGCGTACTTCTCCATACAAAAAGAAAAAGCTCTTTTCTACCTCTTAATATGACCGATTTCGGTGATTTTTGTGTTCATGTATTGAACATATCCTTGACTAGGCTTGTACGTCTTATTTATTCCAGTTTCCTAAATAACTTTAAAGTTAGAAGCATATTCTGCTTGCTTTAAAACTTTAAAGTTTCTTCTAAGTTTAAAGTTTTTTAGAAAACTGGAATAAATAAAACGTACAAGCCTAGTCAATGATAATATGTTCAATACATAAACATAAAAATCACTAAAATCGGGCTATATTACGAGGTAGGTAAGAGCTTTTTCTTTTTGTATGGAGAAGTACGCGCTATATAATCCTCTTAAGGGAGGTTTGCGATAATCTCCATGCTTGGCAGGCGTCTTGGGTATCGCAGTGTAAAATAGCACTTCCTTAGACGGCGGCGCGCCACCTTGCAGTATTTTACCCTTAGTGTACAATCACTAATGTGTTCAGGCATGAAGGCCACTGGAGCAAGTCAAATTGCTGGGCGAACCAGCTAAGAACTAAGGTTTCGGAATGACGAGACGACAGAGTCAAGCAGAACGAGAAAGGTGACACTGCAATGGACAGGCGTTAAGCCAATTGTCCGTCTCAACAATTCATAACATAAATAAATAACCCCCTTTTAGAATGCTATCGTTGACAGTACATTTTGATTAATTATATGTTTTTTGCTAATGCTTATACTACAAGCAACCATGCACAGTACTAATCTAAAAGTTAAGTACTCGTTTCGTTTAGTGGATGATTTTCTCTAAGGAAGTTATTACTATATGTGATTTCGAATAGATGTGACTTCAACTTCATATATCGATTTTCAATTTCAAATTAATCACCAGAATTAGTAATCAATTTCAAACCATTAGAAATTCGACCATTATTACCTTAACAAAATGACGGCTGCCATATTTTCCTGTTTTCTACATCCATTCAATATAAGTCCTGTTCGGATTTCGTAGAGTCAATCTGCCAAAGAGCATTGGATCGGTCATAGCAGAAGTATTCTACCGTAGCAATTATGTACCTATATCAAATTATTGCGATGTGGGACGTGTAGTGCTGTCGTTCTCTGACGTCATAAATTTATGGTAAGCAAACTAGCTACTCGCCGTGAGTGCACAAGTTATGATATGTTTTAGTTTTAGTACCTACGATACCGGGCGGAATACTCCGAGAAGAAGGTAATTTCGTGATCAATACAAATTAGGTCAAAAGTGTCTCTCTTCGCTTCACGTGCTTATATGACATTTAATTGATGTCAGTTCAGTATTTAACACATGAGGAACATGAAGACAATTTCTTAATAATGATTTTACCGGTCTCAAGGACGAGTAGAGCTGAATATATCTGATAGCATCAATAAATTTTAATTTCAAATCTAACCTTGACGCAATATCTGAAGCGTTTATTACTCATATTTTGAAATTGCGACATAAAACAAGAACAATTTCTAAAACAAAGCAGTATTACGCAATATAAAATAAGAGAGCGCAGAACACATTAAAATCCCCCAACAATCCTATAAAAATCCTTTTACGCAACTCAATTAGATTGGTGAGTGGTGACCCGACGAGTAATGGTTACGAGTATGCCCAAAGCTTTTTTACACGTACCTATGTTCATAAAGATAATGGATATAAAGGGCTTCCTCGTAAATCATATCTTGTTTCAATAAAATTTACTCATCATTGATTGAATTGCATAAATGGCTAATTTCCGTTGCTATCAAAGGAAAAACAAAAACCATACCGGTAAAGAACCTCACCTAGACTTGAAAATTCGATATACATCATCCGTTTAAAAATGTAGTCGGGTGAAGTTCAGGTTATACGGGGCAAAACTATCTTGTAAGGAATTGAGTTCGTTGAACTGAATCGTGAGTGAAGAGTGACGTGCGCTCGACCACGCTTCGATTGTAATTCGCTCGTGGAACGACCATCACATCCATAATAAAGTTTCTAGAATCGCCCTTCTGTTGAAACAGTCGCACAACAAAAACAACAAACTAAAATTAGACGACCTACCAACGGAGTAGCAGCTAAATCTGCATGTTAAATTATAAGCGGCAAACACTCATCGAGAAAACGAAGTTGTGAAGCAAATTGGTGTGGTACAAATAAACGGATGACAGACCATCGTATCCGGAGTAATTAACGTGAGGATAACTTGTCATTTAATTTTTTCAGCTATCTGCACGATGACGATGAGTGATGACATTAATAGCACTGAGTATTTTTGCATCCAATTCAAATATTTATCAGTATCTATCTGTGAGAACTAGACACCTAGTATAAATACTTCAATACCTACCTATTACCCAAATAAGGAATAGATTTATACATAACAACTTTTTGTATGACATAGATGCCATTCCGTATGTTTACTCACATGAAAACGTTGGAATTGGGTATTATCCTGATTGTTTCTGCTTTCATGAACAGCGGGATTGCGTCTTATCCTATAAACTTTACAACGACGACGACGCTCATTCTTCCCTACTTTACTTTTTACGAGATATTACCTACACGTAGGTACTTATTATGAAAAAACCTTATCCCTGTTCTACTTCGATATCATTGCGTACGGTATAAATATCAAATATTTTACACTAGATATTCATACCGAGACTCGTACATCGTCGTATATCAAATTTATGATATTTATGAAAAAATGTTTCGAGCCGCACTCGGTGTCGTCGTTTTGCCTCTTTCATCGGGATTTGTGATCGAAGTGTCGGGGTTGGAATTTTGTGTTGAAAAAAGATACGATGAAGTTATCATTATGTTGAAGTACTTATACCCACTTGACATTAACAAGATACTTTTGGTTACGTAAATAAAGATCATTGAAAGTACACACTCGAAGGGATACTTACTCGTAGGTAGAATTATAATCCTAATACGTATAATTATAGTTTATTTAATACATGTACACAAGCCCACTATACATGACTCATAAAATAGTGTAAAATGTGTAAAAATGTCTTATTCATGTGACAATCCGATCTGATAACCATTAAGCAATTTCACCAATCAGGAAAAGCGTCTTTGACCAATCATGATTGTTAATTAGCGCACGAATTAGAAATTAGATGGCCTTAAAAAACGTCCTGTATATATCTTACGAAAAACCAATTAAAAGTAGGTACTTATAATCTTACAGAAATTTCACTTCTACGTAAAAGTAGGTTTTCTTGTATTCAGAAACTGAAAAAAATGAGCGTGAGAAAAAATGATTCCCAAACTTTTACGTACAGAATTGCAGCAACCTTACGTGGAACTTTGAATATAACCCTTAAATATGTAATGTTCGTACATAAAAATAAAATATTGTTTAATACTGCTTGCAGTGTGTTTCTTATCTGAGAGTTTTCTCACTATGGTATAGGTAATTTTTTTTTTGATTTTTAAATTCTTCACTGTGCTTATAAAAATAAAAGAAGGTATAAAAGAAGTGTATATAAGAACTACTTCGCTGGCTCGAGATTAAAAATCAGCATTCAAACCAAAAAGACTACTACTGACTAAATAACTATTTACGAATTGGTTAATTTGAAGAAAAGGTTGTTTTGAAGCTCTAGTTTTACATTTCTTTGTGGTTTTTTCGGTTGTTGACTAATTCAGTTATATATTCCAAAATTCCGTAGACGTCGCTATTTGGAATTTCAGAAAAGGATCAGGAACGGTATCCAGGAAGTGCCTTTTGATTTGCTTTCCTCTCGGATATGTCAACGTTTTTGAGCTTTCCACGAATGCTGTTAAGAATTGAATAACGTGGAATGACTTGAAATACTGCTGCCTAGGGAAATAATGGTAATGGATAAATGACTATTCCACGACTTTTAATTTTGTAATGTTCTTTTAGTTTATTTGCGTGTTCGTCATTCAATTTGTGGTAGGTATTTAGTATCTTAATGTGTAAATAATAAAGTTGATAGGGAAAACAATATTTATTTTTATGGTACTAATATATGCGGATTTTTTTTTTAGGATATGGTTTTTTACATCAGAAACTTCAAGCTTTGTTTGGTTGAGGATGGTCAAGAAGCCTAACTCTTATTGAAAACCTAGAACTGTCTCCCAAAGACAGCTGAGGGAACGCACTATTAGGTGCTTTGTTTTAGATTTTCTACTTCATTGTTCAGTAAAACTGTTAAAACATTGTACATATTGCTGAAGTTAAATACTGGAAGAAGACGCAGCGTATTATAAGACGATGCACAATTTGAATCCCTACAGGATGAGACATTGAGAGAATATTGACAAGGATTTATTTTTACATAACGCGCAAATGGAAGATGTTACGGAAGCAATTGAAGTCGCGTCAGCCATCAAATAAAACCTTAGGACAAGTTTAGTTTCATGAAGTTACTTCAGTAGTAGTCAGTACATTTAGTTAACAGTTAGTATAAGTTAAATATATTTGTTTTTGTGTTTGTTACATCGTCTTTATACCTTACGTTCAATAAAGAGTTTGATTAGATGATGTAATTTGTTTCTCTAGTCATAGTAGAGTGCTGAAAAGTAAAAATGGAAAAAATAAATCATCAAAATTTTGGGACGCGTAATATTATAAGTTTTCAATACTTTAAGTTCCATGGAACAGGTGGGATACTGGGACCATGCGGTATTTTTTTTACCAAAAAGAACATAGCACAAACCTACCATAGCTGCATGCACAGACTATGAAGACCCGTTAAAGCTTAATTTTTCAACGAACGACTGATTACATAATAATATTCAGTATTAATTTATCCAGTTTGGTTCTGCATTATATCAAACAATGTCTGAAGAGTGTACAATCCGAAATTAATTGAATTAGTGCTCATTGCGCGTCCGTGCAACTGGCAGCTGTCTTTGAAATTACATTACTTTGTTCCTACAACCGCTGAATAAATATTATGTCGGAAACAACGTTTAAGACTCTCTCTGGTAAAATTGGTGGGATTAGTCTATTCAAGGAATTAATTTAATAACGAGTTTTATTCTACTATATAAAACTGGGGATTGCATGTTGATAGTATTGCTAATATCTTTTAAAAATATTTGAATACGAAACACGTATAATGCCTCAAGTCTGAGGAATATTGACTTCCAGAAATAGCGATGGACTTAATTTGTTATGAGTTTTTATTCTACTATTTGTATTTATTGCTCTTTTAGTATTCTAATCCAAGGGACTAATTCATTATAAGTTTTTATTCTACTATATAAAACTAGACGTCGCAGGTTGATACCTAATACTGCTAAGAATGCTAAGATGGCATGTAAAGTTGTTCACAAACTATAATCTAACTACCCGTCAAATCATATTTTGATATAATTAGTTCATATATTCCTACAAAATGAAGGTTATATAATAAATAAATAAATAATATGCATATTTTTTAAATGGAAAGCATAATAATGACTGAGGATTATAGACAGCTTCTTCCGGATATGGCGACGGAATTATAGGTTCCTTCGTCGTTATAACCAAAATTTACATAAACATCTGTACTTACTATACTCAATGATCACATTCAATGAAGTTCAAAATATCTAAATTTCTGGATTGTGAATCATTCCATTTACGAGCTAAAGAACTGTGATTTATGATATAAAGATAGACAGGCAACTTATTCTCATTCATAAGGCTCCAATTTGCTCTTTGTGTACGGAATCCTGCAATGAAATAGATGGCTATCAAAGCTGTCAGTACTATTTTTGATTTAAGAATTTGTTTTACCCAAAAACTAAACTAGTGAGGAATCTGAGAAATTAGTACCATATTATCATAGTAGAGCCCAGATATATAAGTTTCCAAACAACTAATATAGCACGCTGATTTATTACCTATGTAGTTGTGATCAAAACGATTTATTTTCTTTTTTAAGGGTTGTGGCAACGTTTAACTTGGTTTAACTATAATGGCGCGCGGTCCTATTCGCATTTGGGATTTTATATTTTCTTACAGAATATTCAATATTCTCCTCGGGGATAAAGTTGTCTCGGTCGGGCTTGCACACGAAGTTTGATTTCGTGATCTTGCATCTATGGATCCCGATTTTAAGTAATTCTTTACGCCCATGTTGTATAATATTATAGAAACACTAACACGTTTGACACAAATAAACTACATACACGTCATGGCATTCACAAATAACATCTATATATATAGGTATATATTATATATTTTTGTTAGTAGTATAGTTATTGTGTTACACTACTAAATTGACCCTATACTAGTACTTAAGTGACTGTATTCATCAAATGTCGAAGCATAATATATATAACCTTAGATTAATTTCTCATATAAGTGAAATGTAAATTTATTTTTGAGAAAAATAAATTCTATAAACCGACATTAAAATACAATATACTTGTAATATGCACTAAGTACGTGAGAATAACGAATTGTGTCTTAATATTGCCTATTCATGCAAATATTTCATATGAAAAATTGTGTTTACATTAGGGCGAGACCAAATTATTATGCTTCTTGGGCGGCGTATATTGAATTCCTTGATACGCTCAGGACTCTACTTAAGAATCTCGCTGCACTCAGGAATCCAAGTCTATCGAATCCTTCGCTTCGCTCTGAATACCAAATAATGCCCTCGAGCAACAAAATGTTACTTTGACAAAAGTAATGTAACAAAAATAACTATAACACAACTGCTCACCCAAAAATTTAAAACCAGTGTCACACGGGAAGATGAAAGAAACAAACCGCAATAATACCTCTGTTGTTGTAGTTACGAACTTATTATAATATTGTAATACAATCTATACTACCTATTGTAAGTACTACAGTAGTTGCCGCCCAAGGCTTCATTCTCGATAATTGGTTTTATATCGCGTTCTTTTGGGAACTTTTCTGTAAGTCGAAATTAAAAGTAGTTTAGTCGTTGAATCATATGTTGCCATTCGTAATATAATGTTGTGGTCATAGATTACCGGGGTTAAACTGGAATAACACACCGTATGGTGCTTCGCGACATATTATCGATTTATGGGTAGCTAGCTAGGAGCTAGGTGAGTATTCATAAAATGCCCTACCGACATCCAGCGAAGCTCAAACTTACGGCAGGATTCAAGTAATGTACTCACTGCGTAGACTCTAGGTATATGTAATCATCTCATTGACTAATGAATTTCTTATCCATTAAACTTTAGAACCAATGTACTAAATTTCATCAAAACTCGTCCAGGCGATTTGAGGTTGAGTGTCAAGTTGTGGTAACGACAGTCTCGTTGGCGTGTGTTTGTATAATAGCGCCGCTTTGGAATTTCGAAGATCTGGATTCGATCCCCGGGTTGGACCAGTTATTGGATTTTTCTGACAAATGAATTTACAGTCATACGGGGTCTGAAACGGTGCCCGTAGATGACAAATGGCTCGCCCTTATTACATTCAAAAACTTGTCTGGTGAAATGTGGGAGTACAGGCTCCGATGCCAATCTATTCAACAATGAAACCATAGATTACCCGGGCGAAATTGAGTGCACGCGTCATTGTAACAAATTACCTACATTTTAAGTAAATAAATATTTGTTCAAGTACATGTTCGGTTATTTTGCGAGGTTAGTATTTTGAGAATTTAAAATTATGATGACGTTTTGCGGATCTGATTTTAGCAAAGCCCCAAGATTACATCCTAAAGATCCTGTACCCACTTCAAGTTAAATTAACCACGATTTTGCGGTGTTGAATCATATAATACTCGTAAATGAAATGATAATGTTCATACCTAGCAATTTACAAAATAATTGTTTCAGTATGTAGGTTGAACCTACATACTGAAACAATTATTTTGTTGTGAACCTACATACTGCAACAATTATTTTAATAACTCATAATTTTGTGAACATTCTTCAAGAATGACTTATCTGAGAGTATAGAGATTGGCTGCATCAGGTAAGGGCATTTATTTTATTAAAAAAAGTATGTGAGTACCTGCGACGAAATATTGAAGGTGAGTAATACTCGATTTTGAACAACAACCTAACCTGGCTTTATGCTAATCTGATTTACACACTGCATCGTGGTTTGGTGCTTCCGCCGGTATAATTAATTTCATTATCATTGAAACAGCACAGTGAGTGCTCATTAAACGCCTCAAAAAGCCTGTCTAAAAGCCTTTCCGGTACCCAACATACAGTATTTATGCGGAATTTTAAGTACTATAACTTCTCCTATTTATTTTGAGCGTCAACACGGAAACACATAAGATATTTCTCAATTTATATGTATTAGTTTAGTAGACGTTAGTAGTGGTTCGTCTGCCCTTCTTCAAGCTACAATTAAGAGATTTAGTAGTCTTTTTATGGTGATAAAGTAACGAGACGAACAAGTCGAACTTGCTACAGTGCCCTGTACACCTAAATACAATATTGTTCCCATATACTACAGCTTCGCTGCAGAATACATGTCTGACTCTACGGTGGTACCCACCAAGACGGATTTTTGCTTAAGAGACCTAAAACTTAATTATACATTACAAAAACAAATGTTAAAACTAGAAGATTCAAAATAGAACTCAAGATCAGAGACGCAATAGTTTAAAGTATAGCCTGCGTAGGAAAGAGACACCGTGGGGTCGTTTCTCCACGAGATACAGCAGAGGACTTGAGCTGATGCTCGACACCTCAGCCAGCCCATTCATGGACTGATGAAACACGATTATGTGTACCTTATCACTTTATGACTTCAACATATGGTTAAGCTATAGCAATATGTGTTTATGGTAAGAACAAGGTCTGCCTGCATTGTACCCAAATTGGTACCACCATTTTGTATTTGAGCTGCGAACCAGTTTTTATTTGCTTTTTGATGGAAGGGCAGAATTGCCAGTATTAAGTTGAGAGTAGAATAAATATGTCATCAAAACTAAAAAATCGGCCAAGTGCGAGTTGGACTCGCGCACGAAGGGGTACGGAACCCCTATACATAGCTATACAACATTAGACTTCATACTTTAACCTTTTTTCGTTTTAACGTGCGCGAGTCCGACTCACACTTGGCCAACTTTTTGTATTTGTTGTTATAGCGGCAACCGAAATACATCATCTGTGAAAATTTCAACTGTCTAACTTTCACCGTTCTTGAACAGGTGACAGACGGACGGACAGACGGACGGACAGCGAAGTCTCAGTAATAGGGTCCCGTTTTTACCCTTTGGGTACGGAACCCCAAAAATACATCATCAAGTATGACTTTGACATTACATTAATTCAACGTTTACCTTCAACAAAATTAAAGTTAAAAGATTATTTTTTGCTAATGTGTTTGCTATTTTACCCCGTGGGGTGCCAGGTTAGTTTAGACCTACTCATATTATCTCGTGGGTGTCGTAAGAGGCGACTATGGGAAAAGTACTGGAAGGTAGCAGCGCCTTCTAAAGAACTGCCAACTTACACAGTGATCAGAGGCGCCTGCCAAGCGTGGGGATTATGGCAAATACCCCTTTAATATGGGAGGCTGTGTTTAGCATTTTAGATGGACGATCCGGCTGTTACAGTAAAAGAAGAGTAAAAAAGTTAAATTAAGGTGTTTCATTATAGATTTATCTATCTATCTAATATCATTTCGGAGTCTATATCAGCTTGTAGCTTTTACAGATGTTAAAAATGTTATTTTAATGAAAGTCTCTGAATATAATATATCCAATTAACGCCCGTCTGACAGCCAGATAAATTGTATACTTTAAAAAAATACTGTTATTTTACTTAATAGGAGCACAAGATATAGAAATATGAGAATAGGTCTTGGAGGAAGACAAAATATATCAGTGTTTAATCAAAATATATAACTGCCTTGCTACCTTAAGTCTTTGCTCTAAGCATAGCCCTCATTTGTTATATCAATCCACTTTAAAAATTTTCGATGGTAGCAGTCACTATAAGTCAGTTAGAAAGGAACTTTTATTTCAGCCCTTTCGTCAGGAAAACCTTGAAACCGTATCCAAAACTTTCTTAAATATATACTTGTGCTGTCCTTTATGTTAGTGGAAACATATCGTGCCGACTCTTTAGTCCGCTGATCTGCTCCAAGCTTAGGTGTACCATTGGATCACTTGACTAATAAAGTGTGTTGAAAATTAAATTAATTATTAATTTAATTTTCAACACACTTGCTCATACAGTGGCTCTATTTTTTCCGCAATTAGGCACATAATGTCACCTGTAATCAAGCTGTGCCTTTTTCATTGTTATTATTCACAAGTGAGTTATGTATAGGGTTTTGTTTTTGTAATATTGGTTCAGTTCCATTGTTCTTAAAAAAGAAAATACAAAAAAGATCGTGTTCAATAGCACAAATAATTAATGTAGTATTCAAATGTAATGTATTTTTTGCTCATTTCATACAACTTCGTATCTAAATAGATAATTTCAACTTGAACGTCTTTAAAAAATAAAACTTTTTCATCCCACCATCTCGGAAAGAGTATTTTTAATCTTCAATATCTGAGTGGAAAAGCCATTTTTATTCTCTAGAGAATAAAGTAAATTGAATTTAGAACATCGTGTGCACTAAGTTTGTGAATTAAAAAAAACACCTCTATGGTGCCGAATATATCATACAACTTTTTTTTAATTTGTTAAAAACTCACGACTCGGAACCTTCTTGGTGTTCTTTTTTCAATTTGCTTTGTACGCGGTTCTTTACGCGGCATTTTTTCACGTCATTTTTAAACTTTATATTAAAAACAAGAAACTTGAAAACAAGTGAAAAAACTAAAATGAGTGATTCTAGCGACGAGGAAGTTTGTTTGACGCCAACAGAATTGACTGAAACTGTTAATAATGCGCAACTTGTGATTGTAAACGTTTTTTTTTGCATTTAGTCATTTCCTCGCTGAGGTGGAATGAAAAGTTACGTGTTGCACTCGAGTGCAAAGATTTTTCACCTCGTGCTCTTTTGATTCCCTCGCTAACGCTCAGGATTCTAATTGTGAATCACTCGCTGCGCTCGTGATTCAATTTTACAATCCTTCGCTTGCTCGGTCATCAAAATTGAACACGCGGTTAAAAAGCAACTTTGCACTCTTGTATAACAAATAACTATTATCTATCACAACTTTTATTTTCTCTGAGGTGGTGATAAACGGCGAAGGCTAGCGCGAGCCGAGCCTCCACGGACGACGGATCGCCGTCCGTGTAGGCTCGGCTCGTCTTAGCCCGGACACGAGCCTGTGGTGATAGACGACGCGTGATAGCGTAGACCGCGCCATCCGCCCGCGACGTCTCGGATGTGGTTTTGTGACCTGTATCTTTATGATATCATATAAACGGTTCCTTTTCATATATTTGAATAAAGTCCATAATCATTTAATTCACGTATATGTGTTTCAAATAGAAAATTAAACTCCAAATGGACACCATGGCTCTGCACCGTCTGGAGGCTCGGCTCGCCAGAGGTGATACACGGCGCGTGCCAGCGCGAGCCGCGCCGTAGGCCGCGCGCGCGCCTTTGATCCGTGTCGAAAAACCTACGCACGGTGGATCGCGTGAACGGCGGACGCGCGCCGCGAGCCGCGCCGGGGTGCTAAACGGCGCGTGAATGGCGGTCGACGCGTCGTCCGTCGTCTGGCTCGCGCTAGCCCGTCGTATGATGCACGTGTGAATTGATGATTACCATCCTCGGCTCTCTTAAGACTCTCACCTGACGGCTCGGGTCTCAATGGCGCCTGAGTGGTAATCACCAAAATTACCTACACACTTCTAGGTTAGCCTGAATAACATCTTCGACCGCATCATCACTTACCATCAGGTGAGATAGGGGTCAAAGGCTAACCTATCAGGCATAAAAAAATACTTGTACCATAATGTACTTACTATTATTATTTATGCTTGGTCAACCGACCTACTGTCACTAAAAACAAGATATAGTCTTATGTATATACACACATCAAAAGTGCATAGGGATCATATATATTTTGAACTATAACTGACTTGTTTGGCAGAAAAACGAAAAAGAATAGGTTTGTTGCCATGTTTGTTGTAAAATTATATTAATTACTAATCTGTGTTTCTACCATTAACACTAATCACACAAGCACAGAGATTTGGCATGCTTAAAATCAGTTCAACAAAATCACTTTGAGGGATGGCCACCCACGTTCTTTGTAACAAGTCAAAAAGTTGTTGTGGGGTATGCACGGCATCCATACTTGGCAGAGCTCTTCTTCGTAGCATATCCCATGCATGTTCAATGGAGTTGAGGTCTGGCTACTGAGCAGGCCACGGCAGAACGTTGATGCGAGGCAAGAGTACGAGTTAAGACTATAGCCGTATGTGGACGTGCATTATCGTGCATTAGATGAAACGAATTACCCAAACGGCTTCGCAAAGGGATGATCACTTATGATACAATACTCTCCGCATAAATCTGAGCATTGTGGTTGCCCCTGATCCAAATGAGATCGGTTTAAAACTTACTTGATTTACACGAAAACGTACTTGATCCCTAGGCACTTTTGATGTGTGTATATGTACACACGTGAACAAAAATCTTTGGGGGAAAATGCCGACCCCACATACTTATGGTAAGGATATTGAGATGACGAGTTACTACTCTACTAGTCTTTGTATAACTCATCTTAGGTGCCACTAATGGGAGAATTGAATCTGTGACCGTCTCGCGTTCCTCTCAAGAAACCACTCACAGCTCTGTGGTCCAATTTCCGTCCTAATAGCTTTCCTTTAGCTTTATATCTTTAGCTTTACTGTCATTGAGCGCTTGAAACGGTGGATAAGATAAGAGGGTGCTCGATTAGACGGGTTAAGAGGCAAGACTATTATTAAAGCTAGACATCCGCCTGTTTTTGCAGATGGGTAACTTGAAACTTTTGTATTATATTTAAAGATTCTACAAGCATGTCTTCAGACGGAATACGTAAGACGTTTTGACCGTTTGTTGAAGATAGAACGCGATGATTTTGCAACTCTATAAACATTAATATTTAGGTCCTTAAAACTCTTAGAGTCGCTCTCTCAAAGGCATAAATCAACCACAACATTCAGATCTTTCCCTGAATACGTGTCTCTAATATTTTTTGGGATATTTATTTGGAATACTTACCTATAGGATTTTGTGTCAATCTTATATCTATTAGTAACTATATAGAGGTACTATTCGAAGCCTAGCTGTCGACTATAACAGCAGGCTCCAAGTACACCGCTTGCACGTGATTATATGTGAACATGGCCCCCGACTGCAGGTGCCGCTGCCACGGAGTGCAGCCCTCATAAGTAGTGCTGCGCTGCATTTGCAGCCTGCTATTGCAATCGGCATCGTCGTTCAGAATAGTACCTTCAAATAAATGATTTATCTACGTAGTATGTAGGTATCTGACAAAAATACTACTGTATCAGCTTGATGGGACAAAAGTAATCCTCCTTTTTAGGTTTTAAAGACGAATAAAAAGTTTTTCTTCAATTAGTGTGCGATTATATACTAAAATTCCTAAAAATATTACAGTTCTCACAGAAGGAAAATTCAGAATGTATGTGAAAAGATTTTATTAATTAGAATCTATTTAATTTTTTTAAAGCGTAGTATAAAATTGGTAATTATTTAGAAGACAAAAATGGCCTCGAGTTTCTTGTCCATTCTTCTCAAAATGCCTCTATACCATTTTTGCTGTTTGCGACAATAACATATTTGAATAATAAAATTTTATAATTGACGTTCATCAGAGCATTGTACACGCCAAAATTTAACAAATAATTTTGACTTTGACTGTGAACCTACCTAATTTCTCATTACGTATGCTGTCGATAATCTATTGTTCGAAATATTTATCAACGTCAACTAGAGCGACTTAACATAAACCATTTTTGTAGATTATTAATTACCCTTAAATCCACCTTAAGCTATTTAAGCTCTTGAAGCGTTGCTTAAATATGCTAATTGGATAGCACTTGATAGCGGGCTTAAAACGCTGTAAAAATAGATCCCCAGACAGTAAGGCTGCCTAATGGAGTTGGCCAACCGTTCATTGAAACCATATACCTTCATAAACAGAGTACACATTTTTAGAATGGTATATTTGAAGACCCTAAAGTGCATACGCTTAATATAAATGATGTTACGATGATTTTCTAACTCTGTTTGTGTCTCTGTTTTATTTAGAAAGTGACTTCATTGGTAGGTTTATAAAGCAATTTACAAGTAATAGGGTATATGCAAAACTCTTTATGTAAACGAACCTTTATATTGGTCGCTCGAAGCCTTGGCAGGATCATTTCCAATTTACATGTATTTAGCAAAATAACTTTATTAGCAAGCTCGGTTTAATAAGAGTGTAATACAGATACATATTAAAAGGTTTCTAGAAAGTCCACACGCGTAACGAGGTATTTTGTTTACGTATATTTAATTGTATTGGAATATGTACTGACTGATGAATAAAAACCTAAGTATTATTTGTAGTATAATGTTTTGTGTATTTTTGCGATACGAATCTAAAAGCATTAGGGAATTAAATCGCAAAGTTATATATATATTTCTATATATATTCCCATAGTTAACAATATTTTTATAGTGATGTTTCAAACACTTTTACTGATCTGGTCACGGATCGTGCAAGGGTCGGGTATCCTTGAGGCCCGTTGAATGGTCAAAAAAAGAGAGTTCAAAGTCAAGGGTAACTTTGCGGAACCCTCCTTCAACTTGCTCGTATTTACGCATCGCTCTCACTAAGAGATATGAAAAATACTCCCAAGAAAGAGCGTGCGATAAGCTTGCTGTCTCTCAACCTTTTGTTAATCTTGCATAGTTTTGTTGGCATACTTTTTACTAAAACTAGATATGTAGAAGTATCTACGTATTAACAAGATTTTGTCCACGATTTCATCCAAGTGGAATTAGTTACGTATGTCACGCTTGAGAGTTCGGTACATTAACTATCTAATTCTAAAGATATATTATACATTACCCTACTGCATCGAATTTTGTTTCGCTAATACCATCACAGTTAAAGTAGTAAGACACAACATTTCCTATTTGTGTTTGTAGGTAGGAACATTTTCTCATAGGAACCGTTGTAATGTTATGGTTCTTGATTAGTATTAAACGATATATAGTAAATCAGAGGCTGATAATAAGCTAGGAACGATGTCATTCTAATATATGACAATTGCCGTGAGCTATATTTACTTTACAGTCTATTACACAACCAAAGTCGTGAGCATCCTGAAGTGTGTGATAATCGTTATCCAGCGAGCTCTCAGTGTGGTGTTTAATAGTTTCATTTTACCACAGTGGGGAAGCTACCTATAAAGGTAGTTCCACTCAGTACGCGCTAAGTATTTCTTACATATAAATATTGGAATTTTGAAAGTTTTAATATATTTTACAAGGGTGTAGGATTGCTGTGTACCTGAATTTTTAGAAATAATAGTTTAAAAATAACGTGGGTAAAACCTTTACAAGGATTTGTTATGGTTCGATAAAATAACTTCGTCCGTTATCGTACAACCTTTAAAAGACTGTACTATTTTAAGAGAACGGTATTACATAGGTAGTCAAATGAAATTTTATCAGTATGGCGAATTGCCTAGCAAATAATAATACTATTAATATAAAGTGGAAATATCAAGAGGTCCCCATAGACAAAAGACGTATTATTTAACGTTTCTTCCTTTTACTTTATCGTAAAAACGGTAAAAACAATCGTCACACTTGGTGTGGCTATGGTCCAATACAACAAAAAATATTAAAAACTAAGCCTACATACTTAACGCTAGTAGTATGTTATTTGACCATAACCATACCAAGTCTGATCCTTCTATGCATAATCGTATTTACGATAGAGCAAAAAATTAATGTTCATTCTGTTAATTTCAACCAGCTACCTATTATCGTTCCATACATGCATAAAGGATGGACGGACATATGGACAGCCGACACTTAGTAATAGGGGCCCTGTTTTCTAGTTAAAATCCAAAACTAACGGATTTTTGGTACTTTTTGTGTTGATACGGAACACTCGGTGTGGGAGTCCATCTCGCACGTCGCCGGATTCATTTCCCATAGTTTCTTATAACGATTATCCAGTTGGATGGTATAGTACCCTCCTGATTCGAGGTATTCCGTATGTTGTATCTAATTTTGGAACACCTATAAACTGTAAATCTGAAGTATTCAACTTAAGCTTGGTGCTATATGTAGAACAGAAGTCAAAGTTAAATATACATATACACTCGAGAGCAATGAATCCGGGTCACTTAAAGAATGTTAAAAATCTCGGAAACTAAAAATGATAGGTTAATGCAATAAATTGTATTTAATAGACAATGTAATACTCCTTAAATGAAAGTAAAAAAAATATGAGTCACCATACATTTTATTAACACAAAATTACATAAAGAAAAAAACTGCTGATCTCTCCTTAAAACAAAAATAGGAAACATGAAATTTTTGAACTTTATTACGATTTTCTTGAATTTTAATACTTCGTATTGCCTCCTCGTGCTTCCATTACTGCGTTTACGCGGTTTGGCATGCTGTACACCAAGTTCCTTATACGATTTTGGGGAATATTCTCCCATTCCTCTGTGAGAGCAATTTTGAGCTCACGAAGCGTGATTGGGGGAGGGTTTCATTGTTTTACGCATCTGCCTAGCTCGTCCCAAGCATGCTCGATCGGGTTGATATCCGGGCTGCGCGCTGGCCACTCCATACGAGTAATGTTCATCTCTTGAAGGTAGTCATTCACAATCCTACCTGTATGAGGTCGGGCATTGTCATGCATAAATATAGCATCCTCACCTAAACTGACCATAAATGGACCAACGTGATCATTGAGGATTTCTTCCACATATCTTACGCTAGTTAAAGAGCCGTTTTCTATGATCACCAGCTCTGTGCGACTTTCAGAAGAAATTCCGGCCCACACAAGTACAGACCCACCACCGTAGGCTACTTTTTCTTCGATGCATGCTTGCTTGAATCTTTCCCCTCGTCTTCGATACACTCTGTGTCTTCCATCGTGCTTGTAGAGCATAAATTTTGATTCGTCGGAGAACATAACTTTTGACCAATCTTCAATACTCCAATTTACGTGGCTCTGGGCATATCTTAGTCTCGAAATACGATGCCCACGCTCCAGTTTAGGGCCGTTTGCAGGTCTAAGGGGTTTTAAGTTAGATTCAGCAAGCCGACGTCTTACTGTCCATGCACTTGGGTTACTTCCTCCGAGGCGTCGAAACTGATTGGTCAGTTCAGTTCCTGTGAGAAAGCGATTTCGAAGCATGGTGTTCACCAAGTATCGGTCTTCTCGTGCTGTGGTACACCTGGTTCTGCCCGTTCCTGGTCTGCGTAGGTTAGAACCAGTTTCTTCGTAACGTCGGAGAACTCTTTGTACTGTTGACAGCGACACACCGACAGTCCTGGCTGTATCGCGCTGACTCCGGCCGGTTTCCAGCATTGTAAGTATTCTGGTGCATTCTTCAGGCGTAAGCGACATAATTTCAGCTTGAATAATGAATATAGAGCACTATCAACATGGTTTATGTACCCACATAAATGACAGATTACAAACAAAAGCAAAACCAAATGCTGTAATTTCGTAGTTCCATCTTCGAAAGTGGCCCTTTTACAAATTTGATTTTTTTATGATATAACTTTACAATAACTAAGAAGTTTTAATACCTTCATTTAAGGAGTATTACATTGTCTATTAAATACAATTTATTGCATTAACCTAGCATTTTTAGTTTCCGAGATTTTTAGGATTCTTTAAGTGACCCGGATTCATTGCTCTCGAGTGTATTTCACTTGGAGCAGCCACGATCAAGTATGTATTGGAGTAAGATTATTGATCATTGATCTATTCACTTACACGTTAAAAATGTAGATGGCGCTCCCAAACGAGCGGTCGCCAGCTGACTAGCGGTGACGTGATTTTCACAGTACATTGTGATTTATTTTGCAAGGAACTTTAATACATGCCAAGAAGCGTTAGGATATCGACTTTGTTATTTTATTGTTAGAATCCTACTTAGTCGACAGTCCCTTTTTTGAAACCAATTATCGTTCCAAGCGCTTTGAAGCTACGAGGGAGGTTCGAAAAGTTAAAGTATAAAATCAAATAAGTTTATTTGCGCCACTTGAGTCGCTCTGCCGAAGTCGTCATCGATCAAGTTTGTTTCAGAAAGATATGACGCCGCTAAAATGTCAACACACATAGTAACCAGTAATACTGTCAGGTCTTTTACCGTTGTCATGCATTAGAACATTCAGTTCGAGAATAGCGCTGGTAATAGCCCGGCGGATGATATCGTGTTAATGCTAATATCGGTAGTGGTTACATATTTTTGCCGTTTGGTGTAGAGACATAGGGTCCGTGGGGACTATTAAGTAACATTCAATTTAAGTTTAGGCAATAGATTTACAAAAAATAAAATTAACGTTCATAAAAACAGGATGCAAGTTTTTTTTTATATTATATGCCAATCAATCTTTTCTTTGATTCTTATTGTTAAGTATTATACTGTTGACCCAATCTTTTCATAAGATCATTGCGAGTGTAAATGAAAAAAAAATAATTACAAGGCTTTTTAAATTCTTAAATGTATATCGATACGTAAGCATATATATCAACAGGAAAACGGAAAAGCAATTTCCGTGCCGCGGCGTTTTTAAATAAATCTTAAAACTCGAATCGAATCATTCGATACGTAATTTTAATTTACTCTCGAGAGCAGATTAAATCGATTAATGAGCTCCTCAGGTGTCTGTATAAAACAGCATTTCTTACTCGATACGACAGGGCGACATGAAATCGAAATTGATCTCAATTTAATGTAGGGTGTAAAAATTGCGTGCCAACATTTAGGCTATGAAAAGCGAAGGTATTTAACGCGCCTGTATGAGTAGACAAAATTGGCAAGCTATATAGTACACTCACCTATGTCATTGTCACGTCATAACGCTGTATCGTATTATATTATGTTCTATGGTATCGTGCTAGTTCGTGAGTCTAGTTAAATCAATGACAAAAGAAAGAAGAGGACATGAACTTTATGGTCGTATCGAGTGTCGAAAAAGAAAGTAAAATGGCGTCGGCTCCGCCCATTTCCCAGTGTTGTCCATGACTGTAAATAATTACTCGTTATTTATTACAAGTTCGATTAATCGATCAAAACAAAATGTCAAAAATCATCACAGTAGGTAAGTACATATTATTTTATCTTATCTTATAACAAATTACTCTGAGTTCTTATCTTTTGACATCTACATCCACCGAAATAGGAAGTACTACTACTTTATTACCTTACTACAAATAATTACTTGTAAATTTAAATTGAGCGCCTTAAAATAAGACAGTTGCAACTTTTAGCGATACCTAGTGCATTTCTCTATGCTTCAAAGGTTTGACCAGTCGAGTTGTTTGCAAACGAACGCTTACCTTATGGTTATGAAATATGTTGTAGTATGAAAAGTTGCACTCAGAGTGCGATCTCACGTAGCAGCGCTAAGTTCAAAATAAGTAGGTATCAGGAGTATTAAACTCTACAATATAATTTATAATGGGTGACGACTTGGTGGTAGTCTCAATCAAGAGGCTAAGTGGGTACCACTGCAGTGACAGATATTCTGGCCAAAAGCAGTATTGTGCAAACACTACTGTGTTTAGGATTAAAGAGCCCAGGAGACATAACAAATTGTTCCGGAGTGACGAGGTAAGTGCAGAGTCAAGGAAGTAGATAGGCACTGTTACTGTATTAGACATTTTCCGGCTCTTCTACTCATCAGGCGTTGTTCCAAAATCATGGAAGATGGCTTTGGTGCACCCTATCCCTAAAAAAGGTGGCCGCTAAAATCATTATTTTCGAGATATTAAATTTTTTTAATGTAATAATTGTAGCAAGACAATTCGAGAGATCAATTCTTCAAGGAAAAAATTTATTGACTGAAACAATATGGCAAAAGTAAAGGAAAATTATAAATTTAAGTATAATTTAAAATTTAATCAACAGTTAAGGAATCAAAGATTAATTTAAAAAAATTATTAATACATAAAAGTTACTTTATATATAAAAACATGACTGATAATAATAGTGATACTAATAAAATAATCAATGATTTATAACCAAATATGGAAAAAAATATAAGTTAGTAATCTTCAATTGACTATTTTATAAACATTTAACATATGTTCATAAAATTTGCATAGCAAAAACAAATTGGCATATGTAAAGAAAATAAAGCTGTCTTGACTGTCATGTGATTGTGAATTTTAAAATATGAGTTTTCTTTAAAGCAGCTAGTTTTTTTATGGCATTGCGAAAACAATCGATGTTTTAGAAACATCGATGTGTGTATTAATACATCTTATTAACATCGATGCAACCGATCAATGCATTACATCAGAAAAAACATCGATGTATATTTTAAATGTCCATCTCTAGTTCTACTCAACAACCAGAAACTAAGATGGCGGGTAGGCCGATGGGCATGACCAAAGTGACGCCATATGTTATTATTGCAATTTTAGAAAGCTGTCAAAGTAATGTTGTCTCTTGTTACATTAATACAATCACATGCGTGGGAGTGAAATGCATACATTTTTTTTTATTTCTGTGTTGAAATGCATCGTATTTCTATAACATACTAATATATAGCTCATATATTTCTAGTCCTCTTCTTTCTTTTGTCATTGAGTTAAATTGATATTTTATTTAGTAGCTTACACTCTATCAGAGTAAAGATATTTAATTCATTTGGAAGAGTTTTTATATCATTTCACAATATCTCTGTCAGTTATTCGATTATGTTTAAAATTAAAATAATTGAATAAAGGCTTTTTTCCCTATATTCACTTATTTCCATGAATTTAACTCAATGAAGTTATCAGTATTCTTAAATGTTCTAAAAATAATATATAAAAGAATCAAATCTAAGCTGAAATCTGTGGACCTATAAATGTTAAGTGCCGTTATCAATATAGGAATTATGTATACAGGATGAATATAAGTAGATATAATGTGCATCAACTGCATGTCCATATCAATCTTTGGTTCAAAATGTTAGTATTGTAAGTACTCTATTTCTATATACACAAGCTTATACAGTTCATAATGAAGTAAACCAACTAGGCCCTGGCACCTATTATAAAATCATAATAATTATCTAATATTCAAATACAATTGTATTCGTTTAGGATATATCTATCTATAAGTTTATGGTTCAACTCGTTTCTTCATTCGAATATATCGAAGTAATAAGGTGATGTTATCGAAACATGTAGTAGTTAGATTCACAAAATAAATAAGATATCGTAACAACAGGTAAACTATTAAATAATAATTACCTATGTCAGAGAGGTCAATCTCTCCAGCACATAAAGTTATTCTATATTACCTAATTTATTCGTTGAAAATTCATATACCTAAATACTTATATGAATTTTCTAAATTTAATAATTCATATTATTTCTTCTTAATTTTCATTAAATACTATACAGTGATGTTATTTTCACATTTTTTGATAATATTGTTGAAGGTCAGCGTCAATCATAAAACCGCTTTAGTGGTTTGCCGCGGTCCCAAACACATTTGTCAAGATAACGAAACTCCCATTGGAGATAGGGGCTTCGCCTAGATAGTGGTAGATATGTGGTTTTCCATGTAGGTAGAAATGATTGTTTTGTCTGTTTAGTAACCCCTATTGTGTTTTTATCATTATCTAATTAATATAAGACCATTTAATCAATAAAATAACAATCATAATTTCAAGCTAAACTAATCTCTCAGTAAAATGAATAAAATCTATGAATATTTTTAGCGTAAAAGCTGATTAATAGACCGTTTTGCTATCAACTTTTGATAACCGTCATACCGTATTTTTTTCTCTTTTCAAATAGCAGCGGCGCCAGTTATCTGCCGGATTAAACCGATTTAATTCGTGAGGATTAATCAAAGTTTTCAGAATGAAATAAAGGAGCGAACACTCTTTCAGGGTTCTCGGGAGAGTCGCGACCCGCCTGAATTCTTCTGACGGTGCGGTCCCGAACATTTCCCCGATGATTTGGCAACTCGCCCCCGCCTATATTTAAATCGTAATCTTACTGAGTCAACGCTCTCGTCGCTCTAACACCCAAAATAAACGATCCAGCGAATGCGACAATATTCAGCTCAGTTCTGAATAGCAACATTAAGCGGTAATGTTAGTTCTTGTTCAATCAAACTTGCATGAAAATACGTGAAACCGTGAAAACCTTACATTCGATTGTGATTTGTGAAAATGGAGGTGAAATGACATTCTAAGCAGATACAAAAGTTGAGGAAGGTAATATTTATATTTCTATTTCTAATTTAATTTAAATTAATATTATTAGTACTATTTCTTTTAATTATTCTCCTTAATTTTATACCGAAATTTAGCCTCATTTTCCTTGAGGCGAAATGTAATGTGCCAAAGCTTAAACTACACTTTGTATAAATTGCGTTTATATAAGTTGAGGTCAAATTGGTAAAGTTAAGGATTAAGGTCACAGTGAATCATAAATTTAAGCCCCTAAGTTAAAAAACATTAAATAAGCAAAATTCACCACGCCGCAAGTGTTTACAGAATAAGAAAACTTAATCATTGACTTTTTAAAAATATATATAGATGTAAAGATAGTAAAAAGGAGTTTTATTAATATACTATGATTTTTTTAAAGATAATGGTTCAAGCTTATAGTGCCTTATATTATATATAAGTAAGTAACTAGCTATGCTATGTATATTTTGCGAAATTGACTCTTAAAGTCAAATTATTTGACTCTGAGTACGCAACCTTCATATTATACCCTATACCCGTAGAGGCAATATGTTCACATGTATTTATAAATGAAATTATTGTTAATTTGATCAAACTATTATCAACAGTCAAATATTTGAGTACTAACTAATCCAAACAACATGGCGATCCGCAAATATTTAGTATGGTTAAAATTTGTTGAATGAAATTACTGTTCACCACCTCCCTCCACTCCACAACGTGGTAAACAACTATGTTTAGGAGAGTTTACTGTTCCAGTAACTAAAGTAAACAACCACTTATAGGAACCAACGAGTTTACTGAAGGCTTCAGATATGACGTCAATCATGTTAATAGAGCAGTCAATACATCACCTGACCGAACTGTCTACAAAATGTTTTCTATGTTCACACAGCATGGTGTGTTTATATATGCCAAATTATCATTTAGGTATCTAATCGCATTTCGGAAACGTTTTATCAATAGAAAAGCGTTCATCGACGACGTGACGACTCTTGAATACGCAATAAGGAAGAATTTCAAAAGTAACGCGCATAAAATGAACGTACAACCAACATAATTTATATACCTTATGGGAATTTCCTGTTCATATTAAACAATTGCTCTTAACTTCGTTCGGAAAGTGCACTACAGTGTAAACATCCTTGTTTGGTTTTAGATAATTATATAAATCATAACCATTGTCTTATAAACCCTTTGTTCTTGTTAAGATATTCACATGGTTCTGCAAAGGCGTTGGTTGTTGGAGACGGTTAGAATGATGAAATGTTAATATAATGTAACAAAATACGGTCGCCAAACGTGATCTTATTTTGTCAGCGGGTAAACAACAATATAAATGGCTCATAGCGGGAAGGCTTTGAATAAATAAGCTCATCTCGTATTACTACTCACATTTTGACTGTGAAAAAGCTTGTAAACACACGCTATTTGATAAAATAAATGACGCATTTTGAGGAATAATAAATGGTATAAGTTATAAAGCGGCGGGGAAGTTTCTTGCATGTTGAATCCCTGTAGGGAAGGGGGCGTAACTAAATTATCTCAAGTTCAAGTTTGCTCTCAAGTTTATTATGGAAGCAGGTTGTGTCACATACCTTTCAGAAGAAATATACATTCTTTATGTAAGCATATTATGAAAACAGAAAGCAGTAATTGCCTTTATAATTTTTGTAGTATGTAAAGGATCCTTATTCTTTTATACAGAGTAGCAATTTATTTAAGTAAGGACAACGAAATTTAATAAATATCAGCCGATGATCATGATTGCTTTGAGTAGAGATAATGGCAAAATCTGCCTTATTTTCAATATAGTAATATAGTTATATATAGGTAATATAGTTCCCAAAAATTACATCCTGAAATCACGTTTTCTGAGACTATTTCTAATTCTCAATTCATTCGCTGTAAATAAATCGACAACTGTAACGGATGGTAGTGGTAAAATTGTTACGATGCACTTTCATAATTGTGTATATATAAACATTACATAGCCTCTAACTATTTCTATGCTATGTCTTATTTTTCCTAATTATACCTAAATAAATAAACGCACTATTCTTAACATTATATTTTATAAGTTGCACTTACTAATTTTCTAATAGGTGATAAAAAGTAGAATGTCCACCTCGGGAGCCAACCATTATTTTAAGGTCGAATTACTTTGAATAACTCACTACACACAGGATTATACTTTAGAATATGAATTCTATAGTAGAATAGCATAGAATAGAATACTAGAGTTGAATCCGTCGTATCCGAATTTCCGCTCGTGATTCTACTCTAGAATCGTTGGTAAAAAGAAACACTCGCCTTTAAAATGGTTGTTTGCTCCCTTTGTAAAAAATAACTTTTTTGCGCAGATTTCGAATAATAATAAACACTTTTCCGAGCGTGTGAGATGAAAAATCTTTTTCTTGATTCATTTTGTTCATTGGGCGACGCACTTATAGTTAACCACATAGGTACGTAAAAAAATGTCACATCACCTTCAGACGTCTACCCATCATTTAAAGTCACTTATTTAAATCTTTCATCTTCAAATTCGACAAAGTTTTAAGTTGTGTTTTATTTCATTCCTTTATCCTGCCATCTTAATGAATATGCAAATTGAAGGACTCACCTGGATTTGCGGGGTTCTCCCGGTACGAATGCTAAATCGTTCTGTAGCTACCTGTAAGCCCTTAACTTCACTTTGAGAAGCTAAAATCTTAATTAAATATTTCCTATTAATTTAAATTGGATTGCTTTTTGTGTCTGATTAGGTATGTTTAATAAATAAATTGTTGTTATTTTTTCAATAATTCCACCACTTTCAAGAACAAACTTCTTTTGATTTAAGTAGGAGCGCAAAGACACATTTATTCGAGCTACTGAGGTAAAAAAATAATTAAGGTGAAGTCAGGCGTAGAATCTCCGTAAAATATATTGTGAGTAAACGAATTTGTAAACCTCACTGATTTCAAAATACCTGTTCAACGATTCTTCATGATTGTCTCGTATAGTAATGCTTTGGTTATTTTTTATGCTGTTAAGTTGCATATTTTTTTCTGAATAAACAAATACAAATAAAAGTATTATGATGATATGAATTATGATTAAATTTATTAATCTGTGTAGTTATTGCATATTGCAGCTAGTACCTCTACTTACTAAATAATATCAAAAGTTTGTAATCAATACAGACCAATAGCACACATCTTTATGCTTGTGTTTTTGAAACGCTCGTAGCGAAGTTTGCTTAGCCATTCTGAATCAATCGCAACGTCCGCAGTGGTCAGGTGTTGGATGGGTGACCGCTGGTGACATTACTACTGAGCGCTTCCGTGCTTCGGAGGGCACGTAAAGCCGTCGGTCCCGGTTGTTGTCTTAGGATGGCAGTCGTTACAGCATGGTTGTAGGGCACTTTGCGAATGCCCGCCTGGCTAGCTACCACCCTCAAGTTGAAAATCTGTCGCCAAGCACCTAACGGTGTGTTCCGGCAGCTGTCCTTGAGAGCCAGTAATTCTAGGTTAGCCTGTACAACATCTTCGACCACATCACCACTTACCATCAGGTGAGATAGTGGTCAAAGGCTAACCTATCAGGCATAAAAAGAAAGTGTTGATACTAAATAGTTTCGTAGTAGAAACGGGATTTTGAAAATCATTTCCTAAGTTGGGTAGAAATTTGGTTTGGTTTTGTTGATGGTTTTTGTGGAGGCTGTGTTCAGCAGAGGACAATACGGTACAGGACAGTAATGTATATTAAAAAAAATATATTTGGAGATTTGACAAATGTTAAGGTAGATGATGTTAATATAGCGTTTGTGGCGTAATTATGTATCGATTAGGAATTGTATGAGTACCACGAGAGGTCATTTATCATATATCTTGAGTAGGGTAATATTAAATGCCAAATATATGTATATGACTATTGTATTAGGCTCTGCGATGTTTTTCATCAAATAATGACATGTATAATAGTATTCACAATGTTTTGTATTTCAAATACAATAATTACTATACTTGTATATGGCAATAATTATGTTAATAATTAATTAATCATTACAATAACTATGTAAATAATATAACGAGGAGATTGAAATAAATATCATAAAGTTGTGGTACAAATGGTAAAAAAAGTACTAAGAGTTTATCGTTACATAAACTCCATATTCAATAGAATCAGTCATTCTGGAAAATAAGTAGTTTTTATATCTAAATCTGACATCCATGCCTTGCTTTTATGAGTTATTAAAATTGTAAAAACTACTTCAAAAACTCATGAATTGATCTCCTTGTTTTTCAAGCCTTAGTACCTACCGACTTTATTTACGCTGAATCACTTTGGCATAATTTACGTGATGATTTATTGGAAGCGAATAATTAGGTACGTCAAAGAAATTCTTTAGATATTATTAGAGTTTTGGTTTCAAAAGTTGAAGTGATTAATGAAGTCGGTGGTAGGTAGCCCTATTTTACCACTAATTTTCATAAATGAAAATTGTAAAGTTCTTGAAGTAAATCATAGTGCTTTTAAAAGTTTGAACTTTAGGGCTGCGTAAGTTAACATCTACTAGGTTTTCAGTTAGTGAGCCTCATTAATTTTAAGCCACTTTCTTACATAGTGCGTGTGGCATTTACTGGATGAATTTAATATTTTAGTTATTACACGACTGCCCTTTTTGGGCAGTGAGTTTTTAGTTTTAAGGTTCATGTATGTATGTACGTGGGTTTATTTATTCCACCATAATTTATTAATATCTGAATCAATTTAAATGTATGGGGTATTGTTAACATTCTTACATCATCCCGATTAAAACTGGCTATATATATTTCAGTCGTGTTTTTTTTTATAACTTTGCTTTTTTTTAGTTTTAACGTGGTTATAAAGAAACGAATATTTGAATGACCGTATTATATATACGCTTGCAGAGAATTTTGTTACGATGAGCTCCTTTGGAAAACTTTACTTACTTAGTGTATCTTGGCAAAACCACAAATGAATAGACAAATACCCTTAACAATTATATTTATTGCTTTTAGAAATTGACATCAATTTTTCCTACTGTTCCTACGGTCTTCTTATAAAGGAATTCAAACTGCAACAAGTGTAATTTGCAAAGGTTTACGTGTTGTATTAATAAGATATTTCCTGTACAAATAACTTTTAACGTTTTTGTTTTTGCTCTACTTATCATAAACACAGTACTCGTAACAAACAAGCGTCAAACTTGTCATGATTTTAGTGCAAATTTATAAGTAAAACAATAAAAGCGCTCGTAGCGAAGTTTGCTTGGCCATTCTGAATCGATCAGCAAAGTTAAGCAACGTCCGCCGCGGTCAGGAGTTGGATGGGTGACCGCTGGTGACATTACTACTGAGCGCTTCCGTGCTTCGGAGGGCACGTTAAGCCGTCGGGCCCGGTTGTTATCTTAGGATGGCAGTCGTTATAGCATGGTGGTAGGGCACTTTGCGAATGCCCGCCTGGCTAGCTACCACCCTCAAGTTGAAAATCTGTCGCCAAGCGCCTAACGGTGTGTTCCGGCAACCATCCTTGAGAGCCAGTAATTCTAGGTTAGCCTGAACAACATCTTCGACCACATCATCACTTACCATCAGGTGAGATAGTGGTCAAAGGCGAACCTATCAGGTACAAATAAAAAAAATAATAATAATAAAACAATATTATTCTCCATATGGAAGTAAAACTCGCTCAAAAGAAGAGACAGCAGCTTAGATTCATTCTTACATTTTGATCGAATGTTTGTTTTCGTAAATGCATCGTATAACCGCACCCTAATTTGGCCAGGTTTTGTTGAAAATTTTATACATTGTATTTATACATGTAACATAAGGCTGTTTTCATTTGATTATACGGAAATATACTTCCTGTATAAATAATAGTTGACTCTGTTTCATTTTGTTTGCACAGCTGGAAATACAAACTTTTACGATAATGAGAACAATTCCGTGAAAGTTTAAGTATGCAATTTTCAGCGTGGATGTTATAATTTAATTCAGACTTTTGTTATTAAATTTGGCGGGCAGTTAAATAATTTTATGTTTGCACTCTATCTAGTCCAGAGATCATAAAAGTGTAAGCCACGAATAAATATAGAGCGATGACCAAATAGCTTTTCTATTTGTATTTGCAGACATGACATGTTTGCGAGGCAGACAATTATACAGGAGGCCGCCACGATAATATTTGAGGAAACGTCATCGTAACCACATCAGCGCAATCTGCCACATTTGCACGTTCAGAAATAGTACAGTTATATTTTGTTGATTTCGTTTAGGCTACGTATATTTCGTCAATCATTTTACTGATTGGGTAACCACATCGATTTATTTCTAGACGCTTCACGTATGTTTTGAAACAATATATTCTGAATCGGATATTACAGACTGATATGACCAGACCTTATATCAAAAAAGTTTTTAATAGCTGTCCAGAGACTGGGACTATGCATGGTATATGACAATAGATTCGACCCCTATAACTAAGACATTCCCTAAAGGGTTAGGGTAATTATAAACGAGTGATGATCAAATTGAGGCACAATCAAAAATATTCTTTTGCTGAAAGAATTGTGGGAGCGAGAATCAATCAGTTTTAAGAAAACTGGTGTTTTAACCACTCGGACATCGAGTTTGGAGAAAGAAATGCTCTAATTTTATCATTTTTACCGTCATACTGGGACGGCACAGTCACCAACCAGACTACTAGACTTCTGATAGAAAGAAGTGCGTTTTCATACATATCTCTTGAAATGTTACGAGTATATAGCATTCCTTGCATATGTTTCGAAGTATAATTTCAAGCTTATATCACATATACAAAATATAGTTCTTTTTAGTTTACATACTTAAACCTCGAAGATATTTTCCAAAATGTAAACGTAATGTGTGTGAGTGATAACTTGATTTTTTTTGCAAGCGTGAGCTATTTCCATTCTCTCTGTTCTCGCATATACGAAGCCAATAATCGTATTGCTAATATAATTTATGTGAAATTTTACTCTTGTTCTTATTCTCTAACCAGTGTTGGCACTAATGGCATAGCGAAAAATAGTACGGCGGGATTTGGCCGTCTCAAAACAGATGGCCCGCGATAGCGCTCGTGCAAGTCACCCCATATTATTCATTTCATGATTTCTTAAGTTTGGTTACGCACATACACATTAAACTTATATCGGTAGAATATGAAGTAATTCAACTAAATCTGAAAGAAAAATAATCATGAAGTAGTTTTATAATCTCGAGTGAAAAAAAAGTAATATTCTACAGCATTTTTTTCTTCAGTCGAATATAAATCACTAATCTCGATAGTTTAATTTATGAAGGACCCCATTCCTAGCAGTGATTTTAAATATATAGATTAGTTATATCCGAACACCACTGCTCTAAAATCTTACTAGAATTTAGCTATATACATACCTACGCACATGTATATGCAGTTTGTAATGACAAGGAAAGAACGTTCAAATATTATGCGTCATATCTGTTGTTAGAAAGAGATAAATAAGCAATTCGTGTTACCACCGAACCGCCACGAGACGTTCCGATCACCATTATGCTGCGATCTCTTTCACTCTCTCACACCAAACGATACACATATCTCGCTCATCCATTTCATTGAGATTAGTTCCTAAGGTAAAGCAAAATGACGATATTTTCTATTTCATCAATAAAAGCAATAATTATGCGTGAAATGAAACAGTTTTCTTATCTCTCACAGTGCCTGTATAATTGGTGCAGAGTCTAAAGACACAAGAATGGCATATTGTCCACAGATTATTCCTAAAAAACACGATTAGCGGCGATGTATTCACCGGACGCTTGGAAGTGCAAGACTGTTAGTGACTCAGGTGATTACCCTGAATTCGTCTAGTAAATATGGAGCCCATACAACACATCTACAGGTAAAAAAATCTGAGATTCCTAGCGGTAAACTGAACAGTTAGTGCATTTTAATGCAAGTTAAATCCACTCCCAGCAACGTGAATATTTGCATTAACAATTTGGTTTTCGCTTAGAATTTAGATTGTAAATTACGAAGGAAGTTATGCTTGAGCTTTATTATTATGCAGATAGTTTTGAAAGTTGTGATTAGCTATCGCGGGAGACAGATGTTTATTTCAATAGCTTTGTTAAAGGTCGTGGATCTTTGGTGGAAATAGAACTGTGATGCAATAGGAATATAGTATATATGATTCAGATACGTTGAAAAGCGAATTTATTATTTCTAATCCTTAGAGACCGTGGTCCTACACGAACGCGTGTGAAACGCAAACCGAGGCTCTATCACACTGAAGGGCGAAGCGCTCGTAGAGAAGGTTGCTTAGCCGTTCTTAATCAATCATGTAGGTTAAGCAACGTCCGCCGCGTTAATGACTTGGATGGGTGACTGGTAGTGGCATTACTACTGAGCGCTTCTTTGTTTCTTCGGAGGGCACGTAAAGCAGTCAGTCCCGGTCTTAGGATGGTAGTCGTTACAGCATGGTGGTAAGGCATTTAGGGAATGCCCTCCTAGCGGTCAAAGGCTAGCTTATCAGTAATAAATAAAGTATAAAAGATGCTGGGCGTAGCGTGGGCGGTTACCGCATGAATGGGCAGAAAATAAGCGCCAAATATATGATTCATATTATGTATTATATATATTCATCTGAAATATGTTTTGCGCTACTCTTCTGCCCAATCATGTAGTAGACATTTGGCTTGTGACGCAATCTTTTTTCATCTTACGTTTTACTTCGTATTTAACTTACATATTTTTTACTCTATTACTATAATATAAATGTTTGTTCACACATGACGGTAATGTACAGTGCTCAAGTGATTTTTGAAGTTTTGAATGTTAATTCATTAATGTTATTAGTGCCTTTTCTATTAGAATAGGATTTGACTTGTATCATAATCTATTTTCACATACGAAATCTAAAAACGCGACTTAAATTTAAGCATAAAAAATGCTTAGAAGATACTTGAACACGTTTAGTTTGATAAATAATTAAATATGTACCGGCAAAAAATATTCAACATGGGCTTGAGGTCAAAATTCCAAAGAAGCGGCCCTACTTCGGGTTCCTATAGTTTCACTATGGGGGCCCAGCCACGTTTACTAAAGCCGCCGCGCCACAAAAAGGCGGGAACCCATGGGGAGGACCCAAGCCCAACCCTTACCAGCCACTACACTTGTCTTACCCCACTTAGTGAAGTTATCCCCTAGCTATCCTGAATTTCCTTAAACGCTCACCAACGTTTAGTTACAGGTATAAGCGGAATCCCAAGCCCCAATTTACATATATCTAACTAAAGAGTATATCTAACAATACGAAACTTTAAAATGACGAACTTTCATACTAAAATTAATCCCCTCATAAGGCATAAGTTTTCAAAAATACTTTCTTAGCTCTCACCTTTATATGTTAAATGATATAATCTTATTCCAAATTTCATGCTTCTAGACTCTAGACAAAAGGGTTTATAGGGTGTGCGTTGTCTGTGGATCAGTCTTTAGAGTTTATGTAGGAGCTAGTATGATTCGCTCAGGACGCCTTAGTGCTTGTAATCATATTTAAAAATATCGAAGGGTAGCAACATCATTGCGAAAGTGATTGAAATAGCTCTTCTTTCGGTCAGATGAATTCTAGTAGTTTGTTTGATATCTGTTCACCGTCCCCTATAAGGTTAAAGTAATACAATTGTAGCACAAAGTTTCGGCTCGAAAGAGTAAGGTTCCGGTGGCCGAGATCCGGCACGAAACCGAAGGACAAAGATTCGAATCCCGTGCGTAACAAAAAAAAATTGTGCTCCAATAATTTGTAACTGTTCCACTTATTATAATTGCTACACGTTTTATATTTGCTTCAGACTTAACAGTGGTAGACAGTGGACACCTGGATACGTAATCATATTTAGTATGTCCAACAGAGAGAGATGTATTGGTATGCTTTACAAGAAATGAAATATCATACAAACTCGTTAGTATATTCCTCTTAGCACAACAGCAACACAAACATACTAGGTAGTATCTCAGAAATAAAAACAGGACGTTTGCAAAGTGTGTGCTAGTATGATAGGGCGCTCTATTACGCTTAAATGTACCTAAAGGTATGTGTGCCGAACTGCTGATGTTCCATAGATAAGGTTTAATCGAAAATGTTACTATTACAATGGAATATGTGAATTCACATATCATATCTTTTCCTAAGAACAAGGGAAGGGTTCAAATGAATAAGATTATAATGAAACCCAAATCTACCCTTATATGAAAGCTTTATATGTAAGATTGTTATTAATAATATTGAGTGATATATCAAGCTAGTGGCCTGCTGTAAAGAGAATAGAGCTTAACATATAGTTTATGGTTTTTTAGGGCATACTTAAGCCTGCATAAGATAACAGACATGTTAGATGACCCTATGTGCCTGTTATTTAACTGGAATATTGTAATGGAAGCAGGAAATTAATAAATAAAGCTGTTTATACAACCAGATGTGTTTTTTTTAATGAAAAATGATACGTCTAAGACCAATTATGATTAAATAACGAAATATAATAAATTAGTTTCAGGCGTCGCTTTTCTAAATTCCTCAATAGTCAAGCTGTGATAACGCCTCGTGCAGAATCGAAATGCGTCTAAAATTCTTCCTGTTCTCTCTCTCTCTTCATTTCTAAATTATTTATCTAAAGTGTTACATCACTGTTCAAAAATATTTAGAGAATAACTAAGTAATAGTGAAAACCGAAAATAGAATCTAGAGACGCACTTTAGATTTACTTCCCTAAATAAGGTGGATATTAATATATCAACAATACTGCGGGCGGAGGGTGGTGTGGATTCGATAACTGAATGTGTTCCACTTATGTCTAATTTACACACACAAAATCAGTTCTTACTACTATCTAAGCAGTGGCGCGTTGCCTTTCAGAATGATAACGATAACCACGGTTAACTCCATTCAAACATTCACGAGCGTTACGTTACATTAAGTGAATATGATACTCGTACTATACTAGTCCGTTTGAATAGGTACGCAAAACAGCAGTTTTCTAAGGTTGATGTAAGTAAATTTAAGTAAATTGAGAACTTCCTCCTTTTTTCAACTCTGTTAAAAACCGATATTGTGTAGGTATTCTTCAGAAAATCATAGGTTGATAACACTTTATTGTACACCAAATGAAAGAAAAACGTGGGCTTAATATTAACTTAAATATAATGTTGTACAATGGGCGGTCTTACCGCTTAGAAGCGATCTCTTCTAAACGATAAGACCGCATTCGAATCATACTGTTCCTTATGATCTCTGTACTGTACCTATTACTGAGGAGGGCATAAGAATGAGAAATAATGTTATCATGTTATTTTCATTATCTATGATATTTGTCAGTAAAATATTATATATTTATTGTACATTAAAAGAAAAATTAACAGTACATATACGAATACAAAAATAAATAAATAATTTAACTATATCTACTTATGAAAAACTAAAAATTACACTTAAAAATTCTGAGCTCTGTTTTCTACTAGGAGGCAATCATAAGTAGAAAACAGAGCTCAGGTCACTGTCCAACAGAGTTCAGGTCACTGTCCAATACAAGTATATATTATAAAAATGAATGAAGAAATAAAAAAAAAACCTATTTTATTACAGCAGCCAAATGTGACAACGGATTCGGGTACTACTCGAGTATAAATAATTGCTACGAACAAATAACTTTACCCTAAACAATTGATTTCTCAATCTTTAAAGGACCTAAAGTACACTTTACACAATTTATAAATTCTATTTATTCTCGACAAAGTTTATTGGGTCGTAAATAACGCAACGGCATTCATTACCCAAAGGTTATCTTTCTGGATTACCGTTTGACAAATTGTTCTATTATGTTTGACCAGAATTTGTCAAAAGATAATGTATTGCGTACCTTTGATATTTACAAATTTGTTTTCACCTTTTTATAAAATACTTTTAAAATATACTTCAACATTAATTGAATGATTTTCTAAGGCTGCCATATCTTTTGCTACAGCTATGTTACCTATTATAGGGCTTAACGGTTTTAAATTACTGATTGGGTATTTATGGTATAATTAGCAATTTCTACTAACACATCTCACTTCTTCTCCTATAATAGTTTCGATAAACATTTTTGGTAATCATGTACCTACCACCGTTACTATTTGTTTTATTCGGCGTAACCTCTACGCGTCGTATATACATACATATACGAGTAATGTAGATTTAGTTTATGAACTTTATTTTAAATTTGCACTAAGAGTAAAGCCTCAATTCAGTGCTTAAAATCACCACTATAGTATTCAAACTGGTTTCATCTATATTTGCTTTACTAAATCGCATGTCTCTAAGCTTATCTTATATCAACAGCTATATACGTACTTCACTCTGAACTCTCCCTCGTTATGCTTTAAAATATTCAGAATTTTTTACAAGAGTCGACTTCGTTAGTAAAGGTCTTCTTGACACAGTTCGATACACTATCTACAAAGATTTTCTACGTTGCACCGTGAACTGATTTAAGAATATTTTGTGAAGAAATGTTGAAAGAAATGGAATTAATTAATATTACTCTTGGCATCGTGCCTGCCGCCACTGCTTCTTGAGTGTTGTAATAAAAGTATTATCATCAAAGTAGGTACTGGTAATACAGACAGTTTTTAAAGCTTTTGTTCTCTGATCGTGAACGTCACAACAATAGAAAACATCTTGGTGTTGTCGAGTAGAAAATCTTAGGGAATAATGAGATATAATGCTTACTATTTCAGACACAGGCGTTGTTTAGTGAGTGGTTAATTAATATTCCAATGTTAATTTCTGTCTCTTAATGAGATTGTAATTAATATTCCAATGTTATTTTCTGTCTTTTTATGAGATTGGGTAACATTCGGTGAAGGTAATTCATCGTCGTTAACAGCTCGGCCACCAAAAAAGCTCAAATTAATGAGAGCATCATCAACTCTTGCGTTTCAAATGTATTAAGGCGTATACAAGAGCCTAAGATGGATCAGACCTGACTCTAAAAGCTCTAAAGTTTTGGAGTCTTTTTTTAACTTTATAGAAGTTCTTAGAAATAAACTTTGAATTCGTTAGATCCTGACGATATTTTAAGATATTATACTTTATATGAAGCACCAAAACTTCTTCGAGTTAAAATTACAAAGGTTACATTAAATATGTTCGTCAAAACGGTATCAATCGATAGATTAACTGGATATCTATAATCTGTAAATATGATTTTGAAAAAGGGCGTACACATGAAAAGTATATTTTCTCTAGATACCTACTTCGAAAGGAGCAATTACATAAATGTCATGTTGCAGCATACACTGATACTAGCATGTATAACTTGTTTTTGTCTGATTTTCGTAATACCTGGAAACGATCTAATAGAAATACGTTTCCACCTGGAAATGAAAAAATGTATCTTATAAAAGTTATAAAAGTTAAATAGGAAATAAATATATACTAAACCATGAATTGCTAATTATACATATTTTATAGGATACAACCCTCTTGTGTCGACGTTAGTAGTGGCATGTTGCTCATTCAGCCTGTTATTACGCTAGATCAGTCCTTATATGCTTCAGTCGGTAACGACGTCACGAAAACCTTAGATATAAGCGGTGTCTAAAAACAAATAAATAAGATTTTTGTGAAATTTACACTAAAGTTGTTACAATAGTATACAATTAAATAAACAATTAAATTAACGTCGTAAGAAACATTGAAAAAGTAATCCAGAGTATTCGGGCGACTGCAAAAGATTTTCCGATCTCGTAGCAACGTTAAGTAGGCGAGTTTAGATAACCGAGTACGTATACTCCTCACATAATTGTGTACCATAAAATGGAACTGCCAGTCGTAAAGCGGGATAGATATCTACGCATCCTTCCACGCTGACAGTGGTATACTCAGATATATGGGAACACTTAGGTACCTAATTATATAACTATGGCGTCTTATTCTAAGAAAAATGGTATTTTACTTGACACTTTTCTTTATTTCTAGGTAATGTTTACGACGACGGCAATGTTCGCGTGTGATTCTTAGGTAGATATAGTCAAGCATTTCTAGTTAAAGTTTGGAATACCAGGAAAAATCTGATAAATATTCATTCATAGTATTTCAAAAGTATATGCAGTTTTAACATATTTTCAATTTCACTTTAAACGGTTTCTATGGTTGTGTAGCTTGGGCTGGATTGAATCTACGATTTCTATTTTGTAGACCAATTAAAAGCACCTTTATGATACATCCTGAGTGTAATATAGTGCATTAAATAATATTTGGAAGGTTTTAATTCATTTCATTATTTACTGCTTCGTGTGTGATAATTTAAATAAAATCTGCTTTTGATTCTAGAGGTCATGGATTTGATTTAGTGTTAGACGAATAGTTCAGGTTTTCTCACAAACAAATTTGCGTGGGGCTAAGACGTGTCTAGCGATATAGGGGGGATTTAGACATCTGTGGCAACCCCATGGGAGAATGCGTTCGTACGATATGTTTTATTCATGATCATTGATTCGGAAATGTTTTTCTGATTCTACTAGTGTCCAGCAGGAAGAAATGTACTTAGTATAGGTGGTATGTGAGTCATTTTAACTAATTATTAATTACTATTTATATATTTGTAATGATTCAAATAGTTATTAAGGTGTTTGTATGGTTAAAAAAATATGTACGTGCATTATGTGGTAAGCCACCTTTTGAGTCATGTAAACCTCTTTTTAAGAAACTTCAAATTTTACCTTTACCGTGTATAGAAATATATGAAGTTGCAATATTCGCCAAAACAAATCAACAGTTCGGTTTTACATTTGAATTCTACCCTACAAATACTAGAAATCGTGACAGTCTCGTCATTAATACACTAACTAAAACAGAGTTGTATCGTAGACAATGCCATAGCTTGTTCATAAAAGTGTACAATGCCCTACCCGAACACGAGAGTTATTAAAATGGCTTCACAAAAATATATTTTATTCAATAAATGATTTAATAAAATGACATGATATATATTTGAGTAATGATAATGATGATAAAAATGAAGTGAAACAATTAAAAAGTTAAAATGTAATTATTACTATAATTAATTTAAATTAATGTTTGCATGCCACAGCTTGGCACCATCTGCAAGGCACATTTTGCAAAATCATTGTTCCATCATTTGTGCCTATATTATATGCGAATAAACAATATTCTATTCTATTCTTTACATTGATGTTGATCTATGATTCTGATATACACACCTCCTGATAAGTAACAAAACAAGCAGTGCAGTTTTCTCATTGTGGTCAACCTAAAGTATCTTATATTATGATTTTGATTTATGACATGCCATCTGAAACCAAAATGACCTAGGTAGTAATATTCGTGTAGGATAGGTACTTAGTCATAGTAGCGTGGCGTTTGTGATGTCACGTAGACTTAACGAAAAATTATTAGATATATATTTTTACACTTTTTAAGTGTTTTATTAAAATTTATTTAATGTTTTTTTAAAATACTTTTAAAAACATTTGTCATTATTAAATATTCCGCAAAGTAACGCCTGAATCTATTAATGACTTAGTAATACTTATTTTTTATACTGATTTTTATGCTATGACCAGACTGAGTAGTCGTACGCCTGGTGGCAAGCGTTGACTATTACTGTTGCAGTGTCACCCTTCCTCTTTCTGTTTGACACTGCACTGCGCTCGGTACCCCAAGACGCTAGTTCTTGTCTCATTTGCCCAGAAATGTAATTTGCTATAGTGCACATTACTTCTAGGCCGAATATCAGTCACTGAGGTGGTACCTACCATGATGGACTCAAGACGGAAGTACCTAGGTATCATCTGGTGATCATATGAATTTAGAACGAAGCAAAATATCAAAACGAACCATCCGGAACTACGTTTACCGTACTGCAGAATAAAACGAACAGTCGCAAATAAGAATAAACATCTTGAAAAAAGCACCGCGTACACATGTAGTGTTTAGGAGCTATTTGCGAATAGTAAAATATGTAAAGATGAAACTTAAGGAATGGTATTACATTTTTATTTATTTAACGAAAGAAATGAAAGCCCATTAGGTCGTTATTAAACTTTACAAACATTACCTTAACACGTATAGACGAGTAAACGTTACCAGCATAGCTATCCTCAATTTGTAACGAAGTTTCTGGCTGAATCTTTGTTGTATCATTATATTTTACTCTAGTTACGGACTTTATGAAACTAGAACAATCATTGAATTCCATTGAAAAACTTGTAGTTGGATCGTATATAGGAAGAAACAAAAGAATGTCGTCGAAAGCCAGAGTGAATACCTCGATATTGTTCAACGCAAATATTCGCACAACTATGTTTTGTCTGCCATCCAAATGGGTTTTTCAACGACTCCTCCCATAATTCAGAGGTGCGATAAGTTTTGTCAGAACGTTTTAGAGTTACGATTTGAGGAATTGGCACTCCGTTATTTCATCCAAGTGCTGGGGGTTTTAACGAGCGCACTTTTATGAGTTTACATTCAAGACATATCTGAAAATAGTATCGTTACGAGCAGCCGTTTACGATATTTACAATTCATTTCCTCAAGGCTCGCGCGCCGGGCTCTTCTAATGTTTCAATAGCCTCTTTATGAAATTTTTATTACGGACTACGTTATATTACAATCCTAAATATAGTGATTTAGGACAAAGGATGCTTTGAATTTATAAATGTATATTTTTCATTATTGCAATAATTTTCCCGTGAGGTGCGGGGCTAGAATGTCGGCCCTCCCTTCTCTTCCAATGGGTGTCGTAAGGGGAAAATTCCGGAAGATAGGCAGCAGCGACATCTAAGTTACTGATCTCCCAAGACTCATTAGGTCCTCAAGACGTCTGAAAAGCCTGGGTATTATGACAAACCCCCCTTGATGCGGAGTCTGTGTTCCGCAGTAGACAATCCGGCTGATACAGTACAATATTACAATAAGTACAACAAATTTCACTACACTCATTTCTGTTGAAAAAATCAATGATTTTATCGTTTCAAAACATTCGTTTACCATTTTGCTCTATTTATGGTGGTTCGTGCATGGCTTCGTGAAGGGTATAGCACATCTGGTATCCAGCTGTTCGGTCACCTGAATAGGCCTAGTTTTGGACTTTGGCTCATTAAATTTTCCCCTTCATAATTCCTGTACGAACAATTCACTTTTCAAGGCTATCAAGCGGATTTCCCAGCTATGTGCCCAAAATATTTTAGAACTCTACGTAAGCATTTTAAAACATACATGTGCAGTTTGTGAGCCTTTCAAAAAATACGCACCAGAATCCGCAAATACTTGATGCTTTGATGTCAGTCGTCTGCTTTTTAGTCCAAATAGAAACTAAAATAGTAAGTAAGTAAACAGTTAATAAAAAATACTTGGGCTGACTATGTACATTTTTGTCTTGGTTTCTATGTACATTACATAGATGTACATAGAAACCAAGTTTAGAAACCACGTTTTGATCCTTTTCTTTATTGCTGATAGGTAAGCCTTTGACCACAATCTCACCTTTATGGTAAGAGATTATGTGGTCGAAGCGGTTGACAGGCTTAACCTAGACGTACTGACTCTCAAGGACCGCTGCAGGAACACACCGTTAAGTGCTTGGTGACAGATTTTCTACTTGATGGTGGTCGCTAGCCAGACATTCACAAAATACCCTTCCACCATGCGGTGAAGCTCAATCTCGCGGCAAGATTTGAACCACGGATTTGTTGCGCGGCGGTCCATAGCAGATGCCACTGAGTCATCACTGCTTCAAAAATCCTCAGAGATTTTCGATTTATAACCATTGCCTTTGTTTTCGCTGGGTTATAGTTAATTCTTAATTACTGTCTAACAGTAAATTCATAAATGCATTAAAAGCTACGCATAATTTCACCAGTTGTTTACGTATATTATATTCGTTTCACCTATACAGAAACAGAAATAGCATGGTTCCATCCATCAAGTTTCTTGCTCATTATATATTCGGCATAGGTGAAACAATATTTTTTTAACAAGAAGCAATTTTATCAATACAACAGATTTCAAACATAAATAACGCATTAGGGATAACTCAAATACTACTCGTCAGTTCTCACTCAAAAAATGGGACGAAAAATAGTAAACACCGCAGCTTTCGAATATAAAAAAAAAACATCATCAAAATCGGTACGCCCTGTAAATAGTTACGAAGTAACACGCAAAAAAATTACAGTCAGATTAAGAACTTCTTTTTTGAAGTTGGTTAAAAAAGGGTAGGCGATATTATTGTATGGTCTATGAAATGTCTTGTCTTTGAGATGTCATAAAACTGGATATTTAGGTTTCAATGTTCCAATGATGAGTTTGCATAATGTAAACGTCATATAATATGCTCATATCATATATCATGTTTATCATAACACGTACTTATATACTCTACACAATATTCAAGCGAAAATGTGCGGTATATTTTTATGCAGATGAATGAGCTACTGTCATTAGATAGACAGATACAGCAATGGACACGACCTTCGCGTCTCCATCGGGTTCGTACGCAATCTGTTCGCTCACGTAACCTTTTTTCTCGTTTTCACACATGGCTCACACACCATTAGGTATATCATTTGTTTACGTAGATTATATTTTATGTTCTTGGAAAATTATAAATATGTTAAGAGTGACTTGCGAACTGACGAAGATATAAAGGATTCTGTGAAAAATCGACGGTTCATTTATGTATGTAATTAAAATTGGGGGTCATTTTCTGTTGTAATATTTTTAATTTTGCATTGTCTTGAATTTTTGGAGCTTTGGATTACATTACCCCGCTAATGACTATACTTTTTACTCCCGTCGTAATTTTGTAATGTCATTTTCAGTTACTTGGTTTGGAGTTACTAGTTTTCTTTTATGATATGTAGTGATAAGACGGACATGTCGCGCGCATAATGATAAGCATCACGCTATTCCATTACAGTCAGAATGTCACCTCTCGTACTGCTTGACACTACACTGCACTTGTCACTTCGAGACGTTAGTTCTTACGTATCTTTCGACCAGTTCTTACACTTGCTACCAGTGCTCTTCACGCCTAACCTTCTAAAAATGTTTGCACACCATTTTGATTCAGAATATCTGACACTGCGGTAGTAGTCCCCTCAAGACGGACTCTTGTTCAAAGCTAGAGTGCACAGTGCCTGTCATACCAACGTAGTTTTGTTATATTTTAAATACAAAGAGTTCAAGGTATATGCAATTTTGCACGTTTATCCCTTAGCCTAATATAGATGCTTCCGGTTTGCCAATTTTGGACCTATAATTTATTTTATCCTTAAGTGTTAAAATAAAAATTCGCATTCAAAACCATTTTTTTCGAATATTTTGATAATAATTAAGGGTGCACTGATCTTTTTAGGTGCGCCGCTTATGTGTGCGTAAGTAAGGCACGCCAACAGCATCCGTCCCCGTCCGACGGCTGAAGATTTACTAATGCGGATAGGGACAAAGCATCGCGGCTCTGATTAAAATGGGCGGAACATGCGTGAATTTGAGTATTTCTTTCATATAATAAAAACAAATACCTATTTGAAAAATGTAATGTGTATACGTTAAAGAAAACATGTTGATTTTTTTATTATTCCATTACGGATGACTCTCCGTTAAGTATTTAGGCCGTACTAAGGGTTTATTTCGGTTTTTAGATGTAACTTTGGATATTTTTTCTATAGAGAAAATTTTAAGTAATCGTGTTTCCAAAATGTATGATTTATAGAATGAATCCTTAAATATAATATATAGTAATTGCATAACTCAAAATTAAGAAATAAAGATACAGCAAGGGATCAAACGAACCACAATTCCGTATCGCTGCCTCGGTGCAGGCTTAAATATACGGAGAACTGGGAAAGCACAAGCATTTATATTAATTAGGCTTAAGGAAATTTCAGCGAATTTGGTATTAAAAGTATGACGAAATTACGTTTATGTGAAAAACGCTACATGCACACTTCCCTTAACAGACCTATCATCTTGTATTTTTATAAGTAAGTTTTCAATTGCTATATTTTACCAGAAACCCCGATCAAATGTTTTTATTTAACAAGTCCTGTTCTTTTTCATATCTTAAACAGAGTAAAAAAGTAATGCGCGTTTAGGTTACATATTTCGTGATGTTTAAAAAAAGGCACAGACGTATACATAAGGGGAATAGGGGGAAGAAGATGACGATTTTGTTTAAATGTAATCTAAATATATATAACTCAATGGTGACTGAATGACTGACATAGTGATCTATCAACCCACAGCCCAAACCACTGGACGGATCGGGCTGAAATTTGGCATGCAGGTAGATGTTATGACGTAGGCATCCGCTAAGAAAGGATTTTTATTAATTCTACCCCCAAGGGGAAAAATAGTCGACATTCCGACCTGTGCCGCCACGCCGTGCACACCTGTCTACAGCTCCGCCAGTATCTCCCAGTGAGACCGCAATAGTCCCCGCACTATTGCCGTCTCACTCGGGTCATCGTTCCGACGCTAGTTGCAGACCAGTGCCTTGGAATACGCAGTCCTGACGAAGTTTTGTTTTCTGTGCAGAAGCTGAGCAGCCACCGACCGCCGTGCAACGTGAGCTACGAGCTCGCCGTGCCGGCGCGCAGAGGCGCTCTAAGACGTCAGGCATTACCACCTACCCAAGTCCCTTGTTTCGGACGAACAACATCATATCGGGCTGGTGGTCTTGTTTTGACCGCACTTTTCGGTGCGCATTTCACCACTTTACTACCCGACACAACATAGTAACAGTCGCGTAACAACACACTTTGTGCTGTTAAGCGACGTCGTTCAGGCGTGGGGTAGCGTCAGCCAAACCCGTCTGAACGATCAAATCCGCCATTTGCTGCGGTCGCAGTGTGACACCCTACGGTGACAACGGCCACTGTTGTTGTTTTGGTTTAACCTTGCACCGTGGCCTTTCCCGCTTCACGGGTCAGCCGAAGCAAGCTGGGCTCCGGGATTACTGGCCTTGGGGTCGCCCCTAGTCAACCCCGGAGTAGCGCTTAGGAGCACCCCTCTCCGCCGAGAAAAAAGCTCGGAGAGGGTACACAACTAGGGCACACCCTAGGTACACACTCCCTCTCACACAGTGAGCTCACAAGGTGTGTGAGGGAATTCAAACCCTTGATAGGGCGTCCTGAGTATTCCCCTCAGGATGCAGTCCCGTCCCTCTAACGGTGAGGTGCAGGTCCTTCAGACCTTCGCCCTCCGCCACCCCGATCTGTATGTTGCTCATATGCAACTCCTCGAAGAGGAAGCGAGTGCCCGCCTTACGGACACTCTTATTGCTCCCTCCGGGACTTCAATCCCGGAGGCCAACGTCCCTCCTCTGACCCGGTCCTTCTCAGAGGACAGTCCGCTTTCGCCCGCTCCGGGCCCAGACAACAGATGCACGGTGGCAGCCCCTCCCCGTGAGAGGTCTCGCTCGCGCTCACCGATCGGGAGGCCAGCGAGCACCCGTCCCTCCATCGCCGTTGTCGAGCCCACTTCGGACTCCGAAGCGGAGATGGAGGTAGATCCGAGTCGCGCCTTACGCACCGACTCGGACTCAGATAACGACGGCTATACCGTCGTAGATAGAAAACGCAAGCGTGCTCCTAAAGCCGCTAGTTGCGTAACTTCCGCCCCTCCCGCCAAGGCACCCGCTAAGGCCCCCGCCTCCGGCAAGAAGCCGACCCCCGCCCCGCGCCCCGCGTCTCCTCCCTCCGCTCCGGCCACCACTGCCGCGTCCCCTCAGGACGCGAGCACGCGCCGCGAAAAACCGCCTCCGCCCCTGTTCATTCAGGACAAAACCAAATGGGACATGCTGTCCCGTTTAGTTTCGGATCGTGGGATCCATTACACTAATGCCCGCTCCACGCAGCAGGGCATTAAAGTCCAAGTGCCCACCAGTAGCGACCACAGAGCGCTAACAAAGCTCCTCCGTAAAGAGAGCATAAGTTTTCATACTTATGCGCTCGAAGAGGAGAAAGTCCTTCGCGTTGTGATTCGCGGTGTGCCTAAGGAGATACATACCGATGCGGTATGTGACGACCTTAAAGCACAAGACTTCCCTGTGCATGCGGTTCACCGCATGTACAGCGGGAAGGACCGCAGTCCATATGACCTAGTACTCGTAGTACTAGACCGTACACCAGAGGGCAAGGCCATTTTTAATTTAAAAAAGGTCTGTGGCCTCTCAGGACTCGATGTCCAAGCCCCATACAAAAATGGAAGTCCCTCGCAGTGCCATAACTGCCAACTATACGGGCACGCCTCCCGTTTCTGCTTCGCTCGCGCTAGGTGCGTTAAGTGCCTAGGCGATCACGCGACAGCAGCGTGCACTCGCACCCGGGATTCGCCGGACCCACCCAGTTGTGTTCTGTGCGGTGCTCAAGGGCATACCGCGAATTACCGTGGGTGCCCTAAAGCACCACGAGTGAACCACAGGGTGGCAAGGCATAGGCCGACCCGCCCCTCTTATGACCGTTACCAACGGGTCAGCCCTAAACTAACGGTAGTACCTGCCTCACAGGTAATACCCGCGCCGCTCCCAGCCCGTAACGCATGGTCTAAACCACCCAGTATGGTTAAGACCGTCGCTACCGCCCGCGCCTCGGCCCGCGCGCCCGCGCCCGCGCCCGCACCCGCACCCGCCCGCGCCGCGGCCCCTGCCCGCGCACCGGCCCCGGCTCGCCCAGCGCTCCCGGCACCCGCTGCCAACACCGTTCGCGCCCCTCCCCGCGCCGCTTCCCGGCCACAAGCTCCCCCTATGCCATTGATGGCTGCCCCTCTTCAAGAGGCAATCAACCTAGTCAGCGATCTGGCTATGTCGGTTGACATCAATGAGGTACAAGAGCTATTCCACAAGCTGCAATACGCTCAATCCCCAGCGGACGTGATCCAATACACATTGGAACACGCGAACTTACTAAGCGCCCTTAAGCGCTTCGTTCCCCAGGCCCCTCCCCAGTACAACCACTATGGGTAGTACAACCGCACGCACGAAACCGCGCTCAGTTTCGTTAGCGTCATTCAACGCTAACGGTTTCTTTAGACAACGTGACCTTGTCCACGACTTTTGTTGCACCCACCTTATCGACATTATATGCGTGCAGGAAACCCTTCTAAAACCGGGGAAGGCGAACCCTAGGTTTGCCAATTACAGAACGGTACGTGATGATAGAGTGAACTCCCGTGGGGGAGGCACTCTTATCTATTACAAAAGGTCCCTGCACTGCATCCCCTTACCTACCCCGACTCTTGTTAATATGGAAGCATCTTGTTGCCTTCTAGCTATGACTGGTCATCAACCTATAGTCATAGCGTCCTGTTACCAAGCTTGTCAAAAGCCGATCGTCCGAGCTGACTTAGAAGCATTGTTCTCATTAGGAAGCGCCGTCCTTCTGATTGGCGACTTCAATAGTAAGCACATCCTATGGAATTGTAACGTCAACAATCCCAGAGGCATTGCACTTGAAAAACTAGTCGCAGAACTTAATTTTGACATAATTGCGCCCACTGAGCCCACTCACTACCCTCACACGGAAGACTTTCGACCTGACTTGCTTGACATGGCACTACTCAGAGGCGTAACACTCCAGTTACGCTCCATAGAAGTGGTTCACGAGCTTCACTCTGACCACCGACCCATTATACTGCAACTAGGTCCCGACCCAACAACAGACCTCCCCCGCCCCACTAAGACGATAGTGAACTGGAAGCAATTAGGCGTTGCCCTAAAGGCTATCAGTTCACCGGACCTTGACAAGATCCCTGACGACATCCTGACTAAAGATGACGTAACCCTTGCGATCGATTCGTTCACTAATCACCTCTCCACCGTAGTAGGTGCATCCGCAAAGGAGGTCATGGTGCCGGACGACCGGCGCCTTGTCATTCCAGCGGATGTGAGACGATTAGTGACGGAAAGTAAAGCAGTGACCCGACATTACGACTCTTACCCCAGTAAAGAGAACAAAACTAAGAAACGCCACTTTGAACGCATGGTTCAAAGTCGCATGTCTGAGTTGCGTGATCAACAATGGGATGACAAACTTTCAAACCTCGTGCCAAGCCACCAGGCTTATTGGGACTTGGCGCGAGGTATGAAAGGAAGTAACTACAACGACATGCCTCCCTTATACAGACCAGTCCCACTAGTCCCAGCGTTCTTTGACGAAGACAAAGCTGAGTGCCTAGCTGATAGCCTAGAGGCTCAGTGTTCCCCTAACGTAGATCACGTTGACCAAGCTCACCTCGATTCGGTGGATGCTGAAGTCGAACGTAAAAGCTCTGTGGTCACCTCTGAACTCCCACCAATCACCTTAGCGACTTACGCTGAGGTGGCGAGACTGATCAAGGCCCTCCGACCGCGCAAATCCCCCGGTGCCGATGGCATCTCCAACAGGGTTCTTAAAACCCTCTCTCCTCCTCTCATCCATCTCCTAGTCAGCATCTTCAATGCTGCTATGAGCCACTGCTTATTCCCAGACACCTGGAAATGTGCAAATGTCATTGGCATTCACAAACCAGGCAAAAGCTCATCTGACCCCACCAGTTACCGCCCCATCAGCCTCCTCAGTGCCTTAGGCAAACTTTACGAGCGGTTACTTGCAAACCGTCTCCAGTCCCATGCTAAGGAACACCACCTTATCCCAGATGAGCAGTTTGGCTTCAGGCCCGGACACTCATGCGTCCAACAGGTGCACCGCCTCACGGAGCACATCATTGAGGGCTTTAACAAGTACCCCAAACCCCAGACAACGCTAGCAGTCTTCCTCGACGTAGCGAAAGCTTTTGACAAAGTCTGGCACAATGGCTTGATTTACAAGCTATACCAATTTGGCGTGCCAGAACGTCTTGTGCTCATCCTACAAGACTTCCTTAAAGCCAGAAGCTTTCGCTATCGCGTGGAAGGCACCCTCTCCTCCCCCCACCCAGTCAGAGCCGGAGTCCCTCAGGGCTCCGTGCTATCACCCATTCTATTCGCGCTGTATACCAGCGACATCCCACGCTCTCAGCCTAACGTCCTATTAGCCCAATACGCGGATGATACCGCTATTTATACCACTGGGTGGCATATCAGTAGAAAGTCCATTCCCGCCCTCCAACGGGCCATCACCGAGATCGGTGACTGGTTCCGTAAATGGCGCATCGCGGTCAACCCAGTTAAAAGTGCAGCTATGTACTTTACTGAGAAGGGCCGCCCCCGTTACCCGCAACCTTTAACTTTGTTCGACCAACCCATCCCCTGGGTTAGTAAAACAAAATATCTCGGAGTCACCCTTGATCGGAATCTCACCTTTAGCGATCATATAACAACCGTCCGTAACAGAGCGGCCTTTGTAATGGGTCGCCTTGGTCCCCTGATTCGCAAAGAGAGTAAAATGTCTCTTAGAAATAAGAAGACACTTTACACTGCCTGCATCCGCCCCATCATGACTTACGCATCAGTAGTGTTTAGTCATGCTAGTGAGGCCCATCTCCATAAGCTTCAAGTCATTCAAAACCGTTTTCTTCGTAGTGCAACCGGCGCTCCGTGGTATATCCGGAACACCGAGTTGCATTGCGACTTAAACCTTCCCTCTCTAGCGCAGTTCAATAAGGACTGCGCCCGCCGATACTTTGATCGAGCGCCCCACCACCCGAACCCATTGGTTGTCCAGGCATCGAACTACTCGACTGCCTCTTCTATCCCATTTTTCAAACCCCCCCGTCGCCGACCACGGCAGGTATTAGACGACCCGGATGACCCCATCGCAGCCATTACGTTGGCAGCTTTAGCGTTATCCGCAAGTCGTCGAGGTAAAATCCCCAGGTGTGAGGTAATCAGAGGTCACACAATCAAACACCGAGCTCGCCGGCGAGCTCGAGGCAAAAACAAGGTCACGATAAATTGCTCTCCAAATAGTCAAAGAGTATTATTCAGTAGGGCCCAATTGTGCAACACTGCAGTTGCACAGAGGCATTTTGCTCCGATCCCCCCCATGTCTCTCGACAGCGAGACAAGCCGAGGTCCGAACCACAGTGGTGCCCTTGAGCTCGCTGTCAACCCCTCCTATAATAGCGGTACGTTTTCGGCGTCCGCAGGAGACGGAGGTAGAAAGCGCTTTTCGCCTTCTACGCCCGTCTCGGGAGAAGTGCCTTCGGCACTTCTCCCTCCCGGGCTATTGTAGGGCCAGGCCCTCGCCCAAAACCCGGTGGAGCTGGACGACCGCACAGGCGGTAGCCAGCATCTATGTCCTCCCTAAAACAAACAAGGGAAAAATAGTGGATGAAAGTTTGTATGAAACTTTGTCAATTTTAAACCGATTGGGCTGAGACGTTGCATGCATAATGCTACTATAACGTAGGCATCCCCTGAGAAAGGATTTTGAGATGCAGGCTATATAAGATTAGTAACTTTTCAGTTTAAAATATACGAATTTCTGTATGCTACCGCCATCCACATTGAGTTATTTTGGAGAGAACTTTGAATTAACCATTTTTGTGCATAGTGCATAGATAATAATACTTCTTAATGCGAGCGAAGCCGCGGGCAATAGCTAGGAATACATATATTTGGCGTTACCCTCAAGTAAAAACGTTTAACATGTTTTAGCAATAAATTGTAAAAGCAGACAAGGTAATACCTATGATTTGTAACAATAACCTGCCTACGTTGTTTCTGCAAATATTTTTCTCCGAATCACGTAGGTATCGTTTACTACGTTTTATATTCCTAACAAGGAGCGGTTCTATTCGCTTTTGAGCACGTGATGTGCTTTAATGAGATCACACTACCAATTAAGCGGAGACATTATTTTTATAGACTAGCCCATAGAATAATTTGAAAATAAATGTAAGCTTTGGGTCCATTGGGGCTAGGCGTATACGAAAGTTATATAGCCTTTCGGCGGTTTAGGATGATAATTAATTTTGAAGCGCTCGTAGCGAAGTTTGCTTAGCCATCCTGAACCGATCAGCAAAGTAAAGCAACGTCCGCCTCGGTCATGAGTTGGATATGGGTGACCGCTGGTGACATTACTACTGAGCGCTTCCGTGCTTCGGAGGGCACGTTAAGCCGTCAGTCCCGGTTGTTGTCTTAGGATGGCAGTCGTTATAGCATGGTGGTAGGGCATTTTGCGAATGCCCGCCTGGCTAGCTACCACCCTCAAGTAGAAAATCTGTCGCCAAGCACCTAACGCTGTGTTCCGGCAGTTGTCCTTGAGAGCCAGTAATTCTAGGTTAGCCTGAACAATATCTCCGACCACATCATCACTTCCCATCAGGTGAGACAGTGGTCAAAGGCTAACCTACCATGTATAAAAAAAGTCAAATACAATTGGTAATTATACCAATTGTTTAGTGACCAAAATACTGGCTCATATTTCACATTAAAAATATTTTTCGCTATATAGCGAGGCAACGCAGCCTGCATCCTGGGTTCTTTTCCTTCAACCAATGATCAACTAAATCAGCTACTACTATCTACTGTCTACTAAAATTACAACTGTTTTTAATATTTAATGAGATGGAACAAGCAGGAGGCCCACCTGGTGTTTAGTGGTACCTGCCTCTGCCTTTAACTGATGCAGTTCATCACAAGTGGAGATACAAGCCCATCACCCTGAGACTTAAGAGGATTATATAGGTGCGTACTTCTCCATACAAAAAGAAAAAGCATCTTTTTTACCTCTTAATATTGCCAAGAAGAAACTTTGAAGTTTTAAAGAAAGCAGAATATACTTATAACTTTAAAGTTATTAAGAAAACTGGCATAAATAAAACGTACAAGCCTTGGCAATGATATGTTCAATACCATACACAAAAATCACCGCAATCGGGCAAAATGAAGTGGCAGAAAAGAGCTTTTTCTTTTTGTATAGAAAAGTACATATAATCGTCTTAAAGTTATTAAGTATCATGTGCCTGTAATTTCACCGCCACCCACACCCTTCAAACGAGAACAGTAATGTCAATATTACTGCTTGGCGGTAGATATAGGTATGGAGACACTACTTACTTTTTTTACTAACTCTTATTGTACCTGTGTTTAAAAGCAAATAAATGAATTTGAATCCGCATGGTAGAAGGGCATTTTGCGCATACCCGCCTGGCTAGCAACCCCCTCTAGTAGAAAATCTGTCGCCAAGCACCTAACGTTGTGTTGCGCAGTCCTTGAGAGCCAGTGAAATTACAGGCACACGAGACTTAACAACTATGTCTCAAGATGACGGGCGCAGTGCAATTCGTGACTTGTGACGAAATGCATCTGTTATAGGCAGAGGTTAGTCCGCTTAACATCGGGTGGGCCTCGAGCTTGTTCCGTCACAGTAACTTTAAAAAAAAGAATTTATGTTCCCCGGAAGAACGCGCACAAATAGTTCTACTGCTACTATAATTAAATAACAACGTGGAACTATACAAAAAATTACACTTGTCCTTTTCTCAACGCTACCATATTTTTTACCTGTAGATACTAGTTTATCTACGGAAAAAGTTAGACGTAGAAACCTATTTATCTGAATAAAAGTCTCACGGAAGGAAGAAACATCGAAGTTCAGGCACTGATTCGAAGTTACTACGTAGTTCAGTCTGTTTGGTCTAAGGCCGTTCGTTCCAATATTATACAACAGTTTCAATATTATAACTGTTTTATGTGATTTATATAAATTATATGTAGTTGATTATGGCTTTATAGAAAATATTTAGAAAACCACGTAATTAAATGCAGAAAACCACGTAAATGAGGAAAATTTTAACATATTTAATAATTTTTGCCTTTTTAGCTAGATTTGGTCAGAATACAATTGTACATGATCATACAAGACGCGAGATTGAAAAAATATTGCTAATAATATTTTCAATAATTACTGTAAACGAATGATCAGGTTTTCTATGCAGCCCCTAGAATGGCTTTAAATATTAAATATTACTTTTACAAATGTATTATGTGCATAATTCATTAAAATTATAAATATTAATAAGATAATGTAAATCGGTCGCCAAGCACCTAACGGTGTTTTCCGGCAGCTGTCCTTGAGAGTCAGTAATTCTAGTTTAGCCTGACCAATATCTTCGACCACATTATCACTTATCATCAGGTGAAATAGTGGTCAAAATAAAATAATAAAATGGCAGAAAAAGAAATGTACAGAATACTGACTTATGCACCGGATTTTACGTATCACATAAGTACAAATTCTTACCTTTATATGCACCATTCCCTTAATATACAAGTTTCTAAGAATATTATCGTAAACCAACTAAGAGAATGTCAATAAGGCGACACATCATACAGTTAAAATAAGAAATGGATATTGTTAATGCGCTAATATGGGCACATACATTAATCTTAATATTTAGTATTACATTGTTAACTTTCATTATTGCTCATATAGAAAAGAATAAAATACAAATAGTGATATATTACAGCTACTAATAAATTATTTGAGCACCCTAATGACTGATGTAGTCCTATCATACCAGAAGTCCACTTAATTCATTGCCCCGGTGGATAACAATGCTAATTTGTTATACAAATAAGCATTTCGGTCACATGCCGCAGTGTAAGACCTCTGATAAGTTTTGAAATACTATGATTTTTCGGTTCTCTCGCTTTTCTTTCAGGGTTAAACCTAATTGAATTATGTATGAAGACAAGCCAGTCCTTCTTTGTCTCAGCCAAATAACTACATGTTCAACAAAAGGTGTAAATGTATATATATATTATACAAATATTTTCTGTACTGATTCTTTATAACAAATATGAAGAACACAATTTTATAAAATACATGTACCGTCAGAAACGCGGTGTAATCCAACGCGTCGTTTTCGACACGTTTCGCTTCAAACGGTATATTATATTCGGCAGACAACATTTTAAAGAAATTAATCGTATCTCTAGTGACGCAAAATTTCTTCCTCATTACAAAATTACAAATTTACGAGAGGATAAATTTAGGTCATGTGCGGGATTCGAACCCGCGTCCATCCACCCCTTTAGCCTCCTGTAATCCAATTGAGCAAACATGACAATGAGTCCAAAATTCAATTTTTTCCTATCGTTCTTTTTTACCATCGTATTGGGATGGAGCGACAGTTATAGCTATAGTTCAACTTACGTTGTACTACAAACAAGACTAATCTTGCAATTAGCTTTTCTTCCTCATTTTTTTTTCTGTCCTGATGGTAAGTGATGATGTGGTCGAAGATGTTGTTCAGGCTAGCCTAGAATTACTGGCTCTCAGGGACAGCTGCCGGAACACACCGTTAGGTGCTTGGCGACAGATTTTCTACCTGAGGGTGGTAGCTAGCCAGGCGGGCAACCGCAAAATGCCCTACCACCTTGCTGTAACGACTGCCATCGTAACACAACAACCGTGACCGATGGCTTAACGTGACTTGCGAATCACGGGAGCGCTCAGTAGTAATGTCACTAGCGGTCACCCATCCAACTCCTGACCGCGGTGGACGTTGCTTAACTTAGCTGATCGATTAAGAACGGCTAAGCAAACTTCGCTACGAGCGCTTCAAAATTTCATTCTTGCTTACTACTTTGAAACGAAAAGATTTGCGACCATCCTTTTTAATCACCATCATTTATCAATCCTATCATCCATGTCACAATAGTATATTCTATATACTATAGTGACACTAAAATATTATATGTGTCATTACCGTGGGCCAAAGATCAAATGAACTGCAAATCATAAAAGCAGGATAGATCAAATATAAACGCAGGAGTTCCATACCGTTTACCGATTTACCCTTGTTCTATTATACAATCGTTTATAGAACTAATCATTGGCTGAGCAAACAAATAAAACAAAAGTCATAAAAATAGAAAACGATAAGAACGTGCGTTCGTTTTACCGCTAGTCAAATTCTACGCGATCTATATTACGCGGCGAACGGCTCAGCTCTGACGCACACTACGATAGTATCTCTGTGTGCAAGAGCGCTATGATGCGAAAAAAATTGATACTTTTATTTATTTATTTGAATTTTGAATCGGAATCGGTTATTGTTGTGAATATAATTATTTACTATACTAAAACTGTTTACAGGCCAAATCTGTAGGTACATTGAATATTTTTTTAAATAATGGTTGCGTTATATTTTATCTATATAGAAGCCAAATCATTTTGTTTTCGTATGTCTGTCTATCCCTTCAAACGCTGGCAGTACTTTAATAAAACTTGGCATGTCTATAGCTTAAAGTCTGAGATGATGTCAAGTGCGGGCTGCACCAAACAATAAGGAAGTCTTATTAAGGTTTCCGTAGTAAAACACAGAAACTTTATCATGAAAACTTACGTTGTTTTGACACATTTTTTATCATAAATAAGGAAACCTTAGTTTAGTTTTGCCATGTGCGTTTCGCCATCTGTCTGTATGTTACAGCCATTTTATTGAGACACTATTAGCACTAGAAGATTGAAATTTGGCACATGTAGGTAAAAATATTACGAGTTGCTCTCATACCTAAAAAGATACCCCATCAATTGGGGTATAAAATGAGGTTTCTTGTTTGCTTTGCGTTTACGAAATATTCAGCAATAAGATAACTTTTTTTTTTTGATTTGCATGTCACTTCTTACTCACGAAGCCCAAAATTAAAAAAAACGCAAGTTCCTATTTGTACCTTAATGTACGAAATTACAAACAAGATTATAACGACGATCTAGACTACTAGTTTACAAGCCATAGCTGACCAAGTTAACGCATAGTTCAGGCCGCGTGAACTCTAAACAAATTCCATAGTAAGAGTCAGAATCTTACCGTAGAAAACTTTGATGCGCGATTAACGTAAAAACTATTAAAAAGTTAGTGCTGTTATTGCTTATATTCTAGAATAACATATAATTATTATTACTTTTAGGTTTTTAAAGGCGCGTGTTAACTCGCGGGGCGTATCAAGTATATGTAATAAAACACAAAGTTTTAGCAAAAACATTAAAAACTGGTGTCTCTTATTGACATGCCTGACTTTTCCTGGGGTCAATGAGCTCTGGCAAAAGATAAGATTCATAAAAGCTCAATAATCTCGGCTCCATTTTTGTTCACCAGAATACGTCTTCTCTTGTGATTCGGTTTGATTTCAGACGGTATTCTGGTCCTGTCCACACCGCAAACAAGCAAATGTTTCTTTGGCTGAAATAAATCGTATGTACATAATTACTTATTTTTACAAAATTAGAAAAAAAAACAATTACATTATAAATTATTGGTGTTATCACCTAATGTGGAGCTCATGTTTCTAAATTACTGATGGGTCTATCCACGCACGAATTAACATCATAATAATATTTTGACTAACCTCGACGTTTCAATCAAGTTGCATTGACCGTGGTCACGAGTAGACTGAAGAAGCGGGTGTCATCGTCTTGAGGAGCGGCGGGAGCGATTTAAATATACCCCCGTTTGGTTTTTGTAAATGTCTTTCACTGTCACCTTGACACACTACACTAACAGTATCGGAGCTTGCACGCGACGGCAAATTAGGATTCGAGCACTTTTTTATTACAGGATTCCACGATGTAGACATTTTAAATCAATCTTCCCGATTGTCATTTTTGTACTTCTTAATTTCAACCGCTTCACGTACAATTCTAGAGTAATAATGCCGTTCAGTGGAGAGAATTTTAGGGTCATGTAGCTCGATCCAGTGGTTAGGCCCTGACTCCAGTAAGTGCTCAGCTATTGCAGATTTATGTGTGTCCGATTTTTCATAGCTGCGATATGCTCTTTGACTCTTTCTGCAATAGTGCGTTTAGTCTGTCCTATATATGAGCTACCACAGCTGCAGTCAATCTTGTAGACACCAAGTGTTAATATCTTTTGCTGTTCTCACATGACGTGCTAATTGAGATAACGGTTTACATACAGCCTTTATAGAGTAGTTTTTGAGTGCCGTTCCAACTTTATCCGTTATCCCTTTGATGTACGGCAAAAACGCTGGTTGTCTTTTGACAAAAGATGGTTCAGTGATTCAAAAGACAACCAGCGTTTTTGCCGTACATCAAAGGGATAACGGACAAAGTTGGAACGGCACTCAAAAACTACTCTACGGATCTGGCGCATATTATGCAGTACTTATTTTTTACCATCATAAATAAAACTTTACCTGTTTTTGGCCCAATAATCGCAGCAGCACCTGATGCGGCGGCATAATTAGTTCTATTTGATCTTTTAGACCGACACGCGTTAGCCACAACTGTGATCGCAGGAATCCCATCTATAATATCTCCGTTTTCAATTGCTAGTTCAGTTTCTTCCTTAGCCGCCTCTCTCATACAAGTTTTCGCAGCAGCTGCCCACCAGTTGGAAACATCACTGTGGCACTTCTTGTAGGTTTTAGGGTTTAAATTTGGTAGGTCCATTGCAGTAAACAACTCATTTAAGTTGGTCTGTCCACTGCCAATTAACATTGCACCAGTCAAAGCAGCATGAGTTAAACTCATATCATCCGGTAAATTGTCACATGAATTAATTTAAAATTTTTCGTTGCACATATTACATTGGAAGAAGATGACTTACTCTAGACCAATAAGCTTCTCTTTTATAATTTGTATATTACTTAGTGTACCTAAGCTAACCTAAGGCTGGGTTGTGATCTGATAATGCTTTCAATCTATCAAAAAAGTGATTAAAATCAAAAATCCTTCGGCCTACAATCCGGAATGGTGAGCTGGTTGATGCATTTGATTCTACGCTCTGAAAAAAATAATTGAAATGACACATACATATTGGTAACCTTAATACTCTTAACTCCAGAGTGCTTACAAAATTGGGCTTTTTTGGTTTTGATTGGATATTAATAATAAAAATGCTACTCATACTTCCGATCTGTATTAATTTATGTTTCATGTTTTTTGTTTCATTCAGGTAAATTCAGACATTCTAATTATTATCAGAGTTTGAGTACTTACAATTTGATATTCCTCTGTCGCACTTTGCATTTGAGTTTTTCCTGTATCTCTTCCAGACCTTCTGTAAGCGACGAAAACATTTCCTAGAATCATAACGAATACAAGTTTTATTTTAAAATCCATTATGTTTCATTATATCACTAAGATATATTTTTAATATAATATGTACTTACACTACCATCATTGGGCTCATTTAACTTTACTTCATTTGAATCATTACATTTTGGTGCATCATTAGAATAACTTGATTGTTTAGCTTCTGGCTGACTGACTTCCGTCAAACAATGACTTCTTTTTAGTTTACAAAAAAATGGGCATATCTTCTGGTAAATATAAGTAGATATCCAAATAAATGACGCGCTAAGATAACTGAAAATCTGTCAAAACAATTAAATATTGTGAAATAATATTAAACATAATACCATCCAAACCACACTAGTCTAGTGCAAAGTGATATTTAGGTACGACGACGAGTGAAGCGAGGAGGAGTGTTAGGTGCCTTTTGACCACAATGCGCGCGCTCAGCGAGCGAAGCGAGCGTAACACGGCAGCGGCCGGCGATGCGCCAGAAGAATTTTAGAGCAAGCATAAATGCTCTAAAATTCTTATCTACTAAAACTTGTCATCAAAAATGTACATACTTAACCTCAAAAGTTATATCTTTTTGTTTTTCGTTTTTGATTATGTCTTTGCAATGACTCATTACCCTGTTTCGGAAGGGGTATCATGGGGGAGGGGTACAACCACTCCCCCCCCCCTTTTCGCGTGGCACGATACTAGACCCTTACCATCATAACATATCATGATATCATCATATAACTGATAAGCTGGCTCACTCTACGTAACTAACCTTTTTGCTTTCCTAGCACAAGCCAAAGATTTATTGTTCTTACTAGATGAGAACATTTTGCGTTTATTACCCATATCTGGAAGAAAATAAATTAAGACAGTAAGTGACACCATCACGTAATAATCATTAAATGCATTAATAATATACATACGAAATTAAATATTATCAAAACTACCTCAGCTCAATACTAACAAATACTTTTAAAAGTATCTTAAAAAAAAACATTAAATAATATTTCAATAAAACACTTAAAAAAACATAAAATTATAATATATCTAGTGACAATTCCGACTGATGTATAATTTTATGCATTTTAAGTGTTTTAATTATATATTATTTAATGTTTTTTTAAGATACTTTTAAAAGTATTTGTTGTTATTAAATATGGATTTCCGCAAAGTAACGCCTGAATCTATTAATTACTACTTCAGCTATTCACACGAAACAAATTCATCACCAATATCCATACAATATTACTTACCAAGTATCAATTTGAGCTAGGCACGCTTGCGGCTAAGGTCATTGAACCGTATCGCCTGCAGACACAAAACGGTACGCGCGGGATGCGGGGGAGGGGAAGCCGGCAAGCGACACGTCCTCTCGCTGGGAAGGCCCGGCGCGTACTAATCGAACAATGGATGCGCGCAAGATTATAAAGGTTTATTTGAAAAAATCGGCTTAAATTACAAAGTCCCTAAAACGTGCAGGAAAAAATATTGAAATATTAAGCAATATCTGTTGTTCTATGAAATTAGACTACCAATTACAAATACTTTCGGGAACTAGGTAAAAAAAATTGTTAAAGTGGACCGATAAACTCGTTTTTATGCCACGACAGTATTTTATTTTTGACACATAATAAACAATATATTTGTAATATAGCTCTGTAGTGCACTTTGAGGCTTCATACTCTTCATAATAAACGTATCATATTAAATACTATATCACGTTAAAATAGTTTTATTCGACCTCAAAAACAGCTCTGCGACAGATTTCCGGAAAACACCTTGCATAAATTGCTTTCGGTTAGAAAAACTGTTTACAAATTATTATTTTTTTCACTGGTGTGCACTAATATAGAATTAGACCTTTCCGAAATCGTATTTTGCATAGAATTTACTGCTTGCACTGTCACGATATTGACTCTGAAAAAACGCAGATATACGAACTTTTAGCCGTGAATCGAATCCTTGCTCTTTAGTAAAAACTTTTCCACTGTCATCGAAGCAATGGTGTTTCGGTAAAAAATATTATCTAACTATTTGATAATATTTTAGATTACACAGCATGTTAGATTCTAACATATTATATGGGATTGTGACTATACAATAGTAGATATATTGTTTTATTATGATTTTTATACCTATTTCTAACGTAGGTAAGAATAGTTAAGGTATATAAACTTGTATGAAGTTTCAAAATACAATAATTCGATAATTTTAACTTCATTATTACTTCAGGTGCTATCTACGTAAGTCTTTGAACAATTTGGATATTTTATATAATTGGCCATAGTTCTATAAATGAAATCCATAAGGAAGTTAAGTAGATTCAAATATTAGATACATAAAAGTAAGGTAAATCAAAACATAACTTTGCATATACATATATTATAGATATATTAATGAAGTGGTTTTTTTTTATTTATTTTTTATTTTGAATTATAATGAACATAGGGCGCAAAGTAAAGTTAGACTAACTACCTAATTTGTCAACGAATTAAGATTATTTATATTTATGAAATAAACTACCAGGTTAAAAAAAGGGTGACAAAAGGTCCAACTGTTCAATAAAATGCGTGTCTATTGAATATTCTGATATTCGTAACAAATTACAGATATTATATGATTTAGCTCAATCTCTATCACTTCCAATTCTTGACTACGCTGATGCCTGCTATCTCGATCTCACGGAGGAACAGCTAGATAAACTTGAGCGTCTTCAAAATGTTTGTATTAGATTCATATTTGGTTTACGCAAATATGATCACGTCTCTCAGTTTCGTTCTAAGCTCAATTGGCTGACAATACGTTTTCGCCGGAATGCTCATATTCTCAGTCTCCTTTACAATATATTGTTTAATCCTACATCCCCGCGCTATCTCAAGGAACGTTTTGATTTCCTTCACTGTTCTTCATACACTTTAAGGTCATCAGAAAATCTTACACTTGAAATCCATCCTCATACGAGTTCGTTTTATATCAAATCTTTCACTATTCAGGCTGCTCGCTTATGGAATTCTCTTCCTGTATCTATAAGACAAGCACCAACTCTCAGAATGTTCAAGGATCAAGTAAAAATTTTTTTTTGTCCAATTAATTTTGCACTACATTTTTGAAAATTTCTAGGCTTTGTATTTATATATATATATATATATATATATATATATATATATATATATTATATATATATATATATATTGATGTGTGTATTTATTTATTTTAAAAACTTACATGCTATTTTTATACATTTGTTTAGAAACACTAATAAAATTAGTTTTATTTTAAAATATTTTTATGAATTTGTACTTTTTCATTGTTAATTGTTAGACTACACCCGCCCCAATAGTTTTGTTTATTCAACTCCATCCTAAGGTTGCCTGGTAGAGATCACTTTTAGTGATAAGGCCGCCCATTGTAACACTATGTTATTATTATTTAATTAAATCTTATGATGTAAACTTTAATATTTTAAATGTGGTGTAACAATAAAGAGTTTTCTATTCTACTCTATTCTATTCTCTATTCGATTTACTTGATCGATAAAAAAAGGTTCTGGATTGGTTACAATTGCCAAACATTGGTTTGTAAAATTTTATTTGAGCAAATACCAGTAGTAAAGCGGGCAAAAAATGTTCCCAGTAATTACTACTTATAAGCCTACGAGGGTGAATCAAAAAATTCTTGGAATCAATATTAAAAAATGCAAAGATTTAAATAATAATATTTTATTTTTCTACATAATCTCCCTCCAATGCAATGCATTTAGAATAACGCGTTTCTAACTTCCTTATTCCTTGTGAAAAAAAAATATTTTCTTGACTCTCGAAAAAGTCCTCTACGGCAGCTATAACCGCGTCATTATCGTGAAATTTTGTTCCACGAATTTCCTCTTTTAATTTTGGAAACAAGTGAAAATCACTTGGGGCTAAGTCCGGAGAATATGGTGGGTGGTCAAGGAGATTGAAGCCAGCACAGCGGATTGCGTTGACCGCAACTTCCGATCGATGAGCAGGAGCGTTATCTTGAAGGAACAACACGCCCAACGACAGTTTTCCACGACGTTTTTCTTTAATCGCTTCACGCACTTTCGGGATTAAATTTGCGTAATAGGGTCCAGTAATCGTCTGGCCTTTTGGCATGTAATCAATAAAAAGGATTCCTTCACTATCCCAGAACACAGAGGCCATAACTTTGCCAGCGGTAGGAGCAACTCGAAATTTTTTAATGGATGGAGAGGATGGTCGTTTCCAAGACATGCTTTGTCTTTTAGTTTCAGGATCAAAATGGTGGACCCACGTTTCATCCATGGTGACAAGACGACGGCAAAAATTATCCGGATCACGCTGGAACATTTCGAGATTACGCTTGGAAATTTCCAAACGTCGCTTTTTGTTTTCGTCGGTTAACATTCGTGGCACCCATCTTGCAGACACTTTTTTGAACCCCAGTGAATCAATTAAAATGGATTGAACGCTACCAAAAGATATCTTTAGGATGTCAGCTATATGTTTTATAGTCATTCTTCTGTCTTCCAAAACCAGATTCTCAACCTTTTTGACATTTTCTTCTGTAACGGAGGTTGAAGGCCGCCCAGAACGCGGGTCATCTTTACAGCTTGATCTACCTCTTTTAAATTCAGCCACCCAGTACGCAACCGTAGAATAGGGTACAGCATCACCCCCTAATGTCTGCTGAATGTCCAAAAAAATTTCCTTCGTCTTTAATTTGAATATCGAACTTGATCCAAAAAGGTTTCATATATATGCACTTCTAAGAACTTTTTGATTCACCCAATATATTGTTTAATCCTACATCCCCGCGCTATCTCAAGGAACGTTTTGATTTCCTTCACTGTTCTTCATACACTTTAAGGTCATCAGAAAATCTTACACTTGAAATCCATCCTCATACGAGTTCGTTTTATATCAAATCTTTCACTATTCAGGCTGCTCGCTTATGGAATTCTCTTCCTGTATCTATAAGACAAGCACCAACTCTCAGAATGTTCAAGGATCAAGTAAAAAATTTTTTTTGTCCAATTAATTTTGCACTACATTTTTGAAAATTTCTAGGCTTTGTATTTATATATATATATATATATATATTTATATATATATATATATATATATATATATTTATATATATATATATATATATATATTGATGTGTGTATTTATTTATTTTAAAAACTTACATGCTATTTTTATACATTTGTTTAGAAACACTAATAAAATTAGTTTTATTTTAAAATATTTTTATGAATTTGTACTTTTTCATTGTTAATTGTTAGACTACACCCGCCCCAATAGTTTTGTTTATTCAACTCCATCCTAAGGTTGCCTGGTAGAGATCACTTTTAGTGATAAGGCCGCCCATTGTAACACTATGTTATTATTATTTAATTAAATCTTATGATGTAAACTTTAATATTTTAAATGTGGTGTAACAATAAAGAGTTTTCTATTCTACTCTATTCTATTCTCTATTCGATTTACTTGATCGATAAAAAAAGGTTCTGGATTGGTTACAATTGCCAAACATTGGTTTGTAAAATTTTATTTGAGCAAATACCAGTAGTAAAGCGGGCAAAAAATGTTCCCAGTAATTACTACTTATAAGCCTAGTATTAAGACGGGAAATATTTTTTAACCGTACTATCTAGAAAAATAGTTTTATTAAATAGTGTTATTAAGCAAGGTATAAGCCGCATAGTTGCTGCATTACTAAGAAAAATTGTACCAAGTGAGCATCCTGCCAATATTCTCGTCAACATGTGTAAGGCGATGATACATGTACTTGTAGGCGTATAACAGTGCTCTTCAACATGTAAACGCTTTTATTACACCAAACTTAGAATACTACCAACGAAATATTTTGATATAATGATAGACGAATGGAGCTATGGACTGTCGTGCCGCCGGTCCATGGTCCCTACTACCACGCCGGATTGAGGTACACAGCACACAAGTAGCAAAAATGTCACCAACCACTAGCAGTGTGTTCAGGCAGCAGTCCTTGAGCGCCAGTATGTAATTATCAAATTACAAGTACACGACTTAATGTGATGGGTGCAGTGCAGTTCGTCACTTGTGCTGTAATGCATCTGTTAAAGGCAGAGGTCACCGTTTAATATCAGGTGGGCCTCAAGCGTGTTTCATCACAATCCCATAATAAAAGTTTGATATCCATTCCAGCGTCAGGAATTAAATTTTTCATCAATGAAATCGAACCAAATTTTTTTATAATCATCACCTTGTATGCTCTCAATGAAAACATATTTTAAATAATGCTAATGAAAATATTCCTATTGTGACAACACAACACACGTAAGAATAACGTACAGTAATATGAAGCTAACTATTAGATCTCATAATTTCATTACAAAGATTTTGTATCAGAAAATCTAATATTCGCCGTGACAGTGCGTGTATCTTTAAAAATATTATAAAAGGTTCGCTCGTTCCCAGTATGTAAGAAAATATCTGACATATTCGATGAAGCTCTGGGGAAATAACGGAATCACATTCACGACCGACATTCAAACCGGCTGTTTCAGATAAAACGAGTGGATGGGTAGGCTACAGCCTTTTTGTGATTGCCCTACATTTGGCATTTTATGTCTTACCTACACTGTAACCAATGAGCCATAAAGCACCCATTATTTGATTAGCGTTTCCCGAAAGCACGATGTTGACGCCCGACTAAAATTAATTGCATATTTTCGATTAATGACCTCGGATGTAGGTTAATAGACCATTAAAGAATGAAAAGAATAATAAAAGTGAATGAGTAGCTTTTCAGATAGGAATCTTTATTTGTCATAAAACTTCCACTTAAAACTACTATATCTATAAATAGAGATAGAATATTTACTGAGCAAACACGTTGTAGCTACCAGTATACTTACAAAATATTTTTTTGTTCACAGAGAAAGTAAACATTGCGGGAATGAATCTACGTGCACTATTACAATCACTATAGCAAGACCACTGAAGTAACCATTCCCAAGTCACGACAGAAGACGCCAAGATGTACGCGGAAACGAAAAGATAAGAAGAAATACAGGAAGGACAAGAGTCCCACAATGTTTTCTCTATCAGAAGGATGTGGGTGCGTGAGCTTTCGAGGGGGCAGGAGAGCTCGCTCGCAGGCCGACGATTCGTCGTCATGCCGCAGCTCGGAGATAGAACAAGAAGTCCCAAAAACCTTAGGCAAGAGACTTCTGAACACCAAGTGCAATATAAAATCTCTGGCACCGTTGCTCAAGTTCTGGCGGAGAGATGACGTCAGCATGACCAAGGCTGAACGCAGTAAGTAGCTAATAAAAACTTCATATACTCGTAGTATACTAACCCTTAGTTTTATATCATTGGCATTACCTTAAAACTTGAACCAGCTCGTCAAATATTTAATTAACTAAGCTTATTTGATAGAAACTTAGTGATTTTCCAATATATCATTATATGTATGTCGAGACAAGGTATATAATGAGAAATACTTCAAAATAAGGAATGCATAATTTTAATAAAAAATAATGTTATTTATTACGTCTATACAAAGTTACGAAAATGTAGAAGTTGATATGATCGAATGTGATTTTTAACAAACTTACAAAAGAGAAGAATGTTCTCATCAAAATCGGTTGCGTATTTTTTAAATTATCTGAGATCATATATATTTGAATACCTGGCTGATTTAATGGTGTACCTAATTGCAACTCTTTTCGATAGACAACAGTTTTTTACGCGAATAAATGATCTTGTAAGCAGTATGCAGCACTAAAAATAGTAAAACAATAAAAAAAAGAAACTAAAATGTATGATGACTTGTAGAAGTCAGACCATGATAGTGTGAGGGCAGTGTTTTGAACAGCATGGTACCAACATCTTCAAGTTATTTTAGACTATTTAGTATTGGAACCGATTTTTTTTTTATTCCAATATGTTATATAGGATAGGCTTTTGATATGGTTGCCATAACAGGCTTCATCTATTATGAAAACTGGCCCTCAAGACAACTGCCAGAAAACACTATAAGGTGGTTAGCGTGATATTTTTTTCAGAAGGGTGGTAGCTAGCCAAGCAGGCATTTACAGATGTCAATCTTTATTCCTTCGACACCAACCGGGAACCAACGGCTTAACAAGAACGGAAACGCTCAATAGTAAATTCCTCATTAGTTGATATGCTATAATCGACTAGGCAAGCTTGACTACGAAATGATTTGGTCTTGACAGATTTAAAACGGTTTGACAGGGGTGTAATCTATCATCACTACTAATTAATAAAAATAAACGCACACCTAATGAGCAAATTATGCCGATTGTTTTGGAAATATTGGACCAAGATATACCAGTGTAATGGTCGAGCGATAAAAAAAACAATTTCTTGACTAGTTTGAAAACCGCCAGCTTTGAATTTGTTCTATTTCGATATTAAATAAAAAAATCAGAAATCATGATAACATACCGAGCAAAAAATTTGTCATCGCATGTAGGCAAAGCTGAGTTTGAAATAAGTTTAGGCACCGCATTACCATCACAAGACAATTGAAAAGTTGGAAAAGATATTGTGATAAATTGGAAGGACAAGATAATACATAGAAACATGAAGTGATATCCAATAACATGTCTTATTATCTCTACCATTCTCTATGACGATGAAATTTGGTCCATGAGACTGCAAACAATATTTGATGCTATATTTCACGTAGGGCTTGAAACGCCTAAAGATACAGTGTAAAGATACAGTGCATTTCATATAATAAATTAGTCTCAAAAGATCTTAAGAGTTAAAGAAAAGACACATATCCATTGTCTAGTTACTAATTCTTAGATTCTTTGGACATATCTTCTGAAACGAAAACTGTGTGAAAGATACTTGTGCTCACAGAAAAGAGAAAGTAAAATTTATATCTCTATGCTTGTGCTATAAGAATAAAAGAAAGTGCAGCCGTACAGATAAATCTGGACAAACTTTATTAAAATGGAAACGCAATACAGCACTGTCCAATGTATCCGGAATTTCACTAACTGTTTATTAATAACAAATTTGTACTTCACTAAAGAGTTTGACGATGGTGAAGACCTACATCTGGAAAATTATGGCCACTTTGAAAAGAGTGTTCAAGAAAAAGATTTTGTATGATACGACAATATTTAAGTACAATATCGCATTAAATATTTTAACACCTTCTTGCTATACTCTAGGACACATCAAGTTTTACTACTTCCACAGGGTACTAAAACAGTAACACTTTTATTGCATGTATCTAACTACGTTGTCGGATAATATGGGTTGCTCGTACGTTTTATTTTATACGAGGGAAAAGGTTTAGTCGATAGAGACGTGAAACAATCGTCATACATAAGTGAACACGCAGGCTTGTACTACAGTCACAAAGGCTCTGTGGATTTTCTTTTGAGCTTTATTTTGTTTTACGCTCTACGGATTAGAACAAAGGAAGGAAAAGTTACTGAGGTAAAGTTTTTGGTATATCATTAACATTTTGAGTATTTTTTTTCAAACGATAAGCTACACAATAATAAGCTATTTTGTTGTTTTTGAACAAACGTAGAGCAGGAGCTCGTGGCTGATGTAGAATCAACTTCGAGCATCATGTAAAAGAAAAAAATTGTAATGTGTTAAATTATTCAATTTCAGATGCTGTGAAAAACTTAGATTGGTCGATGTTCAGATAAGGCTTTTTAAAAATGCCACAAATTTTGGATAGATGTCAATATGTATGTGTTTTTTTATCTTTATTGTTGCTTTTAGCATTGAATACGTACTCTATAGACTGTTTAATTTCTCCGTCCCGGATATTTCAATAAAATATGCCAGCTAAAACGTTTTCTGAGAAAGTTTTGGCTCCTTTAGCTTGTCGCCACGTGTTAAACAAATCGTAATATTTCTAATACTTATCGTGTGATTGTTGAGAGAGAAAGCTCATTTGCGCATTATTAACAGTTTCAGTTAACTCTGTTGGCGTCAAATAAATTTCTCCGTTGCTGGTTTTCACTTGTTTTCTAGTTTCTTGTTTTTAAACTAAGGTTTTAAGAATATGACTCGAAAAGAAAATGGCGCGCGCAAAGCAAATTAAAAAGTACACCAAGAAGGTTCCGAGTCTTCATACAATTATATAACATAGAGTTGTATGATAAATTCGGCACCATGGAGGTAGAAGTAAATAGGTTAAATGATGTTTTGTATTCAGAAACTTAGTGCACACGATGTTCTTAATTCAATTTAATATTACCTCTGGCTAGCAGATAAAAACGGCTTTTGCACTCAGATATCGAAGAGCAAAAATACTCTTTCCGAGATGGAGGGGTGAAAATATTTTTTCTCTCGTAGGTTGTTGCAATTCCAAGAGAAAAACCAGCCAAGTGCGAGTCCGCACTCGTTGTATATAATATGATATGGTTCCAATAAAGCTATAGGACTGACTCACATGTGGTTTTAGAAACTGTACAACAAATGCGTCACCCATTATATAACGCCACAATCAACGGTTATTACCCACTCGTAATTTTGGCTACCCGCAACTCTTACGATGTCGCCAGTCCACCTAATGCTGGGAGGGGCTAACAACTCACCAGGTCCGAACCACAGTGGTGCCCTTGAGCTCGCTGTCAACCCCTCCTATAATAGCGGTACGTTTTCGGCGTCCGCAGGAGACGGAGGTAGAAAGCGCTTTTCGCCTTCTACGCCCGTCTCGGGATTCGGGCTATTGTAGGGCCAGGCCCTCGCCCAAAACCCGGTGGAGCTGGACGACCGCACAGGCGGTAGCCAGCATCTATGTCCTCCCTAAAAAAAAAAAAAAAAAAACCAGTATTGTAGGTGAGTGAAAATCGATCGTTTATCCAGTAATTATCACTAAAAAGGGGGAATATTTTTTTTGTTAAAACATGGCTTCCTACACAGAAAGGTATGAAACAACTTATTGAAGTAAGATCATGAGAGTGTCTTGAATCAGCAAGATAGCCGACCGTAACAAGTTATTTCATACATTTAAGTGTTAACGCTTCCATTTTTTGTTAAAAAAACACATTTAATAGTTAATTGACGTCTCGGCGTAATGCAGAGAGTGCTCTAAGGATTTTTAATGGGAAAATATGTTTTATAGAATTAGAAGTAAGCAAGATCGTGGGTATTTTATTGTTCATGCGTTTGTTACTAGTGTATTAAGTAATGAGAATATTTAAATTAACTGCGTAATCTGTATGCAAATTAGGCGATACGTTCTTTGTACATCAACGAAGAGGTTTCGAAGTTACGAGTACGTAAATTGGATCGCAATAAATCCTCTTGTATTAATAACAGTAGCGGCTTAGCCGCAGGTTTAAGGTTTCTGGAATAAGTAAACATCGGTTAGGTAATATTACGTAGCAGAGCGTAGGTCTCAGTGACTAGTTGGGAATCTATGAGTTTCTATGTTTGTGTGATTCGATACATTAATCTTACCTTCATTGACGTATCATATTGATGTGTTTCTGCTCATTAGACAAACAATATGATTCATCATTAACCGATTGGAAGTGAATAATGACGTTAGGTGGAATCTCACGTCTGTGCGGGAAATTGAAAACTTTTACAGTTATTTCACTCATATAGTTTACGTTTATAGTTTACGAGTACGTTTGGTAACCGTCGTATGGTAAATAAAAATAGAATTCATCAATCTTAAAATAATATTGCTCATAAGTATCTCGTAAAGTTATTGAATACCAATGCACATGATTCAATAAATTACTCCTAATACTGTCAAAAATATTAAAATATATTTATTCAAAATCGAATGAGTTAAAGAATCGCTATTATTCTATCGTTCGCAATAACATAAATTTCACTATATTTTTATTGGAGTTATGGCACTTTCATTAATCAATAACCTGATGTTATTAATTAGTAATACATGCTTATTTTTTATTTTATTTTTTTATGTGATTGTGACGGTACAAGCACGAGGCCCACCTGATGTTAAGCGGACTGACCTCTATCTATAACAGATGCATTTCGTCCAAACGAATCGCACTACGCCCGTCACACTGAGACATTCAATTGTTAACTCTCATGTAGTTGTTAAGTGTCAGTATTTCTTCTGGATCTCAAGGACAGCTGCTGGAACACACTGTTAGGTGCTTGCCGCCAGATTTTCTACTTGACGGTGGCAGCTAGCTTATGACAGATTTAACAATTTACTACGAAAATGGGAACTGGGTTTCGAGGAAAGCTGTCGAAACACACCCTTGGGTGCTTGATGACATTTTTTACTTCAGTGCTGCCAATAAATGCAAAACCCTCTTATGATGCATAGGTACGCAGAAAGTTACTTTTGCAGGTAGCTACATAGCTTAACCACGTTCTATATAAAGCCCATTAAGCTTTAATTTACCGTCATATGCATTTATCCGTTGCGGTTTGCAGAGATAATGAATATAAAGGATATAAACGTCGCTTGTGACCTATAACTTACCTATTATCACAAACAGGTGTTGTGACCTAGTAGTTACCTATTATTACCAGTTCAGTCGCTTTATATCTTTGTTATCTATTGCATATAGTAAAGTTGGAGTAAGTGGAACGCAGTCATATAATTAGTGGTGATTACATTTTAAGGGCTGCAATAATAAACCTAATTAGGTTGCACACTTACGTAATTGCTCTATACTGTTCTGTTCAAAGGTGTCCTTTTGATGATTAGTTGTTAAGCTGTAAAGATATAGCAAATTGATTATAGGTGTGGTTGAAACTTTGAGCTCAAGGGAGTTGGGTATTAGTGGTACTACGGCCGAAATTGGGACAAAAGTATTATAGCTTAAGCACTTAAGAAGGTATAAAGATCTAAGTTAGAAATATTTAAAGCCAATTAAGACCTGTGCTAGTATTTTGACAATTATTGTAATAAATAATACGGTTGACATTTTGAGCACAAGGGTGAATTTGAGTGGTGCTAAAAGATAGAAGAAAGAAAGAAATAGTAAATATGAATTATTTTGAACATCAATGAAATAAATCACTTCATCGGCAATTGACGTTTCAATAACAGTTTTATTATATACATTTTATTATGAGCCATAGAATAAAATATATTCTCTCTAACAGATAAATAACTAAACAGATAAGTCTAACGCACCGCTCCCATCCACACCGCGATACCACGGTAATGTTATGCGATACTGTAGCGGTGTTTTCGCCAATAAAATGAGAAACAGAAGCGAAACTCCCTGTTCTAGATAGATTGATAGAAATCTCTTCAGGCTTTCCAACGTATTTGATTGCCAATTTTCCGATGAACAATTTATAGTTTACGCATATCATAATGAATCCTATCTTTTTCCGATGAACAATTTGCGCCGTTACATGGAGATGTCTCCGCGTTCGTTCCATTCCGCCATTTGTCATTTTTTTTACCAGAGATGCTTGTTACTTGCTACTTTGACTGACGAGCGTGATTAAAACTTTAGTATTAGCTACATGATAATCATAAAGTATTGTTATATGTTCATATAATCATACAAACTATAATTATGAACAAGACAGAATTCAATATATATCCTAATATATTAATGTCACTAGTGGTCACTCATCCAAGTCATGACCGCGGCGGACGTTGCTTAACTTAGCTGATCGGTTAAGAACGGCCAAGCAAACTTCGCTACAAGAGCGCTTCAAAAATTCATATCGGTTGTAGGTTACTGTCTAGAGTGTTCATGGTTAAAGTCATTTGATTCAGCTTGAATTTTACCACGTATTGTTAAGGCATTTTGCGAATGCCTAGCAATGTGTTAAAACTAAGTCGCCAAAAAAAATTTATTTAATATTTTTTGTATCGGCGGTTTGCCTTTATTGAACAATAAACTACTAACTATATACAACACTACAGCTACCAAATAAAAGCATTTAGACAACCTATAAGTCATAGCAGACTCATAGGCAGTCTAAATGCTCAAGCCCACTCCCAGTTGGCAGCGTGCCCAGCATGCTGGCAGCATTACTCCGTTAATTGCAATGCTTATTCGTTGAGCCAAATATGTGCCAGCATTTTGATCACGCGTCGCATCGACCAAGCGCTCAGATAAGTTTTGGAAAATACGATGAGCTCCCGGTCTCCACGGACCCAACGTCTCTACACCAAACGGCTCAAATATGTAACCCATATCAAAAAAAATGGTTTTGCCTTTTATTAACTTTGACCTCATCGTCTCTTACCAATAGGTGATATTTTGGTTAAAAGTGTTAAACCTAATAGGAATAAGAAGTATATATAAAATGAAAAAAAAAAATAAAATTTTATAAACAGTTCGAACTCTTTTAAGCTATAAATATAATTAAATACTAGCGATAACAGGCAATGCCTACAGTCACTAAATTACCGCAGCAATCATTTGGTTTCATTGCTATCGCTTCGTGCCGGATGTGCGGAAGTGTGAACGGGGCGTAAGTTCACATATTATTATCGATTTCGGCCCAAGACCACTCAAGAGAGTCATCGCTATTTTTCTTTTTCTTCCTGGTCGTAGAGTTTCCGGCACAAGAGTCTTGAAGCTGTTCAATATACTAAATACATAAATGGGACTAAGAGCGTGGTCACAAAATATAAGTATATAATTTTACTTCATATAAATTGAGGGCATATTTTGGAACGACTGTATCCTATCACTTTCATCCAATTTCACTGCACTGTTGAATAAGCATTCCTATTGGATTTGTATAACACCAGCCATAAGCCGCGATTTCGTTCGCATGATTATGTCGTGCTCAGGAACTTCTATCAGCATAAAAACAATTATCGTATTATAAGAAAGAGAAGGTGATTAATTCCACGTGTATTTTTTATGTGTACGGCGTCTCCGCAAGTTGGTATTTTTCTTTGTTTGATAAAATGTATACGTACTTCAGTCAATTGTGGTCCCATACAAAAAAAAAAAACTATCGAGACTCAACCCCCTCACTTAGAGGTGAAATAAAGGTTAAAATCTCGGAAATACTTAAAATAAACTAAGCCAACCAAAATGGAAATTGCATAAACATATAAATTATTAAAACTTAATAAAGAATCTCGCTGTTGTATGTACCTATTGTGTTGTATTATAAAAACCAATTATGAATACATATACATAGGTATATAAAACTGTAGATCTCGCTACTTACTTTTTTATTAAATTGGGCAGAGGTTTTGAGTTTACTTGAGCTATTTCAATAAAGAGCAACTTCATTTTGGAAGTTACCATTTGTATAGGGAAATTTACTGCTGACAGCGCGCAAATCAGGTAATTAGGAAGTGAATAAGTCGGCAATATATTCGGTATAACACCATCATTGTTTGAGACTGAGCATACAAGATGTTAATTAGGAAGTTATAGAATTTTAAACATTCCCGTGGGGTGCCGGATTAGAAATGCAACCCATTCACATTTTCCTGTAGGATTCTTAAGAGGCAACAGATAAAAAATCCAATAAGGGAGCGCCTTCAGAGAAACTGCCATCTTACTCTGCAACATCCAAGACGCCTGCCAAGCTGATATAAGAGATTATGGCAAACCCGCATATTGGCAAAGCTTTGTTTATTAGACATGATTATGATGTCTATGCACAAAGCCTTCCCCATACTACAGCGTATTATGAATAAGTGTACAAAAAAGGAATAGTTTTTAATGGTTTTAATTGCTGATATGCTGCTAGCGTTTGACCACTATCGCACCTCACCTGATGGTAAGCAAAGATGCGGGCGTATCTGTTATTTAGGCAAACCTAGAATTATTGGCTCTCATGACTCATTGGACAGATGTCAGAACACACCGTCAGGCAAGATTGTACATTTTTAGGCCTCGTATTGAAAATGCAGCGAGTGAACAACTATGTACAACAATAATGAAAATATACAGAACGATGAGCACTAAGCAATCTAAAATAATTTTGATCAAGTATTTAAGACATGTATTGCAAAGATTCAAAGCTTATGTAAATATTTAATAATACTGGGAAATGCAATGCTCTTGCTAAGATTTTGTTTCAAGTAGCCAGTCAAGTGATCTTTATCATATCATCGACTGAAGGAATCACATACTATTTTTTCACAATACGACGCGACGTCTGCGATGTCTAAAAGCGTATGAATGTTATTCATGTATATAGCAGCTGAATAGTGACGATGAAAATTGATGTGATAGTTAAGATTCGAAGACAGTTATTTTTAAATCATCAAATAAATTTGAATGGCACTGAATATCAAAGCTTAATTACTGGTGTATTCTAATCAGATTGCATTATCAGGTATTGTTTCTAAGATTATCCATGTTTCATTGAATTTTATTCGATTCTTTGATTATAGATGTGGTAGATAGCTACATCTATTCTATTTTTCCACAACACCAGCTAATTGGCGTTGTCATCTTAAACGTAATTGCGTTTGTGGACGACAAGGCATTGTCGTCAAAATCGTCCAAAGATTCAAACAATCGTTTACATAACAAAAACATTTGACTTCCGAAAACGAACCAGGCGAATCTTATGAATCTGATAGTGAAACACTGAACAAAAGTTATACCTAAAGTCCGTGGACAGTAACACTTTGTTATGATCTATGCGCATTTGACGGGAAGAGTACCTAGAACAAATATATTATCCAAGATTAATTTCAGATTATTAGTATAACGGTTGAGTTATGATATAGATAATGTTTAAATATTGCGTATATTGTTTAATTGCTTTGGAACTTTTTTTTTTACCGGCGGTATGCCTTTATTAAACAAAATACTATGAACTATATACAACACTACAGCTACTACAATAAAAGCATTTAGACAACCTATAAGTCATAGCAGACTCATAGGCAGTCCAAATGCTCCAGCCCACTCCCAGTTGGCAGCGTGCCCAGCATGCTGGCATCATTGCCTCGTTGAATTGCAATGCTTATTCGTTGAGCCAAATATGTGCCAGCATTTTGATCACGCGTCGCATCGACCAAGCGCTCAGATAAGTTTTGGAACTTTGGAACTGTATGACTTGTATCTTATAGCTATAAAAGATACAGAGACTGTTGATGATCGGCTTTGTCGAATTTGGTAAAGATATATACTCCTCACACGATGGCGCTGGTACGGAAAATCATAGACAAGTTTTATTGCGTCAAAATGATATGTAGAAGAACCTTGTCATAACGATATACTTTTAAGTATTGAATGGGACTTCCAAGACCAGGGTCAAAAGCTTACGCAGTTCGTGATGCCATTTTACATTGATCTTTTCTGTATCATTAATCATTACAGAATAAAGTTGAAGATCGTTTGTCAAAGTAAGTTTTAGATCTTCCATCACTAAATACAAAGTAGATTTCGTGGGTTAGCTTATATGTAAGATAAAGATAAAGTCGAATAACATAAGTTGGCGAATGATTGAGATGTTTAGAGATACAGAAGAGAGAGAGAGAGCGAGAGGCCATCACATATTTTAGTCTTTACTCTTTTTCTTAGTTTCCAACAAAAACCATTGACCTCTATATACTGGACTCGACATCTCAAACGAGCAAAGTCGAATAGGTAGAACAAGCTAGCCGCCATGTACTCACCCACACGCAGCTGGGCACTCATAGAAATCAAACGCGAAAATTGTGTGTTCAAAATGCCATCCTTCATCCTCAGATACTGCAGAAACCAGTCGGGAAAAACAAATAAAAGCGATGGAATCACTTTTCACATGTAGGTTCAGATTTTGGAATTACACACGCCCGAATACATTATTATTTTGTCGATTTGTAATCGCGAAAGACAATGCTTCACGACACAGCATAGGCAGCCATGTTGACTTAGTGAAATTCATAGATTAAGTGGACAGATATGACAACTAGCAACATTGAGTAAATTACCTATTTTTACTCACGATGAAAAAAGTTTGACGTGTCTGGTTATCAACATAACTCCCAAATGGCTGGAACGATATGGATTAAATATTTGAAAAGTGACTTAATTATAATATGTATTAATTATTATGATATTATAATATGTATTATATTTTAATATTATATACTTAAATGTACTTATGCAAAATACGATAAACATTTTTGAATCTTGATTTTATATTATCATAATATAAAATCTAGATTAAAAAAAGTTAGTAACACTTTGTTTCTTGTTAAAAGCCAATTGTACCGTTACTTTCAAAAACTGAATAGCGTAGTTCGTGACCCGCAGTAATACTTATTTTTTTAACTTTATTTTACTATTTTTTAACTAATATACTCTTCGCAATGTTTCGTAGGTACAAAAGCCATGTCCGTTCTGTGTGCTTATAGTCTTTGATATTGAGAAACCATACCTCAGCGTTGTGGCGTTGCGTGTTTGGATATTTGGTTAGACGATATAATTAGTTCTAGACTGCAGTCCGATCTCGTAAAGCGCTGAAGCGCACTTGAGTTTAAAATAAGCAAAAATGGCAGCGACTTTTGTCTCAATTGTCTTCTCTAGTGTAACGTATATCTCGATGACAAAAACCCGATTCACAGGGAAACTAGCCGCTCCTAATCTGTATGCCGTCCTTACCGTTTTTGTTGTATTCATTTCGTGAGTTTTCCGGACCTACGTTTGACCTTCATTCGCCGATGTAATTATTTTGTTTCTAACTGTTGATTAAGTTTAAAACTGTTTTGTTTGCCCCCAACTAAAGTAAAATAAACAGCGCTGCCGGATACCTAGGTACACCAAACTTTTCCTTAATTGGTATTACGTATAATATAATTTGTGGACGGGCGATAAGTTAACTGCTCGTTATTTGCATATTATTCAGTATTACAAGTCATTAACGTTCGTTAAAACACTAATTTCAGTGAAGCGTGCTGTGTTCAAAATCAATTGTATCCATCACCAAAGTAAATGGCTTATAGCCATATATTTTTACAGGTTATTGTAAAAATATATGGCTGTTACTGTGAACTACTTGCCCAAAGTTTACGAAATTTTATTGGAAACGACTTGGAGGTATTCTTTATCCTGGAAAAATAAAATCATCAAGAACAACATGGCCATAATACATGGCCATTTTGTTTGGATCAGAATGAAGAATAAATTTGGTTTATATAGAAAAAATATAGGTGGTGAATATTTTCCGATACGTCATATATCTTATCCATTAGAAAAATACAAACATCTACACCACGTGGCCATGGGCCTCGGTACTTCCTAACAATATAGCCGTTGATAAAGTTTATATATAATATTAGTCAATAGAACTGAAGTTACAACGTTTAAAGTTAACTTCTTGTGTAGTCCTGTGCGTAAATTTTTTAATATATTCTTGTTTTGTACTTTGATGAAGAAAACATATTGTGTCAACATCACTCTAAGTAGGATAAGAGTAGGAACGTGAAAGTTAGCTAGCAAGCTAGCCGCACTAATTCCTCAAGTTTTGCACTCTTTTCTGTTTGTAGCGTATTTGTAGCGTTTACGCGTTACATGGTTAAAGCTCTTCAAATACAAAACGTTTTTTTAATTTTGGATTTGAAACGACTACATTCTGACGGTTTTTTATCCTAATGTTATTTCTGAAAATGTACATTACACTTGACCAAGTTAAACTCGATTGGCAAAGCAAGAAGTGAAGCAGAAGATTGCTGCTAGTAGGAAGACCTGAGCATTAAACTTATTTAACTTTTTCATGGGATCCTCATAAAGGTACATAATCTGTCCGGGAAGACTTAGGGCAAGCCCACAAAACTAAATTTCACGATTTTTAGGGTTCCGTATCCAAAGGGTAAAAACGGGACCCTATTACTGAGACTTCCCTGTCCGTCCGTCCGTAGGTCACCAGGCTGTGTCTCAAGAACGGTGATAGCTGAAATTTTTCCAGATGATGTATTTCTTTTGCCGCTATAACAGCAAATACAAAAAGTTGGCCAAGTGCGAGTCGCTCACCGTATCGCGTACGTTAAAACAAAAAAAGGTTAAAATATGAAGTCTAATGTTGTGTAGGTAATGGTACGGAACCATTCGTGCGCAAGTCCGACTCGCAGTTGGCGGTTTTTTTTAATGCCTGATAGGTTAGCCTTTGACCACTATCTCACCTGATGGTAAGTGATGATGCGGTCGAAGATGTTGTTCAGGCTAACCTAGAATTACTGGATCTCAAGGACAGCTGTCGGAACACACTGTTAGGTGCTTGGCGACAGATTTTCTACTTGAGGGTAGCTAGCCGGGCGGGAATTTGCAAAATGCCCTACCACCATGCTATAACGAATGCCATCCTAAGACAACAACCGGGACCGACTAGCTAATGGTACGGAACTCACGTGCGCGAGTCCGTCTCGCACCTGGCCGATTTTTTTTCAGTGGGTTTATAATCAGACAGCGTACTGAATCTGAACCTACTACACTAAATAAAATTTCTCACGGATTTTGTTTCTACCCAGTTGCCAGCCGAGACCTTCAAATAACAGCTCGATGTCCAAGACGCACGTTAATAGACAAAAGAACCAGAATCCTTATTTGTCTGCTACAATAAAAGCGTATGTTAAAAAAGTTCTCAGGTACACAGAGGTGTACAGCTCATAAAAACCTTTTATATTTTCGCAATAATGTAGCACATGTCCACGTATTCACGATTCAAACTTGTCATGGCAATAAATTTGTGAATTTATATAAATTTACGCGGTGCGGCGCAACTTTAATTGGCGCAATTATTTTGTGAAGTACAGAGTTTTACGCCGCTCACCGTATTGCGAAATAAAAATCACGCGAGGGGGTGGGTTGGTCGGTGGACCTTAATTGTACACCGCTTCATCGGAGCATTTTCTCGTACTATACTTCTAAGTAGGAATAACTTCAACAACAACGACAACTCAAACCTGTGTTACCTAACTCATGATTTGAGTTGTCCATTTTAGACGTCGCGTCAGTCAAGATCTGCGTAGCAGTGACAAAAACTGCGAAAATATATTCGTAGTGCGAACTAGGTAAAATTGCGAGGAAAAAAACCACGCTCTGAGATTTTGCTGTGCGTTCTAGGCCTTGGTTCTGCTGCATATCAGCAGCGCAATATGCTCTCATAAGTTAGAGAATTAACTGGTGTAGCTACCGTTCGGATAATTTTTTTCGCGTATTTCTTATAATAATATAGATAGATAGGTAACTTTTTATTTCAACGCTAAAACTAAAGTTATAATGTATAATAATAACTTATAATATGTAATATTGTATAGGTAATATTGTATAACAACAAATTAGAAGTTACTATTATAAATTGATTAATGTATGCACACATACTTATTTGTGTTCAGTCGGGTTATTTTTATTAATTTATACTTGTTAAAATTATGTCGGTGTCTGCTAATAGTTAATTATCTCAAATAAAATGATATTTCTAGTTATGTCAGTCTTAATAAGTGGAATATTTTCCTTGGGCATAAAGCTTTAATCTGACGAATTGTTCATTACGTATTTTTTATTAATCTCTGTAAAATAATACGCCCTAGTAATTCATAAAAGTATATTTTTATTACGTAAAATGTTGACCTTCCCATCAATTTCAGCCAATGCTGAGCGCAAACAAACCGTAACCGATATCTTAATAAATTTTCGGAAATGAGGTAACATTATTTTCTTATTTTACTGAAAGCTTTCGAAACGTTAGTTATAATTTATATAATGAATAGATTCAGGCGTTACTTTGCGGAAATCCATATTTAATAATAACAAATACTTTTAAAAGTATCCTAAAAAACATTAAATAATATTTAAATAAAACACTTAAAAAAGCATAAAATTATATATCTAGTGACAATTCCGCCTAATTTTCCTGTTATCTACGTGACGTCATAAACATCACGCAGCCTAACCGGAAGAATACCCGACTAGTTTCGCTTCTAAACGAAGCATCTTCAGGAGGTCTTGACTTACCGAGCGCACGATCGAGACATATCTCGTTCGTGCGCTCGGTAAGTCAAGACCTCCTGAAGATGCTTCGTTTAGAAGCGAAACTAGTCGGGTATTCTTCCGGTTAGGCTGCGTGATGTTTATGACGTCACGTAGATAACAGGAAAATTAGGCGGAATTGTCACTAGATATATAATTTTATGCTTTTTTAAGTGTTTTATTTAAATATTATTTAATGTTTTTTAGGATACTTTTAAAAGTATTTGTTATTATTAATAATTTATATATTTAACCTTTATTTTATCAATTTGTCTAAATATGTAAAAAATATATTCCAATATGTAAATATTTGCAAGTAAACGGGGCAATGCTGCTGGCATGCTGGGCACGCTGCCAAATGGTAGTGGGCTGGAGCATTTGGACTGTCACCACACTGAAAGTCCGCAATGACTTGTGCTTTTATTGTAGTAGCTGTAGTGTTGTATACAGTTCGTAGTAATTTGGTAATAAAGGCATACCACCAGTAAAAAATAAATAAATATCCTTTTATCATCTTTCTACCCTTGTCCCAGGGCTAGGTCGGTACGATGCTGTCTTCGCTATCTAAACCTAATTATCAACTTTCACAACTCCAGTTTAAAAAAAAAACATTGAATGAAATATTAAATTTCTTGGTTTGACATATTATAGTGGAGGGATATCTTTCTTCTATAACAGTTAAAATAATAAATAAAAATGCGATATTAGCTAAAATGAAGTTACTGAAATAAATTTATTTTGACTAGAGGCAGGTCATTTTGCGAATAACCACCTAGAAAGCAACCGCCCAAGACTCACAAAATTACAATGAGAGGAAAAATTGAACTACAAGAGAACCGGGAATGCTCAGCCGATTTCAACTTCCGTGATGATGATTTCTTCTATAATCTCACCTAGTGATAAGGAACCACATGGTTTATTGTATGTAGATCATGCCTAGAAGATACGACACACTTTTCACTTCTATCAATGTCACATGTGAGCGTATTTTATACTTTAAAATATTTTTTTAGTAACAGATATGTGGAAGCATCTATGCGCAGTTTCATAATTGGAACACAGTTGCCTAAAAAATACTGCTACATATTCACTCAGCACTCGGATTCTCCTCGAATATATACATCGGGAAAGAGAAAAGCTGGTAGGGGGTTCCATACTTTGTAGTGGGTGCATATTATGAAAACATCTCATATTTATTAGATCTATGAAATTCACGCCTGGCTTGTTAATAGTAACATTTTATTACAGTAATAATTTCACGTAATAAAAATCTAAAGTGTATCGAGCAGGATATATTCATGGACCCATAGCCTTATATTCAGAATAACTTAACGATATTAGCTGAAGGTCATAATATTTTACGCACTGCCCTCATGTCCAGATGATTAAATAGAGGCTATGTTTGAGGAGATATCCGAAGCCATACTTACCTCCGAAATGTACTTCACCGTTGCTATAAAAGGTTTCAACATAAAATTAGCTACAGGACCTCGTACGGATAGAAAACTTATTTTTAAAATGTTTACGCATGCATCGTAGGACGTTTTTAAACTCTTCGACTGGAAATAATACACACCTATACGTAGCATGATAATAATATCAATAGCTTTGATTTGCCTATTATATAGTCCGTTTACAGAGTGGCTTGAAAAGCTGTGTGTAATACTCAGCCACTTCAGTAGTTTCCGAGCAATGTGGGCTTTGGAATAAAAATAAATTGATTTGATTTCCCACACTGAAAAGTATGAACTTGCGATAGCAGAGCCATGGTTGAAGTTTCTTTGTGGGATAGCATTGAACGTCGTGGCTTGACAACTATTGTGTATGCGTTCATCCAGGCATTGAATGCTTCACAGTGAACGCACACAGTGGAACGCCAAATTCTGAACTCTAGAACGCTCTGTGTGGGTCCGGCGCCTTATGTTCGATTACTGACAGGAACAAACAAGAACTCCTTATAGTTATCATCAGCGATATGTACTTAGATATATTATTTTTGTTTCAGCAATGAAGGCCGCGATCCTGATCCAGCAGTGGTACAGGCGGTACCTGGCGCGAATGGAGGTGCGCAGGCGCTACACTTGGACCATATTCCAGAACATCGAATATGCTGGAGAACAGGATCAAGTCAAGGTTCGTCATACATAAGATATATAAGTCGGAGATCGTAAGCTTCTCGACATCTGTTTTAATGGCAGAGCCCTCATAACGTGGGCATACATGTTGGTATCGAGCAAATTAGAAGATAAATAGTGACCCCCGAAATGGCCTCCGTCCTCCCTCTATAGCCATTTCAGTCCTTGCCTTGCAGAACACTCTCTCACTCTGTTCATTTCTGCTTATATTTCATCATCACTGTGGCGTGTATGCCGTAACGTATCACGTATATCGTTTCCAAAGTCTGCTGCCGCAGGAACATCTTCACTGTCAATGCTAATTGTCACTAGTTTCATTACATAGTTAGGTACCTATTGCATCTTCGGCAGCTAGTATAAGATTGACGGCTCAATTACGGCCAGTTTCTTGTGACATAAGCTTCGGCTAGCAGTAATCACAGACGAGAATAACGTCGATAAATCGAAGTGTTGCCAGTTACTTGATGGCTTGATGGATGGACGCTGAGAAGAACTCGATCCACAGCAGTCTGTGGTCAAGCTCCGACATATAAAAATAACAATATGGCACTAACAATATATGAAAAAATTATCGCCATCAGGATCATACTCATACAGACTAGCTGACATTCAATTTCCGTCTTTGGGTTTGTTGGCTATCCTATTTTAAGTTTCATCAAAATCCATCCTGTAATTTTATGATTGCTTATTGAATATCCTGTATCGGAAATCATTACGCTTGGCAAAGCAATTGCAAACATAACAATTACAAATACAATGTTAAATGTCACACATTAATTTGGCTTTGAGTCTTTATTTCTTGATTTTCACTTCAGTTTGTTGTATTACTTACAAATAGTATAAATAATTTGGTCTTACCTAGGATATAAGCGATAAATTTGTTTGAGGACTTTATTTGAAGATATTTGTTCTTTGAAATTTTTTATATTATTGTGACGTAACAAGCACGAGGCCCACCTAATGGTAAGCGGTAACCTCTGCCTACAACAGATGCATTTCGTAACAAGTGCTGAACTGCACAGCGCCCGTCACTCTGATACATACAGTTGTTGAGTCTCACTTGCCTGTAATTTTACTGGCTCTCAAAGGCTGCCACCGGAACACACTGTTAGGTGCTTGGCGTCAGATTTTCTACTTGAGGGTGGTAGCTAGCCAGGCGTGCATTTGCAAAATGTCCTCCTACCATGTGGTAAAGCTCAAGCCGGGGCGTTGGGAATCGAACTATGGACCTGCAGCACCGCAGTCCATTGCTATAACCGCTCAGCTATTATTGCTTCAAGCTATGTTTTATATAAGTAGTTATATTAGTTTCATTAGGCTCTACATAAATTATTAGCATTAGCTCACGTTTACAGGTCCATACCTAAGTAAATACTTAATACAAAAGCTACCTTTCGTGTCTACAAAACATTTTCTTTTGAACCAGAAAATAATTGCTCCCTATTTGGAGCAGCCGGGTAACTTTCGTGGGAAAGCTTAACAGTTGTTTGCTTAGGAGTAAGCGTACGTTTATCCCTCCACAAATACGATTACATATCGTCTAAGGGAGTAAAGGACTCTGCGGGCCGAGCATAGGGAATTAACTAGCCGTGACTTATCAGGGGTATTCCGTCACGAACCCGATTCCAGCCTTTTATGTTCGGATTTTGTTAGGATAGTTAACGAAGTCCAATATTACTCGTGAATATTTGAAAATGTTTTTATGAATACACGCTATTTAAAGCTTGTTTTTGATGCACCAGTCACCACACAGTCGTGTCCGTAACAGCCCTGAAGGTGTATAGGCCGAGGTTTTAAAGTGCCTACATTCAGGTTAAATAGGGTCGCATGTAATATATATATATATAGCTATATCCATCAACCGGGTGCAGTAGGTACCTTAATCTCTCGCTACCAAACTTTTTGTTATAAATAAGTAGTAGGTAATGTACACGAACGTCCGAATTTTAAAGCTTTATGTTAATCACCCTTACAACCCTTACAACTTTAACTAAATACCCTATTACCTTAATTGGCCGAGCGAAGCGGCTGCGTTTCAGTATGAGCAATAAAGTCCGGCGAATGTTCGGCTGATCTTCTCTGTAGGACGCATTTCTCAACAGATTCTCATTTATATGAGCAGGTTCAATAATTGTTTATGTTTTTAGCCGACGCCAAAAAGAGGAAGGAAGGATTCTCATTTTGACTGTATTATTTTGTGTGTTACCTCATAACTCTTAACAGGGTGTACCGATTTATATTATGTTTTTTTTATTCGAAAGCGGATGCCACGTAGTCCCGTTTGAGTGAGACTGACGAGTAAATAGTATTTGAGTTATTCCTAATAATGCGTAATTAATATTTGAAATCGTTTTTTTATGTTAAATGTTTTATTGTTACGTATGTTTTTGTTTTTTTTTTAAATGGAGGATATATGAGTGTTTAAAACGTAAAAAACAACTACTCATAGTGGTAAGTTCTTTAGCTTACAGAGTCATAAGAAAATAACTTATGTCAGAAATGTTATGCTAACTCGATACCAAAGTTAATCGTTATACAAAAGCAAAATTCCAAACCAAATTTTAACATAATTTCATCTTAAAAGTCGTCAACAACACTTCAAATCACTTATTAAATTTGAGTTTGCAATAAATTTAGGATGATATTAAAAGCTGTTCAAAATATAATAACAAAAACAAGGTAGGCACAGAAAATCCTTAACATTTGTTAGTGACAAATAATTAAATCCCATAGGTATGTTTTGAAAATTTTGTCAGTTTATGCTACATTAGATTTAACAGAATTGCAATAAATGATGCTATTTTTAAAATAGATTCTCACGTATAACCTTTTTCCTGGTCATCAATATGGATGATCAGGAAAAAGTTATTGTTATTTTAATTCTTTAACAAAACATATAATACAAATAAACACTTTTAAACCTAATAATGAAAATACTGTTCCTAATATTGCTTTATGAATATATAAGCGAAGTCGATTTGGGGAATAATCGTATAAAATATATAGAAAAAGGATCTGACTTACACGCACGAGGTCTACCTGATTATAAGTGGTAACTTGTGCCTATAACAGATGCATTGCGTCACTAATAACGAACTGCACTGCGCCCATCACCCTGACATATACATTTCTTCAGTCTTTTGCCTGTTTTTTCATACTTACTTATACTGACTCTCAAGGAGTGCTGCCGTAACACACTTAGATGCTTGTCGACTTATTTTCTGCTAGGCGAGCATTCGCAAATACCCTTCCAACATGCGGTGAAGCTCAAGCCGGTGTGGTAGGAATCGGATCATGGACCTGAGGCAGTTCAATTACCGCTGGGCTATGATTTCTTCATAAATCCAATGCATGGTACCGACTTCAACAAGTAATTTCAAACTTTTCAGTATTAGAAGTCACTTTCGTATTTCAAAACATTTTATCATATAAGTGAAAGACTTGGCTGATGTTCATAAAGCAATATTTGAAATATTATTTCAGATTTCGAAATATATTTAAAGTATGTTATACTATCTGAATTTAGGCCGCATGCTCACAAATATTAATACAGTAGACCTAAGCAGTAGCGAAGCTATTATGTTTTTAGTATTGTTAAAGCAATTGATTTGAAAATCTCTAATAATCTCGAATCTTATAAGAACTGTTTGAAGTCACTAAACGAAAAGCATTATGAAGCAAAGGAACAAGTTGAATTTCATACTATTAACGTTGCCGTCTAAATTTAATTTATAGTTGCGGTTCGTCCACCGACGTTGTAAAATGTAAATTGTGGTAATGTTGTATCTGGTCGAAGATTTATATTAAATTCCAAAGTTAGTGACAGCTTTATCTCAATTTTATACGATAACCCTTATTCAGTGCCATGAGAATAGAATAAAATAATATTTATTGCAAACTAATGCTGCATACGTTTATACGTTGAAATAAAACTATGTAAAGCTGATGGGTAAAAGGGGCATAGGCTCAGCAATGTATTACGTGGACAGGCTTACGCAGGTTTGATTTTTAAAACATGTATATCTGACTAGGTTGAATTGTATTTTTTAGGTTAAATTGAATATACTTAAATATGTCACGAGGTCTTTATCAAATTTTATATATCTAATATAGCCAGCCGCCCGTTTCGAATATCGAAAGCATTCCTGAAAACCAGCTGATGGTAGGTGATGATGTGGTCGAAAATGTTGTTCAGGCTTACCTAGAATTACTGGCTCTCAAGGAAAGCCGCCGGAACACACCGTTAGATGCTTGGAGGCAGATTTTCTACTTGAGGGTGGTAGTTAGCCAGGCGGGCATTCGCAAAATGCCCTACCACTATGCTATAACGACTGCCATCCAAAAACAACAACCGGGACCGACGGCTTTACGTGCCCTCCGAAGCACGGAAGCGCTCAGTAGTAATGTCACCAGCGGTCACCCATCCAACTCATGATCGCGGCGGACGTTGCTTAACTTTGCTGATCGGTTCAGACCGGCTAAGCAAACTTCGCTACGAGCGCTTCAATATTGATGACTATTTTATTGAGATATTATGCTTGGAATTTGAATTTGCATTAAAGTCACATAAAATTACGTTGAAAAGGCAAAGCAATCGAGCTTGCAGTGCAAGGTGTCAGTTCTACTGATTCTCCGTGTTCACTGAACATTTCAATCCGATCATTCGATTTCATTGAACACAACCACGCACCCTCTCACCATGACGACACGTCGAATTATCCTGAAAATTGTTTGAACTTGTCTCAGATGTTATCTTACACGAATCACTTTTATAGCATCGCTGTCTTTGTTTGTGTGATCTTTAATTGGCGTTTTAAGACCGGTGTAATTCTATTGCTGCCTATTACAACAATACATTTAAATCGTTACAATGGTTTTCAAGACGTGATTGTCGAGAAGAAGACGGTAAATGTAGCTATAAAATATGCTAAGGTTACGGGCGTAATTGCGGGAGGGACAATTAAATTAACATCGGTATCTCCGATCCGTGGCAGGCAGCCAAATTCTCTCAGTGACCATTATTTGCAGTGGCAAGTTTGTAACTCACTGAGTACTGCAATTTGTGCCTTGAAGTCACGACATGATACCTTTGCCTCGTACTTGATTTTAGTCTTCACATGTACCGATATATATTTTAGTGATAAACAACTTCACAGCTCAGTGTTAAAATAACGAGTTATAATTTTTTTTATATTTTATTTATATTGCTGAAAGGTAGCCTTTGATCACAATCTCACCTTATGGTAAGTGTTGATGTGGTCGAAGGTGTTAAACAGACTTAAATCTAGAATTACTGGCTCTCAAAGACAGCTGCCGAAACACACCGTTAGGTGCTTGGCGACAGATTTTCTACTTGAGGGTGGTCGCTAGCCAGGCGGGCATGCGCAAAATGCCCGTCCACCATGCGGTGAACCTCAAGCCCGCAGCGGGATTTGAACCATGGACCTGCTGCGCGACTGTCCAAAGCCAATGCCACTGAGCCATCACTGCTTCCGATTTTATACATACATCATTAATAAACATTATCAAGATGCTACCATATCGAATGGTTATGTTCGTAACGTACGTATTGATCCAAATTTTCGAGTCAAAGTTTGACCTATCGATAGTCTTAATGAAACACTGATTACTATAGTGATATAAATAATCGATATCCACAAATCAAAAACCCAGCATAGCCTTTGTCGGTTAAGTACCTGCCTGTCGTAATCATTAATCAAAATTTGCATAAGGTCATACATTATAATGACCAAACCACCTGTCTAACATAAGCTTTAATAAATTATCGAGTGTGTTGCCCTTAGCGCCTAACAATGATTGTCCAGCCATGTGCGTGCACAATTATTGTGCGTACCAGAAGCGCTTTGAATTCATATGCTTTAATAGTTTGAATAAAAGCAGAACTTCGTTATAGTGATTCTGCAGTAACCTGGTTTTCAAACTATTGAAAAATTACAATATTTCACTGAAATAGTTCTTAATGTTCATATTCAATTCCATTTATGTTCCATGGATCATGTAGTAAGAGAAACTCACCAAAAAATTCAATTAATTTAGTTTTATTATTTTGCTAATTATTTCGTGTACAATTATCTTATTAAACCTCAGATAAATGAATAAGTATTAAACAGCTTACCTAAAAGTTATTAAAATTTAGCTCATTAATCTGATACTAATGTTTTGTTACAGTTGTACAACTTTTTCAACGCTCTCCTAAGCCACATGAGGGACACCAGTGGGCGACCCTCTTCAGAGAGGAACTCAAGGACAGCATCCGTTTGTGAGTCACTTTACTTTGCCCTTGACCTTTCGCTGATATACAAAAGAATGACATCTAAATTGCAGATTCAGGAAAAGCTTCTCGAGTTTCCCCATCAATATTATTCTAAAACCAAACAAAGCTTGTCTTATATAGGTACTGAAATAATTACTGATTTTTTTCCTCTGATGTATGTCTTTTGTGTGATAGAAAACTACAAGCTAATGACCCAGTAGAAGACTGCCGCGTCGGGTGTCCATAGTTCGTATCCAGCCGCAGTGCAGGCTTGAGGTTCACTGCATGGTAGTGGGGCAGATCAGACGCAACCAGTCGATTTTACCATCCTAGTGTACAAAATCTGCCGCCAAGGATTTCAAGTCTAATCTATATACTGGTAACATCGCCGACCACATCAAGAGATGTCAATAGATGTGATGATCGAACTCAGTTTTAAGAATTCACTGGGTTCTCTATTCATTTATCGCGTGTTCCTAATGGCTCTTCAGAATTCAATATGAGGCACTACATAAGCAAAGCTAGTTATATAGAAGCACAGTAACGTGATCAATTTCAAACCTATCGTAGCACAGAATATAAATATGTATATACCTAGTAAGTAAGCAGAGTGACGTGCTGTATCACTATGTCAAGTAACAGTGTTTAATCATTTCATAAAAAAATATATGCCTCATATATTAGTTGAGCCTGTAGATCTGAAATAAAATATAGTTTAGGTAGGTACTTGGTCTGAATTTGGCAATATAATAATTGTAGTAGGTACATAATATAATATTTGATTGTATCTGCCATCAGATCACAGCGATTATCACTTGGCATTTTAATACTATCCTATAGGCTTATGTTACTTTAAAATACTATTTATTACCTACTTTTTATTTTAAAATACTATTTATTATCAGAATAAGGTTCATGCAGGTGTTGAGTTTTTGATTCAATAAATAAGTGACGCCGTTTTGGCGAGCAGTGATTTCTCTAGTTTTAATAATTTATTCCTATTAGAAGGACCACGAAAAAAACACCTTCTGTTAGTCAAAACGGTCGTAAACAGCCCAATCAATAACGTTTTTTTACTACATTTACTGTATCAACCGCATAGTCCACTCCTGAACACATCCTCCTCCAATAAGGAGGAGTTTGCCATAATCCCCACGCTTGGCAGGCAGCTTGGGGATCGGATTGTGAGATACCACTTCCTCAGAAAGTGCTGCTGCCCACCTTCTGGCGTGTTACCCTTAGTCGCCTCTTACGACACCCACGGGTAGAGATGGGAGGGGTGACATTCTAACCCGGCACCCCAAGGGCTAGAATGTCACAATATTTACTACATTACCATAAAATAAATTACAAATCCATATTTCAAATTACTGAATTCCATTTACAAACTTTGAAGCTGATATTTAATTTTATAACTTCAACCAACTTACGAGCTGTCGGCGTTCATTTGTTCTTCAGAAGTGTAGTGTCTTGTTACTTGTCTCAACTTTTTCCTGAACCGTAACTGTTCCTTGTTTCTTCAGACAACTCAGCATAAAATAAATTGCTTTAAGTGTAGAACGTCGTTTTTACAGTTGCTTAACTATTTGTATAAATGAAATAATTCAGAGGGAAAGCGGATAAAATAAAATAAGTTCTTAGAATAGTCAATACGATGAATTCTTACTTTAAATTAAACGTCGTAACGCCTATATATTTTGAAAGGTGTAGGCAGATATTATATTGGCAGATGTTTGAGGTCCCTTGTAATTAGGAGCGAACCTATTGTTATATTTTTGCCTCAATATAAGGGACTTTTATTGCGGGAAATAATTAATTAAACGCTATTTTCTGATATGTTTTATAATATCCTTCATGCCTAAAAAAAATTGCCTTAGGTTAATTACTAAGGTACTTTCTAACCATAATCATATGCTTATGTTGAGATATAAGACGAGACTAAATGTTGTTTTCATATAGTCTGCCTCGTTGGCCAAGTGGCATAAAACTTCACTTTGAGATCAAATCTTGAAGTACTGGGGTAAGTTTTTTCTGACAAAGAAATCTCAGTAATAATCTGGAACTGTGCCCAATAGATAGGAATAGACTCGCCGTCTGTTACATGGAATAAATAATCATATCGGCTGAATCTGCTCTTGGTATTTAGGAACCTCTGATCACTTCGTAATCATCAGACCTCATATAATTTGTTTTGGATCAGTGATGGCCCAGTGGAAATGGCCGTAGACTGGCGCGCAGAAGGTCGATCTAGGTTCGAATCCCTCTGTGAATTTGTGCTTCACCTCTTCTTCTACCGTATGGTGTTAGGGCGTAAAATGCCCTAACACTTGTCCGCCTAAATGTCCGCCGTATGTAGCTATCACTGAAATTATTTTTCTAAAACCAGCGGTATGCTTCAGCACCTGTACTTAAGCGCCAGATATTCTTGTTGAAGCATGTTTACACATTTGACTACATCATTACTTATCATCAGGTGAGATGAAAGCCAATCTACCAGAAACAAAAAATGGGGTAGGTCTCCTTACTTCCGACATAAAATCTCATGATTACGTTACCCATAAGTCTTAAAAACAGTTTTAATAAGATTATATATGTGTAACTAGGCTTTGAGAAAGAAGCTGAGACAAATGTACCTATTTTTGTTTTAAGGATGGATTTTTTCTTTATTATCTTCTTAATTATAATCTGCTTGGAGGTACCCGCAGTTGCACGGAATAAATTGTAGTAAATTTCATTGGATTGTCATTTTGAGGTGTTTTACCGGTTTGGATTTTAGCGTGGATGGGTTGAAGACGTTTGTTTATGGCCAAGTTTTGGTTTGGTTTGTGATGCATAATGTTCTTTGTGGTAGGATGAATGGATTAAAGTGGCCGCGGAGAATTAATGCAGGCCCACTACACCATCACATAACCACGTGGCTTCCCCTCGGAACTGCGTGTTACGCGTAAGGCGTATTCCAAGCGAAAAAAATCAAATAAATAATAAGTGGCTACTATATCAGCTCGAATGAGCCCTAATGTGAGGTACAGAGCATCCCAAGGTTACAAATAAAAATAAGCTAAGCAATCTCATTTGCACTGTTTACTGGGTTAACTTTTTTAATGTTGACGTGTGGCTTTCTCTAAAAGTTATACTACCGTGGTACTACGTGGTAAGATCCAGATTACATTGTTTTATTTCCAGTGCATCCGTCCGGTTTTGCGTTTACTGCAGCAATGTCATTGTAAACACGCAACGCTGCGGTATCTTTCCACATGTCACTTGCTGCATAATCCAACTATACATAGATAAATAAATAGTAATAAATAGTAGTATTAATTTATCTATGAACTAAGTGCAGTAAAATTTGTGAAAGGCTTAATAGATAAGGTCGCAAAATGTTATGAGATTTCGATGAACAGGAGACGAAAATTGTATACCAAAGGATTAAGATTAAGTTTATACCTATATGTGAGAAAAATTCCCCATAAAATACATAAAGTTACGGTAAACTGGCAAACCAGAAGCATATGTGGAAGGCTCAATGACATACATGCAAAATTGCACCGAGTTTGGAAACTTGATAATTAAAATATGATGAACCTACTTTTGTATGGCAAGCGCAACGTAAATATTAATCAATTGGATAGCGTCGTAGCGCTAATTACAGTTTTTTAAACGAGATTATTCCTATGAACTATTAAGACGATTAGGTATATCATTAGATTGAAAATATGCTGTAACTGAAAATAGCGCATCCAAAGTCTACGTATGCTTGCAATACTCGTATCGACAAAAGCCATAAAACAGTAACAAAAGCAACATGTAGTTTGGAGTGCAAAAATGTGCCACATACCTCCTATAAATCAGGAACTGGCACATTTTATATGGTTATGTATGTCATGAGGGACTAGTTATCTGGAAAAAGTTCTATTCAAGGTAACCCTAACTGCAGTGACCTTTTCCCACTGCTGATGTAAATAAAACTAGGTCTCGGCTATTTGTGGATTGATATGACATTTGCTGGTTGAAATCCGTGATTCAGTTAGTCTTTGATCGATTGGTGTGTCTATGAGGTCACTTGTGGGTTTGAATCAATTGGTATTGACTATCGAAGCAAAGTAGCAAACCGTTAAAAACTATTTACCAAAAATGGAACCGACTTCAACATCCAAAAGTGTGAAATAAATTGTTGAAGTTGGTTCCATGATAGTTCAAAAGTACCTATTATCACAATATTGTGCGCATGGTACCGACTTCGACAAGTTATTTCACACTTTAGGGTGTTGAAGTCTGTTCCATTTTTTGGTAAAAAATTTTTTTCCCTCTTTTTAGTAACTTAAGGGATCGATTGTCATTGATTGCCAACGACTATATCTTCAAGCTAGGAAAACATTTTTCAGTCATTGGAGTGTAACTCGCACACAGTAACTCGCTGGAGTGTAAACGGCTTGACCGATTATGATGTAATTTAAATGGTACCAAACGAAAAGCATAAGTTTTCAAATATAAATAAATTTTCAAAATAAGTTCACCCGGTCCATAGTTCTGAGGTAGCAAACATAAAAGAAATAAAAAAATATAGACGAATTCAGGACCTCCTCCTTTTTTGGAAGGCGGTTAAAAATTGTAATCATCAGCAACAAAACTATTTATGTAAATGTACCTACACATTTTTATTTAGCAGCGGGCATCGAAATTTTATATAGTTTTGAGTGGTGCTAGGGCGTTTGGCCAAACTAAAGTACCGCGGTACTTCAGTTTGGCCAGCCACCCTAATAACTATACATTCTTCAACTATAAGAAACACAATTTAATGTTTTTCTGTATTGAATTATTCGTTTATTTTTAACTCACTTCAAAAATAAGGAAGAAGGTTCTGAATTTGAATGTTTTTTTTGTGTGATACCTCATAACTCTTTGCAGGCTGTACCGGCTTTGATGATTTCTTATATTCAAAATTATTTAAAATATTTATATTCGAAGGCTGGTGCTTGTCACGTGGTCCCATTAAAGTGTGATCTGAGGAGTAGTATTTGAGTTATCCATATTAATGTGAATGAAATATTTAAGGTCGGTTGCTTTTTGTAAAAAAAAAAAACACGCCGACTTTATAAATATATCTAAAAATGAATAAATAAGTAGTTACACATTATTTGAAATATATATATTTACTACTATATGTTCCGAAATGTAAATGTTTTAACACCCCCACGTTATGCCAGACGTTTTGGATCCATATAATAGAGCTAATACTATTATTGCTATCTACCGTACACAGTTTCTTTTATATATAGCTAGTAGGCTAGCTTTTGACCACTATCTCACCTGATGGTGAGTGATGATGTGGTCTTAGATGTTTTTCAGACCAACCTAGAATTACTGGCTCTCAAGGACAGCTGCTAGGCGACAGATTTTCTAGTTCAGGGTGGTAGCTTGCCAGGCGGGGATATCATAAAATGCCCTGTCACTATTACAACATAGTGATAGGGCATTTTATTTTCGAATTTCATCCTAAGACAACAACCGGGACCGACGGCTTTGGTTAAAAATAATTGAATTGGATCAGTTTTGATGCAAAAAACGCGGTAATACGAAACGCCGGTTTCTTGAAGTTGTTCGTATACTTCCCGCGCATCCATCCCTCATGGATGTACACAGCTATTTATATTTTCAGTTCGCTTCATTAGAACCCTAAGCTTATAATAGCCATTAAATTTTACAGTATAGCTAAGGGAATGAAATTAACATACAATAAACGTAATATTGTATGTTAATTTTGTAGCTATAACCTCTCTCATATTTTGTATCTAAATTACTTACATGCAGTACACAATATGCATAAAGTTTAATATCGTCTGCTCTTTGTACAACTTATTGTTGCAGTTTTAAGCTATTGCTCCAACTTTATACAGTTTCTCCAAACAACGTGAAATATTGTGGGCGATACCCTCATTTTCAGCAATACAGCGTGCATTGTGTGCCAATGAACTTACGAAATTGGATTCTGTAATGGTCCCTACTTTGTAAGCTTTCAGCTAACCGTAAATTAGAGCCAATTCTATGAAATGATAGTCTAAGTGCGAAACGCATTAGTGTAGGTTAGTGATGTTCATTGAGCAACTCGGATAGGGGATTGGAGGCCTAAGTGTCACATTACTCATAACGATTATCTACTGCTGTCCACGAGTAGGTATTATACTGAAAAGCTTAAGCGTTGCGTCGATATAAATATTTGTTTACATTAACAACTGTTTTAACCTATATAAAGTTTGATTACAAAACATACCCCTAAAGATGCAATTGATCAAATAATATCGATTATTAATAATTTTAAAATCACATAAGGAGATTGGACCTCCATTCAATTAAAACTTCTGGAAAGGAGGCTTTGTTCAGCAGAGGGACTAATTGGGCTAGTAGGTAATAATAATTATAGTAAAAATGGTTTCATTTTTCGACACGACTTTTAAAAAAGTGGTTTCTGTATATGCGAATGATTTTTTGCGTGTTTGTTACGCGATTACTGTGCTAATTATGAACTGATTATGATGTTTTTTTTGTTGGGTTGAATATATCTCCATGTTGGTCCCATTTATGTTTCATCAAAATCGGTTGGGCAGTTTTCAAGTTATATATCACTAAAACTCAAGGGATTGCATAACACTATTACTATAATTGAATAATACTACAAATACTTTTCGTATGCAATCTATTAAATTGAAATCTAGAGTATTTGTGCTATTTGCTGTCAATATCAGTTGTCACATCTGTTTTGAACCGTTCAGCGAAATGCACCAGTCACAATGGCTCGAAAACAGAATGAAAACCCAACCGACTTCACACACTGAAAAGTATGAAATATCTTGCTGATGTCGGTACCATGCTAATTCAAAATAGTGAGCTCACATTATCATCGTCCTTTTTAATATATTTACAATAACTGATAACACAATCTGGGAGTCCATAATCCAAGGACATAATGCCAAAGCACACCGTTAATTAGTGCTATGCTGTGGCTTGCAGGAAGCACTTGCTTGTTGAGTTTTCTACTTGTGGGTGGTAGCTAGCCAGGTAAACATTCAAAATGCTCTAATAACATGCAGTGAACCTCAAACCCGATTAAACCCACAATCACGCATTCACCAATCGATATTAACTATTCATTATCGCTTCCTCTATAAGCGGATAAATGGGTACTATCCCTTCTTGTACCCAACAAGGTTCCTCCTAGGCAGCCTTGGGTACAACAGCTTGGAAGTACGAAGAGCAAACTGTCAATTAACTACCATGCTTAGAGTACTGCATGACAAGGTAGAGGCTCCAAATATCCACGAAGAGCTATCACGATTGTTTGTTCCAGACAATTACTTTCGAAGCAGGAGGCACAAATTATTTGCAGAGTCGTCCTGCAACACCGTTGCACATGCCCGATCGCCAGTACCGCGTACCCTAGCTGCGTTAAATGCCCTTATGGACTCAAAACCAAATCTGGACTTATATGCAGATAGATGGAAAGTGATCATGGCCGAATGTTTAGATTTTACAGAAGAGTTTTCATAACGTATTTGTTGTATATTATGTGATATAAAATGTTCAAATTTCAATGTTATGTTATGATTTTATCCATTTGACTTGTATTATTATTATTATCTGCCCTAAAATGACATGTAGTTTTTTCATATTATTATTTTTTGACATTAATATTAAGATTGTCTTGTTTATATTATTTTTAATTTTTAATAATACTAGAATATTTGTAAACGATAATTATGTAATTGGTATTGTGCCGTTTAATTATTATAACAATAAATAAATAAATAAATTATTGTTATGTTTCAGTAAGTATTATTTATAATTCAGAATTGGTATCTTTCAATGTCAATATCTATCATTAAATCAGTTTAAGCACAGATAACACAGCCAAACAAAGTCAGGCCAACAACTTATACCTTCAGAGTATACCTATACAAATTTAATTTGGTATCGATCGGGCCTTTCATAAATAATCTTGTGGTAGAGTTAATTGCGTTCATGAGAGCTCTTCAGAGGCTTTGTGTAGAGTCATTTAACTTTAGGGAGCTCTTTTTGCTTTAATATTAATATTTCATCCTATGGGATTCACTTATCCGTATATAGGTATATACCTACCTACAGTCTGTGTAGTAGTGTCTCGATCGTGCGCTCGGTGAGTCAAGACCTCCTGAAGATGCTTCGTTTAGAAGCGAAACTAGTCGGAAGATGCTTCGTTTAGAAGCGAAACTTGTCGGGTATTCTTCCGGTTAGGCTGCGTGATGTTTGTGACGTCACGTAGATAACAGGAAAATTAGGCGGAATTGTCACTAGATATATAATTTTATGCTTTTTTAAGTGTTTTATTAAAATAATATTTAATGTTTTTTTAAGATATTTTAAAAGTATTTGTTATTATTAAATATGGATTTCCGCAAAGTAACGCCTGAATCTATTCATTACCTGTCTGTATAGTATATACACAGATAAATTCTTTTCATCTAATGGTTGATCATGTCAATTATTCCGTTGGTAGAAGTTTTTATATGGAACGTTTTCACAGATTTAATAAAGTTTGTACTAAAATTCGAGCTTAAAGGAAGGAACCATTCACACCTTACATAAATTTTGTATAGATGGATATTTGAAGCAAAAGATATGGATCGAAAGCCGTGATGTAATTGTGTTAAAGTTTTTTATATAAAATAAGAAATTATTCATTTTCTTTCATAGTGGAACAAGTATTTTCGGAAGAGTCTGATGAAGGTGGAGGCCCTGACGAGACGGCACCTCCAAAACCATCTCGAGGCCCCGACCTCGAGTTCCCATTGCAAAGAAAAGACATTGATTTGCTCATAGAGGCATTTAGGAAGAAGAAGGTACGTATTTTTTTATTATTTTTTTTTATGCCTGATAGGTTAGCCTTTGACCCCTATCTCACCTGATGGTAAGTGATGATGTGGTCGAAGATGTTGTACAGGCTAACCTAGAATTAAAACGTAGCTTAAGCTTAATTAAAACGTAGGAGAGCCAGTATTTATTGAGGAGTGCAGTAAAAGCAGGGCTTCCAAAAAAACTACACTCATTACATTCATACAGCTATTACTTCGAAAGGTCATGGCGATAAATCATTAATAATAATAGTAGCAAGAAGCCATTGGAAATTAGTAATATGTATTTTTGGAAATAGCGTGCCATACCGTTCCGTTTCTTCAGGCCTTGTAAAAAATCCAGTACTAGGTATATACTAGATATACTGTCATTTCATGTCATGTATATCAAAGAAATGATCTTTCAAATCATCTAAAATATTCCTAATTTTAATAGGAATAATAGAACTGCTTTTAAAATTTTTACGCGGGTCGTTAAAAAGACAGATCAGCGGCATAAGTCAAGTAGCCTACGCAAACCCTTTTTGGTGACCCTGAAAATTCTGAATTCGTACTCTTGCTGCGGGGCAAAGGATGTCGATCACATAAAGCTGCTTATTGAGCCATTTAGGAAGAAGGTTTGGCTATTTGTGTGTGGGCCCATTCGATTTCCGGGAGCACGAATATATTCAGATTATATATTGTGAAGAACCAGGTTTATTTAGAAATGTACGGTTGTATACAGTGAAAGTGTATATCAAAATATAAACCATAACTGTCAAAGAGACGAAATAGTTTATATATTCTTCAGAGACTTTACTGCAGTAAAACGTATTATTCGGTTATTTTATGTTTCATATTTGTTATCAAAAATAAACACAAAATTTAATATTCTAGTAAGATTATATTTACCGAGCACATCCAAAAAATAACCAGATATATAATATATAATGCAGAAGTTCATAAACACCACACAGTTCTAACACTAAGAACAAAGCGTATTGTAATAACAATGTATATGAAATAAAACACTGCTGAAAAATATATTGCGTCAAGTATAGAAATAACTTATTATACAAATAAAACACTCGCAGTAGATTTAGGGCCTGTTTCAGAATGTTCTAGTAAGTTCCGGTTTTACTACCCAGAAAATATTTATTAAACAAAATACTATCTTTGCGTTTCACAGTCATCGATTTAGCCTATCCATCGGTTAAAGCTTGAAACGCGCTGCATAAACTGTCATTTTTATCATTCAGTTATTTTATGTGTTGCATAGCAACCCGAAACTATTAGGACATTCTGAAACGGACCCTTAGTGCAAAGCTCCAGTAGCTTAAGTACAAATTGTAATTAATTTATTTTGTTGTACAGCATCGTCTCCATGCCAAACACGTGGCTCAGATCCTGAAGGATGCGACTCAAATGCTCAAGAGAATGCCCAATATTAATGTCGCCACTACTTCCATTTCAAGCCAAATCACCGTTTGTGGTGACTTACACGGAAAACTTGACGATTTGCTGGTTATTTTCCATAAGGTAAGAGAACTTTCTTTAGGTCTTATCAACTATTATAAGTTTTTATACACTGTACAGATTTATGTTATTCCACAACTGGCCTAGTGGTAAGTGACAGCATGGCCGATGATAGAGCATGTCAGTCAGATTTCAATCTGCCATCCGTACATGGGCCGTACACATTAAAACGTGGAAGAAAATTTTTGCGATCTAACTTTGGCAACTTTTACGAGTTACGGGTAGTAGTGTGCTGTCATTTTCCTTGTCTTGCAGTAGAAGGTTTGAAAAAACTATTCAGGTTTCAGCAATATAAGAAACACTGTTGTACTTAATAATAATAATACTGTCTACGAACAAAAGAACTTAATGCCTTGGAATCGTGGCTACCCCCTATTTAAACAATACACGTTTCAGGTTCCTTCTAAGAAGTAGATACCAATCGATCGCAAGCACTTCAATACAAACACAAAACCTTGTCAAAACGCAAACTACCCACGCACCCAAACCATTGTGTACTGTGTCATCGTATCAAACAGCAGAACCTTTTGTAATTTACCTTGATTGAAACCTGCCGGCTGCTTTCAAATTCATTATCCTGCGTGAGCTTGAATAAGGCTTCACGTAAGCTTTCCACGCGTGTATTGATTGCAACACTCCCTGTATTATCTACAGTCGTTTATCTGTTTGTTCGATAACTCACTAGGGAGAGAGCCTTTCACATGGTTTTTATTTTATTTGTACATCTATTTATTAGCTTTTACAATAGCTCTTCAAAGGAGTCGTTAGAAATACATTTGGGTAAGCTCGATCTCGTGTCATTTGTTACGACGAATAAAAGTAAAAGCGTTAATGATGCCCAAAATAATGACTCTATTATGTTTTTCTTCAATTTAATATTACATTTTAAACTAGTGTAATCTGGAAGAACGAGTTTTTCTCAGAACAGATATTTAAACAAATTTACCTATAGCTTTTTTTTTCCAACCTAGCTTAGGCCTCTTCGATCATCCCTATAAGTACTTACAATTACTGTATATTTTATCGAAATTTTTAGACTTCTTTGGGATCACTCGGATTCAACAAATGTGCAAAGTTAAATATTTATTCTTATATATTATAAGTTTTCCTATAAAACATGAGATAAGTAAGTACTGGGTTTGTAGAGCATAAAATAATATAGGAAACGTCATATATATTTAGTCAGCGTTTCAAATAGAAAAGGTAATTCAGAGGGGGAAAGTCGGTCATGTTTATGTAGTGAATGACGTAGGTAAGTGCAGTTTCTTTCGAGTTGTTTTTTCCGTGGCGATCATTAGAGACGGTGTTGAAGTCGAGAGGGCTAGGGCAGGTCAGCGGGCGGTCTCGACTTGTGTAGCCGGTAAACATCGCTGGGAGCGGCGGCGCACGCGTCATCTAATTGGTGCCGACTGAAGCCCACTGCCCGCAGTTTGATTGATAGACCGCCTGTTACGTCCAACAGCCGGATGACCTCGTTAATCCGCACATATTGTTTTTCTACTGTTATTTCCGCCATTTGATCAATTAAACTTTCCCTGTTGCTACGTGGTGCTGACGTTTTCACTACTCGTTTATCACTCCAGGCTTTCATTGTAACATTTGATATCCCTTTGTTCTGTATTGTTACATGCGGGTTTGAATTACCCTCATCAGATTGGAAACTTGAAAGGGGTTTTTTGTATATGAAATAACTGACAGTGCAGCTAATTGCTTATTTGTTGGTATCAGTGGGGTCGTGCGTGGTTTGATCGTGACTCGGTAAAATATGGTTAGTTCAGCGTACTGGCTAAGGATAACGATTATGTAAGGCAGTCGGCATTGGTATTGATTAGCTGTGAACACATTGCGTAAACGGCCTTGCCGCCTCGCCGTCGCCCGTTGCATATGTAAGGATTCGCGAAATGCCCTTTGATTGCTCCAACCACTCAACTGTATAGAGTTGAGCTGCCTGTTGATATTATGAAACGTCAAAGTACGGTAATGTAGAAATAATATTACAAAGCTGACTTTTTACATTCTATACAGATTTGCGGTCCTGGAATACGGTTATTAAATTATGCTGTTTTCTTCATTTTTTGCTTCCACAGTTCGTACAGATAATTTAGAACTATATCTTGTAGATGGCAATAGGCTCCATATTTGGTAAAACGTGGATTTTCAGACATAACCTTTCCGAGTATATACACGTCATATGATAATGCTAATTTCAATTGTGCCTATACAAAGCGCTTCATCCACCTAAAATTACAATTAAGTATATTATACTTCCCTTACAGACATTCCGAATATACTCGTGACTAATTCTTGTTTTACTTTACTAATGAAGCCGAGGTGTCTAACTCCAACGTCACCAACCGCAAATAACTTGAGCCGAGCACGCCCGCAATCAAAATGAAGATACAATTATAATGATGTGCTTGTAACTTACTCCAAAAATTTCGTTTAATTTCCGCGCATCGCTTCACGTTGTGGCTCATTATAATTTTATATATTGTATGCAGAACGGGCTGCCGTCTCCGGAGAACCCATACATATTCAATGGTGACTTTGTGGATCGCGGCAAGAAGGGACTGGAAGTATTCCTTTTGCTGTTAGCTTGTATGGTGGCTTTCCCTGGAGGGGTGTACTTGAACCGCGGAAACCACGAAGATCTCATTATGAATTCTAGGTGAGTGACGCTCTGAAAATAAGCCACTTTGTGTCAAATGTATACGGTGATTAATGATTTAATGTTAGATCCACTTCGTGTTACGTATTTTTGAGCAACGGATGATTTATTATGAGTTTCGTAGACCGTATGTTGCTTACAAATATAAGGACAGTTCCATATCCTCATATTGAATATCGTAATAGGCGACGAAGGTACAAAATATGTACTGAAAAAGCACTTAGAAGCATGCCTTCACTCACGTCGATGTAAGTGGGGAATTACTGCACATTTGGCGCACAACAGAGCTCCTTACCATTCTAACGCCATCACTATCCGAAAGAAATTACCGGATTTACTACCAATGAGAGCCTTTCTTTAAGAATAATGGCTGTCAAGTCGGTCATAAGACCGATGCCAAAACTTTTAACGATTATGTCTTTGTATAGTCCTGTATATTATTAACGAAAACATTTCTAATAATGTTCTTATGCATTTCTTTATCTAACTGACGTCAAATAATTGTGTTAAAGGTAGTAAGATGATTATGTTTAACGAATCGTCAAACTCTTTCGCAGGTATGGATTTATAAAAGAAGTCCAACAAAAGTATCGGGTAAGTTTCATATCAAAACACTTTTTTGTTCTTTTTTCACGTTGTATAAAATAATGTTTTCTTTTCTCTATCATCATCAGCGTCTAGGCATCCAATGTTGAATGAAGGTTTTCGCCATTTAAAGGCTTTGGCTTATGTAGCCAACGGTTCTTTGCAACTCTCACGGTGTCGTTGGTCCACCTAGTGGAGCCGGTGATAAACACTTCATCTTCTACTCAAGAATAAATATTAGCTACTCAAGAACAATTCTTTCCCACTTCATATCAGTTTGTCGAACAATATGGTCTGCCCATTGCCACTTTAAAGTTTTTTCTACTATACTACAAGTATCGAAACGTGAAGCTGTTAATATGGTACATAGTAAATCAGGCAATGTAAATACGGCGTAACATTAAAAACATGTACAAATTACTCTTTCTCGTTTACCAAAGAAAACAGGGGTGAAACAAGGGTTTCCCTAGATAATTTATTTTTTGCTAACTTGTCAAAATGAGCACGAGGATCAACCCTCATAAATTGCTTTGTAGAAAACAGCTGTTGGAGTCTTGGCTTGGAGTAATTTGTGTTAAAGCACTAGTTTTTACAATTTGTAATACCACAGCGCCAACCTTACCTATTGCTAATATTTTCCATCAACCGGTAAATTGTGAACGTGACTGAAATTTGTGAAATATTCCAATACCTGAATAATAGAAGTAATACGCGGGCGGCGCGGCACAAGGACGAAAAGGTGAGCCCACGAGCTTAGATGGCTCCAAATGTTTATCGTTCCTATATTTTAGGATTCACTAAAGCAGGTTATTTATTGGAATAAAAGGGTTTTTATTGTGCCATTGTTCTTTTTTTACATATTCGCTACCATGTACCGCCTTTATAATTTAAACATAAATTGTTAGTAGGTACTTCCGGGTATTAATATTTCAAGACTGAATAATGGCTCAGCGGAAATTGAAGTATTTTACTGCAATGGGAATTAAATTTAAAACTGACAAAAGAAAACAGTATAAAATTCGTTTGTTTTGTCTTTTTGAGCATTCGTTGTGACCAGTCTACTTACTTGTATTAATATTAGAAGGAAAACCCAAGGCGTTGATAGAATTCCCTTCAAATATTTAACTTGCAAATAGAGCGGTTATTAAATTCCGTCAACTGCATTGCTGCCTTAATTTTAGAGAGAACTGCACACCTGCTACAGCAATACCGATTGTGAATGCATCACTGCGCTTTAAAAATTAATTAAACGCTATGAAGTCGGTTATAAACCAGCTTCTAAAGAACCGTTTTAATTATGACGTTGAAATCAAATATCTATCTAGTTCATTTTCATTGCAGGTAAGCTGAGTTTCTTAAAGGTGGCTAAATTTCTCGTATTAATAATCTCTTCAACTCGTTTTACGGAGCAGTTTAACAGAGCTATTGAATTTTATTAGCTTGCCAATTATTTTATTCTGTTACTAAAGGAATCCATCAGTTAAAAACACCTTTAGTAACAATATGAATACGTAATCGCGAAATCACATCTTTTTATGATTACTCAAATAAGTTCAAAGGGTATGCGGCAGATAGCTTGTTCCCTAAATAACCTAAATAGTGGGCAGTACTATAATAATACAACCTATCGAAGTACTAGTACCTACCAAAAAATAATGGCTTAGGTGTTGATCCCTAATCAGGCAGGTGTCATGACGTACTCTTCTATATTTTACCTTCAAAGATTGTGTGACGTAGAAGGTTATACTTATTAAGTATATTTTATGCTGTGTATATGTCTACTGATATTAAGTTTGTAAGCAATATTTATAACAAATATAATTTCCAAACAAAAAAATATTTTGCATATTAATCAATTGCGAATGATTGGAGTTCTATTTCTTTAGTGTATTATGTTTTCTAATTATATTGCAATTCTATCACTTACCAGTACCATCAAAAACCCAAGCTACATTCATGAGTTTAACTTCTTTATCATTAAGACTGGTTTTCAGAAATCAGTTTGAGAGTACATTTTGATGGTTAAGTAATGGTATAGAAAGCCACATTTAGATCGACTTTTATGTCGAGATTATCAAACCCGTTACATAGTGCTAAGTTTGTTATGTTTTTGTTCGGGAATACGAGCTTCATTCTTTATAACTTTTAGCACAACTCCGAGCGTCTACTGAAGTTGATAGAAGGCGTCTACCGCTGGCTGCCTCTTGGAACCATCATCAACAACAGAGTGTTCGTGGTTCATGGAGGCATCTCTGACACTACTGACCTGGATATGATACGGAGTCTAGATCGGGACAAGGTATCTAGAATATTAATTCAACTTTCCACCTCAATTAGACAATATGTCGCCGAGCATCTGTCGCGGCTCGTTCCATTTAATCTTCACTTACACACTAGGCGGCATCCGCAATATGCCCTACCACCAATGCTATAACGACTGCCATCCTAAGACAATAAACTCACGTTTATGAAAAATTGTTACCGTATTTCTAGCTGTATAGGCTTGGTAACCATTGAACATGTATATAATTTGATCAAGTACAGTAGTTACGCGATCTAGCAACAATAATAAAAGGAAATTAAAATTTTGAATTTCCGGCCATGACGTCAGCAGTACTCAGTATTGGAAATGTAATTAGCGGCCTATATTATCACCATTGAATTATTCTTCTAATTCCATGTTAGGTACCTACTTATCTTATCACCTATGTACCTACAAGTGAGTCACTTAAAGTGGTTAACAAGCTACCCAAATTAATATAATGAGAGATTTGCTTGTGCTTCAACAATACTTTGTATTAAAAAATCCTCTTTTATTTTTTTTTGGTACCTACGCAGAGCTCGGCTGAAAACTGCTCTCTTTTCACACACAAGAACCAAGAATATAATAGCTTAGACGCCTGAAACTTTCAGCATTGCGAACATTCTCGGATTTTCGCATTCATAGCTTGTCTTCGGGAATTTGTAAAATACAAAAGCTTTGGGTGTAAGACACGATTTCTGTAATTTATGTTATATTAGATAAATTATGAAGTATGTGTATTTCTTCGTTATCATTTTTATTCCCTAGTTAGGTAATGATATTTTATATAGATATAGATAACGTAGTACATGATGTTTATATATATGCAGTTTCTGAAATTTTCTATGCTAACGTAATGTTTGATGTTAGTTTTAAAATCTGGTAAATTAAATATATGTCATTGCCAGTTATTTATTGAGCAACTGAACCAGTTGAACTTATTAATTTAAATTTTATCCATTATCTCCTGCATTGTTGACGAACCTTATTGTGGTTCCAGGACTCAAATGTTGAGGAGCTGGATTCGAGCTCCTGTTTCATAGTTGATAAGTGAAAATTAAATTCATAACTTTGGTGAGTTGGATCAAAACGTTGCTTACGTTAATATAATGACACTGCAATAAACTTGAATTATCAGTTAAAATCATTGTTGTATCATGTACTGATGTTTTTGCTAACTTGTCTTTATTTGGTGGATGTTATTTTCACGCCATATTCTTTGTGTTGTATACAGATCTTTTGAAAATGGTTTTTACTGATAAATCAAGCCTATTTCAGGTCTATCAACGTAAGCGTGGATACGCCGTACCAAAGATGAGAAACTAACAAATTATTTTTTTATGGTGTCAATGGCGCAAAAATAGTAACAATCATCAAAATTGACAGCTTTAAAAATAAAAATTGTTTATACGGTACAAATATAATATTACTCATAAATTCAACTTATTTATGGCCATTCTATCTACGAAAGAGGCCCTGAAATATTAACCTAATTTTACAACTATAAACGATTGTTCATAAGTAAATTTTAAATTTATATACAATTACTTATATTTAATCGAATAAGCATTGCAATTCAACGTGGCAATGCTGCTAGCATGCTAGGCACGCTGAGTACTGGTAGTGGGCTGGAGCATTTGAACTGCCTGTGAGTCTGTTATGACTTATCGGTTGAAGCGCTCGTAGCGAAGTTTACTTAGCCATTCTGAATTGATCAGCAAAATTAAGCAAGGTCCGGCTCGGTCATGACTTGGATGGGTGACCGCTGGTTGGACATTACTACTGAGCGCTTCCTTGCTTCGGAGGGCACGTTCAGCCGTCGGTCCCGGTTGTTGTCTTAGGATGGCAGTCGTTACAGCATGGTGGTAGGGCATTTTGCGAATGCCCGCCTGGCTAGCTACCACCCTCAAGTTGTAAATCTGTCGCCAAGCACCTAACGGTGTGTTCCGGCAGCTGTCCTTGAGAGCCAGTAATTTTAGGTTAGCCTGATTTTTTTTTAATCCCTGTCAGGCATTAAAAAAAATGCTTTTACTGCAGTAGAGCTGTAGTGTTGTATATAGTTCGTAGTATCTTACTTTAATTCTATTTACTTGTTGGTAGTCAAAATTCGTAGAGCCGAATTAATATAATGTTGGTGTTACAGTACGTTTCCCTCTTGCGACCACCGGTGACGGATTCCACGGCAGCCGAGGCAATAGACAAAGTGGAATGGAAGCAGGTAAGTCATTCAACAAAAATCAGACTGGTGCATCAACAGTTCCGTACAACCACTCAACTAAATTTTGGTGCTATTTACTCGTACCTAACAAAACAATTGAATTTTCTTTCACTAATATACAGGGTTATTGGTAAAATGCTAACAACCTCTTAGGGTTGACTTCTGCTAATCCTAACAAACATTTTGAGATAATTTCTTTTTTGTTTAAAAAAAAAAAATTTACTAAAAAAAAAAACCATCTTAAAATGTTAGTTAGGACTAGCAGAAGTCAACCCTAAGAGGTTGTTAGCATTTTACCAATAATCCTGTATATTTGTCGTATAATAATTTGTTAGAATATTCGCTTGAACAACACATACATTATAAAACGGGCTGCTTATTACGTTTCTAAAAATACAGCTAAGGCTATATATATACATAATTGGCTAACTCAAACCACTTCTAAAAGTAAGCATCAAATATAAACTGGCAATAAAATTATATATCGCATAATATTGAAGAAGCATCTCAGGTTTTAATAGTGAAAAACGGACAGCTAAATAAACATGATACATACTTACAGTAATTTTATTCGTAGGTGGACTACTAAGAAAAATGACTCATAGTGACTAAATATATATAGATGTAGAGTCGATATATGGCTTAAGTTCAAAATGAGGGACACATAGAATACAAAATACATTGATCCAAAGCGGTCTTTACGTGACTCAGTAACGGCAAACAAATACTCGCGTGTGGTTTTCAGTGGAATAGGCAAGATAAGGCAGAATGGAGTGAAGGAAGAAGGTGGCCGGGTAAGCCAGTTGGCGACCTCTTTAGTGAAGCGAATGTCGAGTTGATGTGACGCTTCATTTCGCACACATTATGTGCTGCAGACGCTCTCTCAAGTCTCTATTAAAATAATAATAAATAATTCTCGTTCAAAATTATATTATTTTGCTTAAACATTAGGTATAATTATAGCTTACAACGGCGTTAAATGTTGACATTTTTGATTTATTAAGTACACCACTGTCCCAAAAAAGGAGTGTTATGTTTTCAGGGTTCATGGTAAGTTGCCTTATTCCACCATAACTTTCAAACAGCTTAACCGATTTTAATGTATGAGATATCGTTAGATTCCTCTTGATAGCGCAAGTAACACTATGACCATAAAAAACTGTCGAATTTAGACGCCACATTGTGAGATGTTTTTTTGTTTTCTTCTTAACCCATCGCATTGGGTTTCAAAATGAAGGGCTTTAAAAACGATTCCATAATAGTACATTGTACATCGTGGGGAGAAATCTCGAGTTCCCTTTAAACATACTATCGAACAAAAATAGAACTTTCTCCCGTGTGTACATAGTGCTTTATACTACACCCACGAGGAAAATAAAATCATTAGGTACCTATAAGTTTTCTCGTATTTATCCCGAGGTTTCTCAGGAAGTAAGTTCCATATGACTTCTTGAGCTGTATTTTTTATTTCTGGTGGCGCCGTCACTATAAAATAGTCACTTTCACTAACATATGACATTTTGGAAAATTATTCAGAATAATTAAAAGCGTACTGTTATATTATCAATTTAGTACAAAACAAAATTTAACAAAACAAATAAATTGTCGCGTATTTTTATCGAAAAAGGTTGCCAACCTTCTTTCATTAAAAATCCAGTACGAGAAAAACCTCACCTCTTTCTTAAAATTATTTGATATGAAACCTCTTTTTGTGAGCAGCTAAAAAACAAAAGAGCGCTAGCAGGGCAGGTATGGATTTTCCTTCACTGATACGGAGGGAAGGTATGAAATTCCATATAACTTTTCCCGCCGCTCATTTATAAGGGAATAATGACGAACTTTATAACACGTTTTTGAACGAGGAATGAGACACTTTTTGAGTGAGTGTGGTATAAATATATTTAACTTGCAGTTTTAATTTCAATGGAAAGATAAAACTCTTAAGTCAAATAAATAAATTGCAGTCAGGTTTTTAACTTTTTTAATTTACACTTGTTTTGTGTCTTCGATCTTTCTCACCAACCTAATAATTTGGCTACCAACTTTCGGTATTTTTCTTTTATGTCCACATCAAAGGTTTTTACTGTGTTCTTATATGTTTTCTCTAACAATACAAAGGACAATACAAGGTTATATTAATGAATGTTTGGCTTCGGGTTTACGACGTGCCGCCTTTCTGACACCAACCTTTTTTGGGAATTCTCTGGTTTGTCGTAAACTCGCTAGAACTTACGACAAACCAGAGAATCCAGCCCCTTTTTAACCAATAGGTTGGTTAAGGACCAGACCCTCTTTAACCAACCTTTTGGTTAAAGAGGGTTTTAAGATGCTAGAGTCCATTCTGCTAGAGTGCAATGCTAGAGAGTCCATTCTGTACTTAGTGCTTAGATTGCGTAAGGATAATTAACTTGCGCTTAATACAATTTTGAAGAGCTCGTAGCGAAGTTTGCTTAACTGTTCTTAACCGATCAGCAAAGTTGAGCAACGTCCCTTGCGGTCATGAGTTAGTTAGATGATCGCTAGTGACATTACTGAGCGCTTCCGTGCTTAAGAGGGCACGTTAAGCCTTCGGTCCCGGTTGTTGTCTTAGGATGGCAGTCGTTATAGCTTGGTGGTAGGGCATTTTGCGAATGCTCGCTTGGCTAGCTACCCCACCCTCAAGTAAAAAATCTGTCGCCAAGGCCTAAAGGTGTGTTCCAACAGCTGTCTTTGAGAGCCAGTAATTCAAGGCTAGCCTGAACAACATCTTCGACCACATCATCACTTACCATCAGATGAGATAGGGGTCAAAGGCTAACCAATCAGGCATACAAAAAATATATCTCTCAACGCAAAAACACTTTTTTCTCTGATCGTGGTCAGGGGTATATTTAATTCAGTAAGGTTTTTGAGTACGTGTAACAATAGTGAAAATCTCAGAAATAATATAGCGTCATCTTAATAAAAATCATGTGTTAGATACATAACTAGCTCATATAAAAGATACAGACTTCATCAATACAGAACTCGGTGAAGTAAATGCATCAATCATTCACGAGTTCTCGACATCGCGACCGAATTGGTATCGATTGATTTCATTGGCGCGTAACCTCTCAGCTATACGAAAACACAGTGCACATAATCCGACATGATTATCAAAATTAAAATAATGTGGGAATCTCTACATGTAAAGAACTACACGTGAGTTTTGTTGTGTATTTCAATACTGTAAAAGTGAGATGAGAAAATATTTGTTATTTTTCATAAGTTTTGTTTCTTGGTATTTTGCTGTGTAATAAAGGTGGATTATGATTCGCGCTTAACTTTTATACGAAGATTAGTAAGTAATTAATAAAAAAATTCCATATTAAATTACTCCATCGCTTTACATCATTGCAGTACCAGCATGAACCACTCACATGTTTCTGAAATAACAGAGTTGAAAATGCGATTGTAATAAAATTTAAAGCGATAGCTTTAATGAAAAAAAGATAGGTTTGAAAAATCTGTTGTAGGTAAGGTATACTATATTAATGTATGGGATTGTCATAAGGGTAACATGTACTCTAGAAAGGAATAATCTTGACTCCTATATTATAGTTTCCCTACATAGGTAACTTAAATGAGGCTTTGGATATCAAAATAAATTCATCTCTTGACACCAAATCAAATAATGAAACAATTGCGCAAAATTCTTCTTGATCTTGATTTGCTGTCAAAAACCCCCTAAAATTTTAATACTAAGTTGTCGCTGACATATCTCTGGACTAAACATAAAGTAGTATATTAATTTATTATTGTTTTTATAGAAACAAAAAAAAATAAGAATAGGTATATTGTTTTTAAAAACATGTTTTACTATCGAGTATCTATAAAAAGATCTCTTCGAACATCGATATAAAATCAAGTTTGTGCTGGTATCATCTATATTACAATAAATGTTTGAGTTTTTGTACATGTAATGAAGTTACATTTATTTCAGAAGAAATAATTGCAAAGAATAGACATTGTTGCTTGATGAAAATACACGAAAATAGAAAAAACTATTGAAACGAATTCGGATTGAAAAATTTTTCAATAATTTATAGGATAAAATATACTCGATAAAATGTAGGTAATGTTTTTATTATGTAATTTAACCTACTACGAAACCTTCTACATAGAATCTAACTGGCATTAGTCTGGTTTTTATTATAATAAAAAGAATAATGTACAAGTTTTAATACTGCTATAACAAATGTACTGTGCAGTCTTGGCACTTGTTCGCTCGACATTTCGGTGGCTCATTGACGAAGGTATCGCCGAGTCAGCTACGCCAAATACTTCATTGGGTGACAGTATCAATACATTTAGTTGCTATGACAATTCATTTGAAATAACTGAGCTGACACGTATAATAGTGTTTATTCCAAGTAAAACAGTAATGACAAGATGAAAATAAAACACGATCTAATAAAGATCAAGTTCCCTGACCTCGCTGCCTTGGTTGTTCAGCTTGATTAGATCGTAAATAAAACCCCACTAGCTAGTGATTGAACTGTCCCCGACGTGTACTAAATTACTATAGGGTTCTCTAAAACTAATACCAAGCCGATCGTAGAAAACGTGATTGACACTTTGCGAAATTGAACGGTCCGCACATCATATTGCAGAGTTCATCAATTTCATATAAACTATAGGCCAAATTCGATTACAGTTGAACTTGCTTCCTAGGATTAATTGCTTTCCATGCCGTTCTAATCTAATTCTTAAATCAATTCCACTAGTTTCTCGATCAAAGTGTTATCCATAGTTAAAATGACGAGTCTACTATCAATAATTAAAATAAACGCAGTTGAAATTCCTATTTTAGTTACTAAGTCGATATTTTGAATCCTCTTCAATAAAAAATACTTTTTTTTTCTACTTTTGAAATGAAACCAATTTAGATAGTTTAATGTTTTGTTATTCCGAGAGGATATCGATTTTTGATTGCCTCTCCTCGATTGTCTGTACCATTTTGTGATTTTATATATCTTCGTATCAAATCAAGAGTTGAAAATAAATTTTGAGCAAAATGCCAAGCCAGAATTGTGGTTGGTTTCGTATAAATTATATTGAAAGGCTTTTGTTTTGGTCGCTTTATTAGATACTATAGCGGTTTCCCGTGGCTTATCTTGCGTAGATCTTATTTTTTTATGAATAAATGTAATGTTACATCCTTTGTTAATGTGAAAATGAACAAGTGGTCAAAAACTTAACAGCTCCTAAAAGCCATTCCTAGAAATTATGTGCATCTGGCATTTACGAAAAAATATATTCTCTTCATCCCATTTATAATTTGAATTTTGAAAAACGAAAAAATATGTATGGTGTATTTATTGTGTCATTTAGTATAAATATCAAGTTCCAAATGATTTCACCCACAAATATTATGGCCCACACAAAAGTCACAAACACCATCCACTTCGGTTTTTTAAATTAATCTATAAATAATACCATCAATATAAAATCAATAAGCTTTCCAAATATTATATTATTATTCCTTAGTCTTGGCTGAGCGTTAATGAGTCAGTCAGGAAATATATACTTTTTATACAGATATAGCAGATATCATTGGTATTATTTTATATTTTCGGAGCAATTTTATCAACCGCCATCCCTTGTGTAATACAATTTCGTTGGGTGGAACCCCCGCAGTGTCACAAGATAAACTTTGACGCACAAAACCTCGCCGGTGGTGTGGCAACCGCTTTATGAACTTTTCCCCAGCGAGACGTTTCTTTGCGCAATTTGTTGTTCACACTTACTTTTCTGCTAAGGCTTCGAAAAAATAATAAATGTAGAAAAATATTGAATAAACAACATGGGATTCAAAAGGTGCGATGAAAGCCTATAGATGTTATTTGATCGCAGTGTGAACAAAAGAATAACGACACACAACCATACAAACCTTCTTTTCATTTTGCTACAACTACCTATATACCTACATCTATCTGAAGTTCAAAGCTACTCGCATATTCAGTTGAGTTGCTCGTATTAATTCCTTGCATAATCGTGTTCACTGAATTCAATAGTGTCCAAATTATACCAAAGCATTAGGTTGTTCACCACAACATTTGATTACACACTCAAAGCTCTATTAAAGAAAATTAATTAAGCTTTTCCAGTTTAATTTTCATTAGTGGCTGAAAGGTGTCGTTGGTGTATATACGATATCGTGAGAATGCACCTTTCATTGAAGGCATCGCACGATATTTAACTTCGATTCGAATTAATTACATCCAGCTAGTGATAAATGTTCAGGTATTGAATTTATTGAGGTAGTAAAATACATATCGTATTTTACTCAACATTGCATTTACACCTTTAAAGAAATTAAACTATAGAATAATGTTGAGCGTTGACCCTTAACCTAGTTGAAGGATATTTTATTGAAGATTAACTACGCAAATCAACTGACAAAATCATTTATAAAAAAGCAAAGAAAAGGATGCCAGGTCGTTGTCAAGCTATGATTTGGGCTCATGTTACTCGAAGTCACTGAAGACGAATTTTGATGCATATTTTGCTTTTAATGCTATTTCTTTGACGGTCATTTTTATTACCAATGAATTTTTCGCCAACAATGTAATTTTCTAGTTATAAAATACATAATGAGTTTTTTCTATTAATTGTAATAATTGAAAAATTAGCAATGACAAAAAAACCAAATTTATTTCGATATTTAACTTAGTTTAAACAATATAAAGGACCAAACTCTTGAACTCTTAATTGTTTTGAGAAGTATATAAAAAGGATGACCTTTTAAATACAGGATATTAATAGATGAATGTGCCCGTTTAGAGATACATACTTGACTTAAATGTCGAATCCCACTTATTATGAGAATTTCAGACCTTTAAGTTGACTGCGGTCGACAGGCAGGTACGCAGCAATTAAACAGAGTGTTCGTAGGTATCCCTCTGTTAATAGGTCTATTCAAATGGGCTCAGACAAATTGAATTAATCTATAACACTACATCGCTATGTGATCATTAAAGAAATGAGATTTGCTCGACATTGGTAGGACATATTATTAGTATTTTTATTTTTGCAATAACGCATGCTCTGCGTATTACATTACATATAGTCATGTGTGAGATTTGAACCCGAGTCTCATATGACTTATTTTTTCTCTTGTTCTTAAACATCGCGATGTCGTACGGGGATTATAAAAGGTAAGTCATAATATGACAATTAAATATTGTTGCGCATCTGCTAAGTATCTATCGATATAATCTATAATCATCACATGCTAATATAATGTTCTTAACTGCATATTAGGTAAAAAGTAATAATAGATGAATTATTGGCACGACAATAAAGATCAATGTTTATAAATAAAAAAATATATTAGGTATACATGACATTATACTGATAAACGAAAATATGTGTTAGTCGTTGACGTGGTTTTCCGGCTTTCAGCTTTATCTTTGTATTCAACAGCGATAAATCTAGGAGTATTTTTCTTTGATGCGTGTAGATGATAACTAGGATATTGTGATTTATAATTATATAAATAATGTTCAATTCTAAAATGACATTAATTTAATACGTATATTTTGTATGATTTACATAATATTTGCATGTTCTGTTGTAACGAAGCACGCTACGCTGCTCAATAGAACCTAAATAATTTAAGATCTGCATTATGTAACCGTGTTTCTGGCAAATAAATGACATTTCATTTCATTTTCTTTGAAGGCCTTTGCATTTATTAAGAATATCAGATTTTTGTATATCAACTTTAATAATTTATTAAAGTCAATCACTAAGTGGCAGATATCCTGTTTTAGTTTCAATCGGCATTGGGTGCATATTTCGTATTTACTTAAAGATTATAAGTTTCAGGTCATCTCAGGGCTTAAAAAGGGTATGAATGGTTTAAGCATGCCTTTTCTAACTAAAGTTTGGTATAAATTCTTTATTTTAAGTAAGCCAGCTACAATACCGTATCATCGTAAGATTTTTCAACAATAATACATCCATTTTCTTTGATGTTTGCTTACCGATACTTTATTACTATTTCACCAGGCTTATTTTACCTAACAAAACACTTGTTTACATCATCTAGGACTAATTTATAGAGGATTTTTTTCTAGAAAAATAAATCTTCTGTTTTGTTATAGCTACTTTCAATAACTTCACTTATTTGATTGGTTTGTATTAATATAGTATATAGAAATACAGCTGCATACTTTTAATTAATATGGTATAGGTGTTTAACTTCAAAATCAACGACAACGATAAATTAATTAAAAAAGTAAAACACCCATACTTTCTTTTCGATAAACGTTTAATAATTCTATTGAAATTAAAACTGCAAGTTATATATTAGTGGATGAGATATCGTTTTTATAACCCTTCATTTTGCTACCCCACTTGATGGGTCTGGAAGAAAGAAAAAAAAAATTACAATATGGCGTCTAAATCCGCCAGTGTTATTAATTGTACTTAGTGTTATTTGCGCTTTCAAGATGAATCTAATGAAATCTCATACATTAAAATCGTTTTAGCCGTTTAGAAGTTATGTTGGAATAAAGAAACTCAGAAACATACATACATGAACCCATGAACCCTTGAAAACATAACAAAACTTTTTTGGGCCATCGTGTAAAAATTACTGTACTGTACTGTATCAGCCGGATCGTCCACCGCTGAACACAGCCTCCCCTATGTAGGGGGTTTGCCATTATCCCCACGCTTGGCAGGCGGCTTGGGGATCGCAGTGCAAGATAGCATAGTTCCTAAGAAGGCGCTGCTGCCCACCTTCCAATAGTATTTTTCCCTTTGTCAACTTTTACGACACCCATACGGGATGAAATGGGGAGGTGCAATTCTAACCCGGCACCCCACGGGGGAAAAAGGGGAAAAATAAACTAACGGTGTGATAAAATTATTATTTGACTGTCGTATTTAAAGGGAATATTTTTTCGCTCAAGTCATCCCTCAACAGCACCCAATTGTATCCAGAAAAATTACGCACATAGAATCAAATTCCAAACCCTTGGAGGAAAATTTAGCACAAAGAGAAATCAGGCACAATCTATCACCGCACAAGTCACAATAGTAAAAGGGAGCTGTGAACGCGAAACTCCTCCAGTAATTTCATTTTATAAAGGACGAACATTTTTTGTAGACCTTTGATGATCACAACCATTACTTTTATTGTTTGCTCAGTAACTGCTATTGATGGATTTTTAATATAGCTTTCAAATAACCTTCGTGCTCGAAGGGTCAAAATTAAAAGGTAGCCGATACTCAATTATAGAAAGTAACGCTTATTACTTCGGTATTGTTATAAAACAAGCCTTCAAAAACAAGTCGGGACAAATGAACGTGATGCGAAAGCTGCCGAGGTATTAATAGGGATCATAATTAGAAGCCATCCATCTAGTCTGTTCTTTTTAGGTACTTAAGTACTTAAAAACATTAATTGTTAGACTATACGAGTATGTAATTAGATCTTTGGTCAAAAGAAGTTCACTTAATTCATAAGTTTTCTAGTCGTACTCAACCGAGCTTAAGTGTTTTGTTAACGAAACCAACCAACTGATTTATTATCGTAATCTGCTCGTCTGAAAACTTTGCCCTCTGCAACGTCTGGATCTGTCTGAAAGCGATCTACAAAATTTTATTCGTCCCGCGGCTATCGCACCTCTGCATAAATTATGGAAATGAACCAAAGGTGAACACCTGATAGGTGCAATTCCTTTTTTGCTTATCTACCATAACGCAGAGAAAACTTATGACGGTACCGGAAGAAGTATGAATCATTTTTACATATAGATTTTTTTTCAGGAGATGTTTAACTATATTTTCTTCTTGAATAAGCTTTTTTTTTACTATGAAATGAGTGACAGTTGTAATTTTTGCATGGCACAGCATTTACTATTACTATTTTTACCTCGTAACAATATGTTGGATTTGGTAGCAGAATAATATCAGTTCGGGTATGCTGTTGATGCTTTTATACTTAATAATATAACGTACGGTCGATACGGTAAATAATTGTACATACGGTCATAATTGAAAAAGTCACGGACCCAGGAGTATGTGGAGTGTAGATAAAAAAAGTAATGTGGGCGTAAAAAATATAATATTCTAAACATAACCACTCAAATTCCTGTATGAATGAATTATAAATGTAAGTAGCCCTATTCATAGCTTCATTCCATTAAACTACCACAGAATTAATACCTTACTTACATAAGTAATTATGTAAGTAAGGTATTAATTCTGTGGTAGTTTCAACCTCATTCAATTCCTTAAATGATATATTTATACTTACCTATATAATAAATATTGAATCACCCCTGATATCAACATAAATGACTTAAAAGACTTGTTTATTCTTAGCCCATCATCGTTAAAATTTAGTAAGTAAGTAAATGTACAATATAAGTATACTAAACTATATGTTTTCCTCGTAATCATTTTCATAAATAAACATACTGCGGGTAGTACAGTAAATTAGCGGTACTTTTAAAACAATAGCAATGCTAAACCGTAATTTCATTAGGGACGCTGAGACTATCCAATACTACACTTCGTTTAAATGAAAGAAGTGCATTCGCATACACTCATACTTTCGTAATAATGACGATTCTCTTCTCTTTATCTAAATATGAACAATTTGATATATTTGATGCATGCATAAGTAGCGGTTAAAACTTGCATTAGCGCTAATTAAATATAACATATTTTTAAACTTTTACGGCCATTTACAATATCAGTGTACACTTCGCGATAGAGCCCGTGTTTTTTATTTTCTATGAGCTTCCTATATTTTATTCATTCAGAATTAAGAGTATAATCACGGAGTTTATCCCTTATATGAAATTACAAATATTGTTACAGTATGTCCAATAGTACTAAAGAGAACATTAACTAAGATAAACCATTCCAGGTGTTTGACATCCTGTGGTCCGACCCGCAATGCACTGGGGGATGCGTGGCCAACGCCTTGCGCGGTGCCGGCACTTACTTCGGCCCTGACGTCTCATCGGCCTTCCTACACAAAAATAAGCTCAGCTTTCTCATCCGTAGTCACGAGTGCAAGCCCGGTGGATACGAGATCATGCACAATGGAAACGTAAGTTCAAATATGTTAATCCCAACTCACTGTGATAGATATAAAATGTTTATGAAGTTTTTTCCTTTCCTAATCCTCATTAGTCATGGTGAGTTTTTATAATAGGATTTTGATGCCCACCTGATATCAAGCGCAACCTCTGCCTATCACATTTGTATGCATTTCCTCATAAGTGACGAACTGCACCGCGTTTCTTTCATCATCTTGAGACATAAAGTTGTTAAGTGTCATGTGCCTGTAATAGGTGTATAAAATCCCACATTTGGTATTATGTTTCAAGGTCCTATGTTCATCTGCATGGAGCCTGAGGAACCTGACTCACTTTTAGACTCAAACCGGAAATCATGTATGGCTTTGAATGTCCATAATCTTCCATTACAATAACCAAAAAAGCAGTTGTTATGAAAGAAAATTAACTATCTCGTTCAATATATTAATTATGTCTGCAAGCAATATTTGAAACTCAAGAATCGCAACAAAGTTTTGAAAAAATACATACAAATCATGATTTGAACTTGGAAAAGTAAATATAAACACGTCAGCTATAGACTAACAAGAATATCTTTATTTTTAAAGAAAATTTACAAGTAAAATATGTATTCCGATTTTATCATAGTTATGCTGATTACTAGCTAGCTTATACCTACCTACATAGACACCTACGTAATGATATTACGTTTGTAGGCGTCCTTAAGTACAGCCCTTTATTTTTATACGAAATGATAATATGAAATTCTAAATCGAAAGTCTCGCAAAATAGGCAAAGATACGATGAAAAAAATAAGGATTATCTATACACTTTTATGTCCAGTAAAATATAGTACATATACCCTCCAAAGGCGTACATTGAAGTGCAAACATTCATGTAGAACACGTAGATACGAGCTTTCACGACGTGAGCTATACACAAAATGGTAATCACATTTTCGCACTAGTTTTTCCACTGATTTTTCGCGCTATGGTTTTGCATATTCCCTGTCGACTTTGTATTTACATTTAAAATGAATCTCCATTGCGCTTGCGTTGTCTGTGTTCTGTCCCTAATCATAAAACCCATTTACGGCGTTTGCCGATACTAATTCCTGCAGTATTTATGTGGGATATCAGACTGATAAGCATGTCTAATGATTGTTACGTTCTAGGTTATAACTATTTTCTCGGCTTCAAACTACTACGAGCTGGGGTCAAACAAAGGTGCTTATCTGAAGCTTTGTGGTAACTCGCTGGAACGACAGTTCGTGCAGTACACAGCAGCTGTGTCAAGGACACGCCGGCTGACCTTCCGACAAAGAGTGGGCCTGGTCGAATCTTCCGCCATGAGGGAGCTTCACAACCAAATAGTGATGGCCCGAAGACCGTTGGAGGCAACCTTCCGCAGCATGGATCTGGATCAAAGCGGTACGAATCTTAATGTTTACAAACTAACGGAAAAAACATCCTCGCAATCGCTTTACTAGCTTTACGTCGGTATTGTAAATATTGTGACGCTTTTGTTGATTCGACGTGACGTCTAACAGGAGGCGTCGTCCACACGTGTTAGTTTGTTTGTGTAAATGCCTCGGAGTTGACGTAAATACACTAAAACGAATTGAATGGCACCCCGTTAACCGCCTCATTTATATATGTTTTACTAATATTAGTTGATGTGTCAAGGTATAATAAAGAGGGTTGACATTATGTTACCAACCCAGTAATGAAGGATCGCTAACTATTATGTACGCTAAATATTATAGTGTTTACTCGTAATTTATGTGACGTTAATTAATTTTGGTGACAAATACTTTGAGATTGGTGTATTTTGACGTGAATTTCGGTTTCAGCAGAGTTTATGTCATGAATGTTTTTCGTATACTACAAGTATTTTGCACATCATGACCACATGGCACATATTGTTTAATTCTAGACTAGCCTGAACATCATTTTTGACTACAATATCTCTTACCATCAGGTGAGATAGTGGTCAAGGCAAGTCTATCAGCTAATTATAAAAAGAAATATAAGAAATTATTTGTGTGATATATGTTTTTTTTTGTATATGGTTATTATCTTTTACGATTTTATATGCACTTCTATATGCCAAATTTTCAGCCATTTATGGTAGGCAAATTAAAGTGAATAATTCTGTTTTAAAAAAAAAACAATAATTATATTAATTTTTTATATTTTAGAGTGATAAATAGACGTGTGATGACAACACGAGATCATAATTCACTGCAATCGTTTTATTTACTACTTAATTCAAAAAATGCTGAATCGTTCTAAGCTAAGGATCTGCCAAACATTGTGAATTCATTTATCAGTTTCAGAAGTGAGTGGCAACAAACACACGCTGTCACACTCACACAATTAATTTCGCATTATTAGTATGAGACTATAGAAGTCCCTTCGGAAAGTTATCCTCAAACAGGACAACTGCAGGCGCTGTACGATCCACATCTACTTAATAGGGGTTTAGCTGTCACCCTATCATAAATCTATTCATGGAAGTGATTTGGGAAGTGGAACCTTTATTATTACTTCCGAAGGAAATTGCTCGGGTCTCCACCTACAGAAATATCCAAACACTATTGTAATACATTTTGTTAACCGTGGACAAAGAAGTACGCAATAAGTCAACCGAAAGCAAACAGTTCAAAGTGTTCTATGAATTGTATCAGCGAAAAGGAAAAATATCTTTGTAACACATTTGCTCCTAAAGGGTCTCTTACTTCACCAATTTCAATATCGTAATGTATCTCATTACGCACTTGTCCGTTATTGTAATGTAAAACGCATTGTTTATCAAGATGCTCCGTCTAAAACGAACGGTACTTTTTAAATCTTAGCAAAGAGTTTGTATGTCAGAAAAGTGGTCAACATTTTATGAATAAAATTAACTTTGGGAGATAAAATTTAATAAATAAACATTTATGTATTGAATTTAATTAATTATGACCATAAATTACAACCATTTATCTGTAACAAAACACAAAAATATTAATTTGATGTATTCGTGTAAGAAAGTCCGAGTTTTATTTATTTCCTCGCAAATATGTTATAAAACGTCGTATGACATACATACGCTTTGATAATTATTATAGCATCTGCTTTCTTGTAGTAATATGGCGTATTATATTATTATGCTGTAATTTTCAACTTACCGCACTTATATCATAATGTACTATTATATGGAACGCATGTATTGTTATTTAGGCAATAAAAATTAAAAATAGCTGTATAATAATTATATTTTCTACAACACGGAGGAGCTGAAATTAGGTGCCAATAAATGATGAAGAGAAAAACCAATTTTTTCTTTAATATTATATTTTTCTATAATCTATTGAATCTGATATCCATCGAAAATAACTAGACGCTGCTTGGCTTTCGTACCAGTAATGTACTGACACAGGTTCAATGGGAAACATCAATAAAATGTAGCATCAAGAAACGTTTTTTATAATGTCCTCATAATGTAATATTAGGAAAGAAATAGGAATATTTGGTACTATGTTGTTTCAGCAACAAAATATATATTTGCGGGAATTTATGAACATATGTAGGCAACACAATCACACGTGTAAGAAAAACTGCTTGCAATGTTTTCTTTTAGATGGTATATTAATGAAATTTTGTTGTATGCCTCTTTGACCAGTATCTCACTCAGAAGGTGTTATTCAGGCTAACCTAGAATTACTGGCTCTCATGGACAGCTGCCGGAACACACCGTTAGCAGCCTGGCGGGCAATCGCAAAATGCCCTACTAGCATGCTATAACGACTGCCATTTTAAGACAACAACCCAGACCGACGGCTTAACGTAGCCTCCGAAGCACGGAAGCGCTCAGTAGTAATGTCACAAGCGGTTATCCATCCAACTCATGACCGCGGCGGACGTTGCTTAACTTCACTACGAGCGCTTCAGTTTAATTTTTGTTTCGAAACGGTGCATCCATGAGCGAATAGTATGAATTAACATTAAATTGCTGGTTAATTATCCGTTGCCACTTGTAATTAATGAAATAATGAAACTAACCTACGAAACTATATATTTTAGATATATGAGTTCGTTACTTAGGTATAAATATATTATCGGTTCTGATGTCTTCCAAAAATTGGAAGATGGGGTCCAAAAATTGGATTGGTGGCAGAATATTTCTTACAAAATACAATAAGTACAAAAAGATTTGAAAAAAAGAAGTGAATTTTTGTACTCTTTTTCTCTAGGACAGTGTTTCATGAAAATATAACGGAGGTTTCGAAATAACTTTTCCGATTATACAAGTACAATGTATAAAAAAGAGTACCTAATCGATGGGTTCACTCGCAATTTTGGTGACACTTGTCTAATAATAACGAGCGCGTCCAAGGGTGCAACCCTTTGATCAGTGATGGTCAATATATAAAATTTATCAGTGAGAGTAAGATCTGTTTTTTTTCTAATGGATTTTCATAATAGGTGTATATTATGATATAAAGAAGTTTTATTAGCCCTTTTGTAATTTTTTTACAGGCAAGTCCAAGGTACATTTAATCATATTTATACAATTTAAATATATTATATTCCAATTACGTCCATGTAAATAATTGATTTAAATTTAATAATCATAATATTTTACACCTAATACAGTTAAATAAAATTTGCAGTTATCAAGTTTGCACTTGTCCTAAGAACAAAGATTCTGAAAGCTGCATTGACATATATTCTTTTAATGCATAGAAGGTATTGTTTTCAAAAAAGTTTTTAAGTTTTAGTTTGAACTAACTGTATTTTAAGTTGGTCAAGCTTTTTGGTAATTATTATACATCAGTATTTTTGAATAACGATCTATATAAAATGTGATATGTTGAAAGACCTCTTTTCTAATTATGTGCGGATACAATATTGCTGTTTGATATATCATGTTTCCGCTTGACCAGAGAGACTCCATTGTGTCTGATTGACTACACTACGGGAGTATACAATCCAAATGTAATAAGTAATTTGGTAACCAAAAAAAATAAGAAACAGAAGCACCAAAGAGCTAATAACACATCTTGAGATATCCATCGTAATAGTCGACCAAATAAACGTAACGATAGTTTGGGGAACGTGACTAGGGAACAAATCTGGGAAAGAAATAGATGTTGAAACGATCTATATGTTAAAATGTACTTCTTTCCAACTCGATTGAACCAGTGGATATTTTTGGATACAATCTAAAGAAAATATAATTTACGGAATATCAATTTAAATTTAGATCTCAGTAATTAATCGCGGTTGATATTCGCCAAAGAACCAAAGTCACCGATATAGCTGTCAGAATTTGCAAGTTGAAGTGGCAATGAGCGGGCCACATCGCTCGAAGAACTGACAACAACCGTTGAGGGAAGAAAGGTTCTCGAGTGGTTACCACACTACACCGGAAGACGTAGAGTTGGTAGGCCCCCCACTAGGTGGACTGACGACATTGTGAAAGTCGCTGGTAGCCAATGGTTACGAGCAACTAATAGCCGTTCTTTGTGTAAATCTATGGGGGAGGCATTTGTTCAACAGTGGACGTCTTCCGGCTGATGATGATGATGAATTAATCGCAACGCATTCATCAAATATGTTATCGTTTCGATGTTTGAGCTAGGTATACGGCTTTCATTACTTGTATGGTAACCATATGAACACAATCTGTAGTTTCTTATATAGGTAGTATTATGTTCATATCGTAGCAAGCCTAGCAAGGTTTGTGCTGAGTAATGGGGGCGTATTGATGTTATTAGCCATTATAGTCTAAATTATATTGGGAAGTTGGTTTTGATACCTACGAGTTTTGCGTAAAGCCCTTAAATATTATGATGATTTGAGTAAAACTACTAATTATTGCTGCTCCCATTTACGAAAACCAGGAACGTAAAGCACTAAGTAGATATATATTATTGCTTATCTGTTGTTTGTGTTTCCAGGCTATATAACTATCAGCGAGTGGTGCCAAGCGATGGAAGAGATCACACATCTTGGTTTACCATGGAGGATGCTTAAGGATAAACTGGTCCGCACGGATCCTGATACACGCAGAGTTCGTTATATGGATACTTTCGATTTGAGCGCTAATGTGAGGACTTTTTTCTATTTCTAATTCATTTATTTTTTTGTTGACTATGAAAGTATCTACGAATTTGTCGCGTAATATCTTATTTATATTGAATAATTAAAAAGAAAGAATTCAACTTTATAGTCCCCAGTAAATTATCCATATCGGAAAAATGTCTATGCCGTCCCAAAAATTTCTTTGTCCAAGTAATATCGGTATAATTTTCAAACGTTAGGTAACCGAGACGTGACTAATGACACTTGGTAACTTCGGTTTCAGAAAACCGGCCGAAAGTCCGACACTCAAACGGTCGTAGAAACTCTATACAAAAATAAGCGAAGTCTTGAGGCGATTTTCAAGATTCTCGACAAGGATAACTCAGGTATTACCCAAATCAAAGCTTTTGCGTCGAATACTTACGAATGTTTGTTTGAAAGTTAATATTTGTCGCGTTTTCAGGGTTCATCACTTTGGAGGAGTTTTCGGAGGCATGTAATTTGATAGGAAAGTATATGCCGAATCCAATGACGCAGGAGCAACTTGTTGATATATGTCGCTTGATGGATATCAATAAGGATGGATTGGTTGACCTGAACGAGTTCTTGGAGAGTTTCCGTTTGGCGGAGAAGAGTTTGCAGGATGACGATAATGAGATTATGGAAATGCGGGTTACCTGACAGGAGGCCGACCGCCGACCGAGCCGGACGGCGGTCGACCGTGACGAGACCGGCGTGCACATTGAGATCCTGCGCCTTGGAGACAAAACGTGCACCAATGGCACTAACGGTGTCAATTCTACTTGCGCTTCTATGGCCGATGATATCCAGCTAATTGATTGCGAGTCGCCCAAACGGCTTGGCCTCCTCGAAAGTGACATTTAAACTTTACTACCAGATTTGGATCACCATTTAAAACTTTCTCTCTGATAAACTTTGAAACAGCATTTTAAGTAAGGAATTTTTATTAGGTATTTCGGGCCGTGAAATACTTGCTTGGTAATTTAGATTATTAATAAAGAGTGCACACTATGTTAAATTTATTTTATTACTTTAAACATCTGAAGTGCCAATACAATACGATAACCTTTATGAACGAATGTTTCAAATTATACGTTATATCATCATGTTTCAAAAGTTCACTACGACAAGCATGTGATATGTTATTTCGTGTCCTACTTCAGAAGGATCTGGTTATTTGCACAATTTTCTCTGATGAGTTGTTGTTTGATGCGATACTATTATTTTAGGATCTACCCACTAATAGAAAATGTGACTTTCTAGTACCAAGACTCTTGTTTCGTGGCCTGAAATTTACCATATAATTTTTAGTAAAAATGATGTATTAATCGATATATATTACGTGTGCTGTGTTTTTATATTATTTGCGATTTTGGTTCATGTAGTAATTGGACTAAAATTTTTTAAGCTATTTATTAGTTATAAAAAATCAAAAATTTCTCATTTGTGTCATCAGTTTCTCAATGTGCTAGTAATTACATATATAAAACTCAATCGATTTAATTAAAAACAAATTGTGCTATGAATATTATATAAGTGAATTTTAATTGTAATTGTAGCAGTGTGTATAATATTTCGTTTGATTTTATTAATTGGTGCCAATTTTATATGTAACAGAACTGAACGACATTTGCTGAAATTGAGTAAAATTTTAAGGCTGTTACGAAAATTGAAACGATTTTTTTACTAATGAAATCAATTAACGAAAGGGGAACAATGATACCAATTCTACAATATTTTTTATTAAATTTTATACATATAATTAATATGGATAGATTATTCATATTCTGCTATTTAATTTATTGCATCGATTATCCAGCATCTTCTTATTTCTCATAAAATTTTCATAATTCTTTATACGTAGATATAATTTATAGAAAAGGTGCAGTTCCTTGGTATTTTAATACGAGTAGTTGCTATTTTCATATATTATAATATAAAAAAAATATTTGTCTACGGAATAGAAAAATATATTTAAAAATAATATCTTAGCGTGTTTCTTATAGTCGTATTTTAGTAGGATTTTTGCAAACATATCTCTATTATTCAATTATTAAGCATTCCAATATAATACGCAGCATATTAAGGATTTATTTACATTGGTTGCCAATTGTTTATTCTGGATAGGATAGTAAATAGTTTTTGATGGACATGTAGAATGGTACTAACGTAATAGATGCAGTTCGAGCATATGTATTTGATAAATGGCACGCAAGGGTGTAAGAAAATATTATGTGTATGATATCAATCATTAACAATATTTTAACAATCTGTAATCTGGAATAACAAGCTAATTAAATTGCACTTATTTGACGTGCATTTGTCCGTAAGAAATAAAGTTTCTTTTATAGTGCGCGCGGAACTAGTTGGTCGCGCCTTAGGTGGCGATAGGGGCGAGGGGGCGGGTTGCCTACTGCTCGTAACGCTAAGTACACACACACACACACTGAAATATTATACGTACACTGAGAAGCGCCCCCGCCTCTCCATCCCACCGCTCACATACCTAAGGCGCGGCCAACTAGTTCCGCGCGCACTATTGTACAATCACAATACTCTTTGTGTTACAAAATTACAATATAGGCAAGTCCTGAGCTCGTGATCACGTCTCTTGTACAGGTGGCGATAAACGGCGCGGGCTAGCGCGAGCCGAACCTCCACGGACGACGGATCGCCGTCCGTGTAGGCTCGGCTCGTCTTAGCGCGGACACGAGCCTGTGGTGATAAACGACGCGTGATAGCGCAGACAAAGCCATCCGCCCGCGCCGCCCGCGGATGCGGTTTTTGTGACCTGCATCTTTAGGATTTCATATAAACGGTTCCTTTTCATATAATTGAATAAAGTCATAAATCATTTAATTCACATATATGTGTTTCAAATAGAAAATTAAACTCCAAATGGGCATCTTGATCCGTGGAGCGCTCTGTACCGTCTGGAGGCTCGGCTCGTCAGAGGTGATACACGGTGCGTGCTAGCGCGAGCCGCGCCGACAGCCGCTCGCGCGCTTTTGATTCGTGTCGAAAAACCGACAAGCGATGGATCGCGGCGGATGGCGGACGGTGATAAGCGGCGCGGGCTAGCGCGAGCCGCGCCGGGGTGCTAAACGACGCGTGATATGGCGGACGATCCGTCGTCCGTCGTCCGGCTCGCGCTAGCCCGCGCCGTTTATCACCACCTTTATGGCATACTCACAGTTCAAATCGTCATAGCCACTGCCAACTCAAGACAACATCTGCCTACTTCCTCATAGTATCTGTTGCCCAATAAATGAATATAACGTTGTAAATACTCTCCAGTCTCCACAATGTTCGACACAACTCTGGTTGAATAAAGAATATCTGTCAAATTCAAGAATGAAAGAAAAAAATCAAGAATTAGTTTTGATATGACATAGAATAACTTGGTATTTTTACAAATTATTGGAGTACAACATTTTATGCCCAAGGCGGGAATCGAACCCGCTTTTTATGCGCTTTCGCTTACCACGCGATAGTGCTGTTATCATAACATTTAGAAATTATAGCTCAAGCAGAATACCTTGCTCTGCAATCATGCATAGCAATGGTATCTGCAATTATAGCAACATTTTTAGCATTTGTAGTTTAAGCCACAAACAACTATTGAGGTTGAAGAAACTAACCAGTAGCGAACACACAAGAATATCCGTAATAATACTCTGTGCAACCAGTCCAACAGTAATTTTTAACAGTCTGGATTTATATTTATAATGACGTCTTTTGTCCAACTGTGAAGCCCAAAATGCAACGACCAATGTAAATAAATCCTACTATAGAGTAACAGTTTGTACTTGGTAGAATTAGTCAAGAATTATTATACATTTACAAATCTCATCCCCTATCTAGTTAATATGATAAAATAGTCTTATACTTACTATTGTTTTCGCGATTATTACACATAATAATTCAACAACTTTAAACGGTTTAAATCGCATATTTTTTAAACGTTAATACAAAAATAATGATTAATATACTCGATTAACCAAGTTTAAAGTTGTTTAATTACTAATAAAATTATAAAATTTATAGTAGGTAGGAAAATATTATAATATTTTCATGCTATTCATATTTTACTATCGATATAATCATAAAATTATTCTTATAAAAAATAAAATACTCATTAAATATATTGACTGCTAATGATACTTTATCTTCAATCTTATACTAGGCTTAAAAACTTTAGTGTATTACCTATCCTAAATATTTTCTTTTTTCATATATAGCAAAATATTTTTCAACGTCTTCGAACATATAAGTTAGGAATAATAATTGTACTTTAATAAATATTTGTCCATTAAAATGTGATATTAAATTTGGATGTTTTCTTTTAATATTAGTGCTACTAACAGATGTGTAGTTCAAAACATTTTTATCATTTTGCACTCTACTGCAAAAAGCTCTAGAGCTTGAAGAGTTGAAATCCCACTCGTAAAATAAAATTCAAAAAATAATTCCTTTATTCTTTATAGTTCCAGTAGTAGTAAAATTCATGTTTTGAAATAACGATAAGAGCCAACTTCTATTTACCGTATGTAGGAAGATAAATTCAATTCATTTACACTAAACTTCTATAATAAGAAGTTACGTTGAGAATGTACTACAACACACACCATCGTCTTGCACAAAGGTGTGTACATACGTTCAATCTCAGTAAACGGTCGTGGATAGGAAAATACCCCCAATGGCGCGCGTTGAAGTACAAACGTCTGGAACACATACGAGCTTTCATAACATACCTACTCGTAAAAAGTGGTGATCGCATTTGTTTTGCCATTCATTTCTACTTCTAAAGAAAGTCATTAGCGTTGTCGTTTCAATTAAGGAGTCCTCACCACATTATTATTATATGTTCTATGCTCACAACTGTGTATTAAAATTTAAAATGAAGTTCCATCAGCTATATTAGGTATTAGACTGCTTTGTTTAGCGTTACCAAACTTCCTATCTCTCTCAAATATTGACTAAATCTCACTCAAACACAAGGTCACAATATATTACGCCGATCAAGGCTACCCAAGTTTCATTAAATAGACCGAACATATTTTGTGAATCAAATCAATATCCGGGCTAATTACATTACCACCCTCGAGCCTGTCCCTAACCATAAAACCCATTTACGGCTTTTGCCATTACTAATTCTTGCATTATTTTAGTGAGATACTATAATGATAAGCATAAATAAAGTTGATTATTTTCTTCACGACATTAAGGAGCTTACCTGAAGCATTGGGAACTTTTTGGAACAAATTTCGTGCAGAACACAGGAGCTTGCAACAGTCATTGACATGACTCATCGGCTGACCTTCCGATAAAAAGTGAGCCTAGTCGAATCTTCCGCCATGAAGGAGCTTCACAACCAAATAGTAATCTCTCAATAGGCTTGACGATTTTTGGAGGCAACCTTTTGCAACACATGCTGTGTTGTTAATACACAGGTTGTGTATGTTGTGTAACATACACAATAAGCGGTATGTATTTTTCTGTGTAAATGAACGAAAATAAAATTCCTCGTTATTGCTTATCGATACTGTGATATCCGCGATATTTACCTTCAGTTCATTTTGCATTGGATCGCGCGCGATTCTACACACTGCTGCCATAATATCGCATGTCGCGCTGCAGGGGCAGAAGCATTTAATTATTTTGATTAGTTATTCAGAGTATTTCGGTATTAAGTTATACATAATAATAAGAGAGTGCATTTATTGCATTTTTTCAGGATAATGTTTAAGGTTGCTTTCCTGAATCCGTAGGTATTAATATCGTCACTAACTCACATGCGCACGGACTTCACACGTATAGAGCACTGTAACGAAATCCGGAAATACTGTTAAAGTCAGCGTATTTTTAAATATGCATTATTTATATATAGGAGTCCTAAACTAAATGAATAACTAAAAACTAAAAATGCAGAGTTTTGGCCCTTTTTTAAGGTTCCGTACCCAAAGGGTAAAAACGGGACCCTATTACTGAGACTTCGCTGTCCGTCCATCCGTCCGTCCGTCTGTCACCAGGCTGTATCACAAGAACGGTGATAGCTCAAAGCAGTTGAAATTTTCGCAAATGATGTATTTCTGTTGCCGCTATAACAACAAATACAAAAAGTTGGCCAAGTGCGAATCAGACTCGCGCACATTAAAACAAAAAAAGGTTAAAATATGATGTCTAATGTTGTATAGCTAATGGTACGGAACCCATCGTGCGCGAATCCGGCTCGCACTTGGCCGATTTTTTTTTATTCGTCTTTTTCCTGTACTTACCAAACTATTCGTGCGGTGAACTTTGGAGTCTGCTATTGGAACTCCTAGAAAGGCTAACCAACTTTGGGCTCACTTTCACCACTGTGAATATATCTTTGCCAAAACTGTGTATAGGTGAATTGAACTAACGAGTTAAGGCTCATGAGTATATCTTCCTGAGTAATAGTAAATTCTGAAGATCACTATTGATTCATTTGATTAATGATGATGAGATCTTTCTGCTAATTGAACTACCTGATGGTAGATTCTCGACCACTAGTGAAGCTCCGACATCGATGATGGTGGTAGGCAATACAAAACTTGCACCTAAGCGTAAGCTAAAAGCGAACCGAAAAGCGGATGGATACCAGTATTGAAAGAAGGGATAGCCTTTTATTAATTGTATTATTTAGTGCAGCGTAATTGTTTAATTCAGTAAGCTATATTTAACTTAACGCTACAGTTAAGAAGCAGTGGAACTCTTTGTAAAAGTTCATCCGGGAAAGTTGGCAGTACTTACCTATTTATACCACAAGCCGTAATTTTTCTATAATTTACTCTAGTTTCAAGGTTATGTGAAGGTGACAGTGAAGTAACAGGTACATGAGACTTAACAACTTTATGTCCCAGGATAATGGGCAGAGTGCAGTTTGTCACTGACGTAATGCATCTAATAAGGGTAGAGGTCACCGCTTAACGCCATGAGGGCTTCGAGCTTGTTCCATGGCAATAGCATAAAACAAATACAGTGTCGCACTTCATTCTGTAGTAAGCTTAGGTCTTTGACGATGTTCGTGGTCGAGAGCTAAAGCGTCCCTGCGGCCCGCCGAGAAGCGGTAGAGTTGGAACACCGTGTGTTATTTGGTCGGTAGGGGCACTTGCTGCTGTGGGAGTAGTTGGTGTCGAGCCCGACATATCCCGGCCACTTTCCCCGAGGTGGACGGGAATGCGTAAATGAATTTTTCACACGTAAATAAAAAAAAAAAGGTCTTTGACGATGACCCGTGTGGGTACACTGTTACAAACGCAAGGTTTGTACATACGTGACTCAATGCGTGACTACAACACTGTGTTTATAAGCTTATTTATTTATTTTTTTTTTTTTTTTAATTTTAAATCTACACTCCACAGACTCCAGGGTCCGTGACTTTTTTTAACTATGACATAATTTATTAGTAAGCAAGAAATATTAAATAGGAAACATGCAACATTCCAAGGGGGAACAGTGTTAAAAGTTTTTTTTTTTTTTCTTTTTTTTTCCGTTAATGTCATTAGCACCAGCATCCAGAGCAGACCAGTATCCTGTAGCAGCACCCGTTCACGAGTTGACGCATGTGCCAGCCATCGCCTTCCTCAACCATTTTTGAGGGAAGATGGCGACCCGACACACAACACCGCCGCTAGACAACACCTTCCTGTGAGCATGACCGCTCCGGATACCCGTGCCAACGATTACAATTACAAAAATAATTTGGGACTACAATCAAATAATATACCTACAGAAATTTACATATTTTGTTATTCTCCCACGTCACATTTGTGTTTATAAGCTTCAAGTTATTTAGAACAAAATATTTATGATTTATGTGATGTCTGTAATTTCTGAACAGCAAAACCGAATTTTGTTTTGAACCGTCAGAAATATTTACTGGACAAGACAGAAGGCCAGAAATCTTTAAAGTAAGTACCACTATTCTACAAAAAAAAATAGAATGAAATCTGACTACATACACGTTAATAAATTATACTAAGTGTACATTTTGACTTTCATCCTCTGTCCCAAGAGAACCATGCTGAATTTCGGGATGAGAAGTAAAAATTAGTCTTACCTAGTAGTATGAACTCAAATCATGCTCGGTTTCATTGAAATCCATTCAGTAGTTTTGGCGTGATGCGCAGGCAAGATATAGACAGACAGCCAGATAAAAATAAAAAAGGACAGTTTTGGGATCAGTATCAGCTACAGAGTGCTCTCAAAAATTGTTTTCAAAATATCTGCCATGTACAGAATTGGACCTGTTACAGTTTTATTATCTTACTAGCTGTTACTACTTAACTGGCTTTTGCTTACGTGTTCTTAAGTTAAACTTAAAAGAAAATAATATTTATATAGAGCACCAAACAAACAAGCATTATTTAAGTCCCTAGAAAATAAAGGTAAAGGATTTTTCATCCCACCATCTCGGAAAGAGAATTTTTAATCTTCAATATCTGAGTGGAAAAGCCGTTTTTATTCTCTAGAGGATAAAGTAAATTGAATTTAGAACATCGTGTGCACTATGTTTGTGAATTAAAAAAAACATTAAACCTATTTACTGCTACCTCTATGGTGCCGAATATATCATACAACTTTTTTTTTAATTTGTTGAGACTCGGAACCTTCTTGGTGTTCTTTTTGTAATTTCCTCGCTGAGGTGGAATGAAAAGTTACGTGTTGCACTCGAGTGCAAAGATTTTTTCATCCCACCATCTCGGAAAGAGTATTTTTAATCTTCAATATCTGAGTGGAAAAGCCGTTTTTATTCTCTAGAGGATAAAGTAAATTGAATTTAGAACATCGTGTGCACTAAGTTTGTGAATTAAAAAAAAACATTAAATCTATTTACTGCTACCTCTATAGTGCCGAATATATCATACAACTTTTTTTTTATTTGTTAAAAACTCAGACTCGGAACCTTCTTGGTGTTCCTTTTTCAATTTGCTTTGTACGCGGTTCTTTACGCGGCATTTTTTCCTCGCTGAGGTGGAATGAAAAGTTACGTGTTGCACTCGAGTGCAAAGATTTTTCACCTCGTGCTCTTTTGATTCCCTCGCTAACGCTCAGGATTCTAATTTTGAAACATTCGCTGCGCTCGTGATTCAATTTTAGAATCCTTCGCTTGCTCGGTCATCAAAATTGAACACGCGGTTAAAAAGCAACTTTGCACTCTTGTATAACAAATAACTATTTATTCTTCGGGCTCCACTCAATATCATTTTCCTTATTCTTCATATGGTATAATTGTTGACTTTCAATGCTTCACATGATTAACACATTTATCAACACATGATATCCATCATGTGTTGATAAATGTGACATGTTAGCATTTCCTGATCGTAACTGAGATGTGCACGAGTATAATGAATATGTATAGTTTAATCCCTTCTAATATCATTTAATTTACCACTGTTGTGTTGTGTTAAATCTCTTGTATAATGTAAAAATACTCTAATGACAATATCATACTTGTGAGACCGTACCGCTTTCGCATTCCCTGTTTGTTGAAAGTATTGCTGAAAATCTTGCGGCTGTGTGGGGAAGAAGCAAACAATATAAGTGATTCTGTACTGCCGTGATGTTTCCAGTTATAATAGTAGAATGCACCTTAATATTCTTACATCATAGAGCTCTCTAGCCTCTACTGGAACTCCGAGATTTTAGTTTAGTTATGATGAGATCTTTCTGCTGGAGAGACTGAACTGACCTGATGGTGGATTCTAGAGACGCTAATGAAACTCCGAGAGAGGTGGTGCTAGTGTTATTAAGTTTGAGCTCCGAATGTAGCTTAGTGTCCAGTAAAATTTCACCCCCGCACGCGCGTTGCAGTTTTCTTTAGATAAAATGCTTATTATTACAATTTTACGAGGAATTCGTATTATTGGGCATTTTTAATAAAATATTTATTTTAAGGCAGTATTACATAATGGTTAGGAAATGTAACACGATAGTAGATGCATTATTGAATGAAAGATTATCGAAAACATAATTAAATTAAATAAAGAAAATTTTTTTTGGGTACTAAAACAAAGCAAAACAAACTTTTAAGACAAAAGATGTAAATTATATAAATAATATCATGCATATCTGAGATAATAAATAACCTGAAATACTGATTAAAGCAAAATTAAAGCGGGTTAGATAGGTGTTTAAAACTATCATATTTTGACGTAATGAACATGGTTTACCGAAATAGAAATTATAAACAAACGTTGAAATAAATGTAGCCGAAAGGGCAGGTCGATGTTGAAATGGAATAAAAAGCTGCGTGTGAGGGATTAACGAAATTAATTTCTTATTTGAAAGGCCCAATTATCTTGTAAACACAATGTTAGTGTGACGTTATTATAAACGCCTCAAAATGGATGTAAACATACTAGAACCGACTGAATCATTTTGCCTCATTTATTTATGGTTTTACTAATATAAGTTAAGGCGTCAAGGCATAAAGAGGGTTGACATTGTTTTGCCAACCGATTAATGAAGGAACGCTTACTATTAGGTTCTTGCTTATACAGTGAAAATGTTTCATTGATTAGGTGAAATGGAATCTTAACTCATTTCAGTGATAAATACGTTCCTTATTTTATGGGTAATGTGGAAATGATGGATTTTTGACGTGAATAGCAGATATTAGGTCCTCAGACTGAAGTAAACTGAGATTCAGTCAAGCAAGATTGCTTGTTTTATTTAAAGATATGTTATTAAATGCTATTGTATACGAGTACGGCGTATATATATATATATATATATATATACATCCCGCAAACAATTAGACGTCCTCTGAAGAGAAAAGTGCATTTAAACTGACGTCCACCTGCTTTTGGCGTCCGCATACTGGACGCCACTTTGTTGGCCAGTGGCACTTACGTCCCATTGGTCCTGACTAGCCATAGGACAAATATCGATAGAAGCCAAAATATCACTTAAATAGCTGCAACAATATATTAAAAACTTCGCGACGAAATCTTAGCGCAGGTGTGGCGCTGCTGTCGTGCGTATATTGAAAGCCGCATATCGCGGAGAGTTCCTGACTATGGATCCGCGTATTTGGCGTCCACAACTGCGACGTTGCCAGCTCGTTTGCAACAATCCAACAATAAATCACAATTATCACACGATATTTAAGCAAAACAATATATTCGCCTTAGGTGGTGTACGCGTTGCGTATCATTAGGAGCCCGAGTTCATTTAAACTTTTAAAAAGTCAGTAAATGTTACGAAAAAATATACGTACAGTCAGACTCATTTGCCTGTAATTTATAATCTTCGATCATTAATATGTCTTTGTAATGAATGATTCCCTGGCTTTCAAGGACTAAGCTGAGATGCTAACCTCTAGAATATTTGCTTGAGGTAGGTAGGTACCAACGTCGTAAAGGTTGCTATTTCTAAGACATTAGTAATGATAGCAAACTTATTGTTGTTGAATTATTGTTTTCCAAAAAAATATTATACATCATCAAGACTGAATAAGTAATTTTTGTAGCTAATTTTTCTATTGCTATTAGACTGAATCGTAGGTATTAATTCGTCGTGAACGTTAATTACTAAGTAGGTACTTACTTACTTGGTAGCATAAAAATAACAACTTTGCCCAGGTTCTAAATAGCGAGCTATCTTTTGAAATCATTTCGTAGGTAGCAACCTATACCCGCAACTTTTAGCGTGAACTGGGCATGAAGGTTATAAGAAGCCATGTCATGCACCCTATGACCCTATGTGGAACAACACTCCACTCACATCATTTCAACATCCAATAGGAGAATATGAAATGTGAATTCACCTCAATATTGTTATTATAATAATAATAATATAATAGATTACGTATCTGTAAATACCTCTACCGTAAAATCCCTGCTCGTCACTCCAAGATATTGGTTTTACCTTACTGAAATATGAAATCTCTACAATATACTCGGCTTGTACACCTATCCCTACCAAGGTTTCCACTTGAATGTACCGGTTGTGACAGATGTAAACTTAAGTTCACTTATCCCTATATAGTATAAGTAATAATAACTATGTATAAGTTAATGATAGCAATTACATTATCACCTAGCCACGTTTTTGTATGAATGAGCATGATATAAAAACTATTGAAATATAATTATTTCATATAGCCAGTTTTACCCGCGCGCTGATGAAAAACGGTGATGATGGTGATGATGAACAGTAGTCTATATGTTAATCCAGGGTAAAAGCTATCTCCATACCAAATTTCATCCAAATCCATCCAGCCGTTTAGGTGTGAACAAGTAACACACATACTCACAGACTTTCGACACATACCTACCTATTTTTTATTAGTGTGATTACAAAGATTTTTATTTATAGTAATAAACTTAAAATTAAATTATTTCCAATAAAAATCAATAACTAATCATAGGTTATTTTTGATTAGGTAAGTGCCTACAATCATTGCTAAGTTTACCAGATAAAATTTCGTACTACCTCATACCTACCTACTACAAATATATACCTATACTTATTCTATGAATTTACGTAGGTAGATACATAGTACTAACTTATTTGTTGTGATCTTATAGCTATGTAGGTAGATAGGTATGCAATGCAATGCGCGCCCGCGAATGTCGATTTGACATCGTTGATAGTTGCGTACCTAGGCAGGCCTATATGATAAATGATAATTATATCGTAGATAGAGCTTCTAACCCTTTACTACTTTGTGGTAGGTTTACTTTATCGAAGGTAGCTATATTACTGCTAAGACTATATGTAAAGTGTTATTCTATCTTGATGATTAGGTAGTTGGCAGTGAATAATAATAGTTCCCGTAAGTGGCAAGAATCACTAAAACGGGGGAAGGATTTTTACAAAAAAAAATTAACTGACTTCAACACTCAAAAGTGTAAAATAACTTGTCGACGTCGGTACCATGCGCACAATAATATGACAATTGGTTCATTCAAACTAGCATGGCACCGACTTCAACCAATTATTTCACTGTTTGGAGTGTTGAAGTCGGTTCCATTTTTTGGTAAAAAACCTTCCCCTTTTTAGTGACCCTTGCCACTTCGAGAATTCACAAAATGCCCATATATATATATATATATATATATATATAATATGTATAAATAAACTGTACATTAAATACATACGTTCTAACAATTTGAGGGCCCGCCACCCAGCTCCCGAGTACGAGAGTAATTTGTTCATGTACCCATGACTCGCTTCCCGAGTCGTGCCTATATGTAGTGTAAATTAAAACACGATGATAAAGCTGCAAAATATGTTTAGTAAATTCTTTAAATAAAGGAGAAATCGGACACCCAATAGCTTTATACGGACGACCAATAGCTATATACGGAATCTCAATTGCTATATACGGATGTCCAATTCAAATTTAGTGGGATAGTCAAGAGAAGTTAATTAACAATATTTCTTCCTAATATAATATCTAATATATAATCTATATAATCTAATATCGATTTTTCGATATTTTAGTTACAAAATTTACGACTTATAAATTTCCTCAATTTTGAAATTTAATCAACATATTTACATTTAGACTAGACTTAAATATGTAATGACGATACCACCCACCAGTGTGGAATCCGAAAGACCGTTTTACTCCGCTGCCTAGACTTGCAATAGCTTAAAGTCAGTAGCTACCCTTATAAAAGAAAGTTATTTTTATTCATGTATTATTTTGTTTGGTAGAAATCTTTATGAATCTTTATGTGTTGATATTTTTAGAAATAGCAATGTTTAGCTGTTAGTAGAAAAATAATACATAAATAATATTAATACGTTTTGTGCCCCGTGGGGTGCCGAGCTAGAATGTCACCCCCCGATTGCTACCTGTGGGTGTCATAAGAGGCCACTAAAGGTATTTTTTTTGTGGGATAGTAGGGCAAACTACCAGGCGGCTCACCTGATGGTAAGTGATTACCGTCGCCTACAAACATCCGCAACACCAGACGCGAATGAAAAACGGTGGTTCAGGCTTAAATTTATTTTTTTAAGCCTGATAGGTTTTTGCCTTTAAGCCTTTGACCACTATCTCACCTGATGGTAAGTGATGATGTGGTCGAGGATGTTGTTCAGACTAACCTAGAGTAACTGGCTCTCAAGGACAGCTGTCGGAACACACCGTTAGGTGCTTGGCGACAGAAAAGCTGCTAAATATGTTTAGTAAATTCTTTATATAAAGGAGAAATCGGACATCCATTAGCTTTATACGGACGACTAATAGCTATATATGGCCGCTCAATTGCTATATACGGAAGTCTAATTCAAATCTAGTGGGATCGTCAAGAGAAGTTGATTAAACATATTTCTTCCTACTGCCAATAATTCCCATTTGTCCCGGGGAAATCTGTGGGGACAAATGGGAATAATCCAATATGGTGCAACACAATTGGCAACAAAATTTCCACCATACAGTAACTTGTAGCCAAACAGTACTGCCTCACATAGTGCCGTATTTTTATAATAAAAGTAGCCAGGTTATTGGACGTCCGTATACAGCTATTAGGCGTCCGTATATAATATTGGACGTCCATATATAATATTGGACGTCCGTACATAATATTGGACTTCCATATATAATATTAGACGTCCATATATAATATTGGACGTCCATATATATAATATTGGACGTCCATATATAATATTGGACGTCCATATATAATATTGGTTCAGGCCATGGTACGATACAATTCCGATTTTATCATACCTATATTTATATTTAACCCACAAATGAAGTTATTACGTACCTAATTAAGCAATATTCTTCTTAAATTTATAAAAAAAAATAGACTAGACAAACATGTACATATTATATGCTTGTTACCAATAGCTTTATACGGACGCTCAATTGCTATATACGGATGTCTAATTCAAATCTATAGTCTATTTTTTTAGCAAACGAGTACCGAAAATTTTACTGCGTTGCTATTGGCCCGCGTAATCAACATAAAATTCGTTCCACACGAACTCTGTAGTTACATGTAGGTATATGCAATTCGAAAAATATTGCTTGTAACGAATCAATATTAAAGTGGCAACTTTTGAATTAGGGTAAGCAAAACAAAGATCGTTTCGGAAAAAATGTTGTTGCTAAGTCAACAAATCGTCTCGTCATACGTTTGCCGACGTATCACTGTGAGCTCAACCCAATTGCACTCGTTTGGTTTCAAGTGAAGGGCTATGGCAGGATATGACAAAAGTTATAAAATTTATGAAGTCTGAACTCTTTTGTTACAAGGAGTAGATAAAGGGAATAGATAAAAATGGTGATCTTGTCTCAATCATGTAATAACTAAGATAGAAACAAAAATGTACGAAACCGACAATCATGTACAAAATATGTTGAACAATTTATTATTGACGTATCTGCAGAAAGTTCATCAGAAGGATGACGAAAATTTTTAAGATTACTAGAATTGTAGTAGAATTATTTGATTTATATGTTGAATTGCATAATATATATACTATTACAATATTGTTTTATAGCATAAACGCGAACAGAAAATTTCGTTACGAATATACTCAGCATGCAAATTTAAATCGTAAAATAATAACGTAATTTTTTCTACGGTAAATTTTAGAAGTATTCAATATGATCGGGCTTTGACAATTTCAAAACAAGAACAAAGACATTGACCAAAGACGGCAATTACCCATCTCACTCTGTCAATATCAGAAATGTGCGAGAGACATACTCAGTACTCGTTTGTTAAAAAAAAACAGACTATTGTGGGATAGTCAAGAGAATTTGAATAAAAATATTATAAAGTTATTTTATTACCGATTTGTAATTGTTGTGTTCGTAATTATAACAATTTAAGTATGAAAATTCTGCTTTACTAGTTCTTAAAGAAATTTTCTTAATATTTGTGACATTGATTAGTTATAGTAGTTGATAATCTGTTGTGAAAATAACTTTTGTTAACAATATACGGCGAAGTCGACAAATTGTTAAAGGCTTGCTTACGCACTATTGCTTTTAACAATAGTGCGTTAATTGTCTCAACCTTACTCTAAATCTAAGATGTTTTAGAATTACAGTATCTAAGTACTTACCTAAGTTGTGTATCTAGCACGAAGTGCCAAAGTTGTACCTATATAATGTGGATATTAATTTATCAACAATACTGCGGGGGATGGTGTAGAATTGATAACGGAATGTGTTCCACTCTTTTTTAATATTCACATACACAAAAAGTCTGTACTATTGCTTAAGCTATGGCACGTTGGCTTTGGGAATACTAGCAAAGACAACCGCGGTCTACGAACACGGTGTATCTACTCTATTCACACACACGCACGATTGCTACGCGAAGTCAATGAACTGCTATACTAGGCACAATAGACAGCTGTTTTGTGTACCTATTCTGCCTAGTCGGTCTTTGGCGGCTTGCGACAAAAGAACGCGCGACGCGGTAGCGGTTTATCACAATATGGCATACCTAAGTAGCTGCAACACAATACAGTACGTACCTACGTAAACTTGAAATTAAAAAGAATGTAGATAAGTAAATTTTTTTTATCATTTAGATGAGTTTAATCGATTGGCGATTATGCAAAGCATTCGACAGTCTAGCTAGATTGGCCGGTAAGGCCTTCGCGTTCGTCAGAATAGGTACGTGAAACAGTTTCGTCTATCACTAGGGCAAAACAGCTGTTTTGCCATAATGATAGCGTCTAATTGACATCGGGTAGCGTTCGTACATGTGAGAATGGAGTAAACCGCGGTTCTCGATATCATACTAAAAGGCAACGCGCCGCGCTTAGAAAATAGATATACTGATTTTTTTGTATGTGAAAATTAAACATGAGTGGAACACATGCCGTTATCGATTCTATACCATCCCCCGCAGTATTGTTGATGAATTAATGTCAACCTTATATAATAAACGTTGTGTTGTTAATTTTTTGTTGATAAAATTAATCAACGCTTGTTTTCTTATTTCTAGCTCTTGCGTATTAGCGTTCTAAGTGCTTAGCTAAGTTGTGTGTCTAGCACGAAGTGCCATAGTTGTACCTACATAATAAACGTTGTGTTGTTGGTGTTGTTGACAAAATTAATCAACGTTTGTCTTCTTATTTCTAGCTCTTGCGTCTTAGCGTATTATAAGTCTACTCTCTCTCTCTAAAACACGGAATAAAAGTGATACATCTACATGTTTTTTGTTTTTATTTATTTACCTAATATGGGTTACACTGAAATATAAATATTACATATAGGTACACTATGCAAACTAACTTATTCTTTACTTTACCTACACACAAACTACCTACTACAAAAAACCCACCTATTACACTAAATAGTCAAATTATCACACTTTCTATATTGATTCTGCAACAAACTAGCCACAGTTTAATCATGTGTGCCGTTTGTGGTGAAGTGTCACAGGTCCGTTCTGTACTTCTGTACAACATCTTGTCCTGCATGATTTATTTGTACCTACCAACTACCTGCGCCCCGCAGTTTTACCCGCGCGCTGATGAAAAAGGGTGATGATGGTGATGATGAACAGTAGTCTATATGGTAATCCAGGGTATAAGCTATCTCCATACCAAATTTCATCCAAATCCATCCAGCCGTTTAGGCGTGAAGAAGTAACACACATACCCACAAACTTTCGACACATACCTACCTATTTAAAATATTTTTGTTTGCGATATATCAATGAAAGCCGAACCATGCCGAACGAATTACTATGTTTGACGACGGACGGAGTTAGTGTCTCAAGCTACGTCACGATGTGTGTAGGTTCTTCAGATAAAATAATATTTTAAATTCACAGAGCAATAAATTTTCGCGGAGAGTAGGTACCTGTTACCTGTAGTACCTATATATACGTTAGGTACGTTGCTCGTGTGAGATAATATGATGAATAGATTACAATATATGATCGCCCTAAATAAATATGTAATATATTACATACCTACATACTTAGGGCGATCCTTCTGTTGTTCTTTGTTTTTAGTCATCTTTCGTTTTATAATAACATTAGTAGGTTACTGTTTCAATATTGCAAGTGACATGATTGTCATTGATTACATTTCTTATAAAATTGTGTTTTATCTCTGAAACATATAGGTATGTTTATGGCATCAATATGAAAAGAACAAACTACTACATTTACTACGAACAAATAATTTTACTTAATATTTACAATAATTATTTATTACATAATTTGTAACTTACTGCATTTACTACAACATATTTTGTAAAACAGTGACGGCTCAGTGGCATTAGCTATGGACTGCCGGGCAACAGGTCTATGGTTCGAATCCCGCCGCGGGCTTGAGCTTTACCACTGGGTAGAAGGGCATTATGCGAATGCTCGCTTGGCTAGCTACCACCCTGAAGTAGAAATTCTGTCACTTAACACTTAACGGGAAGCAGTGATGGCTCATAGCTATAGACTGCCGCGCAGCAGGTCTATGGTTCAAATCCCGCCGCGTGCATGAACTTCATCGCATGGTGGAAGGGTTTCAAAATCTGTCTCTAAGCGGTAATCACGATGTCATCGTGGATCTACCAATTCTGGTAGAACATATATGAAAAAAAGGCCCAAAAATTTCGGACTGGGTAGGTAGGTAACTGATTTAAATTATTTTCAATAAAATTCAAAAACTAATCATAGGTTAATTTTGATAAGGTAAGTGCCTACAATCATCACTAAGTTTACCATATAAACTTTCGTACTACCTTATACCTACTACAAATATATACCTACACTTATTCTATGAATTTACGTAGGTAGATACATAGTACTAACTTTATTATTTGTTGTGATCTTATAGCTATGTAGGTAGATAGGTATGCAATGCAATGCGCAATGTCGATTTGACATCGCTGACAGTTGCGTACCTAGGCAGGCCTATATGATAAATGATAATTATATCGTAGATAGAGCTTTCAACTCTTTAATACTTTGTGTTAGGTAGGTACTTTCTCAAAGGTAGCTATATTGCTGCTTAGACTATATGTAAAGTTTTATTCTATCTTGATGATTAGGTAATTGGCAGTGAATAACAATCGTTCCCGTAAGTGTTATTCTTGCTACTACATGCGATTTATTGTGCAAAAATCTCAGAAACAGGAGCTAAATTTTCTTTATCTTATTATAAACTATTTGTGTACTTAACTTTATCAAAACCATTGTTCCTACGTGTAGATAGATAATAATAAATTATATAAAAATATCAGGCATCCGTATATATATAGATTTGACCAAATTTTTATAAATGTACATACAAGCGATTGTCAAAGAAAGAGAAAGTAAACATAAAGATGGCAACGTCGCACTCACAAATGTCGTTCATCCTATGAGGACGCTAAATAGTCGATGCCATAGGTAAATCACGATCAATATATCCAGGACGCCTATAATATATGACCATGGTTCGGGGTTCAAAAATGTTGCGGCACGAACGCAAGAAGAATATCGCGAAAAATAAAATTATCGGAAAATGACGTATCTCACGGAGCTGGCAATCGAAGAGCTAAGCAATATTCATTAAGACATGTTAAAAAAAGCAATGGCAACTGGAGGACGTCGTAATAATGCACCACGTGCATGACGCCAAAAAGCTTCTAGGATGTAATATATATATATATATATATATATATATATATATATATATATATCTGATTATATGTTTTTTTTATTGCTGCATGTAAGCCTTTGACCACAATCTCACCTGATGGTAAGTGATGATGTGGTTGAAAGTGTTAACAGGCTTAACCTAGAATTATTGGCTCTCAGGGACAGCTGCTGGAACACACCTTTAGGTGCTAGGCGACAGATTTTATACTTGAGGGTGGTCACTAGCCAAGTGGGCATTCGCAAAATGCCCTACCACCATGCGGTGAAGCTCAAGCCTGGACCTGCTGCGCGGCAGCCCATAGCTAAAGCCACTGAGACATCTATGCTTTAAAAAAAGCATTTAATTAGAACTTCTAAAATATATATATTACGTCGTGGTATACAATACCATTTAATAACATGCCTGTAAGTAAAGCAAGCAATCCTGACCGAATCGCAAAGAAGAATTTTATAAAGTGGTTATTCTTGAATATTTTTAGTAAAAATATTAAAATCAATGATTTTTCGTAGCTCCATCCACGGGAAGACGGTACAAAAAGAATTCCATGTCGAAATGTAAGGTGTAGAACCTTTTATATATTTACCAAATTTATTAAAAATCCCTTAAGTAGTTTTTGATTCAAACAAAATACCCACTTACCCTTACATTTATATTATTCATGCAATACAAGATTTTAATAGTAGCGAATCTACCCTCAAACTTGATAAATGCTACGCTGCGGCGCTATACAAACCACAACTACTAAATAAGGGTTTAGGAGACACCCTATCATAAATCTATTTAAGGAAGTGATTTGGGAAGTGGGACCTTTATAAGTTACTGTGAAGGAAATTGCTCGGGTCTCCACTCCACTTACGTAAACACCCATACACCATAGTAATATATTTTTGTTAACAGTGGACAATGATGTATGAAATTAATCAACCGAAACCATACTGCATTATTAACTATTATTGGGTAATATTATTCAACATTTTGTTCAACTTGGGGTAATGACCCCTTGTTCTCTTTATATCAACGAGTGTTGTATGTTTAGAAAAGACAACTATAACCATTAAAAAAAAGTCTACTTTGCATGACAAAAACGATCTAGTGTCAACTGATCCTAAGACTAAAGCTTTTCATAAGAGTCAGTTTTATACTACTCCAATCGTTTTGTTTAATCGCTTGCCAAACTACATTGAAAATGCTCCTTACGATAAATAAAAAAATATAATTAAATAATATATATAAAGTTAAAAGTATAGTTTTCACGATGAATTGTTTCTCTACGTTAAATGAATTTATGACTTATTATTTTGATGTTAAATTAACTATATATATTTTATTTTTTAAACATTATTTTAACTTTTATTCTTTAAATATATTGTTTTAAATTGTTTCAAGTAGGATATAAGTATATCCATGCATTTTTATAGGATATACACACTTTATACTGGCTTGGTTTAAACGAGCCATACATTATGCTACTTATTTTGCAAGCCAAATGGCAAATTATAGGGATTGGCTAAGTTCATTCACTAAGATCTGCATAGTACTCCTTAATTACGTAAAAAATATTTTGTATTTGAACAATACACATAATATGAGTTACTCATAGTATGTATTACGCATGCAATGTTGACTTTTATTTTTATTTATAGTAGGCAATAATAATCCACAATGTAATTGTATACTAATTGGATACCTTTTATGATATTTTTTAAAAAACAATAGAGCTGAAATCTGAGGCTTATAAATGATGGAGCGTGGGTGAGAGAAAAGCACAATGCTTTCTATTGTACTCGTATCTATTGAATCTGACACCCATCGAAAATAACTATAAACGATGTTTACTCTTTGTCCAGTAGTAGTATACATACTTGTACATATGTATCCTGGGCACGGGTTACGTGAGAAAAGGCAATTAAATGTCGCCTCAAGAGAAACTCTTACACTTTTCTGTTAATTTTCGTTTAATGAATATTAACAGAAAAGTGTTAATATTCATTGAACTACTGGAAGTATTTAAAATTTAAATTTTAAATAATAGGGTATCTAATCCTAGTTTAAATATAAAATTTATTAAAATCATAGTTTTAAATAAATTAAATTAATATAAAATTAAAATTTCACCTAATAATTTTAATTATAAATTAAAAAAAAATTATGAATTAAATAACTAATAAAATTTAATTTAATTTTTGTATAGCATAGACTTCTAGCGAGTTATTTCTCGCTAGAAGTCTATGCTATCGCTTAGCAAAATATTACTTTACGGGCATCAACACAGGTAGGTTAAGATTTTTTTAATATTAAAGATAAAACAACCTATTTTAGGGTAATGTTACTTTTGAATTATTCACATAATAATTATCACGGTATTCGCAGGTTTTATATATTAGTCATGTTATCTGGAAAAGTTATTTATATATAGGATAGATTATTTCATAATTTACCATAAAATCCATTTAAGTATAAAAAAACACGTTTACACGTTAATTGTTATCCGTCCTATAAGTAGGATCAGTACTAATATTATAAATGCGAAACTAACTCTGTCTGTCTGTCACGCTTTCACGCCAAAACTACTGGACCGATTTGAATGAAATTTGGTATGGAAATAGTTTGAGACCCGGGAAAAAACATAGGATAGTTTTTATCCAACTGCACAAAAAGAGGTTAATGTTTCTGCGCGATAACGGACATACGCTAGTTTTACATAACGTAACAAATCTCCGAATCTCGCGTATACGTTATCAATCCCAATAGTCACACCATCTACAACAACACAAAATAATGATAATATGATTTATTTCATTTCGAAACGATGGAACTATGTTGGAACAGAAACACAGTATTACAAAATATTGTAATACTATGATAGAAGTATAGAAATTACCTTTGGATTACTAATTACCTACGAATTGTTAAGTTTTCTAACCTTTAGAAAAATATCTTTTTGATCATTTTATTATTCAAAGAATATTTTCCTAGAATTATGGTACGAACTAATACATCGGCGTTGTCTCAAGCGTTGTATTCGTCACGTATCATATTTTTTTCTTTTTCACAGACTGAATAATTTTTATTCACAATGAGAAAAAATATTTGGAAAAGAGGGTAGATTGTTGTATTTTTTCCTCTTTGACAGTGTTTGATGAATATGTACTTGAGGTTGCGAAGGTACTTTATTGATATTATGAACCCAATAAACAGAAATATTAATCGACGTATTCACTCGCAATGTTTGGAGAAACTTATCTTATAATAACAAGCACATCCAGTGTGAAAGCCTTTGATCAGTTATGACATATCTAAGCAAATTTTTCATCTGGATGTATCACTGATCATGTTATCAGATCTAATATAAAATTAAACGTTGAAAATCTTTATTTCGCCTGACGAGAAAGACTCAGGGTAAGCGATGTATCATCGAATTATAATAGATCAATAGATCAATAATATAATTATATTTTTGAACACCCTTTCTCGTAGAGAGCATTATTATATCTATCTTAGGGCCATAAACTGAACTATAACACCCTCGTGCATAGTAATATAATACACTAGTGTGTAATAGAATTACCCTACAAAGTTAAGTTAGTACCTAACTGCAAATTATATGCGAGTAAACAGAGCGTTTTCAATTAAACCGGGTAATACAGATTTGGAACAACAAAGAGGTTTAAGGCTAAGTATATGTGATCAACCCACATACATTTGCCACGCGCAAAAAAAACAAAACTTGCGACTATTTTCCATAATTTTCGTATGTTGTTTGTATCACATTAGTGCAATTTTTTTTTCCTTGACAGGGTGTTGAAAAAGTGAGTATGAAACTCGTAAGCAACTTGCTCAGTATACACTCGGCTGATTTACGCCTTCGCCTACGGCTCGGGCTGCAACCCACAGCCTCGTGTATAATGAGCAACTTAGCTCACTTGCATCATTTGTTATACCACTCATTTTTCTTATCGGTTTACTTATTATATTATGTAATAAACGTCAGATAGAATATTAAAACACATACATTAAGGAGAATACCATAGAATAACTAGAAAAAACTTGAGGCATATTCCATAAATTATTTAAGATAATGGTAAATTGTAATTAAACAACTTAATGGTTTAAATTGCGTATATTTTTCATTATTTTCGTCCAGATTAAACACTTTGCACTTTGCAGTGATCGTGGTCACGTGGTGACTGTAAAGGTACATACTGTAATAAAACTCCGACTTACCATTACAGCTACTTTTTTTTTTTTTTTTTTTTTTTTTTTTTTATTTAGTTAATACATTTTACCCTCCGAAGAATCGAGAGACCTTAATTATCTTTTACTTAATTACGTCAAGTACATTTCTAAACAAATTATCAGCTATTTAACTTTCTGTAAAATATATATATTATACTATATCATATGTGTATTCTTATAAATTATATGCATCTTTATATATCATCGTGTACTAGCTGTATATGTCACATATGCAGCAGTGCATCCTATTTTTACTATATATTTTTATTCACTACTTTTATTGCTATATGTTTACAGTACACTATAAATTTATCTCTTATTCCATTATTTTCTACTATCCTATGCAGATTTCCTATATTAATATCTGTATCTATTTCGTTTTCGGTATCGAACCTACGTTTGCCGTATATTGGACAGTCAGTTATTATATGTAGGACACTTTCCTCTACCGCTGGGTCGCATGGGCATGACGGATTCTCCTTGCACTTGAAGCGGTGCAAGTACGAGGAGAACCCACCGTGTCCTGTGAAAATTTGAACCAGTAACGGGTCTAAATTGATTTTCTTCAAAAGAATGTGTGCCTTTATTGCATCTGGAAAAAAGGTTTTGGTAACAGATGCTGTTGTTCCGTTTTTATAGCGCTGGTTCCATTCCTCCAGTGACTCCATTCGGATTTGTCTCTTGGCGAACGAGACTGGACAATAATCGTAATTCGCTTTTCTTTTCAGGTGAAGCGCTGCACTCTTCGCCAGTTCGTCTGCTCTCTCGTTTCCCTCCAACCCCACATGTGCCTTTATCCAAAATAGTTTAAGAGTCTTTCCCTGTTCTTCTAAATTTCGAATATTGGTTCTTATTTCTACTGCAAGGGGGTGAAGGGAAGAGTTGTTGGTCACTGTTTCGAGGGCAGACCGCGAGTCACAGTAAATATGGCATATGGACTTAGGCGTTTTACGGGCTGTTTTGGTCGCCTCAGCCAGAGCCAAGAGTTCAGCCTGGTACACGGAGCAGCAGTCTTCCAACTTGAGTTTTCGAGTACTGGTCTCGACGGCACCGTTCCAGACAGATAGTGCCGCACCAACTTTCCCTTCAACTTTACTTCCATCTGTAAAGATGTTAAGTCCGTCGTTGTAGTGCTCTTCGAGTGCTGCTCCATCCGCCAAGCATGTGAAGCTCAGCTCTGACTGCAGCGCTGGATGTGGCGTGGCTGTGTAGGGCACCAGTGTCTCAATTTCACGGTCTCCTATTACTCGCTGAGAGTGACCTTTCTTGACTTCAAAAAGCGAGGCTGCTTCACGGACTCTAATGTCCAAAGGAAGCCAGCTACTTTATTTCATACTGTATCAGCTGGATTGTCCACTGCTGAAAAACAGCCATCTTCATTATTGAGACGTTTGCCATAATCCCCACGCTTGGCAGGAGTCTTGGGGATCGTAGTGTGAGATATCAGTTCCTCAAAAAAGCGCTGCTGCCCACTTTCTGGTGTGTTACCCTTAGACACCTCTTACAGCACCCACGGGAATAGATGGGGTTGACATCTTGACTGGAACCCTATAGGCACTTTATTTCATGCTTATCCATGGAGTATAGAATCCACAATTTATTTAAGGTTATTGTCAAAGTTGTTATACATACGAGTATCATTGGGGTCCAATTACGTTATCTGTTAATGCGTTGCTAACTTTTGGTGTTCGGCAATTTTAAAATAATCTATGCAATTTTCTAAAATTTCAAAATTCCCTAATAGTTAGTGACCGATCTTTGAAACATACATCATACATAAAAAAAAACAACGTGTAACTTAATAACTTTTACAAGTTTACATTATTTCGTAGGTATTTCAACTCAATAAATTCCAAAGCATTTTTTCTATCTTCTCTCTTTGCTAAGTAGGCTCTCAATACCAAAGATATTTTGTTGGAAAACTTCTGAAATCTCATAGATATTTTCATTATGACAGGTATCAAAATAGCTTTAAATAGGCTTATATTGGAATCTTTTGATCCCGAACAAATAAATCTATCACAAAAGGATAGATTTAATAATAAAATATATTCTAAAATACTATAAATTGACCTTTTTTGACCTGAAGCTATCATTGTTCAATCCATTTGATCGGATTGAACATTACAAGTTTTTTTATAAATTTAAAATGTTTTATCTGCAGTCGAGTTAAGCACATCACTATAATGTACTTACAACACCAGTGATAAATGTTTTTTTTTCTCTCTTCCATTTTATACGCTTTTCTATATAGCAGTCGTAGCCATTGAAAATTTTAAATAAATAGTAAGTAATTGCTATTCAAAAGTATTTTTTGCCTTTTTATCCTACAATTATGATAAGACAGATGTCATCGATGAGAGATTTAAACTACGGAGTTTTTATGAAAAGGGTATAACATAAATGGTTTAAGAACTACAAAAGCGATCCAAAGTTTATGACGTTGAGAGACGGTACGGAATTGAGTAACAAAGGGTCTTAATAGTTTTTAAAAGTGGAAAATTTAATGCGTTATCAACGTTGAACTTTATTAACTTTAGCCTTGCCATGATCTGGTCATCTACATGCACCACAATTCTCTAAATTTTCAAGATAAAATTAAATAAAATCGAATGTCTTGACTGTAGGAACACGTAATGTAAATTTTTGGCGTAATATTTAGATTGGAATAACTCGAATGTTTGCCTTTCTCTTTCCTAATACCTACTTGAAATTTTGATTAAATTAACCCCAAGTAAATTATCCTATCGGAAATTTATGCTCTCAAACAAAATCCTTTGTCTGAATATTATAGGTATAATTTGGAAACTTTAAGCACGGAGACATGACTAATGAGAGTTAGTAACTTTTGTTTCAGAAAACCGGACAAAAACCCGACACTTTCTTATGCTTTCCTAATGTTCCTGAAATTAAGAATTTTAATTTAGCCCCAAGTAAATTATTTATATCGGAAATATCTCTATGCTGTCATAAAATATACTTTGTCTAAATAATGTCGGTATAATTTTGAAACTTTAAGCACCCGAGACGTGACTAATGACAGTTTGTAACTTTGGTTTCCGAAAACCGGTCAAAAGTCCGAACTCAAACGGTTGTAGAAACTCTGTACAAAAACTAGCGAAGTCTTGGGAAAATTTTCAAGACCCGAGGATAATTTAATTTTTTATTTAATTTTTTAAATAAATTGAAACTATATCCTATTATAATGATACAGGAGCAATTGGTGGACATTAGGTATATAATGGTAACTAATTAGTAAATTTAACAATATGGATGGATTATTCATTTCAACGACTTCTTGAAGAGTCTCCATTTGGCGTAGAAGAGTTTGCAGGATAAATAGATAGCAGAAAATAAGATTCAATAGGTGCTGGATTACCTGACAAGAAGTTGACCGAGCGGGACGGCGGCGTTCAATCGTGGCGAGACCAGAGTGAAGCGTGACATCCTTCGTGCGTCTGGGAGACAAACCTTGTACTTACGTCGCCACGTCTATGGCCGATGATATTAAGCTAATACGTGGCCTCCTCAACAGTGTAATAAAACTATACTGCCAAAATTTTGCCACCATATAAAAACTTTCGCTCTGATGAAATTTAGGTAAGTAAGTATACATCGCTTGCAATACAACATCTCCAACGCTTCACCCAGTCTTCCATACATTTTTCATAGGCTATTTGCGGTATGGCCTTTAGCTCATTCAGCGAATTTTCTTATATGGCTTCTATCGACTCAAAACGTTTTCCTCGAAGTGGTAATTTTAACTTGGGAAATAAAAAAAAGTCAGACGGAGCCATATCAGGTGAATACGGTGCTTGGTCGAGAACTTTTGTTGAATTTTTCGCTAAAAACTCTTTCACTATAATGGCTGTGTGTGATGGTCCATTATCATGGTGCAGTATCCATGAGTTGTGTTGCCACAAATCTGGACGTTTTCGGAGGATACTCTCACGCAAACGCTTCATGACGCCTAAATAATATTCTTTGTTCACTGTTTCTCCCTCTGGAAGGAATTCGGAGTGAACCACACCACGGTAGTCAAAAAAAACTGTCAGCATCACCTTGATTTTGGAGCGACTTTGCCGCGGTTTTTTGGGTTTCGGCTCGTTTTTGAGACGCCATTCTGAAGACTGTTGGCTTGTTTGCATGTCGATCTCATAAACCCATGTCTCGTCGCCAGTTATTATACGTTTCATAAAGGTCGGATCCGTAGAAGCTCGGGAAACCATGTCTTCAGCGACATGCTTTCGCTGCGCTTTTTGAACAAAATTGAGCTCTTTTGGAACTAGTCGAGCGGCGACGCGTTTCATGCCTAAAATTTAAATGTGAATGTTGTGGACGGACTTAAAAGATATGTTCACCTCACTAGCCAACTCTCTCAGACTCATACGTCGATTTTCGAGCACTAGCTTCTTGATTCTGTCGATGTTTTCTTTGGTCATAGCGGTTGAAGGTCTACCAGAATGAGGCAAGTCTACTACTACTTCTCGGCCTTCTTTAAAAGCCTTATACCATGCATAAGCCCTTGTTTTCAATATACACGATTCGCCGTAGGTATTTCGCAACATTTTTAGTGATTCACCACATGAAATATCATTCGAAACACAAAATTTAAGGCACACTCTTTGTTCAACAATATTTTCCATTGTAAAAATCGCCGAGAACTCAAAACTATGGACCAACAAAAAGTGTAGTTTAGAACAGATTAAATGACAGATCCCGCTCAAACTTTGCGCGCTAAATCAGTACAGTGCTACCAACATGCAGTAAAAAAATTAGAACGACCTCTTTTACACGGGTCTTTTTATCGACATATTCCCGATACTTTTTACACAGAGTAGTATTTATTTCGGGCCGTGAATTTTTTTGCTTGGTAATATGAGTCACTAGGATATCATAGAGTGTAACACATTCATTATTTTTTTAGTTTAATCGTCTGAAATATAAATATATACCATACGAAAATCGTTACAAAACAAGTTTTTGATACTTTTGACAATCGTGTTCTAAAAGTTCACTATGACAAGCTGTGTATATTTCGGTCGCGAGATTTTCAGCTCATAAAACCACTAGTAAATAATTAATCATTATTTTACCAGCCCAATCTTATCATAGCACTTGGTCAATGCGACAATTGAAGTAACGACTGTTGAATTTATGGTATATATAATTTAATGTTGAAAAGAGTACTTATTCAATACAAAAGTGGAAAATCATATTACCACAGGAAGACTGAAGAAGTTGTGGATGGACTGCGTGAAGAATGATGTAGTGAATGTATGATAAGTTTGAACTAGCGGTAATAAAATTCATTGCCACTGTCACCCCAAGACAACACTTTTCTACTTCCCTAGTTTTATTCTCCCGATAAATTAAATTGTCGTACCCTTCTTGTCACCTCAACCAAATACTTGACGTTGACATATTGAGTGTCGTTAAACTTCGCTGTCACCTGGAAAGTAAGTCTCAGTTAGCCTTTAAGAAGCTTGATGTGTTCGGAAAGGCGAGACGAACTTCACGTCGGCGCATTGCCTGCAACGTTATATGAAGGCTAAGCTCGAAGTGCTGCTCCTACCTCTGGGCGGGCGCTCCGCAATAGCAGCTTCTTTCGTTTGACAGCATTCAATGCAGAGCGACTCGAATAGTCGACGATTAAGGTTTCCCCAATCAGTTCGAACGTTCGAACATCTCTACACAGGGTGTAGAGGTGTTGGATCACTCAGCAATTTGAATCATATCTATTACGGTGAATGTTTCAAGGAATTGTTCGGTTCTATTGGTTCTATGGGCACTAACTTACCTGCAGCTGAATTTCTCCATCGGACATCCCGACAGACCATGGTGTAACTTCGCAACGGTGTGATATGACTAAGGAGCCATCAAAAAGAGGGAATGTTCCCTCCTTAAAGTCCGGCAACGGATACTCGAGACTACTGGTATTCCGATTGTCCGTGGGTGATGGTGATCACTTGAGCCACCATCTGACTGACCATAGTGTAATATATGGCCCATTTGACTTATAACTTGCAGCTCTAACAGAATATATTAATGGTAGGTATTATTTTATAATTTTCGGAGCAATTTTATCAACCGCTATCCTTGGTATAAATATACAAACAATTATGTCTGGTGGCGCCCCCGCAGTATCACAGCATAAACTTACACGCCCAAAACCTCGACGGTGTGGCAGCCGTTTTATGAACATTTCCCCAACGGGACTTTCTTTGCGCAATTTGTTGTGTACTTCTTTTTTTATTCAACGGCTACAGCAAATCGACGATCAAAAAGATGTAATGAAAGCCTACCGATGTCATTTGATGTCAGTATAAACTTGGTGTGAACATCCAGCCACCTCAAACCTATTTTTCTGCTCAACGCCCTACTTGCTCCGTGATCATAATTAGACGAAAGCGTCTAATTCTGATTACGGAGCATGTATAATTATAATCAATCACACATATTATTTTTTAACTAATATACTTTAATAATTTTAGCAAGCTTATTTATAAAAGATCCGATTAAATTGCGCGGCTCTTGTTTATCTGAACTTGGCTACATTTGTAAAATATTTTTAAATATACAGAAAAAACTTTTATTTTGTTACAGCTAATATCGATATTTTTTTCGGATTTCACATAGGTAATTGATTGAAATAAGTACACAGTAAGTATCAATATCAAAGACAAGTACAGTAGGAAGTGATAGGTACTTATTATAAATAATTATAATAATAATGTATCTATAGGATTTAATTTTGCCATTTTTCGGATAGAAATCAATTTTATTCCGAAAAATACTACGCACCTAGATTCAGATGCCAAGTCGCTGGAGGACAATTTAGCACAATGATAAATCAGGCACAATCTATCACCGTACAAGTTACAATAGTAAAAAGGGAGCGGTGAACTTAAAACTCCGTCAGTAATTTCATTTTGAGACAGACATTTTTAGGAGTCTTTTGATGATCAATCATTGCTTTTCATCGTTTAGTAAGTAACTCCCATTGATGGAGTTTTAATATCAGCTTTCAAGTAACCTTTATGCTCGAGGGATATTATGACTTTAAAATTGATAGGTAGCTGATATTCAATTATAGACTGAAAATTACAGACTATATCAAGTTTGGACTCAAACTTCTTCATGTCAAAATATGAGCCTGGACTCAAACTCCAAACAGTTGAGTCTGGCTTAATAGAGCATAAGCATATAATATAGTCAGCGGAGAACGAGGCGGCTTGAGTTAACAATCGGCTCGAATGCATCAAAGTGTTAAAAAGAGGTTGCTGTTCTATAATTAAGTACATTTATTCTACGACTATATTTGTTAGCTTGCCAAAAAAACTCTTGGACCGGTTTTTATATTATTCCTTCATTAATTATTGTTTAAGCGTATGTAATTAAAAACCATGTTATGGGTACTCAGGCTATCTTGATAAATCGTAATCGCGAATCACTTTCACGCTATATTCGCTTTCAAAGCCTGAACTGGGCACTACTTATAGATAGCCTTTTACTGTTTAAGTTGTCATTGAATTTACGATGTCATCTTAACAGAACTTTGATCAGAACGGAACTTTGAACAGTAAAAGACAACTTATAAGTATGCCGACCTTGCTCGAATACGTCAATGTGGTGAAAAGCGCATGTAGTTCTATAGTGTAGTCATTTATTATGTGACTGTATTAGTTATATTGCCAATGTCTCTGGCTCGTGTTTTTATATCATTTCAGACCATTGCTCGGCGTAAGAAACTTAAAACCATGTACTAAGCACTCAAAATATTTTTATTTTTTTAAAATGGCGGTATGCCTTTTTTGAAAGAAACTACGAACTATATACAACACTACAGCTACTACAATAAAAGCATTTAGACAACCTATAAGTCATAGCAGGCACAGGCAGTCCAAATGCTCCAGCCCACTACCAGTTGGCAGCGTGCCCAGCATGCTGGCAGCATTGCCCCGTTGAATTGCAATGCTTATTCGTTGAGCCAAGTATGCGCCAGCATTTTGAAAAAATAAAAATATTTTTATTGATTTTATTATATTAATTTAAACTATGTGATAACTTTACGAAACTCTTCTTTTCAAAAAGAGTATAAAATCTTTACAAAACGTTGAGCCCAACAGATCTTTGAACATTAAAAGATACAACAGGTAATTGTAGTGCCGACCCGACGTAGCGTGGGATAAAGGTAGGAAAAAAGGAGGGAAAAAAACATCACCTGAAACCTACTTGGGGCAACATTTATCCAGCCTTTTTCATCTGCTGTTATCTCTTTCTAATATCATCGATCACCATCGAGTCGAATTTGACGGAGTATACATAATGCATCCATTTGTTCTCACTGAATATCACGAGGCAAAGTAAACTTTCGCAAGTTTACTTCACCTTGTGATATTCGCGGGAACATAAGCTTTAAAGTTCAGTGATTCGTTATTGTTATAATAGAATAAATATTTATTCGTAGTTATAATGCATGCATTAAGTACACATTATCAGGTGGTGATACAAAAGCTGCTGTCGCATTAATGGGGATTCGATAAAGACCATTATAATTAGGAAACATCCACCTCGTATTTATTAAAGGTCCTCTATATATGACGTCTTTTATAGGTAGCTACTTAAGAAAATTAATGGTTAGACTATATGAGTAATTACTTATTAGTTCTTTGGTTAAGGAAAATTGGGTTTTTAATTTTAAAGTTTTCAAGAAGAAGGTGCTCAAGCAAGCTTAAGGCACTTTGCAGCACTTTCCATACAAACGTAGTTTTGTCATATTTCAAATACCAAGTGTTCAATTGAAATTTTGCATGCATGTTCTAGAGTCTAAAATCAATGCTTTTTGTTTGTCAGTTTTTCGTACAATAAAATATGTTGTATAAGAACTCATGTTGTCACAATTAGAGATCAAATATATGGTAAAACAAAAAACTGGAAAACCAGAATTATAGATTTTAGGTTCAATGATATGCATGAGAAATTTCTATGAGTCCATCAGAAACAATTAAAATATGACAAAATTACGTTTGTAGACAATAACCTTAAGTGTTTTGTTAAATAACCGACTGATTTATTACTGTAATCTGCTCGTCTGAAAACTTTGCCCTCTGCAATGTCTAGATCTGTCTGAAAACGATCCACAAAATTTTATTCGTCCCGAAGCTATTGGACAGCACCTCTGTATAAATTATGGAAATGAACAAAAGGTGAACACCTGATGGGTTTAATTCTGTTTTTGCTTAGCTACCATAATGTAGGGAAAACTTATTTTATTACAGCACCGTAAGACGTAAATGAAGTATTTGTAAACGATTTATATTGATACCTAAGGAATTTTATTTTAACTAGATGTTTCTGCTACTATCTTCTCAAAGAAAATTCAGAATATTTTTATTAGGTATTTAATGAGCCGTATCAATGTGCCTTCTCGTAACAGTTGTAGTTCTAATGTTCTACAGAAACGGCTCTTTACTGTACTCGTTACTCTAGGAGTTGGTAGCCGAATAAAATCAGTTCTTATTTAAGCTTATAAAACAAATAATAATGCATTTTAGGCTCACTTAAAACTTAGAACAGTACTTTTTATTCAATTCGACATTATATTCAAAAGTTTTTATTCGAATTATGTGTAGGTGGTAACTTACTATCATGTTACCCTCAAGCTGAAAATCTGTCGCCAAGCACCTAACGGTGTGTTCTGGCAGCAGTCCTTGAGAGCCAGTGAAATTACAGGCACATGAGACTTAACAACTATGTCTCAAGGTGACGGGCGCAGTGCAATTCGTCACTTGAACGATGAACTGCAGCTGTTATAGGCAGAGGTAACTGCTTAACATCAGGCTTGACCTCGAGCTTGTTCCGCCACAATAACATAAAAAAAAAAAAAAGATGTAGATATTCTTCTTTATCTTTTAATATTACATGATTGTAGTGCAGTAAGTCCTGAGTGAGTGCCCAATAATAAAAGCTATAAACGTGTAGTTGCAAGTGTATTATGCTATTTTACCAAGAACAAGGTGTTACATATGTAAATGGCTACAGGAAATTGAGTAATGAAATTTTAACTGCATTGAACTGAACATGAAAATATATATGTACACGTCAGATACAAACTAATAAACATATCTTTATTTTTAAAGAATGTAGTCATACATGTAAAATGTGTAAGCCGTATTTATTGAACTTATGGTGATTGCCACATAGCGTATACACTCACATCTACGTAATGCTATTACTTTTGAGAGCGTCCATAGCTCTTTATATTCATACGTGATGAATAAATGGAATCAAAAGTAATGTGTTTCACAAATAAGAAAAAATAAGATGTAGAATCTAAATAGCATTTATACATGTTTCCTTCAGTAAACAGTCGGGAAAATATTTTCCAAGGGAGTGCATTGAAGTGCCAACGTCTGGCACACGTACAAGCTTTTATGATTTACCCAATCATAAAAAAGGTGATCAAATTTTCAAACTCGTTTTGGCACTGGTTTCTCGTGCACAGCAAAATCTTAGCATTATTGTTTTGCATATTTTCTCATTCTGTATTAAAATTAAAATGAAACTCCATTGTATTCGCCTTTACTAAAATGCTTTGTTTACGGTCACTAAACTTGTTATCTCGTTGAAAGATTGATTAGATCTCTTTCGAACAAATGAGGTCACAATATATTATGTGTGATCGAGACTGCCAAGGTTTCATTAAATATATATTTACGGACCTGTTTTGTAAATCAAATCAATACCTGGGCTAATTACATTACCGCTCGGTAGCCTGTCCCTAAACATGAAACCCGTTACGGCGTTTGCCGATACTAACTCCTGCAATATTTATTTGGGATATATCGAGACAACATGATACATATGACTAAAGATAGTGATTTCTTAACGATTGGTTATGAGAATTTTCTCGGCTTCCAACTACTTCGAGATGAGGTTAAAATAGGTGCTTACCTGAAGCTTCGTGGGATGTGAACTCGTTGTAAATACAGTTCGTGCTAGGTCGAATCTGTCCGCCATGGGGGAGTTTCACGACCAATTTAGTGATGGCCCGAAGACCTTTGGAAGCAACTATCAAAGCAAGGACTTGGATCAAAGCGATACGCAATAGACTGCTTACAAATTAACGGAAAAATTCTTCACCGCAATCGCTATACATATACTTAGTAAATATTGTTAAGATTTTGTTTATGCGACGTGAATTCTAGTAGCACGCGGCGTCAACCACACGTTAGTTTGAGTTTGTGTAAATGCCTCGAAGTTGACGTAAATGAAACGAATTGAATGGCACCCCGTTAAGCGCCTCATTCATATATGTTTTACAAATATAAGTTGAGGTGTCAATGTATAAAGAGGGTTGACGTAGTATTACCAACCCAGTAATGAAGAAACGTTTATTTGCGATAATATAGATATACCAAGTTTGTTTTATTTATTCGGTAATATGTGACGTTAATTAATTTCAGTAACAAATACTTCGGAGTTGTATTTTGATGAATAGAGGATTCAATCAGGATTGAATATTGTTTTTATTACCTGAACGTTTTCCTGTAGGTACCACAGTGACATACTGCGTTATGTGTTAATTTTTATTTAAATGTTTTTGTAAGTGGTTATCCTTGTAGAATTTAAATATAACCGCGGTTTTTTCGTGCATCAGTAAATTACTGCCATATAAAGTAAAATGTAGACAAATTAAAATTAATAATCCTGCCATTCAATAGCAGTAGATAAGTATCTACTCTTTGAGCTTGTCCGGGGAAGTATTGACATATAACTAGGTAGGTACCTATGTTTCTACCGCCAAGCAGTAATCTGCCATACCTTTACTGTGTTTCGGTTTGAAGGGCATGAGTGCCGGTGAAATTAAAAGCACACTACACTTACAACTTTGTGTTTCAGGGTGATCGTCATTTCAGATCGTCACTCGTATCTGTTACAAGCAGAGTTTGCCGCTTAACATCAGGTGGACCCCGTGCATGTCCCAAAACCTACTCACATATAAAAAATCAAGTACCTAAATACAAACACCGATGTGCGAGCTGTCAGAGAAGAGCACAAAAGGACAAAAGACCAGAAAATGCATATGCAGCAGGGCATTCTGAAGAACTGCCACTTTACACTGCGATCCCCAAGACGCCTGCCAAGCTTGGGGATTAAGTATGGCCACGATATATTTAACAAAGGAGCTGAAATCTGATACCAATATATGATGAAGGGCATCTACACGAGTTTGCTCAGAGTACAATAGAAAAACATCATTGTTTTTCTTTCCATTATACTTTTATCTATTGAATCTGATATTATCGAAGGTAGCTCATATAACTAGACGTGATTTACCTTTTGTACCAGAGTACATACACGGTTACGTGAGAAATGTGATACAGCATTCAAATGTTTTATGTAGAGATGTTTTTTCACCGACCTGTTTAGTATATAAGATACCACGTATTTCTCGCTGGAAGGTAAATATAGCCTTCTAGCAAGAAAGCTAAACAAAAATATAAATTACGAAGACAAATAACTTAAGTTTCTTCTTACGCACGACATTATCTTCTTTTGCAGTAATGTTCCCTCGGTAAATATATAGTAAGTATTAATATGAATAATTTTAAATTCTTCGATCCTTTGCGACCATTAGAGTACACTTTCATTTAAATGTTAAGAAACCAAATAAGTCTAATTATTATAATATCCTTGGAGCCTTGTATTGAAACATCTGTCTACAATTTCGGTAATTAAGTAAACATTTATGATCCGCCTCACAGCTACTGTTTTATTAAGGTAAATGTCATAGGGATAATGTGCAATATTTTATTTTGGATTCAGGACATCATCTAATATAAAACAAAATTTATTTAGATAACCATTTTTAAGTATTGTTATCCTAAGGGGATTTGGATTTTTGTTTGCCACTTCTCGATTTACTAATAAATCTCGAAAGTAGTAAGTTGGGAGCTCACTTGTACATAAATACATTGGTGCAACATTGACTAAAATACATAAGTGAAGGCAGAGAGTACGGCCTAGGGCCGGTATTTACTCACATTAGAAATTGATCCTCGTTTTAGCACTGAGATTACGCGAGTGATTTTCCACTCCTCAGCGTAGTGACCTTCTTGCAGACACACATTTACAACGAGCAATAAAGGCTTTTCAAAGACTGACAGGCAATCTTTCACAAAGTAAGGCGGTATACCGCTTGAGTGCGGCGGCGTGCAGTTCGCGCAGCCTGAGCCAGGGGATATGTACACGACATTTTTCCAACTATACGGAAATATAATCACACAGACGATGTTCGCGTATTACAGATAAAAAACCACTAACACAATATAACAACATCTCACAATATAAAATCAACTCTAAATTTCGAGATCCTATCAAATAATCTGGGCTGAGCGTGTTGAGTCTGTAAGGACATTGCTTTTTATATAAATGTAGATGATATCAATGGTAGGTATTACATTATTTTTAGAGCAATTTTATCACCCAATATTCTTGGTGTAATACAATTACGTTGGGTGGAACCTCCGCAGTGCCACAAGATAAACTTAGACGCACATAACATTGCCGGTGTGGCAGCCGCTTTATGAACTTTTCCCCAACGTGTCTGTTTTCGGAAACGGGCCTTTTTTTGCGCAATTTGTTTACTACTTCTTTTCTTGTACGGCTTCAACAGAATAATAAATGTAGGAAAATATTTACAGCAACACACAAAAATATGCGATGAAATCCTACAGATGATATTTGAACGCAATGTAAACAAAACTGTTTCAACTTCAAGCTGTTTCGCTACACTGCGCTCTACCTACTTGCTCAAGAATTACTTATTGTCTGCTGTAAGCCTAAATAATGATTTTATAAGTGAGCAAATTTATTAAGCTGGTTAAAAGTAACTAATACAGTATTTTTTTTATTTTATCACTACTAATATTATAAATGCGAAAGTAACTCTGTCTGTCTGTTACGCTTTCACGCCAAAACTAATGGACCGATTTGATTGAAATTTGGTATGAAAATAGTTTGAGACCCGAGAAAAAACAAAGGATAGTTTTTATCCAACTGCGCAAAATGAGGTTAATTTTTTTGCGCCATAACCGACATACGCGCGGGCGGAGCAGCGCCGGAAAGCTAGTTTTATACAATTTAAACTAAATTTAAATAAAGAAGAACAATATCCCAATAAAATTCTGCGTTTCAATTCGCTTAACTTACTTATACATCTACATATATCTGTCCGTCTAAAGTTCAGTCAAAGCTGTATTCGGTTCAGTTGCTCGTGTGCTTCATTTCTCTCACCGCAAAATTTCATTACGTTATCAAATGTCTATTTAAGAAAATAAATTGGGGTAATTAATTAAGCTTATTTAATCCCAGTTCCATTAGATACACGAATAAATTCTTTATTGTAACACTAAACTATCAACTTATAACTAAAGATATAATAAACTAAATAAACAAAAGGTGGTCTTGTCGCTCAAGGATCCCGCCAGACGACCCAATAATATTGGGTATTTTGTAAGTATTTTACAGGGTTTTTAAGAAAATATTATGTACTAAATACCTACAAATAAAAGATAAAAATATATGAACTCAAAAAAATGGAATTATATCATAGACATAAAATATACGTTACATAATTATAACAATTGTATGTACATATATATTGATATACATACATGACATACAATGATTGTATATAATATTTATTTCGAAACATAAATAAATATATCTAAATAGACAAATAAAACATTATAAGCAAATTATAGAATAATTTAAGACATAAATGTCTAATAATATTGCAGTTAAGGCGAGAGATAGAATTCTTTAACTTGAATGAACGAACATGTTTGTTTTATTTCAAGCGTTCACAATCTAACAGTATCACGATAAAGAAAGGTTCTACTTACAGGTACCTGCAGCAGTAATCTATCTGATGACTGTAACGATATAGATTGGGTAGTAATGGAGGAATTTAAAATGTTCCTTGAGATAACGCGTTTTTTTTATGTTATTGTGATGGAACAAGCTCGAGGCCCACCTGATGTTAAGCGGTTACCTCTGCCTGTAACAGATGCATTTCGTTACAAGTGACGAATTGCACTGCGCCTGTCACCGTGAGACATAGCTGTTAAGTCCCATGTGCCTGTAATTTCACTGGCTCTCAAGGACTGCTGCCGGAACACACCGTTTGGTGCTTGGCGACAGATTTTCAACTTGAGGGTGGTCGTTAGCCAGGCGGGCATTAGCAAAAAGCCCTTCCACCATGCGGTCAAGCTCAAGCCCGCGGCGGCATTTGAACCATGGACCTGCTGCGCGGCAATCCATTACCAACGCCACTGAGCCATCACTGCTTCAAATGAAGAATGAACAGAATACTCTAAAAGGGTAGGAACATAGATTAGGTATAGTATTTTAATTTTAGTGGTAGTAGGTAAAAAGTGTGAGGACTTCTCGGACTCTGTGAGGATTCATCAATTTTCATTGTTTATAGTTGATATGTGGTGTTATGTTGGTGTTAATGTACGATATCGTGACCATGCATATTCTCTTTGTAATTAGAAATCTTTTCATTCAAGGCGTTGCACGCTATTTAATTACGATACGGATTAATTAGACCCAGCCAGTAATAAATGTTCTAGTGTTAAATCAATTGCAAGAGGTATGTAAAATGTATTGTATTTAATCTAACATTCTAATTATTCGCTTACGAAATGTTAAAACAACAAAAAAAATAAAAGATCTGTCACCGTAAATAGGTGTCAAGTTAATCTCAATATTACTATTTTTGTAAGTCTCGTTAGATTATCGGTATATTAGTTCTCGCTCTTGAATTCATATTCGTCCGTCGTTTTAACACTGTTTATGGGGTACGTTTCCCAGACTTTGGTAATTTTGAATGTGAACTCCTCCTCAGAGGATCATTGTTTACATTCAGAGATATGTACCATGAAGGGACAGTTTGGCAACAAATCCGTGCTGAAGGTTTTATTTATTAGATGCCTTACAAAAAGGTAAAAAACATTTCATATGCAATATATGATATTTCAATTCATTGCCAAACTATTTATTGAAACACCCTCCTCCAATATATTGAAATCTTTACATCTAACTCACGGAAAAATTTTACCAATATGTTAAGGATTTAAATTCATACCAACTATTTTTAACAAATCTGTGCTGAACATTTTTGAATAGAACAATCGCATTCAAGAAAAACTAGTTATATTCTCTAATTTTAGCGCTTTTTAGACAAGCAAAAAGATCACGCGCAGTGCGCATTGATATTGAAAGTTGCTTAATTCAAAATTTCCTTTTTTTTTAGTTAAAAGCTTCCAATTGATCTGCCCTACTTACTTTTTATACTCCTTTTTTATGGGATTATGATGGAACAAGCACGAGGCTCAACCTCTGTAACAGATGTATTTCATCACATGTGACTAACTGCACTGCGCCCGTCACCCTGAGACCGTTGTTAAGTATCATGTGCCTGTAATTTTACTGGCTCTCAAGGACTGCTGCCGGAACACATTGCTAGGTGCTTGGCGACGAATTTTAGTTTTGAGGTTGGCAGCAAGGAGAGCAATTGCAAAATGCCATTCCAACACGCGGTGAAGCTTAGACCGGCGGTGGAGATCGAGGACCTGCGAGATTCATGCATAGATATTACCGCTCGGCTATAACTGAAACGTAATTAATCTGAAAGGAAGCAAGTTGGCGTCCCAATAACGGGTGCCAATCCCTATCTTGTTCAAATATCTTCTTAATGCAGTGATATTGATGAGATTATCGATTAATAATGGACATACCTAGAGTTAGAGGGACTTTGAAGAAGATATTGCTGGACTTCGCAATGAAGCAATGAAGGTGTATATGTATGAGGAGAGTCAATAGAGTTTGATAAGTATTTGAACAGGGCTGAATTAGCCCATGCCAATAAGTGGCTTTGTTGCTTGAAGCAAATGTATGATTCCAATATTTTTAGGGAATAATTAAAAGCTAATTGTAACTTTTATACTCACTAAGTAAAAGAGTGAGTGGTTTAGGCTTCTAAGGACAATATAAATATGGATCATCAAATTTTTTTCAGTGAAATTTGGCCAAATACTTTACTAATTTATTAAGGCATATGTCTAACCTGGGGCTGCCATCACCTAATCCACCCATGCCGGAAAAAATCTTAAAAAACCCGGACTTTTTGCTGAAATTTTCTTTTTTTCCGGACACCCATGAAAACAAAGTTCATTTTTTTTCATTTATAGGTACAGCTTCTTCGTACTACTACAGTGCTACACACATAATTATTGACTCTTCTCTTTCTAAAGCAATCTAGTGATAAAAATAATGAGGATCAGTGTTATTTAGCATCAAAATTAGAAATAAATTATAGTTTTTAGTCAAATAACTACTTTGAAAATTATCGCGAGTTATATCCATATTAACTTTTTTTAGCCGTTTCCTAATAAGTTAATAAGTAATCTCTAAATTAGTAGGTAGTTAGAAACTACAAAGTACATAGTTTCAAACATTTTTTAAGCCATCTTGTATTTAGTGCTACGTAGATTAAGTACCCAAAACCGTAAAACTTTTTTGTATGTAAAAGTAAGTAAGTATGTAACAAATTTAAATTTTGACGAGCTCAATATCTTTTTACTATACAAAATTACAAATATACGGGAGGAAAAATTATAATCATGTGCGGTCCCGCGGCATCCACCCCGTTTGCCGGGGTATGCTCTGATCTGATCGTAATGTTAGCTCATACCCGGCTGAAGGGGTGGATGACGTGGGTTCGAATCCCACACAATGATTATTATTTTTCCTCTCGTATATTAAATATCTCGTAATATTGGAATGTAAGGTATCGTCATAAATGTCTACTATAATAAGGTGGACGACTATTGTCACCTCATCACAAAATAACATATAAAAAGTAGATACCTACATAATGTGAATTTCAGACCTATTAATTGACTACGCTAGACAGGCAGATACGCAACAATGAAACATTGTTCGTCGATATCCCTTTATTAATACGACTTTGAAAAAGGGTTCAGACAAATTGAATTAATATATTATACGATATCTCGCTGTGTGATCAATAAATAATGTATTTTTGATCAATATTGGTACTACATAATATTTATAATATCAGATTTTATCAAGGTGAACAACAAAGAAGGAGATATATTATTCATTGGGAGAGTGGAGGTGGCATTGGGCGCATAATTTTAATTTCCATACATCTTCAAAACCGTTATTTTTGTCTTTTCTGATCTTGATATTAGTGTGCTATATTTTTTGAGCATTCCATTTTCTAAATCAAAATTGAATACTTTGTTTTAACATAAATTGTATACCTTGTTTTATGTCGGTCATCTGCTATCGAAATTATTTTTTAAGAATACAATACATTTAAATTTGTATAACACATATATAACTTTTTTTTCTTCTTTGCTGACTATTAACATTTTAAGTGTTAGATAAAAAAGAAAATATTCCAATCAAATTGCACGACATTTATTTCAAGTACACTACAATTCAACTGCAAATTTTTATCTAGAAAAAACTATTTATCCAAAGCCACTTTAAAAAATGGTCCTTAGTTGACAATTTGATTTGAATGAATCAAGTACAATTAAGTAAGTAAAGGCGTTTCTACTTTAATACCAAATACAAAAGAAGTGGTTTTATAAATTATTATATGAGGATGACGTACTATTAATAGGAAATAATTTACCTGTCCAAATCATCACTGCACAAAATTTTATTTAGAATAACTCAAAGCACGTAGATTCAGATCCGAAATCGTCGGAGAACAATTTAGCACAAAGAGAAATCAGGCACAATCTGTCACCGTACAAGTCACAATACAAAAAGTGAGCGGTGAACGCGAATTTCCTCCAGTAATTTCATTTTATAAGGGACGAACTTTTTTAGGAGTATTTTGATGATCAACCATTGCCTTTTATTGTATAATAAGTAACTACTATTCACGTAGTTAATATCAGTAGCCCAAGCACGAACATTTCGAAAGTCCGTAACGGAAACGTATCGAGTTTACATTACCTACGTTTACGCAGGAGGCGATGGTTCACAGCACAACGCATCGTTTGTGGGCTCGGTGAACTCGATAGGATTACAAAAGTGATGTCATCCGGCGTAAATCAAATAAATTGTACCTAAGTGCTAATTACTTATTCCAGAAGAGGTTTGAATTCTTTTTCAGCCTATACAAAGTCCAATATGATTGATATTTGTCAATTTTGGCGTTTTATTTCTTCGAGCAGAAGTTAAAATTAGGTTCGTGCTCACGATTTCATAAAAAACATTAACGTGACGAAACGTTCACGTAAAAATCTTGACACGTTACATGTCAAAACCTTTCAATCTGCCAAAACTTAGTTCCTTTTACGCACTGTAGGGGCGCTGATCAAATCCTATACAAAATGGTGCCATTTCGATACGTTAACGAAACGGTTACGTTTTCGCAAGTTATTCGTGCTAGGACTACAGCTCTCAAATAACATTCGTTCTGTAAAGGTCATACTCTGAAATTGATAGGTGTGGCTGGTCCTCAATTCTAGAGACTAAAAGCTTAGTGCTTCGGTATTGTTATAATGCAAGCGTGATGGACGTGTCAAATGGACGTAATACAAAAGCTGTCGTGGCTCTAATGGGGATCATAATTAGAGACTATCCATCTAGTCTATTCCATATAGGTACTTAAGAACATTATCAATGCTACTGGTGATTAGGCTAGATGAGTAGTTACTTAGTTCTTTGGTTAGAAGAAGTTTAGGTTCTTAATTTTCAAGTTTTAAAGTAAAGCAAGTTGCAAGCTTATGCGTTTTACTCAATAAAAAATGATTTATTATATCAAAAATATATATATTTAAGGTTGTTTAAACAGTTCCACAATATTAAAACAGTTTCACAATATACTTTCATTTGTGAAATTGTGTCTGAAAACTTTGCCTGCAACGTCTGTTTATATCTGTTAGTGATCCACATAATGATATACATCTAGAAGCTATTAGGCGGTAGGTATCTCTGCTGCGTAAATTATGGAAAGAAAAAAAAAACAACAGTTATAAGATGTCAAAACATTTGTTTTTTAACATATTATTACAGTTTTTTTTTTCCTTACTAAATTGTCCTTAAATAAATTAAAAATAATTTTAAATAAGTTAATAATTTTGGTTTCATAAATTCAAAAGTATAATATATTATATATTTACAATGGGGTCCCAAGTTTCAGGGCGAGAATAGATGTATTGAATCTATGATATGTATTTAATTTTTTTGCACTTCTTAATTATATCAAACACCTTTAATCAATAGTTTAGAAAAACTAAAAACTAACACTAATTTTAAACCCTTTAAAATATATCTAGTGACAATTCCGGCTACTTTTCCTGTTAAGACTAGAGGGACGTGTCGAATTTTCATGCAAAAAGAGAAAATGTTTCTACCGATTTTTACTTTTTTGTCGGCTTACTTATTTCTTTAAGCAACAAAGGAGCAAGACATAGCAAGCCAAACCCGTGTGAGTAGTAATTGATTATTATATATTATAAATATATATATATATATATATATATATTATATATATATTATTATATATTATAAAAATATATAAAAAATCGTTAACATCATTACATCATTACATGCACAAAAAATATTTCACAATGCTGCATTTTGTCCATTAATAGCAACTGAATAACGAATAAAATAAACATTTTAAGTGAAATTACCTACCTCATTGAAAAAAATTATTATGGATCTAGAGCTAAAAAATGTTTCATAACTTTCTTTCATACAATTTACTTTGGCATAAAGTGCACTAGCGGTTGAAGCCGTAGACGGTATCTAAGGTAATTATTGCTCTACGCGACTTTTGCCAAGGTGGCCATAATCGTAGAAAAGTGATACAATGCTATACGGGCCATACAATAATTGAAAGATTGAAAAAGAGGTACCATGCTGTTTCAAACATTCTGAAATTACATTATTCCACACCAAATTATTTCATTTTAATTTGACCATACAAACATCGTAGTTTTCAATCCGCTGAAGTCTAGCCGAGCTTCGTGTTAATCAAAATTATCCCAAATTTTGTAATTATGCCTTTCTATTAACATGTTTTTCCAATGAAACTTTTATTTTTCCTCTGTAAATACCACAGAAAAGAGAAGGCAATAGAAAGGTGAAGGGGCCGTGGCAAGCTAGCTTAGCATACTCTAAGGAGTATTTACGTCAACGAACTATAATGCTATTGACAGTCGACCCGTGGTTAACGCGCCGCATGCATCTCCGTCAGTCTCCAAGGAAAGTTTTGCTTGCGATAAGCTCTTTTGACCGCGCACGGATTCCCACCAAAAACCCTACAGAACTCGGGGGTGTTTTATTGAAACCACCCTCCGATTGTTTAGGGGTAAACAATCACCAATTTTGATGATTTTTAGACATTTTATAGATGTTATCAATATTGAGGTTTATAGGTTTTGCTTTTTATCATTATATTAAAGGAATTTGAATTAATTGGTATTTAAATACAGATTTTTCTCAAAACTTGTATCTCTAGTTTGAGAATTGTTTATATGAAAAATAATGATAAATAAAGAAAAAGGAAAACCTATAAACCTAGTTTGTTCTGCCAGTTATAAAATAAGACCAAATTTTTTAGATTTGATTATGTTTACTATAGTAGAAAAGTTTTCTCCCAGAACTCAAATTATGCGGAAATTCTAAGTCAAAACTTGAAGAAGCTGCAATTGTCCTTATCGCACAATTCTGTTCGGGGGGCAGGGTAGCTGCACAGAATAAATCATAGTAGTTAGGTAGAGGTACTAGCATTAGTGATGTCATATCGCACCTCCATTCGTAAACTGGCTTAATCCAAAATTCATGTTTTTTGGGAAATGATGAAAACGTGTTTCGGTCCTCGACAGTTTTTGGTAAATCACACTATAACTTTATAAAATGAAGAGCTATTTTAAAAATTCAAAATTTTACAGAATAAATGGTTTAAGGACTACTGATTCAAATAAAAATTTATTTGAAAATATTAAAAAATAGTGGAGTAAATCGACGCTGAAAAAAAATTGCCGACAAAGAGTCACTTAATTAATAAAATATTTTTTTTACTTCTGATCTTTAAACAAATAGGTCTGTTCAATTCCTAAAAATACGTTTGATTGGATGACATAATTACAAATAGTTCCCTTTATTTCTTGATATTGCAGTTGTTAAGTGACTCAAAACAAACTAACGGCAAAATTAACGCAGTAAAGTTACCCCAACATTTGTTCCATAGTAACGCATTGAGGTTAATGTCACTTTCGCACTATGTTCTCGGTGTCTGACTGCAACCACTCGTTACGCAATACTAAATACGTCACTATCGTATTGACAAAAGGCGCCGGACTCGTCATTAAAAAAGGGACTCAAGGTTGCGTTTTTCCTTTTCTAGCTTTATTGGGGCAGTATCTGATTAACTGGGTGATAGAGCGCGCTTTTTTGAATCATTCTGCATATTTAACTCAATTCACCAAAATTTTGGATTGAGCCAGTTTACGACTGGAGGTGCGATATGCGTTTTCGATATGTTGGATGGTGAGTGATGGGAAAAAAACGATGTTTTAGATATTTCGATTCTACGAATATTAATGTTGTCTGAATATTAAATCTGAATTATCGAAACTAAGAAATATATTATAGACGTTCATATTTTTTAAGTGTTTGCCTAAAATATTAATTTAATGTATTCTTAAAATATTTTAAAGATAATTTTTATAATTTATTTTTTTATACCTGATAGGGCAGCCTTTGACCACTATCTCACCTGATGGTAAGTGATGATGTGGTCGATGATATTGTTCATATTAAATATGGATTTCCGCAAAGTAACCCCTGAATCTATTCATTATTCAATTCTTATTGCATTAAGTTTTCCACCTATAATATAAGATGTCTCCACTACCACTGACCTTTCGTTTGTAGCATATTAATCACGCTTACCGTAAGACAGTTGTATATTAAAAGGACTAGGTGCTACCAAACCGTGCAGTAACTATTACCTAATCTGAGTCAAAGCCAAAGTTTTAACTATGCTTCCAAGTCATGACAGTATATCCTCCACTAAAGATCAAGCTCATTATTTTATATAAAGCGAGATGAGAACCAAGAAGAGCGTATCGCAATATTAAAAAATACGATGACATTTTTGATAGATAGGTTATACAACTGTTAGATTAAGCCGGTAACGCCTTAGCGTTGATATATCTTATCCCAATATACCTATTACAAATTACTAATACAGGAATAAGTATCGGCAAATGGGGAAATTGGTTTTATGATTCGGGACAGGTCCACAGAGGTATGTAATTAGCTCGGGTATTCATTTGATTTACAAAATGAGTCCGTGAATGTCTATTCGCATTAATCATATGTTGGCTATCTAGAGAGCCATCTATATATATAAAAATTACGTGTCACGTTGTTTGTCCGCTATGGACTCCTAAACTACTGAACCGATTTTTAATTTGATTTGTACACCGTGTGCAATTTGATCCAAATTGAAAGATTAGATAGCTTACATTTCAATTTACAGTCGCAATTACCCGTGCGAAGCCGGGGCGGGCCGCTAGTAATACTATATATTGTGTTCTCATGTATTCCTAATAAATGTAATCAATCTTGCAGCAAGATTTTTACACAACAAGACAAGTTTGGTAATGGTAAAAAAGCTTTTCAACTTAGCTATATAATGGAGCTTCATTTTCAAACGTGGTGAGAGAACGTGCAGGCGATAACGCTAATGATTTACGTGCACGATAAACCAGAGCTAAGTTTTTTCGAGAATACCTACATATAAATTACAAATTCTTTATCTCTTCAAACAAAAACAAATAGGTTAAAATATTAAGTAAAATACTATCATAAGGTGATGCTCAATATTTACTTTCCTTTAGCAGCCGTATTATGTGAACCTGGGTTACGTCAGGTCTGATAAGAGTATTAATTTCTAAAAAAATATATTTTACTGCAATAATTGTTCATATCCATACACATACGAGTACACGTAATCTATACGTAGAAATTTATTCTAAACATAATGACAACAAACAGACGGATGGGCACAAGGTGTGTATAACACCGGGGGCCCAACTTTTTATCTCATTATTCTTTAAATTAACATTACGAAAACTACCTCAATAATCATCGATCAGGTAACTAAAAGTAAATGTGTTAAATTGTTCGCCACTTGTTTAAGCTAGATTTAAATTATAAACAGCAAACCTCTTAAGGACACAAAAAAACATAGAAAATTTATTCGTAAAATTAAAAAATTTATTCGATATAGCTACGAATAAATATGAACTATGTAGTCAAAGATACTTTCGTTTTACGATATGATAATATATTGCGCTGGGTCATAGTTTCGTTATATCTCAATTGACAATTTAACAAATATTTGAAAAGATTGATTGATTTGAATGAAATAAGTAATCAGGTACACATTTTACGTATGCCCGCCTGGCTAGCTACCACCCTCAAGTATAAAATCTGTCGTCAAGCACCTAACGGTGTGTTCCGGCAGCTGTCCTTGAGAGCCAGTAATTCTAGGTTAGTCTGAACAACATCTTCGACCACATCATCACTTACCATCAGGTGAGATAGTGGTCAAAGGCTAACCAAATAAAAAAAAAATACCTACGTAGAGGTGTTTCCATTTCAATACCGATTTATAAGTTATTATATATGTACAGTTATGCTAGTAGGTAGTACCTATGTGGTAAAAATGATTATGTACACGTGTGGTGTGATTTTAGGCATAATTTATCCCGCAGAATTTTAGTCTGAAAATCTCTACGCACGTTCAGATCTCAAATCGTTGGGGAACAATAAAATATATCACAAAGAGAAATCAGGCACAATCTATCACCGTACAAGTCACAATAGTAAAAAGGAGCGGTGAACGCGAAACTCCACCAGTAATTTCATTTTATAAGGGACGAACATTTTTAGGAGTCTTTTGATGATCAACCATTACTTTTTATTGTTTGCTAAGTAACTGCCATTGATAGAGTTTTAATATCAGCTTTCAAATAACCTTTGTGCTCAAGGGTCGAACTCTGAAATTGATAGGTAGCTGATACTGAATTATAAGGACTAAAAGCTAAGTGCTACGCTATTGTTATAATGCGAGCATAATAGACATGGCCAATGCACGTGATGCAAAAGCTGCAATGGCATTAATAGGGATCACAATAAGAAACTTTGTACCTAGTATGATCTTCTAAGTAACTTACTTAAGAACATAATTAATGGTTAGAGATTCTACGAGTACGTAATTAGATCAATAGTTAAAGAAAGTTCACTTAATTTTAGAGGTTTCAAGTGGTACTCAAGTCAGGTTGAGTGTTATTTTGACGAACCCAACATGTGATTTATTTTTGTAATTTTTGACTTATTGAAAACTTTGCTCTCTGGATCTTTCAGAAAGCGATTCCCAAAATGTTGTTCGTCCCGAAGTTATCGGTTGGTATCTCTACTGCGTAAATTAAGAAAAGAAAATTAAGAAATGGTAAACACTTAATGGATTCGACTCCTTATTGCGTAGCTAGAGTGGCATTTTGATTTTGCGCAAAAATAAGAATACACAATAGTTTAAGTACATCCAGAATAAGATTTCGGAGTACTAATAGTGTTCGAAAAGACGTGTTGAGGTTCTGGACGCGTCAGTCGTATCGCAACGTAGTATTATTAATGTCCTATGTCGCAACCTTCCTGCAGGTCCGTACGAACGTAAAGTGACATTGGAAGTGGAACCAATAAATAATCTTTACTTATGATATTATTATAGTTCTCAACACCAGGTTTTACAACTACTTCGAGTTATTATAAAGCATATTTTCAGATAAATCGTTAATTTTATGACTGCCGTTCGCTTCGATATAACATGCCCATTGACAATATCTGTTTTAATGCATTCAAGTGTCCTGGCTTTTAATTACGGTTTTGCAAGCACTCGAGCACCCTAGAACTAAAATACTTCTTTCAAAGTACTGCAGTATTCCAAATCACTCCAAAGTACCCCTTACTTTGGAGTGTTTGGAACACTGCAGTGAAAACTGGATACTGAAATCTTGTATACAAAATTTACATTCAGTCAAAAAAGTATCGGGAATGGATGATTTGTTTATAGTTCCATATTTTTTTTTATTGATGTTTTATTGTTGGCACATCTGTTTTTAATTTTGGCTCGAGGTGAGATGCGTCTGTTGTTTAGAATACAGAGCCATTTTTAGTTTTATCATATCTAGTGTGGCCAAAAACATCAAACAAATAGTTTGTCTTAATTTTTGCACCACGATCATACGCCTCATTGTAAACAATTTTTTGACAAGAAACTCAACAAACTAAAAACTTATTTTATAAACTCAAATTACCAGTTCGTGGCACCTTTTTTCATCCGGTAGAAGATATAAAGTGAATTCGCGGCGAGAACTGAACTCAATTCCGGAAAAAAGCGTTGATTATATGTTTTGATGATTGGATTATTCAATGGCGTAAATGTATTATTTATTGGGTGTTTCTGAAGGAGCATAAGTTGAGGGTGATGTAATAAATTATCTATTTATTAATAAATTATGTAATTAATTTTGTGTATTAATGATCTTTTCCTAGTAGGTACTTCCTTGAGGGTAAAATATACTTATTGAAATTAATAATAACAACTTAATTTTTATTCACAATAGTATTTTGTTGTAAAATTATTTTGGGGATGAAATAAATAATTAAACGACTAACTACATATTGTAGCAATGATAGCAAAGAGGTTATAGTAATGGACTGCGGTGCCGCATGTCCATGGTTCCATCGCCACAACCGGCTTGAGTTTCACCGCATGGTTTGAAAGTGCTCGCCTGGCTATCTACCACCATCAAGTATAAAATCTGTCAAGGATACGGAAGCTGGCAATGTTTCATTTTTATTTGAACTAAGATGAGAACCAAATAGTGTCTCGAAAAATAGGAAAAAAAATAATGAAAAAGCTAAATAGCAAGGGACTGGGTAGCAAAATACTTTCTAAGACCGTGCATTCAAATGCAAACGCCTCGAACAAGTACGAGCTTTCATGTACCCAATCATAAAAAATGGCATGTTTTGCATATTCTCTCAAATGAAGCTCCATTGTACACAATGTTTTGTTTACCGTTACTAAACTTGTAATTTAGTTAAAAGAATGATTAAGTACATACTTATGCTTCGAAAAAATGAGGACACAATATATTATGGTGATCTAGATATCCAACAGTATACTAAATACTTACGAGTAGATTTTTGTAAATCATATCAATACCCGGGCTACTTACATTACCGCGCGGGAGCCTGTCCCTAATTATAAAACCATAAAACCCATTTTCGGCGTTTGCTGATGCTACATTCCTAATTCTTACATTATTGATAGGTATGATTAAAAAAGTTATGTTCTTGACACTAGGTTATAACTATTTTCTAGGCTTTCAACTACTACAGCTGAGGTTAGATATAGGGGCTTACCCGAAGCTTGGTGGTAACTCACAGAAACGACAAATCGTGCATTACTCGGCAACTGACCTTCCACCAAAGAGCGTGTTCGAATTTCTTTACTATGAGCGAGCTTCACAACCAAAATAGTTACGGCCAGAGAGTTGAAATATTAGAGTAGTTATATCCGAACACCACTGCTCTAAAAGCTTACTAGAATTTACCTATCTACATACCTATGCACATGTAAATGCAGTTTGTAATGACAAGGAAATAACGTTCAAATATTATGCGTCATATCTGTTGTAAGAAAGAGATAAATATAACCAATTCGTGTAACCACCGAACCGCCACGAGACGTTCCGATCACCATTACACTGCGATCTCTTTCACTCTCTCACACCCAACGATACACATATCTCGCTCATCCATTTCATTGAGAATAGTTCCGAAGATAAAACAAAATGTCAATATTTTCTATTTACTCAATAAAAGCAATAATTACGCGTGAAATGAAACAGTTTTCTTATCTCTCACAGTGCTTGTATAATTGTGTAAGACAAAACCCAATAAAACTCACTGTTTCAATTCACGGTATATTATATTAAAAAATATCTTAAAGGCAAGTACAGACTAGTGCTTCAACAAGTACACTTCGATTAAACTCTGAAGACTACCTCACTCAACAGCTCGCAACAGAATGATCCAATCTCTAATTCGATTTTCCACGTGCCCAATATTCCGGAAGTCGGAACGGTTTCTTTCAAAATTAAGCATTTAAGAGTTGCCAGTATTTCGAACCCAGCTTTTAGAGTTGCAAGTATTTAAAGTATACTAACCATAAGAGTTGCCAGTGTTAAAATATCATTAAAATAAGTAACCACCAGCGAAAAACGCAAAGAACCTTACAATTGGTGCAGAGTCTAAAGACACAAGGTAGGCATATTGTTCACAGGTTATTCCTAAAAAACACGATTAAAGGCGATGTATTCACCGGACGCTCGGAAGTTCAAGACTGGTAGCGACTCTGGTAATTGCCCAGAATTCGTCTAGTAAATATGGAGGGCATACAACGCATCTACAGGTAAAAAAATCTTAGGTTACGGCCCGAAGATTTTTTGAAGCAACCTTCCACGGCATGTATTTGGTTTAAAGCGAGACTAAATACAAATTCGGAAAAAACTCTCCTTCAAAACCGTTTTATAGCAAATATTGGTACGAATTTGTTTATTTGACATGAAGTCTAGCAGCAGGCATCGCGTCGTCAACACACATGTTAGTTTGAGTTTGTGTAAAGGGTGTATTTTGATGTGAATATCAGAGTCACAAAGTAATCGGTGACGATTGTATGTATTTTTTTTGTGTACCACAACGTGCCGCAACGATGTACTGTATACGGGTGTACTAGAAGTTTTTTTGATACTTAGATAGCTATTCTTGTATGATTCATATAGTTCTTCAAGCGCAAGTTTTTCTCCCGCTTTAGTAAATTACTTCTAAAACACAGTAAAATTCAAAAGGTAATGTTAGTTCATCGGTTCAATAAATCAATACGAAAATACTGCAATTCAGTAGCATTAGAACTTTTCTTTGAAAGAGTTCAACCGGGAAGTACTCCATCATATACTTCTACCGCCAAGCAGTAATGTTCGCTTTTTTTTAAACCAAACTGGATAGCACTTGACCACTATCTCACCTGATGTTAAGTGATGATGCGATCGATGATGGAGCGCGCTTACCCAAAAGATACCTATTCACTCGCGTTTTGAAGACCCTCATATTAGTGTGTTCCGGTACGATAGGTATGGATGCCGGTGAAATTACAGGCACATGAGATTTAATAACTTTGTGTCTCAGGTTGAAGGACGTGTGGAGTTTGTTTCTCTGAGAAAATTAAATATCCCTTCGGAAAATTACCCATTAGCTGGACAAGTACCATGCTGAGGCGCTGCGCCAACCACGACTACTTAATGAATTGGGGTATAGGGTTCCCCATCATACATATATTTATTGAAGTGATTTGGGAAGTGCTACTGCGAAGAAAATTGCTTGGAATTCCACTCGATTTCAGTGAATATCCATACACCATAGTAATATTTATATTTTTGCAATCGTGGACAATGAAATAAAGGATATTTCAGCCATATGCAAACATTTAAAAATTTTACATGAACTGTATCACAGCATACTCGTAAATACAACGCATAAATGTTTAATAGTATGCATAAAGGACTTGAAGATTGAATAATTGTGTGCATGAGTATGTATAAGGTGGACATTAATTCATCAACAATACTGTGGATGGTGTAGAATCAATAACGGAATGCGTTCCACTCATGTTTAATTTTCACATACACAAAAAGTCTGCACTATTGCTTAAGCTGTGGCACGTTGGCTTTAGGAATAATAGCAAGGACAACCGCGGTCTACGGTTCACGGTGTATTTACTCTATTCACACACACGCATGATTGCTACGCGAAGTCAATGAACTGCTATACTAGGCATAATATACAGCTGTTTTGTGTAACTATTCTGCCTAGTCGGTCTTTGGCGGCTTGCGACAAAAGAACGCGCGACGCGGTAGCGGTTTAACACAATACAGCATACCTAAGAAGCTGCAACACAATACAGTAGGTACCTACGTAAACTTGAAATTAAAAAGAATATAGATAAGTAACATTTTTATCATTTAGAAAAGTTTAATCGATTGGCGATTATGCAAAGCGTTTGGCAGTCTAGCTAGATTGGCCGGTAAGGCCTTCGCATTCGTCAGAATAGGTACGTGAAACAGCTTCATCTATCACTAGGGCAGAACAGCTGTTTTGCCCTAGTGATAGCGTCTAATTGACATCAGATAGCGTTCGTACGTGTGAGAATGGAGTAAACCGCGGTTCTCGCTATCATACTTAAAGGCAACGCGCCGCGCTTATAAAATAGTTACCTATACTGATTATTTGTATGTTGAAAATTAAATATGAGTGGAACACATTCCGTTATCGATTCTACACCATCCCCCGCAGTATTGTTGATGAATTAATGTCCACAAAGGCAACCACCAACTGAGTCCTACTGGTAGTTAAACGGTCAAATGGCCGCCCGTTTAACTCCCAGTAGAAGAAGCTTGAGCTGAGAAGCAAGCTTGACTCTTTTGACAAGGATTTGACACCACAGTCCATCGACCTAAGTAATAGGTAAGAAGGAAGGACTTTGCTCAGCATTCTAGACAATTCCGGCTGGAAATAATAATAATCACATATTTAAACATACGAGCTATAATATAATGCCTATAATTGATGGAGGGTTGCGTAGTTGAGGGAAAACGTAGTATTTTTCTATTTAATGTATTCTTATTTATCGAATCAGACGTCCATTGAAAATAACTAGACTTAATTTTGTATCAGTAGGGTTACGTGAGAAACGGAAATTAAATGTAGCCTCAAGAGACGTTTTTACTTTGTAATACAGGTATCTTCTAACAAACAAGACAATATTTATTTTGAATTGTAGGTAAGTATATTATCAATATTAATTACTTTAATTTCTTTGAAACGATGCAACGATAAAGGAACTAAGGAACTAACTTTATATTGCTATATACAGATTATGTTACTCGTATCACTTTGTACTTATAAAATATTAGGTAAATCTAACAATATTGTTCATATAATTTTCCATGTCAATACAAGTATAAGTAAGAAGATAATGCTCATAAATTGAATTAACTTAGACGATGAATTATGTACTTACCATCCATTTCTGAAGAACTGAAGATTTCTTATAATACCTAAAATATATTTTTTATTTATACAAAAGTCTGAAACAGAGAAAGTGAATGTTTTTTTCCCGAACAGTGTTGGATGAAAATTTAAAATATCCATATACGAGTATAATACTAATATCCTATCAAAAAATGTAGGATGCTGAAGTACTCCAAAGCTAATAACATATTTTCTTGAGATGTCTTTCGTAATTATTATCGGCCAAATAAACGTAACGATAGTGTGAACAACGTGACTTGGGTTCAAATTGGGAAAGAAATGTATATTATAACGATCATTTTGTTAGGACATACATCGTCCCAAAATTGTTGATACGTTTGAGCCCAAAATTAAAATGTAATAAACTTTATTCTTACTTGAGTGAAGATCTCAGTTATTCATCGAAATGTTTTTTGTGAAATATATACTCGTTTGGAGATTTTTTTGAAGCTACGTACTAAGATATGAAATATGAATTTTAAGATTTATATGATATGATAAGATTTTGATTATATGGTATCCGATTTAATATAATCTATAGCTTATAGAGATACTTAGTATTGTTGACATGACCTGGCTTATTCTTGCAAGGTTTGTAAGAAGTCACGGTGGTGTAAGATATAATTATCTCATCTACATTTAAAAGTCGGTTTTAACACCTACGAGTTGCGTGTAAAGCCCAAATTGTTTTATTTAATCCTATGTCTACTGACAGGTATTGTTTTTATTTATGAAAACAAGATAGGTACTATATATTAGTGCTAATCTGTTGTTTGAGTTCCAAGGTATATTACAATCTGCGAATGGTGCCTAGCAATGGAAGATAACACACATTTCGGCCTACCCTTATCTTGTCTGTCGGTCTTTTACCAGATACATTTCGGTGAATGTGCACACGAACTACACAACTTAGTACCGCCATCCTTCGAAAGTCCAGACAAACGGAGAGGTGCCATCCGTATAAGGTTGATATGACCAGAATTCGTACAAGCGCTTCGTTATTCTTTCTGATGCATACCGCAAAAGAGTGGAATTCATTGCGCTGGTTTTTTTTTTCCGTTGGATACAGCATGCGTGTCTTCAAATCGAGAGTAAATAGGTTTCTTCTAGGTAAGCGTGCTCCATCTTAGATCACATCATAAAGAAATAAATCAGGCAGGGTGTGGTCAAACGCAAACCTATAGTAAATTACAAAAATAAATATAAATATCCCGGAAGATGCTAGTGTAAGGTTTTAAGAATTTTCCTTCATTTTTATAGGCAACACTAGCCATTATTACGATAGCAACTTATTCTGTAAAGTTCGGCAGTTTTTACTGCTGAACTACTGGCAACACAGCTAGAACGGTGGCTTGAAAGAGCGAGGGCAGTCTGATTCATTCATTATAGACGACTGAATCGTGCGGACGAATTGGAAGATAGATATTATAAGGAATTATTCTGGATCATCGTGTTTAATTTACAATCACTGTTGGTACGGCAGCGATACTGAGATCGTTTACACTGGCAGGCATCAAGGATAAAGTGGTCCGCACGGATCTAGACACGCAGAGTTCGATACTCGTACTTTCGTCTTGAAATCAGTTGTGAAGACTTTTAACTAAGTAGGTATTCTAGTTATTGTATTATTTTACTAGCGGCCAGCCACAGCTATGCATTAAATTCAAAGTTTTTGAAAATATTCTATAGCCTATGTTTATTAGGAATAATGTAGAATTGTAATGGTGAAAGATGTTTTCAAATCAGTCTAGTAGTTTTTAAGTAAATTCGTTTCATACAAAAAGATAAATCTTTCCTCTTTATAATATTAATGTAGATTGGTACTAACTAGGAACAAAGTTCAAATTTGTTGGGTAATATTTGGTTCATATTGAAATAACTTGAAACTTTCTTTCCTCATACTTCTAAACAAGAATTCTAATTTAGTCCCAAGTAAATTATCCATATTAAAATATCTCAATGCCGTCATAAAAATTCCTTAGTCCTAGTGATACTGTGTAATCTAATAATAATGTAATTTCCGTTGTATATATATATAATGTTGTATATATATAATGTATATATAATAATATATAAATAATGTAAAGTACATTATATATATATACGGAATGAATGTAAGGTATGCTAGACGTTACTAATGAGTAATGAGTCATTAGTAGTGACACTTAGTTTTTAGCAAACCGGCCGAAAATCCGTCACTGAAACGGTTGTATAGAAACTTTATATAAAAACAAAGTCTTCAGGCGATTTCTAAGATTGTCTACCAATGATAACTCAGTTATTTACCAAATTACAGCTTTAGCGTACGAAACTTATCTATGTTTATTTGGTCGCGTCGGTACATCACTTTAAAGCAGTGTTCAGAGGTGCAAATTTGATAGGAAAGTAGTCTAATTTGATATGCAAATCCAATGACGCAAAAACAATTGGTAGTAAGCTAAAACTATGTAAAAGTATTAAGTAACACGTCTGACTTATCAATTACCATTAGGTGCGTTAGTCGTCACAGACTAACCTACGAATAGTCAAAGTCAAGACGTCAAAGTGATAAGACAATAGAATCGCAGGAAGGGTATTCGGAGATAAAAATCTCATTTGCCACTATGACGATAATCGCAAATCATCCAATGCAGTGTTCACTTCGCCTTCAAAGTAACTTCGTGAAAATACCAAATGTTAAGTTTTTATTGGAGACGTTGAATTATTGAGTGATGGCTAGAGATAACTGACAACGGGATCCTGGTAAGTCAATTTTACAAATTGCCAAAGAAATGGGTATAAATCTAGAATTTTATCTTTCACTTCAGTCAAAAGGGTGCCTTTATCTACCGAGTAAAAAATATTTTTGACATCCACCTACAAAGTCACCTCTTCACCATTTTGATCTAAATTTGATTGCTTTTATTTGGTTGGGTTGGTGATTAGAATTATTGATATAAATTTTATTTTATTCTTGTAGCTACTTGACATGGTAATACAAAGTGAAATTTTCATATTATGCTCATATTAAGCACTAAGCTGTACCTGCGAATTCGTTCGATTGCCCTACCTGCAGACTAATTATTCACATTTCAGCGCTGTTTGTCTCACAATGCTGTGGTCTGCGGTGAAGCTCTCTTAGTAAAGAATAGCTCAGAAAGAAGCTCATATCTTTGGATTTGAAAACTCCCGGGTTGTATTTTCTAGAAGACAGTATTCATGTTAAGTACGAGTAATTCAGATAGTTCCTTCGCAGTTCGCACAATAAATGTAGACGCAAAGTTCTTTGTGCGTTTCTTTAAAATTTCGATTTGAAAATGGCGGTTTTGTGTGGCGGTAGAACAAAAATATATTAGATTGTGCACTTCCATTGCGTAGTCTCCCAAATGTATCCGGCAAAAGACAGATAGTTAAAAAAACTGATTGTGGCGAATGTTCCAGATTTCAGTCTTTTATCTTAGCAAGCTTCCAAAACTAAATAAGGGTGCTGGGCTGCCCGTGGGATGCCGGTCTGTCCGTGGGGTGTCGGGCTGCCCGTGGGGTTCCGGGCTGCCCGTGGGGTGCTGGGCTACCTGTAGGGTGCCGGGATGCCCGTGAGGGATGCCCACCATTCTAACAAAAAAAGAATGATTGAAATCGGACTATGAGTTAATAAATTACAACTAAGTGTACATTTTGATTTTCATCCCCTTTCCCACGGGAACCGTGCTGAATTTCGGTATAAAAAGTATCCTTTGTCCTTCTTCGTAGTATGAACTCAAATCGTGCTAAGTTTCATTTAAATCCATTCAGTAGTTTTGAAGTGAAGCGCGGCCAAGATACAGACAGACAAAAATTAAAAAAAATACAGTTTTGGCATCAGTATCAGCTACAGAGTTCTGTCAAAAATTATTTTCAAAATATCTTCGATGTACAGAATTGGACCTGTTATAGCTATAATTAAGTAACGATAATGTGTCTTTGAAATGTACACAGGGAACCAATATGCATAGAAATGTAGCTACATATTTTTACTATTTAATATATTGCTTAGGTTTAGTATCCAGCATCTTCTAGTTTTTCAATCTATTTTCATTATTCTAAATATACGTAGATATTATATTTAGGTAAGCTGCAGTTCCTCCATATTTTAACCGATACCGTTCTTAATCGATCAGCTAAGTTAAGCAACGTCCGCTGCAGTCATGACTTGGATGGGTAACAGCTAGTGACATTACTACTGAGCGCTACCGTGATTCAGAGAGTAGGTACGTTAAGCCGTCGGTCCTGGTTGTTGTCTTACGATGGCAGTTCATACAGCACGGTGGTAGGGCATTTTGGTAATGCCCACCTGATTAGCTACCACCCTCAAGTAAATCTGTCGCCAAGCCCCTTACGGTGTTCCAGCAGCTGTCCTTGAGAGCCAGTAATTCTAGGTTAGCCTGAACAACATCTTCGACGACATCATTACTCACCATCAGATGAGATAGTGATCATACGGTATATAAATAAACTAATAAAATTAGTATCTGGTAAGATAAGAAACCTTTATTTGCATAAAACATGAGTATTATACCATAACAAACGCATGTATAATGGTGTTATAATGAAATGTAGTGATCATCATGTTTTGCCCAGATAGGCGTACAAATTTTTTGAGAGGCAGCAATGAATTAATCAAATTATCAATAACATATAAGAAAAAAATATGATTTTAGTTAAAAGTACTTGAACAATTCACACAATTTACAATATAATGCGAATACAATGACAATAATAAATTCAATTCTAGATACATAAAAAAGTAGATATAATGTCAATAGTATAAAATTAATTCAGATTTTTGTCACTCAAGAATTCGCTCACATTATAATAACATTTCTCCTATAATATTTTTTTAAGCTTTATTTTAAATAAATTATTATTAAGGGCCTTTAAAGAGCTTGGTATCTGATTGTATATTTTTGGTCCCATACAAAAAATACTATTATTCATAAGACACTTTTTGGAAGGTTGTATACAGGGCTTATATTTATCACGTCTATTACGCTTAACTTTTTCAGATAAAGAGAGAAAGTAGTGCTGATTTAATTTGACGAATAAAGCTACTTCATATATATATAGAGACGGAAGTGTTAGGATTTTGTGTTCAATAAAAAGTGATCTACAACTGTCAGTTGTCTTTAGTCCGAACATTGACCTAACACAACGTTTTTGTGCTTTAAAAACAAAATCTTTGTGAGTTGAATTGCCCCAAAAAATTCAGCCGTACCGTAAGATTGATGCTACTAGGCCATGGTATGACGTAAGAAGTGCATCTCTCTTTACAACGGGTGCAAGTCTGTGAAGAGCATATGCTGAGCTACCCATCCTTTTACAGAGATCGTCAGTGTGTGCTTTCCAATCTAGTTTCGTATCTATTATAAGACCGAGAAATTTGGTAGCATCAACTTCCTTCACTTTTTCATTTTGATAATGTATGTTTATGTCAGATACATAATTAAGTCTTTGAGTAAATTTCTAGTAAAGTTTTATTTATATTGATTTTTAAGTTATTTATATCTAACCATTTAATAATTGATCCTAAAGTGTTTTTAATGTCAAATTAATAATTAAGTATATCTGTTATTACAGGCAATTATTACTGTGCTGTCATCAGCAAAAAGTGTCATTGGGTGGTTAGTTATTTTTAGCAAATCATTTATGTAGACGTTAAATGGAGTGGACCCAGAACACTACCTTGAGGTACACCAGACTTCACTATTCGTTCGTTTGAGGTGTATGTTTCTTCTCTTTCGGTGTTATAGTTAAGTCTTGTTATTTTGGTGACTTCTATGTTCTATTTGACAGGTATGATATAACCAGGTCAAGGACATTACCCCTAATACCATAGGCTTGAAGCTTACTAATCAAAATATTATGGTTTACATAGTCAAAAGCTTGGGTCATGTCACAGTAAATAGCACAGACAGCGTTATTATTATCCACATTTAGCATCACTTTATGGAGAAATTCATAGACTGCTATATTTATGGTTTTGTTTTGCCTGAAACCCTTTTGTTCATTGCATATAATATTAAACTTTTCAAAGTAGTTATTTAGTTTTTGATAAAAATATCTTTCAAATATCTTTGAGATGATGGGGGTCAGAGCAATGGGCCTATAGTGCTGCATCAGTTCTCTATTTTCTTTTTTGAAAATTGGTATTATGACGCTTTTCTTCAAATTATCTGGAAATGTTCCAGTGCTGATACATACATTTATAATATGACTTAAAGGGCTACAAATGATTTCTTTAACGTGTTTAATGGCCTTTGTAGCAAATCCGTCAGACCCGACACTTTTGGTGTTTTTTAAAGAGTTTATGATCTGATGAACATCGTTTGGTGAACATGGCGCCATGAACATAGAGTTGCTAGTACTTATTACATTGTGTATTGCATTATTTTGGCTATTTTGCATTATTGGTGGCTATATTCATACATTATAATATCAAATATTTCACTAATATTCGTCTAACTGAAGAGAATATATAAGAAATAGATATAATAATATAAGTTATATCATAGTCCGTTTCATATAGTCGTATTTTAGTAGTTAGAATTTTTGCTCTATTATTCAATTATGAAGAATTCCTATATAATCCTATATAAATCTTAAAGTTAGGTATTTTATTTAAATTTTGTTATATTTAAAAAAGTATAGCTCCGATCGCGCTCAATCCAACGGGACACGATCGGGGACCGCGGCCCGCGTGTTTAGATGCGTGGAACTACACCAACTAACTAACACCACACAATTAGGAAACGAACAAAGACAACACGAATATACGAAATTTCTTACAAAAATATTTGCAACAACAGGTTTTACCTGTCTGGTGTAAGATTTTATTACGGGACGATACTATTTAAACTGTCTAGTTAATTTACGCTACCAGAGACGCAAATTTTGGTAGGCTACACTCTATATTAGGACGTGAATTTGACTATGTCGTATTCCTAAAGTATGGGGAACGGTACACCTTAGGTGAATTTTATATGTAGAATTTACTAAGATTTTGCTATATTTAAAAAAGTATAGCTCCGATCGCGCTCAATCCAACGGGACAGGATCGGGGACCGCGGCCCGCGTGTTTTGATGCGTGGAGCTATTTAAAAAGGTTGAATTCTGATTTTTAATTTTGAAAATACACGAAATTTTGAAAAATGTAACTGTAAAACGTTGATAACTTTTTTACTATTGAAGCTATAAACCTAAAAACAACGCAGGACGGTCCGCTACCAGCGGTTGCAAATTACCGAACACAAAAACACCACACAATTAGGAAACGAACAAAGACCACACGAATATACGAAATTTCTTACAAAAATATTTGCAATAACAGGTTTTACCTGTCTGGTGTAAGATTTTATTACGGGACGATACTATTTAAACTGTCTAGTTAATTTGCGCTACTAGAGACGCAAATTTTGGTAGGCTACACTCTATATTAGGACGTGAATTTGACTATGTCGTATTCCTAAAGTATGGGGAACGGTACACCTTAGGTGAATTTTATATGTAGAATTTACTAAGATTTTGCTATATTTAAAAAAGTATAGCTCACACAAACGAAGCAGCATATTAAGAGTTTATTGATTTGATTGGTCCAGTGTCTCGTTACATCTGGCCGCATAAATATGTATTGTCCTGAAAATACAATGAAAACATAAGAAATATTCAATGTGCACCGCACTCAAATCGATAACAGTATAGGAAATTTTACCCGTTTATGATAACAACATTTTTGGTCGCCTCAGTCTCAGAATACAGAACAACAGTAGATATCCAACAGAAAACTTTGTTAAGGGTCAAAATTACATTTTTAGACAATAACCGTGTAATAAAATGTATGGCTCATTCGACTCTATTGTCCGTCAATGGAACATTTTTCTGGTAGAAATCTATCTCCTATAACACCAAATCGAAAACTGAGAAATAACCTTTACCCCTATCTCTACGTATAAACAATTGAATGTACAGCATTGCACATCTAGTAATTTTACTTTATTCAGGTGAATAAAGTAATAAATAACTACATAGCTCGTCAATCAACCTTGTTATTCTGTTAGTTTATTCACTTAGCAGGCCTCAATACAATTTTTTATGGAATCTTCATTATTGTTGCTTTGACGAAGGGGAACTTTTGATCACTTCAATGAAAGATACACAACACAACACAAAGGCCTCATGTTTCAAAGTACCTGGTTTAGAAAAGTAAACTAGGCGAAACCTTAAACATCTAAGAAAACCACTAAGAAGAAAACAAACATTAAATCTTTGATCCCGTTTCCTTAAGATACACAAGCTTAGGTACAAATAAATGAAGTTCCTTACAAAAGTTACGTGCGGTTTGTTGAGAATGTGTAATCATTTATAGTAAATAATTACGTAACGATAAGATCGATGACCTTATGTATACTTGCGTAAATCAAATTTAGATAACTCAAAATACGTTCCTTAGAAATATGTGGAGTATGGGCATACAAAAACGAATGTCGAATTGAAATGAATACGTATAGAATAACTATAGAAGCATAATGGTGAAAAAATTAAGTCTGACACTATACAATCAATTCTACCAAAATAGCATTTTTGACTTTTATAATAATTAGTCTAGGTATACCAGTGCCCCGCGTTTCACCTGCGTAGATACTGATTGAATATAATTTTATAGGTTTATCCAGGAATGAATATCTAAGTATATCAAAATTTCATTATTTTTTGCCGTTTTAATGTAAAGGAGTAACAATAAAAATACTCACCTATATCCTCACCCACCAAATTTCGCATTTATGATAGGTATAGGTAAGTGTGATTATTGACTCTCTTCCAAATGATTTTTGTATATTCGCTGTGCTTTTTAGTGAATTCCCAAATCAATCTGAAATTTTATTTGTTACCCTAACTTAGTATTTCATATCTTATAATAAGAAAATATATACTTTTTAACATAACATAGGTACTGGTTATTTTTCTTAATATGATTTAAGAGTACTCACATGGTTACAATTATTTGAAGGCTGCGATGAAATATAGGGTAGATCCCCGATCGGCGCTCGAAAACGGCACCGTCAAAACAAGGCATAAATGGTGTAGTATGCCTTGTTTTGCTCTCAGTCGCGTGTGACCGCTCCAATCGTATGACGTGTTACAATGACGAAGTGTGCAGTGAAAACATGCAAGAATTATACGTTAAAAGTGCAAAAAAAGGATGGCGTATCGTACTTTGAGTAAGTATTGCATTGTTATCCATTTATTTGCATATTTACTAATATTTTTGTATATTTATTGGCATATTTACTAATATTTTTCTTCATTTTCAACCACGCATTGTGAACGCATCTATCCCTTTCACTCTGACTCGGACTTCGATGAGCAAAAGCGAAACGAAACTAGTGCTTTAGAACAAGGCCTGTATGAGAGGATACGGAGTCGTTTTTTTTTGTGCGTTACACTTTTGTAATCTTTTTGAAATACTTCGTTTATTTTAGTTTTCTACATAATGAAATACAAAGGGAGAAATGGTGGTGTATCATATCACGAAACAGAGAGGAAGAATTTTATGAACCAAACACCTCTAGCGTAATTTGTTCGGAGCATTTTTGTAAACAGGATATGTATGTCACGAAGAAACGATTTAACAAAATAAAAAAGTTAGCCATACCAAATATACAAGTAAAGTTAAAGTATTAATCTGCCGAGGATGTGGTAGGGTCAATTTGACCGTGCTGATTTTATTTGATGTAGAGTTTTTTTTACCTGCAGTCGCATGCTATCGACACGGTAATGTTATCTATGTAACATTACCGTGCTATCGAACTTATCAGTAATTGTAGTCATTGAATAACCCTCCCTTCTTCGCACCTTCTCTTAGTCGGGTGGAACACGTGTAAGCAGGTAAACGAGCGCAAACGCAAATAGGGCAATTTTGACCCTTCCACAACCACGACGTAGTACTTTTATGCCATTTTTCAAATTATTATTTCATTGATTTTTGTCGTAGTTTAGCGTGTTTTTAGTCAAAATGGACAACGAACGAACGGTTTTACTTATGTCAAGTCTTAACCACAATGCTCAAATTGATGACACAGCACTGCTAGTAATTTATTTCGACAAATTGGCATTTATATGTTTTTGTATAATATGTATAAACATATGTTTGTATCTTCGATACTAGGACGAGTATTTTCTTTCTCAAATTTTGTTAAGGTATATTAAAAACTACGTAGTCATTAATAATCTTTGATATAAATTTGTTGTAAATTGAATAATCTATTCGGTTTTTTTAGCTAGGGGAATCAGAGAAAGGGGAAAACACAATATCATCTCGAGTTGTGATCGCCGCTCCAGTTACAAGAAGTGATAAGACATTTGTTCCTAATTTTATGCAGGTATATCAAAAGTCATTTAATTATTATAATCATTAATTTAAATTTATTGTTTCTTAATTAATGTATTCGTTATTTTTTAGCTAGAAGAATCATTCACATTTTATTAAATACTATTAAGTGCCCGTTTGCAATTATGTGTCCTTATTGATCCATTTACCATTCTCAAATAAAAAACAAACTAAGCGACTCCACGCTTCGTAATTACTTTGTTCCTAGCGGTCGAGATAAGGTAAGTTCAAGTCCAAAATGATGTAATTCGCATATTATTTGAGGCGAATTTGTATTTTAGTGCTAACTATTAAGGTTGTTTTTACATTGAATTTATTTTTAGATGTCTTGTTTTATTTCTGGGTATCATCATCCATAAAGCCAAAAATAATAGTTACAGAACTCTTACAAATGGTTTACAACTCTACTACAGTGTATTAAGGTTCATTATTAAAATGATATAATATCCACTTGTGGACTTTTTTATATTAGCTGGAAATGTATACATCTGTATATGTACGCATTAGCGCGGGGACACTGTTGAGGTTTGATTTTCATAGAGACTGGGTATCTATAGTATATTTGATTGAAGTTTGAAGGGGTAATTTTTTGCATTCGGAGGACATCCTCCCAATTCCCATATTGATTTCCCATATTAGACAATAATGATAAATTCATAATGCGCTAGACGCATTCTACCAAGAGTGATAATGAAGCTAAAAGCAACTAGGGAGTTGTTATTTTTGTAGCGAAGGCACGAATGTTGTGTTCAAACGAATTTTTAACCATCGTACGATACGGTGTGGCGACCAGAGTATAATATCTAATAGTAGACTTCATCTCGCAATGATTACAAGAATTCTTCGTTCCTGTAAACTCTAAAACATCCGTAATGATGTCGCCATTTTTTGAAGTCTCATATAAGTCAGTAGTGTGTAGAACACTGCACTCTGATTCGTAAGCTTTCACACTATGGTGTTCGTGGAAAAGCTTTGAATCTAATAGAGTCATATCTGTCGGACAGGCTACAGATGGTTGGAATAAATGGCAATACTTCTTCCGGGTCTTTCGTAAAAATAGGTGTACCGCAGGGATCAATTTTGGGACCTTTTCTGTTCCTAGCGTATATTAATGATCTGCCTTGCATGGTCAAAGATTTCTGTGATATTGTTTTATTCGCGGATGATACCTCTCTGATTTTTAAAGTAGATAGGAAAGATAGTGAACTCATTCATGTAAATAATGTGTTATCTATGATCTCTGGATGGTTCGCCGCTAATAATCTTCTGTTAAATTCAAAAAAGACCAATTGTTTAAAGTTTTCATTACCAAATGTTCCTTATGTTGAACCAAACATTAAGCTTGGCCTAGATAAACTCTCTATTGACAAAGCGACAGTCTTTCTGGGAATCAAAATGGATTCAACTTTACAGTGGGATCCACATATACATGATCTAGCCGGAAGACTTAGTTCTGCTGCATATGCAGTTTGTAAGATAAGACAGTTAACAGATGTAGCTACTGCACGGCTAGTTTATTTCGCATACTTCCACAGTATTATGTCGTATGGTGTATTGCTGTGGGGAGCTGCTGCTGAGATAGAGACAATCTTTATCTTACAAAAGCGTGCAATTCGAGCCATATATGAAATGGATCCTAGGGAATCTCTAAGGGATCTTTTTAAAGAAATTGATATATTAACTTTACCGAGTCTGTATATATTTGAAAATATTATGTATGTTCGGAAAAATTTGAGTAAATTTAAATTAAACAGTGACAACCATCATTACAACACTAGGAACAAATATAAATTAACGGTACCATGTTTTAGATTAGCAAAGACAAATAAAAGGTCCTTTTTGGGTAATTGTGTGCGGTTTTATAATAAAATTCCCGAACATATTACAATGCTCACAGAAGGAAAATTCAAATTGCACGTGAAAAATATTTTGATGAAGAAATCCTACTACACAGTTTGTGATTACTTAAACGACAAAAATGCTTGGAAAATTCCACCTCTGCCAAGCCATCACATGTCTCCTACGTAATTTAAACAAATATTGTAATAATTGTATTATATTGTTTATAACACATTGTAAAAAGACGTTTAAAAGAATGGCCCCGAGTTTCTTGCCCGTTCTTCTCGCAGTGGCTCTATAAACTTTTTTTGCTGAACGTGGCAGTACAATGTAGAATATTTCAATATTAAAATTTGTAATTGACCTTCATAAGAGCGTCGTAGACGCCTAAATTGAATAAATGATTTTGAATTTGAATTGAATTTGAATTTGAGTCACTTATTAGACATTTTTAGATAGCATAATTTCCGCATTGGCAGGAAACAAACCTGCATCTTCCGGCTTAACCCGCTTTATTTTTATCACGGTGATCGATAGGAACGGAGAAAATATTGCACTCTATAACCGAGAGATTTCGGGTTAGAATTTTACTTCCCCATTTCTTCCCGTGGGTGTCATAAGAGGCGACTAAGGAAAAATGCGCCAAATGATGTGTTTTGTCCAGTGTGTTACAGAAAACATTTTATATGACCCTGAAACTGTCTCCGGTGAGTGGCAAGGCAATAAGCTCGCCCCCTGTTACATGGGATCAAAGCCAATTGTCAAAACGTGGGTGTTTACCATGGAGGAATGAGGGGGGAGAGGAGGTGCTGATCTATCACAAATTATCGCCGAAATTATTATGAACGAAATGTGTCATCAGTTTGCGGGGTGAGGCAGGGTGGAAAGATGGCCTAGGAATAAAGTGGAGATAGTCCATTGAAATGTTACATATTTTAGGCCTTACCTTGCGGTTTTTAGAGGACGCAATTTTATTTTTTAATGTGATGGGTCAGCGTAAAGCTAAAATCAAGTTTGTGGGGTCGCCACCCTTGTCCCACGGCCACCATCTTGAAAATATGGGTTGAAACGGTTATTACCATATATCTCTTAAACTATTTATCTGATAAAAAAAAATTGATATCATTTTTTGTTGCAAATTCAATTCTCTATAACTTTGGTCAAGTAATTTTTTGGCGTAGAACTGTAAATAAAAAAGTTATAAGTGAAAATGTTCAGAAATTCGAGAAAAAAGTTTATATTTTTCGATATATTAACTTTTTTTATCATTTTACGAAAAAATGATATCAGACCATTTTTGTAGATCGTTTTTTAAGGAAAACTTTTATAGGCAAAATTTTTTCATTAAGTCAATAGCTAAGGTTTTACTGGGCTCCGAAGTGAGTACTATTTTTCAGTACTCTTAACTATACATATATTATACGTGGGTACTAATGTGTCATCAACTTTTTTTTTTTAGTTTTTTTGTTATTATAATTCTTTTAATTATGTAGTAATTTTGCAATATTATTAATAATTAATTATTGACTCTTTTCCCCACCACCCACGAGGTCTCTCCCTCGCCAGAACAGTCTGGAGGCGCGTTATTTTTACGTGGTATCCCCAATAGGTCTAATTCACGGTGATTTTCTAAATTTGAACTACTCCGTCCTCAGTTGACCAGAAGAGGCCGTGATAGCTCTCAATCAACACGTGGAAAGCATGCCCTCAGACTTATGGTCCTCATGTTTTCAATAATGGTTTGAAAGAGCAAGAACCCATTTAAAATGTTAGTGAGAACTCTTAAATATATTGAATAGTAGTTTATATATTTTATTTACATTTAAATTGTTTTATTTACGATTCACGTTAAATCTCCCGTGCACTCCACGTATAATTGCATTATAAATGACTGACAAACAATTTGAAATAACTATAGAACATATAATAATACTAATATATCTTTAAGATTTCGTTAATGCAAATTAATATTGTTGCATAGTTTTAAATTGTGTCTCTGCTTAAATTGTTATTTAAGGTGTTTCAATAAAGTGTATATCTATCTATTAATATCTCTATTAATAAATCTTCCCACACACTAAACAACTTAGGAAGGCACTACTCTAAAACCACGAAGACCAAAATATCTTAGTGGAATATCGATAGACATTAATGAAACTTCCTTGTAATATTTATTACGAATTTTCGGCCGCTCGGTAAAGGTCAAATGTGTTTAGGCTCAGCACGGTTCGGGAACTTCGTGATTCGCAGAGGTAACAGCTGGTCAAATTAATATTTATTGCACCTGACGCTCGAATAGGTATAAAGTATATTTATGTATATCCAATGAGAATTATATCTAAGGAGACTATACTTGCTAGAAAAGATTTAGTAACATGGGGAATCTTTACTATAGGTACTTACATATAACTTACTATAGGTACTTTGTTAAAAAGAACAAAAAATCACAAAACTGTATAGAACCCCGTTGTCTTGTATGATAGTTAATTTACCGATCACCAACATCAGCCCTTCAATGCCTAGCGTCGCGTCGTCGCCGCGTCGCCCCGCACTATTTGTCCCGTTCATGTAGGTAGACGTAGGAAAAACGGCAACACCGCAAGAGTTGATTTATATCTAGGGCTGCCATCACCCAAACATCCGATGCGGGACAAAATCTTAAAAAACCCGGACATTTGGCTAAAATTGAGTTTTTTCCCCAGACACCCAAGAAAATGAAGTTCATTTATTTTAATTTATACAGCTTCTTTGCGCAAAAACTACAGTGCTACAATCATAATTATTTACTCTTCTCTTTCTGAGTCAATCTGGTGATGAAAATTATGAGAAACAGTGTTATTTAGCATTAAATTAGATACAGATTATAATTTTTGGTTTAATAAATAATCTAATAACTAGTACCTAGTTAGAAACTATGAACTACATAAATATTATGATTTTTTTTATGTCATCTTGTTTGATTATGTAGATTGAGTACCCAAAACCGTAAAACTCTTTTTATGTAAATCAAAAGTAAGTAACAAGTTTAAATTTTGACGAGCTCAAGATCTTTTTGCTTTACAAAATTACGTATGTACCTACCTATAATTTTTCCTTTCGCATATTTGTAATTTAGTAAGGTAATTCGCAAAGCGTGCGTTATTGCAAACATAAACATATTAAAATATTTTTACTTATTTCGTTATTTTTCAGATGTTCAAACTTTTGTCAAAGTGATCTTTCTTTTCCAACAGGAATTCGGAAAAGTCAAAGCAACTCAGGTCGTAAGGAGTATGGTCTCAATCCGTCTGTTTCTTTTTTATGTTTGTTACCTTTTGAAAACAGATTTTGTTTAAGTTGATGCTTGTCGTTTGGTCCCATTGATATTTCATCAAAATCAGTCAAGCTATTTTTGAGTTACACTCCAATAACTGAAAAAATATTTACCTATCTTGATAATATAGTCATTGACAATGAATGACATTCGATCCCGTAAGTAGCAAGAGTCACTAAAACGAATGATATATTTTTTTTTACCAAAAAATGGAACCGACTTCAACAATCAAAAGTATGAAATTACTTGTCGAAGTCGGTAACATGCGCAAAATATTGTGATATTAGGTACTTTCAACAAGTTATTTCACACTTTTGGGTGTTGAAGTCGGTTCCAGTTTTTGGTAACTTTTTTTAAAAGTTTTTGTCCTTCGTCTATTGTCGCAAGACTAGTGAATAAACGCGCGGGGGACGTTCTGTTGTTGTAAATTTTGCAGCGCCGGAGTTGAAAATTAATTTTCTATAAGATTTGTTTCAATCAATTGCTTATATTTCAATCAATCCGGATTCCCCGGACCGGGTTTTACCCGGACACTATAGAAAACCCCTAACGGACAACCCCCGGACGCCCTCTAAACTAGGATAAATCCGAGGAAACCCGGACGCAGCCCTATTTATATCGAATGAAAATTATATTTATCCATTTTAATAGGATTCATAGTACCTAGTTACAATTATAAATAAACATACTTCCTACCTTCTGTAGTCGTTCCCTTGTATTTCTGCTTTTTTTAACACATTTTTATAATCACTATTTTATATATCGGAAGTCGCCAGCATCACGTGTTGTTTCGCTAGAGGAGTTCCGACTAAATTGAATTAGGTGAATTCACTTACTTCGCTGAGCGGAGAAAAATATATCTGCCTCAGTTTATATAAAATACACCATTGTTTATATCTGTTATCTGTACCTGTTGGGATTGGTTGTCAATGTGGATTTATTTCGCAATCAACACGCGAATCCCCGTAGATTAAATTCTTGCAGGCATTTCGATATAATCAAATCATGCCCGAATTGGATCAGACAGAACGCAATGCAGTGAATTGTAGAATATTTAAACATGCTTTGAACAATCTTTACCTTTAAAGGCGTAGAGTAAAGGCAGTATATACCTAATATAACGCAAGCTACTGGCTTGTTTTTACCATCAGTACTTAATAATATTATAAATGCCAAAGTAACTCTGTCTGTCTGTCTGTTACGCTTTCACGCCAAAACTACTGGACCGACTTGAATGAAATTTGGTATGGAAATACTTTGAGACCCGGGAAAAAACATAGGATAGTTTTTATCCAACTGCGCAAAAAGAGATTAATGTTTTTACGCGATAACCGACATACGCGCGGGTGGAACCGCGCCCGGAAAGCTACTATACAATACAAATATTAACAGACACCATGATCAACAATAAATAAGTACTAATATATAACTTTCTTCGAACTTCGAAAAGCTTCATCTGAAATTGAAGTCGATCTAATTTTTTTTACAATTGAACACTTCAATTTCAAGGTTATATAATTCATTTTGGCTTTTTGTGGCAAGGCCATCATAATTTAGTCACTAAACATGTGACTGATATTAGATGACACTCCATTGATTAAATTGACATTGGTTGTCATTGACATTAATTAAAATTAACGTGATATGTGAGTAAATATTGAAATTAACTTCGAAATCAATTATTATTGACATTATTTACATTGACGTTAGAACATTAGTTAATTGATCTTAGCCAACATTGACATGTATTAGTTAATATCGACACTATAGCATTAAAGTTAAGTACGAGTATGATAGCTTATTTACATTGTTTGACTTCTAGTCTAGTAATAAAAGGGCACATCGCCCTTCAGTTAGAAATGATTATAAATCTCTAATTAGGTTAGGATGAAAGGTATGTAATAATACTCCAGCTTCTTGTTGGTTATGTAAACGAGTAACTTAAATTGTTCAGATTAAACCTCTCAATTACAGGGCAAACATCTTGTACTAAATGCTTAGTTATTGAAGGTTTCGGTATGCCAGAGATAAATTTGACTTTTCAACTGAAGATTTGAAAACTGAAGATAAAAACATACTTCGTTTTGTTTCCATTCATCAATAGGTTAAGTTTATAAAAAATTAAAAGCCAATAACGGCAACTTAGAGGCGCTTCTTATTTACCAGTACCTTCAACGCAATAAGGGTTAGAGAATTTTATTCTCGCAGGTAAAAAACAAATTTTCTGGCAAAACATTTATCTACAGTTTTATTACATTGCTGCATTTCACCGTATAATTTCAGGATCGCCGTGGCCTCCACGAAGGGTGAAAGGTCAGGAAAGCTATTAATGCGGAAAATCCAAACAGCTGAGTGATGAATAAGGAATTACGGGCGAGGCGGTTCAGACGCGGTGCTAGTTTGAGTTACAGATTAAAGATTTATAAATGTTACATGAATGTTCGGAAATGTATTGAAAGGTCAGTAGGTACTTTAAAACTAAGTAACTAAAAACTTGGTCAGCTAGAAGTCGGGCCTCATTTTTTATCCGCATTGCAAACATTATGTTATGTGGTTCAAATTTTCATTTTGCAGATTTAGTGAGACAACGCTGAAAACTAACCCGAGCTTAATCAATATACCTACTTAATCCCGACGCTTGCCAGGCATCTTCGAAGATGCCTGGCAAGCGTCTCAGTATCGCAGTATAAGAAAACAGTTTCTTAGAAGGCACTGCTGCCCTCCTTCTTTGGACAATGGATTGGAAAATAATACCGAAATATCAGTAAACCGCAGAGCTAGCGTTATTGCAAAACTAAATATATTTAAACCGAAATATCACGTCTTCTAGTCAGTATATTATTTTTAAAAGCAACCAGCGCATCTTCCACCAATGAAAACGGTAACCCTTTTATTATACGGATTAAAAAGAAAGCACTCGGAAGCAGTTCACATGAAGCAGTGATGGCTCAGTGGCATTGGCTATGGACTGCCACGCCGCAGTCCATGGTTCGAATCCCGCCGCGGGCTTGAGCTCACCGCATGGTGGAAGAGCATTTTGTGAATGCCCGCCTGGCTAGCGACCACCCTCAAGTAGAAAATCTGTCGCCAAGCACTTAACGGTGTGTTCGGTGTGAGCGCAGCAGTCCTTGAGAGCCAGTGAAATTACAGGCACGTGAGACTTACCAACTAAGTCTCAAGGTGGCGGGCGCAGTTCAATTCGTGACTTGTGACGAAATGCATCTGTTATAGGCAGAGGTTAGTCCACTTAACATCAGGTAGGCCTCGAGCTTGTACCGCCAATTCGCAAAATGCCCAACCATGTTATCGACTGCCGTTGTAAGACAACAACGGGGACCGACGGCTTGATGTGCTCTCCGAAGCACGGAAGCGCTCAGTAGTAATGTCACCAGCAGTCACTCATCCACCAAGTCATGACCGAAGCGGCGGTTAAGAACGGCTTTAAGCAAACTTCGCTACGAGCGCTTCGGAAAAGATACAAGGTTGACTCCAGATACCCCTTTTAAAAAAGAATACTGCCTAAGTGTTCGTTAGACCTCGCAATTTTATGGTTCCGCATTGCAAACGTCCGTAAAAAAAAATGTTTGCTGAAATTTCAGGTTCCTATACTTAGTTTAGTTTTTGAGACAGACACCGTTACAAAAATGTACTTACATAGGAGATATTACACTAACCTAATCATAGCAAGTTTAACGCCAGTAAGTAGATAGGTACCTAGGTATCACCGTTTTTACGATGGACCAAAAACAATAAACTTTAAACTACGTTTCTAGTGTAACGAGTATTGCTATTGTTTTTGTTTTTAGGACACATATTCCGTGAAAATTTCAATTGGCTACCTCAAAGTCAAAATAATTTATTCAATTTAGGCGTCCACGATGCTGTTATGAAGGACAATTAAAAGTTTTAATATAGAAATTTTAAACTTTTAATTGATTCAAAGACGTCCATTCCAAAGGTCGGTCGGCTGGACAGCCGAGGCTTGGTCCCGTTTTCTGGAACGGAAATTTAAAACAAACTAAGAACCTAATGAACCGATTGGAAGGAATTTGCTATGGAATTCACCTAAACCTTTCTAAGTACTTAATTTCATTTTAAAATAAAAACAAATAGTTTTCTAAATGTCAAAGTTCAGCGGTAACAAACATAAAAACTAGACCAGAATTGCGAACCTCCTCCATTTTTGGAAGTCAGTCAATCAGAAAACGCTAAAACTTCGCGAACAGTCGTTAAATAGGACTTTGAAATATAACAAACGGCAACTCTCTTTGCGAAAAAGTTTTCAGTGCTCCAATCCCTTTGAAGCGATACCGTCAAACCATAGGAACGAGTCTGTTCTTGTTCCGATGTCAATTTCCATTACGGAAATAAAATACGCGATTATTTCCGTTCACCTAATTACTTCTAGAAACCGCCATCTAGCATCTTTACGGAAAATTACTACCAGAAGAACTACTGCGTCTCTGGTATTAAGTAATGTCGTTATTTCAGTATTGAAGTAGTTTCACACAAACTCGGTAGATGGCAATAATCAAAAATCTGCAGAAAAGTCTTTTTGACTGGGAGTCAAAGCATTCTCAAGTGTTCATGAAACCATACATCGTTATAGTTCTTAATGTTTTGAACAGATGGCGACAGGAGCACATTATCAATTCTGATACACTTTTGCTAATCTGTTTAGATAGAAATAACTAATGTTTTTTTTCTATCAGTTCCTAGTTTTTATTGAAACCAAAAATGAGAAAATTATTGTTTACTCTGTATATATTTAAAATTTAATTTAATCTTTAATAGACTTATGTATAAAAAAATATAGGATAAAATTTAAAACCTTTTCGCATAATTAATTACGAACTCTTAACTTATTGTGAACCATGAGATTGATATAGATTTTATTCCAACTGTGAAATCAAAGCGCCAACGAAAAGCGTCAAAGTGTGCGTCCAATGAGAGCCAACAGTTTGTACACCAATTATTGCACCAACATTTGGGATTCCCATTGGCAGTTAGACCCGCATGGGCAAATAGGTGGACAACTAGGCGGATGATGAAATAAATTTATTACATATATTTTGCATGCAAGTGGAACACTTTTTTTAGGCGTATGCCCGCCTAGCTAGCTACCTCCCTCAATTAGAAAATCTGTCGCTAACTTGCTTATTGTGTGTTCCAGCAGCAGTCCTACAAGGCCAGTAATGCTAGATTCATAATAATATATAATAAATGTATTTATTGCAGACAACATGATCCATCTATTAGTTAGTTACACCTTATAACTACGTTAGTAAGTACAGTTTAATAACTAAATGTGAGTTTGTCTTTTATTACAACATCTCCGACCAGATCATCACTTACCATCAGGGGAGATAGCGGTCAAAGGATATAATTCTTTAGGTATAAAATAATAAGTATAATAATGTAGGAAAAGTTGTGATATTTATTGTGTTGTTTATGTTTATTTTTAGAGAAAATATACTATTATACTATACCTACCTACTTACGGATAGCATAATTAGAGCAACAGATTACGAATATATACCTACCTAATGTGTTATTTAATGCAAGCTTAGAGTGTAGGTAGGTACTAATCTTATATAAAATTATTATGCAACCTAAAGGGGTACATTTTATAAGTAAACAATCATAAATAAGTTTATGAAAATTGTGATACTTAGGGCCTGTTTCAGAATGTTCGAGTAAGTTCCGGTTTTACTACCCAGAACATATTTAATAAATAAAACACTATCTTTGCGTTTCACAGTCATCGATTTAGCCTATCCATCGGTTAAAGCTTGAAACGCGCTGCAGCCTACATGTTAACTGTCATTTTTATCAGTTATTTTATGTATTGCATAGAAACCCGAAACTTTATTAGGACATTCTGAAATAGTATGAGTTTTCGTTTTATCGGTAGCTTCGAACGTAAGATGTAAATCAGGTGTATTTAATATGTACCTATATGCACGTTATTTCATCTCAAGGTTTTAAACATTTCGCATAGGTCGTGGTCACGTAAAATGGGCAGGTATAGGATACAGTTTAAAGTAATTTATGAGTTATTATTTATTAATATCTAGGCAGGCAAACTTATTTAATAGGTAGAGTAAATAATTAGAGATCGGCAAAGTCCTGTTTACAAAAAGACATAATTTGGCCCATCCTTGGCGGTCAGCACACTCAATCCTATAATTTCGCGTTTAGCTACCTTTACATAGAGACACCGACAAAAAATACTTGAACTGGACAGATTTAATATTGGGTATCCTCTTGCACGCTCACAACTTATTAGTTTACAACTATTAGTATAATTTATAGCCGTTTAATATCCACCGGACTCGCCGAGATTTGATTATCGATGTTATTTTTTTTAAGTTTTTTTGTTACGATGGTAAAGACGGCACGGATCGCGTGTCGCGTGCGTTTCACGTCTTTTTTTCGGTTTCCATTTTGAGGGTGTAACGTACAAAAAATATTATAACTCGGTATCGACTACCGGAATACAATTTTTGATAATTTTATAAATTATACGGCATATCGCTCTATAATGGGTAGCTACGGGCAGCGTATCGGTAGGGTTGAATGTCAAAAACTCTACATATACAGAGTTATATCTATGTATAGATATTTTTGTTTACAGAAAAACATTTTCTATTATAGCTTAACCACTAAAATACGAGATAACAAAAATTCTACAAGCATAATTCCGAAAATAAATGAAGTATTTTAAGCATAGTGAGCATTAGTTATCTGACAACAATGTACCTATATCAGCGCGCAGTCCCTAAAATTTTAGGACTACGGAAGCCTCAAAGAGTGCCTTTTTAATAAGTGTATGGAACAAGACATCAGATGACAAAGCTCTAATGATAATGATAATTTATTTGCAAGAAATATGGTACATTAAAGGTCTTATAATAAAGGTCTCTAATAACTACAGCTTCTTAAAAATGAATCAACATGTTCGTTAGTAATATAATATTGGTGATAAGGTTTTTCAAATTACTGCGTGCGTGAGTCACTGGACTTCAAACTTTCAAACTAGTGGTAAGCGGGAGTTTCGCAGACTTGTGGCGAGAAATTGGGCGGACGCGCGCGCCTTTGCCTTACCGCGAAACTTGACGCGGCTCAGGCTAGTTGTACCTAGTAAGTAGGTCCAAAGTAGTTGCCACACGCTATGATTTCAGATATATTAGTTACTTTGTGTTGCCATGAGATGAACCACCAAATGTTTAGTTCTATATAGTATGATTTTTTGTACAGTACAACTGATAGTCTATAACCATTAGGTCTCTTGTAACTGTATAGGTGAGTAAGGCTTAGTATTAGGATTATAACATTTTCATAATATTTTTTTCTTATAATATTTTTTGACCTCTATAATACGTGTGAACACCTTCAATGCAATACAAAGAAACCGAACCGCTACAATTTTGACCAGAGTTGAGAGGTCTAAAACTTCTATTATAAGGATTATAAGGACTCCATATATTAAGCCCTAATATTATTTTTGACGCCGATGTTTGAACGATGGCTTCAAGTTATAGCTATATAGGAGTAAAAATACAAAATACTTCTTGTAAATTTTATTTATATTATTGATATTAACTTTAATTTTTTAATTCTTAATTGTGTGTATATACACACAATTAATAATCTCGATATTGTGTCTGAAATAAATAATAATTATTATTATAAATACCATTTTTCTGGATTATCCAATCTTGATGACAATTTTTTTTGGGTTGAGTATACTTTTTTTTTTTTTTTTAGGGAGGACATAGATGCTGGCTACCGCCTGTGCGGTCGTCCAGCTCCACCGGGTTTTGGGCGAGGGCCTGGCCCTACAATAGCCCGGGAGGGAGAAGTGCCGAAGGCACTTCTCCCGAGACGGGCGTAGAAGGCGAAAAGCGCCTTCTACCTCCGTCTCCTGCGGACGCCGAAAACGTACCGCTATTATAGGAGGGGTTGACAGCGAGCTCAAGGGCACCACTGTGGTTCGGACCTCGGCTTGTCTCACTGTCGAGAGACATGGGGGGGATCGGAGCAAAATGCCTCTGTGCGACTGCAGTGTTGCACAATTGGGCCCTACTGAATAAAACTCTTTGACTATTTGGAGAGCAATTTATCGTGACCTTGTTTTTGCCTCGAGCTCGCCGGCGAGCTCGGTGTTTGATTGTGTGACCTCTAATTACCTCACACCTGGGGATTTTACCTCGACGACTTGCGGATAACGCTAAAGCTGCCAATGTAATGACTGCGATGGGGTCATCCGGGTCGTCTAATACCTGCCGTGGTCGGCGACGGGGGGGTTTGAAAAATGGGATAGAAGAGGCGGTCGAGTAGTTCGATGCCTGGACAACCAATGGGTTCGAGTGGTGGGGCGCTCGATCAAAGTATCGGCGAGCGCAGTCCTTATTGAACTGCGCTAAAGAGGGAAGGTTTAGGTCGCAGTGCAACTCGGTGTTCCGGACATACCACGGAGCGCCGGTTGCACTACGAAGAAAACGATTTTGAATGACTTGAAGCTTATGGAGATGGGCCTCACTAGCATGACTAAACACTACTGATGCGTAAGTCATGATGGGGCGGATGCAGGCAGTGTAAAGTGTCTTCTTATTACTAAGAGACATTTTACTCTCTTTGCGAATCAGGGGACCAAGGCGACCCATTACAAAGGCCGCTCTGTTTCGGACGGTTTTTATATGATCGCTAAAGGTGAGATTCCGATCAAGGGTGACTCCGAGATATTTTGTTTTACTAACCCAGGGGATGGGTTGGTCAAACAAAGTTAAAGGTTGCGGGTAACGGGGGCGAGTCTTCTCAGTAAAGTACATAGCTGCACTTTTAACTGGGTTGACCGCGATGCGCCATTTACGGAACCAGTCACCGATCTCGGTGATGGCCCGTTGGAGGGCGAAAATGGACTTTCTGCTGATACGCCACCCAGTGGTATAAATAGCGGTATCATCCGCGTATTGGGCCAATAGGACGTCTGGCTGAGAGCGTGGGATGTCGCTGGTATACAGCGCGAAGAGAATGGGTGATAGCACGGAGCCCTGAGGGACTCCGGCTCTGACTGGGTGGGGGGAGGAGAGGGTGCCTTCCACGCGATAGCGAAAGCTTCTGGCTTTAAGGAAGTCTTGTAGGATGAGCACAAGACGTTCTGGCACGCCAAGTTGGTATAGCTTGTAAATCAAGCCATTGTGCCAGACTTTGTCAAAAGCTTTCGCCACGTCGAGGAAGACTGCTAGCGTGGTCTGGGGTTTGGGGTACTTGTTAAAGCCCTCAATGATGTGCTCCGTGAGGCGGTGCACCTGTTGGACGCATGAGTGTCCGGGTCTGAAGCCAAACTGCTCATCTGGGATAAGGTGGTGTTCCTTAGCATGGGACTGGAGGCGGTTTGCAAGTAACCGCTCGTAAAGTTTGCCTAAGGCACTGAGGAGGCTGATTGGGCGGTAACTGGTGGGGTCAGATGAGCTTTTGCCTGGTTTGTGAATGCCAATGACAGTTGCACATTTCCAGGTGTCTGGGAATAAGCAGTGGCTCATAGCAGCATTGAAGATGCTGACTAGGAGATGGATGAGAGGAGGAGAGAGGGTTTTAAGAACCCTGTTGGAGATGCCATCGGCACCGGGGGATTTGCGCGGTCGGAGGGCCTTGATCAGTCTCGCCACCTCAGCGTAAGTCGCTAAGGTGACAGGTGGGAGTTCAGAGGTGACCACAGAGCTTTTACGTTCGACTTCAGCATCCACCGAATCGAGGTGAGCTTGGTCAACGTGATCTACGTTAGGGGAACACTGAGCCTCTAGGCTATCAGCTAGGCACTCAGCTTTGTCTTCGTCAAAGAACGCTGGGACTAGTGGGACTGGTCTGTATAAGGGAGGCATGTCGTTATGGTTACTACCTTTCATACTTCGCGCCAAGTTCCAATAAGCATGGTGGCTTGGCACGAGGTTTGAAAGTTTGTCACCCCATTGTTGATCACGCAACTCAGACATGCGACTTTGAACCATGCGTTCAAAGTGGCGTTTCTTTGTTTTGTTCTCTTTACTGGGGTAAGAGTCGTAATGTCGGGTCACTGCTTTACTTTCCGTCACTAATCGTCTCACATCCGCTGGAATGACAAGGCGCCGGTCGTCCGGCACCATGACCTCCTTTGCGGATGCACCTACTACGGTGGAGAGGTGATTAGTGAACGAATCGATCGCAAGGGTTACGTCGTCTTTAGTCAGGATGTCGTCAGGGATCTTGTCAAGGTCCGGTGAACTGATAGCCTTTAGGGCATCGCCTACTTGCTTCCAGTTCACTATCGTCTTAGTGGGGCGGGGAAGGTCTGCCGTTGGGTCGGGACCTAGTCGCAGTATAATGGGTCGGTGGTCAGAGTGAAGCTCGTGAACCACTTCTATGGAGCGTAACTGAAGTGTTACGCCTCTGAGCAGTGCCATGTCTAGCAAGTCAGGTCGATAGTCTTCCATATAGGGGTAGTGAGTGGGCTCAGTGGGCGCAATTATGTCAAAATTAAGTTCTGCGACTAGTTTTTCAAGTGCAATACCTCTGGGATTGTTGATGTTACAATTCCATAGGATGTGCTTACTATTGAAGTCGCCAATCAGAAGGACGGCGCTTCCTAAGGAGAACAATGCTTCTAAGTCAGCTCGGACGATCGGCTTGGAGCAAGCTTGGTAACAGGACGCTATGACTATAGGTTGATGACCAGTCATAGCTAGGAGGCAACAAGATGCTTCCATATTAACAAGAGTCGGGGTAGGTAGGGGAATGCAGTGCAGGGACCTTTTGTAATAGATAAGAGTGCCTCCCCCACGGGAGTTCACTCTATCATCACGTACCGTTCTGTAATTGGCAAACCTAGGGTTCGCCTTCCCCGGTTTTAGAAGGGTTTCCTGCACGCATATGATATCGATAAGGTGGGTACAACAAAAGTCGTGGACGAGGTCACGTTGTCTGAAAAAGCCGTTAGCGTTAAATGACGCTAACGAAACTGAGTACGGTTTCGTGCGTACGGTTGTACTACCCATAGTGGTTGTACTGGGGAGGGGCCTGGGGGACGAAGCGCTTAAGGGCGCTTAGTAAATTTGCGTGTTCCAATGTGTATTGGATCACGTCCGCTGGGGATTGAGCGTATTGCATCTTGTGAAATAGCTCTTGTACCTCATTGATGTCAACCGACATAGCCAGATCGCTGACTAGGTTGATTGCCTCTTGAAGAGGGGCAGCCATCAATGGCATAGGTGGGGCTTGTGGCCGGGAAGCGGCGCGGGGAGGCGCGCGAATGGTGTTGGCGACGGGTGCCGGGAGCGCGGGGCGAGCCGGGGCCGGTGCGCGGGCAGGGGCCGCGGCGCGGGCGGGTGCGGGCGCGGGTGCGGGCGCGCGGGCCGGGGCGCGGGCGGTAACGATGGTCTTAACCATACTGGGTGGTTTAGCCCATGCGTTACGGGCTGGGAGCGGCGCGGGTATTACCTGTGAGGCAGGTACTACCGTTAGTTTGGGGCTTACCCGTTGGTAACGGTCGTAAGAGGGACGGGTTGGCCTATGCCTTGCCACCCTGTGGTTCACTCGTGGTGCTTTAGGGCAACCACGGTAATTCGCGGTATGCCCTTGAGCACCGCATAACACACAGCTGGGTGGGTCCGGCGAATCCCGGGTGCGAGTGCACGCTGCTGTCGCGTGATCGCCTAGGCACTTAACGCACCTAGCGCGAGCGAAGCAGAATCGGGAGGCGTGCCCGTATAGTTGGCAGTTGTGGCACTGCGAGGGACTCCCATTCTTGTATGGGGCTTGGACATCGAGTCCTGAGAGGCCACAGACCTTTTTTAAATTAAAAATGGCCTTGCCTTCAGGAGTACGATCTAGAACTACGAGTACTAGATCGTAGGGACTGCGGTCCTTCCCGCTGTACATGCGGTGAACTGCATGTACGGGGAAGTCTTGTGCCTTCAGGTCGGCACATACCGAATCGGTATGTACCTCCTTGGGCACACCGCGGATGACCACTCGGAGGACTTTCTCCTCTTCGAGCGCATAAGTGTGAAAACTTATGCTCTCGTTGCGGAGGAGTTTTGTTAGCGCTCTGTGGTCGCTAATGGAGGAGACTTGGACTTTAATGCCCTGCTGCGTGGAGCGGGCATTAGTATAATGGATCCCACGATCCGAAACTAAACGGGACAGCATGTCCCATTTGGTTTTGTCCTGAATGAACAGGGGCGGAGGCGGTTTTTCGCGGCGCGCGCTCGCGTCCTGAGGGGACGCGGCAGTGGTGGCCGGAGCGGAGGGAGGAGACGCGGGGCGCGGGGCGGGGGTCGGCTTCTTGCCGGAGGCGGGGGCCTTAGCGGGTGCCTTGGCGGGAGGGGCGGAAGTTGCGCAACTAGCGGCTTTAGGAGCACGCTTGCGCTTTCTATCTACAACGGTATAGCCGTCGTTATCTGAGTCCGAGTCAGTGCGTAAGGCGCGACTCGGATCTACCTCCATCTCCGCTTCGGAGTCCGAAGTGGGCTCTACAACGGCGATGGAGGGACGGGTGCTCGCTGGCCTCCCGATCGGTGAGCGCGAGCGAGACCTCTCACGGGGAGGGGCTGCCACCGTGCGTCTGTTGTCTGGGCCCGGAGCGGGCGAAAGCGGACTGTCCTCTGAGAAGGACCGGGTCAGAGGAGGGACGTTGGCCTCCGGGTTTGAAGTCCCGGAGGGAGCGATGAGAGTGTCCGTGAAGCGGGCATTCTCTTCCTCTTCTAGGAGTTGCATATGTGCAACGTATAGATCGGGGTGGCGGAGGGCGAAGGTCTGAAGGACCTGCACCTCACCGTTAGAGGGACGGGACTGCATCCTGAGGGGAATACTCAGGACGCCCTATCCAGGGTTTGAATTCCCTCACACACCTTGTGAGCTCACTGTGTGAGAGGGAGTGTGTACCTACGGTGTGCCCTAGTTGTGTACCCTCTCCAAGCTTTTTTCTCGGCGGAGAGGGGTGCTCCTAAGCGCTACTCCGGGTTTGACTAGGGGCGACCCCAAGGCCAGAATTCCGGAGCCCAGCTTGCTTCGGCTGACCCGTGAAGCGGGAAAGGCCACGGTGCAAGGTTAAACCAAAACAACAACAGTGGCCGTTGTCACCGTAGGGTGTCACACTGCGACCGCAGCAAATGGCGGATTTGATCGTTCAGACGGGTTTGGCTGACGCTACCCCACGCCTGAACGACGTCGCTTAACAGCACAAAGTGTGTTGTTACGCGACTGTTACTATGTTGTGTCGGATAGTAAAGTGGTGAGATGCGCACCGAAAAGTGCGGTCGAAGCAAGACCACCAGCCCGATATGATGTTGTTCGTCCGAAACAAGGGACTGGGTAGGTGGTAATGCCAGACGTCTTAGAGCGCCTCTGCGCGACGGCACGGCGAGCTCGTAGCTCGCGTTGCTCGGCGTTCGGCGGCTGCTCAGCTTCTGCACACAAAACAAAAACTTCGTCAGGACTGCGTATTCCAAGGCACTGGTCTGCAACTAGCGTCGGAACGATGACCCGAGTGAGACGGCAATAGTGCGGGGACTATTGCGGTCTCACTGGGAGATACTGGCGGAGCTGTAGACAGGTGTGCACGGCGTGGCGGCACAGGTCGGAATGGAAAAAAAAAGCGCGTTTTTTGTTGAGTATACTTCAAAGTAGGTGGTATTTAAATGTCATCAATATCCGTTGAGTTGGGTATTTTTAATATACGTACTATACACTCAATAAACTGAAACATGTATTTGCCTATTTATACCTGGAGGATGAAATGATAATTGCATGTCTTGTCCACGGTGACCAGTAATGTAGGTGAGTGAAAATTGATCGGTGGCATTACAGAAAAAAGTATTTTGTTCACATAAAGAGGAACCGATCCAACACTGAAATGTATAAAATAACTTGTGGGAATAGTTCCATGAAAATGGGAGCTCAGAGTTTTTGAATCAGCATGGTGTTGACTTCAACAAGTCATTTCAAAACTTTCAGGGTAAGAAGCCGCTCCCGTATTTCCCTTTTTATTATATTAGGTTCACAAATACATATACGTTTTATTTCATCTTTTTATCCTAATGAAACTTGTTGAATGGGGGCATAGTGGTTATGGTATTATAAACTATTTACACAATAATATTAGTCCATTAAAAGATTTTCTAGTCCTTGAAAAAAATGAGAAGATATATTTTGACTAATAAAAGAAGGAGCCATGTATTCAAAAACGAAAAACGATGTGAGTACCTATATGATTTATCTCGTTTGTTAGTTAAGTTTTGCTTGGCCTAATATTTTCAAATTACAACGCCTTTTCAACAATATTTCTTCATTACTATGTATCCTGTCTAGCAAGATGTAATCAATCAGTTAATCCTAATAATTGAAAATTATATAAGTAATAACATTTTCAATATTGTCATTTATTAGTCTTCTGAAACTATTGAGGAAGTAACTACAGGGTATTGTATTCATACCTCTTTCCATACAAACGAATATTTCGTTTATTTCGTTATACCTATGTGTTAAATCTCGATTTCAATTTGATGAAATTTTGCAAGCATATTTTTGAGCTAAATATCTATGCTTTTGGTGCCAGTATTTCGTTAATTATATATTGTATCTCAAAATATGAAAATAGAAATTTCTTCTTACGATTATACCTAATAATTTTGTATAAGTATGACTTAAATGCATTTGTATTAACAGCGCTATGATTTCACTTCACTTTTTTTGTTAGTTATTAAAATATCTTCGGTATGATATTATCCTGAAGCCTAGATAATACATACACATATATTATAAAACAATCTAAACTAAAAAAACAACTCTAAAATTTAAGTATATTAATAATTTTAACCTAGGTCATAAATAAAGGCAGAGCAAAGATTTCTGTGAAATTAGAATAGAGCCAAACGCAGTCAAAACGATTACAATTTATGTATGTATAATATTTAGTAAGCATATACGGAATTCAAATGCCAGACAGTTCAGCGATCACATTTCGAGGCGCCTGCGCTGCCAGTAGCTGATCGGGTCGGCATGAAGAGTTTTTTATCCCTTTTCTGACAGATCGAATTAAAATAAACGCTCAGATAAGGCGTCCTACAATATTATCGTCCTGTAGGTATTTGGTTACGTGAGTGATGGACAGTGGGAACACGGTAGGTGGGACCCGAACTATTTCAACTCGATCTATTTTTTATGATGATCAGAGACTTGAAATACTTAAACGTTTTGATTGTTGATGATTATTTGATTATATTGTCTTAATATTAGAATTTTATGAATTTAAACTTAAGAAAATGAGTAAAATGATTAATGTAAATTAAAAATTAAATCTAAAAACACGATTTTATGCGCCAATAATATAATGAGACAGATAAACAAAAAAGTGACTTAATAAAAACGTGATAATCAAATGTGTTATGTATTTGAGGTAAATATTATATTTTACTCCTATCATTTGCTATTTCAAGAAAAAAAATTACAAGTTTAATGATCAAAAAAATTGTTTATGATACGAATAGAATTTGATTATGTTATATGGCGTTTATAATATAACCTATGCAATAAAACTGCCCCTAATAAACACATTGGTTAACCCATAATATAACCAACCTCATTCAACCAAGCGTTATGGCTACTGAATTCAACGAAAAAGGTTCGCCTTTTTTCTGGCAAACCGTTACAAATTGCCAGATGGTCTACTTTTTGTTTCAACACATCCATAATAATTATGGTTGACACGTATGATACATGCTTCAACGAAAATTAGGAATTCGGCGGTAAGATCGTAAAGCACCAGAAAGGTAAACATTTCCAGGTAGCTGTTATCGTCTTAATTTGTGAAAAAGTTTTTTCACATATCAAGCCCAGAAAGGTGTTCTCAAAAGTGTGATACGAAATCTGCGTGAAAAGTGCTTTTTAACCAATAGCGTGGAAAAGGTTTTAAATATTCAAACCAAGGCTCAATAATCACTGCAAAATAATTAAAAAGATTTCAAAAAAAGAAGGAAGTTGCTCCAGTCGATGCGATTTTTTGTACTTTTACGCATACCATTTTTCTGGATTATTCGATCTAGATGATTTTTCCCCATTAAACTTCATTACCATGCGTTGAGTAGTGTTTAATCAATATGCACTCAATAAACTGCAAGATGTATTTGGCTTTATTAGGTACCTATAGTCCCGGATGATATTTTTAGTATTTGCAAGTCTTGTCGATGGTGACTTTAAAAATTTCGAAATCTGTGTTGGTAAGTGATTTTTAACCACTAACGTGAAAAAGGTTTTAAATATTGGTTATAAAGGCAAAATATTTTTATTAAAAGTTCCTGAAAAATCAATAAACCTTCAATATTACTGATGACTGAAAGTATACTTTAATTTTTAATATGAATTAACACTAATTTATTATATTATTTCAGCTATTTCTTGCACCTAATAGCATTTTTCTAGCTAGAGAGAGATGAAAAGGTATTTTACGAGTTATTTAAGTCTCGTACGATTGAAACCTTAGCTACGCTCAGAATTCTATATTTGAAACACTTACTTTTTTATATATCTTATTTATTTTATTTACCACAGGTAGGCTTTGAACCACTATCCACACCTCAACATCATCACTTACCATCATAAGTGATAATGTAGTAGAAGATGTTATTTAGGCTAACCTAGAATTACTGGCTCTCAAGGTCGCCGGAATACAACATTAAGTACTTAGCGACAGATTTTCCACTTGAAGGTGGTAGGTAGCTAGGCAGGCATTCGCAAAATGCCCTACCACGATGCTATAACGTCCGCTGTAACGCTAGCCGTGGTTATTACTTTGGGTTGGGCCCAAAGTAATAACCGGGAACCACGGCTAGCCACACGGAACGATGGCTAAATGTCACAGAACATATATACCTAAATTAACGAGCCATCTGAAACAAGGAAGTGCTCAGTCGTATCTAATGCCACTAGCGGTCACCCATCCAAGTCAAGACCGCAGCGGTGGTGCTTTCTTGTTGATCGATTTAGAACGGCTAAACACGTTACGTTACGAGCTTGCATAAAAAATAACTATTGTCTCGTAATTAACGGTTTTAACTATGTTTTATCGGATTTGGAGTGCAATTGCAGAAAATAATGAATATACTGGGAGATCTCTTAAAGTTAAAATATTTAGGTAATTAATTCTACATTGATTCCAGTCGATTCAAGTAGACTTGGCACTGCTTACTCGTTGGTATTAATGTCTTTGAGGAGAAGTTTATTTTACAGTTGCAAGCCCTACATATATGCCCTACTTACTTTTTTAAATTATATTCATTGCTTTATTTTCACATACTTGGAGTTTTTTTCAGATACATGAATACAATGTTACCTATACTAATAACAAATAAACGCTATCAGGTAACTTCATACTATCACGTTAAATGTGTAAAAATTGTTTCAGATGGTGGTAGGGCATTTCGCTAATGCCCGCCTGGCAAGTAGAAAATCTGTCGCCAAGCTCCTAACGGTGTGTTGCGGCAGCTGTCCTTGAGAGTTCTAGGCTAGCCTGAACAACACCTTCAACCACATCATCAGGTGAGATAGTGGTCAAAGGATAGCTTATCAGCTATAAAAAGTGTTCATAGTGCACCATTTCATAGTAAACTTTTTCAACAAATTTACATTTGCAGCTACCTGGGTTCGTCCTCAGGAAATTTATACCAGCACCAGTAAGGCTAGAGTGCTCGTGGCGCGTTCCATACAGACGTAGTTTCGTCATATTTTAAATACTATCTGGGTAGCACTTGATCACTATCTCACCTTGCGATCGATGATGCGCTAACCCAGAAGATAACTGTTCACTCGCGTTTTGTAAAAAAAAAACTAATTATTAAAAACTCGGTAAAACTCTGCGTGTATTTCGTTGTTGTCCTTGAGCCTAATATATGCTCGTGGTTTGCTAGATTTCCGTAAAATTAAGTATTTTCAAAAATAAATCGGAAAATCGTTTTGTATGGGAATTGTTATTTTGACATTGAGGGATAAAATAAACAATAAGCAGAAAAAAATGCAAACTGGTACAGATATTATGCTTAGCAATATACATACAAAATTTCATCGAGGTTGAATATTTAGTATTTAAAATATCACGAAACTACGTTTTTATGGAAAGCACTGCGTGCACACTACTATGGCAACAACAGTGTATAAAAATAAACGACAACCATATTGCCACTTACGAAGCAATGAGATGATTTTCTCTCCTTATAATTTTCATTCGATTTTCTCACATATCCGTTATTGAAGTTTTGACCGACAGCTAAAAGCAAGTTCAATGTCAATGCACCCTTGAAATAATTACGCAATAAGTTGAACGCACGTCCAAAATTCAAAATATAATACAGAGAGCTTCAACTTAATTGCACCGAATACTCGATCGGGGGCAGAGCGATATCCACCTTATTAAGTTACCTAGGCTACTGGGTATCTCTCTTAAAACATTGCAAAATGACCTATTTAATCTAAAAAGCATTCTAACATACAATGTATCACTGACTATTAAGAGTGATATTTGACTGCATGCGCAATGATATCTTATGACAAAGAATGCACACAAAATAATAGTCGGTCCGGTGATTTTATGGAAACATGATATCGTGTTTGGCCTCTCACAAAAAGAATAAAGCGAAACCAGAAAGAAATTGTTTTAATCGTCGGAAGCCACACGATACCGACTCTGTTGATTTATTTTGTAATTGCAACTTCTATTTTGTTAATGCTATCTACATCTAGGTATAATTTCGTTATTTTGTGACTTAGCTAAGTTCTTTTAGCTAACTATTTTTATTTTATCAGTACTATAATATTATAAATGCGAAAGTAACTCTGTCTGTCTGTCTGTTACGCTTTCACGCCAAAACTACTGGACCGATTTGAATAAAATTTGGTATGGAAATAGTTTGAGACCCGGGAAAAAACATAGGATAGTTTTTATCCAACTGCGCAAAAAGAGGTCAATTTTTTTGCGCGATAACCGACATATGCGCGGGCGGTGCCGCGCCCGGAAAGCTAGTTGTATATAACTAGCAGAAAAAATGCTTTAAAACATTAATAATGTCTGAGTTATATTTTTATAACATTAAATGTATTGACAACGAATTAATTGCAGACAATTGCATTAACATACCCAGGTGGTACAAATACAACAATAAGTGCAGTACATACACAATGTAATTAGCATTAATATCACCTGATGTTTTATAGATAAAGTTAATGGTAATTATATTGTGTTTGTACATACCTAATAGTGCATTTGCGATTATTAAAACGAAGGTATAATGAGAGTTAGATGATATTTTATAAAATAATAGGTAACAAAGAAACGTATTTATTAGAAGCTACATTGATCGTAGATAGTTACATATTTAAGTTTTGATTCTGACTGTGACCAGTGACGTAAAAACTTTGACTTGATCCATTGCGACACCGTACGATTTGTTTGAACTAACTTGCGCATGAAATCTCTACGAGAGTCGGCTACCGATGGTTTGCTGGTTTACCTACCGCCGCTGTCGACCACAGAAAAAAGTAGACCTCTATCTCAACGCAGACGAATTCCATCTAATCAAATACGTGTGTGTAATCGCACGTAACGATTTAAATGATTCAACGAGAGCAAAACACGACACTGAGAAACAAAAAGGCAATTTTGTGGTCTGTCATGATTATTGTCACGATGTGATCATGTGATTTGCTTTTGTTAGTAGGTATACTTCTTTGCTCAATCATCCGATGTGAAGTGGAGAATTTGTTACGACGGCGCTTGCTTACCTGAAGTTCCGTGAAGCGCAGATCGCGTGTCGAATACAACCGCGAACATTCACGAAGTGGACTTTTAATGGAGCTCAATAACTGAACTGGCCAAAGCATAACATAGATATCCCGCTACCTACTGTTGATAATCACAGCCTTGCTAGCTTGCCACCGTAATATTGCTCTTTCTGAAAACAAGCCATCTGTTATTATAGAAACGGTAAAAACGCAAGCAGTTTGGGGAATATCGAAAGAATAAATATGTAAGTAATTACCCAAATTTCAAAGACATTCAATAGCTCTTCGGATGCATGCTGCATTATTTAACTCTTTAAGCTTTTCTTTTTTTCATTTTGAAGCATGTGACAAACGCAGTTGCGGAAGGAATGGCAGCAGGTGACGGTGGAACAAAGCCGTAATAGATTTGCAAAGTTGACATTAAAAAGGTTCGATGCGTCTTTTTGTAAAGTTTCGGAAACCGCAATAAAACCGCATACCATTTAAACGGTGTCGCGTGGCGATGCTTAAAAACTTTTACCATACAGTGTTTGGGGATTCAAAATATTTTGGCACACATGGCTTGCCTGCCTAATTGCCCGGAAAGTGAAATGATTACGAGCACTTCATTACACAATTTGAGGGTTTCCCAATATCGAGAAACATCACCAACTAACTTAAATTCGATTCGTAAACATTTTATTGCATCTATAAACATGTCAAGTAGATCAAGTTTAGGACCTCATCAAATAGAATTCAGGAACAAAATGATTCTAAATCAATCTGCCGGGTTTATATCAGTAGTAAAGTTGTCGCCTCTTAACCTATAATGAGATATCATTAACTAACCCCGTGGATTTTACAGCATAACGACTTACAAATCACATGTTTTGGTAATAATTTTGATATGAAGGAATGACATATAAAATAGGGTACTTTTTTAATAGTGACCTCTCAAGTTATACAACTCTAGTTGTAACCGTGGTTTTAACTTCGAACGATGATAAAGGTTTTTGACTAGGTCCTCATGCACGTTTTGAATGTGGGTCTCATAGATCTCTGTGGCAGCTAGATCGTCCACTGCTGAGCACAACATTTTATTTTATTTTGCATGGGGATTATGGCAAATACCCCTTAATAGGGGACTATTAAGGGGGTATTTGCCATAATCTAGGCTGCTAGGCAGGCGTCTTGGGGATCGAAGTGTAAGTTGGCAGTTCTTTAGAAGGCGCTGCTGCCCACCTTCCAGTATTTTTCCCTAAGTCGCCTCTTACGACACCCACGGGAAGATATGGGGAGGTGCAATTCTAACCCGGCACCCCACGGGGCTTTTCGCCACGGGGCGTAGGTACTCATTGAAAAATAATTTCAATCGCTTCTCCCGTACTGAAAGTATTGATATTAATTGGAGTGTCTATAAAATTCTGCATATCATTTCAGAAAAATATAGGCATGATCATAGAATTAAATGAAGAGTCCATGAATTGATAGAAAACTATCAAAAGGAACGTGTGTCCCTTCTGATGTGTCCGTGTAGTTTAAAGTTAAAACCAGTGCACGCTACTTGCGTTTGCATGTAGGGTCCGTACGATTACAATTGGTGTCAAAATGGGTATCAATAATTAGCTTACAGTGGTTGTTACACAAAAACAGGTATTTTGAACATGGTTTAATTATTTATCTTTGTTTTGTGTAAAAGTCTTGTAGTGGTACCTCTAGGCTTACCAAACATATTTGTTTTGTTTAAATGATATTTTATTGCCTTTCATATTACTAATATGTGAATCTACAGTCGTCAATTTTTAATAATGGACTTGAATGACTGAAAAAACAATGTAGTATTGACTAGATTCTTGCATTAAAATGGCACCTGAAATAAAAATTACTTGAGTGAATAAAAAGGGTACAGATATGTGAAAAATGAACAAAATATAAAATTAATATGAACTCAAATTGATCTGAGCTGTGAGCAAGCGATGCATCAATTGAGCGCCGCAAGGGGTCGCCACTGCGCCCGTCACTTTGACTTGAAGAGGGACCGTTTAACTCGCGGGATGTCGATGTTTTATATTAAAATACATTTTATAGCAAATAAACATATTTTTTCGTGAATGCTTCTTCGTTAGTCGATTGGCGTAAGGCGTTGCTATGTTTTTAAATTTCAAGTTCTGGGTTCAATTTCTGAGAGATTCAATTTTAGATAGTTACCTACTGAGATTTTCTAACTAATTATTTTGTCCCCTCAGTTGGAGTCTAGATTCTGGAATTGTGCCCCAAATACATAAGCCAAGGATTTTACATGGGACCCAAACATATTTTGTGAAACATCTTTCGTGGTAATGTCTCTGAGGATATTATATGTTTATAAAGACGCCCCCCATGTATGTATGACTAGTAAGTACATTGCAGCTATTATGTTTCTTAGTCTACGTTTAGTTCTCATCAAGTACAAAACTTATTCATTGACCTTTCTTGTTAATACATATGAGTATATTTTTGCATAGGCAACTCGATAACAACTTACACTAATCCTAGTTATCTCAGTTATGGAATACAACACATAATGATCATATACTTACTTAGCTTTTTGATTTGTTCAAAGTCCAGTCATATGCTGAACAAGACATCTAAATTCGGAGAAGTAAAGATACCGCACTGCATGCCGCATTCCCCAAGCCTGATGCGCGAATTCGATCAACTCCTGACTTCACCAGATCTAAGATAAACTCACTTATGACATCAACCATGCCTTTATTCCAACAAATTGATTTCGAACACAACATTCTATCGACGATTCCGATCTCAATCTTAACATCCCACGAACAAAGCGGCAATTCTATATCGTTTATAAATTGACACGTAACTTCAAACTGTACCATACGGAACTCATGATTGATTACAATTTCAATAAATTCAGTTGTAATTTACATACACAAAACCACGAAAGATGATTTAGAATCGCAGAGGAAGCAATTATTAGAAATTATTGTAAGTCACCAATTACTAGCCGGGTCCGAGATCAAGATAACCAATTATTAATCGCCACTAATTACTGCTGGTGTTAGTTCGACCTTTATCTGGACACCATTTACCTACGAGTGTCGACAAAAAATCGACAAAAACTGTGAAAGATAGTTTCGGTGTCGGTTCCGTTTCACCTGTTCATTGTTTGCTGGCGGCAGTTACAAACAAAAGGGTTCAAATATCACAGTTTCGGGAGATAATAGCGGCAAGCGCGATAAATCTTATTGGTAATAACTGCACTTGCAGACCCTTAGATTATCGGTTTAATGTATGGGTGAGGGTTAAAGTCGTGATTTATATTGAAAGGATATCGCTGAGTTTTTTGGCGGATGATATTTTTCGATACCTGGCTTTGTTTGCTTACTCGTATATGTTTAGTTTTTTTTTTACAGTATTAATAAGAAGCTTACAAACAGTATATATCCAAATGAGCCTTTTATACGTGGCATGACGAAATATTATTAAGCTAGCTCTTATAAGATCCCAAATCAATCAAAATAAGAAGCAATGATGGCTCAGTGGCATTGGCTATGGACTGCCGCGCAGCAGGTCCATAGTTTGAATCCCGCCGTGGGCTTGAGCTTCACCGCATGGTGGAAGGGCATTTTGCGAATGCCCGCCTGGCTAGCGACCACCCAAACGTAGAAAATCTGTCGCCAAGCACCTAACGGTGTGTTCCGGCAGCAGTCCTCATATGTGCCTGTAATTTCACTGGCTCTCAACAGTGAAATTACAGGCACATATGAGACTTAACAACTATGTCTCAAGGTCACGGGCCCAGTGCAATTCGTAACTTGTGATGAAATGCATCTGTTATAGGCAGAGGTTAGTCCACTTAACATCAGGTGGGCCTCGAGCTTTTTCCGTCACAATAACATAAAAAAAAGTGGATTAGCCAGAACAACATCATCGACCACATCATCACTTACCATCAGGTGAGATAGTGGTCAAAGGCTAACCTATCGATAATAAAAAAAACCTTATATCGAGAATGTAAAATCATTTGTGTAGTATCGGAGATTGCTTCATCGTTTTCAACCGACAAACTTTGCGAGCAATGTTCGCTGCGGTTATGCGGATGGGTAAACGCTAGAAGCATTAACTACTGAACACGTTTCGAAGGGCTAAGGGGTCCCAGTTAATTTCATAGGATTGCAGCTATGTCGGTTGCCTTCAAGTGGCCTGAAAACTCCATCTCACTCCGTGGAGGTATAGCGCATTTTGCGAATGCTTGTTTTGTTTAGGGAGGACAGAGATGCTGGCTACCGCCTGTGCGGTCGTCCAGCTCCACCGGGTTTTGGGCGAGGGCCTGGCCCTACAATAGCCCGGGAGGGAGAAGTGCCGAAGGCACTTCTCCCGAGACGGGCGTAGAAGGCGAAAAGCGCTTTCTACCTCCGTCTCCTGCGGACGCCGAAAACGTGCCGCTACTATAGGAGGGGTTGACAGCGAGCTCAAGGGCACCACTGTGGTTCGGACCTCGGCTTGTCTCGCTGTCGAGAGACATGGGGGGGATCGGAGCAAAATGCCTCTGTGCAACTGCAGTGTTGCACAATTGGGCCCTACTGAATAATACTCTTTGACTATTTGGAGAGCAATTTATCGTGACCTTGTTTTTGCCTCGAGCTCGCCGGCGGGCTCGGTGTTTGATTGTGTGACCTCTAATTACCTCACACCTGGGGATTTTACCTCGACGACTTGCGGATAACGCTAAAGCTGCCAATGTAATGGCTGCGATGGGGTCATCCGGGTCGTCTAATACCTGCCGTGGTCGGCGACGGGGGGGTTTGAAAAATGGGATAGAAGAGGCAGTCGAGTAGTTCGATGCCTGGACAACCAATGGGTTCGGGTGGTGGGGCGCTCGATCAAAGTATCGGCGGGCGCAGTCCTTATTGAACTGCGCTAGAGAGGGAAGGTTTAAGTCGCAATGCAACTCGGTGTTCCGGATATACCACGGGGCGCCGGTTGCATTACGAAGAAAACGGTTTTGGATGACTTGAAGTTTATGAAGGTGGGCCTCACTAGCATGACTAAACACAATGCGGTATCGTCCGCATATTGGGCTAGGAATACTTTGGGCTGAGAGCGTGGGATGTCACTGGTATACAGTGCAAAGAGAATAGGTGATAGCACGGAGCCCTGAGGGACTCCGGCTCTGACTGGGTGGGGGGAGGAGAGGGTGCCTTCCACGCGATAGCGAAAGCTTCTGGCTTTAAGGAAGTCTTGTAGGATGAGCACAAGACGTTCTGGCACGCCAAATTGGTATAGCTTGTAGATCAAGCCATTGTGCCAGACTTTGTCAAAAGCTTTCGCTACGTCGAGGAAGACTGCTAGCGTAGTCTGGGGTTTGGGGTACTTATTGAAGCCCTCAATGATGTGCTCCGTGAGGCGGTGCACCTGTTGGACGCATGAGTGTCCGGGTCTGAAGCCAAACTGCTCATCTGGGATAAGGTGGTGTTCCTTAGCATGGGACTGGAGACGGTTTGCAAGTAACCGCTCGTAAAGTTTGCCTAAGGCACTGAGGAGGCTGATGGGGCGGTAGCTGGTGGGGTCAGATGAGCTTTTGCCTGGTTTGTGAATGCCAATGACATTTGCACATTTCCAGGTTTTTTTTTTTTTTTTGCGAATGCTCGCCTGCGCTACCATCTGGTAGAAAATATGTTGCGATGCCTCTAACCATATATTCCGGTCGTTGTCCTTGAGAGCCAATAAGCTCATTATCACCTTTTTTTTTCGCTGACATCGCCTTTGACCACTTTTTCACCTATTGATAAGTGATGATGTGGTGGAAGGTGTTAACAAGCTTAACCTATATAATTACTGGCTGTCAAGGACAGCTGCCGGAACACACCATTAGGTGCTTGGCGACAGATTTTAATCTTGAGGATTATCGCTAGCCAGGCGGGCATTCGCAAAATGCCCTTCCACTATACGGTGAAGCTCAAGGCCGCGGCGGGATTCGAATCATGGACCTGCTGCGTGGAAGTCCATATAACCAATACCACTGAGCCATCGCTGCTTCAAAACCAAAAACTACCTTCAGGTGAGGTTATGGTTAAGGACTAGATTATCAAAAATAAATAAGAGGAAACTGATTTACATATAAGAGTAATAATAGGTTAACAATTAATGCGAATAAATTGAACATCGTAACATATTAAAAATTGGTAGATAATTATATATTAACTAATAGCGGGCATTGTACAAGATCAGTAGGTAGGGGAGTTGGGGGCTTGTTGTAACAGGAGTAAACTAGATTCCTCGGAAGCTGGCAACAATATTTTTTTGAATTAGAAATTAGAGCGAGAAAATCAAATCTCTTTAAGTTTGACTTTAAGTGAATTATTGGGTATTTTTGATTTCCTTATATAGCAACGTTTGAAGCTTTCCAATGTTACGAATATTTTTTTTAGAATATATTTTAATAATAATATCTCAAATCGAACTTTGGTGAGCAAGGTGTTACAAAATCTCAAGGAACAAGTATGTAATGTTTCATCATTGTACTCGTACTGTACAATATGTTCGTTTTCGTTTTGATTTCCATGGCTTGACTTTTGTGTTAAATGAATCTGGTTGTATTAGTATGTTTTATAAAGAAGCATCATATAAGTAAAGAGAAAGAGAATAAAAGAAATAGCAACAAACATTCAAAATGAATTTTTGTTGCTATTTAAAAAACAAAAATTCAAAATGGATGCATGTTTTATTTACATATTGCAGGCGTGCGCACATATGAATCCTTTGAGAAATGACATTGATTCTTACATTTGTGTGAACTGTGATTTTTAGGGTTCCGTACCCAAAGGGTTAAAACGGGACCCTATTACTGAGATTTCGCTGTCCGTCCGTCACAAGGCTGTATCTCAAGAACGTTGATAGCTAGACAGTTGAATTTTCACAGGTGATGTATTTCTGTTGCCGCTATAACAACAAATAAGTACTAAAACTTCGCCAAGTGCGCGTCGGACTCGCGCACTGTCCGTCCGTCCGTCACAAGGCTGTATCTCAAGAACGTTGATAGCTAGACAGTTGAAATTTTCACAGGTGATGTATTTTTGTTGCCACTATAACAACAAATAAGTACTAAAACTTCGCCAAGTGCGCGTCGGACTCGCGCAGGTTAAAATATGAAGTCTAATGTTGTATAGCTAATGGTACGTATTCCTTCGTGCGCGAGTCCAACTCGCACTTGCCCGATTTTCATGTAGGCTGAATTTCATAAAAATTAAATATTGCATAATTCACCCTTTGTAGCACAGGTTAAATTTTGCATAATGCCTAAATCACAATGGAATAAAGAATGAATTTTGATTCTAATTTCTTCAATACCTATCTTAAAAATTATTATCTTATAAAGGTAATTAGAAGGTGGGTAGGTCTAATCTAGTTCTGAATAAGTTAAATAGTAACGTGTGTCCATGCTGAATAAGATTTTTTTTAAATTTTATTATGAAAGAAGTTTATTAAGAATTACTATATTAAGGGTCCGTTTCAGAATGTCCTGATAAAGTTTCGGGTTGCTAACCAACACATAAAATAACTGAATTATAAAATTAACAGTTGAAATGCAGCGCATTTCAGGCTTTAACCGATTTATAGGCTAAACCGATGACTGTGAAACGCAGAGATACTTACTGTTTATTTAATAAATAAGTTCTGGGTAGTATAACCGGCACTTACTCGAACATTCTGAAACAGGCTCTTAATCTATTAATGTCGGCAGTTTCAAGACTACCTAACTTATCAGTAACAAATAAGTCTTACCATATTATACTAAGACATATATGTCTTAGTAAATTTTGAGCAATATTATAACTTCTTGACATGGGTTTGTTAAGTATGCCTGATGGGGTTGATAACTAAAAACTATTGCATAGAAGGCAATGTATGTTTGTTACCGGGCTGCAATATGATTTAAAAACTGGTCTTGTGAACACAAGGTCTTGTTACACAAAATTGTGTAGCGAATACAGGACATCGACGATACCGCCACGTTGTAGGTTACAACGTGCGCTGATATTAACTTTAGTAACTCATATCATAAGTCAATCATACGTCATATCATAACAAACTACTGTTTGGTTTTCGTACTCGATAACGAGCTGAAAATTGTGTCTATGTTTATTTTTCTTATTGAATATAAAGAAAAGTTAAATTCTGTTTCAAAACATAGCAAGTTTACAGGATAAGCAAAATAAAATAGCCCATCAGATAAACAGGCTTGGTTTCCTGCGAGTCTCGTCACACGCCGACAATGTTTTTAACTCCAAGTAAGCTTTTAACCAGAGTCAATCGCCTCACATGACGAGGCCCGCGAGCGGATGTGCGCTGGCGATAAATCCCGCGATCGCCGCCGGCGCAGCTTTTGGGAGACATCAATCATTCGGCGAGCAGCTCACGTCCAAACGGAGAACGCTTTGCAATGGTACATGTTAATAGTTATTTAGATGAAATATTCATATTTAGAAACTAATATTTAAGAATGAAGCAAACTCTTGAATATCAAAAGTAATATTTATATGTATAATTTAATCTCGTGTCACAGTGCTTGACCAATTCCTATGTAATTTGGTGTGTATATTCAGTAGATCTGAGAATAGAACTTTTTACAATTTTATTTTTGCAATAGCACATGCTCTGCCAGTTACTTCATTTGTATTTTTGTACTGAGAATAGGACCTTAACTATGTTTCAAATAGGTATATTAAACTAATTATAACAAATATTTTTAAAAGTATCATAAGAAAACATAAAATAATATTATTTTAATAAAACACTTAAAAAGTATAAAAATATATATCTACTGACAATTTCACCTATTTCCTGTTAAACCTACGTGACGTCACAAACGCCACGAAACCTAACCGGAAGAATATTCGACTAGTTCGCTTCTAAACGAAGCATCTTCAGGAGGTCTTGACTCACCGAGCGTGCGATCGAGAGTATATTAAACTATTTTTTCATTTTTCTCGTCTTTATTATTATGGCAAAACAACGTGTGTCGAGTCAGCTTGTTATTATATAATTACAAATATATATGTAGTTATATAATATTAGTAAATTATTATGCACTTGATAAATTCTTAACTTAAAATACACTAAAGTATGTTTTTAGTTTAGAATTTCTTAAATCAAGTTACGAAACAATAACTATTATAAAAAATATTGTTTCTGGATGAAGAAATGAGCATTTCAAAAATTTAACTTCCATGTTTTTACGCCCTAGCTAATACGAATTCTAATGAGGATTCACTGAATAATACATAAAATAAGGATTTAATCCGCCTCAGAAACTCTCTTAGAGAAAAGTCTTATTTTATGTTACTTTATTTTTCATTTACCAGCTGTTTAACAATATCGTTTGATTCATGATAACTTGAGGGCATGCAGAACTAAAACAGAGTGCTCGCTTCACGTACAATTCACTTAATTTCACTTATATACACTCAAATTGACGTAATATTTTCAATTACGTACAGAATTTTGACGTAAATCGCCTTATAAACAGTTTATGAACATCCGATTCCCGCATCAATGATGATAAATGTATCAGAGATGGGAGTCATCAAAAGCAGTAGCCAGTTTCGATGTTGTCTCTGGTTGGTATACATTAAAAGTTTTCCAGTAAATTATTGCGTAATTAAAATCACTAAAAATCTCTTGGCTAGCTACCACCCTCAAGTTGAAAATATGTCGCCAAGCATTTAACAGTGTGTTCCGGCAGCAGTTCTTGAGAGCTAGTAAAATTACAGGCACTGTATGTCTCAAGATGACGGGCGCAGTGCAATTCTACACTTGTGACGAAATGTATATTTTATAGGCAGAGGTTAGTCCGCTTCATGTCTGATGGGCCTCGCGCCAGCTTCGTCACAATAACATTAAAAAAATTAAACAATAGTTCCTGACAAGTAGATACTCCATATAGTACATATAAGCAGGTAAAACTGGTTAATCATTGCTTCACATTCAATGCGGATTTAAAAAACATGATAAAAAGGGTGGTTTATTAATCTCTTCAAAACAAAAGGATCCGCTAGTCATTACGGTCAAGAAGATTACACTAAAGAGTGCCATTTGTGAGCATACATCAGTAACTATAGCACATTAGGCTACCAATGATTTACTGTGCCTGTAGGACTAACAGCTAGAACTCTAAAAGATGTAATCTGATAACCTTTATTTTCATAAACATACAGTATAAGTTGCTTTAACTGAAAAGTATAATTAATTAAAGTTTTATGAAATAAGTTTTGTACCTAAGGACGCAGGTTTTAAGGTTTTTATTGGAGGTAAAGGTCAATCTGAGCAATTGGGCGAGTGTGAAATCAACGCACAACTGAAAGACTAGCCGCGAGCTGACGATTAGGGTGTGGAAGCTATGCCTTAACTGATGTAGAGCTATAATCTCTAGAATTGGCTCACAATAGGAAAAATAAAAGGTTTTAAATTTCCATCGTAATGGCTAACTTAACATTTTTTTTTTTAATTTTACTGTTTCATTGCTTTGGTGTCTACTTACTTATTGTTAGACTAAGGGTCCCTTTCAGAATGACCAAATAAAGTTTCACGCTGCTAACCAACACTTAAAATAACTGAATGATAAAAATGACAGTTAACATGTTTCAAGATTTAACCAATGGATAGGATAATACGATGACTGTGAAATGAAAAGTTAGTGTTTATTTAATAAATAAGTTCTGAGTAGTATAACGGGCATTAACTCGATCATTCTGAAACAGGCCCTAAATTATCTAATATTTGGAATGTCAAACTTGCGTTTACATGAAATACTTACTGCAGTAATTATCTATACTAGTTATGTTGACTTTATTTATCAAATTTTGTGCTCGGGGGGTGCCGGGTCACCCGTGGGGTGCCGGGTTAGAATTGCACTTCCCCATTTCTTCCCGTGTGGGTGTCGTTAAAGTCGACTAAGGGTAGAACTAATAGAAACTAGAAAGTGGGCAGCAGCGCCTTCTTAAGAACTGTGTCATCATGCACTGCGATCCCCAAGCCACCTGCCGAGCGTGGGGATTATGGCAAATACCCCCTACATAGGGCTGTGTTCAGCAGTGGACGATCCGGCTGATATAGTACTAGTAATATATTGTATACTGGATTAGGTATCTACTGCAAACGGCTCTATTGCTTCACAGATCTGCTTCGACAGACCTTAACAATAAAGGGTCCTAAATGTGTTTGTTATTTTGTCCTAAAGGCAGTTATTACAGGCTGTTTGGCGGTTCTACCTCCCAGGGCTAAATCATTAACAAGAAGGTCGTATCACGTACATCTTCCACTGACGTTGTATAGCTATTACGACCACAAATTGTTGTGACTTATATGCCTGTGCCAGAGATAAAATATGACACTTTACTAGTTTATTTATAACTAAATAATATATTCTTTCCTTAGCAATTATATAAAAATGTATACATACACATATTATATACAGAGGCAAAGGTCACTGATGTTATCAGGTATAATTACCTCTCTTGCTTCATTCAATATCATCACATTCTTCTCATCTTATACGTTCTTCAGAATATACGCATATATATATAAAAATCCCGTATGTTGACGTTTGCAGAATGAATTGGCAATAAAAATAGTTAGTGGTGAATTTTGGTGGACGCCATCGGCCCCATTCAGGAGAGCTAGGAAAATAGACATGTCTATGTTATTGACCTACTCGTATTTTCTTAACTGTCTAGTTAAATTAACTTTTTTAGTTCTAAGTTCTTTGGTTTTCATATCATTCATTTAATTTGATTTATATTTATCACGAATTTAGTAATAAATGTCACCGTAGTAGATATAAATGTTAATGTTTTCTTTTACGATAGATATACACCAACTGTGTCGTAAGAGGACTAACAGCTTAAGCTGTAAACAAGTACTGTGTTCGGCGAGAAATTGTAGCATTTGTTGTGCAACCCTGACATTACGACGCTAGTAACAGATCGCCCCACTTGGCTTTTGAACTCGATGAGTGAGCCTTCATTGATCGCTAGGGTTGCACTAAATAAAGAAGCCGGAAAAAATAATACATGGCAAATTGTCTAGTCAAACTTAACAGTTTTACCTTATAACATTGTAGATCGTTATGGGAGATTAATAATCATTGATTTCGACGTAACTCACTACGCTTGCTTGTGCCGTTAAAAGTTTCGTATGCAATTGATAGTTCAGTCAAATTAAACAACAACAAAAATAGGGATGAGGTTACAAAAATTCACACAAGCGGAAAATTTGTAGGATTGTTTCACTTCACTTCTCAAGTAATCTCGATAGCGAGACCCTGAGATCTCGATCGAGGGCTAGGCCCATTAAGCTGTCGATACTCAACTCGTGAGCACGAACATCGTTGAATTACACCTCTATTTACTGTCAAAACTAATTTCTTACTCGTGTCGTTAGAAACTGCATCACTGTTTGAAATTTGTTCGTAGGCCATTATGGTATCAGTCTGCTGCTACGGTTGAACTATGGAGTTATAGTACGGTTTCTATGTGTCCAGGATATCAGGTTAGGTCATTTCAAAGACTTTGTTTTATATTTTATTTTGTGTTTTTCTATTTCCTTATTTTTTCCATTTCCCTAAAATCATTAAAAATATTTATCTCTTATTTAGATAAGTAAAGAATATGATTTTTTACTTATCTAAATAAGGAATCATCCCGATACTATGGTTGAAGAACGAGAGAAAGAATTAAAATTATGATTCATTGTGCCATGTTAGCTCAATTCGTTAGAGCATACCCCGGCTAAAGGGGTGGATGGACGTGGGTTTGAATCCCACACATGACTATAATCTTTTCTCTCGTAAATTTGTAATTTTGTAATGTAATTCGCCTAGCAGACGTTATTGCAAACTTAACAATATTAAAATTTAATGAATATTACGCTGTAATGTTCGATCCATGAATGACGATACGTGATTCATGATTTATGAACAATAAGTCGTTTAACAGGCATCAAACATAGGTAATGTCCTTAAATCTCGTCGCACGTAACGTCTAGTCAGTATTATGGTCTAGTATAATTATGGTCAAATATCACTGAAGGTATGAGCATTCAATCACTAATTGCATTGATGATGAATGTCTCATATCCTTGAACTTTGTAATTTTTGGTCCTGTAAATTTTCTGTGCAGTGAATATTCACTGTTTTAATAGAGATAGGATTAGTTTGGTCTATCAGAAATGTCACTTATAATAATAATTTCGTATTCTAAGCGTACAATATTCATGTGGGGAGCAACAGGGCCGTGTTCCAAGCGTCTGAGTGTAGTAGTTTGGTTGCTTTAACCTACTCGAAGGTTTGGAACTACTCGGTTGTTTTGTAACCTCACATATCGTTTTTTGGCGAGAAACTAGCAAAATATATAGACGTTTTATGATGTTTAAAAAACAATAACTACCGTTACCTGCAAAATACAAAAGAGTGCCTATAATGCTCTCATCAAGAAATGTCAAGATCATGTCAGTTAATGATTCAACCTTTTAACGACCGCTTGTGATAGTTAAAAAGTTCCGCTCTGCTCGAAGGTTGTGAACGACGTTAGAGTGAAAAGTTGCACTCCGAGTGCACTCCGAGTGCGCTCTAACCAAGGTTTGGAACGACTTCCAGCATTAGCCTGCTCAGTTCGCCAGACTAGAAACAAATGTTTCGGTTTCTGCGCGATGTCTCTAATCGATCACACGTTGGTTAGTGGTAAATACAAGATATTATTGCTTTATTGCTTGTATTGCTCTTCACTGTAAATAAAGTTAAATGACGGCAGTTCATTGGAATGTGATATATAATGGTGGCAAGATGACTGATTACTTGTTCGCCACTGTAAGGGGTGAATACTTTATTCATGATATGATTTAAATATTCTTTTACAATATATTTAAATACAAAAATAACTGAACAGTGTGTTTTATGCTGACAATCTTTGATGCCATTTTATGGCCTTTGTTTTGCTGCAGACATTATAAATAAGTAACATTTTAGATACAAGTCACAAATTTTTAAAACAAAGCAACGAAAATGTTGTAATAGTCGATTCGACTAGTATAATATTTTAGCTTTTTTATGTGATTGTAATTTGTAACGGTGCAACCACGAGGCCCACCTGATGTTAAGTGAACTTACCTCTGCATATTATGCACTACGTCAGAAGTGACGAATTGTACTGCACCCGTCACCCTGAGACATTCAAGTCTCATGTGCCTGAATTTTACTTGCTCACTGGACTGTTGCTGGAAGACATTGCTAGGTGAAGCTCAAGCTGGCGGTGGGTATCGAACCGGAATGGCAGTCTATAGCATCACCGCTCGGCCATCATGCTTCATGTGGTGCAGATTTCGTCGACTCTAAATTTTGGCTTGTATATTGGGTTTAAGGCACAGTTGGCTGCAAAAAAACTTGGCATCCTCTCAAAGGTGAGACGGTACTTCACACCGGAACAGATGCTCACTTTGTACAAAGCGCAAATAAGATCCTGTGTTGAGTACTGCTCTCACCTCTGGGAACCAACTGAACAAACATTTCAGAAAAAAATGTATTATTTTTCAGACTTCTAAACAAGACTTAATTTCCTTTTTCTTATGTTTTTTTCTGAAAATTGAAGAGACCTCAATATCTCATCCTGTATATTGCGGAATGATGAGTGATTAGTCACTGGCTGCTATAATTTAGGCTTAGCGTCCGAGAGACGTTTTGTACGGGCCGGGACCGCTTGTTAGGCTCACTTGTTGTGCGCGCGCTTGTACTCTACAATATTATCAGACGCGTTAGTATGGAAGAGGACTATTAGTTCTATAAAAGTCATCATTTAATCGATAAAGAAAGCATTTCTTAAGATAGTAGGTGTTGAAAAGTAATTTATAAAGAAAAATTGTATGTCTTTGTTTTTTCACTTTTAAAACTTTAAGCTGATAAAAGCTTCAGATTTCTATATTCTAAATTATTGAATAGAAAAAGATTTAGTACGTATGTAATATTAACGATATTTTTTTCGTACTTATCCTGTATTGAGATGAAATAACCCGTTTTCTATGAAACGGAAATATAACCATGAATGTTGTTGAAATGGTGAAGCTGTCTGTTGAATGTTTTTGTGAATAATTTGACGCCAAGCATTTATCGGTATATTCGGGCAGCTGTGCATATTAGTAATATTTTCGGCCATATTATAACTTCAAAAAAGTAAATATAATAGTGAAAGCTATCTTACATAAATAATGTCCGTGGGTATGCGCACGAGTGCACAAGCGCACTCCACACTTATTTGTCTAATCGCAGGCAATAATATATCGCTGCCCATTTATTTACATTAGCACCATTTCTTTGTCAGTTTATCATTGATTGTCTCGCGCTCGATATTGAGAAGTGTACGTAGTAACTATCATGAATTCTATGACAATACTTACAAATGTGTTGATAAATAACTGACTACATGTAAATAAGGTTGAGCTTTGTTGAACCGCACGGATGAGTTCGTGAGTTTGTTTGGCCACAAGAATCCCATAGCTCTATATTACCCTTAATCAGTCAAAATAATGAAAGGTATTCTTGACAGACTGCAATTGAGTATTACAATCGAGCTTAAATACTAATAGGTACATTACGTATATGAGTAATGTAACACGGTTGTTTATATTTATATCTATGTATGTACCAGATTTATAAAATGTAATTTAGTATTTGCATGGTGCTTGCATGGTGGAAGGGCATTTTGCGAATACTCGCCTGGCTAGCGACCACCCTCAAGAAGAAAATCTGTCGCAAGCACCTAACGGTGTGCCGTGTGTTCCGGCAGCAGCTCTTGAGAGTCAGTGAAATTGCAGGCACATGAGACTTAACAACCATTTGTCAAGATGTCGGGCGCAGCGCAAATCGTGACTTGTGATGAAATGCATCTGTTAAAGGTAGAGGTTAGTCCGCTTAACATCAGATGGGCCTCGAGCTTGTACCGTCACAATTACATAAAAAACAAGTACTCTGTAAAGTTGGTATTCTGCGTAATACAACGCTGGATAAAGTCATGCTGCTAATACTTCATTGTTCTTTTTGATTTATACAAAACTAAGTACGTTCCATACTGTACGTCACAGCTATAATATGTGCTGTGCCACGGTCAGTACAATATATAATAGAGATGAACAATCAAGAAGTTTTTATAAAGCCCAATTCTGCCCTCATCATTTCAAATCTTTAATCTTTCCATGACGACAAGATCACGAGATGTAAAAAGCATTTGATAAAGCAAACCCTTTCACCGTGGACACACCGTATAAAATATGAATTAGTGAGTTACTTCATTCAAGGGTCATACCACCGCCGTGCGCTATTGTGCCTGGTCCCTATTAACTGCTTCAGAAGTTCATAGCTTTTTTATGCGGCGGCGACATCTTTTGTTATTCACTCCATAAGTGGGTTTCTTTGAGTTATTATGAGCAGTTCGCCATCCTTTAAGGTGGTGATCGTATTGTGTGGGGTATTTTGACACATTGCTGTGTATTGTTTATCAGTTTTTGGAGGTCGTAAATTATTTTTTCGTGTGACGGTCGCAGTGTGACCGCGTTTGACGAGGATTCAATTGTGTGATTTGGAATTAACTTGATGTTATGATTTATGTGACATATCTATTGTGTATACTAACAATATGGTACAAAATTGTGGGTAGGTGGAATTTTAGTTGGTGGAATGTACAAAAATGATTGTTAGTTTTCAACATGATTAAGGTTTTAAAATTAAATAAATTTTCAATGATAAAAATCGTAATTTTGTTAATTACTAAAACAATTGTACAAATAACATTTTTTATTTCTATATCAGCCGGATTGTCCACTGCTGAACACAGCCTCCCCCCATTAAAGGGGTGATTGCCATAATCCTCACGCTTGGCAGGCGCCTTCGAGATCGCAGATTAGTATCTCTGAAGGCGCTGCTGTTTACCTTCCGCATTGAGCATAACAAGAGGGTCAAAAACTTGGATACCGTGAGGTCGGCAGCGGCAGAGCATTCCCAAATCTCAGGCGCACACTATATCCGCTTTGATAAGACGGCCGTACTAGCGCGAGAGAAGTTTTTCGTTCCGCGTCTATTATCATACAAATTAGAAGCCACCCTGATTTTTATAGGGATAGTGGGTGGAACATTCCGCCGGCTTGGATACCAGTCCTCAATATTTGTGATACGGCATCAGGGCTGTAGAACCGCAAAGATGACATTACTAGTGTGGTGTGTCAATAGTCCTATACCTAATTAAAACGATAGTGACAATCACAGTAATAGTGACAGATGTGATAGGTCGGACGGAGGAATTTTGACTTTGACAGCTGCGGCGCCACCTTCTCAAAGCTAGTTACGTAGTGAGGCCCGCGCTCCACGTTGTGCAAAATCGTGACTCCCAGACAAAGAACTTACGAATAAGTTTAAAATTGATCGGTAATATTTTTGGTAAATATTTCACGAGTCCTAGCCGGTTACCAAATAATCATTACGGACAAAACTCGCGACAGGTTTTTAGGTCTTAGATGGTGACAGCTGTCAAAGTAACAGTTGTTTGGGTTTCAATCAAAAACAAACTGATTCAATATTTTCTTCTTATACCACAATTCACAATTTACTCGAACATTGGTAAAAACACTTTAAAATAGAACCTTGACTTACATAGATATTTCAAAAATATCTACCTTCCATTCACTATTCAAGTAGGCGTTCACCTAAATCGTGTTTAAATTCACCTCATTAGTCCTTTGAACGGCGTGTTTTTTGTTGACTATCGAGCACATAGTCGGCGTATTGTAATGCTTAGTGTAGACAGGTGACAATGACGCGGCTTCGTTTGAGCGCGAGCGCGACGAACAAGTGTGATAACCAATTGAAGAGAACTCGCCGACCTCGCAGTATGCTAATGTGAACAGTACGCAAGCTAGAAAGATTTTTTTTTCCAATTTTCTAACGTTTTTTTTTTAACAGGATGCTGCTTCCTGTTTTCACTGACAATTTCAGCTCCACTAGACGTTAGGCGAGGGCTTGAGCCTTAGATGAAAATCAGCGCTGTAGGTTAGCCGCAACACGAGCAATCCTTTTTTTGGACTGAAGGTACACGACGGCAATGTTATTTGTTTATTTTTAATTGTATAGATAGATATATTATTTTGATATTGTGTTCCTTATGTTCAAAATAAACTCTTTCTTTCTTTCTTTTCACTCTGACAGGCATAGAAGGCTGCAAATAAAACCACCGCAATGAGAGGAGTTAGTAAATGGCTCAAGAACACAACTATACGAAACAGGTTGGACCGTCACCTGGACTTTTGGGAGAACTGAAACTTTTATCTTGTGATAGGTAATGGTGATATATTTTTTTTTATAATTAGTATATTGTTTTACTTAACTTACTTTTGTGTAATCTATGACTGGTCACATTGATATATTATAGCTCATATCTACAATAAAATGAGAACAGTTCTGACAGAATCTAGTCACTTGTTTTATTGGGGGTAGTTTAAATACGGCAAGTTTTATTATATTGACTTGTTCCTATTCATAATAAAATCACATGAAATGGTCCATACACCTCAGAGTAACCATATTAGGTAAGATGATTACTCGAGTAAGTATGTATTGTATTTACTCAAGTAATCTCTCCTACATCTTTTTTTTTAAATATTTTAACTTCCTCTTCTAGGCTGCTAAGAATGGCTTTAGTAAAACCACCATATTATGCACTAATTTGTGACATAATAGATCTAACAGCTGTAAGAATTACTCCTAGGCAAGAAACAGTCAATAGAACATCTAATTTTCAGAAAAATATGATTTCTTAAGTTTTACAAAAACGCATCGATGTAAAAGATCCTAATCAAAGGAAGATGAATATAGGGAGAAGATTGCAAAACTACAGTTCGTTGTGAGGTTTTTTCTCGTAATATATTATTCGTGTTACAAAATCATTGTGAGTAATTTACTAGTAACTAGTAAGGACCTTCAGTACTGTTTTGCAACGTGCCCGTATTCTCTTTTCTAAAACAGAACAATGGAGTCACACAGTAGCAGGCTTCCGTGTCGACAAGAACTAGGGCTAAGAATGAAAACAGAATGGCCAGTGGATTTCACTAGGTGCTCATAAAAATGCTTCAAACATGTTGCTCAACCTTTGTACATAATTTGCATTCTCTATGAGCTAGGTGGAATGTAGAGGTACCTACTTGAATACCTACTTGAAAGTCAGCAAACAATCTATGCAACCTATTCTTGCGTCTTGAAGCTTACTTGTGCCCTGCATAACGTACCTACATTGTACCTATACATTGTTTCTTGTTGTTCTTATTCATAGTTCTATGTAAGTATTATGTATTCCTTACTGCGACATCATGTAAAACTTTTTTTGAAATAAATTATTTATTTATTTATTAAATTTATTATTCTGACATGTACCATAAGTTCACAAACAAATGAAGAGGTATATAACATAGGTATACTACATATGCATGTATTTAGGAGTTACATTCATATCAGTTGTGGCTCATTTGTTTTATTAACGCCAATATACATCCAGAGAAAAAGAAACAACTAAATTATTTGACAACTTGAAGGATAATCAACTTTATATCATAAATCGTCGTGCTGCTGAATATCAATAATTATTATGCGTTTCTGAAAAAATAAGAATAAAAGTTCGAAAACAATAAATCCCATTTAGTTATTTTTTTACAATGTTTATGCATATTTGTATAAGCCAATCTTTTTTTTACTTCTAACATTTAAATCTTCAGTTCACTCAAGGTTCAGTTCACCACTTTCAAGGTTGAGTTTTACTAAATAATGTATTATTATAAAAGATATATACTGTGTTTACTTAAATAAAGTAAAATGCCTTATAAAATAGGAATCAAACGTTGGATTAGGTACATAATTACAAATTTACGAGCGAAAAAATTATAGTCGTGTGCGGGATAACTTTTCCTCTCGTAAATTTGTAATTCTGTAATGTAATCCGCAGAGCATGCGTTATTGCAAAAACCAAAATATTAAATTAGAACGTAAGGTTCACAAATGACACAGGTCACCACTTACGAAAATATCAAGAATTAGGTACCTACGCGAAAAAAATACGCAACTAACACTTTTTGGAATTGGGTTTTATATACTTCTGTATAACAATTTTCGGTGTCGAAACGTTTGTTGTCGAGTGTTATTAAATAAGTACCTTACTACTCTCCAAAGTTTGAGCTTAGGTAAGGAAATTAAAAATCTAAGCAAGGCTTATAAACTTCATCCTTAAACATTGTTAAGTCTACAGTAAAAACTTGTAGTTGCAACATAACCTGTGGCAAGGTGCACATAAGCCACGGTAAAGAATTACCATAAATTAGAAATAAGCATTTGACTTTAAAGCTCGCCGCTTTTAAAACCATACTCCTATTTTATTAAAGAATACTTCTTTCATCATTCGGCATTTAGGTTTGATTACGGGGTTTGATACTATATTTTAGATGAGACCTACAATTATTGAAACTCAAATATAGTATACATGAAACGAAAGATACACTTGAATTATTTTATTTCTAGCCCACGCTCAGTCTGTTTTTTACAACAAGCAGTTATGGTATGAAGAAGGGTTTTCTAACTTGTGTCTAACATCCGACATCATTGTATTCACATTAAGTCATCAAGGGCACCTGTTTACTGTCCATAATTTCAATCACAGAATTATTTTTTTACGGGATTGTAATGGAACAAGCAGGAGGCCCACCTGATGTTAAATGGTAAAGTTTACCTACAACATATTAATTTAGTCACAAGAGAAGATATGCACTGTTCCCGTCACCTTGAGACATACGGTTGGTATAGAGTCACATGAGATATAAAGTATCATGGGTCTGTTTTACTGGCTTTTAAGGCCTGCAGCCGTAACAGACTGTCAGATGCTTGTCGAGAGATATTCTACTTACTTGACGGATTTTCTTTTTGACTTTGAGATTTTCTGCTAGCCATGAGAACTTTCGCAAAATGACCTTCCACCATGCGGTGAAGCTCAAGTTGGCGGCGGGGACCGAACTATATGGACCTGCAGCCCGGCTGTATCGATGTTACCACTCGGGTTATTTCTTCAGTTTCTAGCTCGTATCAATCTTGAAAACCTTATATATGTTTCAGGGAATATGGGGTTTCCTTCCAATAGCACCCTAGCATGTGGGGCTAGAGTAGTTATAGTTTCTCTTATAGTTTTTAAACAGTTGATCAAAACTATCTTATTTTTCTATCACGGGTTGTTCCGTCGTGGGTCCCTTATATAGAGCTCGACTCGACTCATATAATAGCTCAATAATCTATTTGGGGCTTAAAAATGATGACGACGTTTGCAGTTTTCAGTAGAATAAAATAGCTTTGTCTATTTAAATTACTTTAAACTTACCTGTAGTATTTCAATTACTTCTAGGATATTTTAAGACTTAAAAGTTAAGTAACTGCGTAGGTACTAACACATATTGAAATATTTTACTTTTATATATTATCAAAAACCAACATATTTTATATGCATAATAGACGATTTTCTGATTGATAACAAAAAGCCCTCCTTCAGAAGCTTACATAAGCCCACCACATAACGTATTGTTATCACCAAATGCTCAGTGGGCATGCCTTATGTAAATGCCCCTAATGCTTACCCATTGGTGAGCATGCGCTCGCATTCCCCTACCGCGCGCAATTAGCACTTTATTGCCGCCCTCATTGGTTCGTGAGCACAATGCCTTATTTGGACGCTGCTGTTTGTACATGCAGGTAGAGTGCTTTGTATTATACTTAGGTACACCGACGAGTATGAATGGATGTACTTATCTATTATAAAGAAAACCCATTGACTTTACACCATATAATGTAAGTGTTATCATCAATACAAGACCTTGATAAATAAGTTTTATTTTACTTAAACTATTGTTGATACTCGCATACAGGTTGAGAATCTGTAGAGCTTGCTTTTACCTGTAACCAACTGAAACATATGTTCGGGCAAACTTTTTGTCGACCATTTTAGTTTTATGACCAAATTATCTAAGCAGATCACGTGTAAGCTAAATATTAAATTAAAGTATAAATTTATTTTGTCTACTCAAATTAGTTTCTGAAAGTTGACAGTTGAGGAAGTAAGTATTTGTTAAAGTTTTTCTAATCATCATTTTGCAAAATTACTTCTACGATACTCAAGAGAATACCTCCTAAAATCTTACAATAGGTATTTACCTACAAACAATCCATTATTATCAGAAATCTACTAACTACGTTATTAATTAAAATCAAATTATAAACGGTTAAAACTTTAATATCCCCAAATGAATGAAACATATTTTCACATGTTAAAACAATGGCTACCGACAGTTGTCCGATTGTCCTTATCGCAACATCGATGCCTTTCTTTGGAGCCTCGAAGTACGTTTATATACAATTTTAATTTTATACATCCGCCCATTTAAGAAAGACCTCCACAACCATGCAATTGTTTTATACGCAATTCTAACGCAGCCTTCATAATTTTCGCCTACAAGCTGGCCGGGTCGAGTACCTAGCTACATTGGACAGGTAATAAAAGTAATTTTATGCGTTAATATTAGTGGGAGAAATAAGCAGGTATTAGATATGTCGAGTGATGGTCACGGTGGTCGTCAGCAAACGGAGGGATTCGGTTGATGTGCTTTTAATTACTTGGGGTAAACACCCCGCCCATGAATTTGACGGTTGCATCAAACTCTGTGGGCTTTTTGGAATTGATTTGAGTATTTTTAGTTTTAAAGGGTCCTTCTTGGCCTTAGTAAAACAGAAAGGGATCTTTTAAGATACAAAAATGCCAACTTTATTGCTTTGCAGCCGATGTTTTGGCAATGTTTTCCAGCCATACAGACGTGTTACTGACATAACGAACTTGCAATGTGAGAACGTATTGAAAAATCCATTTGCAACCATTTATTTAAAGAGACTGCCTTTTTGTAGTAGTGCTAAAATTACATACTGCATATACACCTTATCACAGCATATCTATAATTCCCTAAAGCTAACATTTCAAAAGAAGCACCTGTCTATAGATAATAATCGTTTTGGTCAGATTCTTTTTAACCCTTCAAATTATCCTAACTGTCCATAACTGGGTAACGCAAGGTGTTTGAATATGATTAGCAGCTTGTCAAAACTGTGTTAGAGATCTAATATATTTAAATGTAATCGGTAAAGGGTTGAAGGTTTTGAAGACATTTGCAGCTTTTATTCAAAATTCTACTAAAATATTGGAGTTGAGGAGTTCATTTGTAGATTTTAGTTACATTGTCCCATCTGCCTAATACTATATATGCGAATGTGTGTATTTCTTAATTAATAAAATAAATTCCATAGATTAATATTATGGTGAAGTTTTTGCTTTACCTTTATCTTCGGGCTATATTAAAGTAAAGCTTATTTTTTTGTTTCGTTATTGTACCGATTTACGATTTTTTACGGCTGACAGGTTAGCCTTTGATCACTACATCTCAACAGAGGGTAAGTGATGATGTGGTTGAAGATTTGGGTGTTTTCAAGCTATTTTATGAAAAGTTAGGTACGAATATTGTAAAATCAAGAACAATTGTTACATGAAAATAGCACAAAGTTTTCTTTTTGAGCTGAAATTGAAGCCACTTCTTCCACTACTTTCACTTACTACCTATCGGCTACTGTATAAATAGGGCTTGAAATTATACCATAACTTTAATATTTTTATTCTTGAAATAACGCATGATCGGATGATTATAGGGGTGGATGGCGCGGTTTCTTATCCCGCACTAGATTATAATTTTTCCTGTAATTTGTAAGATAATATAACTTATTGAAGTCGCCTCCTTGTTCCCGACTACCAACCATTACATGGTTGTTCCGAGTCTATCTCTAGATCCGCCCAATGATGGTGCGCCATATTATTTATTACATTGTCAACAGAACTATAATAATCAGAATAATCAACTACCTTACTAAGTCTTACCTTATTTATTTTTTTTATTTCTTTTTTATGCCTGATAGGTTAGCCTTTGACTACTATCTCACCTGATGGTAAGTGATGATGTGGTCGAGGATGTTGTTCAGACTAACCTAGAGTTACTGGCTCTCAAGGACAGCTGCCGGAACACACCGTTAGGTGCTTGGCGACAGATTTTCAACTTGAGGGTGGTAGCTAGCCAGGCGGCCATTTGCAAAGTGCCCTACCACCATGCTGTAACGACTGCTATCTTAAGACAACAACCGGGACCGACGGCTTAACGTGCCCTCCGAAGCACGGAAGCGCTCAGTAGTAATGTCACCAGCGGTCACCCATCCAAGTCATGACCGCGGCGGACGTTGCTTAACTTTGCTGATCGATTCAGAATGGCAAAGCAAACTTGGCTCCGAGGGCTTCAAAAATTAATATGATAAAATATTAAAATATAAAAATATTTAAAATTATTATGATAAAATATTAAAATTGTAAGCGGGTTATATACAATATTTCATATTTCATACATAAAGTTGGACGCAATAAAAGCATCAAAAAAATCCTACTTTTATATTTTGCACATTTGTTGCCCAAAGGAATCGGTATCACTTACGTATTTAATCTTACTTTTTAACACTTAACGGTCATAAAACAAGCAATACGAATCTATAAAAGTCCTAAACGACGTTATTTGTTGTAGATCACGATAAAGATATAGTTACCCCTCGCTAAGCAGTTACAAATGTCTGCAGATACGTGGGGGGCGCTAAATCGTCCAGACAACGTATTTACATATCAGTTTTACATTGTTTTGCATAATTACTGACTTTTTTTTAATCGATTAAAAACTTGCGAAAGAACATTGGGCAGTGTAGCGAGTACCTTCTTAAATCCAAATTTTTTTTACTTATATATTTTTAATTTTTTTACGATGACTAAATAATCGTCATCTATTATCCTCCTTCTCTTGTGTACATGTTGTGCCGTTCCTATATAAATAATGTGGGATCATTGCAGTGTGTACGTATTTAAATACTAAACATGTCTCAAAAAAAATTTGTGAAATTTGCTTTGATTATAACCGGTGGTCTAACTAACGTTGGCGTTCAATGATTTTTTTGTTAGTAAATAATAACACGTAACATTATAACACTAGGTTAGCGCAAGTTGTGCTCGTTTGGGGTGCGGCCTTGTTGAGCAAGGTGGCCCCTCCACGGGCGTTGAGGCCCGGCTAAGTTCGGGCATTTCGCCGGGGCAAGATGGTGAATGCTAGCTGGGCTGGATCCATTTCAGTGGACTCTTAAATGGAGGTTTTTAGTCGGTTCAAGTGCCACGCTACCTTGCCACCGCCGCTATGGTGGAATGGCAAGGCCAAGACATTCCCTCTACTAAAAAAATATATCATTTGGAATATTATTTTACTATGTTCCCTAAGTCTTTTAAGTGCGTGTAGACCTACATAAATTTATTGTAAATATCGATTTTCACAAAAACATACATAAAATAATGAATTGAGTGCCTATATTTTGTTTTGCTAATATAACAACGACAAACACAACGTAGAAGTTGCGTAAATTATAAGTAAATTTTTTTTTTGAAAAATACCAGAGCATCGAAAATAATAAGTACAAAAAGTTATTAAATCTAAAATAAACGTCATGTAATATTTTTAATATAAAATCTTGAACATATATAATTCTTACAAAGTTGCCGCAAGTTACACATTACAACTTATAATTAATTTTGCTTATAAAATATTACACCTTTTTTTATAAATTATTACACCTGTTCTTGTCGGCTCATTATTGATGCTTGTTAAACTAATAATGACAAGTTCAGCAAATTTCAACAACAATATCAAGACATCATAAATATAATATTTTTCACATCTACCTATTCGAAAAGAGCTAGTTCTTCGTAAACAGGGACCAAAAATAGCTTTTTAAAGAAACAGATACAAAGATATTTCATATTTTTATCCAAAATTACTTCGAAGCTCCCAAGACAATTTCACATGCGCCGCGCCGCCGAAGACGCAGGAAAAGTTCAAGCAGTACATTATAGTGGTCACAATATATGAATTTCCTGTAAATGTTCTAAAATGGCTAAATCATCGAACTGTATCAATTCTACTTTCAATTCAACGACGACGTTTAGTTGGTTGCACTTACTGTGATTGCTAATAGGTGCCATCATTTTATTACTAGGAAAAGACACTAATGAGCACTTGCACACAGCTCTAAATTGTATATGATTAGAAGCTACGATCTAAGCACAATATACGATAGTCAATGCAGTATCCGAGGTATTGAATTGCAATACTATACGAGTATATACCTACGTCTTGGGGACCGCCATATGAAATGGCAGTCCTTCAGAAGGTGCTACTGCCGTCCTTGTAGTATTATTCTGTTTGTCGCCCCCTAGTGCTATAGTCTACGACTGAATTTGAAATGCACACCACTGCACAACATACTTCTATATAGTCAATTCGTAAAATGTCATTGAACGTTACGTGGCAGACCAATTATGAGCTGTGTAGTTTCTATAATCAATACCGAGGCCGATTTTTAACCGTGACTGGAAAATTCGGGCTCGGGGTACATTTTGCTCTAAAATTTGTTCACAAATACAAATTGTAGAGTCCGCTAAGCAATATGCAGAACCAAGTTTTTTTTTATTTGGTATATGTATTTTAGTGGAATTGAAAGTGACGCTACCAAGTCAATCACATTCAAGCATTTCTTGATATATTATTTTTTCGACAGTTGCAAAGTGAGTGAGCAAATTTATACATTCTTTAGGAGCACACATATTAACATATTATTCTTTTATGATGCAGAATTAGTAGAATATAATTTTATGTTAACACTAGAATCCTCTGTGTAGTGACGTAATCAGTGGTAGTAAGTTCAAAAATCAGTGATTATATCTCTGATAGAACCTATATATACATTGCTAGGTGGAGTGTAGTCCTATATATAATATAGGAGCCATTGCCTTAACAATGCTGTGATTTCAACCTATAACTGATCACCAGCTAACACTCACTTAATTTAAAAAAGCTATAAAAACTCCTACCATAAGGTTCCTTTTCAACCGACTTCCAAAAAAGGAGGAGGCGATTTCGATTTTTTTGTTTGAAACGTGATGCTTGTCGTTTGGTCCCATTTTAAATTTCATCAAAATCGGTCAAGCCGTTTTTGAGTAACATTAAAATACCTGAAAAATATTTATCTATCTTGATGATATAGTCGTCAACAATGAATCATAATCAATCACGTAAGTAGCAAAAAGTCCCGTAAGGTCACAAAAAGTGGGAAAAAAAACTTTTTTGCAAAAAATGGAACCGACTTCAACACCCAAAAGTTTTCAAGCACACTTTTGGGTGTTGAAATCGGTTCCATCTTTTGCAAAAAAGTTTTTAAGGTTGCGTACTACATGTAGTAAAACGGGACCCCATTACTCAACTAAATCCTACATTTAAAAGGCTGTATCTTTGGAACGGCAATTGGTAGCCGATTGAAATTTACACAAAATATGCATTAAATATGGCGTATTGTCACAAACAGGGATATAAACAAATAGATAAAATAAATGGGGGATCCTATACAAGAAGCCAACAGTTTAGCGGTTTTTGTATTAACTCTATCGTAAAAATGGCAATAGCTTACATGCGTCGAACTTGGTATGACCAAAAACTATTTTTTTTTGCACAACAACAAATAATAAAATCCGGCAGAGCTTTTCTATAAACCTTCTGCACTGTGTTCCATTAAACAAACGAGTACATACGCGATGACCCGGCTATCACTGATCACATTACGTTTACATGAGCGCTCAATGTTCGAGTCACCTCATCAAGACATGTAGTTATTGTTGAAATTACACTTCGTTGTACCGTTAACGCCATAACTATACACTTTAAACAGTCATTTGCAGTAGCATTGATGTGCTGCTTAAACTGAACTTGATGCGCTTGTCAAGATATCGGGAGTAAGTATTACATTTCAATGACAACGTCATAGGGATGTTTCTAACCAACGCTTCGATAAAGGGTATATTTTATCGAAGAACCAACGCGTCAAAAAGTTGGACACATAATTTTAAGTTTTGACCATGCTTAGCATTTTTTGTGTATTATCCGATTTTGACGATATATTTTGATTGGTACCTATAACATAGCTCGAAAAAGCCCCATTTAAAATTGTACCTATAGAGGTCGATTCTATATAACGAACTTGATTAAAACTATTTAATGGTCTTAGTCCTGTCAGATGCATATGTAATTTGGAATTCAGAATAAGTTGAAGTACATTGTACATCGAGGGGAGAAAATGATCTATTTCTGGTCGAGTGCGCGTCGGGCTAGCAGGGCAGGTATGGATTTTCATATTATAATATTCCTTCACTGCTACGGAGGGAAGGAATCAAATTCCATATAACTTTACCCGCCGCACATTTATAAGGGAGAAATGGCAAACTTTATAACACGTTTTTGAACGAACAATGAGACACTTTCTGAGTGGGTGTGGTATAAATATATTTTTAATCGCCAAAACTAAAATCAGAGGCCAGAGTAATAAGCTTTCTTGTTTATTTTACTAGACATAACCTAGAGCATAAATGAATCGAATTGCATAAAACGATCGCAGATATAGGTTTTGTTATATTCTTAATAAGAGCTGGACAGCAAAGATTGTTGCTGTAACTCGTTACGTGCTTGGTGATTGATTACTAAATGAAAATGGCAGCCAGCCAGACAAGCATTCACAAAACAACGTAAAATGTATGTTTTTAGATTATTATAGGATTAAAGTTCGTATTGGAGCTTGCCAAGTCATTCTTAATCACTAAACTGAGTTAAGCGGTTGAGTTGTTTCGATGGGTGTGTCCGTTTTTGTCTCACTTTTTCATCTCACGAGCATTATTTTACAGATTCCACTCACTCAAATAAAAAACGAAGGCCGTATTCATCTCATCAAAAATAAAATTATTATTTAGTCCACTTTTAACTCAAAAGATCATCCGGTTTTATCTCACAAGCTCATACTATGAAATGATCTGTGTCTCAACACCAAAAGTAGGTAACTAAGTTCTATATGTCTGTTATTTACCTGACTCAGGTACAAAATAAGTTTTTTTAACGTACCATTTCTGCCCAGAATATTCTACATTCTTCCAGAATGTCTAATTTTTTGTTAATTAACTTATTCAATTAAAAAAGGTAAACTGATTTTAGTTCCTGTAAATCTGTGATTATTTTGAATTAGTGTTTAATATTTTTTTAACGTAGAATTTTATATATGTATAAGGCATATTATTATTGGCTACAAGTCTATAATCGCTTATATTTAGAAAGTAGTCTAAGAAGTAGAATGTCTAAATTTACATTATTACTTTGTCAATTAAATAAAAGTATACTGATTTAGTCCCTGTAAATCTGTGATTATTTTAAATTATTGTTAAGTAAATTTTTAATGTACAATTTCATATAAAAGGCAAATTATTACTACAAAAAAAATATTACTGCAAGTCTATAATCATTCAGATTAAAAGAAGAAGAAGAAGAGTGTCTACTTTTTATTAACATTATTACTTAGTCCATTAAAAAGTAAACTGATTTTAATTCCTGTAAATCTGTGATTATTTGGAATTAGTGTAAGCTATTTCAAAAAGGTTGTACATTTTAATATAAGACTGATTATTATTGGTTGCAAGACTACAAGTAGATAATTATTTAAATTTAGGGAACTTAATAGTAATTATTGATTATATAAAAATTTATGATCAAAAATTACTTTTATATAAATGTATAACTTTTTTCATATATAAATGTAATTTTAGAGTAGACTTTTGCAGTAAGGTTCCTAAGTCGTATCTGTTCAGAAACACTTTCTTCATATCAATCATTGGGAGATAAATACTATTATTTTTTATGTGTGAGATGAAAAAGTGAAATTAAGACGGAATGGACGGCTTTTAGTGGCATTGATTACTGAGCGGTTCCATGCTTCAGAGGGCAGGTTGAGTCATCGGTCACGGTTGTTGTTTTAGAATGGTAGTAATTTCAACATGGTGGTAGCGTATTTGTCTTGAGGCAGAATGCCTGCGTAGCTAACTACCACCCTCTAAAATATTACGTTAAATACCTAATAACCATATCGATACTGTAAAATATGTCGTTCTATCTGGGGCAACATAAAAGTAGATATGGATGTGTAATATTAATATATATAATAGATTGCTTCACGTGAATTCAACTATGCAGCAATTCAGCCATAAATTTCTAATTATATTTTTTTACACTCATTATTTTGCTATAAAGATACATATTCATTATTAGTGATAACGATTTCTGATTTTAAACACAAACGATTATTGAAGACATCTCTATGGTCTCTAGTTAGTCGACTAAAATATAATACGGCTTGAATACTTAATTCAGCTTATTTTCACGGAAAATATTTTTAATTGAAGTTGCGATAATAGCTTCAAAATAAAAAATATTTGGTGATAAAACTTTTTGCATGGACGCCGTTATTTGTTTTCAAAAATGTAAATCTAAGGTAAGTGAGTAACTAAGTTTTTCTATCGATAGACATGGTTTTGAACAAAATCATCAATGTCTTTTAGGAAATACTAGATTTGTTCCGTAATTCACCAAACCTCTGTTCACAAAAAAAAAACACTATTGGTTCAGCGCCCAAAACTACTAGAGTATTTTTTTTTGTGGACGTGGATTTGAGTGTAGTTATATAGTAGTCTTTATAACTACATTTAACACTACGTTGGATAAAAACTCAAGTAAACAAAAATACAATATTACTTCATAACACGTCGATTTTGGTTTTTATAATATCACACACGAGGTGCTATAGCAAAAAAAACCTTCCAAGTACTTTGTAATCGTTAAATTAACGTAAAGTGTTGACATAACTTACTAAGTAGGTACTTAACTTTTTTTTATGTTATTGTGACAGAACAAGCTCGAGGTCCACCTGATGTTAAGCGGTTACCTCTGCCTATAACAGATGCAGTTCATCTTTCAAGTGACGAATTGCACTGCGCCCGTCACCTTGAGACATAGTTGTTAAGTCTCATTTGCCTGTAATTTCACTGGCTCTCAAAGACTGCTGCCGGAACACACTGTTAGGTGCTTGGTGACAGATTTTCAACTTGAGAGGGTGGTCGCTAGCCAGGCGGGCATTCCCAAAAAGGCCTTCCACCATGCGGTGAAGTTCAAGCCCGCGGCGGGATTCGAACCATGGATCTGCTGCGCGGCAGTCCATAGCCAATGCCACTGAGCCATCGCTGCTTCAAAGCTTATTAGGAACCGGCTAAGACCCGCGTTATATGTAATTACGGCAAAGATTCCAACAAGTTTCGGACTGTTTTGACCACAGAAAATATATTTCTATGGTTTTGACTCACTACTTCGCATTTGTAGAATTTATTTATAACGTTCTCACTTTTATTGTATATAAAATTTCATGTACATACAGGTACATTCAGCTGATTTCGAAGAATGTTGGGTCTTAAACCTGAGCTGTTTGAAATTATTAAATTTTATTAATAAACTATTAAGAATTTGCAAGTTGAAGTTGCAATGGACAGGCTAAATCTATCAACAAACTGAAAGTCGATGAGAAAGGGCCGTACATTGAGCAGTAGATTATTTCAAACTAAAGAGTCTTGAATCTCGAAAGATTATCACCGATATGTGTATTCTGTATAGAGTTGTAAATGGTGCCTACAGCAGTGATTTACTTAAAAAGCGCAATTATAAGCTGTTTAGAATACCCCCTACCTATAACAATGTTTCGGAAAACAGGCCTCTAATAAGAATGTGTAACACCTTTAACACCATAAACGACACCTTAAGTAATGTCGATTCAAAACACATGTTCGCTTGTAGTTATCCGTCTTACAGAGTATTACTTCACACATTGATATACCTAAGCAAATTTATCTGTCCAAATTTTAATTTTTTTTTGGAAATATAATTTATCTTGTATTATTTAGAATATTATTATTATTACTTATGTCTACAGTATAACAAAGAGATGTGTATAGTTATTATTGGATTTTGAGTTCACAGTGCTGTTTTCTTCCATAAAGTGTCTAAATTTAAGTTTATAGCCTAATATCTGTAACTGTACCTATAAAGAAAAAATAAAATAAAATACTCGAGTACGAATGAACAACGAACAAGTCTGCAATAGTAGTAGAACTATTTGTGTGAGCTCGTCCAGAGAAGTACTGCCATGATGCCTATTTCTCCTGCAAGCAGTGTTGTTCACATTGCTGTGTTCCAGTACTTTTCTGGTATGGGTGGCTACTGCTACTACTGGCTTCCATTTATCGGCTTAAGAATAGAAGGGCTGTTCTGTGTACCATTAATTTTGTGCATAGAATAATACCCATGACAACCCTTATTAGTGCGAGAAACCTTATAATAAAAATATGTATGGGAGAACAGGAAAGTTTAGACGGTCACTTCACTTAAAAAAACTCGTTTCAGGGCTACTGTAGAGCTGCCAACAAGGACTTCTAAGCATGTATGAAGTTTATAGCAACGTTTGTCGCCTTCGTAGAAGTTCTTCTTCTTCGTCGCATTCTTCATGTCTGAAGGTCGTGCCCGTCTTGAAATGTCTCAACAGAGACGTTTACCAGCTGCTTCCACACCATTCTGTCCTCGGCTTGTCTCAGGGCGTTAGGCAGGGTGAGTCCCGTTATGGCCTTAATTTGGTCGGACCAGCGGGTAGGTGAGCGACCCCGTGGTCTTTTCCCCTCTATTTTTCCTACTATAACCAGCTTGTCCAAATTATCTGATTGTGACCGAGCGATATGACCAAAGTATCTTAATACTCGTTGGTAGCAGGTTGTAGATAATCTGGTTTCGATCTTAAGTTGGTCCAGAATAGATCTGTTTGTTCGTTTTGCTGTCCAAGGTATGCGCAACATTCTCCTCCAACACCACATTTCGAAAGCCTCGATCTTTTTTCGTTCTACTGCGCGAATTGACCATGATTCGGATCCGTAGAGAAATATCGAAAACACCAGCGATCTCACGAGTCTCATCTTTGTGATATTGGAGACTTTACTATTTTGCCAGATTCTCTCCATTTTGCTCATAGCTGCTTTGGCCATCTGTGTGCGTCTTCGGATCTCTCTATCGCAGCCTCCCTGATCGGTGATCAGTGAACCCAGGTAAACAAACTCGTTTACAAACTCCAGATCTGAGAGCTCCCCTGTGCGTATAAGTATTCCAGCTCGATCAACGACCATAACCTTTGTCTTTGACTTGTTAACGGAGAGACCTACCATCTTGCTCGCGCGTTCGACTCTGTCAAATAGTTCAGCTAACTCCTGTTCTGAGGAAGCAAGTAATGTGGTGTCATCTGCATATCGTAGGTTGCTGATCTTGATGCCTCCAACTGAAATGCCTCCCTCCCACTGTTCTAAGGCTGTTCTCATGATGTATTCGCCATATATGTTAAAGAGCAGCGGAGAAAGAATACATCCCTGTCGGACTCCCTTTTGTGGCTTGAAAGGCCTTGACACCACCTCATTCACGCGAACCATCGCTTCCCCGTCTTCATATAGACTTGCGATCAGTGATACCAAGTGAAGAGGAACGCCCATTTCCCGAAGGATTCTCCACAGACAGTCCCATCTAACACAATCAAAGGCCTTGGAATAATCAATGAAACAAAGAAGCATGGGAACATTAAATTCTCGGCTCTTTTCTATCAGTTGTCTGATGTTCATAATTTGCTCCCTGGTGCCTCGGCCTTTGACAAAACCAGCCTGTTCACTTGGTATTTGCCGTTGCAGGTACGGTTGTAAGCGTCCGTTAATTATGTAAAGCATAATCTTGCTGGCATGAGATATGAGCGCCACTGTCCGGTAGTTTCCGCATGTTTTGGTGGAACCTTTTTTGTGTAACGGTATCAGAAGGGACTCTTTCCAATCCTTAGGCCATCTTCCCGTTCTCCAAAGCTGATTACATAGAAACTGTAAGAGTTTGACACCTGTGTCTCCGAGGGTTTTGAGCTCTTCTGCAAATATACTGTCTCTTCCGGCAGACTTATTTGGTTTTAGTTTCCTCAGAGCGTCTCTTACTTCAGATTCCAGGATGTCAGGCTCTGGAAACAGGTCTTCACTCTCGATCAACGACTCCTCAGATCTCCTATCGTTCTCATATAGGCTTTCGCAGTATAGTCTCCATCTTTCCGTTACTTGGTCTATTTCCGTCAATAAAATACCCTGATCATCTTCAATAGCCCAGGTTTTTAGAAGTTCTAATATGTTCTAATAGGTTTAATATGTTCAGCAATACGTTCGGGAGTGGACGTTCTGACTATATAGTGAAAGTTTACACGAAAATCGATACTCGTCAACTCGCATTAAGCTAAACTTATACTAGGTAAGTTAATAACTTTCAAAAGTTATACACCGGGAGCATAAACAGAGCTTTTTTCTTCTGCCAATTTTTGTCTTTATCCCATGCGTCTTGTAAATGGAGTCAACAGAACAAGTGTTTTTGCTTCACTCTGTTCTGTACTGGTCATCTCGCTTCGTACAGTTGTCACATTATACATTCATATTCTCTTCATTTTCATGAATCCACTCATCTCTTTTCCTGCCTCTATATCCGTCCGAATTCATCTTCTCAATATATCTAAAAATGATTACAAGCACTATCGCGTGCTAAGCAGAAATTACATATATATACAAACCTCTCGGCCAAGGCATCCGGCGCGAAATCGGAGGATGCGGTACGGAGTTCAAAAATTTTGTGCTCCAATAATTCGTAAATTAAATCTTTTCAATGTTTCGTCCTATCTCATGACATGCCCGTACCATGTTTTTTTCAACTTTTCTATCAATGGTGCTCCTTTTAAGCTTCCATCGATAAACTCTTCTTCTTCATTCTAGTTTCATCACACATCGATTTTGAACAAATTTCTGCCACAGGCACTCTTTAAAGATCTACCTCTTCAAACGCAACTCTTTCGTAATCCTTAAGTAGAGTTAAATTGGGCTTAATTTGACGCAAAGGTCTCAAATTTATTTCAAAACATGCCACGACCCTATCGGCAATTCGTAAAGTAAATGAATAACCCCAAAGCGCCTCGGCGTCATATGCAAATCGTCATATCCCCCGGCTAAGTACAGTATCTAGCGCATCAGAGCTCCCATCGTTCGTCTTGTTTAAAATTCGTTCCCCGCGGTTTCGATATGCAAATGTCGAGCGACATTCGAATACAAAAACTTTGAGTACGTTATAAAGAGACAGTTACAAAAGTACAAACAATTATTTTTATTAAGAGTGGATTTTTGCAGGACTGCCTACAAAAAAAATATGGAAAGCCTCTAAAACCTACATTCATCTAAGGCTATATATATTTAATCTTATTTTTATATATTTTTTTATTCATATATTAAGGATATTAAAATTTGCCAAAGCTTTGGGTATTGTAATTCTGGCTTTATGCAATGTTTTCTTTTTTTATGCCTGATGGGTTAGCCTTTGACCACTATCTCATCTGATGGTAAGTGATGATGTGGTCGTAGATGTTGTTCAGGCTAACCTAGAATTACTGGCTCTCAAGGCCGGAACGCACCGTTAGGTGCTTGGTGACAGATTTTCTACTAATAGTTCCGTAAAGTAAAAATGGTATTGCTTCAAAGCAGAATATATGACACTGCGGTGGTACCGCCCTAGACGTACTCTTGCTGAAGAGACCTGCCACCTGGTACAACATATTACAAATTAGCAGTCCGTACTAAAGCAGCAATAAGCAACTACCTACTATATTATATTTTTCCTTTAAGGCGGAAAATTTATATGGCGAAACAATCCTGTATGTTGATTTCAAGGCCAGTAGTTAGCTCAAATATTCTGTTTCTAAGAATATTCACTTAAAACTAAATGCCAAACTAAAACTATAGCTAAAAATCTCAAGTACTGTCTCATCCAATATACTGTGACAAAAAGCTCGAGCGCGGTGGCAGTGAGTAAATCAATCGATCAACGCCGGATATACTCGTAGGAATACGTCTTCATTGTGTTCATTAGCGTCGTCGAGCGGGCCCGGACCGCACCTGCCGAGACGGTGACATTCCGCAAAAAGCCTAAGAATTGAACACCCCTGCTGTATTGAGGAATGATCGTAGCGTCCCTGAATTTATTCACGTGATTTGCATGTTGGTAGGGAACCTCGACTATGCCCACAAAAGTTCGGTGTATGTTAATTGTTTTAATCAACGTAGGTATTTTGACCAAATCGACTACCTTGTTGGTTAGGTGGAGTAACAAGTTAGGCATGGCCAGGTCCAGAGTTTGATCATTTCTTAGTTGGACCATATCTTTTAGTAGAGAGCCAGTAATTCTAGATTAGCCTGAACAACTTCTTTGACCACATCATCACTTACCATCAGGTGAGATAGTGGTCAAAGGTTAACCTATCAAGCATAAAAAAAAACTATTTCAGTAGTAGTTCGGAACTAGATAACCGAACATTTCAAGCTGAACTTGAGTGTTTAGTTATCACGGGATATGCTGCACCAGGGGGTAAGTCTCTTTAGCAAGAGCCCGCCTTGGTGGCTACCACCGCAGTGTCAGATATTCTGCCTCGAAGCAGTAGTGTGCAAAAGGTACAAGGTTCAGGAAGGGCACTGTCGCAAGTGAAATTATTGATTGAACGAGTCATAAGATCTAACGTCTCGGAGGATAATGCAGTGCAGTTTAATGCAAGATGAGGATGGGGACACTGCAACTGTAATGGACAGGCGTGACGCTTACCATCAGGCAGGCTACTTGTTTGTCTCTACTTAATATAAAATAATATATACAGGCGTGAATATATTATAATATGCATATGCATAAATACTCTAATATGCACCCTTTTGGACACTGGCTTTAAGTCACTAGTTCTGGAAAGGGAAAAGCACATAACATAATTTTAAATACATTAAGACTTAATAAAGAAGTAACACTTGATCTGTTGCCTGTCAACACCTAATTTTAGCCTTAGTAGACAACAACTATTGTATTTACTATCAATTTCAGAAGTCATAATTTTCTTCTCAATCTGTGCGTAAGAAGCAGCAGGAATGCAGTAACTTTCGACAGAGCAGTGTAATGGGTTACCAAGCAAAGGTCCAAAAAAGCCATACCATGCTTTTTGATAGTGCTCTGATTCTACTTCTGAACTTTTTTTGGTACATATATCCTTTAATGGCTAAGCTGTATGACGAATGGTTCGCATTGAATGGGGTTCACTAGTTGGTTGAGGGTGACTGTGAGACCTCGAACATGTACACTCAATATTTCTCACACCCTCTACCTATATAGGTGGCCACAAGATCCATTAAACTTATAGCTTTATTGTATTGTAGTGATTGGAATTTGACCTAATAAGAAGCAAGGAAAATATTGCAAAATAGTTTATATTATAATAATTGCATTATTTTTTCTTTGTCTAGCTGCTCAGAGCGAATACTCAGAAGAACACTCCTTATCATCATCATATAATTGTTTTGTGATTTCTACTTTATCCAAACAATTTTTTAGTTTTTCTTTTAGTTGTAATTTCCTATAACCAAATTCACATATTTCTTGAAATAGTTGCGGTTTTTACGTTGTTTCTTGCCCTCGCACCATACAACATATATTAATACTTGGTACTTAAACATAAGTTATGTTTAAGACAGGCAAGAAACTAACTGCATATAGTGTTTTCATCAGTCGAGTCAATAGTTTCAAAAGACTGCAGAGAGCTGGCTGATTACAGCTCATTGTATAAATTTAAGGTGTCAGCGGCCTACTCATTGAAAAAAGTATACCTGTGCCTGGATGGTTAATGGTGACCAGTATGGATAGTGATCCAGAGAACATTGAAATAAATATAAAAAAGGAACTTACTTCAAACATAGCATGAGAAATATCTTATAACATTCCGGACATGAAAATGTGAGCTCGGAGTGTATTGAATCAGCATAGTACTGACTTCAATAAGTTATTTCATACATTTCAGTGAAGTCGGTTTCGTTTTTTTATTATTGAGGATAATGTACTAGAAAACGGGATCTTAGTACTAAGCCTCGGCTGTCCGTCCGTCCGTCCGTCTGATCGTTATAATTATATAGCTCGTTAGATAGCATTCGCATCCATAAAGACATACTGTCGACATAATTGTAAACGAAAACTATTCAAATTCGGTGAAATTTTGGACGCGATTTCTTGAGCCAGCAGTAATATTGTATAAGCTTTTAGTTTGTCAGCTTATCGTATTAAGATTTATTTGATCTTCAACTATGAAAAATAAATTCAATAAATTTTTCAAATCTTTCGTTTTATTTTACTTTATTCTGAAAAACCCGAAGCATAAAATTATTAATTAAGGACATGCGTTCAAAACTTCACCGAATTTAAAGATTTGGTATTTAAAATAGGACGCAACAACTTTTGTTTGGAACACTTTTTTTTAAACCAATGATGGCCGAGCGGTAATAGCTATTGACTGCCGTGCCTAAGGTCCATTGTTCGATACCCACTGCCGGTTGGATAGCTCCAACCGGCGTTGCTGGAAGGGCATTTTGCGGATGCTGGCCTGGCTAGCCACAACCCTCGAGTAGAAAATCTGTCGCCAAGCACCTAACAGTGTGTTCCGGCAGCAGTCAGTAAAATTACGGTAACCTCAGATTTAACAACTGTATGTCTCAGTGTAACGAACGCAGTGCAATTCGTCATTTGTGATGAAATGCATCTGTTATAGGCACAGGTTAATCCACTTAGCATCAGAGGGGACTCGAGCTTGTTCCATCACAATTACATAAAAAGAAATATATTTATATATAATTAATATTTTGCAAAGACATCTCGACTACATTAGATTTCAGAGACGTTTTCCTAGTGGTAGTGCCACGCTGTAGCTCTACGGGTTACAGCTGAATGGGCCGGCACGACCGGGGCAGTACCACTCTCCCACATGATATCGACGTGAAGTAGTGGCTTTGCCATTGCGTTTCGATCGATTTGTGGGAGACCCGGAGGCCCGATCCCCTCCCCTCCCCAAAGGAATATGGCGGCACAGTTTCAAAAGACATTACTCCAGGAGGGTACCAGCTGTGAAATTGCTGGAGAATCCCTCTCCGAGCATCCACCTCCAGGACCTGAACCTGAAGGTGGATGCTCGGGCTGCCCTGCGTATTCTGGAGGGGGCAAAACCGTGCTCAACCCTATTTCTGCTGCTCGAGGTAAACGAAGCAGGAGGCATAAGTCACCCCACACCACGCTAGCCGTGGACTTTTGCAACATACGTGGTCTCCGTTCTAACCTGAACGATGTCCACTACTATCTGGAGACTGCTAAGCCGGCCTTGCTCTTTTTGACCGAAACACAGATATGCTCTCTGGCAGACACTTCATTCCTCACATACCCTGGGTACAAACTGGAACATTCCTTTTTGCCGCGGGCGGGGGTGTGTCTTTACGTCAGAGAGGATATCTGTGCTCGTCGTCTCAGCAGCCTTGAAGGACGGGGCCTATCTGACATTTGGTTGCGCGTAGACTGCGATGACCATCCGCGTATCTACGCATGCCTTTATAGGTCCCATATCAACGGTAATGCCGAAATAGATCGATTCGTGGAGCACCTACAGATGGCTACAGATTCCGAGCTTGAGCAGATCCCCACCGCAGAGATCGTGATACTTGGCGATTTCAACGCCCACCACGCCGAATGGCTCGGTTCGCGCACGACCGATCATGCGGGGAGATCTGTTCACGACTTCGCTTTAGCGTATGATCTGACACAACTGGTCACCTCGCCTACGCGAATCCCAGATGTGGATGATCATACACCTTCCCTGTTGGACCTTCTGCTGACCTCTCACCCGGACAACTACACAGTATCCGTTAACGCTCCCCTCGGATCGTCGGACCACTGCCTGATCCGGAGTTCAGTGCCGGTTACACGCCCAACTTGACCCCGTTTTGTAGGTTGTCGTCGCGTCGTAAATAGGTCAGCAAAGTCGTGCTATAGGTCAGCAGATTGGGACGGGATGCGGTTCTTTTTTGCATCCTACCCATGGGGGCAAGTTTTCTTCTTGCCGGTTGATCCAGATGTCACTGCTGACTATGTTGCTGATGTAGTGCTTCAGGGTATGGAACTTTTTATTCCATATTCTACAGTGCCCATCGGTGGCAGGTCACAGCCCTGGTTTGGTCGCTCTTGTAAAATGGCCTCTGGCCATAAACGAGAGCGTTACCAAGTTTGGATCGATTCAGTGGCATCTAAGGATTTAAATAAGATCTCAAAAAGAAATATAACTTTGCCTCCAGGTCCTTCAAAAGAGTAATCGCAAGAGCGAAGTCGGAGCATATCGGCAGAATTGGCGAGAGATTAGCCCGCCTTCCTTCGGGAACACGTGCGTTCTGGTCTCTTGCCAGGGCTGTCCAGGGGAATTTTGGTCAGTCATCCCTACCGCCCCTGCACAGAGAGAATGACACACTGGCCCATACCGCAAAGGAGAAGGCCGATCTTTTGGGCTCCCTCTTTGCGTCTAACTCGACTTTGGATGACCAAGGGAACTCACCACCGACTATACAACGGTGTGATACTTCGATGCCGGATATGATTTTCCGGCAATGTGCAGTACGTAAAGCACTGTTCTCCTTGGACATTCATAAGTCGAGTGGGCCAGATGGCATCCCTCCGATAGTGCTGCGGACTTGTGCTCCAGAGTTGACACCGGTTCTAACGCGTCTTTTCCGGCTCTGCTACTCATCAGGCGTTGTCCCGAAAACATGGAAGACGGCTTTGGTGCACCCGATCCCTAAAAAAGGTGACCGCTCAGATCCGTCCAATTACCGTTCTATAGCCATAACGTCTCTGTTCTCCAAGATAATGGAATCCATTATCAACAACCAGCTCCTGCAGTATCTAGAGGAGCATCAGCTGATTAGCGATCGCCAGTACGGTTTTCGTCGTGGTCGCTCAGCTGGTGATCTTTTAGTATATCTTACGCACCGATGGGCGGAGGTGGTGTATTCCAAGCGTGAGGCGTTGGCGGCTAGTTTGGACGTAGCAAAGGCCTTTGATCGGGTGTGGCATAAAGCGCTTCTATCGAAGCTTCCTTCCTATGGGCTTCCCGAGAAATTGTGCGAATGGATCTCCAGTTTTTTGGCAGATCGGAGCATTAAGGTCGTTGTCGACGGTGCATGCTCCGACTTAAAGCCGATTAATGCTGGCGTTCCGCAAGGCTGTGTGCTATCTCCGACTCTGTTTCTCTTGCACATCAATGACATGCTGCAACTCAGCGATATTCATTGTTATGCGGATGACAGTACCGGAGATGCCTCATACACCGGCCGCGCTAAAATTTCTCGGGAAAACGTTGTCGAGAGTCGGAACAAACTTGTGTCTTCAGTCAAGACCATGTTGTCAAATGTTTCGAAATGGGGACAATTGAACTTAGTCCAATTTAACCCCAAGAAGACACAAGTTTGTGCTTTTACCGCCAAGATATTCCCCTTTGTCGTATCCCTCCGTTTTGAAGACACTCCCCTTGCTACCTCAGCCAGCATCGGAGTACTTGGCGTCGACATATCGAACGTCGTTCAATTTCACTCTCACTTGAAAGATAAGGCTAAGTTAGCCTCTAAGAAGCTTGGTGTGCTCGGAAAGGCGAGGCGGTACTTCACGTCGGCCCATCGTCTGCAACTTTATAAGGCTCAGGTTCGACCTCACATGGAGTACTGCTCTCACCTCTGGGCGGGAGCTCCCCAGTACCAGCTTCTTCCATTTGAACGCATTCAACGCAGAGCAACTCGAATCGTCGACGATCAAGTTCTCTCCGGTCGGCTCGACCCTTTAGCTTTGCGTAGAGATGTTGGATCACTCTGCATCTTTTACCGTATATATCACGGGGAGTGTTCTGAGGAACTGTTCGATTTACTACCTGCAGCTCAATTTCGCCACCGGACTTCCCGACAAAGCATGATGTTTCATCAATTTCATGTCGACGTCTGGCAGTCCACAACCCTGCGATTTTCACGGCATTTTTTACCACGCACTGCCATATTATGGAACCAGCTGCCTGGTGAAGTATTTCCGAACAGTTACGACTTAGGAACCTTCAAGAAGAGAGCATATTCCCTCCTTAAAGGCCAGCAACGCATCCTCGAGACCTCTGGTGTTGCGGATGTTTGTGGGCGACGGTGATCACTTACCATCAGGTAAGCCGCCTTCTCGTTTGCCCTCCTATGGCATAAAAAAAAAAAAAAAAGAGCAGGAACTTTGCTTTGGAACCTCGCGATCCAACGAGGTAATGCTCTGAGAGGGAACACTTCCGCACGGTATTGATCTACAGTATAATTTATAGTTTGTTTTTAACATGTATATTATATTACTCATAATTTTTAATATATACAAATACCTACTAGCTTCCCGCCGCGGCCCCGCCCACGCTTATGTCGGTTAATAACCTCTTTTTACGCAGTTGGGTTTAAACTATCCTGTCATCAAAATCGGCCCAGTAGTTTTGGCACGAAAGCGAGACAGATAGACAGACAGAATTACTTTCGCATTTATAATATTATAGTATGTATTGGTACGTAAAGAGGGTCATAAATAACCTTATTCTCCCATGAGTCATAATTTTACACAAAATTAATCAGACCTCAATTGTAACTAAATGTTGTACTTACTTTTAAAATATATTTATGGATACATTCACATACATATGTATATATTTTATTTAAGAATATAAAGAAAATAAATATTCAATCGTTTGAATAATTGAACATTAGGAAGATATGGCATAGTGATTGGTTTATATTGCAATTTGAAATGCTAATTATTTTGTTTTATTTCCCGCGTATTTATACGCGCATTTTTGAAGGTCGGTTTATATTGCAGATTTCTTTTACATTTTTATTACTCTGCGATCAGAGCTTCTTCAAGAAAGCGTCTAATAAAGCGTAAAATAGTTGATTGTCTGCATTAAATTGGGTTCTCATATAAAACAGCACATTCAAGCACGTGCAAGATCGAAAGAACGTTGCTATGTTATTGCGAATTCAATGCAGTAAAATTTAATTTTAGGAAATAAATTAAATTTATAATAAATGTTATTTTAAGTAATCTTCAATAAAAATAAGTATATTTATGCACGCTTGAGGGTGTATTTTCTATTTTTTTAATGTTATTGTCACGGTACATGCTTGAGGCCTCCCTGATGTTAAGCGGACTAACATCTGCCTATAACAGATGCCTTTCGTCACAATTCACGAATTGCACTGCGCCCGTCACCTTGAGACATAGATGTTAAGTCTCATCATATCATTATAGGCCTGTAATTTCACTGACTTTCAAGGACTGCTGCCGGAACACACAGTTAGGTAGGGGGTCGCTAGCCAGGCGCAAAATACCCTTCCACCATGTAGTGAAGCTCAAGCCCATGGCGGGTTTCGAACCATGGACCTGCTGCACGGCAGTCCATAGCCAATGCCACTGGGCCATCACTGCTTCAAAACTAACATTTTTTAAACTCTCCCACACTTTTTGCACTAGCAAGACAATAGCTGGAACTGCAGTGGTACTCCTCAAGACGGACTCTTACTGAATAGATCTACCAGCTCGTAAAATAGATGCAAATAATTGTTGAAAGAGTAGAAGTTTGAAGGGCTCGTAGCGAAGTTTGCTTCAGCTAAATTCAGCAACGTCCACCGCGGTCATGAGTTGGATGGGTGACCGCTGGTGACATTACTACTGAGTGCTTCCGTGCTTTGGAGGGCACGTTAAGCCGTCGGTCCGAGTTGTTGTCTTAGGATGGCAGTCGTTACAGCGTGGTGGTAGGGCGTTTTGCGAATGCCCTCGGCTACCACCCTCAAGTAGAAAATCGGTCGCTAAGTTCCTAACGGTGTGTGCCAGCAGCTGTCCTTGAAAGCCAGTAATTATAGGTTAGCCGGAACAACATCTTCGACCACATCATCACTTACCATCAGGTGAGATAGTGGTCAGAGGCTAACCTATCAGGTATAAAATAGTAAGTACATTTTGAACTCGTAGGCATTACTTAAACCACAAACTGTTTATATAATACCTTTTACGGTTTCACGGTGGTTTTGACTACTATAAACGCAACCAAAACAGATTAAAAATAATAAATAATCTACATCGGGTGTTAATCTAATTATAGAACATTAGAAAGATATTAGCGGTAAGGACACACGCACACTCATCGATTTTTTCCCGGTTTCAATTTATTAAGGCACTTGTAAGTTGTGGTGCCGATGCCGGTAAAAACACAATGGAATTGGATTGAGACCGTTACAAGCCATTATACGCTATTAACCTCCCTAATTACAGATCAAACGCTGTGACCACAAAGGCTTCATCTCACAACGCATTTTCGACTTTTGTATCGTGAAATTCACGACGAGAGAGCTGTACTTTAGCGGTTTTTAAATTGCTGACGGTTCCGCATTTAATACCTTCTGAACAATGGGGAAACTCGCATTGTCTACGCGAAGCTGTTCGCCAGATTTGATATTCTATTGAACGAAATTTACACAGACTTAATTAAGTTCAATTAGTTCTTGCGTTGTGTCTAAGAAAAGATGTTTTGAATAGCGAGTAGGAGAGTTAATTGCGTAGTAAATGTAGGGCTTCATACAAATCAACGCTGGAACCACAACGCCGGACGATGGCAGTCGCTCGTCATACAAACAGTCTTATTCTCGAACAAAAAACTGACCTTGTCCGTGCATTATCTTTTGTAAACTTTTCATACGCATGTACTTATTAGCTGTATTTACTTCATTTCAAGCGATAAACCGCAAACCGCAGCAACTTCCGTATTTTTCTTGTGATTTTTTGCATTGTTATTGTAAATACGTGAACTGTTTCGAATAGCTTTAAAATATCAAGGTAGAGGTTTCTTTGAACAATATAAGGACAATTATACTCACCATGCACAAAGGGATCCATTCACTCGATGCAATTACGCATTATTCTTGGAGATTTTCTCACGAATATTTTTATGTGTATTATTAGGATAATATTTTTTCATTGACACACATCTGAACAGCGAGAACAAACAAGACCTTGTTGATGTATTACTGTTTGTTTTTGTTACCAAGAAAGTGAGTAGGTACGTTATTAGTAACTTAGATCATTTGATTACATTGTCGCCACAAAACCAGTGCTACGTATTGAGAATGACCCTTATTAAGGCGCTTTATCGCCTCCTCACTACGTGTAGTTCAGTGTATTTACGACCGCGTGTAAGTATATGCCTTAAATCCGAGCACCAGCGGGCAAGCCATAAACGTAGTCAACCGTCCATTTTCCCGCTATCGCGACCGTAGCGACGGACACGCAGGTCTTTACAGATATTCAACATTATACTGTCATGTCTACCCCACACAATCAAAGAAAATTACGGCTTAGTTTAAAGTATTTATGGGTGATTTTCTTTTGAGCTCGCTGCTGGAGATATGTAGTTTTTGTAGCGTGTAAGTGTATTAGCATAACGACCCGAGCACCCCTTAACGCAGCATGCTTGGTCACGCTGCCCCCCGACGTGGCTCGCAATTTCCATCGGGTCTTTCCTGAAAACCGCTACGACGACGGTATGTTAATGAGACTATTAAAATATGAAAAGGCAAGAAATATTAATAGGTAGAGGTTATTATTTGGGACTAAGTAGGTTAACTACTTTCACGTTGGTATGAAATTACATAGTATAACTAGGAAAATAAATTACGTGCCACTTAGTAATTAGATTTATTAAATGATCAACTTTTTAGAAACGCCTAAATCAAATAATATGTCAGTTGTTATACTAAAGATATTATATTTTTCCTGATAGTATAATTATTTAAGAGGCTTATTAATTTTATATATTTTGCCCCATGCGGTGCCGGGATAAAATGTCACTACCCCCCATATCTTACCGTGGGTGTCATAAAAGGCGAATAAGGGTAATAAAAATATGGTGGGCAGCAGCACCTTCTGAGAAACTGTATCTTATACTGCGATCCTCAAGACGCCTGCCAAGCCTGGGGATTATGGTAAACGGCCCTTTAAAATGGGGAGGCTGTGTTCAGCATTGGACAATTCGGCTGATACAGTAACTTACAATATATATTATCAAAACCTTTTCAGGAAAGCTGTGATATATTATAAAATTATAAAATTACAAATTTATGAGGAAAAATTTAGACATGTGCAGGATTCGATCCCGCGTCATCCACTCCTTTAGCTGGGGTATGCTCTGACCGAATGAGCTAACATGACAATGTATCATAACTCAATTTTTTTTCCTTTTGTTATTTAACCATCGTATTGGGATGGAGCAAATCACTTTTATCACTGTCGGAATCAGCTATGAATTTCATTACTATCACATATTTACCTTTTAGATGCAATCAAAAACATGAAGGTCTTATTCTTTGATCAAACCACGTGAGTCCAAATATCAACGTCATCGTGTCACTGGTCGCCGGTAAAACTCGCTTTTCACGTAAATCCAATTTGTGTGGATCGTCGGTAAGGGCGACCCATGGTTGGCCGTAATTATTCACTTGTTATGACATCTCATTTGCATATAATCGGTGAACCAACATCGGTACTGAACACACCAGTGCTTAAGTTTGGAACAATTGAACCAAAATGTTTTGCCTTGCCTTTCTTAATGGAAGATAAACTAATATTACAAACACGATTTCACCTGATGTAAAGCAACAATATGAATGATGCATCCTTTTCCAGAAACTATCTATTTACATTTAACTTCAAACTAGCACAGTTGAAAAGTAATCAGGCACTAATGAAGTTGGTAGGTATCGATTAGTTCAGAAATACATGTTTTCTTTATACAATCTAAACCCAATAAGTCGTAGCTTAGAAGCTAGTTGCTAGAGAAGTTTCTGTTGGAGAGCAATAAAGTTTCTATAAGCACCTCCTACCTCCAGTTACGTTACCAAAAACTAAATATACAACATGCAAAAGTTAACGCCTGAGTGCAGTGGATCTACCTAATAAAACGTGAGGAGTTTTTACCTCCATCTAGCACTGAATATAAAAATCTTATTTTCACGTCTTTTTCAAACTTACGTACAACACTGTTACAAGGCAACTTCATCAACAATACCTTCATCCGGCCTTATACAATATTTGGAAGTTAAGTAAAACTTTTTTTAAAGCACTCGTAGCGAAGTTTGCTTAGTCAGCAAAGTTAAACAAAGTCCGCCGCGGTCATGACTTGGATGGGTGATGGCTGGTGGCATTATTACTGAGCGCTTCCGTGCTTCGGAGAGCACGTTAATGCATCGGTCTCGGTTGTAGTCTTAGGATGGCAGTCGTTATAGCATGGTGGTAGGGCATTTTGCGAATGCCCGCCTGGCTAGCTACCACCCTCATGTTGAAAGTCTGTCGCCAAGCACTTGACGTTGTGTTCCGGAAGTAATTCTAGGTTAGCCTGAACAACGTCTTCGACCACATCATCACTTACCATCAGTTGAGATAGTGGTCATCAAATTAGATCTATTTTGGATTTTCTGTCAATAATAACAATATTACACTTTTTACGTGCTCATGTAGGAAATGTACCTAATGAGATACAAAATCGCTTTTTCCAGCCTCACGGCTACTTTTAGGAATATCGTCACTAATGTTCTGCGTTCTGCATTTCTTTACGTCGAATAAAATGTTTACGAAATCGAGAAAAGAGGTTCGGGTGGAGAGAAATATTTACTTGTTAGAGTATTGGATTGAGCGGACACAATCTACAAAAGATCCTAAAGCATGGCTTTGGTGTGGTTTTAGGGTTCCGTAATACAAATACAAAATGGAGCCCAATCGGCCCGTCCGTATTTTGCGGATATTTAGCTCGTAAACAAAATGAGTTACAATCCCAACATTTTGATATTTTGTGTGGAGAGCTGATTCAAAAACATATACCTATTGAATTAAAAAAATCAACAAAATCATTTCTAATCAGGGAGAATTTAATGCCTGTGAAAGTAGCCTAAAAACATGGCGGCCTATCATGTGGACTGCCCAGGTCTACGGCTCATTAGGCAAAGTTCACATTTGTCAATTTTAAACCATTTTCTTTCCGACTCTATACCGAATTAAACTCTTTGGGATGTTCGTGTTGTACCGTATGCTCTATTTAATTAACAAATATGAAAACGCTGGTCAGTAATCTAATTATGCATCTGTTGCTACATTTCTTATTTCTTTATGGGCTTGCCATGTGGAACCCTAGTTGACTCGCACTCAGTTTTTTTTGTTATAACTGACACTGTTCAAAAGAGGTTTCCTTCACAGTAACTTTGGATACTGGCTGTACAGCGTCTCAATGGTTGATGCGTGAGGCAAGCGAGCCACTGTAGGCCATTCACACGAACTTACTCCTATCTTGATCGAGACTGGCCTATGAAAAAGCGGCTGCTAATTAAAAAATAAACTATTCCTAAGATGTGGTTTGTATTTTACGAAAGTGACCGGAAGAGATTCGCCGCCGATGTTGCTGTTGATGAAACGAGCGGATGTTAGCTTGACGGTGACTGTCTTGTTTATTATTCCATTTGGGCAATAAACTTTTGATTAAATTATGAACCAAAAATGGCCAAGTATGGTTAAAATCACTGGTAAATGTCATAATAAAATCAAGGCACTGGTTAAAATCTTGCCACAGGTTTCTTCGCATAGTAGATGGTATTTTTGTTCGCTGTCTGTCTGACCTCATGTAACCTTTTGAGATTAACTTTTGAACCAGTGATGGCTTAGTGGCGTTGGCTATGGTCTGCTACTCTAGTTCAAATCCTGTCACAGTTTTGAGCTTCACCGCATGGCGGACGGGATTTTTGTGAATGCGGAAGCGAGCTTGGCTCGCTTCCAGTATCCATCTTTAAGTAGGAAATCTGTCACCAAGACCCAAACACCGTGTTTGAGTTTCAGTAATTCTAGGTTAAGTCTGTAAACCCTTTACCATTAAGTAAGATTATGGTGAAATGCTTACCTATCAGCAATAAAAAAAACGTCTTAATAACTTGGTAGACCAAGCCTCAACTTAGCTATTTCTTTCGGTAAACAAGGATATGGTTGCAGATGATAAGCAGACCAGGTTTGAAATGGTAACTGACACTTAAGTATTATAGTTCACTGATAGCGAAGGGGTGAAAAATATTCTTAGGGTGGTAGGAAGGATGCACAACCCTGCAAAGATGAAGCCCGAATAAGATTGCATCTTATGTCACCTGATGGCAAACGACACTCACTTCTACCGACTTAATGCCTATTTTATAAATTAATAGCTGCGCTCCGAGGATTCATTCGAAGACGATATGATGAGAAGTGATGATGCAAATGTAAAGTATTCTATTTGTCAATCCGAAGCCTAAGTAAACGATTTATATTCTACGTTTCATCCAAATCCTGGGTTTAATCGCCGGCCGGAGCATTACATGGTTTTGTTGCCAATAAAATTTCCAGCAGCAGGCTGGAATTTGGGACTATGCCTGGTAGATGGCAATAAATTCGCACTATATTACATGAGACCAAAAATGGCTAGCTAATGTAGTGTTTAGTTAACCAAAGCTTAGCCTTTGAAGAGTAAGAGGTGTCGATGTGTTTTTATTTGATTATGTATTGCAGGGGGGCTAAGCTTACCAAAAACTTACACAGATCACTCCAACTGGACCATATAATGGATAAAATTATTAAAATGCAAAAAATATACAAAGATACGCTGCAATTAGATTTACCAAATCTAATTGAAGATCCCTCGTCGATCCCACGATGAGATAAGCTAGCATCTACATTTTCCAGCCAGCACAATGTGCGATTTGGAAAGCTTCTCAGTTGTGCGAAATATTTCCATTCGTTGTGAAGTGTGTGTGCGAAGTGGTTATTTGCATGGGCTGCGCCGTTTAGCGCATATCTATGCATATCGCCGTTCCGAAACCCATTGTGCCCAGCGCCGACCGCGAAGCGAGCAAAATCGCCTCCTTTATTTACGAAACGGTGTACCGGTAGCAGCAACCATCAATTTACTACAATGTTCGTTTAAATTAAATTATAATCCTACCTCTTTCTAAGGCCTGCTCGAACCGTACCAATTTCATCAAATTCGAGGATAACTATACAAGGAAAACTTTAATCTCTGTACCTAACCAACAAAATATGATAGACCTTGTCACTATGTAGACGTCAAACGATTTTCCATATGTATTTTAAAGTTGCTATGGTGTTGACTTACATATATGAGATATATTACGAAGCAAATTGTGTACTAATATTATTAAAACTCACGCACATTTTTATTAATTGATTAAAACAGGTTATTCACGTGATATTTAACACTTACGTGTTGCCGATATAAGGATCGACGTAAGTGTTAAATATCACATGAATAACCTGTTTTAATCAATTAATAAATTGTGTACTGTAGCAAATATTTTTTTTTACCTGAGACTAAGTACATATACCGTCGGATTTGGCAGTATAGCTCCATAAAATAAAAACAAATATGGCCACTTTGCTACAGCTGATAATACGTACTAATTTTATGTCCACGCTGCTGTCACACACTGTAGAAGGTAAAACCAAGGAGTTTTCTTTTTACCACGAGAAATCTTACAAATTTTAAATGGTATAAATTATAAAAAAATATGGTGTTAACCCTAGATTAGTTAAAGTGGGCCAAAGTGTAAATAATACGTCGAATGATTATGTCACTATTATAATAAAATGTTATACACTAACCGGCAAAAACTGACGTTGGGGATCGAATACATTGATCCGGGTTTCAAGCTATATTTGTAAAACAAAATCTATTATTCTGTCATAGGAAATCAATATTGCTGCTTATAATATTCCAAACTTCTTATGTACCTGCAGTTAATATTATGATAAATGTATTAAGATAAAATTAAGCTAATTATTTATCCATTAAATAAATAAATAAATAAATAAATAAAGCCATTTATTCCCAATTCTTACTAAACATTAGTTTCTAGGTATTAACTTAAACATAAACTAAATTATATTTTTACTTTTGTTGGGCACCCAAAGTTGGGCGTAGGCCTCCTCCATGCTGTGCCAGGTGTTTCGGTCTGTCGCAAGTCTCGACCACGCGCTGCCCGCTGCCTCGATAAGGTCGTCTCTCCACCTCCTCTTCGGCCGCCCTCTCGATCTGCAGGCTTCCATGGGGTTCCAGTGTAGGATCCGCTCACTCCAGCGTCCATCTGTCACCCGCGCAATGTGTCCAGCCCACTGCCACTTTAGTTTGCACAGCATACTCACAGCATCTGTTATCTTTGTCTTTTTCCGTATGTCATCGTTTCGAACTCTATCTCTTAGCTTTATACCTAGCATAGACCTTTCTGTGGCTCTTTGAAAAATTGCGATTTTTGTTACCAGGTTTTTTGTAAGAGCCCAGCATTGGCATCCGTATAGAAGCGATGGCAGGATGGTGTTATCCAACAATTTCTTTTTTAGATGTATAGGTAGCTTGCTTTTAAAAACGTCTTTATGCATCCAGTACTTCTTCCATGATATGGCGATTCTGCGGTCGATTTCTTTTGCTGTAGCATCTTCAAAAGAAATTGTTTGGCCCAAATAGATGTAGTCCTTGACGTATTCGATGACGCCGCCGCCGTTTGCTTGAATGGGTCTCGGTTCTCCATTTGTCATCGCCTTAGTTTTCGACATATTCATTTGTAGACCTATTATTCGGCTTGCTTTGTCAAGCGTTTTTATCATACATTGTAGAGTCTCGTGATTTTCAGCTAAAAGTACGATGTCATCAGCGAAGCGTAAATGGGTGAGTCTTTCTCCGTTGATGTTCAGCCCGTAGTTTTCCCAGTCTAGCTTTCTAAACATGGACTCTAGGATGGCTGTAAACAGCTTCGGTGAAACTGGATCTCCTTGTTTAACGCCTCTTTTGATGTCAAAACTTGATCCTGTGGATTCTAGCCTTATTTTGGCAGTAGAGCTGTTGTAAATAATATTAAGTATTTTTATATATTTCCGTTGAATTCCCTGTTCTTCTAAACTTTTCCACAGGTACGTATGCGAAATAGAGTCAAAGGCTTTGGTATAGTCTACAAAGGCTAGATAGATTATTTTGTTGTGCTCATTGCATCTCTCTATGCACTGAGTAAGAGTGAATATGTGGTCTATTGTTGAAAACCCTTTCCTGAATCCGGCTTGTTCCCGAGGTTGCTGTTCATCCAAGGTTTTTGTTATTCTTTTAAGGATAACTGATGTAAATAGTTTGTAGATGGTCGGTAAAAGACATATGGGTCGGTAATTATCTATCAGTTTCGGGTCACCTTTTTTGTAGAGCAATGTTATTATCGAGTGTTGCCAATCTTCAGGAATAATTTCTTCTTCGATTATTGTGTCAAAGAGCCTTGCTAAATGCGGCGTCAACGGCTCTATCATAGCAATAATCGCATCTGTAGTTATTCCGTCTTCGCCTGGAGATTTGTTCTTTTTAAGTCGTTTTATGGCGTGACTTAATTCGGAATCTAGAAAGCCGGGGACTGTCTCACATGAGCTATATATATAGTCTAGGTTAGATTGTTGCAACTCGCGGCTAGAGTACAATTGCTCATAAAAGTTTGTGTTTGTATTTATCCATTACATTTGAATAATTTGAATTATTTAAAATGTTAATTTATTCAATTATATTATAATTTCATGATTAGTGTACATAATTAACTTTCTAAAAACTAGATGAACTATTTACGTATAGTTCAGGAATCTCTATGAGTAAAGACCTCCAGATTTTGCTCCAGATGTATTTTTGGCTGTAGGTATTGGTTGTTGTCCAGTTTAATGCCGCAGTTTACTTTCTCAATTTTGGAAGTCTACTTATTTCTCTTTTACTGATGAAACCACGTCATGTTGTTACAAGTTTTGTTATTTCTTTATCTCTCTTACTTTAAGGTCAGCCTTTTTAAATTTTACTGTAAGTGATACAAAGCCTCTATGATTTTGGTGTTCTATTCTATTTCTTTTCTTTTTATGTTGAGAATTCTTCTCTACACAAATCTTTGAGTAGATCGTGTTTTCTAGCTAAGCAAACCTGGATCTTCAACGAATACATTTGTGTAATATTATGAAATTAATGCATTTGTTGAAGATCCAGGTTTGACTCGCTGAGCGCCAAGGTAAGTAATAAACATGAATATACATTATTTTTTTATTCATTAATATCAAAAGTTAATTTGACTTTAATATTTTTCGTACACACTGAACTTATTCCAAATCTGTCAACATCTTTTTTATGACGATTTTTTTTTTTTTAATATTTTATTAAATTTAGAAAGAAAGAAAGATATCATTTATTAAGGACATATTACACACGACAGCAAACAAAATACAATACAGTAAATACAACACATAAAAATATACCTATAAAAGTATGCAGTCTTAATACATAAGGTAAAAAAAATTATAACATATCTACAACACATGTTCAACATAAAAAGAAATTTAAAATAACTACTGTCATGTGCAGTCCAAAAAAGGACTTGGCTCAGCATAATGCTGCAGACAAACCTACAGCGCTGATTTTCAGCCAAGACCTAAGTGACGCACGGGCACAATTTATAATAAAAGAAATACAATTGTTCTAGACTTATTAATATTTTATACTAATAAAAAGTTAAATTTAAAAGAAACAAGCAGACAAAATCATAATAACAAGGAAACGTAAAAGAAAGTATAAAACGTTAGATAGTAAAAATATAGAACATTAATAAACGGAACCAAACCACTCAATAAAAAAAAAAACTAATCAATAACGTGACACCGTCAAAAAAAAATAAAAAAATAAAGCAGTACATCGACTACTAGCACTTTGTTACATTATCTGCCTATAAACATGCTGGAATTTTTATTTATTCGATAAACAGTTAGCTTATAATATAATATGATATATGATGAACCCATTTACATGTAAAACTAACGAATAAAAACAATATAATTTAATAATTTAATATTAATTATAAATTCTCTTTAAAGTTAAACCTATTAAATATTTTTGAAATTTGTTATAAATCAATTATTATTGATTTTCTTTTGGAATTCTAGCAAATGTCATTTAAATTTATTCCTAAAATTAGGCTTGTACTTTAATATCCTTAAGGGAGGAGGAAGCGAATTCCAACATTTTGTGGCAGAGAAACGAAAACTTCCGCGAAACGCAGCAGTGCGGTGTCGAGCGGTAATTAGGAGATAAGATGATGCCCTAGTGGTATATTTATTATGGTCTTTGGCCCAAACAAATTTTGAAAAAAGATAATCTGGCTGTTGAGACTGCACCACACCAAACATAAGTGTAGCAAGATGAAGTTCTCTTCTATGCTTCATATTGAGTATGTTGTGGTGGTTTAGGAAAGGAGAAACGTGGCTACGTGGTGGTATTCGAAAACAAAAGCGGGCACATGCGTTTTGAACTCGTTGGATGAGGCGAGAGGTTTTAGCAAAAAGACGAGGACCATAGACACAGTCAACATAGTTAAATTTGGAGAGAATAAGAGAATCTACTAGAGATATACGAAGTTCAGTACTCAGATAATTTCGAATTTTATACAGAACTTTCAACCGGTAGAAACAGTTACTGACACATGCAGATACATGACGCTCAAACCTTAACTGTTCATCAAAAATAAGACCAAGATTTTTAGCCTCAGAAACTCTCTATTACTTCTCCACTTATAGACAACATAGGATTCAACATGGTAATATTTTGTATTTGATGCTTAGTGCCTAAAATCATATACTTAGTTTTTTTTGCATTTAGGATTAATGAATTTGACATTGCCCAAGCCTGAACTCTTGCCAGATCTTCATTTATCTTAACCTCTGCGTCTCTTAGTTGATCAGGCCTGAATGAAAAATATACTTGTATGTCATCAGCATACACATGATATTTACAGTGTAAAATTTTCGATGTTACATCTGCACTGTATAGAATAAATAATAATGGACCAAGAATTGAACCTACAACCAAATTTAGGCATTCCTAAATTGAAACATGCTCTAGTTTTGTTTCTTGGGCTTATACAATGAATTATCTTTCAATGTCGTCGGTCATTATTTTAGTTTTTAGATTTTTTGAGGCCTACCGTCAGTTCAGCAGTGTTATGGTAATTTATCATTATCCCTAGTTGATGTTTATTTTCTGAAAAAGTATAATGTCATCAGCAAATCTTATGCTTATCAAATATCTACCGCTGATGAAAACCTATTCCATTTTATGAACAATGTGTTTTATTATATTTTGGAGGGAATATACTACTGTTATAAAAAAAAAACTTGGCGACAGAGACCTAATTTTACATCACTATATTTTTTATTTAATTCTGGCCATTGTCTAACTTGACTACTTATTCTTACTGTCCTGGCAGCCGTTTCGTCATAGGTTTGCCATTTCCATCCCGAAATCAAAAAGCAAAGCATGTCTGTATTATATAATAAAGCGTTTCTATAAGTTTTATGGAAATCAATGAAATCAAACTTGCTACATGCTAACAGGGTACTTAGGGTAAATGAGAAATGTCGAAGAAATGTTCTACATTATTTTCCTTTATTTATACTCTAGCGGTACTCTTCTCTGCATGTGTAATGTGTAACTCAGCATAGTCTACTTGCGGTCGTAGAAAACGTATGTGAAATGAAGATTAAAAACAGTTGTGTGCCTTTGTTTGATCGCACCTGAGATAACTTGAGCTATTGTAACGAACCAACAGTAAGGCTATTTACATGCTATCACTATTGTATGTACATGTCATGTTTTAATAAGTTAACTGAAGAAAAGGCTCTTTATTTTGCAAAATGGTACCAATATTTTGCAAAATAAACGGTTTTTAGTAATATGTTCACACATTGTTTCGCTGCATCCGACAAGGCCGTAGATGTAGCCTCCTATTAGGAAAAAATTATCTGTGCACCAACTAGGCAATGATACGAAATAAATGAATAATTTCGCAGTTTTGACATTTCCAAATACACAAAACCTGGGTTTTTTCAAACGCCGTGGACTGTTCACACTTTAGCAGTTTCAAAAGAACGCCAAACCTATATAAAAGCCATAACCTGAAGAATAACAAGATGAAAAAGAAGAAATAGCATGTCTGTACATATCTACGTACATACATATAATCCTGGCCTGTATTCCCCGAAGGGGTAGGCAGAGGTGTGTTAACACCCATGTTTCGCGAATCAGGTTTTGGTCCCTTGTAAGAAGGGGTTAAACTATTGTCATTCTCATTACCGGGCACAGTTTCAGGGTCAAATAAAATATTTAACTAACTCTAAAACACTATACGAAACACAAGAATATATTACGCATAATATGTTTATGCTAACAACATAAGTATAAGACAGACACAAAGAAACATTATATGAAAACAAGACAGGGGACTAAGATGTTATAAAGCATTGTTGTGCGTCTAATGCACAACATACCCTACTCACATTTACGTGAGAAGTGGCATGCTGCTTATTTGGCGCACTTTTCCCTTAGACGCCTCTGATATCGTCAGAGGCGTCTAAGGGAAAAGTGCGCGGGAAGAAATGGGGAGGTACATTTCTGTATCATGTGAAAATAATTCCTTCTGCCTACTAGTAGCACATACATAATGTTCTAAGTACAAATATTCCGCAATCTCTAAAAAGTCTGGCTTGACAATATTTCTAAGAAATTCGTATGAATGGCTTGTCACAGTGGTACATTGAAGCAGACTCCTTGAAGGAACGATCGTTTCTACTAGTTCTTGATGGCTGCTTCTTTAGCTGATTCGTTGGGTAACACCACGGTTTTCCTGCTGCATATTAAAGACCAGCTTAAAGCTCAGCATACTTGTGTTTTTGTTTTTGATTATTTCACGTCATCTAAAGGTAAAGGAACATATCCTAATCAATAGTACAAAAACGCGATACACTAATTTATCGGATAAATTGGTAATCACGTGTAACCAATAGTCATACATTTGTATTTATTCATCTTTTGTTTGTTGCCATAATTGAAACCTTTAACAGGTTTGTCCTGTAACAGATGTTCATCGCTTCAAAAATTATTGCTTCATGCTGAGGCATCGATCTCTAAGAATCATCACTGTACGAACGATGTCACGTCAAGTCTAGTGTCCTTGTCAGACTGAAAAACGGCTCAATAATAACAAAAAGTCCCATATTCGAATACGAATATACCCTAATCCCAAATACAAGCTGACACAGTTAACTGACCTTTTATACAGGTAAAGCCATAAAATGGGTACTAGCCATACAGACCTCATGCAGCTCTGAGCCATTCTATAGCTCAAACTTAGTCAATAAATGAATTCAAGTTTGCTTTAATTTGCTCAATGTTACTGCAAGTGGTAATTTCAGTCCTGAGGAGTAGGTAAAGTACCAAAGTATCATCGACGTTTTCTACGGATGTCGAATACTAGATGTCATGTAATATCCATTAGTAGGTACTGGAATCCAAAGGTGCAGCTTACTGATTAGAATTAGGTTCTATGTTCAGATACTGCAGTGAATGGGTTCAATGGCCCAATTTCAAGACCCGGCCTCCTGTACGGGGTTCAATAAATCAAATATCCATAAGTTAGCCTCAATTTCAAGACCCAAACTCGACTACGGGAACTTCCATCAATTCTGATTCATATAAAGAGCCTTTCTCTTCAAATGATCTTTCTTCATTGCGGTTTCGGTGTTTTTTTTTCCGGAAGACTTGTAGGCATTTATACTGTGTATGAATACTTATTGGTGACCACATATACACTGTTCTGCGTCTGGAATCTGGAAAATATTATGTGCATAGTACTACGTTGTTTTTACCACACAAAATATCGAATATTGAGGTAAAGAAAGCTTTACATCTCTGCGTGTTTCACTTCTCATCTACTCCTATTCCTGATAAACAGAATCGATTCATTATTATAACTGAAAATTAAGAAGGTTTGCCTATCTAATTTTCCTGAAATGAATTGACGGCCATTGCAATTTGTCTGACATTGTCGATTCTAGTCCAGAATATGCACGTCTGCACCACGAGTGCTACAAGCTCGTAAGTACTTGTATATATCATCATCGTCGTCAGCTGAAAGACGTCCACTGTTGTACCCAATCCTATTATATTGAATTTCACACCGAACGGGTATTATTTTATCCTAATTGCATCCACGGCCTCTTGCAACTTTCATCGTGATGCCGGTCTTTAAACTTTGAGAGCGTAGGCTCTCAAAGTGTAAGTGGTAGAGAAGGTAACTTCTCTACCACTTCCAGCGTAATGTTGTATATGTTCAAGAACCAATTTTTTTTGAATTATCATAATGAATTTTATAGTAATAGAAAAACAACAAGGTTACCAACACCAAAATTATGACTGTACTTGGATTAGTTAGCGATATATAGCTTATTCAAAGTTCGCCATAAACTTGAGTTTATTTGAAAATATTTAGGACACCACTGAATTATTATTTAGTGGTGTCCTTTTTCACAGATATATAGACATTTCAGTTCCTAAATTACAAATGTACTGTATGGTATATTATTATTATTCATTCTTAGCATACTTACTGCATAGCTTCTTCCTAAATAATAAGCAAAAACAGGCTATCACAGGCCACCTACAATAAAGAGATTATCTTTTTATCGAAACGAGAATTAAAAAATATTTTTCTGTATATAATAATCCAAGTCGTTACTTCAATCCATTGTCAGTATTCGGTTCTCACGTCACTTAATTACCTGTGTAACAGTTTCATACGTAATTAGCGATTGATAGAATTAATAATACAATAGAATTGAAAGGATAATGAGAGCTTTCTAATAAATGTTCAGATCTGACGTATATCTGTCTAATAAAGTAGCTGTTTAACTATTTATAGGCCAATTAATTTGGCCTATTTCATATTCACATTCCCACAGCACTGTATACCTATAATTACGTACAACAATTGATTTCCGTTATTAATTGGTAATATGGAAATTGTTCGATGCGCGATTGCTACCCTAAGGTTTTACGTCGTCTACATAGGTTTTTGTTTACATAGTGGGTTGAAGCGTCAGTTGTTCGATTTTTTCTGTTTATGTATGTAAATGGGAAGCAATTAGGCGAGTTTAAACACGGGGTAGGCAGTAAAGGCAAGATCGCTTTGAGCCCCTCGTACGAACACCATATGTTGGTGGGCGGGCGGCCATGCCTTCGCGTGGCATGTTTCGTAAACTTTGCAGGTTTATTCAGTTATTTCGAATATAGAGCTGTAAATTCTGTTCTTTTTTTATTCATGGTTGTTTTTAATTAAAAATACTTAGGTATGCTACAGCTTTTAGTGGTATTATTAACATAAAAAATATAGGATCTAGGTAAAGGCTGTGTCTAGTTGTGCATAGCCGTAACGTTCGATATTAGTTGTTGATTGAATTGAAGAGAAAATAATTTACATTATAACAGTTTAGCTGTTTTTAACATGTCATAATTGTGTTTCTATTTGTTTATTTGACAGTAAAATTTTCCCTGACGAAGAAAATAATAATTAAAATAATAAGTACTTAATCATGTTCGAAGTAATACTTTTATATCTATCCTTTATAAATTTAAGGTTGTTGTTTTATTTTATTCAGTTAAAATTAATTTAAGTACCTATATCCACATGTCCCCCTTTTTTAAAATACTGCAATACTAACCTTTTCTGTAGCGTTTCTTGTGAATATAGGTACTACTTCCTTATGACACCTTCATCAATCATTTTATTTGAGAAAAAAAAATCATGAAGTTAGAGTAAATAGTACCTATAAGTATGTAAGTGCCTACTAATCTTCCATCAACTTTCATACAACTGACATCAGTAAGTCCGTATCTGTCATGTTGATTAAAAAATTCTGAGCTCAATAATGTGTTCATGTTACTCACATCTGCAAATTATTTAACAATTCACAGTGCAGATAGCCCATTTATTATCCTTTTATTTTGTTTCACTCATTTTAGTGAAAGAACTGGGCTGTGTTAACGTTGCTAATAATTATTACTGACAAAAACAAGTCTCCTGCAGATTTAACATTCTGGCAGATACTTTTTTCAGTAAATTTAGAATAATTGAACTATACTGCTTGGTCATTTCTTACAATAAAGGGTTCTTATAACTACATTAAAAAACGTTAAGAAATATCTATCTATTCGTTTAAAATACGTATGTTAGCATTTTCTGTGAGCTTTTTTTTACGTTTTATTTAAGATAGCTCAGATGTGAGAGGTATATCTTTGATAGGGTATCACAGCTTACGATAAGAAATATTTCATTGACAGATGTTGTAAATATTGTAGGTATAATATGACATATCCATAAATAATACATATTCTAGGGATTTGAATAATGAATTACGTTATTTTTCGTTTCCGATATGCTACTCTTTGACCGCTAACTCACTTTATGGTAAGTTATGATGTAGTCGAAGATGTTATTCAGGCTAACCTAGAATTATTTGCTCCCAAGGACAGCTAACGGAATACATCGTTAGGTGCTTAGTGACTGATTTTCAATTTGAAGGTGGTTAGATAGCCAAGCTGGCATTCGCAAAATGGCCTACCATGCTATAACAATTGTAATCTAAAGACAATAACCGGGACCGACAGGTAACGTGCCCTCCGAAGCACGGAAGAGCTCAGTAATAATGCCACTAGCGGTCACCCATCGAAGTCATGACCTTAGCGGACGTTGCTTAACTTCGCTGATAGGTTAAGAACGGCAAAGCAAATGATGCTTCGAGCGCTTCAAATTTAACACGTAAAATCAACATGGGAAATCCAAAAAGCAAAAATTTCCGCGATCGCTTGAAGTGTTGCGGTTGGGTGGAGCTAGGCAAGCGCCGCCTTCACTCGAAGCGCGCCCATTGGGCGAGGCACGCGGTTACGATCGCGGGGCCGATGACGCAGGCTACGACGACCGACGCGCTGCGCGGTGACAAACCGAGAAGCTAATGAACTTTTGGACGTGGGAAATAAAAAAAGGTTTGTGCTATACTGCTTGCATGATAGGGTACTTTTATAATACTAACATTGCAGGCAAACTTATATTCATGATACGTTTATCAATTTTAGATACATATCAATGATATTTATAAAAATCAACCTTATTTTTTGTATTTCTTAACACAGATATTCTGGTTACTGGCTGCTATCTCAACTTGCTAATAAGTGATAATATCGGTCATTGATATTAACTAGGCTAGAGAATTGACTCTAAGTCAATTCCCGTTCGAAACCTAGCTGACAGGGACAGCTGACAGAACGACCTACCGTTAAGTGTTGGGTTACAATTTTAATAATTGATAGTAGTAAGCCTAGCTAGGCAAAAATACCCAAAATACAGAAAATACCCCAACATCATAGAAATATCTTGCGGCTCAAAAAATATATCAATATTGCTATAATGTCATGCAACGACTTTAGAAACACAATATTACTTACCTAACCGTATAATGTCGTCTCTTACTTACCTACTTACTTCGATATATTTTGTAGTTCAGTATTGAATTTCAAATGAATTTAATTCATAGTTAGCCGCAAAACGTCTTAAACTAGTGTATGTTACCAGTGAGGATTGATCAAATTGAGACGTGGTCTTTTATTTTGGCTCTTTTGTTTTTTTAAGCTCAGAGTCTCCAAAAATTATTATGCTTGTAGTTTTATACTGCTTCAGAATCCAAAATCAAAAATAATACTGTAAACCCCAAGTCACCCCACATCGCCATCGGTATTTCTAAGCTGAAATGTTAAAAGGCGGTCGATTTCGCTCGAGTAACTGATAAACGATGGGGAAGAAAGGTTTTTGGATAACAACCACTGAGTTGAATCGAGGACATTGTGGAAGTTTTAGGGAGGCGATGCGATTGAAATTGATACTTAACATTTATTCATTGGAGCATTCAAAGTGAGAGACTAGTGTGACTGTATATGTAGTATGTGATAAAGTCGTTTTTATTAAAGGATCTAAGAACTAAGGTATTGATTTAGTAGTAAAGCAAAATTATTGTTCTGATAGTAGATTAAAGACCAAGGGGGTTCTTAACATCACAGGTGAATTAAAAACTAGAAAAATAGTGTATGGTAAAACTTTTAAAGCTTACCTAGGACTAAGACAGCCCTTGAGGAAGATACTCTATGTTATACCTAAACCTTTTGCGAGATATTAAAAAATAAGAATACTAGATACAAAGCCTTATAAAGTACTTATTAAGTATATGATAATGCTTGATTAGGCTTTGTATAGCGGTGGAGAGTCTTTTTTTTAGAATGGGAGTCTTTCTAATTTTCCAACATTGGAAATTTTGTAAGTTTCTCAAGTAGTCTACTTTTCCTTTAACTTTTGTGGGAGTGTATAAAATTGTTCAACTGGTGACTAAATCATTTTTGTCACTTGATATTTTATTTTTAGTAACGAAGTGATTATAGAATGTGATAAATGTACGTAGGGCATAACAGTTGTTTTGTATTCATGTTACGTAATTGGTTTCATTTATATCATACGAGTATGAGTATCTGATGAGCATATAATTCTACGATTTTTTTTTACACAGGACTGGAGGAGGAGAAAAATTGGAGTGAAATTTAATTTTCTTTAATTTTTAGGGTTTTTATACTCGTAGGTGTTATGTTTTTATGTGAGCTTTTTATTCCATCATCAATTTTAAATGGCTGAATAGATTTTGATGTATGAATCGTGTTCGTCATCAATTCAGGTGACATTGTCTATATTTTTATTTGAAAGAGCAACTATGTTCGTTATTTTATGTAAATTTTCTTATAAAGTTCAAAGATCTTGACAAAAATAATGTTAAATCCTCAATTTTGTTGTACATTATTGCTAGAATGAAACTTCTTTGGTTCTGCCTTAGCCACCACAAGACTAAGGTCAGCGTAATTTTCGTGTAAGATCTTTTTGGTATAGTCTTATTCTAGGTTAAGCCTGCTATCACCTTCGACCACATCATCACTTACCATTCAGGTGAGATTGTGGTCAAAGACTTACCTATCAGCAATAAAAAAAAAAAAAAAATAGTCTACTTATTCAACCTCAACTATACAATATAAGTTTGATACAAATTTTGATAGATTGTGAAATTGAAATAGCATTAATGTCAGGTGGGCTACTTTGGGAGGGAATTGTCCAGCTAAGCCCATAACCTAAAATAAGGCTTACTTATGGTTTGCATGACAAAATATTATATTGCCAGTATAATTATTTTTTTACGTGATAGAATTCCAGACGATATGTTAAGGATTACAAATATACGAGAGAAAAATTTAAGTCATGTGCAGGGCTGACATTTTTCCTCTCGTATATTTGTAATTTTGTAATGTAATCCACAGAGCATGCGTTATTGCAAACATAAAAATATCAAGATAAGTTAAGGAACTAATATATCCCTAAATACGTTTTTTTATGTTGTGCTCATTGTATTACTTTTAAAAAAGGGAGACCTTTTTTAAAAATTAATACTGCTAAGATAATATGTAATAATAATTATGTTACTCCGAACTTTTTTCTCGTTTCTTTAATTCGCTCAACCTTAATATTTTAAATTCTATAGATAGGAAATAGGAATATCTAGAACGGTACAAGTAAAAACATAAGCTTATATACAAATAAACGAACTCGATTTAACATCTGACGCCAAGCACCTGACGGTTGTTTCGGCAGCCGGTTAAGCTGAAAAACATCTTCGACTACATTGTCACTTATATCAGTTGAGATAGTCGTGAAAGGATAACCGGAAAAAAAATGTCTAACGTTCGAGGAATGATGAGGAAATAAAAATAGTCGGTAGAACCAATTCTTTGAGAAATTTAAGCGCAAGCGCACGATACGCATTTGTAAATACGTGGATAAAAATGGGTAAATATATCAGACGAAGCTTGAGAACAATATGAAAGATCGAAAAGTTTTTTTTTTTTTTTTTTTTATGGGATAGGAGGGCAATCGAGCAGGCGGCTCACCTGATGGTAAGTGATCACCGTCGCCCACAAACATCCGCAACACCAGAGGTCTCGAGGATGCGTTGCCGGCCTTTAAGGAGGGAATATGCTCTTTTCTTGAAGGTTCCTAAGTCGTAACTGTTCGGAAATACTTCACCTGGCAGCTGGTTCCATAATGTGGCAGTGCGAGGTAGAAAATGCCGTGAAAATCGCAAGGTTGTGGACTTCCAGACGTCGACATGAAATTGATGAAACATCACGCTTTGTCGGGAAGTCCGGTGGCGAAATTGAGCTGCAGGTAGTAAATCGAACAGTTCCTCAGAACACTCCCCGTGATATATACGGTAAAAGATGCAGAGTGATCCAACATCTCTACGCAAAGCCAAAGGGTCGAGCCGACCGGAGAGAACTTGATCGTCAACGATTCGAATCGCTCTGCGTCGAACGCGGTCAAATGGAAGAAGCTGGTACTGGGGAGCTCCCGCCCAGAGGTGATAGCAGTACTCCATGTGAGGTCGAACCTGAGCCTTATAAAGTTGCAGGCGATGTTTAAGAGAAATACTTAACTCATGGTTGGGGTATCAATACAGTTGGAAAGTACGGATATAGAGGAAGCGGAAGCTTCGCTGTAGAATGGGTGGAATGCGTGAATTACCGAGGTATATATGAGTATTTATGATTTCCATAATATACCTAGTTTCACCACACACGCATAGGCTATACCCATAATCTATACCATATCTAGGCTATACCATAGTCCAAACGTCGACACTCACATCATACCGAGAGAGAAGGCGAAGAGTAGAGTGGAGTAGAAGTTTTTTTTTGGAGTAAATTTTCTTACGATATCACAATTAGAAATAGGTATAAACATATATTCGTGGCGGTTCAAAACTTGGCGGAAAAAACTCATGTGAATAATAACATTGAATTATTTAGGTCCAACATACTCGTATCTTGACTTATGTGATTGTTTCATTTCTTCTGTATGGAATATTATAAAATACTACTAAATATATACGGGAAATGAGCACAAAAATCTACGTACCTAGTTTCCGTTTTTGGGTATTATGGGTATAGTTTCCTTATGGAGTATTCATCCAAGTCTGTCCGATTTAAATTTCATAAAAATTAGTTTAGTAGTTTTTAAGTTATAATACCTAGTCAATTAGCTGAAAAATATATTTGCTACCTGGATGGTAATTGCAACTCTTGTTGAACAGTATTCTAGGGGAATGAATGATTTTATTTGCAATATGCTTCACTAACTAGGGGAAAATAATACCTAAACAAAAACGGTACGGACTTTCAACACTGAAAAGTATGAAATGATTTGTGGAAGTCGGACCACTCTATGTTAGTTCAGTGTTGGAAGTCAGCTCTGTTTGTTTTTTCTGTAATTGTTTGTGTGTCTTTTAATGATTAATCTTGTAATATTCGATATTACAAGAAGTGGGAATAGGATAATCAGTAACCAGAATCATACCAAATTTTGACCCTATAGATTCAGGTCGTTGTTGTGGCAATGAAGGGACCCGAGAATTCATATGTTACTATGTTTGTCGAACGATAACTTTTGTATGTCTAATTACATTATCATGAAATTAAATAGGTAACTATTTCACATACATATATTCAAGGGGTTGTTGAGAGACCTATCGGGTTTTAAAAGAAGGTTCACATTTTTAATAATAAAATAGGTTTATGCGGGAAGCAAATGAAAAGGCTTTACGTGTTTGATAAATACCAAAACCCTTTTTTTATATACCCAGATAGCTCATCTTATTTTCCAAAACTCATCAGAGCGCTTGGTGGTTGCGACGAGAACAAAAGACACTTCATTAGCTCAAAGCAGCCAACTGGTAGTGGGATAGAGCATTTGGCCTACCGGTTGTCCTGTAAAGGCTATTAGGTTGCCTTGACAACAACTAAAGCATTAGTTGTTGTTGGTATTTGAAGTATTGTGATGATTTGTTAATAAAGGCGTACCGCCGGTGAAAAAGATAAAAGGATGTGTTCGAAATTGTATATATTATTAAATCATGGTTATCAAACAAATGTTTGTGAGAACAGTTCATGTATAATTCAGTAAAAGGCGCGATTAATATATTATTAAAATTCATTTCCTTCCCCAACCAACCAATAATAGATATCGTTTAATAATTTGATATAAAATGACCGAGGTATTTGACGTTATTTGATAGTCCTATGTTAGAAATAAATCTCCTACAACTACCTAAACAGAAACTTTGAAATTCAATGACTCCACCCAAACCCAATCGACCTGAAAAGGGAGCGAAGCAATCTGAATGTGAATAGCGACCATTGTTCTAGCAGGTACCATCAGATCGTGTGTATACCGCCTGGGTGGTCCAAAATAGATAGCACAAATATTTTGAACACATTATAATGGAAATATGCTTCTCTGCGCAACCGAACTGCTATTGTTGGCGAGACCACGACAAATGCCGCGTGTCCACACACCACATTACGCAGACACCTCCAAGTGTGAAGAAGCTTCCTGTTTTTTAAATAATGAGTGGGAGATGAGGTGTCAAGTGACACTGGTGGATAAGTAGGTGTGCACGCGAGGTCTTGAATTCAGATTCCGTGCTGTGGGTGAGTCGGAGTCTTTTGTGTTTGAATCTATTGTGTGCGGATACTGCTGCTGAAAGGGTTTGCTTTCAATGGGCTTCATTTAGGTGAAAATTTACTTCTAAGTATATACTTATATACTTTTTAGAGGCTCAGAAAGTCTTATGAGATTTGAGGCAAGGAATCAGTAATTTTCTGTAAAACTAGTTACCTACTTTTTGCATATATTTCTTTAAGATTCACCAAATAATATGGTTAGTTTAGTAGTCAAATACATACTCGTATAAGCCTTTTGATAACTGAAAGTAATTAAAACACCAAAGAAGGCTAATATAATAAATCTGATTTGATATTTATTATATGTAACAACGTGAATTATAAAAATATAACACTAATGTCATAAACAATTATGAATTAAAAGTAACGGTAGTGTCTATTTGCGGATATTTATTTTGGCACTCACCTTTAAAACGACTGAAGGGGTTTTGAAGAAATTTGGAGCATGATTCTTTGAGTTCTGATGTAGGACATACGAGTATTAAGATACTTTCTTAACTGATTAGTTACTGAGCGAGTGGGAATGAATTTAATCATCCGCGAATAAAAGCTTTACAGTAAATTTTTGTATGTGTGCTAATAAAATGAAGTAATAACAAATATTTGAAAAATATTCTTAGAAAACATTTTAATATTTAAGGAAAACATTAAAAATATATCTGTGACAATCCCGCCTAAGTTGAGAATCTCGATCGTACGCTCGAAGAGTCGGCGAGAGGGCGCTTCGTGTAGAAACAAAACGTGTCGAACACTCTTCCGGTTTGGCTACGTAACGTCACGTCAGCTTAACAGGAAAATAAGGCGTATACTAGATATATTTTATATTTTTAAGTGTTGTTCTAAATTACTAATATAATGATTTCTTTCCAAAAAATTATATACAAGTACTTGTTATTTTTTTTATGTTATTGTGTCGGAACAAGCTTGAGGCCCACCTGATGTTAAGCAGACTAACCTCTGCCTATAACAGATGCATTTCGTAACAAGTCACGAATTGCACTGCGCCCGTCACCTTGAGACATTTGTTAAATCTCATGTGCCTGTTATTATTATATATAGATTCCTTAAAGGAACGCCTGAATCTATTCATTAAGAGCAGGCAGTCAAAAATAATTCCCACGCTAGCTCCGCCCATGCGGCGCAACGATCCCCGCTGCACCGAACGACGCGATGTGCAGCGGCGCACGCGTCTCGCTTATAAAAATATTTATGTTGTTATTAGATTCGCGAACACAGATACCATTGAGACGATTTCAACTTTTTTTATAATCTTATTCACGTGTCGAATTTCGATACATACAGTAACTTTGTATATACTGCAATTGATGTCACGTTTTTATTTTTATCAACATTAGTAATATTTCTTAGTAAGAAATTGATTATTTGATTTACTTCTCAAAATTATTCTTACGGTCGACAGCAGGTCATAAAACTAAAGCCAAAAGTTTTACTTTTTACAATATGATCATGTCTGCTCGACTTTATTGGTATATATTATTATGTATGTATTGGTATATATATTAAACATATTTAACTGACTTCCCAAAAAAAAGAGGGTTCTTGAATTGACTTGTCTATTATTTATTTTATGTTTGACCACACATAACTTTTTTACTGAACCTTACATCTTGAAGATTATATATAAATAATATAATTTAATTTCATCAACCTCGGTCGAACGGTTTGCCTGGTTTTGCCAGTTACAGTCAACTTACTAAAAAGTAATTTGCCAAAATGCCTAAGTGTAAGTGGCAACTATGAATATAGATGAAAGTTATTGGTAACCAGTGATAAAATCTATAAATAATATGTGAATAATAATCTCTCTTGAAAAGTCTGTAGTCAACAGTATATCAAATAACCTGTCGAAGTCAGTTACATGAGCACAAAATTGAGATCATATTGAACCGGCACAAAATTGAGATCAATGAGTTATTTCAGACTTTTTAATATAAAAAATTGTTTTCAAGTCTTTTTTTTTTTTAATTTTCTTTGCTATGTTGTTGTGTCGCAGTCTCTGTGTTTAAAGAGCATCAACATATTACAAACCTTATTATATCGTAGTAACGAAAGTGATTTCTACTGATTAAACTTACTACGAAAATTTCATTACCCCTTGGCATCCGCGTGGACGATAATTTATGAATGAATCAACATTGTTCTCAGTATCTTGGAATGCGATTAATCAGATTACACATCATTAGAATAAAGTAAAATACCATCAAATTGAATGAGCATAATTATAATATATTATATTATATTTGCTGAATATGGGTGCAATTGACCTGAAATAAATGGATTTGATTTGATTAAATGTTTGTTGTGGGCAATATATTTTACCATGACTCGTCATACAAATATGAATTATAGTTTTTCATAACTGTGCTACTGTACACGTTCCCATAATAATATAAAGTAGGTTGTTTTTTATGGCTCATATAGTTTTTAACTATTAATTACTAATGTTGAAAATATGTTCGTATACATCCTAGTACGTTTTATTTTTCAGTTACAGTGGTAAACAGAAAGATGTTATTTTACTATCACTCTGCTTTTAGATACCAACTATGGTAAAAATTAGACCAACCAGATATAGATCTAGCCACTTCTAAACAGCAGGATAAGATTTTTTTTACCAAACTTGCAGAAGAGTCTATACACGCAATTGTAAGGGCCTTAAACTTTGGGATATTTAATAAAAAAATATACACAACTGCAGAAACATTGTAGAGAACATGTTATACAGGCTTCTTTTAATGCAACATGGCAGACAAGTGAAAGAGTGAGTGGCACTGGAACAGGTGACTAAATTAGACATTAAAATAAAAACAGTGGATTCTTAGACTGTTACTAAGTGGTATAGTCTACAGAGGTTATAGACAAATTAAGTTAAGATGTATATAAATCAACAAAAAATCATTTATGAAATAAAAAATATAGTGTTTTCAATTTATACAGTTTTAATGATATGCAAAAGTGTGCGTGAGAAATAACGAGCATCGAAAACGAAAAGTCAAGTTCGCATTCCCCCCGATCGTCACCCCGTGACCACAATCACTGCAAAGTGTTTGAAACGTCAAGACAAAAATAATGATAAATATACGCGATTTAAACCGTTTAATGCTGTTTAATTACTAATAATGATAAATATACGCGATGTAAACCGTTTAATGTTGTTTAATTACTATGTGAAACAATCGCGAAAACTTAAGTCAAGTCTTCTTTTTACGGCGGGTACTGAAGCATTTGCACTTTGATGTTGCAAGTCACCCTCGACAGCCTCCTCTTGATTTTTTCTTTTTCTAGAAGTATCTACATATTCTTGATCCCGGATCATTCTTTTCTTTGGGAGGCAGGGATCGACCAGCTCGGGCAGAAGGCAATCCATATAGAATGTGACTAGTGTTGTCTCCATTTTTTTCTTCCAAAATTCTTCATCTTTTGGTAGAATTTCTATTTTTAATATGTTGTATCCATACTACACGGCAAATAAGCATTTAGTTATATTACAAATGTGCATTTGGCCTTCAGTTTGATAATACCAATCAGATTTTTGATTGATATATACCTGCAAAAAATATAATTATACATTTTAAAAACAATCAACCTGAAGCCTTCAGAAAAGCAACTGTACATTTCTGTTTGTCCGACAATCAATTTTGCACAATTTGTTAGAATGTGTAGATAGAATTTGTTAGTTCGTATACGAGTGCCAAGTAAGGATAAATGTCGGGAGAGCAGTCGAATGACACCTGTCAAAAATCCAAAATGGCGATTTCAAGACGGCTACCATACAAACTGCTCCGCCCCTGCTGAAGCCCGGCCTTCAGAAAGGGGGTGTTGGGAATATGAATAAATTAATTTAAATACATAAATTCAGATAATTTGCACGTCAAGAGTACAACATCGCTCTTTACCATCTATCTAATACCCTACTTACCGAATTGGGGGCGAAGGCGAGTATAATACATATCAACGATGGCATTCCCAAAGGGGTATTGCTTCAGATAGGAGGCTGGCCATAATATTTAAGTCTTACTCCACACAATTATGTCAATGCGTTAACTTTTGTGTGGGTACTCAGAAAAAATATATTGTTTATACCAACCCTACAGAGGTGTGACAAGTGCAGGGCGATAATGTAAAGTTTTTTTTTTCAGTGTGAAAAAGAAAATTTAAATGTATTTATACATATATAAGTTTTTTTTTATTTAATTTTACCTGCTGGTCTGCTATAGATAGGTCAAAATAATTTTAGCCTAATATAGGTAGTACATAAAATATTTCCTTTACGAAATTTCCTGTGAATAAAATGTGCAAATTTAGCAATACTTTATTCAAAGAATTACTCACTTATTTTCATGTAGTGGAAGAACACAGTCTAAACTTATTATATGAGATGGCGACTCCGACAGTTCTCCCTGTTCCGAGTGATCTCGGACTTCGACTGATTTGTTATTTTTTTTCCTGAGAAAGAAGGTGCATTTTATGAGCACAGTCAATTATTCAACTCTATTTATGTATAAGTCGATACTTATATGTACATGTCTAAGTGATAAAATGTATATTTATAAGTACCTATGCAGGTGACTTTGTAGATAATCTCTTGAATATATACCTACCTAGTTGCCTGATTCTGAATATTCTTTTTCATTGATATAAATCTACATCTAGTCTTGAGGGACATAAACAATGTTCGATGTTTTATTGCGATATACCTACCCACCAAACCAAATGCTTTGATTTGCTCGCTTGTGTTATTATTATTTAGCAACACTCAACTCCATTTACGGTTGAACGGCAGCTGTACTTTAGAGCCAGATAATTTTAGTTTACACCTGTTTGGCACCTTCAACCATATCACTTACCATCATGTGAGACCATAATTATACATATACCAGATATTATTATGGTACCCTACTAATCATACTTAGATTAGTACGACATATAGTTATTTTATAGCTCCATTACAGTACTATAGTAACCTAGTTGGTATAGAATCTCTTAGTTCGGTAGAGATAGTACCTATGTTTCATGAATAGAATAACCACCAAAACACAATCGAATATTAAATTTGCATAGGTACAATAGGTAAAATAAAACTTATATATTAATAACGAAAAATACTTACGCTTTTGCCTCTCTCATAATTCTTGCAAAGTCTTTGTATCGACTCTTCTGCTTCCTTTTTTTTATTTTTTTGGTTATCTTTATTTCCCATATTGATTGATATACCTACCAAGATACTTACGTATTTATAATGCACGGGTGATAGCGCGCGAGCGATAGGTCCACGTCCAACGGCGCACAGCGCGGCACTGAAGGACAGCTCTTACGCATTGATTTTATTTCGTAATCGTTAGCTAATAAGGTTGAATATCGAATCTTCCGATTGACCGTAATCCTGCACAGAACTAAAGGTCGTAAGTCTAAAAAACAATTTAATTTATTATGAGAATACTAATTACTCTAGGTAAATTTTAGTTATACAGCGGATAATTAACTACATTTCCTTTCTATGTGTATTTATTATTGATATGTAACTGATGTAGTTTCCAAGAAAAATACAAAAATGTAAAGAAAAGGCTTCATTTTAAAAAATTAAAACTATCGAGTAAATTTCTTTCAAATGTGTTTCTGTCTGAACAACGGATAGATAAAGGTTTGAAAAATCAAATATTTAAGTTATCGTGTCGATTGCATATTTAAGTTGCTTAAAAAAACTAGTCGAATGAGAGTATTTTTTCCGCAGCCTCATCTTAATAAAATCACAAATAAAAAGTTAAACCGAAGCCACGAAACTCTTTCCTAAATAACTCTAGGAATACAATTTTATGTATTGAAGATTCTAAGATAGAAACATTATGAGCTAAACTATGTGCTAAATATTTTTATTTAGCACATAGTTTAAGCTCATAATGTTTCTCCATTTTTTTTTAATGTAATTAAATATGAAATATAGTTAGGTGCAAAAATACATTTTATTGTTGCTTTTTGAATAAAGGTGTATTCACTAAAAACAAAATAATTTTATAAATGAGGATCCCGCTGCTGTTGATATAGTAGTTAAGGCTATTCAATGTTAAAAAAACTTGTAACCTAGTGACCACGATCATTGGAAAGTGTTTGAAACGTAAGTATAAGAAATCATAAGTAAAAGGTACCTAAATAAACGCAAATTAAACAATTTAAAATTACCCGAATATCCATATTATTCTAGTGAGATATCAGTTCGTCAGAAAGCGATGCTGCCTACCTTCTGGTATGTTACGTTTAGTCGCCTTTTGCGATACCCATGGGTAGATATGTGGGGGTGACATTCTAGCTCGGCACCCCACGGGATCGAATCTCTGCGTCATGCAAATGCAGAACCATACAACACGACAGGTATTATGATGGCCTTATACCTACATATACCATTTAAGTATAATACGTATTTCTAGGTACCTAATACGAGAACTGTCGCCACTATACTTCATGTATTTATCCTGTTGCTCACGTCACAGTCAATATTCCCTTATTTTTACAACTTTGAAGCTATTTTAACGGAGCTCCATCTTGACTTTCATCAACGACAAATGGTTCTTAATCTATTGACTAGGTGAAGCAACGTCTGCTGCGGTCATTTTTTTATGCTAACGTGTGATGAAACAATCACGAGGCCCACATTAGTCGGATGGATGACCGCTAGTTGCATTTACTATTGAGCGCTTCTGTACCTTGGAAGGCACTATAAGCCACCGGTCTCGGTTGTAATCTAAGGGTGGCCGTCATTACAGCATCATGGTAGGGAATTTAGAGACTGCACGCATGACTAGCTACTTCCTTTCTGTCAATTTGAAAATCTCTTAACAAGCACCTGTGTTCCGGCAGATATCATTGAGAGAGAGTAATTGTAAGCTAGCCCGAACAACATCTTAAATAGCATCATCATTTACCATCAGGTGAGTTAGTGATCAAAGCCTAGCCTATAAACAATACAGAAAAAAATATACTAAGATATCTAAAACGGAAACAGATTGCGCCACTGAATTTTTCATTTGAGAGTTTTTCAGTTTTCTTCATTGATATTCGTTCTGATACTCTAACATTACGTCCGCCATGTTTCCAGTCTACTCTGGACCTCTTTGCATGTTCTCCAACAAGAACAATGTCGTTTAGGAACAGTAGGTATACACCCGTGTACCGCACCCTATATGCCTGATGTAGACAAGTCCACAAAAAAAAAGGAAATATAAAAGGCTTTTAAAGTCTGTTCTCATCAAAAACTACTACTGCTGTTTATAAAAAAAAACTACTAGTTTCTGACCTGACACCTGTTTGTAGATAACAGCTTAAAGCCGGCCTCTAAAATAGTCACGATAACGTTGATTACATTGCGGCTACACTACAATGTAGCAGTGATTAATCGTCACATTAAAGCTTAAAGTTTGCAATATAATAATTAGATAAGAGTTCATAACGGTTTTGTTTCTTGTGATTATGTAAGCAACAAAAACATTAATGTGACATCTAAATACCTATACCTACACATCACTGATGACTTCCCAAACTTTACAAAATAAAATTGGGTATTTATCTACTTGTAGCATCAACTAAGCGCTCTGATATAATAATAAGAAATATAGGATAATACGATGAGCTCCCGACTCTGACGGACCGTATATCTCTACGCCAAATGGCTCAAACATGTATATATTGGTACAAATATTAGCGTACTTGCACCCCTTGAAGCCGCGGCGTCCTTCCTCACGATTTTTTCCACAAAGATGTGATGGCGCTTAAAAGTGTCAACGCAAGTAGCAATCCAATTATGTCAGGTCAGGTGTTTTACTATCGTCCCGCATTAGACCATTTAGTTAGAGAATAGAAGGTGCTGGTTACATCCTTGTGGATGATATATTATGTTAAGGAATTGTCTTGTACTATGGCGTTTAGGTTGCCTTCGTTGTAGTAACGAGTTTAGTTAATAAAGGCATATTGACGATAAAAATATTAAGAAGTATATTATTAATCTACGAGTACATTTTGCATTTGTTCTGTGGTTGATTTCCAACGAACAATTTCGTCATTGCATAAGTGGGAGTGAAGATTTTTAGAAGTCAAGTCGCAATAGACTTGTATTCAACATATGACCAACCCTGCTAATGCTGAGTGTTTTTTCTCGTTACTTTTTACCATCACCAAAGGAAAGACATGGACACATTAGAATCCCAGCCTGTTATATAATAGTTCTGGATTCTAAATTAAGAAACCAATTAGGTAGTCTTCTTTGCGATAAGTTTGAATGTCATATTAAACACCAAGAGGTAGGTCTCTTCAAGTCCATCGTTATGGTTACCACCACAGTTTCTGCCTCGAAGGTAGTGTGAAAACACTACAGTGTTTAGGCTTGAGTGTACTGTGTGTAAACTAATATGTTAAAGAGACAAGTGTATACATTGTCAAGAAGAAGTAGCATCACTGCAATTGTAAAGGGCAGGCGTGAAGTTTCAACCATTTCCCGACATCAGGCTGGTAATTTGCCCGCTCCATCATTTCATTGCTTTAAAAAACATTGAAAAGAAGTAAGGTAACCATACAAAATAAAAAACATTTTGCCTGGTTCATCCACGTTGTCCGAATGATGGTAGAGCCCCGCAAGTCGGTGAGATAAAGGCCGCGGGATGCGCCTGCGAGTATAAATAAATATATTCATTAGGCGACACCCACGCCATATCGCGCCACTAAATCCTCGTCGGCCTCTAGACAGAGGCAGCGACAACACTCCGCCGATAAAACAAATATAAAATAAACCTGGCTTGCTGCTATTGCTGACAAACTGCCGCGTATATGGATAATTGAGAGTAACTACTAATAAAAGTAACGTTTTGTGAAAGCTCCGGTTCTACCGATGATAGGGAATAGGAGATAAAAAATGGTGAAGTGGGCGAGTCATTTACGATTCGGTTGGTTTCTCTTTTGGCTGTATTACACAATAAATTGAAAGATGAGTAAATGATCAACGCTCTGAGTAATGGGTCTCCTTGTTTTTCTTCCTGTCATAACAAGAATCCTAAGACCAAATGGGGGGAATCTAGCTTAGGAGTTTTCTTTGAAATTTGCCTGTACATGTACAATTTTTGCTATAGTAAAATTTCGCAATTGAAAAATTGTTGGAATGAACTCCCCATTTCATCGAAAAATATATGTGTACTTCGATTTACTCGAAGTTTGTAGACCGATTTGTAAGTATTTTTTTTTATTGATAAGGCTCAACCAGTCCAATATACCTTTGGGTCAGTTCAAAAACAATATCTTATGCCATAATAATATATTCATTATTTCACATTTTGTGAACTTATTCACTAATTGAGCAGTCTTATCAATATAAGATATTACTACGGGTAGGCAGGTACCAAAGAAAATCTGACAAAAGTAAGACTTGAAATACATCATTAATAGTTAAATATATAATCGTTAAAAATACATCAATAGATTATCAAGCTGCTTGATGATAAAGCTGCATGTTCAATTCAACTTTTTTCTTTAGTTTAGTATAATATTATGTCTACTATTCTTAAAAATGAATATCCAACTAAATACTAGTAAGACATGCCTGGAATTATTGGAAGATTACAAATGGGAAGGACGTATGAATAGAATTTCGTAACCGTGAGGCAACGTATAAAAGTATATTTTTTAATTATTTTTATCACAATGGAATTATGATAGATTTTTACCCAGATATACAGCCGGATGTGGTAGGTTTAATAAAAAGCATTGAGAGCTCTTTTAGCTATTTTTTAAGTGGGAAAGTTTTTCTATTATGTATTCTGATATATTTAATTGCAATAAAATATAGGTATCCGGAACGTCTTCAGAATGATAATTATTGATTAGGTAATTATGTTCTTACAACTTCTAACTCAATAGTTTTTTTCAATTTTACGTTTTTAGCTTAGTTTTTATTTATTTTTGTTTATATCAACTTTGTGATTGTATCCAGAGCCTTTCAAAGGCCAAATAAATGGATGCCAAATAGGTACAAACTCAGATGTCTGTTCTAAATATACCAAAATATAATCCCTGTAGGTATAATCCCTGTCCCTTCTGTATATAAGTTTTCATTCCAATGAATAAGTAAGTTAAACTATAGCAAATTTTTTTTAAGCTAGCACGAAGTAAAGCAATTTCTAATTATGAACTCAGTATAAAATATTTAGGCATGATTGGCCGCGAGGCGAGTCAACAACTTTTTTTGGATGAGTCTATATCAAAAGTTGTCGTCACTAATGACGGCACGAGAGTCTTCATACTTACGTTTTATGGTACCTGTGTTTAGTGTTTCGCGCTAGAAGTACACTACGTCACCGGTGTCCATCCGCCCGTGTATCCGATCTTTAAATTGCTTTGAAACAGTAATAGGTACTCGATTTAAATTTCACTAAATAGAATGGGAGTATACGGGGTGGAATGGACAATTAACTTATAATATACAAAAATAAAACATGTTTCTTGTAAGGAGTCACCTTACAGGAACATATTATTTAACGTTGTATTGTTATTATGGTAACATACAAACGTCAATCTTCGTGTATTCTATGTACAAAATTTAGCGTTTTATAACAAATATTGAACGATGGCTAAATAAGCGTCAGGAATCTCAAACCATGTGGGAAACTTATGTTATTTTTTTTTTATTTTTTTATGCCTGATAAGTTAACCTTTGACCACTATCTCACCTGATGGTAAGTGATGATGTGGTCGAAGATGTTGTACAGGCTAACCTAGAATTACTGGCTCTCAAGGACAACTCCCGGAACACACCGTTAGGTGCTTGGCGACAGATTTTCAACTTGAGGGTGGTAGCTAGCCAGGCGGGCATTCGCAAAGTGCCCTACCACCATGCTGTAACGATTGCCATCCTAAGACAACAACCGGGACCGACGGCTTAACGTGCCCTCCGAAGCACGGAAGCGCTCAGTAGTAATGTCACCAGCGGTCACCCATCCAACTCCTGATCGCGGCGGACGTTGCTTAACTTTGCTGATCGATTCAGAATGGCGTAGCAAACTTCGCTACGAGCGCTTCAAGAATTGCATTTCATTAAACATTACTAATGAATTTTTGTACGCTCTTGTATTGTGACCCTCGACGAGCAAGTCCATGTGACACTTGGCATGTTTTTATTCATAGATTTGCTATAACTCAATTCAGTACCATTGGTTTCTGTACATATTTTGATGAAGTGTCAGTGTAACTAATCAAACTTTCAAGATTAAATAATTTGTGCTTGTACATAGATTATTCATTCGGAAATAAAAAAATAAAAATAGTTATTATTACAACATAAATAAAGAACCAAACTCCATCTGATTAAAACTATTGCCGGAACCGCATGTATATTAAATATACGTTATTAATTTTTTTGCGAAACGAATTCTTGATAAGTTTTTGAATGTAGGTAAGTAGGTACCTCAGTTTGAACTGCATCATGCTACGCTTGATAATTTTATTCAAAACTATAAGTTGTCCTGAAAACTGTGGAATCAATGCAATTCATGTCATAATTGTACTATTTCGTCTAATAAAGTATTAAAACCGATATAAAATTTAATTCTAGGTTTGAATTCTAGGTTTGCCTGAACAACATCTTCGACCACTTCATGACTTACCATCAGGTGAGATAGTGGTCAAAGGCTAACCTATCAAGCATAAAAAATTATAATAATAATTTGGAATTTTATATTTAATACATATCGATAAACAGATCTCTAATAAACGATAACAATGAAAAACAACATTGACAAGCTAATAATTATTTTTAAGATGATTAAAGCCAAAATCAAAGGTGATTTACATTTTTTTATTTTAAACATATTTTTTAAGTTTGAATGATATAGTTTTCATGAAAGGGTAAACACCGCCGCAGTGCACTGCGCCGCCGTCGCGTCGTTGCCGCGGGACATTGTAAATGGATAAGTACCTACAGTTAAAGATAAGTTAAAAAGGGCGACAATAATAAAAATAAGTTATATAAATTATAAAAATATCGAAAGAAAGAACATCAAAGTTTTTTTATTGCCACCTATAATTATTATAAAATAGAGTCATTTCCAGCTATTCAAATATTTATGCTAGATTTTCCACCAGAAGTGTTATTTTTGAAAAGTAAGAACGTGAAAGGGTGAATATGAAAATATCAACTCCTCATTTCGTCTACATTACCACCGGTATGCCTCCCACAATTCAATAAATAATTCCTTCACAATACCAGGGTATATGAAGTTGAATCAAGCATAAAGCTTACAAGTTTGATCTACTCTTCGATTCAATTAAAAGTTGAAGGAAGTGGAAAGCTTTTACATCGTAACTGTTAAAATAGAATGGATTTTAAACGTGGTTAACTAGAGCAACTTTTAATTGAAAACCTAGTCTATACTAGCTCTATCTCTGTCGACAGTACTGTAGCTTAAATACAAAGAAAGAGAAAGATATACATTAACACCTCCGCTGTGAAGAAATGGCAAAAGATCACCTGTGCTCACTACCGTAATTCTACCGGCGGTAGAGCACCTGTCCCTCTCATACGGTTCAAGCTTACGCTGAACTCAACGAGTGCGAGTAGGAGTAGTTTTATTTAAGGCTTCGATCATAAGGTCCTAAGTGATTCATCTGTACGGTGACAAAATTAACCTTATTGACTTAGTTAGATAGAACCAATATCGAGAAAGCAGTGAAAGGCTTCGTTTTAAAAACACCTAAGAACGGGACAGAAGGTTGCACTGGAATCGAGCGTTGCTGTAATTCTGACGCGTTCGGAAATCGAATTAAGAACGTTAGAGAGAGAGGTACTCGGAGGTTCTATTCGGTGGTGGTAGTTTTTTGTTATTGTTTGGCGGAGGAGATTTTTTCCGAGGCGTGCAAATGGGAGTAGGCGCGAGAGTGGGCGCGCCGGCACGGCAAGCGCGCTCTTCAGTGTTCTGGCTGAGCTTCAAGCGAGCGCGTGCGAGACAAGTGCCGTCCGTCATATAGGTGCTTCTTATCTGTCATATTGGAACTTTATCAGACTGTTTTTGAATTGATACCGTGGACAGTAGTGGTGTATGGTCGCGTTGCAGACGGGTCGAAGGTAAAGGTGGCACGACCATGTTGATATCGGCGGGCAGCGGCCCCACGCCCGAGTTCTCCCCTGCCTCGTGCTGCGCCCCCTGGAAGATGGAGCCGGCACCCCCTGCTGCAGCCATTACACAGCCACTCAATATTTCTCCGAATGGTAAGTTCAGTATTTTTGCATAAATAAACCGTTCACAGAAAATTTATAAGGATCACAAATTGCTAAAGAAATTGACGAAAACCATTTTTTGGTATAATATTGTTGCCTACAAAAGACTTCAACGCGTCCGTGCAAAGTAGAAATAAATTGACTTCATTAAATAGCATTGTGATCATTGCCGTCGGCTGTAATAATACTCGTGCGTACTTTACCTATAAACTATTAATGCTATATAATTTGATAACATAAAAATATTAAAGTTATATATGTATATATCAGATATTATAATTAAATTATTAGGTATATTCTGGGTATTGTAAACATAGAAAGAACATTTCTTATTAGAATCATATTTAAAATTACTGAAGGCATCCAGTTTTTGTATATTTTTTTGTGTTGAATATGTTTGATTTTTTTACAGAATTGTTTCAATGTACTGTACAATGTACTACTATGTACAATACAAACATTTTGGTTATTTATTATTAACGAGAAACATAAGCATGTCTCTCTATTTTTATTAAAATAAATTGTGTTTTATTAGCTTGTTCAAAAAGACTTTATTTGATATTTTTGGGATATATTTCGTATTTAAGATTTATATTGGCATACAAATAACATGCAACGCCTATTGCGATTGCAACATTTTTGGGGGCCCATTATTTTAAATATGAAATTTAATAAACTTGATAAAGGATAGATGCAATATAAACGTACAAAGCTGTAAACTTACTTAAAGTAAGCAAAACACGCTCTTTTATTTTTGAACTAAGGTATGTTTACAAATTTAATATAGCGCCAAATAGAATTTAATAATACCTACTTATGTCTTTTTTTACACAACTGCCCAAAATGAATGTATTTTTTTTATTCTACTATAACTTTAAATACTTGAGCAGATTGTGTTACACCTATAGGATATTGTTAGAATACTTTCATCGTAATGAATAAAAATGGCAATATTTTTTGCGTGTATTTGAAATTTAATAATTTTGCTTGCTATAAAATTGTGAGTGTTTAATATTTTATATCAATCCAGATACTATATTTAATTTGAATGCTTCAAATTATGGTCAAGAGTTAGAAAGTATTACAAAGTAGTAACTGCTTTCCTTTACGTATTTAAAGATCAGTTTAAACTGATATTACAAAGGTGTTTGTATTGTATTGAACACAATGTATTATTACAAATATAATGTATTTTTAAATAACATCTATCATTAAATTTTTATCAATAATATTTCATATAAATTGCATTCATTTTGCACTTTTTTCTATAGAATATACATGTGCGTTAATTTCTCATTTCTACTTTTTAGTTATTTGTGACTTAAACATATATTCACTCATGTTTTTATTAGCTGGTTTCGGAAATTCAACCTTACCAGTGATTTTATTTTAATTCAGAAATTTGACTAGTATAACTATGTAGTAATCAATAATCACATGAACTACAGGTTATGAGAAATAAGTAAGCAATATTAAGATTGGAGCTTTGCATTTCCATTAATTAGAATAAAATATCAAATCATTTCAGTGCAGTGAGAAAGCTCAAGTATATTTACTACTTCAAGTACTTAGTATTGAAAAGATTATAATATTATATGATACATAGAACACATTATTTCTTCTAGTTAGCTCAACCCAGCGAAAAACAAGAAACTGTTAAGTTGGATCATAGATATGTTATTTTTACCTGTATATTTTATTTATTCAACGTTATTAAATTGTTACTTTTTAGTTGAACTTCTCAACATAATTTTACCACTTAGTGACGCAATCACGTGTGTCAAAGTCTTGATAAATATTCCTAAACATACAGAGAAGAATGATTAGCCTTCTGAAACATATGCTAAACGAAGCCTTCTTCAAATTATAAAGAAATTAAAAATAAAAACACCCTAAGCCCATATTGAAGATAAAAGAATACCGCCCGGTCTGAAATAGCCCGCTTTATAGAGCTAAGTTTTGAAAATCTGCAGGCGATTCCAGATCATCCTTGTATATTTATTTATTTAATACTTTATTGCACAAAAAACATAATATCTGCAAAGGACTATCTACCAGTCATCCAGCGATGGTGTTTAAGAAGGTGTATGTGCATCAAGGTGTAAATAAATAGGTTAAATATGCTAAATAAAAAACTACAAGAAGTACAATAAGGAGAATAATAGGAAATAAGTTGCTGTGATAACCATAACTACATATAGTAAATAGATTGCATATTTATTAGTTACTTCGGACACGTAGCAAAGAGGAGGAAGGCAAAGCAGCTTCAAAAATTAAATACGGTGATGACAGCCAACGCCAAAAATAAAAAAGAAGTAGTTGTTCTTGCTGTATGACGCGATGAGATGGCAATATATATTTAACATTCTAAGTTCCGAAACAAAAAAGAAGATCGTTTAGGATTTGCCGAGTTAGATAGTATGAAAAAAAAAACTCAAGAATTGCAGTTTTTTTTTTTTTTAATAATAATACCAAGACACGTACTGGTTGACGTCGATAAAAAAATACTGAAAACGAACGCATATACCTCATAGAATATTGGATATGTGTTTACTGAAGGCCCCTCGGATTCAGACGGTTCCATCATCATTAAAAATTAAAAGAGCAAGATCTAAAATAGGAAATCCCATAAAAATATGTTCAGACGGGATAGATGAAAAAGTTTGGTCGATAGTCGGTATTTGTGCCAAAACAAGGATTGAAATCTACCTTAATCACTCTACCGAAGAAAGTAACAATGATAAAGGGCAGAAAATTATCATACTATAAATTTGATTACCTATCTTTAAGTGCTCAAGCAGTTTTCCTCAATTTCTCACGAGTGGCTTAGAGTTTTAGATGTGATGAGCATGTTAGAGTAAAAGCTTCGGCCGAAATGTAAAAAGTATTGTAAAAATAATATTTTTCAGATGGACACCGTGGTCATAGATCAAGTAAATCGCTTTTAATGTCAAGTTGAGCCAAATATGAACCATACCTTACTTTGATAGCGATTTAGGAGTACATTCACAAAATGTATGAAAAATGGTGCAAAAAAATTCTCCGATTCGTTAGATCCTAATTGTCAGTTGAGATTTTTTGTATCATATTTTTGTTAGATGATGAAGTTCCTCAACGTATGCGATTCTAGCCCACTAACGCAGGTATATCTGTTTTTCCTTCCAATTTACAGATTCATTCAGACTATATTCATAATTATTATTTAGGGGACGGCAGTATAATGCTCATGCCTAAGCTAATGTCCTAGAGAGCTAATCTAATTATTCTTCTGATAGTCAGTTAAGTTAAATAAAATTGGATGCCGTGTTAGTATAGCACCCTCAGTATTTCCTTAGTTTTGAGAAAATACAAATTTGCAATTTTATTCCGTGACTTAACAAAACTTTGTTTCACAAAATTTGCTAGATGAAAAAGCTTCGAGAAACTTTTTCATCTAGCAACATGTAGGGAGAAATTTGCTTCTGACAGTATACCGGAAAAAAATTCTTTTTTGGGGGACTATACTGCTCGCGTCCGTAGGATTTAGCCCTTGATGTCCTACACGTGTCCCCTGGGTGGCGCTAAAAGAGCAGTACTGACAGGTGGTAGGCTTAGGCCGCGGCGTGTTACCACCCACCAAACAAAGCCATGCCGCCAAGCGGTCGCGTTACGGCATGATGTTTGGTGAAGCCATCATGGGGAACGGGTCGGAAACAGTTGCGCTTATTACTATAACTAGTCGTGACACATCGAAGGTCAATATGCCTGGCAGCCAATCTTGGAGAGCAGCGGGATCCGAGGCACGGTTCTCCGCTGGCCGACCGCAGATAGTTGGGGGCCCAAGTAGTGAGCCAGCCACTCATGAAAGGCTGCCCCGCCATCTCGCGAAAAATCCCGGAGGTGCGCCATCGTGCTGGTTGGCGACCAGATGAGAGGACCCGATGGACACCTCTGGGGGGGCTCGGGCGTCCCCGCGGTCTCCAGGATTGGTTCCCTTTGGGTGGAAAGGCCTAATTTGTGTCACGGGTTGGTAATTTGTGCCTCGTTTCCACTTCCGTTTCCCTTTACCTATCTTCACTCCTCATAAAATAAAAGGCAACAGAAATAGAATAAAGGTCCAACAGCGGAAGCACGTCCTCTCTCTTCAAGTGCACCTCTCAAACATTCGAGGCTTGCACTCAAATATCGACCCGGTCCACCACCATCTTGAGACCGCCAGACCGCATATTCTATTCCTCACGGAGACGCAGATCAAATGTCCAGCTGACGCTGCATACCTTGCCTACCCTGGTTATGTTCTAGAACATAGCTTCAGGGCCAGAGCAGGAGTTTGTATGTATGCCCGCGATGACATTTGTTATCGGCGTCTCCGCAACCTTGAAGACCCCAAATTTTCCATCATGTGGGTTCTGGTGGACAATGGCATGGAGAAGATACTTTATGCTTGTGTCTACCGTTCGCACAGCGGAGATGAGGAGACAACCAGGCTCACAAACTACCTCAGTGAGGCGGCCGATGTGGCCCAACAGAGGTATCCTTCTGCTCAATTAGTGCTTCTGGGGGATTTCAACGCCCACCATCAAGACTGGCTATACCCATACCAGAGCACAGACCACGCTGGTCGAGAGATGCGCAAGCTTGCTTTGACGCTAAACCTCACTCAGCTGGTCCAAGGAGCCACAAGGATACCGGATGTTGATGGCCACACAGCCAATTGCTTGGACCTTCTGCTGACAACAGATCCAGACCGCTACTCGGTGTCGGTTTCATCACCTTTAGGTAGCTCCGACCACTGTCTGGTGAAGTCTGTATCAGTGTACTCCCCGCCCGATCCCAGTCCAAGGGGCACTCGGCGGGTGTGGCGATACAGGTCAGCAGATTGGGATGAGATGCGTAATTTTTTCGCGTCTTACCCTTGGCGGCAGGTTTGTTTCTCTTCAAGCGATCCCTCAACTTGCGCGGATGCTGTGACTGAGGTGTTACGTCAGGGTATGGAATACTTCATACCATTTTCTGACGTCCCGATGTGCAGCAAAGCTCGCCCATGGTTTAATGCCAAATGTGGAGATGCAGAAGCGTCAAAACATGAGGCCTACTTAGCCTGGGCTGATGCTCGAACCCGCAAATCCAGAGATGTACGTGAAAAGAAGAAAGCATTTAACCTAGCCGCCAAGTCCTGCAAAAAGGCTCTCAAGAAGGCTCGCTTCGACCACATACGCCGAACAGGGAACAAACTTGCTTCTTACCCTTCGGGTAGCAAAGCATTCTGGTCCCTGGCGAAGTCAATCGAAGAGAACTTCTGCCGTCCCTCACTGCCCCCATTGCTGAAACCTGACGGCTCACTAGCGCACTCTGCTGAAGAGAAAGCAAATTTATTTGCAACTCAATTTGCGGAGTCTTCACGTTTAGATGCTGGCAACGCTGTACCTTCTAACCTGCCAAATAGCGGGACGTTAATGTCAGAAATCCGCATTCGACAGTCTGAAGTACGCAAAGCGTTGCGTGATCTGGACGTGAACAAAGCTGGTGGTCCAGACGGTATACCAGCTGTAGTCTTGAGGATGTGTGCGCCAGAGTTGACTCCTGTATTGACTCGCCTCTTTCGCTTGTCTATGACGACTGGTCAAGTGCCCAAGTCCTGGAAGCTTGCAAACGTGCAGCCCGTGCCCAAAAAGGGTAGTCGCGCAGACCCTGCCAATTACAGGCCTATTTCAGTCACTTCCATACTCTGTAAGACGTTGGAACGTGTACTGAACCACAGGCTCCTGGCATACCTAGAAGTAAACGATCTCCTCAGTGATCGACAATACGGATTTCGCCGAAACCGGTCTACTGGGGATCTTCTAGCGTATGCCACTCACATCTGGAGCGCGGCCATCGAGAACCACGGAGAGTCACTTGCTGTCTCTCTCGACATCTCGAAGGCTTTCGACAGGGTTTGGCATGATAGCCTTATTAACAAGCTTCCTTCTTACGGCCTTCCCACTGGTTTGTGTGTTTGGATATCAGATTTCTTGAGGGATCGGTCGATTAAGGTAGTCATCGATGGCTGTTCTTCCGACCAATTGGCCATAAATGCCGGAGTCCCTCAAGGATCAGTACTCTCTGCAACGCTGTTTCTGCTGCATATTAATGATCTGCTTAAGCCCGGTATCTTTGGGTACGCAGACGACAGCACCGTTGTGGAGAGTTACACATCTAACGCACGAACCAGTGCATTACAAATCCAGTCTCATAGGGAAGCGATGGTTCAGCGCTTGAACTTTTCTTTGAAGGCAGTCTCCGATTGGGGCGATGCCAATCTGGTTAAGTTCAATGCAGCTAAAACCCAGGCGTGTCTTTTCTCCGCCAAACGGAGCCCTTTCCAGCTGGCTCCTACTTTCAGGGATGTGTCCGTGCCGATATGTAACCATCTAGAGCTTCTTGGCATCTCTTTAACATCAACTCTCAATTTCGGCTCCTATATTGAGTCCAAAGCCCAGCTTGCCTCAAAAAAGCTTGGTGTTTTGGCTAAGGTGAGACAATACTTCACACCGGGACAGTTGCTTAACCTGTATCAAGCCCAAGTCCGGACGTGTATGGAGTACTGTTCTCACCTTTGGGATGGTTCTGCCAAATACCAGCTGGAGACACTGGAAGCTATTGAGAGGAGAGCCAAGAGACTCATTAACGACGACCATCTAGTAAGCAAAAGACTCCAGAGTCTCGAGCATCGCCGCAAAGTCGCTAGTTTATCGGTTTTTTATCGGATACATTTCGGTGAGTGTGCAACGGATCTTCACAATTTGATTCCGCCATCCCCATTCTATAACCGGACATCCAGGGATACTCCGAAGCGCCATCGCTATATGGTGGAAATTCCATTTACCCGAACGAAGCGATTTGCTTCTTCGTTCATTATACGAACCGCCAGGGAATGGAATACCCTGCCTGAGTCTGTGTTTCCGGTTAAGTACAATATGGGGGTCTTCAAAACGCGAGTGAATAGGTATCTTCTGGGTAAGCGCGCTCCATCGTCGATCGCATCATCGCTTAACATCAGGTGAGATAGTGGTCAAGTGCTACCCAGTTCGGTATAAAAAAAAAAAAAAAAAAAAAAAAAAAATTCAGTAGCGAATCAATACAATAGAAACACCACAAGCACATGAACAAAATATTTACAATTCAGTCTTAAGAAGCTGGTCATAGAGACTACGAGATTAAGATGGCTTTTAGATTAGTTCTTCAAAAGCATGTTCTACCCTAGCACCTATTAACGCTACGTATTAAGAACAATGTATCAGCCAGATTGTCCACTGTTGAACACGGCCTCTAAGTTATCTGGTTTGTCCATAATTCCTACACTTGGCAGGCGTCTTGGGGATCACAGTACAAGTTATTCCTCAGAAGATGCTGCTACCCACCTTCCGGTATTTTTTCCTCAGTCTCCCCTTACAAAATACTCAGAAGCACATATTGACCTGACTGCCTAGAAAGGGCTATGTTTTTTTTTCATTTCATTCATTCATTTTCAGAGTATATAATTAAAAACATTAGCAGTTACATCATTTTAAAATATTCTAACTATGAGTATTTTAAAATAATGTAACATGCAATTTTTGATGCACGCAAATTTTCTAAATACTTTTTGTATCAAATGGGAGGGAGTGTGCGTGATTTTTAGAGAGAGAGAAAGTAGAGTGTGTGTGTGTGTGTGTGTGTATACAACAGAGAAATAATGTGTAAAAAAGTGTGTTCGTTTAGCATAAATCTGACAGTTAATCGTATAACATCGATAATAATCTATCTATCTATCTATCTAATAATCATCAATTATTATTTAAATATTTTCAGTGTTGTCAAATTTATTTTTGCCAGTTATGAAATGCATCAAAGCTTTTGCAACTCGATTGTAAAAGAATGGTTGCAGGTAATAGTAGTGCCCTTTTGTAATTCTATAGGTTTTTTTATGTTATTGTGACGGAACGGAGCATTAGACCCTCCTGGTGTTGAGCTCTGCCAATAGCAGATGCATTTCGTCGTACACAAACGAACTGCACTGCATTCGTTACCCTGAGATATACAGTTGTTAAGTCTCATATGTCTGTAATTTTACTGGCTCTCAAGAGCTACTGCTGGAACACACTGTTAAGTGCTTGGTGACAGATTTTCTAATTACTTGAAGTTTATAGCTAGCCATGCGAGCAATCGTGAAATGCCCTTCCACCAGGCGCTGAAGCTCAAGTCGGCGGTGGTGTTTACTATTACCGCTCGGCCATATTGCTGCAAACTTACTTAATGTTATAAAATACCTATATCTTTCCTTCTTTCACTTGTTGTTTTGGCTTCAAATGCCTGAGTTGTTTCTTTTTGTTGAAATAAAAAAAAACTCACTCTCAGTACAATAACAAATAACTGATGTATTCCTCAAGGCAGCGCATATATATTTTTAAAATTATAACTTTTGCGTTTGCTTGATTTGCCAATATCGCCTGACTAGAGTAGAAAATGAACTCATCAGATCAATCGGTACGTCTACCGTTGTACAATCCCCCTTGGGAAGAATTTGCCATTACCACGCTTGGCAGGCGTCTTGGCGATTGCTGTGGAAATTCTCAGTATAACACTACAATTACTACAAAGGAATCATTTAGGCGAACTAAAGGTCATTGCTGGCTCACAGATAGTCCAAATTCTCCAGCCCACTACCAGTTGGCAGCATGCCCAACATGATGGCATCATTACCTCGTTGGATTGCAATGCTTATTGGTTGAGGCAAATATCAATTTAATTACGCGTGGCATCGACCAAGCTCTGATAAGTTTTGGAAAATGAGGTGAGCTCCCGGTCCCCACTTACTTAATGTCTCTCCACCAAATGGCTGTAATATGTAACCACTATCGCGCTTCACGTCTTTGTGACCGCTCGAGGGTTATAGAGGGCTTTCCCTCGGCCAAGCGTTGTATTGTCGAACCGGCAAACGACATCCATGTCCTCCCTAAACTAAAGTATAAAGCTTAACCGTGAATAATAAGCAAAAAGTACTAGTTTTATTTATATAGGTACATAGATCATAAAGACGAGCGCTTAGAACTCATTACATGTTTATTAATAAATATAAAATAAACAAAGTTCACATAAATGTCTCATAAATTAGTCATCATATAATATTTACAATAAAAACTGGCCAAGTGCAAGTGGAGACTCACACTTTCAAAGCTTTCGCATTACAAAAGATTGTAAAAAAGCTTAAAAATATACAATAAAATTGTGCCTTTTAATATTTAGAAGTTCAAATAAGGATATGTAGTAGCTGTAGTGTTGTATATAGTTCATAGTATTTTGTTTAATAAAGGCATACCGCCGGAAAAAAAAATTAAGAGTATGAATTCCAGATTAATTACTAGTTTAGTCTTTACGATACTTTAAGATACGCCCTAAAACAGATGTGTTCAAGAATTGACGACTTGGAGAGTTTGCTTACCTATTTCTTTTTGTAGATAAAAAATATATTAATAGTCTACTCAATGAGCTCTAGACGATGATACCCCCTATGATGATGAGGCTCCTTAAAAATAATTTTATTGAATTTCAATAAAATTATTTTACCTGTATTAATATAATACAATATTCGTACCTGTATGGGTCGTTTTATATTTAAATTACAAGTTTGTAACTCGTTGACCTGGTGACTTACTTGGACGGGCTTCGTTTTGCTCTTTGGGTACGTAACCCCAAAAAGTATAAATAAAATACGTATTACTTATTTCAACTATTATTCAAACCATTTTTGGTCTAACAGCTCTGGAATGCCTTTATAATATTTTTATATAAATATGTTTTTCAATTTCAATTTAAAACAACAAATGTGGCATTCTTTTAAGCTTTTATGCAATTTTTATATATTTTTGGGTCATATGAAACACGTTTTTACGCATAAGTGTAGATATACTGTTCGACGACATTGCACACAAGGTTGAAACAATTGATTTTGCAGAATCAAAGTTTAATATAGATATTATTCTATTCATGAAAGTAAGTAAAGATAAATACTTCCACAATATACTAATACCAGAGATATTTTCAATACTTCTAGAATTGTTGAGTATATAAAAATACCAAAAAACTAAGAAAGTAAGCAGTGCAAGTAAGCATGGTCGACGCATTGATACGAGTCAATATAAATTGCGATGGTACACACATCGTCATTGTATTTCGTACAAGAAAATTAATACAATGACAAACATTTTAAAAATATGTTTAGAAAACATAATATAATTATGTAAAAAACATTTTTTTATTAAATCTGATCTTAATTACATAATTCTGGATCATGCGCTCCTCAGAGTTAAAACCTCCTCATGATACCTTGATTTCTAAAACATCAATATAATGTTTATTAAAAAGATTATAATATATATATGTAATTTTTTATATGGATTTCAGCAAAATAACGCCTAAATCTATTATTTTAAAAATTGTTTTTAAGTTTTTAACATTGTAAGGTTTTACATTAATATTTCAGAAAAACTAATAATAAGACATTTATTGACAATTCCGCGATTCTGAATCGTGTACTCATGACCTCCTGATGATGCTTCGTTTAGGGAAAAATCTTCTGAATGAGCTATCACGTCGGATTAACACGAAAATTTGCAGGAATCGTCAGTAGTTATATTTTATTTTTTAAATATTTTACTGATATATTAACATTATATTGGAAAATAAATATTTTTTAAATTTTTTTCATTATTTATGTAGAACGCAAAGTAACGCCTGATATTATTATTATGACTCTATAATTTGAAAATATTCTTATTTTTGTGCCTTTCGAATTCGAAATCTCACCGACTAAATGCTTTGAATTTCTAATTGCTTGATAAGCAGAAAACTCTTACCCTATTTTTTTTGTATTTTCCGTAAAAGTTGAGTAATCCAGATTCCACAGTATGACTATGGATTTTGGATCATATTTTTTTCTGACGGTACCAACAGTCATTGTAAGGGCGCAGATAAGATCAAAGTTACTATGGCAAATAGTATAGCTAAGAACACAGTTTTTTTAGTTATAAAATTTAACATATAATAATTTGTTTTTAAAGGTATGAAACCGTAAATAATGTGGTATAAAAACGGAAAGATATATAAGGGGTATGAAAAGAGTTTAAAAAACGAAAGCATCAATTACATTTGAATACCTAACTTGATTCAATTTGACAGCACATCTAGATTCAGATTAAAATGTGTGATTGAAATATTAATGTTACCTCTATTTAATTACATAATAGTTCTAACTTTACTTAAATGAAACCTTTTTAAGTATTCATTTTCTTTTTATTTTATTTCGAAGGCACAGGCACGATTCACACCTGATGTTAAACGGTGACCTCGGTCTATTACAAATATAACGAATTGCACTGCGGTCGTCACCCTAAAACATACAGTTGTTAAGTCACATGTGCCTGTAGTTTTTCAGTCGTTACAACTTAAAGCCCACATAGTTTCTAAAATTCAAAATACAAGTATTTCGCACATAAATTAAGGTTGTTTATGCAAAATGCTGTTTTTTAAATATACAAATTTCAACTAAAATATTTAATAATATTGTTTGTACTCACCAAATATACAATTAAACATCTACTTTTGTGCCATCATAAAAATAAAGTCGAATTACAAACAATTTTCTTTTTACAAGGAGATAAAACATAATTATAAAAGTTTGCTTATAGTCATGCTATATGGTGTGTATATATATATATACATACGGGCATAGAAATACCAAATTAGTTACTATTTAGGGTCCTCGCACAAAAAGTGAATACTATCAGATGTTTTTTTATTAGGCTGTAGCGATCAAAATATATTACATATTATATATATATAATATCAGTATATTATGATACGAGTGAGCTAAGGTGCTCATTATACACGACGCTGTGGGTTACAACCCGAGCCGTAGGCAAGGTCGTAAATCAGCCGAGTGTATAATGAGCAAGTTGCTCACGAGCTTCATATGCACTTTTTCAACACCCTTACGAGAAAAAAAATTATATTACCCAAATGCCATACAAAAACATACGAAAAATATGGAAATTAGCGCGCAAATTTTTTTTTTGCGCGCGGCAAATTCATTTTGGTTGATTACATATACTTAGCCTTACAACCTACATCAAAATTATAATTTTAGTGATAAAATGCAAATATTTTATTACAAATTATTGTGAATTATAAATAATTTGATAATAATAAATGTATAATAATAATATTTTCGTCTTCATTATGGCACATTTATGTATTTTAAAAATATAAGTAGATCTTCAGCAGTATAAAACCTCTTTGTTGTTACAAATCTGTCTTACCCGGTTAATTTAAAAATGATCTGTTTACTCGCATATATCTTGCAGTTAGGTACTAACTTAACTTTGTAGGGATAATTATATTACGCACTAGTGTATAATATTATTATGCACGAGGTTGTTATAGTTCAGTTTGTGGCCCTAAGAACGATATAATAAAGCTCACTTTACGAGCAAGAGTGTTGAAAAAGTATTTTAAGACATCTACTGCGGCAGAATCATGAAATATTTTCATTTTATTCTTATACAGATAACTATAATTACATTCTGAAAAATATTAAAATTAAGATGTTTAATATAAATGGAACTTATTACCAATATGTACATCAGCAGTGATGGCTCAGTGGCATTTGCTATTGACTGCCTCGCAGCAGGTCCATGGTTCAAATCCCGCCATATGCTTGAGTTTCAACGCATGGTGGAAGGGCATTTTGTGAATGCCCACCTGGCGACCATTAAGTAGAAAATTTAACTCTCGCCAAGCACCTAACGGTGTGTTTCCAGCAGTCCTTGAGAGCCAGTGAAATTACAGGCACATGAGACTTAACATCTATGTCTCAAGGTGACGGGCGCAGTGCAATTCGTGACTTGTGATGAAATGCATCTGTTATAAGTATTAGACCGCCTAACATTAGGTGGGGCTCGAAATTGTTCCGTCACAATAACATAAAAAAACTTAGTATTAGATATGTTTTTTTTTATATTAGGTTACGGTATACGGTTTAATAGGTAATTTAGGTCATCAAATGAACTAGATAGGGCCAAGAAATAGAAATAAAAAAAAATTCACCATATATAACCAATAAAGCATTACCACCGAGCGGTGAAGATTAATGCCAGGACAGTATTTTCACACCTTTTAATAACCAAATTGGGCTGTCTGATACAGGATAAGTCTAGGTCGCTCGTCGTCTATAACGATATCCGGCAGATCAAGACTTCAACTAGCAACTTAGGGATCGGCTAACATTCTCTTCACTGAGCGTACCTTAAACATCTGACAGTCGCAAACTATTTCTGTCCAATTATTTGCTATCGTCAATCAAAACGTTTCAAATGATATCGCTTATAAACTGGTGGGTGCATATTGAGCAACCTTCACCGGAAGTGCTACCGGCAATCTATCGGCCGATCTACCGATTAATTAGTTCGATGGCTGTACAATGCGAACTATGTCGTGGATTTCGCTCACTCATCGCAGCTGCTGGTTGTCGATGACAAATGACGTCACCACGTCACCTTTATGTGACCAATGTTAACTTTCAACTATTATCATCGAGTCGAATAAATCATTTATTTAAACTAAAAAACCGTTGATAAATCTTATATGTACTACTACTACTGTTTTATTAAAATACATGCATGTAATTGAACACAATCGCACACATGCTCCGCGGATCACATTATAAAATGACAAGAGAAAAAAATATAGTCATGTGCGGGATTTAAACTTGCGCCATTCACCTCTATAGCTCTGACCGCTAAGCTTACATGGGGTGGGTGGTGCGGCTTCGAATCTCGCACAAGTCTATAATTTTTGCTCTAGAAATTGTATTAAACAATCTCATCTGATGAGAAGTTAGAATGTGGTGTACTACATTCTAATGTAGTAATTCTAGTAATGTACAACAGGCTTATCCTATAATACCTTATCAGTCGGATCGTTCACTGCTGATTACAGCCTTCTCCATTAAAGGGAGTTTTGCTGTATACTCCCCGCAGCTTGGCAGACGGCTTTGGAATCGCAGTTTAAGATGGCTATTCTTCAGAAGGCTGCTCTCTTACTGATATTTATCCCTTATTCACCTCTTACGGCTCCCACAAAAAGACAGGAGAGGTGCTATTCTAGCCCGCCATCCCGCGGGAATCTATAAAATATCCTAGATTGAGAACTGGCTTGCAAACACAGCTGCCAGAACACACAGGTAGGTGCATTGCACTGATTTACTGATACTCCATGGAGCTATCTATAGCCAATGGGGACCTCGCAAAATACCCTATGTCATGCATGAGTATTGAGTATTCTACATTGATATAAAAAAATGGCAATTTGAAGCAATGATAGCCGAGCGGTAACAACTATGGACTGCCGTGCCGCAGATTCAGGATTCGATCCCACCACCCACACCGGCTTGAGCTTCACCGCATAGAAGAGCATTTTGCGTATACTCGCTTAGCTAGCTCCCAATTCAAGTAGAAAATCTATCGTCAAACACTTTACGGTGTGTTCCAGGAACTTTTCTTAACTGCCAGTTATTCTATATATAGCAGTTTACGCCTTCGACCTTCAATAAAATAAATTAAATTAAGCGACCAGAAATTGTAAGCTTAAGTGCGCGGCGTTGGACTATGTATTGGACTATTTATTAGTTTATTATATTTATTTTATTTATTATATATATTTAGTTGAGTAAATGAGATATCTCATTTACTCAACTTGCTACACTTCTGTGTACTCGATGAAGTCAAACTAATACAATAGTGCAACCAAAAAAGTAGTTTGACTGGAGACCCATAGTAGATTTAAATGTCTAGTCAGCATAAGTCCTTTTTAATCTGTGGCATAAGCAGGATAACCATATATCATAGTTTTAAAGGTATCTGTGTAATAATATGCATATGTTTACTACAGCAAATCTATTCATAGCTACCTACAGACATGTTTATTATGATTTTTTTATAATTATATTCTCTTTAAATAAATCATCGCACTCGGGACACGTTAGATATTTTTCAGCGGAAAGTAGTTTGTCTTTGATCCGTGAAGCGGGTGGAAGTCGCTGTAATTAGCTGTAAGTCGCTACGGGTAGGAAAAACTCATAGTAAATGCTTCCTTCTCTAGGACCGGAATGTGTTGTAACAATGGTAACAACTACGTTTATGTTTATATAAAAGCTAAAAGAACTAGTTTATAACAACTAATGTGACTTTTTCAAGTTACTATAATATGTTATAAGATTTACAAATATTTATAATCCCTCAAATAATGTTAAATAGGTGCTACTCATTTTACTATTACAAACGCATATTTCAGAAAACTTACTATTTTTACCAGAAATAATAAGTAGACTGTTTAAAACGGATGAAAGTCATCAAATACCTCGTTTGAGAATTGATTCCTTTCGACCCTTGTTTAGAAATCTACTATGTCATAGTGTAAATGCTGTGGAACCTGCGTTCGGGCGTAAACATTCGCAAGCCGCGTTTCGTACTCCCCTATGAAGTCTAAACTACTGGTCTGGTTTTACTATGCTTCATGACATCAAGTAATAATTGTCATCACATCTTGTTGCAGAAGACCATTTTACTGGTAATATTACTTATTTAACCTTATTGTAATTTTTAGTAACAAAAAAATATTAAATCCTGGACCTTGGATTTAGTACATATTTACTTTAAATTTAAATTATCCTTCTTAAAAAATTGCAACTGAAATTATTTAATACAGCTAATTTAAACGCAGAGTATTTTCTCATAAAATGACACAAGTTATAAATACGAAAGATTCTGAGTGAGTATTTGAGTGTGCTAATGCTTAACGCTGAAACAGCTAACCGATTGAAATTGGAATATGTCTAAACAGTTCTGGATTAACATAAAGAATACTTTTCACAACTATCAGCATCATTTTACATGGTTTTCTACACGGGTGATAGCAGCCAACCAGAGGTACAGTTGTGTTAAAAAATATTTTAGGCGAAGTGATGTTTGAAAATTGAGAGACTAAGGGCGTAGGACGGAAAGATCTCGTTTCGCAAGCTAGCATGAGTTATACAGAACTAAGCAACATTGAAATAGCTTGAACAAATATTTAAAATAAAATCATATAAAAGTGAGCTTTTTTAAAACGATAATAATTTTTCAGGTTCACAGACGTTGCTACATAATAACTAGAAATAAATTTTGACAGATTTACTATATACGACACTCTCAACCCCATTGCTACCTGTGAGTGTCGTAAGAGACGACTAGGTAGAGGTAGGTGGGCAGCAAGCAGCGCTTTCTGAGGGTCTGGCGATTCCCAAGACGCCTGCCAAGTGTGGGGATTATGGCAATCCCACCTTAATGGGGGACATTGCGTTCAGCAGTGGACAATCCAGCTGATACAGTATGTTTATTACATAGACACAAAACTTGATTAGGCGAAATTTTTGAGCTGAAAGAAATATATATGTAATTGTATTTTCAGATCAGGCATAATATTTGTCATATACTATATAATATTATAAATTTTATTCGTATCGGTAAGGGGGACATTCTTTCTAAAAAAACATGTTCAAAATTTTCCTGTTTCAGACTCAATGCACGTTGCGTCCTGATATAACAAATATTGTTTTTATACCAACTACTAAGTTCTTGATGAAATTGAATTCCACGCGCGTAGTCGTGGACAGTACCTAGTATTGTAATTATATTATGAGATACGTCAATGATTGGCATATGTCAAGTTTCAATAGTAATATTATGTTTACTTTGGAATTTATTTTAACAAATAATATTTTATTCTTTACAGTGTTACACATACCATTGTACATAAAACTGTATTTTTGAATTTGTTATAAATTATGCTATACTCAAAAATAAAGTAACGATTTGCTTAAATACTTTGCAAATGGTATGTACAGTCACGCTCCGAAAATGCTTTCCACCGTAAGGTTTATTATTGCATGAACACATTTGTATCATAAAGTAGATGATAATGTTGATGAAAAGTGTATTTTCTTAAATTTTTCTCATATTATGTATTTATATTAATAAATTATTACATGTAAATAAAAACAGGCCTACGTTACCAAAAGTTAAAGCAAATGTCACTCTGGACTATATAAACATTTTAATAATATTCTATACACCCAAATCGAAAGATCGAATTACACTGCGCCCGTCACACGGAGACATACAGTTGTTAAGTCTCATGTGCCTGTAATTTTACTGGATCTTAAGGACTGCTGACGGAAAATACTGTTAAGTACTTGGCGACAGATTTTCTACTTGAGGGTGGTAGCAAGCCAGGGGAGCGAGCACTCGCAAAATGAACTTCCCCATGCGTTGAAACGCATGGAGGAAGTTTTTGCGGGTGTCGGCAATCATTTTTGCCGGCTTGAACTTCAGTTCATGGATAATCCTTATCGTGCCAAGCACAATATCAGACACCGGCCTCCTATTGAAAATTTGTTTGACAGAAAAAACAATAAATGACTCATAACAGTAAAATATTTTTTTCACATATTTCCATAGATTATTGCGAATGTGTTTTCCATACCGAAGTTTACCTATATCGTTCGCTGTTTGATCAGGTGCTTCAATAAATCTAATTAACATTTAAATGGTGATCACGCATAATAATCAGGAGGCATTGTGAACTGCGACGATGCTCCTTAATTAGTAGATAATGGTGACAATGTATTAATAAGTCATTAAGTCGGCGAAGACATTCATACATGGCATTGTTGAACAACTATCTGACACTTGTTTAAACCGGGCGGGAGTGACGCAAGGGCTTAGGGGCAATTCTGCTATTAGGGTCATAACTCATTAGCAATGATGATTGGTTCATGTGTACAATTTCCGGCTTAAAAATATCAATCTCTCTGTGCCATGCTTTTCATTAAAAAAAATCTACGCACATTTCCGTAATATTTGCTATGTAAGGCTCTTATTAACCGAATGGTGCGGATTGACTAGCAATAACACACAACTACACTGCACTTGTTTTGGCTAGCGATTTATATTCTTTCGAACCTCATCAGAAATGGGATAAGGACTGCCGAAAGCATGCATATTTTAATACGTTAATATTATTTTACTAACTATGACAGAAAAGTTCTACTATTTTGCTACTAGTACTTTGATGGAAAAGTTATTGCCCAAAATTGCCTGCGTGGTATCACGATACCCAAATATCTAACGGGTAAAAGCGAAATCCTTCTGGGGACTCTGAATATTATACAGATGAAATCATCACAGAGATTGGTACTACTGCAATGTCAGATATTCTACCACTGCAGTAGTTAAATGCTATGTTTAAACGTGAAGGGCACTGTAGCAAGTGAAAGTGGGATGACAAGCACAGTGCAGCGTCGAGCAGGGTGACTATGATGGGCAAGCATGATGCTTGTCTATCAGTAATTTCATACCGATACCGTAAATAAAAATCAACGTTGTAGGAGCGGAGAATTTTATCATTATAATCAGCAGAATTTTATCATTATAAACAAATGCAATTTACTATCAAGTTATTTCTCAATGGCATAGCACGGGAGAGTATTTGGTATTTTCGCCTAGATTTTGGCCACGTTGAAAATCTACCACCATGAGTACGTAGCTTACGATGTGTTCTGGCAGCTGTTCAGGAAAACCTGTTTTCATTTCAGTCTGCTTGTTTACTTTAAGGCAGAGCACTTAGCGTTTTCAATATAAACATAGTTTAGTTATATTTTAAATACAAAGTGTGAGAACTCTGTGAACTTGTGCATGCATATCTCTTAGCTTTATATCTATGCTTCTTGTTTGTCAGTTTTTCCATTTATCATCTATTACCTACATAAATGTGAAAATACGAATTCTCATATTATGGAAAACTGTCAAACCAGAAGCATAGCTTTTAAGTTCAGGGATAAGCATGCAAAATTTCACCGAGTTTGAACAATTGTTATTTAAAATATGACTAAACTACGTTTGTACGAAATACGCTACTTGCTTAATTCCCTTAACATTTTCGACAACAACTATCACTAGTCTTTCAGTTCAAAAATACTGCTAATATAATAATTACTATTTAATTGGGTATTAACAAATACTTTTAAAAGTATCCTAAAAAACATTAAATAATATTTAAATAAAACACTTAAAAAAGCAAAAAATTATATATCTAGTGACAATTCCGCCTAATTTTCCTGTTATCTACGTGACGTCATAAACATCACGCAGCCTAACCGGAAGAATACCCGACTAGTTTCGCTTCTAAACGAAGCATCTTCAGGAGGTCTTGACTTACCGAGCGCTCGATCGAGACTAGTCGGGTATTCTACCGGTTAGGCTGCGTGATGTTTATGACGTCACGAAGATAACAGGAAAATTAGGCGGAATTGTCACTAGATATATAATTTTATGCTTTTTTAAGTGTTTTATTTAAATATTATTCAATGTTTTTTAGGATACTTTTAAAAGTATTTGTTACTATTAATATGGATTTCCGCAAAGTAACGCCTGAATCTATTCATTATTTAATTGGGATTTAAGATCACTTATTATCTTACAAGAAAATTTATATCGATAATTCATTACCAAATAGCATAACAGCTGAATCGGGATCCTTGTACAGTACACCAAAGATGCGAAAAATACAAGCAGAGATAGTTTCCAGGAGTGTTAGATTTGAGTAACATGTTTATAATAATGGGTTTTCAGGCTTGCAGTAGTTATAGGTGCGGCAAGTTAAGTAGTTGAGCTTGCGAGTGATTGAGGGAATACTTAAATTAATGAACGATTTCGCGTGGGATCGAACCGGCATATAGAATAATATTATCGATCCCGTTCACGGAGCCAACTACCATCTTTTAATTTCAAATTACTCAGAATACGGATGATACCATTTCTATCCAGCATAATTGTGACTAGCAAACAATGAAATAGTTAAATCAACGAGTAAATCAGCCAAAAACAGTGTATTATTATGTTAAATAATGATATGATTTTATTAATTATCATTCGATATTGACATTGTGAGAGCCGTGCTGTGGAGACGTCGAAAGCAAACGTAAAACGTCTAAAAGGCCGTTTATTGTGTGTTCACACGTATGTGCAACAGTATTCGTCGACTAGTAGATGATGTCGAGAGATAATCAGAAGTTTGACCGGGTTGAATTTCTGTGAAGCGTTGCCATAGAAAGGATTATCTATTTTGGACATAATGTACCAATACGTTTGTATGTTTCGTTGTTATGATTCGTGTGTTTGTTTTTATTAGCACTAAATTACTATCAATGTTTAGTTGTTGTTAATAAGATTATTGACACTCCTGATAGATAGTCTTAGGCCCTTCAAGTTAACTATTACATTTACTTACAGCATTCTTATTTTGCGTTCACTTACGATATGTCTTTCTTGGATCAATTAACAAAATGTAAGTATTTATTGTACACGTTCGTTTCTTTTTTATTTTAGTCTGCGAAAGATACATCAAAGAAAAACGAGACTGTGAATACTCCGAATTACGCGTACAAGAACTCGCGTTTACTAATTGCCTGCAGTACCATTTTTGAACAAAAAACCCACTTCGCGGTAGGTAGTCCTTCAAAATTTATTTATTAAAAGCTTACTTCCGTTCTGGCAGTGAACCGAGTCAAACCAACTTAAATCTTCACGAATCACCCTCACTGAATATGTAACAGTTTAGCAAAAAACGAATAAAAAGTTTGCAAAGCAAATTCAGCACTTCGACATCATTGACAATGATTGCTCGTGATAAAATTCTCAGCAGGGTTTTTGTTATTACTTTATTATGTTGCTGGTAGTAAAAAAATGGAACGCCGTTATTCTTGATCGACAATAAATACTTAATATAATTATGTGGTTCGGTAACAATACTCTACATCTCGGAAAGAAACAATACACTTAATTTATCTGTACGCATAAATGTCATAACATGTGCGTATGTAATGACTGCGACCTCCTTTCAGTGAAAATAATCAAATAATCTAGATATACGTAGGTGATATTGCAATTAAATACTTATATTAGGTAAAGATTGAAATTAGGTAATGATAAACTAATAAATCTTATTATTATCTTCGTGCGACACAGTTTTAACTATGATCCTATATAAATAATAGTGTAATACCAGCCTTGCTTCCTTGGTTTATTGTGTTCAATTGACCCTTCGTATGTCGATGTTCATGGTTCAGTCACCGGGATCATACCATAATTCGTCGATGTTTCGAACTTCTGGTCCGAAAGAAAGTTATCCGCAAAACACGTAATTGACTTACTTTTGTTTAACTTTGTTGGTAGCATAGACTAGCAAGCATTTGCCTGTATAGATTCTGAATATTTTTCAAAAATCTGATTCGTATGGTTTGTACATTACTCAAATATGAAATAATAATTTATACGTTTGCTTGTATGTAGTCAAACTTCAGAGTCAAGTTCTAAATTGCTCAAGATACAGGCCTCGTGCTTAGTTTGGGGTCCACAGAAAATGTGTTTCTGACTATGATTTGTTTTTAGATACTATATCCTATTTTTTACATGAATGTTTATGACTTCTGAAAAATAAATATTGTATTGTATAAGTATGTAATGTAATGAAGTGTATTGTAAAAATATGCAGAAATAAATAAATCATAGTCGTGTCAAAGGCATTATTTAGTGCTATGGCTCCATTAAAACATCTTGATAGGGAGTTCAGGCGAAAACACGAAGAGCATGGTAGGTACATATTATGCTTTTTTGGATCAAGATGAAAAGTAATATATTATACTATATAATAATACTATAATTGCCTAAACACTACACTGCATGGATTGACATGGAGAAAAAAGAGTTACAATGTATATTATGTTATTGCCAGATACATTTTTTCTCACTATGATTGATAAATTATGAAGGGTAAGAGAGTGATCTCATATGGTAAAAAACTTTAAAAAGTCAAGCTATAAATAACAGTTCAAAAACCTTCCAGAATGGCGCTGGTGTACACAAAGAGTATGATATGAGTGTATCAATTGTAAACGAATTAAAGTATGCCGAGCTAAAAAAAAAAATGTAAACTAAAGTAGTTATGTACTTATTGACAATTTCAACTACTTGCGTAGTAGGAAGTTATGTATAAATATAAACTTAACTAATTTTTATGAGAAAACGTGTAGCTAGAATGATTTTATTTCGTTAACTGTGAATAGTGCTTTTATTGATTTTTGGCGCTTTCTCTAAAATTTTTCCTGATGCTCAAGTGGCGCCACCCTAATTTTAATGCATTTGGACGGACACTTTTTCACACATAGATGGTTCTAATTACATCTGCCCTCCATATTATAAACGATGCGGTCCGACCATAGACTATATCAAACAACCAACTTTGTACCGCAAACTCATTTTTCATTATCTAAAGTGTCGCTCAAACCAAGAAAAACGAAACTTAGGTGATTTGTAGTATAGGCTACTCTAAATCGTCGAAGTTTTGTTCTTAAAATAAAAATATCCGCAAAACACATTTTGGCTTACTTTTGCTTAACTTTGTTCGCAGCATAGACTAGTAAGCATTTGCCTGAATACATTCTGAATATTTTTTTTTAGTTTGATTCTTATAGTTTATACATTTCCCAAATATGAAATAATAATTTATTCGTTAACTTCAAAGTCGACTTGTAAATACGCAGAATTAAAATAAATAAATCATAGTCCTATCTAAGTCATTATTTAGTGAAAGGTATGCTACAGTTACATTACTAAATCTTGAAAGGGAGTTTAGGCGAGAACACGAAGAGCATGGTACAAATATACTTTCTGGGATCATAATGAAAAGTACTTACTTATACCTAGCTTTAATAAAACTGTAATTGCCTCTAAACACTACACAAAAAGAAAAAAGAATTGCCAAGTATATTATTATGTTGTTGCCAGATACATTTATACTCCTTATGACTGATAAACGATGCGGTCTGACCATAGACTATATCAAACAAGGAAATTCGTACCGCAAATAAAATTTTCGTTATCTAAATTAGTGTCGGTCTAAACACGAAAAACGAAACTTCGGTGAATTATTGTAGTTGCGGTCCTGAGTCGGACACATTATCGTGTTTTTTTCCACAAATACATTTCCAGCAGATATTCCGAGTCTGGAACTTCGTCCATTAGATGGTAATAGGCTTGCCCCCGATTACGTGGAGCTAATACATTTCTGACAAAACGTAAGTGTTTATGGTTCTACCTATCCCTTTCGGGATATACAGGCATGGTCATGTTAACTTCTTAACAAACGCTCAAGTTAAACTGTACATAATGATACCATATTCTAGTTTATACCTACCCGCAACAGATAAACGATTCGTAGTTTGAATTGTCAAAGCAGAAAAGTGATTCTGCTATCATATAATTTAATTTCAAATATATCCGGCCCGTTTTTCCACCTGTATCAATAAGAGTGCTTGAAACCAGTTAAGATGTTACTTATAACGAAATAACGTGTGACAATTAATATCGACATTATTTTATTTGCGGCTTTATTGACTTTCAAAATGAACGAAATGATAAGGTAATAAATTTTTTACGATTTCTGTTCATTTATTCACATTAAGTGTTTCCAAAACCTTTAGCGATACGTTCAAAATAATTTTACGGACAATTTAACACAAATCACTGATATTCCAATTTAATTCAGGAGCACGTAAGAACGGTCTTTAACCCAGCTCATATCCATAATACATGCGTATTTTTAAAACAATTCCAAGAGAACTGTTGTTGAACGCATTTATACTTGCAATCATAAAGGGGCTTGCGAGTACACTTTCGATCTCGTATTGAAATTTACTCGAAAGGTGGTAATTTTCCGCCGCGTGATGACATTAATAGCGGCTCGCGGGTACAACAATATTTTTTGCATAAAACTGTTTTACATTCGGACATACCAGTCTTGTAGCAACACTTCGTCGTCCCCCTAGCGTTACTTTGCATGCACTCATTCTGCTTCAGCGCAGGCAGAACAACTAAAAGTGTTCACATAAAATAGAACTTATATGTTTTATTTAAGTTACGTTGATTTGAGTCATGAGCGGAATATCAAACACTTAACAATATGCAAATCACGAAAATCTTAAACTTACTATTGCTAAAATGTATATGCTTATTTACCATTTGCACAGCATTTTAACTCAAGGTCCTATTTTTATAGCAGGCTTGTCTTTTAATTACCGATGCATTTTATGAGTATCTTTGTGAGGTTAAGTACGTTAACCTACGCGTTCGTACATTTTAATTGCAATTAAACCAACGATGTTCTCGTCTTGGATCTTGTCACGTTGTGTCAACTCTGTGCATAAAAACAAATGGATTACCATAAATAATTGAATTGTAAGTTCAACCACTTTATCAAACCGAGATAAGGAACTTTGTAATTTGCATTAGTGGTGAAGCTAATTAAATAAACAAACTGCCTAGGTCAGATCGTTAACCATTAACAAATAGATAAAATGAAGCCATAAAAGCTTAAAAAGTGACGGGTCGTAAATTAAAGCGTGGACCATGCGCCGGAGTCAACGCCAGTCAATACATTCTAATCAGTGATTTATTGCCACTAATCCTCAGCTCAGCACAAATAAGCTATCTTGTCGACTTAATGTTGTATCAGCTCAGGCGTGAAACTCCCGCGCACCACTAAGTGGTCCTTCCAGTTTCCACTCGAAATATTTTAATAAGGCCTCACTGCTCACGCACCCTAATAAAAACACACACGTACTGACTCACACGAACAGTATCCTTTGAAACTTCTCCTTGCCCCACTCCAATTTATTTACAATAGTAGCGACGCTAAGAATCTACATTTTCGCTCTAAACGGTGTTAATTTATTGACCGTGGGCAGATAATATCACTTTTTTTCTTCCATTATTAAAGCGATTACACGAGAAATTATACGTGGAACTCCAGTTCTGAGTGCTCGATCTTAGTGAATTGTTCCTTCAAAAGGTTGCTTTGCTGTTCTGGTAATAAGAGTTAAGTTGGCTTGAAGGTAAATTCAGAGCCTCGATAATGCTTTCGTTGACGAAATCGCCTTATTGACTCGCTAATAAAAAGTGTTAAGTTATGGACAAGTTATACCACTTGCATTAATTTCGATGCTTAACCTGATAAACAAATTATGGTATATTAAGTTAATAGCTTAATTTATAATTGTGTTACGATGTGTTCATAAGAAAGCATTGTTACGATCGGCCTTTTGCATATCTGGTTGGTGTTAACGACAAATTGTGCGGATAAAAACATGCTGGTATTTGTGAATACGCGTCGAGAGATCCAAACTTTAGTGCTGTGGAACATTTTAATTCTGAATTTTATACCGACGCCGAATCCAGTTTGGTCGACCATAAACTTTTATTTTTACACCAATCTATCTGATTTTAAAACGGTATTTTTGCACGCCTTATTAGATAGTTATTCATTTTATGATTGTAGGATAAGGTTTTTATTTTCAAACGTTACAAATAAAGAATACTGGCTGATAATATAAGGATATGTTTATAAGCCCTGTAATCAGGTGTCGCTGAATAGAAATATATGCTGATATTTTCAGTAGAAATATTTGTTTGCATATTTTGTATTCTATTTGACGTGGTTTGTAATACAGTTCATACCGTAGCATTTTCTTGTGGCGTAATGACATCGCATAACGACTGCGTACGACTGACCTGCCCCAGGTAATAGGGATTCACAGAATTGCTTGCTGTAGAAGTCATCATTAAGGAGGTAGGTACACGACGGGATTTAAAAATAATGTTATTAGGTTTAAGGTCGCACTGGGTAAATGCAGTAGGTACCTTATTTGTTTGTTTTAATGACTCAATTTATTTGATTTTGTTAACTTTAACTTTTATACATGGTATGAGTTTATCAGTATATTTGTGTCATTTTTATTTAGAAATAATTATTAGTTTTTAATACACCTAGGCAGCAATTATTGTCGTTAAAACTTCTATTTTTGTCAAAGTAAAAGTAAATTTAATATATTCGATTTAGGTGTCTACGATGCTCTTATGAAGGTCAATCACATAATCCTATATTGAAATATTCTACGTGCTTCTACCACGTTCAGCACAAAATTTAGCAGAGTCACTGAAAGAAAAACGGACTAGAAACTTTGTATGGACCAAAGTTCTACTTTCAGTGGCATTGTTGAAAGGAGTTCAAAAACTCCTGTGAACAATGTGTTCTAATTTGTTTTTTTTTCCTTAATAAAATATATTTTAAGGTAGCATAGCAGGTGGTAGCTGTGTTTGCTAGTGGTGTTAAATTTTATTGTAAAATCGCACTGAATTCTCGGAGAATACCTTTTTAAATGTCTTTGTTCATCTAAAACCTGGCACTGCTATTTTATATAGATACATTCCTAGTGTTGTAGTCGTGATTATCGCTGTTTAAATTAACTGAGATTCTTACAAGCCCACGTAATATTTTCTGATTTAAATAGAGAGCAAAGTTGTATAATTAATTTCTTCAAAATAGTCCCTCGGTGATTCTATCTCAGCTGAAACTCTCCATAACAATGTACCATACAACATTGATGTACGTGATATAAACTAGCCTAGCCTCTGTAGCCACATCCGTTAGCTGTCTTAACATTCGCAGACGAACTAAATATTAATATATAAATAACGCACGAGAGCGTCCCGCATGCCGTCGTTGCAATTTCACGGCACACTGGAACCTTCATATACTACGCAGATGACGAAAACGACGCCATAGGACGGTTCGTTAGGAAGGCGATGGTTGCGACACCAAAAGCCATCCATGATTACAACCTCAAAATGGCGATCAAAGATCGAAATAGCGCGGTAATGGAGGCCCTGTTAAAATGTGACGTGGGAGAATAACAAAATAGGTAAATTTCTGTAGGTATATTATTTTATTGTAGTCCCAAATTATTTTTGTAATTGTAATCGTTGGCACGGGTATCCGGAGTGGTCATGCTCACAGAAAGGTGTTGTCTAGCGGCGGTGTTGTGTGTCGGGTCGCCATCTTCCCTCAAAAATGGTTGAGGAAGGCGATGGCTGGCACATGCGTCAACTCGTGAACGGGTGCTGCTAGAGGATACTGGTCTGCTCTGGATGCTGGTGCTAATGACATTAACGGAAAAAAAAGAAAAAAAAAAAAAACTTTTAACACTGTTCCCCCTTGGAATGTTGCATGTTTCCTATTTCATATTTCTTGTTTACTAATAAATTATGTCATACTCATATTCATATTATGTACTTAAATATTTGAAATTTTATTTACATCCATGTAAATAAATGATTTAAATTAATTATAGCATATTTACGCTTGATAGAGTAACATATAATTTACAGTTTTTGCATGGTGGTAGGGCATTTTGCGAATGCCCGCCTGGCTAGCTACTACTTATCGTCAAGCACCTAACGGTGTGTTCCGGATATAGTCCATGAGAGCCAGTAATTCTAGGTTAGCCTGAACAACATCTTCGACCACATCATCACTTACCATCAGGTGAGATAGTGATCAAATGCTAACCTATCAGGCATAACAAAAAAAGTTATTTTTGAGTAACAACATAGTATCCTAGATGATAATGTATATGATGTTCCCACTGTAAAGTTGAATCCATTTGAAGTTTAAATAAGACTGTTGCTTCGTCAATCGAGAGTTTAACTCGGCTGCTTGACCTAGTATTAAGTTTAACTAATCTCTAACTTAATTTTTTTTTAAGTACTCGTAATAACTTTAAAAAAATTGAATAAATTTCATCTTTAACATTAAAAGTATAATATGCAATGAAACATTTAGAGCGAATGATACACATAATTAACTTGAATCAGTTCGCCATCCTTTCTATCTACGACGATGTGTAACAAATTGTTATAATAATCATAATATAAGCTACAAACAGACATGATTTCAATATCGATCTTTGCAGAAATCCTATTTTGTCTTTACCAATGACCTCCGTCTTCATTTATTTCAAACTTCTGTAGCCTGACTGACAAAGATAACTGTATATTCAATTAATTTACAAATCAGTGTACGTTGCGCTACAGAGTCGAAAGCTGTGGAAAGATCACTAATACGCCAATAGCATCATGTGAACTCTCCCAGGCTTCAACTACTTCTATCTGGAATAGGGTTCCTTACCATCTCAACTGCTGCGATTATCTGAAAGGTTGCGCGGATACTTCCAACAACAGAATTTCTAAGGAAGATGGTTATGATTTCTTATAGGTTAAAAGGTAGACGTTGCAGTTAGAGTACACAACGTTGGAAGAAAGTGGCCTAAAATATTATGTCAGTTACAAACAGTCAAGTCTACGTTACAAATAACAATACAGTATTGAGCACCTATTGATACTTTTAGTTGGTAAGTGATGATGAATATAATGTAGCCTTTTCTTTTCCAGTGCCGGTATCACCTTCATCATCAGGCGGAGGTGCTGGTGGTGGCTCTGGCACTCCGCTGTACCCTGGCGCAGCCTCCCACCCTCTCTCCTCCTTGCTGTCGCAGCAGCGGCTTCTAGAGCTGTCTCGCTTCGGTCTGCGGCACTACGACATCGCTCATCATGTGCTGTCACAGCAAGGTGCTGTAACCAAGCTGCTTGGTAAGCGGAATGAAGTTCTGCATCATTCGCATTTCTGCAGAGTGGAGCAAAATAATGAAACATCCAGGGTACCTTTTCTTTTGTAGTACACCAGGTCATAAAGTCACTGAAAACTTTTTCTGTATATTCGATTAAGACTTCTAAGACTTATTCGATTCGTAGTTAGTATAATTTTGTTATAAATTCCAAACTATAAAATATATTAAAGTCCTAAAACAACTCAAACATTGTCTCAAAAGTCAAAAGTTCCTAAGTTGCTGATAACTTTTTTAAGATTGGATTAGACTGCCAAGTTTTTTCGGATACGGTTTTGGCTCACTGCGCTTTATAATTTTAAAGAAAATAAGACATTATTCTTCTAACTTCATCTTTTGAGTAGACTTTGTTTCATGTCTAAATATCTATCTTGGTTTATTTTAGAGAATATCTAAAATAAACCTTCTTTTAAAAAGTGGTGAAGTGCATTTCAAGCCTTGCTCACTGAATAATAACATATAATATTTAAAGTTTGTAGTGGTTAAAATAATATAAATTTTTACCAATATTCAGCACTGTAGATCTTTAAGCTCCCAAAAAATTACAATGATATAAACGGACGGATAGATGCAAACTGTAAATTTAAATAATACCCGAAATAAAAATATCCTTGATATCACATTATTTTGCCTCACCCGTATTATTCTAGTTTGTATATATATCTATGGTTAAAAACCGTCAATACTGATAAACTTGCTATCATGTCTGTCTGTACAATAAACTTCGGTTACTTATAGATGAACTAGAGACTTGAATTTTGAATACATATCATAATGATTAAGGAATATAGTGGAAAACATATATTTTCACCCCATTAAAAAATTTCACACACACACCATTATTAAGCAGTAAATACATACCTACATACTCGCATCATCACGCCTGTATTCCCAAAGGGTTGGCAGAGGTGTCTAAATACACAAGTTAGGCAAATATGTTAGTACCCCATGTGAAAGAGGGTGAGACTGTTGCCATTTTCCGTGTAAAAACAGAAAATAATGTTATAAGTACTCGATTAACAAATAATCTTAAAGCAATCTTTTTAAAACAAATAAAATACATAAATGGAATAGTTCACTGGAATCTTACATCTGGGACAAACGTATGAATACAACCAATGTATGATTTTACCATAGAAAAACTATCATAAAATAATTGAAGCATAGTTCTGAATATAACCGACATATATTTCTTAACAACCCGAATACAAGTTTTTATAACGTGTTTTTCAGAATAACACGCTTTGGCACTGAAATTTCATAAACTACAGAAAACTCTATTCTTGAAAATCGATATAATTGATAAAAAATTGTGCTTACTGGGTACCTCACGATAACTTTGTAATTAGTAGGTCGTTTGTACCTATTTATTATTTATTAAGAGTGGTCGTCGGTTTCTTTTGTGTTGTATTGATTTACTTGACTTTTGGCTATAGGCAATATCATTCTTAAGTTAGTATTCAAACAATCGCTTTTACCCAAACTATAGGCAATTATTACTTCACCTTAAATTCAGAATGATCAATGCGTGTGAAGAGACTTCAGAGCTTCCACATTCGAACTAGTAAATAAAGTATTTATGCAGTTTAACCTCTTTAATTCGCAGGTTTCTTAGATAAGTTCTATATATTTTGAGTAGACAATCAAAACTTGTTCGTAGTAAAAGTAAAGCATTTAACTGTTGACTGCAATGGCTTCGTTGTAATTATTGTTGTGACAAAAAATAACTGAACTGCACATCATCATCGTAGTTACTAAGAAATATTTATGATTCATCACATGTTTTGTCCAATGTCTAGGTAATAAGTAGGTACCAAAAAGTCTGATACAACATACTTAGATACTGATTTTATTCAATCCAACTCTTTATAAGTTTTATTAGTGTATTGGGATCAATTTTGCTATTATAATTTGAGGAAAATGACGGTGTCATAACTTCAGTATTATTAAAAAAGCTTTTCTAGCTTAAAAATGTAGGTATTACTTAAAATCAGAAATTATAAATAAATACGACGAACTCTGTAAAAGTTGTGGACCTGAAAAACGATGTAATAGTATTGAGCAAAGGGAAGATTCACGTAAACACGTCATTTAAACTTGTTTTATTTAGTTATTAAAACGAAGCTCCAAATGTCTGATTGAAAGACAATGTTAAACTTATAAATGCTATCTAATTCAGTTAAATTTATGTTTGTGATTTATTTCTTTTAGAGTCAATTTAATATTCAAAATTCTACTGCCAAGTTCTGCTAAAAGGACCACTGCAGGAATATCAGCGTATCAATTGACAACTGGGCAGCTCGTCGAAAACGACGCAGCCACAGACTGTGGTTAAATCTGCTCTAATAATACAGCCGGGGCAAAAATCTCAATCGCAATTAATCAACGATAAGGTATCAGTGGAGGCTGCCGCGACGAAAGCTGCTATTGACGAAAGCTTAGATCCTAATCGATTCATAAAACTTGCAGCGTGTTAATTATAAGCCACCGGGGTGCGGATGAATGCGCCCGCGCGCCGCCCGCTGCCTCGAGCGCGGCTCCCAACGCGATCCTGATTGGTGATGTGAGAACTATCTTATCATCAGCGATACTTCACAGCCACAACCGTTTATTTTACTGTTTCCTTTACAATTATCACAACCATTATAATCAAACGGTTCGATACAAATAAATATGAGCCCTAAAGCGCTTTGGATCATTCTTTGTGATTGTAGGCTCAGAAGTTCTCCGAAACCACAAACCTGTTGTAGCAACGTGATATTAATGCGCGGGAGTTTGCCGTTTCATTGTAATTAAAATGTTCGTTGATATAAGTAAATAATGCAGATAGAGTCAATTACAATTCCATAATGATACGGTGAGATTGTAACGAAGCGTGAGCGACTATGACATTGCAAACAATTGATGTACCTACACTTTATTTCTGAATTAGAGTCATACAAGGTGTGCAATTATGAAACGTGAGACACTTTGTGTTTGCTCAGGACTCGTGAACCAACAATTTTATTTTAAATGCACTCAAGCGATTATTGCACACTCTACATTTTATTTTACGCAATTTGAGCTTAGCTGTTTTGTTAAACGGGTTTGTATTTTTTTCTTGAATGACGCATTTGTCACAAATATATATATTAACACCTAGCCGTAATTTAAAGAAGTATCTAGAAAATTTTGGTAATATATAACTAATGCATTCTTGTCTTAGTATCATTTTGTTTTAGTTATGTGTAATTTATTTTTTAAATGGAGGTATTTGATGTTTTTACATAAAATTCCTTTCAAGAGTTACAATTTTTGCAATTTTATTGACAATTTATAAATGATCAAGCAAACGGAATATGTAAATAACATGACGAATACTCAAAAAGTATATATGATATAAGCTACTATCCCATTTGTAGGCACAGATAGACTTGTACCTGTATAGGTAGATGTGTGGTGATAAGTAGGTACCAAAAATATATTATTTATAACTAATAAAATATATAATATATATTTGATTAAATAAATTATTTCTTAAGTCTCCTATCTAGGAGCTTTTTGACGGCCAGTGCAAAATTAAAACATATATCATTTCAAATAGAATCGATACTAGCGCATGCTGCAACGTGACGACTCGATCGTTCAAAATTCGTACTTTGATTATTATTACTCTCTAATAAAATAATGCTGTGACAATTGTTGAAGACGAATGACAGGGTTCTGAAGAAATCCGTTTATGTTGTTTAGCCGTGGATTCGATTTTATTTCCATAATGAAAAAAAATACTTTTTTCTCGTGAGTATGAGACATATCAGATGATTTCGCGCATCTGGGTAAATACATGGTCATGTGTTGTTTGGCATTGTCGACGCGATTTAGACGCGCGAACTCACCTGATGAAGGGCATCGGATATGCCCGAAACCTAGGGGTCGACAATATCAACCAATACGCGTACAGCCGGTTATTTAAAACATTACAACTTAGATTTTACAAAAAATTAACAAAACAAATTTAGTTCTACACAAAGTTTGAAAAGTAGTTTAAAGATACACGATATAATTTATTCGTTAGTAATATTTTTTCAAGCACCTTAACATTAGAAAGAAAATTAATGGTTTTAGATGAACTCTCATTTTAGCGACACCTCTGTGTCATATTCTATAGTAAATAATATTTTGAGCATAAAGTCGTGTCTTGCACCTCTATCTTAATGATACCTCTATAAGTGAATAGCAAAGAGTCGTGTCAATCAATTTTCGCCGATGGTGGTGTGGTTTCATAACGTCACATGTCGGGTTCCCACGGAAGCCCTGCCGCTAGCTGCCGCGGGCCGTCATGTCCAACCACTTACGTATTTAACATTGCTACGTAGCCTTAGCTTAAAACTTATTATCTAGCCTAAACAATTTCTAACCTGACGGCATGGAAATGGGCACGCATAAATAACGTTCCATGGTCGAGTTTGAGTATTAAACTGTCGGCTGGGTGCAATTTCAAACGATTGACGAATAAATAACACAAGTTCTAACCTCTCAGATATTATTGCTCGTATATACTTAAACTATTGCCTAATTTAAAAAAAAAAAACTACAAAAAATGTATACAATTTGATGTTTTAACTTTTGACAACCTCAAAGTACCTTTACACTCCCAATCGATTCTACACTGAGTAAACCGTAAAGTAGACGGAGGCGTTTAAATTTTAATATTTATTCGAATGTAAAGGCATTCCACATGCCGTGTACTATATTACTGTTAATAGAAACTGGCACGAATAATTTATGAACTAGTCTACAAAGCCACCGAAATCACAGAGTGAGTAATTTGATATTAAACCGTCAATTTTGTGTTTCGTCGTTTCTTTATTCAGATGTAGATAATGATACATACCTACTCAAGATGATTGTCCGCGGATCGCCGCTACGGGTAATGAAGCCGTATTTAGGCTTTGGTCCTATAATCAAAATTGAATTACCCGGTGACATTCTTGTAATACAAACGACGCTTTTTCTTTTTCTGCTCCAATTCTTCTCGACTAATTTAAATTTTGAACGGTCTTTCGTTCTTGCGGACGTTCTCTTTGTTTTGTGTCTAACAATTACTTAGTAGGGTAATGATGTATTACAGCAAATTGTGATTACCTACACTAGGCAATGAAATAGTAGAATAGCTATATCGGATATACTACCTACCCAATTGTTCCATGCGAAGTTTTACTTGAATTGAAAACGTACTTAAAGTCATTAAATAATAGTAATGTATGCATAATCATTTGGCCTTACTAAGTCTTATAAGCTTAGTATCGACACAAAATGTAAGTTTTAGTATTTAAAGTTGGAGCAGTGATGGCGAAGACTATTCTATTGCCGCACAGGGGCTTTTGTGCAGCAGTTCATAGATCCATCGGTTCAATTTCTAGCACGAATTTGAGCTTTATTATGGAGGTATGGCATTTTGCAAATGCTTATCTCGTTAACTCCAGTCAAGTAGTACAAAATGTATTGTGTTGGGGAGCTGTCTTTAAGTGTCTGTGCCATTCTCGATACAAAACTATCGCCTTATTTTATCCTTGGATAATGCCTCTAGATCAATTTTTTTTTTGCATAAAATCTAGGCCATATATGTTCGCCCCTATCGTTTCCTTTTTTTCAGCAACTAATAATTACTAAAGAAAATATGAAAGAAAAATTGGCCTGTTTTACCGCCATGCTCTGGGGGACCACTATACAAATATTAAATGTTTTAGTAATAAAAAAAATGATAAGAGATATTACTCTTTCTTAAATTTCAAAAAACAGTATAATATCTCAATGTCAACAAATAACTGGATTTGCTTATTCTGAGGAATTAATTGGGATATAATAAACATGAATTTCGTGATTTTTTCCCCTATTTCTCGCGGGTTCTTAAGAGCCTGATCTCCGCTCTATATTATTTTTTATGTCTGATAGACTATTCTTTAACCACTATCTCACCTGATGTGATGATGTGGTTGAAGATGTTTATCAGGCTGACCTAGAATTACTGCTCTCATGAACTTTGGTGCTTGGCGAAAGCATTTCTACTTGAGGGTGGTAGCTAGCCAGGCGGGCATTCGCAAACACCGATACAACCATGCAAATGCCCTACCACCATGTTAAGCCTATTTATATATTCGATGCATCATCATTTGCCAAGAGTATTAGTATTTGTATAGGAAAAGCTATAAATACAAGCCGCAAATAAAAATAATTAGGTACTAGACTAAGTGTAGTCTTCACCCTATGGTGATGTGTGACAATTTTATAGATAAAAATATCAGTTGTAAGTGTACATATAGCTGCTTCAGTTACTCGTAACAAACCAAAATAAACAATATATTTTCGCTGTTATAATGTAAGTATGCCATGGGTGCAGTGTTTACGAAGTAGGTAAATTGTTTATGTCAGAAAAGTGCGCAACGGCAGCAAATTGTTGTTTCACAAAAACACCGCGTACGAGCCAGGATTTGCATTACAATGGGGCCGTTATGATGCTGAAATACGGTACATACTATCTCGTGTATGGGAGAGAATCTACTAAATACGAGACTGTTTAGGCAATTGTTGCCGGAGTCCGTGGCGCTAAACTCCTTTGTTCATCATTGGTCACAAAATATGAATCTGTATTTTTAACTAACCAACAACTTTGGCGTCTCTTAGAATGTTTTCGAATTCAATAGAGTTGAGATTATTGTCATTGAATATTTAGGTAAGCTATTATTCAAAAGTATTTTTTATGTGACTACCTTATTGGCCGAGTGGCAGAATTGTCACGTCTGAACCGCATGTATCTTTAAATGTTCCTGATTCGACTGGAAAATTGATAAGCAATTATTTGGTTTTCATTACAAGAAATTATTTTTGTTTTGCTTATTATTATTATTACTTGGTTTACTTCCAATAACGTGGAACCTAACTAGGCTGATGAAAAATGAACGTCTGGATAGTAAGTGGAATATTTCTTTGTAATTTACTAAGGCGTACATTTTTGTTTTCCTGTTTTCCTTCGTTTAACAATTATTTCTCTGTCGCTGGGACCAATGATATTACCAAATGTTTCATTAAAGGGATATTTATTTTAATTATTATAAGTTTAGGGAGATAAAAACTGATTTTTCTTGTAGTTTTACAATGTCTACATATTTGGAAAACGCAATTTTAGCCATGAGTAGTATGAATCAAATTCAAATATCTGTTTATCCGCTATACCTAACACTCTGATTCAAAAACGTATATCACTTTTTTGTTTCATAAAAGTTAATTGCTTCTGAAGAAGCAAGCGCGAACTAATTTATGTTCACTACAAAAAGTCGATCAATCACCAAATCAGGGCATCGTTAACAGACATTGCATTATGTTCAATAAACCAGCCCATCCAGGCCCACTTTGCCGGTAAAGATTCTGATCTATTAGCTCCATGACAGTGCACAACTCGCCTGGTAAGCGCTAACACCAACCAATATAAGAGCCACTTTTAAATACCCTTAATACAAATTTAATTAACTAGAATCGAACCATTCGAGCCTATTCTATGTCGTTTAAAAAGATCTTTGTAGGCTCACCGTGTAATGACTCTAAACGTCCATAAACGGTGTTTGTGTGGAAATTTATTAACCGACGTTTTGGGTGTGCATTGTGCCCATTATAACTCTTACTTCCGTAGCCATATTGGCGTATGATTGATTACAGGGCATTGTTTGACGCAATACAAGTTTGCAAGTAAAAACTGTTGTAAAAATATTGCATCAATATTTTTATGATATGTTTAAGCAAATGCGTAGCTGGATGTCGATAAAAATGCCAGCCCAACGTACACTTGTCATACCAATTCGCAATAAACGCATAAAATCTATCTAATCTATTACACGTGTAGCTACCAAAATATTTTTTTTTTTTTTCGTTTTGGACCTTTAGGGCAAGTTCAATTCAGATTTTGTCAGTTAAAAGTTTGCACTATAATCTCAACTTATGATCCACACCAACAACTTAACATAATATAGCTTCTTAAAGGTATGGCAGTGAGACGAATAGACGGGGCATACAAAGGTATATACAAAAAGTCTCCAAGTCACATATACGGTACCCTATAATTTCATCGCTACGCAAAACCGCGTGAACTCATTTGACGAATAACATAATCTGACCTTCTTAAAACTAAGCGTACCTTTATTAAGATCTATATACGAAGGATAAAGATTACCGAGGCCGGCTGGAGCTTCATCGTATGGTGGAAGGGTTTTTTGCGAATGCTCGTCTAGCTAGCTATCAATCTCAAGTAGAAAATCAGTCGCCAAGCATCTAACAGGGCGCAGTTCTTGAGAGCCAGTGATTATGAAATTACGAGTACATGAGACTCAATAACTGTAGGTCGATCAGAGTGCAATTCGATAGTTGTGATGAAAAACTTTTTTTTATAAGCAGAAGGTTACCGTTTAATATCAGATGGGACTCATGCGAGTTCCGTCACAATTCTATAAAAACAAAAACAAGAAAGGCTCGTTTAAAAACCTTTCAAAAGAAGGAGAATAAGGTTTACAATATATTAGTGGAAAAATTTGGCTAGATTGTATTGCGGTTCTTGATATAGGAACATTTTAATCGTCGATGTCTACAACATGCATGATCAGCAGTCCACGCTGAGAGCACGCGCTTACGTTTTGAGCAAATAACATACATTTGTAGCAGTTTCAGTGGCTTCATGTACTCGCGATCCGCCTCTGCCTAGGCAACGGCGAGTAATTGGCCCCGGTCATGCGATTACGTTTCTAGTCGATTTAATTATTGCAAAATGATCAGTGTGCCGGCCTCCAGCAATTTAGCTATCAATCAACAGAGCGCGGTTATTGGCGTTCCAGCGACGTAGGTTTTCAATATTGCAGTGAAAGGAGGTTTTGTGCATGGATTTACGTGCGTTAGTAAATTGCTTATACCTTGGATACCGTACTATTGTCTGTACATTCACGACGTTATCTCAAATACGACATATAAGAGTAAATACACAGTAAATGTTTTATATTTAAATGTTCAAGTAATTGTCAATAGTTTTAGATTTAGAGGTGTTGTTACGGTAACTTGCCTACTAGTTATTATTTTCTATAAAATAGGAGCTCAAGTAGGTTTAGAAATGGTATAAGTGCTTAGTTTCTAATAACATTTTATAGCAGGTCATGTAATTACATATAAAATTACTTCTATCTTTAGGAACAATTTATAGTACAATTTCATTGCACTATGGGGTTTTGCGAAGTCGTCCGTTTAGTTCCCGACTACATCTTTATTCGTAGACTGTTCCATATACTTGTATTTGATGTCGCATAAAGTGAATTGAAAAATGCGCTGAAAGCGCAGCAAGCCATTACCCAGTACTCGTACTCAAGTACTTCACTTTAGACGATAAACACTGTCCTCCTATCTATTATTTCATGAAGATAAACCAAAAGATAGTTGGTATACTATTAACAAGATATACCTAAGGAGGGTTTACTCCAAACATAGCATGTTGAAGCCAAAACTTTTTAGTATAATGTGTATTGAGGCGTCTATTTTGTTGGTAAAATATATTAAGTATACCTACGCACATGATAGGTCATATAAAGTCTCAGAAAGTTTTTCTTTGAACTGGAACTGGTATAATTGATTTTAATTAAAATGAATGCATGCCTTGCCTTTTCGACATGCTGGTTTGCGTGAAATACGACGTGATGTGAATTTTTGCACAGATGAGCCTAATTTGGCGGTAAGCTTTAGTTTTATCAAGACATAAACCGTCTTATGAATTTATAGTGAATGGCGTTGACAAAAATGTGAATATAAATATATATAATGAATTATTCAGCGTGTTATCGGTATGGAAGAGCGGTAGCCAAGAGCCATCGTAAAAACCCAGTGAGATCGTCCGTCGCCCTGAGGAATGCCACTGCTCAGTTTTTACGTAATTGTCTTGGAGCACGCATTCATCCATTATCTAACTCGGCCGTTATGGAGTCCATAACTTTTTACCTAGGACCAACAATTTCTTCATATTCCATATTTGAACGTTTTGTATAATATTTACTGTTGTTGCAATAATATTCCATCTCAAAAAGTATTTATTCTACTGAGTGTTCGAAGGTTATATTAATATTTAATTTATTTTCTTTGGCAATATATCTCACACGATACTTCATTACGTTATGATAATGGAACAATTACTACTGACATTTATGTGAAAGTGAGTGTATTTGTCTTATCATCATGATCGCGTCAACTGGAACGTCCATCGTTGAACAAAAGTCTCCTCCTTTGAGGGTTTTGCCTATTTAGTACTTGTCTGTATTGTTTTTCACGATTAGAATAGTGAACTATGTCTCGTGTAAGGACTCAATAAAACTGTTTCAAGGGATTTTATTTGTTTTGTGATGTAGGGCAATACGAATATTATAATATATTCGTATTGCCAGGGAATAAGGGAATATACCACCGTAATATAGGGATATGTAAAATTCAGTAGTTGACTCAGCTAGATATAAAAAAGTAACCGGATACCACTGATATAATTGGTAATCAGTACTATCAGTACTAATATTATAAATGCGAAAGTAACTCTGTCTGTCTGTCTGTCTGTTACGCTTTCACGCCAAAACTACTGGACCGATTTGAATGAAATTTGGTATGGACATAGTTTGAGACCCGGGAAAGAACATAGGATAGTTTTTATCCAACTTCGCAAAAAGAGGTTAATGTTTTTGCGCGATAACCGACATACGCGCGGGCGGAGCCGCGCCCGGAAAGCTAGTAAAATTATAGTCTTTCAAAGTCTTATATCTGACTCAATAAATGTTTGTTGCTTTGAAATTACGAGGATATGCTGTTATGATTTGTTCAATACTTGGGTCAGAAAGTAATTATACGTTTAATACAGAAAGAAGATTTAAGAATGAGTCCGGAATCTGGAAGTGTGTCTGGTATATGGCAAAAAGTTTCCTTCCCTACCTTTTTAACCGACTTCCAAAAAAGGAGGAGGTTCTCAATTCGTCTGTTTATTTTTTTTTTTTTTTATGTTTGTTACCTCAGATCTCTTGACTGGGTGAACCGATTTTGAAAATTCTTTTTTTTTTGAAAGCTGAAGCTTGTCGTTTGGTCCCATTTTAAATTTCATTAAAATCGGTCAAGCCGTTTTTGAGTTACACTAAAAAGATTGAAAAAAAATTTTTAACGTCATTACCATTATGCGCGTAAAGTCGTTACCATTATGGTTCAAAAGTACCTATTATCACAATATTGTGCGCATGGTACCGACTTCGACAAGTTATTTCACACTTTTGGGTGTTGAAGTCGGTTCCATTTTTTGTTAAAAATTTTTACAGTAGAATAAATATTTATCTGGCAAAATACACTGGCTATCACTTTAAAATAGTGCATTAAATTTTTTTAAAAAGGAACCGGGAATAACACCCAACTTTGTATTGAGAAGTAAGTAATAACTTGTTGAAGTCGGCACTATGCTGATTGAAAGCATTCTGAGCTTTTCATGGTCTGATTGAATACTTTTTTTACTGTTTACAATAACCACCATTGACAAATAATACCAATAAGTCACGCACGCGTGACCAAGATCACTGCAAAGTATTTGAGACGTCGTCGGGACAAAAATAATGAAAATATACGCGATTTAAAATGTTTAATTACAATATCTTATATTTTTCCTAAGAAATGCACTTTTTTTAAATCCAAAAACTAGGAGTTTTTGCCTTATAAAGGGTCAAAAAGTGTAAATGGTTTCAACATTATAATAATAAAGTTATGGAAAGAAATGCGAGAAACCGAAAATATATTTTTACGCACTTTTCGTGCAAGATACCTCTGGATCATGATAAACAAAAATATAGTTTCATCACATTTGACATAAAAGCCGCAACTTCTAAGTCGCAACATGAATTAAAAATTCACATCTCGCACACACCAGTTTCATTTAGCCGATGTCAATGATTCTGTAATTATAAATACTAATTTGAAGTTTTCATTGTTATTCTTACCGCCGTGCTCGATTATCAATTTTTTGCGCTGCATCATGTCCACCTTCCTTTTAAAAAGAAAATTAACTGTGCAGTTTGATATGACGATTTGACCTCTAGCCGTTTTCATATAAGAGCCATGAAAGAAAATGTTTTGTAATTGTGATCTGCAGAATTGATTCACGACAAAGGAGTTGCGTTTACTCACGTTTAGCACTCAATGAAATTGCATCAATCGGCATCGTGTCGCTATTGCGGGCATTTTTATTTGAGCCTATAATTCGATTTTAAGGTTTCTTTTGTTTCCTTTGCCGGTTTGCAGGTGACAGTTCGCTCAATTCGGTTTTTATCTATTTTCGGGAAGTGCTGATTGATCGTGGGCTCTGAATGAGCGGCGTGTGTCATGCGTGTAGAATACATAATCTAGCAATTCATTTTTACTGCTGATATTTTTTGGGTTAGAGATTTTTCTCATTTTTGAAAATATAGTTATTTAATTACTATGAGTATTATGATCGTAATATGTTTTTTCTGTATCTTTTTAGGAACGCTTCGACCCCCAGGTCTCATTGGTGGAAGCAAGCCGAAGGTTGCTACTCCAGCAGTGGTGTCAAAGATCGAGCAGTACAAGAGAGAAAATCCGACTATCTTTGCTTGGGAGATTCGCGAGAGACTTATTTCTGAAGGTATGCAATCAAGCTTATACAATACAATACAATTTGTTGGTTGTTGACCCTAACTAAATATACTAATTTATTTAAACTCAATTAATTGATTAAACTTTGACTTTTTTAATGAATGGCAAAGCAGTGTTACTGTGTGCATTATATAATTGTGTTAAATTTACTCCAGATTATATATTTTCGTGATATTAAAGCGTACCCCATCTTCCTTTTTATTTAAATTAATGGTTTTGCCATATATAAGGTGGATATTAATTCATCAACAATACTGCGGGAGATGGTGTAGAATCGATAACGAAATGTGTTCCACTCATGTTTAATTTTCACATACAAAAAATCAGTAGGTATAACTATTTTCTAAGCGCGGCGCGTTGCCTTTTAGTATGATAGCGAGAACCGCGGTTTACTCCATTCTCACACGTACGAACGCTACCCGATGTCAATTAGACGCTATCACTAGGAAAAAACAGCTGTTTCACGTACCTATTCTGACGAACGCGAAGGCCTTACCTTTGCATAAGCGCCAATCGATTTAACTCTTTTAAATGATAAAAATGTTACTTACCTACATTCTTTTTTGATTTCAAGTTTACGTAGGTACGTACTGTATTGTGTTGCAGCTACTTAGGTATGCCGTATTGTGTTAAACCGCTACCACGTCGCGCGTTCTTTAGTCGCAAGCCACCAAAGACCAACTAGGCAAAATAGGTACAAAAAACAGCTGTCTATTGTGCCTAGTATAGCAGTTTATGACTTCGCGTAGCAATCATGCGTGTGTGTGAATAGAGTAGATACACCGTGTTCGTAGACCGCGGTTGTCCTTGCTATTATTCCCAAAACCAACGTGCCACAGCTTAAGCAATAGTACAGACTTTTTGTGTATGTGAAAATTAAACATGAGTGGAACACATTCCGTTATCGATTATACACCATCCCCCGCAATATTGTTGATGAATTAATATCCACCTTATATATCATTTAAAAATGTCCTGCATTATAATAAATCAATTTACGTCGGCGGAGGAGAAAAATTAGGCGGAATTGTCACTAGATACTTTAATATTCTGTAAGTGTTTTACTAAAATATATTATTAATTCATAGTTTTCTATCAATGATCCTACATACTACTACGACTATATAGATCACGAATTTATGTACTGTTACTTATTGGTTATATAATTAAAAAAAAAATAATATGATTTAACCCGTTGAAGGACTACAAACCAATTATTGATGTTACTAACTTTTTTTAGTCGTTTGTTTTGATATGAGAATGAGAGTGATGGTAAGCGTTACGCTTGTCCAATACAGTTGCCATGTCACCCATCCTCGTTCTTCGTGACACTGCACTGCAGTTCTCACTCAAAGACTTGAGTTCATATGTCTCGTTGCCCAATAATATGTGTTATTTTTATGTTGTGGCTTCTGTAATACTGTATTCTTCAGCTTTGTGACCTCTAGACCAGCTATAGTAGAATATTCTGGAACTAGGAAAGAACACTAAGTCTACAAAGATCACTCTTAAAAAAAATATATTACTCATCAATATATTATATGCAATATGCTCAAGGTATTTGTTATGGACAAGTTGAAATAAAATAAAAATTCGACGTTAATTCAATCAATCCTGATCACAATCTAGGTAGGTATCTAAAATTAATTCAATGAGTATGTAGTCTTTCAAACATTTCAAACAAACACTATACTTCTACTTTAAGTTAGTATGGAGTTAGACATCCTGCAGATTCAGGTGAATCTGCAGCATCTGGCTAAGTTATCATGTTCTTATAATATTATGGAAATAGCAAGATCCCACATTTAGAATCATAATATAGATAAAAGTAGTTTTTTATTTGCAAGAGTTACGACACGAGCGATTTTGTTACCGCCATGTTAAACTGTAATCACGTTAATTTTGTTAAGTACTGTTTCCACAATTGCTTACAGTATTTTTACTTCCCTATTAACAATGTTTTAGCACACCATGAACGCTCAGAGCAGTCACGATCATGACCGGTATAATAAAAGCTGTGATTGTGTGACTAGCCATTCGCTTGGTGTGATCAGAACTGTATGCTGATTTTACAGCATTTGTGCAGTCGTAGATGAACATTTGATTAATGTCGTGAGCATACGCAGATCTGGTAACAGACCTTAATACTTAAGAAAGTGCGCCGCTTCTTATTTTTTGAGTACAGTTGCAACTACTACTACCCTAAGATGTACAAATGAGACATTTTCACCCTGTGCACGGGCGCTTTCTTCAGTGAATAGATCTGCACAGACTGTATTGTGTTTAAGAATATACGCTACATCGTTGGCCAAGTGGCGTTAAACGACACATTAGAACCTCGATAAGGTCTTGAATTCACCTTCCGGGTTGGAAAGTTAGTGACAAAGTGACTTTTAGTAGAAGTTCAGCCTGGTGCTGTTACCGAAAGATGATATCAATAAGGGGTGATGCGCCCTTTATTACATGTTACCTTTAGACCAAGCCTTTTGCGCATATTAATACGGGATACTATTTGTCTGTGTATGTGTTTGATGGCACTTAATTATTCGTCCAGTATATAAATAACATGTTGGTAATTTAAAGATTTCTTATTTCAGATGGCTAAGGCATAATGTCCTAGACTCCTTATGTTTTTTATTCAGTACTTTTTTCATTCCTTCGATGCGGTTACGTGTCATTTTAAATAGACTGGTATGGCTGTTCAAAATATCTTGTTCGTTGAGAAACAAAATTCTAACTTGAGAAGAGTTGACCACCAACGCAATAAGAACAAAGCTAGGCGCATACATATAATAATATTGTCATGTAGGCGTATTATTATAAAACGTCGGTGAGCGCTGCGCGTAATACCGGTGTGCGACTCACATTACAAATAGTTTGGGGCCGCTTGAGCTATTAGATTACATATTACACTGAAATAAACTTTAATGGTCCAACTGAAAAATTTAAATAATATATAACTCCATTGTTATTGACTTAACATAATTATAATTATATGATTGACTTGAAATATAAGTTAGCACATTGATATAACAAAAGAAAAAGAAGTGGATGTTTTATTAACTTACATAATTGGTAACTTCACTAAATATATATAAGCCTCTAGTTAAGCCTAAGTATATTTATATGGTTTAAGGATATCAATCAAAGTGGACTATCAATCAAAATGGATGTCTGAGTTATCCGCATTTACAAATTCATATAAATTTGTATTAGCTTTTGTAGTCAACATTCAAATAAATATTTTGTCACTCTGTCTAGTTTAATAAAGCTTAAGTAGATCTAAGGTCAAACACAATAACTTACAAAAGACCGAAATATTCCTAAATAATTCAAAAATATATATCGATTTAATAGCTTCAGTGAAATAATGCAGCATACAATGTATACATATAGCATATAAGGATAGTATTTTGTATTCATGTGTATTTTGTGTAACTCACTCACTGTTTTCGTAATTGAAAACTTTAACACCTCCCGAACTAGAAGCCCTGGTTGCGTGTGCGCACACGATACAGGCCCGCTCCTTGCCAGATCATCGAATTATAGACGAGTTGTGCTATTAAAATAATTGATGACGATTTGTACATTTATCTAATTCCGAGCCCTAGAGCTGAGGTTGTGTTAAAATAAATTACTCTGTATATTGTGTACTAAACTTGTTTTTAACGCCAGTCACGATTATTATGTTAAATACAATAAATACAAGTTATTATCTACTCGTTGCTAACCTTTCAGACAACATAGCTCATGAATAAAAAAATAGACAAATTGCAAATTGATAACTTTTCGTATATATTAGTATAAATTAGTTAATTAGTTATAAATTATCGTTAATAATTATTTAAAGTATTAAAATTTAAAATTAAAATTCATAGTGAATTGTTTGGAAAACATTTATTGTGGTCATAACCATAAATTGTATGTTTATAATTTAATCGTACATATATGTGTATAAACTGTCACCTTTAATTTGAAAATTGGGCATCTAAGTTTTGAGCGAATTTAACCTGAATTATTTATGTTAACAAATTTGGAATTAATCTCAGTGTCTATCTATACCTACCTAGGTTCCTTTTCAAAAATACCATACTCAATACACAATCATTTATTGCAATCATTAGGCATATACAAATATGGTTTACATGCAGATATAAACAAAACAAAGCAAATTAAGGTGATATAGTTGTAGCGTACTTTACTAATATTATTTTTGATATTCTTAATTACCTAAATTTATTGGGGATATATTCTTATTTTATATCATTAGTCAACATTTGAATTTAGTTTAAAATATATCGTGTAACAGAATTTAGCCAACGTTTGGCTTCATAGTGTGTATTGAAAGCAAAACAACTGTAACATAGATTCCTTATTACTGCGCACAAAAAACTAATAATAAAATTGCCACATACATGTTGTTAAAAGCAGCAAAGAAGCATTCTAAGCGAAAAATTAGGTTTTTGGTTACTAAATTCACAGTTAAAAGTTAACGTCGCCGGTATAGATCATCCATAGGTACATTGATAACTTTTGGTTGTAAGTTATGTCCGTATCCTCACTTATGATACATTGCTGGTTGCGTCTCCAGTAGTGGAACCACGATTTGAACGAAAAAATAGGGACCACGCATACAAAATTTTCACAACCGTCGGTAAAAAACTAAAATAACGAAACAAAGTACGTAAGATTTTTAGCTCTCAGTGATATTTTTTTTCAGAATACTGCAGCGGCTATTGATTAAATCAATATAAAAATATATATATTTCAGTGGTGTACATTTAAACAGTTCACAATAGTTACTAGTATAACACGATTATCTGTTATTAAAAATGTTAAAGTATAAAAACGCGTGAGGCCGTTTTGAGGTTTCATGACCTGAAATAACGAGTAGTTAAACACATACGTCAAGCCAACCACCGAATACTTAATAGATGAACTTGTTTAAGCAGTAACTAAATCCTTATCCAATTACTGGATTATGTGGCCAGAGTAATGAACTTTAGATATATCCACTCAAACCATTTTGGGAGGCCAATAGGTAAAGCCATCAAAGTGCAACCCCGAATATGGCCTAATAGTTTGGTAAATGGCTGACTTACTGACAGCGGATATACCGTAATATGAGATGGGGTATTGGATTTAGGTGTCTATGTGCAGCGACCAAAACAATATGTCGGCTATTGTTTCTTATTTATTTCAATTATTTATTGGAAGGTGACTGGGAGGCGTTGAAGTTTCTAGGTCTTTAATTTGTAATACTAGATATACTATTGAATGACACAGATATAAGTAACTTTTGTTATGGAGAAACGTCGATGAAAGGGCAACGAGCTTACGAATAAGTATGGTCTGAGCCAGTCACAATTTTGATGTTTATCAACTCACAAAAAACAAAATATAACTGCCTGGAATTCTGTTATATTCCATTTTGTCTAACTTTACACAATACACACGTATACTTACTTTCAGTAATACAATTCATGTTTAAGTTACATATAGGTACCATATTATAGTTTTACTCTTTAGTTTTCGATCATCAACATATTAATTATCGAAGTCTTTAGTCTTTACACAACCGTTCATTACCGTGTAAGGTTTTTTTATTACTTACTGTCTTTGTACCATTAGGTACGCAATGCATTATATTTTATGTATAAAATTTAAAGTGGTAACACAATAGATGAAAAAATATTTAGTGTGTGAATTTGAATGTTTTGTTTATTGAATAACATAAATTTAATTTCAGTAAAATTTCTTACTTAAAGCCCTGGTTAAGGCTGATAAATATTTTTTTTGAGAAATACCTAACATATTATAAACAGCTTAAACAATGTTCTATCTGAAATAATAATTATTATTAAATCTTAAATTTTGTTTAACAGAATTTTAAGTTGACAGGGTCCTACATTGGTTATAATGATTCGCAAATAACCTGACTGACTCCATAATGGTATACAATTCGCGTAACTGTACGCATAATGTCCAAATTTGTTTCATATTATCATGAATGCAGTGCATGCTTACATCTCTATGCGAGAATGCGATGGGCGTCTTTTGCTCAGAGGCCAACGAGCCAATTGCGATAATTACACCAACGACACCTCTCCTGGCTATGCGTGACGTTAAACACCAATAACGCCATTTCGAAACGACTTAAATACCCACTTCACTTACAAGCCGTCTTTATTTGTAACCTTTAAGACATAAAGTTTAAATTCGCTTTGCTAATTGGGTGTATAAGTACTACTTTTTTAAAGGACACGACGACGAAGTTGCCTTCGCATTTTCTCTAGCGAGTTTATGCCGCGCAGGGTGCGTGCGATCGCCTGTGAAACAGGTTTCGCTTACAAGACCACTTCTGGTTTACGATATCGCTGAGGACCGGATTAGAAGACGATAGCATTCTTTATGAAAAACAATGTGCTAAACTGAATAGTTAAATTGGTTCACAGCCGTTAAATTCAAAGCAGACGACATAACTACCAACCACGGTGCGCTATTCTCGATACAATGCTTTTATTCGCAGACTGTTACAATAATAATATTACGAAACTATACCCTATAGTAAAGCCTGCTACTTATAAAACCAATCTAGTACATCAATAAACTGCGTTGATTTAAGGAATACTTATACGTTTCCGGTATAATAAAATTGTCGTAAAATTATATACTTATACCACTCCTTTATTGAAATTGGAAATAATGGATTAAGTACGCGTTTATTTTAATGGAATAACGCAATTTTATATAGTTATCAGAAAAAGTACTAAATATTTCTATGAAGATAGACCTGTGATTTTATTGCACTTTGATTCAATCGCGTTCTCTTGGAACATTAGGTCTATCCCCAACAAGGCTCTCAGGTAATAAACTAACAAAATTATAAAAATCGGCCTTTTGGAGTCAGGCCACGCGCAGTGTATGGTTCCTTAGTAGCCTGTTATTAAAATATAGCGAGTTTTAGAACCATATGGTACAGCGCCATCCAGCGGCAGCTTTGTGAAACTTATGATAATATATTATGGTTTATTAGTTCTTTTTTGTATTAAATTGTTTTTCAATGCAAGTATTTACCTGTTACAAAACAAGCAACTACTTCATCTAAGTCACTGTAAGGGATTTATTCTAAAGATTTTGTATTTGGTACAAAATCCTACACCCAAGTTCAGCGCCTATGCTAAACCCAGCAGTTTTGCGTGAAAAATCTGAAAAATTTTAGAGGGGGGAGGGTGGCTGGTGGTACAAAAATTTTCTAAAGTTTAATATTTCGTAAATGGAGCATTCAATCGAAAAACAGCGGTTCTAGTGACCCTAAGAGTTATGAGGTAATATACAAAAAAAATATAGTCAAATTGAGAGAAATTTATTTGGTGACGGTTAAAAAGTGGCTATAACAGAATAGGTTAATGCAAAATATTACATCGACACAAAATCATATGGCATAGTCAAAATTTATTTCTGGAAATTGATATAATTCAGATTAATACATTCAGGTATATAATGTTGTTGTAATTACTTTTAACATATTTTGTTGTTATCTGAGTTACCAACTGACATTATCGTCATTTGTTGAAATGTGTTTAAAATAATTGGCCGAGCGCAATGAGCGCTCATGCCTCCGTTGTATGCGAAAATTGCACGCGATCCCACGTCGGATGTTTTGAGTAAATGCTCACATATTTGTCGTAAACGCTGTTGTATTTAAAAAAAATCTACCGTACTCCTTTAAAACTCGAATTGTTAAAATGTACAGTTAACTTTTGCGGTTTTCATTTGTTAAATGAATGCAGTTACATTGTAGATTTGTATTGAAAATGCTTTGTTCGATTCGAGCGTCGAAATTCTTCTCAATGTAGTTATGATTGATTCCATTAGATTTGACGACGGTTTCGGTGTATCAAAGTGTGTTGACCGGAACGTACCGCCCACTGAAGGAGCTTTGAATGAGTATTATGAACACCAGCTATATTAAGTTACTAGAAGCGTCGCAATGTCTCGAAAAGATTTAATTGGGTGACTTTTATTGACACCTATATTTTCATGTGTGTATATCTTTTTAGTATTTGATGGCTGTGTCATATCAACTGTAATAAAATAGAGTAGAAAAGTACCTAATAGTTCTTAAGCTCGTTTTTGTTATTTGGATTTAGGAAAATATTTAAAAGAAAAGAAACCGACTTCCTATACTGAAAAGTAAGAAACAACTTGTCAAAGTTGATACCATGCTGATTAACATTGACCTTACATTATCATGATTCGACTTGCACAAATAATTTCATTCTTATTAGTATTGGAAATCGGTTCCGTGTTTTGTTACAATTTCTTTTCACTCTTCTTATTGATGAATACAAATATAAATGTATGGATGTTTGGCAATAAATCCGTACTAAGTTAGTTAGTAAGAAAGTATATTTTTTCCAATTTTAAAAGTCGTAGGTTTTTTTTTATACTGGACTGAGTAGCACTTGATCACTATCTCACCTGATGTTAAGTGATGATGCGGTCGATGATGAAGCGCGCTTACCCAGAATATACCTGTTCACTCGCGTTTTGAAGACCCCCATATTGTACTTTACCGGAAACACAGACTCAGGCAGGGCATTCCATTCCCTAGTGGTTCGTATAATGAACGAAGAAGCAAATCGCTTTGGTGCCACGTGCAGAGCGTATTGAGATTGAACTTATTTTTTTATGTTTAGTTTTATATTCCATCACAAGCAGCTTATTTATCTGAATCGACTCCCAAAGTTTATTGATATCTTAGTACCTACATCAGACGCTATAGCATCCTGGTAGGGCATTATGAATTTGTCCGCCCGTCTAGCTACCGCTATCAACTAGAAAATCTGTCGCCAAATAATTAACGGCGTGTTCCGACAACTGATAGGTTAGTCTGAACAACATTTTAAAAGACATCATAACTAACAATGGCCTGTCAACTATAAAAAAATATCGCAGTTCCACTTTCGATTAAACAGGGCAAATTGGCGGTATCCTAAAAAAATATTCATCTAATTTTATTCTGCCAATAAATTTATCCTTAAAGTCCATCAAATAATTCAATTTACCTGTTTGACGTTACAGGTTTTTAGTGAGGTTTTTATGTCTCTGGTGTGATCAGGTTAAGTAATAGGCACGTAATTGAAATTTAATCAAATCTGTAAGCAAACGATTGCTCTCGCAATAACGTGCTATTGTATTGTGAGCGTGCGCAGAGCACTGCGTACTATCTATCTATTGAATTCGTAATAAATTGATTATATTGTGTATTATTAAATTCATTTTAATAAAAGGTACCAGTGATTGGCCACAATAAACGATTTTCGATCCATGAAAAAGTTGGAAGTGCATTTTTGAAGTTCTTTGACCGAACAATGATTGTGTATTGAAACATTTTAAATCTTATCGAATCGATTATATTCTAGAAGTATCACAGCGCTCAGTTTGATCGATCTACCATAAGTTTAATTTTCACACAATAGCTGACGTTCCAAAAGACCCAATTTACTACAAATCAATATTTATACAAACGTTGTATACAAAAAGGATGTGTCAAAAACTGTACATCCAGGCTCGCGGCGCGTTTGTCGATCACTCCAAGAAGCGGTTATCAAAACACCACCGGCTCATCGTAACCGGCTAAATTTTAATAAGGTGCCCACTACCGCCTTTGTTAGAGATGACTTAGCAACTTTTTACAATAGGTTGCGCAACTTATCTACTAAATCGATATCGGTTTACGAGGCGTTACGGCCGCCTCGGCTACTGACTGACCACATTTTGATTAATTGCATTCTTCAAACTATACGGGTTACGTCGAAATTATTGACTGGCGCCGATTAATTAGCGAAACCGATGATGACGAGTGACTTTACGGTCAGGGTGTTAAAATGTTTTGAGTGCGTTATAAAAACGCTTTTGTAATTTATTATTTCACTGTTAATGTTGTTTTTACGGTGGACGATAACCAATTTCTTTTATAACCTGGTATAATTTTATAACTAATGTTGGCTGGATTTAGATTTTATAATAATTAAACATCGGTTCAGTGAGTACTTAATTCAACTGTAAATCACGCTTTACTGCTTTATAAACCCTGTTGATCATTAACATAGACTGCGGAAGGTTTTTTTGAAAGTTTTTTGACATTTACTAACAAGGTTCCCCGTTCGTCGACATTGTACGGGCGGAATAAATCAAATTGATCTCTACACAGCTTCCAATAAACCGATACATTTATTGATTTGTTACAGCATTAAATTGGTTCCCAGCAGTGCATCACCGCAGTTAGTTTGGGACACGGTCATGATTACGGATCTCCACACTAAACATTTCACATAAAAACTGTATTGGATCATTTTTTTATTGACAACCTATTGTAGTTGCTAATTTGTTTGAAAGCATGGACTTTTTCCGTATGTTTATATGTTTTAAAGTTGAATAGTTTAAATTTTTCAGATATTTTTAGTCTTTGTTTTGATAATCATATTAAAAAGTCAACACTAGTTGCATACGTTGTTACCAGCTCGCCAAAATCATCGAAACTATTTTTCCTTGTTGCTCATTACGTACGGTGACTTCTTTTGTTGCTTTACCCATTCACTGCTAATTGAAATGGGTAAGAAAGCGGGTGCGTGGAGTGGGCGTTTAGCGTTACGGTTGCAGCGACCGACCCCCTGTTGCTCCGAACACCTTTTTACTCGGCCTTCGCCACGGGAGCTCCCTGATTGCGTCCGATCTCATCGTTTTATGTTCCTCATAAAGCCAACAATAATTCATTTACAAGACGTGACGCCACTCACTCGTTAACTGGTACAATAGCTGTTACACTTAAATCCTGTATCTCAGCATTTCTCGTCATAATACCTACCAGTTCTAGATGCTTATGTTACGCCTACGCATTGGAGGTTACGAGGACATTCTCAAAAACATCAAATCATATATTAATTTACCAAGTGTAATTTATTGGTCATTTTATTGATTTGGTTATTTGGGATATTTTTATACGCTATAAGAGACCGTCGTAAAATTCTTGAGCTCACTCATTAGTGGATCAAAGTATGTCTCGATGTAGCAACTAAAACGATATAATAATAATATTAAATTACTCAAACCATTCAATAACTTTTTGTAATTAGAGTAAAAGTTCGAAATACATTAATACACTAACACGATTATAGTTCTTAAGGCAGGTGCTTAAGCGCCTACTTAACACTAATTAGTTTAAATCAAAGACAATATGGGTTGACCCAAACCAACTAAAACTATCGTGGAACCGGTATAAGTAAAACAAACAAATTCATTCCGAACCATTAGGCACGAGATCCCACTGTTAATGTCTCAATTTAGAAACGGGCGTAAATCTTCAAAGGCGTGACAATTACTGTTACTTCCCGGCAGTACAAACAAAAAGGTTTTCCGTCAATTATCGATAAATTAACCCGATTAAACACTCTATAGCCAGACGGCGCCGGATCGTCTTATCTCCGGACATGCCACGCTTTTAGGCAGGTAACCAACTGGACAACACTACGTCGCAGAAACATTTACATTTTTTTATCAATTTGCTTTTTATTAAGTTTCTAGTGATGATGTGATAAATTACAATAACAATATTGATTTAAAGGTATCAGAAGATTGCGTGTGGGTGAGATCTTTTCCTGTCTGTAGTCTAACTAAATAAGTTACTAATCAGGAAATCAACACCACTGCTAATTTCTGTGTAGCTTTATATTGTCCAAAAATCAGATGATTTCATTTACAATTTTGCGGTGCGATGCGATTGCGCTAAGTTACGGAAGAGAAATGCACGCTCCGCAGCAGTGCTCCAAACTTCCAAAGTGTGTTTCCAAGATGAGAGAAGAGATCATACTTTCAGTGTTTCCAAGATGAAAATATCATAGATATGACAAACATTTGTTACATCTATGTATTTGATAAATAGTGGCAAAAATACAGTGTTAAAAAATTAATTGATATTTCCTAAATAAATGAAATATTATGGATATTCATTGATTGTATAATGCAAATTTTGGGTAGGACAGAAATTTACACATGAAATGCCGTGGTTTTGAATCCCCTGCTCTACTGGGTTTTAAGGTTTAATAGAGGAAAAATTTACTTACGAGCTAATTTGAAAATTACCTGTTGTCTAAGTTAAACTTAACATGTTTAACTTAGACAACAGGAAACTTTCCCTTCACCTTTAATCTTTTGGTTGTAGTATTTCTGTTTTTTCAATCCTCTAATAACATTACCTGTTTTAATGTCAACATAACTTGTATAAGTAATCAAACACTCATTGTGTAAAAATTAAACTACATACGAACTCACAAGCCAACAAATAAAGAAAATAAAACAAAAAGGCACTGTTTAACTGTATTATGTCAGCAAAAAACAACAGACGATCTTACAAAACACAAATATTTGCAAAACCGCTAACCACTTAACTTATCAGTTTATTCGTGTTTCATTTTATGTGTATCTGTTCAGATCACAGAATTTAATAAGGGGAATCCCCATCCCGTTATGCATTGTTGTCTATGTACAAAATGTGTTTCGATGACTAGAGAATAAGGTGCCAATTTTATCATGCAAACAATACTACAGTAAGTAATACTTATATATATGATAAATAAATGTGTTATTGGAATTATAGTGAAACTTTGATGTTTTTAGCGTTTAGACTATTATTAAAGTATAGTTTAAAAAACTGCACAGCTTCACTACAGTAATATTTTATTCTAATATCAGATGGCGAGATTTCTCTTATTTAAGTAATTTGACGAATGGCCACATAGAACAATGTCTCGATAAATCCTCTAAGGAAGCATTCGCTAAACATTGCCATCAGAGTTGTACTGTTGACAGTACAACCCTAAACATTGCCATCAGAGTTGTACTGTTGACAGTACAACTCTGATGGCAATGTTTAGGGCACGTAATTATCAAAATAGTCAACTCTGTTGCTTAAACTTTTAGTATCTGGTTTACAACTTCAAGAGGATAACGCACTGCCTAATACCACCAGCACGGGTTACTAATTGAATCATGACGCCAACAAGGATTCTACGTTTAGAAGTGAAGAGTTATGTCCCGTTGACATCTCTGTCGGTGAACACGAAGACAGATTTACCCTCGATATATTATCTACTTATTACATCTTCTGCAAGGCAATTAAAAACAAGACCACTGGAAATAAAAGTTTTTTAAAAATAAAAGTTGACACTTATTAGTTGTGGATTGATAAAATTTTACTTGGCTTTCAATTTTCATCTCAAAATAAATGACTCTTAATTTAGAATATACAACATACGATGCTTGGTTTTTTTATACAGACGCATGCTCGATATAGACTACTAGCTTTCCGGGCGCGGCTCCGCCCGCGCGTATGTCGGTTATCGCGCGAAAACATTAACCTCTTTTTGCGCAGTCGGATAAAAACTATCCTATGTTTTTCCCGGGTCTCAAACTATCTCCATACCAAATTTCATTCAAATCGGTCCAGTAGTTTTGGCGTGAAAGCGTAACAGACAGACAGACAGAGTTACTTTCGCATTTATAATATTAGTACTGATTAAAATTATTCATTCAGAGAAACTTGTTATTTGCGACGTTCATGTTGTTTTCCAAAATCAGATGAGATGATGAAAATTTAAAGTTTATTTGAGGTTTTAGAAACAACATTACGATTAAAAATAATTATATATCACATCTGCAGAACTATATGAATCGTAGCTAGTTTGCTGTCGTATAAAAATCCTTCAATCAAAACTATGAACAAAAATCTTTTATTAAAGCCATCCGTGCACCTAACCTTTTCATAGAAGCGGTCCTATTGTGACTAATCATGATCAAACGACTTTAGACAAATTGCATGACCATGACTAGGCATCTAAGCACCCGGGCTCGATCCCAAATCATTAAAAGAACAATTATAGATATCGCATTCCCACCTGCAACCTGTTGACGGATAATGATCTCTCTTTAAACAAACAGTAAGACTATACTCACTGATCGGTACTCATTGTTCGCTTCACGATAGTAAATTAAAATGCAATTGATAGGCAGCTACATATCCAAAGAGATACAAGTTCTTAATTGTCATAAGAATCTTATATATTATTATGTACTCAAGTCAAACGAAAAACCAATAAAGTTTACTTATCCTCAATATGAAAGTTAATGAAGTAATAACACAACAGAATAAAATTGCCAAATGACTGAATGTAACAAAATCTATCAACTCGAACTTATTGACGACTGAATACTTGCTTGTTCTTATATAAAAAGTAATTTAACCGTACTCTTAAAGATCATCGAAGTTTTTTGTCGTTTAAAAGAATAGAAAAGGCTGTCGATTAACTAGCGGTGACGCGACGGACTCCCACAAAACGTTAACAGATTTTCAACGGTTTGTTTTCTTTTTGAAAAACGTTGCTTCCAATATAATTAGAGATCTCCGTCGGTAAGCGATGACTAGTCACCATTATACTATTCTCAGGCATATCAAACTTTTGACGTCCAGTGCGGCACAGAAGGCGTTTCTATCGGGTTTCGTCTGAGCGCAGTGATTACGAGTCAACAAATTGTGTGGAGAGTATCTTATTGTGTTTTCCGACGTGCTAACAATAACCGGAGCCACGCAACTGATCATTAACATTATACTGTATAAGGCTTTGTGTTTTGAGTAAATTATAACAGGTCCATTTTGTGTTTTATTGGATACGTCAGTCGTTGCTCGCGCCGACTCGCGCTGAACCTTCTACAATGGTGCTTCATTAACGACGGTGACACCATTAAATCTATCTTTACAAATCGCGATGGTTTTGAGCACCCATCGTTAGTATTCACATTTATTATTATAATTGCTATTCATGTCTGAAGACTTTGAAATTGTTTCAGCAAGCTAAACAATCGTGAGCGTTTTTATTAAAAATGCAATCGCGTAGTTTGCTGTAATAAGCGCCGTGCTACCTTCTATTTTCTTATGAAATGTTTCTTCTAGGGCAAATATAAAGACGGTTTATTAAGCTATTAGTTGCAATTAGATTTACTTGGACACGATTTTCTTCTGTGTTCTCAATTATACTAACAATTTGTTTGATACACAAATGGAATAAATTTACGAAATTATAGGTATAAACATTGTTATTTACCCGTATTAGCCCAATCCTTTGATAAGCTAGCTTTTGTCAAAGATACTAGTTCAGTTGACATCGCTTAGTCGTGTTAAATATTCAGTCTGCAATTTTTGCTGTATTGCAGCAACGATAATAAGTCTATTAACAACTTTAACTGCACCAGTTATGCTACGTATTTATAGAATAACTAGTACTTAGAAAATAATGCAATAAATGAGGTGGAATTGTTGACGCGAACAAAGTAGACAATCGTAGGTATTTGCTGACAGCCTTGAATTGTTGTTTTACTGATCTTTGCCAAGATCATCCCATATCGTGGAATCTCGTATAGTTTCATAGGTATATTTACGCTCTTTCTGATAATACTTATAGGAAATTGGGATAAATCTACATTGTATATGCATACAGAACCAAAGTAAACTATGACCTAAGCCACATTAAGACCCGTTTAGGTGTCTCGGAGGAGAGTTGGTATTTTCTGCCGATTTTTCTCCATGTGTATATCAGCTCACTCGTTGAACATTATCAACTGGTCACTTGAACATGAAAGTTATCAATGTAGAATAAAATTAATGAAAATATTTAGGGGCTATTAATTTTTACAAATTTGTAACGTTAGTAGCCCAGATATTGAGGATGTGTATCGATACCATGCTTTGTTTAAAACCTAAAATTCATATAAAAAAGTGAATATCCTTCAACATTTGTGAATCTTTTGATTTATTTTTATACTGAGAAGTGACTCGCCACGCAAAATAAATCAGAAATTTGATCTGTTTAAACTTCATTCATTCAAAGTTGAGTAGGTACTCACAGAAACTTTTATTGTTGAAGTGTTTAGAACTTTTTTGGTACAACCCAAACGAAAAAAATATTTGTATGTTTTAAATATTTTTAGTAAATCCTAATAAGGTGCAACGTGTAATTTCCTGGAACCGGATTCCAGGTCTTGTAGATTTATAATTACATCTTGAGCGAAATGTGTCTACTAATATACACTCGAGAGCAATGAATCCGGGTCACTTAAAGAATGTTAAAAATCTCGGAAACTAAAAATGATAGGTTAATGCAATAAATTGTATTTAATAGACAATGTAATACTCCTTAAATGAAAGTAAAAAAAATATGAGTCACCATACATTTTATTAACACAAAATTACATAAAGAAAAAAACTGCTGATCTCTCCTTAAAACAAAAATAGGAAACATGAAATTTTTGAACTTTATTACGATTTTCTTGAATTTTAATACTTCGTATTGCCTCCTCGTGCTTCCATTACTGCGTTTACGCGGTTTGGCATGCTGTACACCAAGTCCCTTATACGATTTTGGGGAATATTCTCCCATTCCTCTGTGAGAGCAATTTTGAGCTCACGAAGCGTGATTGGGGGAGGGTTTCGTTGTTTTACGCATCTGCCTAGCTCGTCCCAAGCATGCTCGATCGGGTTGATATCCGGGCTGCGCGCTGGCCACTCCATACGAGTAATGTTCATCTCTTGAAGGTAGTCATTCACAATCCTACCTGTATGAGGTCGGGCATTGTCATGCATAAATATAGCATCCTCACCTAAATTGACCATAAATGGACCAACGTGATCATTGAGGATTTCTTCCACATATCTTACGCTAGTTAAAGAGCCGTTTTCTATGATCACCAGCTCTGTGCGACTTTCAGAAGAAATTCCGGCCCACACAAGTACAGACCCACCACCGTAGGCTACTTTTTCTTCGATGCATGCTTGCTTGAATCTTTCCCCTGGTCTTCGATACACTCTGTGTCTTTCATCGTGCTTGTAGAGCATACATTTTGATTCGTCGGAGAACATAACTTTTGACCAATCTTCAATACTCCAATTTACGTGGCTCTGGGCATATCTTAGTCGCGAAATACGATGCCCACGCTCCAGTTTAGGGCCGTTTGCGGGTCTAAGGGGTTTTAAGTTAGATTCAGCAAGCCGACGTCTTACTGTCCATGCACTTGGGTTACTTCCTCCGAGGCGTCGAAACTGATTGGTGAGTTCAGTTCCTGTGAGAAAGCGATTTCGAAGCATGGTGTTCACCAAGTATCGGTCTTCTCGTGCTGTGGTACACCTGGTTCTGCCCGTTCCTGGTCTGCGTAGGTTAGAACCAGTTTCTTCGTAACGTCGGAGAACTCTTTGTACTGTTGACAGCGACACACCGACAGTCCTGGCTGTATCGCGCTGACTCCGGCCGGTTTCCAGCATTGTAAGTATTCTGGTGCATTCTTCAGGCGTAAGCGACATAATTTCAGCTTGAATAATGAATATAGAGCACTATCAACATGGTTTATGTACCCACATAAATGACAGATTACAAACAAAAGCAAAACCAAATGCTGTAATTTCGTAGTTCCATCTTCGAAAGTGGCCCTTTTGCAAATTTGATTTTTTTATGATATAACTTTACAATAACTAAGAAGTTTTAATACCTTCATTTAAGGAGTATTACATTGTCTATTAAATACAATTTATTGCATTAACCTAGCATTTTTAGTTTCCGATATTTTTAGGATTCTTTAAGTGACCCGGATTCATTGCTCTCGAGTGTATTTTCAGGTTTGCAACCATGTAAGCATGCTAGGCTAAGCTCACTTCAAAAAGGTATGCTCAATAAACAAGTGAACTTATTTTGAGGTTCAACACTCTTGTCTGTCTTTATAGTTAGTGAGAAAGCACTGCTATTACTTAAGGTACAGCATGCCCGAGTACCCAGTAAAGCATCTTGACTCACTGTAGCGTATATTTATCATAAATTAAGTACCTACTATTTTATAAAATAAAAGGAATAAGAGATATCAGATTTGTCTGTTTCTTCTACCACATCTGTAATTGACTATTACAAAAAAGTCATTTATTTTACTTACAAATACAAAAAAAGTTGGTTACCGTTTTAGAACACAGGACCTTTTACATCACCGCTTTTGTCACTCCAGCAACGAACTAGTTTGGATAAGATTATAGGATCTATATAATCTAGGAAATGATCTATTACGAAATGCAAAACCTACACTAACCTACGCCGTTGAAACTATACGCTTATAGTAATCATCGCGTAAAACGCAGAATCATAATCATAAGTCGAGGCCGACAAATTGCGAAATAGTTTTAAAGAGTAATCGTGCTATTTAAATAACACTAGTAAAACCGCCGGGCAGTAGCTACTCGTCGAATCCTACGACAATTACGCTCAGGCAGGCTATGATTAAATTATGGCACTCACTCGGAGTGTTTCCTGAAATTACATGGGATGCTTCAAGGCTGCCTCGGCACGCGATCCCGTGGCACGCATCATAATACAGAGTGATTTTAAAACGCAACCAATGACGCATCGGTTTTAACGCGCCGCTGGTCACTCATTTTATGCACATTGTGGGTAATTAGCCGTGTGCAAGAAACGTGTTCGGAGTCTGCGTTTAAATAAAATTGTCCTATTTACGCTTACTTGAACGATTTCTCTATGTAATGGCGCTTGATTATTCAATATCTTGTTGACAGATTAAATAGGATATTGATCTTTTTATATAGATATTTCGATACTGCATTGTGTACCTTTAGATAAAAATATAAATCAAAATTACCTCAGTCTTTCCGTCGTTCCTACTAAAACACTCTTTTACTTTGAATGAAGTTATTCATTCATCTACCTATCTTATTGTTTATAATTTCTTTCATTATGGGTCTTCATTCAAAGTTGTCTTATTCACAGGTGTTTGCACCAATGCTACAGCACCAAGCGTGTCTTCCATCAACCGAATCCTACGCAACCGAGCCGCGGAACGAGCAGCAGCAGAATTTGCTCGAGCTGCGGGCTACGGACTTTACGCTGCGCCACCACCCTACGGAGCTTTCCCCTGGGGGGGCGGCGGAGTCTGGCCTCCAGGCAGCTTGCCTTTACCACCAGGAGTGCCACCTCCCAATACAGGGGTGCCGCATCCTGACATGCAACAAGGATTTCTATCGTCTGGACGAGGGCTTATAGGTAAGCTGTCACAACCACGCACTTGATAACAAGCACATTATTGCATTTTATGAAACATGTTTTGAACCATATATTTTTTGTACAGACGTTGACGGCGATGACTCCGGTTCCCTTGACGGCGAACAACCAAAGTTCAGAAGAAATCGCACCACCTTCAGTCCTGACCAACTCGAGGAATTAGAAAAAGAGTTCGAAAAGTCCCATTACCCTTGCGTCTCCACACGAGAGCGGCTCGCTTCTAAAACTTCGCTGTCGGAAGCTCGAGTACAGGTAAACACCGTTAATTTCTAATCCAATAAAATACTTAAAGTTATATCCAATAACATAATCTCGACAGCTAGATAGATAATCGTATCATTCTCATATTAGTTACAACAAATTTACATTCATGAATATTTTGTTAACACCGAATACTAATCACGTTATTACCGTTACTGACAGGTTTGGTTTTCCAACAGACGAGCGAAGTGGAGAAGGCACCAGCGCATGAACCTCCTCAAGCGCGGTGGAGGCTCGCCCGCGCACCGCCTCCCCCACTCGCCGTCCCCCTCGCGCTCCCGTTCGCGTTCTTTGTCCCCCGCGCGCCTCACCCCCGTAGGGTACAACACTCCGCAGATGGGCGGCGAGAATAGCGCGTTCAAGGCTCTGTCGCACCAGGACACGCACGCCCTGAAGGCATTGTCGCACCACGCGCACTTCGACGCCAACGCACTGAAGGCCCTGTCACACCAAAGCGCGTTCCAGCCGCACGGGCTTGGGCATGGGCATCCCACGCTCGAGAACAGCGCGTTTAAAACCCTCGTGCCGCACTCAGCGGCCGCCGCGCTGCTTGCTGCTCAGTCCGTGCAGCTAGCGCGAGGCTACCACTCTCACTCTGACTCCGACGAGGAGATCAACGTCCACGACGAGACCGACGACGAACAAGACAAACGAACCACCAAGTCTAGATCTACCAGCCCATGCCGCCGACAGGTACCTAGCGATGTCCCGTTACAACTTACTAAACACGACCGCTGATGTTACATTCGTTCCTAATTAATTATTTATTTACACCAAGTATTACAATTTCAATTTTATTCCTATCAAATATCCATGTTCCGAATAATTCATGTAAATTAAAAAGCTAGAGTGCTGATACTCCAGTTAGTTTGATAATTAATGTAAATATGTAGATAACTTGATTTGGTAATAATTGTGAACGAATGATTAAATCGATTTGACTTTGCACAAAGAAAACTATTCGATTATTGATTTTATCGCTCATAATAAAATTAATCAGTCATATTAGAATTATGTATGGTAATTGTAGGTAAGTAGTTCTGGTTGCTAGGTATTTTAAGTTGTAAAATATGTTATATAAGTTAAGAGTATTAGGAATTTACCAAAGTGACGAGTATGACAGTATACACATTGTATCAGGAGATTATAGTTCCTATACCTAAAACTTTACAAGAGCTATCTTATTAAACGCTTAGTTTTATAAAATACTAACTAAAATTTTGCTAATTTTTTACTGTTGCTAGTGTGTTCAAGTAACAGAGAACATTCCTAAATTTATTTAATATATTTTAATGGCTAAACCTACCAGATATTAAGTTGGTTTCATTGTAAGATTATTAAGTTTCATCAAGCAGTTTTTTTTATATATATATACTCAATTAACTGCAAACTGTGTATGCTATCTAGATGATTCAATGATAGCGAATGCACAAAAATGTTATAGTAAAACTTCTTAAACATGTTTTGAAAAAAGTAATTAATATGTTCCTCTAATTAAATTAAGTTTGACTATACAAGGGACTGTTAGAAAGGGAACTTCGGCGCGTTCGCCGAAGTTCCCTTTCTAACAGTCCTAGTCCCTTGTATACCTAGTACTATTCTGGTCGGGGTCTTATTGCTTCACCAGAAAGACTATAAAATGAACTTCATTTTTACATTAGAACACCATACTGTGCTTTGATTTCAAAGGAAATTGACAAATAAATTCATAATAATTATCATTCTAAGCAGGCAATAAGTCCCAAGTCTATAATCGTTTAAGCAAATTTTTTAAACTGCTTAAAAGACGGAAAAAATTGTATGGCGATGCAGGATATAGCTTGGATGATGGGAGAAGCACTTCGGTGAGAAGACTACTCCTCTCCAGGAGTAACCTTTCCACCGATGTCGTGATGTATTAGTTTCAACCAATATTATATAAATAGTTAGCTACCCCAATTTCTAGACTGCAAAACGTTACGTAAAAAATAAAGATTTATCACCACCCGAAGTGAAAAATGTTCTTTAGTTGTAAACGATACGTAACTACGTTGGTATAATGAAGAAAAATTTTACATGAGCGGAAGTCAAATGATTTGTTCCTAGGGCCAAAACATGCAGAATTGTTGGGATCCGTCGTAGTAAGAAAGTTTATGTTAATTGAAAGTTGGACTTTGTAATTCGATTCTTAGTGACAATGGATGTCGCTCCGTCCACTTAAGATCAATTTTATAATAGAAAAAAAAGGACTAATTCGAACTATGACTTACCATATGTACCTGTAGGTACCAATTGAACAATCACATCATTTGGTACCTACAGCATCTCTCTTCCCGATAACACCGAAGCCGATAGACAGATCGGTCGCGAGTTTGAATCTTGCCAATTTTTCTTTCGTTATAATTTTATACCCTGTGGGGTCCCGGCTTAGAATGTCACCACCCATCTCTACCTGTGGGTGTCGTAAGAGGCGACTAAAGGCAAAATAGCGGAAGGTCGGTAGCAGCACCTTCTGACTTACTGATAACAAACTGCGATCCCCAAGACGCCTGCAAAGCGTGGGGATTATAGCAAACCCCCCCTTGATGGGGAGCCTGTGTTCAGCAGTGGACAATACTGCTGATACAGTACTGTATAATTTTGTAAGATTTTTCGCTTAACTGATGTTAAATCGAAAAATTCATTATCAGTCTTGTAAATAATTGACTGATGTCAAATATTGTATAAAATATAGTATATTAAACTGTTTTGTAAATATTGTTAATAGTTATCCAGCTTCATAAGCTATTTATTGCTGTAATTAGTAAATATATTATACCTACATAACTTAGAAAATGATCTACGTACCTATCTAGTATTATAAAATATGAAGAAAATATATAAATAAGTAACAAATGGTTTTCTTGTTTTATTTATATTTCGTATATATAAATTACTCTTACCCTTCATCATAATAATCATTGCATACAAGTACAAGTATATTCTATACTTTTACGGTATAAATATTTATAAATAAAATTTATATCTATAGTGGCGATGAATACTTTTAATCCATATTAATTCCGACACAAAATTCCAGCTTAATTATCACTAAACAATAATACTAAACAAAGACAGATTCGTTTTACGACAGATTCGCTTTACGGCAGATTTGCTTTACAGTAGAAATATAGTCAACTCGATATATAATTATATACGAGTATATATATATATATATATAATCTGACTTAAGCGAATCTGGCCAAAAAAAAAAAAAATGGATCAAAAATGGAGGCCCGGAGCCCAACCGTCAACCTTTAAAGACTATAACAGAAACTAAACGTCCTTATTCCAAGCCTAAAATGTTAATATTGTGATCCATACTACGTCCTTCGTGAAACAATAACGTTAATATTCGCTATCTCTATCGCACAAATGACTTGCATCAATGCAATTAGCCAGCTCTCACGTTAAAGTTCTAATGTAAGCTTACTCACACACATTCCAACAGACCTCCAGAATACCCTACTTCTTGTGCTGACACAGGAGGAAAAGCTTCACTTGTCGGCAGGGGATATGGGTCTGGTACAGGGTCCTGCACCTTGACAGTACACGAAAAGCAGGGTTTGACTTACGGGACGGTGATCATAGTACAGATGAGAGAAACAGTCACCAAGCTCCGAAACAGTGTATCACACGCAGTAGTAGCAGTGTCACGACACTCAAAGCACTGCACTTATTACACGGACGACAGCTCGGACGCCATTGGCAGATTCATGAGGCGGGCAACGGAGGCAAATGGAAAAGCAATAAGCGAGTACAACCTAAAAATGGCCATAAAAAACCGGGACGAAGGGGTTGTAGAGGCTCACATACAAACATCAAGGGCAACGCCGGAACCAGTGGCCGGCCCTTCAACCTAGGATGTAGACTGTAGATGTACTGTAAATATAAATTTAATGTAAATGTCGGCTGCTAACAAACTAGATATGAGAAATATATATATAACAAAATATGTACAATATAAAACAAAAAAAAGGACTCGCCCTAGTGTTAAGATTGTTACATACTAACACCCTTCCCTTCAGGAAGACGATGTATTGGAGACGACAATTAACTTATAAATTGTATTAAATTGATAACAAAAAGGAAAATCTAAAAAGAGTACGGACCCAGAGTCTGTAGTGGAAAAGATTGAAAAAAAAAATAAAAAAAAATAATGTTAGCTTACTCTAATGATAATGTGTTGGGCAATGTAAAATAAAATTTTAAAAATTAAGTTAAAATACGACTGCATTAAGTGATGGTAGTCAACTCTCAGGTCTTCTAATTAGTATATAGTAAACATACCGTTTAGATTGCCACCGTATCGAAAGGTCATTAAATCACCCGTTTTACCACATTGAATCGCAAGGGTTAACTTTTAGACAAGGTATGCAACGGTTTTGAGATTTCCCGAGGCGAGAACAATATGGTTTAGGTGTTTTAGCATTTTGTTCTACGTCAGATTACAACGATTCTATGTTCTTAAAACAACTGTAACAAACTCATTATATGGAGTTGTGATAAAACTTTCTGCCTTTGTAACGACCCTAACACTTTAAACGAACTGGTAATGTCCATCCACGCTTTTATAGTCTAAGAATAGATTCCGTCCAAGAAAGACACCATAGTACCAAAGTGCCACCATTACATCTCTTATCAATCTCTTAATATATTTTTTATGCCATATAGGTCAGCCTTTGACCACTATCTCACCTAATGGTAAGTCGAAGGGGTTGTTCAGGCTGATCTAGAATTAATATTTCACTGAGTAAAAGATTCAAGGGCATGAATGTGCCCATTGTAGCATTCGTGCCCTCGAAACTTAGTGAGCTCGCCCAGTTATGTTATTATTATTGTTAGCCCTATGACGATATATTATTATGCGCTCAAGTCCCAAATCCTAGTAACTTTAAACTCTGAAAATTGAAGTTCAACGTCTATATAATAAAATAAAACAACGCTAGGCGTAGGCAGATGGGATCTAGAGTAGAGGTCAGTGTGTAAATAGACAGAAGTTAGGCCTAGTGGCTCTGATGGTTAAGAGCTTTGCTCGATAAACAAACGATACAAACATCAGGTAAGGGACTATTTAGAATTATGCAGGTGAAGGTCAGCGAACCTTGACCAGAGCCCAAAAACGCCGGGAGCGAGCGCCACGCTTGAAGTGTGCCGAACAATAATAATATATTAAAAATGTTATTAGTGTATATGATGTGTTAGATTGTGATTTGGCAAGTATATTGGCAAGCACTTGTCTCAAAATTTTGTGTTAAGCCTATGGTATTGAAACATTTGAGCGAATGTACTCCTGCCCAATGAACTATAGTCATCCAGATAAGTACTCTATATATAAGTATCTCGAAGACAGAAATGAAAAGGATGAACGACGCTCATCCTATTTGTAAATATTTTAATTGCTGATGAGCTTATATTGTGATTTGTGGCACCTGTGGTACTAGCCTGTGACCACTATCTGACCCGTTGTTAAACAATGGTGTAGCTGAGGATGTTAAACCTAAAAAACATAGAATGATATGTGTCTCTCGAGGACAGCTGGTGAAAAAAACCGTTTTCCATTTTCTCCATAACAGTGGTAGATAGCCTGGCAAGAATTCGTAAAAATTCCCTATCATAATGAAATGAACTCAATCCAGTTACAGGTTTCAAATTATAAATCTCTCCACGGCAGTTCTATAGACGACAACGTGGCCGTAATGATACAGGTAGTTATTAATTTCATATCAAAGAGGACGTTATTAATTTGAGTCGCGGAACTGACTCGTATCCATAATATAGCAATAATAAAAAATGCAAAAGGTACATATCCTGCAATTTTATCAATAATCAATCTGAACTAAAATTACACGCGTTTCACCGTTTATTACGAGAAACAATTATATAAAGTCATTGTTAAAGCAAAACCTTTTACCAGCCCATCCCGGATATTAACAATCATTTTGGTGAAAGGAGATATAAGAAAGAAGAGAGAAAAAGGTAACTTTCAATCAACTTAGAGCAAAGTGTCAAAAAATTTACAAATGATAAGAAGGGATTTTGCCTATTAATATTCCAAACTTTATAAACATATTACGTAGTACGTATTCTGTCAAATATACAGGGTTAAGGTAAAATGTTAACAACCTCTTAGGGTTGACTTCTGGTAGTCCGAACCAACATTTTGAGATGATACACTCGAGAGCAATGAATCCGGGTCACTTAAAGAATGTTAAAAATCTCGGAAACTAAAAATGATAGGTTAATGCAATAAATTGTATTTAATAGACAATGTAATACTCCTTAAAAGAAAGAAAAAAAAATATGAGTCACCATACATTTTATTAACACAAAATTACATAAAGAAAAAAACTGCTGATCTCTCCTTAAAACAAAAATAGGAAACATGAAATTTTTGAACTTTATTACGATTTTCTTTAATTTTAATACTTCGTATTGCCTCCTCGTGCTTCCATTACTGCGTTTACGTGGTTTGGCATGCTGTACACCAAGTTCCTTATACGATTTTGGGGAATATTCTCCCATTCCTCTGTGAGAGCAATTTTGAGCTCACGAAGCGTGATTGGGGGAGGGTTTCGTTGTTTTACGCATCTGCCTAGCTCGTCCCAAGCATGCTCGATCGGGTTGATATCCGGGCTGCGCGCTGGCCACTCCATACGAGTAATGTTCATCTCTTGAAGGTAGTCATTCACAATCCTACCTGTATGAGGTCGGGCATTGTCATGCATAAATATAGCATCCTCACCTAAATTGACCATAAATGGACCAACGTGATCATTGATGATTTCTTCCACATATCTTACGCTAGTTAAAGAGCCGTTTTCTATGATCACCAGCTCTGTGCGACTTTCAGAAGAAATTCCGGCCCACACAAGTACAGACCCACCACCGTAGGCTACTTTTTCTTCGATGCATGCTTGCTTGAATCTTTCCCCTGGTCTTCGATACACTCTGTGTCTTCCATCGTGCTTGTAGAGCATACATTTTGATTCGTCGGAGAACATAACTTTTGACCAATCTTCAATACTCCAATTTACGTGGCTCTGGGCATATCTTAGTCTCGAAATACGATGCCCACGCTCCAGTTTAGGGCCGTTTGCAGGTCTAAGGGGTTTTAAGTTAGATTCAGCAAGCCGACGTCTTACTGTCCATGCACTTGGGTTACTTCCTCCGAGGCGTCGAAACTGATTGGTGAGTTCAGTTCCTGTGAGAAAGCGATTTCGAAGCATGGTGTTCACCAAGTATCGGTCTTCTCGTGCTGTGGTACACCTGGTTCTGCCCGTTCCTGGTCTGCGTAGGTTAGAACCAGTTTCTTCGTAACGTCGGAGAACTCTTTGTACTGTTGACAGCGACACACCGACAGTCCTGGCTGTATCGCGCTGACTCCGGCCGGTTTCCAGCATTGTAAGTATTCTGGTGCATTCTTCAGGCGTAAGCGACATAATTTCAGCTTGAATAATGAATATAGAGCACTATCAACATGGTTTATGTACCCACATAAATGACAGATTACAAACAAAAGCAAAACCAAATGCTGTAATTTCGTAGTTCCATCTTCGAAAGTGGCCCTTTTTCAAATTTGATTTTTTTATGATATATTTAATACCTTCATTTAAGGAGTATTACATTGTCTATTAAATACAATTTATTGCATTAACCTAGCATTTTTAGTTTCCGAGATTTTTAGGATTCTTTAAGTGACCCGGATTCATTGCTCTCGAGTGTATTTAGTGTCTTGAAAAAAAAATTAAGTATTATTATTTTGAGTGTTTTATGCCTACTCCGAGCCAAGAGCACCCGCCGCGGCAACTCTGGACCGCACCGTGCTCCCTTTGAATGGAGTTTTGAATATTTACATCGAGCAAAGTAATAAAAAATATGAAATAATACATTACAGGCACAAAAGACTGAAAATCAGGTGGTTCTCGTACTTATTCCGTCAAAAAACAAATAAAAATACAAAAAAAACTGTATGCAGATAATGCATCATTTGCTAAATCAATGAGAGAGTGAAAAAGAGGTGAATTCATAGATCTTTCCATACAAACATAATTTTGCCTTATATTTTAAATAGGTACCAATTGCTTAAAGTCAATAAATTTGTGCATGTTCTTGAGCCTAATATCTGAACTCCTGTTTGCCAAATTAAGTTTAAGCCAAATTTCAACAATTACGGACGAATGAGCACCTACCTCATTCTAAAATTCCTAAGACTCAGATTACTAAAACAAAATGAAATAAAAGAACTAAACGCCGTACAAAAAGTGCATAAAAGAGTGCTTCGACGAATGGATTATTCGCTGTCGTAACTGTATTATACCCAATAGAGCCTTTTGTGAATAGTGAAATAAATGTAGACTAAAAAGTATTTTCAAATTCAAAAGCAGCCCTCGAGGCTGCCCGCATTCCTTGAGAATGAACATCTTTACTGTTCGAACACCGGTCGGAGATTTCGACTAAACACCGTGAGTGCTAGCCGGTATATTTAATTAATAAAGTATTTTCAAGTGTCGACATTTTACCTGTATCAGAAAACGTGAGTAGGTATAGTAACAAAATCACTGACATACACAAACACACATGCGCACTCTCATACAAAGTTTCGTAAATTGTAATGTGATTTAAAAAAATAAAAAACGCTGATAAGGTCAAAGGAAGTGTACGTATACATTAAGAATCAACTTTTAAAATTATGTTGCATATTCGATGACAAAATTAAGGTTTCGACTTCATGCTTAACTTCTAATTATCAAAAATCAACATATTACTATTCCAAAATAAATGGAATATTAGTCAAATACACCAATTTATAGTACAAAACTGTCAAAGTACTAGTTGTAAAGTGAGAAAGTTATGTCTATGTGCATAGTAGCTATTTAAATGCCCACAGTTACGAGCTTCGAAATGAAATGCTAACTCCAAGTTACGCCCATACTCTCTTCTCCATGGATGGCTATATTATTATTGCAGTTTGTTAACAAATGTAAATATTATGTAAATAAGAATCGTCATTAACAAATTGGCGACGCTCGGACTTTATGGGCTGCTATGTGCTGGAAGGAATGCCTATTCTGGACTTGACACCGGCACAAATTATTTTAGATTTTATTATTTTATGCTTACCTACTTATTTGTCCCAATAGCTTTTAACATTTTCATAGATACAGCTAATATTTGATTACTTATCCATTTATTTCATTAAAACTTCTTGTATTAAAAGTTCATAATATAGTATATAGTTACCGGATTAAGGATGTAAAAACTCTTCTACATCCTTCTCTTGAATGTCATAAAGGGCATCTGAAGAAAAGAAAGCGCCGAATGTGAAACAAAAAACTACTCAAGCTTACGTTGATGTGAGTAGTTGCTACTGCACATTATGCGCACAATATGTAACTTTGCATCCCAATATATGAATAAATATTCATATTTATTCGTAGATTGGGATAAATATTCATATTTATTCGTAGACCCCAACGCTTTTATTCCGAGATGTGGCGTGTTTACCAATAACAGTTCAAGTAAGTAATTAAACAACTTTAACCGGTTTAAATCGCGTATATTTAAAATTATTTTGTCCCGACGTTTCAAACACTAAGCAGTGATCGTGGTCACGGGGTGACTAATTAGTTTTATTTGTCACATGAGTTATTAAGAAATTATTTGGTCTACCATCAGAATTTATTATATTAATCATAATTCATAACGTTCCCTATTCACGCAGTATTCGCTCAGTGTCCAGAGGTCTTGCAGATTTGTGTCGTCCATAGGATATAATTAATTTGATAACAGGATCCCAAGCAGGTGGTACTTGCCAACCATCATCTCTGTTGAATTTGGGTACTTTTTGATTTCAATAGCCTCTCGTAACATTCTTGTCATAAACCGGGTCTCTCTGGCGAGGATTTGTGGCTTATCGAACCGAATGTAGTGGGGTTTGTCTTGGGCATGTTCACAAACCGCAGACTTGCACTACGGTTTAAATGACGCAAACGCTGCTGTCACTGCATACATTACAAAAGCTTGGTTCATAACTGAAATACGAGAATATGCACTGTTTGAGCGCAAACGATGTGAACCGATATGTAGCCGCGCTTATAACATCTGCTAACTGTCAATTTGCTTTTTGGCAATTGAGCCAAAATAACCTTTACGTCGATTATTGATAATAGAAGTATTGCATTTCGAGGCATTCTTTTGTGAACAGATGTTTGTACTATCAAAATTCTAACCGTAACAATAAAAATCTCCTCATCTATTTGTCAAGATTTGAGTTTGACGTTTGTGCATACATTGCACTACCACTTTTCTGTGAGCGTTGTTTGCGGCCGGAGATGACGTCAAAGACGACGTCATTATGCTATCGCGGTGTCCGTTTAGCAAGTTATGAACCGACCGTTTGCGTGCACACAGTGCAAATAGCGCATATTTGCGTGACTTGAACCACAGGGTGAGTCGAGTGTCTGTTCTTCATGTCAGCAATATGTTCCTTTACCCGGATACCATCGCTTCTCTTTGTTTGCCCAATGTATGACAGCCCACATACATAATCAAGTTTGTAAACACCTGCATCTTGTAAATTCTAAATAAGTAAATAAGGTCTTAAAAATTGGTTGATCTTCTTGTGCGGCTTGAAATAAGTTATTATTGAAGCTCGTCTTAAGATATTAATGATTTTGTCCGTGACACCCTTGATGTAAGGTAAGATGGTAGGTTGTCGGTCAACTGTGGAAGGCTTGGGCCGGCTTCTGTGTTCTGGCGATTTAAACCGTTTAAAGTTTTTTCATTACTATGTGTAACAATCGCGAAAACCTAAAAAGTTCAAGTAAGATCAACAAAACAGCCAGGCGCAATATCGAAAACTGCATTTTCTACATCTTCTTTAGGTCACTACATTGATATATTCCCGTTATAAGTTATTGTTTAGTCCTTAGTGTTGCTAGCAAAAACATGCTGTACCAAAAAATAAAACAAAAAAGCGACCCCACATACATGGGATAAGGGTTAAAAGATGACGATGACGTAATTATGATACGTCTTGATGCAATATAACTTTTAACACACACATATTTGTTAAAGATATCTGAAAATATACCAACAAAAATGATTGCAAACATCGGCATACCCACATTAAAATTAACCTTATTCGGGCAAGCTCATTAGCATTTTCACATAATATGCAATCGCCCAACACCTACCAGATATAAAGCAGTAGATAATGCGCTGTCAAAACGATCACTACTTCATATTTATCTCGCGCTCGTAAAGTCACCTACACGGTATAAAGTAATTTCGTTTTTCCGTTTATTCGGAATAGTGCTACGGCGAGATAAAGCTGTGCTCGTGATACGGCCAAGTGTGTATGCATGTACGCGCGCTGCCGCAATAATAATAAATTTTATGTCGTTTGAAGCGCCGAGACACTCGGACACTACTCCTCTGTGCCGATGACTTAATATACTACTGAATAGGATTAAATCTGAACACATTTTATATTATAAGTGGAGAGAGTTGTCTTGCGTTTTGATACGATTGAGGTAAACGTTTCGATAATTGGGGTGTGTTGTTTATTATCTGGTTAATAAAACTGAATGCAATTGCAACTTCGCAATTTTCTTGTTTTTTTTTACCAATTCATAATTTGTTGATAATGAATGGTGTGATAGAGGATCCTGAACAGTCTAAACCTAATATGTCAGCTGGCTTCACACTAAACACATGATTAGGAACTTGACGACAAAGATTTCAAAGCAACCTGCTGGAACACATCGTTATATGCTTCGGGAAAGTTTTTGTTGGTGGTGGTAACTAACCGTCGTTTTCTAAATGCCCCAACACAATGCTGTAAAACTAAAGCTAGTCAATACATATTTTTATTTCGGTTAACTTAATATCAGTTTAGTTACATTTCATGGGTTTGGGACCCGTGATACGTGTCGCTCTTTGATAGAACCTGCGTTATTTCGATATCCGTATTACCAGAGCTCTCGAGGATGCTTTGCCGGTCTTGAGTAGAAATATGTTTTCTCTTTGAAGGCAGCTAAGTCTATCCTTTCGGAACTAGTATTTCACATGTCATCTGGTATTACAGTGCGAGGCAAAAACTTGACGTGAGAATTGCACGGTCGTGGACGTCCTATTGTCGACATGAAATTTAGCATTTAACATTAGTATAATAAGATATCAAGTAAGTTAATTTAATGTTTATGTGTTGTTAACTTACATAAGAAAGTGCCACTAAGTCATTAATGCTGTATCCAAATTTAACAAATTGTACCAAAGTTAGCACAGATTAATAAGTGAGTACTGTATTATTTTTGGCTCATGGATTTTAACATGTCAAATGATCAAATAATATTCTACGTTTGCAACTTAACAGGTGTGGCCATAACTCAAACTGAGTGTATTTCTTTTGCTATAAGTTGTGTGTTGTTTGTAAGAAGCTGTATGTCATGTAATTATTTTTTGGAGCAATATATTTTTAAATAGTTTTTTTATGCTTGATAGGTTGGCCTTTTACTACTATCTCACCTGATGGTAAGTGATGATGTTGTGGATAATCTAGAATTACTGGCTCTCAAGGACAGCTGCCGGAACACACCGTTAGGTGCTTGGCGACAGATTATCTTCTTGAGGGTGGTAACTAGCCAGGCGGGCATTCGCAAAATACCCTACCACCATGCTGCACTACTGTTATTCTAAGACAACAACCGGGACCGACGGCTTAACATGCCCTCCAAAGTAACATGCGCTCAGTAGTAATGTCACCAGCGGTCACCCATCCAACTCATGACCGCAGCGGACGTTGCTTAACTTTGCTGATCGATTCAGAATGGTTAAGCAAACTTCGCTACGAGCGCTTCATCTGATCGAAAGAAGTGTTTTATCAAACACTTAACTCTCGGTATGATGTCGCTACCCTTCTATATTTATAAATATTTTTTTTTTTTTGGGTTCGTTTCCCGCCTTAGGCATAAAATTTTGTACTCCATTAATTTGTTTGATATAATGACTGTTGTCTAAAAGCAGGTCCACTTTTCCGCATAATAGAAATGCAAGACCCGCGCGTTGATGTCTTTTCTTAGACAAAATGTGCATGAAATTTGTTTCACCAATTTTTGGTATACCACCATATACATGTATTGTTTATTAAAATGAACTTTTATGACGATTAACAGGCCAGTTTCACTATAGTTCAATAAAGTTATGAAACATTTTCTCTTGTAATAATAATAATGCTTATTAGGAAAGAAGAACTTAAGCTGTGAAGTTACAAAAAATATTACATCGGAATATAGTGTGTCATCATTATTATACGAAAAAAAACAGTTTAGTGGTGATCACAGAGTCTCACACTAGGGTGACCTGTTTCGTGAGATTCAGTCCCTACGATCAGGATATAGACGATAAAGATTTGTATGTAGTTTTGGAGTGCTAGTACTGGAGCTTGTCCAGTCGTTTTTAACCGCTGAACTATGTTAAGCAACGTCCGCTGTAAATTATTTGGATGGGTGACCGCCAGTGGCATTAAGTATTGAGCGCTTCCGTGATCCGGAGGGCACGTCGCACGTTTACGAATGCCTGACCAGACTAGTTGCGACCAGCGAGTGGAAAATCTGTCGCCATGCACCTAACGGTGTGTTCCGTTAGTATAAATGTATCGGATATATTTCTGCAATTGCACATAGTAATAATAGCGTATCGATTTCGAAGCGCTCGTAGCCAAGTTTGCTTAGCCATTCTGAATTGATCAGCAAAGTTAAGCAACGTCCGCCGCGGTCATGACTTGGATGGGTGACCGCTGGTGACATTACTACTGAGCGCTTCCGTGCTTCGGAGGGCACGTTAAGCCGTCAGTCCCGGTTGTTGTCTTAGGAAAGCAGTCGTTACAGCATGGTGGTAGGGCACTTTGCAAATGCCCGCCTACGGCAGCTACCACCCTCAAGTTGAAAATCTGTCGCCAAGCACCTAACATTGTGTTCCGGCAGCTGTCCTTGAGAGCCAGTAACTCTAGGTTAGTCTGAACAACATCCTCGACCACATCATCACTTACCATCAGGTGAGATAGTGGTCAAAGGCTAACCTATCAGGCATAAAAAAATAAAATAAATAAACAGTTCATGATATTAAACCCTACTTAAGATTATGGCTCTCCTTACCGTGACAGCCAATTACCAATATGTATATAACAGTTCATGTAGGTACCGAAGCCAGTTATTCTCGTACTTTAAAAATGTACTGTCATATTACCTTAATTAGAGCATACCCCGGCTAAAGGGCTGGATGAACGCGGGTTCGAATCCCGCACATGACTTAAATTTTTCCTCTCGTAAACTGGTAATATTTTAATTTAAAATATTATTATATATTAACAAATTTCAATACCTACTCATAACAAAACGCAGCCAATCATTTACCTACAAGTAAAAAACTGCTTCGCACCTTCTTTTAAAAAACATAAGCACCTGACGTCATTAACACATAAAATTCGCATATTATTCATATGCAAATTGACTGAGCAATCATAACATAAAAATATTTAATACACCTCTCGCAGTGAGGCAATAAAATGATGAACCCAACGAAAGTGTCAAACATTCCGGTCTGATAATAATAATGCTTCCATAATAATTTTCCATAAAACACTTATAAGCTTAAGTATGTGACGGTAAATTCTATTATTATCAGTTTTAACGCGCTTGTAGCTAAGTTTGGTGACTGTTAGACAAGATAACGTTATTTGCGAGTTTCAAGTAATATAGCTCGTAATAATTTTGCAACGACGCATGTTCCGCGGATACAAAATTACAATGCAAGAAATATTATACTTGGAATTCGAGCCCGCCCCATCCACACACAATCCATCCCCATGCGATGGTTAAGAAAGAAAGGGTAAATATAGAATCATAAGTCATATGTTATGTTGGTTTAGCGGTTAGAACATACCCCGGCTATAGGGATGGATTGCGCGGGTTCGAATCCACATGACAATAATTTTTCCTCTCATTGTAATTTTGATCGTATTATTTTAAAAGTTATTAGATAGTACATATTGTTCCATACTGTAACAGCCGGAAAGTCCACTGCTGAACACAGCCTCCCCTATTAAGGGGGTATTTGCCATAATCCCCACGCTTGGCAGACGTCTTGTGGATCGCTGTGTAAGTTGCCAGTTGTTTAGAAGGCGTTGCTGCCCACCATCCAGTATTTTTCCCTTATTCGCCTCTTACGACACCCATGGGATGATATGGGGAGGTGCAATTCTAACCCGGCACCTCACGGGGCCATATTACCCCAAAAACCCTCAAAAATATTTAAAAAAACCGTTTACCAGAAATGAATTTAACGAACACAATAACGAGAGCTCTCAAGAAAGAACTGCCCAGCGGTTTAGCCATACGCCGTGAAATCAGAGGACGTGGGTTCATTTCCCGCCCGGAGCAAAACATTTTGTACTCCAACAATTTGTAAAATATGAACTCATTAATTATAAAAATAATAATAAAATATGTAAGATTACAAAAGATTGAAAATAATTGTATGAAAATGTCTGTCAGGTTTGCTGGTAAATTATAATTAAAGAAGAACGGTTTGTAAAAAAAGGATCTTATAACGGAAGTACCCAATATATAGATTTTACTTTACTTACGGTTAAGGCTCAGGTCGTTACCCGGAAATTGAAAACTTGAAAATTGTTCTGGTTTTGTTACTAGGCCTTCTGATGTTCTACTGAAGAATTGCTCTGCGCCCGTGTCACCCTTAGACATACATTGTTAAGTCTCATTGTGCCTGTAATTTTACTGGGTCTCAAAAACTGCTGCCGGAGCATTGTTAAGTGCTTGGCGACAGATTTTGTACAAAAGGTTGGTAGCTATCCAGGCGAGCATTTGCTAAATTCTCTACCACTATGCGAACTTGTTATCTAAATCAGTTATCTACCTAAAATTTACATAATTTTCAGTTTTATTTGTTCAGAGACAGTAACTGTATCTTTTTTTTTTTTTTTTTTTAGGGAGGACATAGATGCTGGCTACCGCCTGTGCGGTCGTCCAGCTCCACCGGGTTTTGGGCGAGGGCCTGGCCCTACAATAGCCCGGGAGGGAGAAGTGCCGAAGGCACTTCTCCCGAGACGGGCGTAGAAGGCGAAAAGCGCTTTCTACCTCCGTCTCCTGCGGACGCCGAAAACGTACCGCTATTATAGGAGGGGTTGACAGCGAGCTCAAGGGCACCACTGTGGTTCGGACCTCGGCTTGTCTCGCTGTCGAGAGACATGGGGGGGATCGGAGCAAAATGCCTCTGTGCAACTGCAGTGTTGCACAATTGGGCCCTACTGAATAATACTCTTTGACTATTTGGAGAGCAATTTATCGTGACCTTGTTTTTGCCTCGAGCTCGCCGGCGAGCTCGGTGTTTGATTGTGTGACCTCTGATTACCTCACACCTGGGGATTTTACCTCGACGACTTGCGGATAACGCTAAAGCTGCCAACGTAATGGCTGCGATGGGGTCATCCGGGTCGTCTAATACCTGCCGTGGTCGGCGACGGGGGGGTTTGAAAAATGGGATAGAAGAGGCAGTCGAGTAGTTCGATGCCTGGACAACCAATGGGTTCGGGTGGTGGGGCGCTCGATCAAAGTATCGGCGGGCGCAGTCCTTATTGAACTGCGCTAGAGAGGGAAGGTTTAAGTCGCAATGCAACTCGGTGTTCCGGATATACCACGGAGCGCCGGTTGCACTACGAAGAAAACTGTTTTGAATGACTTGAAGCTTATGGAGATGGGCCTCACTAGCATGACTAAACACTACTGATGCGTAAGTCATGATGGGGCGGATGCATGCAGTGTAAAGTGTCTTCTTATTTCTAAGAGACATTTTACTCTCTTTGCGAATCAGGGGACCAAGGCGACCCATTACAAAGGCCGCTCTGTTACGGACGGTTGTTATATGATCGCTAAAGGTGAGATTCCGATCAAGGGTGACTCCGAGATATTTTGTTTTACTAACCCAGGGGATGGGTTGGTCGAACAAAGTTAAAGGTTGCGGGTAACGGGGGCGGCCCTTCTCAGTAAAGTACATAGCTGCACTTTTAACTGGGTTGACCGCGATGCGCCATTTACGGAACCAGTCACCTATCTCGGTGATGGCCCGTTGGAGGGCGGGAATGGACTTTCTAATGATATGCCACCCAGTGGTATAAATAGCGGTATCATCCGCGTATTGGGCTAATAGGACGTTAGGCTGAGAGCGTGGGATGTCGCTGGTATACAGCGCGAATAGAATGGGTGATAGCACGGAGCCCTGAGGGACTCCGGCTCTGACTGGGTGGGGGGAGGAGAGGGTGCCTTCCACGCGATCGCGAAAGCTTCTGGCTTTAAGGAAGTCTTGTAGGATGAGCACAAGACGTTCTGGCACGCCAAATTGGTATAGCTTGTAAATCAAGCCATTGTGCCAGACTTTGTCAAAAGCTTTCGCTACGTCGAGGAAGACTGCTAGCGTTGTCTGGGGTTTGGGGTACTTGTTAAAGCCCTCAATGATGTGCTCCGTGAGGCGGTGCACCTGTTGGACGCATGAGTGTCCGGGCCTGAAGCCAAACTGCTCAGTAACTGTATCTTGAACTGTTCAGGTAAAATAATATATACAAATATTAACTCATAACCACTTATATTAGGCAAACATAAACTTGACATCCAATCCAGGACTAGATGTTTGGAGACGCCAGACGTTATGCTGAGAAGACCTTTTGATACGTGATGTATATGAACCCTGGAAGTTATAGGGCTAGAGCCCCTAATCCTAATCTAAAATGTCTAGTAAGCTAATAAATACTTATTAGCTTATAGACATTTTAGGATACTGGACTTTATCAGCCTGATTGCTTAAAAACTGTGATATTTTACATAAATTGTGTTTTTCTTCGAGTTTGATCCTCAACTGTAGAAACAAATAGTAGTATTAGAAATTATGAAGAATACGACCTCAATGAAGGTATATTAAGGAACATTACTGCAGCGGCCAGCAAAGGCGGCATTGATGGGCGAACGTGTAACGTAAGTTTATCAATGCCTAGTTGTGGCCAAGGCTTGAGTAGTGCTTTTCTCAAATAATGCGCGGAAATTAAAACAAAGTTGTACCTAGGCAGAATTTTTTATTTGAAGATACAGTTGTTAAATGTACAATTGCATTGAAATCAGATTTGGATACTGTTTTAAATTCACGTTATATTTCGTTAAAACTGTGCATTTTAGCATTGAATAGATGACCCATAGCGTTGTCGGCTTAACTTTCTTGACGAGTTTGCCGAAATAAGCCAAAAAACCGTTTTCGGATAAGGATTTCAATTTTCTTTCATTCTTCCATTGAACAAAATTTTCATAGGTTTTCAAATATTTTTCTTTCGATTTTGGCGGTAACAAGTTTTCTATTATGGCTCTTGCCGCCTCTTGAATTTCAGGTGGAGTTGAATTAAGTTCATCACACTCTTTGTCTTTACTTGAACTCATTTTGTCGAAACAATTACTTTTCAAAAGCAATGACTATCAACAATCAACAATAAAATTGCCCGCGTTAAAGTGTTCATTTGTTTTTTTTTCAATAAACAGCGTTCTATATGCAAGCCAGATCGAAATTTAAATAAAACCTTTGATAAGTTACCTCCTTGGTTGCCATGCTTTGAAGTAAAAGATCGTTCCATTTTTAAATTACATGACAGATATGAGTTTACTATGTAATTTATTTGGCCGCTAGACACGACAGATATAGATTTTCATACATGTTTTGCCGGCCGCTGCGCGCATGTATTTGGCCGGTACAGCAATTTCGATTTATCTCGAAGAAGGTTGTCGAAATGATGCTTACATTTCCAAGCATGTTTGAGTAAATTAATTTAGTTGACCTATGTAATACTACATTAACACGGTAATATTATAATAATATTACCGTGACATTAATGTGCTTACTTTTTTCCCTTTTCAATTCGTAATTAGCTTGATTTGTTATAACGGCTAATCGTAATTCCAGTATCTACCATAAACTAGCACACATATCTTGAAGTGATGGTGGCTGATAGCGATAGTAATAGCTATGGACAGCTGTGCCACAGATCCATGGTTCGATCTCTACCACCGGCTTGAGCATCACCGCATGAGGGAGGGCATTTTGTGAATGTTCGCCTGGCTAGCTCAAATAGATAATCTGTAGAAAAGAATCTAAGAATGTATTCCAGCAGCATCCCTTGAAAGGCAGTAAAAATATTACAAGAACATGTGACTTAAAAACTGTAGGTATGTTGCAGGGTGACGGGCGGAGTGCAGTTCTTCACTTGTGATGAAAAATTAAAGGCAGAGATTACCACTTAACATCAGGTGGGTCTCGTGATAATTTTTATTTTTATGGGATTGTAACGGAACACCGTTACATAAAAATAAAAATTAAGTTAGATACTTACCTACTAAAGTAGATACAGAACATGGTAAACACAAAAGAAGATAATTCAGTTTTTTTTATATTTCTATTTAATCTAAAATCAAAATAGTAAGCACCATACTAGATGTCCACTAAATGCTTCACACTACCCGTAACTGTACAAAATAATTTAATTTTTGACCCTCGTATAGACCCAAATGTAAAATTTACAAATCATGATGTCAAGTGTACAACCCATGCGACTCCAATTTGAAACAAAAAAAAATGTACCAAATTCTTCCAAAGTACCTATTATTCTACTCAGTTTGCAGCTATAAAACTCTGAACACAATTTCCAGATCACATAATTTATGTTGCTAATCAGTTACCAACAATACAAACAAAAAACTAAGGTCAGCGTCACGGTTTCCCATAAAATCATGAGCAGATACGAAAATGTAAGCACATTAAGTTATCGGCTAAATTATCTCGTTCTCGAGTTAAAATATTTATTTGTTTCTCACTCGAGGATTTGAGCGTTTGTGGGTAGACTGTTCTCTCCCAATTAGGTTGGTTATTGACGTTTTACTGTTATCGGGTTAATCTCGACGAGGGCCCGGGTTTATAGTATGGCTGCGGGAATGGTTTTTTGGCACGACACACGCGTGAGAAGAATTTTGCTCAAGGATAATTTACTTTGAATGGGAAGCTAGAACTAATTCCTATGGAAATAGGCCTGAGACACAATAGATACACGGAGCTTCTTAAGCAGTAGTTTAACTACGAAGAAATTACCCGAATTCAGTCACGTGATCAACCGTGCGGCCTTTCCTACATCGAGGAGGTACAAAAAGATACAACTAGACTGATGTTCACATGCTTTACTGTTTACTTACAGTTTGGTTTTAATAAGCTGTCAGCAGATTGACACTCTATAGGTTGTAATCTTTTCATCATTTTAATAGAAAAAAGAACCCAAGGTGTTTTAAAGGCAAATAATCATACAATAACCTCTTTACTGGTGGCCTTACTATGGTACCAAAGACAATGGCGTTTTTTAATCAATTCTGCGCGCGCTTGTGTTCTCTCGAATAAATAGATATATATAGTTATATTTTTACCTATTCACAACAAAATTTATTTATAAAAAAAACAATTATTATAAAATAAATATTTATTTATAACAAACAACAACACTGAAAATTTCGATAGTGATTTCCCTAGCGCTTTGATCGTCATTTGTCAATGAATTCCAGGATACCGCGGAGTCGAACTACTGTATATATGTCTATTGTGTCTGAGATTTTAACACAGTTTTTTATTCATACGATTTAAAGAAATTGCTTTTAATTTTGGAAATAAAGTTACTTAATAATTTGAAACATTATTTTTAGGTTGAAGCTGTGATAAGTAATAACTGATTACATTATATATAGTTCACAATTGAGATAATTACCGAGACGTTCAATTATTCACCTTCAACTAAACTAAATGCACATCGCGAAGCAATAAAAAAAAATTCCATCAACTGTACACTATAGATACGACGACAGCGCGACAAGGCCTAAAGTCGACATTTATCCCAAAAAGGGAAGCTGTTAATAGAGTCATTCAACGTTACCGGCCGAATTATCTACAAAGAGAGGAGTCGGACCGACTCGGTCGGAAATATAAATTTATTTGGTGGTTGTCGCCGAGACACGGGCGCCCGCGCCTCTATCGCGCCGTAATCTTGAACATTGGCGTTAAAGAATTTAAATTATACGCCGATACAAATGAACGGGCGAACCCGCCTTATTTATAGCCTTAATCCAAATTATATTGACTAGGTCTTTCTGGTTTTGAAGATGTCGTCATTTCATATGATGTTGGAAACTGTGATAATGATTTTCTAATATCTGTCGTTGTTAGTTGTGATTTGTTTTATTTATCACTAACATTTGGTCGTTTGAACCTGTTGCGATTCTTTCGTATTTATACTGTAATACATTTCAAGCTCACTTTTTTTTATAATATTGCAATCATATTTGAATAGCATTATTATAAAATATAAACTTATACCTAATACTAGCACTACATTTATTATTCTTAGATATCAATTACGTTCCTAATCAAATTGAGAATTTAATAAGCCTCGTAAAATTATATAAAAAATGTTTTTGACCAAATTCATCGTAACCCGGATTTTGACGTGGTATCAGCCTTATAATATCCCTTTGTCCCAGTAGAACGTTCGAGGGGCTGTTAATGTCTATACAATGAAATAAAACAAAAGAGCACAATTGTAAGAAGAAGATCATCGGTCTTAAATGTACATTGAGCTATGTATCTGTAAATTCCAATTACTAATATTTCACTTTGCCGGTACTAATTAAGCGCTGGGGCCAATTTGCGTATGCGCTTTGATCTAGACTCGCCTGAAGACACCATTAGTCTTTTGTAGTGCACCCTTGAAGAGTTGTAGAATTGGATGTATATTCAATTATGAAGCAGTTTCTTTATTAGTTTTTATTGAAAATGGTTTTTAATTATATAGGGTGACTATTGTTCTTGAAATTAATGTCTGATCTACTAAGACATTTAAAATAATTTAAAATAAAGTATAATATGTCCACTCATTTCACGGGCAAACTCCCACCAAAGAAAGAAACGTGTTTGTTACACCTACTCAAAAATCTCTGAAAATTAGATTCACACATCTTATTTGAGTAAATAACTAATAGTGTATTGATTGAATACTATTCTTCAAGTTGGCGTGAGATTTTACATTAAAAAATTATGAACATCAGTATAGTTCTTTAGAAAGAGCACTACCAAAAACATAGTATATTGTATCTATAATGTTACCTTTGTTAAAATAATAGTGTCTAATATTTCCTAGCTCTATGTCTTGGTTTATTGCAGGACATCTTATTTTAAAGCTTTTAAAGCAATATAAAGTATTTTATTCATGATATAAGCAAGAGCTTCAGGTGCGAAGCTATAACTGTCTTCATAAATTAAAATAATATTTTGAACATATTCATTGAAAATATTCATTGAATACTTATAAGCATGGATGGCAGGCGATAGTTGTGAGTAGTAGTATTTCATTACCATAAAATCAGTAAATTTTTACAGCATACTACCTAATAGACAATTGAGAACAAATACAAAAGAAGTAGGTAAAAGTTTCTTAGACAACGAAAAATAGCATTGCTATTCGACGAAGTAATGTCGCCAACCTTTCAGGAACCGTATCGGTGGACAGTGATTTAAATTGCTTTCTTTCTGTAATATTTTGTCCCGATTTTGTTATATTCATAAAATTTTCATTTTACATAACACTAGTCAAAATCTATCCATAGGTTTACATTAGTACTTATTAGCACTAGCTTTTGGATACAAAGTCATAAAAGTGTAGAGTATCCCATTCACTTAAATCTCCTCTACACATCCGCTGTAATATTTCCTTACCTTGTTAATAAACCAACATCAGAAGCAATGATGGCCGAGCGGTAATATGGACTGCCGTACCGCAGGTGCGTGGTTCGATTCTCACCGTCGCGTCGGATTGAGCTTCACCACATGGTGGCAGGGCATTTTGCAAATGTTCGCCTGACTAGCGACTCCAGTAGTAAATCTGTGGCCAGGCACATAACGATGTGTTCTGGCATCAGTCTTTGAGAGACACGAAAAATTACAGGCCCTTGAGACTTAACTATCGTATGTCCCTGGGTGACAGGCGCAGGGCAATTCGAAATGCATCTGTTATAGACATAGGTCAGTCCACTTAACATCAGGTGGGCGCTTGCTCAGTACCATAAAAAACACTAAGCTGTTTAACTTTTGAAAAATTAAATATAATAATCATGTCTAACACAGGAGTCGAATCTGGGCTCAACGGCTTAAAATTCATACAGAGTTGCAGATATCAAGTCTTAGAGAAAACGGTTGTGTACACTTCTAAAAGTGAAACAATATTATATGAAATGTTTCTAATTTTATTTCGTGCTAGCATACTAAAATCCATTTTTAATTAAGGTATCAATAGTTAAAATAAATATGACACTAAACATGTTCCTGTAAATATAATCTAAGTAGTTAATTGTATGCGAAGCTTTCGCTTTTCTTCCAGAATTTTCTTCAGATTGTTTATCTGTTTGGAGGATGTTGGATCTAATGTAATTTTTTGTTTCATGGTCTGTTTTTTCAAATGTGCTCGTTCAGTCATAAAGTTTTTTATATAAGTTTTTGTTTCTTCTAAGTTTTGTTTCACCGCTTCCTTATTCTCGATGATAATTTTCCTTTTTTCTTCAAGTTGATCCTTAAGACCAATTTTCATCATACTGAGTCGTTCTTGTAGTTCTGCCATCGACATTTCGCTAAGAAAACCAAAACCAGATGTCTCAGTGAAATCAATTATTTTGGGGACTTTTGCTTTTTTGGCGATGAGGGCTAAAATTTTTATTTCTTTTATCATATTTATCCGTTTTTCTAGTTCTTCTTGCTTTTGTTTTAAAACTGCTTCCATCATTACTTCTGATTCTTTTTTTATTTCTTCAACAATTTCTTTGTTCTTTTTAACAACACCATTTCTAGCTTGAACCATGTTCAATTCAAGCATAGAAAGTTTTTCAATATGCTTGTGAATTCTTTCTACTTCTAGTTTCTTCCATTGTTCAATTTCTTCGTTCCATGATTCTTTTTCCTTCAAAAATTCTTGGTATTTCTTTTTATTGTATTCCAAAACTTTTTTTCTTGCAATAAGTGCTTCCTCATGGGATATTTGCCCCTCTAAATGTTTTCTTTCCATGTCATAAATCCTCTCCTTTTCTTTTTCCTGTCTTTCTAACTCCTGCAATTCTTCCACTTTTCCTGCAATTGTGCAAGACTTCATCAAGTCTGTTAACCATTGCACTTCATCCTGCTCAGCTAACTGTACTGCTTTATTTATTCTTTTTATTGTTGCTGCCGTGTCCCTGACGGGAGGAGGACTATGTTTTAGAACATACTTTTGCCTTGGTTTAGGCAACGGTTTAATAAATTCGTCATCCATTTCGTCTCTGATGATGGAAGTATTCCTTTGACACTTGGACTTTGCATAAGAATAATCTTTATTCTTGACATCGTTTAAAAGATGCATAGCTTTTTGTTTGTTTTTCTCGTGCAAATGTTTAAGTTTTTGGTCAATGGCACTCTTTGTTAGCATCTTTCTATTATTTCTGAGTTTCAAAGAGTTAGGTGGTGTGGCAGGTAGAGACATACGTGATTGTAGTGATCCAGTGACTTTTCGATTAAGTACATTAGGCTGTATAGGGACTGTTGGAGGTTTGACTCTTCTGTTTTCCAATTTTTGCACGTATTCAGCGTAATTATGTCCCATCTGACTTATATATGGTTGCCAGGTGAAAAGAGGTGCTATTATTTTTTCTGTTATGAAATTGGTATCGTAGTATGACTGTGCCGTATGAGATATGTATGTCAATACTTCATTGTTGCCTAAGAACTTTGTAAAAGTATTTAAAAGAGGCTTTCTTAAATTAAATATACACTTGTATAAAAACTTCATATCTTTTGCCCCAATTTCGAATATTACTGCATTAAATATAATCATAAAGTAATCTTGTTCTTCGTCACTTAATTCTTCAGATAATTGCGATGATATTGATTTCAAAAATTGGATATGTTTTTGTATACCTAAAAAAGTTTCTGCAATCCATGTAACTTTCGAATCATCTATATTCTCGGGGCACTTTTCAATGTACATTTTCATATATTCGTATGGAGATACTTCACTTGCAGCACCATAATCAATTATGATATTTCTAAGTATTTTAACGTTTCCCGATGTGTAATAGTAAACCATTGTAAGAAGAAGCTGTGCACTATTTTCGAAAGTGAATATAACTATTTTTTATCTTCCATCAAAAATCAGAAACGAAACGAAAACGGACAACGCACAATCACGACATAAATTTAGTTGACATAAAAATTTGGCGTATGACATAAATGAGAATATTTTTTTTAATAATCACTTGCCTTTTTGGTATTCTAAAATATAATAAGTTTTTATTGTAAGTCAAATAATTATAATAATTATATCAATGTATGAATTTTGTTGAAGATCAAAATTCAATATAAACGTACATCCAGTGGATTACTTTCCTTTATGGCGACAAGGCCCGTAGTGCCATTATTGACCCAGCTTAGCAAAGAGTTTAGTGTAAATTGAGGAGACTGTGTATTTGTACTCGACATACATATATATTTTTTGAAGCGCTCGTAGCGAAGTTTGCTTAGCCATTCTGAACCGATGAGCAAAGTTAAGCAACGTCTGTCACGGTCATGAGTTGGATGGGTGACCGCTGCTGACATTACTAATGAGCGCTTCCGTGCTTCGGAGAGTACGACGCGTCGGTCCCGTTGTTGTCTTACGATAACAGTCGTTATAGCATGGTGGTAGAGAATTTGCCGCCTGGCTAGCTACCACCCTCAAGTAGAAAATCTGTCGCCAAGCACCTAACGGTGTGTTGTTGTGTGTGTGGTTGTTCCAGAAGCTATGTCCTTGATAGCCAGTCATTCTAGGTTAGCCTGAACATCTTCAACCACATTATCATTTACCATCAGGTGAGATAGTGGTCAAAGGCCTATCAATCATTAAAAAAATTAAAAAATAAAATACAACGATAATTTATTTGTATCTTCATGAAATTTAATGGGTATTATATAAAAGTATATTAATTGGAATAAGTATTAAAAAGTCATACAATGACGCTCAACATTTTCTAATTGACAATACTAGGTCAAAAGGGGAACAAAAGGTTTTTTGATCATTTAAACAGTAAGTTTGTAATGTTGGAGCTCGTACTTTTCGTTAAAAGCAAAGGTCCATCAATTAAATTTCGTATAGAGTTAAGTTAAGTAAACCTCTGGTTCCGGTAAATTGCTAGTATTTTATGATTGAATACTAAGTTATTCCATTACAAGGACGTGCATTTCACCAAAAAGATAATACAAGCTGGGATAGAACAGGACAGAGAGTATAGAGAGTAGAGCAGAGGTATGTTCTTTAGGCAAAGGGGTGCGTGTCATAAGAAACAAGATGCAATACGCTCAATCCCCAGCGGACGTGATCCAATACACATTGGAACACGCGAATTTACTTAGCGCCCTTAAGCGCTTCGTTCCCCAGGCCCCTCCCCAGTACAACCACTATGGGTAGTACAACCGAACGCACGAAACCGTACTCAGTTTCGTTAGCGTCATTTAACGCTGACGGCCTCTTCAGACAACGTGACCTCGTCCACGACTTTTGTTGTACCCACCTTATCGATATCATATGCGTGCAGGAAACCTTTCTAAAACCGGGGAAGGCGAACCCTAGGTTTGCCAATTACAGAACGGTACGTGATGATAGAGTGAACTCCCGTGGGGGAGGCACTCTTATCTATTACAAAAGGTCCCTGCACTGCATTCCCCTACCTACCCCGACTCTTGTTAATATGGAAGCATCTTGTTGCCTCCTAGCTATGACTGGTCATCAACCTATAGTCATAGCATCCTGTTACCAAGCTTGCAAAAAGCCGATCGTCCGAGCTGACTTAGAAGCCCTATTCTCATTAGGAAGCGCCGTCATTCTGATTGGCGACTTCAACAGTAAGCACATCCTATGGAATTGTAACGTCAACAATCCCAGAGGTATTGCACTTGAAAACCTAATCGCAGAACTTAACTTTGACATAATTGCGCCCACTGAGCCCACTCACTACCCTTATATGGAAGACCACCGATCTGACTTGCTTGACATGGCACTATTCAGAGGCGTAACACTCCGGTTACGCTCCATAGAAGTGGTTCACGAGCTTCACTCTGACCACCGACCCATTATACTGCGACTAGGTCCCGACCCAACGACTGACCTCCCCCGCCCCACTAAGACGATAGTGAACTGGAAGCAAGTAGGCGATGCCCTAAAGGCTATCAGTTCACCGGACCTAGACAAGATCCCTGACGACATCCTGACAAAAGATGACGTAACCCTTGCGATCGATTCGTTCACCAATCACCTCTCCACCGTAGTAGGTGCATCCGCAAAGGAGGTCATAGTGCCGGACGACCGGCGCCTTGTCATTCCAGCGGATGTGAGACGATTGGTGACGGAGAGTAAAGCAGTGACCCGACATTACGACTCTTACCCCAGTAAAGAGAACAAAACTAAGAAACGCCACTTTGAACGCATGGTTCAAAGTCGCATGTCTGAGTTGCGTGATCAACAATGGGGCGATAAACTTTCAAACCTCGTGCCAAGCCACCATGCTTACTGGGACTTGGCGCGAGGCTTGAAAGGAAGTAACCATAACGACATGCCTCCCTTATACAGACCAGTCCCACTAGTCCCAGCGTTCTTTGACGAAGACAAAGCTGAGTGCCTAGCTGATAGCCTAGAGGTTCAGTGTTCCCCTAACGTAGATCACGTTGACCAAGCTCACCTCGATTCGGTGGATGCTGAAGTCGAACGTAAAAGCTCTGTGGTCACCTCTGAACTCCCACCAATCACCTTAGCGACTTACGCTGAGGTGGAGAGACTGATCAAGGCCCTCCGACCGCGCAAATCCCCCGGTGCCGATGGCATCTCCAACAGGGTTCTTGAAACCCTCTCTCCTCCTCTCATCCATCTCTTAGTCAGCATCTTCAATGCTGCTATGAGCCACTGCTTATTCCCAGACACCTGGAAATGTGCAAATGTCATTGGCATTCACAAACCAGGCAAAAGCTCATCTGACCCCACCAGTTACCGCCCCATCAGCCTCCTCAGTGCCTTAGGCAAACTTTACGAGCGGTTACTTGCAAACCGTCTCCAGTCCCATGCTAAGGAACACCACCTTATCCCAGATGAGCAGTTTGGCTTCAGACCCGGACACTCATGCGTCCAACAGGTGCACCGCCTCACGGAGCACATCATTGAGGGCTTCAATAAGTACCCCAAACCCCAGACTACGCTAGCAGTCTTCCTCGACGTAGCGAAAGCTTTTGACAAAGTCTGGCACAACGGCTTGATCTACAAGCTATACCAATTTGGCGTGCCAGAACGTCTTGTGCTCATCCTACAAGACTTCCTTAAAGCCAGAAGCTTTCGCTATCGCGTGGAAGGCACCCTCTCCTCCCCCCACCCAGTCAGAGCCGGAGTCCCTCAGGGCTCCGTGCTATCACCTATTCTCTTTGCACTGTATACCAGTGACATCCCACGCTCTCAGCCCAAAGTATTCCTAGCCCAATATGCGGATGATACCGCCATTTACACCACTGGGTGGCATATCAACAGACAGTCCTATTTCGTCATGCAACGGGCCATCACCGAGATCGGTGACTGGTTCCGAAAATGGCGCATCGCGGTCAACCCAGCTAAAAGCACAGCTATGTGCTTTACTGAGAAGACACGCTCCCCTTACCCGAAACCGCTTATTTTGTTCGACGAACCCATTCCCTGGGTTCCTAGAACAAAATACCTCGGAGTCACCCTTGATCGTCATCTCACCTTTAACGATCACATAACAACCGTCCGTAACAGAGCGGCCTTCATAATGGGTCGCCTTGATCCCCTACTTCGCAAAGAGAGTAAAATGTCTCTTAGTAATAAGAAGACACTTTACACTGCCTGCATCCGCCCCATCATGACTTACGCATCAGTAGTGTTTAGTCATGCTAGTGAGGCCCACCTTCATAAACTTCAAGTCATCCAAAACCGTTTTCTTCGTAATGCAACCGGCGCCCCGTGGTATATCCGGAACACCGAGTTGCATTGCGACTTAAACCTTCCCTCTCTAGCGCAGTTCAATAAGGACTGCGCCCGCCGATACTTTGATCGAGCGCCCCACCACCCGAACCCATTGGTTGTCCAGGCATCAAACTACTCGACTGCCTCTTCTATCCCATTTTTCAAACCCCCCCGTCGCCGACCACGGCAGGTATTAGACGACCCGGATGACCCCATCGCAGCCATTACGTTGGCAGCTTTAGCGTTATCCGCAAGTCGTCGAGGTAAAATCCCCAGGTGTGAGGTAATCAGAGGTCACACAATCAAACACCGAGCTCGCCGGCGAGCTCGAGGCAAAAACAAGGTCACGATAAATTGCTCTCCAAATAGTCAAAGAGTATTATTCAGTAGGGCCCAATTGTGCAACACTGCAGTTGCACAGAGGCATTTTGCTCCGATCCCCCCCATGTCTCTCGACAGCGAGACAAGCCGAGGTCCGAACCACAGTGGTGCCCTTGAGCTCGCTGTCAACCCCTCCTATGCGGTACGTTTTCGGCGTCCGCAGGAGACGGAGGTAGAAAGCGCTTTTCGCCTTCTACGCCCGTCTCGGGAGAAGTGCCTTCGGCACTTCTCCCTCCCGGGCTATTGTAGGGCCAGGCCCTCGCCCAAAACCCGGTGGAGCTGGACGACCGCACAGGCGGTAGCCAGCATCTATGTCCTCCCTAAATAAAATAAAATAAATATGTCATAAGAAAGAGCAACGGAAAATATATTGCTACGATTACTTAATATGTATATTTATTTTGTCATTCAATTCCGGACATTTTAAAATCTTCAAATGGGTGATTCTATATGTACTTAAGCGGTACGTAAAACATTCAGGATCTGTTTTAATTACCCTAGGTAAGCTTTTGACAACTATCGAATCTGATATATCTCACAAATTACAGAATACTAAACTGTGAACTAGAAACTTGAACCAGAACTAGAAAATGCTGATGCGAAAAAAGGTGGTACGTTGACTTTACCTAAAATGAGACCACTTAATAACAGCTGCCAGAACAGAGCCTTCAATGCTTAGCGACAAATTCTCCACTTAAGGATGTTAGCTAGCTATGAGGGCTGATGACCTCATACAACACTCTGTGTGCACTCCGAAGCACAAAAGCGCTTAGTAGTAAAAGCTACTAACGGTAACCCATCCAAGTTTTGACGGCAGCAGCGAGTGCTTCAAAACTTTGGCAGCAATCTTATGCTCCTGTCAGACAATACGGTGCCGTAGGGAGTATTTAATTACGCAGTTAGTTCTGTTTTAAGCGAGTCTGTCATTTATCAATCGTCTCGGACAAGCCGTTCGACAGTTCAACACCTTTATAGCGTGAAAGCTACAACGGGCACTACTCACTTTACAATATTTTACCGACTTCCAAACAAAAGGTTCTCAAGTCGACGCTTATGTATGTATTTTTAATGTATAACCACGCATAACTATGTATTGGACGATGCGATCACGAACATTACTTTTTTTTTTGAGTAGCTATGGTAAACACTGTGCTGGAGATAGTTTTACCATAGAACAGGCATGTCAAACTCAAAGTCATTGGTGGGCCAAATGCGTAAGGACCGTAAAGTCAGTGGGCCGCAAAACCTAACCCTAATGAAAAAAAAAACATTTCACAGACAGAGCGGTCATCATCATGAACCAGAATACTTCCACTCACTGCTGGATGTTGTTTCAAATCCCCTTCCAATGAATCCAATGAAAGGTTTGCTATAATCCAATGAAAGGTTTGTTCTGCTGGACAGCAGTGTCCTACGGTAGTTCAGAATGCAGTTTTAGGATAATGCCAGTTTACCCAGGTTAGGAAGGGTAATAGAGGGTAATAAAATAATAGCAGGAAAATGGTATATCAATTATTAACAAAACCTTATTCCAGGAATATGACATCTTTTGTCTTTAACTAAATTACCCATTTGAGGTGTAACTTTATATGCGGAAATTAGTTTTAAAACTGCATTGACGTGAGGGCAGTCGCATCGCGATACTTGCGATCTCGCAGTAGATATGTTTCCCTCTCAGCAGAGAAAATAATTGTTCACATTTGTAGATGCTCCAAAGATGTTCCAAACATTCATATAATTTTGCAAGCAAATTTCCATAACCGAGCTTCAACGACCCATCATTCGGTTCAAATCCGGGCCGCATCAAGAGGCTATTCTTAAAGTTGGATCGGGCCGCAGGCATATGCCCATAGGGCCGCATGCAGCCCGCGGGCCGCATGTTTGACATGTCTGCCATAGAACATTATAATGTTTTACTCCAGTGGTTAGTAAAGAAAATTGGGTGTGTAGGTATGTAGTTTTGCTTTACTGCGGGAAATGTATTTCTAAGTAATGTCTATACCACGATAACCAGACAATTACAACTATTGGTGATGGCAACCCTTCATATAGCTTAGGCAACTAGCATTAAACATTGAAAATACCAAAAATACTATAAATAAATACGGTGCTGTCTTCCAAATCTGCGCTTTGGCACTTAACACTGTTTCAGATGTCCTTAGAGCCAGGTATCAATATGAACCGGCGAACTGTTAAAACTGTTTGCTAGATATATGGCCGAAGATAACATCTTCGACTATGCATGTAGCAAAAAGTTTAAATAGTGGTTAAAAACTTTCAATAATGAGCATCCTCATTAATAATAGCTTAACCACTATTTTTGCCTGTATTTTGTATCATCACACAAAACACAGCTAAAAAATCACAGGATAGTTTTCGGCGGCGCCAAAACGGCGCCATATAGCTAGGTTGTTTTTTTTTTTTATTGCTGATAGGTAAGCCTTTGACCACAAACTCACCTGATGGTAAGTGATGATGTGGTCGCAGGTGTTAACAGACTTAACCTAGAATTACTGGCTCTCAAGGACAGCTGCCAAGGATGGAGATAACCCGGGAAAAAAAGGAGGTACTTGTCTAGCAGAAGGAGGAGCACACAAATCATCGTCTGTGTTCGCATCATCATAACACGTACCGTAGCAGACGATACTATTTGTGTCGCATTCTAGACTGCGCCACATCCTTTGCAGGATTGTAAGCTGGTGTTAAGCGTCCAACCTCCACCTTTGTTCTAAATAGGCAGACAATTGATCCTTTTACGTGTCTTTTGGTTGACATGAATTATCTTTTAGTTTTTAAGATACAAGTTTAGAGGAATGACTTATTACCTATTTCTGTCATAACCCCCGTTCCATTTGAAAATCTATTGGCACCGGGCCCACAGAGAGAGATCTGAGTTCAGAGTTCTATAGACTACTTTCTCTGAAATATGCAATCGTTTGAAACACAGTGACTAACCGCGGTGGTCAAACAGAACGCAAGTTCTGACGGGCTCCTATTTGAGTGGACCGCTTAGTTGCACAATATGGAAAAAAAACATAACTAGTGCGTGAAAGCGTTTTACTGTTGGATTTTAAGGATAAACAATATAAATCGTGAGAAGAAGAGAGCGTGAATAGTGTAACCTATGTAACTAAGATAACAAAACTTAACAGCTCGAACGATCGCTGTGAGTAATGCACGCAAAACGCAGCACTCTGAATACAGAAGTCAAGAGGCTTTGGAACCGCCATAAGTCGGAAAAGTACAACAAGTTCATTAAAGAACATTTGTTACGCGTATTTGTTACCTTTGCACGCTATCAAATCTGCAATTTTTCAACGTGTAATTTGGTTATAATAGAAGCTTTTTTAAGATTATTTCAGGGCTTGTATAAAAAGGCAGGATTGCACAAAATTTTGAGATGAATAAAATATAAATATTTATATTGTGTTGTGTGTAAAAGTTCAACTTCAGATGAACTTGTTCCACGAGTCATATATGTAAGCTATACATTAAAAAGTGAAATCCAATCCACTAAATACAATAAATTCGAACACAAAATCGTTTAGCAGTTTTTTAAAAATGCAATGAAAAGTAATCCCATCTAATACACAACTTAAACAATTGTATCAAAAAGTAGTGCAATGTTTAATCTATATTAAATTGTATGCAATAGTGCCTTAATTATACAAATGGTTTAGACCTAATAAGAGTAAAAAAAATATTAGACAATTTGAAATATTAAAGCCATATATCGTGATAAAATAAGGCAGTAGCTTCCAAAGTAAAGTCTCAAAGTGCAAGTCACACCAGCTCTTTTAAAATATAATAATCGTGTTAAACGCTGCTACAAAAGCCACATTCGATTAGACGTATTTTAAATAGGATTCTGTCTTGTTACCTTCTCGTTCTTTTTTATCGGTAACTATACGTAGCACGTAAGGTGTTTTGTTTTTGTTCCTATTTCTATAATTACCTATTCAGGAGTAGCTTTGTTGAAGCAATGATGGCCGAGCGGTAATAGCTATGGACTGCCGCGCTGCAGGTCAACGGTTCGATCCGTGCTGTCAGCTTGAGCTTCACCGCATGGTGGAAGGACACTTTGCGAATGCTCGCCTGGCTAGCTACCACCCTGAAGTAGAAAATCTGTCGTCAAGCACATAACAGTGTGTTCCGGCAGCTGTCCTTGAGAGCCAGAGTAATTCTAGGTTAAGCCTGTTAACACCTTCGACCACATCATCACTTACCATCACGTGAGATTGTGGTCAAAGGCTTACCTATCAGCAAAAAAAAAAAAAATATTGCGTAAATTTAGCTTCTATCGGTATGTGTTGTATAAAATGTTATATATTATTATTTCACTAAAGACAAGCATCGGCATCATTTTATTCCTTTAAAATTAGATATCTCATTATGTATGATGTAATTATAAAAATAAATCTTTTCATTCCTAGGTTGATAAATTTGTAAATACAATAGTTGACTTCCTTCTTTTGAAATACCACGTTGAACTGCTACTGATTTATTTATTTAATAGCTTTTTTGTTGGGTATATATAGAGACATCGGTTCGGTAGTTTTTAACTTACACTTATTTAACTGAAAACATTACTAATATGGGTAAACCTACAGATAACCTGGATGACATGGTAATTGCAACTCCTGTCGATAGTGATTAGTAATTTGGGTGAGTGAAGATCGATTTTGTGGGCAATTTACATGCACTGAAATTCATAAACAAGATCGGAACTGACTTTTTACGCTGAAAGTATGAAATAAGTTGTAGAAGACGGACATGTTGAATCAGCATAGTACCAAATATTAATCATCTAAGGTAGAATTTAATAATAATTGTTGGATATATCTTAACTTCAATGTGATACATGCCACTATCTCACTGCGGGTTAGTGATACCGTGATCTAAGATATCGTTCAAACACTGAACCCAGCTTGACAACAGACTCTCAAAGACAGCTGTCAGAAGACATTGCTAAGTGCTAGGTGACATACTTTTTATTTCCGGGCTATTGTAGGGCCAGGCCCTCGCCCAAAACCCGGTGGAGCTGGACGACCGCACAGGCGGTAGCCAGCATCTCTGTCCTCCCTAAACAAACAAACAACTTTTTATTTAAAGATGGTTTGTAGCTATCTTATTGGGCATGAATACATAAATAAATATAACTATTTGTTGTCGGTATATAATTGAACTCCATTGTTTTTATTTAATGATTTCTCACGCAAAGGTTGTCTGAAAAAGATAGATTTGATAGTAATATTTTTGGTATTGGTTTACGTTTCTGTTACTGTATCAGTCCGATAGTCCACTGCTGACCACAGCCTACCCAAGGGGGGGGTTCGCCATAATCCCCACGCTTGGCAGGCGTCTTGAGGGTCGCAGTTTAAGATATCAGTTCCACAGAAGGCACTGCTGCCCAACTTCCGGTATTTTTTCGGGTGGGTGACATTCTAGCCCTTCTCCCCACGGGCGTTTTGTTCACACATGTTTTCGGAAAAATAATTGCCTCTATTCTTACTGTATTTGTACTTCTGACACTAAAGTGGAAGTAATAAGTAGTACTTTATTATTTTCATCAAAGATAGGCCATAACAACACCAACATTAATATACTAAAGTAGTAACTTCAATTTATTCTCCACAGACTAGCAGTGGCTTATTGACTCTGTCAAAATCAATTCAACTTTGAACACAAATCAATTTTAACATAATATGAGCTGTCGGTGCATGTCAAATTATCGTCCATAATTAACGTTACGGCTCTCCTTTCTCACGTCTTATAAATGTCTAATGATTTCTGATTGCAGGAACATATTGTTATCGAGAATATTCCACTCTATTTCATTTGGAAAGGTGGAATCATGATTGTATTGTAGAAAATACCTTTGGGAACAAGCTTTTGCCTGTGATCTCACCCGCATTAACTTTGGTCTTTTTTAAAGTTTATTTTATACTATATAGAGTTGTAATATATAGAGGTCCACCCCGGTTTCGCATGGGTATTTAACAAAAAATTCAAAAGTTATAATTTGAAACACATCAAAAGTAGTTATTGTGATATAATTGTAATAGTTGGACTTGTAGTCATCACATATTGTCTTAAATCGTCATGCCTCATATGTGTCTTCAAAAATGTAAGGGAAGAGGCTACATTTGCGTTACTTGAAATAGTTTACTTAGCTATAAGCCAATACATTGTCATGTATTGTGTTTTTGCAGGACTATTCTAATAAAACTAGAAAGAGCTCAGCGTTCAGTGTTAAAAGTTATGACTTGTAAACTATTTAGTTTTTCCACCAAACTTCTTTATAGTAAATGCAAAGTTTAAACAGTTCGATAACTATTCATGCAATATATTGTTCTTGCACAACATAAAAAAATGCAATTTAACCTAAATTATAGTACTGAGACTCGTGCTTGCAAGAATGTTTGCAAAACACGAAACGCAGAACGGTGTTCACTAGAAGGCACTCATACTTTCTCGGTGCTTACATTTATAATAATATACTCAGGATATTAGGCATACACTCTATGAATATATTAAATAAATAATATAATGTAAAAATTAAATTAAATAATAATAATCTAATATTCATGTAAAAGAACAATAAAGGAATGGCTTATCTTGGATTATATAGCCACTGAATAGCTATTGGTAGTTTTATCATAAATGTCAAACATGCCTCCTTTGTATTCTCCTACAACCAGCGAGTACTATTTTATCATATAATACACACATTCATAACTCACCCCTCCATACACGCTCATTCGCACACTGTTACTCATCTGTACACACGCACACACAGATTCACACCCTCAAATACACCATAAAATACCATTAAATCTCACTAAGTGTTATTTTGACATCAAATTGAACTGTATAGCGTTAGATTTATATACATATGTCGTGATGATATAGCGGTCCCAGTAGAGCAATGCACGACCATTCTCCATAACTGGCGCCGGTGCGTACTGGTAAGTGGTAGTACAGCACCTTTACTCAACAAGGCCGTATTGAAAGTTGCTGGTGGATGATCCTTGCCACTTGGTTGTGCCTGTGCAAATACTCACCTTTAGGAAGATGCGAACAACCGGAATTTATATGCCTGAGTGACGTTCCGGGAGGGCGGCATGCTCGACAAATGTCGTCCGTACCGTCCTTCGGGATATATTTCCAATAGTTGTTCGTCATCATTACTTCGTCTGCAATTGCAAAGGCAAAACCCTTGGTTTCTCCAAAGAGGTCACCAAAGCGTAGCCCGTTCACCGAAGCGGGTAAGTACACATCAGGCCCTGTTAAGGCCCCATAAAACCCCGTGCAGTTCTTTGCCTTTCCGTACTGCCTTGCAGTAGTTGCAGTCATCGGTGCTCAGCATCGTTGGTTTGCGCCAGATATCGTACGTTATTATTATATTATAGTATTGAGTAAGTTTTCATACGGATCCCTAATTTTTTTTAAATCATCTACAGCATTTGTTAATTAGAGATAATGTTGGATTCTCATGGTGAAAGAATTTTTCAAATCGGTCTATTAGTTTCAGAGTCTATTCAATGCAAACAAACACTCAAATCTTTCCTCATCATTATATTTAGATTAGATTTGATATAAATGTTACCAATCTTTCACATTTAATATCATTTATTTTACGTTACTTTCCTCAATCAATATTTACGTCTAACACCGCCAACCTGTCGACTGATTTGGATTTGTTTTTGTTGGAAGAGTTAATACCTTGAAATTGGTATGGGACCAATAAAATACGGCCTTGTTGAGTCAGAGGTGCTGTACTACCAGTACGCACCGGCGCCAGTTCTCAAGAATGGTCGTGCATTGCTCTACTGGGACCGCTATATCATCACGAATCAAATGTTATCAAAATTGGTTAAGCAGTTTATTTTTATTTTTGAATTGATTTTTTTAAGTCATTGCCAATTAACTGAAATATATATTTGCATACCTGGATGACTTAAGAGTCGAGTGCACGGAATGCTTTCCATACAAACGTAATTTTGTCATATTTTAAATACCAAATGTTCAAACTCGGTGAAATATAAAAACTAATATATATATTCAAATTTAAACATGGTATGCATATTGCTAAGCTTAATATCAATGCATGTGGTTTGGTAGTTTCTAGGGTTCCGTACCCAAAGAGTAAAAACGGGACCCTATTACTGAGACTTCGCTGTCCGTCCGTCCGTCTGTCACCAGGCTGTACCTCAGGAACGGTGATAGCTAAACAGCTGAAATTTTCACAGATGATGTATTTCTGTTGCCGCTATAACAACAAATACAAATAGTTGGCCAATTGCGATTCGGACTCGCGCACGTTAAAACAAAAAAATCCAAAAATGTAACATTTTATATAAAATAACCAAGAACCATACAAAACATATTTCGATTTATTTTTGAAAATTTTACGGAAATCTGGCAAACCAGAAGCATAGACATTAGGCTCAATAACATACATGCAAAATTTCACTAAATTTGAACAAGTAGTATGTAAAATACGAAACTACGAAGGCATGAAAAGTGCCACGAGCACTCTAGCTTTGGTAATTGCAACTCGTGTCGATGGAGAACAGTATTTTAGTCGAGCGAATGATCTTGTAAGCAGTAAGCATCACTAAAAAAAGTTAAAAATAAAATATAAAGGAACAACTGAAACGACTTCCAACGCTGAAAATTATGAAATAAGTCGTGGAAGTTGGAAGAAATGACAATGTGATATCAGTGCTTTAAGTCAGCATGGTACCAACTTGAACAAGTTATTTCATACTCTTCAAGGTTGGTAGAACGGTTACGTTTTAATGAAAATATTATTTTATGTCATTAAACTTAATACTGAATTTCATGTTTTTTTTTATGCTGGTTACGTTTAGCCTTTGACCACTATCTCACCTAATGGTAAGTGATGATGTGGTTGAAGATGTTGTTCAGGCTAACCTAGAATTACTGGCTCTCAAGGACAGCTGCCGGAACACACCGTTAGGTGCTTGGCGACAGATTTTCCACTTGAGGGTGGTAGCTAGCCAGGCGGACATTCGCAAAATGCCCTACCACCATGCTATAACGACTGTCATCCTAAGACAACAACCGGGACCGACGGCTTAACGTGCCCTCCGAAGCACGGAAGCGCTCAGTAGTAAAGTCACCAGCGGTCACCCATCCAACTCATGACCGAGGCGGACGTTGCTTAACTTTGCTGATCGGTTCAAAATGGCTAAGCAAACTTCGCTACGAGCGCTATGCTCCTTACTTTAAGAAACAGTGGTTTTATACTAACTTAGAGCCCCAATTGTACCTTATTAATTCGACTCTGTTGCAAAATCCGCTCTTAGCAGACGTTTCGTATTATTAACTACCTACCTGCCAAATTCAGCTTCATAGGTCAAGTAGTTCTTATAAACATGTTTAGTCAGTGAGTGACCGGAAAGGTCACACACACACCATCATTATCTCATCTAGAAGTATGTTTTGATGCGGTCCTAGAAGTTGTTCAGGCTAACCTAGAATTTTATAACGAAATAAAAAACATTCTCTATGATACGAAAACTGATTTTTCTTCATCAAAAGATACAGTTTTTTGGGGAGAACAAGGATGTTTCTTGCCGCTGTCGACTACACATCTCCACCGGACTTAACGTGTTTTATTGTATGTGTATTATCAGATACAAGATTATAAAAATAGATTAAGTGATTTAGATATGACCAGCAGTTTAAAATGTTCATCAATTCTAGGTTAGCCTGAACAACATCTTCGACCACATCATCACTTACCATCAGGTGAGATAGTGGTCAAAGGCTAACCTATCAAGCATAAAAAAAATAAAAAATCAAGTTAGGGACCATTCACAAATGTATCCAAATATATAAGTCACCAAGAGCTTTTCTCCAAAGTAAATCATTGTATTAAATGCAGGAAGCAATATATTTCGTATATTAAGTAGATAATTATAAACTGCCAGCAACAAGCATCGGAAACAATTAGCAAGGTGAGATGTCGGCCATAATGGCAGCGATTTTTCCAAACCGATCAATGACATGTTGTTTTTACAGGTGTTTGGAAACAATACCCTTCCCTCACAGTTACAGAATGTTGTGGCAGGTACCATCTATATTCGTTGGATTTCGAAGGTTGACAAATTCCTATCTATTATTGATGTATTTTTTGGTTTGGTACTGCCATTTTGTTTTAAGGTTGGTATGAAACTGCTTGTTTTGTAAGTTTTCAATTTTGACATAATTAGACATTATGCAATATAGTTGTGACTTGGGTCTGGAAGGATTTTAATGATTTCAGTCAAGACTTATATATATTTTTTATGTTATGAGGTGACGAAACGGATCAAGTCTCCCGCCTGATGGTAAGCACCACGCATGTATATTACAGTTGCAGTGTCGAGTTCCTCGCTCTGCTTGACACTGTACTGCACCCTCACTCTGAGACCTTGGCTCTTATCTCGTTATTTTACTTGGGCTGCTGTATCCTTACCGACATGTGTTTGCACACAACTGCTTCGACGCGGAATATTTAACATAAAGGTGGTACCCACAAAGACGGATACTCTTGAAGGCCTGACTACTAATAGACAAATGTATTACCACCTCTTAATAGGTATACGCTCATCACAAAGTAAATAATACTTCGTATTTCGATTATGGCAGATACCCCCTTAATAGGGGAGGCTGTGTTCTGCAGTGGACGATCCGACTGATACAGTAATACGAAACACGGTGTGTGATCATCCTGGAAACGACTGACCAGATTTTGTCCTTTGTTAATCAGAAGTTATTATATGAAAAAGTTACATCGTCATGAGTTTAACCGTTTGAGAGTTACAAAATATAATAACACACAGACAAAGCCTTCAAACTTAAATGGTAAGTAGATATATATAGGAACCCATTTCATCGTTTAGGGTTGTCATTGTTTTTTGTTACAAGTTTAAAAGTTATTTTAAGAAATTTTAAATTAATGAGAAAAACATGTATATAGTAAGGTAAATAAAAAATGTGTATAGTAAGATATTGCCATAACGAAACTGAACTTCAGCTCTGCGATTACAAAATTACAAATTTACTAGAGGAATAATTAAGTTATGTGCGGGATTCGAACCCGCGTCCAGCCACCCCTTCCATCCCAATACGATGGTTAAAGAACGATAGAAAAAAATTAGTTATGACTCATTGGTCATGTTAGCTCAATTGGTTAAAGAATACCCCGGCTAGACGGGTGGATGGACGCGGGTTCGAGTCCCGTACATGACTTAATTTTTTCATCTCGTAAATTTATAATTTTGTAATGTAATCCGCAGAGCATGCGTTATTGCAAACATAAAAATATTTAAAAATCCAGCTCTGTGACTTTGGTATTACGTCAGTTTCCAGTATTAAGCTTAAAACGTTGCGAAGGTTCATTATATATATATGGCTACATTTTCTCACGGAATAACACATTAATATTAAGGGAGCACATTTCAAACATTATAAATGATTGCCACAAAAAGCGCAGTAGGTAAAAATAGAGTGGTTGAACCTGAGCCGAGATAACTCGTAAGTGGCGAGCCGACGGTTCGTCACGAAAGGTTACCGTTCAGTTATTTATTGGACCTGGCATCACGACCCGCAAACAACTGAATTTGTTTCGTCCATTATGTGCATTATCTTGATCTTAGTAACAAGCCTCCCTTAGCTTTGATACAAATACCACAAAAGATATATGGAACTAAAATATATCTACTGTGCTTAAACTTTCTGTTTTTTTTTTGTTATGAATTAATGAGATGTACAGGCGAATCATAAGAGGTCACGCTTATCCATGACAGAGTGTCACCATTGCCGTTCTGCTTAACACTGCATTGTGCATCACTCCAAGAACCAGTTCCAAGAAGTAAGAGCCCTACTGAAAAGGTCGCAACACGTCGTCGTGATCTTTTTTTTATACTATCATGATGTAACAAGCACGAAGCCTGGTGTTAGGTGGTAATCTCTGCCTAAGACAGAAGCAGTTCGTCACAACTGGCGAGCATCACTGCGTCAATCCCCCTGAGACATAAAGTTGTTAAGTTTTATGTGCCTGTTATTTCACCGGCACTTTAAATTGAAACACAGTAATATGAACATTACTGGTCAGCGGTAGAAATAAATATGGCAGCAGTAAGTCCTCGGACGAACTCGCACAAAGAGTTCTAGTACTACTGGAATACCTTTGGTATTGCGGTTGTCCGTAGGTGAGAGTAATCACTTACTACCTCGTCCGTAGGTGAGATAACTGCTCATTTGCCCTTTTAAACCTAAAAAAAATTTAGTTTTTATTACTCGTGTGCTCAAAAACTTTACTTGAGCATTTTGTGGGTTGTGTAACTCAATCCAGTGGATAGAAACAGACTCCAGAAAGTAATAATAATAAGTTATGTTTTTTATATTTGTTTCATTTTTAATATATGAGTATTTTGAAAAAAATCAAATTATGTAATAAAATAAATAATAATAATAATCTTTATTTACAAAAAAGTGTACATGAATTCGTTTTTAAAAATTAGCTAGTAAAATTTGATATTATAATTGTGCAAGAGTATTTGCTTCTGAACTAGGTTCATCACCCGTGTTTCAGCATTCAGCGCTCTTTGTGTTGAGCTATGGCAGATTTTTCAATATTATTATCTATAAGGGCAATAGGACATGATATTGTTCGCTCTGTCTGACCGATGTAGGACTCACCACAGCTACTATTGACTTTATACACACCAGGCTTTTCAGTGAAGAAGAAAATAAATTGGTAAAATATAACATACAGTAAGTAACTACAGTGAAAATAGCAACTTATCAGCCGTTGTTGAGTTGCCACTGCACCTGGCCTAATTGCTGCAGCCTAAACCTATTTGGCAGCGAACTATTTAGCTGTCTCATGACCATGTAGGTGACTTCGACCACTGTACTACAATCGAGCTGTAATTACTATGAAACACGATGATGTAGAAATAAGCCTAGTAGCTATATGAGATATATTTAAATTAGTAAACGGTGCCTGTGTAAACATACATTTTTAGATATTTTACTTTTATGACATTAAAGAAATGCTGGGCGATGCAAAGTACCAATAAACATTATACGCCCATTTTAATGAACGCTACATTAGTGCAAGACATTTTCGTTGTTATTACCCGGCCATATTATTTAAGATTTATGTAATAAAGCCATAGACGCACGGAAAGGCAATGTCTAATCATGGAGTGGTCATTAAATTGAAGTAATAACTCTTCAACATAGTAGCATCCCACCGGGAAATCAGTAGCTCATCTTCAATGAAACTGTTGCATAAGACGAAATCACCATCATCATAATAATAATTAAATTAGATCACTGAATCCTAGACTACGGTGACACGGTAATGTTATCTATAAACAGTATACGTCTTTGAAGCAGTGATAGCTCAGTGGCTTTGGGTATGGACTGCCGCGCAGCAGGTCCATGGTTCGAATCCCGCCGCTGGCTTGAGCTTCACCGCATGGTGGAAGGGCATTTTTGCGAATGCCCGCCTGGCTAGCGACCACCCTCAAGTGGAAAATCTGTCGCCAAGCACCTAATGGTGTGTTCCGGCAGCTGTCCTTGAGAGCCAGTAATTCTAGGTTAAGTCTGTTAACACCTTCGATCACATCATCACTTACCATCAGGTGAGATTGTGGTCAAAGGCTTACCTATCAGCAATAAAAAAAAAAAAACATTACCGTGACTGTGATCTCTGTCACGTATACCCACTACAAGTGTAGACCACTGAAATAGACAAAAATTTTAAATACATGAAAATAAACAATTAATATTTTTCAAGTATTTTTAGGTGTCACTCAGGAGGTAATAGATGGTCAATATTATACCAGGTTCATGTTTATCTGAATAAGTCTCAATAAAAACAAAAATGTGTGTTAAAAAGGCGTCTACAACGCTCAATACACAGGTCGATTAGAAAAGATTACCCATAAAGATTATATTTTTAATGGGGGCGCTGTTACAGCTACTAAGTACATTTAAATTTTCTATTCTGTGATATACAAAACCTCTTATCTACGTAACTTTGGCAGCAATAGCCGACACCCGGTGGGCGAGCGGTTTAGGCATCCGGCGCGAAATCGAAGGACGCGGGTTCAATTCCCGCCCGGGGCAAAACATTTTGTACTCCAATAATTTGTAAATATTACCTCTTATCCAATTCTGTAAAAGAACCTTCGGCTGTGGTTTAGAGCATCATCTTTCTACTCTATTTCACGTGGATACAGTTATTTCTATATTTTTTCTCACAAATAGTTAAACAAGAAATTACTATTTGAAAAGATTTTGGCTTAATGACGACTCTCCACCTGATACAACCCTCCTTGGAAATACACTTGTTGGTTGAGAATGCCCCCTTCAGGTAACTAATATGTTAAGATGTTAGAGCTCTAAATGTGTGACATTATCTACTCCCATTGACGCAGTATGATTCTTATTGAATAAATTGATAAATAGCAAGGGTTTATTGAATATCATTAACACAATCTAAAACGTCTCCTCCTAGCCTCCTTATTCTGCTATGGTGGCCCTGAACGGTTCATATGCTGAAAACTCTCTAAGTGTATTTATCCCTCAGTTACCTTTTACGATCATCCAAAGGATGGATAAGGCATGTGTGCTTGGGTGGATGGGAGTAAGAGTTGTACAAAGTATAGGTACTGTTTCCATCCCTACCGTATAGTAGCGGGCGCATAAAGACCCATAATTCTTTGTTAAGGTCCTTTGTAAGGGCACGGAGATTGATGAAGGCTCTCCTCAGGTGGCCTCCGTTAATAAGCTTTCAATAATTTTGTTTCGACGTGAAAATAATAAATCGATGACTTCTGTGCAATTGGATTAGCTGTTTAGTTTGTCTTGTTAGGTTACAGTGGTAATGGAATCTTGTGAATTGTTCGGACACATAATTACAATGAACTTTCATTTCCTATTAATATTTTACGTTTTTGGTAAATTTAAATATGTCTTAGTAATGATTTTCTATGAATACAATGCATATTCTTTAATCCTTGGATATTACTAAAGCAAAAATGCAAGATAAAAACCTAATAGTATAAATCAAACCGATATTTACCTAATTACAAATTTGACCCTTTATATGACTCATTAAAATGGATTGAAAAAAACATTTAACAACAAAAATATAACAATACCTAATCCAATGACACAGTAAGTCAACGTAACGCTTGTTAAAATTACTGTTGTGAGGCATTTGGTCAAAAGCTATCCTAACAGCTATAATAAAAAAGAAAAAAAATAGGTGTAGGTATATACACGATTCCAAAAAATAACTATATGATGAACTTACAGGAAATCCAAACTGTTATACCTACCTAAAATCGTGTGTGTTAGGTAAGTGTAACCGTTTGGACTTTGCAATCCATCAGCGATAGTGCAAAATATTTTACTCTTGTGTTAGTACCTTGAAAGCGTGGTATTGGGATAGTAATGAAATAATAAATAACGTAAATGCTCCTATTACCGCCAGTTTTAGCTGTCGTAGGATTCACTTTAAAAAAATAGATATAAGCTGTTATGTTAGGAAAGATGTTATAATTTATAATTAGTCTCAACGAAGTATTCTTTGCAATTCAGTACTTAAATTCAATATTCAATAACATAATAGTTACTAAATAATTATTTTATCCAAAAGAGTAGTTAATTCTATTACCGACCCATAGAATGCGGCATGATTCTATTACCGATTTTTCTACTTCTTTTACCGACCGCTACGAAGTTGTCACTTCTTCTATACTATTAAATAAAATAAAAAATCGTTTTTATTATATAAATAAAAATAGTTATTGCTAACTAACTGCTAGATAACTGCTTGCGCTTCTGCGGCTCCATGATTCTATAAAAGAACACAATCTTTAAAGAGATATAGAATTTAATTCTACTAAAGAAGCTTTAAAAAGTTACATGGTCCCCATTCAGTCCCACCGATTTTATTTGATTTGAAAACATATGAAATATAGCCAATGCCATGAAGCCATGAATGAAACTGGATAGCAAATATTATTTACATTAATATTACGGCCTGTGACAAAATCTCTCAAAACGTCACCTAGGCGTAGGTATGTATATTTTGATTTTATATGTATATTATATGTATAATTTTGAACAAATTGGCTTATTTCTTATAAGCCAATTTGTAAAAAAATATACATTTTGTTTTTGTGTACTGTAATATTACCAAAAATATCGTCACAGCTGTGAGTCGGTAATAGAATCAAGTATGAAGGTTACAATATTCTATTAGCGACCAATTAAATTAATCATAAACAGATAAAATATTCGCTCTATGGAATACTGTGAAATTCGATCTCATTGCTATATTATTTCTGTTAATGTCAGTTAGTCTTTAATTCAGATAATAAAGGTTATTTACAGTATAATATCATTATAATAATAGGGATATTGTCTAACGTTGAATCGAGTTTTACACAAAAACTTTAAGAAATAGCTTTGTCGTTAATAGATCTAACGAAGTAAAATAATTTTAAGAATTGAACAAGAGAAAAATATAATCAAATGAAGTAGTTTATAACAGATATTATTTTAAAATACTAAATGTTCTCAAAATTTAACAACGCCATGGGTCGTTATTAGAATCAAGTTTTGAAATTTGGATTCTATTACCGCCTTAAATTAAAACATGATTTTATAACACAAAAACCAATAAAAAGTATTATATTAAGAGTTTGATTAGAAAACGAATATATACGTTAAAGTTGTAATGTGATAGCAAGAAGACAAATCCATTTGTAGTGTGTTATTTTCCTTAAGTAATATTAAGGTGTACTTAAGTGGCTGGAGACGCGACACTATGAAACGTGCATCCGCCTTCGGCGCGTCCCACTCACTGTCAAATTATTTATTTCACGGGCTATTTAAACACACAAACTTTACTCTTTTTGTTGTCCAACAAAACTACGTAACTAATTTTTAAGGTATGACTTTTCTGGAACCCTATATTGTGTCTAATATGAGTGATTTAAACATTAGATCGTTGATAGAGTACACATTTTAGGGGGTCGTTAATAGGAGCTTTTACGTTACGGTATAAATTTCATTAACATGGTCAACAACTTCTGCCCTCTTCGATATACCATGGCAGCCCTAAACTGTCCGTATTTAGAAATATATTTGCAGCCTAGATGTCAATTTCACGCAGTATCTTGTGTGACGCCCACTTAGCTTTCCTTGTAGGTAACTGATTTAAAAAACTCTAATAACTACAATATGTAGAGTTCCATCTCCTGTCACAAGTTTGATGACCAACAATGTTATTTATTTGTTTAGTAATTTATTTAAGGTTAGTTACTGTTTTATTATCCGTATTAAATCAAGCCTCAATAAGGCAGCCATTCATGTTTATTTTTACGAAGTTTCTGCTTGGTACGTCCAATAAATTATGACTTGGTCACTTTTATCACGGTCCCATAGTAACGTTTATCGAACGTAAAGCATTATATGGGTGCGATGAAAATAATAAAGTTATCTTATAAAACATATCCATTGGTCAGCTGTATTATTTGCATAAAGATTGCTCCAAATTTCAATGTAGCAGGTTTTACCTGTGTATTCTTGTGTCCGTGTGGATATGTATCAAAAATTGCACTTTCATTTGTGCATAGTATGTTTACTAACAAAAAAATTAAATTACATCCATCTAAAGCCTGTTTACTTTAGTAGTAAAGACATGGGTAAATTGTGCTGCCGTAAAATGGCCTTCACTCAAAAATCACCACAGATTACTACTTAATATGTTTATGGTACAAAAATGAAGTATATTATAGCTTATATTTGATGAAATATCAAATTCAACAAATGCCAATTGCAATAATAAGCACTGCTATCTAACTAAAATATTTTAAAATGAACACTATCAATCAATTATATTGTGGCAGACATGCTGGCAAGCATGCTCCTCTTTAAGCTATCGTGGTCGGTTTGAAGAACAAGAACACTCTGCTGGACTTGAGTAAAACGGGTTTACTCTGATGACGACAAAAACAAAAACTTTACAACTTAATTATTTGTCCTAGCTTTCTGGCCGCGGCCCCCCATTTTTGTCGGTTATCACGCAAAACGATTAACCTCTTCTCCGCAGTTAAAACTATCCTGTCTTTCCCCGGGTCTAAAACTATTTTCATCGCAAATTTCATCCAAATCGGTTATTACAAAAATACAATACTCTTTACAATATTAGTGTAGATACAAGTTTGCAATGTTACCTAACATTAGTAAGTGTCTATTTATATATGTATTCTAAATAAAGGTTTATGTATTATTTATAATATGCGCGGGGGAATTTTCGACGATTATTATATTTCGTAATTTAATATTTATATGTGACCATTTTAATTTATATTTTTTTAAGAAAAAGATTAAATATATTTGAATTAATAATTGATGTCTACTTTAACTATACTTATACTGTCCCTAAATTATATTTCTGGTATTACAAAAAAAAATATTTCTATATAATATAACATAAGTAACACAAATATTTAGTGTCTTACATAAGTGTTGGAAATTGATTAAACTTTTTTTTAAGTTTACGTTATCACTGCATTATTTAAAACAAGTTGAAGCTGTGTCAATTAAAATTCGTATCCACTCTATTCAAACAGTGTTGCAAAGTGATACAACTCTCTCGAGTTTATTGATTGACAAGAGCACAGTTCGATAGGGTCTGATCGCGACTTGACTCAGGCATTAGACGAACGGTGGACAGCTAGCTCTAAACATTTTCTAATTACCTAGTACTCTATTAACATGCATTAATATATATATATATAAATTGTGTATTTTTAAAATGATGTTGAACTTTTATGATGTAGGTTATTTATAACTATATTTGTTAAATTTATTATGTTTGTTATTTTTATTTTTGATGTTATAGATTTTTTCTATCTATAAATGTGGATGGAAGTCTTTTCCTACACATTTATTTTTTAAAATACCTTAGATGTGGCTTACCGAGAAGAAGTTGCTTTCAGTTCTAAGACCGCCTATTGTCACATTGTTTTGGTTGTTAAATATAATGACGTTTAAAATTTGCAATGTGTCAACAAAGAGAGACGAGTATCTATTAGATAATCGATCTATAGATTTTCATAACTTCAACGGTCCCGAAAAATTGTAAGAAAATCACAGAAATAAAACCACTGGAATATTCCTTTAGGCTTTGTTATAATATCAAGTGACAAGAAGGATCAGTGATAAGTCTGATAGTAATGTTTATGATAATTTCAGTGTTAAATAGAAATATAAACTAAAACATACGCAGTCCACTGCACTGTGCTCATCACCGCTAAGATGAAAGCAACATTACTTTAGACTACTTAACTTACTATTTCCTAATATAACTTTTCACTCAAAAGAGTGAAAAGTTATAAAAATAGTGTCGTTGTTGCTTGCGAGATCCATTGACAAGCACCTACTATACTGGTCATCCACAACATGATTTGCAGGAACCATTTAATCATCATCAAGCAAATACATTTTCACCTCACAAGCTCAGAAAAGTGCTGTTTATTTATATTCGAAATCTGGCTGGAAAACTGATTTCTATCCGCTTGCGTGAAAAAGATTTTTGAAATTCGTACCTCCATAAACATTTATAACAAAATTTATTTACGTTATATATAACCAATTTTAGTTACTCTAGTTTCAAGTTAAAACTGTATTATTTAATTCACGCAAATTTACTTTTTCTAGGTGAAAAATTGTGAGTTGCGTTCGGCAGTAAAGTTATTTTACGTCTCGTACCTTTGAAACCTTCGGTGCTCAGGATTCTATTTTTTAAACCTTTTTAAATCCTAAACTACTTCATTTCCTCAGGAATCCATAAAAGTACTTCCCCAATAACAACTTTGCAGCCCTCTTGACAAATAACTGTTTTCACCTAATTGTCTGTAACTTAAAAGTTACCATATCGATGTTGATGAAATAAAAAAATGGAACTAATATGAAAACAACCCATTAAATAAAGAATCATCAAGGTCGAAAGGTCTGGCTATAACTTGTGCGGGGTCATACTAGAAAAAAATTAAATACGCGTCGCCTTAAGACCCATCCTCCTTAATTTGGCAATATGTTAAAAACATAAATTAATATTCATATAAATTAAATTAATACAACAACACCCTAAAAAGCTTATCGGTAAAACAGATGCTTAAACAACTTGAACCATCCCTAATTAATTTGGGCTTCATTATGCGTTTATTTTATTTAATTAGTACTTAATATACAAACAAGTGGCAACATTATCAAGAATGTGAACGATCGTTTTCTAGTCGGGGCATAAATCTTGTAGTTTTTATTGGATTCCAGAGCATCCCTGATCATGATGAACCATTCAAGAGTAATTGGGTTCACCGGCTCCGCATAAAATATGAGTTCTTGGTCGAGAACGTTTTATAGTGAGCATAAACACTTTATTGTGTTTTTGTGGTGCGCTCTATACACTGTTTGCTGTTGCGTCTGCCCACTTCGAAAAAGATTTAGCTTCTGAATTCAAATATAGAAACTTGATACGTTTTAGGCGGCTTCTTGTAAATAATACCGTAAAAAACTTTAAACTGCGATGGCACAGAGGCACATTTTGTTAGAGTATTTTTTAGATGGCCGCCCGAGTAGCTTGAGGAAGTATATCTCAGTAGAAAATTTATCGCAAAGCACCAAACGGCGTGTTACAGAAGTAGTCCTTGAAAGCATGATCTGATGGATAGTTTGTTTCTGTTCACCTTTGATCACATCTTGGATTACCATTAGGTGTTTCAGGAAGTCTTGACTCTTCTTTTTGAGGATGATTCATGTAGGAGGGGATGCGTCAAAAATATTCCGGCTGGGCTATGTGGCGTTTCTGACTGTTGTCGGCGTAGTGAGTCTCCTCACATTATCACTAGATATCATTTGTAAATTATTTATCTAAATAACGATTTAATATTCTTTAAATTAGCAATTGAAATTTATTTGAACCAAAAATTTTATCCTCTTTTTGCCCTAACCGCTTGTCCACCGAGACTTGCTCGGCAGATGAGTAAGTTTTGAGCTCTTATGTCATTATTCATGTTACCCATTGCGTAAAGCAGGGAGACGCGGTCCAGCTCGTGTCAAAAATCTTGTGTTCTGAATTTTGTAAATATGATGGTGTTCGGCATTTGATAGCGCTTGGTATCGTACTTTAGAAATATTTGTTATTATTAAGTATGAAATTTCTGCAAATTAACACCAAAACAATTTCTAAGAATACAATTTTTTTCCGATGTAATATTAAAATGATTAAAAGGTTCGTTTATTTAATGTTCCATCATACTAAAACTATATGTATCATTAATTACACGTAATGTTAAAACCTGAAGTATTGTTATAAGACTTTGTATTGGGTTGATTGTAACGCTTAATAGCACTAAGAAGAGGATATACAATAGTTATTTATTATGCAAGAAAAGTTGTTATTTTATTGAAAAAGTTGTTATTTTATTGAAAAAGTTGTTATTTTATTGCGAGTTATTTTATTGAAACCTGTGGAAGTGACGGATTCAAACGCCCGAGACACAATACACAATGTTTCACCTCACTCCAGCGAGAAAAATGCTTGTTGCAAGAAAAACAGTCTCAATGATTTAGTTGATTCGTATATAGGTACTTAAAAATGAATCATACATATATTCTAATATAGAAAGTAAATTAAATTTTCACACAAAAACTTATGTATCGTATAAAAAGCACTTTGCACACAGATTTCGTATTATGCCGTTACATGCTTGTGAGTGGAATAGTTATTTGTTATTCAAGACTGCACAGTTGTTATTTGGCGCAAGTACTCGAATTGAAACCTGAGGCAGCGAGGGATTCTAGGATTGAACTGCGAGTGAGTGAGTGGTTTTAAACATATAAACCTGAGCAGAAACTTGAGAGGATAATGCTGGGTGGAAGAAAAACAGCTTAATAATGTAGTAAATTTGTTGTTATTTATAGTAACAATTCTAAGTAACATAACTAAACATTGGTTGATGTACAGTTAAGCCATTTTTCAATTTTCCTTACAGAAGTTTTTTTTTTTAATTGGTGGCAAACAATCATACGGCCCACTTGATGGTATGTGGTCACTGCTGCCTATGAACACCTGTAATATCCGCAGCATGTTGCGTTGCCTACCACTCTAATTTCACATACAACTCAAGAGGTTCTAATTTCAAAAACCTTTTCGACGCTAGCGAATAAAAAGTACGTACTTTACCACACAAAGATTTAGAATTAACGTAAAAAAAAATATTCAGAGAGTTCTATAATTAGATTTTAAATAGATGGCAGTGAAATGAACAATGTTCCTCGTGAGAGTATTTTATTCTAATGAACTGCTATGCTCCTGTAGCCAAGAAAAGCATAACTGCAATACAACGAAAACAAAGGCCGTGGTACACAGCAACACCAAAATTGCTATTCAGAATTTTCCGACCAAGTTCCACTTCAGGTGAGGTTCATTTGAGCATAAAATTACATTGTCCCCAAGACATTGTTGGGTGGCAATGAACTGCACTTTGACATAAAATTGCTTTGGACGCTATAAATCCGTTTCATTGCCTTAATAAAGGATGACTCAGGACTTCGATAGTAGAGCCATCATTTTACCGGCCTTTCATAGATTATAGTCGTTAATTACTTACATTTCTCTGTAACTTATTTGGAATAGTAAGTCTCGCTGACGTTATTGAACCCCAAGTTATGTTTTAAAGAAGAAATTACCTTTTAGTTGTTATGGTGGTTCCGAGAGGTTTAAGTGCCGTATTTAACCGGATAAAGCGACGGGTATCGGTGTTAATGTTTTCAAATTATCATTTCCTTTGCAAAATTGAGCGCGCTCGGGAACAAATTAAACGTTAACGATTGCTAACGATGTAAGAATACGTTTGGAAAATTTCACCAAAACGATTACATTACCGAAATAATATATTTCATTATTATCTTTTGTGCCTTTGTCAATCAAAAGCGACTGGATACATATTTTGTGGTTGTAATAATGATCCTTGTTAGCTGCAACAAAGAGTTGGGATATATGTAAATTCGTGAAAGGATCGACCACAAAAAATCTGGGTTCATGCGTGTAACAGGTGTGCTTCTGATTTCTAATAGTACCACTAGCATTGTAATTAGGTGAATCTGATATGAAGCATACACTTTATTTAAGTTTTACTGGATGACCGCAGAACTTTCGATTTTTTAAGCTTTCAATGGACGGATACGATTATCTACATGAAATATGTTTTTTACTGTCCTAAAAGCGAGGATCGGCAGATGTTTCTTACTTTCTGTGGTACTGTAATTATCCAGTGTTTACACAAGGTTTTATTTTTAAAATAAAGAGATGCGCAATCAGTACCTGCGTTGTGTGTAGTAATTTTGAAGGTATATACAACATTTATGTCGTTTTCGTAGGATGTTTCCAAATAATAGGTACCTACAGTGATTAAAAAAAAGATCTGACAGTAGTTTTACACCAATTTGACATTTGAAGTTGTTGTCTAGAAAACTCTTATATTCTTGAAGTGCCCTTTTGGATATGCACGTAGGATAACTTTTTATTGATATGGTGAAATGTTTTTCATTATGTCTTTTACTTAAACCTAAAATTGACATCATCGACGAGAAAAAATCTGATTTGTTATCAATTAGTTAACTTTTTGCCTATCTTCTCTTGTTTTTTTTAAGTTTAATGGTCTAATGCTTTCTGGTCTATGTAATTTAACATGAAGGTAGAAAGTGACGTGCGTGATTTCACCCCCGGTTCTGACAACTAGCTTGATGCATTACAACTAGCATTTTTGAATTGCTGATGGGTAAACTTTAGACACCAAACTTACCTCCAGTACTTACTTTATCCTACCATTTTATTACTTTTTATATTCTGTTCCGTTTTTATATCAAATGATTTCCAGTTTGATGGTAAGTCCTGTTGTGGTCTAAGATGCTGGCTTAACCAAGAATTACTGGCTGTCAGGGGCAGCTGCCGGAGCACACTGTTATAACTAACACACCGTTATAACTAATAAACCATATTAACTACTTGAGGATGGTAGCTATCGGGCAGGCATTAACAAAATGTCCTTCCACCATACGGTGAAACACAAGCCCAAGGTGGAATTCGATGCATGGACCTTCTGCGCGCCAGTCAGTTCAGTGCCTCTAGGCCATCACTGCTTCAAAAATTTAACCCAAAACTGCTTCAATTTTCTGAGTGGGAGCCGGTTTGTGGCAGAACACTTGACCTAGAAGCTAAACCTTGTAATAATTTATGTGACAGATAGCTTTAGTTATATACTCCTACTATTCTATTCTAAAAAGGGATACTATTTTCAAGCGATAACGTAGGTTATCTGCCCGTACGTCCATCCATCTCACATTTTAAAGGGTTGTTGCTTATGAACCCTGATATAGCTGTTTAATTATTTTTTTTACAGAATGTGTATTATATTATTATAGTGAATAACCAAAACAGTAACAACTAGCTTTCCAGCCGCGGCCCCGCCCGCGCGTATGTCAGCTATCGTGCTAAACCATTAACCTCTTTTTGCGCAGTTGGATAAAAAATATCTTATGTCCTTCGTCTTAAACTATTTTCATACCAAATGTCATCCAAAAAAGTCCAGTAGTTTTTAAGTTTGTTCGTTGCATAAAAAATTACAAATATTTCTTCTTTATAATATTATATAGTGCAGATTTACAAAAAGCAGCAAAATTAGATAGGTTCTCATACGAGAAACCTGTTGTTTTACTCGTTTTTCGTTTTTGCTCTGTGGTTATATTGGTAATACATATAAGCATCGAACTTGGCTTGATGAAGTGCAAACTCAAATGTTAAAGTAAAAATAATTAAAATATATTCTCATCTATCTTCATGCAAAATATCGATCTTCAAGTCGCCTGCCAAGCGTGGAGGTTATGGCAAATCCCCGGTTAATGGGGGAGGCTGTGCTGAGCAGTTGACAATCCAGTTGATACAGTTAATGCGAGTGGAACGCATCGGTAAACTGCCAATCGGAAAAAGAAAATATATAGGTATATATACAACAAATATACATATTATTTTTGGTACGGAACCCTCAATTTTATTTAAATAATTACTCCCACTTATAAAAATACATTCGTGCAATACTAGTTCTATAATCAAGACGTTTTCTATCAGACTCACGGTAGCACCTGAGCGTAGTGGGCGCTATCTGTTCAAGGCAGATTTACGAGAAGGGCTGCCACCATAGCAATTATTATGTAATCTATGCTACCTGTCTGTGCCTGCTTTCTGCACTTGGATACAAGGATAAAGTTATGACATGGAGAATGTTGGTATATTATTCGCACCGCACTTTGATAAGTTCTCGAACAGTCGAGAACATAATAAGTAAGTAATACGAGTAATATTGGTATAGTTTAATTTTATGTTTTATAGTTGGTTAAATCGCATAAGTGATATAACCAACCATAGATAAAATAGAGAGAACACAAAACTTTTCACAATAAGGTAAAGAGTATATAAGCATTTTTTATTTTTAAATTATTAAGTTAATAACTTAATTCTTCAAGGCTAGTGAGCAAACATGTTAGAATATTAACCGTTTAGTGTTTGTAAACGAGCAGGAGAGTAGGTAAATAGAATAAAATTTTATAATACAAATAACTTTAACAAAAAAAGCCGACTTTAATCATAAATACTACTCGCCAGATCTCACTCAAAATGAAATGAGACCACATTGTAGCTTTGGAATATAAAAAATATTAAAATCGGTACACCCTGTAATGAGGTAACAATTCACTCAAAAATAATACAAACGTAATCTCCTCCTCTTCTTTTAAGTCGGTTAAAATTGACGTACAATGCTGATAATACAATATTTAGATTTTTTTATCGTTGAACGAAGGAACTTTTATTTTTTTCCTAGTTGTGTTTCTAGAAAGGTTAAAGGGTACTCGAAGATTTCTAATTCACCAAATCTCACAACTCACATCCATTCTTAAAATTTAATCTTTTAATGTTATATTACTAGTACATGAATTAGGTAAAGCTATGTAAGTCACTACCTGGATAGATGAACGCCAGTTGCTGTTGAGCACTTCTGTGCTTCTGATAGCGTTTAAAGCTGTCGGAACTGGTTGTTGTCTAAGGATGGCTGTCTTTAAGTTATTTCAGCGGCCTTTAGGTACCCTGAAAACTCTAACACATGGGAAATTTTGCGAATGCTTGCTTCGATAACTATCTCCTTCAAGTAGAAAATCTGTGGCCAAGCATCTAACGGTGTGTTCCAGTAGTAATTCTAGTTCTGTAGAGTCAGTTCCGAATCTATCTTAAGCCTATTTACCACCCCCGACTAGATCATCACAATGGGCATAAAAAATCGAAATTAGGCATTAGAAAAATCCTTTTCGTGCATGACTTCTATGTCAATTACAAATTCTAATGTTGAAATGTACTGCCTAAAAAGATCTATAGACTGCGAGAAGACAAACTCGGGGCCGTTCTTTTTAAGCGTCTTTTTACAATATGTTACAAGCTATATCATAAAATTATCACATTATTTGTTTTGTGATAATTTTATAATATATTAAATTTATCACAATTGAGTATGTAACAGGCGATAGCTTGGCTTTGATTGAAGACTTATTTATTGCCCATAGAACACACGACATACATAGGTCTTCCATGGCACATTTGGTGAGGTATGAGGTTTTCCGATTTCCATCACAAAACATCCTTTGTTTGGTAAGTAATCCAAAAAATAAACCACTTTTTAGAATGTCTGTACCTTCATTCAGATTAGACGAGAAAATTATGGTCACATAATAGTAGTAGATAATTATTATATAGATGTACAAACATTTAATTCCATTAACGGAAGTATACATATTTTCTTTGGTTCCTTTATAATTTTTTAATAACACACCAGCTTTAATTGATCATAATAAAGAGAATAATATTTAAAATTTAAATTGCATTGCTCCTACATGTAGCATTCAGATTTTTCATATTATTAATAATTTTAGTAAATTTTGGTAAATGTTTAAAGAGCTTTTGGGAAACCCCCAATCCGCAGGCCTAGTGCTTAGCTTGGGGCTCGCTGTCACCTACAAGGCAAAAAAATTATAACTTCAGATATACTTCAATCTTTTTGACAAAAAACCTAATCTCATCCATCTTATCTTATCTACTGTCTTGCGATTAGTATATTATATCGTGTTTATAATATTGTACCATGCACTTCACTACAGTATGGAAGGCAGTCGATGTCTGTTTTATTTCATATAAAGGAAACGTATAAATCACAATTGCTGATTGCTTACATTGTCACCTAGAACGGTAGTAGGTTTCCAATCGATATTCGATTGCAATACAACGGTCGTAATCCGATTGCAAGTCCCATGCTCAGATCGCCGTATTTTAAACCGTATTGTGCGTTTGATTTATCTGTATTACGGCCAATTACACCGTTTGTAGGGGATTCAAAGGATCGATGTCGTCGTCACTTAATAAATTTTACTTGATAAAGATTGAAAAGCTTATTTCATTACAAATATTCTATTATTTTAGTGTAAGAAATGTTATTATGTTATTACACTACGACACACAAGATCACCATGAATTTAATATTTACTTGTTTACTAAGCATTTTTAAACTTAACTGTTTAAATATTTTCATTAGATATATTAAAGCTTCTTAGAAGTTTTGTTAATTATAGGTTTGCCTTTGACCACTATCTCACCTGATGGTAAGTGATGATGTGGTCGAAGATGTTGTTCACGCTAACCTAGATTTACTGGCTCTCAAAGACAAGCTGCCGGAACACACGCTTAGGTGTTTGGTGACAGGTTTTCTACTTGAGGGTGGTAGCTAACCAGGCGGGTATTCGCAAAATGTCCTACCACCGTGCCATAACGACTACCATCCTTAAGACAACAACCGGGACCGACGGCTTAACGTGCCCTCCGAAGCACGGAAGTGTAGCTCAGTAGTATGTCACCAGCGGTCACCCATCCAAGTCATGACCGGGCGGACGTTGCTTTGCTTTGCTGATCGATTCAGAACGGCCAAGCAAACTTCGCTACGAGCGCTTCAAAATCATATATCATACTTATATCTAGATAAATGGTAACTTGTTATAATTATTCTAGAAGACATCTTTTTAATAAGTTTTTTGAATAGTAAACCATTTGAATGCCTAATATCGGGAGGCAAATTGTGATACATTTATATAGTTGTAAAATAACACATATCTGGTACGTAAAAGTATTAGGTTGTGACAAATAAAACAAATTGAAGATTGTAATAAATGGACGCCAGAATTCAGTTTTAATCATCAGAATAATCTCTTATTTTTGTGTGATTCACAAAATATAATTTAGTGGATTTTGCATCGCTCATGTCTATATAGTGGAATATAAATAGTTTTGTTTACATTTTTTTAGTTAACCATCTGTTCGGATGGACTGATCATCAAAATTACAACCAGCTACTATGTCAGGTATTTTCGAATTGATACGACTTAGGAACCTCAAGAAGAGACGTATTTCATCCTCAAAGGCCAAAACGCATTCTCGAGACCAATGATATTGTGGACGACTAAAAGCGACGATAATCACTTATACCAACAGGTGAGCCGCCAGAACGTGTGACCTCCCATTCCATTATAAATATTATAATTACATATAAAATAGTTATAATTTTGGTTTAATTTGAAGTATTAACAACAAGATCTACGTACTACTGTACGTAGATCTTGATTACACAATAGGTTTAATTAAAGACATGTTCTTGGATTTGGCTAACAAGTCCTTGTTAATTAATAGATTCAGGCGTTAATTTGCGGGAATCCATATTTAATTATAACAAATTCCCGATCGTGCGCTCTCAGAGTCAAGACCTCCTGAGGATGCTTCGTGTAGAAACGAAACGCGTCGAAAAATTCTTCCGGTTTGGCTGCGTGGCGTTTGTGACGTCACGTTGGCTTAGCAGGAAAATTAGGCGGAATTGTCACTAGATATATTTTTGTATTTTTTAAGTGTTTTATTAAAATATTAATTTGATGTTTTCTTAAAATATTTTAAAAATATTTGTTATTATTAAGATCTTGTTATTTTGATGTTGCATCGTGGAGCGTAAGAACTCTATCTCAATTAATTTTAAGATTAAATTGATGATATTGCTGTGTTACTTATAATAGGCATTTAATTAGCAAGGGTTCATAGTAGAGTCATCTAACCTGTGACAGTAATGTGACTACCTCACGACAGCCGGGTGCAGTGTGCGGTCCTCTCACAGTGACGAGCTCGGATTGATCGATTATATCCACCCGTCCCAAAGCAAGCCGTCAGACGTCCCGAATCTTCCTGGGTGACTGTTTAGCTAGACTATAAACGATCTTGATACTTCACCTCAAAAAAGAAAATAATCTATACTTCCACTTAAAAACATCTGCCTAATAGTAACTGTGCCTTTAAAGGATTATATGGCGTGAATTCAACATCAATTACAAATGTTCTACTAGATGTTTGCTCCTTATATTATTTAATTTTGATTTTACTAACCAAAACCAGTAATGAAGTTAATTTATTATGCTATAGAAGTCGGAGCAAATGGTATACCAACGAAATCCCTATATAACCTACTAAAAGACCTTGGCCTGTCAAGAACAACCGCAACATCCTAGAACGTGTATCCAAAGCGGCATTAGTACGATCTTACCAAATTTGGTTGGGCTGGGGAGGAGGCTCGAGCGGTGAAAAGGAGCATTGATGACATCATAAAGGGGCCCCTTAACCTTACTCCCTGGGTTGCAAGTCCCAGGCGCCTTGACTTGGGCCTCTGTAACGATATGGACCCGGCACCCGCACGGTAAATCCATGGTATGCTAAGTAAATTCGTCGTCTTAAAAACATGAAGAATTCAAACTTTTGCAAGCAGAAACTGAAATTAGATGGCTCGGTAGAACTTATTTTTACTTACGTAATTAAGTCCGTGATTATTTGTTTCCCTAAGATCCCGATATTTAGCCGCTGTTGCAAGCGCCATTATTGCGGGACGACTGACTATTCGTCGTAACCCATCAAATTTACATAATAATAATAATAAAATTTCTTCATTTATCACAAATGTTACACCACACTCATCCTTAGTATTAATATAATAAAATTTAATGCCAAAATATTTACTAAAATAACAAAACTTAACACTAGGAGGATCGTTAGTAGCTGTGCTAGGATTCCCCGTGTTACAGCTACTACAATTCCTACTTCTGGATCATAAAAATACACTCATGATGAATATAAGGTAAGTATAGCAGTTTGATATGCTCATAAGTCAATTTTATCTCACTAAAGATATTTATAGATAAGAGCATTTTTTTAAGTTATGCCTCATTAAACAAAACACTGTAAACCATATACAATAATACAGCTACTACAACGGATAAAGTTGAGCATGCTCGTACTGTAGGGTAAATATATCACAATTATCAAAACCATCTGGCAGCAGTAGTTATTTCTATACAATTTTAACTGAACCTGTATCATTCACCGTGTCGTTACAGGTTGCTTCGCTCCACAAAAAAAACGCTTTCAAATGTAAATCGACACAAACCGACAAAGCAAATTGTCACAAATAAACACTGATACATTTTTTTTGTGGAAGTTTACAAAAACCCTCTCTCAGCATCGGCAAAGGGTCAGGGCAAGCCAATCAATCTAAGATAAAAATTTCTTTTATTGATTTTTTTGTCGTTGCTACTTTGAACTCTGATTGTTATCCGTGAGACTTGATCAAATGTTTCCTTTTGGAAATAATGTTTACAATGTTAACTTTGAGTGGATTAATCTCTAGAAATAATGTTGCATAATATTTTGTAGCGCTCGTAGTAAAGTTTGCTTAGCCATTCTAAATCGATCAGCAAAGTTAAGCAACGTCCGCCGCGGTCATGACTTGGATGGGTGACCGCTGGTTGGACATTACTACTGAGCGCTTCCGTGCTTCGGAGGGTACGTTAAGCCGTCGGTCCCGGTTGTTGTCTTAGGATGGCAGTCGTTACAACATGGTGGTAGGGCATTTTGCGAATGCCCGCCTGGCTAGCTACCATCCTCAAGTTGAAAATAATTCTAGGTTAGCCTGAACAACATCTTCGACCACATCATCACTTACCATCAGGTGAGATAGTGGTCAAAGGGTAACCTATCAGGAATAAAAAAAAAATAAACAAACTCATCTAAAAATTATTAAATGATGTTTAACAGTACATATTCTATATACTATAATTATATACAATACAAACTGCCGATGCCTAAAATAAATACCTATGCAAAAATTGCTTGGTTTTAATATCAAAATAGAAAAGTTTGACTCCGTATTAACTCGCTTCAATGATGTCAAAGCGCAGAAGCAAAATTAAAGGAGGTTAAAAAAATATGAAGAATGAATAGAACTTACACCACTGGCAGAAAATTATTCAAGATCGATTGTTTAGCCATCCTTCATATGAAAAAGTTTAATAAATTTTACGAAAAGTGTTTAATACAGACACGTTACAGAATACGGCAGTAGAAGTAGAACCAGTTGAGAAATATATAACGTTTTATATATTTCTCAACTGGTTCTACTAGCTCTGGGCCGTGGGGTGGCGGACTAGAATGTCACCCCCATTGCTACCTGTGGGTGTCGTAAGAGGTGACTAAAGGTAAAATACCAGAAGGTGGGCAACAGCGCCTTCTGAAGAACTTATATCTTAAACTGCGATCCCCAAGATGCCTGCCAAGCGTGGGGATTATGGCAAATTCCCCCTTATTGGGGGAGGCTGTGTTCTGCAGTGCGTGGACAATCCGGTTGATACTAATAACTGCGTGTTTAAATTTTCAGTCGCACCGTCTTGAATAGGATCAACATATACTCGTATAATATAACTTCACTGTATATCAAATTATCCATCATATCCGTTAATATGGCCTAATCCAAATTACCATAACCGGCTGCTTATGAGGTATCTCGTGATAAATTCAAATAAAAAGACAAAAGCCCGAATACATTAGTCCAAATATTGATTTAACCCTATCGACGGAAGCAGGTGGTTGCATCGCACGCGTCTTCCCTATCCGAATCAATAAGCGCCCTAACTATGAAATTAAATGATAATCACGACTTTTTTTCATATTTATACAAGGATTTTAATAAGAGCATTTCGGCTGAGTAAACAGAGATCGTGAACATTTTCAATCAATTAATAAAACCCAAGTGTTGTATGTTTATTTATCCGTATACTGCCTAAGATAAATAGTTAAGTAAAGGTATAATAATGTTTATACTCATAGATGAATTTGTCCAATACTTGCAGAAATTAATACGCAATCCAAATACGTTTATTACCGATGGTCCGATCGCGGAGTTCTGCATGTTCAATCCATGGGCAATATTTTTGGTCTGTGGCTCTATCAATTGTACCACGGGCAAAACAAACTACCCGTAGCATATATACTATCCATCCATCATATTATATAAACTTTCTTGTTTTTCTAAAACTAACATTTTGAGGTTTCAAAATCGTTTATCTTAGTATTTTCATTTCCGTCGCCACTGGACCATCACTGCTTCTCAACGACAGAAATGTTTTTGGAGCCATGTGATCGGGGGTGCACCTATTGCTATCAACATGTCATAGTTACAAAATAAACAACAAAATTACAAGCAGTTAATATATCAAAAAATGTTTTTTATTCTATTTAAATTTTCACTTAGCTACTTTTCAGTTATTACAGAAATGTTTCGAAGGCTTTTATATTGACTTCTTCCTCGATAAAGTTTTAAAGTTGTCCTCTGATGATTTTTCATTACTTCTAACTCCTATCACCTTTAGACAATTAACCTCTTTCATTAGGTTGATAGCCTGTTCACTTCCATTTTTTTTTTTTTTTTTTTATGTTATTGTGATGGATCAAGCTCGAGGTCCACCTGATGTTAAGCGGTTACCTCTGCCTATAACAGATGCAGTTCATCGTTCAAGTGACGAATTGCACTGCGCCCGTCACCTTGAGACATAGTTGTTAAGTCCTATGTGCCTGTAATTTCACTGGCTCTCAAGGACTGCTGCCGGAACACACCGTTAGGTGCTTGGCGACAGATTTTCAACTTGAGGGTGGTCGCTAGCCAGGCGGGCATTCACCCAAAATAAGATCTTGCTCACTGGATTGCCACTAAGAGTAGCTGCGGAAACACATTATTAAGTAATTAACACTGCTAAGAAACAGATTTACTATATCTGACTGGAAATAAAATAATATAATACTTAAAAGAACTGATTATTTTATTTTTAAGAGTAACGTTTTTTAAAAAGGTTTTACTCATATAACTGAAAAGGTATTAATTAAATTTACTCAGGAAGATAGTATTAGGATAAAAGTATTTTTGAGAGAAGAGTGATGATGTGTTTAGAGATGATAAGCAGGCTTAACACAAAATTAACTGGTTCTAAAAGATCAATCCGATTCGAAGAGTGTTTGGAATGCCCGAACTGATATTTCGCCTTTGCTAGGAATTGTATGAGGTAAAATCACTCACCGCATGTGATCGGAACTATTGTAAAATTATATGTTTTTATTTGCGAAATATTTGTTTTTATTTCGCAAATAAAAACAAATATTTACCTACGTATATTTTAAAATTTAAAGTTGTCAATCTCTGGCACGACTCCGTCATTATTCATTTTAACGGTTAACCGGCACCCATGAGAGGGTTGTCCGTACGTCCGTCATGCTCCGATGTTACGGATAGATACGCAAGCCTTTACAGGCAGATGTATCCGTAATTGGAGCGTATCAAAACATTTGTGGTGATTAGCTCTAGTCTTTACTTTGGCCCGGTGGAGAATGGCCTCGAAAGTCACTTGATTCTATTTTTTCATGTGGGGATGTATTTGATTGTAACTTTAAGTGTGACGGATTACAGCGGCTATGCAGGTGATTTATTTGTGATTAGAAATATATATCAGTTTATATAAATTGCGCCAATAGGTACTAAGATGGTATAGAGTTCTCCACAGTGTTTGTTTTCCTCCTTATATTTTTGTATTGATGACATGTAAGCCTTTGACCACAATTTCACCTGATGTTAAGTGATGATGTGGTCAAAGGTGTTAACGGCTTAACTTTTATATTAATTTTATTTAAAAAAAAGAAAAATAGAATTACTGGCTCTCAAGGACAGCTGCGGGAACACACCGTTAATAGGTGGCGACTAATTTTCTACTTGAGGTTGGTCCCTAACCAGGCGGACATTCGTAAAGTGCCCTTCCACCAGCTCAAGCCTCGGTGTGATTCGAACCATGGATCTGCTGCGCGGCTGTCCATTACCAATATATGAATTAAAATGTTTTAAGCGAATTCAGAAAAGGAGGATGTTCTCAATTTACCTGTTTTTTTTTGTGTGTGTTTACTTTGTCATGAGGTCCCATTGAAATATCTGACTTGACGACCTGATCTGACGAGTACTATTTGAGTTAGCTTTATTAATGTTGAAGCTAAATTCCTGTTTGAAGTTGGTTGTTTTTTGTCAAAATTTTATTTGTTATGTTACATTTACGGAAACAGTTCAAATGTGCTAAAAATAAAAAACTTAACTAAAGGGAAGAATATATTAGCTCCAGAGGAGCAGTCGAGGCGCCATTGTAACAGAGGTAGGTTCTCTAAGGACTACCAGCCGGGTCAAGCGAACGCTCGTTGACACAAGATGAAGAGAATAATATTAACAACATAGAACTTTTTAATGACCTTGTAGTTATATTATATACAATAAACATATACAATATTTTTTTTAGTACATAGATAGGTAATATAAAGAAATTTTACCAGGCAAACATTATTGAAGAAGCCTATGAAATTACAAGTACCGTACAGCTCGATAGTCAGGCGTAATACGTCAAAACAGGCCGTGAGTTACATACATACATAAAATCACGCCTCTTCCCGCTGGGGTAGGTAGAGACCACATATCTCCTTCGCTTCATCTACACTCATCAATCCTTTAAAAACATGAGCGTCTCGGTTTAGGGTAATCTTGACCTGGCCTTTTTTCAGAACATTCGCCTAGGTCTTCCCCTTCCAACACTTCCGCTCACTTGTCCCATGTATACCTGTTTAGTCATTCTCATTTCATTCATTCTCTCCACATGTCCATGTCGCGAGTTGTTGTGATTATTTTGAATTTACATATCGAATGGGACCATAAAAACTGTAGTTATATGAACAGCAAATTGAGAAATGAGGTTATATTGGGATGAAAGAGGATGACTTCGTTACAGTGGTATGTGAATCTGGTAGTGGACAATGACTTAGGTATGTAGGTAGCTATTTTAAACCTAAAATAAATGACACAGGTATACTTTAATACTGGTATCATTCATTAATCCGCTCTAATAGGCTACCTATTTTAAAAACCTCTTGGCACAAACCCGAAAGCTCTTCTATAAAAACAAAAATCCCTATCATTCGCGTCAAATCTTAAATAATAGGCCAATTTGTCAGAGCAAAGCAGTTTGCATATGAAATCGCGTGTGCCGTGGGCGACTGGTTAAACATACGTGAATTACGTGGATATTTTGATACTTTGCGCTTACTTAGCTGCGTAATGATGAGTGATTGCCAACCCTCTCTGGGAAGGGTACGATGTTTGGCGGAATTTTGATGAGATGTAGAATAATAGCGATCTAACACCAGATTTAAATACTTGTATCGTGTCGGAGTTGAGCTTCAATATGAGAAGCAAGGTTGAAGGTGCGCTTGTAAAGAGTTTACCTATAATAGTTACTTTTCCATTAACGAAATTCCATTACCAATTAGGTCTCTTAACGATAATAAACGGTTTAAAACTGCACTCAATAGCCTCCTTGATGAAAAGCCATATGACATAGGAGATTTTTGGAATGTAAAGAAGGTGCAATAATAATTTATATATTAGATATATAATGGATTTTGTAATAATTTTATTAATTCTTTTGTGAGCTATTGACATTATTTATTCATGATTATTGTAAATCATAGCATTCTTATTCAAATTATATAAATTGATTTAATGATTATTTTTATTTAATGTCATAATTTAATAATTTTGTAATTAAATTTTCATATGCTGATAAGGCAAACATGGCTGTACTTCTCCTAATTGTCATCGTTCTTTACCTATGTTTTATAAAATAAATGGATATGAATATTTACTTAGGTACCTACTTACTTGGATTGTAAGTTGTAAGCTGATGCTCAGGAGTTTCCCGTATGAATCCAAGGACCATTTCATATCCTCCCAATAGATGATCATAAAAGGTGACTAATGAGATACGGCGCCAAACGAGCAGCATTATGCCGCTGTTCTTGTCGGCATAAGCAGTGTGTTACTGTACAGTAGACTCGCGATCGGGACCTTTTACCATTTTAACTTCGGCGCCAAATATGCAGTCAGCTATAAATCTCAAAGCAACGTTTTATATTATTGTGAATTTTGTTGTTATAGGATGGTTTTTTTTTCTTTTGAAGTCTTTTGTGTTGTCAAAGAAAATATAATCGTTCTGACTCCATGTAACTACACTCCATTTATTGTCATTAAAATTATAAATCTGATGAAACTTATGACGGAGAGAACTGATGCAGGGCTACGGATAGAAAAGTGAGTATTAATGCACATTTTTAGATGCCATGCGTTCGAATCTCCTCAAATCGTTAAACCAGCATTGCAGGTCCTGGATAGTACTGGAGAAAAGTCTCTTGATAGAAATTCGAAAAAATATTTTGGTGGGGACATCTATGGAGTGGTTTTTAAACCACGACTTTACAAATAGACTCGAACAGCAGCACTGTAGTATGCTTTGAATAAGTACACGCTAAATGTACTAGATGGCGTCAGCTTAATTGAATATAGCGCCATCTGTTCAAAATGCTTAAAACTAGTATTAGCTTTGGTATTGTAGTGTTAGGTAGCCATTTTACTTCATTAAAACTTTTGTAGATGGTGCTGGTATAAATACTATTAATAGAAATCAAAAAACTTCATAACATTCGTGGAAAGTTATTTCGGAAGTAGCTATATAGTTATTCATTAGAAATTCATAGCTGTATTTGATTATTCCAAAACAGTTTTTGCAACCAGGTTAAATTTCGTACCTACCTACTTACTTATTAAGTATATAAAAATCGTATTGTTATCTCAGGGAAATAAATAAGAAAGAGGGAGTTTAATGAAAATCAAAAATTAAGCATCAAATTCAGCCAATTTTATGTAAGACACAACTCACTCACACAAACGTACCTATCCAAATTCGGCCAATTTTGACCTCAATCACGATAGACCGTCGCACATTACACACGTCACAATGGTCTAAGAAAACAGTATATTATTGTACCATGCACACGTCACACAACGGAATAGGTAAATAAACTAAAAATTCACAAATGGGTAAAAATGCAAAAAAAGTCCTTCAAATGACAGGAAGGGTATATTATCACAGAATGCTCAAACCAATTTTCTTTTGATGTTATTAGTATAATCTATTTCTATGGTTTCCGCGACACCACGCCCTCAACGATATAGTCCGCAGAGCCTTTGTATCAGCGGATGTCCCGTGTGTGCTCGAGCCGCCGGGCCTTAGCAGATCTGATGGAAAGAGACCAGATGGGCTGACCCTGGTGCCATGGAAAAAAGGCAGGTGCCTTATATGGGATGCCACTTGCGTCAGCACAGTCGCCTCCAGTCATCTGGCTAGGACCATCCACTCTTCGGCAGCTGCTGCGGAGGATGCTGCCTGTAAAAAGCGGCTGAAGTATGCGGCGTTGGAGCCACAATATTATTTTGTGCCCATTGCCGTGGAGACAATGGGCTGCTGGGGCACTGAGGCTAAAAGTTTGGTTAGCGAAATTGGGCAAAGGTTGAGGAAAAAAACGGGTGACTCCCGCTCCAGCTCGTACCTGGTGCAAAGGTTGGCCATAGCTATCCAGCGTGGTAATGCCGCCAGTGTAATGGGCACTTTTACACCAGGTACAGTTAGGGGTGGGTTATTTGATTGACCATTACTCTTCCAGTAATTGAATTTAATATTATTTTTGACATTAATATATAACTTATTATTTTTTATAAATCTCCTGAATAAATATATTTTTTAATTGAATTAATTTCTATGGTAAACAATGAAATTCTAGGTCTAAAAGTTAGAAATATCGACTAGGCTACCAAAACTTTCACACGATAATGGTTAATTAGCAGTATTTTTTAGAACACTCCTGTGATACTTGTTGTGTTATTGTTGTTAATCATTTCAGATCTCCAATAAGAAGTGCTTATATAGATGATTGGATATCCGCGGTTATGAATAATGAATCGAAAAACGAAACATAACATAAAACGCATTTTGAAGCGCTCGTAGCGAAGTTTGCTTAACCATTCTGAATCGATCAGCAAAGTTAAGCAACGTCCGCCGCGGTCATGAGTTGGATGGGTGACCGCTAGTGACATTACTACTGAGCGCTTCCGTGCTTCGGAGGGCACGTTAAGCCGTCGGTCCCGGTTGTTGTCTTAGGCTGGCAGTCGTTACAGCATGGTGGTAGGGCACTTTGCGAATGCCCGCCTGGCTAGCTACCACCCTCAAGTTGAAAATCTGTCGCCAAGCACCTAACGGTGTGTTCCGGCAGCTGTCCTTGAGAGCCAGTAATTCTAGGTTAGCCTGAACAACATCTTCGACCACATCATCACTTACCATCAGGTGAGATAGTGGTCAAAGTCTAACCTATCAAGCATAAAAAAAAAAACACGAAATAAATCAAAACTGAACGTCTACTTAAGTAGGTACGTAAATTAACTAATTGTTGAGGTTATTTCTCTCCATTTTAGTTATTAAGATCATAGTCGGTTTAGTTTTTTTTTTAATCATTTTTATTCATGAAATTTTAATAGTATTTACTAGTTATGTTTACAACTAAAAATTGTATTCACAAATGTTCACTAGGTCATTCGTTTAATTGTGTTTGAAACACACTTCACTACTATTATAAGTGTAACATAAAATTTTTGCAGTATTAAATTTGACATATCTTTTAATTACATGGTATAAGTGATAAACCTGCCGAATTTTGTTCAAATCCGCCCAGTACTTTGTACAGAGTCATTGAAATGCTCAAATTTCTAAATTAAAAATGTTTAAGTCTTGAATACTACTGAACCGATTTCGATAAAAATGAAAGTAACTCCTAATTATATATATATAGTAAGATACATCCAACTACGTGGCGAGTAGTTTTATTTTCAACGATGGCACCTGCGACGAAACCATACCATATACGTAAACTAACACGGCTTTAGTCAATTATTTATTGTCCTAGAGAACGTAAAGTCTAGAATATCTTAAAAAAAATTAAACCATAATCGTAAAGATTGTGATATTAAATGAAATATATGATATATAAATAATATTATGTTATTGCGAAGTATTCTTGCAAATAGATTTTGCTGTATAATTATATCTTCAAAAAATTTATCGCATACATGGATAAAAGTGTGGCTTCAGTTAAAAAAAAATGATGTTTTACGAGCCTCCGTCTTTTCATCTATTTTGTCAGATGGTAATTTGGAAGAAATACCATAAGTTGAATTATATTACGAAAATATAGCAATCACTTGTATATAGCAGAAGTGTATAAACATTTCTCGTAGGGTTCCCTAGGTAGGTACCTATATCGAGTTTATATAGTAATAAACTGACCACAGTTCATACTCAGAATACAGTTTCAGGCTTGTGACAAAGGCTTTGTAAAGTCTTGGGTTTGATCTCAAAGTGACGTAATTTTTTTCTATGGATCCATATAGAGGCGGAAAATGTATCTATGGATAAACGTGTGAAATTAGACTGTGGGTCTTAGTAAACGGAGCGGGATCTAGGTACTATAGATAGGATACGTATCCTATCTATAGTACCTAAATCCCGCTCCGTTTACTAAGACCCTGCCAATTTAAAGTTCGGTTTAGTTCATTTATTTTCCACATTCGCGTTTCGATTTCAAAAACGTACAAAGCTTCGCTAGGCGTTCTCGGGAAATATGCCTTTATAGATCCGTCAGTGCTCTCAGACAGTAACTGCACTTTTGTGAAGAGCAGAAAGTGTCTCATTGCTCATTTAAAAATGTGTTACAAAGTTTGTCATTTCTCCCTTATAAATGTCGGGCGGGAAAAATTATATGGAATTTCATTCCTTTCCTCCGTAGCAGTGAAGGAATGTTGTATGCAACTCCATACCTGCCCTACTAGCGCTCTTTTAATATTATAAATTGCTAGAAAAAAAAAACAATCGTATAATCTCAAAAAGGTCAGAAAGGTTTATATCAAATAATTAGAAAAAAGAGGTGGGATTTTTTCGTATTCTATTTTCAATGAAAGAAGGTTGGCAACCTTTTGTACTGAATGAATAATTTCACAATATGCTTTTAAATATTGCAAATAGGTAACTTTCCAAAATATCATCTGATAGTAGAAATGATGATTTTATAAAGATGACGCCACAAGAAATAAAAAGCATACTTCAAAAAAGGTTGTACATGAAATAATTAGAAAAAAGAGGTGGTCTTTTTTTCATACTGGATTTTTAATGAAAGGAGGTTGGCAACCTTTATCTGCATAACGATAAAAAAGCCTGACAATTTATTTGTTTTTCAATAAATGTATAATATATGTAACAGTACGCTTTTAATTATTATTCTATATAATTTTAATTATTATTCTAAATAATGTCATCTGATAGTGAAAGTGACGATTTTATAGTGACGGCGCCACCAGAAATAAAAAATACAGCTCAAGAACTCATAAAGAACTTACTACCTAAGAACTCTCGGGGCAAATACGAGAAAACTTTACACCTCGTAGGTGCAGTATAAGGCACTATGTATCACTCGGGAGAAAGTTCTATTCCTGTTCTCAAGTTTCCTTTTTAATTTTTAAACATACTCTCGAACAGAAATAGATCGTTTTCTCCCCTCGACGTACAATGTACTATTATGGTAAGCGTGGCTCAGGACCCTGTATAGTAAGTACCTCCTGTTAAACTGAATGGCATTCGACTCAGTAGGGGGCGGCAGATGAAATACCTATAGGTAAAATAATAAATGCAGATCTTTATGATGACCTACATATTGAACGAGAGTGTGGAAAATTACTTTATTCGTACTGTAACGTAACTCAAAAGAAAAAAACGGAACCTTATAGTATCGCTTTGTTGTCCGTCTGTGTGTCTATATATCAAGACACTTATTCTCAGGAACGCGTGGTGGTATCAAGCTGAAATTCATATCAAATACTCAGGTCTACTATAACTGTCCCTTGCAGCTGTGAAACAATCAAACTTCTAAGCCAACACAATCACAAGATATAACCGTTCGCAAGGGAATCAAAAACTACAGGGTAAGTACTTCCCGTGTACCTACTTACTAAGAATCTCGAAATTTGATACGAAGCAATGTCTTATAGCACAGATAAAGGAATAATTGCGAAAGCATAAATGTTTAGTTATGTACATCTAATAAAAATATTTTTAATGATTTTAAAATGTTATGCATTTCATTAAGCAACAGAAATACCAACTTTTACTTATAGCTACACGTTTGTACGGACGGAACCTTCGGTGCGCGAGTCTGACTCGCACTTGACCGTTTATTTTTACACAAATGTATTATAAAATATGTATTACTAGCTGTACCTACCTGCGACTTCGTTAGCGATTGCCGTACCTGCAAACTAATTATTCACATTTGAGCATGATTTGAGCATTGTTTATTTCAGGAACGCTGTGGTCTGCGGTGAAGCACTCTTAGTAAAGCATAGCTCAGAAAGGAGCTTGTTAATTTGGATTTGAAAACTCTCAGGGTGTATTTTTTGAAGACAGTAGGTCTTGGACCTACTGTCTAGGACGGTAGGACCCTTGTTTGGCTGTAGAACGAAAATATATAAGATTGTGCACTTCCATTGCGCAGTCTCCGAAATGTATCCGGCAAAAGATAGATTGTTAAAAAAACTGATTGTGGCGAATGTTCCAGATTTCAGTTTTATCTTAGCTTGCAAAACTAACTAAGGGTGCCGATCTACCCGTGGGGTGCCGGGCTGCTCGTGGGGTGCTGGGCTGCCCTTGGGGTGCCGGGCTGCCTGTGGGGTTCCGGGCTGCCCGTGGGGTTCCAGGCTAGAATAGCACCCCACCATATCTACCCGTGGGTGTCAAACGACTTAGGTTAACACTACAGCAGCCGCGCTTTCTGAGGAACTGATTTCTCACACTGCGATCCCCAAGACGCCTGCCAAGCGTGCGGATCATGGCAAACCCTTCCATATATTATAAGTATAGATTTTGCACTTGCGAAATTATCTGAGACTGAACACACAGCGAAAGGAATAGCAAATGATTTATGATGTTAAAAGTTGTGCGTGGTGAAGGATAAAGGAAGGACACTTATCTGTTGTGTGCGTTTGCAGATACCTATGTTGCTTCGCTGCCAGTTGCTACCGGTGCTTATTGTCGTAGAAAAGGTCCTTGTTTCTCCAGGTAACAGAACTTCGATGCAACGCCGTTTTATTGATAAACTTGGCACGTTGACGAAGTCCGTGTATTGGTACATTGTAGGTCACCAAAAATTTATGTCTTCGCCGAGACACTGCGAGTTCCAAATTGAAATGAAACCCGTGAATGCTGTAAATATTTTGTATTGCTTGAATTTGGGATGTTAGTTTACAAAGAACTGACTGACTTTTAGATGTAAGCGTTGAAATCACGTTTAGTGTATTTATACATCACGAATGGTTAGTGGAGGGTAGTAGCGTAGGTAGGCAAAGAAACGTCTGACATCTGCTGAAGCGCGTTCCGAACCCCGGTTAGAGCGCACTCAGAGTGTAACTTTTCTAATTTACTCTAATGTAGTTCACAACCTTCGGGTAGAGCGCAACTTTTTAACTATCAAAAGAGGTCGTTAAATTGTTGAATCTTTAACTGACATGTCCTTGACATTTCTTGATGAGAGAATTATAGGCACTCTTTTATATATTGCAGGTAACGGTAGATAATGCTTTTCAAACATCATAAAAAGTCTATAGATTTTGCAAAATTCCCTGCCAAAAACGATATTTGAGGTAATAAAACAAGCGACTCGTTCGGAACCTTCGAGTAAGTTAAAGCAACCAAACAATGCACTCTGACCCTCGGAACCCGGCCCTGTTATATGCCTGTAATCTATTAAGTTGATTTGAAGCGGCAATTTCGAGCTGTGACAACTGATAAGAGCAAACACTGATTTTCTCTAACTATTACGCTCAATATGACGAGATGCGAGCGCAGTACAACAATCAGTGTATCTACAATGAAATTATTTGTGAAACTTATTTTAAGCGTTAACTCGGACGCATAATGTAAGACAAGTGTCTGAATGCACTGCACCTCGCAGTCTGATTCTCAAACTATGTAGATTCAGGAGAGTGGTGCTGATAGTAAAACGCTATATACTAAGTTATAATTTAATTTTAGTTCACGTTGTATTTGATATTTTTATTTATTCTGTGCTAGCTAAATGTTCATTAGTCCTAGCGAGAGTTTTACTGCTGATTTTTTCAAAACAATTTTCTTTAATCCATTCGTAAAACAAAATTTGCATTTGTGTCCATTCTTTTTTCTGCAAGGCACATTACCACCAAACTCATAATGCCTCCGAAAATAACTATTTTTATTATTGAGTTTAAATGTCAAATAGATGTTTATTCCTGTTACCATTAAAACCAATTATAAAATAGCTAGATTAACTTTACACGCTGGATTGTAATGAATTGAGGAGAATCCCCGTAAACCCGTAATTTCCAAACAACCAAGTCCTTAATTTTTTGGCTCATCTATAAAGTATGAACAAAGTTTCGTAATAATTACATGCGAGCCAAAACCACGAAGCAACAATTGTTACTTCGACAATACTATGCAAAAGAATAAAAATCCTTTTTATCTGGATTAAAAAATAACCTCCTAATTTCTTGCAAGATTCTGAATAATAGGCGAGTCCATTCGGTAAAGAGGAAAGAGCAATTTTAATTACGATCTACTGTATACATGAATATGGAGAAATGAATGCTTATAAGAGGTAGTAAACAAAAATATCCTGTCATGTGTGAAATGGTCTGTCTTCAAGCATTTGTGAAATCAGGATATTTATACCTACTTACCAACCAATACATTTTCCCTTATTTTAAATCTACTAAGAATTATTACTTGCTATAATTTTACTGTCACTTTAAACCATAAATTTTCCTAAACGATCTGCTCGATTTCATTTACATTGTAAAAGACCGATAATATTATTTAACAAAATAGTCTATCTGCAATCAAGCCCCAGGGGCAGGGGTTATTCGGAGCTCTTGCCAATATCTGGTAGAGTAGAGCGATTTGCTTTGCCTTAGAATTCTCTTTAAAACGTTGATCTCGGAGTAGTGCAGGTCGATTAAACGATGTCTTGAATACCTAATAGGGGTGCGAATTTAGTGAGACCACGTTAAGGGTTTTCAGACGGATAAGTTCTTAATTCAGGATATTTAACTGTTTATTGATTATTCATGACTTGAAAATGTAAGATGAATAAAATATGCTGGTAAGTTTTCTTACGGTTATTTAGAAAAAACAATTAATTTAATTTCAGTGATTTGCATGTTCTGGGGCATCCCACGAAGAGGAAGAGCGGAGCATTTCCCGGAGATTAGCTCGCATAAGCGAGGGACGACTTCATCGGGTACTGCGGCTGAATGAACGAGCGGTACCGCACCTCTGTCACCAGTCGACGACGGCGGAACATAGTGGGGATTTGAGTCGGTACTTAGTGGGGTCTCCATAGCTCAACATAACCAACCTGTTCCCCCAAGGGTAGGTATGCGTAAATGCATTTTATATATGACAAACAAAAACTTTCGCATTACGAGTCATTTACTAAGATTTGGCAGCATTTGTGGCATTTCATTCATAGTATACGTTTTGATAAAATTAACGCAATTAGTGAAGTGCTACTTGAAACACAATACAATTACGAAAGCATAAAATAAAATATATCTGCGGCGTGCCAAAACCAGGAAGGTGAGACTGCGTTTCATATTTTTATCCAATAATTGTTAGCTATTCAAATGACCTTTTCGCATAATTAGGTATGCAATTTTTAACAAGCAGCATCTACCGTAGTCAAAATCCCCGTCAAAATACTTTCTTTTGTGGAGTGAAGTGGTAAGAGAAGTTCTGTGACAGACTTGTAAATTGTATCGTTAATAATTTATTACTTAGTTATTCATATAAACATAGTCCAACTACAGTGAAGTGCTGCTCGGAACTCAGTCGCTAACATTTAAAATGAGGGGAGCAATTGTGAGCAACCGCAGTCCACAGCCCGGTGAAATCTTCATTCATAGGGGAAAGTGCAGTGATGGGTCACAGTATATTAATATATGGCATGACGTTCAGATATACTGAGGTGGTTTTTAAATAATTGTAAGCGTTTCGTATCAACACAGTCAACAAAAGTGAAGTGCTGGTTGGAACTCAGTCACCAACGCATAAATTAGGTGCGCGACTGCGAGCATAGCCACCGCAGCCCACAACCCCGCAAAAACTCCAATTGTAGGGGAAAGTTCGGCGATTAAGCCGTGAGGCGTGGTAGCCAGGTCTGCTCGTGACAGTTAGTGCCGCCACTTGTTATAATCCGTTAAACTTTCGACCCTCGTCAAGGTGCGCAGAGAATTAATGGAAATGCCTTCTTTTGGAGATTTATGTATGATAGACTTTTTGAGAATATGTCGGCAAAAAATAAATGTCTGAGCGTGAGAACAGTCTGTGCCACGTTTGATTCCTTTTCAACGTTCATCCATAAAGCATCCATAGATAATCGAGCAGAAAAGCTCATTGGTGACGATGCCTTAGTGGAGGTTAGTCTCCAAAGCCTCGAGCATAAACGCAAAGTAGCCAGTTTATCGGTACTTAAAATGCTTCAATTTGGAGAATGTGCGACCGGTTTACACAACCTTATTCCCTCTTCTCCTTTCTTTCATCAGACAATAAGATGCATAGGAACTCGGAATCCATACATGGTCGATGTTCCGAAAATACACACGAAGCGTTTTAAATCTAGCTTTATCATTCGTAAGTCTGAAGTACGCATGACACACAACCATCGTCTCCATTTCCCGATAGATATAATCCGAAAGTCTTCAAGTACAGAGTAAACAGGTATCTGCTAGGCAAGCATATTTCACCGTCGACCGCGTTATCACTTTCCATCAAGTGAGACTGCGGTCAAATGCTTGCTTATCTAACTAAAAATAAAAATATATGAAATGAATATCGAATAAATGAAGCACGTCGTATAAATGTAATTTTTGGCAATAATTATTTTGTAGGCATAATCCTAATATAGGGCGGCTTAGGTATACTCAAGCACGATTCATTAACACTGTGCAAGATTGCAGTGTAATTTTTGTAATTATTACATTATCATCTGTAACTCAGGTCAGCGTGGAGCATTTTTTTAATTCTGTTCAAAAAGCTTCGGCGACACTCGCGATAAAAGCCTACCCGTGCCGTGCTATGTAATTACGTAAGCGCATACTGAGCGCTCATCTTAATAGAATTAATTTGCATTCTCTTCTATGGAAAACACTTCTAACTAGTTTGCATACAAATTTCTTCTCGTGGAAGGTTACAAATTTTTAAAGTGCTCGTTACGAGTAGCTACATTGGATTGACGTATGCAAGTATAATATTACGTTTTCATGTGCTTATCAAGAAATATGTAAGTGGTGAAGCCACTTCATTTGTTTTTCCTCGACCGCACAAAGCACATTTTGCGTGCTTTGTGCGTACAAGTGTGTAGGTATTGCCATTCAATGGCAGTGACCATATGGTGTGACTCATTTTTATAACTCACTAGCTTTCCGAACGCTACTCCGCTGTGGCGTATGTCGGCTATCGCGCGAAACCATTACCCTCTTTTTGCGCAGTTAGATAAAAACTCGAAGTCCTTCCCCGGATCTCAAACTATTTTCATATCAAATTTCAACCAAATCGGTCCTGTTTAAATCGCGTATATTAATCATTATTTTTGTCCCGAGACGTTTCAAACACTTTTAAAAATTGATACGCGATATAAACCGTTAATTACTATGTGTAACAATCGCGAAAACCTAACACAACAATGCCTAGTTTTGTTTAGAACAGCATTGTGCATGTAGTGAGAAACTTACTGAGAAACTGGATTAATAATATTTTCGAAATAGGCACATTATTTACATATCATCACGTAAGACGACCACCCGCTAGTCTATCAGCAGTAAAAATAAACTGTAATGGAGAGGTATTAGGCGTGTTGTTTAACAACCGGTAATAACATTTTAACAAAAAAACCGACTTCGAATATAAAATACGCATTATTAGGGATAACTAAAATACATATAAGTACAATAGTCTTCGAAGCGCTCGTAACGAAGTTTGCTTAGCCATTCTGAACCGATCAGTAAAGTTAAGCAACGTCCGGCTCGGTCATGACTTGGATGGGTGACAGCTGGTGACATTACTCTACTAAGCGCTTCAGTGATTCGGAGGGCACGTTAAGCCATCGGTCCCGGTTGTTGTCTTAGGATGGCAGTCGTTATAGCATGGTGGTAGGGCATTTTTCGAATGCCCGCCTGGCTAGCTACCACCCTCAAGTAGAAAATCTGTCGCCAAGCACCTAACGGTGTGTTCCGGTAGCTGTCCTTGAGAGCCAGTAATTCTAGGTTAGCCTGAACAACATCTTCGACCATATCATCACTTACCATCAGGTGAGATAGTGGTCAAAGGCTAACCTATCAAGAATATAAAAAAAATGTCCGTCTCACTCAAATTTAAATGAGACCACATGACATGCCTTCAAATATAAAAAAAAACATCAAAATCGGTACATCCTGTAAAGAGTTAAGAGGTAGCAGCACACCCCCAAAAAAGAAACACTTGTATTGAGAACCTCCTCCTTTTTAAGAATATTCTTATAATTCGGGTAAAATTGGATAAGTATTCATTACGTGTGCTGTAAAAAATCAGGGATTATATGTATGATTAAAAATTTAATCAAAAAATGGAACCGACTTCAACACCCAAGTGTGAAATAACTTGTTGAAGATAGTTCCTATTATTAAAATATTGTGCACATGGTACCGACTTCGACAAGTTATTTCACACTTTTGGGTGTTGAAGTCAGTTCCATTTTTTGTTTAAATTTTTTTTTCGCACTTGACCCTTGCTACTTACGGGATTGATTGTCATTCATTGTCAACTACTATATCATCAAGATAGGTAAATATTTTTAAGTTATTGGAGTGTAACTCAAAAACGGCTTGACCGATTTTAATGAAATTTAAATGGGACCAAACGACAGGCATCAGCTTTCAAATATAAAAAAAAACATCAAAATCGGTACATCCTGTAAAGAGTTAAGAGGTAGCAGCACACCCCCAAAAAAGAAACACTTGTATTTAGAACCTTCTGCTTTTTAACCGACTTCCAAAAAAGGAGGAGGTTCTCAATTCGCCTGTATTTTTTTTTTTTTTTTTTATGTTTGTTACCTCAGATCTCTTAACTGGGTGAACCGATTTAGAAAATTATTTTTTTGTTTGAAAGCTGATGCTTGTCGTTTGGTCCCATTTTAAATTTCATCAAAATCGGTCAAGCCGTTGTTGAGTTACACTAAAAAGATTGAAAAAAAAATTTTAACAAAAAATGGAACCGACTTCAACACCCAAAAGTGTGAAATAACTTGTCGAAGTCGGTACCATGCCCACAATATTGTGATAGTAGGTACTTTTGAACCATCATGGTAACGACTTCAACAAGTTATTTCACACTTTTGGGTGTTGAAGTCGGTTCCATTTTTTGTTAAAAATTTTTAAGAATATTCTTATAATTCGGGTAAAATTGGATAAGTATTCATTACGTGTGCTGTAAAAAATCAGGGGTTATATGATATATGATTAAACAAAAAATGGAACCGACTTCAACACCCAAGTGTGAAATAACTTGTTGAAGTCGGTACCATGATAGTTCCTATTATCACAATATTGTGCACATGGTACCGACTTCGACAAGTTATTTCACACTTTTGGGTGTTGAAGTCAGTTCCATTTTTTGTTTAAATTTTTTTTTCACACTTGACCCTTGCTACTTACGGGATTGATTGTCATTCATTGTCAACTACTATATCATCAAGATAGGTAAATATTTTTAAGTTATTGGAGTGTAACTCGAAAACGGCTTGACCGATATTAATGAAATTTAAATGGGACCAAACGACAGGCATCAGCTTTCAAAAAATAATTTTCAAAATCGGTTCACCCAGTCAAGAGTTCTGAGGTAAGAAACATAAAAAAAAAAATACTGACGAATATTTTGGAAGTCGGTAAAAAGTAAATTTTGTCATATGTTAGTAAGTAGAGAATGACTGATGAATCAATAAACCTTACTCCCATTGCACCACAACAGAAGGTGTTCTTTCGAAATTTATTCGATTTTTTTTTATAACCCATAGCAATACACTCTCTTTCGTTTCACATAAAGAAAATATTTTATAAACATTATATCTTATATCTTAATGAGCCGCTATAAAGCTTATCTCCACATAAATGAGATACATTTTTATGATTATTATTAAAAAATTCAAAACTCATTTGCTTGCGGAATGCGCAATGTCTTTAAAAGCCAAAGAATCAAATATTCATATTTTTATTTTTGCATTAACGCACGCTTTGCGTATTACAATTTTACAATTTTCGTACGTGGTTCGATAATCGTTTATTAGGGCATATATATGGAAACCACTAGTATAATATTTCTAGTATTTCCTTGTACAAATCAGTAGTTCTGCAAAATTTTTTTCAGTTCAATCAAATAACTTTCCCATTGGTCTCATATTCCCGTTAGCCAAAAAAGTTCTTTGTATCATTGTCCAACACAGTTTGATAGATTCATAGCTTTCACAGACGATTGAATTTCATACATCCAACAGCTTGAATTTTCGTGGACAATTTTAATACTTGTAGATAGTCAATCTATATTAAATACTAATAAAACGAAATTATTTGTCAGAGATACTGTAACAGCCGGATCGTCCACTGCTGAACACAGCCTCCCCTATTAAGGGGGTATTTGCCATAATCCCCACGTTTGGCAGGCGTCTTGGGGATCGCAGTGTAAGTTGGCAGTTCTTTAGAAGGCGCTGCTGCCCACTTTCCAGTATTTTTCCCTTAGTCGCCTCTTACGACACCCACGGGATGATATGGGAAGGTGCAATTCTTACATGGCACCCCACGGGAGAAATATTCATAGCTTTCACAGAATTATTGTCAGAAATAGCTCCTATCAATCTACAACACAGTTATCTAGTATCCTGAGGTTATGTTTTGAACAAGCCCAGAATTTGATGTTGTTGCTCCACATGTTGATGTCAGCGGGGTGTTTTTATGCAAACCAATCTAGCTACCCATATGTACCAAGTAGAAAATCTATTACAGCACACCGATGCCAGAACACTCCTCTAGCCCTCTTTTTAGTATATTTTTTTTTAAACTGGCGGTATGCCTTTATGTTACAAAATACTACGAACTATATACAATACATTAATATTAATAGCTACTACAATAAAAGCATTTAGAAAACATAGCAGACTCACAGGCAGTCCAAATGCTCCAGTCCACTACCAGTTGGCAGCGTGCCCAACATGCTGGCAGCATTGCCCCGTTGAATTGCAATGCTTAGGTATTCGTTGAGCCAAGTAGGTGTCAACATTATGGACACGCGTCGCATCGACCAAGCGCTCAGATAAGTTTTGGAAAATACGGTGAGCTCCCGGTCCCCACGGACTTTTTAGTATAATCAGTACTATAATATTATAAATGCGAAAGTAACTCTGTCTGTCTGTCTGTCTGTTACGCTTTCACGCCAAAACAACTGGACCGATTTGAATGAAATTTGGTATGGAAATAGTTTGAGACCCGGGAAAAAATATAGGATAGTTTTATCCAACTGCGCAAAAAGAGGTTAATGTTTTTGCGCGATAACCGACATACGCGCGGGCGGAGCCGCGCGTATGTCGGTTATAAAGTTAAGTAAAGTTAGTAGAAGATGCCCAAAAAAGGACTGTCATAATTTTAGGGTTCATATATGTATGTACGTATGTGAGTTTCTTTAGTCCACCATAACTTCCAAACGGAGAAACCGATTTTATAGTATAAGATATCATTAGATTCTTATTGAGAGTGCAAGTAACACTCGGAACATAAAACAAAATTAAAATGCTTTAGGCGGATTTTAGACCACATATAGTAACAAAAAAGAAATATCCTCCAAACCCATCGAGTTGTGTATCAAAATAAAGAGAACGATTCCATAAAAATATATATATAAATCTATATTATTACTGCATAAGTATTAATTTCAATGGAGCGATAAAATGTTTACCATAAGTAAATAATTTGCAGTCGGGTTTTTTACACTTTTAAATAATTTATACTTACTTGTTTTTAAGATTATTTTAGCCGATTTAACTTACGGTTTATTTATGTCGAGAAGGCGTCTCGACCTGTTTCGCGACCTTCAGAGTCGCTTCATGACGGAGTGCGTGCGCTCACGACTACGCTGACGCATGCACTGGCGGTGGCGCCGCAGCGGCGGCCGCGTACCGGCGCGCGCGCGCTACCGTCCTCCTCGCGCGGTCTGATGTCACCGGTGGCGCCGGCGCAGTTGCATCATTGTGCAATTTATACTTGTCCCCGTTTGTGCTCGGATTTCTTCTATATTAGATGCAATTCGCTGAAATATCCAGTTTCAATGACTAATCCTGTACTGCTACAGCTCACGCAATCGATTATTTATCCATATACCTATTCAGATTAAAAGCAACTTATAGAATATCCTGACAAAGTAGTGAGTGTGTGCACTCTAGTTGTATTTGACGAGGATGCACCGAGCGAGACCGAGTGGCGTGTTTAATATCCCCGATCCCCGCAAATCCGTATGTTAACGCTGACTGTGCGTTGATGCCCGATGTCTATCTGTGGATGCAATTCGGTGAAATTCCCAGTTTCATGTTTAATACTTTGCTGCTACACTGCACCTCATTATTCATAACCTGTATGTACTACCTTCTGATCGGAAAATCACAAATTAAGTAACTTAAAATAGCTTTCTTACAACAATATCCTTACCTTAAATATTATTCTAGAACTCAAAGTATGATTATTTGAAACTAACAAGAGAAATTCGTACAAGAGTTCATGTAACCAATTATAGATGATGGATGGACAAAGGCACTCAATTTCTATCTATTACAAAAAATCGGTAATGCGAAAAGGGACTTTAATCTTCAATACGTTCAATGCCCTGGGATATAATCTACTTAATATGAACAGTAAGATGGTTTATATTCAATGTTTTCATGTCAAATACAATTAATAATAATTAAGTTAAACTTAAAACTAGCCTAATCAAACAACCCACCCTTTATCGCTCCCGTTGCAAAGGTGCCTATAATACTTGCAGCGTTTCCACCACGAATGGCAATGCCATCCTCTGCACCAGGGACGAGCTGGAGTGGGGGTCACCAGTTTGCTTTCTTATCCTGCACCTAGTCTCACAAAATGTAATAATATGAATAAAATGAACTATTATAAATTATAGTTATAAGCAACACGTATTTCCTCTAATATACCTACTTATAATAAGACCATCGTAAATGGACAAATCCCATTATATAGTCAACTAGCTTTCCGGGCACGGCTCCGCCCGCGCGTATGTCGGTTATCGCGCAAAAACATTAACCTCTTTTTGCGCACTTGGATAAAAACTATCCTATGTTTTTTCCCGGGTCTCAAACTATTTCCATAACAAATTTCATTCAAATCGGTTCAGTAGTTTTGGCTTGAAAGCGTAACAGACAGAGTTACTTTCGCATTTATAATATTAGTACTGATGTTAATTTATCTTCCGAAATAACTAAATTACTTTTTATTACAAATAATACTCTTAATAATTTGTTTATGATGAGGCAACCCAATTATTTTTACTAGAATAACAATAAGCTTAGTGCAAAATATGCAATGTTAGTTAACACAAGTATTAAATTTAAGATATTGAGTATAATTTTTCCCTTAACCAAAATCTTAATAACGTAGGTAGCTAATGTAATGTTAATCAATGTGTCAAGATAGAGTAACGGAATATTGCCAGATGTTTATAACTTCATGTAATAGAGGACCGGCTTGTAGCTATTTTTCATGTATATTTGTATATTCTGGGCAACTGGTTTATTATTCGACAGCAAAATCCGCTTAGCAAGTTATTCAATATCTCTTATAACATCTTGACAATTTTCCAAATAATTCAGGCAATTATTAATAATAATTCCTCTCAGATAAATTACAATATAAACAGAATCTTTTAAATTCCAATAAACGGTTTCAGGCCAATTTGCGCAAACTCTTGAAATTTCAACCTTTTGGAAACAAAGGAAATTATCGACAAGTATAATATTTTGATTCACTTAACAAGCGCTCTCTTAAAATAATAGCGAGTACCTAAGATGAAGCTAGGGGATTATACCTTGTTCCAAAGAAAATCGTAAGTTTTAACACTACTTGAGACTTTGGAACTTGTCGATGGAGAAAATAATACAAAGAATATGATTGGATATTTCTCGTTAAAACAAATTTGATATTATAATTTAATGATTTTGAACAATCATTACAAGACTTTCCACTTATTCCGAGTAAAAAATTGTGGAAGGCTTTTAATTTACATGTTTTTTTTCTACTATATACGTAAAAATTTTTAAGATATTTATTAGAATTTGTAGTAAATAAGTTAATATACCTATGTATTATTTTGTATCTGTTTTTTTTTTATTTGATTGTGACTAAACAAGCGCGAGGCCCACCTCATGTTAAGCGAATTAACCTCTGCCTATAACAGATGCATTTCATCATAATATGACAAATTGCACTGCGCCCGTCATTGCATTGAGACATACAGCTGTTGTTAAGTCTCATGTGCCTGTATTTTTTCTGGTTCTCAAGGACTGCTGCCAGAACACACTGTTAAGTGCTTGGCAATAGATTTTCTACTTGAGGATGGTAGCTAGCCTATTCGCAATGGGGCTCGAACCAGGGACCTGTGGCACGACAGTCCATAGCTATAGCCGCTCGGCCATCATTGCTTCAAAAAATCTGTTTATTTAGTTCAGTTAACATCACCGTTGTATATATTGTGTAGATCAAAGGTTATAAGCGATCAATTGTTTGAAGCGCTTGTAGCGAAGTTTTTTTAGCCGTTCTGAACCGATCAGCAAAGTTTAGCACCATACGGAAATACAATTTTAGGTTGTTCCTAATGTAATATGAAAACCAAACGCAAGTAATTCTTGACAAAAAAAAATTTCAACTCTAATATGGAATGAAAAACCACACACATGCATAATGTTGTCTTAGGTTTTCGCGATTGTTACACATAGTAATTAAACAACTTTAAACGGTTTAAATCGCGTTTAAACGGTTTAAATAGTGTTTGAAACGTCGGGATAAAATAATGAAAAATATACGCGATTTAAACCGTTTAAAGTTGTTTAATTACTACACACACATGCATTTCCCGTTTACTAAAAAGTTCCTGAAAATTAAACTCAAGATAAATATATTTACATTTCTGACAGAAAAAAAGGTTCAGGTTAGCTCAGCGCAAACAAATTCCCATAACAACATAAATCATTATAGGTGGTCAGAACAATTTGTTGCTGGAGGCGAATCTTTGATTACGATCCTAGATACATTCCATTTTCTCATTCTTGTTTTCGGTACGCATCAACTTGATTTTACCTCGTTCCTTTCCCAGTTCCGCTGGTAACTTCTCCCCAAAGCGTCATATAAATAAATTGTTGCCAGTCTTTATTGCTCTCGGTTTACGTTAGCGTTTTTCCTGGCGTGTTATCACAGCGTATAGACAGCGCTTCGGAACGATAGAAGTGACTAGATTAAAAAAACATTCCATTAGGAAATCCGCTGTATTCATACATTTTGTAGGCTACCATCATCTTTTGAATAAGGTAACCCTGTCGAGTGTTGCCTCTTCAAGACCATAACATTCCGTAGGCGTCCAAGATTACTAGATCATTGTTTTATCTCAACTTAGATCAGAAAATATTAAATTGTTTGAAATTGCTTTGATTTGAAAGGACTTTTTAAATAAACACTATACATTCACTTGCCCTTCGATCATTATTAATGTTCAGACAGTTTGTAATCAATACGCTATGTTATTAATTGCAAACATTTTACTTCTTTGTAATGGAGTATTTTTCTTGTGCTCTAAGTAGGAATTAATTTGACAACTTCTTTGCAAGAACACGAATGAAATTGCTTTGATTTTAAAGGATTTTTTAAATAAACACTATACTGTCACTTGCCCTTCGATCTTCATTAATGTTCAGGCAGTTTGTAATCAATACGCTATGTTATTAATTGCAAACATTTTACTTCTTTGTAATGGAGTATTTTTCTTGTGCTCTAAGTAGGAGTTAATTTGACAACTTCTTTGCAAGAACACTAATGAAATTGCTTTGATTTTAAAGGACTTTTTAAATAAACACTATACTGTCACTTGCCCTTCGATCTTTATTAATGTTCAGACAGTTTGTAATCAATACGCTATGTTATTAATTGCAAACATTTTACTTCTTTGTAATGGAGTATTTTTCTTGTGCTCTAAGTAGGAATTAATTTGACAACTTCTTTGCAAGAACACTAATAAAATTGCTTTGATTTTAAAGGACTTTTTAAATAAACACTATACTGTCACTTGCCCTTCGATCGTTATTAATGTTCAGACAGTTTGTAATCAATACGCTATGTTATTAATTGCAAACATTTTACTTCTTTGTAATGGAGTATTTTTCTTGTGCTCTAAGTAGGAATTAATTTGACAACTTCTTTGCAAGAAACACCGTCTAAATTGGTTCAAATGTTACCCGTTGCTAAATTTAGCAAGACGAAGATAATTTGGCAACATTATGTGCTGTCTAGTAATATTACTAGTCTGTGATACTGTGCCGTGAAATTTACCTTTCCATATATGGTCTATATCCTATTGTGATTACATTCCTCCCAGTGATTATCATAATGTCTGTTTTTCGAACGATACCTTCGATTGGGTGAGTAGCCGTTATGATATTCTTTCGTTTTTCTTTTCAATATTAAGAGAATATTTCGTTTTACGTGTTGAGTTTGTTTGTTAAACATCAATACTTTGATATCAATTATTACATAATCTACTACATTATTGTAAAAGTTACGTGGTGAAATGGGTCCTTACATGTTTGGCTTCTAGTGCTATCTTTTTGGCTGGATTAACAATTTCTTTGATATTATATTATAGGTTACATCCCGTGTGAATAAACGTCCTTGCCGCTCAAATTATGATGACGAATGCAAGGGGGGCGGCAACAGTTATCGATTAACATTGAAAAATTTAATGTTATTATTAGAAAATATATATATTATATAGGATAAGGGCAGAAAGTATTCACTCCTGATATCGTATCTATACTCGCTTAAATTTTACCATTCCACGTCCTGTAACTTACTACCTACAAATATAACTGGACCTTATTACCTAGGTAGGTATCAAGTTTTCATACCATAAAATTAAACGTTCAAAATAAAATCAATACTATTTTATTAGTCCAATTAAAATAATGAGCTTCCAAAAATCGTAACAAAGAGAAGAAAATGTATATAAATGACAATATACTTCGACTCCTAACAAAAAATAATCAGTACTAATATTATAAATGCGAAAGTAACTCTGTCTGTCTGTCTGTTACGCTTTCACGCGAAAACTACTGGACCGATTTGAATGAAATTTGGTATGGAAATAGTTTGAGACCCGGGAAAAAACATACGATAATTTTTAGCCAACTGTGCAAAAAGAGGTTAATGTTTTTGCGTGATAACCGACATACGCGGATAGCTAGTATAAAATAATTCGAAAAACTGTTTAATTTAAAACATTATTGCAATGTTTCCATACGACTTTGTGAGTTCACAAACGAACCATCCATGTTCATAATGCTTTGTTACTTTTGCAACAGATGGGGTGAGCAAGCGGGCCATGAAATTAAGAATGTGCCTGATGCACGTCAGGTGTCAGTGTGCCGTCGGACAGCGAGCAAATAGGAACGATTTGTATCTGTTTCAGTTGTTGCCAATCACCCTTAAAAAAAGAGCATGGATATGCTTTGACGAAGCGCTCGTAGCGTTGCTTGCCTAGCCGTCCTTAACCGATCAGCTAAGTTAAGCAACGTACGCTGCGGTCATTTTAGATGGGTGACCGCTATTGACATGACTACTCTTCAGCTTGCGTGCTTAGGAGGACATAATAAGCCGCGGTTCCGGTTGTTGTCTTAGGATGGCAGTCGTTATAGCGTGGCGGTAGGGAATTTTGCTAATGCCCGCTTTTTTTATTACCGGCGGTATGCCTTTATTATACAAAATACTATGAACTATATACAACACTACAGCCACCACAACAAAAGCATTTAGACACCCACAAGTCATAGCAGACTCATAGGCAGTCCAAATGCTCCAGCCCACTCCCGCTTATATGCCCGCTTGGCTAGCTATCACCTTCAAGTAGGAAATCTGTCGCAAAGCACCTAACGGTGTGTTTCGCCAGCTGTACTTGAGAGCTAGTCAATATATGTTAACCTCAACGATATCTTCGACTTACCATCAGGCAAGATAGTGATCAGAAGCTAGCCTATCAGTTATAAATAAAAAGAAGAGCGTAAGTCGTCTGCCCGTCCGTCCTGTATTTTAATGTCTGTGTATTTTAAACTTAAACAGGCTCATTCTTAAGAGGTAGCAGGTTTTTTAGCAAGAGTATGTCTTAACCTCAGTGCCAGATGTTATGCCTCGAAGAAATAGTTTGCCAACACTAATGTAGTTAGGCTTGAAGGGCACTGTAGTAAATGAAACTACTGGGGGATAATGAGACAAAAACAAACGTCTTGGAATGAAGACCGTACTGTACTGTCAAGCTTGATGAAAACGAACACACTGCAATGGACAGGCGTGACGCCGACCATCAGGTGGGCAGCTTCTCCTCCCATCACTTCATTACATAAAAAAAAATTGCAATTTTTTACAGATTATGCACTAACTATTCACCCGGATATATTTTATCAAATAATACAATAAGCAAAATGTATGATCCATATAAGAAACACGTAACTAACCGAATATAGAGGTTCTCAATGGTACTTTAATTTTTTTGTTTTTGATGTTTTTTTTTATATTTCAAAGCTGGTGCTTGATGACAAGCACCAGCTTTGAAATATAAAAAGTTGTTTTTTGAGTGAGACCACATGAGTGGTCTCACTCAAATTTTATGTATGAAGTCCGTTGTTTTTTGCTAAAAAAAAAGTAATTTTATTGTGCTTTTGTTTATACTCTCAAAAATGTATACTTCGTGAAAGGGTATACTACACTCGAGAGCAATGAATCCGGGTCACTTAAAGAATGTTAAAAATCTCGGAAACTAAAAATGATAGGTTAATGCAATAAATTGTATTTAATAGACAATGTAATACTCCTTAAATGAAAGTAAAAAAAATATGAGTCACCATACATTTTATTAACACAAAATTACATAAAGAAAAAAACTGCTGATCTCTCCTTAAAACAAAAATAGGAAACATGAAATTTTTGAACTTTATTACGATTTTCTTGAATTTTAATACTTCGTATTGCCTCCTCGTGCTTCCATTACTGCGTTTACGCTGTTTGGCATGCTGTACACCAAGTTCCTTATACGATTTTGGGGAATATTCTCCCATTCCTCTGTGAGAGCAATTTTGAGCTCACGAAGCGTGATTGGGGGAGGGTTTCGTTGTTTTACGCATCTGCCTAGCTCGTCCCAAGCATGCTCGATCGGGTTGATATCCGGGCTGCGCGCTGGCCACTCCATACGAGTAATGTTTATCTCTTGAAGGTAGTCATTCACAATCCTACCTGTATGAGGTCGGGCATTGTCATGCATAAATATAGCATCCTCACCTAAATTGACCATAAATGGACCAACGTGATCATTGAGGATTTCTTCCACATATCTTACGCTAGTTAAAGAGCCGTTTTCTATGATCACCAGCTCTGTGCGACTTTCAGAAGAAATTCCGGCCCACACAAGTACAGACCCACCACCGTAGGCTACTTTTTCTTCGATGCATGCTTGCTTGAATCTTTCCCCTGGTCTTCGATACACTCTGTGTCTTCCATCGTGCTTGTAGAGCATAAATTTTGATTCGTCGGAGAACATAACTTTTGACCAATCTTCAATACTCCAATTTACGTGGCTCTGGGCATATCTTAGTCTCGAAATACGATGCCCACGCTCCAGTTTAGGGCCGTTTGCAGGTCTAAGGGGTTTTAAGTTAGATTCAGCAAGCCGACGTCTTACTGTCCATGCACTTGGGTTACTTCCTCCGAGGCGTCGAAACTGATTGGTGAGTTCAGTTCCTGTGAGAAAGCGATTTCGAAGCATGGTGTTCACCAAGTATCGGTTTTCTCGTGCTGTGGTACACCTGGTTCTGCCCGTTCCTGGTCTGCATAGGTTAGAACCAGTTTCTTCGTAACGTCGGAGAACTCTTTGTACTGTTGACAGCGACACACCGACAGTCCTGGCTGTATCGCGCTGGCTCCGGCCGGTTTCCAGCATTGTAAGTATTCTGGTGCATTCTTCAGGCGTAAGCGACATAATTTCAGCTTGAATAATGAATATAGAGCACTATCAACATGGTTTATGTACCCACATAAATGACAGATTACAAACAAAAGCAAAACCAAATGCTGTAATTTCGTAGTTCCATCTTCGAAAGTGGCCCTTTTTCAAATTTGTTTTTTTTATGATATAACTTTACAATAACTAAGAAGTTTTAATACCTTCATTTAAGGAGTATTACATTGTCTATTAAATACAATTTATTGCATTAACCTAGCATTTTTAGTTTCCGAGATTTTTAGGATTCTTTAAGTGACCCGGATTCATTGCTCTCGAGTGTAGGTGCGATTTTATAGTACAAATTTTTAATTAACATGAACAACTTATGAAAACCGAATTCGAGACAAGCTCGTTCTAAGGATCCTCCCTACCTTCCTGGCGGAGTAATAAGAGGCGATGAAGGGAAATATGCCAAAAGAATGGCAGCATCTTCTGAAGAACTGCCATCCCAGGAAAGCTGCCAAGCGTGGGGGTTATAACGCACCTTCCTCTAATAGGGGTGGCATTTGTTCAACGATATCTACCATCATCTTGGCTGTTGTCATGACATACCTCCAATATATTGTGTATTAGTTCCTTCTCCGTGCAAGTTAGACACAAACCTTTTGGTGTAAAAGTCTGACACAGATTTTATTTGCTTATAAATATTAGTGTGGTGGGAAATCTAAACGTCTACCAAAGCCTATTGCCAGATCAGTAGCCAGAGTTACAAGCCAGAAGCTGCGTCTCATCACTGCGTGGATTCAAAATCGCCAATTGATATAATTCATCACACAGGGTCACCACGACGCCAATAGTGTGAACAAGATTGAAGCTCATCGTATTTTCCAAAACTTATCTGAGCGCTTGGTCGACGCGATGCGTGATCAAAATGCTGGCACATATTTGGCTCAACGAATAAGCATTGCAATTCAACGGGGCAATGCTGACAGCATGCTGGGCACGCTGCCAACTGATACTGGGCTGGAGCATTTAGACTGCCTATGAGTCTGCTATGACTTATCGGTTGTCTAAATGCTTTTATTGTAGTAGCTGTATATAGTAGTATTTTGTTTAATAAAGGCATACCGCCGGTAATAAAGATTGAAGAAGAAATAGACAAAGAAGAACAAAATAGCCTGATACACACATGTGCATACAGTTTACAGTGATGGCAAGATGGTAAGTATTCTCATGATTTTGGTTTTCAAATATAAATTCCATAGGCAATATGACAGTTAAATATTTAATTCCTAGTTAAAACCAAATACACATTGGAAAAATGTAATATTTCATCTTTAGCTTAGTAAAGAAAAATATGTATGTTTCAACAAGAAAAAAGCTATTATATTATATAGTTTCGACATAGTGAACTACAATAATAATTAAATCACTATACACAATAAACAAGATCACTTTTTCCCAACAGTAGGTAAGTGATGATGAACTCTAATCATATGATTTATTTTTTCTCACCAATTAGTGTTTTGATTGCAGTTACAGAAACATACGTAATACTCTGTGTATACATTATAATTATATACATTATGTCATATAAGCTGAAACAGCATATTATTACTTAGTTAGCTTGCGGTTAATAAGAAGTGTGCCCATGTGTAAATATTGTATGATTTCCCCAGTGTTATCTGCGATAAGACAGGGATTTATTTTTCTGTTAGAAACGAACGTCGTCGTAGACAAGGCGGCGCGGATTCTATCCGGAATCTTTTTCTCTTATAGTTTTTTCATACTTGGTACTCTTAAACCTGTGATACAGAAACCTATTTTATGAACAATTATAATAATTGACTTTCTTCTTGATGGAGTGGCGTATAGCGTTGATTTGAAACTTCGAGATCTTAGGTTTAAGCCCCGGGTTCAAAAGGCATTGGGGACTTTATTTGAAGTAGTACATTGTTCACCGAGAGGAGAAAGTGACCGATTACCGTCGAGGGTGTCGTTTAAAACACCCGAGATCGGGAATCGCACTTTCTCTTGAGTGATACATAGTGCTTTATACTACACCTACGAGGAAAATAAAAAAAATCGTCATAAGTTTTATTATATTTTTTAATTGATTTCTGTGGTAAAAGGTTATCAATCAGTATTTTTGCTGTTTCCTTTAACTGTGGCGGAGTTAAAAAATCTTCATCATCACTATCACTACTTATCATTTTGATAGTTTTATTTTACTTTTCTACGAAAACTGAATCCTCAAACAACACACAAATTGAAAATGGCGCCAATGGCGTCTGCAATTTTCACATGTTCTTTTTTCAAATTGTTTGACACCATCCAATACACAGCTAGTGGCCAGTGTCATTTTGCGAACTTGGAGATAAAAACTCACTGTAAAAACTTTTTGGCTTTTGATATTTAGGTTACCAGCGCATAGTCTTACCCAAAATTAAAAAAGAAAAACCACGTAAGAAATGGATTTTCATACACTTTTCTCTCCCGCTCAGATGCGTTTTCTCGCCGCATATTTGTTCGATATGCAATGACGTACTTTCTACCGTAAATTTGATAAAGTATCAAGGTACTTTCCGAGCAGGTGTAGTATAAAGGAAATTTCATTACGAGTCCGGAGTTTGAAGTTATGCCCGCTATATGACAATAGCTAAAATAGCTAAAATCTGCAATAATATGGACCCAAAACCTATCTGGAAAATGGTGTGTGTTGAGACCTTACGGAGATTGAGTGCTTTAAAAGTTATATTCGATTTATCAAAAATTGTAATGATATTAACTTATGCAATTTTACTTCATGGATACAGTAACGTCTTAATTAAGACCTTAGTGTTATGGTAGTGTTATTTTCCCCCTGAAGCTTCCGCGCCACCTTGTATATGCCATTGCCTATAACTGCCCCTCTCATTAAAACAGTGCTGGTTACGCAGTGATATCGTATTATAGCAGTAATTACTGAAATGAATACTACGGATAATTTATCTTGATTTTGATTGTATTTATATCTTAATTAATATAAAGAGAAAGTTACGAAAAGAGAGCAGATTGAACCACGACTATACATATATAAATAAAGTCTACATTGACTTTACGGTCTAACGTGCCCTCCAAAGCACGGAAGCGCTCAGTAGTAATATCTTAACAGATCAGCAAAGTTAAGCAACGTCCGCCGCGGTCATGAGTTGGATGGGTGACCGCTAGTGACATTACTACTGAGCGCTTTCGTGCTTTTGAAGGGCACGTTAAAGCCTCGGTCCCGGTTGTTGTCTTAGGATGGCAGTCTTTATAGCATGGTGGTAGGGCTTTTTGCGAATTCCCGCCTGCTAGCTACCACCCTCAAGTAGTAATTCTATTGCCAAACACCTAACGGTGTGATTCGGCAGCTGTCCTTGAAAGCCAGTAATTCTAGGTAAGATTGAACAACATCTTCGACCACATCATCATTTACCATCAGGTGAGATAGTGGTCAAAGGCTAACCTATCAGGCATAAAAAAAGAAACAAACTTTTTACCGGTGGGGTGCTGGGTTAGCATTGCATCCCCTCGTATGTTCCCGTGGGTGTCGTAAGAGGCGACAAAGGAAAAAAATACTGGAAGGTGGTCGGCAGTGCCTTCTAAAGAACTGAAATCGTACACTTCGATCCCCAAGTCTCCTGCCAAGCGTGGGGATTATGGCTAATACCTCCTTAGGTTCTGTTCAGCAGTGTTTTGTTCAATGATCCGGCTGATATAGTAGTAGTAGACTTTACAAAACTAATTTATCTAGATTTTATTTTCAGATTTACTCACTCGTTACTTACGTATATTATTTTGATGTAATGATTTTTGCACTGATGGCTGCAATATGAATAAACTTTCAAAATTACAACGAAAGGAAAATACTTGAACCACGGGCGGGACTTGAACCCGCGAACATCTATCCCTAGTGCCGAGATATGCTCTGGAAATTGAGCTATCGTGTTGAATGGAATCATGACTTAAATTTAAAAAAATAAAGAATAAGGACAAATTTTGTCCTTTTGTTCCATTGCTTAGCCATCTTAAATCTCCGCAAAAATTATCCTTTCGTTTGAATTGTTTATCTTACGTATATTATTCCTGATTGCTCCAGTAACTCGTATACTCTTTGATCCTTGATTTGTATATAAACGTGTGATTTCTAAGAAAGCCTGTATAATTTTCGAAATTTTTGTATTGTTGTCCGATTATTTAATCAGAAATAAAATGCAAAACAAAACAATATATTTATTGCATTATTTTCATTGTATAGCTTAACAGCCTGAATTGTTCGTTTGTTATTATATTGCACTTTGTACAGAAGCTGTCAAATTATTCTACCACTTTGTGTTAAAATTATGCTCATACCCTCATTTGCAGTTATTTTTAACATTTAGGTACATGTAGTTTTAGCCTTCAATAAATTATACTAATTAACAATTCAAAAGTAAACTTGCAACAGTACAAGCTAACTAGCTAGCTTGCATGTTAACTGCATAATTTACAGCGACAGAAAGCAAACAAACCGTTATAGTCAAGTTAAAAATTGTCGGACTCAATTCGGGGTTACTGTCAGGTGGGACTGACGGACACGCGAGTCTGTCCCTGAGGAACACCGCCATGTACGCAATCAGGACGGAACAAAGTAGGTCAAGAGAAATTAAAATAAATATGATGAACAATATGTAAAGAGAACAAAGTCTACGACTTTGGTCCCTTTGCTGTTGAAACAGCGGGCCCATGGTGCTCCGAGGCCATTCTAGGGGATTTTTTGACGGGTAATTAATTTTTTTTTAATTTAATATTTATATTTGACCATTGAACATTCCTTGAATGTTAAAATTATTATTCGTTGAATAATTATATTTATTAACAGTTTATTTAATTAATATAGTGTTAGAATCAATAGCCTCCCAAAGGATAAATATTATCTAAGAGCCAATTAGCCATTGATACGAAATTAATGAATGGATAAATCAATGATGGACTCATTCGAAATGTGACTAGCTACCACCCTCAAGTGGCTAATATCGCCAATCACCTAACGATATTCTGGCTTATTGTCTCTAAACAGCTTCCATTTTTGGTAAGCACGAACATCTCGACCACATCATCATTTACCATCAGATGAGATAGTGTTGAAAGGCTAGGCTAATTAAACAACATCCTAGACCACTTAGTCAGTTAAGTCAAAAATCATACAAGTGCAAGTCAAATTTACATTTTGTTTTTGAATCTGATAGGAAAAATATTAATTTTCATGAAATTATTTCCCCCTTCTAGACACATCCTGATTGAGTCCACACGTCGGGCCTGGGTCCCTTCGGTCACGTATAAATTACCGAGGGCAAGACTCTTTGTTGTCCCACCGAGTCCCAGAGTCCCAGAAAGTAAGTTTACTCTCTTCCCGCTTAAATCCTGACTTGAATTACGGAGGTCTCGATTAAAGAACTCTTTAGTGAACATTTGCGACGCCATTACGGCAAACCTGTGAAGTTGATGAAACTTTCAGCGATTTTATGGCATTGAATTGGTGAAGTTTTAAACGATTTCAATAAGAGTCCATTAAACATTATTAGTTAACTGGTACTATTTTTCTCATTATAACTGCGGAATTATATTAATGGATATATAGCATTCCTACATAAATGAAAATTTAACAGTCATAATTTTTTTGTTAAGATGTAGATTGGGCTGTACCTATTTATTTTGTTGTTGTTAATTTTACCCTTAAAAACCAGTAGTACAAAATTTATTCGTATATTATGGCATCAACTTCACTTTTAAATTTGTTAATGCAGCAGATTATTTTTAATCTATTCATTTTTTTTTCTTAAGTATTATAATATCTACTTGGGTATAACTCATGCACTAGTATGAAGTATATACGATTTCTTGCCTACCCCTTCGAAGATATACAAGCATAATTTTTGTTATTGTTTTCTCTTACACGAAGATATGATAAACCTAAATAAAATTTCTAAGTATTATATACAAGCAGTATCGCGTGCAATAAGTGAAAATCACATTTACAAATTATTGGCGAACAATTTTCAGGCCCCAGGCAAGGATCTGTAAACAAAATGTTTTCTACGAATAAAGTCCAGTCTTCCATAACACCGACACATGAATGCTTGTTGTTTGCGAGGGTGCGGAAAAACACTGACATTGTAATTTGACACTAATTAACTGTGGACGTTATGAAAGTGATACATCAACATTGTGCCCTCACTGCGCCTACCTACCTAGGTACTATCCAGATTACATTGACCTCCTCTGCTCTCGTACCCCATTATAACGAAGTAGTATCGAGGGATAGAGATGAATCGGCTGGGGTTCTAGGTAGGTGGTTAGTGTCTCGGAGCATTCATCAAAACAGTTAATTTGCAAGCAGATGAGTCACGACATCATCGCTCATCTTGTATAGCCTAGAGGTATCTACATGTCGGAAACACTTGGCGCGGGTGGAGAACAGTGTAAAATATTCATCGTATTTGAAATCAGGTTTATTTTGTTAACACGAAGTATTAAAAGACAAATAATTGTACCCCAGTTGTGAGAAAATCGTTAATTTTTTTAACTTAATGTTTCTTACTTAGGTCTTACCTAGGTGACGACCTAAGTAAGACATAGGTACTTGTCTATGTGTTCATGTGAAAACTGACATCATTGGGGATATTCAAATTCAAAAATGTTTTCGTGTTTAGATATAAACACATCTATTTAGATATTTGATCACGTTATATGAGAGATTTAGAGAACGTTTTTTTGCAATATCTAATAAATTATATATTGCAAAGAACAAAATTCTATTTGGCTTAATATACCTAATATTTATTATTTTTAACTGACTTAAAAAGAGGAGTTTTTCATATTAGACTGCTTCTTTGGGTATGTTCCCTCGTAACTTAACATTGTGAAATAAATATTATTATTATTAAAAAAAAATGTACTGATCTTGATGATTTTTTTTTATATTCGTAAGCTGGTGATTGTCATGTGACCCCATTTCAATTTCAGTGAGATCGGACGAGTTGCATTAGAGCTATTATATGATTGGCTTCCACTACATTGATGATGTTTTCATTTTCACTTGTCGACATAAAATAAACAAAAAAACTGTAAACGATTGTTTGGTTTATCATTTTGTGCAACTTTTGTTTAAATATTTTTTTTGTTGAAGTAATTTTTTTTTTTAAATTGTAAACGCTTAGCTTAAAACTTAGTTTACATAGTAACTGTTGGTGTCCAATATCTATTCAAGGTTGTATGAGCTGTATTATTTTAAACTATTGAATATTAATTTCCTGGATTATGTTTACAAAACATAGCTACAAGCGCAAAAATACTGTTTAAAATATTTAGGGGGTTAAATTGCGGGCTCCATAATTTTAAGCGAAAATAGACCTGAGCGTAGGGGTTAAGTTTAAAACTTCCATATACATGAGTGGGTTGTATAGTGGCACTATTTTTCTTTCTTACGGCACTATTTGTCACAATTTTTGGGCATAGTCAAAATCAAAAATTTCTTAGGTGAATACGCTAGGATGGGGGAGCTTCTAACGAAACCTAAAAATAAACATCGATATCAATACGCACAGTAGCGTGACTGCCACCACAAATCTCTATTTGGATGCACCACAATTTGTGCAAATAATACCTTTCACGTGGATATGATTATTGATTAAAACATTTTCAAAACGGATTTCCTAAGAATATAATTAATCATATTTAAACAAATATTATATGTGAAAATAAGTTAGGTACCGTTGAGAAAATCAAAGATATCATTTTAATTTTTTTTTTATGTTATTGTGACGGAACAAGCTCGAGGCCCACCTGATGTTAAGGGTATATTTTAGACGAACGCCACCATACAAAACGCAGCTCCAATCTCATTTTAGTAATAGCGAATAAAACTCAATGATTTTTTACCTACGTAATCACTATCCTAATATCTAGGTTTGTGGTGCATCAGATTTTCATTAAATTATATAGTTTTGAAATTACTCTAGCTCAAAAACTCGTAATCAGTACTAATATTATAAATGTGAAAGTAACTCTGTCTGTCTGTCTGTCTGTCTGTTACGCTTTCACGCCAAAACTACTGGACCGATTTGAATGAAATTTGGTATGGAGATAGTTTGAGACCCGGGAAAAAACATACGATAGTTTTTATCCGACTGCGCAAAAAGAGGCTAATGTTTTCGCGCGATAACCGACATACGCGCGGGCGGAGCCGCGCCCGGAAAGCTAGTTTTAGATAAAAGAAAGACCCAAATTTAAGCATCTCTTTCAAAAAAAATAAGCATGTTTTTAATATTTCTATTGCACCACAAACATGGGGAATATAATGAACTTTCTATATTGGGAAGTTATTTATACATGTATACCATAATTTTTGAATAAATCTGGAGCTACGAATAACTGGCTCAAACTCCTAAAAACGAGTGCCATATACTAAACGCTATGTAATAAAAATTGTAATTAATAGTCCAAAAGAAAAAAGGATTTAAGCCATAAACGATAGGTCTAATAATACACTATATTTACATGCGAGTTTTTTTTTAATAACAAGTTGAGTTTATATAAAAGTTCACGCTTTGGCTGGCGGGTCACACATTCCGACCTGTGCCGCCACGCCGTGCACACCTGTCTACAGCTCCGCCAGTATCTCCCAGTGAGACCGCAATAGTCCCCGCACTATTGCCGTCTCACTCGGGTCATCGTTCCGACGCTAGTTGCAGACCAGTGCCTTGGAATACGCAGTCCTGACGAAGTTTTGTTTTGTGTGCAGAAGCTGAGCAGCCGCCGAACGCCGTGCAACGTGAGCTACGAGCTCGCCGTGCCGGCGCGCAGAGGCGCTCTAAGACGTCAGGCATTACCACCTACCCAAGTCCCTTGTTTCTTGTTCTTTTTGTCAACCCCGGAGTAGCGCTTAGGAGCACCCCTCTCCGCCGAGAAAAAAGCTCGGAGAGGGTACACAACCAGGGCACACCCTAGGTACACACTCCCTCTCACACAGTGAGCTCTCAAGGTGTGTGAGGGAATTCAAACCCTTGATAGGGCGTCCTGAGTATTCCCCTCAGGATGCAGTCCCGTCCCTCTAACGGTGAGGTGCAGGTCCTTCAGACCTTCGCCCTCCGCCACCCCGATCTGTATGTTGCACACATGCAACTCCTCGAAGAGGAAGCGAGTGCCCGCCTCACGGACACTCTTATTGCTCCCTCCGGGACTTCAATCCCGGAGGCCAACGTCCCTCCTCTGACCCGGTCCTTCTCAGAGGACAGTCCGCTTTCGCCCGCTCCGGGCCCAGACAATAGACGCACGGTGGCAGCCCCTCCCCGTGAGAGGTCTCGCTCGCGCTCACCGATCGGGAGGCCAGCGAGCACCCGTCCCTCCATCGCCGTTGTCGAGCCCACTTCGGACTCCGAAGCGGAGATGGAGGTAGATCCGAGTCGCGCCCTACGCACTGAATCGGACACCGATAACGACGGCTATACCGTCGTAGATACGGCTACGCGTCTCCTCCCTCCGCTCCGGCCACCACTGCCGCGTCCCCTCAGGACGCGAGCGCGCGCCGCGAAAAACCGCCTCCGCCCCTGTTCATTCAGGACAAAACCAAATGGGACATGCTGTCCCGTTTAGTTTCGGATCGTGGGATCCACTATACTAATGCCCGCTCCACGCAGCAGGGCATTAAAGTTCAAGTGTCCACCATTAGCGACCACAGAGCGCTAACGAAACTCTTCCGCAATGAGAGCATAAGCTTCCACACTTATGCGCTCGAAGAGGAGAAAGTCCTCCGAGTGGTCATCCGCGGTGTGCCCAAGGAGGTACATACCGATTCGGTATGTGCCGACCTGAAGGCACAAGACTTCCCCGTACATGCAGTTCACCGCATGTACAGCGGGAAGGACCGCAGTCCCTACGATCTAGTACTCGTAGTACTAGATCGTACAACTGAAGGCAAGGCCATTTTTAATTTAAAAAAGGTCTGTGGCCTCTCAGGACTCGATGTCCAAGCCCCATACAAGAATGGGAGTCCCTCGCAGTGCCATAACTGCCAACTATACGGGCACGCCTCCCGTTTCTGCTTCGCTCGCGCTAGGTGCGTTAAGTGCCTAGGCGATCACGCGACAGCAGCGTGCACTCGCACCCGGGATTCGCCGGATCCACCCAGTTGTGTTCTATGCGGTGCTCAAGGGCATACCGCGAATTACCGTGGTTGCCCTAAAGCACCACGAGTGAACCACAGGGTGGCAAGGCATAGGCCGACCCGTCCCTCTTATGACCGTTACCAACGGGTAAGCCCTAAACTAACGGTAGTACCTGCCTCACAGGTAATACCCGCGCCGCTCCCAGCCCGTAACGCATGGTCTAAACCACCCAGTATGGTTAAGACCGTCGCTACCGCCCGCGCCCCGGCCCGCGCGCCCGCACCCGCGCCCGCACCCGCACCCGCCCGCGCCGCGGCCCCTGCCCGCGCACCGGCCCCGGCTCGCCCCGCGCTCCCGGCACCCGCTGCCAACACCGTTCGCGCCCCTCCCCGCGCCGCTTCCCGGCCACAAGCTCCCCCTATGCCATTGATGGCTGCCCCTCTTCAAGAGGCAATCAACCTAGTCAGCGATCTGGCTATGTCGGTTGACATCAATGAGGTACAAGAGCTATTCCACAAGATGCAATACGCTCAATCCCCAGCGGACGTGATCCAATACACATTGGAACACGCAAACTTACTAAGCGCCCTTAAGCGCTTCGTCCCCCAGGCCCCTCACCAGTACAACCACTATGGGTAGTACAACCGAACGCACGAAACCGCACTCAGTTTCGTTAGCGTCATTTAACGCTAACGGCCTTTTCAGACAACGTGACCTCGTCCACGACTTTTGTTGTACCCACCTTATCGACATCATATGCGTGCAGGAGACCCTTCTAAAACCGGGGAAGGCGAACCCTAGGTTTGCCAATTACAGAACGGTACGTGATGATAGAGTGAACTCCCGTGGGGGAGGCACTCTTATCTATTACAAAAGGTCCCTGCACTGCATTCCCCTACCTACCCCGACTCTTGTTAATATGGAAGCATCTTGCTGCCTCCTAGCTATGACTGGTCATCAACCTATAGTCATAGCGTCCTGTTACCAAGCTTGCTCCAAGCCGATCGTCCGAGCTGACTTAGAAGCATTGTTCTCTTTAGGAAGCGCCGTCCTTCTGATTGGCGACTTCAATAGTAAGCACATCCTATGGAATTGTAACATCAATCCCAGAGGTATTGCACTTGAAAAACTAGTCGCAGAACTTAATTTTGACATAATTGCGCCCACTGAGCCCACTCACTACCCTCATATGGAAGACTTTCGACCTGACTTGCTTGACATGGCACTGCTCAGAGGCGTAACACTTCAGTTACGCTCCATAGAAGTGGTTCACGAGCTTCACTCTGACCACCGACCCATTATACTGCGACTAGGCCCCGACCCAACGGCAGACCTCCCCCGCCCCACTAAGACGATAGTGAACTGGAAGCAAGTAGGCGATGCCCTAAAGGCTATCAGTTCACCGGACCTTGACAGAATCCCTGACGACATCCTGACTAAAGATGACGTAACCCTTGCGATCGATTCGTTCACCAATCACCTCTCCACCGTAGTAGGTGCATCCGCAAAGGAGGTCAGGGTGCCGGACAACCGGCGCCTTGTCATTCCAGCGGATGTGAGACGATTGGTGACGGAAAGTAAAGCAGTGACCCGATATTACGACTCTTACCCCAGTAAAGAGAACAAAACAAAGAAACGCCACTTTGAACGCATGGTTCAAAGTCGCGTGTCTGAGTTGCGTGATCAACAATGGGGTGACAAACTTTCAAACCTCGTGCCAAGCCACCATGCTTATTGGGACTTGGCGCGAGGTATGAAAGGAAGTAACTACAACGACATGCCTCCCTTATACAGACCAGTCCCACTAGTCCCAGCGTTCTTTGACGAAGACAAAGCTGAGTGCCTAGCTGATAGCCTAGAGGCTCAGTGTTCCCCTAACGTAGATCACGTTGACCAAGCTCACCTCGATTCGGTGGATGCTGAAGTCGAACGTAAAAGCTCTGTGGTCACCTCTGAACTCCCACCAATCACCTTAGCGACTTACGCTGAGGTGGCGAGACTGATCAAGGCCCTCCGACCGCGCAAATCCCCCGGTGCCGATGGCATCTCCAACAGGGTTCTTAAAACCCTCTCTCCTCCTCTCATCCATCTCCTAGTCAGCATCTTCAATGCTGCTATGAGCCACTGCCTATTCCCAGACACCTGGAAATGTGCAACTGTCATTGGCATTCACAAACCAGGCAAAAGCTCATCTGACCCCACCAGTTACCGCCCAATCAGCCTCCTCAGTGCCTTAGGCAAACTTTACGAGCGGTTACTTGCAAACCGTCTCCAGTCCCATGCTAAGGAACACCACCTTATCCCAGATGAGCAGTTTGGCTTCAGACCCGGACACTCATGCGTCCAACAGGTGCACCGCCTCACGGAGCACATCATTGAGGGCTTTAACAAGTACCCCAAACCCCAGACAACGCTAGCAGTCTTCCTCGACGTAGTGAAAGCTTTTGACAAAGTCTGGCACAATGGCTTGATTTACAAGCTATACCAACTTGGCGTGCCAGAACGGCTTGTGCTCATTCTACAAGACTTCCTTAAAGCCAGAAGCTTTCGCTATCGCGTGGAAGGCACCCTCTCCTCCCCCCACCCAGTCAGAGCCGGAGTCCCTCAGGGCTCCGTGCTATCACCCATTCTCTTCGCGCTGTATACCAGCGACATCCCACGCTCTCAGCCAGACGTCCTATTAGCCCAATACGCGGATGATACCGCTATTTATACCACTGGGTGGCGTATCAGCAGAAAGTCCATTTTCGCCCTTCAACGGGCCATCACCGAGATCGGTGACTGGTTCCGTAAATGGCGCATCGCGATCAACCCAGTTAAAAGTGCAGCTATGTACTTTACTGAGAAGACTCGCCCCCGTTACCCGCAACCTTTAACTTTGTTCGACCAACCCATCCCCTGGGTTAGTAAAACAAAATATCTCGGAGTCACCCTTGATCGGAATCTCACCTTTAACGATCATATAACAACCGTCCGTAACAGAGCGGCCTTTGTAATGGGTCGCCTTGGTCCCCTGATTCGCAAAGAGAGTAAAATGTCTCTTAGTAATAAGAAGACACTTTACACTGCCTGCATCCGCCCCATCATGACTTACGCATCAGTAGTGTTTAGTCATGCTAGTGAGGCCCATCTTCATAAGCTTCAAGTCATTCAAAACCGTTTTCTTCGTAGTGCAACCGGCGCTCCGTGGTATATCCGGAACACCGAGTTGCATTGCGACCTAAACCTTCCCTTCGCAGTTCAATAAGGACTGCGCCCGCCGATACTTTGATCGAGCGCCCCACCATCCGAACCCATTGGTTGTCCAGGCATCGAACTACTCGACTGCCTCTTCTATTCCATTTTTCAAACCCCCCCGTCGCCGACCACGGCAGGTATTAGACGACCCGGATGACCCCATCGCAGCCATTACATTGGCAGCTTTAGCGTTATCCGCAAGTCGTCGAGGTAAAATCCCCAGGTGTGAGGTAATTAGAGGTCACACAATCAAACACCGAGCTCGCCGGCGAGCTCGAGGCAAAAACAAGGTCACGATAAATTGCTCTCCAAATAGTCAAAGAGTATTATTCAGTAGGGCCCAATTGTGCAACACTGCAGTTGCACAGAGGCATTTTGCTCCGATCCCCCCCATGTCTCTCGACAGCGAGACAAGCCGAGGTCCGAACCACAGTGGTGCCCTTGAGCTCGCTGTCAACCCCTCCTATAATAGCGGTACGTTTTCGGCGTCCGCAGGAGACGGAGGTAGAAAGCGCTTTTCGCCTTCTACGCCCGTCTCGGGAGAAGTGCCTTCGGCACTTCTCCCTCCCGGGCTATTGTAGGGCCAGGCCCTCGCCCAAAACCCGGTGGAGCTGGACGACCGCACAGGCGGTAGCCAGCATCTATGTCCTCCCTAAAAAAAATTAAAAAAAAAAAAAAAAAAACTGGCGGGTATATGTTCTTAAGCGGTATCCTCTGCCTATAACAGATGCATTTACTCACAAGTCACGAATTGCACTGCGCCCGTCACCTTGAGACATAGTTGTTAAGTCTCATGTGCCTGTAATTGTACTGGCTCTCAAGGGCTGCTGTCGAAACACACCGTTAGGTGCTTGGCGACAGATTTTTTATTTGAGGGTGGTCGCTAGCCAGGCGGGCACTAGCAAAATGCCCTTCCACCATGCGGTGAAGCTCAAGCCCGCGGCGGGATTCGAACCAATATAGCCTGATAATAAGTAATTTGTATCTTATATTCATGCCGATATGAAAAAAATTATTTGATGTCTGGAATTTTGCCCGGCAGATGGAAATATGTATAATCAGTACTAATTAAAAAAAAAACATAGGATAGTTTTTATCCAAGAGATAAAAAAAAAGAGATCCACTAGATTTGTAGCCCTCGTAGCGATGTTTGCTAAACCATTCTGAACCACCATCAAAGCTAAGCAACGTCAGCCGCAGTCATGAGTTGGATGGGTGATCGCTGGTGACTTTACTACTGAGGGCTTCCGTGCTTCGGAGGGTACGTTAAGCCGTCGGTCCCGGTTGTTGTCTTAGGATGGCAATCGTTATAGCATGGTGGTAGGGCATTTTGCGAATGCCCGCCTGGCTAGCTGTCGCCATGCACCTAACGGTGTGTTCCGGCAGCTGTCCTTGAGAGCCAGTGATTCTAAGTTAGCCTGAACAACATCAGGTGAGATAGTGGTCAAAGGCTAACCTATCAGGCATAAAAAACATTTTTAAGTAGAAGCTATCTACTGTCTAGCTACGCACTGCTTGCCGGTGTCAAAGATTTTTTTCCAATTTTTTTTTCTCAAACCGTGAAGTTCATGCACTGCGACTTAGCTGGAACCCTAAACACCTACACATTGAATTTTTTTTGAACCCATCACCATTGTAAATCCACGTCAAACAGGAACATTCCATCTCTGGCATCTCTGTTCTACTGAAATTCATCAGTCTCGGTCAATGTTTTGGGTCTAACTGAGACTCCCATATATGAGAATTGTCGGTTCTACAGCCTGGGGTAAACTATTTTCTGCAGCTATGTCTCAACTGTGGCGGGTTCTTCGAACTCAAGGTTTTTTATCTGTAGAAGAAATGCAGTGTATCTGTGCATAAGAATTCTGCTTCCCATGTGGTGGTGGGACTTCCGGAGAAGTCATCGTTTTCGGTGACTCTTTTCTTTCGTCTCGTTTATTGAGTTCTGTTGACAGGCACGGTCAATATCATATAGTTTTGGATACCACTTATGGTTAAGCTCAAAACCACGGCACGAATCAAACCATAAACTTATGCGCGACAACCTATAGACAACCTACTTCATACTTCTGACTGGAACTCACTTCAAAGTTACGAAATTTATAATATTCATATTCAAATTCAAAATCATTTATTCAATTTAGGCGTCTATGACGCTCTTATGAAAGTCAATTACAAATTTTAATATTTAAATATTCTATATTGTACTGCCACCTTCAGCAAAAAACATGTACAGAGCCACTGCGAGAAAAACGGGCAAGAAACTCGGGGCCATTCATTTAAACGTCTTTTAACAATGTATTATTACGTAAATCTTATAATCTCACGTACATTAAAAACAAAAGATAGGATTTTTCAAAATTCTTACCAATCACCAATATTCTAAGTTAATTAAAACACATTCGTATAAAATATGAAATGCTTTAGTCTTTTATTAATTATACTTTTGAATTGTAACGCACACGAATATATCTTTTGTCAGCGGTTAGATCGATACTGCTAAACTAACAAATAAGTGAGGCTACAAAATGTTTATTAAAGGCAAACAATCGAGTAACAAACAACAAGAAGACCTTGCCCTCTAGGCAATATTGAACAACTTACAGTTTGATGTTAACATTGAGTTAGGTCACTGAACACAGCAAATAAATATTGAAACAATAGTTGTTTATTTGAAAAAGAATTCGTTAAATAGGCCTCAGCTACTAAGTTATTTAGCTGATGATTTTGAACGAATTATTGCTGACTGGCAATGATTAATGACTGCTGCGTATGTCCATAGTTTGAATCCTGTCACAGGCTTGGGTACATACAGAGGTACTACAACACACGCTAGAACAGTCAGGGGTACCCAGAAACCCAGAGGACTAGAAGTCAGAGCCAAATACAGTGTAGCAGGCCGCGTGTGAACCCTGCGGTCAGGGGCCACCCGTGCCCTTTACGCGATTCGAACAGATTGTACGAAGAAGGAAACTCGGATAAGTATAAGTATATCTACGATATCCATTTATGTATAGACGAGTGCCAATATCTTTCAATCATCATTAACTAAATGCGATGAAGCTCAATCCCGCAGTAGGATGCGTACCAACGACCTTCAAATCTTCAAACGCATTTACACTGCAGATATACTCCACCTTCTTCATAGACAACTTTTACTAATACTGTCATACAAAGAACTGTCATTTCCTATTATAGGTAGTGAGAAATGATTCAAACAGCGGATATCTACAGAATGTATACTTTATTTTGCTATGATTTTAGGCGAATATCATTGGTTCAAAATCTGAACCTAATGTAAAAATAGGTGCCTGATAATTGTTTTGGTAGAAAGAACGTTATTGTGTATGTCTGTTATGAATTACTAGAAAGATTTCCTTTTCTTACTCTATTTTGTACTTTGATACATAAAATATTGCACATGAAAGTTAACAAGAAAATACAGCCAAGTTTCGAAGAGCAATCTTAGAGTTAGGAGCGCTATCTAATCGAACGCCATTTTTCACGGTTACTTTATAAGGTTGTGTATTGAACTCCGTTTGGAGTCTCGTTAATTTTCACTAGTTTGTCCCCCGGCGCGGCCTTCGTGCAACCCTAACATAAATTCCAAGGAACTTGGTCAAACAAGTGGAAGTCCAAATAAGTACAGCCCTTTAGAATGTGCCCCTAGGGACAAACAACTTTGTGGATTTAAACGTCTACATAAATTAAAATATCATCGTACTAAATTAAAAAAAAACTGCCCAAGCGCGAGTCGGGCCCCTTTCTAAAAAGGGTTCCACATCCCAGCAGTTGCTCAGTTTTGATTATAGCTTCAAAAGTACATTTAAAGTCTGCGTTATCAGTATTTGTGGGTTTTATGAAAGATGAAGCAGTGATAGCTCAGTGGCTTTGGCTATGGACTGCCGCGCAGCAGGTCCATGGTTCGGATCCCGCCGCGGGCTTGAGCTTCACCGCATGGTGGAAGGGCATTTTTGCGAATGCCCGCCTGGCTAGCGACCACCCTCAAGTGGAAAATCTGTCACCAAGCACCTAACGGTGTGTTCCGGCAGCTGTCCTTGAGAGCCAGTAATTCAAGGTTAAGCCTGTTAACACCTTCGACCACATCGTCACTTACCATCAGGTGAGATTGTGGTCAAAAGCTTACCTATCATCAATAAAAAAATAAAAAAATGTGACGTATTATAGAAATTTCAGATTGCTAACTTAATTAGTTTTTGATATAGGACCCGGTGGAGAAACAGTCATTCTGGTCACAGACCTTCCGATTGGCACGGGTGCTTTCCAGACACGGATATTTCAGAAAGCATCTGTTTCAGAACGCAAGACAGGATGCGTCCCCGGCCTACCACGAATGTGTTCTGTCGAGAGTGTTGAGAGTCGAGTAAGCATCCTGTAAGAATGTTAACCCAAAACCAAATAATGCATAAAATTATTTATTTTTCCGTAGGTGACTAATAACACATTAGAAGATAGACGAAAATTAATCTCTTTCGTACCGTAGCATGTTAAATTTTATTGTTAAGAGCTCCTTTAGTATAATACCTACATAATAGCATGCTTTAGTATAATACCTATATAATATTTGCATGGTGGTAGGGCATTTTGCGAATGCCCGCCTGGCTAGCTACCATCCTCAAGTTGAAAATCTGTCGCCAAGCACCTAACGGTGTGTTCCGGCAGCTGTCCTTGAAGCCAGTAATTCTAGGTTAGCCTGAACAACATATTAGACCACATCATCACTTACCATCAGGTGAGATAGTGGTCAAAGGCTAACCTATCAGGCATAAAAAAATAATAATTGCGGTATGTAGTACCCAATCAGCGCTGGTTGATTACAACTAGCATTATGCTGAGTTGGAGCCGATTTGTGGCAAAAAATTAGACCATTTAGCTAAATGTATTTAGATATTGTATCTGTATACGTCAGGGCAAATATAGTATATACGTATTATGTTATATTTTCTGTGACAAATAAATTTTATTCTATTCTATTCTAATATTTATTTATTTTTATCTAAAAATAATTAACTAGGTGCATCAAAGTTGTAAATTTAAGACCTTTTATGTTACGAAGCGGGTTCTATATCAATGACTTAATTTAGTTAGTAATATGAAATTTCGACATATTATTTGTCCATATCCTTTATTAAACCACCAATACTGAAAACTCAGATTTTAAATGTACCTTTGAAACTATGATCAAAACGAAGGTGAGGGACAATACAACGCCTTGTTTCGGCGGATAACCGAAGAAATGGCTCAACCAGCCCCTGGGCAGTAGATGGGGTAGGCCATCCGCCCGGCCCTTCAGGCACTCTTGAAGGACAGGACCGCCTTAACAAGGCGGCCCCCTTCTACCACTGCTTGCACCACTGTGTGACCTGCTCCTACGTTGCGGGGTCTTCTCAGGATCTTGCGTGTTTCGATCAAATTGCATTGATTGTGGTCGGTCATATAACTAATTAAGAGTTATTCAACAGGATTTCAGATGGCTTGTAACCGTCTTACATCTTCATCTACACTAATATTATAAAGAGAAAAATTTGTATTTTTGTAACGAATAAACTTAAAAACTACTGCGGACTGATTTGAAAAATTCTTTCACCATTAAAATCCTTCAATATCCCTGATGGACATAGGCTAAAGAATATATTTTTTTTAAAATAATGTTAAATGCCCGTGTGACGCTGGGGCGGACCGCTAGTTCCTAATATTTCTATTGGATTTCCTTTATGGAACAACAATAAGTAAGTTGGGTAGGGTTAGATTTTAATATGTTGTTTTTACTTCAATAGACTTGACACTAAGCGCAGAGCTATTCCAGTTTGACTGAAACACTAGTTACGTAAATAAACTCATTTCGCTAAGGCGGTGCGCTTTCGGCGAAGCTTCGTTTAAAGTTTTAATCGCTTTCGGGTCGTGATAAACAAATTTTAATTAAGTTTTAATATCACCGCTTAATTGCTGAGGCGGCCGGATATTACAATAATTATTTCTCTATGAATATTTAAATGTGACGGTTATAATTGAAATATGTTTATCACTTTGATTTCAGTTAAGATATGACAGAAAAATAAACTTGAACTTTAACTAGATACTTTTCAGAAATGCATACAGAAAAATATGTTGAGATGGACTGTCACGCCGCAGTTCCATGGTTCGATCTACATACACCTCCAGCTTTGAAAGGGCCTTTTGCGAACAACACCTGACTGGCTACATACCACTCTCAAGTAGAAAACCTATATAGATTTTCTACTTCAGATAACTGTTAGGTAACAGTGTGTTTCGGCAACAGTCCTTGACAGCCAGTATATTATTATACCTAGCGCCAGTATCGTAACTTGCTTAGCTGTTCTTATCCAATCAAATATATTGAGCAACATCCGCTGCGGCCATGATGCGTGACCGCTAGTGGCATTACTACTGAGCGCTTTCGTGCTTAGAAGGGCACGTTAAACCGTCAGTCCTGGTTGTTGTCTCAGGGTGGCATTCATTATAGCATGGTGGTAGGGCATTTTGCAAGCTACCACCTTCAAGTAGAAGATCAGTCGTCAAGCACCTAACGGTGTTTTCCGACAGCAGTCCTTGGGAGCTAGTAACTTTGGATTAGCCTGAACAATATCGTCGACCACAACATCACTTACCATTTGGTGAGATAGTTGTCTAAGGCTAGCCTATCATCTATAGTTAAAAAATATGATGTAACAGGCACAGTGAGAATTGCCAATTGTATGTCTCAAGGTGACAGGCTTACCTACTGTGGCGAAATGCATCTGTTATAGGCAGAGGGTGGGCCTCGAGTAACGTAACAATCGTATAAAAAGAATTTATAGGTACGTATTCATTCAAAATAAGAGTTCTTCTCATCGCTTGAGTAAATACTTTTTACAAGCATTCTTGCTGATAAACCTGACAGTTAAAATCGGGATAATACCCCCATTTTTCATCTGTAGGGTGTGGACGAAGCGACGCTTCTCCGCTCCACCCCGAACGAATAGCACCTCGGGGTATGAATTTAATCTCAGAACCCGCGTGTCAGATTCTTAAGAACCGTCACTTCGCTGATATTCGCGTTTTATTCTCTTTACATCACGCCTTGTTTTTGTTACGAGTGAATTTATAACGGAATCCAACGATGAGTCGTGAATTTGCTTCTGTTTATAGCCATGCTATATTTAATATGATATTTTTACAGCTGGAAAAAGCATTTATGTTATTTGTAACTGACGCTTTCAAGAGCAAAGAGTATGTAGAAAAAAATATATTTATAACTAGCGGTCCGTCCCGGCTACGCGCGGGTATTTAACAAAAAATTCAAAATTTCAAATTTAAACGCATAAAAAGTAGTTATTGTGACATTATTGTAATAGTAAGACATATGTGTAGCAAATTTTTTTATAGATATTGATGTCTTCAATAAAGTTGTAGTACATCACTTTGCTCTAATTTCAATAATTTCAACAGTGTACGCGATATAACGATTTTTATTATTATTTTTTCGCACTTTGTGTTACATTTAAATCTTCTATAGCCTATGTTCATCGGGGATAGTGAAAGAATTTTTCAGATCGGTCCAGTAGTATCAGAGCTTATTTAATGCAAACAAACAAGCAAATCTTTTTTCTTTTTATATTAGTTTAGAAAATATAACTATATATTTATAACAATAAATTATATTATATTAACTAGGCCCAGATAAAAGCAATAGATGTTACCATGATTATCATAAAACATGCATCATCTGTACATCTGATCAGCACTTTCGTGAATCTGTCGCCAAGCAACGGTGTGTTCCGGCAGTTGTCCTTGAAAGCCATTAATTCTACATTAGCCTGAACAACATCTTCGATTACATCATCATTTACCATGACATCAAGGGCTAACCTATCAGCTATAAAGAAAATAAATGTGCTATTCATCATGACTATGATTGTTTGTGTCATATTTCTAATAGACAAGACTTAAGTAAAGGTTAGTAACCACTTAGTTCAATAAGCCAGCATTAGTATTTCACCGTTTGCAACCCGGTAAAGCGAGTTCAAGCAGCCTGTAATATTTAGTAGCGACTTGATTCCGTGTTTGAGGCGCTAGAAAGCCTAGGATTATGTAGCACAGCTGGTCTTACTTGTCTCAGGTGTGCGTGAATCCTGCGGTCAGTAGTGCTGTCTTGCTTAAAGGAAATGTGGTTGGTTCCAGGCAACGTTACACGCAGCGATTTCGAGCGTAGACGATTTAAGGCTTACCGCAATTCTGAGCATCGCGTTTATGCTCGTAGCAGTCGGTAATTTCAGAATTGGGTCTTAACGGTTATTAAGAAAGCTACAGTTTTGTTAGCTTGTAAATGTAGCGTTGTTTTTCCCCTCGTCAGTTTATGATAGTTTTAACATAAAAGCAAAAGTTTGTGTAAGGTTTTGTTTCAATATACAGATTCTTAAGATCTGGATTTACTAAGTAGGACATCTTTTGTTAGGAAGTCCTTCGTAAAACAAGAATTTAATATAAAACTAGTTTCCACTAATTGCAGTTAATCAAACGCTGTGCCTTAAAATATACTCTTTGATGACAAGTATAAATTTATTAAAAAGAGTAACAAATGCAAAGAAATTAAAACTGCAAGTTATATATTATATTAGTGGAATCTTTACTAAAGCTCATTTTGACGATGGAATTGGAAGATTTTTTTTTATCTCTTAGTATGGTGGTCTAAAATTAGCCTTTTTTTTATATATACCTAATGTCATTTGCACTATTTTCAAGACGAATCTAATGATATCTCATACATTAAAATCGGTGAAACCCTTTAGAAGTTATGGTGGAATAAAGAAACTCACCCTTAAAACATAATATTAATTTTTTGGCCACTCGTATAATAAATAGAAAATTTTTAATTTGTACTAAATTACCTAATTTTATCCTTAATTCTCGAAAAGGATACGTCGCCGTAATTTATAAAATAAAAAGTCTGATACAGGCATAATTTATGCTGCGTTCGTGAGTCTATCTCTCCAGTTTGAAAATAGTAACTTTTTTCGCCTAGTTTCAAATGACTGAGAATAGTAAATATTTTTTCAGCCCGTTCAAATTACCAAACAAGCTCAAACTTTGTACGAGCTATGAAGTTCCACAGAGACAACATAATATTATAATCACAGCAAGCTGATCACATGAAATAGACGGAAAGCACGACGGAACTCCACAGCCACACTATTGACTATTTATGATCAACTAATAGTAGGTAATTTATTTATACGAGTGTATCATGAAGCTTTTCGAGAAAATTATATACATATATATCATAAGTAAATTTATATTTTATCATAAAAAAGGCTCCTGCGTCATTAAACGGAAAGCAATTACGCAACAGGCTTAACATTTTTATCTCTTACATTTCCAGCTATAAATCAATGATAGATATCTACATAATATTGCAATGGAAAACATCGAGCTCCACAATTGCGCATTACGCTGCGTTCCGGATGTGTGCAATATAAAATGTCGACAGGAAAAGCTTTTACGAACGGTTATTTCTGCCGGGAATATAAGCGAGTCGTAGTCACCTATCGCGATGGTTTTGTGTGTGTTTAGTAGACGATTTTATTTTGTAGTATTTTAAAATTATGCTTCTATTTGTGGCTACTGCAAATGGATGGCAGAGAAAAGTTGCGGGTACGGGTTTAGAATAAAGTAAGCTCTTTTCTATAAGAGAGACAGTAAAGTATATATTTTGACAACCACTCGGCCACCGGAACATACACTCAGGTTAAGGCTTCTTGCGTGAAATCGGAGGACGCGGGTTAGATTCTCACCCGGGACAAAAAAAAATGTGCTCCAATAATTTGTAAATATGATTTTCGCTTAGCACGTAAAGTTGTAGCTGTAATTATATTTTGTAATAAATATATTCATTCAGTCGATGCTTGCCTCATTTGAGTAAAGCTTGCCGTTTTAGTAAAGCGTCTACGTAGGTATATAATTTGTTAATTTATTAGTAGAAAATTATTGCGTCATATTTTATAACATTTTATGTATCAAAATTATTACTGCTTACCCATTTTAACTTAGGTATATGTAACTTGTCATGTCGAGCTATTCCTAGTTAAAACTTAGATTATGATAACTAGTCGTATTTCTGTAAGTGGAAATAGGTTATTCAATCTCAATTTCACTACAAAACAGCGTCTGATGTGTAACAATAATAAAGAGTAATAACAGAGTAAATTATACTTACGAAACATATCAACAATATCGAATCCGTTATAAGCAGACGAGGGATTATGTATCGCGCGGGATTCCCAACGTCAACCAACTTTTCTACTCGTATAATTTATAGTTATCTTGACTGCTGTGATCCTACTCGAATTCATTCTCTCGCTGTTACTGCAAGTTATAATCCCACAACGGATGTCACAAATCCCCTTTATGAAATCATAAACTTCTAACTGGAAACAATTTAATTTTGCGAGCATCCGTAACAATGTCCAGTGCAATAGCATTATATTAAGACGTGATCTGCTCAGAGGCAGATAATTAATTTATTCGACTACTATAAGACCTGCTGTATGAATCTGAAATGAAAATATAAATCTGAAAAATCTCAGCAACGAGAAAAGCGGAAAGAAGAAGAGCTGAACACAGCACGTGCTGTAACTGCAATTAATAAAAAGTAAACAGGTATACGTGGGACAAGTGAACGGAAGTGTTGGAAGAGGAAAACCTAAGCAAACGATCCAAAATCAGATTGACGATGTTCTGAATAAACCAGAAGTCAGAACGTCAGAAGTACCCTAAACCGACGCTTATTTATAAATGGATTGATGAGTGTAGATGAAGCGAAAGAGGTATGTAAGGATCGTAGCAAGTGGAAATCTGTGGTCGCTTCCTTCCCCTATGTGATAGAGATGTGTTATTTTGTATCTATGGTCAGTAAGCATATTATCAGTTTGATATTTTTTATCTGACGTTTGAAGAACCAAGCTTTCTATCATAATTACAACATAAAATCCATAACACTCACAGACAGAGGGTTAATGTGTCGCGCGGGATTCTAGACGTCAGCAAACTTTTATATCACAGACGTCGCGACTGCTGTGATCTCCCGTTCATTGTCTCACTGGATACTGCAAGTTACGGGTATAATCCCACGTCACAGATCCTATCATGAAGCCAAACACTGCTAACTGGCACCAATATGTGTCAGTCTTGATAAGTAATGCAAGAAGCTCAATGATTCCAAATTATGTACCTAAACTGCATTTTAACGCCATATTGTGAGAAAAAAATATATTTTTCTTGTAATCCCTTCGATCTAATCGGATTCGATCAAAATTCCATAAATATATACCTATAACTTGCAGTTTTAATTTCAATGGCACGATAAAATGCCCAACAAAAATAAATAAATTACAGTCGAGTTTTTTACTATTTTAAGTACTTTATACTTGTTACATTCATTGTCTCTCCATATAATATGGCAGCAAGAATGATAGTCTAAGACTTTAACATCTAGCAGCAACAGTAGCTGTCTTCAGTTTATAATCTTAACTTTCCTGCTGAATTTTTTGATTTATTACATTTTAGCAGGCCTAATAAGTGATGTTACTGCACATCGGCCGAACAATTACACGGTGCCTTACCATATTTGGCTCGTATATGGCTCTCATCGATATTTTTTTTTATACCTAGTAGGCTAGAACTTGACCACAATTTCTCCTGATGTTAAATTAAGATGTAGCCGAATATGTAGTTCAGTCTAACAAAGAATTACTGGCTGCCGAAACACATCGCTAGGTGCTTGGAGAGAGATTTTATACTTTCGACAAAAGCCTGTATAGCATAGCCCTTAATGCTGTAACAACTGTCATTCTAAGACAACAGCGGACAGAATTGGCGCTCAGTAGTAATGCCACTAGCAGTCACCCATCCAAATCGATGGCCATAGTGGACGTTGCTCAACTTAATTGATCGATCAAGATCGGCTAAGAATAATTTAAAAAAACCGACTTCGAATAGAAAATATTCGAACACCTAAAATGCACTAAAAAGTTTATATCAGTTTTTTGTTAATATTACATCGACTAGTGAAAATAAGAACACCATTAACCAAGTCAAAGCCAATTAAATATAGCCATAACTCTAATACTACTTGTCAGATCCCACTCAAATTTAAATGCCACACAAACCATGACAAGCCACAGATTGCGTATATTATACCTATCAAAATATATCAATATCGTTATAACCTGTAAAAAGTTATGAGGTACACAAAAACAAATGGAGAACCTTTTTTTTTGAAGTCCATTTAAAATACACTAAATATTATTTTTTTTACAAAAAAAATGGAACCGACTTCAACACCCAAAAGTGCGAAATAACTTGTTGAAGTCGGTACCATGATTGTTTAAAAGTACATATTATCACAAAATTGTGCACATAGTACCGACTTCGACAAGTTATTTCACACTTTTGGGTGTTGAAGTCGGTTCCATTGCTCGGTAAAAAAAATATTTCACTCTTTTTAGTGACCCTTGCTACCTATGGGATCGATTTTCATTCATTGTCAACGACTATATCATCAAGATAGGTGAATATTTTTCAGTTATTGGAGAGTGATCTGAAGCAGTGATAGCTCAGTGGCTTTGGCAATGGACTGCCGCGCAGCAGGTCCTTGGTTCGAATCCCGCCGCGGGCTTGAGCTTCACCGCATGGTGGGAGGGCATTTTGTAAATGCCCGCCTGGCTAGCGACCACCCTCAAGTAGAAAATTTGCCGCCAAGCACCTAACGGTGTGTTCCGGCAGCTGTCCTTGATAGCCAGAGTAATTCTAGGTTAAGCCTGTTAACACCTTCGACCACATCATCACTTACCATCACGTGAGATTGTGGTCAAAGGCTTACCTATTAGCAATAAAAAAAAAGAGTAACTCAAAGACGGCTTGACCGATTTTGATGAAGTTTAAAATGGGACCAAACGACAACCATCAGCTTTCAAACAAAAAAGAATTTTCAAAATTGGTTCACCCAGTCAAGATTTCTGAGGTAACAAATAAAAAAAAAACAGACGAATTGAGAACCTTCTCCTTTTTTGGAAGTCGGTTAAAAAACTAGTTACTATTCCGGTAATGTTCAATATTATACTAAAGAAGGCACACTGTACCAACCTCCAATGCGGAGGATAAAAGTAAGAACAGCAACAGGAAGCATTATAATCAAAATAAGTAAATAATATCAAAAAAGTAGATAGGACCGGAACCAAACAATTCTTCCCAACTTCTTTCAATCTTGGTAGGTTTGTTTTCCTAACGAAGCATCTTGCACAGCGCTCTATAATGCACTTATGATTTATTAGTTTATTACGTTGCCGACGTGCAGCGGAAATTTTAATACATTTTCAACGTTTTCATCGCAGGTTGTTTTTATTTTAAAGCCGTGGACGTAATTTCTAAATAAAGTTAGCTGTAAAACATCACATTTTTTAAACTGTTACAGCCTGGGAGTAAGTGTTATTCTTACTGGAAGTTGTGTGGTACCACGGCGTTGTAGTCACAGCTGGTATTAGAGTATTGTATAGGCACACCTGGGTTGATACTACCAGTATTTTTAACAGTGCAGTAATTGGGACATTCTCGGTAGTGTTACCCAGTAGTCTAACTGGTAACACTATTGGGTTAGTTAAAAGATACTGGCGTTAATTTACGGAAATTCAGATTTTAAAATATCAAAAAATTTAAATGAAAGTCGTTTCCATTTGTTTCTCTTTTTAGTGATGAAGACTGCTTACAATATCATTCACTCGCTTATATAAGAAGAAGAAGTGTTTACCGTCGACAACAGCTACATAAATCCCATTAAATCATCCAGGTAAGCAAATACATTTTTCAGTTGATCGACTATAACTTATAACTACTGAACCCATTTTAATAAAATTTATACGGAACCACCTCTGAGGTACACCTTCCTATAAAAAAGAATCATCAAAATTGGACTGCTCTTAATAAGTTATACGTGGTCATTAATAAAATATATATATACGCGTCAAACTGAGACAATCCTCCTTTTTTAAAAGTCAGTTAAAAAGTTCAAATAGTTTAAGAAAACATTAAGTTAATATTTAAAAACAAGTTTAAAAATTATGAAGATATATCTAATGACAATTCCGCCTAATTTTCCTGTTAAGCCGACATGACATCATAAATAGGAAGAATTTTCGACATCTTCCGCTATTATTAAAAACTATTGGGAATTTTCTTCACTTTAAGCACCCTTGAAAAGCAAACAGTCAGTTACAGACCAGCTCAATCAGTACTAATATTATAAATGCGAAAGTAACTCTGTCTGTCTGTCTGTTACGCTTTCACGCCAAAACTAGTGGACCGATTTGAATGAAATTTGTTATGGAAATAGTTTGAGACCCGGGAAAAAACATAGGATAGTTTTTATCCAACTGCACAAAAAGAGGTTAATGTTTTTGCGCGATAACCGACATACGCGCGGGCGGAGCCGCGCCCGGAAAGCTAGTGATTTTATATAATTCTACTCCTTTGTACTCTGTTTTCATATACAACCTAATTGTTCAAACTATGCAATTATAATTTATGCCATTCCATCCCCTTATAACGGTTAAAAAAACAAGAACAAAAGGATAATTTGAACTATGACTAACCTTCACCGCAGTAGGTCAAATCACAGCCTGAGGGATAGATGGTCGCGAGTTCGAATCCCAAGTAGTTCAATTTTTTCCGATAGTTGTAATTAGTTAGGTTTATGTAGTAAAACTTTGAATAATATATTCAAGCTTTACTCCATAAACAATAAGCACTTATAAATCATAAATTAAAGGTTTATAAGTGGTAACAATACCCACAGGTCAAATCGTATTTTGTCTGGTCGTGTATAATTTTGTTTGAGCTGATGTTGCTATAAATGTGTTTCTGGAACATAGGACACATATGAATTCATTAATCGTAAGGTATGTGATTATAATATTTTCGTAGAAAATGTTTAACATTACATAAATAGCCATATATTTTGTTAAAAGGCTTTAAAAAGGCGATGCTAACCTGCCAAGCCATTGTAAAATAGTTGAAATAAGTGCTTGACAGTGTCTTGTATATATTAACAACTAGCTTTCCGGGCGCGGCTCCGCCCGCGCGTATGTCGGTTATCGCGCGAAAACATTAACCTCTTTTTGCGAAGTCGGATAAAATCTATCCTATGTTTTTTCCCGGGTCTCAAACTATCTCCATACCAAATTTCATTCAAATCGGTCCAGTAGTTTTGGCGTGAAAGCGTAACAGACAGACAGACAGACAGACAGACAGACAGACAGAGTTACTTTCGCATTTATTATATTAGTACTGATATTTTATGTTATACTAGCTTTCCGGGCGCGGCTCCGCGCGCGCGTATGTCGGTTATCGCGCGAAAACATTAACCTCTTTTTGCGCAGTCGGATAAAAACTATCCTATGTTTTTTCCTGGGTCTCAAACTATCTTCATACCAAATTTCATTCAAATCGGTCCAGTAGTTTTGGCGTGAAAGCGTAACAGACAGACAGACAGACAGACAGACAGACAGACAGAGTTACTTTCGCATTTATAATATTAGTACTGAATAGTACTGAATAGTACTGAATAGTACTGAATAGTACTGAATAGTACTGAATAGTACTGAATAGTACTGAATAGTACTGAATAGTACTGAATAGTACTGAATAGTACTGAATAGTACTGAATAGTACTGAAAGTACTGAAGTACTGATAGCTTTCCGGGCGCGGCTCCGCCCGCGCGTATGTCGGTTATCGCGCGAAAATATTAACCTCTTTTTGCGCAGTTGGATAAAAACTATCCTATGTTTTTTCCTGGGTCTCAAACTATGTCCATACCAAATTTCATTCAAATCGGTCCAGTAGTTTTGGCGTGAAAGCGTAACAGACAGACAGACAGACAGACAGAGTTACTTTCGCATTTATAATATTAGTACTGATAAAGATCTTATAAATAAAAAATAAAAAAAATACTTACAGGTGTAATATGGCGACGTGCTCAGTATCGGAAAAGCAAATGTGTATGGTATTCATTTGTACGAGTATTTACTCCTGATAATAGTAACTTTAAGACTTTCGCGACTTGAACACATAGTTATAAGTATTTAACGGGACTTAATCGTGATAAAATATGTATATATTTATTTATTTACCTCGACGTTTCGACCAAGTTGCATCGGTCGTGGTCGCGAGTGGACTGAAGAGGCGGGTGTCAACTACCCGCATTTGATTTAGAAATGTATCGGTTCGACACACAACACTGACAACATCCACAGGTCTTAATGAAGGTAAAACGCGCTTGGTGCATTTCCTTAGCACTGGATTCCAGGATGCAGCTAGCTTAAAACCATCTTCTCGATTAAAATTATGATATTTCCTTATTTCAATAGCTTCTCGTACTAGTCAAGAATGGTAGTGACGTTCCGTTAAATACTTATAACTATAACTCCTGGTAAGTGGATAAGCTAAATATTTTTACCGAAAAATGGAACCGAGTTCATCACTCAAAAGTGTGAAATAATTTTTTCAGTAAATTTAAGTTATTTCACACTTTTAAGTGTTAAAGTAGGTTACATTTTTCAGTAAACAAAAAATTTCACCTTATTAGTGTCCTTTGCTACTTACGGCATCGATTGTCATTCATTGGCAATGACTATATCATAAAAAAAAACAGTTATTGGAGTGTAACTCAAAAATGGCTTGACAGATTTTGATGAAATTTACATGGGACACGACAAGTATCAGCTTTCTAATAAAAAAAGAATGATCATAATCTCGGTTAACCCCATTCAAAAGTTCATCGGTAACAAACATAAAAAAACAGACGAGTTGAAAACCTCCCCTTTTTGAGTCGGTTAAACATGATACCGAAAGGACAACTTTAAGTGATATTTGAAAACATCCTTTTGTGGGTCCCCGGAGAATTCAACTTACCCTTATTGATAAGGATAAGTATAAACAGAAGTAGGTATATTTAGCTATGGGCAAGTAGTAGAGCTAAGTGTAACTGACAGGCCAGCCCTCGGTATTTTTGAAATTTATTTTATTGTATTATTGTAAAAATATTTTTTTTTCAAGGCGCTCAACGGTTTCTTCCATGATAAATAAGTCCTCTATCTACCTTGAAGGCTTTTTATACAATTCAGCCTGGTAATAAGTTTAGACATTAATCGTGACTTGAAAACGATGTTAAAAACTAGCTGATCTATACAAAAAAATAAAAATATTGAGCTTTGGAGAGTTCAAGACTGATATCATTTTAAAAACCCGACATTTGGAGCGTTTTGCGAAAACATTGTTATTTTTACGAGCAGTAGATCTGGCATTATTTTATAGCAAACATGACGATCTATCCGTCTGCGACCCTCGCAGGCTTCCATTGAACTTTTATAGAAAACATTTCATAACCGACCATAATTATTTAATTATAATTAATATTAGACTATATTTTTTTCAAGCAGTGGCATTGGCTATGGACTGCCACGCAGCAGGTCCATGGTTCGAATCCCGCCGCGGGCTTGGGCTTCACCGCACGACTCCATCACGGGAAGGCATATTGCGAATACCGCCTTCCTAGCGACCCTAGCACCCTGAAATAGGAAATATGTCGCCAAGCACTTAATGGTGTGTTCCGGCAGCAGTCCTTGAGAGCCAGTGAAATTACAAGCACATGAGACTTAATAACTGTGTCTCAAGGGGATGCGCGCAGTGCAATTCGTGACTTGTAACGAAATGCATCTGTTAAAGGCAGAGGTTAGTCCGCTGAACATCAGGTGGGCAACGAGCTTGTTCCATTACAATAACATAAAAAAAAAATATAGCACAAGGTAAAAGCCAATAACAATACCGCAAGCATATACTCGTACTTAACCCGTGGGGTGCAGGTTTTGTGACGATGATAATGAAGGAAATAGGTACTTAGAGAGCTTTTCGCAGTCATTTCTCACTTCTGTACGTGTATTTTTTGAGTTCTGAACCCACAGCACAAGACAAGGTTTCGCTATCTGTCCCTCCGAATGTCACGTGTTTCTATCTAGTAAATGGAATGAGTTAAACTGAAATATTGATATTTTAAAAAGATTGGTTACCTAAACCCTAATATTGCAGCAAAACATAAAACAGTTAAAAGTCCGTTTATAAGTGCCACTAACTAGTTAACCCATAGAACCAACATGTTAAGGTTTTCCCAAGAAATTACAGGCACATGAGACTTAACAACTATGTCTCAAGGTGACGGGCGCAGTGCATTCGTGACTTGTAACGAAATGCATTTGTTATAGGGAGAGGTTAATCCGCTTAATATCAGGTGGGCCTTAAGCTTGTTCCGTCACAATAACATAAAAAAAACCGTAAACTACATGAATGTAGAAGGCGATAAAGTAGTTAAACACACCATTATCGATGTAAATATTAATTTTATTGTGAACACACAAGGTACGTAGAAATGTGAAGATATTTAATATTTGAATAGCATCTAAGATTGCATTAGAAAAAGAAACAGTTAACATATTTTTATTATCTCAATAATATTTCTATTCTAGGGTGCTCATATCAGAAAATCCAATGAACGTGCTTCCGTATAATCAGTCGGATATAAGAGAGCGTGCTCACTTCGCTACTTGCATTATACCAACTGAATTTAAAATGCGAAGGTTATATGGAGATCTAAATAAAGTGCTGCTTCAATTGATTGGTTCTATTTGTGCTGTACAGTCTTTTAGACTGGTTGTAATTTTTGTATCAGTTAATAGTGGCGTTCAAAAGTGAAAGCGTCTAAAAGTAATTGTAAGCTTAAAGACGTCCACTGTTGAACGTACAGGAATTAACGTTTTATTTTGAGCATACAACAATGGGCTTCCAATTTTGAACATGCAATGCATTACCTATATTTTCCGGGGGATGATGATGGTAGGATTCAATGCTTAAAGATGCTGCGCAGCAGCGCCTTCTGAAGAACTGTTATCGAAAGCTGCCATATCCAGGACGCCTGCCAAGAGTGGGGATTCTATCAACCCCATATAGTGGGAAGGGCTTTGTTCCACGGTCATCTTACTGTTGATGTGATGAAGTAATTTATCTTTGTACCTTTACTCATAAACCACTAAGTAAGATATAAGGCAACAATAATATGCGCACGATTATGCTGGAGCTTGTTTCGCTAAACAACATTTAAAAAATAAAAACTTGAAATTGGAAAAATCCGCACGAAAGGATCGTAATAATACATACTCGTAAGATATTTTACGAGTTCCAATAGTGATTCTCCATTACATTACGTTCACGCGATCGGCACGGCGGCGGGGTATCGTCTCGCTGAAGGAAATTGCTACGTTATGTCTCTATGGGATCAGACGTCCCATCAACTGTTGCTTCTTTATCGATTTATACTTTCAAGAAGGAGTTTTATTCTATTTTTAAATTGAAATATTATTATTATATAGCACGGGAATGTCTGCTTGGAGAAAGGTTCAAGTTAAGCTTTGTAAGTGCCAGGTATGTGTAAAAACAACCCATGAAAAATATGAACTAAAAGTAAAAACACATAATTTATGTTTCTCACCTTATTTTTTGCGTCAACCCTTCATATGTTTTCTGTTTGACCCAAAGTGTGACTGCCAAGTGGAATATATATTATGTACAGTTCTAGACATAAGTCATTACCCTCTACGGCTCCTTAGTTATTAATACTAGAGTTTAGTACCAGAGGCGGGTAGCGTGGCATAATTATTAAAACATAAAATAAATGTGTAAAAAGTGAAAAACGACAACATTGGCGTTTTGAGACGCACAATCTCAAAACGCCAATGTTGTCGTTTTTAAGGATACGCTAAATCCTTTTCTCCGTCCTCTCCACTAAATTCTCTTTTATATGAAAAAAATATATATTTATATAAATAATATATAATAATATATATGATATTTGATAAACAAAATTATAATGCAAAATAAGTTAAGGTGCCATAGTAAAATTTTATGAACTGACTTTTAAAAGGTCAGAAGGTATCCTTTAACCATAAATTTATCTATCGGTTGGAACTGTATTTGTTAACGTGTAAACCTGAAACTACTTTAGATTTTCTATTTGAAAATTGGGTTATCCAACAGATTACCTACTTACAAAACTCCCTTCCACATTAGGTACTTCTTACCGCAAGAATTGTACCATGGACCTGCGCAATAGTCCATAGTAATATGCCATGCATATTGTTTCAAACATTAATTGATAGAAGACATTTAAACAATAACAGCCTCCCAAATTACAAGGATATCTCCAAAATGAAATAAAGATTTACCCTACACTTAAACAAATGATAATCACAGCACCCTTTTCCCAAGATCTTTGTTTCGTATGGTTCCACGTTCAACACTTTAACGTGTCTATTAATTCATTAATGTAGAAATTAGGGTAGGATGCCGTCCGTCGACTCACCCTTGTCAAGTCATCACAATGGCTAAGTTAAATGATCATAGTAACCAAGTTTAATTGTTATTCCTACGTAGATATTCTACTTTCACATTCAGTGTATTTTCAAAGACTATTGTAATTATATATGTAGCTGAACATTATAAAACAAGGTGTTTATATTTTGAAAGCAATTTAGCACTTATTAGCTGTTTGCTATTATTAAAGGCTGCAGAGTAGTTTCTTCGAGGGCAGAATGTGGGTAGATTAAAAGATTCATTCCACTGATGTGGAGGTTAGTAAAAACCTCTTCTTTTTATAAGAAGTGAAGAGACGAACAAGTAGCCCGCCAGACGGTTAGCATTAAGCCTGTTTGTTACAGCCATAGTGTCACCAGCCTTATTCTGGATGACACCGGTTGTGCTCGTTAGTCCGGGACTTTGGATTATTTGTCACGTTTGCCCAGTAATTTCACAGTAATTTCACCTGCTACAGTGTTCTTCACACATGAGCACAGTGTGTTTCTACACTACTGTTTTGAGTCAGGACGAATCTGACACTGCAGTTGGACAGAGCAAGACCTTTTATAAGGGACATGCAAAATAATACGCATTAATATTATGTATTGTAAACTCACTGAAAACACTCACTAAATGCTAACTCAGTAAGGCAAATGCAGTTGTAAATCTGTAACATAAAAAAACTAAACATTTTCAGTTTATTTAAACTTTTTGTGATTAATTAACTTCACCCAGTATTGTCTGACTTTTTTGCACCTTAGCATGGTGTCATTGTCTAAATCTCATTAAGAATATTACAAACATAATTATTTTATATTAAAAAATTAACAAAAGTTAGTGATCGATATTAGACCAGTTTGTTTGCGTGGTCCATACCAAAAACAAAACAAGTTAGAAATCTGAAACTACTGTACGTTATGTCCGTTATTATACCAACAAATTTTTAAAAACTGCAATTTATTGTGGTAGGAATTATAAGGAAATACCAAATGTTTTAAGAATATTCATACAGATAAAAGTATTTATACTGACTTTGCCTAGTCATGTGCACCATACCACAGAAGAGTGGTAGAGGAAGGCTTTATGGTAACGCCAGTTACATTTAAAGTCGGTTTTGCCTCGGAAATCGATTCGAATGGACGATAAATTCTGACATAATAAATAACTAGGAAGTAATATGTGAAACAGAAAATGTTATTGTGTAATATTTTAAAATGAGGAACGTACAGAGTTATACTAAATTTTTGTAACACATTGTTAAAAGACGTTTAAAAAGAATGGCCCTGAGTTTCTTGCCCTTTCTCGCCGCAATGGCTCGATAACACTTTCTGTGCTGAACGTAGAAGTATAAAAAAGAAATATATGAGTGAGAATCAACTTTGGTGTTCACTTTTGTAAGTTATACTATCTCAATTGTTTAGTTTTGAAGCTGAGGACAAAATCAAAAATTATTCGTTTTTTAGTCAATTGTGAAACAGGGAAGCCTGACTCACACTGCTTCAATTTATTGGTTTATGGGCTATTATTGCAGAACCCTAAAAGAGCGAGGTTCCACTCACCTTTGGCCAATTTTTCTAATCCTAACCTAATCTAATTTATTTTTTTCTATAAATAATTTTCGTACGCTTAATTGGTGATAAGGCGAAACATGTCTGTACTTACTCCTAACTCCTATTTACCATTATTGAATTTCTTGATACCCTCCAGCGACACGCGTTAGCAATGATGTTATTTTTACTTACTGTATCAACCGGATTATCCACTGCTGAACGCAGCCTTCCCCACTATGGAGGAGTTTAGCCACGCTTGGCAGGCGTCTTGGGGATCGCAATATTATATCAGTTCCTCAGAAGGTGCTGCTGCCTATACCTTCCGGTATTTTACTTTATTTATTTAATTCGACTCTTACGAAACCAGGTAGCCGTGGGGGAACCCCACGGGGCATTATTTTAACTTAGTTTCGGTTAATTCTCTGACTATTTGTTATATACCAAACTCATATTTAACTTCCATAAGATTAATATTGATGGTTAATAATCATTTCATTTCTAATTAATTTCTGTATTTTCTCCTTTCAATCCACGCGGGTAGCGATCATTTTCCATTACTTTGAGCGCAAACGGTGCTACACTTTATCAAATATTAGTAAAATACTGGATTTTCATACACTAAACTTCACCTTAGGTATGCCACTCCCCATATATTCGGATATAAACATAGTTAAAACCTCACTGTAGTTTAGTTGCATGTAATATTTCAAAACTTGCATTTACTAATCTCCATAAAAAATACACGTGGTTGGTACAAAAAAATTACACCAGCTAACAGCAAATAACTGTTTTTGGCTTCAAAATTACAGTAGATGGTTTTGTTAACCAGAAGATCATAAAATATGTATGCGGTCTACGTTTGGCTAAACAAATGGCATGTCTTCTTCCCTACAGAACCACAATCCATTCAGCGTATAACTAACAACGCCAAGAATTTGTCGGTGAAAACACCCACTCCAACTAATGTTCATTGTAAAAGCAACAAATAACCTGCAATCAAAGTAACGGCCGACCTCTATTTGTTAGTAGAGGATATATCGGTCTCTGCTATGCGTACCTAATATAGGGAGATAAAGGAAACGAAGTCGGATGGACTGTCTTGGGGTCCGTAATGCTAATGACAACCGCGATGTATTACGGCATAATTAATAATGAAATGGTTGATATATGGGTAACAGACCAGAAAAGAGAATAGTATTTTATATCTCTATGGGTAGCAGAATATTTATTTTTCCACCGTATTATAATTTTGGCGTTGGAGATATCTTGAATAGTCCTACTGAATTATTAATTCTGACGATATGATACGAAAAATTGTCAGCATTTACAGCCCATAAAGATCTACATGCAGTTTTGGTGGTAAATGTTGACACGGTCGACGGTATTATTCAGGCCTAGAATTACTTGCTCTCAAGGATAGCTGCTGGAACAGGCTGTTAGTGGCTTGGCGAAAGATTTTCTACTTGAGGGTGGTAGTTTTTTAACCAGGCAAGCATTCAAATGAATATGGTACCACTAGGTGGACTGACAACATCGTAAAAGACGCGGGTAGCCAATGGTTATACAAGCAGCTACTAGCCGTTCTTTGTGGCGTTCTACATGGGGAAGGCATTTGTTCAACATTTGATATCTTCAGGCTGATGATGATAAATATGAATGTAACATCAATAAAAGAACGATAATAAACATATTTAAATTTATTTGTATTCAATTGTCATCATGTCTGAAATTAAAAAAAAACAAGTTACATCCCATTTTCATAGCAGTTGCTAAACCACTTCAGTTAAATCCTTACTTAGCTAATTTACTGATAATTAAGGAAACCAGTCGAGATAATTAATAAACAGTAATCAAAATAACAATCTAAGGCAGTGGGTATTTCCTGTTAGGGCTGCCAGTTGCGAAGTTTCCCCGAGTTCAATCCAAGTTTAAACGAGTTAATCCCTTTTTATTAAATGTTGATGCTTACTGTGGTCGCCGAGGATCCCATTTCGCCGTTAACAAGAGTTTTCGACTTAATTTTGTTTTAACTTCTTGGAATCACCTAAACACTTTGAAGTGTTACCAAGGAAATCTCACAAATAAGTTAAATAGGACATCATTTTATACCAACTTATTTTTCTACATTACCTATTTTATAACAAAATTACAAAGAGAAGAAAAAATATAGTCATGTGTGAGATTCGTCGCGGTATGCTCTAACAGCTAAGGCAATATGACATATTATAACGTACGAGTATGACTCTTTAGTTTCTCTGAAGTTATTATTTTGTTCTTTAACATCGTAAGGGGATGGATCACCTATTTTATTTAATATACATATATGTACAGCAAACATTGATCGCTTATGATTTTTTAGCTTCCTCTACGAGTTAGTTGTATGGATGAAATGCAATAAATATATTATGAAATACAAAATCAATTAAGCAATATTTAATATAATAATTTTAAGGCCTCGTTCTAAGTTTATTGACCGAGCGAGCACGCAGTGTGAGCAAAGCGTCTCTGTTTTAGCTTCACAAAAATGCTTTGTGTCTTTCCCCCATTTGTGTGTGCAGGAAACCTTTATTAAATTGAGTTAAGCAAGGACAGACTCACGAGGTATATAGCTCCGAGAGTCATTAATTTTATTTTTTTACGATTGTCTCAAGCAGCGCAAATATACTAATCTTGGTAGTAGTTATATCCTTGAGCATTTTGGTGGGGCGACATTGAGTCCATGTGGCCTGGAAGCTAATCTTATTGTCCAAAACTTATCAAAGCACTCGGTCGAACTGACAGATGATCAAAATGCTACCACTTATTTGGCTCAACGAATAAGCAGAGCAATGAAAAGGGGCAATGCTGTCAGCATGCTGGACACTCAGTGGACTGGTAGTTGTCTAGATTGTTTGGACCACCTGTGGGCCAGCAATGGCCTTTAATTTGCCGTAACGGTTTCGTGTAGTAGCTGTAGTGTTTTATATAGTTTGTAGTATTTTGTTCGTCTATAGCCGAAATTGAATCCGCTTTTACCAGAAAAAAATGCGAACGTGTGTCCTATAATTCATTATATATACATATATATAAGTTCAGCCAGTGCATTTAAAAGTTTTAGACGAGGAAACAATTCTTATTTTTAAATAATTTTCTACTTACGTTGCTCGAAAATTTCATTTGACGTCATGCTGTGTCATTCAAAACCAACGCGAAAATTAGGTAAGAAACAATCTACTGCATTTTTGATGTGAACATTATGCACTCTTCTTGAGTTGAGTTCTGCTTGTAATTAATTTAGTTTACCAGCTAAAGATCCTTGATATTTAATAGGAGAATCACAAAACCCTAAAGAAAACGTCATATTAATGGACAGAATAGAGATAAAGATAGGCTTTTACGAGTGAATGTGCATGTTTTATCATCATAAAAAGCAATACTTTTAGAGTTAAAAAAAGGAGCAGTGATGGCTCAGTGGTATTGGTTGTGGTCTGTTGCGCAGCAGGTCCATGGTACGAATCCCGCCGCGGGCTTGAGCTTCACCGCATGGTTGAACGGCATTTTGCGAATGCCCGCCTGGCTAGCAACCACCCTCAAGTAGAACATCTGTCGCCAAGCACCTAACGGTGTTTTCCAGCAGCAGTCCTTGAGAGCCAGTGGAAATTACAGGCACATGATACTTAACAACTATGTCTCAAGGTGACGGGCGCAGTGCAATTCGTGACTTGTGACGAAATGTATCTGTTATAGGCAGAGGTTAGTCCGCTTAACATCAGGTGGGCCTAGAGATTGTTTCGTAAAATAACTTTTAAAAAAAATTACGTAACAATTCGTCCTCGAAATTAGACTTCTTTCATCAAAATTGTCACTTTTGGTGTTTGTATTTACCTGAAGCTACGTGGGTAATCACGAAAACCACAGAAAAGAGAAAGCAATTATATCTCTATGACGAAAACCAAGTGAGGTAATAGCAACCTATCCGAAATTGCGCTAATCAGCCATATTAGGTAAATCAAGTGTCCAATTTTTACATAAGTAACACATAATTGAAACTTTCTTTGAAAGGCTTTCATATTTTACACCACAAATGGTTCAATTATACAAACAGCCATCATTACTTAAGTATTTCATTTTCTTGCATTGCCACTGTAAAAATTATGAAAATCCTAAATATAACTGCGTTTCTCACTTTTTATCAAACAGTTTTTTTGTCTTTTGAATTTAATATTTCTTTTACTGAAGCGTCTTTAGCTACATTTTTAGTATTCTTAGTCTTAGCCAGAATAATGGAATGCTTCTTTTTGATATTGCGTTTTCAAGTTTTACCTGGAATATCAGCGAGGTTTGCTAATGGGATTGGTTTTGTGAACCTGAAAAGTCGGCGCTAATACATGTTAGAATCTTTAGTATTCGGGCCATTATTGTATCTATATAATAAAAAAAACACAAACTATCCTTTGCTTAAAAGGGTAATGACGATCGTTTGGGATTGCTCTACTAGATTGGACAGTTACGTAGGCTAGATGAACAACTGCTGATAATTGATTGAATAGAATAGTTCAATCTTCAAAACTACATAATACTTGAATCTAAACCTAACTTATCTTTGAATAATATAAAATAACTTTAATACTTTAGGAAACAACTTCTCCTAGCAATTTTGTTTCATAAACATTGTTACATTTCGTGATGTGAAGGAAGTGTTTCGATGCCACCGATTGAGTTAATTTTCCCGAAATCGTTTTACGGTTTCCTCACACGCTGTTACGGTTTATTTCACCCCAAGGTGTCATTTCTAGGAAATTGTTTCCGTTATCCTTTTCAGCTTGGAAAAAATAAGCTTTTTCTTTAACGGTCTCGTGATAGATAAAGCGTAGTAATTATATGGACATTTATAATGCCTGAGACTATGTTCAAATTCAAAATAACTTTAACTAAAACTTAAATGTTCAAATTGCTAATAAAGTATTATTTAAGTCAATCTACAGACAATTACATATATAAGCCATAATATTTTTTTTTTTTTTTTTTATGCCTGATAGGTTAGCCTTTGACCACTATCTCACCTGATGGTAAGTGATGATGTGGTCGAGGATGTTGTTCAGGCTAACCTAGAGCTACTGGCTCTCAAGGACAGCTGCCGGAACACACCGTTAAGTGCTTGGCGACAGATTTTCAACTTGAGGGTGGTAGCTAGCCAGTCGGGCATTCGCAAAGTGCCCTACCACCATGCTGTAACCACTGCTGTCCTAAGACAACAACCGGGACCGACGGCTTAACGTGCCCTCCGAAGCACGGAAGCGCTCAGTAGTAATGTCACCAGCGGTCACCCATCCAAGTCATGACCGCGGCGGACGTTGCTTAACTTTGCTGATCGATTCAGAATGGCTAAGCAAACTTGGCTACGAGCGCTTCAAAAAAAATAATTGTGATAAATTCTTTTAACAAGACATACATTGTTGATTTTGCCTACAACTCGAAGTACAATAAAATTATCTTAAAGAGAATAACTTCATATGAGTTTTTAAAGCTTAATTATATGACTCGAAAGAATCAGCTCCATTTTACGTGCTATGGTTTAGCATTTGTTGTAAAGTAAACACTACACGGTGTTATCATAAACAACATCAAATTTAGAGAACAAATGAGTGTGTATTACCTCTTGAGAGATAGCGTCGACGCCGGTGGCGAGCGAAATCATTTCCGCTGTGTCAATCAACCGTCCCGGCGATCGGTCGGCATACAGTGGGCATGCGGACAGTATAGCCACACAGTATATAGTAAGACAGTACACGATCTTTATTGATAGATTATCTAAGTTAAATTCCATTCATTCAGAAACTCTGTATAATAGAATCCGTTTGGAATGAGTATACAAAAGAATAATTTGTGTAGGTACGAGTATAGTTTAATTGAAACTGCAGGTTAAATTTCATTGATGGTTTAATTTAAGTGCATAAGTTTAGACGAAGAAATTAAGTTGTAGATTTATAAAATCAAAGTGTGTGCCTAAGAACCTAATGAAAACTAAATAAAAACCTCTTTATTCAAACATATAAGAACATAATATAACGAAATTATTGTAAAAAACGTGTAGAAACGGAAGAAAATCAAATGCAATTTGATGCATAATGTTGAAATGCGACGGAAATGTAAAGCGCTGGTGGTAATAGTACTGGCGCATCCTCTGGTGTGAGAGAGCCGTTGTAACAACTGTCACCACTCTCACACCTAACGCAACTCCTCGTTGTCGCACATCGGTAAACAAAGGAGGGCATCACTTACTAAGAAACGGCAAAATCAACGTCGGTATAATATCATACGATACTTCATTCGTATCTTTGAAACATTTAGTTTTGATATTACATTGTTCGAACATCACAGTAGAATAGCACCAGTATAAACGCAATGTGATTCTGGTCACACAATGAAATTGAATTAGGTACTTTTTTGTGTAAAATACACTTTATGAGGTTAGATTTATCTGAAAAAAATGAAATGGATCTGGGGCATAGTGTTTAATTTGATCGAGGTTCGGACCTTGTACCCGAACTCCTGCGTCACTTCTTAAATCCAATCCTTTAAATTATGTAATCCAGCTTATATCTAAGGAACGCACGCACATGTAGGAATTCACAATAAACAAGGTATGATAATGCTTATGGATATTTAATGTCCTCAAAAATTACATTGGAGGTTCGAGAAACATCGTGACACACTGCTGGCTGTCGTTGTGCGCTGGCTATAACGATCAAGTTTACTAAGTACCTAATGTAAAGTTTCTTGAAGATTAGTCACTGGTTCAAGTGACTACACTGCCGACATACGGCCACTAATGAGTTCACGGTCCAATCGCATCTAGATTGAGTGAGCACATCACCTGTTAATTATTTTTATCAGATGTCATTTAGCGTTTTAGTTTGTAAACTATTGATGCTCGAAGCAGTTGTAAGCAACCACTACTGTATTTAGGCGTGTAAGGCTCTGTAACAATTGTTACGCAAATGTGAATTTTATCATGAACACAATAAGAACTAAACTGTAGTGTAGAAAATTTAAAAGTATTTTAAGATTAGAAAAATTGTAAGGAATCGCTACCATTATCATATTATAGTAACAACCTATGTCTTTTTCAAAGTTCAAAACTGCTACCATCGCTTTAATGTAATGCATCACTTAGTCGAAGAAGTAAAAGAACCAAAATAAATTTTACAGAGAGAGCCACTATTTTACCAAGAATTTTATAAGCACATTCCAGCCATAAAAGCTCTCACACTAAAAGGCATCCATTTTGTGTACACTCACGTAATGTGTCAATGCCTGTCACTGTATCTTTATTAGCGGCGAAGTTTGCAGGCATCGGAGTGAGGGCTGACCGCGAGAGGGGCCAAGCTGGGCCAAGTCGGAAACATTAAGGCTCCATCAGCGGCCATATTTTCCGGTATTTCCTCGAGGCCGGACCGGCCGGAGCCCGACACGCCTTTGCACTCAGACACTGGCCCCGGATGAAGTGGAATGTGTATCTAACAGTCGCTCCGCGCCGATATTTCCACGCTTTTACATTTTTAAGACGTCGACCTGTCGGAAAAGATTGCAACATGTGATATCATTTAGGGCACACTACTAGAGCTATTACAAATTCAAGGTTGCGATTTGCAAATTCAATAACATGTCTCTACATTTTTATATATTTACATACAATCGACGATTTAAGAGCGTTTGAGGATTCTGTACTCGAAACGGACGGGATCTATAACTAAGTTCATCGCGTCTCCAGCTCAGCGCCGCCTCCATTGGACAGACGATCTTTAAAAAGCTTATTTTATGAACTGTAACTGGTTGAAATATAAAAATATATTACAGGTTAAATATATTATTTATATTTTTTTGTATTTAACACTTGGTATTGTTAAATTGGTACTTGGTATACTCGTATATTTATTTACTAGAACAAAGTCTTAATGCTGACAGAATAGAATCACACTACCGGTCAAGTCCAAATTGAACTCACGTTATGATCTGTACCAATACCGTTTTTTATGAATTATTTTCTTGTAATAAAAGTGTTTCACAATAAATACGAACACCTAAAAAAATAACATTTCACAAATTGTGTCTTCAATCTTTAAATCAAAAATTTTACTACAATATGATGATACCTATGCACTCCAAGTAATTTACTGGCAGCTACAACAGGCTATAAAAAGAAAAAAGTTTACCCTTAGCCGTAAAAAATAAACATCTCATCTTATCTCATAAGTTCGGGTAGCTCTCTGTGAAATGACACCTTTGGGCGTCTTTGTCGCCCAACAAACGCCCCGTGAAATTGAAACAGACCGGTCGCTCCATATTCCAGAAAATTTCCGTCAAATTCCTTTTTTGTTCTTTTAATCCCGAAATCTCTTCAAAAGATTGTGCAAATAGACTCCAATCTCGATAAAATTCGTCATGTAGATATTGCTTTTGGAGTTTTCATTCAAATATACTTATTTTGAACTAAAGCTTTAGAACTATTGGATAAGTTTGTGAAATTCATGAAATTTTACACATATTTTTATTTTCTCACTGTTATCCTGTACATGCTGTGTCTATACTGTAGAATATGGTTAAACTACGTACAAATTTGACTTCACGTATGGTAGTAAATTACATTCTGCGCTTCAGTTTTAGGGCAGTATTGTTTAAGATATTTCAAATGTGTTATGGATAGATTATGCCTGGTCAGAAAAAAAAAGAAATCAATTACCAACATTGAAAAGTTAGAATTTTTTTTTATAGCTTATAGGCCAGCTTTTGACCTTTATCTCACCTGATGGTAAGTGATGATGTGGTCGAAGATATTGTTCAGGCTAGCCTAGAGGTACTGGCTCTCAAAGACAGCTGCCGGAACACACCGTTAGGTGCTTGGTGACAGATTTTGTACTTGAGGGTGGTAGCTAACCAGGCGGGCATTCGCAAAATGCTCTCCCACCATGCAAAGGAACTTTGTAACTTGCTGATTCAAAACAGTCTGATTACTCATTTTCATAGCCCAACTTCCACAAGTTAATTAACTAATAAACTTTTCAGTGCGGGAAAACAGTTCAATTTTTTTTTTTTATTATTCATTTCAGTGATGCATACTACTTTCTAAATAAATAAGGTCACTCGCTAGTTGTACTAGTCACCTTCAGCAGTCAAAATTGCAATAAAGTTATTATCAATGAGGGCTAAGTCACCCTCGCCCGTGGTTATAATCTCGATATTCTACACGCGTTCCCAAGGTTGTGCCAATCGGGTGACAAACCAGGTAGTAGGATTTAAGGTAGAGGCCGTCTTGGTGGGTACCACCAAGTGTCAGATAATCTACCTCCAAGCAGCAGTGTGCAAACACTGTTTTGTTTAGGTTTGAAGGGCTGTTTTGTTGCAGCACTGTTTTGTTTAGCTTCTTCCTTATTTTGGAGTTTGATTAATTATACGAGTAAGTGTTGTTATAGTTATAAGACAACGTACTTACAATATTATATTTAAATTATTCTGATAACTTGATAACTTTGAAACGCTCGTAGCGAAGTTTGCTTAGCCGTTCTGAACTGATCAGCAAAGTTAAGTAACGTCCGCCTCGGTCATGACTTGGATGGGTGACCGCTGGTGACATTACTACTGAGCCCTTCCGTGCTTCGGAGGGCACGTTAAGCCGTCGGTCCCGGTTGTTGTCTTAGGATGGCAGTCGTTATAGCATGGTGTTAGGGCATTTTGCGAATGCCCGCCTGGCTACCACTCTCAAGTAGGAAATCTGTCGCCAAGCACATAACGGTGTATTCCGTCAGCTGTCCTTTATTAAGGGCTTAGTATTAGTAATAAACCATTTCTGATCACGTAATCACTTATCAATGGGTGCGATAACGCTGAGATATTAGTCAAACTCATACCTCTCTTAAACAGCATGGTGGAAGGCCTTTTTGCAAATGCCCGTTTGGCTAGCGACCACCCTCAAGTGGAAAATCTGTCGCCAATCACCTTACGAAGCGGCAGCTGTCCTTGAGAGCCAGTGAAATTACAGGCATATGGGACTTATCAACTATGTCTCAAAGTGACGGGCGCAGTGCAATTCGTGACTCGTGACGAAATGCATCTGTTATAGGCAGAGGTTAGTCCGCTTAAAATCAGGTGGTCCTCGTGCTAGTTCCATCACAATAACATAAATAAAAAAATCAGTTGGTCTTAAAAAAACTGAACAGCAAGTTATATGTAGATTTATCATTTTCTAAAACTACGTACAGAAGAAGATAATGACCCTGCAAACAAAACGCAAGGTCGCGATGTAATGAATACGCGCGATCTATCAGAATTAAAAGACCCTTTCCCTGTCGCCGACATGATGGATGGCCGGAAATGAACATCTCTTTCTACAGAGCGATATGAGTTGATCGTTGCACACTTGAGAACATCGTTACATGAAAATTCTACGGTAATAAATGGGATTTTTTATGTACATGTCAGTTGAATGATGCTAAACTATTTTGTTTATTAATTCCTTTAGAATATTGAGTTCTTGGGTTACTCGAATTGGATATCCTGCCAAAGAAATTTTCAGTAATGATGAAGAGTGTAAAATTTTTCCGGTATTAGGTTCACCCACTATTACATGGAGCGATAAATTTTTTTTATGAAACTATACATTATTTTGATTATAAGCACCTCGCTCTATTATTTCGAGAATAATGTGTCAAGCTGTTTTTGAAGGTATTTGGTTCTATCTTTAAAAAGAAATACTTTTCAGCTTTTTTCGTGATGCTTACATACTGCATTCAAATTCAAATGTACATACCATATTTTCATCACTGAAAAGAGTTGCGATTCAGTTCATAGAATTTATTTTTCTAGTGAGTTTTACGTTTTTCTTAATATTATGCTCCGACATTTAATCAATTCAGTCTTTAGACTTTAGGCAGTACAAGTAAAATATTAATTTTAATGATATAACAAAATAGGTTCAGGGTAACTTAAATTGTAAAGAGGATATTATGTATGGAAAAATAAAATGATGTACGCCTAATCAGCTAATAAATTTACAATATTATCATTGCCGTTAGTAAGTATATAGTATACGGAGCAGTGGTCACAACCGCGTGCCGCCGCGCCGCTGGACTGGGCCAAGAGCTGCTGACAGGTCAATTATTACCATGTCATCAAGGCTAAGGCTTATTGCAAAAACTTACCAACTAACTTAAAAACTACTCGACCGGTTCTATTGAGATTTGAATGGGACCAATTTGGAAGTGAGCTCTACCCTACAAAAAAGAACACATGATTAAATGATCCAGTAAAAAGTTGGCCGTTGCTATACATAATAAATATATATAGATTTAACTAAATACGCTTCGAACTGAGAACCTTCCTCTTTTTTTGTCGGTAAAAAAATTATCACAATATCAGTTTAATACCTTATGAAGTGAAGGTATTTTTTTTATTGTTAATTCAAGTCTCCCAAATTATTATACTTATAATTAGCAAGCAATATTGAGATAAGCCCTTTATGCACACAAGAAAAAAACTTAGGCTAAATAAATCAACCCAGTACAAACAACAAACAATAAAAGAAGGTATTTCTAGCGGTTTAACTGCTACACACTCGTACGCCCCGAATAATTTATTACGGAAAGGATTTTAAAAACACGTATCTTCCGAACCCACGGATAAAGCTGTTTTAAGAATATGTGGGAATTTCTTCAGGTGATTGTAAGGAAAATATATATCATCCTCGGAACGAATGTAAGTAAGGATTCTCCTAAAATAATATTTGGAAGCAGCTTTCACGAGCGATTTACGAAGGTCCATAATTCTATCAGAAGGTATATAACAATGCAGAGGATTTTTTTTTGATTTGGTTACCTCTCACGGCTTTCTGGATGATGTGTAACAGTGCCGATTTGGAATTGGGAGGTCCTGGGTTCAATCCCAGGATGATACAAAAATCGATATGTTTAGACAAAAAACAGTACTGTCAGGTCATGACCACAATCTTGATCTAAGCCTCAAGGTTATATTTTGACCTTGAATTGTGCCCGATCAGACCTGAAAGTGTAATTTTTAACAGGAAAAATCTATCGCAGCCTGTGATTTAGAACTGTACCCAGTTTCTCTATTACGTGGAATCAAAAAATATATTTTTAAAAAACCTTGTGAAAAGCAAACATATTATTTTAGGCAGGGGCCTAACCCTTTGAAAAGTATAAACGAAACGTTTAGTTTATTTTATGTTGTCCACCAACTTAACTGAGGTATTAGCAACGCCCCTTGGTGTCACCTACGTATATATAATGATGAAAGTGATGATGATGACGATGTCACAAAGTCTATGTGTACAATATTATAATAATAACAATATTCCAAGAACTAACCTATCTTTTAGGTTTCATTTAAATCGGTTCGATCGTGAAATTGTAACAAACACAGACTCACAAACTTCCACTTTTATAATATTAGTGTGATATCATCGTGTTTGACATAGATACATCTTCAACGTATAATCGAAAACGGAACATGATATTATTTGCCCGTCTCTCATCTTTCCGTCGACGCTACAATCGGTCCCGTTCGAGTCTCATTGCAATAGCTATTGTATTTGCCGAAGGCTCTACCGCTCATGTCGATTGCCCATCGAGCGGAATGCGAGCGAACGCCAGCCATTTGCCAGGATTGAATGGCTCCCGTTGATTATTTGCTAATCATGCTCCGACGATACGGGTTCATAATGTGAATACCTGGCTGCACGCCACCCTCGTTCAATCATTACCATAATCAACAAAACACTGGCTCTTTGCATAATTTGAAAAAAATACGCTTGTACTGGAGTCGTCCTATGAGAATATACCGTGACTGAGTTCACATCGCAGGTCGGAGTGGCTACGTTAGATTAATTAGCTGGGAGCTGAAGTTTAATCTATATAATGTCAACCGTACGCCCACAGGTGAGTGGCGTGCAAATATAGCGGTGCATTTTTCAATCTAGTGCCGTCCAATCGTGAAACCGAAGCGTATCGATGTTTGGTCATCGGATGGATACACCGCATGTAATCGAATACGCTTTCGAATGGGTGATGTGGCGAGCCTCCGTGTTTGTTGTAGCTAAATAACTAAATTATTTTTAGTCTTCTTGCAGTATCTTTCCAATTAATGTTGAACTAATATGAATAATTCAAAGCGCTCGTAGCGAAATTTGTTTAGCCATTCTGAACCGATCAGCAACGCTGAGCAACGTCCGCCGCGGTCATGAGTTGGATGGGTGACCGCTGGTGACATTACTACTGAGCGCTACTGTGCTTCGGAGGGCACGTTAAGCCGTGTGTTCCGGCAGCTGTCCTTGAGAGCCTGTAATTCTTGGTTAGCCTGAACAACACATCATCACTTACCATCAGGTTAGATAGTAGTCAAAGGCTAACCAATTAGGCATAAAAAAAGAATAATGCTGCTATATGATATTTATATTTTATTATGGAGTCAAATATGAGCAAAGAGCCAATTTAGTTACTGTGGTTCTGTATTAAATTCTCTCTGACAGCGTAAGTAAATATAGAGTAAAAAGGTATAAGTAAGTTTAAAAATAACTTCAAAAATGGGTTATATTGATTACGTAGTAGAGAGAAGAGATAATATAGAATTATAATCCTAAATAAATGTATAAAGTAGTTTTTTAAATAAATTATGGTAATTAAAAGTATCCCAATCGATATTTATGTTTAAAATTGACAATAATTTATTTTTTAGACATGTAATTTTTTTTTATAATACGTAGGATTTTTGATAGGACAGTTTGTAAGGTATTTCAATTTTATAGACATTCCGGTTTTTCAGCAATGTTGTTACTTTATTGTTCCTCATTTGCACGAAGTCCTAAGTTCACTTCCTATCGAGACCCATTTATTGGCTGCAATAAGCATTAATATTTTTGATGGCTATTTGATTATTTTAATGCGTTCATACTTAAATGTATGTTTATGCCTTCCACGACGTAAATCCAAATATGAATGATCTGCTCTATGAGCATGTAACAGTTCTAGTTTTTGCTACAGTTGCATTTGAGATGCGAGAGGTTTTAAGTAAACCTCATTACAGTTCGTATACTGTAGATACAAAGAAAAAAACAAGTTGAACTACATGTATTTTTGATGAACAAATAGAATTTTCGTCATAGTTAAAAAAATCATAGGTAGGTCAGATGTGGATGTAATGATTTTTATACTTGAATATTCTGTTTTATTACAGAATATTTGTTTTTTAATTCTTGTACAATCACGGGTTAGTTAATTGACTCTTCTAGCTATTAGACTACTAGACTTACTAAGAACTAAGTCTGATTTAATATTAAAAAATATTAAAATGCAATTTATGTCTATGATTCGTCATTTTTGAAATTGGTTATGTTGAAATTTCCTCTTTATAGTAGTAAATATCTGCTAATTGGAAACTAGCCATTTGCCTAGTATATCTAAATGGCCAAATAATTTCAAGTATTACCAATGGTCACCATCATGATGGAAGAGTGATACAATCGATCCTGTGAAGTCAGCACCATGATAATTAAAACGCTTATACTTTCATGGCCCGACTTTTCTTCCACAAGTTATTTAATAATTTTCAGTGTTATTCAGTACAGTTTTTTATTTTGAATGTTTTCACCCTGTTTGGTTGTGCAAGTTGCTTACAAACCTTTTTGGTTTTGAATATTGTTGACATGTAAACTGTTTGGTAAAGCATGTGGTTTACATGATAGCAAAACGATCCCCAAAGAAAGGGTGAAAACATTCATAATAAAAAACAGAACTGTCTTGAAAGCTGAAAGTTATGAAATAACTTATTTAAGTCGGGCCATGAAATGTATAATAAAATATATTAATATGTCAGTACCTAGTTCAAAAAGCATGGTGCGGACTTCAACAAGTTATTTCATATTTTTCAGTTTTAGAAGTCAGTCCAGTATTCGTATAGATATGTTTAATGTTCCGTGCAAGTAAACAGGATTTTAATATGGGTACTAAACCTAAATCGCGTCGTTTATCCCTTTGTCTGGGCAATGACTGCTTGGAAGAAAATGTATCTTTGCGTAGTATAGAAGCAATTTAGTTTTTGCAGGTTAAGAGTTGTTTTTACCAGAAATGTCAGTGTTTTCAGTATATCTTTTTTATTTTTTTTTATGCCTGATAGGTTAGCCTTTGACCACTTTCTCACCTGATGGTAAGTGATGATGTGGTCAAGGATGTTGTTCAGACTAACCTAGAGTTACTGGCTCTCAAGGACAGCTGCCGGAACACACCGTTAGGTGCTTGGCGACAGATTTTCAACTTGAGGGTGGTAGCTAGCCAGGCGGGCATTCGCAAAGTGCCCTACCACCATGCTAAACCGTTTTACTTATAAAGGTTGATCTGATATTAGTGAAAATGAATATTCTGTCTAAAAATTAATGAATATAAAATTAATAAATTACAAAAACCGGTCAAGTGTACGTTGTACTTGCTTTTTTTATGCTTGATAGGTTAGCCTTTGATTACTATCTTACCTGATGGTAAGTGATGATGTGGTCGAGGATGTTGTTCAGACTAACCTAGAGTTCAAGTTATCGAACTGAATGAAAAATATAACGACTTTATCGGTAAATACATACCATATTATTTGCGAGTATGGAACTATTGCTACGCGAGCGGACTGGCAAACCTTTTCTTCTAATAATTAAAAAAAAAACATTGAAATGTATTAAGGTGAAAATGAAAAGTATTTGTTCCATTTTTCAAAATCACAAGGTAAATAGATAAAATGACCGTGGAGCTACAGAGGAAAGCTGCAATTGTATAATGCTAGAATTTCTAAAACCAGTACCCCAAAGCCACGATTATCTTGAATATGCTCGCGGCTTGTAATCAGAGATGCAGGAAACAAATGGCGGTAGTTAGGCGCCCGCCGCAGAGGGCAGTATCCGCGATTTATGAACCACCAACAACGTTATGCCTACCTACGCTAGGTGCAGACCTTGTTAACTGACTGTTTATTCCCCAATTTTTTTTTTTTTTTTTATGCCTGATAGGTTAGCCTTTGACCACTATCTCACCTGATGGTAAGTGATGATGTGGTCGAGGATGTTGTTCAGACTAACCTAGAGTTACTGGCTCTCAAGGACAGCTGCCGGAACACACCGTTAGGTGCTTGAAAAATTATAATAAAACAAACAAAAATTCAACAAATGATGTAAAAGAAATAAGAATATAAGAATAAAAATATAATACGAGAAATGCGGTTGCATACATTACGATGACCGGTGAAAGAGAAAATATTTTTTCATTTCTCATACTCGGAAAGTAGTGTTTTTTGATACAAGTAGCGGGAGGAAGACGCTGCTTCCCACCTGAGGGCGCGAAATATTCTATCCAGAGACAATTCCGATTAATTGTCTTGCTCAGCTGACGGAAGAATTCTCGACGCGTTCACTTCTACACGATACATCCTCAGGAGGTCATGACTCTTCAGGCGTACGGTCAAGAAATTCATTCGAGAAAATTCACTCTCGGTTTTGCTAGGTTGATAAAGGAAATCTGTTATCAAGCACCTGAATCTGCTTTTAGTGATCTATTCTTGAGAGACCGTTATAACTATAGGTTTTGTGTTTTTTACATTATCTACTACATCACAAAAAATCAACACCTAAAATTGTGGCCAAAGACTAGCATAACATCATTGAAAAATAAAGCATTATCCTCTGCCTTTCAATTTAAAAAAAAAACAATATGAAATATCCTACTCCAGGTAGGATATTTAATATTGTTTTTTTTTACAGCAGAGAGGTTAGCCTTTGACCACTATCTCACATACTAGGACCTCAAAGTTCCAAAGCAACACTTCAAGCCACGCAACCATTAGTTAATTCAAATGATGAAAATTGACAACTATTCATGACTAACAAAACCATGTAGTACGGTCCCGTTGTCTGTGTACAAAACAGAATTCAATCAATAAAAGAACATAGTAAATTAGATCGCTTATTCTAGCCCAGTGCTACGTGGGGTGCCGGATAGAATCGCACTCCACATATCTTCCTGTGGGAGAAGTAGTTGACGAAAATATCAGAAGGTGGTCTGCAGCGCCTCCTGGAGACCAATTCCCACATCTTAAAAGAATTACGGAAAATAAACGTCATTTCAAGCTTATAATATCCATACTGTTGCCCGTCATGAAACAATGATGTTTATATAGCGCTGTCTCTATTACACAAATGTGAAATGACACGATTCAATATGTGGAACCCACTCTCACGATGAAGTTCTAATGTAATTTTACTTTAATGATATTTGGTGGTGCTGAATTGGTAGTTGGTTTGAAATTGTAGTTGCCCCCTGAAGAACTAACATCATTACTACGATCCCCAAGACACCTGTCAAGCGTGGGTATTATGGCAAACGCCTTAATGGGGGGTATTTATTACACTCCCTTATGGAGGAGGCCTTTGTTCAACCGTAGACTTTATGGCTTTCGGTGATGAAATTAGGTTAACATATGTTAGCCAAATGTAGCCCTGAATATGTGCACACAACATTTTTATAAGATTATTAACAAAATGTATGTACTATATTTCAGTTTATATCTAATTTTCAGTAGAAAGGTTTCAGTTATTTCAAAGGCAGCTTTCAAATTACCTTCTAATCATCATTCGTGAATGGCTTTTATGTGAATGGATATATAAACCTTTTAGATTGGCGTCCGCAAATAGCGAGCGGGCCGCGGTTGACTCAGCTCTTGACTTCCCATGTTGCGATGCTGCCCGCACTCTCGTGCAGTTTGTTGTCCCTCACTTGATTTGCTTCTGTGGAATTCAATGGGACAGTTCTTTTAAAACACTGGCAAATATCTATATCAAAATATATTATTTAAGTTTAATTTAATTAAAAGTTTATGCTTACCGATTCAAACAGGGTATCCTATTTGAATAGGTATGTATGAACATTTAGATTGCGACCTACGTCTTCACGTTGTTAGTTATATGTGTATTGTTTTGCACTTACCTAGATAATTAGTATTTTCCTAATGGCAGTTCTCCTTATCAAGAGTCCCTCTTGGTATTTACTATAACGATCAGGTTTTGTGCCCAAAAGCAGTAGTTTGCAAGGACTACCGAAAAAGGCACTTAACAACTGAAATTATTACTGCTAACAAGTCGTCTCTTGCCTCCAAAACAAAAAAAATACGTAATATAATTAGATAAGCTCTTGATCTTGAAATGATTTCTGTAATGAGAGTTATTTCTTTTTTTTACACCTGTATTTAACCTTTTACCTCTAATTTACCTGACGGTAAGTGAAAATGTGGAAGATGTTGTTCAGGCTAACCCAGAATGAATACTGGCTCTCAAAGACGACTGCCGGTATATACTGTTAGGTGCTTGGTGACAGTTTTTCTACTTGAGGATGGTAACTAGCCAGGCGGTCATTCGCAAAATGCCCTACCACCATGCTATAACGAATGCAATCTTAAAATAACAACCGGGTCTGACGGCTTAATGTGCCTTATTCCGAAGCACGGAAGCGCTCAGTAGTAATGTCTATAGCGTTCACCCATCCTAAAGATGACCACATTGTATGTTGCTAAACTAGTTGATTGGTTATAAACTACTCGTATTAGGTAAGCTTCGCTACAAGCGCTTCAAAACTGTAAGGTTCTGTACGAACTATACTGTTTTGGAATTGTGCAATGTTCTGAATATCGTATTTTTAGTTATGTTACAATAAAGTTTTAATGTTGCACCCTTTATATATCGTATGTATAATAAGTGACTTGTAACCAAGCAATTTTGAAACAACGAAAAATTTCCTAATTTTACCAAAATACGACTTACGAAACTTTGACAATAAACCCCTTTTCACAGATCATTGTTTGCATTCAGAAAAAATATATACTATGTACGCATATTGTAACAAAAATCCAAGCTGAAGGTTTTTTATTAACTGCTTGATAAATAGTTAAAAAAATACTCAACGACAATGCTTTTACACAACTAACTCGCACATAATTTGAGGAGTTATATTTTAATAATAATAATTTTGCTGAAAATTTTATAATCGGATTACTGCATGTGAGAATTTTTATCATGTCTAATTTTGCGCGCCTTATGGTCAAATTATAGGTTTTTTTATGGTATTGTGAAGCAACAAGCACGTGGCTCACCTGATGTTCAGCGATAAACTTTGCCTATAACAGATGCAATTCGTCATAAGTACAAACTGCACTGCGCCCTTCACCCTTAAGACATACAGTTGTTAAGTTTCATTGTGCCAGTAATTTTACTGGCTTTCAAGGAATACTTTTGGAACACAATGTTTGTGTGTGATTCTGTGATTGGCGACAGATTTTCTACTTGAGTATGGTAGCTAGCCAGGCGAGCATTCGGGCATAGTAGGCGACACGTGCAAAGATTTGAAATAATTGAACTTTGTTTAATTCATATTTTGTTTTACTATACGATGCAAGCTCCTAATTCATCTGCAGCGTCCCATTAACCTTCTGACCTAGCTGATCGGTTAATAAGGTTATTTTTTTGTAGCTGATAGGCTAGCCTTTGACCACTATCTCACCTGATGGTAAGTGATGATGTGTCCGAAGATGTTGTTCAGACTAGCCTAGAATTACTGGCTCTCAAGGACAGCTGCCGGAACACACCGTTAGGTGTGTATAAATGGCTTCATCGATTTGGTGTTCAGTGTTGATCGTATACAACCTATACCAGCCTATATAAATAGTCTTCTGCTATTTGGTAAATAGTTAAAAAAATACTCAACGACAATGCTTTTACACAACTAACTCGCACATAATTTGAGGAGTTATATTTTAATAATAATAATTTTGCTGAAAATTTTATAATCGGATTACTGCATGTGAGAATTTTTATCATGTCTAATTTTGCGCGCCTTATGGTCAAATTATAGGTTTTTTTATGGTATTGTGAAGCAACAAGCACGTGGCTCACCTGATGTTCAGCGATAAACTTTGCCTATAACAGATGCAATTCGTCATAAGTACAAACTGCACTGCGCCCTTCACCCTTAAGACATACAGTTGTTAAGTTTCATTGTGCCAGTAATTTTACTGGCTTTCAAGGAATACTTTTGGAACACAATGTTTGTGTGTGATTCTGTGATTGGCGACAGATTTTCTACTTGAGTATGGTAGCTAGCCAGGCGAGCATTCGGGCATAGTAGGCGACACGTGCAAAGATTTGAAATAATTGAACTTTGTTTAATTCATATTTTGTTTTACTATACGATGCAAGCTCCTAATTCATCTGCAGCGTCCCATTAACCTTCTGACCTAGCTGATCGGTTAATAAGGTTATTTTTTTGTAGCTGATAGGCTAGCCTTTGACCACTATCTCACCTGATGGTAAGTGATGATGTGTCCGAAGATGTTGTTCAGACTAGCCTAGAATTACTGGCTCTCAAGGACAGCTGCCGGAACACACCGTTAGGTGTGTATAAATGGCTTCATCGATTTGGTGTTCAGTGTTGATCGTATACAACCTATACCAGCCTATATAAATAGTCTTCTGCTATTTGGGTAGATGTCGCCAACGTCAAAAAGACGTACATTCATCGGATGGAGAAATTTCTGTTCAGTGATTTGGTGTTCAGTGTTGATCGTATACAACCTATACCAGCCTATATAAATAGTCTTCTGCTATTTGGGTAGATGTCGCCAACGTCAAAAAGACGTACATTCATCGGATGGAGAAATTTCGACTGTACAGCGCCCCGCTTCATAGCATAATTGGTAATGCACCAGGACGGTATTCTGGGGGTTGCGGGTTCAAGTCGAAGTCCCGCTGGAAGTTAGGTACCTTTTTCCATCCGAAATAATTTAAACTGTTAGGTGCTTGGCAACAGATTTTCTACTTGAGGGCGGCAGCTAGTCAGGCGGGCTTTCACAAAATGCCCTACCACCACGCTGTAACGACTGCCAGCCATGGTAAGACAACAACTGGGACCGACTGCTTAACGTACCCTCCGAAGCACGGAAGCGCTCAGTAGTAATGTCACTAGCAGTCACCCATCCAACTCCTGACCGTGGTGGACGTTGCTTAACTTAGCTGTTCGATCAAGAACGGCTAAGCAAACTTCGCTATGAGCTTCAAAATACGACTAGTATGACTCCAGTACGATTGCTTCAAAACTGTGTAAACTGTACTATTCTGGAACTGTCACAGCGTACTTCTAAGTAATTTCTAATCGAACAGTTTCATCAATTTTGATCCAATGAAAAGCAGACTCGCTTGAATATTCAAGTTATCTACATCTTTTGATGTCACTTTAATATTTATGTGGTGCCGAAGTTATCGATACAAAATTCAATTTGGCCAATGAGTGCCAGCGTTCTTTATCTATGCACAGAAGGTCCTTTATTTGATGGGTCCTCCGGGACACTGTTGTTCCCAAGCGGTATTGCTAACTGACTGATGTTTGGGAAATGTATGGATACGCTGGTAAGGCTACCTTTTTTTCTTTTTTTTTTCTTATTGTGACGGAACAAGCTCGAGGCCCACCTGATGTTAAGCGGACTAACCTCTGCCAACAACAGATGAATTTCGTCACAAGTCACGAATGGCACTGCACCCGTCACCTTGAGATATAGTTATTGAAGTCTCATGTGCTTGAAATTTCACTGGCTCTCATGGACTGCTGTCGGAACAGACCGTTAGGTGCTTGGCGGAAGTTTTTCTACTTGAGGTCGCTAGCCAGGCGAGCATTCGCAAAATGCCCTTCCACCATTCGGTGTAGCTCGAGCCCGCGGCGAGATTCGAACCATGAACCTGCTGCGCGGCAGTCCATAGCCAATGCCATTAAGCCATCATTGCTTCAAAAACCTTTTTTCCTCATTATTTTTTTTTCGTGGATTGCATCATTTTCCTTCCCTTACTCCACTTTTCAGATTGGTTAAGTGCTAAATGTGTTTCACTAACTCAAAACCATATATACAAAGGGTTCCGGTTTTATAGCGGTCCTCGTGGGCAACTCAGCCTAATTATAGTATTCTTGTTATAAGTACTACCAGTGGGCCGACAATGACTCTGAAAGACGACAAAGAGCGTTATTTTGTGGCAAATTGTATTTTTAATAGCAATGTACCATTATAATATTCAAGTGCCTTTTTGTATAACGCGAATGGCAATGATGATGAACCATATTTTTAACCGACTTCCGAAAAAGAAGGACGTTCTTAATTCGTCTGTTTTTTTATGTTTTACCTCAGAACTTGTGATTGGGTGAACCAATTTAGTTTTTTTTTGTTTGCAAGTTGATGCTTCTCGTTTGGTCCAAAAAAATTTAACCACAAAATGGAACCGACTTCATCACCTAAAAGTGTGAAAAAGCTTGTATTAGTCGGTACCATGCGCACAATTTTGTGATAATAGGTACTTTTGAACTATCATGGCACCGACTTCAACACGTTATTTTACACTTTTAAGTGTTAAACACGGTTCCATTTTATAGTCAAAAATTTTTGTATTATTTTATTTTGAAATTTCTACATGGGCTTCATTTTTATTATTGTACAAAGTGAACTGAAAATGAAATTGAAAGTCATTAAATTTGATGTAGGCAATAAGGATCTTGATCATAGCACAAATCACCTATAACTTCATTCCAACAACAATTTATTATGATAATTGATGACTTATCAGAGCGCTTGGTCAACCTACTATTTGGCTCAACGAATAACCATTGCAATCCAACGAGGCGGCAATGCTGCCAGCATGCTGGGCACGCTGTCAACTGGTACTGGCTGGAGCATTTGAACTGCCTGTGAGTCTCCAATGGCTTGTAACTTTACAAAATGCTTTTTTCACCGTAGTATTGTATAAAATTCACAGTATTTTATTTATAAAGTCATAACACTGGTAAAATAAATAAGCTAGTATATAATTTTGCAAAAAATCACTTATTGTACTTTTTATTTTGATTTAGTATCTGTTGGCAACCTAGAACCAAATCTGAATAACAACGACCCAACCAAAGTATCCTTAGTAGTGATTTATACAGGCTGTGAATTTCATTCATTCGGCGGCCGATCAAATATTGACCCTCTCGAAACGTATCCTCCTAAAGCCAACTTTGAATATTCATCACATTTAGATAGCGAGGCCGATAGACCCACATCAGAAAAACATCAAAAATGCATCAAGCGGAAATATCTGCTGACAATGTAAAAGCAATATTGCGTCTCACGCGCTCTGGTTTATCTCCGTTTAAACAATCTTGGATTACCTCAATTCATATGAATTTTCACCTTTAAAAGTGTTAGTTATTTATTTTTAAAGGATGCTAAAATAATTTATGTTCATAATAACAAATATTTTGAAAATACTCGTATGTCAAGAAAACATCAAATTAATACTCTAATAAAACACTTAAAAAATAATAAAAAAAATATTTATGATCTAGTCTAGTAAATTCCGCCTAATTTTCCTGTTCAGCTGACGTGACATCACAAACGCCACGCGGTCAAATCGGAAGAATTTTCAACACAGAGGCAAGACATCCTGAGGATGCTTCGTGTAGAAGCGCGACGCGTCAAATATTCTTCCGGTTTGACTGAGACAGGAAAATTTGGCGGGATTGTCACTAGTTTAAATTAGCAACAAATTGACACCTATTTGCTTGATCGAGCATTCCATATCCAGTGATTTCCTGTTAAGGTAATACGAAAAAAAAACTTTTGTTAAGCAACGAATTTCGGTTTTTTTTTACATTTCGCTAATTTAACAATGCCTTTTTTAGACCTTGATAAAATACTAAAATACTTTAAACGGTTCATATGTTCGGCGTTAAAATTGAAACATCACGTTTCGTGCCGCTCATTTACATCAAGACACACAATAACGAAATTAAAAATATTACATTTGATTTCGTAGAGGGCGAACAAATTGCTGAATTTCTCTTCTCAACGAGACGTGACGACGACCGCTGTAACAAAGTTTGGGTAACAGTAACATATTTTTTTAAATATTAGTTAGTGGCTGGCCGTCGGCTTTATATACGTTTAAATGTTAATTTTTCCAAATTTTTTAATGCGGGTAGTGGCCAATCGCGAGTATAGCATCCTTAATCTGAAATTAGACACTGAAGAACAAATAAGATAATTTACAAGAAAAAAAATACCCCCCACATTTTTGTACGAACTAGATGTAACTATTGTGTCTCACTGACAAATAGAAATAGCTGTCGTAATAGAGAAGAAAGATGCAATTGCCCTTTGACGACTGTTATAGAAGAAAACGTGTCAGCTGTTACAAATTTGATTGAAGAGAATGGGCAAACTTCATATCAAATTCAGCACATCTAGAAAATTTGATTGGAAGCGTTCACAAGATTTTACATTCTAACGCGAAAATGCTATGTAGATATTTATTCACTTCTGCTAATCTGTTTCCCACGTATATAAGCACAGTGTATTTCTTTCTTTTTATAAGTCAGTTAAATAAAATAATTTGTGGTCTTAATTCACACTTCTGCTGTAGGAAAATGAATACTGGATCTCAACCAGAGGCGATCATATTCGGCTTATAAAATTTATTTTTACAACAAAAATTTGCCTTTCACTCAGGTATATGAGAAATTAATCTAAGTTTTTTATGCTTCGACATTTGATGAGTCCAGTGGCTTAAGTATTAGTATAAATAGTCTAAGATTTAGTAGTGTTCCACAATACTTAGGTATACGGTAACTTAAAATGTAAAGAGGACAAATGGTAATATATATACAAATAATATGTTTTACACCAAATATGAATACAAATTGCGTTGGCGAAAGTGTTGTAAGGAATTCTCTCCAACACTTCGGGCCACCGCGCCTCCGCGTCGCGCTGCTCGTCTAGTCCAAGAGCTGTTGACAGGTAAAACAATAGAAATTTTGCTCTAAAAAATGTGCCATAATTAGATACCAACTCGTTTTTGTCTATAATACTTACTATAAGGCAATACGGATATGGTTTGGGTTATACGGATTTTGATGTATGTATATCTAATAAGCTAGCCATTGAACATTATTTCACCGTTGTTTAGTGGTTAGTAGTTAAATACCTATACAGTAAGTAGCAGAAACCTGTCACTGAAACCTCAAAAGGTTAATAAAAATAAAGTTATAGAAAAATAAAGTAAGCACCTGAAGCGGATATAGATTTTTCCATGGATGCTAATAGTCTGGGACATAGAAAATTGTACCCCAAGTTGAGAAGAAGCATTATATCTCGATGAGAAGGAACAATTGTAAGCTTCACTGTAACGGTTACGGTGTTAAAAGATGATAAAAGTATTTTAGCATAAGCATAAAACAATATGTATCACCGCAGACGGCCCTCTTGCAGGCCCCCGTCGAGACACACCGCGCTTCGTTGGACTTGTTTTCGAACATATTGTTTGAAATATTCGCCGTCTGCCGATGTCTGCCTCCCTGAAATATTATAGGCACTTCGCCAACTTTTTAATTATGACCCGTGAAATTATGATCTTGACAAACTCGCTGAACCTAGCTGCGGATTAAAATACTGAAAAATCTTCGGTTCCTATTTATAACTTTCTTAATATAATTGTTTATTTTAAAGGTGTATTTATAAATCCTTCGTTAGTTTGTTTCAGAGGTGTTGTTTGTAGGAATCGAAAATAGGCGAGTCTCTTATTTGAGTCATGGTCCAAACATCCAGCGATCATCGTGTGTCTGGGCGATCAGAACGCGCAAGGTTGATCTCCCGCCTACACGGGAGATCAGTCTAGCAGGCCGATTTCCCTGCCAGCGCAGGGCGTCATCTTTTTCGTTCTAGTTATTTCCGGCAGTCTTGAGTGCAGCGGCGCTATGCCTATGATGTGGGCGTGATTTGAGGTGCAACATCTTTGTCGCTAGACATATTTTAAAGGTGTCGAGTGTCTCTCACCACTCTAGCACACACAAATCTTCAAATCTTGGGCGATAGTTATTGAGTTCCATACATAGCGCGGTGCATTGACTATTACCATATTATTATATGTTCTATGCCATTACTCGGAGGCATTTGTTTTCTAGATTCGAGTAAATAATACTTGACCTGACTTTGGTCGGAGTGGCAGTTTCGATTTGAAAATGAATTACTTTTGCTTGTAACAATATACAGGCACAAGAGACTTTTAACATCAAGTGATCCTCTTACTTATTCCGTCACAAACACATAAAAAAAAAATTATGAAAAAAACTTTCATCTCAAAATGTTGGTTAGGACTAACAGAAGTCAACTCTTAGAGGTTGTTATAATTTTTCCAGTAACCCTCTATATACCGGTAAAGGTGGTGATAATTTTCACTCGAAAGTGTTTAATAGCTTCATTAAGGATCTCGTCTAATCCCGGGGATTTTTTGGATGGCAGATGCTTGACGATTCTTGCTACACTGTCTGGCGAAAAGAAATTTTGTCTTCAGCATCCTTTTCGTCTGAAATTTCATAAATCTTAGGATTATATGAAATTTCATATAGCATAGGAATGAATGAGAGGCATTTATGGCGAAATCGCGATCAGTTTTAATGAAAATCGAAAGAAAAAGGTAAAAAATAGCACAAAGCTATCAACTTAAATCGAAAATTCATAATATTTTGTCATTGTTAGATTTTTATGCAAATACTTGCGTTTTCGGATGCGTGCTCGCAATATTTTTTCGAACGAATAAATTGTATGAAGCTTTTTTGGAGTCAACTTAGTCATAAAAATTTGACCAAGATTAACATTATGATTTTTTTATTGCTACATTACAAACCAAACATATTTTATTGTAAGTAAACTATTTAGCACTTGTCAACGCAATTATTAATGCGCCAAATAAAAACTAACTCCTTCTGGAAAGTCTTTCAAACAAAGTAATCTCTGTTACACATTTTCATGTGAAAGATTTCCACGAAACCCAATCCTACAACCCAAGTCCGCAGTTTTTAATCATACTGCAACTCTTCTTCGAATAGGTAGCGTATTCATGTTTTCGATATTGTTTCGCGGGCGGGTATACTCTACACAATATCACCCGGGTGCGCTCGCCGTACGCCGCACGTGTGCTCGCCTCAATGATTATTGTGCTTATACGGATTTACATAAGCACAATACTGGCTGGAAACCAATATGTGGTTTGAAAAAGTTCTGAGTAAGCGAAAAAGTGTTCAGGTATATCTTGTATTTTTATCTGTATACTGGATCAGACATGAAAGTACGTTTCTTTACAGTAAATATCAACTTTTAGACTCAAACGCTGTAAACATAATAACTATATATTTTATCGATGCTACGACCATTGTCGTTCTAAAATATAACCTCCTAACTACCTAGTATATACCTAGATATACTTAGTATATCTACGAGGCATCACTCTTAGTTCGGACTGACATAAATAACTATAAGACGTTTAGGAGCGTTAGATATAAAACTAAACTATGTTCAGAAAAATCCAGGACTTACACTCCTTAAAAACAGCATTTTTAGAATGGTAATTCAAATTTATAACAAATTATCACAAATCAAGCTCAATTTTTATATAAAAAAGTAAGTTGAAGAGATTTTTGATAGAGAAGTCATACTACACTATTCAGGAATATTTGAATGATAAAATAGTCTTCACATGTAAATTAATAAAATTTTAATATTTTGACATGCGTTTTTAATAATGGGACATGACATACATAAATGTATTTATAATATTTTCTTTCCTTGTATGAAGTATGGTGTAAATGACATTTGCACATTTTTTATTGTATAAACAAATATTGACATGTTATAATTTGATGGATAAATTTATGTACCTTTAATTTGCATACCCAATACCAGGGTCAAGTATGGCGAACAATAATATTATTATCACCACATTTGTATTACCTGCAAACAAATGATTTGATTAGATTTAACTGTGCTCTTAATGCGAGTTTTTATTGCTAGCAGTGTGAAGTATTATATATATATATATTTGTGAACGAGTTTGTGGGGGTTAATACTCCCATCATACCGATTTCTACCGCTAAGCAGTTATATTCTGGCTTGAATGGTATTTTTTCCGGTCAAGTACAGGTACATGAGACTTAAAAACTTCATAAATCAGGGCGACGAGCGCAGGGCAGTTCATCTTTTTTGACGAAATATAACTACAACAGGCAGAGGTTACCGCTCAACACCATATTTACCACCAGTTTGTTCTGAAACAATCACATAAAAAAATATTACAACAACAGAATTTTGAGCTATTTAAGCGGTAATTTACAAACGTACTACGTTTACTAAACGTTTAACTTTATTTAAATGCAAGTTTTTTTTAATGTCTATTTGTCGTGTTGATCCTAATATAATAGGGTACCACCTATAATTGAATAGGGACATACTCCGTGCTATTAGCATGCAGATATGTCTTCTAATAAATCAAATGATATAATAATATAAATAAAATTTAATGGCATTTTCAGTAATAGTAAGTGTCTAGGCAGTCACAGGATAAAATAGCAGGCTAGCTTAACTGTTACCTAGATTTTTTTGTTTGCCTTCGGAAAAGATAATATCAGACTATTTTTTTTTTTTTTTTTATTGGTGATAGGTAAGCCTTTGACGACAATCCCACGTGATGGTAAGTGATGATGTGGTCGAAGGTGTTAACAGGCTTAACCTAGAATGACTGGCTCTCAAGGACAGCTGCCGGAACACACCGTTAGGTGCTTGGCGACAGATTTTCAACTTGAGGGTGGTCGCTATCCAGGCGGGCATTCGAAAAAATGCCCTTCCACCATGCGGTGACGCTCAAGCCCGCGGCGGGATTCAAACCATGGACCTGCTGCGCGGCAGTCCATAGCCAAAGCCACTGAGCTATCACTGCTTCGAAATGCTATGACGAAAGACTATGTGAACATACAGCATGGGAACTGGCTCTTTTTTCTGCAACCAAACATTTATATTCACACCATTCCCAAGTCCTATATTAACATTCTGAATATCCCCGAACAGTTCACATAATTTAGAGCTAGGTACTCCAATATTCCACGAATACGAACTATAAAGCCCAAACGCTCCACTGCTCAGGTATTTGTGACCTCGTACACAATGCGGTGAAGGGATGATAAACTAATATTAACAGGCACGTATCAGAAACCGCAAGATCATGAAAATTTATCCCAGATCCCTCTCCGGCATGGATAACTTCCATGTTTGGCCTGTATACATTATTTATTACGTTAGGTATACCGTGTTTACATCGGTCGCCTTTTGGCAAACTATCCCTGCCACAGCTAATTTGAACAAATTAATTTGCATTCAGTGTTGCCCTATTGATGTGCTTACATAATTCTGTCAATGGTTGCGGGCTGTGTGAGGTTTGAGCTGCTGCCGAGACGGATTAGAAGCTTCAGTGACTTTGTGAATTACCTAATATTAAAACAGTTACGTTCTCATTACTTGGGGGTTATGACTGTAAAATTCAGTAACGCATAATAAACACATATATTTAGACTATGCGTTTTTAGCAATGCAAGATCATTACATACTTGACATTTCACAAGCCCGTACAACCGGTACTACGAGTATAAAAGCGGTTTGATTCTTTTTAATCAGACGTACGGTAAAGAGCGTATTACCTCTTGACAGCACAGCACCTGATGCAATTGGAGCACAATCGGTTCGAATGAGTCCGATTCCGATGGCCGAATGAAATTGGAAGATACGGGTTCGATTCTCTCAAGGAACAAAAAAAAATTTGCAATCTAATTATTTATAAATCTGATTTGGCACAGCACGCGATAAGACTTAATAAACAATATCTTACTTTATTTTAATTATAATTCCTTATCGTCACTTAAATATAATTTATACTTTTATTTTCGTTTGCATAAATGTGAGCAAATAAAGAAAGAAAAGACTTCCTTGCTTACGGATGCGATAGGTGAAAAATGTCGACAGGTGTATCTGGGGGTACACCTGTGTAGTTCAGGAGAAAATGCTTTCAGAGATTTTAACACACGATTAAGCGCACGCAGAAACCATACTTATTCATAATATATTCTTGAAAATGTTCTTTAAGTATAAATATATTATATAGTATTTCATATGAAGGAGCAAAACTTTATAATAACTTCCCTCAAATATTAAAAGTGAACTCTCATTTAATACATTCAAAACCAAGTTAAATCAACATATTTTGGTAAATCACTTGTTGTAATTTGTTAGATGAGTAGCTACCTAAATTTTTATAAACGAACGACTTACTTATTTTATAATTTAAGTAATTATTATTGTTCTCATGTAAGTGACTTAGGTCTTTTTGAGAATAATTATCTTTAAACCCAAACCTAAGTATATAGAACTGGTCCATATCATCGCGGTGAGTCTGAGAAACAGTTCTTTCTTCAGGTTCTATTTCATTTGTTATTCTAGAAGAATTAAACCATATAAGTCTCAAGTTATTTATCAGTAAAAAGCTTGAACTCAAACTAATACTAATTCATATTATTGGAGAAATATCTGAAGAAAATTATCAACTAGACTGGAGTAGATCTATGAAGAGCTTACATAACAGTAACAGTAAGTTACCTTCCAAATAGGCGTATAATGAGGTCAACTACAAACATAAATAACGGAATTCAACCGCTAAATCAAAACAGTGCTTCGTAGTAAGACCCTAATATTCCAATACAAACAATTTATAGGGTCGTATGAAGTGATTAAAGTAACATTTCCAAGAATTTCGTCGGGGCTTTGGATAATTATTATGTTGTTATAGGTCATTGTGAGGCGACTGTGAATAATTTCAGATTTAGAGCATCAAGTTCTGATCAAGAGTACGTTTAAAAATAAACTGTTTATGCGACGAGGTTCTTAGAATAAATTACATAAATAGCATGAAATCAATGATAGTTGCAAGAAACCTTCGAGTATAATTGTATTTATATTCAAATACGTATTCAGTTTTAAGTCCAGAGTAAAATTACTTGATTGAAGAAGAAAAAACTCGAATGTGAGTAATGAAGGAAACAACTGATCTACTAAAAAAAGAGATTCTACGTCAGTTTTGTATGTCTCCTTTTAAATGGGGAGAACTGTAGCCAACATAATATGGGCTCAAAGAAGAATTTAATAAGGATGAAGCAATTTTAGGATATGATGTTAAAGAAACAACAAACAGTGAGAGAGGAAGAGGAGTTGGTTAAAAAGAGAATAGTCAAACGTTAAATAAAAGATGGTAAGCATACACTTTTTCTATATTATAAATCTTGATAGAACAAGCACGCTTCAGCCTATAACAGATGCAGTTGTCGATTACCCTAATACACAAAGTTGTTAAATCTCTGTCCTGAAATTTCACCGGCAGTCATACACTTTAAATCGGAACACTTGAACTACTATGTAAACACTATATGAACTGCTTAGCGGTAGAAATAGTAATAATTTTTATTTGGAACCATAACACGATTTAGTTACATACATATCAGAAACGATGATACCTACAGAAGTATAAAACTGTGTCGCAGATATCAACGCCCTTCTCCCAAAGTAAGCTAATTACATAGTTCCTAAGAAACAAACAAATTGAGAAGACTAAGTAATGAATTATGATAAAAACTTTCCCTAGTTATAAATAAATAAAGCTAATAAACTAAATTATATATGACTTGGTGAGACTTGGTTGAATGTAATGCAATTTTTCTTTTAATACTTTTTAGAGGCTAATTGGAAAATAGGTATATATATGGAGTATCTAATCGAGCATGTATGTGGATTACACATTAGGACTAATATTTGTGACAGTAGACCGCTTTGTTTACTGGGATCTACAATGAAGTTCCATCACATGTGGATCCGTGGATAATTTCTACCGCTTCGATTCCGTAAGGGGTAAATGCAACATAATTATATGTTTCATTACTTAAATCCATTAGTTAGACTATACATTCTTGAAATACTTTTGCGTGTTATTCAAGTGATTCTTTTTTGTTAAAAACAGAATTTCTACGACTACGCTATCAATTCATTTTCATTTTCTGCGTAATATTAAAAACTCTCTTTATTACTTGCAAGCGACATCTATTTCTCTTTATTTGCACGGAAGTGTAAAGCTCTCCTTGTGACAAATTGTTTCAAAACGAAAATCATTTTTTACGGATGTAAAACTGTGATCCCGTGCTAAGTACATGAAGGACAAAGTATTATTTTCTAGTACAATTTCATACAGAGTTTACCTACTTGTAATAGCCATACCCTGGGCCAAAATTTGCTATGGACACAACAGATTTCTTGTAAATAACGCGCGACGTCCCAAATAAACTGATTTGACGTTATATGTACAAGGCATCTCCAAACGGTATTCTGTCTGCGACTAGGTAAGTTGTTGGCATACTCTTAATGTATCTTCATCATATTTATCTTCATAATAATCTATTATTCTCAATCAGATTCCATTGCATTGGCAAATGTGTTGTTTGTTAAGTAATGGAAAATTCGACAAGTGCGATGATAAGCGCAAGCAGGCTTCCTGGGGTGCCCTCCCCCTATCTAAGTCAGTCTAAAAAACTCAAATTCGGAAGACAGACGCGTCAATTATATAGAAACTTAAGTGAAAATCTAATAAAAACACCTGTGTTGTGTCACCTCCGAAGAGGATACTGTCTTCTGGGGATATATTTTGGTAAGTCTGCTTGTATTGTCTTTTTCCAGGATCTTACAAACAATAGCTCTCCGATCGCTTTGGAATCTAATTGATTTCATTTGGTGTAGAGACGTTGGGTCCGTGGGGACCGGGAGCGCATCGTATTTTCCAAAACTTATCTGAGCGCTTGGCCGATACGACACGTGATCAAAATGCTGGCACATATTTGACTCACCGAATAAGCATTGCTATTCAACGGGGCAATGCTGTCAGCTTGCTGGGCACGCTGCCAACTGGGCTGGAGCATTTAAACCGCCTATGAGTCTGCTATGACTTGTAGGTTGTCTAAATGCTTTTATTGTAGTAGCTGTAGTGTTGTATATAGTTTCTAGTACATATTTTGTTTAATACTTTTCTTTCTATCTTATCTCTTAAATTAAATTTTCTATGGGTGAAGATTTTGTGATGGGGGCGCGTTATATTGACTGTTCGAAATACGTAGACATGCTCGTAACGCGTTTTCAAAGTTGAAGGTGGCAAGCAGAACACCATTCCACGTTCATTCAACGGAAATAACGTTTTTGAATGGTCATAGAAATAGGGCCCGTAAAACAGTTACCGGCTTATGGCTATCCTTATGTTCCCCTTAGATGTTGTTTAAACGCTACTAACGGAAAAATGCAACCATCTTACGTAGTATGTTGCTACACATTAGGTGCATATTTACGGTCATTCACACCAGGGAACAAAAGGGAACACCAGGGATTTTTACGATCGTAACGCCCTGATAATCCGAACTGGTATACAACCAACCGATATTTAATTAAGTAAATAAAAATTGTGTTGTTTGCAATAGTAAGATCCAATGTAGAAAATTTATGTTTTTGGCAAAAAAAAAAGAATACCAGACGAACAGAGGCGTATGCCAAAATACAAAGCCAAGTTCAACAACAAATACTTTTTGATCTCCATACGTCTCGTTTCAAATGATACTCTTGCATTAAGAGCTTAGTGAACCTACTCCTCAGTCAAAAGAAATACAATACTTACGTTCAATACGATTCAATAATATTATTCTCGAGATCTTTACGCAAATTTAACATTTTTCATAGATATATTAAATTCACAGTGTCATTCTATTAAATATTATAGCATATTTCGCATCGAAATGGATATTCCGGCTACAGCGGCCGTAAAGCCTGACAATGGGACATACGGCACTCACTAATCATACTTTGCTTTCTGTTTTATTTCGTATTTCCATTAGCGTATTTCAAAAGGTATTGACGTATGAGGCACTTTTACGAGTTTTGCTGTGAGCCCGCTCTACAGTAAATTTAATACTACTTTGTTTAATAGAGTCTTGTTACATTTAATGCTAGTCACTGTAATGTTGTGAATTAAGCTTACATGCTGTAACGATGCATTGACTTTGAAGCGCTCGTTGCAAAGTTAGCTTAGTCGTTCTCAACCGATCAGCTAAGTTATGCAATGTCGGCTGCGGTCAGAAGTTGGATGGGTGACTGCTATAGTATATTTTTTTTAACAAACGAGTACTGAGTATGTCTTTCACACATTTCCGATATTGACACAATGAGATGGGTCGTTGCCGTCATAGAACATATAAATCAAATAATTCTACTACAATTCTTGTTATCTTAAAAATTATCGTCATCCTTCTGATGAACTTTCTGCAGATACATCAATAACAAATTGCTCTAACATATTTTGTACATGATTGTCGACTTCGTACATTTTTGTTTCTATAATGTTATCACATGATTGAGACATGACCACCATTTTTTCCGTCCACTTTAGCTACTCCTTGTAACAAAATAGTTCAGACTTTATACATTTTATAACTTTTGTTATTTCCTGCCATTGTCCTTCACTTAAGACCAAACAAGTTCAATTGGGTTGAGCTCACAATGACATGTCGGCAAACGTATGACGAGACGATTTGTTGTTTTAACTACAATTATATTTTTCAAATCGATCTTTTCTTCTGCCTACCCCTATTAAAAAGTTGCATGTTTAGTATTTATTCGTTACAAGCAATATTTTTGGACGCGCAGGTAATCGAAGACTCAACTGAGTTACCTACATGTAACTACAGAGTTTGTGTGGAACGGACTTTATGTTGATTACATGGGCCAATAGCAACACAGTAAAATTTTCAGTACTCGTTTTTGAAAAAAAACAGACTATAGTGACATTACTACTGTGCGCTTCCGTGCTTTAGAAGGCACTTTAAGCGGGCGTTCTCGGCTGTTGTCTTAGGATGGCAGTCGTTATAACTATATATATATAGTCGTTATATATAATATCGTTATACCAATTCTCGCCTGGCTAGCTACCAGAATCAAGTATAAAATTTGTCACCAAGCGTCTAACAATGTGTCATCACATCACTTCATCAGGTGAGAGAGTAGTTAAAGGCAAGTCAATAGGCCATCAAAAAAATTTACTCCTTATTTTCTTTGGTAAAGTAGCCTTCATTTTGAGCTTGTTTATCATTTGAGTCGAAGCCGTTTGTTAAATAATAACGGATATAACTTGCGATATCTTCTAACATATATTAATAAAGCTTACGTTTTGATTTTCTATTTTGTAGCAAATAATGCAATAATTGTAATTTCTAGATTTTAAGAATACTATTTCTTCGATCGAAGGTTTATAAGATAAGATACCTCGATATTCATCATTTGAACGCGGCTTATTACCTTGTTATACTATTTTATTATGCCTACTCAACAAATAGTCAAGAGTTCATAATAATATTTTTAGTACATAGTTTTTTAATTTCTTAGTATATAGAGATATACTAACGAACACCTCAGGTATACTTTGGGAGACAGACACTTGTATAATAGTTCCGGCAAGCGTTTTCTGTATAACTTAAGATACCTTATAAATCAATATAGTTTGAACGCACCGCAAACGCTTGAAATACGAGTACGTATTTCTAATTTATCAACTTTTAATTATAAGTATTTCATAATTATCTTTTGATAATAAATAAAAATGATTCTTATAATACGGAAACCTTGGTGTGCGAGTACAACTAGTCGAGTTTTATATTATACTAGCGGCCCGCCCCGGCTTCGCACGGGTAATTACGACTATACATTGAGATGTAAGCTATCCTATCTATCAATTTCGATCAAATTGCATGTGTTACGGTGAGAAAATCAAATTTAAAATTGATTCAGTAGTTTAGTAGTCCATTGGACAAACAACTTGACACGTAATTTTTATATATAAAGATATATTTGTATTATGTATTTTTTATACTTTGGTATTTTCCTAATATCGTAAAACGAACCCTGGATACTATTCCTAGGTACATGATAACGCTACTGCGTTATTACTCACTCTTCTACACTCTTCTAAACATAATCACACAAATGAACACATTATTATTACTAGTAAGTAATTAATGTTTACAAGAGTGTGTAAGGATGAGTAAGCAGAGAGTTGAAATACATAGAGTAGTTGTATCCGAACACCACTGCTCTAAAAGCTTACTAGAATTTACCTATCTACATACCTACGCACATGTATATGCAGTTTATAATGACAAGGAAACACCGAAAGAGCTGCACAATTATTAGGGTTACCACGCAAACTCTGTCGTGGTGTAGTTTCAGGCATTGGAGAGAAAGTAAGCAGCTGTAAAGGGCTAATATCAGTCGTGTGCTCTTCAATGCATAGTGATTATTCTTTCGAGACAGACGTCATCATTATGAATACCTTGATAAAACATTTTTGGACATACATTCTCAAAACCTGTTTGGCCTATGCTAGATGACATTACTTTAGCAGACCCGGAGTTTAACGTTAGCCGTTCCGTCGACTTATTATTTGGAGCTGACGTATATGGAGAGATAATTTTAGACGGCATACGCAGAGCGGGGACAAAGTTACTCATTGCGCAACAAACTCGCTTGGGTTGGATTTTGAGTGGCAATACGACACGGTCACTCCACTGCAACTTCATCATTAATAACTTTCAGGACATACAACAGTTTTGGCAAATAGAAGACATAGGCAGTGAAAATACAATCACATCTCAGGACCAGAAGGTTATGGATTATTACCAGGAAACCACCATTCGTCGGCCAGATGGAAGATATGAGGTGCGACTTCCATTAAAACCGTTAATTATTTAATATATGGGTGAGTCAAAGAGCAAAGCCGTGGCATAGTTTAAACAATTAGAGAAAAGATTTATAAAGAAACAAGATATCGCAAAAGAATATAAGAGTGTGTAAGGATGATATCTACAGGTAAAAAATCTTAGTGAGTACCTAAGTACGTTTGCTGGCAAACATATGTACGGCTGAACGGATTTTGATGAAACTTGTTCTGGATATCCAACAATACAAAGATCTTTTAAACCCGAGTTACTAGTAAATTTAATTTAATTACGTTAACCAAATTAACTTCAGCGCATTCGTGGGCAAAACAAATTCTGTTGATTTTCACTTAAAATACGACTTACTTCTACTAAATGTTTTCTATAGTGTGTTCAAAGGTTAATAAACAAACAATGCATTCTATTTCCAATGCAATTTGCGTCTATAAAAGAATTGGAGAAGCCAAGAAAGGCAAGAAAGTGGGCACTTCAAACAGAGAGACCGCAAACACAATCCAATGGTAAATAGAAAATATCCGGCTCACGCGACAACTTACCTTTGTACAAACAAATACAATATTACTCGTATTATGCAACTCCCCCTTAATTAGAAAAATTAAACTACTATATATATATATATATATATATATATATAAATATTTATAGCTGATGAGCAAGCCTTTGATCACTATCTCACCTGATGGTAAGTGATGATGTGGTCGAAGATGTTGTTCAGGATAACCTAGAATTACTGGCTCTCAAGGACAGCTGCCGGAACACATCGTTATGTGCTTGGCGACAGATTTTCTACTTGAGGGTAGTAGCTAGCAAGGCGGGCATTCACAAAATGCCCTACTACCATGCAAAATATAGCTACTAAATCGGAAGCAGTTTAAAGATAAAATATCAGTTGTTTTGCAACGCAAGTTGAATTAAATAGTCGTCACGGTGTTTTTTAACCACATTTAAAAAAGAGAATGTTCTCAATTTCACTGTATTTTTTATGTTTGTTACCTCACAACTTAAGACTGGGTGAACTGAATTTTATGATTATTTTTTATTTGAAAGCTGGTGCTTCTCGTGTGGTCCCTTTTAAATTTCATCAATATCGGTCAAGTCATTTTTGAGTTACAATTCAATATCAGAAGAGTTTTTTCCTATCTTGATGAATCATTATCAGTGAATGACAATTGTTCCCGTAAGGAGTAAGGGTAGCTAAAAAGGATTAAAAATAATAAGAAAAAATTTGATCTGACTTCAACACTCAAAAATGTGAAATAAATTGTCAAAGTCGGTACCATGCGCACATTATTGTAACGGTTTGAACTGTCATGGTACCGACTTCAACAAGTTACTTCACACTTTTGAGTGTCAAAGTCAGTTTCATTTTTTTTATATAGACTTCTAAACGCGTTGAAGAACTTTAAGCATACAAACAACAGCTTTCTTTACCCGACATCGAACAAGAGAATTAGATGGTAAGCCAAGACAATGTTTACCAAATTACTAAAAATAGAAGCAGATTGTGATTTCTTACCTTATTTTCGTGAATTTGGGCTCGCGGACGCCACTGCATACTTGTCATGATGATAAGCAAATGTACTCAACACCTTTATCTTTGCCGGTTCATATTTAAAATTAATTAAGTCTGTTATTCGGGAAAAATTCAAATATACTACTTCTTACAATACTGTTGATTAACATATTATAGTGTTTAACATATCTACGAAATAATCGAAGAAACTGCTTAAAGTTCAAAATTTTCAACATCGATAGGTGTCTTCGCTCCAAAAATATTCTCCGTCTCATAGACTTCCTCTTCTTATTTTTTATTGATTTATATGCCTTTGGCCACTATCTCACCTGATGGTAAGTGATGTTGTTATTGAAGATGTTGTTCAGGCTAGCCTAGAATTAATGGTTCTCAAGGACAGCTGCCGGAACACACATGCTTAACTTAGCTGATCAGTTAAGAACGACTTAGCAAACTTCGCGATGAGCGCTTCAAGAAACATTATGTATTTGTAAGCTCTTTATTAATTATCTGCTTATTAAGATATCTCACAGTAGTTTTGCTCTCAAATGAATAATAACATTACTGAGAATATTTTTCCGCTGTTGTTAGAAACATGTGATCGGAGAGAAAACCGCAAGGGTCGGTTCGTGCTCAGGTGAGATTAAAAGTCCAGCGCAGTTGTTTGCGGCGAAGAGGGGCCTGCACTGGTGAATGCACCCGCTCGCGCTCGCTCGCTCCACTCGCTCTCCTGTTCGTCATGATTAATGTGCGCTACATACACCTACAAATAAATGCAGCTCACGCGGTGAATGTATTGCACCGTAATTCCCAGGCTTAATATTCATTTGTCTGTTACGTTGCGAGATCAAAGCGTCTGAAGGCTTTTATGTTTATCGTTAGCGCATTTTCAATATTATGCCCCATTAAATACAACATTCGCTATGGCCTATATTGTATTGTTGCCTTTGTTTACTAACTCACCTATTGGTAAGTATCGATAATGGTCAAGAAGGGTAAATAGTCTTAATCATCAATCGATAGCTACTGGAAAACACGTGCAGATGCTTGGCGACAGACTTTCTACTCTAAGGGACTACTCTTTGTTCTCGCAGTGTCTCTATAATTTTTGTTTGCTGAACGTGGCAGTACAATGTAGTATATTTCAATATTATATTTGTAATTGACCTACATAAGAGAGTCATAGACGCTTAAATTGATTAAATGATTTTGACTATGACTTTGACTTTGGTCCACAGCGAGATCCATATCACGGCAGTCTGCGTGGCATGTTAATTTTCCTGTCTTTTGTTTTTGTCTAGTGACGCTGAGCTGTCACTGCATCAAAAAGTTATCATTCCTCGCCTTATTGGCGTAGCTTGTTTTTCGTTTAACAAACATGGACATATTAGCAGATGTAATTTATTGCGTCTCTCAATCTGATCCTTCTTTCTTCCTGTCTAATACAAAGCCTCTGCCTGATATTAAGTGAACATGTCTCAGAGTGGGCAGCAGAACTCTAAACATGACCTGAAATATATATTTATTATAAGTTGAGAAGCTGCGGTACAAAGTATCCTGTAAATATGACGCTTCCTTATAACTTAGCTATTTAGCAATGGATTCTATTTATGATGAAAATTGAGATATGTAATATCTAAAAGGTCATTATGGTCTACCACAATGCACTTTTTTGCTTTCACCTTTTAAGACCTTCACGTCAATCAAGTAACAATCTTTGGATTCTTTTGTTGATATTGCAGTAAATACAATACCAAAGCATTTTTGTACACTGAACTTTAATATGAAAAAATGTGTTTTAGGCATAAATAAAAGTTCATTAAAAACATTTCAATGTATCGCATATTTTTTCGTTTGAATGAAGTCGTATTGACCTCATTACTTACTACACTCACAAAGTCTCCAGAGAAAGTTGTTCATGAAAATGTAGTTCGATATAAAAGCGATCACAGTTCTCAAGGTGGCGGTAAGATTTATAGCAGTAGGCCTCGACCGCTAACGACGGACGGCGGCCACTGCCCGCTGACTGATGTTCTACATTTGTTTCAACTGATTTACTTTCCACATTCGCACACATTTACACGACTCGACCTACTAATGTATTGTACTTTCCTACTTATTGCTTTACTACCATACACGTCTAAACACTCATATAATTTCCTTAATTTACGAACTTAATATTGTATTCGTATAAAATTCAACAGTGAGCGTTCACCTCAGACAAAGTTTTCATTAGGAGCTGGAGTAAGTTTGCGGCGAGTGTGCGAGTGGGAAACGTTTGGCACGACGCTGATAACACAACAAACAACTTGTTACAAACGTGTTTAGTTTTAGTTATTGCTTCGAGTTCGACGCTTTAACTCATTGGTCTAATAATGAAGAGGGTAGAAGCGGGCGCTGTAATTAAGCTCGGTTTTGTAGAGGACGGGAGCTTCCCGACCACGATGTAGCTACGTACTCATGAAAATTGAACGGGGAAATGTATTTGACTATGAATAGTGTTTTTGTGTGCGCTTAATCCATCACCGGGCTGCACGGGTATCAATTTTTACACAAGGCTTCGTCAAAGTGATACAAGATTAAATTACATCTGGGAGTGTACACGCGCGGACGCGGCGCACCCGGGTCACTAACATTTTTATTTTATTTTTTAGGGAACATTCGTTTGCCGGATGTCAAACAGATCTGTAAACCGAAATCAAATTGGGAAATTTGTGCGGATCGGAATTTGGACCGACCACGCCGTATTTTCAATGTGATTTAGGTGTTTTCGCTATGTAGGTAGTTTTAATTTACGATTTCAGTTTATAAAACAAACTGTTACTTTAACTGGGTCCCGCGCGATGATTTGTGTCTCTGTTTTTAATTAAAGTGTACATGTAGTAGGAAACACGGCGCATGTTGGATGCATAAATAATATTTCGCTTATCACAGCTGTTTACAATAACACGAGGTGGAAAGTGGCGCATTAGGCGTGTGTTTATGCTGGCTACGTCTTTTGTAGTGTGTCCGTTACACGATGTTAGGCAAAGGGGCAGGAAGAGGAAGCGGTTTATCTGTGCTCCGGAACTCAGGAAGACGTACGCTCGCTCCGGCTCTGGCTGAATTCCTTTAGGCTTTACATTTGTACGAAATTGCCATTGTGTTGTAGCGTCTAGCTGTGTGTGAACGCTTTTGTTCGACTTTCTAGCGTGCACCGCGAGATAGACACAAACTTTTTATCTTTTATCAGTTTCATTGAGATATATTTGTAATATGTAATTTTTATACGGTCGTAATGTAAAATATTTAAAGTCAATACATCTCAATTCAATTTAATACTTATTAAAATAACTAAAGGAACCATTAGGTTTGAAAAAAAAATTTGGACACCTAAAAAATTTACAGTATTTAAATGCATAACATTACATTGTGTAATTAATTTAAATCAAATATTAGATCTTAACAACTTTATTTTAATTGTATTATGATTATATGCTACTTACTTTGGGATTTTATATTCTTTGCTAAAAGATAGCTTTTTCAGTATAATAACATAAGAATTGTGCGAGTTAATCCTATAACACATTCAAGACTCGTTTGCATGTAGATTTTCTCTCAGGGCATTTGTCTAGTGCACCGTTTTATTTTCTTATCTCTAGGAAACGTTCCGTTGGCTTTGTCTCCTTTGCACAACAAAGCGCGAGAGCATCAGACGTTGGTCGACCTTCTGGGACCGATTTTAAACGAAATACAACGACTCCTCTATTCTAACCTCTTTCAAGAGCATACAAATGTAAATAAATGCGGGCAAGTACGTTTGTTCTCGTTCACGCTCTGACTTCCAATAAAAAGTGTCACGTGCAAAAGTGAGTTTGCAAAGCTTTTGATACTTACCGGAGTGCTTTTTTGTTGTCGAACAATGAAGTTAGCGCGATGGAATCTCGCGCCGCTAATGTCAAGTTTTTACTTATTTTGTGAAGTTTTCTTTTGAAACGCAAGTAAAAGGATGAAGTTTGTGTGCTGGCGTTCACTTTTTGTAGTTTTTCTTTGAGATATTAGCTAAAAACTATTCGTAAAGAATATTAAGCAGGTAAAACATTGTGTTTAGTTGCTCACTTATGTTTATTTTCGTCAAGAGTAATATTAACAATAACGAACTGATTTTTGTTAATTATATTCGGAAAGAGTCCTCCAAGTTGGTCCAATTTATTTTTTTAAGAATATCGTTGAATCTATTTTAAGTTAAAGTTTTAATGGTGATTGTAACTCTTGTTGGTGAATAGTATTTTAGGCCAGTAAATGATCTTGTAAAGTTGTAAAGTTTGTATCATACGCAATATGTATTGAAAAAAGTTAAGAAAAAAAAAACATAACCGACTTCTAATACTAAAAAGTATGAAATAACTTGTGGAAGTTGGATCACGATAATGTGAGATCGGTGTTTTGAATCGGTATTGTACAGAACCATAGAACATTTTTCAACAAGTTATTTCATACATTTAAGTGTTGGCAGTCGGTACTTTTTTTAAATATTTTGTGTTGCTTTTTTACCAGAAGTAAACAGATTTTTTTAATTTACAAATTTGTTTGTACAAATTGTATATTACATGACCAAGAAATACCATTAAAACATATTTAAATCACTTATAAAGGTAGTAACAAAAACAAATTTTAAATGGGTTTTGTAGTCGTTAGTGCCTGCTAGGTAATTAGGCTTTTTAAAACCAAAACAGTTAAAAGAAAATGCGCACATTTAATTTCCGAGGAAAATTATAACGTTTTACTTGGCCGTCATATGTGATTTTGGAAATAAGTTACCTGCCGAGTATACCTTACAAAAGTACTGTTTCCTCTTTACTACTATTTACTACTAACAACAGTGATATGTTAATAAACATACATACATAAATCACGCCTCTTTCCCGTTAAGGTAGGCAGTGACCACAGATTTCCACTTACTACGATCCTTTCATATCTCTTTCGCTTCATCTACACTCATCAATCCTTTCATACATGAGCGTCGGTTCAGGTGATCTGGCCTTTTTCAAAACGTCTTTACTCTGATTTTGGAATGTTCGCCTAGGTTTTCCCCTTCTAACACTTCTATTTTCAGTATATTTATTTTCACTATGTTAATAAAATTACAACGAAATGAAAATGTTGAACTAGTGGGATTCGAAGGAACATGATCTTCCAACTGAGTTATGGCAATGAGTGAGTCAAAGCTCAAATTTATCCCTTCGCCCCTATCGTGTTACCTTTAAGTACTACGTGGTTAACACAGGTTATAAATGGTGATGTGACGTTTCTCAAATGACAACAAAAATATATAAGACAGTGTACAGTACAGTACAGTAGTACAACTGTAGACCACGTAGGTTATAGTTTTTATAATACTAAACTACATCAAACTTTATCCTAACAATAGTAAATATTTTAATGTCAACTTTGTTTATTGCCTCAGAGACACCGTTAAGCGTCACTGCCGCATATGTTTATGCTCCGAATGCAAGCGCTCGACTGATCCATCAACACGTCAAATAACGAAGGTAGCCGAGAGGGCTAGTTCGCATCTTTAAAGCTCACACCTAAATTTGTTAACCCGCCGTCTGCGAAACGCGTCAAGCCACGTCAGTACTTATAGGTTAACGGTCGCGGGATCGAATCCCGCTTTGTAAGCTTATTCGCTTAGTAGGCTTTCGTTAATGTGCAAAATTTACAATACAGTGCAATGTGCTGAAACGCAATATTTAGAAAAATTATATATATATAAAAATAATAATTTACTGTCATTACATATTCATCTTTCATTCTAAGATAAAATTTAGTGTGACTAAGATATAGTAGAATTATTGTGGTGCAATATTGTCTTTCAAACCATATGTTTCTAGTTCAACAATATAATACAATCAGTATTAAAAATTATGTAAGAAACTTTAAAACAACACCACCATAAACTTCTCAGAACTAGGTCAACGTCGGTATCAAAATTTGCCATAGAAAAATCATACGCACACTACCGGTCGCCGCCGTCGAAGACGAAAAAGTAGCACTAAATAAGCAACTCACAAGTTACAAGAACAAGTTGCGTGAAAACGTCTACCTGTAAGAAATACGAGAAAAGCTAATGACGCCATTTCCTTTAGCGTGCTGCAGTGCGGTACACTCCAAATATAATTTCCAAAGGTGTTCGCTGCTCGCCGATAGGTAACACATAAATTTAAAGTGCGATAGTAATAGGCTACTGTTGCTCGCTGGTTTGATTTAAGGCGAATTCGAGCGGAAACGCGGCCGGTATTCGTTTGCGGATTTACCTTAAAGTTATTTATTTTACGAGATTTATTGGAAAGATCTAGCGTATCTCCATATATATAGTATGCAAGATGGTGTTCTTGCAATGAGAATCAATAAAGAAATTATATTATTGAAATTATTTTGGATGGGAAAAATATGACTTTTGGCGTGACTTCAATCTATATATTATTATGTCTAGAATTAATCAATGGAAAATAAAGTTTTTTACACCTTACACAGTTTAGGGCAGAAGGCACTTGCTCCTTTACCCACACCTGATGCTGAAAGAGTTGGGTTCCTCTCACGTGTCTTTACTAGTGTCAGTTGACTGTCAATTTTCCGGGGCCATTGAATCATCTAATATCAGCTATAATGCAAATAGTCGGGGAAACAAAATATAGTGTAACAAGCAACGCGTCTTTTATCTGTGGCGTTGAGAACGCAACCCTACTTGTCAACTTCACAAAACTTCATTGCCAGCTTACGACTGTCAAACATCACTTTGACATCCGTAAAGCGGTCGGCCATGATTTATTCATTCTACAACGAACCTCCGTCGAGAGATTAAGGTTAGTGATATTACTGAAATATTTGTTAATTTAATCTGATGTGACATGTGATGTGACATATTATATTGATGCTAATTAACTACCTATGTTGATTAATTGGTTTCCTTTTTTTTATGCCTGATAGGTTAGCTTTTGACCCTGATGGTAAGTGATGATGTGGTCGAGTATGTTGTTCAGACTAACCTAGAGTTACTGGCTCTCAAGGACAGCTGCCGGAACACACCGTTAGGTGCTTGGCGACAGATTTTCAACTTGAGGTAGCTAGCCAGGCGGGCATTCGCAAAGTGCCCTACCACCATGCTGTAACGACTGCTATCCTAAGACAACAACGGGGACCGACGGCTTAACTTGCCCTCCACCAGCGGTCACCCATCCAAGTCATGACCGAGGCGGACGTTGCTTAACTTTGCTGATCGATTCAGAATGGCTAAGCAAACTTGGCTACGAGCGCTTCAAAAGATGTCTCTTCTGAGATGTCTTAAAAATAGGTACCTATTTGTAGTTGGTACAAAATTGAAAAATATAATATTTCAGAACAGAAATCGATCCGACATTACTAACTTAAGTAGGTACTTTCCAAGAGGTATTTACCTCTAGAGATCCACCGGCAGCTATTATCGCAAATTCTGAAATACATTCAATTCTAGATGGTTTAATGCAGATATCAAGGGGTAGCCAAAGTTAAAAAAATACCCACTAATGCATACATCACAACCAATTTTTTTGCAAAATATTAAGCTTTATGAAGGCTCTGTATTCCCTCCATTGTAATAGCGTCTCGCCCCTCAAATGGTAATAATTGGTGTTTGCATCAAATAAATACCCCATGAAATAACTTATAGTGCGTCCGAGACATTTTAAACGCTTCACACTTGTTTTACTCGTTTGTTGCTAAATCAGTCATGCTACGCGATTATAATACTTAATATATGCATTAATCCTTGCATTATTAATTATTATTAACTAGTTTATAGCCATGGATTTACGCACGTGGTAAGCACAGTTCTTTTTCGTCTTATGTTATTAATGTGGTCCTGTTGAAATCTGTTCTTAGCTGACGTATCCTAACTAGTCCATGAGTGACTTTTCTATTTTATAAAAATGTATAACTAAACAATTTTATTTATATTATACGACGTATGTTTTTGTCTAAATAAATTCCTCACATAAAAGATCTTGAAATCGCTTATTTTATTACAAAATTTAAAATTTACCAGAGGAAAAATGATAGTTTTGTGGCTTAAAAAAAATTATAGGCACGTATATGCTCTGGCCAACTGAGCTAACATGACAATGGGTCATAACTCTAATTTTTCCTATCGTTCCGTTCATTCGTATTAATGCACAGACTTCCTTCACAACTGTCACGGGATAAAAAGTGAAATAATTTTACGAACCATTTATTTCGCCGATATATTTCCAATAGCATTTAGAATGCTTCGGTCTCTTAAATGAAGCCATGTATAGGCGATGCAATAAAGTAAACCTCCCAGGACTGACCCGTCTACGGCTTTAATTAACTTTTCAACCAGGAATTTTCAAACAGAAAAAGTTACCAAGTTTAGGAATCACGTACAAAGTTACAGTTCAGTTGGAATCCGTAGAAAATAACTTTTGAAATTAACGTCGCGTTTAAGGATCTCGTTGGATATCGTAATAACGTTGCACCTGTACTGAATCTAAAACAGCACTAGGAAAGTATTGAAGAAGTTACCTACGCTACTATATCGATCGCTCTTTAATAACTCGGCTGCTTCTTGGATCGTTGAAATTGGCGATAAATTGGTTTTGGAATTCATTATAGGAATTTTATTCATTCTACTCAAAAGGAAAAATGGAGCCCTTTATAAACTCAGCTGTTGGTCTGTCTGTCTATCAGAAGTATTTCACGGATCTCTAGCTCGAAGACTGACTGAGTAACAATTCTGAAATTAAGATGTTTTGTGAAGAACTATGAACCAAAAATTAATGTCGAAATAAAAATTTCATTAAATAATTTTTCAGAGCGACTCCAATACCTTTTATAAAATACATATTATATTATAAAATAAAAAATTTTTTGTAACCTTTCATCATGTGGGGTGAATGTCCGTGAGAATGCTTGTCGTATGAGGCGATTAAGAGTAAAATACCCAAAGGTGGGCAGCAGCGACTTCTGAGGAACTCCTATCTTAAACTGCAATCCCCAAAACGCCTGCCAAGCGAAGATTATGCCAAGACCCATACAACAGCTCACCTCAAAAACGAGGTACACAGTGTTTAGCAGTGGAAAATCTCCGGCTGATACAGATGTGGGGCGTCATCGGTTGAAATTCTTTGAGTTATTTTTACTATTTATTTTTGCAATGACGCATGCTCTGCGGCATAAGAAAATTACAACGATTAAAATTACAAATATTAGTATTAAAGTGTTTCGTCTTTGGTTCTTTCTTTTGGTTACTATTTGTATGTTAAAGCATGCATAGTTTTTTCATACTACCCGCAACGAGCCGCGAATGATGCTTCGCGTCGCCGCGGCTAACCAGTACCAGAGAGTCGTCGTTGGACCGCGCCCCGCGCAATACACCAAGACGATGTCGCATTCTTAATTTAAAAGAGTGCAATTAATGTCGCATCACCGCACCGTGTTATCTTTAATCACCTATTAGAACTGTTTTACTGTTGCTACGTGATATTTGTGACGTGCGTGGAAAGTGACCGCATCGCGGCCTCTGCAAGGAGACTCCGACTACGGGAGATGGTGGAGAAATCTATGGTATGTACATACATTTTTAGTAGCCTCAACTAAGAACCTCCTTTGCGTTTGGGAAACTCTTTTGAATAGGACCCCCTCCTCAAGGCTTCAATTAACCTACACTTACGTACTATAAACAACTATCAAACCAGCCCCTACCCCGCGCGGTGGGAGTTCCTTATTTTTGAGGACAATTATTTTAACTAAGAAAACCCACCAATCATCGTTACAAGTTTAAAGCTGATTATGAAATTAGACTTACATTGTTGCAGTCCGTCACAAGCTACGAACTTTTTACCACCACCTCACCTTATGGTAACTGAAGATGCGCTTGAATATTATTCAGGCTAAACTATAAATTATGGCTCTCAAGGGCAGCTGTCGAAACACCATTAGGTGCTTGGCGACAGATTTTCTACTTAGGGGTACAGTTACAGACGAGCATTTGCATAATGCCCTTCCACCATGTGGTAAAGCTCAAGCCGGTGGTGGTGGGAATCGAAACATGGACCTGCGGCACGGCAGTCCGCTAGTATATACTGCTCGACTATCATTGCTCAAATTCCTTATATTAATATTGTAACAAGCATATTATATAAAGTATGGGAAGGTGAAAGCAAGCCTATTGACATATTGTGATTACCAATGTAAATCAACAGTGCTAAAATATGTAATTAATATTTCCATACTTGACGAACTCAAGGTCTCTCAAACAACGCCTTTCTTCCATCGTACAGGGTCGCATTCTCCGTTTCTTTGGACATGTTTCGCGGCAAGGAGCCATGTCTGTGGAACGCCTTGTAGTGCAGGGAAAAGTGGATGGCAAAGAGGTCGCGGCAGATCACCCATGCGTTGGACGGACCAAGTGAAGGCTGCTCTAGATCGTCCACTTCACGAGTGTACCAGGAAGGCAGTGGTGCGAGGGGAATGGCGCCGGATTGTGAGGCGTATCACCACTCCTGATCTGACGACCACGATCACTCTGTCAAGAGTGTAACGACTAAGAAGAAGAAAGAAGGAAGAAAATATGTAATTATTTCATAAACCTACCTACGGTACAATCACAAATTTAATTTATCATCACTTTAGTAGTATATCGCTAAAATAAACCAGCACCCAGCAGTGATAGCTCAGTGGCTTTGGCTATGGACTGCCGCGCAGCAGGTCCATGGTTCGAATCCCGCCGCGGGCTTGAGCTTCACCGCATGGTGGAAGGGCGTTTTTGCGAATGCCCACCTGGCTAGCGACCACCCTCAAGTTAAAAAACTGTCGCCAAGCACCTAACCTAAAAAAAAACCCCAGCATATCTCATCGAAAAGTATCACTCGCACCATATTCCAAAAAGTAGGTATAACATAAAATAAATAAGCTGGCAATATTGCACCTGTCTAGTATATTTGACATGGGTTGGACTTGCATGCATCATGTTGACATCGCGAGTAAATTTCTGTCGCGTGAATAAGTAATCACATCGTTTACGTCACAGGAATGTTACATTCTTAGATGGGCTCATGAATATTCATACATACATTAGTTTGACGTTATTACTCACACAAATAAGACGGCACAAAATCGTCAAAGAAAATAATATTTATGAAGATTTTTGAAGAGTTTGCTGCGTTGGGAATTTATTTTGTTAATATTGAAGATATGGAATTAGTTAAAGGAGATACAGTTGTTTTTGTGTACCATAGTTAACATTAGATTTGCTTTGGGTGTTCAAGATTTGGTAGTGACGTTCGTTGATCATCACTACATAGTATAAAACAAAGTCACTTCCCGCTGTCTTTTTTTTTTTTTTATTATGCCTGATAGGTTAGCCTTTGACCACCATCTCACCTGATGGTAAGTGATGATGTGGTCGAGGATGTTGTTCAGGCTAACCTAGAGTTACTGGCTCTCAAGGACAGCTGCCGGAACACACCGTTAGGTGCTTGGCGACAGATTTTCAACTTGAGGGTGGTAGCTAGCCAGGCGGACATTCGCAAAGTGTCCTACCACCATGCTGTAACGACTGCTATCCTAAGCTTCCGTGCTTCGGAGGGCTTAACGTGCCCTCCGAAGCACGGAAGCGCTCAGTAGTAATGTCACCAGCGGTCACCCATCCAAGTCATGACCGCGGCGGACGTTGCTTAACTTTGCTGATCGATTCAGAATAGCTAAGAAAACTTGGCTACGAGCGCTTCAAAGTCTGTCTGTCCCTAAGTATGCTTAGATCTTTAAAACTACACAACGGTGATTTTTTCGTTTTTTTAGATAGTGAATCAAGAAAAGGTTTATATGTATAATACTTGCATAATGTAATACAGATGATTGAAGAGGTTTCTAATGTGAAAAAAATTGTCTCGTAATGAAACAATTTTTTTTGCGATTACATTGCTAACGCTTGGTGAACCCTACGAGATAGTTCAAAATAATATACTACAGTGTTGTACACCTTGAAAACGGCTACAAAAAAGGCCGGGATGGTATATGTTTATCTCTTTTTTATGTTATTGTGATGGAGCAAGCTCGAGGCCCACCTGATGTTAAGCGGACTTACCTCTGCCTATAACAGATACATTTCGTGACAAGTCACGAATTGCACTGCGCCCGTCACCTTGAGACATAGTTGTTAAGTCTTAGCGGCTTAAAGTAGTACAGAGTTATCTTTAAAACAAGTTTCCAAACATTAACACACTTTTACCTCGGAACTAAACCTTATCATCAGCACTTCTGTTATATCGGTCAAGGATTAAAGTTCTTTTTATTAGTAAACAGTGCAGGATAGTGGCAAACAGAGACGTTTTGGCTAAGGCATCGTAATATATTATGTGGAAGCACGCGACTCGGCAATAAGTTTGCCTCGCCTTGCCCGCTAGATAACAATTATAAATCTTGCTAATACTTCTTACTGTCCACACCGGGCCTTGGCATTGTACTGCTGGTTTTATGCAAAAGAAAGCTGTTTATCCTCTCTAGTATACATGTTCAGAAATCTCTTTTAAAATTATGGTACTTAAGGGTATATTTTAGACGAACGCCCCCATACAATACGCAGCTCCAATCTCATTTTAATAATAGCGAATAAAACTCAATGATTTTTTACCTACGTAATCACTACCCTAATATCTAGGTTTGTGGTGCATCAGATTTTCATTCAATTAAACAGTTTTAAAATTACTATAGCTCAAAAACTCGTAATTTTAGACAAAAGAAAGACCCAACTTTAAGCGTCTCTTTCAAGAAAAATAAGTATGTTTTAAATATTTCTATTGCACTACAAACATGGGGAGTATAATGAACTTTCTATAATGGGAAGTTATTTATACATGTGTACTATACTTTTTAAATAAATCTGGAGCTACGAATAACTGGCTCAAACTCCTAAAAACGAGTGCTATATACTAAACGCTATATAATAAAAAAAATATTATTAGTCCAAAGAATAAGGATTTAAGCCAGAAACGATAGGTCTAATAATACACTATATTTACATGCAAGTTTTTTTTTAATAACATGTTGAGTTTATATAAAAGTTCACGTTTTGGTTGGCTGGCCTTAATTATGTAGGTTAAGAAACTGGCGGAAAGGCGCATGTCTTGCGTGAAGCAGAGTTTTCTATAAAGTTTAGACAATACTAATTTTTGTTCAGTATTTTTTAATTTTTGAAAGGTTTCATTAAGTTCTATAGTCGCGAAGATATCCGTTTTTAATTATTTGTATTAATTATTTGACTCCTTTCATTCGGTTTTTCAATCAAACTATACTAGTGTATTAGTATGGCGAAGATGCTGTTCTCGGATTCAGATCAAACAATAAACTAAATTTAAACATAAAAGAAGCAGTAATGTACAGACAGACAAACAGATAGAGTTCATAATGTACTTTAAGTATTCCCATAAAAAAATTACAGTGAACAAAAATTTAAGAAATAAGTTTTGATTTGTGAGGCTTTCATGTTTAAAGTTTTTCATCACACTTTTTTTTAGTGATATGTAATGACGAGACTGACATGTCGCACGCCTGATGGTCAGCGCATATCCATGACAGCTGTACTGTCATAATCCTCGTTTTGCTTGAGACTCCAGTTGAGTGTGTTCGCCACTTCGAGATAGTAGTTGTGACGTCTCATTCGCCCAGTAATTATACTTTCTACAGTGCCCTTCACACCTTAACATCAGTATACTTCAGTACTATATCAGTACTAATATTATAAATGCGAAAGTAACTCTGTCTGTCTGTTACGCTTTCACGCCAAAACTACTGGACCGATTTGAATTAAATTTGGTATGAAAATAGTTTGAGACCCGGGAAAAAACATAGGATAGTTTTTATCCAGCTGCGCAAAAAGTGGTTAATGTTTTTGCGCGATAACCGACATACGCGCGGGCAGAGCCGCGCCCGGTAAGCTAGTATTCGTATATACACATTATTGCTGCGAGGTAAAATATCTAGCACTGTGGCGGTACCCACCAAGATGGATCTACCACTGATTCTATTTTTATATTTCCTATGGGATTGTGACGGGCATGAGGCCTACCTGATGATAAGTGTACTAGCCTCTGTCTCTAACATTTTTTTAACAGCATTTCATCACAAGTGACAAATTGCACTGCGCACTGTTGCGGGGACCAATTCAGTTGTCTTTAAAAAAAACAACTTGAGGAACCACGCACAATTATTATATTTGAATTTTTTTAATGTTTTATTTTATACCCAATTGGTTAGCACTTGAATACCCAAACTGGGTAGCACTTGACCACAAATGTTACCTGATATTGTGACGGAACAGCTCGAGGTCCACCTGATGTTAAGCGGACTAACCTCTGCCTTCAACAGATGCATTTCGTCACAAGTCAAGAATGGCCCGTCACGGTGAGACATAGTTCTAAAGTTTTATGTGCCTGAAATTTATAAATTTAATATCTTTGAATGATGACTTCCTGCAACTCTGTACTGAGTCTGGTGACTCCTGGAGTTATCACAATAATTCTTAAGACTTGAATTTGGAAGCCACTCTTTATATAGATAAATATACTGTTGACAATAAGTTTTTGAAGGATTCGAGCTTAGGTCAGAAATATATTAGATTAGCATGACAGTGGCCGGACCTCACTTCTAGGTGCTTGGCAACAGATTTTCTAATGAGGGTGGCTAGCCAAGCGAGCATTCGCGAAATGCTAGTCTACCATGCGGTGAACCTCAACCTAGGAGTGCACGATATATATCGATATTACGAAAAATATCATATATGAACACGATACTTATATCGCTTCCATCCGATATTATCGAATAATCTAGTATCGATATGTATATTGATACATCAATCGATATTATTCAACCGTTACAACACCACATGCCAAGCTCACTTGACATGTTTGACCAAAATTTTTTTTGCCTTTGCTTCTTTACCCTAGGTGTTTTTACTTATATTATCCTGTTTAATATTATAGACTAGCTAAATACAAGAAAAACATTTTTTACGATATATCGAAAATATCGATATATTTCTCTGATATATCCCAAAGTATCGATACAACACTACGACATATTATATCGAAAAAAATATCGATACTTTTTGTTTGAACATCCCTAGCTCAAGCTGACGGTTAGAGTCAAACCATGGACCTGCGCTATGGCCCTCCATAGCTATTACCGCTCGGCCATCATTGCTTCAATCAGTACTGTATTGTTTGTGCTATAAAGTATTACATATATAAATGGAACATCGGAATACGTTGAATAAATAACCACTATGATGTACACAAACTATATTATGCACACGTAAGTTTTTGTACGTTCACTCTGAACAAAGTTTACTACATATGTGTGCATGCATAGACTTTAAGAATATTAGCATCTGTTGTCCTGGACAAGACATCATAAAAACATCAAGAATACATCAGAGCTCGTATAGCAACAGGCTGTCCCAACATATAATGGAATGTTCTTTGAAAGATAAATGCTGTTTTCATCAGTGCTATAGTTACAATATGTAACTATATAACAGTGAAAAGAATAAGTAATCATCAGGTTATATAAATTATTAGTTATTATTAAATACACTCGAGAGCAATGAATCCGGGTCACTTAAAGAATGTTAAAAATCTCGGAAACTAAAAATGATAGGTTAATGCAATAAATTGTATTTAATAGACAATGTAATACTCCTTAAATGAAAGTAAAAAAAATATGAGTCACCATACATTTTATTAACACAAAATTACATAAAGAAAAAAACTGCTGATCTCTCCTTAAAACAAAAATAGGAAACATGAAATTTTGAACTTTATTACGATTTTCTTGAATTTTAATACTTCGTATTGCCTCCTCGTGCTTCCATTACTGCGTTTACGCGGTTTGGCATGCTGTACACCAAGTTCCTTATAGGATTTTGGGGAATATTCTCCCATTCCTCTGTGAGAGCAATTTTGAGCTCACGAAGCGTGATTGGGGGAGGGTTTCGTTGTTTTACGCATCTGCCTAGCTCGTCCCAAGCATGCTCGATCGGGTTGATATCCGAGCTGCGCGCTGGCCACTCCATACGAGTAATGTTCATCTCTTGAAGGTAGTCATTCACAATCCTACCTGTATGAGGTCGGGCATTGTCATGCATAAATATAGCATCCTCACCTAAATTGACCATAAATGGACCAACGTGATCATTGAGGATTTCTTCCACATATCTTACGCTAGTTAAAGAGCCGTTTTCTATGATCACCAGCTCTGTGCGACTTTCAGAAGAAATTTCGGCCCACACAAGTACAGACCCACCACCGTAGGCTACTTTTTCTTCGATGCATGCTTGCTTGAATCTTTCCCCTGGTCTTCGATACACTCTGTGTCTTCCATCGTGCTTGTAGAGCATAAATTTTGATTCGTCGGAGAACATAACTTTTGACCAATCTTCAATACTCCAATTTACGTGGCTCTGGGCATATCTTAGTCTCGAAATACGATGCCCACGCTCCAGTTTAGGGCCGTTTGCAGGTCTAAGGGGTTTTAAGTTAGATTCAGCAAGCCGACGTCTTACTGTCCATGCACTTGGGTTACTTCCTCCGAGGCGTCGAAACTGATTGGTGAGTTCAGTTCCTGTGAGAAAGCGATTTCGAAGCATGGTGTTCACCAAGTATCGGTCTTCTCGTGCTGTGGTACACCTGGTTCTGCCCGTTCCTGGTCTGCGTAGGTTAGAACCAGTTTCTTCGTAACGTCGGAGAACTCTTTGTACTGTTGACAGCGACACACCGACAGTCCTGGCTGTATCGCGCTGACTCCGGCCGGTTTCCAGCATTGTAAGTATTCTGGTGCATTCTTCAGGCGTAAGCGACACAATTTCAGCTTGAATAATGAATATAGAGCACTATCAACATGGTTTATGTACCCACATAAATGACAGATTACAAACAAAAGCAAAACCAAATGCTGTAATTTCGTAGTTCCATCTTCGAAAGTGGCCCTTTTTCAAATTTGATTTTTTTATGATATAACTTTACAATAACTAAGAAGTTTTAATACCTTCATTTAAGGAGTATTACATTGTCTATTAAATACAATTTATTGCATTAACCTAGCATTTTTAGTTTCCAAGGTTTTTAGGATTCCTTAAGTGACCCGGATTCATTGCTCTCGAGTGTATTAATACCCGCATTATTAAACTTTTTACCTTTGAAATAAAACAAATTTTAAGCGATATTTTCGTATTATTATTTTGTTCCAGCTCCTAAAATATGTTGTATGGCAAGTTCTATTCAGATAAGTAGTATTTTAAAAAATGGCTCAAACATTAATCTAAATCAGCCTGAATAACATCTTCGACCACATTATCACTTACTATCAGGTGAGATAATGGTCAATGGCTAGCCTATCGGCTAGAAATAAAAAAATAAACATATTATCACAAAATTAAACATTTACGATAGAAAAAATTATAGTCATGTGCCGGTTTCGAATCCACGTACATCTAACTCTATGGCCTAGCTACCACCCTAAGAAAAAAATCTGTCGCCAAGCGTTCAATAGTGTATTATGATAACTACCCTTGGGAGCCATCATTTCTAGGTTAGCCTGAACAACATCTTCGACCGTTTGAGTCATCACCAGGTAGTGGTCAAGGGCTAGCCAATCAGCTGTAAATAAGTTATGGCTATCATCGCCTTCTACATCCTTTTAAAGAAATCATGCTAATTGTACCGATCCCTTATAAAAAAAATGATAAGCGATATTACGTGGTATAAGATTAAGAAGACAGTGTAATCATAAAATCATCATACATTGATACGTATGGTTATGTTACTTTTTTAAATATCAACCAAGTTCTGTACTTTTAGATCCAACATTTTCGTGTAGGGATACTGACTGGCCATATAGACTATAGCACAGCCCTCAATTCAACATAATTCTGCTAAAGATAACGAGTTGAATGATAAATAATTGTCTTGCAAATATATTCTTAATAAAATATTTATGTTGCCAGTATTCAACCAAACAATTCTAAGATTGGTTGCTACGGAAGCATCCTGTCGAATCGTCTCGAGAAACGGGAAAGAGAGGTGCATCTCGAACGTTCGTGTCACTTCACTGGGATGTTTATATCAGTTTAGTAGACTACTTCCCCGATCGAAATGTTTCCTTTGAGACATAAAAGAATTTTAGAGAAATAACAGCGTATTTGATTGTCGGCACGAAGCTTCACATATCCAAAATGCTTTCTAGTAGCTTTTAAACCGGGAATATTGCTGGTGTATTCAATATATTTCACTTTTATAAGGTGTAGTAGTTTTTTGTGCTATTTCATTTAATTTTGAGATAGCATAGCTTCTGTTGTTTGACCGATTTCAAAAAAAGGAGGAGGTACTCAATTCAACTGTTTTTTGATGTTTGTTACCTCAAAACATTTGACTGGGTTAATCGATTTTGATGATTTTTTTTTAAGTTGGCGCTTTTTTATGTTATTATGTCGGAACAAGCACAAAGCCCACCTGTTGCTTCCCGTGTGATCAAGTTTAAATTTCATTAAAATCGGTTTAGCCATTTTTGAGTTACACTCCAATAACTGAATAGCGTTTTCCTATCTTGATTATAATAACATAGTTATTAACAGTCAATGACAATCGGTCCTGTAAGCATCAAGAGTTTGGTATCGTTTTTTTTACCTAAAAATGGAACCGACTTCAACACTCAAAAGTGTGAAATAACTTGTCGAAGTCGGTACCATGCGTACGATATTGTGATAATAGGTACTGTGACGGTACAGGCCCTTCTCTGTCCCGCCACGTTCATAAATAAACCTATTTACAAATATCAGTTTGCTGCATTTTGAATGTTTTAGAACGAAATCGTATTAACCCTTTTACTCGTGCTATCTTTCCATAAGAAAGAAAGAGAGCGGAGAAGTGTGCTGTTCTGGATGCTTTTTATGTTGCCAAACGCATGAACGGCACATAAATCGGGGACTTTTGACAATAGGAATCGGTTGAAGTATGATTATTGAAGAATTAAATGAAATATATTGGGCAGTTTTAGTATGGGAAAAGAAAAAAAAAGAAATGGCAAGACAGGGGTGGGGATAGAGGTGCAGTTTAGGCGGGATAAAGTGAGGAAATAAAAAAGATGGTGGGATTGAGGCATTAAGCCTCCGAGGTCGCTCTCAGGAGGTACTCCGAAGACGGTCTTCGGTGAGATTCTTAAAGTCCGTGAAGTGAATTATTGGTAAAAATTTAAAAGTGAATTGTGTATTGAGAAGTGTTACACCGGTTAGGGGTTAGGGAGTCTCGAGTTGGCTAAATGCTGACAAAGGACATGGGACTTAGTAATTGGCATGGCCGATGAAAAGTCTGTACGATTCCCAACACGTGGCAACACGTGGGGATTTCGGTCGATTTTTAGGTAGGGAGTAGGCACGCCCAGTGTTAAACTGGCAGGGTTAGTACCTATAAAAAGGGAAACCCGGAGCAAAGTAGTTAGCATGGCTGACAAAATGCTTATTTATTAGTAATCCGAGTATTCAGCATACGCAGAAGAAAGGTTACGACGTAGCGTTTTCCTCCAAGCGTTCCCGTATCCTACCCTACATTATGATTCCTCATTTTCTTAGGTATTATAGTCTTCACGTGTAGCCGTGGTCTGGGAGTGCAAGCTCCCAGATTTAGACAACGTCCCTCGGGATGTGCCCGCGCTTGGAACGAGCCGGCGGCTGTATCCTTCGGGAAACAGTTAGTTCCCTTCAGTGTCGTATATCCTAGTGTGGCTTAGGTGCTCCTAGCAAGTGGGGTTCCCTAATAACCATAATGGGTGTTATTGCAATGAAGTCTATATTATATATATTTTACACCATAGGTATCAAATCCTCGTTCAATACAATCCCAAGCTTCGGCCTCATATGTATGTGAACGTATTACACCGGCATTTAGTATACATTGGAATTTGCCATTCCACTTTCAGCTAGCTTCTGTTAGCAGGAGTTTCCTCTTTACACCGAGGGGAAGCTGTCCTACCTACCATTGCTATGGAAAGGGGGCTACATTACACACCACATGATTAAAGTAAATGTGAGACATGGATCTCTAGGCTGAATACTACATCTAGAAGAATAGGAATTAGGTAACTAGGTACATTTGAGTAGGAATAGGGAACATAGGAAATTGTTTGGGAAATAGCACTTAGTAATAATTCGGGGGTAGACTCACGATATGATGCAATACATTTTTCTATCTAACTCATAAGATAGGTGTACTGGCAACTTCCCGGATTACAGGAGGTAGACTAGTATCCTTGGGTTCGCTGAATTATTAAAACATTTAATATTCTATCAAGTGTCCAGGAAATACTTTAATAGCCATGTAGGTTACAAACTAGAATTATTTTGTTACAATAAATAAAATAAAAATCAGTTTTAGGTTCATATTTATAATTATCATCCACTCAAATTAGTTTCAAATTAAGACGGTAGTAAATGTAAGGTATCGTTTTTGATGCTAATGGACAAGCTGTGCAGTTCCATTGTGGGAGACCATCTAATGAGAGACGTAGAATGGTTGACTACTCTTCGACAGCATGAGGAAGGATATATTACAATTTATTATGTCGCTATTAGTATCTGTTAAAATCAAAGTAATAGGATATATCAAATAAATAAAACAAGGAATTAGAATATCCTAAAATAAAAAAATAACTATGCAATATCTTGAAATTTTCATGTAATTAATGGACAAGCAAAGCTGTTTCATTATGATTAACCTTTTCTATCAGACATATAGTCTAGGTGCATTATTCCTCAAACAACATGGAAAGAATATAAATTGTTTCATTTTGAAGTCAAAAGTTTGCAGAAACAAAGAAAGAATATCTAACAACAAATACTCAAGAATACCTTGAAAATATACTAAACTTATTTGTTCACTATTAAAATTACTAGATATAATAAAATCAAGTAAAGCTGTATAATTACTCTCCACTCTCAAAATAATATATATTGGACCAATGATATCATCTAACAGGATATGACATCTAAACAAAGTGGTGGAATAGGTTCAAAGATATTATTTAACTAGATATGTCTACTCAAACAGAGATATGATAGGCTGTAGATTGTATAGGGTTACTTGTAGTCCCAATCCAATCAGGTTTTAGGACATATTTAGTACATACCAGCGTAATATTAGGAACTTCCTTTTACCATAATAAGTAAAAGGAAGTCCCGCTAAGAACCGAGATATGATTGGATGTATGCCCTTACTGAGGCTAGGCAGCTCCAGAGATGGCCAGCGTCTCGGTGTTATGGTAGATACTCGTTTGGGTAGAATGAATGGTTTGTTTTGTATAGCTATGAATAATGATGTCTCTCATTTTCATAGAAGTAAATTAAAAAGGTCCTTGAATGTGCAGACAAGATACAAACTTACATACTTACAGTGTCGATGACAATATCATACGACATTCCCTTTTGCCAAAAGAATATGTCCTCATGCCCATGTAGTATATATGAATACTGAATCAATTGCAATACACATACTTACTGACTTTTAGTACATTTGTAAATAATAGAAAACAAAAAAAAAAGAAAGAATAATAACTTTATAAAGTCCTCTTACAATGGGTGATTATATGGTTACTAATTATGTTGGGTAATTAGTAAGGAATATAACAGACCTATGCGGTGGAAGATGACCAGTTTGGACAAGTCGAAATCTACAGATGGCAGCGGGGAGGGGCTGTTATCCTTAGCCGCAATCAATTAAATATCATTCTTAATTTTATTTGCATACTTACCTACTTTAAAGGTTCTTATGTAAATCTTACTTATTTCATACCTACTTAGAACATCTTAGCAACATAATCTTCTTTTCACTCTACCATATTAATATAAAGCAGATAGTTACATATCTACGCAGTAATTCTTATTCAACTTTATTAGAACATCACATTAGTCACTATAGATAGAATCTATCACTGCATAATACTTATGGCAATATGCTGAGGTTTTAATAGACTCACAACATTTAGTCATGAAATAGGTAGTTTGGTTTTGATAGTAAGAAAGTGGTAATAGTAAATTTTGTTGTTGCAACTTAACATTTTTACTGTATTATGTTAGAGAGCCAGTTCTAAATTACACCACTTGGAGAGTACATAGGTAGAGTAGGTCACGTCTCAAGCCTTTGGAAAAGAAACTGAGTTGCTACTTATGGGCACAATATAGGATCCTGACCACTATACTAGACGATCACATGGCCTTATAATGATCTCAGTCAAGACGCACTCAATATTAGGTTTTGTGTTATGTTTGGATACGGTATCTCAGAATGGTAGAAGTTATCACACAAATAGGATATCACAATTAAATTTCATTTTATTAAACATTTTCATATAAGGTAGCGTAGAGTACATGAGATATATATATAGGGAAAGGGGGGGTCGTTACAATTGAGTTCCGTGACCAGGATTATCTTGTTATAATGTGGTGCTTTGTGTTCAGGTTTCCCTAATTATTAGCATAATCAATCATTGATAGGAAATTTTCTTCATTGTAGTTTAACTATAGTTTTCTTGTGATATCGAGGTGCCTTGACTGGGACAATTTGTTACCGTGAATGGACAGAAGGATTGAGATGTGTAAATGGTTACATATAGGTTGTGTTTATAGGTTAGGTACTTACCATCTTACCAGAAACATATACTGATAGGTAGGTAGTGTTTATTCGATTAATATTAATAGTCACTGTGCCTACTAACATGTTCTACCTTATACCTTTATAAACAGTATTTAAGTGCACTGAGATAAAGCATTTTACAGTCAAGATCAGGATAGGAACGACGGAATATTTCTTGGTAATAGATTGGCATCTGAGGTCTTGTTTACCACATCACAGTTCTGCCAAATTAACTCTTAAATTCAATAATATAGTCTCCTTGATGTGTTTTCCTGCTCTTAGTGTATTATAGTCTAAAACCTAAAACCAACAATTTGTTTTGATTTTTCCGTTTTCATTCGATGCAAATAGGGCGGCGTTACCTAGTGTTTATAAAGTACGAGTACGTTATTACTTAGTATTGGTACCGAAACGGTTATAAACTAGTATTATTGTATTGGTACCCAAATGGTATTTATTTCTATCTCAAATCAAAGAACGCTCTCTATTACTACGAAAAGTGGCAACGCTTCTGCCCTTCCGTCACCATGTTGTGGGGTGCAGAGCAGCAATATGATGCGTACACACTAAACATGTGCAAATGAGCTAGTATATCGATATTAGGTAGTTAATATTTGAATGAAATAAATGCTTTGTTATTTTTATGTACAGATAAGTTATTTTCTATTAACATATTATGTAGGTACATAAAGTTGGTATATCATATATACTAGGTTCCATAAAAAAAAAAAAAAAAAAAAAATGTTCAAGCTGCATCCATTACCTACATATGAATTAACATAGTAAGAAAATTCAATTCCTTAAATTTGGGCATAACACTGTAATTTCTTTATTACATTACAGTATTGGTGGCGCAATAAAATATTTTCGGTTGTTAAATACTAGGTTTTAAAAGCTTAAGAAATCCCTTGTGCAGCATTGTAATAGAAACAGTTTCGTTCAAAAACGAAATGACAATTAATTTTTATCTCGCCTTTTTAACTTTTTTTGGATCTGTACATATTGGACATTAACAATTTTTTGAGATTAATAATTTATAGCGCTAGAAAATTAAGAATATAGGCGCCGTCAGCTTAGCATGTTAGATACTTGAAGAATTTTATCAAGAAATAGAAACCTTAACTAATACTATTAAATATTCCATGTTAAACAGTAGTCGACAGTATAGAGGTTGATTAGAACCAAGTATTAATTATTGAAGTGAGATCGATTAAGATGTTATGGTTTTTATTTGATGCGTAATTACTTTAGGGGCAGTTCTATATAAAAATCATGTTATGATATCTATACACGATTTTGGGTACGTTATATACTGGTAGGAATTAGTTCTGAAAGTTATTATTTTAATGACAGTTTGTAAACTTCGGTAGACAAAGTTTAGATGTTTGAGGAATAGATTGACCTGTTTAAGCAAAATAGTAACAATATTATTTTTTTTAGCTTCTTGTTGGCAATGGCCATTGTACAAAAATATAGATTTATGTTGTATGAAATAAAGGGCATCTTTTCGAGTATGAATATCATTAAATAGTAGACAATCTTGCCGCCCTATGATAGAAGGCACTAAGGATATAGTCAAGTTTACGATTTATTACATTTATGATTCATATATTTCTTTTAACCAAAAATTAATAGAGCGGGATCTCTTGTGTTAAAGAGGTTTAGGTACGCGGATTAATTACCTATTTATTAAACGAAATATATATCTGAGATGCGTGAACCATTTTGACCCCATTCGTAGGGTGGGGTAAATTTGGTTCGAAATTGGTCAGTGGTGGCTAGAGGTTGTACAACTTGTACGGCTTTGAGCATGCCAAGATCTGACTCTTGAATTGGTATTAAAATGTTGGTTTTAGTGCTCTTAAGTGAAAATAAAAAATAAAAAAAATTTAAAGGATTAAACACGGCATAATAGAAGAATGGAGAGGCCTAAGTCGAGTCGGAAACGTAGACAGCCCAATAGGTATTTGGAGGGAGAAAATAATGCATTACCGGTGGAAACAGGAGAAAGTACGGCTGATATGGTTACTAATCGGAAGTGTAGGCAATCCAATATAGATACAAATGGAGATAATCGTACAAAGTCGGGAAAAGAAGGTGAAGCTGTGAATATTACGGTAGAAACGAACGAAAATGAGGATATAGAACCAGCAACCAAGCGGTCTAAAAGGACAAACGTTCCTAAGAATATAATAGACAGAAGCAAAACAAAGAACAGTACGGCTGTTATGTACCACATGTTAAGAAGGACTATAGGTACTTTAACTGCTAAACTTGATGTATTAAGTGAAGAAGTAAAAAACACGAAAGCTGCAGTGATAGACGTAGGAAGTTCTTCCTCATCAGTTGAAAGAATGCGAGTAATTATGCCTGATAGTCAGCAGCCACTATCACCGCCAGCGGAAAATGGCTTAATGGATTTTGAACTAGCTGACACTACAGCTAGTGACAAAGCAATAAAAGAACAAAATAAAAGCATTGAGAAGCAACTGCCTGCAAATAGTGAAGGGGTCAGTAGCATTGTCTATAATATTAGAAACATTACTACGGAAAAGCCCAAATTTGGTGGGAAGACGACGAATAAAATAAGTATACATCCGGTAACCTTTCTAGAAGACCTAGATGTTTATTTAAATAAAGCATCAAAAGAAGGCACAGGGTTAGAACTGATACAGGAGTGTTTAGTAGAAGACGCTAGAGATTGGGCCAGAATATATAAAGGGAGATGGAACTGCGTTGAAGATTTTAAAGTAGACTTCTTAGCTACGTTTTGGGGTGAAAGTGAGCAGAGCGAATTACGTCGGAATATTGTACAAGGAAGTTGGGATCGACAAGAAAATCCATCAATGGTAAACTATTTCCTAAGGATCGTTGGCAGGGCTCAGATGCTAAGTTACAAAATACCAGAAAAACAACTAGTTGCGGACTTGATTAGACATTACCCAAAGTTCGTACAGCAAGTGTGGGTAACATCTAGAGCAGGAACTATAGTAGAAACTGCGGAATTTCTTAGAAATATGGAAAACATCAATAAGCAGGAGGCGCATACTTATTCTGCAGCTTCAGGACAGATTAAGGATAGTGCGAGAAAGAAAATCGACTACCAGCAAGGTTATCGGAATTGGCGAAGACCAGAAGCGGTTCAGAAGACCATTGCTAAAACACCGGTGGTTAGTTTAATTGATAGAGAACAACCAGCTGTTGTTAATAGTCAGGAAGTAGAGTCAAACTAGAGGAGGCTGATGATGTTGTCCCCGAATCAGCTTCAACCATAGGGGATAGGGGCTTGCTTATTATGAGGAAAATGGGGTGGAAGCCAGGTCAGATATTAGGAAAAAATGGAAGAGGTTTAAAGATACCTGTATTAGGGAAGATCTTAGATAGAGGGGAAAAGGAGGGAATAGGATATAGCACATTAACCGATCCAAGGATAAATTGCATTCGTAGTCAGATAATAGATGTCCTTAAATTAAAAATAGAACAGGAGCAATTAGATAATGACGAATTTACTTCGGTTACATCAGTTTTTGACGAAAGGAATACAGAACCAAAAATTAATGGGACAGATTTTAAGTCGGAAATAGGTGTGCAAGTGTTTGACTTTGAAGTAGTAGGGCTACTTGATTCAGGAAGTGACATAACCTGTATCTCGGAAGAATTTTGGGGCGTATTAAAACAACGAATTCCTCATATACCGTTAATTCCTATCAAACCTGTTCAAATAAGAACAGCTGTAGGGCAGAAAAGTGTCGATATTCGTAGCATGGCTTTATTACCTTTGAAAATAGGAACGACAATGAAGGATACGGGGGTGTTGATTGTACCAGGACTGCTTAGACCTTTAATATTAGGTTTTGACTGGATGAAGTCAAACAAGATTAAGGTTGTCTTAAGCGGAGCAGATAGAGGGGTGGTTTTGGAATATGAGGGGCATAAAGAGATCATTAGGTTCATAGAACTCGGAAGTAGCCCATATATTGAGAATGATTGTGAGGGTCTATGTAACGAAGTGAATGAAGATGAGGTAATAGATTTACGACAGGTTAAGATAGGTATGTCACTTAAGGTAGAGGATTTGGAGAGGCTCCAAGTATTATTGAAGAAATATGAAGGTTTATTTTCTGACACGCTAGGCCGAGCAAACTGTTATGAACATGAGATTAGGATGGAACCGCATGTCCCGATTGTAAAAAGGGCTTATCCTATTCCGTATGCTTATCGGGAAAAGGTAGAGGAAAAGTTACGGGAAATGGAAAAACTGGGGATTATAAGTAGATCTGCTACACCTTATAGCAGCCCGCTAACCTTCACTCTAAAAAAGGATGGTTCGATCAGAGTCCTTTTAGACGCGAGGGAAATAAACAAACATATGATATCTGAAACAGAAAAACCGCCACTACAGTTAGACGTAATAAATTCATTCCATGGAACAAATTTTATAAGCATAGTTGACATGAACAATGCTTATTTTCAGATACCGATTTCTGAATCAAGTAAGATGTATACAGGATTTACGTTTAACGGAAAATCCTACGTCTATAATGTTTTGCCTCAAGGCTTAAAAACTTCTGTGGGTAGTTTTAGTAGGGCGATAGATACTATATTAGGTTTTGAAGTACGAGAATTCTGTGTTAATTACCTAGATGACTTGGCTATAATTACTACAGGTAACTTAGAAGAACATTTAGAGCACATTGACATAGTACTAGGAAAACTACAGGCAGCGGGGTTAACTTGTAATTTAAAGAAAAGTAATTTTCTGTGTAAAGAAGTTAAGATGTTAGGATACATCATATCCACGGATGGGCTTAAGACAGATCCAGACAAATTGAACGCGATACAAGAATTCCCGACACCTAAAAAAATAAAACATGTCAGGGCCTTTTTGGGGCTATGTAACTTTTATAGGCGGTTTATACCTGCGTATAGTAGTCACATTATGCCGCTATGCGAACTTTTAAAGAAAGAAGCTGGATGGCATTGGGGGGACATAGAACAACAAGCATTCAATAAAATCAAAACTCTGTTCATAAAAACAATATCGCTTCACCACCCTGACTTCAAGAGATCATACTATTTGCAAACAGATAGCTCAGGGATAGGAATAGGAGGAGTTTTGTATCAATTGGGGGAAGATGGTGAAATGAAGATATTAGGATTCCATAGTAAGGTGCTCAAAGGGCCGCAATTAAATTGGACCGTCACAGAACAAGAGTTTTATTCGGTAATATGTTGCTTGCAGAAGTTCGAAACCTATTTAAGGGGGGCTAATGTAATAATTCTAACGGATCATAAAGCACTATCTTTTATTAAAACTTGGAGATTATATAACGCTCGAGTAACTAGATGGGTTAATTATTTAGAGCAGTTTCAGTTTGAGGTTCAACATATTAAGGGCAAGGATAACATTGTAGCTGACATTTTATCTCGTTACCCAATAGGTGGGGACATATTACAAGAAGAGAAAACCAAATTGCCGGAAATATTATACATGGAAATTAAAACGAATAGGGAATTGATCACGAAATTAAAGGAAATATCGAAGTTCCAAAAGGAAGATGTTGAAACAAGAAAAATAATAGAGGAATTAGGTAAAGCTCATAGCTGTATAGAAAAACAAAGCAGGATAATTAAAAGATGCTATGTAAACAATGATATATTATATTTTAAACCGGAAGGTACAAATATTGATGTTATATATTTACCGGAAATTTTGCGAAAAGATATTATAGTGCAAATACACCTAGAAATGGGTCACCAAGGGGCATATAAAGTAATAAAATATATAAGAGATAGATTTTATTGGAGAGGGATTACCAGATTAGTGAAACAAGTAATAAAAAATTGTCACGATTGTCAGATTACTAAAAGCAATACGGTTAAATTTGTCGGTCCCTGTCGGTCAATAATAGCAAAGGAAATAGGTGAGATGGTAATGGTCGATTTGTATGGACCGTTGCCAACAGGAAAGTTTGGGATGAATTACATACTAGTTATCCAAGATGCCTTCAGCAAATTTGTGAAATTTTATGACTTGAGAAAAGCCACGTCTAGATCAGTTATATGTAAAGTAAGACAATTTTTCGTTATAATTAAACCAAAAGCCATAATGTCTGATAATGGCTCGCAGTTTTCGAGCAAAGCATGGAAGGAATTCATGGGGCAAGAAGGAGTGAAGGTTATATACACTACTGTGAGAAATCCGCGACCAAACACTACGGAAAGAGTTAATAAGGAATTAGGGCGTTTGTTTAGGACATATTGTAGGAATAATCATAGAGGTTGGGTCGCCCTATTGCCGAAATTAGAAATATTATATAATAATACCTTTCATGAAAGCACAGGATTTACACCATGTGAAATAATGTATGGTGAATCAAACAGATTGTCAATAGACCCGGGGTTGATGAGAATAAATATTAACTTAGAGTTAGGAAGGATAAGAGAACTAGCTTAACTTAATTTACAAAAGATGGGAGAGAAACGACAGTTGAAGTTTAATAAAAAATTTAGACTCATTCAATATCAAATAGGCGATTTGGTGAAAATAAAACGGTTAAATAGATCTGATGCGAGACAAAAAATAACAAAAAAATTTGAGGCATTATATGAGGGACCATACGTTATAGCAGCAAATCCCTATCAAAACGTCTACATTCTAACAAATCCGGAAACAAATGTAGTGAGAGGAAAATTTAATGCGATACATTTGTCAAGGTATTACAAAGAGGCGGAACCTAGGTTGGGGCTGATTGGGGGAACAAAATGACAGCTGGAACTATTTTGAATAAAGATTATTAAAAAAAAATGCTTTAGGCAAAGTTTGAATTTCGTAATTGAGATGTATAAGATTAAAATTAAAGTTTACTGATTACTTAACGTTTTGTATGAATTTAAGAGAAAAGAATTGAGGTTGTAGGTTAATAAGGCTTGTTTTTAGTACATAAAGGAAAATGTAAATGTACTAAATATTTGAATCATATAATCCTAAAGAAAAAAAAAGAAAATATATTGTAATTTAGATTAACAAAAACGCCCTAAGGGGTTCTCAAATAAAGAAAGTTTTGGACTGAATTTGATTAGTTAACCTTTTATATGAAGTTAAGAGAAAAGAATTGAGGTTGTAGGTTAATAAGAAGGCTTGTTTTTAGTACATAAAGGAAAATGTAAATGTACTAAATATTTGAATTATATAGTCCTAAAGAAAAAAAAAAAGAAAATATATTGTAATTTAGATTAACAAAAACGCCCTAAGGGGTCCTCAATAAAGGAAGTTTTGAACTGAATTTTAAGATTTTTATTTCGCTGGGTTAGGGAAAGGCCCATGTATGTTTATGGGGGATTTGCTACCACTTTGTTAAGTAAAGTAAGTCTGGTGAATTATAAGGAAAGATTTATAATAACAGTCAATATTGAAAAATAAAAGGAAATTTAATTTAAATAAATACCTATAAAGGTTGGCTCTAATATACACATGTATGAATATAAAAGAAAAATAACAAAGTGGAAGTATTTTCTACTAAGCATAGATGGAGGGGAGGATGGTGGCCTTTTCAATTGTTCAGTTTTAAGATTGTTGATAAGTAAATTGAAGTCGTCTAAAAATAAATTGTCTTAAATCAAGTTTGTATTGTTGAAAATTTAATATTATATTGTGTATACGGGTTGCTTAAAGAAATACGTAAGTAGTAATGAGTTGAAACCAGCGACTTATTATTCAAACTAAATTAAATTTCAACAAAATTGACAAACAATTATAATTGACAAAGCCTGTCTGTGCATTTGCGTCACAAGAACGAATAAATCATTAACGATTCTAATTAAAGATTCTAGGATTTGCTAGGAATATGCAGACGGGGGGTTGAGCGTAAAAATAATTCATTTAATAACTGAAAATTATAGCAAAACGTAACTTAAAAAAAAAAAAGATACATATAGATTCATAATTAAATAATACGCTATAGGAAATTACAAACGGGGGTTTGAGCGAATATAGTAATTCAGTCAATAACTGAAAGTTATTTCAAAATTCAAATCGAACAATTGAATTCTTAATTTAGCAATTTGCTAGGAATATGCAGACGGGGGGTTGGGCGTAAATGTAATTCATTTAATAACTGAATATGCAGAATATGCAGACGGGGGGTTGAGCGTAAAAGTTTTTTATTTAGTAACTGAAAATTATAGCAAAATGCAATTTAAAAAAAAAAAAAAATAAACATAGATTCATAATTAAATAATACGCTAGGAATTTACAAACAGGGGTTAGGTGTAAATAGTAATTAATTCAATAACTAAAAGTTATTATTCATACAATGAGTTGCTAAGAGCATATTAAAGGGGGGGTTGAGATGTAAAGAGTGGTCAATTTATATCACATCACATAGTTTATCTAATGCATGCCATCTATGGTTGACAGATAAATCTCATTAAATTTAATTCGTTTTATCATGGACTAAAGAGTATTTTTACTGTTATTATATTATACCTGCTTTGTAGTTGTCGTGCTGTTGATTTGTAAGGGCAGGCGAGAATGTGAGCTTGGGGAAGGTATATTAGGCAAGTGGAAGTAGTGAATTTGATTGATAATAAGGTATGGATGAATGAATAATTAGGATTTGAATTTGACCTTGAGATGGGAGGCTGAGAGATTTATGACAGTGGTTTTAAACAGTATGCAGGGCCCAGCAAACCAACAGGACTCATGGGGTTAGGGCTTCTGATTTATTGATGCTAACCTTGGAGACACAACTTAACCCAGAAGGGGCTTTCTATGAGAAATTGGTGTTAGGTTAGGTCCGATTGACAATTTCAGTGCTAAAACTGGTATCATAGAAAGTCCATACTTCACAAGAAGCTAAGAAAGCTAAATGAAAAATTCGGCAACTTTTACAAACTCCAACTAAGTTCCAGACGTTATTCCGAGTTGAAATTTTGAGGAGGTTTCTTATCATTGGGAAATAAATGCTTTGTAACTATTAAAGTCAATGGGGCTACGGAAGGGACTTATTGGTGGAAATTTATCTTTAATCTGAATGAAGAATGGTTTGAATTAAGTTTACGCTGATTTGTTACTATTAGGGTAGATCGGCCTCACAACCCGGTTCTCTTGCATAGCCTTTTTGGTCCTTGTGAGAAGTCTTTGTTGTTCAATGGTTTGTTTATGCCAATTCTTAAAATGTAGATAAGGTGATGTGCTGTGATTTGGTTGGTTTAAAAACACACTACTACACTCTTTCATTTCGAGGAAGCAATAATAAATCTGTGTTATCGTTATTAATATTGTTGGTAATAACATTTCTGGGGTTTTTATTATCTTTTATTGTCTGGTTTGCTTGTGAACTATAGATGGTTTTTTTTAAAATTTTCCTTCGGTATAAATTCACACCTGCAGAAAATTTGGGGGTTGGCTGTGACGGTACAGGCCCTTCTCTGTCCCGCCACGTTCATAAATAAACCTATTTACAAATATCAGTTTGCTGCATTTTGAATGTTTTAGAACGAAATCGTATTAACCCTTTTACTCGTGCTATCTTTCCATAAGAAAGAAAGAGAGCGGAGAAGTGTGCTGTTCTGGATGCTTTTTATGTTGCCAAACGCATGAACGGCACATAAATCGGGGACTTTTGACAATAGGAATCGGTTGAAGTATGATTATTGAAGAATTAAATGAAATATATTGGGCAGTTTTAGTATGGGAAAAGAAAAAAAAAGAAATGGCAAGACAGGGGTGGGGATAGAGGTGCAGTTTAGGCGGGATAAAGTGAGGAAATAAAAAAGATGGTGGGATTGAGGCATTAAGCCTCCGAGGTCGCTCTCAGGAGGTACTCCGAAGACGGTCTTCGGTGAGATTCTTAAAGTCCGTGAAGTGAATTATTGGTAAAAATTTAAAAGTGAATTGTGTATTGAGAAGTGTTACACCGGTTAGGGGTTAGGGAGTCTCGAGTTGGCTAAATGCTGACAAAGGACATGGGACTTAGTAATTGGCATGGCCGATGAAAAGTCTGTACGATTCCCAACACGTGGCAACACGTGGGGATTTCGGTCGATTTTTAGGTAGGGAGTAGGCACGCCCAGTGTTAAACTGGCAGGGTTAGTACCTATAAAAAGGGAAACCCGGAGCAAAGTAGTTAGCATGGCTGACAAAATGCTTATTTATTAGTAATCCGAGTATTCAGCATACGCAGAAGAAAGGTTACGACGTAGCGTTTTCCTCCAAGCGTTCCCGTATCCTACCCTACATTATGATTCCTCATTTTCTTAGGTATTATAGTCTTCACGTGTAGCCGTGGTCTGGGAGTGCAAGCTCCCAGATTTAGACAACGTCCCTCGGGATGTGCCCGCGCTTGGAACGAGCCGGCGGCTGTATCCTTCGGGAAACAGTTAGTTCCCTTCAGTGTCGTATATCCTAGTGTGGCTTAGGTGCTCCTAGCAAGTGGGGTTCCCTAATAACCATAATGGGTGTTATTGCAATGAAGTCTATATTATATATATTTTACACCATAGGTATCAAATCCTCGTTCAATACAATCCCAAGCTTCGGCCTCATATGTATGTGAACGTATTACACCGGCATTTAGTATACATTGGAATTTGCCATTCCACTTTCAGCTAGCTTCTGTTAGCAGGAGTTTCCTCTTTACACCGAGGGGAAGCTGTCCTACCTACCATTGCTATGGAAAGGGGGCTACATTACACACCACATGATTAAAGTAAATGTGAGACATGGATCTCTAGGCTGAATACTACATCTAGAAGAATAGGAATTAGGTAACTAGGTACATTTGAGTAGGAATAGGGAACATAGGAAATTGTTTGGGAAATAGCACTTAGTAATAATTCGGGGGTAGACTCACGATATGATGCAATACATTTTTCTATCTAACTCATAAGATAGGTGTACTGGCAACTTCCCGGATTACAGGAGGTAGACTAGTATCCTTGGGTTCGCTGAATTATTAAAACATTTAATATTCTATCAAGTGTCCAGGAAATACTTTAATAGCCATGTAGGTTACAAACTAGAATTATTTTGTTACAATAAATAAAATAAAAATCAGTTTTAGGTTCATATTTATAATTATCATCCACTCAAATTAGTTTCAAATTAAGACGGTAGTAAATGTAAGGTATCGTTTTTGATGCTAATGGACAAGCTGTGCAGTTCCATTGTGGGAGACCATCTAATGAGAGACGTAGAATGGTTGACTACTCTTCGACAGCATGAGGAAGGATATATTACAATTTATTATGTCGCTATTAGTATCTGTTAAAATCAAAGTAATAGGATATATCAAATAAATAAAACAAGGAATTAGAATATCCTAAAATAAAAAAATAACTATGCAATATCTTGAAATTTTCATGTAATTAATGGACAAGCAAAGCTGTTTCATTATGATTAACCTTTTCTATCAGACATATAGTCTAGGTGCATTATTCCTCAAACAACATGGAAAGAATATAAATTGTTTCATTTTGAAGTCAAAAGTTTGCAGAAACAAAGAAAGAATATCTAACAACAAATACTCAAGAATACCTTGAAAATATACTAAACTTATTTGTTCACTATTAAAATTACTAGATATAATAAAATCAAGTAAAGCTGTATAATTACTCTCCACTCTCAAAATAATATATATTGGACCAATGATATCATCTAACAGGATATGACATCTAAACAAAGTGGTGGAATAGGTTCAAAGATATTATTTAACTAGATATGTCTACTCAAACAGAGATATGATAGGCTGTAGATTGTATAGGGTTACTTGTAGTCCCAATCCAATCAGGTTTTAGGACATATTTAGTACATACCAGCGTAATATTAGGAACTTCCTTTTACCATAATAAGTAAAAGGAAGTCCCGCTAAGAACCGAGATATGATTGGATGTATGCCCTTACTGAGGCTAGGCAGCTCCAGAGATGGCCAGCGTCTCGGTGTTATGGTAGATACTCGTTTGGGTAGAATGAATGGTTTGTTTTGTATAGCTATGAATAATGATGTCTCTCATTTTCATAGAAGTAAATTAAAAAGGTCCTTGAATGTGCAGACAAGATACAAACTTACATACTTACAGTGTCGATGACAATATCATACGACATTCCCTTTTGCCAAAAGAATATGTCCTCATGCCCATGTAGTATATATGAATACTGAATCAATTGCAATACACATACTTACTGACTTTTAGTACATTTGTAAATAATAGAAAACAAAAAAAAAAGAAAGAATAATAACTTTATAAAGTCCTCTTACAATGGGTGATTATATGGTTACTAATTATGTTGGGTAATTAGTAAGGAATATAACAGACCTATGCGGTGGAAGATGACCAGTTTGGACAAGTCGAAATCTACAGATGGCAGCGGGGAGGGGCTGTTATCCTTAGCCGCAATCAATTAAATATCATTCTTAATTTTATTTGCATACTTACCTACTTTAAAGGTTCTTATGTAAATCTTACTTATTTCATACCTACTTAGAACATCTTAGCAACATAATCTTCTTTTCACTCTACCATATTAATATAAAGCAGATAGTTACATATCTACGCAGTAATTCTTATTCAACTTTATTAGAACATCACATTAGTCACTATAGATAGAATCTATCACTGCATAATACTTATGGCAATATGCTGAGGTTTTAATAGACTCACAACATTTAGTCATGAAATAGGTAGTTTGGTTTTGATAGTAAGAAAGTGGTAATAGTAAATTTTGTTGTTGCAACTTAACATTTTTACTGTATTATGTTAGAGAGCCAGTTCTAAATTACACCACTTGGAGAGTACATAGGTAGAGTAGGTCACGTCTCAAGCCTTTGGAAAAGAAACTGAGTTGCTACTTATGGGCACAATATAGGATCCTGACCACTATACTAGACGATCACATGGCCTTATAATGATCTCAGTCAAGACGCACTCAATATTAGGTTTTGTGTTATGTTTGGATACGGTATCTCAGAATGGTAGAAGTTATCACACAAATAGGATATCACAATTAAATTTCATTTTATTAAACATTTTCATATAAGGTAGCGTAGAGTACATGAGATATATATATAGGGAAAGGGGGGGTCGTTACAGTACTTTTGAACTATCAAATTGACTTCAACAAGTTATTTCACACTTTTGAGTGTTGAAGTCGGTTCCATTTTTAGGTAAAATTATTTTTTTAGTGATTCGATTAGGTACTTCATTAACGGATAAAATGACACTCATGCTATTAAAATTGAGAATTTTTGTGTTTGTTCTATTTATGCCACGGCTAAACGAATTTTGATAAAATGCTGTATTTACAATGTTTTATAATATGTGAAGTATTTAATTATGATAATCGATATAAAATATAATGACATTAACTACGTTTGGGTGGAAAGGACTATAAGTACACTTCCATTTAGCAACTAGAAACAACACAACATTTTAGGTTACGCTGAAACATTTCTTATTTACTAGAGTTTTTCTGTAGGCAACTGTAAATCACGACGAATGTCACTTTTTGTGTACCTATTTTCTTAACGAAAGCTGCTGGGAAACATAAAAAGGTTACCATTAAAAGGAGGATTTTTCCAGAAACACGTTATTTTAAAGGTTTCCGATTTAAAACATAATCCATAGGGGAAATGAACGACTTGAAAACTACGAACAAAATAGTTTATACGAGGGATTTAGTCTATAACTGCTGAGTAATAAAAGATACGTATCAATGAAAGATATCTAATTCAAATACCTACTTAACGAAGAACGTGAAAAAGAAGCGAAATATATAGTAAAGTCTTCTACAACGACCCAATTTCATTCTCTAATCAGAATATTGATCAATTTCTCAGTATGTCAAGAGGTCCCGTATCCTCAAAGCAGCGGAGTGTTACTTATTAATTTTAATGATACATCCCGAATCTTGCTGAGCCTGCCCCTCGTCCCCCTCAACCGGATTCAAGGGTGCTTCTTATAAAGGTCCACAGGAGGTAAGGTTGAGTCCTCATGATAATCACTTCTTCGACCCCACTTGAAATGGCACGCAAGATAAACGGGAGCTACCTTTATTTTTTCATCTTGTATGGTAAGGAAAAAAAACTCATATACTACTTTATTAAAACAACATAATTCTATCCACCACGTGGTTTAGTAAATGAGTGATTATAATATTTTGGAACAATAAAAAAAACTTAGGAGATATCATATCGTGACAATTTCACCTAAATTTATACTAAGCCAACATGACGTCAGACACTTCACTTAGTTAAGCTGAAATAGTTCACGATGCGTTTTTTTTCTATATGTAGTTTTTTTCATTTAGCATCAATTTGAAAAGGCTGATAAGAAAAAAAAATATTTTCTTACTAAATTTGTTGTAAAATAAAAATTACTAATCGTATATATTTCTTTGTTACCACCAATATCTCCAAAAAGCTAACGTAACGATTTTTGAGGTGTCTTGAAACTTTTTTGTCAACCATACATCAATAGCGAAGTGAAAACATCACTCAAGCGGCCAATATTGAATTATTTATAAACAGACGGCATTGAATGGATCTGAAGTGAGTTTTGACACCAGCTATTGACTGCACTCTTACTTATGACTGCTGAGTGATGACTCTCTTTGTGAAAACGGCTATGTTATTCTTCGTAAACGTTTGAGTACCATTTCTCAAAGGCTTTGAGAGTTTCCTATTTATATTGAAAACGTTTTGAGAAACTTCCTTGAAATAAGATTTGTAAGTGATGATGTCGTTATTCAAGAATCGTTCTTGAAAAATCGGTGCCATGTTTAAGCTGTACTAGCTAATGGCTGCATCTTTTTTTCTAAAGCCCTTTCTCCAGTTTTAAATTTGGCAAGATGAGTACATTTTGTGCCGATTTCAGGTTCTTAAAGACATAAAATTACACAGAAATATAGGCCTGCATTTAAATATATTTACGTTCAAATTAGGGATAGTAATAAGTCGTAGAGTTTTGAATGAAAGCTTAGCATAAAAGATTCTATACTATCAATATTTTTATCAAATAAATACAAACCGTTATAAGGTTGATTAAAAAAAATACGTTAGCTAAATAGGACATTCAGGCGAAATCGTCAATCGCTCTATGCTAAGCGAAGACTCTCATGGCTGGCTACTAACCTAAGGCAGAAAATTTCGATGAAAAGTTGTGTTTCAAATCAGTTACCATTCTCGGCGAGCCTGTTTACCATCTTTAAACATATTAACACTCAATAGCAGGTAAGATAGTGGTCACAAGCCCATTGGCAATAAAATAAAATAAATTGTGATTTATTCCGTATTTGCTTAACCTGCAAAGCCAGTGGTCTCTTGGTCTTGATCTGGCCTGGGTGCATGGGTGTTATATGTATTCTTGGATCATGGATACTTTGTTATGTGTGACCATGCCTCTCGTTGTACAGAACATCTTATAGAGAATCTTTACTTTTTTACCCTTGAATTGCATAAATCTACGACATTGATACAAATTGGTTATATAACAATTCATTACCATGCCAGTTAAACCAACCACATTGCAGTATGAACTCCACAAAAACAATTCATCTTCCTCGCTCACAAAAAGAACACTCCTTTCACGATTCGATAGCGACTCTGCGGGAACGTGCGAATGGAAGCAGATGCTGATTACTTTTGTTTCTTTATCTGCTGGTCATATTTTCGGTGTTTTCAAAGCATATAGGCAAAGCGTTCATTTTTTTAAATATCACTTACCTAATTGTCTAAGATATAATATTAGCTGGATTGATCGCGTAAGAACTTTTTTATTTTGCTCACTTTGGGGGACTACCATCTAATTATCTTCTTTCTACCCTTTTTCTACTCAGTTGGGTCATTACATAATTTTGAAACAATGATGTCCGTGCGGTTATAGCTATGGACTGCATTGCCGCAGTTGCCTGGTTTGATCCCCAACGCCGGCTTAAGCTTCACCGTATGGTGGAAGGGCATTTTGCTAGTGCCCACCTAGGTAGATACCACCCTCAAGTAGAAAATATCTCGCCAAGCACTTAACAGTGTATTCCGGCAGAAGCCCTTAAGAGCCAGAAATATTACAGGCACATGAGACTTAACAACTGTATGTCTCAGTATGACGGGCGCAGTGCAATTTGTCACATGACGAAATGCATCTATTATAGGCAGAGGTTAATCCGCTGAACAACAGATGGGCCTCGTGCTTGTTCCGTCACAATCACATAAAAAAAACATATCTTTCTCAAACTTATACTGTTCAACAAAGCATTGGAGTATTGGCTTTGTGTTACGGCTAGACTCCAGGTTTACGCCAACTTCACTTGAAGATTTTTGTTAGATATATACGTGACACATTGTGTTATATATATACGTGAATTGGCCTCATTCTCATCGTTGTGCACCATATATGGTTATAGAAAGATCAAAGTGCTTGAGTTCAGAACAAAATCTCTTAAGGATAGCAGCCAGAACAAGACTATAGGTGCTTGCCCATTAGATTTTCTAAAATTTAATATGTACGAGTATGTAACTTACTTGTAGGTATGTTGTAACCGAAAGAATTCGTGAGCTATCCTTTGCCTCGGGAACACAGAAGAAAGGCACTAAAGTTAGTAGTAAATGCAAAAGCCGGACAGAATGATAGAACGGACCACAAAATTCAATTTACGTGGCAGACGAAATAAAAACGTCCCAGACTGTATCGTATCGTTGATTTGTTTTCACTTTGTTGTTTCTACATACACAACATGTATTCACATCGTCACCAAAAAATGTAGGTCCCTTTTAGCTTGAGCAAACTGGATGGAATAAAGGCAAGGAGAGGGAAACCGGAGGTCGTCTCTTTTTGGACATATGAAAGGTCGAAATCGCCGTCTGACATGAGATATGACACTTTTGTCCTGATTTCATGAAGTTTAATTAAACATCTCTCCGGAGATGACTTTTTGCAATCCAAGTTGTTGATTCGCTTATTCTATTTGATTGACTTGAGGAAATTATGTTATCATCTGAATTGCAATTTATGATTATATATTAGTACTTGTTATGTTTTAACTTGCTATATTATGAATTATGATGGTTATTAATCAAAACTCTCTCGTTACCACGGTCGAGTTTCCCAATTGATAGCTTTTGTGCCTTATGTCGGCTGACAGATAGCAAAACATCTGAAAGGTACTCATCTGAGAGGCATAAAATCCAAACAATACCAATGCTATGATTATTTCCAGTTATGCTACTTCCAGCGAGTCAAATACAAATACAAATAATTTATTGGTAAAATAGATTTACATGTCATAAATTGTAATTATATAGCATAAAAAAAATATTATTTACCACGAGTGGTAGTGGAAAAGTCGTCTTTTAAATATTCTTTAACATTATAATAAGCCTTACTTATAAGTAGCATTTTAAGTTGTCGTTTATATATATTGGCGGAAGCTGCACTTCTTAAATCTGCAGATAGGTGGTTGTATAACTTCGGTCCGCCCACATACACGGACTTCACCGATTTAGCGAGGGAGTGAGCAGGTGTCAGCAGTTTGTCCCTGGATCTCGTTTCGTAGCTATGAGAGTCTCCTAGTTGGCTGAAGTGTTCGGGGTTGTTCCGCACAAAGAGACACGCCTGGTATATGTGGATGGATGGTACAGTCAATATCCCGAGTTCTCTGAAATAGGGTCTTGCTGACACATCCCATTTCACCCCTACAATGGCACGGACGGCGCGCTTCTGTAAGATCAGTGGCCGCTCCGACTCTGCCGCGTCTCCCCACAGTTCAGTTCCGTACATAAGTAAGGAATGGACTGTAGCAAAGTAGCAGCTGAGCACGGCGTGCCGGGGCGCTGATGTCGCCAGCCGTCTCAATGCAAAACAAGCTTGGGTGAGTCGCGCACACAGTGCGTCTATATGCAGGTACCATTTTAAAGCTCCATCCACATGAAAGCCAAGTAGCTTCATAGACAGTACTTGCTGTAGAACGGCATTCTGGACAGTTATGTCTATAGATTTTTGTTGTCTGTTCGAGAGATCGAAGTGAATAAAGCAGGTTTTCGTCAGATTGAGCGCAAAACCGTTTATAGCGTACCATTTATGTAGTTGTGATGCAACATCTGAAAGATGCTGCTTGAGTACGGGCAGGTTCGGTGCAGTTACCAGGGCTGCTACGTCGTCTGCAAACATGTATACATCGGCACCGTGGATAGACGCCGGCAAATCGTTCATGAGCAATGAAAACGTTGTGTTTGATAGGCAAGATCCCTGGGGAACGCCCAGGTCGGGAAAGCACTTCTCGGATTTGACGTTGCCTGAGTCGCCAAATACTCTTTGACATCTTTCGTGTACGAAATCCATCATTAAATTTACGGCTGGCCCTCTCACACCGTAGTGCTCGAGTTTAGCCCGTATCAGGCTGCGGTCCGTCGTGTCGAAGGCGCGCGACAAGTCACAGCAGATTGCTGCGACTTGTTGCTTGTTCTCACGAGCTTGGAGGACCTTCCTGACGAACTCCCGAACGAGTGATGTTGTAGATCTGCCAGCACGGTAAGCATACTGGCGGTCTGTGAAAACGTCGCTACTGTCGAAAAATTTTATAAATCTATTATTAAGCCCTACTTCGAGAATTTTCGCTATTGCCGGTATAATTGAAATGGGGCGGTAGTTACTTGTTTCTGCTTTGAGTCCCTTACCCTTGTAGATGGGCACTATTTTTATATTTTTAAGTGCGCGTCGATAACGCCCGTCTTTAAGCATCTATTGAAAAGTTCTGTCAAAGGAGAAGCGATTATGTGTGATATGTCACGCAATAACGTCATAGACATATCATAACTATCACTAGTCTTTTTAGGTGCAATTTTTACATTAACAATATTCATTAATTCGTCATACGAGAAAGGTCTTAGATATATAGAACACAGATTATATGCAACTGCACGGCACAGAGCAGAAATGCTGTTCGTGATACATGCAGCCGCGGCGCCGACTCTGGAACCGGCTGTTAAAAAGGTGGCGTTCATAAAATCAACAACACCTTTTTATCAGGAAAGGGCTGGCCGTTGTCATCGCAAACCAACTCAGTGAAGTCCGTTCTATCACGCACGGCACGACCTGTCTCTTTATTTACTTTGGACCACATTGTTCGGCACTTATTATTACTATATTTTAATTGGTTCTCATAGAACTGTTTCTTTGTCAATGTTAATTTGCTATTATATAATTTATTTATATTATCCTTTAATATTTTAATGTCATTATTATCAGAAAATTGTATTGTTAGGGTAATAATGTCAGATAGTAGGTATTTTAGGTTAATTAAATCATTCGTAATCCAGTTTGATTCAGTTTTTTTAAAAGGAACATATATATACATACATATATTGCATAGGGAAGAATATAGAAAACTGTCCCGTTATGGTGTTTATCATTTTTTCCGCTAGTGTATTACTATCCAGGTACTCGCGAACCATAGCTATCCAGTCGACATTGCCTAATGCATTCGCAAACCCCTGCTTACGAAAACGCGTCATGGCCCTGCATTTAATATGATACACAAGCGCACACCGAAGTGATCGCTGATGCTCGAGACTATTGAGCAAGCATTTACTCGCTCTGGCTTGAAATTTGAAAATATATGGTCAAGCAACGTCGTAGAAGTTCCCTCGATTCGGGTTGTTGTAGTCTTTACATGTTGTGTAAACCTGTGTTCTTCTAAAATATCTTTTAGTTTTCTTCGTGATAGAGAATCAACGTGATAGTCTATATTAGTATCGCCGGCTATAACGGCATTGAGCTTGTCATCATTTACCTTTGACAACAGGTCATCAAATAAATTCAGAAATTCGTCAACACTTGATAAGTTTGATCGATAAAGGCCAAGTACCAGTACGTTAAAAGCTGGGATAAAAGTAGCACATAGATCAATAGAGTCTGAAGATTGTAACCACACGGAATACATAGGAAACGCGGCCAAATGACGTAAAGTATGTAAATCGTGAAATAACTATTGTTTGTTTAGATTAATATTTTAATCAAATATTCACCATCATCAACCGTAACATTCACCGTTGAAGGAGGTCTACCCCATTAGGGAGGATTAGCTATAATCCCCACGCTTGGCAGGCGTCTTTGGGATCACAGTAGAAGTTATCAGCCATCCACTTTCTGGCATTTATATATGTATATAGTCGCCTCTTAAGATACCCAAGGAAACAAATAGGGGGTGATATTCTAATGCGGCATTTCACGGGGAATCAAATATGAATGCAAGTGTTTTTGTATTTAAATAAAAACATAAACCGAGCTGTTAGATGGATAAACATCACTGTATGATAATTTTATATATGAAGACACGGGTGTTTGAGCGTGAACTTACTATGAGTCGATATCGCTATCGACAATGTTTCGGCTTCTACCGGAAGCGTTCTTCAGGATTTTGAGTGTGGTCGCGTCACGCTTCACACTGCGGGCGGCAGCTCGCTGTTGCTCGAGCCGACGGCGCTGGCGGCGGGGGTCGTTGCGGGGAGTGTTGTGGCGAACGCTGCGTTTTCGATAGCGATATCGACTCATAGTAAGTTCACGCTCAGACACCCGTGTCTTCATGTATAAGATATAAATATGAGCGTAAGTTTTATAATATGATACAGTATGATAATGTTTATAATGCATATACTAACATTATATATTCTGTGAATATTTTTACTGGCTACCACTTCCGGTGTGAGGGATCTTCTTTTCTACTATGTAAGTAACTCAAAATTCCTATCAAACGTTACATAGAACAAAAGTGACATTCATGGGAAATCAGACTTAAATAACAAATCGCCGGAGCTCGTTCAATATTAGAAATGAATAAACTTCATAAAGTAAAATAAAATCTCTTAAACGCATTTTGTATTCTGTATAGGTTTCGAAGCTATTCGGCTGCTCTTTGTGAAATATGTCCACAAAATAATAGGGAATTTCGTGTACGGGATTTAATGTCCACCGTTTAAAAGTAAAATATCTTGGGATGAAACCACAATATGTCATCACAAAGTTGCTTTTCCTCAAATTGCATTTAATACATTTTGTAATACTGCATTTCTATATTTAATAAATAGGGCTTTAACATTATTGTAAAACATATCTACTACTTGTATAAAAAAAGGTTATATCTATCAATAAGCTGACAAAATTAAAAGTTGTCGTTAAACAATACAAGAATTTATGAATAATTTTATATATAATATCTTATGGAAACATATTTTTTTACATAATTTTTTGTGTATGTTCAATCCCATAAAACAGATCCCTCTAATATTATTTAGCAACTCATCTTATCCCAAACTAAATCAAGTAACACTACAACCAATCAATGTCTTCGGAACATAGTTTTAAATGTTAAAGATGTTGCTGATATTAGGCATTATCAGCCACAAATTACCAAATAGCATCTGAACACCATAGCCAAATTTAATATCTTTTTTATTCGTAAAAGATTCAACCTTGCTAAGCTAAATTCCATTATTTGGTGAAAGTAGTGCAGAAAGTTACTATAAATGAGTATCCTGACTTTGACTTTAACTTTTTTTATTTTATTGTGACGGAACAAGCTTGAGGCCCACCTGATGTTAAGCGGACTGACCTCTGCCTATAACAGATGCATTTCGTAACAAGTCACGAATTGCGCTGCGTCCGTCACCTTGAGACATAGTTATTAAGTCTCATGTGCTTGTAATTTCACTGGCTCTCAAGGACTGCTGCCGGAACACACCGTGAGGTGCTTGGCGACAGATTTTCTACTTGAGGGGGGTCGCTAGCCAAATGCTGTGATGAAAAAAAAACAATGGTTATGTTGTACTGTCTCATCCAAAAAGAAATAGGCCGAAAAATGATCATCATATACCTCTTTTAAGAATATGCTTGCCTAGTACCTTTTATTTTTAATTATACTCCCATGTTTTGCTTTAACAAGTGTTTTGACCGTGTTTGTACCGTTTCCTAATGAGACCAATAAGATAGAAGCGCAAAAAAATATATTAAGTACCTCTTTCACGGTTATGCTCGCCGAGTAAATGTTGTTGAAATTGATATTACTACCATAAATTGTTTTTTGCAAGTGTTTTTTTCCCAGTTCAGTTTAGTAACTTAGCACTTTCAGTGACGATAATAAAACAATAAATCCATAAGTGGTATCCAATGAGCGAGAAATTAATTGATATATGAAATCAGATGGGATTTTTTTTAAATTGGTACTGATTTATGGGTTTCGTTGCTGGCGTTGGTGACCCTATTTTTTTAATTTTCTAAGTCTCCCTAATACATTTATCCATATAACTGGAATGTATTTTTCACACAATACGTTCCTGACTGAGTCATCTAACTCTATTGTAGCTAAATTTTAACTCTTTGCCGTCCTTTAATTTCTGAAAAAATAAGCTGTGACAGACGTGCGATTGTTACCTGTTTCTTTGATTGGGTGGAACCCGAAGAAAATATTGTTATATGTCATGCCAGTTGTAAAATTGGCATACCGTAAAAACTAGTTCGAAATTAGGCTTCATTAGTTTATCCTGAAAATTTGTGTGGTTGATAAGAAACTCAAATAAAATGTATGAATTGAACCATGAAACTCTATTGGAAACTAAGTAAAGAGTACGTACTCACAGTGAGCTCTATATCATTAAAGAACCCATTTGGATTTTTATGTGCAGTGTACTCTTAATTCAGACACTAAAAAGCTTGCACAAAATAAATACATTCCACTTTTTTCTCATCGTCTTTCCTTAATACCCACCTGGAGCGTTCCACTAGGAAATGAATTAATTCTATTTTACACAAGAGCGCTTTAAAGGCAAGGAGGTTTCTTGCAGTGAGAGAAATACCCCGTGAAATTAACTTCTGGATTCGGTACGCGCTGGACACCTCTCAGCCTGAAAGATAAACGGCCTGAGGATAAGAATTGTACACGGTTGTTACTTATATGAACGGCACTTTTAAACTCCACGTGAAAGTAATACTTTAACTGGGGTAGTAATTACTTCGTTCTATTCTGTATCTAGGTCTTAATTAACGAAGCAATGACTTAACAACGAATTTATTTCTTAAACTTTATTGTCTTTCTTAAATGTTAATACCGATGCAGATCAGCTTGATTTTTTAACTTTTTCAATGCAATTTCTTTAAACCTCGCAATTTGGTATCAATACGGCTTTACGTTTTGCGAAGATTTGAATGCTCAACTCAATATTGTTTCCTTAATTAAATTGTATAGATGCATGTAAGTCCTTAAATATTCACAAAATTGATTTATACTATTTATTTACGTTATAAAAATTACATATAAACATATCATAAATTGTATGATTTGTCAGTCTAGAAATATATATCATATTATCTCGTAGAAAATTTTAAATTTCTTTCACCAAATTCCTAACTGAAAGTTAGTTTTCTATGTAAAATGTGAATTCCTTTCATATAAAAGAAACCTGCATATCCCAAAAGCAATAGGCAAAAGTAGCTTTACTCGTACACCCGTATTTTCGTTTTGTAACAGTCCCACGTAATAGGGATGAGATTGGCCGTCTACCGCCTAAGCAGAAATAATACTATAAGAAGTTAGTTTGAAAATGTTATCTAATATTAATTGAATTACGACGCATATCTGTTACAAAAATAATTAAATCATGTTAGTTTGAAAATCTTATCTGATATTTATTGAATTATGAGTATTGTGACGCATAACTGATGTTTCAAAAATGATTTAATAGCCACGTTTGTTTTAATACCTACCCTTAGTTGAGTATAACGATCCTATTGTCTACATTCCGAACAATTAATTTGGAGTATCGTCAGTTTAGATGCATTAAACCATTCTAAAGTCATAAAGATTATGAGGCCATAACTTAGATCTCACTCGCTGAGGCGTCAGCCTCGCCAAGCCACGTTCTTCCCCTGAATACTTTACGTTCTCGACGGCCGTTCATAAAAAAGACAATTTCCCTTATTGCCGCAATCTGTTACACATGTTCCGCGCCCGGTTATGTCTGCAACCACCCTCATAAACGACAAAGTAAACCGTAATTTATTGCGCAAATTTAGGGTCAAACACAAGAGACATAAATCGCTTTAGTATATTATTTGGGCTAACTGGATAGCGACCACTAACGACAATATGTTAGCACATTCGTTAATGGCTGTTTTTATTTACAACCGCCACGCCCGCGCTCTTTGGACGCCATGAAAAATATTGTGTGGTATCAGCGAACGTGTTTCAATTGTTTACCATAATGCTCCAGGTCAAAGAACTGTAATATAGTGCAAAGGTTGTTGCAAGATATTGTTTTCCTTATAACTGCAGAAATTATTTTATTTCCAGTAATCTGTAGAAATTAGGTAAAGTGTTTTTGTTTTTTAACTATGTCCTAATACTTATATGTTGCTACATTTATTAGAATAGATCACAGTAGTCCAGTAATATTGTAAATCTTTGGGTATTTTTTATGTTGTTATTAGTTTCTAGGATTTCTTACCAACAGTGCAAAACGAAGCCCTAATAATCTTCAACTCGGATTTCTCTCGTATTTCTCTATCCATCCGTGTCTGTACCAGGCCGGGCTCACTCCGCTCTTTGATACAAAGCTGCAGGTTTTTTTTTTTTTTTTTTTTATTTTTTTTTTTTTATTGCTGATAGGTAAGCCTTTGACCACAATCTCACGTGATGTTAAGTGATGATGTGGTCGAAGGTGTTAACAGGCTTAACCTAGAATTACTCTGGCTCTCAAGGACAGCTGCCGGAACACACCGTTAGGTGCTTGGCGACAGATTTTCTACTTGAGGGTGGTCGCTAGCCAGGCGGGCATTCACAAAATGCCCTTGCACTGCTTATAGGTACATCGACGTATCCGTCCGGGCGGGATTATTCATACGGTACGTGCCGTGTCAGAAGGGATAACTAATATAATATATTCGGTAAAAAAAATATTGAGAAAATACTTATGATATAGGTACCAAAAATTTCGTACATAATAAATATCGTATAATAAAACTTTGATCGAAATTGAAAACAAATAACTTCAAAAGAATACCATTCATAAACTTTAATATCCACGTGAGATAACGCAGCAAATGAAATGTCTATTATCAGTACTAATATTATAAATGCGAAAGTAACTCTGTCTGTCTGTCTGTCTGTCTGTTACGCTTTCACGCCAAAACTACTGGACCGATTTGAATGAAATTTGGTATGGATATAGTTTGAGACCCGGGAAAAAACATAGGATAGTTTTTATCCAACTGCGCAACAAGAGGTTAATGTTTTTGCGCGATAGCCGACATACGCGCGGGCGGAGCCGCGCCCGGAAAGCTAGTAAAGAATATAATCACTACACATATTTCTTTTTTGTCGAATTTTAATAAACATACCTATGTAATTAAACGTCGAAAACTATTAATATTTGTTACACAATCGATAAGTACTTCTTCTCAAAAGTCTCATGTTATGATATACTCGTAACAGGGTCAATAAGTTTAAAACAAAACATACAATTATGGGGTTCACGCGATATGGAATCGAAAAATCTTGTACGTGACTAGTATTTGATTGCATTAAAAATCTTTTTCGACGCAATGTGTACTTCCAAGCGTAACACCTAATCTGAATTATATTTGATTAAATTATACTTTATCAAACTTTACAAATAATTGTTAAACAGTAGGATTCGTCTTCAATTCCAAGAAGATAGACGATACATGGCATTGATACAAGCTACAGCTAACTACCAAGTTCCGTCATGAAATATGTAGGTGTAGCTTTGAAAAATACCGGCAAAACTTTTGAAAGTCTGAAACATAGCTCTTCTTTTATTCATGCTCTGACATGTGGCGTTCCCGTTGTGTACAAGCTTTCTTCCCTAACAAAATAAACAACATTTACTTGGAGTTAGGTCCTTTGAGAGGCTTCTTCCAGCTCTAATGTTTTATGAATGAGCTCATGCAGTTACGAGCCTCTGCATTTAGGCTACAATCATAGCTACCTTATAGGTACACTGTTTCCTTTGAATTGTAGTGCCCTAAATCGGCGGTAGCTATACATTATAATAATGTATAAGACTATTTTTATCTTTGCACAGATTCTTAGAACATTTTAAGATCATCCCCTCCATTCTTATCGTGTAGGCCGTTCCCTTTATCACGAAAACCAGTATCTGTCTCTATCTCACAAGGAAAAATTCACGCGCTTTCCAGCAAGTCGCGTGGTTTTCACGCCTTTTTTATAACGCAATACTCGCCCGTATAGTGCGTGTTTTATTGTTAAATATTCACTGACCTCTAAACACCGCTTATAGCCTTTCGATTCTGAGCTAAATCGCCTTGTAACATTCGATGACTACAAATGGCAGAAAGCTTAACAATGAATGCGTATTACAGCTCTAGTCACTTTGAAAACAAGGATGAGTTCTGAGCAAAGGAAAACTGGAGTTGCTACGTTTTGAAATGGTTTGATCCATGGAAAACTTGTAAGGTAGGCGAGTGGGCACGTATAGGCTGTAGCGAAACAAACCTTCAGTCGCGCCGCGCACATGATCGCGTGAGGTTGCTTCCAGAGCTTGGGCCTCGCTCGGAATGGCAAGAACTTTCCGATAACTTGCGAGCTTCTACACGTAAACATATTCATTGCCAATCATATCGTAACTTCATATAAGTGACTTCAAGTTAAAGATAAAAGATAGTAAAATTATAGTGTTAAAGTAAAATAAATGAAATTTGTTTGCAAGGTAGTTTGAAACTCAACAAATTAGTGACTACTGCACAAAGACACCAGCCGATATCAACTAGTAATTCAAGTATGTATAACAAAGAAATCTTATGAAACGATTTGTCATAAAACGAAGAATGTTACAGAACTGGCACAAATTTAAGTCACAAAATTAGCTTAATGTTCTTTTTTGTTAATATTTTATTTCGACATTCCGAAAGCTTAATTATTATTTGATATGCCAATACTCCAAAAAAATGGGCCAAGGTTTGTTCAATTAGACTAGTTTTAAGTTTGACTTAATCATTAGTAATTATATTCGAAATAGGTAATAATGAAAAATAAATAAAAAAGTTTTACTGCCAAGATCAGCGAAATGATAAAAATATTTGAATAGTCTCAAAAATCTCATTTATTTATATATAGCATTAACTTATCCTATATGTATATATACATATATATTAATCCAACGTGGATTATAAACTTTATGTACCTAGACTTTAGATTCATAACAATAATAACATTAGTTTCGAAGAAGTTTAACAGCGTCGTATAACAATTAAGCTGAGTACGATACATGAGCGAAGAGATGAAAGTGCCGTCTTTCGTGTACATTTTTGAAAGCTAAAAAGGAAATTCCACTTGAGTTATAGCACAACTGCATAATAAATTTAAGAGCCTGCTCCTATACTGGCTATAGTAATCTCTAGTGCTCCATTTTGCTCCCGGTTCTTTCACCTTTGTACGGTACTGAATTTGCTTTTCTCTGTACTTGATATGAAAATTTCATGATATTTTTCTTGTTATTTTGTATACGGACTTTGAATTTCGAATACAAAGTTGTAGTTTGTACATTTCAATGGTTACTTGTATTACTTATTATATTAGGCACACATTAAATAGTAAATCATACCAGTGTAAGAAGTTTAACAAAAATGTGTTATAGTTTATATAATAATTTCAAATTTGTCTTATCATATAAACAACTTATCGTCACATCGTGTTCTCTGAAGGTGTAGGCAGATGTGTTTAAGAACCTTAATTTTTTATTTTATTTTTTTGGTTCCCAGTAATAGGGGACATGCTTATTGCCATCTACCGAGCACAGTAACAGACTTTATCAGAAATGCCGAATAACCTGTCTAACCCGAGCATCGAATCTATGAATTCGATATTACAAAGCTGTGCTCAAACTAGGTAGTAGATTAAAAAATATTGTTGAAATTGTAAGAAAATTTCAACAATATTTTTTAGTCAATTGAACTTTGAATAAATTTTATCCAACTTTTATGAGAAAAAAAAACACTACTAATACCGCATTGCATCGAAATGACACTTAATTTATCATACCTATTTATTATCTACTAGACACTTAATGGATATAATTATTGTTGAGAAACAGTGTAAATATATCTGTCGAAAATGTGTTCAAGTTCAGGGACTCCTTACCGTTTACCGATAAACTGTTCGCTAAGAGCACGGTTCACCTAAAAACTTAATTTTATACTACAAAATACAAGACTTAATTTAGTTTTACAAATCTGACCTGACCTCATCTTAAGAAACCAAAACTGTATCTAAATTTAAGCTAAACCTTCTAGATTTTGGATAATAAAATATATTATTTGGTTAATGAATAGATTATGGCGTTACTTTTCGGAAATTCATATTAGATATTGACATATATTTTAAGATAAAAATTAATATTTTACATATATATATATATATATATATATATATATATATATATATAAAACACTTAAAAAATATAAAAATATATCAAGTGACACTGATTGATTCTCGATCGTGCGCTCGTAGAGTCAAAATCTCCTGAGGATGCTTTGTGCAAAAGTGAAGCGCATCGAAAATTCTTCCGGTTTGGCTGCGTGGTGTTTGTGACGTCACGTCGGCTTAACAGGAAAATAAGGCGGAATTGTCACTAGATATATTAATTGTATATTTTGTAAGTGTTTTATTAAAATATTTATTTAATGTTTTCTATACTTATAATAAAACTGTAACAGGACTAATTCTGTACATGGCAGATATTTTGAAAAAAATAAATGTACAGTACTCTGTAGCTGATACTGATGCCGAAACTGTATTTTTTTTTATTTTTGTCTGTCTGTCTGTCTGTCTGTCTGTCTGTCTGTCTGTATCCCGGCCGCGCATCTAAAACACTCTCCAAAACTACTGGATGGATTTCAATGAAACTTAGCATGGTTTGAGTTCATACTACAAGGTAGGATAATTTAGCTTTTTATCCCGAAATTCAGCATGGTTCCCTTGGGAGAGGGGATGAAAGTCAAAATATACACTTAGTTGTAATTTATTAACGCGTAGTCCGATTCCTTACGTTCTTTTTAGGGTTCCGTACCAAAAGGGTAAAAACGATCTGTCCGGCTGTCCGTCCGTCTGTCCATCCATCCGTCCGTCCGTCCGTCTGTCACCAGGCTGTATCTCAAGAACGGTGATAGCTAGACAGTTGAAATTTTCACAGATGATGTATTTCTGTTGCCGCCATAACAACAAATACAAAAAATTGGCCAAGTGCGAGTTGGACTCGCGCACGTTAAAACAAAAAAAGGTTACAATACGAAGTCTAATGTTGTATAGCTAATGGTACGGAACCCTTCGTGCGCGAGTCCGACTCGCACTTGGCCGATTTTTTTGTTAGAATAGTGGTACTTTAAAATTTATCCCGTAAATATTTCAAAGTCATCGGGTTTGAAGTTCAGAAATAACAAACATCACAACCTAAATATTACGTTCCAAATAGCTTGACATCCAGAATGTACAGGAACCTTTGAACGTACGGCTCATCTTAAGCTGGCGTTTGCACTTTATCGTATAGGTATAATAGATAGGTCTATAGTCGGACCACTCCAAAAGATTCTGATATTTCAAACAATAAAACACAGTTTTTTTTATTACGATAAGCACAATTTCCCTATGTATATTTTTCATAACATGCAATGCTCTAATCAGTCTAATCTATATCTATAACAAGTTGGAGAAGGCAGGTAGGGAAGCGCGAGGGGTAAGACGCTTACATTTATCTATTTATACTCATAATAAAACTGTAACAGGTTCAATTCTGTACATTTCAGATATTTTGAAAATATTTTTTCAGAGCAATCTGTGGCTGATACTGATGCAAAAACTGTTTTTTTTTCTGTCTGTCTGTCTGCATCCCGGCCGCGCATCACTCCAAAACTACTTAATGGATTTAAATGAAACTTAGCACGATTTGAGTTCATACTACGAAGAAGGATATAGAATACTTTTATCCCGAAATTCAGTACGGTTCCCTTAGGAAAGGGAATGAAAGTCAAAATGTAAAGTGAGTTGTAGTTTATTAACGCGTAGTCCGATTTCAATCATTATTTTTTTGTTACAATAGTGGTAATTTAATTATTTTCCCGTAAATATTTCAAAGTCTTCACAGTTTTGTAGTTCAGAAATTACAGATATCACAAACTAAATATTTCGTTCTAAATAACTTGAACCAAGGAATGTTGAGAAACCCTTAAACGTACGGCTCATCTTAAGCTAGCATTCGCACTTTATCTATTCTTATCATCTGTGAAAATTTCAACTGTCTAGCTATCACCGTTCTTGAGATACAGCCTGGTGACAGGCGGATGGACGGACGGACGGACAGCGAAGTCTTAGTAATAGGGTCCCATTATTACCCCTTGGGTACGGAACCCTAAAAAGGTTAAAATATGAATTCTAATGTTGTATAGCTAATGGTACGGAACCCTTCGTGTGCGAGTCCGACTCGCACTTGGCCGATTTTTTTAATTAGAATAGTGGTGCTTTAAAAATTATCACGTAAATATTTCAAAGTCATCGGGTTTGTAGTTCAGAAATTACAGACATCACAACCTAAATATTACGTTCCAAATAACTTGACCCCAAAATGTACAGAAATCTTTGAACGTACGGCTCATCCTAAGCTGGCGGTCGCACTTTATCGTATAGGTATGACTTTGACTTTGCTGATACTGATGCCAAAACTGTTTCTTTTTTCTGGCTGTCTGTCTATATCCCGGCCGCGCATCACTCCAAAACTACTGAATGGATTTGAATGAAACTTAGCACGATTCGAGTTCATACTACGAAGAAGGACATGGATACTTTTATCCCGAAATTCAGAACGGTTCTCTTGGGAAAGGGGATGAAAGTTAAAATGTACACTTAGTTGTAATTTATTAACGCGTAGTCCGATTTCATCATTCTTTTTTTGTTACAATAGTGGTAATTTAATTATTTTCCCGTAAATATTACAAAGTCCTCAGTTTTGCAGTTACATTTGCCGGATACATTTCGGAGACTGCGCAATGGAAGTGCACAGTGTTGTCTTAGGTTTTCGCGATTGTTACACTTTGTAATTAAACAACTTTAAACGGTTTAAATCGCGTATATTTATCATTATATTTGTTCCGACGTTTCAAACACTTTGTAGTGATCTTGGTCACGGGGTGACTGTCGTGACAAAAATAACGATAAATATACATGATTTAATCCGTTTAAAGTTGGAAGTGAACAAGTTTAGTAGATTGTAATACAATGGTCGAAAGGAATTGATAACTTTCACCCGCGTTCAGCTCTCTACTTTTCATTTCGAATTTAAAAAAAGTAAAAAAGTAGCTTAACAAAAATTATTCATCCAAAAAATAACTAACTTACTAAAAAATTATTGAGAGAATAGAACTATTTGTGAAATTTTACGTAAAATTTTGTTTGGAATATTTACGGGCGGCTATTGCCCGAAGAGGAATCTCACTGCTTTTCACTACTAATCTATGGAATAACGATATAAAAATAGTATGTTTTTTTATATTATTTATTTTGATTTTAATAACATGAGCAGAACCTATTTAAAATTAATGCGGCTATAGTCCAAGTAGGAATCGATGACTTACATACGTGTTAAGCACTCTACTTTTCATTTAAAATATGAGGACGGTAAAAAAATTTAGTTTTTCTAAATATTTACTAAAAATAATAAACATGAGTAGAAGATACAAAGATACACTAGGAGTTAGAACAATGAAATCTAGGGAAATTTTTAGTTAGTTTTTTTTTACCTTATATTTAGTTACTACCCTGCCAAACATAGTTGTTATTAATTTTTTTATAACAACAGAGTATTTTACAACGAAAAATCTTAGACATATAACTTTGTTTACACCAATGGTTACAATTGTTACAAGTCATTCCGGCCCAAGAGAAGGAAGCATTTACTATGAGTTTTTCCCGGCCTTAGGGGGGAAGGAGGCTCTCCTACCCGCTACTTTCCGAGAATGAGAAATAAAAAAAATATGTTTGATCTACCGTCAAACAAACCGCCGCCGCTTTAAAATCGAAATTCTAAAGAAACGCACAATGTACTTTGCTTCAACTTTTATTGTGCGAACCGGGAAAGAACTCTCTGAGTTACTTAACTACTGTCTTCTGGAAAATACAACCCGGGAGTTTTGAAATCCAAAGTAAAAAGCTCCATTCTGAGCTATGGTTTACTATAAGAGTGCTTCACCGCAGACCAGTGTTGCTTAATATGGGATAAACAGTGCACAAATGTGAATAATTAGTGTGCAGGTACGGCAATCGCGAACGAAGTCGCGGGTACAGCTAGTCTTAAAATATTTGTAATGATTAGTGTTATAACATTGTTTCTGTATACCGTGCGGGGGCGCATTATCAGATAAATCTGCAAGCCCCTTCAAGAATTTACAGACGATAAATATTTTGAAGTATTGTCTACAATCCAGGTCCAGGTTTATATTTTACTAGCTTTCCGGGCGCGGCTCCGCCCGCGCGTATGTCGGTTATCGCGCGAAAACATTAACCTCTTTTTCCGCAGTCGGATAAAAACTATCCTATGTTTTTTCCCGGGTCTCAAACTATCTCCATACCAAATTTCATTCAAATCGGTCCAGTAGTTTTGGCCTGAAAGCGTAACAGACAGACAGACAGACAGAGTTACTTTCGCATTTATAATATTAGTACTGAAGTACTGATAAACGTAACGTACGGGACGCGTAACGTGGTTACTGATAATGTCATCACTTTTATTGGAGTGCGGCAGTTTAATTTCAAGCCGAAGTTGTATATAATATTATGACATTGCAGTGTTAAAACAGCGAGACATTGCAAGTTCTTTCCTCTTCGAAAAATGTGCGAAGACGATGAAAATATTTTTATCCTAATTCCTCTCATGTGGCGTCAGCACATTATGTCTTCTTCAACCACACAAATGAGATCCCAAGAACATAATATAATATTTCTTTTTTTCTTTAACTTAATATATAAGCAATAATATACAATATTAATATTTAAATATGTTTACGCTAGCAGCTTTCAAAACATCAGGACATACTTATATGTAAAAAGTAATATAAATATTTCAATATTGCGGTGTAAAATACTCTCATTATACACCTATTTCCAAAAAGACTTTGCGCTAAGTGGCAACCACCTACAAACTTTTTACATATAAGTATGTCATTGCAAATGCAATTCACCGCAATGTTTTGAGTCTAATGTGCAGTAATACCTCGCACATAGCAACGAGAGTGGCGTATTCTCTTATTCTCTTAACAATCTAAATTAATATTATAAAGAGGTAAGATTTCATTGTTTCTTTTCATTGGATAGGCTCTGAAAGTACTGAACCAAATTGAAAAAAATCTTACACCATTAGAATCTTACATTATCCCTGATTATTGAACATAAAAAATCAAAGTCAAAGTCATAATCAATTATTCAATTTAGGCGTCTACGACGCTCTTATGAAGGTCAATTACAAATTTTTATATCGAAATATACTACATTGTACTGCCACGTTCAGCAAACAAAAATTATAGAGCCACTGCGAGAAGAACGGGCAAGAAACTCGGGGCCATTCTTTAAAACGTTTTTTAACAATGTATTAAGTAGGTACTTACTATATAGTACAATTATTACAATATTTAATTTACATTATGTAGGTAACAGGCGCTAGCTTGGCAGAGGCGAACCAGTCCAAGCATCTTTGTCGTTTAAGTAATCACAAACTGTGTAGTGAGATTTCTTTATCAAAATATTCTTCACATGCAACTTGAATTTTCTTTCTGTGAGCTTTGTAACATGTTTGGGCAATTTATTATAAAACCGCACACAATTGCCTAAGAAGGACCTTTTTTTTTGTCTTTGCTAATCTTAAACCTGGCACCGCTATTTTATCTTTATTCCTAGTGTTATAATCGTGATTGTCACTGTTTGATTTAAATTTGCTCAAATTTTTACGAACATACATAATATTTTCAAATATATACAGACTTGGTAAAGTTAAAATATCAATTTCTTTAAAAAGATCTCTCAGGGATTCCCTAGGATCCATTTCATATATGGCTCAAATTGCACGCTTTTGTAAGATAAAGATTGTCTCTATCTCAGCAGCAGCTCCCGTTCAATACACCATAGACATAATACTGTGGAAGTACGCGAAATAAACGAGCCTAATCCAGTCTATACCCCGGCTAAAAGGGTGGATGGACGCGGGTTCGAATCCCGTACATGACTTAAATTTTTCCTCTCGTAAATTTGTAATTTTATAATGTAATCCGCAGAGCAGGCGTTATTCCAAACATACAAAAAAAATTCAAATAAGTTTTTTTGTTGTTAAATACTCGTGCGAAGCTAGGGCGGGACGCTAGTATGCAATAAAAGAGTATGGAATATCAGTAGGTAGTTATATTCTTCGGTCGAGAAATGTCCATTGCAATTTCAGTTTAAGTTTTTATATTTGATTTCCTCTAAGTTTACATTATACCCACCTATCTTCCTGTGTGACTCGTAACCGGTGACAAACCTCTACCGCCAAGCAGTAATGTTCGCATTGCTGTGTTTTGGTATGAAGGGTATCGTTATCGGTAAAACAGGTACAGGCACATGAGGCTTAACAACTTTATGTCTCAGAGTGCAGTGCACTTCAACACTTCATGAAATTCATCTGTTATAGACAGAGGTTACCACTTACTACCAGATGGGCCTCGTGGTCGTTCCGTCACATTATCATGCAAAAAAACTTATATTACAAATTTTACATAAACAAGTCCCAGTTGTGAAATCTTCAAATCTAACCAATCCCATCCGAAGCAATCCAATCATTAATCAAACAAAAAATAAAACTGGTAGGCTATAAATTTTAACAAAATAGTGCCGGTAGAATACCCCGTGGAAATAATATTCGGACAAATGAAAATTCCGAGCGGTGCATTCGAGTACCGAGCACCGCGCAGAGGTTTTAATTCCCTTGACTGTTGCGAATCGGTGCATGTTTTTTCATTAAAACGCATTCAATACGACGACGACGTGGCTTTGAAAAAGCGGACCTTTTCACAAAATATTTCCCCCTGACATTCCACTCTGCGGCGTTCATTTCATTCAGGACCTTTTGTAAGATAAAAAAACAACTCGGCATAGTTGCTTAACAGGTGCCTGTTTGCAGTTTAATAATAATTGCAAGGTTTATTATATCTAATAGGTCTTCGAACTCACAATTTTTTTTATATATTTTTATTTCTATATACGATAGCAAGCACTGTAGGTTGCTGAGCGAAAATCACATTTACATATTATTAGAGCACAAAATTTTCTGTTCCGGACGGGAGTCGATCCCGTGTCCTCTGAGTTCGCGCCGGATACCTATTCGTCGACAAAGGGAATTCTTGTCGGCAATAGAAAAAAAATAGGTATAGACATCCGGCGCGAAATCTTAGGACGAGAGTTCGAATCCCGTTCGGAACAAACAATAATTTGCTCCAATAATTTTGTTTGATATTTACTTAGTTACCATCATAACGCCCTCAAATCGAAAAAAAATGTGATATGGTCAAAGTGAGAATGTCGAATGGGCGTCCGAAATCAGGAGGCACTAGTGACTGGGGGACATTTGCACTGCCAGTGTACCTAGGCCTTGGAGAAAGTGCATGGTGCTAAAATGAATAGAATGCAATATAATTTCAGTCTCATTGTCATACGCCAAAGTTCTCATGACAACGCGTATTTTTTTGTACTGAAACGCAAAACTTTTCAGTTGATTATGAAACCATATTTGAAGACCTGTCCTGGCTGAATGTTTTTTTTTGAGGAAGAATTCCAAATTGGCTAACCTGCAGATCTGGCAACGCGTCGCCGACCTCTTAGAAATTTGTTAACACCCTTTTTAAACAAGCCTACTACAACGTATTGCATAGGGAAACACTTCGGCTCGGCGGGAAATTCCCTCGAAATCTTTGTACGCGGTATTAATGAGAACTGGTGCGTATTTAAGCATGGTAGCTCAAAATAATGACGGTAAAATACGCAAAAATATGCAGTCTTCTCAGAGACTAAGTAATACCAAAACATCTGTTAGTATGAGACGGGATAGTTATCTGGTAACCCCATCCTATAGATCTGCATGCGATCTGACTTGCGCTTTGTTAAGCGCAAGCCGTTGCCCCGGAGTGAAAAACTGCTAAGACCGTATACGTACACCAAGCTTTTTAGAAGAAAGTCTGGTCTTGCTCACTAAGTTAGCCAAACTGCACGTTATTTCTTATGTCGACTCCAAGAATACCGATACTGCTAGAGATGGTTAGTTTCTTTTTAACTTGCACACAGAAGTCTATATAGAGTTATCGCAGTAAATGCACAGACCCGTGTCTTTGTAGGATTTAATTGGACAAGATTTTGTCGTCCTCATTCAAAAACACTCTCCATGGAATCCTCTACTTCAGACACAAGTCTGAACCGATTTTCTACCACTAGCGACCATACTTTTGCACTGCCAGTATACCTTATGGCTATGGAGAAGGTACACGGTGCTGAAATTAATGGAATGCGATTTTATATTATGTTCTATAACTGAACTAGCCGCTATGGTCTGAAGCGCCACCCGTACTTTACAGATACGTGGAAGTCTCGTACCACTAGATTTTTATGTTTGTTACTGCTTTACATTGAAACAGCTTAACCGCGATTTGGATAAGAATTAAAGTAATAATAGTTTGAAGCAATGATGGTCGAGCAGTAATAGCTTCGGACTGCCGTGCCGCAGGTCCATGGTTCGATCCCCAGCGCTGGCTTGAGCTTCACCGCATGGTGGAAAGGCATTTTGCGAATTGCCTAGCCTTCTACCCTCGTATAGAAAATCTATTGCCAAGCATCTAACATTGTATTCTGAGGCATCAGACTTAACAACTGTATGTCTCAGGGTAACGGGCGCAGTGTAATTTGTTATTTGTGTAAGACTATTTATATAATTGTATCCGAAACAGTAGGAACGTGATTGTATTTTTGCGACAAGTATCTGTCGTTACTATGGTAGCAGATCCGATGACAGTTGTGGATACCGACCCTGACATTGACAGATACTCGTAACTGTAACAGATGATGGTCGATGGTCCTATCGGATGAGACTCACTTGACATCGAGCTGTAGAACGGAGCGTTATATCAAATTGTTAAACAGGAGTAAATCGAAGAATATCTTTGTAATCTTACATTAATTTCTGGCTTTGAAGTCCATCTTTCATTTTCGACAAAATGCATTAGTTATAGGCGGTGATTAAATTTAGTCCACTTAAAATCAGTTGGGCCCCATGCTTGTTCCGTTAAAATCACATTAAAAATAAGTTGGTTCTGGATTAACAAAAGAGATTTTTCATGATCATCATCATCGTCATGATTTTGATGATTTTATATAAGAGAGTAAAACCGCGGCGCATTAAATTAACATTTCACGCATAACAAAACATTCAAAAAACGTAACCCTACACAGAAAACAGACCTCCTTAAATAGTTTATAACTCTGTCCGTTAATTGCCCTTGCTTACATTCAGGACTCGAAGTGGTTACGTTGCGGTTTCAATGACACCCTCAGCTCTCCATTAGCACACCGACCGTAGCAGGGTTAACGACCACTTCGCGTGACGTCCTACTACTCCACGCTTATTTATACTGTACGAACAAACGTTACCTGGCGACATATCAAATGCACATTATCAGTTGCTGAACTAACCACTTGAACACGAATAGGCATGTGTTAAAACAATCCTTTGGGTGTTGTTCCGCCCCATGTTTGTCGATGATTATGGGTGAGGTTGCTGTTATTTTAAAAACATCTTTTTATATACCTCCCTAGTGGGACAATGACAATACATAATTTAGGCGATAGTAATTACATATATCATCATTACAAAATTACGAGAGGAAAAAATATAGTCATGTGAAGGACTCGAACCCGCAACATGATAATATGTCATGTTAGCTTAGCGGTCAGTGCGTACCCCGGCTATAGGGGTGGACGGCACGTGTTCGAATCCCGCACATGAGTAACATTTTTCCTCTCATAGTTTTGTAATGTATCCGCGGAGCATGATTTATTGCAAAATTAAATTATAATGTTGTGCGGCATCGTTACCAATTTTAAAGCTAATTGTAAAAAATTGTCTTGTTTGTAGTACAAACTAAGTTGAACTATAGGTGTCTAACTATGGTAGTATGGTTAAAAACGAGAGGGTAAATAAGAGTTATGAGTCTTATATCATGTTATCTTAGCGGTCAGAGCATACCCCCATGATAAAGGAGTGAATGGCCCGGGTTCAAATCTCGCACATGATTATTATTAATCCTCTGGTAATTTTTAGGGTTCCGTACCCATAGGGTCAAATCGGGAATTACTGAGACTTCGCTGTCCGTCCGTCCAACCGTCTGTCACCAGTCTGTATCTCAAGAACGGTGATAGCTAGACAGTTGAAATTTTCACAGATGATGTATTTCTGTTGCTGCTATAACAACAAATACAAAAAGTTGGCCATGTGCAAGTCGGACGCGAGCACGTTTTAACAAAAATTTTAAAATACTCAGTCTAATATGTGTTGTATAGCCATTGGTACGGAACCCTTCGTGCACGAGTCCGACTCTCACTTGGCCGATTCTTTTATTTTGTAATGTTATTGCAAAAATAGAAATAATATGACATATCGTCACATAGGTACATATAGCCTTAAGAATTCCTGCCATATTTTTATATAGCAACTACTACTTCCCCACGCAATCATATGTTATTGTTTTACTGTGTGTACCAATAGCATTCAAACCCACACTAAGATATCGAGTACATCTAGACCAACACGTACCAATGCGCTTCTACAATTTACTGTTGACGGGCGTGCCTTCGTGAATGAAAAGGTCTCTATGCCTGTATTTCTTAAAGGGGTAGTCAGAGTATCTAATCACCCATGTTTCAAAAAATATATGTTTTGGTAATATGTAATAGATTGACAGCTTATTGAGTCATACTTAGAATTTCTTCTGTTGGTAAATCGCAACAACTGTTACACCGGGATTGAACCCAGGGCTTTGAGTTTCCAAAGCAGTGCAACACACACCAACGATGCAGTTTTCTATCAAAAGTTTTAAATTTGCGTAATGCAAACTCAGTAATATAGCAAATATTTTATTTTCTGGCGGTATGCCTTTATTAACGAAACACTTAACTATATAAATAGAACATTACAGATTTTGATTATTTCTACTATTATTGCTAATATTAGATTTTTAAAATAGTTTTATGAAAGCCACCCGTTGGTTTATGTACTTATTAAATATCGTGTTGCGCGCGGGTACTGAAATAAAACACTATGTCTTGATTGTTTTTCTTTTTATTTTCTCACAGATAGTGTAAATAGTAGAATATTCACCTCGGGCATATATCTGTCTTCGTATTAGCCTATCTTGAGCAATCACACCACTTAGAATTCTAACATTAGGTAAATCCTTTGCTAAGCGGGGTTTAATTCTATACTGCCTCGCTATGAGTGTTTTCTTATGTTAGGGATACAAAATGTCACCTATGACTTATAGACTTGCTTTATACCATTTTACTATTATAGGCTGCAATTTTTGCATCAAAGGATAATAATCTAGTTCGCACCAAAAATAGTTAAGAGCTGGATGTATATATTTTTTGACACACATGCTCAATTTTAGTGGCTTTAATTTGCCGAAATTAGGCACATAATGACACCTGTAATGAAACTATGACTTTTTCGTTGTTCATTGCAATTATTCACGTATGTATACTCGTATCTTTACGGCAATGTCAGCTTTTCATTTTTCTGAACAAAATTTCACATCAAATGTTAAAATTCATGGTCAACCTTTTATTTCTGACACTATGTTATTTGTGATAAAACTACAGGTTGATTATTTTTTTCGTGTAACTGGTTCGATTCCCGTTTCAACCATGTCATTATTTAAATATCTATGAATGCAGTTTAGATTATTTTTTAAATTCAAATAATGTTTTCTTTCAGTAAAATGTTCCATCTACAATATTTGAGGTACTTTCCCTTCATGTGGCATATCCGTGGGAAGTCTTGTAGAGTTTTTTTTTTATAATTGGTTGAGTTCCTTTGTTCTTAAAAAAGTTTCTATAGTAAAAAGATCGTGTTCATTAACACAAATAAATTAATGTACCTATTGTTTGCTCATTTCATACAACTTCGTATTTAAATAGATATTTTTAAATTGTACTTGCTTAATAAATAAAACTTACTCAAATATACTTTTTATTTTTTCTTGTAATAAAGAAAAATTTTAAATTCCCCATTTTGTACGTGGCTAAACCGATATCCGCAAAAATAAAAAAAAAGAAACCTCATTATTTAGTCTATGGCCGATCGCCATGCGTGCACATAGGAAAACTGGTACATTTTTCCCGCCATTGCGAAAAATTTATGAGAACTCGTTTTCACTGCTGAAATTATAGTTTTGTTTTTTTATGTTATTGTGACGGAACAAGCTCGAGGCCCACCTGATGTTATTTATTATTTATTAATAGAGATGTCTACAAGTACTATTCAAATGATTTTTTAGTTTTATCACGTATTATTTTCTTTACAAGTGTGTTCAATAACGTCGTATGATACAAGTGTGTATTGATGATTACTGTCCAAGGCTCTCTTAAGACCCTCATGTAACAGCTCGGGTCTCAATGGCGCCTCAGCGGTAATCACCAACATTACACACCTGAATCGTAATGTACTATTATTTGTTTATGTTGTGTTTATTTACACATACCTACTTAAAATGTTCCAACATTTGACGTGTATATATATATAAAATAAATATGAATACGAATGTATAATTAATCTTCTTTCATAATAAATGCCTAATAATGCATTTTTGTTTCAGAAACATTCAAAAATGAAGCGGAATAAAAAACAACGACCGAAAACCGAATAATGATGCCTATTACAACTAAATGCAGGCTACTCATAAATAACAAAAATGAAAATCAGCAGCAGAATGTCATAAAGAATTTCCAATGAGGAGTCGGAAAGAGATCGTTACATAGACAATGCACAGCCTCTTTGGAGTCGCAATAGCATCAGCATTACTGCAAATATTCTTCTCCTTCACGGGTAAGTCTTGTTTGATACTTTTGACATATTAGTCAAAACAATAAACTATGTATTTCCTTATAAACTTTAAGGTTGAACAGGCCAGTCACTTCTTCATACAAACCTTGAAGGGAAATCACTCCCTTTTTTGAGGTTTTAGGTCCAGAAATAAGGATATTGGTTGATCTCTTCATTATCTAGGTTGATATGGTAACACATTTTTGAAAAGATAATTAGTTAGAGAGTTATGATGATCTAAACATTTTTCGAGACATATGAACTCCCGGCTTATTTATCTTTTTAAAAATTCGAACGATATAAGTTACTATATTGGTTGCTCATAAAGTACTGAGTAAAGTAAATGTTGGAGAAGTTTGTGACTGAAGAATCTGCAAGGTTGTTATGGAAATGTAAGCCAAAATTAATTTAAATCCTCGTAAAAACATACATTCTGTACAATATGAAGTTTTAATATGAAACTTATTTTGAGATTGGGGCTGGTAGAAGGCAATAGGTCAGGTGTATGCTCAATTACATGGGATTAAACTTTTCGACGAAATGTGGGATTTGGGAACCTCTGTCTACCCCTTTAAATAACACGGGCGTAGCGATATAATATACATTTTTATCAGTTTTTTTTTATTTAAGAGAGCATTGAATATTTTTCCCGTGCGGTGCCGGACTTGAAATTCACCCCTCATCTCGGCTTTATCTATTATTACCCTCATCTACGGATTAAGCATATTGATGGATATCGAAGCCCCGACTGCAATAATTAACTTATCGCAATTGTATTAATCTACTTCAGCAAGCTAGGCGAGCATTCGCAAAATGCCATATTATTATGCAAAATGTTACATTACATCAATCTCTATATATATAAAAATCAAATGCGATTGTTTGTCTCGGTAAAACTCGAGAACGGCGGAGCCGATTTAGCTCATTTTGGTTTTGAAACGTTTTCCAGGAAAGGTTTAAACGATAAGAATATATGGAAAATGGTGAGGAAGATAGTAGAAAAAACAATTTCATTTCACCGTATAAATTGTTCTACCTATAGATTACTTGTCAAATATTTGACGTTTGTCCGTTATGATAGGTGATACGAAGTACACCGGGTTATCTAGTCTCTACTGATTTTGGTTTTGTAATGAAAAAATCTGTGTCAATCTGGCAGAAAAACGCCAAGCTGCGTTTAAAAGCCATCTAAAGAAGAAGAAGAAGGAGAAGAAAGTGTTATCTATCTACGAAGTATACCGAGTCATCTAGTAGTTAATATATTCAGGCATTCAAAAATCCATTTTTATAGCACAAGTATTTTAAGAAAAGATTACTTTAATAAAAGAAAAAGTCTTAAAAATTATAATAATATATCTACTGACATTTATACTGCTAATAGTTGACGTGACGTCATAAACTCCACGTAGATTATTGTATAATATGCCACCGATCGATGTATTTATGAGAAATAACAATGAATTATCGATTTATCACAAACTTATATTTTTGTAAGGGAAAGAGAGAAATTTGGATACCAAAAGCGGGTGCTGACCAAACTAATTTCGTTATCATGTATACCTACCTATCTGATGAAATAATTTTATTCTCATTGATTTACGCAAAAGATGTGCATTCAGACGTTCGGAAAAATTCAATTGCCCTCCCATAGCACGATAGTTATCGCAATAGATATTTCCGGGTCGCGGGTTCAAGTCGCACTGAAAATCATATTTTTTTCTATCCAAAATAGGGGCTACCGCTTGAAATCAAGTCTTCGTGCTTGTTCTGTCACTATTACATACAAATATTTCAAACAGAATATAAAGTAATAAGGTCATGTTGTCTATTTTAACCATGAAGACTACGTTTCAACGCGGTCACTAAGAGCAAAACCACTCAGGGTAAACCGAACACTGAGTATGTTACATTAGAAGTTATTAGTGGTATTGGTTTTTAGTATCGGTGGCTGATAATTATAGGCCAAATAGCATGTAATCGTGTATACTACATATATGTTTTAATATTTTTAATTTTGGCAATAACGCATGCTCTGCTGATGATATTACAAAATTACAAATTTACGAGCGGAAAAATTAAAGTCATGTGCGGATTTAGAACCCGCGTCACCCACATCTTAAAATAGTATATGTGTTTATAAGTTTGTTGCTATAATCATGTTCTTACATAGTAATTACAAATCCTTTTGCTTAATAATTTTTATAATGTTTCATAATTTGACGAGAAGTTTGAAAGAATATAACAATAAAACTACATATTGCATTGAAATTGAAAATTAAAGCAGTTTTAACGGTGATACATTTGAGATCATTACTGTCCACATACCAAAACTATCTAGGCTACCTAAAGATATTGTTGACTATAGAGAAAATATGTTTCTTTTTTGCAATGAGTTACGGCTCCATTCATATGCAATAGATGAAACATCTATTCTGTTGTATTCTAAAAATGACGATTACAGGCCCTAAACAAGTTTTGAGTGCAATCATGTTTCGTATCGAATTAAACTAATTTCAAAACAAATATGGGTATTATCTTAACCCGTCATAACAATTATAATTCTTGAGGCCAAAGAAGTTTTTCTGTGCTCACGCCGTCGGGACCATACAGAACAGGATATTTTACATATTGCTAATACAGATGACCTAATCATGGATGTGTTTTTGAAAAGGCACATTATAAGAAATAATGTACTCAAGTGTAAAATCTTTTCTGGTGGTACTTCATTTACGCTTTTCAGGATTTGACTTGATATTTTTCATATTTAATGTAGCAGACATCGCCTAAAAAAGATTTTGATGGTGTAAAAACTTGTCTATTATCTATCTATTATCATAATGTTTTATGTAATAGAACAAGTAGTAATTAATTTGTTTTGTATCCAAATTTCAAACTGACCCTGTACTTAATGTGATTCAACACAACGTTTCCCAAAACTTAAATAGAACCGGTAATATATCGGGTAAGAAGTAGATACAAAGGTAATTACTTTATCATAGTGACAACTGTGCTGGTAGGGCGAGCATTCGAGCAACGATCGCAGACAGGAACTACGGAAACAGCTGTGTCCCTCGCGTGCTGTTTGCCAATTTATCACTAAGCTGATTATATATAGGCCCGGCTGACGTGCTTTATGACCTTGTTTACTCTCCTCCCATTGTTTCACACTCCTTTATTTACACACCTTTTAAGCTGGAGAAAGTTGACAAGGAATTTCTCGCGTCGACACACCCCCTCTTGTTCTTGTCTCAGTTACGTCGAGGAAAATATTTTTGTGCTCACGCTGTGTTGATTACATTCTTCAATAAAGATTTTATACTCTGTCGGGATACTTTCTTGGGCTTCGATTTTTCTTTTTTTTTGGGGATGTGCAGAAATATTTTATCGGATTAACTTCGTGATTCCTATAAATAAATTGTATGTTTTCTAAGAGCTGGTTAGTTTCTTAGTTTATATGTGCTTATTAGTACATAGGAGTTAGTTATTTTATTTGAGTTTATTTGTTTACAGGAATTTATTCGTCTATACCATTTGTATTCATCGTAATCGTTTTTCTAATATAAACAAAATACATTATAAGGCGGCAAAAAATGGCTGGCCATAAACTAAGGTCAAAAATCTACAATATGTTCTTATTCCCCCACGAGCCCCCAAAAGATAAGGTTCCTTAAAAAGTGGCCCATCCAAGTGATGTCAAGTTACATAAAAATCTACTAGGCATGTAGTGACAATTAGGTCTATAACTCAGTTTTTCATTACTTATACATGTAACCTACTACATATTCAAATACTAGATAAAATTGCCCACAATATATATAAACAATATATGCTTTTATATATTTTAGTTTTATACAAAACTTAAAATTTAGAAAAAATATTGTACCACACTCACATCTTACTTGATGTAGGTAGAAAGCTAATAATGAAGATGTCACAAATGATATATAATCATATAATACTTTTGAGATACAAATGATAAGTTGCTTGCGAAATATGCAAATCGTTAGTCCCCACTTGTCTAGATAAATGTGTAAAAATAAATTGCACAAAGTAAACACGAGTACAAAAGGCGCACCACAAATTGTGTTTTCAGTGCTGGTCCGGAGCACAGGTGGCATCGCCCGCCTTAAGCTTGGTCGCCGCAGCCAAATCCGCATGCGACTTTAATTTAACTTTCCTTCACTGAATATTGTCCTTACAATGAAATTTGAATATCGGGTCGAGCTGTCACGTTAAAATGCATTTTTGACTTGCACTAAACGATAAGTTAAACTAGCTGCCTGTCAAATGTATTTAGACATGCTAGCCGTAATTACATAACAATATAAGACAGGATTTTAATAGGTTTTTTTTATTAAGACGCTGACAAGTGCTTAATAACTCTACTGAAACAGATTTTTAGCAAAATGTATTTAGATTGTAGCAGTCATAAAATTATATGTTAATCTTGATCACATTATCTAAGGCCAAGAAAAGTCTGAAACACGTTTCCTTAAAAGTTTCGCAATTGAATAAAACTGCATGGTTGACTCTAAATTCGGCTTGTAACGTAAATATCTTAATTATTAACGTATGAATGTGTATGAACATATATTTATAAAATAGCAAAACCTTTTCAAGAGGGACAAGGAAAGTTACATTTCCAATTTACGTTACTAGTTTTGTGTTATTAAGCTTACTTTCGGATTTTACTTAACATGATCGCGATTTCTCTATGGCTGCTTCTCACTCATTCCTACGCAGTCCGAGAGTGACAAAATTTCAGCATTTAACAGTTTCTTAAGTACATATTTAAACATGTCTAGATCAGACAATGGATGAATGAAAAATACATATAGTTTTTAACGTTATTCAGTCAAAATTGCAAATTAGTCAGAGATTTGTGCATTTTTGCTAAAAAAAAAATAGTTCAACGTGTTTCTTGAATTCAGGAGTTGGTTAATTTTTTAATGATACAAAAAAATAGGTATTAAAAGTCAATTTAAACAGGTATAGAAAAGTTACCTACAAATTGATATGGAACTGACCCAGTAATATGCACAAATGTCTTAGGATATTCATGTCCATTAATTTGAATTTTGTTGATGAGTTTCCGCGTGTTCATATAAAATAATACGCGAAAATTACGAATCATGATAATAATGTACAAAGACCGAGATACATTTCATGCAGCTTGCACCAAATATTTCGTAGTCATTTTTTGGGATTGTGGCTGACCCCTCCCATGGGCATCACGTGTCCTACGTTAAGCGGCAATCTCTGCCTATAACGTATTTCGTCACAAGTGACAAACTGCACTGCACACGTGTCCATAAGACGCTAAGTCTCATGTTCCTGTAATTTCCTTACATTCACAGATTACTGCCGGAACATACTGTTAAGTGCTTGGCGACAGATTTTCTACTTGAGCGTGGTACCTTTCCACCATGCAGTGAAGCTTAAACTGGCGGTGGGAACCGAACCAGTGACCTGCGCAACGGCGGTTCATAGCAATTACCGTTCGGTTCTCTAATGGGGCACATATAATAGAAGATTATGAAAAAAAACCCCTTAAATATTAAGAGTCAAAAATAAAAATCTATGAAAACACTCTAAAATAAACAATATAGTGTCGTAAAGTCATTATATCCGCGCATTTAGGAAATGCTATTTAGAGATTATTTTGATGAACTATTAATGCAGAGCACTAATGCTATAGGCGAAGATAAAGCAGCAGGAAACAAAAGTTATACTCCAGATAGAGGATAAGCAAGTGCAAAAGCAAGATTTTTTATCTCCATGTAGTGATATGCCCTAAAGCAATTCGCGATATCGATATACCTATTCGTACAGAGATACATTTCATAAGTGGTAACAGATTTTTCAGTCTTTACCAAGAAACTAATTACTAGAAGGTGTCACGTAATAGGTTTTATAATAGAAAAATATAACGAAACGTGAAAATAATGTGTTAGAAATAATTGCCTCTTATTATAAGCTTCTATATGTGTAAGCTTGTGTGGTTAAAACAATATTTTGTACCAGAATTATTTTGTTTAATTGTAATGAAATGTGTTATTTTATTTAATTGTAATGAAAATAATTCCGTGGGGTATAAGGATAGAATGTCACCCTCTCATTGCTACCTGTGGGTGTCGTAAGAGGCAAACAAAGGTAAAATACCAGAAGGTAGGCCGCAGCGCCTTCTGAGGGACTGCTATCTTATACTGTAATCCCGAAGACGTGTGCCAAGCGTGGAGATAATGACAAAAAATCCCCAAGAGGAGGCTGTGTTCAACAGTGGAAAATGCGGGTATAGATAATAAAAATAGAATCTAATAATTATGTTGATAAAAATTAAGAAACAACGCTACGCTAAAGATGGCAAAGACAGGCGTAAAGAGCTATTCAACGAATGTTAATTTTGATATCTGGAAGTATACGTAATCCAGATATCATATTAACATACTAATACGCTCAGATATCTCAGGATGTTCAAGTGCAATACCCGTACAGCTATGAATTTGCATAGGAAGGAGTTCTCCCGTGTAGCCATACGCGTTGAATACGAATCGTGGTATCGATGTACCGAGTTACATTGCAGCACCAGATATTTTCTAGTTTGTACCGAACACTTGCGAGAAAACTATAAATTGTCTACAGCGAAAAAATCTATTACGAGCTCATGCTCGTAACATGATATGCAACCGTGTAAAATAAAATTCATTTATAAACAAACAATACCACTTACTTAATAAAAATCATTTATAAACAAACGATACCACTTTCATAAGTGGTATTGTTTGTTTCACACAATTTTCACAAAAATGAATTTTATTTCACACGGTTGCATATCATGTTAATATTTAGTAAATTATTCAACTTACGAGTACATACCTACTGTTGTTCGATTTTTTTAACAGTTTACAAAGCATTTTTTGATCGCTGTTAAATCTACCTAAAGAAAACGAAAATATTTTTAAAATTTTCTAATGCGTTTAGAGTGGCTTTAGCGTGGAGTAGTGTCGTAATGGAATACAATACAACACGACTTTAGTCATATTCAAAGCAAGTCTCGAAGTATTACACAATTTTCGAAGAATTTCGAGTAGCCTATAAAGTAAGCTCAAATAAAGTCCACTGTTGAATAAGGTCTCTCCCATTGCCATAATCCCCATGTTTGGCATGCGTCTTAAGGATCTCAGTAGAATTTCTCAGTTCTTCAGATGACGTTCCTTGCCACCTTACGTTTTATTCCCTTAGTCGCCTCTTACTACACCCACGGGAAGAAATATGAGGGAGAAATTCACGGAGTATTTTCCTATAAATCACTTGTTCCTTCAGAACACACTTTCCCCCAACTTATCGTCTTGAACAAAATTCAGCTCATTATTATCCTAACAATAGTAATACGTAGCTAAGAGCATGCTTGAATGAATATTCAATGACCTCAAATGTGAACCCGAATTGGCCGCTGTATTATACTACCTGCAAGAGGTTTCAAAGTACCCTTATATGAAAGGGTCTTTACTCTTTAGGTGAAAGTCAGTTCAATATTATTATGATAAATATGTGATATTGAAAAAAGTTTACGTGAAAAATGAGTAACGCATAGTTATTGTGTGAAAGAATACTTTACTAATAAACGATATTTTCGTTTTTAAAAACATTGCAATAAGGTTTTTGTGTTCGTTCTTTTTCACGATTCACGATTAAATTTGTTCGCGCCAACGAAGCTTTTGTTAAGTGGGCGTCGAGGAACGCGGTCGTAGCCTTGCACATGCCATTCAAAGAACAACCAATGCACCGTGAAATTGCCTATTTTCCACGTGATTTTATTTATTTATTTCATACATCGATGACATTTCCATTCGTTCTGTCGCGGCTCACTGCATCGGAAAATCGCTATCGAAGTCTCGGCGCGACTGAATCCCCCTTTTATAGAGTGTTTTACTAATGCACCTTCCCTAGAACAAAGAGGAGTTGTGGGACTTAATCGAATCACTTTTAATTCACGAACATTTCCGAACTTACATCATGAATTTAAAATGCAAGAGTAGTATAGTACAAGTAACAATGTATATACTAGAAGCGCATCCTGTTTAAATTTGTCCCATGTGGAGGCATTGAACAGTAATGCGTAGACATTAAGGTCTAGTTTGCAATGTGAGGGTAGACATAGATATATCATTTGGCTCACTCAAAACGGAAACTGATTCATTTCCGATGCATGGTTGAGGCTCTTTGTGGAGTTCGTCGGCTGCGAATTGCGCACGTTTTCAACATTTGATTGCGACATCAATACCTTTGAAATGTTATTGATAAACTGTTTTGCAATGTAACATTATGAGTTATGTTTGGAAAATTTTATGTATTAACAAAGTGACCAAGTGACATTTCTACTTCTCCATTTTAGCAAGTGGCCTATATACAGATACAAATATGTCGGTTTTTTTTTTTATATAACTGACCACCTACTCTAAAAAGTATGAAACTATCATGGTCCAACTTCCACAAAAAGAAAAAGTCGGATAAGTTTTTTTTTTATTGATGCAAGGCCATTTATTTTTCTAAAATGTTCACTGACAAGAGTTGCTATTACCATGTAATCATCCAGGTATGCAAATATATTTTTCAGTTAATTAACTGTCACTTAACCAATTTTGATAGAATATAAACGACCGTGGGGTGCTGGGCTAGAACTTCACCCTCCCGTCTCTTCCCAAGGGTGTTGTATGAGATGACTTAGGGTAAAATACTTGAAGATGGGCAGCAGCGCCTTCTGAAGAATTGCTATCTTATACTGCGATCCCCAAGACGCTTGCCAAGCGTGGGGATTATAGCAAAACCCCCCATGATGGGGGAGGGTGTTCAGCAGTGGACATTTCGGCTAATAAAGTAATAAATGAGACCAATTAGAAAGTATACTCTACCCGATAAACAAAATAATCTTCAAAACCAGTTTACGACTAGCGGTATAATCAAAAAACAAACGAACACAAAATAATACAGTTGAGGTCCTTGACTTAAAAAGTACCTGCATTAAGTCATGAAATTGTAATGTCTTCATGTGGCAAACACGTTTTCAGATGCCTACGAATGTGTAAACAAAAGTAAATTTTGTATTCACTCGCATAAAGATAGTATATACCTGACTTTCAGACGCCAAGAGTTAAAACTAAGCAGACGCTGACTGGCATCTCCCGAGCGGGAGATCGCTCCACGTAGCAATAGCGTCTGCAGAATGCAACAATGCATAAGATTTCAATCTTACATTTGCTTCGACATTTACCAAAATATTCCCTCAATAATTGAGTCCACACAAAGTAACACAATATAACATTTTTCTTTGAAAACATTTCAAGAACTATGTCATAGTAGACATGAGGTTAATTGTTACGTAGAACATACACGCTGCCTCAGGTGTTGTTCTCGACGGTAAAGTTGCTTTAAGCTGCCCTGAGCTGTACTTTAGTGTCCATGCAGGCTTGCGAGTTCACTTAATGTTATCCCTGTTTGCGAAGTTATAAACCAATAATTATTGTTATTAACTCGCTTCGCTCGGGAACAAGGAACTTTCACACTCCAAATAAGAGTTTCAGTCAGTAAATTTAGCGAAGTTTATTAAATCAACGGTGAGTTTTGGTATCGTATTTAATCTTATCGCATTTAAAATAGCTCGATGAACGGTACATGTAACTGAAGTTTGTTGAGTGAGTAGCATTAAAAGATTAAAAGTCGACAGTTCGTTCAAGCCATTCTGCATGAATCGAAACGGGACCGATCTCTCGACTCGTCTGTTACATATATTTGCGATGCAGGCGGCGCGGCGCAGCGCGGCGCGTCCGTGGCAAACTTCGCCTGGTGAATGCAAAAATTTAAATTAAAAACATAAATCAGGCATATATCGAGTAAGTTCCGAGACTGGTGTGTATTTCGAGTCCACGTTTCCTACAGCTAATACGAAATTGAAATTTGTATATTCGACATTCGGAATGGATCTAGCTTAATTAGTAGCAAGTAGTAAGTTTATATCAAAAGTTACTCCCTTTTAGGCGGTAGTAGACATTTTGAAATATGAATACATAAAACGTTATTAAACATACATACTAATCGTCATGCCTATGTTTAAAGTAATAAGAAAAGGTGTTCTACTTTAGACAAGTTTAGTTATAATGTTGCAATTGGATTATATAGATGATCTTGCATTCAATTAAGACATACGTATATCACACTTACTATAATGTGTAAAGCATTGTTTAGGACATAAAATTTCCAACAATCATAAAACCATAGTAATTAAACAACTTTAAACGGTTTAAATCGCGTATATTTTTCATTATTTTATCCCGACGTTTCAAACACCCCGTCACCCCGTGACCACGATCACTGCAAAGTGTTTGAAACGTCGGGATAAATTAATGAAAAATATACGCGATTTAAACCGTTTAAAGTTGTTTAATTACTATGTGCAACAATCGCGAAAACCTAAGACAACATTAATCATAAAACCACCCTTACTCCCTATACTAAGACTAAAAAAAGCTTGTTAAAAGACAAATAATTACATGCGAGAATCTCCACGGTATACTTTTGAATTAATTGCTTTAAAATTATTATGAGTATCATAATCTCATAATCTTAATTAAGAGAAGTTTAGCCAGGTCAAATTAGAAATTTTAATTTACTGTAAATCCCTCTCGGTGTGCTGGTGTTTATGAAGATGGAATTTTTGTGGAGTGTTAAAAATACTTTTATTTATTGCGTTGTACTTAGGAGTACTTCAGTCTTCGTTCTGGAGAGACAGTTTCGTGTTGGGTTTATAGTTGAATATTTATGATTTTATGGGCCTTAAGCTTTATTTATCTCTTGTTTTGATAAATAATGTACGATATATACAGTTAGCTATGGCAACAGACGAGACTTAGAATGGGGACTTAACCATATTACAGGATATGAAAACCTTTTATATTAGTTTTTAAAATAGAATTTAAAATTTTAGACTCTAAGTAACATATTTCAAAGCATATTAGGTGCTCATCATCAGCTCAGCTCCTGACTACTGACCGGTGTGATTTGATCGTGAGTGTTTTTGCTGGTTAATCTATTATTGTTTACTGTATCATGCGGATTTTCGACTGCTGAACACAGCCTCTGCCATAGGCGAGGGGGAGGGTGTGCCAAAACATTTAAATTCATGTGAAACTGAAGAGAATTTATTTAAAAAGAATATTATTTAATATATACAGTACATATTATTTATATTTAAATAAGAGTATTATTATATTAAATAACCTTCTTTCAATTAGATAAAATGTAAAACAATGAAATTGATAGCCCATTATGTAGGTCTTTTTATTGAAAAAAGTTCCATAGAATGGCTTATTCAATTGTCTCAAAAGCCAACAATAGGCGTGTCAGAGCACAACGTGGCATCAAGGAAAAACGTTTGTTTCAAAAGAATAACGCTTTTCCGCTCCATTGGCTCAATCGTTTCATTTCCATTGATTCAGGAAGGGAGGAACGGTAAAAAGATAAAAATAAAATAATTCCGTGATTCCTTTTCATAGTCTGATGAACATTGTCTCAACAAGTCAAGGGCTGATTATTCTATCGATTATTATAACTTTGTATATAAAATGCGCAGTCTGTTATATGACTGAATGTAATATTATGGAAATCTTTAAAATATATCGTTATTGGCGTACTAGGTAGCTGTTACAAAATAAGCAGTATATTATTTTTTTCCTGATAGCTTATTATGCCTTTGACCACTATCTCACCTGATGGTAAGTGATGATGTGGTCGAAGATATTGTTCAGGCTAACCTGATTCTAGGTTATATTCTATTTTATATTATATTCGATTTATTAAATAATAACAAATATTTTAAGTAAATATTAAATTTATATTTTGGAAATACACTTAAACAATATAAACCATGTCTAGGGATACGTCTTTCTTAACACTTTCTCATCGTCATTTATACTAAAATATGACTACAAGCGCTATTGCGTGCTAAAAAAACGTCACATTTACAAATTAATTGAGCATCGTCATGTATGATGGTTAGAATAGTAAGTATAGACTCTGTCGAGCATCTTCCAATAGCCTAGTGGGCAGGGCACTTGGCGTGAATCTGGGGGGTGCAAGCAGGTTCGATTCCTGCTCGGGACCAAATTTTTCTATTTCAATAATTTATAAATATTGTCCTTTTCACGCTTTATTTTTTAAATATTGTAGCTATTAAAATAAACATACAATGACCCCAATCTCAATAAAATATAATAAAACAGTGTATTTATCATGCATCTCAGTACCTACATGATTTATGTTCCGTTTCCATAAGAGCTTGGCAGTGTTCTCGAGCTGCCCTCAAACAATTTACTAACGGTGCCCGTACAAGTGACAGTTCATTATGTTCATGCAGCTAATTAGTCGGTCTGATTGCAGCCGTGCGCGGCGTCAGCTGGGAGGAATGGTGGACCTACGACGGGATATCAGGTGAGCTTATTTATGTATAGCTAAGTGTACTCAGCTAATGCTGATTTTAAGTAATGAAGGCTAGATAAGGCTTTACTCGTGTTATGATTTACTTCTTTGTTTAATTGCGTATTATTATGATTTATTTTACCTACTCATACAACGATAGTCGGTCTTGTAAGAAGTAAGTAAATTGTGATATACTTGTCCTATAAGCTAAAGGCTTATTAGCTGCTAAGTTTGTAGCTCGATGCTAGTGATTATAAAATTTAAATAAACTACCGTTTGAAATAAGAAACATGTCAGTGCGTGCCCCGAGCAACGTGGCAACTACTTTAAAATTTTCGCCTGAAATGCCTGAAAATCACACAAAACATTAATACAGTAAAGAAAGTTACTCATAAGGACTGTTTTAGTATTTTAAGATATTCTTTCATCGAGTATAAGAATCATGAATGTATAATTATTTAATTATTATGCATTTGTTATGAATTTGTATTTTTATTTGTATATAATTTTATGATGTTCATAGAATATGTATGTAGTTTATCTGTATTTTGAGTTGAAAACACTGTTTTGGCAACTCTTAAGGCCTCAAGTGGATATGAAGTTACTATATTTTAATTTAATCCTGTCCGGGTCTACTTCTAGCGCGGAGATTTGATATTGCGATCTGAAAGTTATTCTGTATTCATGCTTCTCTGGATTATCAATAAGCCGGGGAAAAGAAGAATATTATAAGAGTTTTAAATATTAGTAAAGCTTGTTTAAGACCCTCAAATTGGAAAAATGAGAGAAAAGACTTCTCAAACATATTTGCGGTCCATTAACCTACTACAGTAACATTGCGACATTCGTTTGGGGTTCATAGTTATTTTTATGCAAATAAATATTTTATACTGTGTAATTATTTACATACATTATGCATGGTGGAGGGAATTTCGCGAATGCCGCCTGGCTAGCTACCGCCTACCACCCTGATATAGAAAAACTGGCACCTTACGTCGTAATCTGTTCAGTAACTTTGTATAAGCCAAATCATCCTTTTTGATCGCATCACAACTTACCATCAGGGGAGATATTTAAAAAAACATACATTAGCCCTAAAATATTTATGATAGATAGATAATTCTTCATCGTACATACCTTTTCAACTATGATGGCTTACAATCTAGTATTACAATGGATGGCCTTATCACTAAGAACTACCTCTTCCAGGCAACCTTTGATAAAATACAGGAATAATATAGTATATTATATTAATATTTGCTTTTTTCATAAACTTCACGAGACAACAGTTAGAGAAATGTAATGCAGGAACAGATTGTAACCACTGAACCATATTTATGGACTAAACATCTTAAAAAAATAGTCAGAGAAAGGTAAGGCTAAAGCATATACCTAGTTTATCTATTGACCTAATACATTCACACAGCGCGAATATATTACGCACTCTAATGAATGGTGCTCATTGATTAGAGTGCGTAATATATTCGCGCTGATAGGAATTTTATTCCTAAAACGATACATTTCAAATAAAGATCACTGCACATAAATAAATGTATAGGCTACATGATACGGACTCATAGCATATCTACAGATAGACTTTCAGTCCATTGTATGTAGTAGACATTAATACTATCGCAATATTCGGGCTTTTAACATTAACACGCTCATAGATATCTTAAGTAGGTATCTTCCGTTTAAGTAACCTCTCAGGCTTCACGAAACACCTTGTATGCTAAAAACGGAAATAGTCGGAGAAACTTAATGCAGAAGCAGATTCCCGGTCCATTGACCTACCACAATCGCTTCGCAACATTCGTTCGGGCCCGTATCAATTTCTCCATGCCGATAACATTTTTGCCGGTATACGTGACGCAAAATTTATACGGGTGATTTATCTTGCATTCATATTACCGGCGGAATTGTGAGGTGTGTTATCGCACCACTCTTGTTCGATATTTTCATGATATCCTTCCGGATTTTATGATCTATCTCCATTTTGGTGTAACTGACACTTTATTCTATATAACGATGTGTAGAATAGTAATATATTATGGTTTTGCGATCAAATACTACTGAAATCTTATTTAAATATAAAAAATATATGTAGTCGAACGCATAATTTTTTAAGTGATTGTAATAGAACAACCAAGGTACATTCCTTTACACATTAAAATAAAATGACTGTCAGCTTTATAAATATACGTCAATATTGACGAAATTATGAAAACTTTGCGTAGTTTGAAATCAGGGATAACTATGAAGTACAATCAGACAAGAACACTGATAATATAATTGGTAGTTTACTGTTAATAACAATGTTTTCTATTTTTAATAATACGAGTACATAGATTCAGGTGTTACTTTACGGAAATCCATATTAAATAATATATCTAGTGACAATTCCGCCTAATTTTCCTGTTACGTACTTCGTTACGTACTTCACATGCGGATATATATATTTTTAAAGTGTTTTATTAAAATATTATTTTATGTTTTCTTAAGATAAAATATTTGTTATTATATTCTATTTTTGTTTGAAAGTTTCCGTGAGTCTGAGACATGTTAGATATTTAACTAACTGACTGTACTCACGCGTATTGGTCGAGATTGTCGACCTAGGTTTCAGGCATATCCTACTTCTAACCTAGGTCGACCATCTCGACCAATACGCGTGAGTACAGCCGGTTAGTTAAATATCTAATGTACTCTAAACCAGTTCACATTGCAAGAGCACTAAAGTCACTTGCCTAAAACACGTACATGCTGGCCATTTTGCTTCCTGGTAGTAGTGTGCACTGATCCTGTTCCACGCTCCGTCCTCGAGGATAGTCTACTGCTCAGCAGCAGAGGCCCAACCCTGCAGGCGAGTGATTAGCCACCGCTTGGGTTCAAAGAGAAGACTTGAATGGATGACTCCAGAAGCGAGATAAGGCCTGGCTTACAATGCTTCGATAGTAGCAGGTCAGCTACCACCCGAATCCATTAGTACCGGTAGAAGAAATTACTCCGCAGTGAGGAGAATAGATAGAAAAAACCCTAGTCTTAGGGTCGTCCAGAAAGATTCTGTTCTGCTCTAAGAGTATGAGAGCACAAGGAGACCAAGTGATGGTACGCAAGCTTAGACTAGCACCACAAGGTAATGGGTTGGTCACCTATCCATCAGCAGGCAGATAGCTCACACATATAGGAGTCCAGCGTTTTCTCATCCTCATACATATAATAAGGTCTGCAAACTGTGCGATATTAAGGACTGTACGGTATGTTCATGTAAAAAGAAAGTTAAAGAGTTCATTATGAAGCTTTCGTGCGATGAAACTGAGGAACTAATGTAATGCATAATGTCAAGCATGAGTAAAGCATAAATATATACCCATAAATCCCTATCATTATTCACATGCTCACACATACTCTCATTCAATCACACAGGCACACAACCTCTCACATAGTTTCACACAATCACACACACACCCTCTCACATACTTTCACACCATTTCTCGCATATTATTTTTGATCATATTCCAGAAATATACTTCACAAGTTCACATATATCTACTTATATAATTTGAGTAGAACAGTTCAACTTCACCATCATACGCATCTTAAAAAGAGAAATTGAAGTAAAGTAACTTGGCATAGATTTCCCTATCACTTATCATTTATTAATTTTGTTTAATTTATTTTTCATGTATAACGTTTTATTACACCTATTATTTTTGTATTAATGTATAAATTCTGCATATGCACACTCACAGCCTCAAGACACTTACTTTGGGGCTCGCTAGTAACCACAGTTTGAAAAATTGAAACCATGGATCAGATAAACTGTAATTAGGTTAAGTTATTCTTTCAGGCAATAAAAATTAATTTATTTATTTATTATATAATAAAAGAAAAGATAAGAGTACCCGTGGTAGCTATATACAGATGCTGATCGATACTCAGTGAGATCTCTGTATGTAATAAATTGCCACTAAGTCAACGTCAGTTAATGTGATAACTAATTCTTTAGAGTAATGTCAGGTACCGTAATGTAGAGAGGGACTTGGAGATGGGAGCGCGGTGCTTTTATACGACATTTTTCCCGGAGGTTCTAGAAGGATATTTACTCCCCTCCATCCTCGAGCCATTACCGGTCACGGCTTACTAGCTATTAATAATAATTATGAGAATAGAAATGTACGGCTACGCCGCTACAGCATGAAAGAGCCAAATAAACATCAAAGCAGGAAAAATACTGCAGATGATTGGAGGAGATGAGTCTTAAAAAGTATTTGTGATGCAACTTTGAGAGATACAGTTAGATACAGATGTAGTGACGTTACTTGAGAAAGATATGCTTAAATGGTTTAGTTCTATGAAATGGGTCGATAAAAAATATTAACTGTATTATCAAACCGAGTGAGCCTGGACAGAATATTTGGAAGAGGACCACTACAAACACAATTTGAACAAATTGGAGAAATTACAAAATTACAAATTTACGAGAGGGAGAAATGTAAGCCATGTGCGGAAAAAAAATCCTGTCTCCTATTTTTATTTTTGTAATGTAATCCGCAGTGCAGGCGCTATTGCAAAACATAAAAATAAAATAAAAAATTGGAGATAATATGTTGGAGAAAGATCAGATGACCATTAATGACAGCGAATGATTCTAATGATATAAATACATCATTAGGTTATTTATTAGCATCATTCGCTACATCCAAAAATTCAAACGCTTAATTTTTTTTATATATGTAGTATTATTATACGTTCTATGATAATATTATGTAGTGATGAGACGCACAAGTTGCCTGATGATAAGCGTCACGCTTGTCCATTACAGTTACAAACAGTGTCACTGTTCTCCTTTAACTTGATGCGGCACTGGACTCATCACTCCGATACGTTTCGCCCAGTTATTTCACTTGCTACAGTGATAATAATTAATAATTAAACATATTTTCGTTACTGGCGGAAGATTTTATTTAAAAATGTCATTTATTTACACTTAAAATACGGAACAAATAAATTATTAATTACGATAAAATCTTAATTTGCTGGCTCGTGTTACCAGGCTACGTACTAAATATTCACAAATATTGCTTACCATATTTATCATAATTGAGTATAAAAACAGGCATTGATCCGAGCATTTAACCGAGCTAATTGAATAATAAACATCACGAAAGCCAATTACAGCATTGTTATGAGCATCGCATTAAATGTACAGTTAAACTAGCCATTTCCAATAATGGCACATGATAGCCATATGTACGGATAAGGTATGGATACAAAGCCGCCTGAGTAATGAAATGCTCGGTATAGGTGTGCAATTTAATCACACATTCGTAGGTACGAAAGTCCTATATTGTTGGTCGTTTTAGCATGAATTTTTACTTTAAGTAAGACTTTGATTTACAACGTTCCCAAAAATTGTTTTCATTCTAGTTTAGCGATGAATTCGAATAATTTATCGTATATAGATTATTACTTTATACCAAGTATTGTTAGCTATGACAGACAAAATGTATTCCACTTCAGTTCAAAGGATTATGGCTAACCCCTTAATGACGTTATGAATGTTGATGTGAGGTTTCCTCTCTAGAGCAATATTCATGTCAACAGTCATCAACAGTACCTTTAAGAAAATGTGACAGCTGTCAGGCGGTTCATTGAAAGAAAGCGATGAATTACCCACGAGATAATTCAAAAACGAAAAGTATTGGAAAACACAAATATATTTTATATATATATATATATTTTTACTATATACTTACTATATTTTTTAAATATTTTTATTTTAACTATAATTTTAAAATATTATAATTTTGCTATAAATAAAGTAAAACATGGATGTTCAATGTTTTTTTTTAACCGGCGGTATGCCTTTATTAAACAAATACCATGAACTATATACAATCACTACAGTTACTACAATAAAAGCATTTAGATAACCTATAAGTCATAGCAGACTCATAGGCAGTCCAAATGCTCCAGCCCACTCCCAGTTGGCAGCATGCCCACGTTGAATTGCAATGCTTATTCGTTGAGCCAAATATGTGCTAGCATTTTGATCATGCGTCGCATCGACCAAGCGCTCAGATAGGTTTTGGAAAATACGATGTTCAAATATTAATATGACATCACAACTGGAGTTAAAGCTCTGGTGACTGGCTATTTACATGTGACATCAGACTAACATCTAACATAATAATCAGACAATAATATGAAAGCGGTTTTTTAAGCGGTAAAATTCACAGTGTTACAAGTTTGCCTGCCTCAAGTTGCTGAAAGATTATGAAAAAACAACCATCATTAAGTATTTTAGTTTTCTGACAAGATCTAGCACCATGTGACTACATTCTGTTACCAAAAATCATCGATTTGGATAAGATTTCAGAGTGTTGTCCAAATCAAAGCGTGATATTTGAAACTACAATTAGTATTTTAGTTTTATGGTGCGTTCAGACAGCACGTGCACGAGATTGTATGTTGAAGTTCCAATACAACGAATAATAAGATTGCTACATAACTGGAACTTATTATTTAAGGCACAAAGAAAGACTAGCTAGCCCTCAAAACTCAAACTTAAAAATGTGCGGTTCAGGCACCCATATCTTGTCTATAAAAAATAAAAATACATAATCATGTTTGTCTGGGGGAGGATCTCGGTGAGCATGTTCATCCCTCCACGGGTACAGAGGTCCGGTTAATTTTGGACATATACTCTACACACTTATCTTAAAGAAATATAAAAATCGGCCAAGTGCGAGTCGGAATCGCGCACGAAGGGTTTCATACCATTAGCTATACAACATTAGACTTCATATTTTAACCTTTTTAGGGTTTCGTACCCAAAGGGTAAAAACGGGACCCTATTACTGAGACTTCGCTGTCCGTCCGTCCCTCCGTCCGTCTGTCACCATGCACAATAGAACGATAATAGCTAGGCAGTTGAAATTTTCACAGATGATGTATTTCTGTTGCCGCTATAACAACAAATACAAAAAATTGGCCAAGTGCGAGTCGGACTCGCGCACGTTAAACGGTGATAGCTAGTTATTCAACTAGCTATCACCATTCTTGAGATACAGCCTGGTGACAGACGGACGGACGGACGTACAGCGAAGTCTCAGTAATAGAGTTCCGTTTTTACCCTATGGGTACGGAACCCTAAAAGGATTGGTTATAAAATCATTCAATATTTTCCCGCAAATGTGGTGTTAATAATATAAGTTCCTTACTATTTTGGCGCATTTGTCATAATTTTAGGCCAGAGCTGTCACAAGTCCGTATCGTGCATATGAGAAAGCACAAAATTTAAGTTTATTCTTACTCGTAATCCGCATTTTGGGCATGCATAGTCACGATCTCATCGCTGGTTACATTAGCTGTTCAACAATGACAAACGAAGCTCGGTATAATTTGACAGAGATATTTGCGAAATTATACCACTTTTTACCTGGGCCAATATCTTTCAATCATAAAATTACTATAATACACGATGATGTTCTTGAAAACTGATTAGTTCACGGTCCTCGCTTTTGATTTCAAGTGTCACACAACTCAGAACCGAAGGTTTCTACGTCTATGACGGTTAGCCATACGGACTGTCAGTATACCAACCGATACAATTTAGTGTTGCCATCTATGTACCAAAATCAAACAGACCTCAACAACCTCAACCTTCTACCTTTTGACGTTTCAGAATTTATGTTGCTTGATGGCAAGATAGATGAACGTTGAGTAGAATCCATTGTGGTGCAGTGGATTATTAAATTCAGAAATGAATTAATGAAGCGCTCGTAGCGAAGTTTGGTAAGCTTGTAGTTTTTATAGCTTAGTTTTTATACTTCTGCAAAGATAACTAAACTCAAAAGGTATACGAGTAGGTAATCGTACTAGCTGTCTACCGAGTACCGGTAAGAATTCCCAAGGCGTGCTTTCTGCTTTTTAAAAGGCACTCTCGTGAAGTTTGTGTTGTTTTAACACAACCAAGTCACAGGACATCAAGTCATTCGGTTTTTATAATATTGTTAAGGGTTTTTGTATTATGTTTTACTCATATATAATTGTGACAATTACTTATAGGTATTATATATTATTGTAACAATCATCTGATGAATTCTGAAGGAGACCTAACAATAATGCCTGTGAAAAAAACTTTATTTATTTACCAATTAACATATAACAAGACAGCAAAAAAATCGTAGTATTTTTTTTCAAGAGGTTATATATGTTCAAATGGCAAACACATGACTGCAATTAATTCTTGTGCATTTTTGATAAACCTGTACTCATTGGGACCATTTTGACTCTGGACTATCAAAATCAGCCCACATACATACAGGTTTAAAAAAGGTACTGACAAACAAATTTAAAAAAAAATGCATATATTTTCCTATGTATTTCACATCAATAATGAACAAAACAACTTACCTCACGCGAAAAAACCGAATGAATTTCATTAATGGAAGGTTCGCTTAGCGCTTGGTCATAAAATGGGCGTGACCGCAACCGCTGCGCCGGCTTACCCATGCAATTTTCAAGGTCATAAATAATAAAACCGTGAACGCGATCCAAAGCACTTTGGCTACTTTTCCGTACTGAAGTACAAACCTCAATTTACTTAAGCACCTTCTTGGAAACTTTCGTGAAAAATGTTATGTTATTGCCTATTGTTTAAAACTGTTATAAGTGCAAGAGTGGATTAAAAAAAATATGATTGTTCGATCCATAAAAAGTATTGGCCGTGGTACTGAATCCCGCTTCTTGTTAGAGTTTGTTTAGATCAAGAGTGGATTTTGGTATTTTCAATAATAATTTTAATTAATAATATCAATTTTTATCTTGCTCATATATTCACTTATTATACATATAATGGGCTAGTCTTTGACCAGTACCTCATCTGATGGTAATCTAGGATTACTGGTTTTCAAGGAGGGGGAGCTATCGGAACATACTGTTAGGTGCTTGGCGACAAATTTTCTACTTAAGGGTGATGGATAGTCTGGCGAGCATATCCCTACAATCATGCAATTATCTTAAGACAACAATCGGGACCGACGGCTTAACGTGCCCTCAAAAGCACGGAAGCGCTCAGTAGTAATGTCACTAGCGGTCACCCATCCAACTCATGACCGCGGCGGACGTTTAAGAACGATTTCGATTGTCGATTAAGAACGGCTAAGCAACCTACGCTACAAGCGCTTCAACATTGTTACATCAATAAAAAAAAATGTAAATAACAATTTATTTGAAGCGCTCGTAGCCAAGTTTGCTTAGCCATTCTGAATCGATCAGCAAAGTTAAGCAACGTCCGCCGCGGTCATGACTTGGATGGGTGACCACTGATGACATTACTACTGAGCGCTTACGTGCTTCGGAGGGCACGTTAAGCCGTCGGTCCCGGTTGTTGTCTTAGGCTAGCAGTCGTTACAGCATGGTGGTAGGGCACTTTGCAAATGCCCGCCTGGCTAGCTACCACCCTTAAGTTGAAAATCTGTCGCCAAGCACCTAACGGTGTGTTCCGGCAGCTGTCCTTGAGAGCCAGTAACTCTAGGTTAGTCTGAACAACATCCTCGACCACATCATCACTTACCATCAGGTGAGATAGTGGTCAAAGGCTAACCTATCAGGCATAAAAAAAAATGTTTAATAAATTTATTTATCAATATTATCAACCCTTTTTTTACGATTCGCCACTATCCCCCATCCTTGACAGGCGTCTTGAGGATCGCAGTAAAAGTTGTCAGTCCTTCGCGTGCTTCCCGTATTTTTTCCATAGCCCGACACCCACGGGAAAGTAATGTGGGGGGGGGGGTGACATCCTAACCCAGTGTACTGTAAATTCTGATTACAATAATCCCATCAAAATTTAAGATATTATTGATCAGTAATATTATAATTATACCATTATTAGATAAATAGTAGCAACATTCAATGAGGTCAAATTATCAGCTTTCATGCAAACCCGACATAAAGTAAGTCATTATAGCTCTAAGGACTGGCCGGGTAATAATGTTGTTCTCAATTTGAAATCCACTGTACAATATTGTGCTTTGTTTATTATGGAACCTAAGATTTGTATAAAAACTATTACCAAAGTAGATTACTGACCAAGGCGATAAAACTGTATCTGACTTTTATATTGCTGCTTTAGTAATTGATAGAATTCTGTGAGGGTAGTCAGTTATTTAGAATATTCTAAGACTAAGGCGGCTTTATCTCCACAGACAATATTCTAATTTAAAAATCTTAAACGGCACTATAAAATGCTAGGCAACTAGAAACAAAGCATATCGTTCAGTGTTTCCATATATTTAAACTGTATGAAATATATAAATACGTAAAAATTTAAAAGTTGATTCAGTTTACTAGATGAAGTACTTACTATAATTTATTCTTTGATGTTAATTCAGATTTAGAATATAATATGATTCCAAATTTATACAATGACAATATACTGAACTACTGACCTCTTAACAATGCTCTAAAAAATTATCATATTCAATTTTATTTAAATAACTAGCTTTCCGGGCGCGGCTCCGCCCGCGCGTATGTCGGTTATCGCGCAAAAACATTAAACTCTTTTTACGCAGTTGGATAAAAAGTATCCTTTGTTTTTTCCCGGGTCTCAAACTATTTCCCTACCAAATTTCATTCAAATCGGTCCAGTAGTTTTGGCGTGAAAGCGTAACAGACAGACAGACAGACAGTTACTTTCGCATTTATAATATTAGTACTGAAGTACTGATTCATATATTCATTCGTTACTTTGCGGAAAATTATATTTAATAATACAAGTAGTGTAAGAATATTTAAAGATTTATTTAAATTTATATTTTGTAAAAATACTTAAGTAAATAAAAAATATATCAAATGACCCATCAATCTATTTCCATTAAATTTTAAAAAGGTTTGAGCGTATTCATCAGTTTAAATGATTATGTTACGGACAAAGATGTTATGTATGAGTTTGTATCAGTGCTTGCATCTTATTTTTTATAAGAGAAACACTTACCATCATCAAAAAAAAACCTAATTGCCTACCTATTAAATGTTCAATAATGAAACAATACCCGTCCAGCAAGAAAAAAATTAAATGTTACAAATTTTTAATTTAAGATATTGACCAGATTCAGGCATTACTTTGCGGGAATTCATATTTAATAGTAACAAATATTTTAAAAGTATTTAAAGAAAACATCGAAATAATATATTAATTAAACAACTTTAAACGGTTTAAATCGCGTATATTTATCATTATTTATGTCCCGACGTTTCAATCACTGCAAAGTGTTTGTGTAATAATCGCGAAAACCTAAGACAACATTAAATTATTACTTTAATAAAACACTTAAAAATTTTTACTATGTTCTTATAGCTCTTTTAAAATATTTGTTACTAGCTTTCCGGGCGCGGCTCCGCCCGCGCGTATGTCGGTTATAGCGCCAAAACATTAACCTATTTTTGCGCAGTTGGATTACAACTATCCTATGTTTTTTCACGGGTCTCAAACTGTTTCAATACCAAATTTCATTCAAATCGGTCCAGTAGTTTTGGAGTGAAAGCGTAACAGACAGACAGAGTTACTTTCGCATTTATAATATTAGTACTGATAATTAACTTTTAACTTATAAATTCACTTCTATGTTGGGTAATCTTGTTTTTTTTTTACCTAAAAGAGAGTATCCAAATAAGAATATTATCTAACGGGAAAAAGTCTAAAGGCTCGTTTCAGAATCTCCTAATAAAGTTTCGGGTTGCTACGCAACACATAATATAACTGAATGATAAAAATTACAGTTAACATGCAGCGCATTTCAAGCTTTAACAGATGGATAGGTTAAATCGATGACTGTGAAACGCAAAGATAGTGTTTTATTTATTAAATATATTCTGGGTAGTAAAACTGGAACTTACCTACCCGAACATTCTGAAACACGCCCAAGTCTATAGGATAAACTTGAGTTAAATCACGGTTGTGAAGCTCGAAGTAGAAATGTTTAGGCATTAACACTAGGATCTTTTGGTTCCGGTTGGGATGAACTATGGTGTCTGTATATTCAGTGAGGTCAAATTATCAGCTTTCATGCAAACCCGACATAAAGTAAGTCATTATAGCTCTAAGGACTGGCCGGGTAATAATGTTGTTCTCAATTTGAAATCCACTGTACAATATTGTGCTTTGTATATTCAGAAGATAAAAATAAATTTATGTTGTTACGAATTAGATACCGATATGTAAGGGGCAATACCAATTTTATTATTGCACAATATGTTCTTGTTGTACATCGTAAGTTGAACTATAGATGTCTCTCCATCCCAATACGATGGTTAAATAACGATAGGAAAAATTTGAGTTATGACATTCCGACCTGTGCCGCCACGCCGTGCACACCTGTCTACAGCTCCGCCAGTATCTCCCAGTGAGACCGCAATAGTCCCCGCACTATTGCCGTCTCACTCGGGTCATCGTTCCGACGCTAGTTGCAGACCAGTGCCTTGGAATACGCAGTCCTGACGAAGTTTTGTTTTCTGTGCAGAAGCTGAGCAGCCACCGACCGCCGTGCAACGTGAGCTACGAGCTCGCCGTGCCGGCGCGCAGAGGCGCTCTAAGACGTCAGGCATTACCACCTACCCAAGTCCCTTGTTTCGGACGAACAACATCATATCGGGCTGGTGGTCTTGTTTTGACCGCACTTTTCGGTGCGCATTTCACCACTTTACTACCCGACACAACATAGTAACAGTCGCGTAACAACACACTTTGTGCTGTTAAGCGACGTCGTTCAGGCGTGGGGTAGCGTCAGCCAAACCCGTCTGAACGATCAAATCCGCCATTTGCTGCGGTCGCAGTGTGACACCCTACGGTGACAACGGCCACTGTTGTTGTTTTGGTTTAACCTTGCACCGTGGCCTTTCCCGCTTCACGGGTCAGCCGAAGCAAGCTGGGCTCCGGGATTACTGGCCTTGGGGTCGCCCCTAGTCAACCCCGGAGTAGCGCTTAGGAGCACCCCTCTCCGCCGAGAAAAAAGCTCGGAGAGGGTACACAACTAGGGCACACCCTAGGTACACACTCCCTCTCACACAGTGAGCTCACAAGGTGTGTGAGGGAATTCAAACCCTTGATAGGGCGTCCTGAGTATTCCCCTCAGGATGCAGTCCCGTCCCTCTAACGGTGAGGTGCAGGTCCTTCAGACCTTCGCCCTCCGCCACCCCGATCTATACGTTGCACATATGCAACTCCTTGAAGAGGAAGAGAATGCCCGCCTCACGGACACTCCCATCGCTCCCTCCGGGACTTCAAACCCGGAGGCCAGCGTTCCTCCCTTGACCCGATCCTATTCAGAGGATAGTCCTACTTCGCCCGCTCCCGGGCCTGACAATAGACGCACGGTGGCAGCCCCTCCCCGTGAACGGTCTCGCTCTCGCTCACCGATCGGGAGGTCAGCGAGTACCCGTCCCTCCTTCGCCATTGTCGAGACCGTTTCGGAATCCGAAACGGACATGGAGGTAGATCAGGCCGGCGCCTCACGCACGGACTCTGATTCCGATAACGACGGTTACACCGTCGTAGATCGCAAACGCAAGCGCGCGCCCAAAGCCGCTAGTTGCGCCACTTCCGCCCCTCCCGCCAAGGCACCCGCAAAGGCCCTCGCCTCCGGCAAAAAACCGACCCCCGCCCCGCGCCCCGCGTCTCCTCCCTCCGCTCCGGTTTCAACCGCCGCGTCCCCTCAGGACGCGAGCGCACGTCGCGAAAAACCGCCTCCGCCTTTGTTCATTCAGGACAAAAGCAAATGGGACATGCTGTCCCGCTTAGTTTCGGATCGTGGGATCCATTATACTAATGCCCGCTCCACGCAGCAGGGCATTAAAGTCCAAGTGCCCACTAGTAGCGACCACAGAGCGCTAACAAAGCTCCTCCGTAAAGAGAGCATAAGTTTTCACACTTATGCGCTCGAAGAGGAGAAAGTCCTTCGCGTTGTGATTCGCGGTGTGCCTAAGGAGATACATACCGATGCGGTATGTGACGACCTTAAAGCACAAGACTTCCCAGTGCATGCGGTTCACCGCATGTACAGCGGGAAGGACCGCAGTCCATATGACCTAGTACTCGTAGTACTAGACCGTACACCAGAGGGCAAGGCCATTTTTAATTTAAAAAAGGTCTGCGGCCTCTCTGGGTTAGACGTACAAGCCCCATTTAAAAATGGAAGTCCCTCGCAGTGTCACAACTGCCAATTATACGGTCACGCCTCCCGCTTCTGTTTCGCTCGCGCTAGGTGCGTCAAGTGCCTAGGCGATCACGCGACAGCGGCGTGCACTCGCACTCGGGACTCGCCGGACCCACCCAGCTGCGTTCTATGCGGTGCTCAAGGACATACCGCGAATTACCGCGGCTGCCCAAAAGCACCACGCATAAACCACAGGGTGGCAAGGCATAGGCCGACCCGTCCCTCACATGACCGTTACCAACGGGTCAGCCCTAAGCTGTCGGTAATACCTGCTTCACAGGTAATACCCGCGCCGCTCCCCGCCCGTAACGCATGGTCTAAACCACCCAGTATGGTAAAGACCATCACTCCCGCGCGCGCCCCGGCCCGCGCGCCCGCACCCGCTCCCGCCCGCGCCCCGGCCCCTGCCCGCGCACCGGCCCCGGCTCGCCCCGCGCTCCCGGCACCCGTTGCCAACTCCGTTCGCGCCCCTCCTCCCCGCGCCATTCCTCGGCCACAAGCCCCACCCATGCCGCTGATGGATGCCTCTCTTCAAGAGGACATCAAACTAGTCAGCGACCTGGCGATGTCTATTGACATCAACGAAGTCCGCGAGCTAGCGCACAAGATGCACTTCGCTCAATCCCCAGCGGACGTGATCCAATATACATTGGAACACGCGAATTTACTTAGCGCCCTTAAGCGCTTCGTTCCCCAGGCCCCTCCCCAGTACAACCACTATGGGTAGTACAACCGAACGCACGAAACCGTACTCAGTTTCGTTAGCGTCATTTAACGCTGACGGCCTCTTCAGACAACGTGACCTCGTCCACGACTTTTGTTGTACCCACCTTATCGATATCATATGCGTGCAGGAAACCTTTCTAAAACCGGGGAAGGCGAACCCTAGGTTTGCCAATTACAGAACGGTACGTGATGATAGAGTGAACTCCCGTGGGGGAGGCACTCTTATCTATTACAAAAGGTCCCTGCACTGCATTCCCCTACCTACCCCGACTCTTGTTAATATGGAAGCATCTTGTTGCCTCCTAGCTATGACTGGTCATCAACCTATAGTCATAGCATCCTGTTACCAAGCTTGCAAAAAGCCGATCGTCCGAGCTGACTTAGAAGCCCTATTCTCATTAGGAAGCGCCGTCATTCTGATTGGCGACTTCAACAGTAAGCATATCCTATGGAATTGTAACGTCAACAATCCCAGAGGTATTGCACTTGAAAACCTAATCGCAGAACTTAACTTTGACATAATTGCGCCCACTGAGCCCACTCACTACCCTTATATGGAAGACCACCGATCTGACTTGCTTGACATGGCACTATTCAGAGGCGTAACACTCCGGTTACGCTCCATAGAAGTGGTTCACGAGCTTCACTCTGACCACCGACCCATTATACTGCGACTAGGTCCCGACCCAACGACTGACCTCCCCCGCCCCACTAAGACGATAGTGAACTGGAAGCAAGTAGGCGATGCCCTAAAGGCTATCAGTTCACCGGACCTAGACAAGATCCCTGACGACATCCTGACAAAAGATGACGTAACCCTTGCGATCGATTCGTTCACCAATCACCTCTCCACCGTAGTAGGTGCATCCGCAAAGGAGGTCATAGTGCCGGACGACCGGCGCCTTGTCATTCCAGCGGATGTGAGACGATTGGTGACGGAGAGTAAAGCAGTGACCCGACATTACGACTCTTACCCCAGTAAAGAGAACAAAACTAAGAAACGCCACTTTGAACGCATGGTTCAAAGTCGCATGTCTGAGTTGCGTGATCAACAATGGGGCGATAAACTTTCAAACCTCGTGCCAAGCCACCATGCTTACTGGGACTTGGCGCGAGGTTTGAAAGGAAGTAACCACAACGACATGCCTCCCTTATACAGACCAGTCCCACTAGTCCCAGCGTTCTTTGACGAAGACAAAGCTGAGTGCCTAGCTGATAGCCTAGAGGCTCAGTGTTCCCCTACCGTAGATCACGTTGACCAAGCTCACCTCGATTCGGTGGATGCGGAAGTCGAACGTAAAAGCTCTGTGGTCACCTCTGAACTCCCACCAATCACCTTAGCGACTTACGCTGAGGTGGAGAGACTGATCAAGGCCCTCCAACCGCGCAAGTCCCCCGGTGCCGATGGCATCTCCAACAGGGTTCTTAAAACCCTCTCTCCTCCTCTCATCCATCTCTTAGTCAGCATCTTCAATGCTGCTATGAGCCACTGCTTATTCCCAGACACCTGGAAATGTGCAAATGTCATTGGCATTCACAAACCAGGCAAAAGCTCATCTGACCCCACCAGCTACCGCCCCATCAGCCTCCTCAGTGCCTTAGGCAAACTTTACGAGCGGTTACTTGCAAACCGTCTCCAGTCCCATGCTAAGGAACACCACCTTATCCCAGATGAGCAGTTTGGCTTCAGACCCGGACACTCATGCGTCCAACAGGTGCACCGCCTCACGGAGCACATCATTGAGGGCTTCAATAAGTACCCCAAACCCCAGACTACGCTAGCAGTCTTCCTCGACGTAGCGAAAGCTTTTGACAAAGTCTGGCACAATGGCTTGATCTACAAGCTATACCAATTTGGCGTGCCAGAACGGCTTGTGCTCATCCTACAAGACTTCCTTAAAGCCAGAAGCTTTCGCTATCGCGTGGAAGGCACTCTCTCCTCCCCCCACCCAGTCAGAGCCGGAGTCCCTCAGGGCTCCGTGCTATCACCTATTCTCTTTGCACTGTATACCAGTGACATCCCACGCTCTCAGCCCAAAGTATTCCTAGCCCAATATGCGGACGATACCGCCATTTACACCACTGGGTGGCATATCAACAGACAGTCCTATTTCGTCATTCAACGGGCCGTCACCGAGATCGGTGACTGGTTCCGAAAATGGCGCATCGCGGTCAACCCAGCCAAAAGCACAGCTATGTGCTTTACTGAGAAGACACGCTCCCCTTACCCGAAACCGCTTATTTTATTCGACGAACCCATTCCCTGGGTTCCTAGAACAAAATACCTCGGAATCACCCTTGATCGTCATCTCACCTTTAACGATCACATAACAACCGTCCGTAACAGAGCGGCCTTCGTAATGGGTCGCCTTGGTCCCCTAATTCGCAAAGAGAGTAAAATGTCTCTTAGTAATAAGAAGACACTTTACACTGCCTGCATCCGCCCCATCATGACTTACGCATCAGTAGTGTTTAGTCATGCTAGTGAGGCCCACCTTCATAAACTTCAAGTCATCCAAAACCGTTTTCTTCGTAATGCAACCGGCGCCCCGTGGTATATCCGGAACACCGAGTTGCATTGCGACTTAAACCTTCCCTCTTTAGCGCAGTTCAATAAGGACTGCGCCCGCCGATACTTTGATCGAGCGCCCCACCACCCGAACCCATTGGTTGTCCAGGCATCGAACTACTCGACTGCCTCTTCTATCCCATTCTTCAAACCCCACCGTCGCCGACCACGGCAGGTATTAGACGACCCGGATGACCCCATCGCAGTCATTACATTGGCAGCTTTAGCGTTATCCGCAAGTCGTCGAGGTAAAATCCCCAGGTGTGAGGTAATTAGAGGTCACACAATCAAACACCGAGCCCGCCGGCGAGCTCGAGGCAAAAACAAGGTCACGATAAATTGCTCTCCAAATAGTCAAAGAGTATTATTCAGTAGGGCCCAATTGTGCAACACTGCAGTTGCACAGAGGCATTTTGCTCCGATCCCCCCCATGTCTCTCGACAGCGAGACAAGCCGAGGTCCGAACTACAGTGGTGCCCTTGAGCTCGCTGTCAACCCCTCCTATAGTAGCGGCACGTTTTCGGCGTCCGCAGGAGACGGAGGTAGAAAGCGCTTTTCGCCTTCTACGCCCGTCTCGGGAGAAGTGCCTTCGGCACTTCTCCCTCCCGGGCTATTGTAGGGCCAGGCCCTCGCCCAAAACCCGGTGGAGCTGGACGACCGCACAGGCGGTAGCCAGCATCTATGTCCTCCCTAAACTAAACTTGAGTTATGACTCATGGTCATGTAAACTCAATTGGATAAATGCATACCCCGGTTAAAGGGGTGGATGGACGCGGGTTCGTATCCCGCACATGACTGAAATTTTTCCTCTCATCAATTTATAATTTTGTATTACAATGTGTTCTGCTTAGCTATGTAACCGAGCTCCTATTAATTAATGAATAGATTAAGGCGTTAATTTGCGGAAATCCATATTTAATAATAACAAATATTTTAAGAAAATATCAAATTAATATTTTAATAAAACACTTAAAAAATACAAAAATACATCTAGTGACAATTCCACCTTTAATATTATAATTATGTTGACAAATTATCATTTATAGAAGAAAATTTAAAATAATTTGAATAAAATTAAACCGCGATATGTTTTAAAGAGTTTACTGTATGAAACATTAAAACATTAAAAACCCGATAAATAGCGTCCATTGTCAATGCGATAATGAACATGAAATTTCTGTGCCATCTGATATTTCCAAATTGAACGGGTATTATTACGTATAATACCGTTCTGTATTTTAGGGGCGGTGTTCATTCCCAGCTTTCATAATTTGTTCTCTATAATTTCGAATGTCGAATATCTGAAACTAAATACTTTTAGTTAGCCAAAATAATAATTAACTAGATTCTCTGAAATCAGTTGTATTGCGATCTTTCGGGAACTACTCAGGAAACCGAGATGAAAGTATCTAATGTTCTAATTCCAAAACGAAATTCGAATTCCAATAAGAAATGTGTGCACCTACCAAGTTTTTTTGTTCTAGCGTTAATTATCTCACTTAACAGTGTTAATGTCGTCGAAGATGAATACATATAACCTAGAATGGAAACTGGATATTGTGTTTTTGGCATTCGCAATGGATGAAATCGTGCATTTCTATTGTTATTATTTACTACGATGCGCATGGATTAAAAACAGCTACCGGAAAACACCGTTGGGTACATTTTACCAGATTTTCTACCTGTAACCACCTGTACTTTGTCGTTAGAATGTGATATGATGGTGGCATTCCCGAAATCCTACCACAAGGCTAAATACCAGCCTCTAGTAGAAGATCTGTCGCCAAGCTAATCAGTGTATTTTTGCAGCTAGCCTTGGGTCTATACACAGGCTAGCTGCAAGAATACACTTCACATCATCACTTACCATTAGGTGAGATAGTGTTCAAAGGTTAGCCAATCAGCTAAAAATAAGGTTATTTTTAATTTCAGTCTCATCTACAAGGTTTATGATTAGTCTGATATTTTTACGAACTAATGCAATGCTTTAGTTACTTAGATGATTTTTCTTCATGGCCTTATAACGATTTTTGAATAAATCTATGGAATTGTAGAACATAATTTCCTAGTGTAAGGATCATTTATTAATAAAATAAAAATGGCCTAGGGCGAGTTGAGCCACACTCATTTAACCTCCTAGGAGCGGCTGTGAATAGATTGACAGAATAACAATGAATTTCTTCATTGTTTGTGTTCCGACATTTAACGGTTCACTAAAGAAAAAAAAATTTGTGATTTTTATGACAGTTTCGAAATGATATAATAAATTACCATTTTTAGTATTTTATGTTGGTAGCCCCTACCAAAAAGTCAATTTTATGGCCGCCATTTTGTCACCGACGGACTGAGAGTGAAGTCTCATTAATAGCTCCGTTTTGCGCTTTGGGTACGGAACCCTAAAAATTAACATATTATTTCCACATATATTTAAATGTCACTAATGCAAGAATAACGCTTGAGTACCAAACCAAATGTGTTATCTTATTCTGACGTATCAGTTAGTAAAATCTTATTAAACACCAAGACACAATGCACAAAAGTAATACCGTTATTTCCTCTCAGGTCCAGCATTCTGGGGTCTGATAAACCCAGAATGGTCGCTATGCAACAAGGGGCGCCGCCAGTCACCGGTCAATTTGGAGCCGGACAAGTTACTCTTCGATCCCAACCTACGCTTTTTGCACATAGATAAACATAGGGTAAGTTACAGTTTATTAATCGACAACAAGGCTCCATTAAAGAAAGAGACTTCATATAATACTGGTACTCACCTGGTATTTAATAATATATGATAAGATGTGTTTGTTTTTGTTCTTTAATACGTATTTAATATAAATGTAAGTATAGACTTCGTTGCACGGTACTGTAATGCGATCCCAGTATGTTTGAATTGTAATCAAATGGACCAATAATATTAATTAAAGTGAACGGCCGTTTGACGAACGTAATTATGAATGATTAACTGTGATGCCTATAAAACATATTTGTTTTTGTAATTTATTTATAATACAGTTTAGTAGAAACCTTTGCTTATCAGACACATTCTTGCCTTGGTTTTTTTTCTACAAAAATCTCACATTGATATTACTAGATTACTTGGAACGATTAATGGAAAAGTTACCAATGTAATGAAGATTAACTACAAATAAAAATGGCATGTGTAATAATTGAATAGCAAGTCGAGCCATGCTTGGAATAGAATTCTGTAGCTTTTAGTATCTTAAGATTGTTCTAAGGGTCGTCGTGCTTAATGTGGCTTCCCTGAACAAACCTTAGCATAACATATTACACTGCAAGAAGTTGCAACAACTTTCAGTATAATTTCATTTTATGTGCTCCTATTAAAAATGATTTCAGATTTTTGCATAGATTTCAATTCGAAAATGACCGCTTTAAGCTTGAAGATTAAGAAAAGTAACCTTGGTTACTGATAACAGTACTGGACAACAAGACACTAGATAACAAGGTTTTGTTATCATTCTAAATCCCCTTTACAACGATATTCCATTCTGTGGGATAGGTGCAAAATGTTTGTTATTTCTACTTTTCATATTGTAGAGGAGCTACCCAAAAAATATTCTTATTTCGATATTTTTCCATATTGCTTATAAATCTATACTATGCGATTGAAGCTCAAACATTCCTGCCTAGAAGAAATCCATTCAGTATGTAATTGAATACTGCCAGATACAATCTATTAGGAAACAGGACGCAGGTATTGTGTGTTTCATTTCCATTCTTCAGCCACACACGAATATGGAATGAAATTGCAATTTTAAAATATCGTCTTCAAACAGGTAAATAAAATAGACGGACACAGGGAAACTAGTTAGGTACAATTTTTCCACGGAACCTTAAAGACATTGTTTATCAAAAGGCACGTGATAGTATTACCCATAGACTAAGGATTGTTTCGCTACGCTCAATATAACTATAGTATTACTATAATATTAGCCTATAGTATTACCTAATTACTTCCAGTCTTTTGAACAGAAGTTATTAATTTTCATTAGAACTCAAATAGATATACAACGTTAGTATACATTGTAGTATAGGCCATTATCGTTTGATATAACGTTCAATGGTTAATTTCTAATAATTGAACTCTCAATCAATTTGAACATTTTAATGAGAAATTAGACCTTGTTAAATATAACGTTTAAATATAATAACAAAAGGAATTCAATTAATCTATCAGTCTGTGATTTGAGTTCACTTTGTCAAAGACAGAAAATTTAATCTTTTCTTTAATGTCTTAAATGTCATTAAGTGACGGGTCACTTGACGGTCAGTAAGTACATATTATTATCAGGTAGTGCTTATTATCTAAAACACACTAGCCTCCGAACTAGGATTCCCTGTGTACATAATTGTTACTAAGTTTTTTCATAAAAATCCTTTAATACAATATATTAAAAATTTGTATATATTACATACAAAAATCGTAGTCGCAGCAATAAAGTGGGCGTATGCTGTATCTAATAAAATAACAATGTAAAACAAAATTTTAAAGTTGATGTAAGTGCGTACTAACTCAAGCAATCACTGATTTTATGAAATGAGATTGGTAAAATAATCGATAGATGTGTATTGGTTTAATCCAATCTACTGTCATATAATAACCTAGAGGATAATTAGCAAAATACTCGTATTATAGTGTGGCATATATAGAAATGTACTTACAAAACGAGCAGATCCAACACTATTCCAGCAATAACAATTGCACACTTAAATCTGTCGTAAGCTTAACATTCAAATTGTAGGTATATATATAATATACAGTACCGCATTACATGAATATAAATATAAAAACACTTTTAACATAGGCTAGTTCTGCTAATTGCTAATTTAAATAACATAACTGTAAATTCATTATTCGTTTGTGACACCATCAATAAATGTTTATGTTTGCGGAGTGCACTTTTTAAAACGGGGGTAGGCTGAAAAGAGAATATTAGTCCGAGATCTTGTAATAGGTGTGTGCTATTGTGGCTATTGAATTATGTCTGTGTGAGCTGCAAAAGAAGGAGTGTATTGTAATGTTGTCGTCTCCATGTATGTGTGAGTAAGATTTGTGAGATGGGTTTGAGTGGTTAGAGGTGCTTTTTTTATGTTGATGGAATTATTGACGGTATTTTTGACGGAACAAGCTCGAGGCCCACCTGATGTTAAGTGGACTAACCTCTGCCTATAACAAATGCATTTCGTCACAAGTCACGAATTGCACTGCGCCCGTCACCTTGAGACATAGATGTTAAGTCTCATGTGCCTGCAATTTCACTGGCTCTCAAAGACTGCTGCCGGAACACACCGTTAGGTGCTTGGCGACAGATTTTCATGCTGTGTATGATTGCAAGGGAGTACCAGGAGTGTTTGATTGGGTGAGTGGTTCATGCTTGTGTGTGTATGTGTACAGTAGTACAGTACCGATATGGAAAACCGCGCGTACGTACGTAATTTTGAAACATTGAGATCCAACTTGTTTAGGTGACTGTAATCTTCCAGCCAGTATGTTACCTGTATGGTGGTTTTGAAGAACAAAATTTTTTTCTTTTACAACTGTTAGTTGCAAAGCTGAACTCTATAAAGTGAGGTCAGACTCACACTTGGCCAGTTTTTTTTAGTTTCACTTCACATCAACTTTTTACTTGTATAATACCTTTATTGTGTACGGTACAGAAAAGCACTCAAATGTATGATGTTTATGTATGTTAACAGATAAACGGTTTAATCACCAACACGGGCCATTCGGTGATATTCACTGTGGAGAACGAGACAAGGCACCACATCAATATCACCGGCGGCCCGCTATCGTACAAGTATCAATTCCATGAGATCCACATACACTACGGGCTGCACGACCAATTCGGCTCCGAACACGCCATCAACGGATACTCTTTTCCTGCTGAGGTAAGTTTTTTTTAATTCGATCGAGATATAAACGCAGGCTTCCTTTATTCTTGCAGAAGATCACCGGAACTATCTGTTTTATTCACCTGAGTAATCCCGTTACGTAAGATATAGACAAGAAACTTTTCAGGCCTAGGGGATGAGAGACCAAAAATGAATCTTGAGCGAAGGTATTAGAATATATCATATCTATGTAATAATTTTGAATCCCGCAAATGACTTAAATTTTTTCTCTCATTGTAATTTTGTAGTAATATAAGATTAAATTTTAATATAATTTAATTAAGACCGTTGCCATGGTCTAATCCGTATGTTGCGGCAGTTTTGCTGTCAGTCATAGTCATTTTCCATAATTTTAGTAAATAATACGGCATAACTCACGTGAATCAGTCAGATAGCTCCGACTATAGTTGAAAAAGACCACCGAATGTGGTTGAAACTATAGTCGGAGCTATCTGACTGATTCATGTGAGTTATGCCGTATTATTTACTAAAATGAGTGAAAACCACGTTAGTTTTTATAATAAAATTTTCCATAATCTTTACTAACGAACATAATGCATAAATATAGGCTAGATAAAAACAAGTTTATGTTTATTCATATCAAGAACGCAATTTTTCTACTAAATGTATATTTTATGTGAGGCAAGAATCCTTTAACTGCTTCAGTAAAATAATTATGTTAGTGCTATAACATTTTGTTGCACAATTAAAACTCAATACTAATAAACTGCAGCTTGGAAACGCAAACGTGTAATTCATAGTTTACAGTTTACGAGCCTAATTAAATTAGGCAAATTGTAAACGAGCAGTAAACAGTTTCAGTTCCGTTGCAGTTTGAGAACTTGTGTTCACTGTTTACTATTGGAGAGAATTGTTACATCAAGTGACGACCACGAAATTACTTAATATTGTGGAAACTTACGTATACGGCGGAAAATTAAAAAACAAATGTTATTTTTTTTGTAGCTTTCTTTGGTAACTATTGTACATGATCGTGGATTTTGCGACACAGAAATAATATTGCGCACAGTATCTTACAGAATACGTTCTGAGTCTCGCGTATCACAAAAAAGTACATAAATTACCTGACCTAACTATAAAATAATATAAATATTTAATCTACCAACAAATACGACAGCGGTCGCCTTAAAAAATATATAGGTATAAACTGTACTTTTTGAACCAACTGCCAAAATTGCCAAGTGGCAATTTTTATAGACTGCTACGCAGGGTTATAGGAGTCGAATCGTACCTTTATAAATAGTTAAAAAAGTGTTGGCTGCATGACTGCAAAATAATTATTTATATATGTAAAAATAAAATTATGTAAAAACTGTTGGTTAATAACAGTAGAAATACTAAACAATGATATTTACTCAACAGCGACCAATAACAACATAGACGTTTGAAATGTCAAAATAAAATAATCGTACACACCTAAATACGTCAAACGTATTACGTACCAGTTTACAAAAACATGCGCTTAAATGATTAAATAGTATAATCTTAATATAATTATCCTCAAAACTTATTGTGTACTCATATAAATCACACACCAGATATAAAATATTTCCATCAAAACTCCTACTTTCAAACGTGTTACGAAGCTAAACGCCGAAACATGATCGCGGATTTGTTAGGGGCTCAAAAGAAAGTCGTAACAGATGTTTTCGCACGCACGTCGAGAGAGCCAAAATCCTGAAACGAGGCTTTGCACGCGCTTCGCCGTGATGCGTGTTTATTTATGCGACAAATTCTGTATAATGTAGACATGGAATCAGTATTCGAACCAATGTTGAGTTGAGAATCAATTCTTCGGATTACGTAGATTAAGATATTTTTTATTGATTTGATAATTCATAACATAACAACTCCTTGTTCAAATAAAAAATGATCGCAAATATCTTCGTTCCTATAATTATTCTTTAATTTTGTTGGGTCTATACAATATTTTTGGAGGACGACACATAAAACCTATTCAAATATAACCTAAGAGTATCTAAATCCTATTAAAATAATGATTGTACAACTGGAACAAAATCCAGGAAAATACCATTTTATTATAGTAAATTAATGATCAGCTACCCACCTGACGTTAACCACTATTAGGAATGCTTTTAGGTAATTGGTAGTATTTCGTTGAATGAAGGTGTAAAGAGAACTTTGAGCCTTAAGGAATAGATAGCTCACGTATCTTCTTAATTTAAAAAAAAAGTAGTACTATGTTGACTGACCATCCTATTGTTGATGGAGTGATTAAATTAAATATAATTAATTAAACGTTTTGAAAATCAATCTTAGATGGATAAAACAGTTTTTGAACATTAGTATTTAAATATATGTCATTTATTATGTTGTAAAAATTATAAGGGCCCAACTGCGTATCCTAAATTCTTGTATCAAAATAAATGTCCCAAATTAACTTGTTTTGTTACAGATCCAGATATTTGGTTTCAACTCGCAGCTTTATTCCAATTTCTCCGAAGCTCTTCACAAAGCCCAAGGGATCGTCTCAATATCATTGTTACTTCAGGTAAAACAAGATATTATAATAACAAAATTATTGTGTAATCGTAGTATTCGTATTCATTATGATTTCCTAGTGAAAGTAAAAATAGATCTGCGAAGAACAAAATACGAGTAAGTCTTAGTGCACGTCATTTGAATGCAGTTCGTCAGTTCATGTCGGAGGTAAGATTAGCTATTTTATAACTATCTCACCCTACCTCAAATTGCTTGGAAGGTGTAAATATTATGTACTACAATTTTTATACGATTAATATTTGTTTTATTCGATGTTAAACATAGTTGTATTTCTTTCATATACCGCGCTGTACAAATTTAATTACTTATAGCGTTAATGCCCCGTGGGGTGCCGGGTTAGAATGTTTAACTTATAGTGATGGTACAAATATAACTTAGCTCATAATATTCATTTTAGAGTAGTTTTATAGGGAGCGTGATAAAATCACATTCCATACGAGTAAAAACACAAGCGGATGCTATTTTTCAATATTTTCAATTAAAACGACCGCGGCGGACGTACCACACTCAAAATCCTGAGGAAGGCTTCCGGTAGAAGCCGAAACATTGTCGATAGCGATATCGACTCATAGTAAGTTCACGCTCAAACACCCGTGTTTTTCATATATTAGATATAAATATGAGCGTAAGTTTTTATAATAGAATTAAAACGTTGTTGTTAGAAATAACTTGTTCGGTGTTTTCAACCCATTTGCTATAAGTAAATGCAAAAATATTAAATTAATAACGCACTTTTCCCATAGGGACCTTTATCAGGACATAAGGCTTTATGTTGTATGAGTTTAAATTATTAAATGTGTGAAATTTCGCAGAAAGAGTAATACACACGTTAATTGAATAATAGTTCTTTCATTTACATAAAATTGTTTAATGTTACTAGAAAATAAGTTTATTCGTGCATGCTAAAATTGCCGTTGTCATAATTATAAAATAGAAAATATTTACTTCTACTAATTTGTCAGGTTGGTGTTTGTGTATTTGTATGTCGCAAATCATAATTTGTAATTCATGAATGAATCTAAAGAAATCCGGTATTATGTACGTATATTGTATACGCATCCTACTCTGGAATATCACAATGAATACTTTTAATCTCAATTCATTTTAGGCTCAATCAATTCTGACCAAAAAGCGTTGGCATGAAAATTCTTTTTTTTCCAAGTTTCCGTGCCTTAGGTCACGCATGCAGGGGAATGGTGAAACTAATGGGAATGTTGTGCTCAGAATGAATGAATTAGCGAATGGTCGCACTATTTGACCAATGAAGGCTTCCAAGTCGAAGGGCATTTACAGATCTGTAATAAACCGTTTCTTGTCACGACATGATAAGTTTCAAAGTAAAACGCACATTACTCATAGAGATATGAAGTAGAATACTTTAGAAAGAGCTTTACAATAGGAAATAGTTCAAACGTTACAATCACCAAAGCGTGTTAGAACTCAACGTTTACGAATCCTTCTTGCAAGTTAATACTTCAAATGTGTAAAAAAATATGCACATTCAATATCATTATTTAATATTATTATTCTTTTATTATTATGTCGATTAATGCTTTAATAATCACATTAATTTCCTGTAATTCAAGCAACCTGTCGGCTTTTACCGTACTTGTTCATTGATCATCTTATTTTACTATGGTTTTATAATGGATACGAATGATATTACAATATTATTCGTAGATAATAAGTATGGCTTATCTTACAACAAAGTTCTAATATTCAGGCAAATCCACTGTACTTCTATAAAGTAATTGTTTCCATCTATCCATGTATATGCAAGAAATTGTCCAAATTGATACTACTACTTTAAAACTAGTTTGATATATTACCCGAGTAATTAGAAAAACTTTTAGGTAGTAGTAGGTTCCCTACTGTACTTTGATCATCTTTTTTACTTATGTGTACGAATACATGTGTATTACCGTACCAATTAGCGATATTAAAGTAAATCTACAGTACTTTCCAATAATTCTTTCTGTCCATCCATGTATTGCAAGAAATACTCCAAATTCCTCGCAATAATGTTTTTACGATGACAATGATAAACTTAGAGATAGTTTCGATCCTGGCTAACACATAGGATACCTTTCATCATCATCATCACTTCTTATCATTATCCACGGGGGTGAAACCATGAGGTGCAGCTGAAGCAGTGATAGCTCAGTGGCATTGGCTATGGACTGCCGCGCAGCAGGTCCATGGTTCGAATCCCGCCGTGGGCTTGAGCTTCACCGCATGGTGGAAGGGCTTTTTGCGAATGCCCGCCTGGCTAGCGACCACCCTCAAGTTGAAAATCTGTCGCCAAGCACCTAACGGTGTGTTCCGGCAGCAGTCCTTGAGAGCCAGTGAAATTACAGGCACATGAGACATAACAACTATGTCTCAAGGTGACGGGCGCAGTGCAATTCTTCACCTGTGACGAAATGCATCTGTTATAGGCAGAGGAAACCACTTAACATCAGGTAGTCCTCGAGGTTGTTCCGTCACAATAACATAAAAAAAAAAGCTAGTATATTAAATTACGATCAAAAATATATACCATAGATACATTACAAGTAATTCAAAATTTCTCTGTTAGGCAGTTTTTCCTTACCCTACAATGATCATCTTCTTTACTCCTATGTACAAATGAATGTGTTATATTAATATAAAAAACGTAGGCTTGTAATTTAGCATATCCAAAATCGAATATCGGTATTTGGCGCTACCTTGACGGTCTCTCTATTTCAGAGTCGAATACTCTTGCTCATTTTAGCAAGAGAGTTTGACCAGTTGGTACAAAGTACTAATATTCAAGTAAATCCACCGCACTTTATAGTAATTGTTTCCATCGACGAGGTGTTATCACGAAGCCGCACCTTTATCCCTGGCTAGAGTGAGTGCGGTTAATCAAGGAAATTGGTGTTTTCTGCGCGCCACCGGATCGCCACTAAAGCTATTAGTTCGAATTAACCACTGTCAAACCGACCTATCTACATTGTGCTACTCTATATAGGGCTGGCTATTACGCCATACGAGAAATAACTACAATAACATCATAGCATCAAACCTTGATAAGATTTGTAATGTTTAACGAATAACGAATATTGATTGCACACATACTACTTACTTGTGGCACGTAGTACTGCGTGATAAATACACATTCCGTACGAGTGTATCTCCAAAGTGGTGGGTGCCTAAACGAGAAATGGAAAATATTTAAAAAAAAAAAACTAAACAATACCGGCTCTTCATCAAGTGAAATGTTCGCGGTTGCGTTGTTGGTGCAAGAAGAATACAATTTAGTTCCCCGTGGGGTGCCGGGCTAGAATTTTTTTTTTTTTCAATATTCTTTATTCAATTATAAAATTAAAACTAATGTTTACAAATCTAGTGTACATTAAATCCTAGACGAAACAATACTAAAATAAATATACATGTTTTTCAAGCTAACCGCTTATATAAAACTTATAAAATGACATTGATTATAATATTAACATAGTACTTAAGTAGTAATTTAGATATAAATAAAATAATTTACACATCTGTAAGCTTTAGAGTTAGCTTTACATTTATGAAGTATGAATAAAAAAAATTATAAGTTCAAACGTACTAATTATACACGGTAGTACGCATAAACACCGATCGAGGCAGTTATCAGTAAGCAACAAGAACTCGGTCGAAATTTAGTTCCCCGTGGGGTGCCGGGCTAGAATGTCACACCCCCAACGCTACCTGTGGGTGTCTTTAGAGACGACTCTAAGGAACTGATATCTTAAACTGCGATCCCCGAGACGCCTGCCAAGCGTGGGGATTATGGCAAACCCCCCTAAATATGGAGGCTGTGTTCAACAGTGGACGATCCGGCTGATACAGTACAGTAGTTAGTACTTAAGGATTCTGCTTTCCACCCACTTAACACCATTCCATCAAAGACCAGCATAATGAAACCAATATTATGGTAGTTTTATTACGACTAGTCAGGGTTGCCAAATATCTAGATAATGCTACAAAAAAAAGGGTTTAATTCAGTTGCTTTAATTTTATTATTGCACATATATTGCATGTCGACCTAACTAAAAACATGTTATAAATATTATATGCTATTGTTAATTAATCTTTTGTAAAAAGATTGTTTATTTTGATAAATAAATAGAAAAAAGCACTTATAATATGATCTTATCCGATCGATTTACAGATGAGTATTATTTAATAACAACTGCGATTTGAAACCACAAAATTCCTGGTAATTATGGTATCATTAAAATTATACTACATTAACTCACAGCATTTTTTTTATAATCATCAGTCAATAAAATTTGAGTAATCAATTTTTTGACTTCATGGATATATTAATAAAATTATGTTTCGATAACTTTCACAATCATAATTCAAATACAACATTTTATATTAATCTAAATTTCAACAAATTTAAAAAACATGTTCAATTGTCCGTAATTTACATGATAATAATGATATAAAAATAAAAGAATAAAATATTTTCAATTTGTATACAAATATTCGTATCGTAATATTAATATATAAAAAGGTGACAGACAAGCGCCAAGCACCCTTCCAATAAACAAGGCACTAAGCCCACTTATTATCAATTTGGCTTACCCCGATTTAATTCGGGCTTAAACTGATCGTGATCTTTGCCCCATCATCGTCTTTGAGCGGCGTCCGACGATCGTTTTATGGCTTTCCTTAATGAAGGCCGGTGCCCGTGTTAGCACACACCCCATTGTCCCATAGGGGATGTGTTTGCGTTTACGTTCATATTTCGCTCGTGGACGCAGTTAACTGAAACTTTGCTGAAACAAGCTGTTTCTACAGACAACAAACAATTAGAGGCACGCTCATAGGTTCTTTTAACTTCGTAGTAAAAACGTGGTTGCCTTAATTACTTATCTTTTTATGGAAAAATATAAGGCTGATGCAAAAATTAACGGTCATATTTTTGAAAGTGTGCTAGAAGCTTGAGGCTTTTCATATCTTGAATGTCTTCTCCGGCGGCTAAGAAAGCATATAGTTTCTTAAGAACTCCTATGATGTTTGCAATTATTTAACATGTTAAAGTACATGTTGTCAAATCCTTCAAAATGTGTCAATAATATCACTATAATGGTTTTGTATTTTTTTCAGCTCGGAGACTTATCAAATCCTGAACTTAGAGTTTTGACAGAAGAGTTAGAAAATATAAAATATGGAGGTGAGCTATCCACTTTTAATTGGTAACAGTCACATATTTATATTATAATAACTTGGCTAACCTCAAAATTACTTAAGGAAAAAAAATGGGTGTTTAAATATTCTCAAGTCAGTAATTTAGCAACTATCGCAGCAAGTTCTCTTTCAAGATTGGTCTTGCTAACATTCTCTTTCACATCAGATTCACCAACAGGTGACCTAGTGTTCAATAAGTTAGCCTTTGATGCAAAACCTATTATTATTAAGCCAAATCGTGAACGACTAAATGTTTACGTATCTCTATACTCAATTATTGACAATGCGAGATATATTTTTTTCTGTTTGACTGGACTTCCCGTATATAATAATTGCTTACATAATGTGCATAGGTGTTATATATTTTAGAAGTAACATGTATGTGTTATGTAGATATAAATATATAGCAAAACAGCCATTGCTGACATATTAGAGTAGAGTTCACGCAGCGCTTTCCTACAAACTTAGTTTCTTCATATTTTAAATACCAAACGTTCAAACTCAGTAAAATTTCACCTCTCATATTGCTGAGCCTAATATCTATGCTTCTGGTTTGCCAGTTTTTCGATTTATTAGGGTTGCGTTCCCAAAGGGTAAAAACGGGACCGTATTACTGAGACTTCGCTGTCCGTCCGTTAGTCCGTCTGTCACCAAGCTGTATCTCAATAACGGTGATAGCTAGACAGTAGACATTTTCACAAATGATGTATATCTGTTGCCGCTATAACAACAAATACAAAAAGCTGCCCAAGTGCGAGTCGGACACGTTAAAACAAAAAAAGTATGAAGTCTAATGTTTTATAGCTAATGGTATGGAACCCTTCGTGCGCGAGTCCGACTCGCAATTGGCCGATTTTTTTTTATTATATCTCTAAATGTCGAAATAAACATTCCGATACAAAACAATATCTCGAATTATTTTTGAATATACTTAATTTTAAAGAAATCTGGCAAACCAGAAGCCTAGATATTAGGCTCAAGGATATACGTGCAATGTTTCACCGATTTTGAACAATTAGTATTTAAAATATACCAAAACTACCTTTGTATGGAAAGTGCTACGTGAACTCTACTCTTAAAGCCTGACATTTTATAGAAATAAATTATACATTCGCTGTAGGAGCTGAGATGCCAGTCAACAAGTTATCAGTCCGGGGTCTGCTCCCCGACACTGATTACTACATGACGTATGATGGATCTACGACGGCCCCGGCTTGTTTCGAAACCGTCACTTGGGTCATCATCAACAAGCCCATTTACATCACTAAACAACAGGTACGATTGTGATAAGCAAAATATGTTTATATTAAGATATTTTAACTGTTTTTACACGAATGCCCAAAAAAGTTTGTTTTCAGGGTTCATATATGTGTGTATGTGAGTTTTTTTATTCCACCCTAACTTCCAAACGGTCTAGCTGATATCTATGTAAGAGATATCGTTAGATTTGTCTTGACAGTACAAGTGACACTAGGTACATAAAAAATAATAAAAAATCAAACTGGCGGACTTAAGACGCCATATTATGAGATAAAAAAATATTTTTTCTTGCAAAATCTATCGAGGGGGGTGGGAGGTATCAAAATGAAGGTCTTCAAAACACAATTTGATAAATATATATAACTTGCAGTTTTATTTTTAATGGAACGATAAAACGTTTCACGAAAATAAATATTTTTTAATTCATTTATACGTCTTGTTGTCAAATTAAATTAAATCATTTTTAGGGTTTTTTTATTCATCATTTCATTCTACTTAATGTTAGTTCGATTATATACACAATTTATTTACATTATTTTCCATTTAATTTTGACAAATGTGAGTTTTGATACCAGCTCGAGTATTTACCAAATAGGTCTTAAGTAGTATAGGAGCCATTTGTAGCAATTCTTTAGTTTAATTTTCATTATTTTCTTTTAATTTGTACATTCTTACTAGCGGTCCGCCCCGGCTTTGCACGGGTAATTGCGACTATAAATTGAGATGTAAGCTATCTTATCTTTCAATTTGGATCAAATTGCACACGGTGTGCAAATCAAATATAAAATCGGTTCAGTAGTTTAGGAGTCCATTGCGAACAACGCAGGTGACATGTAATTTTTATATATATTTACGGATTTAGAGCCTTATTAACAACACCTATATTGTCCATGATTTCATAAGTCATCTGAAATATTTTTTGTTCTATTTCATATAAATAATGTGAATTTATAACCACTACCGCATGCTTAGGGTGCATCACTTTTACAACATTTTAGAGTAAAAAGCTTTTCCTCTAACCGATGTGACCGACGGCGGTGAGAGGTGTGGAAACATATTATTAAACTTTACAAAAATATTGTTTTACGTTTTTATATATGTTGTAACTATATCAATGATATTTATCGTAAATAAAGTTTGCGTAAATCAACGCAAGTGACTGAATCAAGTTTCAAGTCGAAAAATTAAGAAAAAACACTGTCTTAAGGCAACAAGCTCAAATTTACAACTCACAATTTTAAACGATGATAATTAACCAAAATAATTTGCAGAATGTTCCAAATAGAAATTCAGATTGATCACTGCTATTAACTGTTTTAAACACCCATTTAAATTCCTATAATTATTGAATGTCTAAGGTATTTCAGATATTATAAGACTGATAATTCTGAGATTGTGTTCTGAAACGAAAAAATATTTCTCATAATTATCATGTTACTTCTATATTTGTATTTTCGGTGTAGGAAGTTCTAGAATATTATTAATTTTAGTAAATAAATAGAATACTTTTATTATTTCTTAAGTATCCTACTGTGCAAATTTAATAATATGTGTATAAACTTGGTTGTAACAATCAATACGAGCAAGCCTGCAACGGCTGAAGTTACCCTATTTGCATTACACGCTTGCTTGCCCCGAGTTCGACACCAGACATAAAAATAATGGAAACCCATTATTTCTTGTCACGGAAAATCTTATGTGTGCCGTTTTTCGCTTCACGCTCGTAAATTAAGGAAATTAGAGAAAATGGCCGTAACGAAGGTTTCGTTTATGTTCAGTTTTATTTCTTTAACCGTGAAATAGGACTTCAAGGAGACGCTTTTAAGAGCGGTGCACATATCGACTTCAGTACCTAGCTTCTGAGTCTTTATACTTTATTGTGTTGTTAATATTTTCAATTATTACACGCGAAAAATTAAGCGCTCACTATTTTCAGGCCGAGTTAAGGAATTTGCAGGTTTTACGATCCTGTTATAGATTATTCCGATAAATAAAATTGTACCTTGTTTACTACCTGACGTGCCTTTTCTTATTTACTTGCATTATTATCTTTATTTTCTTTTTACATTACCACTTCTGGTATTTCTTCTGCTATTGCCTCTGTTATTATAAAATAATACTATTTCCAATAACACTGCAAAAACAAAATATTTTATTGATACAATAGTAATTTAAAATTTAAGAAGCAATGAAATAATTACTACTATATTATTTTTTTTATATTTTTACCGACATTAATAACAAAAGGTTTATTTTAATCCGTATTATAAAAAGAAAAGTATTCACTGGTACTTTAACTGAATACCTACGCCACCTATCATGCAGGTGGTCCATTTATTTTAAAGACAGAAACTTTTATTTATTTGCATATTGCACGTTGACTAAATAAATAAATACTCACAATTGAAAACGATGAATCAATAAATCGATCCTCTTATTTTCACCACACTCATCTCCCTTCTACCGTACAGTACAAAAAATAATATTCAGGAATCTAATAAAATATTCGTATGGTATATACATATACGAGTATATATCGCGTACTGCCACAAATTTCATATAGCACTATAGGTATTACGGAAATGTTTTTTTCCTACTGTGACCGGTAACGCTTCCAGTAGCACTTGCTTAGTCTTTCACGACCGGCCGTGGTTGAGGCCAGCGTAATAACATTTTCATTTGTGCTCACGCTACAATAAACAACTCACGTCCCTCGCCTTTAGACAAAGACTCCACCGTGAATTATGTACGTGTTAAAAGTAAACTGAAAGTGCCGCGTTGTGTGGCTGTTATTATAAATCACTGTTTATGTTTTCCGTTTGTGTTGGTGGAGAAATTAAGTGCTAGAACTCCTTGCAGGACTCGTGGGGAGAAGCCTGTCGTATGGTCGAGTCTAGCTCGATTTGCTATGCGACTCTGCGTTTAATGGAACACGTAATATGCAACTGTCAGATTTTTAACTAGATAACGCGCAGACCACATGTTTTAAAATGAAAGTTATTCTTACGACATAAAAATTGGATCGTGCGACTTGACTCATGAGGGGGTTATAGCGTCACTTCAAGTAAGGATGTATCTACCTATATAAAACAATTTATCGCAAACATTTTCTGGAGAAACCTTTGAGTTTTAGCTCTCCTTTATAATCAAAGAAGGATGTTATTCTTACGACATAATTTTGAAGCGCTCGTAGCGAAGTTTGCTTAGCCATTCTGAATCGATCAGCAAAGTTAAGCAACGTCCGCCGCGGTCAGGAGTTGGATGGGTGACCGCTGCATGGTGACATTACTACTGAGCGCTTCCGTGCTTCGGAGGGCACGTTAAGCCGTCGGTCCCGGTTGTAGTCTTAGGATGGCAGTCGTTACAGCAGGTAGGGCACTTTGCGAATGCCCGCCTGGCTAGCTACCACCCTCAAGTTGAAAATCTGTCGCCAAGCACCTAACGGTGTGTTCCGGCAGCTGTCCTTGAGAGCCAGTAATTCTAGGTTAGCCTGTACAACATCTTCGACCACATCATCACTTACCATCAGGTGAGATAGTGGACAAAGGCTAATCTATAAGGCATAAAAAAAAATAAAAAAAAAAATTGGATAGTGCGACTTGACTCATGAGGGGGTTATAGCGTCACTTCAAGTAAGGATGTATCTACCTATATAAAATAATTTATAGCAAACATTTTCTGGAGAAACTTTTGAGTTTTAGCTCTCCTTTATAATCAAAGAAGGATGTGCCGCATCAACATTTTCTTGTGAAACCTTTATTTTGAGCTTATATTTTCTACTAATAATTCTATTTTTGCTCTTGTATGCCAATCATTAAGTTTGAGTCCCACGCTCTCCCACCCACATTGTTAGCATTGTTCCTTTCAACAAGATTTGGATATTCATATAACAATATTCTATTACGGTTCACTATTAATTGCTCTCATTTCAACAAAAACAAGCGACTATCGCTATGTAGGCATTTACTCATATCAAAGACGTCATTATCGACTCAATAATGTTAGTATGAAGAATAATCGTAAGCTGCTTGGAGTTGCTTTTGTATTGAAAATCAAAGTAAAGCCGATGTCTACACCTAATCAAAATGAAATTGTTTAATACGGCGTAAACATCGATGAGGAGGAGATAGCGTCGATCGCGTGCGCTTCGCCCGTTAATCCAGCTCTACCCACACAGCTATATCTACTGGAGCGATATCAACTATATTAAAAATAATAACAGTATGGGTATCTTAACACGTACTTCTTTAGTAAAATTACATAAATGACCTTAAGAACCAATAACGATTCTAACTAATCAATTTAGAATTAAAATGAGGACTAGTGTCTTTGAAAAAAATAATTTAGTCATTAGAGCTTTACTTTATAGAAAATCATATGTACTGACGATCCTCCAATCAAAACATATCTTCACACCTAGATAGATAATTCCAAAAGGGACATGCAAACTGTCTAAACGCTCAAATTTAGCCTGACATGTTTAGGCCACGCCACATATATTATGCTAGTACTAGTGCCGAGCCTATTGTCATCTACTACGCACTAGCCTTGACTCAAAATTGAGCAGACAGGCATTTGAGCTTTTTTGTCGAACTACTTATACTTTCCACCAATATGGCAGTCATTTTTATGATCTTACATTTTAATTCACCACGACAAAGGCCGTTTTAAAGTTACACTTGTAGCAAAATTGATTTACGCTGCAAGCGTGAAGAATAGTAATTCGAATGTCAAAAATATTTTTTTGTTAGGACGCTTAAATGGGACGATTAAATAAAAATGGCGATGTCTCTTTCAGAAACTTATTTACACGTAATGGCAATAGTCGTATTTATTATTTATAAAATCTTTTGTCGTAAATAGTTTTATGTCTTCCTTACGTACTCAGTAACTTTACTACTACTTTACTACTTTAAAACTAGCTTGAATCACCAGCGTGATTCAAGCTAGTTTTTTGATAGCCCTTGATTACATCAAAAACAATTTGGATCAATTGTAACAAATAACTTTTTATTTTTACAATATGGCGATGTCTCTTTCAGAAACTTATTTACACGTAATGGCAATAGTCGTATTTATTATTTATAAAATCTTTTGTCGTAAATAGTTTTATGTCTTCCTTACGTACTCAGTAACTTTACTACTACTTTACTACTTTAAAACTAGCTTGAATCACCAGCGTGATTCAAGCTAGTTTTTTGATAGCCCTTGATTACATCAAAAACAATTTGGATCAATTGTAACAAATAACTTTTTATTTTTACAATCGACTTCAATTTATTTGCTTTAATTTTTCTCCCAGCAAAGATGATGAATAAATAATATAAGGAAGTTTTCGTGAGCTAATGTTATGTAAAGTCCATACTGCCTTAACATATCATAAAAGCAAGTAACACTCACTAACACGAGTACCATGTAAAAGGAAGAAATTTCAATTTACTTGAAATCGCTCTTCACCCAGTTGTTTACAACGATATAATGAAAGTTGAACATGCTCATAAGCACACCTTGCCATCTATTTGCAAAGTTACTAACATTGATAGCTTTGATACTCGATACTAACTTCAATTATCTGTAGTGGTTAGTTTCAATGTGAACTTAATGGTCGCTAGCCTCGGAATTAGATTTTGAAGGTGCGTAATGAAAGATAATGTTACAATTAAACTAACAATCGATTGAATGACCGTCTGACTTAATGACTAAGCTATTTTAAAATCATCGTAATAGTTCCTTAATGAAACTTTGATATTTTTGATAAACTAATGACAACACATTTTCGATAGTGTATATGTGACATGATAGAATTTATTCGAATGAAAAAGTCATCAAATGCAATTTAACCTTTACAATTTAGTGATGCATTTCTCAAATCTGCAACTCCACTACTGGCCAAACTTAGTTTTTAAAGCAATGATGGTCGATTAGTGATTCTTAATAACGGACAACTGCCATGCACTGAGGCTTAAATTCTGCCACGGGCAAGGCGATCATTAAAAAAAATTATCTACCACAGAATGTTGAAACTAAAGCTGGTGGCGTAACAGAAACCTTCTGCACATTAGTTGTTTTTTTTATTGCTGATAGGTAAGCCTTTGACCACAATCTCACCTGGTGGTAAGTGATGATGTGGTCCAAGGTGTTAACAGGCTTAACCTAGAAATACTGGCTCTCAAGGACAGCTGCCGGAACACACCGTTAGGTGCTTGTCAGATTTTCTACTTGATGGTGGTCGCTAGCCAGGCGGGTATTCGCAAAAATGCCCTTCCACCATGCGGTGAAGCTCAAGCCCGCGGCGGGATTCAAACCATGGACCTCCTGCGCGGCAGTCCATAGTCAAAGCCACTGAGCTGTCACTGCTGATAAATATTATCACTGGGCTATAACTGCTTCAAAATATCTAAGAGAATTCAAAAGTGGATGATGTATCGCTTTAGCTGCACGGCTTGAGGCGCCTGATGCAGGGCGACGCACGGCACCCGAAGGCACCGCTCGGTAACAACTTCCGGCCACCGCAGCCACTGCACCACCGTGCTGTGAGGACCAACATCGACTTCGATCTTAGCAAGGTAACTACCAATCAATGATATAATGAAGTAACTAAAGTGTAACTCTTTTCTCGGGAAATTTGGTTTTAATTCCTTTTATTTCTAGCTTCCAAGCCAAAGCTCATTGACCCTCAACATTTTGCGTAATTAACATAGTAATTGGTGACGTGCTTTGGCTTTGGCTGGTGGGTTAATGACGAGGTACTTGCACGGCTGCCGAGTTTCAAATTTTTTATATTTATTTGTGACATTTACATTCCAAATATACCATTTTACTTAAAGGTAATTGCGACATTTTCTGTACATTAGTTCAAGTAATTAAAAGTACTTCTTCACTTTTACAAACAGCATTTAATATTGCACACTAGAGTTTTGCTTTGCGTTGTACTAAATGATGTTTTAACTTTTAATACGGTTAGCAATGACTCTAAGTAAGATGGTATATATTTCTAAATAAATCATTAGTAATATTATTTAGAACACAACGCCGTTCTGCACTATATTTTAATTTTATACTAATGATAATTGGTATTAGATGATATGTAAAGTTACATATTTTTCATGTTTTTGTATTATTCGTACCTAATATTGTGTGTAAATTTTCAGTATCCCGGAAAGACTTGCCCCAGCATGCATCGCGACATGCATTATAAAGGTAACTTTCATGTTATTTAATTTTAAATCAAATCACTCTGATGATAAACGTTATGTCTGTCTCTCTCGGGTACAGTTCAAACCGAGTAGGATACAAAGAGCTATGTCGTAAAACATTAATTGTATGAGTGATTCCAAATTCTTTAATACTTCAGCGCATTTTTAGACCACGAAGATATAAAAGAGTTGTATGGTAACTACAACAACTATGTTAGAGTTATTATTGTCACAGAAAAGTGATATTAGTAGAGGCTCTAAAACTGAGATAACTGTGTGTGAAAATGATAACTACGTCACTGTACTTGTGTGCGTGCGACGACTCAGACTTGGATTTAAGATTGCACTTAGATGTCAACGAATCGTGCGATAAGTCCAAATGCGATAATACAAGTTGGTCAACATATCTGATTGTTCGCTCACGCATCTCGCTCGGGCACAGAAAAGAGAAAGCAATTTTTATCTCTATGCGCTCGGGTCTCTCTTGTGTTCGATTCATATCTAACCTTAGATTGAGTGAGTCATAACAACAAACAACTGGTGCGTTTGTGTGTACATGCATTAAATCCACTTACTTTACAAGTGAGCGAACACAGATTGGAGGAGCGTTCGGCTTAAGATAAGACTATCCTTGCTTTTTTTATTTCCTGTTGTTACTTATTCACGTTTTGTTTTTTGTTTACAGCCAAAACCTGGACACAATATTAAATTTATTCCACGATACGACGGTAGGCATTCATAGATACATATTTTATAGAGTTGCTATGTAGAAAATGTTACTAATCGTAAATTATTTTACTCCCATGTTAAATTTGTAAATATGTAATGTAAATATTTGAAATGCTGCTTAAATTAATTATTAATGTAACTCTATTCTAAGATAAAAAATACATGTATAATAATAATAATATAAATTTTAGTGTTAAACTGTATACTTGTAAGTAATTTAAACTTTAGATTGTATAAGATCAAAATTATTTAAGAAGTTAACTATAGTTCTTAGTTAATAACGGCCTCAAGAATCAAACATAGATATTTTCGGATAGAGATATTAAAAAAACGCCAGGAGAATATTTAAATTAATACTAAAATGTACTTTGCTGTTAGTTGAAATTATATAATTTATTTATCTTTTCGATAGATGTTAGGTCATATCAAATGAAATTGGTATTTATATGTTAACTTATTCATATTTTTGCAGGGGAATCCCCTGAATTTAATAAATAAATTAGTGGTGAATATAGAAATAAAGTATATACTTAATTAAAAGAACTTATACTTCCTATACTAGTAATGATACAAAAATTAAAAGAATTTAGACAAAATTAATCATATCAAATGTATGTAATATATAATTATTTTTTCGGTAAACTGATTTTGAAAACTTATTAGCCTTTGGTACCATTTGCTTTAAGGCATTTCATAGCTTTAAATCCCGTTATTGTAGTATTTTATGGCATACGATGTAAAAATATGTATTTTAAAATTAATATCGCCTGGCTTTCGTATGTAAGACCTATTAGACAAAAATATTGAAATAAACGGTATCTACGCATTAATAGGTTTATTTTTCCCCCTCAAAATTACATATAGTTTCATATATATTTGTATTTGAAGTTAAGTTGTGTCACAGTACAAAAAAGAGGAACAGTATAACGGCTTTTGTATAAATTCCAAATAGTATGGCTGATGGTTTCAACATCTCCACTAGTTAAAAAAAAAACAATTAGGGGACATAATTAAAGTGGGGCTAGAGCGTAAAACCGGAAGACAGGAGGATCCCCACCAGAGATGAAAGTTTTTTGGTCAAATTTATTTACTCCAATTTTTATATACTTATACAAAATAAAACATGTATACTTTGAACAATAATGACGATAATTTCGTTTTTATTACGATAATAATATCTCCGTCCGAACAGTTCGCTATTGTGGAGTACTCGCTATTGCTAAATTCCTACTAAAGTTTATCAAGAATTCGGGGCGTGAGGTCCACTGAGATCTTATACCGTGGTGCGCACATATTGCGTGTAGGGGTAAGTCTGTGGCAATCACACACAAGACACAGTGCCAGACTCTAGACTGCTACTGATATATTTTTTACGAGAAGCGGCCAATAATTCAGAAACTCAAAGTCTCAAACCTAAAGCAACTTGACCAACGATCCAGTAATCTGGTTAAAAAAAGGAAATACTGTACCTAAGCATGAAATAGTTATTTGTATTACTAGGGGCAGAGTAATATTTATTATGTTCCTCGTTGAGGATTCCAAAGTGGAACATGACTGAAGCGAGGAATTCAATATAAGTCACCTGAGAAACACAATATTTTGGCCCGAGTGATATACTATTTTTATTACTACCTATAAGAAAAAGAAAAACCACAGACAATATTCTTATATAAATAAATTAAAGAAATATATATTATTCTATTTTAAATTTACAAAACTAACCTATTCTATCAGAAGCACAAACGTGGACCAAGCAGAAGAGATGAACTCAAGCTACCATAAGTACCGAATTTTAATTTTGCTCCCGCTGTCGGTTAACGCCAACTAACCTTTATCGAACGGTTGTGATGAAATAGGAAGTCTCTTCAGCTTGTGAAATGGCTGTTTATTCATGATAATTCTGTTAATGAACTCAGTACTAATCGTATCCAACATTATTAAGCTTACAAAATTGCAACAAAAGGAAAAATTTGAACTACGAGCAAAGTTAGAGCCCACGACTATCCGTCCCAATGGCCAGGACATGCTCTGCCAATTGAGCTGGAATATACCGTTAGGTGCTTGGCGACAGATTTTACACTTGACGGTGTTGTAACGACTGTCATCCTAAGAAAACATCCGGGACCGACGGCTTAGTGCGCCTTCCGTAGCTCGGAAGCGCTCAGTACTAATGCTACTAGCGGTCACATATCCAACTCATGACCGCAGCGGACGTTGCTTAACTTATCTGATCGGTTAAGAACCGCTAAGAAAATTACGCTACGAGCACTTCGTATGTTGCCTTATCTTGGCCGAAGGCTTAACGTGCCCTCCGAAGCACGGAAGCACTCAGGAGCCATGCCACTAGCAGTCACCATTTCTGCAGCCAAACTGAATTGAGCAATTAGCTTGAAACTAGTTTACGATGACGCAATCCGATAATTATAACATTGTAGTTTTTGCATTAACCCTTGCTTAGTGAACAACTACAATGAATAATTTTAACTACGAGCGGGCTTTGAACTCGTGACCTTCCGTCCCTACAGCTGGGACATGCTGTACCAATTTATGCATGTCCCATTTATAGAGACAGATATTTGCAGGTCAAACTATGCTCGAAGATAAAATATGACAAAAATACGTTTCCACGGAAAGTGCTATGAATTACACTTCCATTATTATACACAATTATTTTAATTAGGTATACTCAAAACAAACAATGCTAGTAAAAATATATAACATGAGCATCAATGTAGGTTTTGACGCAGTTAAAAGCAAAATTATTTATATAACACCAAGCAGCCCGCCCCGGCAAAAAAAAAAAACTTTTTTTAATATTCTATCGCCAATGTCCATAAGGGATAATGTAAGATTCTAAAAGGTTAACGAATTTTTCAAATGAGCCCAGTAGTTTCAGAGTCTATTCGATGCAAAACAATAATCAAATCTATTCTCTTTGATATAATAAGATCTTTGATATATTAAGTTAGATAAACCTCTAAAAAGTGAAAGCCTCTGTAAAATAATCCTCTAGTTATCCAGAATAACGTTTCAAACGAATTTGGCAGTGATATTAAGATTATAGAACAAAAAAGAATTGTTTGGGTTGAATATGCTAGAAAGAATTCACCTTTACGTCTTATAAAGTGGGTTACATCGTCAGCAATACAAGTTTAAAATATGGCAGGAAGCGACAGTGCTCTCCTAATGCAATGGAGCGGAATCGTCTGTTTTAGTGTTTCCTCCACTCTTCAGTTTGAATAAAAAGCTCATTTGAATTCTATGAGAATCGAAATTGCTCTCTTTTTCGCTGTAGTAACTTAATTTAATCGTGTTCGGTCACAATGTCTTTTACCTTTAGATTAGGCACTTGCAACATTACTGACAAAATGGAAATTGAAATATAAGTTGGTTAGGATTATTTTCTTATTTCTTCGAATTGTTGTAATTGTATTAAAAATAAAATAAAAATTTTTACACTCCATTTACTTAGATATTACAAATTAACAAACTAAAATTAATTAAACAATTATTATGCAGTTTGGGTCCACTTTTTTATTATTAATATATTTAATTCAAATATTTTTTCAAATTCGTTCAAGCATGTGACTAATACAACATTTATTTCATCTATAAACATTAGAAAAGTACCCTTTGAAATCTATCGCGAGTTTTATCAATATATAAATCTATTTGAGGACAGATGATAGTGAATAGTTTCGTCTCTGGAAATCATTTTGATATCTTTTCATTTATGGAATAATCAGTTTAAAATTAATTTCTATCTCCAAACTTTCAAAGTTTATACTTAGTAAATTAACTTGACATATCAAAATCGCTCGTATCACATTAGGGCAAGAAAGGGTTGAACCTTGAAATTACCTGTTCACCCCAAAGGAACGGCTCGGCGATATTGGAAAACTTCCCGGCGGGCGCGTTAATGGACTTACACAAATTGACTTCATTAAAAATTAATAACTTGGCGCTGATCAGGACAAAATACTTGTAATTTTAGTATAAGCTGATAAGATAGACACTTGAAAGTTTTAATGTTAAGTGGCATATAATTGAACCGGTGTCTACGATTTTTATTCAATATTGAAATATTTTTAAGGCAAATAGAGGCTTAGGTTATCGAAATGTTTCTAAGTTGTTGAGAACTATGTAGAATTTTAATCACCTAGGTTAATTCTAGGTTAGCCTGAACGACATCCTTGACCGCAATACTTAATATTTGGTGAAATGGTAGTTTAAAGTTTGTTTTCATTCCATTTTTTACTCCAATAATTTGTAAATTTATGGTAGTTTAAAGCTTACCATCAGCAATATGGAATGGAATTAACACTATAAGATGGAAAAAACAACAACGTTAAATAAATCCAAATTGAAACATTTGTTTCAAAATGGATTTATCCATATATTCAGATTTAGGAGGTTTGAATAGTAGAGCATACTAGTGAACATAGATATACGATATGTGTATACCAATGGAAAACTCAAAATTATCCTTTCGTTCCTACTGTTTTTCGTGTTAATTTTTTTACAATTATAATAATGATTGTTACACTAGGTATGTCATTTTACATACAATTTCCAATTACATGACCAAAAAATACACCAAAATGTTACAATATTAATTGAAGCTTAATATTATTCATATATACATTAATTTACATGCAAATAAAATTTCAATGAATTCACAAGAATATAAATAAATAAAAATATAAATCTGCTTCTTTGCCACTCCATTACATAAAAAAAGAACACACATGAACATTATACATACACGCATATTCAATTTATTGACATAACATTCGTTTGAATTATTTCTGTTATAAGTGTAGGTAATTAAAACTTTCATTGTGATTTTGTAAGATTGTTCGCTCAGAAGTTCTAATCCAAAAATGGCAATCTTAGAATCTCATTGAAGTGTTTGAAGTTTCCTACATCTATAACAACACTAGTATGTATAACGAAACTTTGGCAGTATGCGAACCCCTGGAGTATTCGAAAAGCGAGGAAGATCGAGTTGAGCGAAGCACATAGCTGTTTATTTCTTTTTGCACCGTCTTCCGTTTAACTCCACACTGGGAATACCGAGGAAACCGTACTACGTGCGTACGGTGAAAACAGTAGTGAAAAGTCTGCTCAAAGTTCTGCTATATCATTCAAGTATTAGTTAATTTGAATAACATTAGCTAAGTTTGTTGGAATCACTGTAACATGTGGAAGCATTTGAGGTGCGTTGGTGTTAAAAGTGTTTGCTAGATTTTACACCGTACCTAATGTAAAAACATTTTCCAAAAAATTGCCTTCTTCCTAATTTAAAACGCCATAATAACTTGTTGTTGACTAGTTCGAATAGTAGTTGACTTACAAGTCCAAAAATCATTTTTAAGCTCGGTAGGTTGCGGGTAGGCATAATGAAAAAATAATTGATATTTTATTCTCACGGCGTAATAATGATTTAAATGTGGTGGGGTAACACTGGGCCATTGTAACGTTTATTCTCAACCGTTATGTTGCGAATTTCAAATCACAAAAACAGACACAAGCCTGGTTTTTATTTAAAATGTTCATGCGAATTTCGGTATTAATTTTATTTTATAGGTTGAGTTCAAAAAACATTTCTATTACTACACAACACACATCCAAACACAAAAAAGTCATGCAAATTGATACAGAACTCCCACAAATAACAAATAATCTATATATTTAAGAATAACTTAACGAAGGTTCCTTTTTTTTAAGTTAGGTGAAATAGTCATGATGTTGATAATATTTAGGGGGGTATACCCAATAAGAAAAGAAGACACTTATTTTCACCGTAAAGTTGCCAAGCTTTGAAAAGATTTAAAGTATTTTATAACCGCAAAATGTATCGTTTTACTTCGATCAGTTATTTTTTCAACCAGTAGTATGTAGAAAAAATAACTGATCGTAAGTAAAACAATACATTTTGCGGTGACGAGATGATAGATAACTGGCTGTTACTATGGTATTGCTACAACTACATAACTATTGTTTACGAGCGGTTGCTCTGACGAATAATATTCATGATTCAATATAGAACCCGGACAAAAATGAACAAGTTTATATACTGTCTTTGTCAGTATTATGCATTACGTGTGCGTCCAGCTAACTCACGTGCTTTTAGAAAATCGCTTTAGAATACTTTGCAGGAGTATTTGCAATTGAAGTAAACAACATTAGACAGGTATATAATGCTGCACATTGTATGACACATTTCTAGTAGATCAATTCAAGTAATGTAATTAAAAAATGGTTTAAAGTAAAAAGCAAGCAAGCACAGCACAATATTATCTTTGTCCTATTGTTGAATATCTACTATGATCTAATATCACTAACCGCAAATTTTCTGCACACATTCAGATAAATCGTGCTCCCACTTTAACTACACAGTAACTCACCACAAACGGTATTCTAAGTCCGAATTCAGAATCAATAAGAAAAATTACGTTCCAATTTTAAATTTTTATCAACGGATAAAAAACAAAACCCACATGCTATTTTAATTTTTACAAAAACGCAATAGTTATACAGTTCATAAATTTATGAGTATTTCTGACAAAAAAGGCAAAAATATATTTATCTATCTTATTGACACCAATTATATGTTCCGCTACGGTGTGCAAAGAAAATATTATTCCAAAACCAATTCACGTAAAACATAAATCACGAAAAGGGGATTGTTTACACAGTCTGCTAAACACCCGGCGAGTGGCGCGCGACTTGAGTGTGTGCTTGAGCACGAGGGTTGTTCGAATGTGCTCGAAACTCGAGTATTTACTCTATATTCAGAGTGACAAGATTTGACGGTGTCTCGCGTGTGTGCACTGTGCTTTATGTTGACGCGACGGCTGTCACAGATGTCGCAGATCCGACACAAACTCTGCTCGTCTTAAGTTAAGTTGTTATAACATATTTATGCTCATTAAACGATTGTATCTTGTTGTTTTGGTAACTGATGCAAAGTGATGATTCAGTGGTTTGTTGTTTAATCGATTACATTGGAGCTTACTGCTATTATTTAAAGGAAATATTTTATAGGCCATTTTATTGTAAACAGAACTGATTTCTAACACTGAAGAGTACGAAATAACTTGTTGAAGTCGTTACCACACTTAAGTTCAAATTTTCATGGCCCGACTTCAATAAGTTTTTCAATACTTTCTGTGTTTCAAGGCAGTTTCTTTAACTTAAAAAATAACTTGGCACCGTCAACAAGAGTTGAAATTACCCTTCGCCGTGGAATTAACATATAGATTTATTGGAGAGTACTTTTTTCTGGTAATTGAGTGTAACTTAAAAACTACTAAACTAATGCTGTTGAGTTGACGAAATTTAAATGGGACTACATTAAAAGTATCCGATGATCCACTAAAATGCCATGCGATAAAAAAAATAGGCGTTGACTTGAAAACGTCCTTTCTTTATTTAGGAAGTCGATAATATTTTAAGTCTTATCCAACAAGATTTATAACTTTAATCTCAGTGTTAGAATTAGCACAGTAAAGATCTTTCGATCTTAAACTACACGCCTCTCGACTAACCGTGATTATTTAAATGTTTGTGGGTATTGCATCTGTACATTATTTGTAAAGACATTGGAGGGAAGAGCATTATATTAGTGAAAGATATCTACCGACTTTTAAAATTTATTATATGCATAATTATCACTATTATCGTTTATTATATTTCAGCATTGGTTTAAATTCGTGTTCAACAGAATTTCAATCATAAATTACTTTGATAAACGCGTAGATATTTTTAGCGTATTATTTGCTTGTATATTCACGGTACATCTATGCAAAAGTAAAAGCATTTTTATTTTTCAGTAAGAGCAGATATATTTTATTCAGATTTACTTAGGGGTGACAATTACTAAATACTACCGTGCAGGGATTCAATGAAGTACCTACCTTAGAACTATGATTATACGTAAAGTGCCCTGAACAACGATTTTTATCCAATGATTTTACAATAAGAACAATTTTTTGAATATGTAATGATTCTATCACATTATTCCTCATTATCTTAAAATTGAGGACGTTCCCTTTATTCGAAAATCATTTAAGGAGTTTATAGTTCGCCTAAGTAAAAATGCTACAAACCGAATAAGTAAAAACTTACCGCAACAATACAGAAACAACAACTGCAGAAGTTTCGTTGCAACAGTGGCATACACTGGTTGAAGCCAATTCTAGTTTTATGCAAATGTGCCCCCAAACTTGTGTGGTATACCGAGGATGTTAACAAAAACGGGAATTTGTGCGCAAACACTGTAAAACATCGTCCATAATAATAAGGAAATGAATTTTGAATAGCATACGCTACAAACAGAACAATAAACTGAATTAATGTTTGCATAATTTAAATCTAATTTTGATTCATGAATGGGCATCGTCATCTTCCTACTCTTTCCCAACTTACACTTACGGGGTCACTTTACAGTAACAACACAAAATCTTACTGTAAAAACGTTGGCTTTTGAAATATATCCAGCCACGTTACTAAAGCTAAACTATGGGCATTATGTTATTACGCACTGCTGTAATAACATAATGCCCATAGTTTAAGATAACAAAATCATAAGGATGAAAACAAACTTTTTTGTGCACCTAATGTGCAGTGATACACAGCTCGAATATCGTAGTGGCATACTGCTTGTTGTACAGTGAGAGGTAATATTTTTTTTCTGATTCTTACACCAAGAACTGTAAGGACTATACTTATAACAAATTTAAACATAATTACAAAATTACAAATTCACGAAAAGAAAAGTTATAGTCATGTGCGGGATTCGTACCCGTGCCATACATCCCTATAGCCCGGGCATACAGGCATTCTCATAACTCTAATGTTTCCACTAGTTCTTTAACCATCGTATGTGGATGGAGCGACACTTATTGTTCAACTTAACTTTGCTACTAACAAGTAATTTTATAAAATAATCCGCAGAGCATGTGTTATTGCATAAATAAATATATTATAACATAAATAGCCTTCAGATATAAAATCAGTACCAAGGAGTAAAAAATATTGAAATTGTGGAATAGTCACAAATATTTTCCTGATTGTTGCAATAAAAACATCCCAAAAGTTAGTCATACGACTCGAGCGAAGTTATTCAAACGTTATCGTCGAGAATTCCAAACTTTCTATTTTGCTCTTTGACAATGTATTGAGAAAGTTTACGAATATTTTCAACAAATAAATTGTGAAATGTTGGATTATGTTACAGTACAAGAAATTGGCAGAAGGTCATACCCTCATTTATAAAAATGCTGAAATAGTTTGTACCGATGGAATGTAAACAATCGAGTAGTTAAAAAAAACAAGAAACGATTTATGTCACGATTAATTTTCACAAATAACCTGGCAATTACTTAAATAACTAATAAAGTAAAACATTGGCACTACTACTTATGATGACACTTTAAAATGTAGGTACTAAATACATATTTTGAACTTCGACAGATTGCTGAAACAACTTACAAGTCCTTAAGTGGTAAGATTCGCGGTGTTGTATGTTCGTGGTGTAAAATCTGGATGGGTTCCACTGCTTTGTATATATTGAGCCACGAAGAGCCAGAATTAAAGTAGCTGTATTGAATTTTTTTCATTGCCGAAAGTCTAGTCTTTTACCACAATCTCACCTTATGGTAAGTGATCATGTAGGCTAGGATGGTTATAAGGCATAGTATACGCTAGAATGGGAACTGGCTCTCAAGCACAGCTGCACACACCGTTATTGAAGGGGCTTAGTGACAGATTTTTTACTTGGTAGCTAGCCAGGCGGGCATTCCTAAAATACCCTACCAGAAACATACATTGTTACATGGCACATAAGAATAAATGTTCTTACCTAAGACCTGACCTAAGAATGACCTAAGCAATTATCTAGCCTGTTTGGTAATACAATGCAGTAGGTACCGTGCAGAACATCTTATTTTTAGGATAGGTCGTACTAGTTATAAACGGGGGTAAGTGAACATTATGCAAGTTATGCGCTTGCTTGGAAATAAAATGTTGGAAGTTGGATACGATAAACGATTTCTTTTAATATTTGTCATGAAGTTTTAATAACATTTTCAAGCTATATCCTGTAGTCTGTGCAGGTATCTTTGAGCGTTGAGCACTCGCCATCAGCTTGGCCGCGTGCCCGTTTGCCTATGAAAAACATAAAATTTAGCTGAATGGCGTCATGCCAACAATGTTGTCTTTACTTACATAAATCGGAGGAAAAATCCACTTCGAAACGTCAGCTAACTCTTTATTTGTATAGGAATCCCGTGTGGGTTGAAGTTAAAAACAGCTTTCACCGGCCGACGCGTTTGAATAAGTTCCTCTGAAGTTTTATTGAAGTAACCTTCGGGTAGGTGTGATATATGTATTCTCGCATTTGTACACAACAGGCCGTCGTGGCCAAAGTTGGTGCACTCGTAAATTATTCAACCCCTCTGTTATACACTTACTGTCGTGGCGGAGTGTTGTTCCTTTGGTTTCTGATATGTGTTTATAATTTTAAGATATTAGATATATAAAATATATATGGTATAGTTGACTAAAGTTTAAATGAACAATTTTAGTGACATAATATGCTGCCACAGTTTATTCAACTCATTAGAATTTCGTACCCTAAGAGCAAAAAAGGAAGCTCTATTAATGAGACACCGCTCTCTATTTGTCTGTCTATCCATTTTCTCTGTATGTTATGCATCTCCAGATCATAATAGGATGGAGTAAGAAAATTGACTTGAAGATAACTTCAAAAGCTAAATAAAACTTGTTAGGACCCTAGATTGTATGTGCATCGTTTTAATCTCGTTAAGTAGAGTACAAATATATATTTAAGATTATTCATAAGAAATAAATAAACCGTTTAAGTTAACAGTTAAAGTTGTTAATATTCAACTGATATTTCACATACTATTAAAGGATATGGAACACCATAATATCCTTTTTAGACCAACAAATACTGAAAACACTAATATATTATACAGTTTTGAAGATGGGTCTAAATCAACAAACATTATTTATTCTTTTACGGGCTGTTGCAATCTAGAACCCTAAAAGAGCGACGTTCGCATTTGGTCAGTTTTTTTGGTGTTGCCATGAAATTGTTTTTTTAATCGATTGATTTCAAGTGATGTAAACGTAAATATATCTACTGACAACGGTAATTGCTATTCCTAGGTTCTACATGATCTTGGTCGATATTTGGAATCGTTTGGTGATGAATTAAATAAACTCTCGAAATCTCGCAAAACAGAATGTTCACAAAGAACGGTACTTACTCTTTAAATACTAAAACTGCGTGATGTTTGAAGAAAAGTGCTAAATGCTGCCATACTCGTAGTATATATACTAAAATTAAATTGCCTTAGAACATAATGCGTTAAAGGAAACAAAATTGTTATCTTCTTACCCTCATTCAATTTGGCGTGGGATCGGGTGCTTAAAATAAATATAATGTTTTCTTTACAAATTAAATTTACTCTAACAACATATACGAGTAGAATATAATAACATAAGAACATATTATACAACGTATTGTTTCCAGTTATACGGTCATAATATTATATCGTGCTCTAATAGAAACAAACCTTCCTTGGGAATTTTCTAGTGATAGGTCACTTCCATTGGGGTAATTTGCCCCACGCTTGGCAGGCATCTTGGGGATCGCAGTAGAAGTTGTCAGTTCGTCAGAAGGCGCTGTTTCTTACCTTACGGTATTTTTTCCTTAGTTGCCTCTTACGACACATACGGAAAGCAATGTGGGGTGACATTCTAACCCCACGGGGTCGTGTTATCTTCTTAAATTGATTTAATTTTGCGTGGGATCGGGTACTTAAAACAGATATTGTGTATTCTTTACCAAAATAAAGAATCACACTCAATTGTATAGTACAATTAAATTTACTCTTACAATATATAGAATAACACTATAACATATTATACAACATATTAGTTTCGTTTATATGACTATAATATATCGCCGCCTTCTTGAAACATCTCGCCTTAGCAATTTTCTATGGTAATATATTGTGATAAGCCCGTAACATAATTTTCTAGTAAAGAATGAGTAGAGTAGAGAATTATATTGTATTTAAGCACATCTTAACTTTCCCATGCTGCTCATACTGAATGAGCCTATTTTGCTTTAGTTCGCTTATAATATCACTATAAGAGGATAATATAGAATAGATCTAATTATTTGCCGAAAACTGTACCATTTAGGAAGCTCGTTGTAAAATAAAAAATATTTAGATGCAGGTTTTAACTATCACTATAGAAACAAAATTAGGTAGCAGCTATGCTACGTTATCTGCTACGGCAGTGCTACGCGATGCTACGCGAATTAAAACAGTAACTAATGACTATGACTGGCAACTTACGGTAAATAAATACACCCACAACATATTTTAGAGCAAAGAAACGAAGTTTATTCATAGTGAATGCTCACAGACCGTGGGAAAAGGCCACATGCCGGTTTCTTCTTGGCAATATTAGCACGACGCCACATAATTTTATCCAGTGTTGGTCATAAATATAGCACCTAACTACTATTGTTGCAAGAAAGTGAACGGTACGAGCGCGGTACGAGCTCGGTGAAACCGCAACTTATTTGTCTATGGGTGCCCTGAGAAATAGCGCTAACGTCTGTGTTTCTAACTGGCAAACGCGAAACGTTGATATAGTAAGCTTCAACATGTGAACATACAGTGGAAATTTCTTTTAGTTGCATATTAGTTGTAGTATGGTATTTGACCAAAATCTCTTCAGATGATAAAATATAAAGTGGTCGTAGATGTTAAACATATTATAATCCAAATTTTTTTTTTTTAATGTATAGTATAACATGTTGACCTGGGGTTTCCACAAGTTATTTTACACTCTCTAGTGTTGGAAGTAGGTACTTATAAAAAAAATCTATTTCACTCTTTTTATTAATGAATACAGCAAGATCATTCACTTGCCTAAAATACTGTTAACGAACAAGAGTTGCTTTACTATAAAATCATCCAGGTATGCAAATACATTCTCAGTTAATTGACTATATGTTATTCGAATGGATTTTGATAAAATTTATAAAGGACCAATTTGAAGTTATACTCTACTCAACAAAAACAAAAATCATCAAAATCAGTTTTTAATTGGCGGTGCAATCGCGTAACAATGAGACAAAACAAAAACATACAGATCGTCCTTCTTTTTGAAAGTCTGTTAAAAAAGCTCTCAAGTATAGTTGAATGAACCATGCAGTGTCGAAGTTTTCAGCACAGGCCTAACGACTGCCATTCTAAGGCAACATATGAAGTGCTCGCAGCGCTGTTTGCTTTGCTGTTCGCAACGTCCGCTGCGATCTTTTGAGGTGGATGGGTGATCGCAAGTGGCATTAGTACTGAGCGCTTCCGTGCTTCGGAAGACACGTTAAGCTGATGATCCCGCTTGTTGTCTGAGGATGGCAGCCTTTATAGTATAGTGATAGGGCATTTTGCGAATGCCCACTAGCTACCTCCTCACGAAGAAAATCAATTACCAAGCGTCTATGTGTTTCAGCAACTACATGAGTGCCACTAATTCTAGTTAGGTTAACCCAAATAACATCATCTGCAACATCATCACTTACCATCAAGTGAGGTAGTGGTTAAAGGTTAGCCTATCAGCTACAAATAAATAAATATAAGAAATATATAATATCGCTACTATTTACTATATGGAGCTCAATATGTGAACTATGCCTCTAATTTGTTCACGCATAAACATATTTTTATGTAATATTATTCAAACTTACGCACATTTTAATTTTGATAAAAAATAAAACGGTTAATTAAATTGAATGATTTTGCAATGAATTGATTAAAACGAATTAATAAAATTATGACTTTATTTAATAATGTGCAATAAAATATTACCAGAGCAAAATTAATCAATATCGCATTAGTAATATTCAGTTAAATAACACAAGCTGGTTATTAAACGCTGAACAATAAAAACCACCGACAAATGGTTTCAATTCACAGAGTGATTAAAAGAATCACGAGTAATTAAAATATAATTAAGCACGGCAATGGTTTTAGGTGTCCATTCTAATCTCATGTTCTAAGGAAGGCAGTAAGGGCACTGGGATCTCTTAATGGCTTATTCTGATATATTATTATAGTTTTCAAACAAATTTATTCAATGCATGATAATAATATAAAAAAATACAACAAGAGGAAAAACGGAGCATGCGTCATTGTCAAAAATATTAAGAATTATAATAATAGTTTAATTTTCATATATAATGTGCAAATTGATTTGCAACTAAATTATTAATATTGTGTAATAATTAATTATTACTCAAGGCATGGCTTGTATAATTTATTTTTATTCGAGTTTCCTGTTGTCTTGTTTTTTTTTAATCACATAAGTGCAGACTATTTCAATAGCCTTAACAGTACAGTTGTTGTACAAATTTAATTTTAAATAGCATTTTATGTTTAACGGCACCGGAATAAAATTACACCCTGATTATATAAATGTATAGTTTGCTTCATATTGCACCCCTCTTCATCTTCTTAGTCGTAAGAGGGAATGAAAGGAATCATTCCAGCTTTCTGAAGAACAGACATTTTACTCTGTGGTCTCCAAGATACCAGCCAAGTGGGGGGTTTACAAACCAACTGTTGGTGTGTATGATATGACAAAAACCTCTCTGGTAACATAAGGGTAGTTATATACCTCTGCCTAGGAATACCGACGTGTTGATATATTTATTATTCCGAACAGATTGCGAGTCTACCGTTCGATTATATTTTGAGTTACAATGACGTCAATCGGAACGCACCTCGCTGTCAAATTGTGAAGTTGTCAAAAGAACGCTTGTCTTTGATCTGTCATTGTTAATGATTTCGTTGGAAGGGTGAAATCGTGACCTTGTATTGGTGAGTTTTTAAGACTTTTGTATATTTAGATATTCTCGCTTTTTGACCGGCCTGTAAGCCGCCGTTAGTATTTGGGTCGTGAATTTCACTAAATTGTTGTGATGACTCTTGTGCAATGAAAAGTGTTTCATGAATGGCCTATGTTGGCCAACGTTGTGTTACTGGATAGGTCTTCGGCTTTGGGATTGACTCTTGACATGACTTGACTTGACTTCCCTCGTGGCTCGGATCCCGAAAAATGCATCGCCGAAAAACATGATTGTGCTTGGTGATTGATGGTTGATTTGGTACTTACCTATTGATAGTTTTAAGTAGCGTATTTAAGCTTCGCGAATCGCGAACAGTATACGTCCCACTTGCAGCCTGTTCTCGTGTAGACGTGGTTTTTTCTTTCACTGCACCCAGAATTTCTGAAGGGGTCAGGCACGGGCGACATTTATACTTAACTAGCTTTCCGGGCGCGGCTCCGCCCACGCGTATGTCGGTTATCGCGCAAAAACATTAACCTCTTTTTGCGCAGTTGGATAAAAACTATCCTATGTTTTTTCCCGGGTCTCAAACTATTTCCATACCAAATTTCATTCAAATCGGTCCAGTAGTTTTGGCGTGACAGCGTAACAGACAGACAGACAGACAGAGTTACTTTCGCATTTATAATATTAAGTACTGATTAATATTTAACTATATGTTAACTTGTTGACTGCTAACCTAATGATAACCACAATCTCACCTGTTCGTAAATGATGATGGAGTAAAAGATATTAATAGGACAAGGCGTTTTTACCCGCGTCAACTATGAAGAAAAGAGATCTATGACGATGAAAATTTTAATGATGATGAAATGTCTACGATTTGTTAATCCAGGACATTCACCATATAAAAATGTCATCCAAATCGATTCTGCCATTTCAGCGTGAAGAAGTTTTTTTTTAAGTTAATGTCGTGGATTAACACACCGGAAACTCACATTATCACTTACTCATATCCACACTCACATTTTCACTCACTCACAACCTTGCTCATTAATAATATTGGTGTGATGACGATGATGATCCGTAGAGTGGAAATTGGCTGTCGTTTTTTTATGTCTGCAGAGGCAGTAATCCAGATTTTCTTTCTTTACTATAATTGATTAGGACTGTAGAATGTGCACGTTTCAGAATAAGGTTGAGCGCAGACGGCACGTGTGTCGGTTCCCACGGTCGCGCCGCAGACATGCGACGTTTATTAAGCTCTTCACCTTTTTGTTACCTGCCGAGAGATTTATTACTTTTAATTATTTTTCATTGTCCGCACCGTTATTCGTCTTAGAGGCATCGCATGGAATTATTTTGCTTACAAGTAATAATTTTTGCGTCACGTCGTCACCTTATTTACGACCCTGATTTAAGACGGGGAAAATATTTAAAGTTCTATAATATTAGTTACTTCATTTTTTGTAAATAAATGGTTTTGCTGGGGGGCTAAGAGTTGCCAAATCAGTATTTTCAACTCAATATACTGAAAAAGTGTATATTCTATCAACATCATAAAAATAATATACGTAAGTGATTAATTGAAATTGATTTGAATTTAATTACATTTGTTACATTACGATAAAAAAAACATTTTTATAACTTTTATTTTGTCTATATAGCCCGCAACATCGTGGCAACAACAAATGCTTTATATTTATACCATAAGATAGGAAATTTAAAAATATAAAAACAATCTTGATATTTTTTTTTTAAATCCCGTAGTTCTTGTGTTTAGCAATGTTATTTGTGATTCTCGTGCATTACGGAGAAAAATATTAACGTAAAAAAATTCGACTGGCTAGGACTCGCTTCCATAGTAAAATTGAAAATGTACCAAGTCGGTATTCAGGGGTTGAGGGTTCAAGTCCCGCTGGAAGTTAACTTTGTCGATACGAAATAATTTCTGTGTTATCTTATCACTTAGCATGCGGCAAAGGTCTTTAAAATAATGAGAGTCAGACTCTGATATATCTTTTTATAACAAACTTATTATTTGTTTTATTTTATTTTTGTGTAAAATATAAGGAGAATATATATAATCTTGACTATACTAGTCATAAAAAAGATATAGCAGACTGCGACTCACACATGGCAATTTTTTACGGGAATTAATTGAAGATCAAAGCGAGCAAAGCAACAAGCGATCTGATATTACTTAAAGCATAATAGTCCACAATACCACAATCAAATTTCCATAATAGAGTTGGTTAATATTGAAATTCCCTCTCAAATACACTCGGCTATTTGCTAATGACCGCGGTTCATGTTTACCCCCCATCCGGGGCGACCTCGCGTACCTATCGAGGAGCTATGAATAACTGAAACACATTTCGCAAACATGTTGTGTACAAAATAGAGGAGGTAAAACATGGAGCCCTTCATCGGTATTCATCGGCCACAGCAGGGTTCATTAAAATGCGACCAACAATAAACGGCACTCCCGCGGGACCTTTTGTGACGGCGGGAGTTTTAACCGCATTTCAATCTGTTGTACAGTATTATTTTGCTCATTGTTTATGGTAACTCTGGCGTGAGTGGCTACTGGCTGGCTACGCGTGGTAGTTTTCATTTCACTTAACTCAATCTGATGTGTTAACTTTTGCATTGGATCATTATTCCCAATCACTTTTAAACATTTAATTGTCGTTTTCAGTTACAATAATATATTTATCAAAAAAGTTTGGCTATAAAGACATATACGGAAAGTACTTTTACTGTATTCAATATTATAGAAATCATTTTAATTAGCCGTTGTTAGCTAATACGCCAACCAAATCATTTTTAAAATATTCTGTCATGTCACTTTTGAATTCTGACTTGATAAGAGCAGGGCTGAACAAAGTAACGTATTATATTTTGATTCATAGAATTTATAAAAAAATATTTCTTCATATGAATCTTACATTATTCTTGATGAACACATGCTAAAGAATATTATCGAATAAGTAAGTTATTTGTATGAAAACTTCGATAATGTAGCCCGTTACGTAACGCGTTAAAAAATACCAAAAAAATGTTTATATCGTGTACGCTGCGAAAATGATTGACAATAAAGCAAAGTGATGTAAGTACTAAAATTTTAAAGAAGACATCAATATCAACAAAAAAAATCCAATACCATTTGTCTAAGTATTACAGTTATGTCACAATTACTACATTTCTATGTGTTATAAACATATACGGAAAGTACTATCTATGTTATAAACACATAGAAATGTAGTAATTTATAATTTTTATAAATTTATAATATTTGAATTTTTTTGTTAAATACCCGTGTGAAGCCGGGGTGGCCCGCTAGTAAGTTATATAAATAAAGTACGTCCGGTTTCGTGAATTCTAATTTTGATAGAGGCAATTTGAGGTATTTTAAATTCAGAACTTCTAAATTCTAGAGCATGAGATAGAATATTTCAATTGTAATAATTGTACTTACATCCAACGCTTTGGTATTTATAGTTACTTTGTAGTAGCATCGCGTTTCTTTTGCTTTAATGAAAAAAAATGCCATAAATTACAAATGTTAACAGAGAAATCATAAACATTGATCCCCGGACCTTTTGTATGTTTAAAACTCGATACCGATAGAATCTAACGCATTCTTGGTCCAGAATGTTAAAAGCTTAAAAAGAAAATCAACTTCAACGTTAAATATTTAAGTTTAGAAAATAAGCTGCATAATATATTTTTAAATCCTTTATCGAAGCTGTCCCGAGCGCGTGCACACTCGACGACGCCCAGCCGCTGTTCGCTATATCTACGGCGCGGCGCCCCGCCCTAGCGGATTTCCATACGAGACATAACCGCCGTAAATTAACTCGACCATTGCGGGTATGGATTTTAAAATAATAACTTATTGCAAAATGTAATGGAAGGCGGGAAGCGTGGAAGTTATATTATGCTTCAGTAATAGTTTTGTTAATGTAATTTGAATTTTCGTTTTATTGCATACTACGTTCGATGCACGAAGACATCAACTGTTGAACAAAAGCCTCTTGGTGATCAGAACATATATTACAAATAAAACAGAAACTTTGTTCAGTATTTTTTGCTACTAAAGCAATTACTCGAATTTTACGCATTTAGTACTAAATACTTTAAATATATAGTCATGAATGTGGTAATTAATGAACGTCCTCCCCTACAAACTTTTACGTTTACAATATTAGCGGAATTACATTATCATAATCTGTTGAACAAAGTATCCCATATAGAAAGCCACAAAGAACAGTTATTAGCCACTTGTATCTTTCAGCTCCCCGTGACTCTAAAGATGTGACGAAATCTAGACAGAACAACTAATGGGGGGCTACAAACTACCCCATTCCGTTCTTAGTCTTCCGGTGCAGTGTGTTAACCACTCGAGAACCTTTCCTTCCCATCGGTGCCTATAACTTCACCTGGTAGATGACAATAAGCTAGCTCACTATTACATTCATATCTGGTAAAAAGTGCGTATTTTAAAACCTTGTCTTCTTTTTGGGAAGAAATGCTTAGGTGACGTGGGTGATTATACTTTTTTATTGCTACAAATAAGTTATCAATGTCACCCATGGGGTACCGCGATAGAATATCACCCACGTCTTCCCGTTGTAAGAGGTGATTAAGGCAATAATATAGCAAAAAGACGCCTGTCAAGCATGAAGATTTCGTATAACCCCCTTAAAGTGTCAAGAGCTCAACGGTTACGTTATAGTTGATGTGAAATACGTTATTAATATTGAGCATTAAAGATTCACAAAAATGTTCAACTCAATCAATTAAAAGTTAATCGGCAGAATCGAAAACTTCCTTTACAAATAAATAAGCAGGTAACGCCCACGTTAAAGAAACTTGTCAATATTCCGAGTTGACTCGACGGCATCTGGGTTAAGATATTCGAGTGAGTTCAGACATGGGCCATTCAAAAGGCGCTCTAAACGGAAGGATACGAGCCGTAAAATAGGATTTCATGCATGCGTTGCTTTGTGTGAACAAATATGTACGGTTGACAACGCACGACCTTTGCCAATAACCTCGTTGCTGCGTAAAAAATGATTTTTCATTTTGGAGCTACATTTTTGGAATAGCGTACAAGAGTATTTGTTTCAGTTTTACCCTTTGGGACTGTAAATATATGATAAAAATAGTTTTAAAATTTTTTGGATGCCAATAGCTGAAATTTTGAGCCCTGATAAGTTCCTGGAAAATTCAGAAAACTTTAATGCTTCATACATACATATTTTTTTTGTTGCCTAAGTATCAGCTCCTTTGACCACAATCTGATATGATGGTAAGAAATGATGTGATCCAAAGTGTTCAAATTCAAATTCATTTATTTGAAAGAATGTAAATATTTATACAATGCAATAAAGTTATTAGTTTAGTGTAAACAGATCTTCACATTCAACCATATTAGACATGGAAAAGTCCAAGCCTTGTTTATAAACTACATTGTGTACTTACTTATATTAACATATACTACCAGTGCTCAATACAGGTATCTATATGAATTACATTTTAAACTTGTTCTTAATATTAAAAAAATCTGAATATGATATCACCAATCGGTAATGAAACTTTTTCAAAATCAACATGACAACAACTTTTTCTAAATCAAAATTGCAATGTTGCTGGAAAATTTTTAGGTGCTTCGGCCAGATTTTCTACTTGACCATATATACACAAATGAAAGTTAAATTTACAACTAGACTGCTTTCTGAACGAATCTTCATCCGAGATGCATGCCTGGAGACCTATTCTCGCAGCAATCAGCGACATATACGTAGTCTGGTGGCTCCCGCGTGACCCATAGCACACTCGTTTTGAATATTACATTAAACGCCACTATCTCTACAACACCCGCCTTTGCTGTCACTATACTTTCGCTCTTACAGGGGATTGACCTGATATATTTCAAGTCAGTTTTTTGTATATCACGAAACTTGTGAGACATATATACTTGTAACGTAATAAATGTCAAATTATCTAAGTATTCCGTAGTCATAAGTTTTTTGTTTCGTGTGACAAATTTACGTGGCATACGTGTAAAGATATTCCTTTGAACTACTAAATTATGAGACCGCACAATGTACATACAAAGCTGAGCCAATATATGCCAAGAGAATACCAGCTTTGACAACATTGACATCAGCATTGACATTTCATCTTAGTTGCAATAGATGTTCTCAGTTAGCAATTTCTCAAAGCAGTAATCTAAGTTTCTGTTCAGATTGTGGAGTAAGTTAGACGGGAACTATACCGTTAAGCGTATCCATTTAACTAATGCACTGTCCGACTATTGGTCTTGGTGCAAACGAGGCACTTTGTTCCTCTGACTAACGTATAAGCTGCGTACTTCGCCGCCCAGACTTACAAATGTTCACAAGTACTCCTGGTAAGTTGAGACTGGAGTTATTACTTCTGTTCAGTATACAACAATAGGAAATAGTACATTATATCTCAAAAACTTTATGAATTTTGAATAAACTATATTTTAATACGTTTATGACGTTATGTGAAAGACGTCCAATAGTTAAATAATTGTACATTTAAATAAAATTAAAAATTGTACATTTTATACCTTTTGAAACAATTGTTGCTCACTTAATCCGTGCTGCTGTCCACCTTCTGGTAGTTTTTTCGTAGTTGCCTCTTACGACTGCGACTCCCAGAAGAAAATATGCTGGGGGTACAGTTCTAGCCCAGCACCCTTCGAGGACATTAAATCCTATAAACTCATAAAACTTTATGCTAAAACTATACCTTCATCGGTGAATTTACTCCCCTTTCAAGCTAATTGCAGCAAAACAAAACTAGCGTAGCAACAGCGATAGTTAAATTTGCAATGATAAAGCAATTTGAGCATGTAGTCTGAATGCCGCCCAGCAACGTTATTAGTTCCAATTAACGCCGGTAACCTCAGCATGTATGGCCAATTAAATGGAGTGATACCTTACTTCCATTACTAGCCTGTGTGCGTGTGTGTTGTTTACATCAATTAACAGCCGTGTTAATTTTAATGTGAGCATCTGTTGCCGGCTTGGTATGGCGTGGCTTTACTGACTCGCCCACTGCAATGGATTTGGTTACGGACGTTGTAACGCTCATATAAATAATAATAATATGGTGAATGCATTAAATTCCCATTTCGGGCGAGTAACGCGTTGACACAGTAATATATTGCTCGAACTATTTTTTTGGATTATTATTGCAACTCAACTTCCAACCATGTCGCTTAAATCTTAAATTAAAGGAGAGAGCTAAAAAGACGCAAATATAGATACCTAGCTACATGCTTGAGCCTGTTGGGGTTGGAAGGCTTTTAGAAACCAATTTTCAAAGATTTTGGTCGAAGCAACTCATTACCAAAATGCTATGATATATTTTGCACTGCAAATAAGCATATAAGCACTCCGTACGTTGATGACGGAAAACGGCTAACAGTTTAGTACGAGTAGATTAGAATTTCATGTTACTATTAATAAATTATGGATTGTATTATTGGTGTATTTTTATTCATATTATTAGATTTTAATTATACGTTTACAGATAATTGCATATATGAAAAATATATAAATAAATATCTGGAACATATTTTTATATATGGCAAAATAAAGTACCCTATTTTTAATTTTATACTAGTTCATTAATAATAGAATTTGTTGAAACGTCTATTGTTTATAAGCCTCTCATAAACTTTCCTGTTTTCACAGCTGATGGACAAGCCAAGCATGATAATTTTCTTATCTGTTGGTGAAACGTAGAAATACTGTCACTAAACCTCTTACATAGCGTTAATATAAAACGTCTTGCACTAAAAAAATAACACACTAGCTTTCCGAGCGCGGCTTCGCCCGCGCGTATGTCGGTCATCGCGCAAAAACATTTACCTCTTTTTGCGCAATTGGCTAAATCATATGATTTTTCCCGGGTCTCAAACTATTTCCATACCAAATTTAATTCAAATCGGTCCAGTAGTTTTGGCGTGAAAGCGTAACAGACAGACAGACAGAGTTACTTTCGCATTTATAATACTAGTACTGATAGTACTGATTCCAGGTTGTAAAGTTCCTCTCTTCGGTTTGAAGGGAGAAAGCTCGACTAACACAAACTATTCCTAAAAAGCCTGTGCCTATTAACTGCTTAGTTTTCTCAAAGTTTTATGACAGAATCATATTGCAAACGACAGGTAACGTAGAAACTTAATAGCAAATAACGTTCAAAAATGTTGCTTAAAATAGATATGACGTATAGTAAGGTTGTTAGTAGGATGCAATGCCACAGGTCGTCGTTTTTACGCTCGACTTTAATGTTATTTCCCCGTTTATGACACTATAAAGACGATGCCGACCACTACGCGTAATGAAATCTTGTGTTCGATACTGTAGATAGTCGTCGACGTGAACAGGTAACAAAGGAACGTTTCAATATCGATTATCTTTTTAATAATCGTTAAGGTTTTCATTACAGGATGATCACAATGCTTCACTGTGCAAGAACTGTGTGGTTGATACCTACGATATCATTAGCTCACTAGCAAGCAATTTTGTAGAGTTTGTTAAGATTAACCTCTTGAAAGTTGTATTAAATTAAGATAAAATTATTCTATAAGTCTCTGTGTAACAGAATATTTCTCTGAAAATTATCGCCAAAATTTGTTTCTCTAAATCAATTAAGAAATATCAAAAGAACGGAGAAATAAATTCCCACTCTATACCCACTCGCGTTTAAAGGTTACTATGGTTTGTATCTACTTGTGTAAGAGAGAATATATTATGTAACAGATAATGATGATGGTGAACTATTATTTCTTATCGATATTCGCCGAAGAACCAAAGTCACCGACATAGCTTTCAGAATTTGCAAGTATAAGTTGCAATAGGCGAGGTACATTGCTCGACGAACTAATAACCGAGCCGAGGGGAGAGATCTCAAGTGGTTATCACATTACACCGAAAGAGTAGTTGGTAGGCCCCCCACTTTGTCATACTTGTTATTAAAAGCATCATTCTATAAGGGCCTATTTTAGAATGTTCGAGTAAGTTCCGGTGTTTCTACCCAGAGCATCATCAATAAATAAAACACTATCTTTGCGTTTCACAGTCATCGATTTAGCTTATCCATCGGTTAAAGCTTGAAACGCGCTGCATGTTTACTGTCATTTTGATCATTGATTTGGAGATGAGGAGATAGGGATGACGTGGTGGAGATGAGGAGATGTAGAAAAGGAGATGGAGGTGAGTAGAAAAATATGAAAATATGGATATGAGGAGATGGAGATGAGGAAATGGATATGGGAAGATGAAGATATGGAGATTGAGATGAGGAGAAGGAGATGAGGAGATGAATAGTCCCATTTAAATTTGAGTGAGATCTGACGAGAAGTATTCGATTTATCCCGAAAATTGCGTATTTTATGCTTGCGGTTTTTTTTGTTAAAGTTTTGTGATAGTATTAACTTTTTTATACATTATGGAATCATGTTGATTGATTTTTCATTTTAATACGAGCAACTTTTTTTTAAACTGGAGAATTATATAAGCACGTAGAATGATTATATAATTCGCGAGTACCATGTTCAGCTACAAATGCGATAGAGCTGTTATAAGTTTGTATTCTCGTCACAAAAATCAAAGATATACTATATTATTCGTGAGCTAAGTCTTTCCAAGGTTTGCTCTACGTGCACCTACTAATTCCATCTCAAACAACTGCATCTGAACAATATTACATAATTCAACTATTAGGATCAAGATTGCGAACCTATATCGTAGATCTAGTTAGGTTACTAGGCCACAAACAGCCTTTGTGCTAGCCCGCATGAGCCGCGCACTAATCTAACATTCAGGATGTACCTGAGCTATAGATTAAATAATAGTATGATACTGAATCTCTGCAATCGTACTTAGTACTGAAATGTATCGTAATTAGTGTTATTATATATACTCGTATAAATTATAGGTACGCACTTAGACTTACGAGACGTAGATATTTATGGTTGTGTAGACATTAGATTTTAGGCCGCATTGTGTGGAGACGTTTCATTAGTCAATACGTAAACTGTTTTACTTATTCATTTAAGAGTTCTTTTTGTATTAATTTTAATGCATGAAAGCAAAAGAAGGGCGACTTCCACTGCAGTTCTTTTTTAATGTGGTTTAAGTCATGAAATCCAAAAAGGTAATCGGCCGTGTCGAATATATTTAGGTTTTAGCGTATTCCACGCACTGATTCGGCTTTCAGCCTATAACATAATCTAGATGCTTAGGATTTGAATGTAGGCTTGGGCAAGATATGTTCTATGAATGTTATCTTATTTTTGATTAAATGCTGTCTAGTTTATCTGTTTAGTTCAATATAATTTTAATTTTGAATTAACGCTGATTATTAATGTGGCTGTAGAAGGTATTTTTTTAGCCTTATTACTAGATTTTCTACTATCGTATTTGTGTATTTGGATACGCAAGTTATTGTTAATTCGTCAGAAAATAAATTCGTCATTACATTAAACATTTATAAACTCGTCACACTTATTTTAATGAACTTGTGGGTGGTTTGCCACATATTATTTTGAACTATTGTAAACTTGCCACATTGGTTATTTTCGTACAGAACGCAGGAAAATCCAGTAGTTCCTTATGATGCAATCAGTATACGCATCTAATTATAATTAATAAATTTTCAATACCTTTCCCAAATTGTATGTACAATAATTTATTTTTGTTTAGAGTATTTTTTTGTATATGATTTCTTATGATAATAATAATAATAATAACTTTATTTACACTAATAAAATATGCACTTGCAATGAATCTTAATTCGTAAATATATTTATAAAGAGATAACATATTGACGACAATATTGACGAGTTGGTTATATATATAACCAACTCGTCAATATTGTCTAGGTATGCTATTGTAATATCTTAGTATTTATTGCAAAATACTAAGATCTTACAATAGGTATTATCTACAAAGTGTATAGGAATAAGTACCTACATAACCATACATTTTTATTTTCTTATTAACCAAAAATAAATGTATACTTAGATATCATAGTAACAAAATACATTGTTGCAACTTTGTAGATGCCACCATAAGGGTATTAAGTAGTTACGAGTAAGTATCGTTTCGTTTCTTTATATTGTGCTCTTTAAAATGAATTTGAATGAAAGATTCACATCTACCCTCCGTACTAGTTTGCACTGTACGACGGCAGGGCAGAGCATTCCTCGTCCACACACAAACAAGTTATTGTTCACACACAGTATATGCACGGTTTACAGATTAAACATTATTGCAATTATTGACATAATATGAATATGGTAGTTATTAGTAATACCAATAACAACTGGTATATACAATAGTATGCGGTTTTGATATGATATTGTCAATACTTTTATCTTGTTTTAGAAAAATGGTTTCCCTACTATCATCTTGCTTTTGCGAATTTTAACTTAAAGAACTTCCCATGTAAAATCTATATATCCCATAATAATATTGCATTGATTCAAAGTACAGTACAGAAAGCATATTATTGCACCTGTTTTTGCTGACACTAATACTTTCTGCAAAATGCCTTTTTATTTACTTTCAAATTACACAAATGAGGTGAATTTACTTTGTGCCATTAACAATAACCCGATTACGCAAGCTAAGATATAATTTTATTTATTATACGATATCTATTTTATTTACTTGGTAAATATATCACATTGGTAACGAGTCAACTTATCAGTGAAGGATTTAGGTGTCGTTTATGGAATAATATGCATTGTTTTCACATGACTTTAAAGATAAAGAGAGCAATATTATTTAACCCGCGAATTGCATTATCATAGCAATTAAAGCAAATTCAATCATCATAAAGCTTGGCAATAATGATAACTTACCAACTAAATCTAATGATATATTCGCATACTATACTGGTAGGTACTGTTATTTCGTAACGAAGCAACGTAGGTATACTAATTGTATTTCGGCTAATTGCCACAAAGTGGATAAAATACTAATTAATTATCTAGAAACGCATTCATATTGTAAATAGCAATACTAAATCATTATACAAACCCATTTGTTATATAACTTCATATTCATTGTTTATTACTTATCGATATAAAGTCAGAAATTAATTATTTCTGATATCTATGCCGAAGTGTCTTGAGTGGATATTTTATAGATCTGTATCTAATTAGTATATTAATCTAAGGCAAAATTAACCTCTCAAATGAACCCCTACTATAATAACGACTCCCCTTTATCTTTCTACCCCATCCCTTAAATAGTTTGGGTCGTAACAATGTTTTTTTAACAATAACAATTTTGGTTGTGCAAGGCGTTAAAATGTTTAAGAGCCATGTTGTTATCCTAATAAACGTCACCACCCAACTAACGTCGACGTACCTGAGTAGTGGCATATGTCTCATTTTTATTTTCTATAGTCACCTATTACGACAACCAACAGGAAGTTAGTGAACAGTCCATAATTTTTAAGCCTAGAACTACAAATAGCAAGTCAATAAAAATAACCTTTCTAAAGAAAAAACACTGAGTCATCTTACTTTTTCAGACTGAATTATAGCAATCATAACACTTGTCAAGGAAAATTATACAGCCCCCATGAGACAATGATATCGTTATAAGGCTACGAATTTGTTATCCCCTCGAGGCACAACCCTATTATCTTATCCCTATTCTAGCATTTTGTTCATTGCGATGATTCTTAATAATTTCTTTACTTTATATCTTTCCCGCTGACTCACGTTATTTAGATATAAACGAATACACTTGTAGGTATCTTTATCACTAACAAAAACATTTAATCTTGCTTAATTATTCCGGCAGAGGTGTATAAATAACCTTTTTATTTGCCGTGGTTGTTGTGTTTTCTAATATACTAATTCTTTCTTAGTAGCAGTTCAACGGCTAAAACTGTATCTGCCAGACGGAAATAGGCTCATTCTCTAATAAAAATTGGTAGGTACCAAAATTTGTTCGTCACATTAACATCAGGGCTAAGAAACTCAGCCTCCGTTTGAAAAATTAAATGCAGGCGAAAATAATGAAAACGATTTTAAAGTGTTTAATGAAAGTATTAAGAATTCACTGTTGAGTTACAATTTCAACACTGATTATAATAATGACAATATTTTTATTTTCCAAAATTAGAATGAACAAAAGATACTTAAGAAATTCTATTACTAATTAGAACTAAAATTAAACAACTAACTATAACTTAAGTAACATCGGCTCCACACTAGACTCACACATTAAGACACTGAACTTGCATAATCCGTAAAAAAGTCAGTCCTTCTGAATTTCTAAATAAGATTCTTATACACTACCTTATGCTTAAAAATATCACATCAGATATTTCTAATATAAAAATAATTTTTAACAAGGTATGCCCTTAACATCCTTCTATCCTTATCCTATCGGGGTCGGTATCCTTTATCTTCTGAAACAACAAAAAGGACAGTAATTCTAGGTTAGCCTGTACAACATCTTCGACCACATCATCACTTACCATCAGGTGAGATAGTGGTCAAAGGCTAACCTATCAGGCATAAAAAAAAGGACAACACAGAACAACACAACGACGTATTTATACAACATTTGGCTTCAATTAATTATGTACATTATACATATACATAATAGTATACACCTTCTTATATTTATTATTATTCACACTCTGACAAAACGTATCACTCGTATTTTGATCAGCGTTGTGTATAAAAAAGTTGATTCAAATAATATCGTGCTAACAACATGGATATCTTTGGAATGCTCCAAGTTTATCCGTAAAGTCAGGGGTGACGACGGCGAACACGTATCGTCGCTCGCTAATCCTTCACCCGCTCCGGATGGAGGCGTCCGATCCAACTCCGATCCAACTTTGCCTTGCGAGCATTTCACATTGATGTTGCTATTTGTGTTAATCAGAGGATAAACTCCAGGCAAAATTTGTCATCACACTATCACACTAATACTATAAAGGAGAAATTTTGTGAGTGTATATTGCTTACTTCTTCACGCTTATACGGCTGGATGCATTTTTGATGAAATTTGGTATGTAGGTAGATGAGGTGCTTATTTAACTCTCGGGAGACTTTTCATCATCATCATCATATCACACTAATATTATAAAGGCGAAAGTTGTATGTTTGTTACTTCTTCTTCTACGCTCAAACGGCTGGACCATTTTTGATGAAATTTGTACATGATGTGCGGGATTAACACATAGGATTTTTCATCATCATTATCATCTATCACCACGTGGGGCGCAGCAAGTATGACATAACATTATCTCCAAATCTTTTTTTTTTTTTTTTTTTTAGGGAGGACATAGATGCTGGCTACCGCCTGTGCGGTCGTCCAGCTCCACCGGGTTTTGGGCGAGGGCCTGGCCCTACAATAGCCGAAGGCACTTCTCCCTCCGGCACTTCTCCCGAGACGGGCGTAGAAGGCGAAGAGCGCTTTCTACCTCCGTCTCCTGCGGACGCCGAAAACGTACCGCTATTATAGGAGGGGTTGACAGCGAGCTCAAGGGCACCACTGTGGTTCGGACCTCGGCTTGTCTCGCTGTCGAGAGACATGGGGGGGATCGGAGCAAAATGCCTCTGTGCAACTGCAGTGTTGCACAATTGGGCCCTACTGAATAATACTCTTTGACTATTTGGAGAGCAATTTATCGTGACCTTGTTTTTGCCTCGAGCTCGCCGGCGAGCTCGGTGTTTGATTGTGTGACCTCTAATTACCTCACACCTGGGGATTTTACCTCGACGACTTGCGGATAACGCTAAAGCTGCCAATGTAATGGCTGCGATGGGGTCATCCGGGTCGTCTAATACCTGCCGTGGTCGGCGACGGGGGGGTTTGAAAAATGGAATAGAAGAGGCAGTCGAGTAGTTCGATGCCTGGACAACCAATGGGTTCGGGTGGTGGGGCGCTCGATCAAAGTATCGGTGGGCGCAGTCCTTATTGAACTGCGCTAAAGAGGGAAGGTTTAGGTCGCAATGCAACTCGGTGTTCCGGATATACCACGGAGCGCCGGTTGCACTACGAAGAAAACGGTTTTGAATGACTTGAAGCTTATGAAGATGGGCCTCACTAGCATGACTAAACACTACTGATGCGTAAGTCATGATGGGGCGGATGCAGGCAGTGTAAAGTGTCTTCTTATTACTAAGAGACATTTTACTCTCTTTGCGAATCAGGGGACCAAGGCGACCCATTACAAAGGCCGCTCTGTTACGGACGGTTGTTATATGATCGTTAAAGGTGAGATTCCGATCAAGGGTGACTCCGAGATATTTTGTTTTACTAACCCAGGGGATGGGTTGGTCGAACAAAGTTAAAGGTTGCGGGTAACGGGGGCGAGTCTTCTCAGTAAAGTACATAGCTGCACTTTTAACTGGGTTGACCGCGATGCGCCATTTACGGAACCAGTCACCGATCTCGGTGATGGCCCGTTGAAGGGCGAAAATGGACTTTCTGCTGATACGCCACCCAGTGGTATAAATAGCGGTATCATCCGCGTATTGGGCTAATAGGACGTCTGGCTGAGAGCGTGGGATGTCGCTGGTATACAGCGCGAAGAGAATGGGTGATAGCACGGAGCCCTGAGGGACTCCGGCTCTGACTGGGTGGGGGGAGGAGAGGGTGCCTTCCACGCGATAGCGAAAGCTTCTGGCTTTAAGGAAGTCTTGTAGGATGAGCACAAGACGTTCTGGCACGCCAAGTTGGTATAGCTTGTAAATCAAGCCATTGTGCCAGACTTTGTCAAAAGCTTTCGCTACATCGAGGAAGACTGCTAGCGTTGTCTGGGGTTTGGGGTACTTGTTAAAGCCCTCAATGATGTGCTCCGTGAGGCGGTGCACCTGTTGGACGCATGAGTGTCCGGGTCTGAAGCCAAACTGCTCATCTGGAATGAGGTGGTGTTCCTTAGCATGGGACTGGAGACGGTTTGCAAGTAACCGCTCGTAAAGTTTGCCTAAGGCACTGAGGAGGCTGATGGGGCGGTAGCTGGTGGGGTCAGATGAGCTTTTGCCTGGTTTGTGAATGCCAATGACATTTGCACATTTCCAGGTGTCTGGGAATAAGCAGTGGCTCATAGCAGCATTGAAGATGCTGACTAGGAGAAAGATGGATGAGAGGAGGAGAGAGGGTTTTAAGAACCCTGTTGGAGATGCCATCGGCACCGGGGGATTTGCGCGGTCGGAGGGCCTTGATCAGTCTCGCCACCTCAGCGTAAGTCGCTAAGGTGATTGGTGGGAGTTCAGAGGTGACCACAGAGCTTTTACGTTCGACTTCAGCATCCACCGAATCGAGGTGAGCTTGGTCAACGTGATCTACGTTAGGGGAACACTGAGCCTCTAGGCTATCAGCTAGGCACTCAGCTTTGTCTTCGTCAAAGAACGCTGGGACTAGTGGGACTGGTCTGTATAAGGGAGGCATGTCGTTGTAGTTACTTCCTTTCATACCTCGCGCCAAGTCCCAATAAGCATGGTGGCTTGGCACGAGGTTTGAAAGTTTGTCACCCCATTGTTGATCACGCAGCTCAGACATGCGACTTTGAACCATGCGTTCAAAGTGGCGTTTCTTTGTTTTGTTCTCTTTACTGGGGTAAGAGTCGTAATGTCGGGTCACTGCTTTACTTTCCGTCACCAATCGTCTCACATCCGCTGGAATGACAAGGCGCCGGTTGTCCGGCACCATGACCTCCTTTGCGGATGCACCTACTACGGTGGAGAGGTGATTGGTGAACGAATCGATCGCAAGGGTTACGTCGTCTTTAGTCAGGATGTCGTCAGGGATTCTGTCAAGGTCCGGTGAACTGATAGCCTTTAGGGCATCGCCTACTTGCTTCCAGTTCACTATTGTCTTAGTGGGGCGAGGGAGGTCTGTCGTTGGGTCGAGACCTAGTCGCAGTATAATGGGTCGGTGGTCAGAGTGAAGCTCGTGAACCACTTCTATGGAGCGTAACTGAAGTGTTACGCCTCTGAGTAGTGCCATGTCAAGCAAGTCAGGTCGAAAGTCTTCCATATGAGGGTAGTGAGTGGGCTCAGTGGGCGCAATTATGTCAAAATTAAGTTCTGCGACTAGTTTTTCAAGTGCAATACCTCTGGGATTGTTGACGTTACAATTCCATAGGATGTGCTTACTGTTGAAGTCGCCAATCAGAAGGACGGCGCTTCCTAAAGAGAACAAAGCTTCTAAGTCAGCTCGGACGATCGGCTTGGAGCAAGCTTGGTAACAGGACGCTATGACTATAGGTTGATGACCAGTCATAGCTAGGAGGCAACAAGATGCTTCCATATTAACAAGAGTCGGGGTAGGTAGGGGAATGCAGTGCAGGGACCTTTTGTAATAGATAAGAGTGCCTCCCCCACGGGAGTTCACTCTATCATCACGTACCGTTCTGTAATTGGCAAACCTAGGGTTCGCCTTCCCCGGTTTTAGAAGGGTTTCCTGCACGCATATGATATCGATAAGGTGGGTACAACAAAAGTCGTGGACGAGGTCACGTTGTCTGAAGAGGCCGTTAGCGTTAAATGACGCTAACGAAACTGAGTACGGTTTCGTGCGTTCGGTTGTACTACCCATAGTGGTTGTACTGGGGAGGGGCCTGGGGGACGAAGCGCTTAAGGGCGCTTAGTAAGTTTGCGTGTTCCAATGTGTATTGGATCACGTCCGCTGGGGATTGAGCGTATTGCATCTTGTAGAATAGCTCTTGTACCTCATTGATGTCAACCGACATAGCCAGATCGCTGACTAGGTTGATTGCCTCTTGAAGAGGGGCAGCCATCAATGGCATAGGGGGAGCTTGTGGCCGGGAAGCGGCGCGGGGAGGGGCGCGAACGGTGTTGGCAGCGGGTGCCGGGAGCGCGGGGCGAGCCGGGGCCGGTGCGCGGGCAGGGGCCGCGGCGCGGGCGGGTGCGGGAGCGGGCGCGGGCGCGCGGGCCAGGGCGCGGGCGGTAGCGACGGTCTTAACCATACTGGGTGGTTTAGACCATGCGTTACGGGCTGGGAGCGGCGCGGGTATTACCTGTGAGGCAGGTACTACCGTTAGTTTAGGACTTACCCGTTGGTAACGGTCATAAGAGGGGCGGGTCGGCCTATGCCTTGCCACCCTGTGGTTCACTCGTGGTGCTTTAGGGCAACCACGGTAATTCGCGGTATGCCCTTGAGCACCGCATAGAACACAACTGGGTGGGTCCGGCGAATCCCGGGTGCGAGTGCACGCTGCTGTCGCGTGATCGCCTAGGCACTTAACGCACCTAGCGCGAGCGAAGCAGAAACGGGAGGCGTGCCCGTATAGTTGGCAGTTATGGCACTGCGAGGGACTCCCTTTTTTGTATGGGGCTTGGACATCGAGTCCTGAGAGGCCACAGACCTTTTTTAAATTAAAAATGGCCTTGCCTTCAGGTGTACGATCTAGTACTACGAGTACTAGGTCGTAGGGACTGCGGTCCTTCCCGCTGTACATGCGGTGAACTGCATGTACGGGGAAGTCTTGTGCCTTCAGGTCGGCACATACCGAATCGGTATGTACCTCCTTGGGCACACCGCGGATGACCACTCGGAGGACTTTCTCCTCTTCGAGCGCATAAGTGTGGAAGCTTATGCTCTCATTGCGGAGGAGTTTCGTTAGCGCTCTGTGGTCGCTAATGGTGGACACTTGAACTTTAATGCCCTGCTGCGTGGAGCGGGCATTAGTGTAGTGGATCCCACGATCCGAAACTAAACGGGACAGCATGTCCCATTTGGTTTTGTCCTGAATGAACAGGGGCGGAGGCGGTTTTTCGCGGCGCGCGCTCGCGTCCTGAGGGGACGCGGCAGTGGTGGCCGGAGCGGAGGGAGGAGACGCGGGGCGCGGGGCGGGGGTCGGCTTCTTGCCGGAGGCGGGGGCCTTAGCGGGTGCCTTGGCGGGAGGGGCGGAAGTTGCGCAACTAGCGGCTTTAGGAGCACGCTTGCGTTTTCTATCTACGACGGTATAGCCGTCGTTATCGGAGTCCGAGTCAGTGCGTAGGGCGCGACTCGGATCTACCTCCATCTCCGCTTCGGAGTCCGAAGTGGGCTCGACAACGGCGATGGAGGGACGGGTGCTCGCTGGCCTCCCGATCGGTGAGCGCGAGCGAGACCTCTCACGGGTAGGGGCTGCCACCGTGCGTCTATTGTCTGGGCCCGGAGCGGGCGAAAGCGGACTGTCCTCTGAGAAGGACCGGGTCAGAGGAGGGACGTTGGCCTCCGGGATTGAAGTCCCGGAGGGAGCAATAAGAGTGTCCGTGAGGCGGGCACTCGCTTCCTCTTCGAGGAGTTGCATGTGTGCAACAAACAGATCGGGGTGGCGGAGGGCGAAGGTCTGAAGGACCTGCACCTCACCGTTAGAGGGACGGGACTGCATCCTGAGGGGAATACTCAGGACGCCCTATCAAGGGTTTGAATTCCCTCACACACCTTGTGAGCTCACTGTGTGAGAGGGAGTGTGTACCTAGGGTGTGCCCTAGTTGTGTACCCTCTCCGAGCTTTTTTCTCGGCGGAGAGGGGTGCTCCTAAGCGCTACTCCGGGGTTGACTAGGGGCGACCCCAAGGCCAGTTATCCCGGAGCCCAGCTTGCTTCGGCTGACCCGTGAAGCGGGAAAGGCCACGGTGCAAGGTTAAACCAAAACAACAACAGTGGCCGTTGTCACCGTAGGGTGTCACACTGCGACCGCAGCAAATGGCGGATTTGATCGTTCAGACGGGTTTGGCTGACGCTACCCCACGCCTGAACGACGTCGCTTAACAGCAAAAAGTGTGTTGTTACGCGCACTGGTACAATGTTGTGTCGATTAGTAAAGTTGTGAAGTGCGCACCGAAAAGTGCGGTCAAAACAAGACCACCAGCCCGGAATGATATTATTACGAAACAAGGGACAGTGGGTAGGTGGTAATGCCTGACGTCTTAGAGCGCCTCTGCGCGCCGGCACGGCGAGCTCGTAGCTCACGTTGCACGGCGTTCGACGGCTGCTCAGCTTCTGCACACAAAACAAAACTTCGTCAGGACTGCGTATTCCAATGGCACTGGTCTGCAACTAGCGTCGGAACGATGACCCGAGTGAGACGGCAATAGTGCGGGGACTATTGCGGTCTCACTGGGAGATACTGGCGGAGCTGTAGACAGATGTGCACGGCGTGGCGGCACAGGTCGGAATGAAAAATCTCCAAATCTGTATATTGATCTTCTAAAATACATAAAATTTTAATCAGAGATGAATTCTACGTTAAGTGCCCATTTTTGGAGGACCTATAATCTAAACATTGCAAGTTCAGGCACTGTTTATAATAAATATACCGCCAACAGATGTCGATGCGCCATTGTACTATTTCTAACTCGACTTATCCGCGTGAATGTACGTTTTTCACTTACTATATTCTTATGATAGATACGTGTGGTGACTTCAAATGCTTGAACTGATCCTTTTATTGGAGAAACTCAATTTGAAAATTCGTGGAATAAATGTCACTAGGATACAAACATTTTGTGCTATATTATCATATTAGAGCTCAATGTTTCTGAGGTGAATACAAGTACGAGTAGAAACTAAACATTTTGTTGCATCTAATCTTTATATTTTCAAGGATAAATGCAATTAGATATATTGTAACTACTTACGCGATTTTTATTTGTGATTTTTATTCGTTAGAAATTGTTCACTGTAAAAAGACTACATAGAAATTAATTGGTGATTAGATTGGTAAAAAACTGCAACTCAAATAAAGTTGCTAGTCCTTGTCCACCTAACCTCTTGATATAACAATAATTTGTCTTGAAATTGCAATCCTACTCTTGGCAGGCGTCTTGGGGTTTACAGTGTAAGATAGCAGTTCCTCAGAAGGGCGCTACTGCCCCTTCTATGGTATTTTACAAGCCTCTTACGATTCCCATAAGAAAAAATATTGTTAGATATTTTAGGCCGGCACCCCATGCGTTTCACCTAATGATGCAAATAATAGGGCCTATAAACATACTCACAAGAAAATAGTTTGATTTCCCATAAAATAATTACACCTTTCTGAACGTTTTTAAAAGTTCAATTTAGAATAACATTGGAATTCAAATTGTTTTTATTTAGTAATCAAAACATACCAAACTTCAGATAATATAACTATTAATGGACAAAATAGACCCTGATGACGTTTCAATTTTGAAAATTGTGACACAAGTGCATATTTTTCTTATATGAAATGGAATACAGCCCTTTGTGGGAATATTTTGGGTTGAGAGTTTTCCAAAATCTTATCTTAGTTAACATTTTAACGCCTCTATAAACACACTCTCCAAATATTATGTCTTTAAGACCTTAGACTTAAGCTGTACGTTGTCTGTCAGTCTCAAACAGGACAAAACGTTTTTCTCGTACTTTTAGCCATGTAAGTATAGGCATTACATTCAACCTTAATAAAATCTCAACATCCAAATCTTACGTATAAATCTAAACAGTCCCGTAAGTAGTTACAAATAAGTTGCGGTACGGACGAAACTTTTGGGGCGGTTAACTTTTCTGCTCTCTTACCCGCGCCGGGATTAAATTTTAAACTTCCACTGACTATCCTCATGAAGTTGAAATGAGGTAAATTTATACAGTGTACTTATGAATTCATAGGGTTTAGTAGTTCAATTTATTATTGACTATAAGAGGAAGTAAATAGCTATGCTTGATATTATTTAAATCTCGTGGCTTGCGCTTCCGCATGGTGGCACGACATTTGCAAATGCTCACCTGGCTAGCTACTATCAAGTAGAAAACCTTATTATGCCAAGTACATAAGAGTGCCTGACCCGGCAGCTGCTAAAACGAGAACTGGCCCTCAAGAACAAGTAATTTTATACTATCTTTTATTATAAAATGAGATTATGGTAAACTGCTTGCCTATTGGAAATAATAATAACCAACTGAGTGAGTTTTACAAAGTAATCCCAAATAGCGGCCGCTACTCGGATTACCAAAGAGCGCATGGCAATCGCCCTCGTCTATTATGTAATAGCCGATGTTATTGCACAACTTGGCGACTTTATTGATAGAGTTGCCCAAGTAATTTCGCCACTAGTGCTGTATTCAATATTCGAAGGAAATACGAAAAGTATGTTATCTTGGATGAGATAAATATAAGTTTTGTTCGGAATACGTACTACAAATGTTTTTAAGTGTTATTGATATCTTTACTAACAATATAAAACTGACAGCCAATGTCGTTGACAACAGTAGAATTACTGCATAGAATCACGCCGTTAAAAAATAGAAGGTTTGCCGACCCTATATTGTAACAACATCTTTTTGTGGATATAAATTAAACTCCATGCATTTTATAAACGTAAAATTTTATAAAGTTACAAAAATTTAAATTAAATGTTAATTATCACCCCGAAATTCGTGGCAATAAATAGGCTTGTAAAGTTATTGTATTGTTAATATTCCCTATTTTATACCTAACAATTTAAAAGGACAACAAATTTTAGCACATATACAATAATAAAAAGGGTTTTGATTGAATGTAACACTCTGATAATAATCATCATTATTATTCCTGTAGTAAATGAAATGGTGACATCGTACAGAACACAGAAACCGGATACAGACTTTAAGCATCATAATATGTTCCAGCAACGCACACAATATACATTGCATACGGGCACAAAATTTCGAAGCTTGCTGAAACACTTCAAACGCGAATGTCACCCACAGCAGACAGACGTTTTGCCACGTTTTTCGTGCAGAAATGAAGCATCGAAAAAATGTTCAGTATAACTAAGTATATTATTTTGAAAACATATTACATATTTTCTATTCATCCTAGACTTTATCTGCACGAAAATGTTTTTGCAAGAGCATAAATGTTTAACAATGATGTATGTTTCTTCAACTGACTTGTGCCCCGCCCCGGGTAACAACGGCTATGTAAATAAATTACAAAAAAATGCTTGGTATGGCCGATGTTTATCAGGAATCATGTATGATTCTAATGGTAAAAAAAAATTTCAAATCGATCCAGTAGTTTTTAAATTTATTCGTTACATACAAAATACAAATCTTTCCTCTCTATAATATAAGTGAAGATTGGCAAGCCGTTGACCAATATCTAACCAGATACGAGTAAGTGATGATGTAGTTGAATATGTTGGTCGGGCTAGCCTAGAATATCTAACACCCAAGAACAACTGCCGGAACATACCGTTAGGTGCGTGGAAACAAATTTGCTACTTGAGGGTGCTAGCTAGTTAGGCGGGCATTCGTAATATGCCCTATCACCATTATCTACCGACTGCCATACTTAGACAACAACTGAAGCCCACTGCTTAACGTGCCCTTTAGTAGCCCTGCAACATCGAGAAACTAACCTCAAGAGAAGCCGTTCTAGTTGCTTTGTACGAAATAAATTCATTCAATTTTTCTCTGACCAAAACACTTGCTAACTGGCTAAGCCACCACTACGTGGTTTATAGTGATGGGACGTGATTAATGTGCTAATTTAATCGATATTGATAAAATCAATATTTTGATGAAATACAAGATAAGCGTATCTATTCTATCTTGAGCGTTGAGTGTGAATACTATGTCATTATGTGCTTGGCTATAGGAAGTACACTGAGAAAAAAATCATGTTTAGACATACGTAATTTTAGCCTCAACATACGTATTTCTTGTTTAAAACGTGACTAGCGTACATAAAGATGAGACAACATGACGTATAATGGCCTTGCTGTAACAAGCTTTGTACATTACAATAATGTATGAAATTCATTCGTTCATTCATTCATTCAATGATGTACTGTCATACAAATAAGTATGTAACATCTCGACAAAGTAAGGATGTTACTTACGTCGATCCTGGTGCAGCCTACTTACGATAAGTATGTTTCCTACGTTTATTATGTTTACTATAAGGAGGTAGTCTACGTCAAACTTGCTACAGCCTGTTTATGGTAAAGGTGATTCTGGCGTTTAACATGCGTCAGCTAACGTACTGTAAGGAGGTTGCCTACATCAGCTTTGGTACAGCTTATTTATGGTAAAGATGTTCCCGACGTTTACCATGTATTGAACTACGTACAGTAAGGTGGTGGCCTACGTCAATATTGTGGCAGCCTACTTATGGCAAAGATGTTCCCCGCGTTAGTCATGTATCGGCCTATGTACAGTAAGGAGGTACCGTAAGTTAAATTTGATGCAGCCTACTTATAGTAAAGATGATCCCTACGTATCTCATGTATCAGCCTACTTATGGTGAGTATTTTCCATACGTTTGTCATGTACTTATAGTAAGGATGTTCCATATATTTATCATGCATCGTCCTACGTTCAGTAAAGTGGTTGCGTACGTCAATCGTGGTGCAGCCCATTTACGGTAAGGATGATCCTCATATGTATCATGCATCGGCTGAATTATAGTAAGGAGGTTGCCTACGTCGATTTTGGCACAACCTACTAATAGTAAGGATTTTTTATATATTTATCATGCATTCACCTATGTAGAGTATGGATATTGCATATGTACATAAACCTGGACCATTATTACGCTTAAGATGTTATTAAGAGCACCATTTGTAGTATACAAAGGTAAATCTCTTTACTATATGAAGGTTGCTCCTGGTTTATTTATGCGCATTGGATTACAATCTGTGCACCCTACTCTACATAGATTGATGCATTATATACGAAGAAAAGATCCAAACCATTAAGTAAACTGCACTAAGGTTTACGTATACAACCTAGCTGTACAAAGGCTGATGCACGTTTTAAGTAATAATGCTATATGCAGGCTGCACCTGTAGTAAGACAGTAAATAAGCATATTAAATAATTAAATATATGTATTTAATTATTTAATATGCTTATTTGCTGTCTTACTACGTATTAGTATATACTATGTATTTAATTATTTAATATGCTTATTTACTGTCTTACTACAGGTGCAGCCTGCATATAGCATTATTACTTAAAACGTGCATCAGCCTTTGTACAGCTAGGTTGTATAACATGTGTTAATAAAAATTTATTATCATAAACTTGTGATCTATTTATTGAAAACAATATACAAAATTGTTCTGAAATAAAAATAAATATTTAGGTCCATTATCAATTATCAATTTAAGTTGAAAGACAGGTGAGCGTAGCCAGCCTAAGGTGGTACATGACATTATTAAGGACGTGGTGGAAAACTGTCAAACCTCAGATATCAGGCTTAAAAGACATGCGTACAACATTTCACGGAGTTTAAAAAAATTATCTTCGACATGGTCTCCATATACATTTTATTTTTCTATGCGGAATGTACGGATGCGGAATAATGTATGCGAGGATCAAAGCAGTGAGGCGCACAGTTACAGTTTCAGATTCACCATCTGGAATAAATAAATATTTTATGAAATTTGTTAGATAAAAATGACACTCCCTAAAAAGTATTACCAAGAAGTTAGGAAACAATAGCTTATTAATGTCAGGCTACGCTCGCTATAAGTTCACCACAATAGTTCATTGTGCTGCACTTGTAGCGTTACGTTTCCAGCTTATTTGTAGTCGTCGAGTATGTTCTAAGGGTATTTAAAGTACTTACCACTAGCACTAGTCCCTGGAGATATAAGAAAAGTCCCTCATTATTTTTTGGATATATATGGTTGAGATCTTGTAAAATCTGCAATCAATAACATTAAGATCATTCGAATAATTCCACTATGAAAGTAATATGAAACATAAATATGAAGTATGAAAGTAAAATATCATGTAGGTTTGAAAATTTAACATACCGAAATATACCTTGGGGTTATCGGAGAGTTGGATTGTCTTAGGTAGTCGGATGTGTTCTTTATTCTCATAAAATTTATTTAACACCAGTATCAGCAGTCTTTCTCGAGGATTTTTGTACTCAGTGTCAGGTATCAATATTATTTTTAGTCTAGTCATATTGTCTTCTAATAAAGTAGCATCTGAAACAATTATGTAGACTGCATTTACATAAATATATGTTCAACTTTTGACTAAATCATTTATTAAAGACTTTACAGGTATCTACAGATGCTTGATGCACCTATTTAACATCGCTGAACCTTCGAAAGTTTAACTTGCACGAGGTAGTAAGTACTCTTTCAATAAATACATCGAGAAAAAAACAACAAAGTTGCTTACCTGTGAATGTTGCCGTTTAGCATTTGAATTCAATGGTTGCCGGATAGCCAGGCTGTGTCTTTGGCCTTTCTTTATACACACAGGCCCACTTTGGGGCGACTAAAACCCCTTTCTTCGTTTACTCAAATTTGATTGGTGATAAAGTGAATTTGGAAACTGTAATAAAAGTTTTTTTATAAACAATCATTGTTGAAAACATTTACATGCGCGCATGACGCGATTGCCACGGTATCGCAGAAAACTAACATTATAGCTGTTGCATTACGCTCCAGCCAGTATTGCCAGCGTGTAAATCAAAATCAGCCGAGTATTCACATAAAAATATTTTAATATTAATAAAATTAGATATTTACTTTGATATCATTGATGCATTGTTTAGACTTTTCAACAACTATTATAATAACAATTGCTCAACGCGGTTACATCCATGTAGACAAAACAATCCATGTTTAGTAGTATTAGATTAAATATTTATAAAAAAAAAACTGAACACTTCCTTACACCCTCAAAAGCTCTGTTTTACAATTCGTATGGCTAGATTAGGAAATACCAAAATCATCAGGTGAGAATGTGGCTAAATGCTGTTATAAATAAAAATTTATATGTAATTTTTCCTGGTCAAGAACAGTAACATTAGAAATACTAAGATTTGAATAAAATACTTAAAAATATAAAAATATATCCAATGACGATTCCGCCTAATTTTCTTGCTAAGCCGACGTGACGTCACAAACAACACGCAGTCAAACCGTTTGACGCGTGTCGCTTCTACACGAAGCATCCTTAGGAGGTCTTGACTATAGGAGTGCACGATCGCACCTTCTCGACTCACGTGTTTGTCGGCTTAATAGGAAAATTAGGCGGAATCGTCACTAGTTCTATTTTAATAGTTTTTTAGTGTTTTGTTAAAATATTAATTTAATGTTTTTTTAAATATTTTCAAAATATTTGTTATTATTAAATATGGATTTCCGCAAAGTAACGCCTGAATCGATTCATTAGAAATACTAAGGTATGTAAGTAAGGACGAGAATGTATATTTTTTATATTTGTATATATATATATATATATACGCTGAAATTGCTGGACCACTTTGGATGAAACTGAAATATAAATAGAAATATAGATAGTTTAGGTCTTAGATAAACACAACGCAAACTTCTTATTATCATAATCATCATGACCATCATCACTTTTCATTATTGCCTACGCGAATGATACTGCGGCATGCAGTAGGTATATACCAAACATATTTTAAAAAATAACAGAAAAAAAACCTTTTATCCAATTTTTATTCTATATGGTCAATAGTATACTATAAATCATCTCATCAATGTATTACTTTTTATTATTTCTGTGCTTATTGAACTATTATGATGAAAACACCACGTAACGATACCGATACAAGCAACGTTATATATATGTTGTATTTGATGTAAAAAATGAGGCACAATCTAAAAGTACAAATGCACATAATAGGCATAACTAATGAAGTACCAAATCGAAATATGGGGTTTCAGTGCAGAGTAACTAGTTTTTATTTATTTGCACGCGTATAACAATTGATTTGTTTGTATTTTATACGAACATGAGTACGAGCGCAAAATTGATTGTAAATGAAGAAATATTGAAATAAGCAATGGTCAAATATCAGCGTTTATGAAACATTGCTTTCGTATTTTTTTATTCGGCATCTGGCAACACTGATCTTCTGTCGTAAAACAATCTTTAAAATGTCGACGGAACAGTATATTATTGCGCCCGTAACATTAAAATAATGTACAAATGCAATATGTCTTAAAACGTATAATGATGTTCCCTACGTTCATCACGCATAGGCCTACACGCAGTAAGTAGGTTACTTAAATGAATTTTACGTGAATTTATTGCGCATAAATTCACGTACGGTAAATAGTTTTTCTACGTCAACCTTAAAGCTGCTCACTTGTGGTAAAGATCTTTCTTACGTAAATCATGCATCAGCCTACGTACTGGAAGGAGGTTGCATAATTTGCTTACTTATATCGTGCATCGGCCTACGTATAGTAAGGAGTCTTAGCGCAGCCTACTTAAATGTAACTAATAATGTTTTCTACGTACCTACATCATGCATCAAGCTACGTACATATAGGAGATTGTCTACTTATACTTTGTTGTTGCCTACTCACAGTAGGAGTCTGTTTCCAAAATACTTACAAGAAATAGACGATCTACTTATAGTCACGACGCAAACTACTTGAAACATTATTTTTTTTAGTCAATACGTTTGTGTCATCCTGTTAATGTTGGAGTATATTTATAAAGATGCGACAGCATAATGTAATGTTCTATCTGTGACGTCATATCCATGGACTACTTCCTAGCATGTATCTGCCTATATCAGTTACGTATGTTGAGTCTTGTTGACGGACCCGACAGACGGGTACGTATTAAACGGCAAGATCAGTACACAACATGTTGTAACTTAGTGACGCGTTGATACGCTTCAACATTATTTTGTATTATCCAACATTTTTACGGCTGTAGATTACGTATTTTAGATAAAACTACACATACATTGTGAAAAGACTTCGCTACATTTCATTTTTTTCTCAGTGTAGGTAGACAGTAGAAACAACTTCCTATGTGTAACATTATGTGTTCACCGTTGTAAGAATTTACCAAATGTACATGAGCTTTACCTATTGCTAGTTTATAACAACATCAAAATTAATTTTTTATCACAAGCTTGGGTAGGAATTATTTGCAAATTCAATATAATACTTTCGTATCATTAATGAGTACTTTCTGAATTTTGTGATTTGATTTTTTTTTATACTTAAAGTAATTAGATACTTATACATTGTTCAATTCAAATGAGCCATAAAGAAATACAGAAGATTAAAACACCATAAAATAATATAAGTTTCGAAGCGCTCGTAGGAAGTTAGCTTAGCTGTTCTTAACCGATCAGCAAAGTTAAGCAACGTCCAACGCGGGCATTAGTTGGATGGGTGACCGCTAGTGACATTAACATTGAGCGCTTCCGTCACGGTAATATTATCTATACAGTATTTCAACTTCATAGAAACGAATGAAACGCGAGTTATACCTATGCGCCTCGATCTCGGCCTGCGGTCGGCACGCAGACCGTCTTGAGTGTCGCGACGCGACTGTGCCGCAGAGACGAGCGAATGGTTTGTTGTTTTTTAAACAATAACCGCACGATTTTTTCACCAAAAATAAGTTCAAGTATACATACTTTACATATAAAATACGACGAGTAAGATATATTGTGCTGTTTTTGGTTACATGCATGAATTCATCAAAAACAAATCCAGAGATAACTTTTTTTAGATTACCTGGAAACTGAAAGGTAATACTATAATAGTATATTATGATACAAGTGAGCTAAGTTGCTTATTATACACAACATATATATAAAAAAATACTACGAACTATGTACAACACTACAGCTATTAGAATGAAAGCATTTATCAGACAACATTGCAGACTCACAGGCAATACAAATGCTCCAGCCCATTACCAGTTAGCAGCGTGCCCAGCATGCTGGCAACATTGCCCCGTTGAATTGCAATTTCAAAGAAGTATTTTTTTGCATTACGAGGCCGTTTTTTTTGTTATTGTGGTGGAACAAGCTCGAGGTCTACTTGATGTTAAGTAGACTAACTTCTGCCTATAACAGATGCATTTCGTCACAAGCCACGAATGCACTGCTTTTTTGGATATCCTCAAGTCCGACACAAGATAAAAAGGTTTGCATTAAGCAAATTATTTAAAATACACGTATTTCAACCGAATGTGAAACATACGTTTCATGTCAATACAAATCATTCATGTCACAAGCCACGAATGCACTGCTTTTTTGGATATCCTCAAGTCCGACACAAGATAAAAAGGTTTGCATTAAGCAAATTATTTAAAATACACGTATTTCAACCGAATGTGAAACATACGTTTCATGTCAATACAAATCATTCATGTCACAAGCCACGAATGCACTGCTTTTTTGGATATCCTCAAGTCCGACACAAGATAAAAAGGTTTGCATTAAGCAAATTATTTAAAATACACGTATTTCAACCGAATGTGAAACATACGTTTCATGTCAATACGGATAGAAGATATGCACTGTCGTCGAAAGGAAGTTGTTCTAATCACTTCATCTATCAATTAAATTTTGTGCCCCATTTTCATATTATTGTTTCAGTAAAAAAATGCAAATGCGGTGACCCCGGCTGCCCATGTCGTTCGTACTTGGGCCCGACAGAATTTGGAAGACTTACGTATTAGAAACAGAGGAATATCATGGAATACGACCTTAGATAACGCAATACTGGACCGTTGGCAATATAGCTTTACAGTATAATATTCTACCCTTATATGCCCCTTGTAAGACCAGTGAAATATCAATGAACAAGATTAGTTCAGTTTATTATGATTTCAGCACTTGTCAATCTATTTTACACGTTATTAAGAATAATTGAAATAAGGATAATTTAAAACTTGAACTTAATAAAGAATAGCTAATTAGTGCTGAATAAATAGATTTTATTTTTGTATTCCGTAGTTATTTTTCTAATCCTAGGCATTTATTTTTGACTGTCTTCCTTTTTTTCATTGTAGCTGATCGAATAAATATGTATTATTCGTTGTAGCTAATGGCTATGGCTAGCCTTTAACTGGCTTCTCCACCATATTAGAAGATGATAAGGTATTTTTGCAAAATTAAAAAGAACAGAAGAACATTGATAAAATCAATAAATTAAACTGACTCCCGCGACCTGACTCGACGTGTGAATGAGTATTCATAGTTTTTTTTTCGATCGAGATAATATTAAATCGAGAGTTATATAAAATATCGGAACAGGCAAATTTTTTGCTATAATCTATCAATTCAAAATTTGTCCTTTCGAGACTATATGCTGATGATGAAACACCAATGTGATGTTTTCATTTTATGCTTAAAATATCTATATAAAATGTATGTAGGAAATGAGTATACATTATTACAAATTATTTATTGGTCGATTATAAATTATATTATATATTCATTATTTATTGATGATCAAAATTCTGGCACTTATTTTGCTTAACCTGGCAATGTTGCCAGCGTACTACTTTTCCCTTAATATAACTATTCATTAAATATTTAATTTCTTGTGATATATAGGTACCCCGCTATCAATATACTTCCATAATTTTCATTATGTCATAGATTTATGCTAGAACTTTCCATAATATTTCATTAAAACACCTACTTGGAAGCAAGTACATAAAACACAACATGCGCTAATGTTTGTTTGTCACACAAAACACTTCATAAAGCCGGCGTGTTAGCTCTGAACACTTGCATGCAGTAATATCGTACAAAGTAGCCTTTATAACTAGTGCGAGCACTAGAGCAAACAATTTGGAGATGCAACACATTGTCCTGTGCTCAGAATAGAAATACGAGAGACGTGGGTGTAACCAGGAGCTAATTATTATGTTTGCAATATTGCACTGATTGCTAATGCAAACAGCAATAGCTGCAGTGTCCTTAGTCCTCATTTCATTGTAACTGAAATTATATCAGCTGGAACATACACAGGGCTAGTGACTTCGTAGCTCCTTTCCATACTTTATATACCAGGGTTCAAACTCGTTAAAATGACAGGCACATAAGACTTAACAACTATATATCTCAAGGTGACAGGTTCAGTGCAATTCGTGACTTGTGGCAAAATGCATCTGTTATAGGCAGAGGTTAGACGGCTTAGCATCAGGTGGACTTCGTGCTTGTTCCGCAACAACATTAAAAATTTATTAATAAAAAAATTTTCATACAAAACCTTGTTATATATGAACATTTTTTATCTTTCACTATTTAATTTTTTTATTTATTTTAGCTCTAAATGTGAAAGTAAGAATTCCCAAAATATTTTTTTCAAATAATGTTGAATGAAACACAATTTCAACGATTTTGAACACTTGGTAATTAACATAATATAACGAAACTTCGTTTGTATTAAAAGCGACATGGAGAATACAGGAGAAACCTTCTCTCTGCTGCGAACATACTTGGTCTAGGAGCAATCCGGAGACGGGGTACCATTCTAAGGAGGTATACTGCCTATTGAAAACCTTAACTGGTGTCTAGTATATAGTATAAGAGATTGGTCACCTTTAATTCAGTAAGGGCAAATCTTTTTACTTACCCGCGGTGGTAACTTATTCACATGACGGGCTTTTAACTAAATCACCTAGTACCGTGTGGTAATAAAGGACTTGAGGAGTCTCAAAATCACATCAATCGTTTCAAAAAGTGGTAAAAATCAAATATGTACACACATGAAGAAATGCTCTCATTTTAATGATAAAAGTTGAATAATTGTTCCTGGATAAATCCCTAAAGACAATCAAAGCAAAATTGAAGTCCATGATCGAGCCTGCGACAAATCACTACCGCCTTAATCGCCTTCAAGGAAATGGCTTCGGTGCATTTCATCGAGAATTCTTTTTAATATGAGCATCGATTCCAATTACAAAAGATCAAAGAATCGGCGCGCGGCCCACTTCGTCTTTGTTCAAACGAAAGATGAATTATTCAGAGAGCTGGAAACGTTTCAATTGGCCAGCTATAAAAAAGGAAACGGTTCGTTGCTTCGTCTACTAAATTAAAATATTCTTTATTTTCATTTGTTTAATTTGAGCTACAATTTGATGTAATAAAGTTGATATTGGTATAGCTTTTGCAGAGTTTTAGTATGACTTTATTTTTCATAATTTTCATTGCAAGTATAACGCATTAATTTGTCATTTTTATTATTCAACGCTTTTTAGAGGGTCTGAATATTACAACGACACGGTTACGTAGACGATCTTCCGGCATGTGAAATCGATATCATAATGAAGGATGGATATCATTTGTACGAAATGTTTATGTTTTAAAGAAGAAATATTTTTTGCTGACAACATACTACCAAAATGTAGTATTAATTTGTAAAGACCCATAAAAATATATTAGTGTGCCATATGAAGACATAATATTTATTTCTGGTCTGTGGGGACCGGGAGCTCATCGTAATTTCCAAAACTTATCAGAGCGGCGCTTGGTCGACGCAACGCGTGATCATAATGTTGGCACCTACTTGGCTCAACGAATAAGCATTGCTATCCAATGGGGCAATGCTGCCAGCATGCTGGGCACGCTGCCAAGCATTGGTATTGGGCTGGAGCATTTGGACTACCTGTGAGTCTGCATTATAATAATAATAATAATAAATCTTTATTTGCCAAAAGATTAACAAGTTATTTTACAATTGACTTGTAGGTTGTCTAAATGCTTTTATTGTAGTAGTTATAGCGTTGTATATATTTCATAGTATTTTGTATATTTATGATAGGTACCTAGATCATACTTTTCATAATAAGTTGACGATAGACGCATTGCCACACAGCGATTGTGTATGGCAATACATCCAGCGTTTTGGGAACTTTTCGTTGAACCAATATCTAAAATCTACTAGTAAGTGCTTTCTTTATTCTACTTACATCTGGTACTTTCGTTTATCATCACTTGTTAAAAAAAAGAATTGAATTGCCCTTGAATTTTCAAAAACTGATGTAAATCACACTAAACCTGTCCGTCGATGCTTTCATTATCAATTTCTCATATTTATTTCATTGCCTTTGCGAAAGTAATAGCTTCAAAAATGCATGCTTTACTTTGAAGCCAAAGCTACACACCTATCTATAATCTTACCTGTAATAGTATATATACAAAATTTCAATAATAGCCTTATTTTTTAATTTTACAAGGCTCTGTATTGCCTGTATATAGCAAAAAGTACAAGCAGTATAAAACAAAACTCTATAAAACAAGCCCTTGTAATTTTTAACAGTGTGAATTTACGCTGGCGACACCTGGCGTAGCAGTCAGTGATTGAGAGAGCCGCGCGGCCGTACGCGAAATTATTAAACGGTAATTTATGCTCGCAATTTGTACGTAACTTGAATTCGTTCCTTGCGTCATTCATCACGAGTGCCAGCAAACGATTAATTTCAACAATCATCTGTAAAAAACCCAATGTGATACCATGGCAACTCATAAAAATGATTTATTTCCACTATGCCTTACTGCGTGTCTCACGACTTTTTATTAATTGCTTTTATTTCAGTTAATATTTTTATATTATTTTGTTTGTACCTTATGTTATATAGTTAATTGTTGCACCCTTACTATATCATAAAACCACCTTAATATACATAATTTAGAACATATCAACCTAATGGACAGTCGCACTTACAAAAATAATATATTTTATGATCATAAGCGGTTTGCTGAAAGCAACCGCCAACAAGGTCTTTTTGGCGGATGGGCTTACAAAATCGATTTTCAAAATTAACTAAATACATAACACTTTTTGTAGCCACAGTGCATCTTTGGACAAGTGCAATAAGTCTAAATAGAATAGGAGGTTCCAAGATTGTAATTATTGCGTTAATGCCTGCTAAGCATAAAATCCACAAAATTACAACGAATTCATTACATAATAATAAGAATTTTAGGTAAACAAAAAATCTATATTTCTGAAAAATACTTAAAATTTATCTAGTGACAATTCCTCTTAATTTTCCTGTTTAGCCAACGTGACGTCATAAACGCCTCGTAGCCAAACCGGAAGAATTTTCGTTGCATTCGCTTCTATACGAAGCATCCTCAGCAAAATATTTTTTGAAATCGGTCCAGAAGTTTGTAAATTTATTAGTTACATACAAGAATACAAATATTTCCGCTTTATAATATTAGTGTAGATGTAGATTGATTTCCGCAAAATAACGCCTGAATCTATTTATTAACAAATTCGTTAATTTTTTCCTGCTCGTGATTCAACTATTTCCTTTTCTTGTTTTTATGTCAAATATGGTAAGAATACGTGGTTATGTAATAAAGTTCGAACGCTTGCCTAACGACTCCACTATAACAATCTTATGGTTTGTATTGTCTGAAGACAATAACACACAACACGTTTACACATTATTGCCAAGCTCCGAACTAAAGATAAAATAATAAAAATATTAAGTTCTATTCCAAAACACATAGATGAACTTAAAATAATCGTGTAAATCAAATTCACACTACTTACATACTTAACTGATGTATCCATGGATACATAAACCTAAAGGAAAAATAAAAGGTTAAAGGACACTACAGGCTTTCGATTGCTAATCCCTGGCATATAGTTAATAGATTCAGGCTATATTTTGCAGATATATTATTTAATAACAACAAATAATGAAAAAATATTTTAATAAAATATTATCTCCATCGTGCTTTTTTTAGGTCGTGATGCTTCGTGTAGAAGAGAAAGTCGTCGTTAAGGCTGTATATTGGGCTTACGAGGTGTATAAGACGTCACGTCGACTTAGCAGAAAATTAATGTTTCTTGGAATTGCCTTGAATTATACTCCTGTTATTCTAAATTTCTATTAATATTTATTGATATAAACTAGATAAGTTTTATGATTGTGAATTCTCTAATTCAAATACCGCCCTTTAGTTTAAAATATTGCACTCAAGTTGCTTGTTAGCATGCGCGTAGCATAATGCTTCACTTATTGATCATGCTTTTTATCTTTCAAAATTCTACACCTTTTAAAACTACCTCCATGCGTAGGATTTCTACACGCAGTTAACGCTCTATACCTTCACTGTAAATAACTTTTCCGTCAGCGACGGCGCGTCCGCTTCCTGCGCCGCCTTCCGGGGAAGCCCCTCGTTAATTTTATTTTAGTAACGCCTCACTTAATCTAATACCGGTTTGGTACGCAGTTTTCGCGGATCAATAAGTATGGGGTGAACTGAAACGGTTTATTGGAGTATACATATTTTAAACATAGCTTATAGGTTCGTATTCATTACGTGCTGAATAAAATTAAGTGTTAAAAGAAAGTCAAGAAACTTTTGTATATTTTTGTACGGATTATAATTTATGCCTGTTAAACGTTTTTGATTGCACCTTTGCGTCGTTTTTGCAATGCTGAAGGAGGTGAGTCTCCACAGATAACTTTCTCTATGATTAACATACTCTATTTAAAATCTTATCTGGTGTATGATTGTCGACTAGGGTAAAATTTAATCAGATTATCTTACTAGATTATTGGTCTTTTTTTCGTAAGTGTTTTTATTGATGACATGTTTTCGTAGATTTTCCTTATAATGCCCTTACAATAGTATGTTCAGTATTATCAGAACTAAGATTTTTGATGCACAATTTTGAATTTTCAGTTATTTATATTTTTCACCTGTCGGGTGCCGGCTTAGAATGTCACTCCCATGGGTGTTGTAAGAGGCGAATAAGGGTAAAATACCGGGAGGTGGGCAGCAACGCCTTCTGAGGAACTGTCGTCTTATATTGTGATCCCCAAGACGCCTGCCAAGTGTGGGGATTAAGCCAATTAATGGAGGAGACTGTGTACAGCAATGGACAATCCGGCTGATATAGTAGTAGTATATATAATTATATATATATATAAATAAAGACAAAAAGAAGTAAACAAAGAATATCTTAACGAAGTGTGGGCTTCCAACGTGAAAATTACGACCATTTGCAACTGTCATGAACGGTAAATTTTTTAATGTTCGATGTTTTAATATGAAAAATCAGACATGTTCTATAATATACTTTATATAATCTCATTCGGTAATATTTTAATTAATTATGAAATGAAATACAGACTTTTATTGGCATATTTTATATACATACTTCTTAAAGAAAATTAAAACATTATTCTCCTAACAAAACAAGGCTTTAAAACATTTTTTTAATTATTAAAGTACAATGTGTCCCGACCAAGGAGGTTTCAATTCAATTTAAGTACACATTATCTGTGGTGAGCGCGCTGCGCGTTTTTATATTGCATTTTATTTAATGTAGCTACCTATAGCCATGAGTTTAAATAAAGTAGTGTAACTGCATATAATTAGGTATTAAAACACTCGTGTAATCTTATTTTGAAACTCACCTGCGGCTCGTTTCAAAAAACTACACTCATGTTTTAATACCCTCTATTCTATGACAGTTGCATAAACTACTAATATATGATGTATTGTACATAACATAACATATTATATTACTAATATAATATGATATGTTATGAAGTGATACGAGCCTTCCTGATGAAAGTGTCACGCCAGTCCATCACAGTTGCAGTGTCACCTTTCTCGTTCTCTTTAACACTGCACTCGTCACTCTGAGACTCTAATTCTTATATCTCATACGACCAGTTAATTTCTCTTGCTACAGTATCCTTTGAGCAAGATTATTTGACACTCGGGTACTACCCACCAAATCGAATTCTTACTAAATAGACCAACACCTGGTAAATCTTATGTATGTACTTAAGATCATACCTGATATAGATCAGTTAAGTACAACACAACAAGAAACCAACTCTGCTGGGCAGCGTTGGAGAAGCAGTGATAGCTCAGTGGCTTTGGCTATGGACTGCCGCGCAGCAGGTCCATGGTTCGAATCCCGCCGTGGGCTTGAGCTTCACCGCATGGTGGAAGGGCATTTTGTGAATGCCCGCCTGGCTAGCGACCACCCTCAAGTTGAAAATCTGTCGCCAAGCACCTAACGGTGTGTTCCGGCACCTGTCCTTGAGAGCCAGAGTAATTCTAGGTTAAGCCTGTTAACACCTTCGACCACATCATCACTTACCATCACTGAGATTGTGGTCAAAGGATTACCTATAAGCTATAAAAAAAAAAAAAAAAAAAAAACTACGCAGTATCTTCTCGTCAAACATCCCGTGTAAATTGAAGACTTTAGCTAGTGTGTGTAGCCAGTGATACTTGGTCTTAAGACTTGGTCCTTAATTTATGCTGTTTTCAACAAGCTTTGAAGCCTGACCACGTGTGATTGAGAGAGGTTTGCTTAGTTTAATTGTGCGATAAAATCAGAAGCCTAAAAATTTGCCGGAAAACCAAAGATACCGTCTTAGCTCTCAGAATTCAATTTAAAGTGGCAATGCGCTGGCCACATCGTTTGACGAACCAATAACTGATGGGGAAGAAAGGTTCTCGAGAGTTTAACACAGGTGGACTGACGTCATAAAATAAGTCAATAGATGTAAATAGCTAATAGCCGTTCTTTCTGGCGTTCAATGTAGGAGGAATTTGTTCAGCAGTGGACATCGTACAGCTTTTTTTTTATGCCTGATAGGTTAGCCCTTGACCACTATCTCACCAGATGGTAAGTGATGATGTGGTCGAGGATGTTGTTCAGACTAACCTAGAGTTACTGGCTCTCAAGGACAGCTGCCGGAACACACCGTTATGTTAGGTGCTTGGCGACAGATTTTCAACTTGAGGGTGGTAGCTAGCCAGGCGGGCATTTGCAAAATGCCCTACCACCATGCTGTAACGACTGCTATCCTAAGACAACAACCGGGACCGACGGCTTAACGTGCCCTCCGAAGCACGGAAGCGCTCAGTAGTAATGTCACCAGCGGTCACCCATCCAAGTCATGACCGCGGCGGACGTTGCTTAACTTTGCTGATCGATTCAGAATGGCTAAGCAAACTTGGCTACGAGCGCTTCGAAAGCTGATTATGATGATGATGACAACACAAGATGTCATCATCATTGAAGGCCTAATAATAGTAAGTAGATGATTTAGACATTTCATTAGATATGGTTTAGCCAACGTTACCAAAAGCAAGTCTACCGCTATTTACCGGACACAATCTCTAAACAGCGACTGAAGATATTTTCGTCAAACTAAACCTAAAAACTATTTGACCTTAAGATTTATGCCAGTACTTATATAGATTCAAAAACGTTGCTTTACACTACTCAGCAGGCAGTCATTATAAAAAAAGCCATGGTGCTGTATACGTTGCGATATATTGGAATCTAATACCTTGCGAATACCAATAATAGTCGATAAGTAAATTACAATAATCTCAGCATAAATTAAAATTATGTTTTTCCGTAGAAACATGAATCATAGCGCCTAATGTACGAGTACATACAAGATCCCACTCAGACTGACATGAATGGTGATATGCTGCTCATTAGGCGCATATCTCCCTCAGTCGTCTTTTTTTAAATTATTGTTTAGCAAGAAACCCTACTCATTAATAACATTTCTTTTTTTTTTTAATAAAAACTGATAATTTATTTTATGTTACTCGTCGGATAAAGAAGCTCATTGACAGATGAACCAAGAAGTAAGTTAGTGGTCACTTTAAATAGTGGGTTAGTACTACTCAGCCATTATGAAATTCATATGAACAGTTACTTGTGACTTAAACCGACAATTAGCCTACTCGAGACCTTAAATTAACGTCGTGAAAGGGCCCCTTATAATAATCAGTACTTAATATTATAAATGCGAAAGTAACTCTGTCTGTCTGTCTGTAACGCTTTCACGCCAAACCTACTGGACCGTTTTGAATGAAATTTGGTATGGAAATAGTTTGAGAAAAAACATAGGATATTTTTTATCCAACTGCGCAAAAAGAGGTTAATGTTTCTGCGCGATAACCGACATACGCGCGGGCGGAGCCGCGCCCGGAAAGCTAGTAATAACATATAACTAGATTTTTCATGCATACTCTAAATTATAATCTTAACTAGTGTAATATTCAAATTAATGACATATTAAATTAATCAACGTGTAAATAAAGCTTGTATATCTAATTACATCCTTAAAACCTGTCTGTAATAAAATAAATTCTGTCCTGTGAGTTACTAAAATGAGTATTGTTATCAATTTTTTACAATAACTTTCGAGAAAGAAGACAAATCTAATTATTATTCAAATCAAGCCCCCTTTTGTTCCTTACTGGCTGCAATAAAAATTAAATTATACCGAATTTTATTATCTTCCTCTTCGGACCCATAACTCGTGGAAATATTCATGAGCAAACTTTTTAACTAGAGATTTGCAATTGTTCTGCAGTTTTTCCACACCAATATGTATATGAGTACTCATTAAATGTCTAAGAATACTCTTTTTTATTTACAAGTACATTTATATAATGTGTGTATATACCTCCCATACGTACACTCCCCACGCACTTATACCTTCTCGCTATCTGGTTCCTTACTACTATATTGAGTGAAGCTTATATAACAATACTATTGATGTCTGTATTATAGGCACGATAAATACACGATAAATGCTGTTTGACTTAAAATGAAAATTAAATTATGAAGAATGAGGATATATATGTTGATCAAAACTTATGAATAAACAATATGAATATTGTCATATACTTACACATAAAATATATAACAATTATAAATTGAAATATATTTTCTTAGTTTATATATAAACTTAGGCATTAATGTTCAAATGCCCAAAACCTTGGTGCGAAGATAACCTCTGTGGCAGAATTATAACTCATAAATCTTTTTAGTTTATATTTAACACAGAATTCATTTGCCACGCTGTAGGCAAAAAGGAGCGGTCAGTACAATGGAGAAAACTTTTGCTTTTATCCGTATTTTATGCCCGTTCAATCACAAATACGTATGTTTTTAATTTATGATTTGGTCGTATGTTTAAATAGCATCATAAATGTGTTTTTTAATATTAGTTCAGAACTGTGATATCAATCTAGCAAAGATGGGAAAAGCAATTTTAGCCGCGCTGCTGGAATCTCACAAAGTCATAAGTCAGAGGCGCGCCGATGCCAAAATTGCTAATGACCGCGAAACGGCGCCCGCCGCACTGTATCGAGCCAAAAACCAATTTGCAACACACTAATAACAACATTGTTGTAACCATCAGCGGTCGGATATGGTTTGGAAATGGTCTGAATATAGTATAGGTATTTGTCTTTAACTGATCAAAATACCTTTATAGCATATTTCAATATTTTTTGGAGAATTCACGTTTTTACAGTAATTGGCTACCTATTCACGGAACTACTGCAATTATATCTGCCGGATTGTTCAATGCTGAATATAGGCTCCCATTTAGGGGGGCTTGCAATAATTCCCAAACTTGGCAGGCGTCTTGGGAATCGCAGCTTAAGATATCACTTCCTCAGAAGGTGCTGCTGCCCGCACTCCGGTATTTTACGTTTAGTCGCCTCTTACAACACCCACTGGGGTGGTAGCATTCTACCATGGTATCTCACGGGGAAACTATAAACTAAAATTAAATGTGAATTAGAAATGTTTCATAATAACACTAAAAATGAAGAGCATTTGACATTTCTCCGAAAAAAATAACTAAGTATACTAGAAGAGGCCAGATAGTCAGGTGGTAAGATTTCTCGACAGAAAGTGACAGTGTCTGAATGCGCCCAACACCTTGTACCTACCAAGTTTTAATATGCTCGTATGAAACCATAGAAATTTAAGTTACGGAATAAATTTACATGTAATGTCTAAGGCAGTGAAGTTAGCAATGCGCTTTATTGCAGCTTATTAAATTTTAATTTCACTTAATTAAGGTGCCTGCTTATCTACTTAACTTAATACATTAGGCGCTGGCAACAAATCACAATACTTAAATTTGTGATTACCTCTCGCTACTTAAGTCTTTGTCGCTTTTAATAAGAAAGTTTGAAACACGGTATTTCACTCTCAGTGCATATTTTACAGTTAATAACCACCCATTGAATAAGACCGTAAAAAGTTTCAATTTTACGGTTCGAATGTTCAAATAGGTCCTGATTAAATCGTTTTTTGGGCCCATCGTAACAAAAACTTCCCCTCGTCCTGAGCGATAGAAATACACCTGGACTTTGAGCGCATATAAAACTTTTCTAATTTACAGGGGCTGATTGGGAATTTTCGCCATTTTGGGTTGTAATCGAACCTTGACTTTTACAGCCCTTGAATCAAATTAAAAGGATCAACAGATTAGCTGCAGAAGTTTTTTTTATGCTTTTGTGAGATAGTCTTTTTTGGGTTTCTTGCTAGAAATCTGGCTTCACTACATTTAAAGGATTGCTGCCTCCACCGTTCGCTAAAATCCAAAGCTACTCGATTCCCATTGCGTTGAGGGGGCTATGCTATACCTGAATATGGTTAATATTTTCGTCAAACATAGCGAAGAACGATTAAATTAATGCCTGGTTATGCCTAAAATAAAATAAAGACACATTGAAATGGGTTAACACGTTTTTTATGATGTAAGACAGGCACACATTAACACAGCCACCCACAAACATATACACACTCACACACAAACATAGAGAGAGAGAGAGTATGGGGTGAGTGAAAAGCGAAGGCTTATGACTCATACCCTAAGTAGCCTATTACACGATTATGCCTCCTTGAGTAATATTGTCACTTACTTATTTTTGAAGGTGTTTTTAAAAATGACTGAACCAAAGTGCATACCAATTATATACGCCAAAACCCACCCTTGTTGATTAAAAATAAATTGTGTGAATCGAAACCACTAAGTAAATCAAGTAACTAAAAATATCTAAAAAATTGAGCCCTACATTTTCATCCCTTTTGGAATTAAATTTACAAATGTCAAGTCAGTACACACAGTACTGACAATACCGAAGAATATTCTAAACCGAACGAATCACCTTAAGCAATAAATTAATAAATAACATTAATTTTATGTTATTTAATTATTTATTTCATTACATTACAAATTCAATTTACGGGCAATGCCGCCAGCATGATATGCACGCCGCCAATTAGGGGTGTGGAGTACAATGACTTGTCTGAATACTATCTTTGTAGTAGCTGCAGAGTTGTTTATAGTTCGTAGTGTTTTTATTAATAAAAGCATACTTTTATACTAGGCCCGTAAAAAATACGAATAAGTATATTATATTTTCAGCCTTAAGTTTGTAACAGCTTTGATACTACCTGTAAAAATTGTGAAATTTGAATAAGTTAAAACATGGTTTTCTTATATATTTCGAAAATGTAAATCATGCCTTTGTATATTAAATAGCATTAATCATATTTTATACATATTTCATAATATTTTCTATCATCCTAATATCTGATATTGGGGTAGCAAATAACTGTAATTTCGCTCGCTAGAGTACCACTGTAACACAGCAGTTCAGGTCGAAATTAGTAGTACTAACAGTAGTGCTATAACTATAGCACACAGCAGTGGTACCCATGTTTTTTTTTCCATTTCACCTACCAGATTTTAAAATGACAGGGATATCTATTGCGAGAAAGCAGGGGAATACAAAACCTAAATTTTTTGAATTTTCTTCCTATTTCCCCGCACTTATCGATCCCTTTTATATTAATTATATAATTATATGTTTCATCCAAATGAGTTTAGCCGATTAACCGAAGGATTAACAAACATACTCATAGACAAACTTTTGCATTTATAACTATAGTGTGATTCCACGATACATAATCAACTCCGACATCTAATTAGTGAAAATTAACACGCACAAATTGTTCAATGCCATTCTAGGAAAACACAATTCGCTAATCTCCCTCGTTATGGTTTGGCAAATTATTGCCGTGTTACCTCTCTGATTACATTATTACAGGTAATTAGACAATAGGTATTCAATAAGTGAAGATATAGTCTTAATAATCCATATGAAGCTTTCGTAACAGAGCTTTCCCAGACGTTCTTAACCGATCAACTGGATTACGCAATGTTTAATGCGGTCATTACTTGCAAGTGTGACCTTTTGCGAAATTTGGTACATCCATGCTTAGGACACAAGCAAAAAGCAACAAGCAACAAAGAAACAAGGCGTTGGTCTCGGATGTCGTCTTAGGATGGAAGTTGTTATAGCATCGTGATAGGGCATTTCATGAATGCTCGCCAGACTAGCTACCACCCTTGTGACGTAGGTGGGTCCCCCACCCTCAATTAGAAAATTTGTCTCCAAGCAGTGGTGATCTGACAGCCGTCTTTGGTATCCATTTAATTTGGGGGGATTTGCGTTCTTCTATTTCTAAGTACCACCACGTGTTTTTATTGATGTCAGTCTTATCGTACAAAAACCTTTATATGTTATCTAAAGTATGGTCCTCGTATATTAAAATAGAACATTTCAAAAATAAATGTGCGTATACTTTGTCAGCATAATATAATGACTATTATAAAGCCCTCGTGGAGAATTCATTGCTATTCAACTCAAGGTCACTTGAGAATTTAGATATATTTAGAGCAGTAATATTATAAATTCCAAATATAAGTGCTCTCATTCAATTTAGAGGGCGCACTTGAGAAAATTACGGGAAGGCGGTCGTAGCCTCTTCAACTGCCACTCCCAAAGGTTTGGACTCAAATTATTATCTGCAAGGTCCTCGTACAAACCGTGCTACAATCTATAGGCCAATGATTTCCTCTCTTTGATGTTTTCGGAAAATATTTTATGCTGTTTCGCGATTTGTCCAGATCACAATTTCTCTGGCCTACGAACAGAGAATATTTATTCCAATATCGTAATAGTATGTAAGTGAAAAGTCGTAATAGACGAGTAAAGGTGCAGTGCGCCAAATATGAGCAACTTGCCGTGGGGAAGAAGCTGTAAATTGGACTAAACACAGTGCTTCTCATCGCCTTAACTCTCTGATTACCCGAAAGTTAGCGAGAATATACCACCAACAAAAACATTTTTAATGAGGTGCCAAACACCAGATAGGCGACCGTTCAATAACTAAGACAAAAGCTTTTTAATATGTAAAATGTTGTCATGTTATATTGTAAGCGAAAGAATATTAAAAAAGAACATTATTCGTTTGTAAACGTTTATTTTGTTAGAGAAGGCATATTATACCAACCCACTATGAGTGGGATATGACCGGAAGATGATGATTCTATGGTTGCTAAGATAGATATAGAACATTTTGCGCGCACCTCCGTTCCCCAGGTTTATTACGATTAATCGCCTCCAGCTATCGTCATCCGATCACCGTATTCAATACAAGAGCAGAAAGGGATTAATTTGTCAGCAAATTGGATCCTAATGAAGCAAAGGCTCTTTAGGTAAACAAGACGGTCGTCTTGGCGCTGTTTACATGATTCAACGGTTCGTTAGCTTTGTTTCGAATCCGATAGCCTGTTTGCCGTACAATTGCTTTAGTTTCTTTGTAGGTAGGTATTTATTGTACAGGTAAATGTTTATTTAAACATGCCGTAACATGTTTTTGCGACTGGATTTTTGTTGGAATAAATATGATTCAAGGGTAGTGATTTCTTATAGTTTAAAGTATTTAGTCAACTGAATAATAACTTAAAATTGATTCAGAATATTGACCAAAACTAGTTCAAACAGGTACCATGAGAAAGAAGATTAATAATATCATATCATGCATGTATATTCTCAAAGGTCTTAACTTCATTACGTTTAGACAAATTTGTCTCAGTTCCATGTTAGTGGAGTGAAGTTAGTGCTATCTAATGTACACAGTACCAAAATCCGAAAAAACACATTAACAAATCAATTCTATGTAAATCAACCAAGCATTTCCGTAGAGCTTGACACCACTCCACCAATGAGACAGTAGAAATTATTCAGATTATAATTGACGCCTATAATCACATTGCATCAATATCACATAAAAAAATTAAACGTGGCTAAGTAGAAATTATGAAAACGTAGAAATTATTAAACCACTCGCTAACACTCGCTTCCTTGTTTTTTTTTATTCATTATAGGTTCGCGTTTGACCACACTCTACTTGATGTTAAGCATTGGTGTGGTCTAAGATGGATGGATTACCTAGAAGAAACCTATTTACTCTCGATTTGAAGACATAAAATAACATAGCATAAGTAGAAATGTATCTTTTTTTAAGTCATGTACGGATAGTATTTTGTGGGGTTCAAGTCCAGGTGCATTTCAGAAGCAGTAGAACTCATTATGCGGGTTTATCCGGAGAAGTACTGCCACCATACCTATTCAAACTTTAGCATAAATTAGCATATTTATTTCACATTGTATTAGACTATATAGTATGTATTATTGTATTAGATAGTATTGTCATTTTCACAAGCAATTCGTATACAAACGAATTTTAGTAATGATTAATCATAGGGTGGTGTAATGTCTTGGTGGTGTACGATAAGTACGCTGGATGCTTACAAAAGACAGGAAGACTGAACCAAATTTTAAGATTAAAACCCTGGCCAAGAGCAAGTTGGGCCTTGCTCTGTTAGGGTTATGCATCATAACAATAAACAAATACTCAACTTGACATTTTCAATGCAATGAAAAGTTGATTTCACATTTCATTATTTGTACAAGATAATATGGTGCATAGGAACATTTTCATTCTGAAATGCCAGATTTCTATCTTGTTTAGTTTTTGATATTAGACACTTTTGTTACAGTTAACAAAAGTGGTCTGAAATTTTAATTTTTGATGGCTATCTATTTCTATATTGTTAAAGTATTTTTTTTTATTAAATATGTGCTTAAAGAAGTTGGATACACATGCAATATTTATTTTTGTGAAATACATTAAAAATAAATATTGCATGTGTATCACTACTGAGAGCTCTATCACTATTGAAAAATTAAAAATAATTAAATTGAATTTATATTTTTTTTTTCTTGTTTGTTATGATATAATTCTACAGAAATATTTTAAGTTCAGGTTATACATATCTTTTGCAAAGCCCACACTAAGAAAAAATCTTTAATGTGCTTTTACTTTCTTCGAGTTCACAATATTGGTAGTACCGCGGAGTGCATTGATTGGTAAGTTCCATTTTAATTTATCTAATTTATATAATTTATATAATAATTTAACGGGTCTTGTAACTTACGAAATCGCTAGTTCTGGTGTTCAATAACTTTTTAAGACAATACGAGCAACATTTTTTTGAACTAGTGAATTCCATGGTTGTGTAGAATTTAAGAACTTATTCTATAATCTTATTGTTAAATTTGGTGGTAGATAAAAAAGGTAACTTTATAATGATGTTTTTGGAGATTATTTATGTTACTTTGTGTGTGTTTGTTATGTGTGCGTTGAGTGTTAGGGTGTATATTTGTGTGTGAGTGTGTACAAGTAGAATTAGGTTAGATACAATAATGTCTGAGGGAGAAGTATATTTGATAGATATATTACTGAGTGTAGCAAATTTTCAGTTTTTTCATAACTTCCTAAGATACTTAGCGAATTGGTAATTTAATATTTAGCTTCTCTTAATGTATGTGTTGAATTCACTATCGACTGCTATTATGAAATCTTAAACTAAATCACATAGGAAGGTTACCAGATGAAAACGGAGAAATTGTGAGAATAAACAATAAAAAAAAATAGATCACAAAATTACTAAACACAATGTTCGCAAAACAAATATTTCAATATACAAATATGGTAAGGGAAGAACGTTGCATTTTTGAAAAGAGGCTTACAGCTGTCCACCACTATTGAAAACTATGGGAAGATTAACTATTATAAGAAAAAAACAAGCAGAGAGGCTGGAAGTTTACAAACAAAAGGGAAATTTAATGGCCAAGAGCTAATAAACATATAAGATCTCAACATCACAATTGCGTTAGTAACTTTGTTATTTCACATTGTGAGCGTTGAAGTACAGAAATCAGCAATGATTCACAAGTGATTGATATGCAAACGTGGTTACATAACGGTGCCTATTCGCGCGCCGTCGGCGTCAATGGAAGTCTAATTTGCGCACCAATCAAATTTCTATTAATTATGTCGGTGTGATTAGCGAGGCTTATTGCGTGAATACGTAAATAGAGTATGGTTGACTGCAAATGTTGGTGCGGAGATTAAACATGGGATTAATAAATGAGAGCATCGAGCATAGTGTTGTCAGTGTGGCTGGGAGGTATAACACAATGTGAGGTATAACGCACTAATTTTTAAAACAATCATGTATGACTTTATGAAAACACAAGTTAATCCGCCCGCAAATTTGTCGGTGTCAATATTAATTGTATCCCCTTCACTCAAGAGGCTAAACAGCTTTGAAGCCCTCGTAGCGAAGTTTGCTTATCGATTAGCGCAACATCCACTAGAGACATTACTATTGAGCGCTTACGTGCTTCGGAGGGCACGTTAAGCCGTCGATCCCAGTTGCCGTCTTCGGATAGCAGTCGTTATAGCATAGTAGTATTTTGCGAATGCCCGCCTGGCTAGCTACCATCCTCAAGTAGAACATCTGTCGCCAAGCACTTAACGGTGTGTTCCGGCAGCTGTTCTTGAGACCCAGTTATTCAGGTAGTAAGTTCACCACAATAATATTGGCCAGAGATAATTCTGGCACTTTACTTTTGTTGCTGTTAATAAGTGAATAAGTGATAACAGTACCGTAGCCCCATCTAGTATTTAGAATTAATCATAGTTTAATTCAAAAATTAATCTATGATTAATTCAATAACAATTCTAGGTTAGCCTGAACAACATCTTAGACCACATCACAATTACCATCAGGTAAGATAGTGGTCAAAGGCTATCCTTTCAGGCATAAAAGAAAACATTCCTGTAAACATACTCGAAGCTAATCAAAAATATATGTAAATAAATTATCACAGCAACAAGCAAGCTTCATTAATACGATTCGTTGGCAAACAGTAAGTTATACAGTGAGTTTATAAAGCAAATTCAAGAGCAACATAGTTATAGGTTAATACTAGGAAAGTCCAAGCTCCTAGCTATTTGAACTGAAAACTAACTTTTCAACTCCCTCGTTTGTGTGTAAGCGTATTCGAGCTGCTGTTTACGGCACACTGTTTGTGTTAATGTAAGCGATGACTCCTTACTCGATATTTCACTTGTTTACTTTCTTATTTTGCTTTGTTTTAACAAAGCACACGGAAAGTTTGCGGGGGTCTGTGTTTCTGAAGTCTTAACAAATTTAGCTTTAAGTCATTATTGTTGCACTATTGAACATTTAAGCTCCAACTTTACTAAAAGATTCGTTTTGCGGAGTGATCGGTTCAGGAATAAGATCAATGAAGGAAAATGCAATGTGTTAAGGCGTTGCATTGTAATATCCCCACATTATAGGATTTATTATGATTGATGACACAACACTGTAACAGATTTCACAATGAAACCAGTTACCTACCTCATTATAAAAAGTTTACACTCAAGTATATTTATATATCTACACCCATGTTAAGAATCCTCTGTAAAGTTTCTAAAACATCTTATTGCCAACATTAAAACATCCTGTGTCATAGTACCCATAATATCATCCAAACGAGTGTTATAATGTTGTACTGAATTTCAGAATGGAACTCCTTTCTCTAACATATAACATTTTCAAGCCCGCGCGTTTACCTACCACAGCAAAGTGTTTAAAAAAGAACTGTTATTAGAATTCACGTCCTATCCCGCCATTTTTGTTCGATATAATAATGCATAAATGTATTAGTTCATTGTTTACAAAATTTTGGGATCAAATTCAAACTCAATTATTCAATTTAGGCATCTACGACGCTCTTAAGGAGGTCAATTAAAAACCACGTTCAGCAAAAACTGTATAGAGCCACTGCCAGAAGAACGGGAAAGAAACTCGGGGCCAGTCTTGTAAACTTCATAATAAAATGATTACAATATTTGTTGAAATTAAGTAGGTGAAAGGCGATAGCTTGACAGAGGCAGAATTGTCCAAACCTTTTTAACGTTTAAGTAATCACAAACTATGTAGTAGGATTTCTTAATCTCTTGTATTAACGTGCGCAAGTTAGACTCGCACTTGGCCAACTTTTTATATTTGTTGTTATAGTGGCAGCAGAAATACACCTTCTGTGAAAATTTCAGCTGTCTAGCTTTCACCATTCTTGAGATACAGCATGGTGACAGACGGACGGACAGCAAAGTCTCAGTAAGAAGGTCCCGTTTTTACCCTTTGGGTACGGAACCCTAAAAAGGACCTTTTTATTTGTTGCTAATCTAAAACCTGGCTACTCTATTTTATTTTTATTCCTAGTATAGTAATCGTGATTGTCACTCTTTAATTAAAATTTACTTATTTTTTTACGATCGTACGTAATACATAATTTTCAAATGTATATACAAGATATAATTTTTTTTTTTTTTTTATGGGATAGGATGGCAAACGAGCAGGCGGCTCACCTGATGGTAAGTGATCACCGTCGCCCACAAACATCCACAACACCAGAGGTCTCGAGGATGCGTTGCCGGCCTTTAAGGAGGGAATATGCTTTCTTCTTGAAGGTTCCTAAGTCGTAACTGTTCGGAAATACTTCACCAGGCAGCTGGTTCCATAGTGTGGCAGTGCGAGGTAGAAAATGCCGTGAAAATCGCAAGGTTGTGGTAAATAAATACAATACAAAACAAGCTTTGATAACAAACCACTAGATATTTCTAATGTAGCAAAGGACATTTCTAACCAATTATCACACAAAAGTCGAGAAAACAATATAAAAAGGCGTACCAAGCTTTCATGAATTGGAAATGATTAAAAAGTAGTTAGTACATAATTTTCTTAGGATATGCATATTTTCACAAAGTATCAGAAAAAATCAAGTCTTCGTCCCTATGGACCATTTATTCAATGCCCTAAAGTACGCTGAGTATTAATAACAATGAGGATATCTCAAAATATTCAAAATTAATTGCCTTGTTAAGGGCGCACAGAGCTTTTTAGGCGCGCCGCGTATGTGTGCTTAGGTAAGGCACGCCAACAGCATCCGTCCCCGTCCGACGGCCGAAGAATTACTAAAGCGGATAGGAACAAAGCATCGCGGCTCTGACTAAAATGGGCGGAACATGCGTGACTTTGATTATTTCCTTCGTATAGTAAAAACAAATAACTATTTGAAAAAAATAATCTGTATACTTTATAGAAACCATGTTGTTTTTTTATTTTTCAAATACGAATGACTCTCCGTTAAGTATTTACGCCGTAAGGGTTTACTTCGTGTTTTAGATGTAACTTTGGATTTTTTTCTATTGAGAAAATTTTAAGTAATCGTGTTTCCAAAGTGTATGATTTATAGAATGAATCCTCAAATATAATATATATTAATTACATAACTCAAAATTAAGAAATAACGTTACAGCAAGGGATCAAACGAACCACAATTACGTATCGGTGCCTCGGTGCAGGCTTAAAACGTAAAGCAGAAGACTATACAGGGAATAAATCGACAACGCTAGACCTACATAATGAAATAAATAAGTTTTTAAGCGAAGCTCCCAATCACCTGCATGTAGATCATTATGTAGTAGTTATTTACTTCATTTATTATGTATTAATCTTATTTTATGATTTAATTACAATATATAACAATATAATTTGTATTACATATATATTCAGCAATTAAACTTTTCATGAATTTACATACAGTTCTTACAACGCTGTACACCACTCTATGGTTTCAGAACTTTTTATAGAGGATTCATATCATAGGTTTAGAAAAAGTCTTGTATGCACCTGTACATAATCAAGTATTAAAACACTCATGTGATAAACTCACATTCCTGTTTTAATACCTCTTATTATACAAGAGTTGCATAAATAACTATTTTGTGATTGAAAAGAAGGCTTCCGGTAGAAGCTGCATTTAATTGTCAATTAAGATATGGACTGCACTGTAGGGTGCTGGGATAGAATGTCACCCTCCACCTCCCCCCCCCCCCTTAAAGATATGGGGTTAGAGGTATAATATTTGCATGTTACAAAAGGTTTAAAATAATGAGCCCGAGTTTCATGTCCGTTCTTCTCGCAGTGGCTCTATACATTTTTTTTGCTAAACGTGGCAATACAACGTAGAATATTTCAATATTAAAATTTGTACCTTCCTATGAAGGTACAAATTTTAATATGAGCGTCGTAGATGCCTAAATTTAATAAATGATTTTAAATTTGAATCTGAATTTGACATATCTATATTTTTTAGTGTATTTTCCTAGTAGGTAATTCAGTTTCTTTTGTGATGATTAGTTACCCTATCACCACTGTCACAACCCTACCTACTATATCATTATGGATGACATATATACCATATCTACTGTTGGCAGTGTTTGTTTCCCGTTCAAAAACAAAATACCGTTTGGCCTTTTAACTTGCATGTACCGCTTAAATCCCATGAAATTATTGCCCACTGAGGCTTACAAATGTCGGTTTTAAAATCATGTCCCGCTAAAACTTTCCTCATGAATAATTTACGAATTTTCTTTCCAGATATGGTCTTGCCCGGGAAGATAAGAATTAAATTACGCGAAATTAAATTTTTAGTATAACATCTGAATAAAAATATAAAGGGAGTAATTTGAATAATTATCCAGGGAACGTTTTACCCAGATTCTGCTGAATTTACGCGTTTCTGTATAGCAAGGAAGATAATAAAAGTTATGAAATCGACATAAACAAATACGACCAGGTTTTTGAGATTCCATTAGAAGCTCTCTTAATAATTAACACCGCCATAATTACTCTGTATCTAAAATATTTCTTAAAGTGTGAACTGAAATAGGTACTTACATAATTTGACTTCCTAATTAGTATATCCCAGTTTATGGAAACATACCAAAGATGGCGCTGTAAATCATTACGTCTCACTTGTAGACTTTCAATCTAGTTTTAGTTTATAAACCATTAATCCATGTCTAAGTTACGCTAGAACTAAAACTTATTTATTTCAGATAACTCAAACTCCAATAATATAAAACTCAAATCTCAATAGAACAAAGCGGAACAAAGCAAGATCTCTCATTTTCAATAAGCAGCTAATAAAGGAAATCATTGAGTTGACGGTTAAAGAAAGCGGCCGGCTAAGCAGAGCACAATGCACAACAACGAGAACTTTCCCATTGTTGACTTTAAATTAATTGCTTTCACACAATTTATAAACAAGACTTTGAATATCCGCCTTCGCAAGAGCAATCGGTACAAAGAACGACAGAAGTTCCTTCGATCCGGATCTTAAATAAGCTGAGATAACTTCTTGTTTAGCGAACTAATAAAAGACATCAAGGGTTGGAATTTTATATAGCGAGTTGACTGAGTGCTTTCAGATTACTTATTTGATTATGGGCTTGTGATCAGCAAAATAAAGATTACGAAACCAAATATTTATTTGCAAACAGTTATACGACTGCTGTGTGATGTACATATAACTGTATGTATCCATTAGGACCTTTTATTTAAAAAATTTTTTTAACAAAAAATGGAACCGACTTCAACACCCAAAAGTGTGAAATAACTTGTTGAAGTCGGTACCATGATTGTTCAAAAGTACCTATTATCACAATATTGTGGTACCGACTTCGACAAGTTATTTCACACTTTTGGGTGTTGAAGTCGGTTCCATTTTTTGTTAAAAATTTTTTTTCAATCTTTTTAGTGTAACTCCAAAACGGCTTGACCGATTTTGATGAAATTTAAAATGGGACCAAACGACAAGCATCAGCTTTCAAACAAAAAAAGAATTTTCAAAATCGGTTCACCCAGTCAAGAGATCTGAGGTAACAAACATTAAAAAAAAAAAAAAAAATACAGACGAACTGAGAACCTCCTCTTTTTTTGGAAGTCGGTTAAAAATATAAGCTTGCGCTCACGGATCATTACATTTTCAAACAGTATTTATAACTATTCGAAAAGAGTTAGTAAAACTATTGATACATTTTTATAAACATTAGCAAGTTGCTCACAAACTTTTACAAACGTAGTTACACTTGTGGGGATGCTATAGTTCTACCCAGTGCAGATAATTATATTAATAGGTGTATATAGACCTGACGTATTTCTTCCCTAGAAAGAAAGTTTTCTAACAGCACTCTGAATATATAGAGATGATAGATTTAATAAAATATTTTATATTCATATTTTTTATGCTGAGTTGTAAGTCTTTGACCACTATCTCACGTGAGAATTATAATGATGCGGTTGAAAATGTTATCCAGACTTACCTTGAATAACTGTTTCTCAACGATAACTTATGGAACACACCTCAACGTTTTAATATTATTATTTTTGCAATAACGCGTGCTCTGCGGATTAAATTACAAAATTTCAAATTTACGAGAGGAAAAATTTAAGTCATGTGTGGGATTAAAACCAGCGTCCACCCACCCCTTTAGCCGGGGTATGCTCTAATCCAATTTGAGCTAACACTCGAAATCTAATTACGTGAGTAAGTGCTTATAAAAATAATAAATCTGGTCAAGTGCAAGTCGGTCCTCGCTCTGTAAACAGAGCGAGGACCGACTTGCTCCATGATATATGCTGATTCCACATTGTAAAAAAACAGGCCGTAAAAAAAAATTTGTTGGTTTATATTGTATTATACAAAGTGGATCTAATATTGATAATTTTGACGTCCTCCAATTTATTTATTTTAGAGGTAAAAGTATTTAAATAGATATTTGTATTCTACTCGATGAGCTCTAGGCGATAACATCCCGTAAGTGCACCTTGTGCATAGTGTATTGGAGGTACCCAAAAAGAAAAAAATAGAATCTTTAGTCCAATATTCACCTTGCGGCAACGTTCTACACTAAATATCAAATTTACAGATTTGTAACTTATTCCTTCTACGAGTTAGATACCCGTGACATATGGACGGTATGACAGACGGACAGACGAACTACGTTAATAAATGATGGGGTTCCGTTTTCCACTTTTAGTACGGAACTTTTAAAACATCCCTTTAAACTTCTTATGTTTTTCTTAATTAATACGGTAGCTGTGATAGGTAGCATAGTGGTAGATCGAGCGGGCATTTACAAAAATGCCCTAGCACTATGCTATCACGACTGCCATCCTTAGACAGCAACCGGAACCAACGGCAAACCTGCCCGCCGAAGCACTGAAGTGCTCGGTAGTAAATGCCACTAACGAATACCCGTCCAAATATAACTGCAATAAAAATTGCTTAGCCTAGTTGAAAGGTTAAGAACTATACGCAAATTTGGGTACAAGTGTTTAAAATTTCCAAGAAAATAAATTAGATAAAAAGATATAATTCTGTATCTGATTTCTAAAATAGTCTATTCTACTTACATTCAACTATGAACTTATCTACATAAAACCTAGTGTAACCAATCATAATCAGTATATAAAACAGGTTAAAATGACAAACTAAGCCTCCAAAATAACTAAATACGTTCTCAGCGCCAGACGTCGCCGGCAGAATGTGCAAATTAATTTAAAATACGTGAGCGTTGAGTGAGACAGACTTGTTTGTAGTACCTGCAATAAATTGCAATTAGCAAAGCTGTTGTGTCTTGTTATCGAGTTAGCAGCCTTCGAGGCTCTTCGCTCCGGAACACTTCAGCACACCCCGCTGGCGATAAATTAATAGCTAACACTGTTTACATACAACGCTTTGATCATTTAGTACAGCGCTAAAAATCTCGGTGAAATTCCAACGAACTTTATCCAACACGCACAACATATAAAAACTACAGCAAAAATTATTGAAAGCCATTAACAAGCCAAGTGGTTATCTTAACGGCTATGATAAACGATATATAAAGCCCAAAACGCTTTCTCTTACGCCTACTGACCAGCTAAATCTAGCCGTGACTCATTCTGCATAAATCATTAAACCAAAAGCGGTTTGCAATATTAAAGCATTCAACACTCGATGAGAGTTGCCTTTCTTAAGAACGGAACAGTCAAATATAAAATAAACGCCGAATCTTTCGTCGTAAATCTGTCAGCAAAACAATTCGTACCCTTTCACGAGCAATAAAATGCTGCCAAGAAGAAAACGAAAAAAGTATCATAAATATAAGATTCATTTATATTCGTTCCACCGACCCTTTGAGGGTTAAAGCTTTGGTGGCAATCTGTGATAGAACAATATTGCTTAGCATATTAAATTCTTATCTTTGGAAACATATACCTAACTAAATTAATTAATTTAAAATCCTCGCATCAGGCCGAGCAAGTTTAAATTAAAATCCAACAAAAACCTCAATCCCTTTTGAACGTTGCGTTGATTCATTCAATGTTTCCAGCTCTTTAATTCATCGATTTTTCGGATCCTTTCATATATTACAGATCCTTTGAACGTTTCAAAACATGTCACTTATTGCAAGACCTTTTAAAGAATGCATGAAATTACAATAAGATATTTCATTGACATGAAACTTTGTCATTTATTCTATTTTTTATCTGTTGCTGTGTTCTAAATTGGATTCAAATATTATTTCTAGTAATTTCATTTTGTCATTGCATCTTAAAAGCCCAAAAAGTTGTATGCTCTTGGGCTTGTAACATAACCTATCTAGAAACGAGTAATTAGATAATTTTAATCTAGCTTACGATTAATGCGTTTTTATACTTAGGTTTAATGAAGCTAAATAAACATGTAATATATATGGTATACATGTAATGATTAAATCTCGCTAGACGGCTTTTCGCCGCGAGTCTTTGTAACAGACGAGAGAACAAATCTGCCGTTAATTACCCATTCGTGTGTAATCTTTTAATTAAGTAAGTGTAAACTTGTTCGCGTTGCTGACATCGACTCCTTTATGTTGCTAGTGTTCGAATTATAGACGTTGTCTAACGCTACACGGCCGCAAATTGGCTCTTTGTTTGTATTAATTTGAGGCTTAATTTGTTTACCAACTAAGTACGAGTTACATTGTTTTGGAATAGTGTTTTATCTAGATTTTTGTCTGATTTAAGCATCTGAATTCATAGTTAAAGGAACATAAGTATTTTTTTTACTCTTCACTATTTTCAGAGTCATCATCTCTTGACTTACTCGTACCTACTAATCATTAAAGGGATAATACGGTTCCTCTAAAAATACAAGAGCGTATAAAAACATTATTTGTCTAAATAATAAAATATTAATAATAAAACACATAGGATAACACAAGGACATCATTGTAAAAATCTGGCTTCAGATTTTTAACCGGCAACCTAACTTACCTTCTTTAGAAATTATCCAAAACGTTTAAAAGTCATCTTTGGCACCTCTCAGGGCAATTGATAAAGGGATGTGAAGTCCCAAATTATTTTTTAATCTTTCATCATCAACAACAGCAAACAACAATAGCAATCTACTGTTGGACATAAAACCTCTCCAACTGCCTTGGATGGTTTACACTAGTTCCCACTAGTGTGCGGGTTGGTGATTGCAGGATGCTTTTGTCACTGAAAATAATGCTTACCGTAATAATGTAACGGCGAGCAGATTTCAGTGCTACACATAGTTATAATGCCTTTTTACGTTTCATATCCTAGGTTGCACTTTCGTGCTCTATTTGATATACTGTACTGATCAGCTGGATAATCCACAGCTGAACACAGCCTCCCCCAATATGGAGGATTTGCCATAATCCCCACACTTTGCAGGCGGCTTCGGGTTTGCAGTGTGAGATATCAGTTCCTCAGAAAGTGCTGCTGCTTACCTCCTGGAGTGCTGCTGCTTACCCTTAGTCGCCTTTTACGACAAACACAGGTAGAGATGGGAGGATGACTTTCTAGGCCGGCACCCCACAGCTCACTATTTGATTTGATATATCGAACCTAATATTAAAATAAACTGAACCCCCTATTACAAGTACCTTACAGTAAATCACCTAACGACATTCACATCTTGTTGAGACAGGTGTCACGACGGGGCTGGCTGTCTGCTCGCTGACATAATGTTGAGCTTAGCAATGCACAAAGAGAGAACGCTTGTCCGTATATCTATGCGTCAGGTGTGCGCAACAGCACCGTGAATACCGTGATAGGTCTACCTCATTGTCCCTTGCATAATGATCGACATCGGTCGTATGCCAGATATGAGATGCTGGTCTGAATTGAATGCCTAGACTTCTACATAACTTGATTTATTATTATAGCATTAATAACGCAATTTAAGTAAGATCGTTTGCTTGTGTTAGTATTGGGTTTTTTTGTATTAAACATTACTGTGGAGCACTCGTAGCGAAGTTTGCTAAACCATTCTGAATCGATCAGCAAAGTTAAGCAACGTCCGCCGCGGTCATGACTTGGATGGGTGACCGCTGGTGACATTAATACTAAGCGCTTCCGTGCTTCGGAGGGCACGTTAAGCCGTCGGTCCCGGTAATTGTCTTAGGATGGCAGTCGTTACAGCATAGTGGTAGGGCACTTTGCGAATGCCCGCCTGGCTAGCTACCACCCTCAAGTTGAAAATCTGTCGCCAAGCACTTAACGGTGTGTTCCGGCAGCTGTCATTGAGAGTCAGTAATTCTAGGTTAGCCTGAACAATATCTTCGACCACATCATCACTTACCATTAGGTGAGATAATGGTCAAAGGAACCTAACAGGCATAAAAAAACTGTTGAAAGATCAAGACATGGTAGTAGGGTATATTGCAAATGATTACCTTGTTATTCACCATCCCCAAAAAAAACCAAGTACCTAACGCTAAATTCCAGCAGCTATTTGAGAGTAAATTAGATTTACTGGAATAAGAACATTCATTGCATCTTCGTTTACCATGAGGTGTGATGGTGGTGTGAATTAGCCAAAGTCACAATAAAAATTACATTTATGTACCACTATAAATTTTAATATGACTATGTTGGTATTTTTAGGTATCAATGATGCCATATTTGGCAAATTAAATGACTGATATTGATTTTCACTTTGCTTTTATTCAAATAAGTGGCTTAAAAACATAATGATGTAAAAGTAGACCTTATTTTCTAAAACCAATCAACTCATCTTTAAAAATCAAATTTATGTGTTTATTTAAGCCCTCCGTTGCCAAGCTTCACTACTAAGACGTACAAATCTCCATAAATCGAGCGTAATATTAAATTAGATTGAAATCCGTATTAAACAAACGAACTAATGACAGTCAAATATTCGCACATCTTGTCTAGACGATAGTCGCGGTCAATTGTCTGTCGCTATTGGCAAAAAAAGCTTTACTGCAAGGTGGAAGAACATTTTACGATTACCTGCCTGGATAGCTAACACTTTCAAGTAAAAAATCTGCCACCAGGCACCTAACGGTGTGTTCTGGCAGCTGTGCTTGAGAGCCAGTAATTCCAGGTTAAAAACATATTTACCATCCTCGACCACGTTCTCACTTACCAATAGAATTGCAGTAAACATCAGGTGAAAAACAAAATATGATGGGTTAAAGAGACCGCTTGTCTATGCGTCAAATAAACGCAATAGAACCAGGATACCGTGACGTATTGTCCTGTAATGTAAAATAATTAACATCGAACAGCTGGCAGACATGAGATAACGGCGTGTATCAAACGGGTAGATGGACATAATATCCTATTCTACCAGTATAATGTTAACATTGCAATTTAAGTCATTAGCATCATCACGTCCAACTTTGGCCATTTTTGATTGAATATCTATTGTTGCCCTTATCTATGATTCACGCGGATTAAGTAAGCTTATTTGATTTTAGCCGCTGTAGTTTATGTAATTAATGTGTAGGGTTGACATTTATTTCTTACTGAAATCCGTGGTTATATCCGCGTGTGCAAATGAAGTTACCGAACATTTTGGTAAAACTTACTCATTCTTATGGGTGCTAAACATGGTAGCGTTTTGCCGGAGAGCTAAACTAGAGTTTTTCAGCAGGCTATTTGGTTTGTAGTAGTATCTACATGACTGTAAGATGATAAATAAGAAGATAAATTTCAAATGCAGTGCAGTTTTCAGTTCTTCGTCCAATTCTGTCACATTGTTGTTAAAATATAAACATTCTCATTCAGAGTGTTGACATAGAAGGAGATAATGTACCAAGTAATTACACAATCCCCGTGGGGTGCCGGGTTAAAATTGCACCTCCCCATATCATCCCGTGCGTGTCGTAAAAGGCGACTAAGGGAATAATTATACTGGAAGGTGGGCAGCAGCGCCTTCTAAAGAACTACTATCTTATACTGCGATCCCTAAGCCGCCTGCCAAGCGTGGAGATTATGGCAAACCCCCTTAATAGGGGAGGCTGTGTTTAGCAGTGGACGATCCGGTTGATACAGTAATTACACAATAATTAATTGAATAGTTAATTACTACGGTATAGAAGCTAATTTGTGCATCTTTTTTTAGGGGTTACCTCATAATTATTTACAGGTACCGATTTTGATCTCAATCTCCTTAAAATTATCAATGAAATATCGTGTAATATTTGACATAGAAACCATTTTTTTTGTGGCATACACGATATGAAATTTAAATTTATATCGTCACTACGTTTTATACATAGCAAGGGTCTATTTCGCTGTAATTTATATGTTCTTATCTCAAACTATGGTCAGTGTACGCTATTAAAGTAGCTTAATAGCTCATATTTTCTTACTTGTCTTAATGTCTAATCCTTTTATTTTATACACAAACCAAACTAAAATCAAAATAAAACTATTTAATTCATTTATTTAACTTTTTATTTAACTCAAAGATGTTATTTGAAACTCTATTTTTTTTATTCAGTTATTTCGGAGATTGTTCCTTTGAAACAAGCAAATTGCAAACTTTAACTCTTTTGAATGATAGCTAAGAAGTATCCAAAGTTAAACATGACAGCTGTAGGTAATTACTTTTACTGATCACCACATATAGGCATGAGTGTTTTTTATTTTGTATTTTTATAATGGTGCCATAGTAAAAAAACATTAAACGGTGGATATTGATTTTTATTTCGATCAATATTAATCAAGTGCCTTAAAAGTGCCTTTAAATACAACTAGCGGCCTGCCCCGGCTTCGCACGGGTAATTACGACTATAAATTGAGATGTAAGCTATCCTATCTTTCAATTTGGATCAAATTGCACACGGTGTGCAAATGCTACTTAAAATTGCTTCAGTAGTTTAGGAGTCCATCGCGGACAAAAAACGTGACTCGTAAATTTTATTATAAAGATTATATTGAATAAATTATGTACGTCATTCAATAATATATATTTTTCACATATGTACAAGTGTTGTCGCTATAAACTTACCTTAATATTAATGTGAATAAAATCCATATTTCCTTACAGCGAATCAACTATGGATATTCAATTAATCGCACGTCTTGTCTCTTACGGCCGATTGTCTGACCGCTGCAGCTGGCATAATGCTAAGGTAAGCGGTACACAAAGAGAGGATGCATGTCTATGCGTCAAATGTGCGCAACAGCATTGTGAATGATTTTGATAGGTCTTGCTTATTGTCTTTTACATCCAGATATGAGATGCTGGTCATGCTGGTGTGGATTATATGGTTGAATGACTACATGACTCATATTGCGAAATGGCTACGAGTATATCGAGATGATTGGTATTCAAGTTAGCTTGTTCGATTTTAGTCGCTCACGTTTATGTAATAAAATATATAAGAACAATTTTCGTATTTAATAACATTGATAAAAATGATAAATTTCTTCAAAAAAAAGATGAGTATGATACTTAGAACAAAGTAAATAGGTACTTACTTTCAAAAGCGTTAAAACTATAGAGTATCTAATGAAACTAGTTCTCTTTACTTCCTCCACGAAACGAGGTTTTATATCCATTCAAAATACTGAAGATCCTCAACAGTTTCTTTTGCAACGACGTTTTTCAATACACTTGCGAGGAATGAATACGAAAATTTCGATACGAAAATAATTTCTTGATCTTTTTGATGGCAATAATAATCTTATTTAGAATGTTTATAATGAAATCTTCTAAAGTTCTACTTCAGCAGGTAAAAAACTCTTTGGATTGTTTTTATATGAAAAACGAACGAAACAAACTACAATCTCTTTGGTAAGAAATGTGGAGACATTGTTTTTTTTTCTATTTAAAACATTAGTGCAGTAAAGTAAACCAAAAGCAAGAGTGAATAGACTGTATATTATGACACTAAAACCGGTGCATTTAAAGGCCCGTTATGAGCGAGTGTGTTGAAATAGTACATTATGGTACCTACAAGAGTGAAATGTTGGTGATTACCGCTGAGGCGCTCAATGCTGTAGATGATTATCATCAATACACACGTGTAGCATACGACGTTTTTGAACGACAACACACTTGTGAAGAAAATTATACTAAAAAAATATTGTATATAATCTCATTCGGTAATATTCTAATTATGAAATTAAATACAGACTTTTATTGGCATATTTTATGTACATACTTCTTTAAGAAAATTAAAAAGTTAAATTAAAGCATTGTTCTCCTAACAAAACAATGCTTTAAAACATTTTTTTAATTATTAAAGTACTATGTGTCCCGACCAAGGAGGTTTCAATGGTGAGCGAGATGCGCGCGCAACGAGCTGCGCTGGTTCCGAGCCAATAAGACCAATAACAGACTTTTTCATCCCACCATCTCGGAAAGAGTATTTTTAATCTTCAATATCTGAGTGGAAAAGCCGCTTTTATTCTCTAGAGGATAAAGTAAACTGAATTTAGAACGTCGTGTGCACTAAGTTTGTGAATTAAAAAAAAACATTAAACCTACTTACTGCTACCTCTGTGGTGCCGAATATATCATACAATTTTTTTTAATTTGTTAAAAACTCAGACTCGGAACCTTCTTGGTGTTCTTTTTTCAATTTGCTTTGTACGCGGTTCTTCATTTCCTCGCTGAGGTAGAATGAAAAGTTACATGTTGCACTCGAGTGCAAAGATTTTTCACCTCGTGCTCTTTTGATTCCCTCGCTAACGCTCAGGATTCTAATTTTGAATCACTCGCTGCTCTCGTGATTCAATTTTAGAATCCTTCGCTTGCTCGGTCATCAAAATTGAACACGCGGTTAAAAAGCAACTTTGCACTCTTGTATAACAAATAACTATTTCCATTTTGGCGCTATTTCGTACATATGAATTTGAGTAGGTAGTATTTTGTTGGATAAAACTTTAGTGGCAAAAATGTCAAGCAACACCCACGATACTGATGATTTAACTCCACCTGACATTCTAGAAACAGCTACGAAAGTGGCGAATAGTCTTTTGCCAGAAAAATCATGAAAAGCGTATAACCACAGAGAGTTGAAATACAGGTAAAAAAATAATAATATAGCCATGAGATTAAATAAAGTAGTGTATGCAACTGCATATAATTAGGTATTAAAACACTCGTGTAATCTTATTTTGAAACTCGCCTGCGGCTCGTTTCAAAAAACTACACTCATGTTTTAATACCCTCTATTATATGACAGTTACATAAACTACTATTATATATTAGATAAAATTAATTTAACTAACCTTAGTAGCCAGATATTGGTTCTCTGGAGCATCTATTATACATTTTTCAATATTGTAAAACGATAAAACGTTTCATTTCTTGCTTCTAAATCCATCGGATAGTCTTTTCAATTAAGCTGACAAATTAGAGTATGTTTTTAAGTTACTCCATTCTTTGTTCGGACTGTACTTTTTAACATAATATACATATATACACCACAAAGAGTTATGTTTGTACTTCAAAGATAATTGATTAAGTTACGCCATGAACACATTTTCTGAAAATGAATACGTATTTTATGATGTTTTGCCATGTATGAAATGTTAGTACTTACTCTTATACATATTTTTCCTTGGAGTTTCTGGTAGTAAACTTTCCATAACGCTTAAGTGCTTCACATCTTATATTGGGCAGCGTACAACATAAATCATTTTCTTCATAACTAGTACTTGTAGACATCTAAATTAATAAATAACTATAATTTCAACAGTGGAAACGAGTTGTGAAACATTTTTCGCAATGGCGGGATAAATAAATCAGTTTTCCTATGCGCGCGCATGGCGATCGGCCATAGACTAAGGAATGAGGTTTCTTTTTTTGGCTTCACGCGCAAACCGTTTTAGCCACGTACAAAATGGGGAGTTTTAAGTTTTCTTTATTACAGAGAAAATAAAAGTTATATTTGAGTAAAAGTTTTATTTATACGTACAAATTTAAATTATCTATTTAAATACGAAGTTGTATGAAATGAGCAAACAATTGGTACATTAATTTATTAGTTCTATCGAACACGATCTTTTTTGTTTATAAACATTTATAAGAACAAAGGAACTCGAATTGGTTAATTATTTACAAGCATACTTAACCTTAGATTCATAAAAATACTTGATAGATATACTATTCATAAACATTCGTCTCGCAGACGTAGGTATATATTTTTTCGATGATTTTAGATTTGTAAGTTAAAAAAAGCAATGAAAGTCGTTTTAATTTTAAGCGTTCTTTATTAATTAATACATTAAATGAAAAAGAAATGGGTGGTCCATATGCATGATTTTTTGCATTGGGTTCAATATAACCTTATAATTGGACATTTTTCAATGTCTTATTTTCGCCAAGTGCTTCAGCAATTTTCCATTTTAACCGACTTCCAAAAAAGAGGTTCTCAATTCGTATGTATTTTTTTTTAATTTCATCAAAATCGGTCAAGCTGTTTTTGAGTTACGCTTCAATAACTGAAAAATATTCACTTATCTTGATGATATAGTCGTTGACAATGAATGAGAATCGATCCCGTAAGTAGCAAGGGTCTCTAAAAAGAGTGAAAAAATTTGTTTACCAAAAAATGGAACCGACTTCAACACCCAAAAGTGGGAAATATTAAGTAACATATTAAGGTGGATTGGCGTCTTTGACGGGTAGTTCATAATTTTAATAATTTTTTTTAATATGTTTTTATTGTAAAAATGTATATCTAGTGTACTTGATTGCGTAAAAAGCGAGATTCAGAGAAGATGTTCTAAAATATCTAATATATAACATTATTAGAACGAGAAGAAAAATAATATCCATGTGCTTTATGTTCTCATACATAAATAATTTTAATAATCTTTCCTCTCCTTGTAATTTTGAAATGTAATCCAAAGACCATGCATTATTGCAAAAATAAAAATATGTAATACATATCTGCGATACTTATCACAGGGTCACAGGTAATCGTAATTTTAATATGTTTGACGGTATTTATCAGATATAAAAATTAATAAGATAGAAAAGTATTTTTTGTACATTTTATATAAATGTCGATGCACTTTCATTTCGTAACAGCTACATTCTTAAACGTATGCATTATAAGCGCAAATCGGAACACACCCTAAATATAATGGTACTATGTTAAATACAACCATGAAAACAAAACAAAAACAAAATGAAAACTTAGAGGGCGTTAAAAGCTGTTTTGAACTTGCAACCTCAAGCGCCTTGTTCCGGCGCAGTAAAAAGCAATAGTCTTTTAAAAACAGGAAGCCAACTTTAAAGAAGTTAAGTGGAAAGTTGGCTGTCTCAATTTTATTTATGAACTGTGAAAATATCGGTAGCAGCGGTCATTTAAGCGCTTGTAGCGAAGTTTGCTTAGCTGTTTTTAACCGATCAGCAAAGTTAAGCAACGTCCGCCGAAGTCATAAGTTGGATGAGTTACCGCACTTACCGCTGGTGACATTACTACTGAGCGCTTCCGTGCTTCGGAGGGCACGTAAATCCGTCGGTCCCGGTTGTTGTCTTCGGATGGCAGTCGTTATAGCATGGTGGTAGGGCATTTTGATTGCCCATCTGGCTAGCTACCACCCTCAAGTAGAAAAACTGTCGCCAAGCCACCACTTAACGGTGTGTTCCGGCAGCTGTCCTTGAGAGCCAGTAATTCTAGGTTAGCGTAAACAACATCTTTGACCACATCATCACTTACCATCAGGTGAGATAGTTGTTAAAGGCTGACGTATCAGGCAAAAACAATCAAATATTTGCATGAGACGCCTAAAACGCCTGCAAGAAAAATAACTGCGAATAACAGATAAAAAATTGAATTTTAAATTATTTTGTGTTATCGACAAAGTTATGAGAATGGCCGTTGAAAGTAGGGTGAACACGTTTTATCGGAAAACGCAGACGATGATAATGATAGCCCATAAAGAAGTGGTGCGGTGCCGATAGATTTCGAAGTTACCAACTTTGTGGAACCTACCGCCATTAGCGGGCGTTGATGCCCTCCGCTGGCCCCATCGTCACATTACCAACGTCGTCGTTATTATGAAACAACCTTTTTCGGTAATATCTTATTGTCAATAATACTGACCTTCATATTTTAACCTAGTAAAAAGTCCAAAACCATTTTTACACTAAATTACATGCATAAACTTAAATTCTTTTGAACGTGTCAAAATTTGCTTTATTGAAAGATATACCTATCTCACAGATAACTTTATTACCATTAGAACTTTTTAAATATTAAGTACAAATACATTTTGGTTAATAATAAATCGTTTTCTAAATTATTTCGGTATTTTCTCGTTATAATATACGCGGGCCGCGATCCCCGATCATTTCTCGTTTGTCAAAGCGCGAACGGTACGAATCTCTTTGATTTTTTTTGATGACGTCTGCCCTGTGAATTAAGATGACGTATCTCGAAAATGAGTAAGAGATAGAAAAAGGTATTTGAACAAATATCATAGGGAATATGGATAACCATCGCATCACACTTGATAAAAATCTGAAATGCTGGAATTCAAGATGGCCGCCATGCAAAAAGCTCCAATCATGCTAAAATAAAATACTGGATTTTTCCTACACTTAAATAATTTAAAACTTCACTGTAGTATAGTAGCGTGTAATATATCAAAGTTACGTCTTTGGCTGTACAATACTAACCGTACCAAAATTACACGTGGTTAGTGCATACATTTTACAACCGACAGCAAATAACTGTTTTGGTTTTAAAATAACGGTACATTTTCTAAGACCCATCTTTATTGAAGGCACTCAATATTACCCAAGCCGTATAAGCGGTAATCTAAATATTAATAATAATCATAACAGCCTATGAGATAATAATAATAACCATAAGCACTAGCCGATCTGAGTGTTATACTAGTTATAGTTTGAATTGGAATACTATATAGGGCGTCCCACAGCTATGCCACACTGAAGTACAATTGAAATACTCTGAAAGAATACTTCATATTATTATTGTTTTAATAATAAACAAAACTACATTCTCCTTTTTTGAATTCTTGCCTAAATATGAGAAAAATGTTCATGTATTTTATGATAATGGTCGGAAGGAATATTTTCATAATTCACATTTTGTCATAAGGAATATTTTTCTGAAATAACACAGCATTTTAAATAAAAGCTTCCTTTTATTACCGTGAAATATAACATTTAATTCTGTATTATTTCGTTGAACTAAACATCAGTACTTCAGTACTAATATTATAAACGCGAAAGTATCTCTGTCTGTCTGGCTGTCTGTTACACTTTCACGCCAAAACTACTGGACTGATTTGAATGAAATTTGGTATGGAAATAGTTTGAGTTCCGGGAAAAACATTGGATAGTTTTTATCCAACTGCGCAAAAAGAGGTTGATGTTTTTGCGCGTTAACCGACATACGCGCGGGCGGAGCCACGCCCGCAAAGCTAGTACAAACATAATTTATCAAATGCTTAACAAATGATCAAAATGTGATCCATTTTGAAGTATACAAAGCCTCACTTTTTGTTCCTAGTTAATATAATTATCTTTACATGTTCCATTTTCGAATCATTATTTAAATAAAATAAGGAAAGTAGTTCTTATGAAGATACTGATGAATTAATACTTTTGAAGTCGGAAGCATGGCAAGTCAGAAAACAGCCTATTATACATTTCCCTGTGCAATTTTTAAAGAAAATGTTCAATTTCTTTCTCTTCCTTATAATTAATGTTCTTTAGGAAAAAATAATCCTTATGATTTCCCTGTTTAACAAGGGCCTAAAACACATGTTTTGTATTTTATATTTCGAGTGGGTTCGAAACCCGGATGAGGCAGACAATAATTTAAAAAAATACTGTCAATGCAATCTTACATGTTTTTAAAAAACCGGCCAAGTGCGAGTGGGACTCGCGCACGTAGGGTTCCATACCATTATCTGTAACCTAATCTTGCAAGTTACAGACACTTTTCGCGGTGTCCGATTGAGCGATTGTATTATTATTGTGTCCGATTGTACGTTCCTATCCTAGGTAGGTACGAACCCTAAATAGTGATCTCACTAATTGTTCATTGTTAAAGTAAATATACAACTAAATATTCGGTGAATATTTTAAGTTAAATAAGAACGGCGCAAATCTCTCTTATTGTATGGGAGTCCCTTTATTTTATTAATTACATTTAAAGATTACATAAAACTAAATATCCTGTGAATAGTTAAAATCTACATGTCACCGTTATTAGTATCGAGCAAGAAACGGTAAAAAAAACAAGTTTGTTGTATGGGAGCCCCCCTTAAATATTTATTTTATTTTTAGTATTTGTTGTTATAGCGGCAATAGAAATACATCATCTGTGAAAATTTAAACTGTCTAGCTATCACCGTTCTTGAGATACATCCTGGTGACAGACGGACGGACAGCGAAGTCTCAGTAATAGGGTCCCGTTTTTACCTTATGGAAGCCTAAAAATGAAATGTCCAATAATCTTCAATTCTCCAAGTATTTCCCCTCAGTGTGGCATAGCCGTGGGACACCTTGCATAGCAATTGAAGTAACTTATCTTACCAAAAACTACACTCCAGCAATCGCCAGGGTGAATAAAATAAGAGTTTTATTTCTAGAATTTATGCAGTAATTGATAGTTTATACTGTCGTGCCGCAGGTCCATGCTTCGAACCCCACCCCTGCTGGCTTGAGCTTCACAGCATGGTGAAAGGACATTATGCGAATACCCAAGCACCTAACAATATGTTTCGTCAGCACTCCTTGAGAACAAGTACGTCAATCATCAAATTACAGGCACATTAGACTAAACATTTATATGTCAAAGGCTTATGGTTGCAGTGCAGTTTGTCACTTGTGACGAAATGCATCTGTTATAGGCAAAGGTTACCGGTGGGCCTCGTGTATGTTCCATAACAATAAAAATTAATTGCATAACTTTCAACATTCTGTTTCTTCTGGTTATAGTAAAGATTATTAAAAAAAATACTTATAGGAACATATTTTTCAAACACGTAACTATTACCAGAAATCTTAAGAAAAAATACTTTTAAAAGATGCATGTGTGTGCTTATGAGATTGGACTTATAAATAAATATCTGCGTCGTCAAACATAAAATATGTTTGTCAAGATATGCTCTATAACTTTTCATTCTCTTTGACAAAAATACACTTTTTTTACGATTCTGTGACGCAAAGTTATTTATAAAAACTGCTGCTTTTTGAATAAGAAAAAAAATAACACGTGACAAGTGTTCCAGAATCTCGAGATGGCTTTGAATTTTATACCATAGCTAAAAATTTAAACTTGCCCAAAAGGGAAATGTGTACTGTTTGAGACATGAATAAGGAATACAAATTATTTATTTGCATCAAATGCGAGGATATCGACACATTTACAAATTTAAATATCTACGCGATAGTAAAACTCAACGTCGTCTCAAGGAACATTTTCCACTTGTATCGAGATCAAAGTAGCGTGCTCGTAAAGCATCTTCTTTCTTCCACATCTCGTAGCAAAAGTTCACGAAAAGCTTCAAACAAATCCCCGACCAAGCACATCTCCGACAATGATAGTTAGGAAATGTTGCTATTCTCATCTTATCCATTGAAATTCACGTTTCCCGACGCAAAGAAGAACATCTGCTCGCTTTGATTCCGCCAACGTATTAGCATCGGATTTGAATAGAACAAACAAAGGGATTGCTCAAGACAGTGTGCTTTCGTAGGCGATTGTAAATTCATCGTATCGTAAAAATACGTGTTCACTATCTGCACTGGGACCCAGAATAAACCCCAATCTTAAGTGTAGTGTGACGCAAACTGTTTTATTATCCGTGAATGTTTCAGTTGGAGCTCAGTGAAATATTTTTTTCATGTATGTTAGGTACATCTACTTTCTATTACTGAGAAAAATCTTGATTGAAACATCATAACTACGTATATAGAAACCTATAAAATAGGTACTCAAAGTGCGTATGTTTATACTATTCATATAGTTTAGTTGTTATATGGCATATTACTCGAGTTTAAAATAATATATTTTTGAAATTATTCTTTTGTTATTTGTTTGATGTAGGCAATAACGTAATCCATCATATATGTACTTAAGTGTAAGTAATAAAGGTGTAATTAAAATAATTATGACACATTTTATTCTTTCAATAAGCATTAACCATTTTTTTGATGGTGATAAATAGTTTCATCTAAGTTCTATACTGTAATAAATAATAAATAAAGCCATTTATCTTCTATAAATGCCGGAAATACTGTAATAAAAGAAAAAAAATCAGATATTTATTTCATCGTAAGGTTTATAATTCGAATAATACCTTATAAATACATTGAGAATTTCTTTGATCACAAATAACGGAGTAACTTTTCGAACCGATCACAGGAGTACAAACTTTGAAATTAATACTTTATGCCACTCCACCAAAGATGCAGTCAAGTGTGAAAAAAAATATAATATTTAAAATGAAGTCCGACCGAAACTGGTTTTCTGGCCGAAACCGAAAGCGAGAATTCAGCCGTGACTTCAGTTTCGGCCGAAACCGAAACTGAAACTCACCTGTTCAAGTATAAAATTCCTTAAAATACTGAAATTAGTGCATTTTACCCATTATTCTGCATTAATTACGACATAAAATGGAAACAGTATATTAATTTTGTTGTAATAGTTTATTTGATAGAATATAAAAAAATATTAATAATATTTTTATTCATTTTTCAAATTAAGTTCTCATAGCAAAATACACTCGAGAGCAATGAATCCGGGTCACTTAAAGAATCCTAAAAATCTCGGAAACTAAAAATGCTAGGTTAATGCAATAAATTGTATTTAATAGACAATGTAATACTCCTTAAATGAAGGTATTAAAACTTCTTAGTTATTGTAAAGTTATATCATAAAAAAATCAAATTTGAAAAAGGGCCACTTTCGAAGATGGAACTACGAAATTACAGCATTTGGTTTTGCTTTTGTTTGTAATCTGTCATTTATGTGGGTACATAAACCATGTTGATAGTGCTCTATATTCATTATTCAAGCTGAAATTATGTCGTTTACGCCTGAAGAATGCACCAGAATACTTACAATGCTGGAAACCGGCCGGAGTCAGCGCGATACAGCCAGGACTGTCGGTGTGTCGCTGTCAACAGTACAAAGAGTTCTCCGACGTTACGAAAAAACTGGTTCTAACCTACGCAGACCAGGAACGGGCAGAACCAGGTGTACCACAGCACGAGAAGACCGATACTTGGTGAACACCATGCTTCGAAATCGCTTTCTCACAGGAACTGAACTCACCAATCAGTTTCGACGCCTCGGAGGAAGTAACCCAAGTGCATGGACAGTAAGACGTCGGCTTGCTGAATCTAACTTAAAACCCCTTAGACCTGCAAACGGCCCTAAACTGGAGCGTGGGCATCGTATTTCGAGACTAAGATATGCCCAGAGCCACGTAAATTGGAGTATTGAAGATTGGTCAAAAGTTATGTTCTCCGACGAATCAAAATTTATGCTCTACAAGCACGATGGAAGACACAGAGTGTATCGAAGACCAGGGGAAAGATTCAAGCAAGCATGCATCGAAGAAAAAGTAGCCTACGGTGGTGGGTCTGTACTTGTGTGGGCCGGAATTTCTTCTGAAAGTCGCACAGAGCTGGTGATCATAGAAAACGGCTCTTTAACTAGCGTAAGATATGTGGAAGAAATCCTCAATGATCACGTTGGTCCATTTATGGTAAATTTAGGTGAGGATGCTATATTTATGCATGACAATGCCCGACCTCATACAGGTAGGATTGTGAATGACTACCTTCAAGAGATGAACATTACTCGTATGGGGTGGCCAGCGCGCAGCCCGGATATCAACCCGATCGAGCATGCTTGGGACGAGCTAGGCAGATGCGTAAAACAACGAAACCCTCCCCCAATCACGCTTCGTGAGCTCAAAATTGCTCTCACAGAGGAATGGGAGAATATTCCCCAAAATCGTATAAGGAACTTGGTGTACAGCATGCCAAACCGCGTAAACGCAGTAATGGAAGCACGAGGAGGCAATACGAAGTATTAAAATTCAAGAAAATCGTAATAAAGTTCAAAAATTTCATGTTTCCTATTTTTGTTTTAAGGAGAGATCAGCAGTTTTTTTCTTTATGTAATTTTGTGTTAATAAAATGTATGGTGACTCATATTTTTTTTACTTTCATTTAAGGAGTATTACATTGTCTATTAAATACAATTTATTGCATTAACCTATCATTTTTAGTTTCCGAGATTTTTAACATTCTTTAAGTGACCCGGATTCATTGCTCTCGAGTGTATTTATCAGTTATCAGTAATCAAATTACTAATTGATACTGTTTCTTTAAATACTAAGTATTGGTATTTTGAAATCTTATTAATTGATACTTTGATTTGTATTTGTACTTAGAAGAATTATCAATCTCTTTTTATATGAAAATAATAATTACTAAAATTACTATTACCCTTTTAGTTCCAGTGTCAACAAAGATAATCAAACCACACATTTGAAATTAACGAAAATACCTAGATCACAACTAATATAGGACAGTCATATTTAAAAATAAAACTGTAATAATAATAATAATAATAAATAAAAAAAAAAAAAAAAAAAAAAAAAACACCGCTGACATACGTCGCCTTTTTTCACAAAACAATTTTAAAATTGAATTTTTACACTTTATGGCTGATATTTCCAAATATATTATTTTCTGAGTGTATAATAAAACCTTCCATAACATAAGCAGACAATATTTTATAAAATTAAAGAAGAAACAATTAAAATGACTACAAATTGCTATACTGACACTTTATGTCAAAGAACAAAGAAAACAACAACAAATTACAATATGGAATTAAACCAATAGATATCATAAATATGATCACAAGATTAAAGGCGAGACAGAATACCACAGCGGCGACCACCTGCGCACATATCCCATCACCGCCTACCCCGTCAGCTCCGAGCTCTTCGTCGGGAGACGAGTTCCACACTCCCCGCGAATCGAGTGCATCGAGTGATGAGGGTGGGCCACCGACGCCGCCGCCGCCGCCGAGACCTGTGCGACGGGGACGTCCCCCGCTACCGGCACGCTTGGAGCCTGTGGGGCAATCTGCTCCGCGCCCGGCCCCCGCTACCGGTGGTATAGTGCGCCGCATGCGATGGACTCCATCAATCAATGAAAACTGCATGCGCGCCTACTATGGGGCTACGGAGGGAGGAACAATTCTGACCGCGTATCGTGATCGTATGCTGCCTCTGTTTCAGACCCTTGAACCGACTGTCGCCGTATCCGCCCAACGCCTATCAGATCAAGTGCGGGCTATCCACCGGTGCAAGCTGTTAGACCAGTCTGTGCTTGATCGGCTCCGCCTGGAGGCGCTTACTACTCGCGCGACTCCTTCCATGGCACAGGATCTGCCCGCCGCATCGTCGACCCCGACCCAGGCTATGACGCCATCGTCGGGTATGACACCAGTGGCAATGGTGGACCTTGAAGTCGATGAGGGAGATTGCGCGAATATGAGCGTGACTAGCCAGGTGAGTGAGCAACTGAGGAGGGCTTTGGAGGACGCAATTAGCCAGTATCGATTCACACCTGACTCTAGGCCGCGACTACCACGTTTGCCTACTCATAGACGCAATCTAGCGTTAATGGGAGCCCTGAATACTTTGCTGGCCCCGTATTTGCGGGCTAGCGAAGATTTAGTTGATACCCACTCGATTTTGTACTGTGGCGCTATTGCGGCGTGTCGTGTTGCTCATGTCAAGTTCCCGGACACCGACCGCGCATCACGTCCCGCCGGGTGTGCGCCCGCATGGCAAGTACGGATCGAGCGGCGTATCAACTCATTCCGGACTCTCATTGCTAAACTTATCTGCTTCAGTCGAGGGAATAACCGCCCTCGAGTCATGCGTTTCGTGACCCAGGCCTTTGCCGGAACCGGTGTCTTACCCCGAGACTACATGGCCTGTGTCACTGATCGCATTGACTACCTGAAGCAGAAGGTCTATGCGTGGGCGAGTCGTATTCGCCGCTATAGAGAGCGTGTGGATAGATACTGGCTTAATCGCCTCTTTCAAAGTGATCAAAGAAAGGTGTACCGGAAATGGGAAGGGACCGATCAGCGTGTGATCGACGGGCAACTGCCTGATGCCAGTACCATGAATGATTTCTGGCGTGGCGTCTGGTCGATGCCCGTCGAGCATACAGAGGGTGATTGGATTCGTGTTATCCAGCGGGAATGTGAGTCTATCGAATCCATGGGGTCTGTTAATATAGACCCCGTAGATGTTAGTTGTGCAATTCGTACGACCCAGAACTGGAAAAGTCCTGGTCCAGACGGATTGCACAACTTTTGGATAAAATGGATTCGATGCTCACACGACCGATTGGCGACACAATTTCAAGGAGCCCTCGAGCTTGGTTATGTTCCCCGTTTCATGACCACCGGTGTCACCTTTCTGCTCCACAAGTCCGGTAGTACCACGGACCCGAAAAACTATAGACCCATCACGTGCTTACCTACCATCTACAAGCTCCTTACATCCATTCTGACTACAAAAATTAACACGCACATAGTTGCGAACAATATTTTGGCCCCCGCTCAGAATGGATGTAGGGTTGGGTCCCGTGGTACTAAGGAGCTCCTCCTCATAGACATGACCATTAGCCAACAAGTTCGGCGGAACAGGGGGGCTCTCTCTGTTGCCTGGATTGACTATAAAAAGGCCTATGATTCAGTGCCTCATTCATGGCTGGAAAGGATATTAGAATTGTATAAAATTGATACAACTCTGAAATCCTTTTTATCTGCATGTATGAGACAATGGACCACAGTACTTCGTCAACCAGGTGGTAGCGATACCCCCTCTGGCCCGCAGGACTTTATAAGGATTGAGCGAGGCATCTTCCAGGGTGATAGTCTGAGTCCATTGTGGTTCTGCCTAGCACTAAATCCTCTTAGCACTTTGCTGAAGGATTCAGGGCTAGGCTTTCGACTTCGTAGAGGAGGTGAGGTCATTAGTCATCTGCTGTACATGGACGATCTCAAGCTGTTTACTCCGAAACGCCAAGACTTGATGGAAATGCTAAAAATTACACAGATTTTTAGCAGTGCCATTAGGATGGATTTCGGTGTAGATAAGTGTGCGGTCTTGCATGTACAGCAGGGGAAAGTTGTAAATTCTCCGAATTTGCAGCTTTCTGAGACAATAACTTTCAGATCTCTCTCCGAAGTCGAGTCCTACAAGTACCTCGGTATGTCAGAGTCGTTGGGTATTTCGGTAGATGACATCAAGGAATCGGTAAAGGAACGCTTCTTTTACCGCCTGACAAAAGTACTTAAAAGCTTTTTGTCTGGTGGCAACAAGACGCGCGCCTTTAACGGTTGGGTGATGCCTCTACTGATATACTCCTTTGGCATCCTGAAGTGGACGCAGACTGAGCTGGACGCCCTGGATAGAAAAGTCCGTCAACTGCTCACTTTGCATCGCATGCTACACCCGCGCTCGTCAGTTATGAGACTGTACATTCCACGGAAATGGGGAGGTCGTGGCTTTTTAAATGCCAAGAGCCTTCACAACCGTGAAGTGTGCAGTCTCAGGGATTATTTCCGTAACCACGAGTGCGGGATGCATCGTGATGTCATGACAGTTGACAAAGGCTTCACACCGCTCTCCTTGGCGAACGATAACTGGCGCAAACCAACGGTGCTGAGCACTGATGACCGCAAGGCAGTATGGAAAGGCAAGGAGCTGCACGGGAGGTTCTTTCGGGCCCTTACTGGGCCTGATGTGGACTTACTCGCTTCGGTGAACTGGCTACGCTTCGGAGACCTCTTTGGAGAAACCGAGGGTTTTGCCTGTGCAATTGCAGACGAAGTAATGATGACGAACAACTATCGGAAATATATCCTGAAGGACGGTACGGTCGACATTTGTCGAGCATGCCGCCGTCCCGGAGTCACTCAGGCATATCATTTCCGGTTGTTCGCATCTTGCTAACGGCGAGTATTTACACAGGCACAACCAAGTAGCCAGGATCATCCACCAGCAACTTGCCCTTCAATATGACCTTGTCGAGTCAGAGGTGCCGTACTACCAGTACGCACCGGCGCCAGTTCTCGAGAATGGTCGTGCATTGCTCTACTGGGACCGCTCTATCATCACGGACAGGACTATTGTTTGCAATAAGCCTGATATCGTGGTGGTTGACCGATCCCAGCGCCGGGCAGTGCTTGTCGACATCACCATCCCACATGACGAGAACCTCGTGAAGGCCGAGAAGGACAAAGTCAGCAAGTACCTTGACTTAGCTCACGAGGTAACCGCCATGTGGGATGTTGACTCGACGATCATTGTCCCGATAGTCGTTTCGGCGAACGGCCTAATAGCGAAGAGCCTCGACCAACACCTCAAGAGGCTCTCACTAGACGGTTGGATCAAGGGTCAGATACAGAAGGCAGTGATACTCGACACGACACGCATTGTCCGAAGGTTCCTTTCTCTGCAGTCCTAACCGCTGGTAGCTTAGGCCCTGCCCCGCTGCTGGCGGCAACCTAGTTTTAAGTTTTTTATAATATTTATTTTTTATATATGAATGTTGTAAAAAATTTAAAATTATGTTATTAAATAAATAACGATAATAATAATATTATTACAGTTTTAATTTTAAATAAAAATAAAATATATATATATAGCCTATAATATATACTTAGGCATATGATTTCCGGTTGTTCGCATCTTGCTAACGGCGAGTATTTGCACAGGCACAACCAAGTGGCCAGGATCATCCACCAGCAACTTGCTCTTCAATACGGCCTTGTCGAGTCAGAGGTGCCGTACTACCAGTACGCACCGGCGACAGTTCTCGAGAATGGCCCTGCATTGCTCTACTGGGACCGCTCTATCACCACGGACAGGACTATTGTTTGCAATAAGCCTGATATCGTGGTGGTCGACCGATCCCAGCGCCGGGCAGTGCTTGTCGACATCACCATCCCACATGACGAGAACCTCGTGAAGGCCGAGAAGGACAAAGTCAGCAAGTACCTTGACTTGGCTCACGAGGTAACTGCCATGTGGGATGTTGACTCGACGATCATTGTCCCGATAGTCGTTTCGCCGAACGGCCTAATAGCGAAGAGCCTCGACCAACACCTCAAGAGACTCTCGCTAGACGGTTGGATCAAGGGTCAGATGCAGAAGGCAGTGATACTCGACACCACACGCATTGTCTCTGCAGTCCTAACCGCTGGTAGCTTGGGCCCTGCCTCGCTGCCGGCGGCATCCTAGTTTTAAGTTTTTTATAATATTTTTTTTTTATTTATGAATGATGTAAAAAGTTTAAAATTATGTTCTAAAATAAATGATGTGAATAATAATAACCTTAATACAACAAAACTACGTCAATAGGTCATCGAAATGAAAAACAATTCATGGAATAAGTTTACCTATACAACGTAATTTAACAAATTAAACATTTCAAATTTTTCTCATACTATCTCTTTTTACATGTGACTTGATTTGTTAATAATAACAAAACAAAGTTACTGACTCAATATTTAACTATATAAATCATTCAAGTACAGAAATGATACAAAAAGTAACATGTAATCAGTTCCATCAAAACATAACCCCTAAAGAATGTTTGCGTCGAGCGATAACGCACTGACTAAGTTGTGTTGCTACAGAGTTATCCGAACGGCGCATGACTATTCCCGAACAGGGCCGCCAGCGTCCGCCAAACCGTTGCCGTGAGTTGACTTTTGTAATCAGTGTCGGTTTCGGCAAAAGTTTCGGCCAATTTTCGCCGAAACCGAAACTGCCGCCGAAACTTGATTTTTGGTCGAAACTCGGCCAAAACCTAAACCTAAACCGAACTTTCGGTCGGACACTAATTTTAATACTTTCTTATAATATTTTATTAACTATGGCACTGTGATCGGTTCTTTACAAAGACAGGAGGTCCATAGTCAAGTGATAAATATGAGTACCTACTATAATAATACCTACTACTTACATGCCACATGTTGGGTAAGATTGAAATACCACTACTGTATTATTCACAGAAATATAATTGAATTTCACAAGCTACCTGATACCTAACAAAAATCAATTTACCGTCTGCATTGGTAATACAAATCTTGTAAAAATAAAAAGCGACATCTCCACAAAGCCCACTATGGGCGGCCGGCCGTGGAAGGAAATCTCCCTGCCCATATACATAAATCCTCACAATCGTTCTGGCTTTGCGAAATGCAATGTTGCAGCTATGTTCATGATATCGATGAGATTAAACTTATCTGTTACGTACGTTGCATTTGTATAGATTTACAATGAGAATGGTTTTACAAATAATCAGATATAGCAAATCAGTGTGTTGACTTTATTTGATGAAGCCAGCAGTCTAATCTATCTCAACCACCTTCCATCTACCTTTATCCCATTCAGACGCTCGGTAAAATATAATAATAATAATAATGTTTTATTTCAGGATAGAATTCCAGTCAGTCCATAGCCAATATGTATTACCTTACGTTGTAAAGGAAAAGACACAAAAACATATACAATTTTTTATAATGTTATTGTGTTGGAACAAGTTCTAGACCCACCTAATGCTTAGCGGACTAATATCTGCTTATAATAGATGCATTTCGTCACAAGTCGCGAATTACCTTTGGACAGCCTGTAATTTCACTGGCTCTCTAGGTCTACTGCCGGAACACATCGTTAGGTGCTTGGGGACAGATTTTTTACTAGAGGGTGGTCGCTAGCCAGGCAGACATTTGTAAAATGCCCACCATGCACCATGATTCGAACCATGGACCTGCTGCGCGGCAGTCCATAGCCAATGCCACTGAGCCATCACTGCTTCACAAAACGCCGTTTGCTCCGCGGTTTACATTACAAAATGACGACGCGTGGAAAAAATTATAGTACTGAATTATATAAAAGACATGTACTAATAACCCATATGACTGTACTTTTTCCTCCCTTTGTTACTTTGTAATAAATCAAGAAAAGGTGTTTACCCAATAATATTATACAGTCATGACTCTACGAAGTGTTTAGCTAACGGATCACGTTCCTCCAAGAAATGCTTTCTGACCATTAAACGTGTATTCTTATCTTACAAAACTATGCATTTTACCTTATTTTAAAGTAGGTTTCTCTTCTTACGGGGTAAAGCTTACAGCAGGTGTTTACCCAATAATATTCTTGAGTCAATTTCACAGTAGAGACTCTACGGAGTGCTTAACAAAAGGATCACGTCCATCTGAAACGGCACTCGGTCACACGCCTCATACCTTGCCTCTGGAGATTTCAGACGACCCTGGACGTAACTGCAGGTTTTAAATTGAACTGACTTAATAACAAATTAATGGAGTTAGAGAACTTAAAATTAGGTATTTGGTTGGTACGTTTAGGTCAAAAATATATTTATTTTTCATTTATAGCTAATAGGCTAGCAAGGTCACCCATCCAAATATAATAATAAAAATACTGAAACAAAATTATACGATATTCTTCCTAAACTGATCATCGTTAGATGATCAGTTTAGGATGAAATCGCTTTCTAAATTACTCAATCAAATTATCAATCACGCAAATACAATACGTAGGATGGGTTGTGCATAACTAAGACATTGGAGTCACGTACCCCATTCGCGGAGACATAAACCAACCTAATGGGTGTAGAACTGTCCAACTTTTAGCCATTCACTCCGCAAACTGGGCAGGAGCTTCTGAACTGGTGGCAAAATAAATGGCTTTGAGTTAACACAAAGAAACGGGACGATATATTCGAATTTCCTAGATTGGATCCAACTTTAGCACATTGGAAATTACCTGACGAAACCATGAGAAACACCAGAGAAGAGACTCAATACTACGAATAGGTTCCGTACCCACCAGTGATGTCAAAGAGGATGAGCGGTTAATAGGCTAAAAGATACCGACTTTACGATTTAAAAAGCTATTTACCGGACAAGACAATGAGAAATAATAAAGAAGAGTATCAATAAAATTGCAGAGTATCTTTTTCTTTAGTGGTACTCCAGACTAAAATAAATCCAGTGTTCATGAGTGAGGAGATATTTATATAATTGCTGTGGTGGTTGTAACCCTGCAAATTACAGCTATGCACATAGCACACCCCGGCACCCGGGTGCCGGGTTTGATTTGCAGCCCCCCATATCTTACCGTGGGTTTCGTAAGAGGCAACTAAGGAAAAAATACTGGAACTTGGGTAACAGCGCCTTTCGAGATACTGCTATCTAGCTCGCTGTGTTCAGCAGTAGACGATCCAGCTGATACAGTATATAGCACATTAGCGTTTATTTAATTATTTAAAACAATTATGATACATTTTAACGGCGAGATATTTAGAAAGTAAATCAGATAATTTATAGTATTTTTTTGTGGTTTGTAATCGAGAAATGTAAAGATACCTTTTAATTTCGCTTTCAAATTTAGTTTTTATACATGTAAAATACTGTGTGGTTATAAATCTGAAGAATTTTCGCCAATCCCAAACGGAAATATATATTAACTAGCAATAAAAATCATCACAGATTGCCAATGTACTAAGTAGAAAATAACAAAACCACATAAGTATTTAAGGCTCTAACATGTGGAAGGTTAATCTTTGTTCATAGTCCATTTAAAGATAATATATACCACTATATAGTTACTCGTGAAGAGGTACAAGAAAGGCTACAGAGATAGATAAACTCCATTAATACGATTTCAGCATTGCGGGTAAGGTAAAGCGCGGAATGTAATTCTCTGAGCTATGTCCAAAGCAATTTGTCAAAACACGCCCTCCGAGATTCACAACATATTCCAGCTAGAAAGCGGCCGACGCGGTGTGACTGCGTCGCGTTACTTCGGGCATCAAATTTACATTGCTGGCATGCTTGCGGTGACCGACAGAGAGCCGTCAGTTGACAATCACAATGCCAGATTACTAACATGTACCTGCCGGATCAACGTTCTAATTAAGTGGAGTATTTTCATGAAAATGTTGAAAATTAATACATCGCATACTTACCCACATGTTTGTACCTAATACGCATTAGTATAAGAAAATATCCCTTAGCTATTGGCATAGACAGCGTTTATTCGCATATATATATATATGCTGTTTTTTCAGCGCATAGTGCTATTATTGATACCTCTAACATAAGCAGGTATCAACCAGTACAGAAAGTATACGCGACTTAAGTATCACCTACTATTGTTTATTCGGTTCAAGGCATCATTTTCACATGATTGAACCAAATAGTAAGTGAGTTATAGAAAGACTGCTAGCTGCTTGGATGTGAAGTTGGTTGATCTTGTAACAAATCATGCGTCATGATACATAAACATATGATACGCATCGATTTGAGAACCTTCTGCCTTTTCCGAAAGTTGGCCAATAACATGTAGATTAAAAGTGTTGGTTTCAGTTTTATGCCTAAATTTGGTACATATTCTCTAAATTGCCTCAAACACTACCTATTGAAATTATGTTATGTTTCTAAATCGTGATGCTTGCTGATTCTGTGGCAATAAGTTTATTTCACTTATCCGTACGTTCCATAACTAATTCAAATCCAAGATAAAATATTGATGTACCCGTAGCTCACACGTTCCCGGTTCGCAAGGGAGCGATGTTAATGGACCAGCTAATTTACATAAACACATTTCCAAAGATTTGACACCCTCACTATGGCTGACATTTGAAATCTCCAACATGAATATTGCCGGGAGTCTGCCATGAATTAACATTACAACTTGACGCGTACGTGCATACGTAACGAATGACTTGTTCTTATGATTTAATAATTTTATTTAGAATTATAATGTACGTGTGAAAGATAATTAGGTAATTAAGCCTGGAAAAATATGTTGAAAAGTATTATGAAATAGATTCACCCATAGCTACCTATGGGAGTAGTAAGGGAAGACAAAAAGAAAATTACCAGACGGTGAACAGCACAACGTTGTTAAGAAATGCCATCTTACACTGCGATCCACAAGACGCCTGCCAAGCGTGTGGATTATAACAAACCCCTCCTGTTATCAAAACAAAAAATATACGGCTCTCAGTCCGGCAGCTCTCCTTGGCCCTGATAGCAGGTAAGGTAATGGAGCAGAGGGTGCTTATAATCTTCAGTAGCTGCTCCGATATTTTCAACAAAAACAACGACCTTTGGCTCCAGCAACACGTAATGTGAGGACACTGCAGGTAAACCGGAAGAATGTCGAGCTCAAGTTTAATTTGAGAAAATTAAGTTGGAATGTCCTTCTGTAGATCAGAACAGGCCCAGATTATCCTTGACCCAGTAATTTGCTCTACTCCAGGAGGCATCACAAACCCAAAATATCGTTATGACATGGTGGTAATATTGCGAGTTCCCGTCTTGCTAGTTTTAATCTACACACTCTCAAGTAGAAAATCTTCCGCCAAGCACCTAACTGTGTGGTTCAGCACTTGTCCTCGAGAACCAGTAATTCTAGGTAAGCCTGAACAACCTCCTCGACCACATCATCACATTCCATTAGGTAAGATAGTACTCAAAGGCTAGCTATAAAGAAAACAGGGTAACTTTAATATAATAGTATTTAGTAAATCAGGTTATCCATGACCCTAACTATATATACTGGCTTTGCCTGTTCAATCTTCAGGTTGAGTGAATTTTTGAGCATTATGTTCTCCACTAGATCTAGCGTATGCGGTGAAGACTTAAAACAAAACTTAGAGCAGAGTCGTCGGTATTTCTGGACGCAGCAGATTCAGTCCCCTTGGTGTTGCCTTTTTTGCCTCTAGGGCTTCCTTTTCAAGTTTTGTATCATTGTGAAGTCCTCCTTGTTGACATGGTTTTTGCGAGTACGTTTACTGCGGGTCGATTTTATCGTGTTTTGAAAAAGTTTTATGGATGTGCGTAAGTACACACGCTGACCCAAAATCCCATTGAGAAACCTAAACCGACATGCCAAACAACATTTTTTTTATTATATTTACTATTCTCTGTATCTATAGCAGTGTACTAACTTTATAATCCTTTTTATATACAAACAACAAATTAAGGTTAGGTACCTACAGTCGCAATATTCTGCAAGCGACTTCATTACAAAAGTTTCTACCCTAAAAGCCTTAGTCCCCTCCGGTATTAATAAAGTTTTGCTCCAGAGCCGGACTAAAAGAAACGTGTTAATTATCTGAGTCCAGCGCTGGCCATCTGTCACGTGGCCTGTTCCACAGGGAGCCTATTGGTAATTGGAAATGCCCTTCAATATCTTACGTCATAAGCATTTATGGTTAACTGTAATCTTGAGAAGTATCAAGTTAGGAATTATATAAAGTTGATTAGCGATTTAAAAAACTAATATCTCATAAAATTTGCAGAAAGCAAATTTACCTAAGTAAAAATAAGGTTTAAATACTAAGATCACAAAAAATAAACTGATCATCACAAAAAAAAAAAATCATAGGAGCAATGGGAGCGTCGCGTCGGCTAAACATTATAAACTACAACTTGAAGATGGTCATAAAACAGCGAGATGCAGCCTTAGAAGACGTTTTAATAAAAATTAGACAATAGGGCTTTTGCAACTGATCCAAAATACTAAATTAGCTCCCATCATAGAACATAATGTTATATGTTATTGTGGGACTAACAAATTAAAATGTAAGCTGAAATAAAAGTGACGGTGAAATTATTATTTTGCATGGTGGTAGGGCATTTTGCGAATACCCGACAGAAAATCTATTGCTAAGCACCTACGGTGTGTTCCTGCCCAGCAGCTGTACTTGGGACCCCAGGTTGACCTAGTTGACCTCATCATCACTTCCTATCCGGTAAGGCTAAGCTATAACACTAGCAGGAAATCAGTACAAACGTTCTACGCCTAAAGTACTGGCGAAATAAAATTTGCCCCAGTATTTTGGTTCGTTATTTTCTAGTAAAATAAATGTTACAATACAATCATTTATTATTATTTGACAATATATTTCATAGAACGCTAGTGCCAACAGATTGGCATACAAATATTATAAATTATAAATAATATGATGAAATAAATTCATAACAGTTCTATCTCTCAATTACTGTTAAAATAGCTCAAAATTTGATTTAATAAACATTGCAACTTGACATAGACACTAATGTTAGTGTCAATATCTAAAACGTCTATAAAATGCTCTTTACATGTGCATCTGGTTTCAATCCACATATCGACCTTATGCATCATTTTTGGGCCTTGTAGGCTTTTCCTTGATCAGTTGAGGTGTGTGGCTATAATAGGCAGTTAGTAATTTTATTTTGTAAGTACTTAGTTGTATCGATAACGTCGTGGGATTTGTCTCCGTATGGTTGAAAATTGCTATTTACAACAGTGTACGTTGTTCCACTGATTACCTTGATGACTAAATTTATCATTGACAATAATATAAAATAATCTTAATTAATTTACTCGGTCATGTCATGAATAAGTGTATTCATCTTAAAAAGAATTTAATTACAATAAATAAAATGAAAAGGTGTTAAGCGTCAGCTACTGGCAACATATTCAAGTGATAAATTCTATTGTTAATGTTGCCATGCGCCAAAAATGAAGCAATTTGTTTCGGAGACACGGGAGATGAAAAGCATTATTTAGCAGAAGGTTTATTAAGTTGGACCCATCGCGGCATGACGCTAAGCGATGTTGACTATTTGTTCTAATAAACATAAACTGTGATACAAGAAAGGTATAGACCATTAGTTTTCTGTTCTAATGGTAGAAAAACCCAATAAAGTGTAAGTTCGACTTGCACACACTCGAAGGAAGAACACAACGAATCTGTAATGTGTATCATAAGTGAAACTTTACCATAGACCATATAATAATACTACACTTTACTTAATTAATATAGAAGCTGATTATTTCTTAGTTTTATTTTATATCTTTATCCACTTTTATTTCTGAGTTTCAAACACTTTTCTGGTGATTGGTTAACGAAGCAGGTATCTAGAGTGTTTTAAATTGTAAAACTTTCTGAAATTATGATTATAAATGCGACTTTGTTTAGAAATTAAGTTTCTTTCTAGAATACCAATTATGATTAATATACATGTCACGCTTTTTTTTAATGCGAAATTTAGAAAATACTACACCAAATATTTAGTATCCTAGTAATACGATTGTCTTACCAAAGAAATTATGATAAGCAACTGTCAGATTTTAGACATAGCACATTGAAATAGTCTATCCTCAAGTCATTTTTTTTTACATTATAACTGTGTTGAATCAACAAACAATAAAAAAATATATTTTTCATCCCACCATCTCGGAAAGAGTATTTTTAATCTTCAATATCTGAGTGGAAAAGCCGTTTTTATTCTCTAGAGGATAAAGTAAATTGAATTTAGAACATCGTGTGCACTAAGTTTGTGAATTAAAAAAAACATTAAACCTATTTAGTGCTACCTCTATGGTGCCGAATATATCATACAACTTTTTTTTAATTTGTTAAAAACTCAGACTGGGAACCTTCTTGGTGTTCTTTTTTCAATTTGCTTTGTACGCGGTTCTTTACGCGGCATTTTTTCACGTCATTGTTAAACCTTATATTAAAAACAAGAAACTTGAAAACAAGTGAAAAAACTAAAATGAGTGATTCTAGCGACGAGGAAGTTTGTTTGACGCCAACAGAATTGACATACCTAAACGGAAATAAAAGTGTACCTATCTTGTGATTGTAAACGTTTTTTTTTTGCATTTAGTCATTTCCTCGCTGAGGTGGAATGAAAAGTTACGTGTTACACTCGAGTGCAAAGATTTTTCACCTCGTGCTCTTTTGATTCCCTCGCTAACGCTCAGGATTCTAATTTTGAATCACTCGCTGCGCTCGTGATTCAATTTTAGTATCCTTCGCTTGCTCGGTCATCAAAATTGAACACGCGGTTAAAAAGCAACTTTGCACTCTTGTATAACAAATAACTATTACAACACTTACTAACGCATAATTTTATAACCTAAAAGCTATCCTTTAATCACAGTTTCAACTCAGTGATCTTGTGGTCGATAGTATATAGGTTCAACCTAGAATGGAGACTCTAAGAACACACCATTAGGTGCTTGGCGACAGACTCTCTATTTAAGAGTGGAAGCTAACCAGACGTTTGCTAAATACGTCAGATTCTTAACATCAATTTAACAAAGAAGCTATAAATGTGAGTAAAACTTTACCAGTAAATATTTTCCAAGGGGAAATTAAACCATCGACGGTGCCATTTCGTTGAACGTCAAACGAATCACCCAATTGATTTTGTACACTTAAGTGAATCCGGCCGTTACTTTGTTGTTGTTACTTGTACTTATGGGAGTTTATGGAGCATGAAGGTCGTGTGATTCCTTAAATTATAGAAAGTACAAAGGTAACAGCGGTAGTACGCCCCCATTTAACTTGAGGTAAACACTCTTTTGTTCCGCTATTCTGTTCTCTTTCATGAACTCAGTTATAGTCTAGTTTCAGTAGACTAGTCGTTACTATAATCTTGTATAATGTCAATGGCAATTTTGGTCTAAAACACTTCAAAAAACACTTCACATTTTCGTAGTTCCTTTGCTGATGTCTACCCTCTAATGTAACTAAAATATTCTATATAAAGAAGAAACCTGGGTTTACAATATGAAAATAATGCTAATGACTACATAATATCACAAAACCAATGCTAAAACATGTTATCAGTTTCAATGTCATAATAAATTGAACTACAATTTCAATTCTTTGAAAAATGTTTTATTAACATTGCGCCATTTGCCCCAAGGAACTTCTGTCAAGTTAAACAAACAAATCAGCACCCAGGATTCAACTGTCATGGTGGTAAATTTCAATATGGCGAGCTGAGTGGATTTTTAGAGTAAGTATATCGCGTAAATTACATTTCCTTTTGTAAAATAATAGATGTGACAAATAAAGTGACTACTTTGTGCCTTATGGTGGATAAAATTAGTTGATATCGTCTCACGTTTTATGTGTCGTGTAACTGCAAAGTCAGTGTTTTACTGATATGGCTAGACAAAGTGCAATGACACTGCAGTTCCATATATTATTGGATCTATGCTTTAATATTTCATTTGGAGGTATTTTCTTATCGTGTGTAAAGTACGATACAGAATGCATTAAAAAAATTTGTAATCGCGTTATTGGTGCAACCAAACAACTTACTATAATATTCATCATTTTTAAGTTTCCGTACGTAATTCTGCCCAGCGTTTATATCGAAAAAAAATAATACAGAAAGAAGTTTGAATAGAAGTGTGAGTAGATACATAAGTGAGTATGTTTAAAACGATCTCTGTCTTTGTGGTCATGTCTTTAGTTTGCAGGTTTGCTTAAGCACTGCAGAACCATAACTGTATGTAAAATGCACTGGTACTTGAATCATGGGATGATTTTGCTTCAAAGGCAATATAGATTTTATTCCAATCACAATAACAACTAAATTGTATTTGCATCAGACGCGCCCAAATTCGGGCATATATGAATGAAATTAAATTGTAAGTTTACTTACTGGCGAATAGCATAATTAGTCATTATACGAGTAGTAAGGTATTTAAAATAAAATCGTCCAAATGCCAGTACAACTAACATAACGTGAGAGTTCTGTATGAACACGCAATATATTATATGTTAATGTATTTAACAAAAACCATTTTTTTTCCTTGTAAGTGGAGGTGGAGTCCGACTTGCTATTGAAATTTTCTGATTTGTTGTATTATTATTAACGTTACTTGAATTTAAAAGAAGAATTGAGATAATACAACTTTTATAAATTAGCTTTTATTATGTTCTTGTAAATAATAAGAAGAACAAAATATTTAAAACCAAAGGGGTTGCGTCGTTCCTTTACTCAGTTCCTATGACCACCTTCCAGCTCCATCATCAGATCATAACCTGGTAGCCATCTTAAATTAAAGTACTCGCCAAGACGAATCTGGCGAGCCGAAATACGATGGGGTTGCGTCGTATCATTACAGAGTCCCTATGACCACCTTCCAGCTCCATCATCAGATCAGCACCATGTAATCATAATATTGCATTGTCACGCAATTAACAACATGTACGCAAAAAAAGTAAAAGTAGATACGAATTTTTTAAGGCATACCAGCGGTTAAAAAAATGTCATTCCATTTAAACTAAGTTTTCAATTTTTACTATACTAATCAACACTACCACTTCCCCATATTTTACGTAAAAGATCCAAAGAGATATAACATTATATACAGATATTTTATAACTATGAAATATCTTCTCCAACTTAAACAAAGTAATTCGGACACAACAGCCATATTGTGTCTGGGTGATCTGTGGTACTGTTAGTTCTAAGTATATATTGTGCCAGTTTAGGGGTATCAGTTTTAAAATTTGTATAACATTTATAATTGACATAAGAAAATTGACTGTATTTTTTTTTGTTTATCTTAATAAATATATAAATAGATAAGTGAAATTCTCAATCAAAGCTTAGCCTGGAAGGAGCAGTTTCTCAACTTTTAGTGTGACACTTTATAGACTTTAAATTATCTTAAAATTACAGTAATGTCTAAAAATTATTAGAGACTATTTTCTTAAAATTCTCATATTGTATGTTTTAATAGATAATGTAACTGAAAGTATACACGCAATCCGCCACACTTTCCGTTCACTGATAACAATAACAAGTTATCCTTTTCGACTTCCCCGTTATTTTTTAGCATAATATTATTCCACAGTCAAGCGAATGAAACTCTTAAAAAACGTGTACCTATACCTTGTGGCTGTAATTCCAGTAATTACACCATCTCCTCAAAGTACCCACCTGCGCGTTTCTGTAGCCGTATTGTTAGTATTCTTACATCGGACGGTGAATGTTGTAATTTAGTTAAGCATAATAGACTGGGAGATAGTGGAGGACTAAATTACTAAGTCACAAATGTTCTGCATATGCCCTAACGGTACATGGTAGGGGTGGCGATAGAATTATCGACAGCATATTGCTAGTGTCGTAACAGTATAAAAAAAATTTGAAATGATACTAACCCACTAAGGCAATATTTTATAGAAGAGGATGTTTGTATTCTTAATGGTTTCTGGATGAGGTTTTTAAGACAGTATATCCTTAATAGAAAAACTGAACTATTCAGTACCCTAAACCTAGTCACTTGAACAGGGTGAATACCTAATACTCACAGAAAAGCAAACAAATCAAGAAAAATTGGGTTGTGTGTGAAGGTTAAATGAATGAAAGAAGAGATTTTAAGTTGCTGCTACTAAAATACTTATTTTAATCTTCAAAGTATTTAATATATTTTAGAGTCACAAGCTTTGATAAATAGATTTAACCCTGTTTTAATTGTCAGGGAGGACGTCAGGGACATAGTGTCTGTAATTCAATAAAACATGTTCACAAACAATATACTTTTACGCTTCCCCCCGGACCTCGCTGGCGAGTAAACGTGCACTAAACCTTTTTACAATTCATTTAAAATTTAATTTCTGTTAATTCATTAAAAATATTCAGGCAGAAAAAATAGAAGAGCATAACCGTCGAAGAGGTTCAAATTCAACCGATGACTTACTGGAGAGCTACATACAAAACAACCTCGCATTCATACAACTAAGGCAAAATCACTACACTGCACACTACCAGATAATGAAATGTGACTTCTCAATATTTCCTTCTTTTTAGGGTTCCGTACCCAAAGGCTAAAAACGGGACCCTGTTACTGAGACTTTGCTGTCCGTCCGTCCGTCCGTCTGCCACCAGGCTGTATCTCAAGAACGGTGATAGCTAGACAGTTGAATTTTCACAGATGATGTATTTCTGTTGCCGCTATAACAACAAATACAAAAAAGTTGGCCAAGTGCGAGTCAACCCTAAATTATCATTTTATATTAATTCTTTTGGTAATATGATACATCAACATCATAATGAACCATAATCAATAATTTCATTGTCTAACAGAAGCCTCCTTATTTTTGCATCACAATTACTATTTTTATTCTTCTTGAATCCTCTTAGAGCGAAAATAGAAACAGTAATATATAATTTTTATATCAGTAATTTGATTTATTAAGAATCCTTGCCTAGACATAACACCCAAGTCACCTGAGCGCCAGTTCCCAGCAGCCGGTGCCCTGATGGCTGGTAATCAAAGAAAACACGCTAATTAAGTTCAGTGCCCTTCCAAATATTTCTTAAGGTAAACGGGGTTGCGCACGGCTTTTTTCTATGGCACAACAATCGTGGGGTTGGTTAATGGGGTATGGTTTATATTCCGTGATTAAAAAGAACACTAGAACGTTGAAATGAGTTGAAGTTTCTATATTAAGTCATTATCGTTTACAAGGAGTACATCCTTGCCTTTAGCAATGCAAGACAATTGGTCATCTGGCATTATTTATTTTATACAATACCCTATTATGAGAGTATTTATTTTTTAGTTGATTCGTAGGAACTGAACAGCAAAGTAAACTGAGCACTACTCACAAAACAATTGTAAACTTTAAAAAAATTAGTAATTATTATATTAATTTTGTTACGTTTTCAATATGCCTATTCTGTCGTTATAGAATTCATATCGACACGAGTCTGCATGAATGTGATAAGAATCTTAACTGAATACGTCCCAACGACTCAAAGGGAAAAGGGAGTAAAACATTTCTCTATTCTTTACTCTTAACTGGTATAACTGAAGATTTAATCCAATTTCCATTTCATTTAGTTCTTCAAAAAACATAAACTATATCGGAAAATCTAATACAACCTCGCTCCCTTCGTTCACCTAGAACACCTGTATTCGTTCACTTTGCCAGTATTGCGCTACGGGCGTCCCCCTTTTTCTCTCTAGGTGTTTGCTCTCAAATCAGTCGTTTAAATAAACTGCTTCGTTTTTCTCTCTCGCTCAAATTCAATTCTCGCTTCTGGAAATACATTTAGTAACGTTTACTCTGTTCATTGTACGCGACTGCAGCAATGTGATGGCTTAGTCGGAATTAAGCCCTGATTAAATTATGCGGTGAATATTTCTTGATTAGCGTTTAGCGTGGTTACGATAGTGGTAAAACGCGTCGTTGGAAACTGTTTAATCATATTTTATAGAAATTAACATAAATATAAAATAAACATATTATTAATGATAATTAATAGATTCAGGCGTTACTTTGCGGAAATCCATATTTAATAATAACAAATATTTTAAAAATATTTTAAGAAAACATCAAATTTATATTTTAATCAAACACTTAAAAAATACAAAAATATATCTATTGACAATTTTCCTGCTAAGCCGACGTGACGTCACAAACGCCACGCAAACCGGAAGAATTTTTCGACGCGTTTCGTTTCTACACGAAGCATCCTCAGGAAATCTTGACTCTGCGAGCGCACGATCGAGAAAGTGTTTATTATTATCCATTCGATGTTACATCTTCAAGATTTAATTATACATGGTAGTCCGTCTTTCGTTATACTGCATCATCACACATTTTAGAGCATTTTTACAGTTTGAAAAATGAAAAAATTAATATTCATAAGTACCCACTTCCATTTGGTTCAATCACCGTTCGATATCGTTCCTTCGTTCCCGTTCGACTTCATTCGTGTTTCGTGTGCCGCATCGTCTACATCAAATTTCTGGTTCCAAGTAAAGTTAAAAACCCGTTATGGGGAAAAGAAAACGTAAAGAAGAAGATCCGGCGAAAATTTACGGAAATATACGCAGATCGGAGAAAAAGCTGTAGCGCTGCAAACGAGGTTAGTAAATTAAAGTTATATGGTTACACCACTCAACCGCGTCAACCGCGATGCCTACCTGTTCTCTCAACATATTTTATAGCTATATATAGTTTTATTAGCTTCTTACCTACCATCTTGGCGTGATAATACCAGATATGATCCTGATGGTAAACAAGAATGTACGTATTCCTTAAAGTGATAACACGAGATGTTTTCCAGGAATAATGTATACCCACATATCGATGTAGGTACTTAAATATACATATATCCCTTCTTAAAGTGATGGTACGTGATGCTATCCAGAAGGTCACATACATATAAAGATTTACATCTTTTCCTCAATACGTGATCGGAGACCCGTCCTCGTATCACGAAGAATCTTCACAGAATGCGTCGAAGGCAAGGAGTACTCTAACTAAGCCTAGCAGTCACCATGTTCGCCATCACGCCGGACGCAACTGACTTTCCGGTTCCACAACCAGCCCCAGGCCAAGCCTAATACTAGAACTATTATCCGCTGCTTGAATCGGTTACCAATTAGATCCAGGTCTTAGTGCTGTTGGAGATTCGAGTGCCAGCCTTTTGGTAGATCCATATGAATTGCTGGGCAAAGGCCGCGAAATAGAAGAACTGTTAGGTGATAAGATACCAAAAGAGATCTCTGAAAGAGTGGGCTAAATCCTGGTGGACGGCCTAGCGAAGGAACTAAAAGAGGGCCTTACAGAGAAAATGTCAGTACCCAAAAATGTTCATTTCGCTTGTACTCCAAAGCTGAATCAGGAAGCGAACGCCGTTCCTACTGATCAAGCAAGGAACTGTGACAACAAACCAGCTTGGTTCGGAAATAGCAGGCTTGCTCAATATGACCAAAGATCTGATAAACATCAGAAATATGACCAAGCTCGAAATTCTTCGACGCCTGGCGGAAGTAAGATCCTGTGGATCTCCGTTACGCAGAAACGCTAAATAGGCACAAATTAATAGTTCCTCTACTCTATAAAAAATATTGATCGTCGTTCAACGAGCCAAGAGGTTAATTTATTCCGCGACAACATTAAACTCGAAAGACTTCGAGAAATCGAGGCACTTTGTCAAAAAGTCAGCAGCTAAGAACCTGAAGCCAGCCGCAGCAGCTCGAACGAGTACTACGACCCGCAGCCAGCAACATTGGCTTCGGCGAGGAGATTCCTCCTTTCGCTGGTGTCTAACGCCTACCTACAAAGCTCAAGTGAGCAATTCGTGCGATCGGAGCCATCAACGTTTGAGGTACGTCATGCCGATAGTATACGGCACTTTTTTAACAATAGACTATTGATTGCCTGTGATCTGCTTATACTAGGCTATGTTAACGGATATACTAAGACTACAGTTCACTAACTGGTACAAAGTTAGTAAACTGTTGAACGCCTTGTGCTGCGCTAGCAGGTCAAATTATTTCCTATGTATTTTTAACACCTAAACACCCGTGCATTTAGGTTTATTTTAAATCTAAAAAGATTAAGCCAATTTATAGTCACGTTTCACACTTTTAAACGTAAGATATATGTTGGTAGTCCAAAAATTCTTAAGTGGCAAACATTCACCTTAAAGTATCATATTTTTAGTACCTATTCACCGTAAATATATCAGATAGCAAACACAGAGCTGATTAATTGTACGAGTTCAATTGCACCCTTGGTAAATCTGAATGCCACCTCTCTGTATTCATCCCTATTGGCCTCAAGACAGCGCCTTACGTCTTCACTAAATTAGTAAAACACATTTATTAGCCCTCTAGCGCGATCAAGAACATTTTGTGTATCGGATCTAAGTACGTATCTTGCAAAAACACAATAATCGCTGTGGAAACAATCTAAACAAATCAGGGTGCGTAATAAATTTCTATTAAAGCAACATGACTCCCAAACGTAAATGTAAATTTTTAGCCCTCGAAATTAATACCCACACTATGACTTTGCAATTACCTACTGAAAAAGTCAATTAAATATTACTTATCACGTGTTAAAAATATCAAGCGTAAACAATCTATCATTATTCGCGAGCTTGCTAAGTTTAACGGTAGGTACGCTGACTGCCGCTTGCCCTGCAGTCCCATATACATACTTTATAGCGAACGTTTTGAACTTGAGAAATATCAAGCGCTTCTAAAATGCAGTAGCGATCACAATTTCCCGCGTGTATTTAAAAAGTTACTTGCGAGAAAATTTCAATTGGTGGTGTAATTTTACGAATGAAGCCCAAAATAGTCGACATACAATTATTTTGATATTTATTTATTTATTTTATTTTATATATAGATATGGAAATCTATACAGACTCATCGATGACTGATTGGGGTACAGCGTACGGTAGCGAGGTTATCAGACCCCACTAGTCTGTGAGCGAAAAGACGCATCACATTAGCTATCTTGTTGCCTCCTAGCTATGACTGGTCATCAACCTATAGTCATAGCATCCTGTTACCAAGCTTGCAAAAAGCCGATCGTCCGAGCTGACTTAGAAGCCCTATTCTCATTAGGAAGCGCCGTCATTCTGATTGGCGACTTCAACAGTAAGCACATCCTATGGAATTGTAACGTCAACAATCCCAGAGGTATTGCACTTGAAAACCTAATCGCAGAACTTAACTTTGACATAATTGCGCCCACTGAGCCCACTCACTACCCTTATATGGAAAACCACCGATCTGACTTGCTTGACATGGCACTATTCAGAGGCGTAACACTCCGGTTACGCTCCATAGAAGTGGTTCACGAGCTTCACTCTGACCACCGACCCATTATACTGCGACTAGGTCCCGACCCAACGACTGACCTCCCCCGCCCCACTAAGACGATAGTGAACTGGAAGCAAGTAGGCGATGCCCTAAAGGCTATCAGTTCACCGGACCTAGACAAGATCCTTGACGACATCCTGACAAAAGATGACGTAACCCTTGCGATCGATTCGTTCACCAATCACCTCTCCACCGTAGTAGGTGCATCCGCAAAGGAGGTCATAGTGCCGGACGACCGGCGCCTTGTCATTCCAGCGGATGTGAGACGATTGGTGACGGAGAGTAAAGCAGTGACCCGACATTACGACTCTTACCCCAGTAAAGAGAACAAAACTAAGAAACGCCACTTTGAACGCATGGTTCAAAGTCGCATGTCTGAGTTGCGTGATCAACAATGGGGCGATAAACTTTCAAACCTCGTGCCAAGCCACCATGCTTACTGGGACTTGGCGCGAGGCTTGAAAGGAAGTAACCATAACGACATGCCTCCCTTATACAGACCAGTCCCACTAGTCCCAGCGTTCTTTGACGAAGACAAAGCTGAGTGCCTAGCTGATAGCCTAGAGGCTCAGTGTTCCCCTAACGTAGATCACGTTGACCAAGCTCACCTCGATTCGGTGGATGCTGAAGTCGAACGTAAAAGCTCTGTGGTCACCTCTGAACTCCCACCAATCACCTTAGCGACTTACGCTGAGGTGGAGAGACTGATCAAGGCCCTCCGACCGCGCAAATCCCCCGGTGCCGATGGCATCTCCAACAGGGTTCTTAAAACCCTCTCTCCTCCTCTCATCCATCTCTTAGTCAGCATCTTCAATGCTGCTATGAGCCACTGCTTATTCCCAGACACCTGGAAATGTGCAAATGTCATTGGCATTCACAAACCAGGCAAAAGCTCATCTGACCCCACCAGTTACCGCCCCATCAGTCTCCTCAGTGCCTTAGGCACACTTTACGAGCGGTTACTTGCAAACCGTCTCCAGTCCCATGCTAAGGAACACCACCTTATCCTAGATGAGCAGTTTGGCTTCAGACCCGGACACTCATGCGTCCAACAGGTGCACCGCCTCACGGAGCACATCATTGAGGGCTTCAATAAGTACCCCAAATCCCAGACTACGCTAGCAGTCTTCCTCGACGTAGCGAAAGCTTTTGACAAAGTCTGGCACAACGGCTTGATCTACAAGCTATACCAATTTGGCGTGCCAGAACGTCTTGTGCTCATCCTACAAGACTTCCTTAAAGCCAGAAGCTTTCGCTATCGCGTGGAAGGCACCCTCTCCTCCCCCCACCCAGTCAGAGCCGGAGTCCCTCAGGGCTCCGTGCTATCACCTATTCTCTTTGCACTGTATACCAGTGACATCCCACGCTCTCAGCCCAAAGTATTCCTAGCCCAATATGCGGATGATACCGCCATTTACACCACTGGGTGGCATATCAACAGACAGTCCTATTTCGTCATGCAACGGGCCATCACCGAGATCGGTGACTGGTTCCGAAAATGGCGCATCGCGGTCAACCCAGCTAAAAGCACAGCTATGTGCTTTACTGAGAAGACACGCTCCCCTTACCCGAAACCGCTTATTTTGTTCGACGAACCCATTCCCTGGGTTCCTAGAACAAAATACCTCGGAGTCACCCTTGATCGTCATCTCACCTTTAACGATCACATAACAACCGTCCGTAACAGAGCGGCCTTCATAATGGGTCGCCTTGGTCCCCTACTTCGCAAAGAGAGTAAAATGTCTCTTAGTAATAAGAAGACACTTTACACTGCCTGCATCCGCCCCATCATGACTTACGCATCAGTAGTGTTTAGTCATGCTAGTGAGGCCCACCTTCATAAACTTCAAGTCATCCAAAACCGTTTTCTTCGTAATGCAACCGGCGCCCCGTGGTATATCCGGAACACCGAGTTGCATTGCGACTTAAACCTTCCCTCTCTAGCGCAGTTCAATAAGGACTGCGCCCGCCGATACTTTGATCGAGCGCCCCACCACCCGAACCCATTGGTTGTCCAGGCATCGAACTACTCGACTGCCTCTTCTATCCCATTTTTCAAACCCCCCCGTCGCCGACCACGGCAGGTATTAGACGACCCGGATGACCCCATCGCAGCCATTACGTTGGCAGCTTTAGCGTTATCCGCAAGTCGTCGAGGTAAAATCCCCAGGTGTGAGGTAATCAGAGGTCACACAATCAAACACCGAGCTCGCCGGCGAGCTCGAGGCAAAAACAAGGTCACGATAAATTGCTCTCCAAATAGTCAAAGAGTATTATTCAGTAGGGCCCAATTGTGCAACACTGCAGTTGCACAGAGGCATTTTGCTCCGATCCCCCCCATGTCTCTCGACAGCGAGACAAGCCGAGGTCCGAACCACAGTGGTGCCCTTGAGCTCGCTGTCAACCCCTCCTATAGTAGCGGTACGTTTTCGGCGTCCGCAGGAGACGGAGGTAGAAAGCGCTTTTCGCCTTCTACGCCCGTCTCGGGAGAAGTGCCTTCGGCACTTCTCCCTCCCGGGCTATTGTAGGGCCAGGCCCTCGCCCAAAACCCGGTGGAGCTGGACGACCGCACAGGCGGTAGCCAGCATCTATGTCCTCCCTAAACTAAACTAACACATTAGCTATCTCGAATTTTTAGCGGCTTTTCTTGATTGGAAATCATTTTGTGAATAACTTCAAAATATAAACATATTAAAAATCGACAATACCACATCCATATCCTACATAAATAGAATGAGTGAGATACAACTCCTTTATTTTAGAGTTATGGCAGTGGTGCGAAGCGAGATACATCTTTATTCTCATCTCATATAATCCTATATCTCGTGATAATACTGATGCCGACCGAGCTTCTAGGCATACTGACATTGATACTGAGTGGAGCTTAAACGAAAATGCATTCCAAAATATTGTCTGTTAATTCGGTCAACCAAATACTTATAGATCTATTTGCACCACGGCTTAATAATACATGTAAGAGTTATGTTTCTTGGAAACGTGACCCCGGTGATGCGAACGAAATAGATGCCTTTACAATGTCATGGCCAAATTACTTTTTCTGACGCATTCCCACCATTTGCTCTGGTATTAAAATTCCTACCAGCAGTATCCTCATTGTACCCTATTGGCTTAGCTAGCCGTTGTACCCACTGTTTAAGCCGCTCACTAATTTCGAGATAATTTACTTAAGACCTCGCAAACACTTACTATTTTCATCTTCCAGGGAACCTCATCCATAATGGCACAACCTTACCTTGGTATGCGCTATATTATCCGTCAAGCGTACATAAAGAAAGATATCTCTGTTGATTTTGATAGTATAGAAATAATTCTAAATTTTTAATCCTACAACACATAAGTGCAATGAAGCCTTAAAGAAGTGATTTATTTACTGCTAATTAAATAATTTAGATTGTTATGATTCGTTGATTCAACATATTATAATAAGACTTCTAACTCAATTATTTCAAGGTGCAGCTAGTTAAAATTCCTTTCGAAGTGCCTTATTGCTAATAATGGGCAAAGATCACTGCCACCATGAGTGTAGTAGCGGATTGTTCAAAGTAGTCTATAAAATGAAGCCTAATTTCTTAAAATATAATTCGACCTGGGACCAAAATATTGTTTTGGAATACATGTCCAATATTTTTCCCAATGACTCCGTGCCACTCGAAGGACTTATCAAACTGGTTAAATACTCTTCTGTATATCAATAGGACAACCAATGCACACCTTATCTGTGGTTTTTATTAATGTTTGTTATTAATTGCCTCTTAAATCAAAACCATAGCTATTACTACCCATAGCTAACCATATCACTAGAACATAAGTGCGTAAGCACCGCAATCCAAATCGAATCCTAAAACCTACCCAACACAAATAAGCTTTTCCTCACTTAAAAAAGCCCATTCACAGTGCGTTTTAACAAACAATAAGCCACCGGATTAAGCATACCTTGTGTGAAAGTGGCGTTAACTTAACTGTATTACAGCACATGGTACACATCACGCTTCAACGTCCGCAACTAACCAATCTGGAGTTTTGATTAATATAATTAAGAAAATAGCTGACTGGACGGGCAATTCCTTGTGCTTTGCTAAGTTCTACAATCAACCAGTCTTAAATCCCCACGATGACACTGTTTTTGCAGAGGCAGTATTCACTAAATAATTAAGTTGATTAGATTTCCCAGAAAACTAGGTAAATTTAAACTTGATTGTATGATTGTTAAGTTGATAATTTCCGCTTAACATGTTCCTGTTGAATGAACATTAATTTAATCAAGAAACGTTTCATTTCATTCATAAATGAAACGTTTCATTTCATTCATAAATGAAACGTTTCATTTCATTCATAAATGAAACGTTTCTTGTCAATGATTACGATGTATTTTTTGTCTCATTCTGCAACAAACGCTAAACATCTACCATGTATAATTAAATCTTGAAGATGTAACATCGAATGGATCTATGGTTAAAAGAACTTACCTTAAGTGAATTTCAACCTAAATTATACGAGATGTTACATCTGAAAAGATTTAAAGTCCCGCCCACCCTGTAGGACTGTACTGAACTACAACACGTAAACTTCAGTAATTACAGCAGCCACTACGCAGACCCAAGTGTTGCAGAATGCCGACAACCAGCTCTAAAACAAATGAAGTCGAACGGGAACGAAGGAACGATATCGAACGGTGTTTGAACCAAATGGAAGTGGGTACTTATGAATATATTAAATTTTTCATTTTTCAAACTGTAAAAATGCTCTAAAATGTGTGATGATGCAGTATAACGAAAGACGGACTACCATGTATAATTAAATCTTTTCAGATGAAACATCTCGTATAATTTAGGTTGAAATTCACTTAAGGTAAGTTCTTTTAACCATAACTTGTTATTTAAAAAATTAGCATATTAAATGGATTTATTGTAATTATGATACATTATTTTTATCCCGACGTTTGAAAAAAAATGCAGTAATTGTGGTCACCAGGGACTAGGAGATATTAGGAAAGAATCACTTCTAGAAGTAGTATGTGACTATTGTAGTCCGGGTTCTGTGCCCGGTTGGTGGCAAGAAGCTCGACCCCTATTAACTGAGACAAACTTATTACTGAGAAATAATGGTTATTTCCGGGCTTTAAAGTAGTGAATTCTTATTAGTCAAGCCTTCGCGGAAATACCTAAACAAAATCTCACGAGAGGCAATGAAAGCTATGGCTTATGAAATTCCGCCTACGATTTTTCGTATACAAGATTAAGTCGCGCGTAATCCACGTGGCTTACGATCCTGCTTACTGATTTCTTTTTAAGGTTCAACACTAAGACCTAATTTGTCATTGAAAAAGCTTTTCTGTGTATCTGTGGATAAGATGTTTTTCGGTGTACAAATATTTATTGTTAAATATTTTAATTTATTGAGTTTAATCAACACCATTCTAACAGCTCATTACGTTGCCTGCTCCTCTTAAATTTGTTTTACATGGCAGTACTATACCGTTCTTGTATAATAGATTTCACAGTTTTCTGATAATCCTTCTTCGCCAAGAATGTGGAGGTCGTGAAATCCACATTTAGCATTATAATATCAATATTATTTGATGTGAACAATATCACACTAATGACGAGTGATAATGTGATCGAAGATGTAAAGCAGAGCAAGTACAGAATTATTAAAAGTGGAGACAGCCATCCGGACAAACCGTTGGGTGCTTGGCGACAAGTTTCCTATCTAGGCGCATTCACAAAATGCCGTACCACTATGAACAATTAATGAAGTGTAATGTTACAAAACAAACATAAGACCAGAAATAACAAAATCTCTTTTGTTGCGAGTGCGATCGTGTCGTGTCACCGGAGCTTGATATCAAAGCGGCAGCGTAACAAACAATTTTAAAAACGTAGCTTGCTACTCGGCCTTTGCATGTTCACGAGAAAAGACAGCTTTTTATACCTACGTAGCCATTAAAAAGCGCTACGCTACGTAGCTCTTTGTTGTCGGACTCGAACATTCAATACCGAATTTAAGAATAACAAGAGATAGATTTTTCAGGTGGCAATCTAGCCCAATCTTAAACTACCTAACACAGTATTAGCTTATGTATATAGTAGTCTTCTTAGAAGGTATGTTATAGTTTGTAGCTGCAAAAAACGTTAGGTTACAGAAAGTCAAAAAGGTTCATTCATTTCTTATAGTAAACATTCATTTAATTTTAAATCAATCAAGTCCAGCTCTGAAAATAATACATATTTATATATAAAATGTAGAGGAGCTAGTATTCTCAGTGTGATATAGGTTCGCCACCTCTTACATGACACCAAAACCTGCCTCAAAATATAGGACATTGGCAAATACAGGCGTAACTGCTGCTTGTTTTTTAAATCATGTAATTATAATTTACTTGGTTATTGAAAGTTCAGCCATCTAGTCCCATCTTCCATACTAACAAAGATTGTCTTGTTTCAACGCATTCTCTGCAATGATATTCTAAAAATGTCCTATAATTTTGGCTACCTTACGATTGTAATTAAAAAAAGATCTACCAGTATTAAATTAGATCAATATTAAACTGCAGCACAAAAGAACAAACGGAAGCTAAACCAGTTAATAAACTATCGAAATTAAAGAATGGAAAAACCCTATCAATTGGCGAACTAATTTTGTCTTGATAATCGTGATAAAGCAACAAAATAGCAATTTGCTCGACCATAAAAATAATTGAGTTCAAACTGCGTTCAGGCAATAAAAAGCGTGAAAGCAGGCCCAATAACCTTTAGCAGGGGGACGTGGGAACCCAACCACCTGGCAAATAGTGAGGAATAGAGAGAGGCTATTAGGAGCTCACACCACGTGAGCCAATGTAACGACCGGCGCCATTTCGGATGCTCCATTACCAGGATTCAAAAAAAGAATGAATGCTATTTTCTTGCAGACAATGAAGCGAGGGGCAAGCTTTATCATTTTACAATTGAATAATTTTACATTGAAGCACGAGCTTATCACCAAGTTTTGAAAGAGGTCGTATGGATAGAATGATTACATTTGCTAATTGTAACAAATACTCACTGACCCGTACGCGCTTCCCACGTGGATATTAATTATATCCTCAGGGACTGATTAGTAAATATTTCTGGTATTTCCCGAATGTACACCTGACTAGCTACCTACCTCAAGTAGAAAATCTCTTACTAAGCGCATAACGTTTTATTCTAGCAGCTATCCATGGGAATCAGTAATTCTAAGATTAGCCTGTTAAGAACTTTATATTTTAATTTAATTTAAGTTTTAACCAAAGGTGAGATAGTGGTTAAAGACTAACATATCAGCAATAAAAAATATATCTATATATACTTAGAAGTGAAGCTAGTTTGGCACATTGGTACAAGCTATTAATCACTGTGCCAAACTAGCTTTACTGCTAAATATATATAGTTATATTTTTTAGTTAATTTTTTTCACTCAGCCCAAGTCTTAAATCCCGTTGTGGGCTTGAGCTTCACTGCATTGTGGTAGGAAATTTTGCGATTGCTCGCCTGGCTAGCTACCGCTTTCTAGAAGGGAATGTGGCTAAGCACTAAACGCTGTATTTCGGCTGCTGTCCCAGAAAGTCAGTTCTTATTCTACGTTCTCGAATTTTCATCACTTACGAACCGCTTACAACAGTTGAATAAAAAATAAAAGGCTAATTTTATGCCTCGACGATATTTTATTTATTTAATATATGACCATATTGTACTATTTTTGCAAGATCTACAAATTTAAAATTTCTTGTAACGTTTTATAATATTTGAAAAACCAGAATCAGTTTAATAATATTGCTAACATATTTACACCTACGAATCTAAAGCACAGACAGTAGCATTACTCCCACTAGAAAATGAAGACTAGTGTTAAGGGCATCTTTACAACACACTAGGGAGACGACTAACCGTGAGTTATGATGGCATTTTCTCCACCCTTATGAGGAAATACGACAGTTTCTGCTCCGAGACGCCGAGAGGGTCGAGTCTATGATTGCCCAAAGTTAAGCTAGGTAGGTCCATAAACTTGCCATTTTAGTCCAAGCTCTAAATAGACAACGCTGTCCTATTGTAAGTTAGAAACGCAGAGCTCAGTAGCAAGGAGTAACGACACAACGGGTTTGTTCCAGCTCCACGGCACCACACTCATTATGCGTCGTGTGTCGTCAGTACTTAAGAACACTTTGCAGGATACTTTTAACGTTTAACGTATGAATTTAAATGCTCCCAGGCGTGAATTTAATTATAATTATGAATACATTAAAAATGCAAGAGAATCACGAGCGTTGATCGTCGGTCATAGCAATTACGTGAATGTAGTATCAGTTGCAATATCGAGGCGGTCATAGGCTGGACCGTGATCTAATATTCATCGTCGACAGACGTGCCTGTCTACATGGCAAAGCATAATACGTAATTAGATACAGCAAATGCTCGGAGGGTCTCGTGCCTGCCCGCCGACATGCATTATGCACGACTCTAAATTGAATGTGCAGTTAGTTGCGTGGATTAAACCTCGTCATACATGCCACATGACCGCTCCAAATTTCAGTCGTCAGTGGTTTTGTGAGCAGTTTAATCTGTAGAATATTTGATGAAGCATCTTTTAATTGATATTTGCGGGCTCATGTCTGCTTTATATGAGATTTTGTGTGAATGTTGTGTTGAATGTGAAGAGGTTATAAATGTAATAAGACTTGGATAGTGGATGAGCATTGATAATGAGATTTAAATATGGAGGTTGGTTATGGAATATCCAAGTCCATTTTATGTAATATTTGAGACGGTGAAATTTGTCTGGTACATATTTTCCAAAGCAAGTACTGTGTGAACTGTTTGAGGTCAAAGTGAACTGAATTCAGCACTATAGTGAAGCACTGTATAGTTGTAGTATAATATGATAGTAAACACATACATTTTGGTTTTTTTTTTATATTATGGGTGACAAACAAGCAGGCGGCCCGTCTGATGGAAAACGGTAACCGCCGCCTATGGACATCTGCAACACTAGCTGCGCTGCCGATGCGTTGCCTGCCCAGAGAGGAATTTGTAGATGCCCCTTTTGAACTGGTCCATGTCGTAGCTTCGCGGAAAGACCTCCGGAGGAAGGTCGTTCCACATCCCACAAGTACGCGGTAGAAATGAGCGAGAAAAGCGAACAGTGTGTGATGTCCATACTTGCTGGATGTGGGGGTGGGTCTTTTGACGGTGTCGAGATGTGCGGTAGTAAAATTTCGACGCAGGAATAAGGTCAAAAAGCTCGTCGGAACATTCCCCGAAAAACAAGCGGTAAAAACTACAAAGGGAACCTACATCTCTACGGAGACTGAGAGGATCCAGCTTGTCAGAGAGCTTGGGATTGTCGACAATTCTGGCGGCTCGTCGCTGTAGGGAGTCGAGAGGCTGAAGTTGGTATTTCGGTGCGCCATTCCAAAGGTGGGAGCACGACTCTACTTGTGCTTTGTAGAGTAAAAGCCGCTGACTAGATGTAAAGTACCGCTTCGCCTTGGTTTTATCAATACCTAGAACAATTTGCTTTTTAACTACTTTGATGAAGCGCTCGTAGCGAAGTTTGCTTAGCCATTCTGAAACGATCATCACAGTTAAGCAACGTCCGCCTCGGTCATGACTTGGATGGGTGACCGCTGGTGACATTACTACTGAGCGCTTCCGTGCTTCGGAGGGCACGTTAAGCCTTCGGTCCCGGTTGTTGTCTTAGGATAGTAGTCGTTATAGCATGGTGGTAGGGCATTTTGCGAAAGCCCCCCTGGCTACTACCACCCTCAAGTAGAAAATCTGTCGCCGAGCACCTAACGGTGTGTTTCGGCTGCTGTCCTTTTAGAGCCAGTAATTCTAGGTTAGCCTGAACAACATCTTCGACCACATCATCACTAACCATTAGGTGAGATAGTGGTCAAAGGCTAACCTATCAGGCACTAAAAAAAAAACTTCTTAATGTTTTGCCAGTTTCAACATGAAATAAGATAGTGAATAATTTCAGATCGAGTACGGTCCCGTGCTTAACTATCAATATGTACAGTCTTGTGAAAAAATTACTAAGGGTAATCAAAGATTTGCAATATCATTAAACGCTAAACTTTGACGCCGCTAAGGTAACAACGGAGCTTTAAGCCTCGACTTAACGAAGGTATAAAAATTCAATAACATGTAAATTTCCTTTACCTGTGTCGAAGCGCAAACTTTTTGGAGGAAACTCTCTGAAGAGCTCATTGATTGAGTATCTTGCTTATCTTTGTGATAGTATTTCTCATTATGCGTGTGATTTTGTTGCAAATGGTTTACCAGCTTGAAATAGAAGACTAATCTGTTTTTTTTTCCCGGTGGGCATTGGCAGCTACGCAAACGCTACTGCACACTCGTCCTGTTGAAAAGGATCTGATATGCTCTTAAACCGGATCGACGAATTGGATCCCTAAACTGTGTGAACTGACGAGAATTTATATTGTCTTCGCTTTAATGCCCGCTGGCCATCCATCCATCTTCCATACAAATGCTCTTGTTGTAGAGAGTTAATGTGGTTAAAGTTGTACGCTCAAAATGCTGAAACATCCTACTTAGTATAGTACTACATAAAAGGTATAGTGGCATGCTGCTAATTTAGTGTGTTCTTCCTCCGAGGCGCCCCTTATAATCATAGAACAGATTTAAATGGAATAGTTTTTAGTAGATTACAAAAAATAACAGTTCCTCTCCTCGAGCTCCATAAGGTTTCCCAAAACACCTTCAACAAAGGAAAATATCAACTGCATCCTTTGTTGTTAATTGCATACTAAAATTAATGAACATTTGCAGAAACCAGACTTTTGTCACGTTCTGAGTTTTACTAAGTTGACGTTTTGATTCCGTTACAGTATATTAGTAACTGAAAGAAAAACATTTTCAGCCAGAGCATCATAAACATCACGATTAGAACTAATGTACAAAAATCCCACGTCCAAGCGGCGATAGCGCGGACGGTGCTGGATTATTGTGGTACTGCGCGAGATTACCCCGGCCCACGTTAACTGTGAGTTATGATCGCCTAGCTAGCCTTGTTCGCCTTACTCCTGCTCAATCTTGTAGCTTCTATGAGAAAATACTGCGGCCGCGACGCCGCAAGGGTGCAAGATTGCGGATATTTAGCAGGCAGGATGGCATCGGTCGGATCAGTCGCGTTAAGTAAAATACAGTCGTTATTTTCAACTAAGTATAATAATGGAAGTATTTTAGCATGATATTATATGATATTATTTGAGTCCAAACTTTTATCTTTTCTGTTTGTTTTCAATGGGAGTATGTTTAGTCCCCACGCTTGGCAGGCGTCTTGGGGATCGCAATGTGAGATATCAGTTCTTTAAAAAGCGCTGCTACCCACCTTCTGGTGTGTTACCCTAAGTTGCCTCTTACGACACCAGCGAGTAGAGATGGGGGGTGACATTCTAGCCCGGTACCCCCATGGGCTAGGAAATATGTTAGCATGATACAAAACATTATATGAACATTATATGATTTCATATTTGAATCCAAACGTTTATCAATAGTGTGCAATAAAGTGATGTTTTTATTATATTACATTTTATAGCTTCATAAATGTAAGGAAAAACTTTTTCTTGCATTACATCGTACAAGTAATATTTGGTCTAAATAAATAATTGCATTCAAAAGAAATATATAGGTATACACATGACAAAAATGCATCTGTTATAAGTAAAGGTTAATCCACTTAACATCAGGTGGGCCTCGTGCTTTTTCCGTCACAAACACATAGAAAAATGGACAACTGCTTTGTTACACCGACTATACTCCAAGATGCCTGCCAATCTTAGGGCTAGAGGCTAAAGCTAAAGGTCTATACAGAATCGAACTACATACAACCAGAGACAAGATGTTTAAAAAAATAAACACATATTGCTTGTAGCTGGCAGCGCTTTAAGAGATAATTTTCTAATCATAGTTATAGATAAAAAAAAACATGCTGACTCATAAAGCTACGGGTCGGCCTGGTCGTATGTTAATACGTTTTAAAAGTGAACTACCATTAGTTAGGAGTACAACCATACCTACTTGCTCGGCAAGTGTTCCTTACATAAAACTCATTAGCATTTTGAGCTGCAGTATTCAATCAGCTGAAACGAAGTGCTGGCAGCATTTGTCTGATGGTAATACGGAACTTAAACGCAGATATATCTAGTAATTTCGTTCAATATTCTGCAATCAAAATTTTAAGGGCAAAATGCAATAACTGCTTACTAGCGGCGCGCGTCCTAAAAATTAAGCAGGTAAAGCGCGCCAAAACTTCTAGTCGATAGAATTTTAATAAATTCACAGTGGTACCCAGGAGCAATGCATCGATAGCCGCATCATGCAATAATAATAAAAGCGAACCGAGATGCGGTGAATTTATTCTTCAATTCAAGTTCATTCAGAATTAAGTTCTCGCCAAGAGAGCGGCCGCCTTGCAGCCAAATGGGATTGGTTTAACTCTACACCTCGTAGACTTACAAACGAACAAAATAGCTTTATTTATATATATTATATCGTGCAGTACCTGCCATCAAAATATGCATCAGATTTTCATTAAAATACAGTTTTGAAATTAAATTGGCTCATAAACTCGTCATTTTAGATAAAAGAAAGATCCAACTTTAAGCACCTCTTTCAAGGAAAATAAGTTTTTTTAAAGATTTATATTACACCACAAACATGGAGAATATTATGGACACTCTATAATGGGAAGTTATTTATACATGTATACTATATTTTTTGAATAAATCTGGAAACGCAACTTCTAAAAACGAGTGCTGTCTCACCTATCGGTCGCGGGGCATGCTAAGACGCGAGAGGTGGGACACGCGAGGCGGGAATCACGCGCCATTGCCATATTACACAAATTGCGCATCGGTGAAAAATAGACAACTGGCTGTTTGTGGACTCATAATCATATAATATTTGTTACCTTTGTATAATATATAATATTTGTACCACCATATAAGGTGCCTAGTTAAATCAAATAGTGGATAAACCTGGGAACTTCCTTGATTATTCTGTTAAGTGTGTTTGTGCTGCGGAAGTCTCGTGGCTTTCAGAACATCGAGGTTATCAAGTTAATATTCAACGCTCTAGTCAGGAGTAAGCTTGAGGCCAGTGCTTGTGTGTGGCATCCGCATGAAGACAAGAAGGTTCAAAAGGCCTTCCTCAGATACTTATACAAACGTACATTTGGATACTATCCTTTTATGTATCCTACCGATTTCCTGCTCGGTGCCCTAGGGTACAACTCACTTAAGGTTAGGAGATCCCATGACCAGCTAAAGATTATCTGCAAAATGATGCGCGGGAAAATTGAAGCACCAAATCTTCACAACCAGCTTTGTCGTTTGTTCGTCTGAAATGCTTTCTTTAGTAGGTTGTCTACCCGCTAGCATTCAAGTAATTAGGGCATCAAGATATTAAGAAGCCTGAACGAAAGAAACACCCCATTCACATCGACGTAAGTAGTGCCATGCTGCTCATTTGGTAAAATTTTATCTTGTACACCTTTAACGAAATCCAAACAGGAACATATGGATCAAATCTTATATTCTTAATCCTGAAACTTTACAGGAAGAATTCAGTTTTATGTCTTCTTACACGAATGAGCATAAAGTCATTTGTTTTTAGTAATATTTGTAATTTTTTATCGATTTTTGTTGTATAAAGCTTGTTAAAATTATTCAACTAAGTTCAAAACCCCAAATTCAAGGAAAGAAAAAAACACTTTCTTTTTTTTATGTTATTGTGAGGCCCACCTGTCATCAGGCCCACCTGATGTTAAGCGGACTAATCTCTGCCTATAACAGATGCATTTCGTCACAAGTCACGAATTGCACTGCGCCCGTCACCTGGAGACATAGTTGTTAAGTCTGTGTGCCTGTAATTTCTCTGGATCTCAAGGACTGCTGCCGGAAGTGCCGGAACACACCGTTAGGTGCTTGGCGACAGATTTTCTACTTGAGGGTGGTCGCTAGCCCGGCGGGTATACGCAAAATGCCCTTCCACCGTGAAAATTTCTCTAGGAAATTTTAACACATATGCCGTGTCTAAGCGTTCCAAGCTTCCAATTTACAGTAAGAGGATTACTAACTTGTACTTGTGTACTTACATGCAACTTATTACTTAATCACAGAGTTACACGAGTATCGCAAAGTTGCATGCATTGTCTTTAGAAGTGCAATTTTCTGAAGACTAAGAATTCTGTTGAAAGTTTGTGTTTATTTTCCTGAATTAAGATTTTTAAACATGATACAAATTTAGATTACTGGTTTTGTAATTTTGTAATTTCAAAATCTTGAAGTAAGAAGTAAAATTGCTTAAACCTCTTTAACCTACTTTAAGAAATGGTTCTTAAAGAAAGCTCCCAGAACCACTGTTCGGTGGTTGCTGCGATCGTTTTTCTATTTGAAAGTGGTAATTAGCTGGAGATCCTTATGGACCAATCAATATAAACAACTTGTTATGGCATCCAAAATATTAGTTTTTCTGGCATAACTTGGCACAACTATTTGTCCTTAAAGTATTCCTTATTATTTTTTTTTGGGGTGGGAAAATGCCTTCGTGCGTCTTAGCTTCTCTCATGCTGAGGGCTCACCTTAGGATCTACTATAACGATCTATTGTAACGAAATGATACACTTCAGCGAAGATCTCCACTTGAAGTTCCCAGGTGATCACTGGCCAACACGCAGCCTGCCGTCCAGGTCACCATCCGGTACCCGCGTATCGCCCTTGTCGCGACAACCTGCTGCGCACGTCGCAGTAGGAGTCTTGTTGTCGTGGTTGAGAGGTTCCACCCAAAACATGTTCCTCATGACACAACTAGAGTCACTGTCATTTAACCTTTATATTATATATATATATATATATATATATATATATATATATATATATATATATATATATATATATTGGCTCTGCTTTTTACAATTTGGAAAGTTATCTAGTAATTTCAATAATCCAAGGCGTTTCCTAAACTGTAACGAATGAACGTGAACGTGAATCAGCCAGGAAGTCATTTGCAAAATGATATACCAACACGCAAAGATAATCACAAAGTCACCAGCAAAGAAGATCAATTTCCCCTCATAAAACTCATATTTATCTCAAACTTTTTTTTAATGCTCGATAGGTTATCCTTTGACCACTATCTCACCTGATGGTAAGTGATGATGTGGTCGAAGGTGTTGTTCAGGCTAACCTAGAATCACTTATTAATATTATAATATTTTTTATGCCATATAGATATAATATATTATATGTATTTTCATACCAGATTAGAAGGCCATTAAAATATAACAAACTGTACGAGTTAACAGTAGACTACTGTTAACCCACATCCTCAGAACTTTTAATCGTCTATTTTTCACTTAAAGTTGAAACTACTCGTATCACGACTTTTTCCCATATTAACTTATTAGGAACCAGCTAGGCCCCGAGTTACCTATACCGAAAAGATTCCAAGAAGTTAATTACAACAGATTTGAGTACGTAAGCTGTGCTGCAACAAGCCTTCGGGTGGTTTAATTACAATAATAGAACGAAATAACCTTTTGCCACGTAACATAAAGCTGTCTTTATATACGCCATTCAATCCAACAGTACTTAAAGCAGAGATGCACTGACTAGACAACAAACAGTCGAATGACATTTGATTTCCCCGCTCACCTCGTTAGTGCAGTTTTATGCCCGTCGGAGCGATGCTCGTTTTATTATGCCGACGGGCGTAATATTTTGAGTACGAGGATTCGCCGCGCCACCGGCCGTGGTGACATGGTGCATATTTAAACAATGCCGTCGCGTCGCGAACGAAATTGTTGCGCCATTAAGACTCGCTTTAGCTAAAAGTACTCCGCCTTAAATGTGTTTGGACTTAGAGATATTCACACGATAAAATCAAATAGTTGGAGTAACAAAAAGTAAAAAAAAACATTGTGTAACTACAGAACGTGTAGAAGATGTAAATTAACATTGACTCTATAGGAAAACAAATCAAAACATAGGCAACGAAAACATTGGCGAACTTTCACCCTCATCGCTCTGAAAGTGAAATCGTCACCGAGGAAAAATCGTCCGGAGATGTTACACCAGATGCCTTTGACAGTCGGCCCACATCGCGCCCTGAACGATTTACATATTACGTGACACTTTTACAAAACTCTCCATTGACTCTTCTGATAGACTGAGACATCGACGGCGATATTGTTTTTTGATCGCAGCCCACCGTTCAGCGAGCCCTTCAAGGGAAAACTGTTTTTTTATTGCCACTGAAATTCTATCAGCACGTACATTATAGCTCTATTCTTTTATGAAGAGTATTCACATTTTCGTCGCGTAAATAAATTTCGTTACGTCAGACAGCAAACGTTATTGATTAAATTACACGAAAACATGTTGCCTTAGACGCCGCCGGTGAGATTAAATTATTTAACATAAAACGTAGTGAAGACTTTGATACTAAGAGATTTACACCTTTGAGGAATATGGCGTGCTTATGTCATTACAAAACGGGTTATTCGGATTTAACAACGAAGGCTTTGATGTCTTAAATGTTAATTTCTCTATATCCAAAGCGATGTAAACTAAATACTGATATAGAAGTTTATTTCATAAACATATATACCTGTTGTACCTCAGAGCTGTTAAATCATCTAATTTAACCTTTGTTTAACGCGCTTAAGGGCGGGTTACTAAACTTGTTAATTATAACGAAACTTTTGTTTTTCTTTTGTTATATTTTCAAGAATGAAAAATTCTCATACAATGTTATGTAAAGTGGACGCATTGAGAAAGAAGTACTTGAGATGGTTTAATATGTAGCGTCGACGGTCGCCATCTGTTTATTGTTAGAATCAGCCAAGAGCGAGTTGGACTTCCACACTGAGGATTCCGTACTAATACAGAATGAGCCAAATTTTTTTTTTTCATAAGCAGATCCTTAGGTGCGTGCGATGTGCACTTAGCTGTTTTTTAGTATAGGTTGTTATAGCGGCAATAGAAATACATAATCTGTGAAAATTTCAACTGTCAAGCTATCACGGCTCATGGGATACAGCCTGATGATAGACAGACGGATAGTGGAGTCTTAGTAAAAGGGTAAAAGGCTCCCGTTTTTAGGGTTCCGTACCCAAAGGGTTAAAACGGGACTCTATTACTAAGACTTCGCTGTCCATCCGTCCGTTCGTCTGTCATCTGGCTGTATCTCAAGAACGGTGATAGCTAGACAGTTGAAATTTTCACAGATGATGTATTTCTGTTGCCGCTATAACAACAAATACAAAAAGTAGGCCAAGTGCGAGTCGGACTCGCGCTCGTTAAAGCAAAAAAAGGTTAAAATATGAAATCTAATGTTATATAGACTAATGGGAAAATTAATAAATGGGCGGAACCCTTTGTGCGCGAGTCCGACTCGCATTTTCTTTTAAAAACTCTGATTTTATTTTAAAACCCTTTTGGTATGGAACTTAAAATAGAACAGAACATAGGGATATTTGCTACACATGTGTAATCCGTGATCGCCAACCATTTAAAAACAAAACATAAGTTGTCGTAAATAAATGTCGAAATCAGTTCTAGAAGTTTGTCTGCCCATCAGTTAAGTAGTTACTTCTATACACGTTAACCAAAAATTTTTTACAGGGCTGACCATAGTGGGACCAGTGTATTACTAAGAATATATTTATCTTTCCAATTGAACATAACAAGCATAGAGTAGCACGCGAAAAAACAAGCAACAACGAATATAAAACATACTCAATCAGGAAAAATTACGAAGTACTTTTAGCAGAGCACTTTCAGTCGATCTTAACCAATGACTTGGATGGGTGACCGCTAGTGGCCTTTATGACCGAGCAGCGCTTCCACTCTCTACTAGCACGTTAAGCCGTCATAAGCATGGTGGTAGGGCATTATACGGATGCCCGCTAGGAAACCTACAACCCTCAAACATAAAATATGTCGCTAAAATATTAACAGTGTGTTCCAGCACAATCGACTTAATAACTAAGGGCCTGTTTCAGAATGTTTGAGTAAGTTCCGGTTTTACTACCCAGAACATATTTATTAAACAAAACACTATCTTCGCGTTTCACAGTCATCGATTTAGCCTATCCATTGGTTAAAGATTGAAACGCGCTGCATGTTAACTGTCATTTTTATCATTCAGTTATTTTATGTGTTGCATAGCAACCCGAAACTTTATCATGACATTCTGAAACGGGCCCTAACTGTGCTTAATCTTAACAGTATTTTCTATGAGAGCCTATAATTATATGTTAGACAGTACTACATTAGGTGAGATAAGTGAAAGGCTAGACCATCAGCAATAAAAAAGAGAAAATAATATAATCCCTAAAATAAACAGAATGATATTTTAATTATTAATTAATCCCAATCCTTTCTAAAAGTCCAATACGATCAGCCTTAGGCTGTCTAGTGTCTAGCTTCGTTAACAGGTTGAAAGCGCCAGAAATACCTTGACTGTAAATTTACATTATTAAATTAGTATTCATCGCTACATCGTCCAGCCCTTTGAGTACCTAGCTGAAATTTTTATTAAGAAGTAATTTTTAGAAGAATATTTTTATTTCATTCTAATTTTATTTTACAAGTTTTTATACTTTATTCAGTTAGTCTTACTTTGTATATACATATGTAGGGCATTCTTGCCTGTCACTTACAGGCAAAAAATGCCCTACCACTACGAAACTCCAGCTTCTTACCAACAACTCATGTTGCCTAATTGTCTAATAAGAATAGTTATTGGCATTATCATTACCCTTACCATACCATGGGGGCGATTCACGTGCTGTGATATAAATATCACATCTTGGCCAGAGAATATAAAACTTGAAGGGAATTGAATCAATGTGAAATCTTTTCCAATTCGATCGATTACTGATTCGGTTAAGATTATTCAGATTCAAAACTACCTTGATATAAACATAATTTGTGTCCTCACGTTATTTTACCGAGCACAGAGAATTCTCTGTAGAAAAGTGGTGCGCCTCAGCATTTATGTATGTGAGCAATTTAATGACTACAGAAGGAGTTAACGTTTGAGTTTTATTAAGTTCATTGAATATATAATAATATACAAATAGTGACTTACATAGTTCAATATCATAGTCCTGAAATCTTTTATTCTTATAATTCCTTGACATTCATATTATTTTAAGTAATTCAATAGCATTTCATTCATTACTTATTATTTTTCTCTGTTTTCAAGTGTAATATATATTCCTATTGCATATTTAATTTTTGTATGACAATTATTGGCGAAACATACTGAACGTGACTAATTGTTAAATAACTTTATTTTACCATAGTTCGTGCAAATAAACAAATTTTATTTCAACGTGCGATATTTTTATCATTGACTATTTTTACGAGAATCGCCCCCCTTTTTTTCCTCTTCCTTCAAACTACTACGGTAATATCACCAATTACATTAGTTATCAAACAAACTTAATTATACAATCAATTATTATTTATATTATTATAGACAAATTATATATTATATTATATCAGATTAAAATAAGGTTAAAATTATATAAAATATTTTTTTAGTGAATATTTTAATTTTAATCATTACCAATCTTAAGGAAATCCATATTTAATAATGACAAATGTTTTAAAAAATATTTTAAAGAACATAAAATAATATTTTAATAAAACACTTTAAAAAGTATAAAAATATATATCTTGTGACAATTCCGCCTAATCAAGAGACTCAATCGTGCGCTCGGTGAGTCGGGGCCTCCTGAAGATGCTTCGTTTGGAAGCGAAACTAGTCGAATATTCTTCCGGTTGGGCTGCGTGGCGTTTGTGACGTCACGTAGGCTTAATAGGAAAATTAGGAAGAATTGTCACTATGTTTATACTTTTTAAGTGTTTTCTTAAAATACTTTTAAAAATATTTGTTATTGTTACCATTCTTGTTAGACATTTTGACAATCGCTTTTTTATATAGTTCAAAAATCCAAATGAAGTTCATGATCATTCCCATTCTATGGATACAGATTGACAGCCGATACTGATTATCCATGATATCATAGCTATGAAAAAAATCATCATGATAAGTTGATAACCTTATTCGGTAGAGATATATCTGTTTCTGTTTCTATGAATCTATGTATTTCTATGCACGTTCTATATTATAATAAACGACCTGAAGAAATTTAATACATCAAATCTCAATAAATTCGCCTTATTATACGAGGGACACGATAAAAGTATTAAACTATTTACTATGGAGTCTTTAATTCATAAAAATGCTTTACTGGTTTTACTGTGGCTGTACCGACTAAAATTAATATTTATTTTAGCAAAAGCAACGAACTAAAACAGTTTAACATAAACATAACATAAACAAGTTAAATAAATCAAAAACCAATAAGCGCTCGATTGTAGTACATCCGAACAAGCTGCACTGAAAGTTGTTCGGGTGCAGCGCAGCTCGGCTAATTGGCTAGAATTTTGCTTAATATTTACAAATTTTAAGCAAACGCAGTTGGAATACTGTACTGGAGTCTCTTATTAAGCTCTTGAAAGTATTAATAAGAGTCTGCAAATTGTAGACTTGATTCGTAATTGTGTTGAAATTTTGTTGTTTTGTAGGTACTGAAGCGTAGTATAAAAGAGTTAAAGTAAATTACTACAAATTAAAATTATTATTAAGTATAGTTTATTTTTATATAATTAACAAAATACTAAGAACTGTATGGGATAGTACAGCAACTACTATAAAATAATCTAGACATCCTCAGTCATTGCAGACTCACAGGCAGTCCAAATGCTCCAGCCCACTACCAGTTGGCAGCGTGACTACTGATAGTGGCTATATATTAATAGTTTTTTTTTATATAAATGATATTAAGTATAATTTAATATTAAGTACAGTTTCCCCGGGTGCCGGGATAGATTGTCATAATTTCTTCCCGTAGGTGTCGTAAAAGGCGACTAAGGAAACAATACCGGAAGTCGGGCAGTAGCACCTTCTGACTATTATCTTATACTGCGATCCCCAAGACGTCGGCCAAGCGAGAGGATTATGGTAAAAAAAATATCCTTAATGGGGAAGGCTGCGTTCAGCACTGGACAATCCGGCTGATGCAGTACAGTACAGTATAGTTGATTTTTGTAAAGAATTAATAGTATAATGATTAATGACTGACTGAAGCACTCGTAGCGTAGCTCGCTGTCCAATTCTCTGAGGTCAGTACGTGGATGGGTGACCACGACTGACATTTATCTACTATTGAGGAATTTAGTGCTCTGAAGGGCACAGTGATAGTTATTTGGCTGACTTAGGTGCAGACTAAAAATTGTATTATAGCAATGATTTGATCAAAATACCCTCCCTAACGTTATCGTGAATGCGGCTGTATGCTAGCTGCATAGGAACCTGAAAATAGGGCGAGTAGGTACCGGAAAAATAACTCCATTCTAAGATTTTCTTATAACTATTAAGACATGTACCAAAGTACTGTTATGAAATGAATTGCCATTGCAATTTATCACAAACACAAAACTTACTGAGCGAACAAGACATACATACCTAAAAACTAACGTCTCGTACTTACTATCGAAATGAGACCACAGCTGTAAAGGATCAGCTGTAAAGGATAGTGGAGCCGCTTACTATCAGATGGGCTCGACTGGTCCGACTCAGCATATAGTAACATAAAAATACTTCGAATGTTTAAAAATGTTTGTAATTTAGTCCAAAGCGAAAGACCAGGTTACTAATTTACTAATATATATTGTACCCATATTTTTATTACCGGCATTTAAATTCAGAATGCCCCTACCCTTCGAAAAATTGAGAACACAAACCATACAAAAGTTACGATGTAACCAATATTTCAACAAACTCACGCTTCAATGAATATTGTGACGGACAAACGCTTCCAAATCCGATATTTACGAACCAAAAAAACGTTGTCCCTGTACGCATGTAACGCAACATATCCGCAACCAATTTAGGACGTGACAGTACCGATACGTGGACGGACGCGGACATTTGTTGTCCGATGTTCCGACGCATTGGCTTCAAAAAACAGTACAGTTACAGAACCTAAGCTTATCAGCTGTTTTCATTACAAAATTACAAGAGGAAAAAATAATGTGATGTGCGGGATTCGAACCCGCGCCGTCCACCCTATAGCCAGGGCATGCCCTGACCGTTAAGCTAACAAAAAAAAGTTATTAGTTTTGAGTCATATTATATACATACATAGTCATTGAGTCATCGTATTAATATGACCCAAAGCTCAAATTTTCCCCTCATTCCTGAACCACCGTATGGGAATGGAGCTTTCAATAGGATTTGTCATGTAATCCGCAGAGCATTCGTTATTTAGATACAAAAAAAATCAATACCTTCTTACTTGTATATATGCCAATCTTAGCAATATGAATCAATATAATAATCCACAATTCTTCATATTAAAAAGGAAACGGAAAGACTTTTTATCCAGAGACAATTTATACTACTAAGTACTTGAATGAAACCAGGGTGGGTTGCTCATAAAGAATGAAATCGAATTATGATGTGAATGCCGCCCGAGTGCCTGCAACTTTGTTAATGTTGACACTTGATCACAGAATAAAAAGACTTGATCAAAAAAGTCAGACGACCTTCACTTAAGAGCAGTGGACGTCGTGGACAAAGTACAGCCCACGTGCAAAGTCCGGTCGTTTTTATTTCATCTTTTAAGTTCATGATCATTCCCATTCTATGGATACAGATTGACAGCCGATACTGATTATCCATGATATCATAGCTATGAAAAAAATCATCATGATAAGTTGAGTCATATTATATACATACATAGTCATTGAGTCATCGTATTAATATGACCCAAAGCTCAAATTTTCCCCTCATTCCTGAACCACCGTATGGGAATGGAGCTTTCAATAGGATTTGTCATGTAATCCGCAGAGCATTCGTTATTTAGATACAAAAAAAAACAATACCTTCTTACTTGTATATATGCCAATCTTAGCAATATGAATCAATATAATAATCCACAATTCTTCATATTAAAAAGGAAACGGAAAGACTTTTTATCCAGAGACAATTTATACTACTAAGTACTTGAATGAAACCAGGGTGGGTTGCTCATAAAGAATGAAATCGAATTATGATGTGAATGCCGCCCGAGTGCCTGCAACTTTGTTAATGTTGACACTTGATCACAGAATAAAAAGACTTGATCAAAAAAGTCAGACGACCTTCACTTAAGAGCAGTGGACGTCGTGGACAAAGTACAGCCCACGTGCAAAGTCCGGTCGTTTTTATTTCATCTGTTACTGCTCTTCCAATTGTGATGAATTTTATTTTTGCAATAACGCATGCTCTGCATATTACATAATTACGACAGGAAAAATTATACTCAAATGCAGATTTCGAGACCGCGCCACCCACCCCTATAGTCGGGGTATGCTTTGACCGCTAACATGTTAGCTCGTGACTTAAGTGTTGTACAAATTCAATGCTGGAAGCAGCCTTACATCATAACATTTTATTAGTAGCTGCAATCACTAGGTAATTTCGTTAACTGAACAAAATGTCGAAGTTCATATTAAAAATGGTTTGTTATCACTTCACAGTACTGATTTACACAATGTATTTTGTTGTTGGATGTCCCGTCGCTGGGTTCGTTTAATTGAGCCGTTTGTGTCACTGGCTTGACAACGCAATGCAACTTTAAACCTTTCCATTATTTACTTTTGAGTTTTAACAATATAATATGTTCGTAGGTATTTTTGTGTATACTTGACTTTGTTTTGATAAATAGTATTGATTGCATATTTTAGTATTATATAATATCATATTGAATGGTGGTAGGGCATTTTTCAAATGCCCGCCTGGCTGGCTGCCACCCTCAAGTAAAAAATCTGTCGCCAAGCACCTGACGGTGTGTTCCGACAGCTGTCCTTGAGAGCCAGTAATTCTAGGTTAGCCTGAACAACATCTTCGACCACATCATTACTTACCATCAGGTGAGATAGTGATCAAAGGATAACCTATCAGGTATAAAAAAATAATATATATATATATATATATATATATAAATATATGTTAATGATAACCCGCCGATAGTATTAACATGTTCAAGGTATAAAATATTTATACCTAAACAAAATTTTATAAACCAAAGTTATAAAATTTATTTTGTATATGCTTTGATCGAAATTCAAAACGATTTACTTCAAAATAAAACCAATCATAAACTATAACATCCATGATTCTCACTATTTTCACTACATATATATTTATATTGAGTATTAATGAACGTAAACAATTAACGATCGAAACTTGTTAAGCCTGCACCGAGGCAGCGATACGTAATTGTGGTTCGTTTGATTCCTTGCTGTATCTTTATTTCTTAATTTTGAGTGATGTAACTAATATATATTATATTTAAGGATTCTTTCTATAAATCATACACTTTGGAAACACGATTACTTACAATTTTCGCGATGCAAAAAAATCCAAGTTACATCTAAAAAACTAAATAAACCCTTAGTACGGCGTAAATACTTAACGCAGAATCATCCGTATTTGCATAATAAAAAAAAAACATGTTTTCTATAACGTATACACATTACATTTTTCAAATAGGTATTTGACTCAAATTCACGCATGTTCTGCCCGTTTTAGTCAGAGCCGCGATGCTTTGTCCCTATCCGCTTTAGTAATTCTTCGGCCATCGGACGGGGACGAATGCTGTTGGCGTGCCTTACTTACGAACACATACGCGGCGCGCCTAAAAAGCTCGGTGCGCCCTTAATAATTATATTTCAATAGTAAACCAAAAACGCCTGACAAAAACAAAAAAGCAATGCTCTTTTATATAACTAGCAATACGCTTTTCGAGACTATAATAATATGCAATGATTATTTTAGTACTAACCTAAGTTATTAAGAAGACTTATCTGCAATCTCACTTGTCGTCATACATATATAAAACTTTATCCTAGACTGGCAATTTTGATGACAAATTTAATCATTTAATACCTACTCTTTTTCTCACACTCCCTACGCTCGCTCCGCTTGCGCATTATAGTCACAAGTTGCCTGACATTCTTCTCGCTCCGCTCATCATCGCGCATGTGACTTTGCCTTAGACTAGTCATGGATTACCACTGAATACTATATTAAACAAAACATCATTTTTAATTAATTAATATATTAGGAATTAAGGAATTATATCAAATATATTAGGTAGGTATGTCAAATTATCATTTTATCTAAAAAATTAGAGTATACCCCGGCTGAGGGTTAGATGGACGCGGGTTCGAATCCCGCACATGAGCTAAATTTTTCCTATAGTAAATTTGTAATTTTGTAATGTAATCCGCAGAGCATGCGTTATTGCAAACATAAAAATGTTAAAATATAAAATATAGTATATTTAAAATATATTTTAAAAATGTGAAATGCTCTTAAAAAACTATATACTCTACTCGTATATATGTTTTTGATGGCTGGGCAGTTAACTTCCTGACGCTTACCTTTCGGAAGGCTCTTGGTGGTAGACTAAATAGTAGGTTACATATATAGTACAGAGAAATAAGTTATGATATCAAAAACTTACTTACAAAATAACACAGCTAAAATATATACCTTGGTACGTGTCGTCTAGCAGTGATATTCCCCGGGGCGCCACGTAATTCATACGCCAAGCATAGCTCGAGGCTTCAAGGAAATATCTTAACAATCTTTCTAGATACCTAGGTAAGTACTTATTCCTTATTATTAGATGGTACCTAAGTAGTTAACTACTGGATTAACTAACATCTGCGAGTTGAGTTGAGAGTGCGATGTCCCGTAAACAGAACCAAAGAAAAGCAAATTAATTTTTAGTACTTTGAACAAAATAACTTGTCTTGAGTTCATACTGTGAATATCATAATTTTTTTATACTGTTTAAATTGGTGATTTCGTAACATATGCATGGTCATATGCATATGTTACGAAATCACCAATTAACGAGAGGAATATGGTGTTAGTGAACTATTCGTGATTTAGGTGATTATTTTTTATTGGTTAGAATATAACACCAAGTTGTTTCCTATTTAATTTTATTAATTATAGTCGAGTAGTTTTTGAGGTACTCAGTTAACTAAAAAGAGCATTTGCCTGCTTACATGTATGAGCTTGTAGTTGCAACCATTATTCTAGCCGAGTGACACAATCGAGCTAATACGGAGCATTGCATCTAAATATCGAGTTTATTTTAAACTTAACCAACTGTTCAATTAAATTATTTTGAGCCGATTTCACTTACGGTTGTATTACGTCGAGAATGCGTCTCGACCGGTTTCGCGACCTTCAGAGTCGCTTCATCACGGAGTGCGTGCGCTCACGACCGCGCCCGCGCATGCACTGGCGGTGGCGACGGCGGCGGCCACTGAGCGAGCCGCGCGCGCTGCTGCCCTCCTCGCTCGCTCTAGGCCGCTCGCCGGCGCAGTGAAGTCGGCTCAAAATAATAATTTAATATTTGTCAAACTTACGTGAGTTTTGATCAATTATCAACTGTTCAATACTGGAAATATGAGATAACCACCGTCCTCTGACACAGTTAAAGTTACAATGGCACAAAATTCGGCTCAGTCGAGCCATCCTCGATCAAGGGAAGCAGGCTCGATTCCCGCTCGTAGTGTTCTAATTTGTAATTATGATTTCTGCTTAGCACGTGATAGTGATTACAAAATTATAAGTATATTTTTAGTTATATCCCGCACATGACATTTCCTCTCGTAAATTTGTTATATTGTAACGTAGTCCGCAGAGCATGCGTTTCATATTTTTCAGCATTATTTATTATTTAATGTTCCGTCTGTACAACGGAGAGTGTTCTAAAGAATTGTTCAACTTGATGCCCACGGCTACCTTCCACCATCGCAACTCTCGCCGTAGACGGGGAGTCCAAGCTCACTCATTGAAACCAGAACAATTTCGTACTGTGCCGGCTCAAAAGAGTTTCCTTCCGGGGATGCTCAGATTGTGGAATGAGCTCCCCGCCGTGATTTTCCCGATGGAGTACAGCATGGGGTTCTTCAAAAAGGGCGTGAAGAGATTTCTTCATTTTCTTCAGGGTCGGCAACGCGCGAGTGATACCCCTGGTGTTGCAAGCGTCAGTAGGCTACGATAACTGCTTACCATCAGGCAGGCCGTACGCTTGTTTGCCTTAGAGATATAAATATATAAAAAAATTAGTCGGTTACGTATTATTTCTTTTTTACTTTATTAATAAATAAATATAAGTGTCGCACGTAGATATACTTAAAGCACAAACTTTGTGAACAAAATCAGAGAGTATGACCCTGTGATTATCTTCTCAAGAAGAATACTATCAGAATTAATCTCTCTGGTTCCTACATCTCAATCGATGAAGGAGCAACTATTTGAAGTATACAGAACGAAGAGGTTCCGACTTTACGGCTACTGTCGGAAACTTCTCGTTCATTTAGCCGTTCCAATAGTTATGCGCCTGATTTCGGATTGTTGCAAATTTAACGCGGAGTCAAAGCAAGCCATTCTGATCGCAAAGGCACTAAATTGCCTGTCAGTTCTCAAACTTTTCGATGAGTTGGAATTTATTAGAATGTTGGTCGGTGAATACGAGACTAATGTGATTACTGCTCTTCCGTTTGAGCTTTGTAAATTCCGTAGCTTAGATGTAAATAGCTAGGTTAGGTATATAGATAACTCTTAAATTATTCTAAGGAAATTATCGACTACAAGAAAATTACTGAGACACGTTTACCTGGCTAGCTACGGAAAGGTATTAAGAGAAAAATATCTTGTACTTATGGTGCGTATTTGGCCTTTGAAAGCCAGTTCACAATACGTCGTCAATATTAATCAATGTCTAGCCTCTTTCTCAGACAGGCTGCAGCTGATTAACAATTTATATATTGCATATTCTTTTAGGGTAATGTATAAAAAACGGGCCTTTTAACCAAGGCTTACGCAGTCCATACGTTCAACCTTTAAAGAGGCCTATACCTTTGAAACGCTCGTAGCGAAGTTTGCTTACCCGTTCTAAACCAATTAGCTAAGTTAAACAACGTCATCCGCGATCATGACTTGGATGGATAACCGCTAGTGACACTACAACTGAGCGCTTCCGAGCTTCGATGGGCCGTCTGTCCTGGTTTTTGTCTTAGGATGGCAATCGTTACAGCATGGTGGTAGAGCATTTTGCTAGCTATCACCCTCGAGACGAGAGGAGAGTAGATGTGTTTCAAACAACTATAATAGAACCTCGATATTTACACGCCTCTTCTCCGATTAGCTTCATACTCTATCTCAATCTGCTATAATTTATTTGGAAGTATTGTTAAAAACTCCTGATAGCAGATGCTATTTTCACAAGCCGACCTCTCTCATTGTGATTCCCTCAAATACATATAAGTACACTTAGAACAGAATACACACATTCAAACATGCATATTCTATAAATCTAAGAATACTCACTCCTTAACGTACTTCCCCTGATGTATGTATAAATGCACTTTTCACATTTTCACCTATCTGCGGAAGGGGGGCGCTGGGGACCTGTAATACAGGTTTTTAAACCTAACTCGGGCACCAATCTCTCATAACGCAAGTATACGTGTAAAGGAATAAGTATAATATGTATTTCATAATCTTGAGATAAATTAAGATACCTATGTGAAGACATTGAAATGAATAAAGAATATTGTATTGTTAGACAGGGTTGAGTACATAGAAAATGTCTTAGAATTAATACTAACAAAAACGGGACATTATTAGTGTTGCATGGTGGAATGGCGAAAAGATTTTGCGTCTGTTTATTTTAAAGTCGTAATGTAGCTTATGTATTAAAATTCAGTTCAAATGCTATTTAACCGCGGTAAATTGTTCTTATACATATTATATTTATAAAATATATTATGAATGAATAATTATTCTATTCGATTCGGTTTCTCACAAAACCATTTAATTTCTATTAGATGGTTTTGTGACTAAAGGTAAAATAATTTACAATTATAATAATTAATTATTACTTACAAATTACATTTATTAGGATATATGTAAAGATATTCGATTATAATCTTCGGCATCAGCCATACCCACGTTTAGTGAAATTCAAGTTCCACATTCTTTGTTTGGTCAATATCGGTATAACTCATGACGTGAATCTAACAAACGGTACCTCCATAATTGTTTACTGTTCTAATAATACAAGTCAGTAGTATCTACAGGAAAACTAACATATACCTATATGCAATACTACTTAGTATATGTAGGTATATATGTAGAATCAAAAGTTGAGCTAACAAAAGAATCAAAATGTTGCTTTGTATGTATGTGAACAGTAACATGTATGTTATAATAAACAGGCTCAATTAAACACTTGAAAATATAAAAAATATATCTAGTGACAATCCCACTTAATTTTCCTGAGGATACTTCGTGTAGCATCGAAAAGCGTCAGAAATTCTTTCGGTTCGGCTACGTGGCGTTTGTGTCGTCGGGTTGCCTTAGCAGGAAAATAAGGCGGAATTGTCACTATATATATTTTTCAAGTGTTTTATTAAAATATTAATTGAACGTTACATTGAAAAAAAAAATGGATTTCCGCAAAGTTACGCCTGAGTCTATTCATTAAACAGGCTCAATTATTACTATTACAATTTAGGAACATATTCTTATTATCAAATTGAATAAACATACGGTTTTGTTTTTCCTTCTACTAAGCAGCAATAGAGCAATCTATTCTTGATATATCATTAGACGTCATCATTAACAAAAAACTGCGCAAAAACGGTTCCACCTTGAACCTTCCAATGAGCACCTTACCACAAATAGGTACTTGAGATATCAGCATATGTGGTTCTTATACAAACCAACACAAAAGGTGTGGATACCAAACTTGAAAGTTTTTATATGTTAACATAATATATAGGTAATTAGTTCTAGGGATTTTGAATGAAAGGAAGAAAACAATTTTGTTTTTTATTGCTGTATACGTTAGCCTTTGACCACAAGTTCACTTGCCAGTAGTTAGATGATATGTTAGCCTTAAGTTACTATAGGGACAGGTTTAACTTAGTTTAGGGACTGACTCTTAAGGACAGCCGGAGCACATAGTTAGGTACTTAACGTAGTTGTGTGACTCGGACATTCTGATGGTAAGGACATAGTGATGATATGTACGTGAACTTTTTCCGCCACGATTCTGCATGGTGGTAGGGCATTTTGCGAATGCCCGCCTGGCCAGAAGAAAATCTGACTCCAAGCACTTAACCGTGTGTTCCAGCAGCTGTCCGTGAGTGCTAGTAATTCTAGGCTATCCTGAAGAACATCTCCGACCACATCTTCACTTACCATCAGGTGAGGTAGTGGTAACATCAAAAAAATTTAGTTTCTAGAATATTTTCTTGTGTGCTTAGAGACACCGTTCTACCGACCTCACATATATGGAATCAGAGTAGAAAGACGATACGATAATGATTATGATAATTAATACTTAAACGATGATTACCGATGCTTACCCAAAACTGGCCCGTGGGGTGTCGGGTTAGAATTGCACCTCCCCATATCATCCCGTGGGTGTCGTAACTAAGGGAAAAATACTGGGCAGCAGCGCTTTCTAAAGAAATGCCAAACCAAGACGCCTGCCAAGGACGTTCAGCAGTGGATGATCCGGCTGTTACAGTGCAGTACTTAAACCTAAAACGTCCAATTAGATTATTCATTTTGGAACTTGCTTTCAGTGGGTTTGAAATTAATTATGTTACTTAAACCTGACCTCTCCATCCTAACGGGGACACCTGCCTCGTACCACAACAAATAGGTATTCAGCGAGCGCGGCCGCGGTGACGCCGGAAGGTGGTCTCAATTTGTCGCTACGAATGAGATTGTCGCCGCTTTCTGTATTAAGTGGCTTTTCATTTCACTCTACAACGTATGTTTGCAAATTATTAATTTATTTCGTCATATATTTCTGTGTGGATTCAATTTAATAAGACTTTTCAATGGAATATTATTATTTTTATCATCATTATTGTAGCCAAATAGAAATTAGATTGTGACTTTAATCGTTTCAATGTTTCAGTCTCCAAAATAGACTTGAGCTTCCACCAGAGATTTTGCTTATAATATCACTGCTGCACTTCATTTCTTCGCAATTCAAGAAAAGCTGAATGTCTCTAGCAAGACCAATTTTGTCCTGGACTTGAATATCAGCGATGGCTTTGGCTGGAGCTGTTAAGCCTCTTTGTACAATCTAATTTTCGTGTCAGTCTGGACTCAAGAAGTATGCATGGGCTCTTCGAATGTTATGCAGGAGCAAATATGATTAAATCGATATGGAGGAATAGGAACTTATTTAGAATTTATTAAATATTAAATTGTGAGCCAATTGCTTAAGATCGTTCACAAGTAAAAGGTAATATAAAAATGGCTGTAAAAAATAACTAACCAAAACAAGATAATGCTCATATAAATATATGTAAAAAAACAGACGAGATCTCCAGTTGGACTATACAGCGTGTATAGTCAGTTTATATGTTCACGTCGTTTTAGCGGAACTAAATATATTTTATATGTTTTAATGTATTTTTTAATATATTGATAAAATATTTGTTATTATAATATGTAAAATATGTATAAAGTAACGCCTGAATCTATTAATTAAATAGAAAAATCTTACGTTAAAAATACATTGTCCAGCCTATATTAGGTCTCTAGTTTCAAAATATTTGTCTCCCTTGATTTTTATAACCAACACAACTGTGTATTAAAAACTTTTCGATATTGATAGAAATCTCAAAATCTAATATTTTGCTTTTAAAGATCTAGGTTTTTTTTATCGAAGCATTAAGATTTTATCTGCAACGATCAGCTAAGCACATTTCTCAACATAAAAACATCATAACGTAATGATTCTTAGTAATTATTAGCTTCGACTAGTATCAGTATTGTATTGCTTGAATGCGTCAGCAATTCTCACCTTTTCCTTATCGAGCATCAGCATATTAACGTCCTTGCGGTTGTACCAATAGTCTCATTCTACTTGATGGATCCGCTACTTTTAGGTAATATTTGAAATGTTTCCATTATACTTCACATCACATATACTTAGTATTTTTTGTAAGTGTACCGTCAAATAACGTTTTTGGAGAACAATTTTATATCACGGACAAGAAAATTTAAAGTTAATACTTATTTTATAAATCTTTCGTTTTAAATATTAAAACTAACATGCTATGGATATAATTTGTAGGTGTGCCATAAACTAATTTATGTTTAGATTTTGGAGATCAATTTTTGCATGGTGGTAGGGCATTTTGCGAATGCCCGCCTGGCTAACTATCACCCTCAAGTAGAAAATCGCCAAGCACCTAACGGTGTTTCCGGCAGCTGCCCTTGAGAGCCAGCATCTTCGACCATATCATCACTTACCATCAGGTGAGTTAGTGGTCAAAGGCTAACCTATCAAGCATAAAAAAACATTAACAAGAAGTTCGAAAGTTATATATACCCTACCTACTTACTTATAAATTATGATTTATATATCATTATTTAACAATCTTACCTTTTGGTTTAAAATTATAAATCTAACATGTTTTGGATGAATCATTTATATCCTGGACCCTGACAAAGCATCAGGTCATTTTTTAAATACCCGCCTGTATAGTGACTAGCTCTCAAGTAACAAATATGTCGCTAAACTCAACCTGTGTTCAGTTAGCTGTCTTTCAGAGCCACGTGACCCAATCATTGTTTACCAAAAGGTAAGATTGTTATTAAGGGCATATACCCGCCAGCCAAAGCGTAAACCTATTTATAGACCCAACTTGTTATTTAAAAAAAAACTCGCATGTAATATGGCGTAGACCTATCGTTTCCGGTTTGAATCCTTTTTTTTAGACTAATAATTAAAAGTTTAGTATACAGCGTTTAGTATATAGCACTCGTTTTTAGGAGTTTGAGCGCGTTATTCGTATTTCGTAGTACCAGATTTATTTAAAAAATATAGTACACATATATAAATAACTAACCATTATAGAATGTTCATTATATTCCCTATGTTTGTGGTAGGATAGAAATATTAAAACATGCTTATTTTTCTTGAAAGAGGTGCTTAAAGCTGGGTCTTTCTTTTATCTAAAATTACGAGTTTTTGAGCTAGTGTAATTTTAAAACTGTATAATTGAATGAAAATCTGATGCACCACAAATGTAGATATTAGGATAGTGATTACGTAGGTAAAAATCATTGAGTTTTATTCGCTATTATTAAAATTAGATTTGAACTGCGTTTGTATGGGGGCGTTCGTCTAAAATATACCCTTAATATCCAAGGTTATTGGAATAAAATCATATATCACTTTGTCATTTAAAAATCTTTAAAGTAATTTGTAGGTGAAGATAATAATATAAACAGAATAATATAATCAAGCCGAAGATATTTGCAGTTGATCTTTGATATCGCACGACACATCACACTAATTAAATATTAAATCTACGAAGCTTAAAAATAGAATGACGTGTGTTTATGGAAAAGGTCGTTCTCGATGACTGTACTAAGTGAAGCACCTGTAGTTAAAAGAAACCGGTTCGCAAAAACAAACAGTGAAGATGTTATTGACTGGACAGTCATTAGAAGGTCTCACACCAGTTCGAAGATTACACACTCCCATTGTGTTTTAAATTATTTTTAATATTCATTAACAAAATTGGAATGATGTCTAAAAGTGCTATAATAATACTGTGTGCTACATTTTTCATAGTTTCAATTGCACCCGGATATGGACAATTAAGAGGTCAGTGATACTAAATAAATAAACTCGCGGAGCAATGCTTTTCAATCAAACTCTAACATAGTATTTCTTAATAAAAAAGAATGTGTATATTTATATATATTTATACCTTTATTTAATATATATACTGTGCTAATTGTTACTACTGCTATATTCTATATACTCGTATATTGGGGTATTCGTTTATATTGCAATGGTGAGACGGAGCTCGCGCGCCTCATTGTAACCGTCACGCCCAGTGTCCATTACAATTGCAGTGTCACTTTTCTCGATTAGCTTGACACTGCACTGCGCTCATCACTCCGAGAAGTTTGTTCTTATTTCTCTTTCACCCAGGAATTTTGGGGACACCCATGGGGAAATATGAAGAGAACATGGGGAGTTAACATGGGGTACTTAATATGTGATTAGACTTATCTAGGTACTATCTACACTTCAATACAAACATAGGTACCTAATTCTTATAGTCTGTTGCTAATATTACTCGTATAATCTTATTTGATAGTTTTAAGTTGATTTAAAGACGCACTACTCTGTATTATTTTAGTAAATACGCTGTTCTAGGGAAGAGCGTTGTGATGCTTTATCAAAGATTTGTCCTAGTTTGAGTACCTACTAATGATCTCCTTAGGAATTTTAATTTTATTCTTTTTACAATAAGCTCTTCTAATTCCCACCTTAATACTGTGTGTTAAGTTATATTATGTTAGTGAAGATAAAATAAAAATCAATGCACTTCATGTTAGTTTCAGTATTTTAAATAGGTTATGCCTCGTATAAGGGTGGCAAATGGATTTTGTGCATAAGATTTTGTTTTTGTATTATATAAAAATATTACTTTAATTGACAAAAGTTTTACCTAAGTAGTGTGAGTGAATATGTACATGTGGTGATTCATTATACGTTGACTACATGTCCTTCTTGTGGCTCGTGGATATCTATTTACGAGTATGTATATATTATAGGGTATATATATATGTATATATATTAGGGTATATATTGATAATTATCCTCCAATAGTTTGAATAAATAAATATAAACGCTGATAAATATACACAAGGTATAATTAATATTGATGAGTATTCAATGTGCCTAAAAATATTATCTACATTGAGAAAGTTCTCCTTTTAAGTAGGTAAGAATATTTTTGCATATGTTTTCTTTGGACTTGGGCTAAACTTGTGACGGAAAGATGTTTACTACGCTGCTGCTTCAGCTCTCAGTATATAAGGTGGATATTAATATCTCAACAATACTACGGGGGTGGTGTGGAATTGATAACTGAGTGTGGTTGATGAGATGTTTATTGCATATGCGCATCGTTGCTATCGTGCACAAAGGCAACGCTGCTTAGGTAATAGTTAGTACTGAGTTTGTGTATGTAGAAATTAAACATGACTGGGACACATTCAGTTATCGAATACACATCACCCCCCGGAGTATTGTTGATATACTAATATCAAGATATTATATTTAAATATATAATCTTAGACTATTGTGTATGCTAATACTATAATACCGTAATAACATAACTTAAACATTAACACTTAACATAGTTTAAGTTATCTCAATTCTAATTAAAATATAATATCATCTTCCTATCCTTATCTCATGTAATTAAGGTTGGTTCAATATTTTTTCTTTAATAACACAATAAACGACACCAGAACCTACGAAGATCCTAAATTATTAAGATATAAATAATGTTTCGATAATATTTTGCTCGTTGAAATCATCAAGTTTTATTAATTTTTCGGTAAATCTTGGGTGAGCTGAGATAACATCAAGGATAAATATTATGAAAGTATAAGGATTCGTAGTTGTAAGGTGAAAATGTTATGGTTGATATAATAACTCAACAACCTGTTTCTCTTCATCAGAAAAACGGACATCGCAAAACAACTGGACGCCTTATATATACAATATAATACAAAAATCTAGAAACGATACTCGTTATAGAGTACGACGACAAGATTGGGAGTCCACATCCTCAGAAAATAGGAACACCAACGCACAAACAAATTATTTTAATGACATTAACTATAACGGCAAACAAACACAACTAAATAATGAATCGTATGAGAATCGTCCTCCACCACCTCCACCTGATGAGAAACCAAATTACGATAGTTTTTATTCTGAATATGAGAAAAGACCTCCTCCGCCACCACCAAGACAAGAAAGTTATCCTACCCATTTCGGTAGAAGGCCTCAATCTTATTATAGAAGTCCACCACCTCACTATAATAGAGGACAAGTTTATAATGATAGGCCGCCTCCCCCACCACCACGAAGTTTTGAAGGTAAGCCACCACATGACAGAGGGCCTCCACCATCTGACCACCATAGTGCCACACCATATAATTATGGATATCACCTGCCCTATGATAGAAAACCTCCTCCACCACCCCCAGATAGAGAACCTAATGACAGGCCACCAAATCATTATGATCGAAGATCTACTTCATATGGAAATGATGACCCATGGAGATATCCTCGTGACAGAGGACCCCCCGACAATCAAGGTAGATCTCCACCTTACGATCGAGGGCCACCACATGATTATCATGGTGGATCAACATCTCATGATCGAGTTCCTCCACCTCATGGTCCACCACCTGACCATCGTTATGGACCACCACCTCATGATCGAGGTCCTTCACCTCATGGTCCACCACCTGACCATCGTTATGGACCGCCACCTCATGATCGTGGTCCACCACCTCATGGTCCACCTCCTGATCATCATGGAGGGCCACCACCTCATGATCGAGGTCCTCCACCTCATGGTCCACCACCTGATCATCATGGTGGGCCACCACCTTATGATCGAGGTCCTCCACCTCATGGTCCACCACCTAATCATCATGGTGGGCCACCACCTTATGATCGAGGTCCTCCACCTGATCATCATGGTGGGCCACCACCATATGACCGCGGTCCTCCACCTGATGGACCACCCCCAAACCATCATGGTGGACCACCACCTCACGATCGAGGCCCATCTTCTTATGGTGAACGACCACCTTATGGTCGAGGTCCTCCACCTCATGGTCCACCAACTGACTTTCGTGATGATCCGTCACCTCACGACAGAAACTTTAATTATAATAGATAACCGTATGATACAACTAACTATGGTAAAATACCTCTTTATGATAGAGGATCGCAATATGACGGTGAGCCGCCCTCACAAAACGATCGTTCTAATAGACGTACAGAACTTGAATCCGATGAAAAAATCACATTATCAAATATCAACCAAGAGACAAAAAGACTTACAGATTCTTTAGGTCCTTTCTATGAAAAACTATCGATTTTAGCTGACAATATAAACTCTAATAATAAAAACGTCTCCGGTTTACCCACCCACGAGCAAGACCAAGACCCACGCGATAATATAGATATAAGATCAGTGAAAGAAAAAGAAGATCAATCTCAACCAAAGACTATGCTGCAGCCAGAATTTGATATCGACCCAAGATTTAATACCCAAGACTCGTTGAAAAATAATGACGATGCTGTTAATCAGGATTTCTATAGATCAACTTATGCTACACTATTTCAAGTAATCCCAGTAACGCCGGAACACTAATAAAGCTTAACTGTAAATACTACGCTTCGGCTACCTGCTTTGTATGTATATTTTTAGTAGTACTAAATATAATAATTTGAATATAATATTTGTTTTAATACTAAGATTTTTGTCGAACATTTTGAGATAATTTTAAATAGGTTCTTTAAGTATGATCCATTCATATCCTTAGAAATGTATATTGAATTAAAATGAAAAACTTATCAAATATAGGTCATAGATAGGGTAGACAACCTACAGGAAAACTCTTATTGCAATAATTTAATTAATAAGGTAAGAATAATTAATAAAGTATTTAAAAAACATAATATGACCATGTGAACAAATTATGTTTTTTTAAACCGTAACCGAAAAATATCAAAGGTACCGATCTATTTCACTTTAAACAGTATAATATTATATACTTAGTTATAAATAAGGTAATGATTGTTAAACAATAAATTAACTAAAACTAATAAAACCTGGAATATACGGAACTGGAATCCGGCTTCTCCAAATTGTCAAGAGTCGCTGTTTAATTGCTTTTGAACACCATCGCACCTGATGAAAGTGAATGCGGTTGAAGATGTTGTTCAGGCTAACCTAGAATTACTACTTTTCAAGCACAGCTGCCGAAACACATCGTTAGGTCCTTGGCGTCAGATTTTCTACTTGAGGGTAGTAGCTTATCAAGTGGGCAAGACGCAATATGCTGTATCGACTGACTTAATATAATTACAAATCATGACCGCAGTGGATGTTGATTAACCTATTGAGCTACGAGGTAAGCTGTCCTGGGAGGGCTTCAAAAATAGACGCTCTGCCAATATCTACGAGTTTGCTCTGAAGGTACTAATCATCGTTACTGATCATGTGTTAAAACATATTTCAACTTATTTGTTTTGCATGACCCTGCACTCCGACACATTTGGTCCAATAACTAATTTTCCCAGAAATTTCACTGAACTCTTGCTGGAGAGATGTACCACTTGGTGTTCATGTTTAGATTGCTTAAAGAGTTAGACATGTAATGTTTGAAATCTGTTACGGACGGAGCTAGTATTTAGCTAGAGGATAATATATTTTTTTATTTTGTAGATAAAAGAACACCACAAGACTACAGCATAGACTTTGAATCACGTAGTTTTAAGTATAGTCCCAATATAAGAGGTTCACCGGGTCGCGGAAGTTATCCTGGACATTTTGATCGAAAAAGGTCTCCTGATAATGAAGGTCCGCCACCTTTTGGGCCACCAGACTATATAGAACCACCTGATAATAGAGGCATACCAAATAATTGGGGACCTCCAAATAATAGAGGTCCACCAAGTAACAGGGGACCACCAAGTAATAGGGGACCACCAAGTAACAGGGGACCACCAAGCAACAGAGGACCACCGAGCAACAGGGGACCACCAAGCAACAGGGGACCACCGAACAATAGAGGGCCTCGTCCTAACCGCGGACCAGATAACATAGTACCAAATAAAGAATTGGAGAATGATGGACCATATGAGAACCAAAACTCTCCAAATAGCTACGGAGAGCCGAATAATGGAATACCATTTAATAACGAAGAACAAACTACAGATTCTTCATCATTTAGTAATAATGATGTATTGAACGAGGTCTCCAGTATTCAACCACCTGCAGCCAATAAAAATATTGTAACCGAAAAAGTATCTCAAGCCACCACTTCTGTATCAACAACAATACCTACAACAGTTTCTTCAGTAAATTATATCTTGAGTGATAGAATAGGTATTCAACCCGTTGCCAATGTTGATCCTAGCATGATGTTTCAAGCAATTGCTGTTACTCCAGCTGATAAGTGACTTTGAACATAAAGTAGCAAATCATTCTTCATACTTTAGGCAATAAAAACACAGGCAGACCTTAGCAGGCAAATATCCTACATTAATCATTTTACTAACTGATACTCATTGTAATTTTTTAAATAAAAAATAATGTTACAACCTTGTGCTTGAAAAGCAGACTTGTATAATGCCATTTTAGCCCGCTTACACAGGGCATAATCAACAAAATTACGAATTTGAGAAATGAATATTAAACATATTATTTTGTACATATTTTAATTAATATCTATAAATAAAATATTGAATATTATTATATTAAACACTCCTTTCTTTTAAAGTTAAATATCGTATTCTTTACTGCCTTTGTTAACAACCCATTACTTACTAAATACGACACTACAGCTACTACAACGAAAGCATTTAGGCAACCTAAAGGCCATTGCAGACCTACAAGTGTCATGTTCTTTGTACATTAATTTAATTATTAACAATGCATATTGAAATACCAAAAATAATAATAAATCATACTGCATTGCCAAAAAGTATGTACATATTTCAGCCTTTTTATGGACAAAAAAATGCAGAAATATGATGTTTTTGTTTGCAGAATAAACAATGCTTTATTTATTTAACATAAAATATTTTTATATAGCTAGCCTTTGACCACTATCATATCTGATGAAAAGTGATGATGTGGTCGTCGATATTGTTCAGGCTAACCTTGAATTACTAGCTTTCAAGGACATCTGCCATGGCACACAATAAGGTGTTTGGTGTAAGCATTTCTATTAGTTTGGTAGCTAGTATGTAGCTAGTCAAGCAAGTATTCGCAAAATGCCATTGCCATAACAACTGATATCCAAAGAACACAAGACCGACGATTTAAAATGCCTACCAAAACACGTTAAATTGTCGGTCCTGTATTTATTATCATAATGTTTATTTGAGAAACAAACTGAAATAATTTCGTATACGTAGATAAAACTTAAAAAAAATATTTATCACTAACAATTTGAAATCCGTAGTGTTTGTATTCCTTTTGGAATGTTTCTATTATGTCTAAAATCAACGTTTATTTTTGATGTTTTAGCTAAAATGCTTGTTTTCAAATAAAATAAGCTGTAATAATTGATGTGGAGTTTTAATAGTTTACCCATACTTGTGAGTAGGTCTGCATAATCCAACAGCAGTTCGCCCCTGTCAGACTACAACTATTAAAAGTACCTATTTCTGCCGTCCATTGGGTCAGTTTCGTTGCTCTTATCTGTGCTTCTCACTACTGAAATAAACATCTCTTTTACGATTCGTGCTGTACGAGTAACCTTGCAATTATTAGTTAGAAACAGCTGATATAGACATCTTTCGAGGGTACTTCGATTTATATTATTTTTTGTCACGATTGCTCAAAGGAGGGTAGTTATGAATATTATTGCCTCCCACTGGTTCGTCTGCCAGTTTCACCCGAAGCACATGTAAATGCATCGCGTGTGATATACTTACTCTTGAACCTGACCTTAATAACTCCTGTGCATCGTATCTAGTGAAAACACCCTGTTTTACCAATTGAAGTGCTGACATATCTACCCGTGAATATCAAGGGATTGCACAGTGCTGCGTCATTGTATGGCCTGGAGCTGAGCTGAGCATGGTGAGTTGGTTTATGTAATTTCTATCTCTCGCGTTGAGCTGTCGAAGGTTGTATTTATAATTTGTTAGACCAGCCTTCCTGAGGCAAACTCTTAGGACCCTCAGTATTGGCTGGGGAGCGTACAATACGGTTAATATAGGCTGGATCTTTCGTAAGAATGATTGTTGAGTCTGTGTAGGAGATTCTTCATGTTGGCATATTTTAATGTCATCAATGTTCTGTCATATGTATTTCTTTCAATGTACAATATTATTATTTCTATATACAAGTATACCAACAATTGAATGATATATCCATAAGCCATTCGATAATCCATAAATTCGAAACCAATTATATTCAATTTTGCGCTTAAACATACCATAGAGAATTAGTTGCGTTGGATAAAACACTGGATTTAAAACTTCTATAATTTTTTTCTTGCCTTGACCTGTTCATGGATGAAAATGAAGCACATTGCTATGACGGATCGTACCATAATATTGTGATAAAATTCAAATTGATACTTATTAGTTTACATACTATATGAATAGATTAGCAGGTTAGGCCGCATATGGAGTACTGCTCTCATCTCTTGAGTGGTGCACTGAAGTATCAGTTAGACACACTTGACCCCTTACAGAAAAGAGCCTTCAGACTTGTCGATGACCCAAACTTGACCAACAGGTTGGAATCGCTGTGCGTACGTCGTCGTGACGTAGGCTCGCTATGCCTGTTCTACAGGTACTATAACGGGGAATGATCTGATGAGATTTTTGACCTCATTCCGGCTTACACTTTTATTCCCAAACTGGCTGCTATCGTCAGAAGGGCCACTGCATATAAAAAAAGTTCAAATTGAATGAAATTGATTTGAACTTTTTTTTATACAAAAGGTGACAAACTAGCAGACGGTCCACCTGATGTTAAGTGGGCACCACCGCCTATGTACACCTGTAATATCCGCAGCATTACCTACTGGGGCGTTGCCGATATATAAGGACTCCAATCAAATCAATTGTTTATTTGCCAGAATACAATAGATTTCAGTTTTGGCATTGTTAAATTACTAAAACTTATTCGGTTTCTTTTGTATGATCGCTTTAACGGAACCTACCTGGGTAGTTCTATCACGACCATAAATATAAGAACACAAAAATAACGAGTAAATATTTCTGAAAATTTTACTTTAGTACTTGAGTTGAACACCACTTTTTTTAAAAACAAATCATACTGTTTTATTTACTTTAAATAAACTAAGTATTATAAGAAGTCTTGTTGCATAGGTATAAAGTAAATATGTGAAATACTATTTTAAAATTTGTGAAATCAATTAGCAGATTGTCTTATCAGCTACTTGGCTGTAAATTTGTGAAATAATTAAATATTAGTAAACAAATATTATGACCTTACAAATTAATTGCTGAAAACGGGTATAATGCTTATAATGTATAAATGTTGTATATTTCGGAGCAAGGGGTACCAGCGAAATCCCTTTATAACAAAAAAATCTTGGCTTGTCAAGAAAAACCTTAGCTTCTATCCTAGTATATGTATTTAATGCGGCGTTGGTAGGAGGATCTTACCAAATTTGGTTAGGCAGGGGAGGACGCTTAAGCCGTGGAGAAGAGCATTTATGACATTGTATAGGGGCCTTTAAACCCTACTCACAGGGTCACAAGTCCCAGGCACCTAAGACTATTACGTATATTAGCATCTACTTCACTCTTTTAAATCGGTATTATATTAACTTTAAAAAAAAAATACTTCGGGGAATTAGCTATTTGGCACATGACATTCGACATCAAGTAGTTAAACGCCATATGCGTAATATCATATGGCGTTTAACTAACGTATCTGTATTTGTAGGATAAATGTATTAGTAATCAAAAACTGAGTAATAGTCGAAAACGACGTTACGCGTGAGCGGCGATGTTTATATAAGACAAATGCCACGACCTAGTTAAAAGCGTCGATGCTAGCATCCTCTTAGTATTACTATCTTTTTACTTTGACTTCTAAAAATGTATATAAATCAACTCTTTGTATATTGAAATTCACAATGAAATTCAAAATTGCCCTTGGGGTGCCGCGGTAGAATGGCACACCCCCACCTCTACCCGTTTCTCATTTTATTGATATGAAGTATACGGATTGAAAATTCTTTTGAAAACAATCTAATTTAAACTGAGAGACATCTTAATTATTACAATTCCAAAATTGGAGTTGTCAGGCTCTCTAAGTGCGTTTGTTGAATTGCATCTCTAGCACGCTGGGTAAATCGGCAAAAATTAACACGACCTATGCCAGCGGCCCGATCGCGCTAAATTGAAACAACGCTAAACGGTTAAAGTTCAGCTGCGGTTTGGTTGCAATTGTGGTACAGTTTCGATTCAGCTGAGACGAATTCGGTATCGCACTAAATTTCAAACACCAACCAAAGCTGGACCGTAATTGGAACGCTAACGCATCATCGTTGTTAGAGATGTCACTTTTAATTACCAGACTTTGTGTCAAATAACGGTAAATCGAGTGTCGATTTCACATTTTATGCGGGTGCAACTCTAGTTTTAGCAGCTGACAATATGGCGCGACATTCGAATTTCGAAGACGAAAGGTACACAAAGTTATTACCAAAAATACATTTAGGAAGATTCAAGTGTTTCTTGAAAAAAAACGAGTCGTTGAAGTGTTTAGTTGATGATGAAGTACTTTTTTGTGCCGTTGTTGGCCGATGCTGACCTTTTCAAGTACCTGCCTCACATTTCAGAACCATTCTGGGATAAGTAAATATTTCACTTGCTTGTGAGTTGTGATTGTGAATACACTAAGCTATCGGATTTTGTTTGTGAACTTTATTTATTTTGTATGACATTTTCGTTTGTTTGTTAACTTTATTAACATTAGTTGTGATTTATTTAGAAAATGGAAGAACGCCGCAGATGCACAACTGTACGTCAGCTAGAGCTCTTGATAGAGTTCCTTGAAGAACACAGAGACCTTGCCCTTGGACGGGTAAGGTCTAAAGAGGCTCGTGCAGTAGCGGCACGATTATGGGAAGAATGCGCTGAGAAACTCAATACGGAGGGACCTTTTAGAACAGGAAAGGAATGGGCTAAGGTATGTAGTATGTACATACCTATTTAAGAAAATATTTCACATTATGTATTATTTTCAAGTTTAAAAGTAAATTTCTTCTTCAGGTATGGAATGATAACAAATGTAGGGTCAGAACAAAGTTGGTTAGTTTAAATGCTAGCCAACGAGCTACCGGTGGTGGACCCAGCAATGCCCCTATCCTGACACCATTGGAGGAAAGAGTTGCCAATATTTTAGGCAGAGATATTGGTCCCCTTGCTGATGTGAGACAAAATCAGTTTGCAGTAGACAATGATGTAAGTAGTAGTTACCTATACATTTTATGAATCTCCCAATCACTATGTGCTTTGAACTTTATATAACTGCCTACATGGTTAAAATGCCTACTTTACAATATTTTATTGTTTTGTAATAATTATTTACAAATTACTTATAAGGATGGTGCTATGGTGGTGGAGATTGTAAATGTTGAAGGCCCACAAGAAAATATTTTGCAAAATATTCAAATTGCTCCTTCGCCAGTAGTGTAAGTTCAAAGAATTATAATAAAATAATATATATAAATTGTATTGTTGCAAGGTAATAGGTATATCTACACTTATTTCTTGTAAATACTTTTATTTTGCTGATAGGTAAGCCTTAGACCACAATCTCACCTGATGGTAAGTGATGATGTGGTCGAAGGTGTTAACAGGCTTAACCTAGAATGACTGGCTCTCAAGGACAGATGCCGGTATACACCGTTAGGTGCTTGGCGACAGATTTTTCTACTTGAGGGTGGTCGCTAGCCAGGCAGGCATTTGCAAGAATGCCCTCCCACCATGCGGTGAAGCTCAAGCCCGCGGCGGGATTCGAACCATGGACCTGCTGCGTGGCAGTCCATAGCCAAAGCCACTAAGCTATCACTGCTAAACCATATAATTGATAGCTATAGTGTTACTAACGTGATTTTGAAGATTTGGCATTTCTATTTTGAAATTCCTACTGAAACTCACAATCTTACATTGACAGCTCCAAGTATATACAGTGTTATTATTACAGTTTAAATGAGGCTGTACTTCATCCTGAAACTACAGTACAAGTACAGCCACTGCCGGCCTCCCCTGTGCCTAGTGTGACAGGACTGGCACCATCACTGCAAAACTCTCCAATGCGTACTACAGGTGTGTTACAGTGAATGTTGTATGTTTACTGATAATAATATTTTATTTAGAAATGAAAATGTTAATTTATCCACAGAAAGAGTCAGACGTGTCAGAGAGCAGCGAAGGACAGAGCGTGCCTCACGTGTACACATATCATCTGCACGGACACAGCATGGATGTAAGTGATGTTCTAAATATGGAACAATAAAATATGTCATTTAGTGCTTTATTTCAGTTTATAATATATATTTTTAATTATCATTTCAGCTGCTAGAAGTGCATTAGAAGAATCAAGGTCGATGGTCCTCCGTATTGAAGAAATGCGGGCAGAGGCTGCATTGGCAAATGCCCAAGCTATGAGCAGTTTTGCGGAATCATTCAGATTGATCGCTGAAAGCATTGAAAGATTCAGCCAACTGGTAATTTCTTTATTTATAGATAGATAGTTTCAGTACTGACATGAACTACTGAGATGAAAGTGCTGACATCATTGTGGATAATGTCAGGTAGAGCTTGTTAGGCCTAAAATTGAAACAGGTTTTCAAGAACAGCTGAACACATCTTTACTTGGTGACAGATTTTTTTTAACTCAGGGGTGATAACTTAATGAGCTAGCCAGACTAAAATTAGAATGTGCCCTAATCATGGTCCTGTTGAAAACCTATGAAACTGAATGTAAAACTTCATACAATATATTCTTACTCTGTTGTTGTTTTTTTATGTTATAAGGAAAAATATCAGTACCATATGTTATGTGTATTACATATGGTACTGATTGCATTGCAACTTCTGTGATGTTTTGTTAAAGAATATAATATTTTTGATGATGATGATCACTGCACTTATGATTGTAATAATATAATAAGCATACTGCTGGGCAGCTGCATTTTTTTAATGCTATCTTAGAATATTGGTACTCATGGAACTCATTATCCATCCATTGTGCCAAACACAAAACCCTCAGTAGATGCTGGTCCCAGAAGTTAGCCCATACAAGCCGGAGTATTACAATATTTTATTTGACATACCTAAGTACACAAATATAAGCCTAGAGGCCTGTTTTTCTATAATTTAAGTTCAGTGCTAAATTTAAATATCACATTTTTAAAACTAGATATAAATATACTTGCATATTTTTACATTCTAATTTAAAGAATGTTAATATAAAGAGTTATTAATTTACATATATGTATAAAATCCATCTATGTTTTATTCTTACTGCACCACCTATATGTTTTATTGTTGTTTATTTTTACTATATAAGAATATTGCATATATTTTAGAATTTTACTATATAGAGTTAGTAATTTACATGTCTGTATAACATCCTTCTTTAATTTTTCTTTTCTTACTGTACCACCTAAATGTTTTATTGTAGTTTGTTATTAGGATTCTTACTATATAAGAATATTGCATATATTTAGGAATCTTATTATATAGAGTTAGTAATTTAGATGTATATAAAATCTTTTTTGTTTTTATGTTACTGTACCATCTATTATGTTTCACAAGTTCCAAATAATGTTGGTAAATAGATATATTTGTAATAATAAAAGAAAATATTTGATATTGAAATGTTTTTATTGATAAATACTAACTTTCCCTTCATACTTTAGCGGGCTTAGGACCGGCAAAGTTACTTTATTTGTTAAATATGTGTTTATTGAATTATTATTGATAACAGATCAATATGTGAGTGTCATTTTAACTTAGAGCTAAATAAAGTAATTATGGCGTATTTAAAAAGTTAGTATCAGTAATACACAATAATCATTATTACAGAATGCATGAGCATGTGCTCATACATGCTGTAATAATGATTTTTGTGAAGAATGTTTATTGGAGGTGAGATATGTACACCATTACTAGTAATTAGGATGATGTAGGTATATGGTTGTGCACCCTATCTGCCCACAAGCGTTGTACAAGTGCCTGTTGGCGAGCACGCCCCAGCTCCAGATCACTAAAGGCGCGTGTGCCACGCCGTACCCTAGCTGCACTGCTACCACTGCTGGCACCCTCAGTCAGCCTGCGCTCGCGAGTTGCTTCTTCTGCTGTCAATGGATGGTAGGGGATGTGAGCTCTGTGTGCTATATTATGTAGGACACAGCATGCATTTACAATTCTTGCAGCAGTTACTGGTGAATAATGCAACTTTCTGTCCACCAATAAGCACCTGTAATGAAACACTTTTTGCATTAACAATATCAATGAGGGTGTCTAGCTAAGCAAAGAAATTTTACCTAAAACGGGCTTTTAAAACACCTATGCAACGCTCAACAACATTTCTAGTGGTCAAGTGCTTGTCTTGATAATAATTCTCAGGAGATCCTGGTTCTGAATCTGATATAGGTGTCATCATTGAGGGTCTCAAAGGATATCCTGAGTCACCTAAAATAAAGAATATGTTATGATCCTAGATAATATTATCATACTAAATATATGAGATTAGTTAACACCTACCCAAAAGATACAAATCCTCGCCAGCAATTGTGTGAAGCTTCTCAAGATAAGCACACATCGGATGGTTAGCCCATACAACACTATCATGAGTAGACCCAGGGTAACTTGCATCCATACATAATATATTCAATTTTGAATCACATAGCTGCAAAAAATAATAGAATCTTATGTCATAGCTTCTAACATAGCATATCTGATGGGCAACAAAATGATATACATATAATGAAAAGTACTCACTATCAGAACATTAAGAGAATGGTATCCTTTTCTATTATAATACCGTTCTTCATTGTCAGCAGGGCGTACAATAGCCACATGGGTCCCATCGATACAACCCAGCAATCCAGGCATTTTGAACTTACTATAAAACCTAAAACATATTTGTTATGGTTAGCATAATATATTTTAAAAATCATTCAAATTACACTGTGATGATATATAGGAGAATATAAATTAAATATAAATTAATGTTTCTTGTAAGGATATGCACAAACTTCACCAATTATTTGATAAGCTATGAAGAAAAAGAAACTAAGCAACACCACATCTGTAGAACTGCTGATGTGCAGTATGTATTACTAGATCTCAGAATGAGCCCCTGTAGTGGATTATGGCCTAACTTAGCCCAATCATATGTAAGTTTGATGTGGACATAGTACATATTATATTAGTTCATACATACTCTCTTTTAACTTGTTCCCTCTCAGTTTGTTGAAAAGGGAAAGCAATGTATTTGTTCATAACAATTGGCTTATTTAGAGCCATTGTAACTTGCTGGATTGCTTTAGAGACACTGGCCTGAGATACACAATGTTTTCGACTGTCTCCCACAATGGTTTGATAGGATCCGGTAGCATAGAATGCCAATGCCACCAAAACCTAGAACAGAATTTTTGTTACTTATTGACAACATATTATTTGCCTACAGTAAAGGCTCAGCCTGGCTGCATGTACTTGTACACTTGTTACCTAAACAATGGTTAGCAATTAGCATACCCATTCCAAGCAAGAGAAAATGTTAGAATTTGATGGCTTTACCTACTGCAGAAAATTCTTACCTTAGTTTCAACATCCAAAGCATCAGAACGTAGCGTGCATGGCACATGAGGAGCCAACTCTGTTATCAGTTGGCGAGTTAACTCCTTAGACAGTCGGTACCGTTTTACAAACTGCCGATCACTCATATTAAAAGCCCCACACATAAGTCTTGCACTTTTATTCTTCTTCCTCCCATGGGCACGAGCCTCCGCTACGTCGAATTCATGAGCACACTCCAATAAATCTATGGACGCATACATTTAATATATGTTTTTTAGGTCGTTTACGAGGAAAATACAATCTATTATTATTATTTCTTTGTTAATGGCTTCTGCGGTTTAATGAAATACAATCTAACTTCGATAAACACCACAGAACGGTCGTGAAACGGTCCAACAATAGTAGCGTCTTCCTAACTGTTTCACAACCGTTCGTTTGACAGCGGTAACGTTCCAGCTACGTTCCAGTTGCGTTTCAACTTTCGGTAAAATGATTACCGCGATACGAAACGGTCGAAAAGTTGCGTTGCGGTTGAGGTTCAATTGCGTTTCAGCTTTAAATTTTTAGTGCGATCGGGCCGCTGGACACCGACCTATGGCTGCCAAATTCTTTTTTGATGGTTGCAGGCGTCTTCCAGGTTCAGTAGTCTGAGGTGTCACTGATTTCAAGACACATCCCAGGCGAGATAAAGCCAGCATGGCATCCGATTTGTTTAAAAGCATTCGCTTTGTAGGGAGTTTGCTTTTATGTTAATATTTTGGTTGCTGTTTACATTTTTTTACCCTTGGTATGCTGGGCCAGTATTGCTACCCCCATACACGGGAAGCCGTGGGAGACGATGAATGGAAAACCGTGTTAAGCGTTGACACTCCGGTGAATAAGGTATTACGGCACCTTATTCGCCGGATCGTCCTCGCTCAACACAGTATATTTTAAAAATTTTGAAGCAATTATGGCTCATTATGAATGACTATTGACACCACGCAGGATACTCATGCTTTGTATCTTGCTGCAGGATAAATCGTAAAGGATAAATTCGATCACATCATCGCGTTCCATCAGGTGAGGTAGTGATCACATTAAAGGCTAGCCTATCAGACGTAAAAAATGGAGTCAGGAGTCTTCAACTTTTATGTCCTGATTTACATTATTTTAACGTCGGAATTTGACTATGATTTTCCTGCCGTATAAAATTATTAAGCACCATTATATATCGTAGTAAAATATCAATTCGTGTTACAAACGAACAAAACGTCAGACAAAACACAACATGCGTTAAAATTATATTTTGAAACCAATACAACCAAATGGTTTGTTATGCATTATATTCCTTGAACTCCGTAAAATCGTGTCATCTGTAATTTCAATCATATAACTATATGTTTTATATAGTATGTGTAACATGATTTTCTACTTCATATAAAAAAAAATTTAAGTCGTAGTATATCGTTTGCAATAAATTAAAATGGACGTGAGGCCTTTGTTTATCTTAACAATAGTTATAATTGGTTTTGCAATGGGAGACCCAGGAGTGTCATTTAATTTTCACGATAAACTGCAAGAAGCGGGTGCTGCATCAGCAGAAAGGACCAATTTAGAATGTCCACCTGGGCAAAGACCCGACCACAACAACATATGCAGGCAACCTTTTTAAAAGTAGGATTGGACTTCTGATATTTTTATGCACATAAAAATTCTACAAACATAGAACATTTCAATGTAGATAAGTCATTTTAAGATTAAAATCTGACGGTTCTATTTTAAAAGTAAATTATCTGAGTTATGGTACTTAATGGTGACCTTAGATTAAACCACATTATGCATTATAAAACACATACATACGTTTTATCATAATTTAATTAAAATAATATTATGTATCATGAATATATAAAAATAATATGTCAATTATTTTGTTTCAGGCTACGTAGAGAAAGAAAAGCGTAATATTTTTGATGGTCAATCAATTAACCAATCGATGTAGTGTAATTTTATTTATCGTCGATAATTTTTTATTCAATCATTGCTTTATTTCTAAATGAATATAATGAACGAATATAATATAATTTTGTGTATTGATAAATAAGCTAATATTAATATATATATTTAAATATTATTCATTTGACTCTATATGTGAAAATTTCATATTGTTATGTATAAAAAAAATAACCCGACCCTATTTAGGATTATTAATAAAGTATCCAGATTCCAGTAGTTATAAGTTTTAATGCCACATTCCAATTTCAATATCAATTTTTATCTCTTTGAATTAGATGTTTGTTTCTCCGCAAGAAAAAAAGTTCATGTTGACATTAAAATTCTTTAAATTAAATTTAAAATGTATCACCCTACTTATTATAAATGTATTACTCCAACCTACCTGCATTCAGTCCAGTGTGAGAAATAAGAGAATAACTTGAGAGAAAACGATGAAGACGGAGATTTCAAATTCAAACTACATTTTAGCATTTTCTTTTGTCTTTATAAAAGGACAATGGAAACACTGGGTATTTTTAGGTATTACCATAGATATATAAACTCTTTTCTGAGAGTATTACCTAATAGTATTCATAAAAATAAGCAAGATATAAAAAGAAGTTAACATCTTAATGCTGAGGATGAAAGATCAGTATATTATGTATATCTATATACTATATCGACCTTTAAATGATACTGAGGAAGACTTGCTTGTTTTTTAAACTGCAAAGGCACCAGTCGTCTCACCGAAATCTACCATGACCATGTCAAAGATACTACTACACAAGTCGTGGCGAGCTCAACTCTGACAAGCACAGGGATGACCATGAAACTGACCTGAAGGACGGCAAGAATAATATTATGGGTGGTTTTCTGACAGGGTATATGCGAACTGCTGATGGATGATGCAAACCTACTTTTGGGTCAACAATTAAAACTCTATGTACTCGTAAATTAATAAAGCTTATATATACGAAATCATAATTTTAGACACTCACAAAACGTTGCGTACACTTTAAAAACATTTATCAATAACGATTCAAGGAGGTTGGGTTAAGTCCGGTAAAGTTGTGCAGCCGACAGCGGCAAACCACATCGTTATTGCTAATGTTTAAATTAAACCATTTTGTCTTATAAATCGTATATTTGTATGATAAAATGGTCTTTGTGGTGGGGTTTTTCATTCAGCAGTACAGTTTTTAAGGACCAAGAAGTAAACCACGCAATTGGGGGGCCTAATGCTTAATTGGTTTACTTCTTGGTCCTTAAAAAAACAGGTTTTTTTTGTTTATCTTTGGGACGGTACTGCTGAATGAAAAACCCCACCTCAAAGACCATTTTGTCATATAAAGATACCATTTATATGACAAAATGGTCTTTGGGGTGGAACTCATTTTTGTCAAAATTGTGGATTGAATCCTTTCTATTTAACTTCGTCTAAGCTTATGAAGTCGACGACATGAAAAAATCTTTGGAAAATATTCTCATCCGAATTAATATAAACTTGGAAAGAAAAATGCACCTATATTCTTGAAAAGTCGGTTTCGGCTTCATATTGAAAACAATGGCTATGATTTTGATCGATTTATGAGTGACGAAAGGACTAACAACAAAGGAATAGCAACTTAATTAAAAAAAAACCTTAAAAGGCCTTTAATACTACCTTTAACCTTAATATTACTCTCCGGAGGTTGATAATGATCAAGGATAAGTGAGACTATGAAATGTCGAAATATGACCAGCGAGTTTTTTATTTTTGAGTTTATTACCAACGTCAGCGGTTTCGTAACCACATTTTGGATTATTTTTTTCCATTTTACAAGTATACATATTGCTTTCGTTGGTCAAATTTTGCTTTTCCGCATTATTTCAAATTGGACCATTTATGTAGAATTGAAAAATCAGCCAGAATATAATATGGTGATATTTGTGAATTTTACAATTCATTCACTGATGACTGGTGATTACGATATTATCTACTATTACACTCACTGGTATTTCCTATACCATACCTATCACCTACAAGCCTATGCTCCAAATGATTATGGTAATCCAGTAATTCTAGGTTAAGTCTGTTAATATTTTCAGCCATCACTTACTAATGCGCTTTTTTTATATCTGAAAGGCTAGCCTTTGACCAATATCTCACCTGATGGTAAGTGATGATGTAGTCGAAGATGTTGTTCAGACTAGCCTAGAATTACTGGCTCCCAAGGACAGCTACCGGAACACACCATTAGGTGCTTGGCGACAGATTTTCTACTTGAGGGTGGTTGCTAGCCAGGCGGGCAAGTGCAAAATGCCCTACCACCATGCTATAACGACTGCCATCCTAAGGTAACAACCGGGACCAACCGAAGCACGGAAGCGCTCAGTAGTAATGTCACTAGCGGTTACCCATCCAACTCCTGACCGCGGCGGACGTTGCTCAACTTAGCTGATCTATTAAGAACGGCTAAGCAAACTTTACTACGAGCGCTTCAAAAATGTACTATTGCTATTGTTATTAGAAGCTAACCAATCAACAATAAAACATTAAATTATCAGCAATAAGACGAACGCATACCTATTTGATCACGATCTTACTAGATAAAGTGATGTAATCATTTCCCTTGCAGACTTATTCGTTGCTGCGTTACAGCTGATATACTCCGTCCAAGCATCTATTTCTATTTTTGACAGTGAGTACTAATCAATTAGTGATGTCCTAATGCAGTACCGATTAGATTTCTTTTACCTATCAGTTATTTTAAGAATGAAGTTTTAATTGATTTGACACAATGGTATTTTATTTTTACTATTTTTTTTATTGTTTTATTATTATTATACCTTTACTGTTTTACTATATTTTAAGTATTTAAATAGCCTCTGGTAACGGCACTACGGTATTTATCAGCAGGCAACATAAATCAGGCAGTTAATACAAAATATTTCTTTGCCAACGACTTGGCACCATTAATGAGGAATAACTTTTCAAAAGGGCTTGAATTTATACAAACAGTTTTTCTGTAATAAGAATTAATGAATACTCAACATGTATTAACATTTTATTAGGGTGGCTTTAATGTCTATTATCTAGAAATAAAAGCATTTTCTGAATACTTTTTAGAAAAAAATGGAATAAATAAGCCATTTTAAAGCTATTTTATGAAATAAAGCATTTGATTACGGCACACGTAAGAAATGAACCTTGTTTAGGAAATAATCACATTTGAATTCAATACCCTCATTGTGTTGATATTTTAGCCCCAATGGATCATCATCATTGTTCCAGAAACGATAAATAATTAATTATACGTTGAATTCCCTAATTGAAAAGCATCCGCCTGCAACTGCAGGTCTCCACCTTCCCGAATCTCCTATACAAGACATTGTTGAGGTGACCCCACAGGATGTTTCTGCAGCCGTGGCATCTTTTTTAAGTGGCTCAGCCGGTGGCCTTGATGGCCTCACGCCTCAGCACTTAAAAGATATTTTATCTTTTAGTTCTGGTGAGGTAGGCGAGACACTTTTAAGGGATGTGACGGCTTTGGTTAATTTGATGTTGTCGGGTCAGGTCAACAATGAAATTACCGAAATTCTGTACGGTGCGAATTTATGTGCCCTAAATAAAAAAGATGGTGGTATTAGGCCTATAGCAGTAGGCACCACTTATCGTCGCCTCACAGCCAAATGCGGTTGTAGGAAAAAGGTTGCTTTTTTAAGTAATCTTTTTCAACCACTGCAACTCGGTTTTGGTTCACAGGGTGGCTGTGAGGCTGCTGTACATTCACTTCGCACATTTCTTGATCAAAATTGTGGAGATGTGCTTTTGAAGGTGGATGTTAAAAATGCATTCAACTCTTTAGATAGAGGCACTCTTTTGACTGAAGTGAAAGATAAAATTCCGGAATTATACCCTTTTCTTTGGCAATGCTACGGCAAACCGTCAAAATTAACATACCAAAATAACGTTATTTTATCTTCCGTAGGATGTCAACAGGGTGATCCTCTGGGACCAGCCATTTTTAGCCTTGCGATCCACTCAATAATTCAACGTCTCCAATCAAAACTTAACGTTTGGTATTTGGATGACGGAACCTTAGGAGGCGATGCGAACACGGTTTTGGATGACTTGCGAGTACTTATAGACGATTTTCGTGTTATTGGCCTTGAACTAAATTTTTCTAAATGTGAACTTTTTGTTTGTGATACTTGTCCGGATAAAGTTTCGATTATTGAAAAATTCAACTTACTTGCGCCTAATATAAAATTAGTAGAAAAAAGTTCGCTTCGTCTTTTGGGTTCACCGATTCTTAACGAATCTTTATCACCATTTGTCGAAGAACAAATTCAAAAGTTTAGAAATGCTTCTAGCAGATTATCCAAAATTAACCCCCATATGGCTTTTACAATTATAAGATTTTGCCTTTTCGTTCCTAAATTTACATACTATTTAAGATGTTGTCAGCTGTGGCAACACAGTGAGCTTTTGTTAAGCTTAGACAACTTAGTAAAAGATACGTTAGTGTCGGTTTTGAATGTTGAGATGGATGATAGGGCTTGGGTGCAAGCTTCCCTCCCTGTGAGGTTGGGGGGCATAGGGATACGCAAAATTTCTAGTGTGGCATTACCAGCTTTTTTGTCTTCTGTACACAGTACACACAAATTAGTAGAAAAAATTCTTGCACGATCTTTAGGCTCTTTCGATGTAGCATATCTGGCTGAGGCCAAAAACACATGGAGACTGGCTTGTCCAAATACTGAATTCCCAAAAATGATGTCATCTCAGAAACAGTGGGATCGGCCCCTATGCGAGCTAACACGGAAAGATCTTTTAAATACGTGTTCTAGCATCGCAGATCGTGCTCGTATTCTCGCTGTTTCTATGTGGGAATCCGGTCTTTGGTTACAGGCCATTCCTTCTTACAAAACTGGTAGCCTTATAGATCCATCCGCTTTTCGTCTAGCTATTAGCTTACGCTTGGGTGCAAGGTGTTGTGTTGCACATCACTGCCAGTGTGGTACTGCAGTTGATCAACTCGGTCACCATGGCCTCTCCTGCTCTCGAAGTGCTGGTTGAATTTCCCGCCACGCCAGCCTTAACGATATCATTCGCCGGGCTTTTACCAGCGCCAATGTTCCAGCTATTCTCGAACCGAATGGTCTGATGCGTGACGATGGTAAAAAACCTGACGGCATGACTCTGGTTCCGTGGAAGTTAGGACGGCTCTTAGTGTGGGACGCTACTTGCGTGGACACTTTAGCGCCGTCACATCTTTCTGAAACCAACGTGAGGGCTGGCGCTGCGGCTACTTCGGCGGAGCAACTCAAGCGGCGCAAATATGCTAACCTCGGTATGGGTTACATATTTGAGCCGTTTGGTGTGGAGACGTTGGGTCCGTGGGGACCGGGAGCTCATCGTATTTTCCAAAACCTATCTGAGCGCTTGGTAGATGCGACGCGTGATCAAAATGCTGGCACATATTTGGCTCAACGAATAAGCATTGCAATTCAACGGGGCAATGCTGCCAGCATGCTGGGCACGCTGCCAACTGGGAGTGGGCTGGAGCATTTGGACTGCCTATGAGTCTGCTATGACTTATAGGTGTCTAAATGCTTTTATTGTAGTAGCTGTAGTGTTGTATATAGTTCATAGTATTTTGTTTAATAAGGGCAGTTGCCGTTAAAAAAAAAAATAATTAAATAATTGAGAAATGTAATAACCACCGGTCAAACCACAGCACAAATATTGTCAAAAATATATAATATCTTTATTCGAATTTTATGCCCTATTGTACGTTTTCCAAAGTCTTAATTTAGTAAAAATCGCCTGTTGCCCATTTTTACTTGTAATTAATGGAGCACAAGTATATTTTGTACCAATATAATATCGTGATATAAATAAACAAAACGTAAGACAAAATACAACATGTATTACAAATAAATATTTTATAATTACACATACCAATGTATTTGTAAAGCTCGTAATATTTGCATTCCGTTAAATCCTTTGTTTCATTAAAAAGGTTTTATATGTATAGTTTGTGTTAAATGATTTTCTACTTAATATAAAACAAATTGATGGAGTACAAATATCGTTTGTAATAAATTGAAATGGATGTTAGGCATTTGTTTATTTTTACAATAGTTATAAGTGTTTGTGCAATGGGAGCGACAGGAATGTCATTTAATTTTCACGAAAAACTACAAGAAGCGGCAAGCAGGGTTTCCGCATCAGAAACTGTGATAAATGTGCCAGATTTAAAATGTCCACCTGGACAGAGGCTCGACGCTCTCAAAAATTGCAGACAACGTTTAGAATACTAGGACCGGACAAAAATAACCGCATACATAGATATTTGACCGAGCGTGAACTTAGATCAAGCGAACCGTCTCTGATGCAATTTAAAAAAAATTCTTTCGTATGTCCGGTTGTTCTCCTCTACAGGTCGCATTACTCAAACGATTCTCAAGAAATTTTGTAACCCTGTTTGATTACCCCACAATTTTTTTTGACGATTCAGTTTTTAGAAATTTTCCAAAATGGCGGAGATATACATTATAAGTCGATGATGAAAGTATGGACGCCTGCGCTTAATTTAATGGCAATGTCCTGATATGGATAACGCACGTCAGTTGCCTAAAAGTGATAGGGTCTCCCTCTCTAATATAAACAATTAGTTATTTTCCATGTTTTTGTTGCGAGTATATTATTAATATGAGATAAATACATTACGACGTATGTAAAATTATTGTATGTTTACTGCTTACATACCTATTTCTCATAGAACTAGCCTTCGCTGGGACCTGCGTATCATTTATTTTCTTGGACATAAGTCAAAAAAAATAATTTATTATTCACATTACATATCTAGGATTTTGGATTTCTTGAGCCATTCTCTCATTAACATACTCAGTGAACCTTTATTCAATTGTAGGCTATGCAAGGACAAACTTGCAAGGTCTACAGCTGGGAGAGCCACTAGTTTTAAGAAAAATGATATGTAGTGTTGTGTAGTTGTTCTCAACAACAGTCAATTAATTAGGTTAAGCAACGTTCGCCGCGGTCATTACTCGGTTGGGTGACCGCTAGTGGCATTTCACGGCTGCATATTATGCCGAAGTGTAAGAGCAAAACAATAAACGAGGTGCTTTTAGACTTTTTAGGCACTTTTTTTGGCAAAAATATAGCGTGTTAAGCTTTGAAATCAATACATCCTGTAATACGTATCATAAAGTTTGCTATCCAGGTTCCAAATGCATTTTATTAGTTATGTTATAATAGGATAGCTTTAGCACCTGGAAGTTGGAACTATTTGAAAATGTTGAAGTACCGAGATTTCAGAGAAGTTTTTTAGAGGTGTATCAAATTTATTGGGTACAAAACCTGTGTCAGTTATTTTTAAAATTTGTACGAATTTTTACAAGGTCTATATTTTTTTATGTTATTGTGACTGAACAAGCTCGAAGCCCACCTAATGTTAAGTTGACTAACACTTGCACTAACAGATGCATTTCGTCACAAGTCACGAATTGCACTGCGACCTTTACCTTGAGACATAGTTGTTAAGTCTCATGTGCCTGTAATTTCACATTTCACACAGACACACCATATCTTCGAACACTAATTAAAATAAGGATTATAAGAGTAAAAGCTATTTTGTGCCTACTAATAAATGTTGAGTCAAAAACTAACTTCGTTTGCTCTCAAATAATATGATCAATAGGCAATAATGGCAGCGTGACGTGTATTGATTCGAACTCCTGCGCTTCTTGCTGAACAGATGACACGCGAGCTAACGCTTAAAGTACAACATCAACTGACCTTACCTTTCAACTTAAGCTGTCAGTCTCAGTTGTTGTCTTAGGTAGGCATTTGTTATAGAATGGCGGTACGGCTTTTTGTAAATGCTCGCCTGGATAGAAATATAATAAATAGGATAGATAGGATAAAATAAATGATTTGTGTAGAATTAATTCAACATCATTTATTCTGCAAATTAGAAGAAATAATATACTCGTAACTACATCTTTATATACGCGAAGCGGCAGGTACAGCCTATTATATATACGTTTGGCTAGTTGTATATGATTTCATTATGGTGGTGCGTAAGACATACGATCATGTTCTTAAATAACCATAGGGACTATGGTTAGTGACCTTTGAAGATGAAGTAGATAGTCATTCTTCGTACTTTAGCTATGAGTATTTGATTTGTAAAATTTGTTTAACACTATTTAAGAATATGATTATATGTCTTACGCAGCTATTCTAATTAAATAATTTTAACAACGTATACTGCAGTAAAACCACATGTCCCTTGTGAGGTCCGAACCACAGTGGTGCCCTTGAGCTCGCTGTCAACCCCTCCTATAGTAGCGGCACGTTTTCGGCGTCCGCAGGGCCAGGCCCTCGCCCAAAATCCGGTGGAGCTGGACGATCGCACAGGCGGTAAGCGCCAGCATCTCTGTCCTCCCAAAAAAAATAAAAAACATTTCCCTTGCAGACTTATTCATTGCTGCGCTACAGCTGATATATTCCGCCAAGCATCTATTTTACTTTTGACAGCTGATTACTTGTATTAATCAATTATTGTTATCCTAATGCGATACCGATTGGGTTTCTTGTACCAATCGATTTTATTTATGACGAAGTTTCAATCGATTTTACACATTGATAATTTCTGTTTGCCAAAGATTTTGTATTATTTTATAAACATACCCGGACTTTCAATTGACTATATGGCCTGTTTCAGAATGTTTGAGTAAATTCCGGTTATACTAACCAGAACATATTTATTACATACTATATCAACACTATTTTTGCGTTTTACAGTCATCGATTTAGCCTATCCATCGGTTAAAGCTTGAAACGCGCTGCATGTCAACTGTCATTTATATCATTTAGTTATTTTATGTGTTGGTTAGCAACCCGAAACGTTATTATGACATTATTATCTACGAAATAAACCATTTATGTTTAACACTACGGTAACGTTACTATTGTATTGGCAATATCGATCGGACAAATTGAGATCATTGCATAGCCAACGAAACGACTGTAATGCCATTAATGAGGGATGACTTTTTAAAAAGGCTTAAATGTAGTTTTTTCTGTATAAAGAAATACATGTTTTCATAATTTTACATGACTATAATCTTGAAAGAAAAGTACTTATTATTTATTATTACAAGTCCTTCACATTAGTTTGGAAGAAATAAGCCATTTTGTTACAAACTCTAGGAAATAAGGCATTTTGTTTTAACACAACTAATGTTGCGTTCAGACGCACGCCGCGCAGCCTAGCAGACGGTAGGTGGCAGGCATCCCGGCACGCGCTGCCAGGCAGCCCAAGCGGTTTATACGCTCGTGGACGTGCCCTTTTGCGTTGAATGCCACGTTGAACGCACGTGTCCGAACGCACCTTAAGTATTATGGGCACCTTGTCTTTAGGATATAGTCACATTAAAATATAATACCCTCTTTGTGCTGACCAAAAGATTTACCAACATTTTAGCCACAAAGAATAGTCGTTATTGTACCCGAGAAAACAATTGACTGATTAATTGATAAATAGGATCAACAATTACAATGTTATGCGACCAAGCTCAAACATTGACAAATACTTACAATATCCTTTTAATGTCCTGATGTACTTTTTCTAACGCCTGAAGCATTTTCTTTGTCATTTTCATTTATTGATAAAAAAAAAAAAAAAAAAAAATATCATAACGTGATACAAACAAACAAAACGTTAGACATAACAAACGTGTATTTTAATTATATATTTTATTACGATACATCTAAATGTATTTGTTATGCTTATTTTCCTTAAATTCCGTAAAATCCTTTATTTCCATACGAAAACCTTTATATAGTTTGTGAAACACGAATTTCTACTGCATATAAAACATATTGACGACCTAATACATATATCGTTTGCATAAGTATATTGAAATGGTCACAAGGAATTTGTTTATTTTAACAATAATTTTAAGTGTTTGTGCTATGACAGGAATGTCCTTAGATTTTTATGATAAACTACCATCGAGGAGGTCTGACCCGTTTGATACCGACCCAAATCATTCTACTATAAAAGATGTGCCAGATTTGAAATGTCCACCAGATCAGAAACTTGACGCTCTGAAAAATTGCAGGCCACGTTTAGAAAACTAGGATTGACCTTTGAATAATTTTCAAAAATTGCATAAAAATATATGATAATTTAAAGAAAAAACGTGGTTGTTTTATTTTAATAGTAAATTATCCAGCTATCCTCTAGTTTTATACATTAAAACACTCATACAATTTCTGGAACATTCTACCACTATTTAATATGTATTATTTTTGTTTCTACTGAGTTTATAAGAATTTCATGTCAATAATTTTATATTTCATTTTTTTTTTTTTTTTTTTTATTGCTGATAGGTAAGCCTTTGACCACAATCTCACGTGGTAAGTGATAATGTGGTCGAAGGTGTTAACAGGCTTAACCTAGAATGACTGGCTCTCAAGGACAGTTGCCGGAACACACCGTTCGTGTTTCTGACTACGTTGATAGTAAAGAAAAGCGTTTCATTTATGATTGTCCATGAATAAGCCAATCGAAGTCGTTACCCGCAATTGAATTAATCGTTGACATCCAGTAGACATAATAATTATTTTATCACAATCCAATAATAGTATCAGTATTTATCTCTTCTTAGAATTGGGTGTTTGTTTCTTTGCAAGATATATTTATATATATATATATAAAAATATATATAAATATATCTTACTGACTGTCTACAACGACAGTCCAGTCGTCACACCATAAGCTTCTGTGCATCGGGAACATGTCAAAATGGATACTACTATATTAATAAGTCGTGGTGACCACAACACTAAAAACTACAGAAAAGAGCATCGAAACTAATCCACAGAACGACAGGAATAATATTAATGGTAGTTGTCGGACAGGATATATGCAAACTGCTGTTGGAATGTGCAAAACTACTTTTAGATTAAAGATCTATATCAATTAATGAAACTTATTTCAAATAATAAGCAAGCATTTTTATTTTAATATACTTATCAAAAATCTAATGATGACCCTTCAAACGTCCTCGCATCAGTACAGGGTACGCAGTAGCAGTCCACGCATCTGCTCAAGCTTTTCATCCCTCGACGCCCCGAGACGTTTTTCTTAAGTACTAAGACGTTTTCCAATACCTAAACTTAAAACCCTCATATCCTCATACCCAAATATATCACTTGCACCATACAAAAATAACATTTTCATCCATTTAGTTTGAGTAGACCAAATAGCGAAATATTTTTTTTACAGATTTTGAGGTTTTATGATTTTAAATCGGGTTTATTTGATGCAATTTAAAACATATATAATAACTTCTTAGTCCAATGCAATCCTCATCGTATAGGCTTTACGGAAATAACAATTAAAATAGACCTTTTCATGGAAAATTTCACAGAAAAAGTGGTTTAAAAACACGATGAAAATGGCACGAAACAGCATTTTTTTTCTATTTTTTTTTTTCCGAAACTATTCCACCTATAACTTTGTTTTTTTTTATAATATGAGTATTTACTATGGTTCTTTACCCATGAAATATAACAGAATGTTTGGACAAATATTTTAAAAGAAGTAACGAGATTAAAACAAAGCGATTTTTTTCTAAGAATTTTGGCGGGAAAACTCTATGGAAGCGTATTTTTTTTTTCAAAAACTATACCACCTGCTAATTTGGTTCTTCTTTTGATATGATTATTTACATGTAATCTATACACCTGAATTATTTCAGATGTTTAGGTTTAGTAGTTAAAAAGTAGTTACGAGATTATTTATTACGTAAGTTTCCATCGGTGTGAGTGTTTGCGCGGCAAAATGTATCGAGTGAAAGTTTTTTATTTTAATTTCACGATTTGAATAACTTCCCGTTTCCGGATAGTCGGTAGAGTGATGCGGTTTCTTGTGTTGTATAGCCATGGATACTAGCTTACTAACAACGTTTGAATAATAACGATTGGATATATACAAGCTTCACACTTAACCTTATTTTCAGACTACCGAAATCTCGGACGGGACACACAGGGGGTAAACCAAAAAAAAATTTAAAAAAAAAAACTTTTCAATCCTTATCCTTTTTATTTCTTTTAACATCGTTATTGACTTGTTCCCTATATATGCAAAATTACAGCTTTCTAGGTTCATAACTGTAGAAGTTGTTACGAGATTATTATTAAATGACGAAATATTTTGGCGCCAGAATGTAATTTGAGCTGGTTTCAGATTTCATAAAAATATTAAACATACTTTTATACGTATAGCCATGGATGAATCATTTCGAAAACCGTTTGGATTACGAAAATCGGACTTACGCAGCTACTCGCTGACCGGGTACCCGGTCGGGACATATAATGAAAAAGTCGGGTGCGCGGTTTGGACACACGAGGGGAGACCCATACATATTTTTTTTATGCCTGATAGGTTAACCTTTGACCACTATCTCACCTAATGGTAAGTGATGATGATGAACCAGGCGGGCATTCGCAAAATGCCCTACCACCATGCAAAACACCATGTACCACATACACATAACGTTACTCCTGAAAGGGTAAAAATTCAAAGGGATTTCTATTTTTAATGACTCGAAGGAACATAAACATAAATAAATATGAAGATTGCATCCGCCCACTTCAAGACGCTGACACTCCTTCAATCAACTCATTACCACCATCGATGCAACTTAATCAAAATGTCGAGGTTAGTCAAAAATGCTATTTTGGTGATGATCAGGTGGAGGACCTCGATCATGACGTAAGTGTATATTGTGATGTTCAGGTGGTAGACCATGCCGTGGAAGACATCAATAACGAGGTGGTGCTCCACCACAATAATCTTATGGTAGCTCTCGATCATTAAGGTGGCGATTTAGCTTGATTGTTATTTAGCTTGACTTGCCCTCTTTTACGACGGTATCTTCAAAGTATTATATAGGATATTACTATTTATAGGATGTTATTGTGTACTTTTTGTGTTATATAAATGGATTACGTGTCTTTAAATTTACAACTATTGCACTATGTAACAAATGTATTTATTAAGTATTCATTTTTGCGGGAATTCGCTTAGCAGACGTAACACAGGTTCGCCTAGTACGGCTGCTAATGGAACTTAAATGTATTGTGTTTTACCTTGGACCTTAGTATTTAAGTTAATTTTTTTATCCTGTTTGTTTTTACTGGAAATAAACAATGTGTATTAAAGTACATTACAAAATTACTACGAGAGGAAAAAATATAATCATATGCGGGATTAGAACCCGCGCACTCCACCCGTATAACCGGGATATGCTCAGACCGCTAAGCCAACATGACATAATATGACTCACAATTCTAATTTGTCCTGCCTTTCTTAACCATCGTATGGGGATGGAGCGACATCTATACTTCAACTTACGTTGTACATCAAACAATAGGATTTATTGCAACTAGCTAGTATCGGTAAAATAAAAATATTAAAGGCTTTATCAATATATTCTCGTGATATCTTAAAACGTACATTCATTTTTACATGTTTAAAAAACTGCATTAAGCCATTCTATAGCGTAGTTTTTATTGCGCCACTATTATCGGCCAACTTTTGCTCTTGAAACTTTATATGGATATGTTTCTGAGAGTGGCAACACTAAAGTAACTGCATTATTAAATATTGATCTAAGGTCGATAAAACGTGTGCCTATATTTACGTCAGATGATTGGATATGATGTCATCATCCATTATGTAACTTTGTATATACAAACAAAGTTGTATACATATTGTGGTACAGTCATCCTTCCAGGATGATGACTGTACCACAATATCGTGGAATGCATTTATTGTGATCTCAGGGCATGTTTTCGGTTTATAACAATGCGTGTCACTGGAATTAGGATTTCTTTTACACCACGGTGGCATAAAAAATCCTACTGCGATACCAGTGGCGTAAAAATTGCACCATTTCTTTTGTGCTATCAAATGTGTACATGATCGTAGATTTGTAGGTGTTTTCCTTTATTTTGGATGTGGTTAGAGGAAATATTTAAAAAATAATAGCGTCTTCAATATTAAACTTTATATTTTCTTGACCTAAGAAAAAGCAACTAGCCACTCAAAACATCGTATCGCAATGCAGTAACATGGAAAAGGCGGAAAGGCAATTGTAGTAAAAATTTAATCCCAAAACTTATTAAGAAATTAAAATAAATTATAAGTTCTTTGAACAAGGGTTAAATCGGCGATCACCTGGGTTTGCCTCGAATTATCCAATCGTGAAACCTAAGCCTAGCCGCCTCATGTAGGTACTTATCTTCTTACAGTTTGTTCCGTCCTATAATATACTGTTTTTTCTTAGATCTCCACCACCTGCTCTTGCTCAGGTGATATGAACCATATTGCGATATTTGACCTCCGCACGTTCAACCGATTGCACCTTTACGCACGGAGTGTCGTCCTCTTTGATATTCGCGGAAGGTAACCTTGTGTTAACCTTTGGTTTAGCTGACTTTGATCCATGTTTGGAACGTAACGCTCTTCGTCTGAAATACAAGGCCGTGTTACCAACCCACCATCCATAAAATAACTAAGTACTTGACATTACTCCTACGCTTCCTTTTTATTTACGTGTCACTTCTAATTGTTGTTTTTTTTTCTGTTACTCCATTTAATATAAGATGACCTTTAAAGATAAGCTAATCGTTTTTCGCACTTTAGGTACCTGTACTTATTTTGTTAACCTGTTGTAACATTTTAGAAGTAGAGGTGCAGTCCGATTTGCACAATTGGTACCAATAGCACGATCATACCTGGTCCGATTTGTGCTAAGGGCACCAAACGTGTTCATGGCTGATAAGTATGATGTCATAGCTTTCCGGGCGCGGCTCCACCCGCACGTATTTCGGTTATCGCGCAAAAATATTAACCTCTTTTTGCGCAGTTGGATAAAAACTATCCTATGTTTTTTCCCGGGTCTCAAACTATTTCCATACCAAATTTCATTCAAATCGGTCTAGTAGTTTTGGCGTGAAAGCGTAACAGACATACAGACAGAGTTACTTTCGCATTTATAATATTAGTACTGATTGATCGGTTCTTCCCCAGTAGAAGGGCATAAATACTCCCCACGACACTACTGGTGGTACCGTTTGGAAGGACCGTCATCGATGGCGTTACTAGACCGCGGAGCCACTGGCGGCAACCCTATTTCACATAGTACCACTTTAGAAGCTCAACCCTTCAGTACTGGGTAAAATTTTTTGATCTCTACAATTTATTTTATCACAGGGAGTGGGTACTCCCTGTGATAAAATAAGTTGTAGAGATCAAACATTTTTAAGTAGCAGTAAAATTTCGTCGCTGCACGTTTTCTCGTCAGAGTAAAATGTTACATCAATGTCATTCTGACATCTGGCTGTCCACAACAGTGCAACTCTTGCAGCATTTTCTTCCACGCATTGCCTCTATGTGGGTCAGCTGCCATCTGAAGTATTTTCGAACCAATACGACTGACAGAAAAAGAGAACATCCAACTTTCATTCAAAGAGCATCATTCTAAATAAATAGGAAAAATAACTGTCGGTAATGCCCAAACGCGACGTAACGAAGGACTACCTCTATGTCTATAAAGTCAAATGAAAGCGCGTAGCCCTAAGTGTAACATTTTATGGCTTTGATCAATCTCATTATAAACTCCAGTTTTATGATCTGACCAAATCATATGTCTAAAAAGGAATCTTTTTTAGAATTCTGTACTAGAACCTTATGACTAAACCTTGTCTATTTATCCGACCTTTGAAGAGCTGCATCTTTGGATCAGTCAAAGCATAAGTAAATAGTTGAAATCTTCACAGACATTCTGTGAAAATCTTCACAGACATTCTGTGAAGATTTCAACGGATTAAATTTCTATTTTATAACAACCAATAATAAAAACCGGCCAAGTGTGAGTCAGACTCCCTCTAATAAACCTGTTCCTGAAATCTACCTGTGTAACGAATTTAGGGCAGTTGAACTCGCACTTAGCCGATTTTTTCTTGATATGATTCTTACGCTGACTACATTTTGTTGCAGTCGCCTCACCTCAAATGCTTCAATAAACAGTTGACTTGGATTGTACTAAAAAACTGTTGGGATCGATATAAGTATACGTATATAAAATTGGTCAGATAGAAAAATTTGCCTGAGAAAGGATTGGCAGGCCAGGAATTAATAATAGTAGGTTTTTTTATAGTAGGTAGGGAAAAGCCATACCATAGTCAAACGATAGTAATACATTGTTTATTTGCTGGGTGTACTCTGACGTAAAAACGATCCCCGAATGCGACCATAAAATCAATCAGACTGACTAAGTAGCCAAGATGGAGCGTGGCTGACCATATTTTTCTAGTATTTCTTGTCGAGAAATTGTATTATAATCGCATGAATAAGGTTTCTTGCTGATACCTCAAGACGTATTTTGACGTCATTCTAACACCACTATTTTCTGACTGTAGTTAACCTGCCAAGTTTCGCCTAGGGCGACCAACTTTTTTAAACATAACGTTTTATCTGTTCTTCTAAGGGTTACCGACAGTGGCCTCCCAGTATATCAGCGCTAACAGTCCTCACGACCCGCGGGTGGGCACCGTGAGCACTCCTTGCCCATACTGCCCTGGAGCGCATTTCGGATCAAGTGTGGCTTGCTTATGAATCTGTGGTAATGAAAGTGAAAAGTTAAAAATCTCTGTCTATTTTCAGTATTTTTATAGCTCGTAATTTTCTAACTAAAGAACGGTACGCCAAGTAAGATCTGTTATTTTTTTGAGAAAGTAAGGAGGTTGTGTATTTCTTTAGAAAGATTGATGATGTCATGTGCACGCATTTGCTTGATCGGAATTGATAGTAATGCAAACGGCTGTCAGCATGCTATACACAAATCGGTCCTATCGTTAGTACTGTACTGTACCGAACCCTAGGTTATACACATCCATAAATTATTTTTATACATTTTTATCCAAATAAATTAAAATAATCATTTTCCCATTTTTAATTTGGTACATAATTCCTAGCGAAAGAATAAATACTTGATAAACAAATTATTAAAATTGTTCATAATATTTAGTAGAAAGTACAACTCAAACATGATCGTAGTTTAAACATGCAAAAACAAGAAAAAATTCATTTCTAGACTTTGTCTACCCCTTCGGGAAACAGGCGTAACGTTATGTATGGATGTCTAAAATCAATGTTGGTTTTTAATACATTACAATAAAAATGCTTGCATAAGATATTACATAAACTTTATTAAAAAAAAGATTTTGTGAGAATTGTTTACCCAAAAGTAGGTTTGCACCTTCCGTCAGCAGTTCGCATATACCCTGTCAGACAACCACCATTAAAAGTATTCCTGCCATCCTTTTCATCAGTTGCGTTGCTCTTTCCTGTATTAGTCAGTGTTGTGGTCGCCACGACTTGTGTAGTAGTATCTATTTCAACATGGTCCCGATGAACAGAAGCTGTCGGCGTGACGACTGGTGCCCTTGTAGTTGGAAAAACAGGGTAGTCTTCTTCAGTATCCTTGAAAGTTATAGATCCTTCTGCATTATTATTTAAGTGTAGAGTACTTTTTACCCCTTCATTAATTTTGCGCACAGTATCATGAAAGTTTAGAGAACCTCCAAAGATGTTCAATTGTCCCTTTACAAAGACACAAGAAAATGCTAAAATGCAGCACGAAACAAAAATAATGATCTTCATCGTGCTCTCTCAAGCTGCTCTCTTATATTTAATTTCTCACATTCGACTGAATGCAAGTAGGTAGCGTGGTGGGAGATGATACCCTCTAAGATAAACGTGACCTTTTAAATTTATCTTGCCAAGAAACAAACATCCAATTCTACGAAGAGATAAAAACTGATGTTGGGAAATAATAATTATAACTACCTACTGAATACCTTATTTATACTGTACTACCATTAAATAAAATATAAAATGCATTTAACGAGTTTTTTTAGTTCATTTTGTGGTAAAGACTGTGCTCCTAACATATTCTGAAACAAAATGATCAACATGTTATTTTTATATAATTAGTACTTATAATATGTGCATTGTGCAAAGTATAATTAATTCGTCTAACATTATGGTAGAATGTCCAAGAAGTTTTCTAAAATATATGAAGTGGCTTATTGATAGGTGTAGTTTGCTATTGAAATAGCTCCAGGCAGTTACGTGTTTCTTATTTTACTAGCGGAAGGACCCTTTTACTAAGACTTCACTGTCCGTCTGTCTGTCTATCAGTCTGGCTGTCACCAGATCGCTCAGATGATATATTTCTGTTACCGCTATAACAACAAATACTAAAATCGGCCTAGTACGAGTCAAACTCGTGCACATGAAATCTAAAAATGAGGTTATAATCTAATGTTGTATAGATAATGGTAAGTACTCTTCGTGCGCGGACCCAAATAATTGGAAGAGACCATTCGTGCCACAGTCCGACCCTCACTTGGCCGATTTTCTTATCTTATTATGAATAAGTAGCAATATAAAAATAAGTACAAATGAATAGATGATGATTTTTATGTCTAATCCTACCTCTAAAACCTTTGTCTGCAAATACTAAGTGCGTCGCGCCTCTGGCCAAGTGGACAGACTAAATTTGGCACTCTTATCATTTGTGCAGTTTGTGTAGTCTCTGATGACGTCACTACTTGCAGTTTTTTGTGAAAATTAAATGACAATCCTGTCTCTCCCACTGCACAAACACTTAAAACTATTGTTAAAATAAACAACTTCGTCACGTCCATTTCAATGTATTGCAAAATGTAAACTACGACATCGAGTTGTTTTAAATGGAGTAGAACATCGTGTCATACAAGGAAGGAAAAGGATTTAGCGGAATTCAAGGAATACAAGCATCAACGATTTACTCCTTTAGATTTAAATAGTGGTAGTTTTAGAACACAGATAGTATGTAACGAGGTTTAAAATACTACCTGTAGTCATAGGTGGTCTAGCATCTGAAGATCCTATATAAAGGTGAATGCTATTTGAGCATCAGTCATTGGTAAATAGTTTCTGGTTTAGGTCTAGTATTCTACATCCATCTTCTACCGCGTCTTTACTTATATAGCCCCTATGAATAATCATAGGGGCTATATTATAGTGTTCAAAGGCTGCATGATCAAATGTAATCATTAACACAATATAATTATAAATATTATTAAGTTATTTCTATAGCGTAAATAAAGGCTGTGCTGTACTATAACCTCAACTTATATCTTTAAACCGCGTATCAGTTCAGTAACACGAATACTACACATAAAAACAGGATAAATTATGTTGTCTATAACAGAGAATGTGCATTGTATTGTAGTCTTCTCCGTCTTGTATAAAGTTTCACCTAACCTCCTGCCTGCGCCAACCGTTCTTGGAAATAGGTACTCTTGTTGGTTCTATACTAGCATACTTTTTTTAAAGTAAGCGTTGTGCACGTAATTTATAGTAACTGCCTACTCTGTTGAAAGGAGCAGTACCTACAGCTTATTCCGTGCCATTATTTCTTCATTTTTTTACACCACAACGGTCGTTATGTAACAGTCCTTAAGGACATATACCCGCCAGCCAAAGCGTGAACCTATTTAAAAACTCAACTTGTTATTTTAAAAAAACTCGCATGTAAATATAGTGTATTATTAGACCTATCGTTTCTGGCTTCAATCCTTTTTTTGGACTAATAATTAAAATAACTTAAACCGTGAGCTATACATTTTAAAAAGAAGATAAATTAATTAAAAATTCAAAAACCCGACTGCAATTTATTTATTTTCGTTAAGCGTTTTATCGTTTAGTTAAATTTAAAACTTCAAGTTATATATATTTATGGAATAGTTTCTTAAAGCCCTTCATTTTGATAGGTTTGGGAGAAAAAAAAATTTTTTGCTCACAATATAGTGTCTAAAGTCCGCCATTTTGTTTATTACTTTTTTCGTGTACCTAGTGTCACCCACGCTATCAAGACGAATCTAATGATATATCATACATCAAAATCAGTTTAGCCGTTTAGAAGTTATGCTGGAATAAAGAAACTCACAAACCGCACATTAATAAGAAGAACGATATTATACAAAAAAAGCAGTTTTTTCAGTAGAAGCATTCAATTTTTTACCAAATAGTAATTGATGTTTTTACACCATAAAGAGTGATGAAATGATATCATGTTATGTTTTTAGTATAGTGGGTAGCAGGCATCATTTAAAAGTTAACTTATTTTACTGAAAAACTCATTTAAAATAACTGTATTTTTTCAAAAATGTTTTTAGTGACATTATTCTATGACCCAAAAAATTCTGCATTTCTTAATTATTCAGCACCTACTGACACAATTACATATTTAGATAAAATACAATTTATTGCAAGGAAAATCAGTTCTTATTTGGAAAATATGTGTAATATAAACTATAACGGAAACTTTATGAAATAAATATATTTTTATAGTTGTGACAATTACTTTTTGACAGTATTCTTATTATTTCAATCAAATTGTCCTAAATGAAGCGAAATGGTCCTAAATTTTTATTTCTTTTTTTTCAAAATAGGATTAAAGTTTTGTTCAGAAAGGGTTTTCATATCGTAAAAATTACCATGGCTCATCAAATTAGCAACGTATGCATTTCCTTTCTTATTTTATTTTAAGGCTCGATTTTCATCGCAGTCAGTATTGTTGTAAGTGTGTATAGAAGGTTGGATAGGTGGTGTGTCCGTCGTAGTCCGAGCTGCGCCACAGCTTGGTCGCTGGGGGACCTCTCGCTCCCCAGCGTAGTCAACGCCATGTTGGAGGGCGAGGGGGCCTGGGCAGCGGTCGCCTCCTTTTGCGAAGAAGTAATATCCCAAAAGGACGCGCAAGGGAGGTAGACCCTCTTGCTGCGCCACTGCGTAGACGCAGAAGGGGTGGGAGAAGGCGACTGAACCTTCCCCCTCCCGGTGGTGAGTAGCGAGAGACAGGCGCGGGGGCGCCTTCTCTCGTATTGCACGTGCTCACCACCTCTGTCGGGCGGGAACGGCCGAGCATTCCTGGCCATTCCCGAGGGGCGTGCAGGCCCCGCTGTAAAGGCGGGCAGTTGTCGCCGAGGGACTGGGCGTAAAGGCTCTGCCAGTCTCCCAGTTCTTCTCCAAACAGACGATGCCGGAATGCCGCTGGGTTTTTTAGTGGGTTTACCGGTCTTCTACTACCGGGAAGTCCCACATACCCCCTCCATCCCCCGATGGGGGGGCATGCGTTATGCATTTTTCCCAGCGTCAAAAAAAAAAGAAAAGGTTATTCTATCTACAGTTGCAGAAGCCAATGTTGCCAACAATGGAAACTGGTTGCTTAAGTTGAGCAATGTTCAGAAGAGCTGGACAATGACGAAGAACTCGAAGAAGAAGAGGAGTTCTTCTTTTTCTGACTCAGATTCATCAGCTATAGTTAGGTGAAGATGAGTCAAGACAAGGGTGATCGTCGATGGTTTGCGGTGTATGATTTTAATTATAAATAAGTTGGGTCATCGTCAGATGCAGTTCAGTGAAAATTCACGCTGAAGTGCACGACTGAAGAAAGATGCCCTAAAAATACTTCTTTCTGCATTATTTTGTTTGATAACGTGTTTTCATACATATCAATTTGGTCATCCCGAAATAAAAGTAATAATTTTAAAATAGTAAGAGTTAAAGATCTAATGTAAATTGTACTTGTGATGTATATTTGGTTAGTAACCTGAGCTTTTAAACTATCACGGTTATTAACATTATAGTTATTATTACCAACGGGATATTTACCTTAATTTCGATTAGTTTTAAGCTCTCGATATTTCGGCCAAAACTAACCAAAAACACGGTGAATATCCCGTTGTTAATTATAATAATTATAATGGTTAGTAACATGTTCAATTGTCTTCTGGCAATCTTCAGCTGGTATTATTTCTTGGGATGATATATCAGATACAATATAGTGGCTTCTCCTAGTAGTTCTTAAATCTTTATTTGCATTAAGGTTAATTCTCTGAAGCGCTCGTAGCGAAGTTTGCTTAGCCATTCTGAACTGATCAGCAAAGTTAAGCAACGTCCGCCGCGGTCATGAGATGGGTGACCTCTAGTGACATTACTACTGAGCGCTTCCGTGCTTCGGAGGGCACGTTAAGCCGTCGGTCCCGGTTGTTGTCTTAGGATGGCAGTCGTTATAGCATGGTGGTAGGACATTTTGCAAATGCCCGCCTGGCTAGCTACCACCCTCAAGTAGAAAATCTGTCACCAGCTGTCCTTGAGAGCCAGTAATTCTAGGTTAGCCTGAACAACATCTTCGACCACATCATCACTGACCATCAGGTGAGATAGTGGTCAAAGGCTAAGGGGGCGTCCATAAATTACGTGAGATGATTTAGGGGGGGAGGGGGTCGAGTCAAATCTCATATAATCTCACGTTAGGGAGAGGGAGGGTCTCGACAAATATCACGCAATTTTTGTTCTGGATGAAACAAAAAAAAATATACCTACTATACTACGCATAATTATCCATGGACTGAATTAGAGTACATATTCTTTTCTTTTTATCACAGTAGTCATGATTTAAGTATTCTATTGTTAAATTTTTATTTCATTTATACAACTCTCAGCAATATTGATTACTAGTCTTAACTAGTCGTAAATAAAAGCACGAAGCAAATAGTTTTTTTCTTTCTACAATAACAACTCAATGCGTTTACGTAAGAAACCCACATTCTGAAAAATCTCACGTGGTATTGGGGGATGGGGGAGGGGGTTGAACAAAATCTCACGACATCTCACCAACGGGGGAGGGAGGGACAGAAAATTTTAAAAAACACCTCACGTAATTTATGGACGCCCCTTATCCTATCATGCAAAAAAAAAAAAAAAAAACTGTCATAAATTTGAGTTAATTCATAATTTTGTGTGATTATTGGTTTATTTATAAAGGTTACGTTGACATTTTCTGATGATTGAATACCAAACGTATCTTAATTTCTTCACGAAGCTCAAGAAAAAAAAAACACTAAACAGCTTCTAAAGAGAAATTATCAAAATTAAAATATCACTCTACACACACCGTCCATTGTCTTCATATAACCTGTTGGACATACATTAGGAAAATAGGTTTTTCTTATCAGAAGAGCTTTATTTACGGCAGTTCTACTTCCTTTATTGCTTATTACTTCTTCATTTGTATTAGAGATATCATCGTGGACATTTCGTTTTGCCTTGTACGTGAATATATGTTTCCCATCAACCACAAGACTTGCAGATAAGAATATAACACAAAAAATTAAAATAGATAGTATCTTCATTTTTATTATTTGTTAAGTTCAATCTGAAACATACAAAATATTAGTCTAGTGGCTGAATTGCAGCAACAATTTTTTTTTTGCAATCAGATTAGTTACTTCGCTCGCTTTGGTAAAACGTTTATTTATTACTCATTTTTGACCAGTCATTGCAACTGAACAGATAAACAGTGTTATTATATTGGTTGTCAAAAAATACATATTACACAACGCTTCTTATGAGTGGTCGTAAAACTACTGCTGTCGGAGCGCTTTCAGAATACTCTATCACCACAATAGACATAGGTACTACATTAGTTCGACTCCGCGGTATCCTGGAATTCAATGACAAATGACGATCAGAGCGCTAGGGAAATCACTATCGAAATTTTGAGTGTTGTTGTTTGTTATAAATATAATTTTTAAATAATAATAGTTTTTTTTATAAATAAATTTTGTTGTGAATAGGTAAAAATATAACTGTATATATATCTCTTTATATGAGAGAACACAAGCGCGCGCAGAATTGATTAAAAAAACGCCATTGTCTTTGGTAACACAGTAAGACCACCAGTAAAGAGGTTATTGTATGATTATTTGCCTTTAAAACTCCTTGGGTTTTTTTTTCTATTAAAATGATGAAAAGATTATAACCTCTATAGTGTCAATCTGCTGACAGCTTATTAAAACTAAACTGTAAGTAAACACCGCAGTAAAGCATGTGAACATCAGTCTAGTTGTATTTTTTGTACCTCCTCGATGTAGGGAAGGCCGCACGGTTGATCACGTGACTGAATTCGGATAATTTCTTCGTAGTTAAACTACTGCTTAAGAAGCTCCATGTATCTATTGTGCTATCACTGTGTGGTGAAGCATAAGCCTGCAACAGAATTCCACGAATAAGCATCCTGCATGGCATTCCAAATTGGACAAAAGAACTTCCACTATAGAAACATATATAGAGCAATGGTTATGTCTATGTTACTCAGAATTTTACTATTATAAACAAATACATTTTTTCTTACCTATAGTTCTTATAGACGTATAAATAAAATATAAAGCATTAACGGAACGTTCGACTATAGCACTGCACTGTACTACACATACGAGAAAATATTAAATGAGTATTATCTATGTACGTTGTATTCGTTCAGAGCACAGACTAGTAGGCATTGTCAGGTTATTAGGCTATCTATGTAGACATTAGCCAGTGAGAGAACAGCACTTAATCGCAATGAAGTGTAATGTTCCCAAATATACTTCACCATATCATATACTGGCGGTAAACTAGGCCAACTGTGATATTATGATGAACATCAAAATATGTTCAAAGAAAGATAAAAAATTATAACTGAATATCACAGACCTAATTTAAAGATGACGTGAGCGTATTATTTAGCGTGTCAACATTTTGACTGTTTCAAGTTGTTTTATTTAGTTTTAGTTTCACTTTTGTGAGTATATTGAGTGTGATTGATTTTTAAAACAATTATTTTATGTATGTTGTTGTTCGTCATGGTTTTTAAAATGAAACTACATAACTGAATATATACCCCAACAATTCATAAAATATTGCCGCTTTTAGTTTCAAAGACAATTGGCACTTTCACTCATCCCTATTGTCATTTTTCTGTCAAATGAAGCAAATAGTGTTGTAAACATGCTCGATTCTAATCTATTTTGGAGTTTGGACAGAGTATTGATAATATTACCTATGGGATATATGGTGACAACTTTACCGCAATAATATTTCTCTTAAGTGATTAATACAGGAATAACGTTGTTTATAATTACAGGTTTCCTAGTGACTCGCTACGAAGTGACAGGGCGTAAGGGTGAACTGGCCGGTCAGTTCTCTACACAAACGTCGAAGGGTGATCACTCCCTTATTTGATATTTTAGGCCCAGAATTAAGCATAATACCGATTGTTTTCGTCATTATCTAGGCTTGTATGATGCCGAAATTTTAAATAGATAATTAAGTTGAGAGCTATGAGCCTCGAAACATTTTCATAAAAAGTGTTCGAGGGTCATAACTTTCAACTGCCACTTCAACCTCAAAAATTGGTTCCCATCAAAATATGCCCGAAATTGTTCTAATACCTAATCTTATCGTAGTCAGCAGATAATGATAATGAATTGCAATGGCTGACTATAACAGCAATATATATTAAATTAACTACTGACGTCATGTAATGATCTGATTAATATAAGTTAATTAACATTCTGCTCGATACTGGCACAATTTCTTTTATGAGATTGCTACGGAATTCTCACGAGGCCTATGTGATGTTAACCGGCAACCTCTACCTATAACAGATTCATTTCGTCACAAGTGACGAATTACAATGCGCTCATCGACCTGATGATTGATTGACATTCAGTTGTTAAATCTCTACATACAGTAAGCTGATTGGAGACAGATTTTCTACTTGAAAGAGGTAGCTAGGTGAGCATTCGCAAAATGCTCTTCCATCATCCGGTGAAGCTCAAGCCAGCGGTGTAGATCGAACCATAGACCTGTAGTACGGTAGTCCATAGCTGTTACCGCTCGCCTATCATTGCTTCACAATCTCAAACCTAAATTACTCAAACATTTGACAGTAAGCAGAAGACGTTATTAACGTCAGACTCAATAATAAGACTTATATAATTTTCTTATAGCTTAGACCTGGAGATCCGATGTTCAAAGGGCGTTTATCTCATTATATCTTTGAATTATTTTTAAAATATCTCTTTTGAATCGCTCTTAGGGAAATTTACTTTACATTTCTTAACCGATCAGCTAAGTTGAGTAGCGGCCGCCAAGGTCACGACTTGGATAGGTAACCTCTTGAAACTTTAATACGGAGCGCTTCCGTGCTTCGGAGAGGGCACGTTAAGCCGTCGATCCCGGTTGTAGTCTTAGTAAAAGCAATCGTTTAGCGAGGTGGTACGGCACTTTGCGAATTACCGCCTAGCTAGCTACTACCCTCAACTAGAAAATCTGACGACAAATACTTAACGGTGTGTTCCGGCAGCTGTCGTAGGGAGCCAGTAATTCATTTATTGCAATAACAACAAAATGTGTGCCGTATACAATATACCTCATTAAGAAGTGTGCAACATTGGTTAAATATTTACCTAAATATTCTACTCTCATTTGATTACATCATAATGTTCATTTAATTTAAAGATAATTCTGTAAAATTAGTGATGCCATACGCTAAATAAATTATATATCACAAAAGATTTAAATTAAATAAGATTAATAGATTATATATGATCAAATAATGTCAATTTAATTAATAGATTAAATATAACGTCATTATTTTATTTTTTTTATTTATATTTAAAATACTCTTCCAACAATAATTGCTAAGCAACCAAGATTTTATTTTTTGTCTAAATTTAGTCTTATGCAATAATTTTATTTCCTTAGGTAGTTTATGATGAATTTTTATTCTATTATTCTAAGTTAGCCTGAACAACATCGACGACCACATCACTTACCATCAGCTGAGATAGTGGTCAAAGGCTAGCCTATCAAGTATAAAAAATATATCGTTTAGAGAATGCTGCTAGTCAATCGATTCCGACGGAACGAGACGGTGCCTTTGAATCGATTTCGTGCCGAAGGGGATCGCCGTCACTAAAACGCTCTTGTGACGTCAGAGTAGGTAGAAAAAAAAGTGGCATGCTTGGTTTTCATACATAATATGGAAGACCAGACGTTACGATTGTTTGTCATCCCGTTGTGTCACAGTAACCAATGTGACAGTTGTTAGCAGTTCTACCCATAAACAATTCGTCTATATTGCAATTCGTCCATTACGCAATTCGTTCCAATCACAAACCATAGAAAAATTATATCATTTACCTATGTCACAAACGTAGTTCATCTCACCCCTTGCTCCAAATCATAGTTCGTCTAGATTGCAGTTCGTTCTATTCGCACTTGGCTTAAAAGCAGTTTGTCCAAATCGCAGTGCGTCTTAATCGCAGTTCATCCTAAGATTTTTTCAACTCTCTGAGTTCATCCATTAGGTGATTCTCTTACTGTCTTACTGTTTGTTGATCATCGCGCAAGTTAAACCCGATACTTAATCAGCGTGAAATGAATATTATGCAATTCAAATAATTTTGGGTTCTTCCTCCTGCTACTACCGGTAGGCATAGACTAGGAGGAGGAATAGTTATTCTACTAGAGAATACTACTAGAGCATACCTACTGTCTCATGCTTCTACTAAGTATAATATTACCCGATAAATCTTGGTATGTGAAGTTTAATTATTACAGAGTTTCTATACTTGCTATTATTCATACGGATTAAAATGTTGTACATATCTAATGAAATATGACATCTAATACTAAAATTTTCGAGACATCTTTGAAAGTGTCAGTATGAAACACGTTTGAAAATTACTTTGGTAAACGTTTAGACTTCATTACTGCATCTTGTATAAGTGCTTTATAAGAGACATCGTTACATTCTGGATTTGACAACAATGAAAATGGATTTTACGGTTACAACGGCCTAAAAAATTTACTATAAGTTTCAGAATTTCTAGCCTCTTCTAACTGAATCCTAAGGGATTTCAAGCTTAAAACGAAAATGTCTCGATAGCTATTGTTTCAATATTAGTAGTTCTGGTACAAAAGTGATATATTTAGATATAAAGAATATGAGACATCGAGACCTTTATATAGATTTTTATTTTTATTTTCTTTGTTTTGACAACATCAAACAAACCAAAAAAACTGTAGAATTATTGTCAAATGCCTATGGGCCATAATGAATGTAGGGGTTAACTATCAATAATTACTGTTCGTAAATCTAGATTTAATTCTAAAAACTTTTATATTAAAACACCTTTTTCGAAGATAGATACACACATACACAACGAGGCAGCCTTGAATGTTGTTTAACAAAATGCATGCTGAATGAAATGTTACATAAAATAGATAAGAAAAAATTTATGGAAATATTGTATACATGGCGAAATAAGTACTGGATGAAATGCATGTTGGACGATTATTATGAATTGGTATTTATTTAGATGCGTACCGGATAAAAAATAAAAAGTATCAAATAGCTTACTCAAGTCATGCTGATTGAAACAAAACACAGATTATCAAGTTTGACTTTTACAAGTGATTTCATACTTTTGAGTGTTGGAAGTTGATTCTATTTTTTTTTAAACTTATTACGGAGCAACTCAAGCGACGCAAGTATGCTTAGACGACTGGTGTGGAGGCATTAGGTCCGTGGGGACCGGGAGCTCATCGTATTTTCCAAAACTTTTCAGAGCGCTTGGTCAATGCGACGCGTGATCGAAATGCTGGCACCTATTTAGCTCAATTAATAAGGATTGCAATTCAACGGGGCAATGCTGCTAACACGCTGGGCACGCTGTCAACTGGTAGTAGGCTGGAGCATTTGGCTACCTGTGAGCCTGCTTGTAGGTTGGCTAAATGTTGTCGTTGCAGTAGCTGTAGTGTTATAAATAAACATAAACCTAATATAAATAAACATAAACCTCCATATTAGTTGAATCAACATTGCAAAAGCCTATTACGATGCTAAGGACTATTATATGTTAGCGATTCCTTTTACTGAGGAGGTGTATCTAGCGATGTACATATATATGCTTAAGGTTGATATAATTCCACGTTTCTAAGCAATTATATTGAAATAAGAATTAATGAAACCATTTTTCTAAACTGTCATCCAAAATCGAGAAATAAAATGATTAAGAGTTTATATAATATACTATATGAGCTAAGAGCACGCAAAATAATATACCTTATGAAACTACTTAAACCAGCAGCCACACTCGAAATTAGGAAGATGGTGTTCACTGCTCTGTGCCGATCTATATTTCAACACTGTATCGGAGTGTGGGGAGGCTCTGCAAACTGCTTCATGATTGAAGCAGAGAGCGCGAACAGTTATAAAGGCCATGCTCTGAAAACCTCGTTGGTACTCAACTGAGCTCATATATGAAGAAGCAAAGGTCTTGTCAGTAAGGAAACTTTTCGTGCTCCGTGCGGTAGAAAAAACACATTCAAATATGCCAAAGCTACTAGTACAATCATCACGATCACAAAGAAGTTTACGACCTATTAAAATTATCTTACCTAAAGTCAAAACGAAATATTTCGCCCGACGCTTGCCACCATACTTGCATCTGTATAGGGTAGGGGAACCGGTCCACCGGCCGGCACCTATCCATCGGCCATTCCTGATCCTCTTGCAGTATTATTTAGATATTAGCTACTTACTATTGCAATATAGGAACGAAAGTCTTGTAAGTACTCTTTGATTGAATCGCCTGATACCCTAAAACATTATTCGGTTGGGTTACTATAACAAACGATTTTTAAATAATTGTTTAATTTCACGTTGGTAGATGAGAAAGAGTAAAGCACGCAAATACAAAAAAAAAAATAGTGACTCGCCTCTCGTTCAACCGTAAGTTTTTTACTGTTATAATAAGTAAATGTTGATTGTTAATAGTTTTATAGCTGAAGAAATAAGTTATTGTCATTCTTTCAAAATTATTTTAATAGTATTTGATTTTAAATAACGATTTTTTAAGGGGCCGGAAACAGAAGCAAGATTTTCTTTAATTATTCTATTTTCGGCCGGGGTGGCCGAGTTTTAGCGACATGCAACCTAAAATAGTTTTGTCTCTTTTATTAACGTGGTAGTACACGTACGGAACTACTCTTTTTATTCAACTGCAATTACAGTTAAGATTTTAGTTTTCAGAATTCGGCCGTCAATTTGTATTAGTATGATTAAATAACGATATTCACATTTTAGAGATGGCCGAAAACATAAGCCGTAATTTGCTGACATTCTGTTTTCGGTCACATAATATTTGTATGAAAGAAATGCGACCGAAAACTGAGGTATCGAAAACGGTGGTATTAGTTCTTCGTCCATTTTTATTAATGTACTTAAATTCGTCTTGTTTTTGTACATAGTTATCGATATTCATTACCTACTTACGAAGTTACTAAACTCTAATATTGTTTTAAGGATTATTTGTATTTTTTTTAATAAAATATCAAAGGTTTTAATAATGAGCACCTGATACCCTCTGAAGGCCCTATGTGACAGGTGTCTCAGGGAGGGCAAATTCCTCAAACAGTGGAAGAGGGGCAAGCTTCTCCTGAGGAAGGAAGGCCGTCCCGCGGATGAGCCTTCGAGCTATCCGATTGTGGTAGTTGACGATGTGGGCAAACTGTTGAAGCGTATCGTGGCTGCCCGCCTCGTTAAGCACCTTGAGAGAACAGTGCCCAACCTAGCACACAACCAGTTCAGGTTTCCTAGAGGTCACTCGACCCTGGATGCCATCTCCAGCGTCCGCGACCGCTCCAAGGAGGCGTGCTCCAGTAGTGGTGTGTTGTTGGTCGTGTCATTGGACGTTGCCAACGCTTTCGACACGCTGCCCTGGAGCACAATACACGCTGGACTATAGTATCAACGAGTTCCCCACTGCCTCTGAAGGCTAGTCGGGGACTATCTCACCGATAGAGAGGAAGTCTTCCCGACAACAAATGTGGAGGTTCGAGGTCCCGTGACCTCGCGTGGCGTTCCGCAGAGCTGAGTCTTGGGCCCCTTGTGGAAAGTCGGGCATTTGGGTGCTTTGAGGCGCCAACCTTCGTGGAGTTGACGTCGTTCGGGATAATTACAGAGAAGCGGAAATCGGATGGCCACGGATGGTGTCGGGACAGTCGTGGCCAGAATCAGAATGCTGTGCCTGGATAAAGCGCTCCATAAGTCTAAAGCCATATATTTTTATGGCCGATGATGGACGCCATCTGCAGACTCTACCATTGTTGTGGGCGGAACCTGCATTCTGGTCAGGACAACGTTGAAATATCTCGGCGTTGTCCTTGATAGCAAATAGAGGTTTGAGGCGCATGTGTGGCAGCTGGTCCCCCATGGACACAGCTGGGGATATGAGTCGCCTCCTTCCAAACACCAGAGGAGGAGAGGGGAGGGCTTTCTGCGCCGCGAGTGCATCTCCATCTTGCTTGCGGTACAGAGAGTAATGGCAGTTAGAGTGTTTCGGGGCTACCGGACACTCAGCTCTCACTACATGGGACAGGCTCTTCGCAGGACCCACATAAGAGGGGGGGGCCGGTGCTCGACACGAATCGATCCGGCCCGTACTCGGAGAGAGGGTCCAAAGAAGGCATGGGAGGCACTATTTCCGACTGACACAGGTTCTCGCCGGACATGGCTGTTTCAGGAGATACCTGTGTAACATCGCACGAAGGGAGCGTTCCCCGACCCCCAGTTTGGGTTCGCGGAAGACAGCTCGCACTTGAGGCATGCCCAGGAGAAGCGGTCGTATAAGTGTATATCGTGTACCTATATATCCCTGATGGCAGTTATGGGGCCCGACCTCTCATTGTCGGCCATCATAGTAAAGATGGTCGGTGAAGAGAGGTCGTGGAAGGCGGTGGCCTTTCGTGTGGAATAATAGTTTCGCAGAGGGAGGCGGAGCGGCCTCCCGATTTAAAGAGGCGAGCTAATCGAGCTCGCACGCCGTCTCCGCTCATAGGACCTGGGGCGTTGGTTGTGGTGGCAGCCGGCGCCTCCCATCAGGGTTAGGTCCGCAAAAGGTGTGGATGTCCCCCTGTGTTCCGGGGCATCCAACGAGGCGGGAGAGGGGAGGTATTCCCCAGAGGCTGGGCCTGCCTAAGTGGGCAGCGAAGTCAGTGGGGGCTGCGGAAGAGTACACGACTGAACCCGCGGTCTCTGCTTCTAGTTGAGGACAGTGATACACCATGGGGTTTTTAGTCGGTAGTGGGGTCCCTATTAACCCCGAGCCTGACATCACCCAACTGATCCCCGACGGTTGGGTATGCCTAAAAGCATTTACCCCATGAAAAAAAAGGTATAAGATAAATATGATTGTACAGTTTCACCTAGACGGATAAAAATAATTTATAGTGAATTATAGCTGAGCGGCTATCCTTTGACCACCATATCACTTGACAGTAAATTATGATGTGGGCGAAAATGTTGTTCAGGCTACCCTAGTATTACTATTAAAGTGTAACAAATTAAATCAAACATTAAAGTATAGTTTTAAGTATGTACTGCCAAAACAATGAGGATGTTGAAATAAATGTGTGTTGGGCTAGTAGGACATTTTAAATGGATACACACATACATATTTCACATAAAAATGTTGTTTTTTTATTAATTGTATGGATACATTAATTTTAAATCAATATTAAATGTACCGACCGAAAACTGGGTACTGCTGACCCAAAACTAAAAAAAATGGCCGAAAACCGGCGATTTCGCTATATTTGGCTTTATATATTTTTCTAAAAATAAGGAAGCACTTGGCGTTCCTTTAAAAATTAAATACGTAAATTACATTATATAGGGAACATATATCAATAAACAGAGCAGGGCTCAAACAATTGTATAATTTTTTCTAGCGTCTTAAAGTTGAAGGTGCCACTAAATGGCCGCAAACTAGGTATTCTACCCTACATATAATTCTGTGTGTAACAGATGTGATCTAAGAGCATGTACACACAGAAAAGCGAGGGCAAAGGTGAAACTATGGCTTTTGTCTCTTACATATTCTGGCGCAGAAGCTTTGGTAAGGGTTTATAACAGCACACAATAAATATGCAAAAGCAGTAGGTGATGTATATGTATATATATATATATATAGTATGGTGATCAAATTACCAGCAGCATATAAGCAAAAAATAAAAAAAATAACGACAAATCCAAACACACACACACACACACACACCCTCACACCCTACATAACATAGCAACACATATACACACATTCACACCCACACAACACAACTCACATACACAAGCACACTATTAGTCCTCGTTCAATTTCCTTCCTATCATAACCAGAATAATTCACATTACGTTCATCTTAGTATATAGCTATTAATGTACTTATTATAAGTAAGTAAATATTATCCTTGCGCGCGTCACATCCTATGTTTATATCTATCTTAAGCTGGTGATAGACGGCGCGGGCTAGCGCGAGCCGGACGACGGACGACGCGTCGTCCGCCATATCACGCGCCGCGCCGTCTAGCACCCCGGCGCGGCTCGCGGCCCGCGTCCGCCGTCCGCGTCCGCGCGATCCATCGCTTGTCGGTTTTTCGACACGAACCAAAGGCGCGCGCGCGGCCTGCGGCGCGGCTCGCGCTAGCACGCGCCGTGTATCACCTCTGACGAGCCGAGCCTCTAGACGGTGCAGAGCCATGGTGCCCATTTGGAGTTTAATTTTCTATTTGAAACACATATACGTGAATTAAATGATTATTGACTTTATTCAACTCTATGAAAAGGAACCGTTTATATGAAATCATAAAGATACAGGTCACAAAAACCACATCCGCGGACGTCGTGGCCTGAGGCGCGGCTCGCGCTAGCACGCGCCGTGTATCACCACAGGCTCGTGTCCGCGCTAAGACGAGCCGAGCCTACACGGACGGCGATCCGTCGTCCGTGGAGGCTCGGCTCGCGCTAGCCCTCGCCGTTTATCACCACCTTTATGGGTCACCAAGATACAAGCCCAGCCTAGTTTGGGACCCGCTGCCAATCAGAATTTAGAACATAAGTACCTACATAATATTTATAAGTGAAATTGCATTTGTAATCCTTTAACTGTATGTACTCTTTGTTGTATCTCAATCTTTTAAATAAATGATTACTTACTTACTTACTATATTTACTAGGTAGGTATATTATATTAAAAAAAATGATGTTTGTAGAAATTTTGAGCATTCATGTAAGATCGTGAGTTGAGGTCAGCGTAGCGCTGTATAATAAAATACCATATAAAATTTTATACAATTTGTTGTAACAAGTTTGCTATGATATAATCAATTCATTTTGAATAAAAATGTATTAAAAAATTAAACGCAAAATTATCTTCCTAGAATTGACAGTTTGTGTTGCATTCATTCCATATATGTATCTTATTTAAAAACAATCCATCATGAATCATGATCAGTCAAAAGATAAAACAGTATTTGATGTCGAATATAAGCTATTAATACAAATGGACTCAAATAATAACTTTATGTTTTGAATCGGTTATAAATAAGTTCACTGTCACTAAATAAGGAATTTGATAAAAATGTACGTTTGAAATACGATTATGACTTACTTAAATCTCAAACACATGAATTTTAGGCTTTTTAAACTAAGATTTTTTTACCTGTAGATGTGTTGTATGGCCTCCATATTTACTAGACGAATTCAGGGTAATCACCTGAGTCACTACCAGTCTTGCACTTCCAAGCGTCTGGTGAATACATCGCCGCTAATCGTGTTTTTTAGGAATAATCTGTGGACAATATGCCTTTCTTGTGTCTTTAGACTCTGCACCAATTATACAGGCACTGTGAGAGATAAGAAAACTGTTTCATTTCACGCGTAATTATTGCTTTTATTGATGAAATAGAAAATATCGTCATTTTGTTTTATCTTAGGAACTAATCTCAATGAAATGGATGAGCGAGATATGTGTATCGTTTGGTGTGAGAGAGTGAAAGAGATCGCAGCATAATGGTGATCGGAACGTCTCGTGGCGGTTCGGTGGTAACACGAATTGCTTATTTATCTCTTTCTAACAACAGATATGACGCATAATATTTGAACGTTCTTTCCTTGTCATTACAAACTGCATATACATGTGCGTAGGTATGTATATAGGTAAATTCTAGTAAGCTTTTAGAGCAGTGGTGTTCGGATATAACTAATCTAAATATTTCAAATCACTGTTTTTAAAAGGGTCCGAAAGTGTGGTGCGTAATGGTTTGTTTAAAGCCTAGATCAGAAACTTCAAAGTCCACCGAGTACCAACATGGTTTACGTTCTATATTTTTTGGTATACATCATCATCATCGGCCGTACGACTTCCACTGTTGAACAAATGCCTCCCCCATAGAACGCCATAAAAAGGGCTATTAGCCGCTTGTAACCTTGCACGATGTCGTCAGTCTACCTAGTGGGGGTCTACCAACTCAATCTTATAATTTATTAGGTATACATATTATCATTTATTTCCAATAAACATTTGTTTGATTTACAAGTGTATTGGAGTTAATCTGATCCTCTATTCTGTAAAATAATATACCTATAGATGTATCGGATATTGCACATAATATGACCTGTTACCGTAAAATGCTTATAATATGTTTAAGGTACCTATTAAGTAGACAATACAAACATATCAACACATATATATTTTTGGACAATCCAAATGATCAGTTTGTTTTTCAAATAAGTATCTTATTGTAGAAAACGAAATTAAATTAATTGGACACATAAATTATATGATGTATAATATTCATAATTTGTCGAAATAAACAATATTTTAATAGTAATTACATTTTCTGCACTAGCAAATTACACTTCCTAAATGTTATAAATTAATATTTATTTAAACATGAAATGTGGAATTACATAGGTAGAGATGACAAGGAGTAGTTACGATAAGTAATTGAGGGTATCGCTTTATCTATATCAGATACGGATTAGAAATACACTTTTATATTTTATTTCAACACATGGCCCACATGAAGAGCACACTGGAAGTTCAGTATCCCTTTAGGACGGCTTTGCTCCTCTTTAAAATACTTTTGAGAGGCTCAGCACCTCATTTGATCACCGTAAGACCTTGATACGCAGAATTTGGTCGTTTCTGTCCATGATGAAATGTACAAAGTTCGACCAAACCATTATCTAATCTGTGGTTCGGCCCTGATCTGAAAAAATCTTGCATCTTCATTAGTTAATCTTTCTTGCCCCTGGATGAATCATAAATTTGTCGAAAAACACCTAACAGTGTGTTCCGGCAGCGGTCCTTGAGAGCCAGTAAAATTAGAGGTACATGATGAGACTTAACAACTGCATGTCTCAGGGTGACGGGCGCAGTCGTCACAAGTGACGAAATGAATCTGTTATAGGCAGATGAAATCGTTCAACATCAAGTGGGCATCATGATTGTTCTATCACAATACCTAACATGAAAAAAAAATACCTCAAAACAAAAACGGGCTCGCTTTGATTAGTCTAAAAAATGATGTTACAGTACAATATTGGGTGTTTTTATAGCAGATATTGTACATAACAATAGATGAAACATGAATATAGTGTTAAATACCAGAATGAAAACTACCGTATACTGTATGAGTGTTTGAAAGCGACAAGCAAATCCATAAGATTGAGGCAAGGTGAGAAACGTAGACAAAATAATATTGTACTTCATCTAATATATGAAAAACACGGGTGTTTGAGCGTGAACTTACTATGAGTCGATATCGCTATCGACAATGTTTCGGCTTCTACCGGAAGCCTTCCTCAGGATTTTGAGTGTGGTACGTCCGCCGCGGTCGCGTCACGCTTCACACTGACTGGCGGACGTACCACACTCAAAATCCTGAGGAAGGCTTCCGGTAGAAGCCGAAACATTGTCGATAGCGATATCGACTCATAGTAAGTTCACGCTCAAACACCCGTGTTTTTCATATATTAGATATAAATATGAGCGTAAGTTTTTATAATATGATTGTACTTCATCCCCCAGACTCCTCCTGTCTACACAAACCCACTTGGAAAACAATAGACAGTTAATGCTACGACAGTACAAGTACATTTCATTGCCTATAGTCTTTGAAAATATTACGGAAACCCGACAAAGAAGTCGCATTGTGTTGCATCTTGACAATATTTCGGTGAACAAGACCACTATTTTTGGCTTCTGAAAAGGTAGAGCTCGTTACCAGTCTAAACATAGCACCATGCGATTACTTCACTTTTTCAAAAATCAAAGATATGAGATAATAGCACGTGGAGACTAAAGGTTAAATACCGGAAGGTGGGCAGCATTGCCTTCTGAGAAACTGTTTATATATTTTTTTTTTTTATGCCTGATAGGTTAGCCTTTGACCACTATCTCACCTGATGGTAAGTGATGATGTGGTCGAAGATGTTGTTCAGGCTAACCTAGAATTACTGGCTCTCAAGGACATCTGCCGGAACACACCGTTAGGTGCTTGATGAGATGATCTTAAACCGCTATCCCCAAAACGCCTGCCAAGCGTCGAGATTATGGCAAATCCCCCGTAAATTGGGGAGGCTGTGTTCAACAGTGGACAATCCAGCTGATACAGTAAATGATTTGAACGATATTTTTTTATATGTAAAAATAAATACTTGAAAAGCAGTACATATTTTATGTAGGTTCATATATAGATTACAAAATACAAAACTTTTGACGTTACAAATCTATCTGTCTTTTTGTCCGTCCGTCTGTCCTTTAAGAGAATAATAATAATTAATATTTGCCACCGTCATGACCTATTGGTCGTTATAGGTCAGTAACATTATTTCAGAATATATTAGTATGACGGATAATTTTACAATTAATAAAAATAACAAAAATAACTTTAAATAAAACGGGGTCGTCGTACAAAAAGGTGTTTCTTAACTTTTTTTCTTCACACATCTTAAAAACGGTATACATAAATACACTAGGCATCACTACAGTACAAAAGTATGACGTAATTTTAACTAACATATAACAAGGAGTAACAAAATCCGACCAGGTGCAGGTTCAACTCCCGCTAAGAAAATCGAACTGTACTTATGTAAATATATTATGTAAGCGGTAGTTCCCACCGCACTTGGCCGGTTTAACGTCGCAAGTGTGTTCAAAACCGTCATTACAAAAAAAAATACCAAAAAATGGAACCGACTTCAACACCAAAAAGTGTGAAATAACTTGTTGAAGTCGGTACCATGCTCACAATATTGTGATAATAGGTACTTTTGAACTACTACGTACCATTTTTTGGTAATTAAAAAATTTTTTTTCACTCTTTTAGTGATCCTTGCTACTTATGGGATCGATTGTCATTCATTGTCAACGACTATATTTCAGTTATTATAGTGTAACTCAAAAACGGCTACACCGATTTTGATGAAATTTAAAATGGGACCCAACAACTAGCATCGGCTTTCAAACAAAAAAAGAATTTATAAAATCTGTTCACCCAGTCCTTAGGTAACAAACATTAAAAAAAAATACAGATGAATTGAGAATCTCCTCCTTTTTTGGAAGTTGGTTAACAAGCTTTGGTCACAGTCGTCTCAATAACGCCTTCACCTTCAGCTTTCGTAGCAAACCTTGAGTGTAATGACTAACATAACCCACAGTGACATAATACTTATATATTAACAACTCCTGATTAAATATTTAACATCCGTACATAAACTGCCGTATAACATTTTAGACAGACCACATAACTGATAACAATAATGTAAGTGAAGCTTTATCTTATCCATTTCTGCATATTTGTAACATATAATGTTCCACGAGTTTTTATAAATATTCTTCTTTATCTTGCTTTTTTTCAACCGCTGACACCACCTGCAACAACAAGTTTATTTTAAATTTAGTGTTAAAGAAGTATAAAAACAGATAACAAGTGAAAACGTTTCCAGTAAACATTGTTTATTAAGCTTATGCAATGTGCATTAATATAGTGATTGATATTATTCCCGGGGGATGCTGGGCTAGAATCGCATTCCCCATATCTTACTGTGGAAGTTGTATGAGGCAACAAAAGGAAGAATAACCAAAAAGACGTAAGTTCTCAAGAAGTTACTTCTGCAAATTCGCCTGCCAATCGTGCGATAGCAGCTATAAAAAAATACTGTACTTATAAAATTATACTAGATTATGTGGAATAAACTCGATTAATTGTTTTTGTCTAAAGCTATCAGTACATAATCTATACCTTAAATAAAGGAATACCTACTTAGGTACTTATTGTGTAGATACATGGAATATAAATTTATAAAATATGGCTATTCTACGAAAATAACGTACTGAACAAGAATCAGTACTAATATTATAAATGCGAAATTAACTCTGTCTGTCTGTCTGTTACGCTTTCACGCCAAAACTACTGGACCGATTTGAATGAAATTTGGTATAGAAATAATTTGAGAACCGGGAAAAAACATAGGATAGTTTTTCCAACTGCGCAAAAAGAGGTTAATGTTTTTGCGCTATAACCGACATACGCGCGGGCGGAGCCGCGCCCGGAAAGCTAGTATATCATATTTGAGAAAACTGTCTGTCTGTCTCTCTGACTGTCTGTCTATATGCACACGCATCAGGTGACAACTACCAAACTGATTTGGATAAAACATAGTATTCAATTCCTTACACCACTCGTTGCTCCGAGCAGCTGAAAGAGCAATGATTGCACCTTTCCGAGAAAAAGTGTGATCTACGTATGTAATAATCTAACATGTTATTATGAGAACTACGCGAGCGAAGCCGAGGATACCAGGTACTATATAAATACCTATTTTCTAACTTATCTGCGTGTTACTATAAAAGATAAATATTACTTTACATATTAACATAATATTATACAACTAAGCAAACGATAACGATAGTTAACGAAGTGGATGAGTTTGGGGCACTTAAGATTCAGGCGTTATAATCTATATTTGAGGCCCGCCCGAGTGTTTTTGAGAAGTTTTTTTATACCCTTTTGATTATTGAGAAATTAGAAATTACTAACACTTTTAAATTTCCACAGTCTTATTGTAACACGAATATAGAAATTTTAAAATATTAAAACATATCTGGGCACGCTGCTATCTGGTACTGGGCTGGAGCATGTGGACTTCCTGGATGGCCTGCAATGGCCTTTAGGTTGCCTCAATGTTTTGTTTGTAGTATCTGTAGTTTAGTATTTAATTTACAATGAGATGTTAATAAAGGGAATGAAAAGAATATCAGTAGGTTAGTTCATAATAAAATATCATCGCGGACCTTATCTCGTAGGTACGAACATTAGAAATGCTGGTTAGGTTGTTTCGAAAACGTTATGTATGATATATCATTTTATTTATAATATCTTAAATTAATTCTGCATCACTTTTGGAATGTATTTCTAACTCTGATAGAAATGATTATCTTATCTTCCAAATTCTTTATTATTTAATCACTTACTCAATAGAAATATAAACCAGCAATGTTTCCGGGCTTTATAAGATAAAGTTACTCGGATAGTGATAATATACCTAATTCCTTCCATAACATAAAAAATTTAGTTATTAGAGAATTTTCATTTAAGTGTATCAGTAAAGTAGACTATTGCACTTAACAAGATGTCCTTTTTTGAAATGTGATAAGTATATAATAGTAATTGAGTTAAGAATATTTTTTATCCATGACATATTTATTAATACACATATATATCTAGATATAATACATTTTAACAAACAAGTTTCGGTATAAAATGATGCTATATACCTTTATGAAAGTCTTTGTCTACAGTTGCCGAGTCTATCACGTCTTTGACCGAAAGGACAATCCAGGTCTGGAACTCTTATCACCTGGCTGGTATCAATCTTTTCCGTTGAAGTTGTAGTTGTGGTCGAATTTCTAAGTTTGTCGTGAAAATTGAACACCACACCCGCCCCAGCTACACAACACACACTTAAAACCATCACTGTCACTAATAAAAATAACTTTTTCACGTCCATTTTGACGAATTGCATTGATCAAACTACGACGCAAATTTTGCTTTGAACATGAGATCACCATGGATGTCTACACACTCCATTAGCGTCTTTCTGCGCTCCGTCACTACATACTCGTAGTAAAGTATTTGGCGGAACCTCTATCATTTTTTCGGCAGGTTGATCTTCTTTCCTTTGCGGTTTTTCTGTAGACGATTTTAACTCTTCAGTCTTAAGATGTGTTAAAAGTGATTTCTTAATGTCTTCGAATGGGTTTCCAAAAATGTCAAGAATATCTTGTGCGGTGAATGGTGCAGCAGCGACGCCAAGCAACAAATGAACAAATATACTAAACACGATAATGCGCGTGGACTTAGTCGTCATTTTATACCCAAAGGACAATGTTTCTAACCACGGCGGTTATCGACAGTACACAGAATACTCGGCGAGACACAAATACGATAATGTTCACAAACATTAATAATAATTTATATGCTTCCGGCAGATATTCATGAATTAATTCGGTCCATTTATAAAGTACTGACTAACATATCTATGAATATGATATAAGACTAATATAACTACGTAATTGTATGTGCACTTTATATGTTTCATATATAGGATATTGTAATAAATGGACCGAACTCATAATGTTTTCTTGGTAGTCACGTCCAGTAACTGATAGTAACTGACTGATATGATGAATAAATATCCGTGAGCACGTTATCAATTTTAAGTGTGTTCGTACATACATATTCTTGTTCGTAATTCTCATGTTTACTTACCTTCCTGAGCTCTTCATTAAGTACAGATTTGTCACAATCTGGATGCATGTCACAGTATAAATTGAGCCACAGAATCATGTACTTTATTTTGTCCAAGCTTTTTATTAATGCGTAAGGGACGAGATCAATTGTTCTCTTCTTAGATTGTATAATGACATAATCTTTGAAGTTATCGTCGTATTCACTATTTTTTTCAGTTGGAACAATTATTTTATATTTGTATTGATTTATATCTCCCTTATTAAATTCTCTTATGATGATTGGTGTTTCTTCAGAAGTATCGATGTTTTCAATTCCATAGTAATTTTGTATTCCGTCGACATGGTTTCTGAGAATTATCCCTTGGCTCAATGATATGAAATAATAAAGCAAAAGAAATAGCTTCAACATTATTTTGTCAATAATTTTATGCAACTAGACAAACAGCCCGTATGGTTCTAAAAACGCCGATCAATTAATTCTTTATTGCCAACAATAAATGCTCATTGCACATTGACATCATCAATTGAACTTATTTGTACCAATTGACTTCGGCCGTCTATATTTATCATTGTCCATGGACAATCTGCAGATAGCTCGTAAATCTGGCTTAGGTCAGTATAAAGAAACTGAGTAGGTACATCGCAAATATTATACCTACTCTTATTTATCGATCGATTTCCACACCCAAAAGTGTGAAATAACTTGTTGAAGTCGGTACCATGATAGTTCAAAATTACCTATTATCAGAATACTGTACTTTATCTCCCAGACGCGTGGTACCGACTTCGACAAGTTATTACACACTTCTGGGAGTTGAAGTCGGTTTTGCAAAAAAAAAAAATTTCACACTTTTATATACGACTATATCATCAAGCTAGGTAAATATTTTTCAGGTATTTTAATGTAACTCAAAAACGGCTTGACCGATTTTGATGAAATTATAATAAAATGGGACCAAATGACAAGCATCACCTTTCAAACAAAAAATAATTTTCAAAATCGGTTTACCCAGTCCAGAGTTCTGAGGTAACAAACATAAAAAAAACAGACCAAATGAGAACCTCCTCCTTTTTTGAAAGTCGGTTAAAAATAGCACTATACACATGCCAAGCATAGTTTTTTTTTTACCAGCGTTCACTATGCCTTTATTAACAAAATACTACGAACTATAACAATCATTTTAATATGTAATTCTTTTTACTTTATATTATATATATATATATATATATATAACGACTTGCTAAGGTACACGCGTTTTGAGATTCTTACTATTTGTTCTAGAATACTGTGAGATATCATTGAATGGAATTATGCTCAAGTTCAATTACATATTTCATGTCGTTATTTTTCACGTCGTTCAAGAAGACGTTATTTAGGTATTTACAGTTTTTCGTCGTGCTGTCCGCAGTTGATATACCTATTGATTAATTTCTGTCTGATTTGGTGACATCAACGCAAAACCTTTGTCGTTGAGTACCTATATTTTGTTCTAATAGGTATTTAAATATTAAATGTCCATGTTTTTATTTATGCTATCGTGACGGAAGAAGCTCGAGGCCCACCTGATGTTAAGCGGACTAACCTCTGCCTATAACAGATGCATTTCGTCACAAGTCACGAATTGCACTACGCCTGTCACCTTGAGACATAGTTGTTAAGTCTCATGTGCTTGTAATTTCACTGGCTCTCAAGGACTGCTGCCGGAACACACCGTTAGGTGCTTGCCGACAGATTTTCTACTTGAGGGTGGTCACTAGCCAGGCGGGCATTCGTAAAATGCCTCCCTTCCACCATGCGGTGAAGCTCAAGCCCGCAGCGGGCCAGAGCCACTGAGCCATCACTGCTTCAAAATGTCTTCTAAATCACACATATATCATATTTACCAAACTATTTATACTCAAATCAAATTAGCTTTAAGTAAGTTTAATTCTGTTGTAATATACTAAAATAACGTTTCTTTCTCAATTATCAACACGCTAGCTGAACGGTTATATATATATGAAAAGGAATTGAAATGACTATTATTTTAATTAAGAATTTTTAAGTTAGATTTTAACTTACGATAAGTTAAAATAAATTGAACACTGTCCAATAAATACTTAACAAAACTATACCTACCTATGTTGATTATTAGGTTTAAGTAATACTTAGCCATGACTTCTCCGTAAAACCAGCTTCTGCCTCCTTTTACAGTATCTTTAAGTTTTTCTTGCGTGGAACTGTTGGTCAATTCATATAAAAAAGCGGCCATCTCATCCCAACAAAACTTGAGGAACGAAGTCGCCGAAGCGAGCCTGTATTGCGAGCAAGCTAACGAGCGTTTCATGATGAGCTTTGAGAGCTCTTTATCATTCATAATACCAACGATGTTTACCTAGTTTTAATTCGCACACTAATTAGATTGTTCAAAGTTATAGGCACTGTTGGGAACGTCGATCGAAATGTATGTAGTAATGGCATTTTACCGGATGGTAGATTTTTGAAGTTATAGAGGTTGCTGTCTCACGCAGAATGGTGATACTGCAGCTGTTTTAGCCAGGCGTGACTCTCACATATAGGTACGCTTACATATTGGCGACTTATCCATCCTGGGAAGGATAAGTCGCCAGTATGTAAGTGTATTTCTTGAGGACCACCTCATGTTATGAGATATAGGAATAAGAAATACCTACTAGTATCGCAACAAATTATGTCAACGAGATACAAAAGTAAATTAGTGGTTCCTAACCTTAGTAAAAAAACTCTATAGGGAGAGCAAGATATTTTACCAAGATGCTGTGGTATATTTGAATGTTCTCCAAAGGATAAAAATGTGAAAATTGGCCAATATTTACCAATTTACTGACATCTAAGCTATTTCTGAAACTCACTCGTTACTTAGGTTATCATACGTAACCAGCAGTGATGTAGTGTTGAGAAAATCTAACTTAACTTTAACCCCCCGTAAAGCGCTCTTAATAAAACTACCTGTGAATATATGAGTGTTTTGACAAGGACGTTTACCAAAGTCTATAAATATCGTATTGAAGTTGCAAATTTGATTTGAAGTGGAAAAGTGTTCGATACTCTGTGATAATGCTGTTGATATCAGCAATAATGCTGCTTGTCATTAAAAAAATTAAATATATATGCATATTTTTTTTTACTATTTTGTGAACGTCAATGTTGAAAATAAAATCGCTGCTGGCCCGACGTCCATATGGATATTTACAATAAATAAGTTGAAGATCAATAAATATAACATGTTCCTACTACTGAAAATACTTACACAATAACAAATAAATTGTGAGTTGTGAAAATAATCAAAAATTTCTATTGATACCTACTTTTTTTTAGGTTTCCTATTTCTAACTTGTAACTTTTGTGACTGACAAAATTGATGTTAATAAAAGCAATGCAGCACCCATTTTTTCATTTTCATTTTTCATTTCATAATTTTATTTCGAGTTAGTAGACAGAGATACAGATCTGTATGCTTTGTATCTACATTCAAAACTACAATCTTGTAGTCAATAGTGTATCCATAATCATTAGTGACTTAATAAAATCGCTCCTTAATCCTTATTGAGCAGTACATACATTTTCAGATTTTTTTAATTTCATTAAAGTGGCGTAACTTTATATAAGATAAAAAAAAACTTTAATTTAGTTTAAAAAATCTTAGATATTATTATTGGTAGTACCTATACCGACTGCAAGTTTGCTATGAATTACCCATTAAAATTGTGTGCCAAATCCACAGGAATACCAGTAACGTACGTAATCTGTGGTAATACGACGCTTCTAATCTGTGGCACAGAGTAGAAGTTATGCCTGAAAGAAGATAACTAATTTCCATTGAAAAAATGCGTATTGCTGTGCTCTGTCGATCATAACTTTTATTATTAATAATCACTAGATAAGGCACTACCAAGAACAATATATTGAAACCACTCCTAAGATTATATAGTTCCGTAAGTTAAACTTACATTATAATTTTGGTTATAAACCTAATTTATTAGCTATATAACTAATATAGCGAACTTTTTAACTTTGAATAATAATATTATTCTACAATGCCAGCATAGTGACGCCACAGACCCTGACTGTCCCTGGTTAATTAATCCTCGGGTTGTCCTTATGGAGGGTGGAGACACAAGAACGATTATCTACAGGGATCTAAGGGCATAGAACATATAAAAATACTACGTACTAAGGGTGCAAGTGTTATTAAAAATCAGCAAAGTGCGAGTCGGACACGCGCACGAAGTGTTCCGTACCATTAATTAAAAAGTGCCGGAATGACCACGCTTGGGCCTGATGCTAAGCCTCACGTCTGTACATTACAGTTGCAGTTTAACGATTGTGTGTGACAATGCACTGCGCTCGACACTCCAAGACGTTCGTTTTAAGTCCCGATTGCATTTCACTTGTAGCAAATGAAATGACCGTGCCCTTTAAACTTATAGGTACTTTCGCACACTGCTGCTATGAAGTATAATACCTGACGCTGCGGTGGTACCCACTCAGACGGCCTCTTGCTTAAGAGGCCTATCACCTTGTTTGTCACCTCCCAGTGACCTTGTATGGCGTATCGGGATTAAGAGTACCTTCCCACGGACGGGGATGACTTAGCCCCCAAAACGCTCTTGGTGAGACTGCAGCACTCCAGCCTTGTTGTCAATTTGTAGACCATTTTTGTTACGTATTCGGGCATATTATATACCTATATTTAAGCAACCAATAATGTACTAAAAACGCTGATTTGTGATGTAGTTTTAAATCTGCAATTCAAACGAACAACCATTTATTCTATTACGGCTAAACTGAGACCCAACTCTCACTTGACCAGTCAATATTATAATAGTTTTTTTTTATAAAACAGGCTAGTCTAGTACTTATTTCCTTCAGCTCCATTCATGCTATTGTAAACAACCGTACATTGCCCAAGAGATGAAGTCAATAAAAAGTATGTATCGTTTAGATGTGATAGAATTAGGCAACTTTTGAAAATATTCTCCAAACTCATCAAGATAACGTTATATCGTTTTCAACTTACAATAGTTTACAATGTTATCCGAAACAATACATTATGTTAAAACCGATTTAATATAAACCACATTCATGTACCAAAACATCCTTTGACACCACACTGAGGCCGTCAAATGAAAAATGCCACACGCGGCATGTTAGGCACCTCGTGATTGAAATGCCTCGCTTATACCCACCCACATATTATTTGTAATTATTAAACATTGTTGGCGACTAAACCGATTAAAATTATTGTAACCTATACAAATCTTTATTACATAAAGTTTTAATTATCGTCTTTGACATTAATATCATCCAATTATACTATATCAGCCGTATCGTCCACTGCTGAACACAGCCTCCCCTATTAAGGGAGTATTTGCCATAATCCCCACGCTTGGCAGGCGGCTTGGGGATCGCAGTGTAAGTTGGCAGTTCTTTAGAAGGCGCTGCTGCCCACCTTCCAGTATTTTTACCTTAGTCGCCTGTTACGACACCCACGGGATGATATGGGGAGGTGCGATTCTAATCCGGCACCCCATGGGAAATCAAATTATACGCTTGCTTCAAATTGATTTTAATATTAAACACTCAAGTTAGGCCGATCAGTAGCTTCATTAGAATCTAGTATCTACAAATATAATCTTAATCAGTGATTAGCAGTAAATCTAAAATCTAAGTACAGTACTTGATATGTATATGATAACAATATACAAGTTAAGAAACATATTCAGGCTATGTAATATAAATACACGTTATGTATATAACTAGGTACTAATATAATGATAGATTATTAAAAAATCTAATGACATATATAAACAGAGAATAGCTGCAAGCATCGTAACAATTCAGGAGCTATTAACAGAAAAAAAAAGTTCAATCTCAATGAGCACTTCAAGTGATGGCTACATCCTTTTGTGTTGTGTGTCTAAAACTCTGATGATTGACTGATGGTTGAAGAACGAGAGCAAGAATTACAGTCATGAGTCATTGTGTCATGTTAGCTCAATTGGTTAGAGCATACCCCGGCTAAAGGGGTGGATGGACGCGGGTTCGAATCCCGCACATGACTATAATTTTTTCACTCGTAAATTTGTAATTTTGTAAAGTACATTATATTCAATACGTGTGTTTTAATACTCAAGATGGTTTTTATTTTATTTATTCTGTTATGTGTGACGTGCATAGCGTGTGATGGTCTATCGTGAATGAGGACAAAATTGGCCGAATTTGGATACGTTTGTGTGGGTGAGTTGTGTCTTACATGAAATTGGCCGAATTTGATGCTTCATTTTTGATTTTCATTAGACTCCCTCTTTGTTATTCATTTTTCTGAGGTCTTAAATGCCCAAAAAATAAAAAAAATGTTAAAAGTGAAAAGTCACATAAAAGCCACTGTACGATGTGAAAATTTTCAACACGAGTTTGTTAAAATTATAATCATTGTAGTTGAGGAGAAGTGCCAAAAAATAGTTATACTTTCAAAATTTTAAACAGCTGGACTTTTCTTACCTATTAATCAAGCATTTATGAAATGTCATTCAGCACGGATTTATTGTCAAAACGTCCGTGCATAGTATATATTTTTTCTAAATTCAAAAATGATTCACTGAAGAAGAATTCACATTCAAAGTGATCTAAATCCCCCTTAAATTATGTTAGCAAGACTTATGAAATATTCACGAGTTTATAAAGAGACATTGTTTATTGTGTAGGCGTTATGTATAATGTTGTATAATAAAACATTGTCAATATTTAATATATGTATTTACCATCGTGTTTCAAGTTTATTCTGATTTTTCAATTTGTTATACCAATGACAAAAAGTCTACGGAGCTTGTAGCCATGGGGGCTTTTCTACTGTTAACAATTTTATACTTAGTTGTTTTTGCATTGTCTACGCACGTGCCTGCTTTTCTTGTGCTGAAACAAAAACATTAAATATATTTAAAAAAATGATTTTATTTATATTCAGTTCATGAACTTATTTGTTTTAGTAGATAATGTGGTCAAATATGTTAGAAGGCTTAACCTAGAAATACTGGCTCTCAAGGACATCTGCCGGAACACTCCGTTAGGTGCTTGGCGATAGGTTTTCTACTTGAGGTTGGTCGCTAGCTAGGCGGGCATTTGCAAAATGCCCTTCCATCATGCGGTGAAGCTCAAGCCCGCGGCGGGATTTAAGCCAATACCACTGAGCCATCATGGCTTCAAAATTTCTATTTACGGTGACCATATATTGGGGGACTATACTGTTCGCGTCCGTAGGATTTAGCCCTCGATGTCCTACACGTGTCCCCTGGGTGGCGCCAAAAGAGCAGTACTTTTCAGGTGGTAGGCTTAGGCCGCGGCGTGTTACCACCCACCAGACAAAGCCATGCCGCCAAGCGATCGCGTTACGGCATGATGTCTGGTGAAGCCATTATGGGGAACGGGTCGGAAACAGTTGCGCTTTTTACTATAGCTAGTCGTGACACATTGAAGATCAATTTACCTGGCAGCCAATCTTGGAGAGCAGCGGGATCCGAGGCACGGTTCTCCGCTGGCCGACCGCAGATAGTTGGGGGCCCAAGTAGTGAGCCAGCCACTCATGAAAGGCTGCCCCGCCATCTCGCGAAAAATCCCGGAGGTGCGCCATCGTGCTGGTTGGCGACCAGACGAGAGGACCCGATGGACACCTCTGGGGGGGCTCGGGCGTCCCCGCGGTCTCCAGGATTGGTTTCCTTTAGGTGGAAAGGCCTAATTTGTGTCACGGGTTGGTAATTTGCGCCTTGTTTCCACTTCCGTTTCCCTTTACCTATCTTCACTCCCAATTAAATGAACAAGAGAAACAGAACAAAGGTCCAACAGCGGAAGCACGTCCTCTCTCTCCAAGTGCACCTCTCAAACATTCGAGGCTTGCACTCCAATATCGACCCGGTCCACCATCATCTTGAGACCGCAAGACCGCATATTCTGTTCCTCACGGAGACGCAGATCAAATGTCCTGCTGATGCGTCATACCTTGCCTACCCTGGCTATGTTCTTGAACATAGTTTCAAGGCTAAGGCGGGAGTTTGTATGTATGCTCGCGATGACATTTGCTATCGGCGTCTCCGCAACCTTGAAGACCCCAAATTCTCTGTCATGTGGGTTCTGGTGGACAATGGCATGGAGAAAATTCTTTATGCTAGTGTCTACCGTTCGCACAGCGGAGATGAGGAGACAACCAGGCTCGCAAATTACCTTAGTGAGGCGGCCGATGTGGCCCAACAGAGGTATCCTTCTGCTCAATTAGTGCTTCTGGGGGATTTCAACGCCCACCATCAAGACTGGCTATACCCATACCAGAGCACAGACCACGCTGGTCGAGAGATGCGCAAGCTTGCTTTGACGCTAAACCTCACTCAGCTGGTCCAAGGAGCCACAAGGATACCGGATGTTGATGGCCACACAGCCAATTGCTTGGACCTTCTGCTGACAACAGATCCAGACCGCTACTCGGTGTCGGTTTCATCACCCTTAGGTAGCTCCGACCACTGTCTGGTGAAGTCTGTATCAGTGTACTCCCCGCCCGATCCCAGTCCGAGAGGCACCCGGCGGGTGTGGCGATACAAGTCAGCAGATTGGGATGAGATGCGTTATTTTTTCGCGTCTTACCCTTGGTGGCAGGTTTGTTTTTCTTCGAGCGATCCCTCAACTTGCGCGGATGCTGTGACTGAGGTGTTACGTCAGGGTATGGAATACTTCATACCATTTTCTGACGTCCCGATGTCCAGCAAAGCTCGCCCATGGTTTAATGCTACATGTGGAGATGCAGAAGCGTCAAAACATGAGGCATATTTAGCCTGGGCTGATGCTCGAACCCGCAAATCTAGAGATGTACGTGAAAAGAAGAAAGCATTTAACCTAGCCGCCAAGTTCTGCAAAAAGGCTCTCAAGAAGGCTCGCTTCGACCACATACGCCGAACAGGGAACAAACTTGCTTCTTACCCCTCGGGTAGCAAAGCGTTCTGGTCCCTGGCAAAGTCGATCGAAGAGAACTTCTGCCGTCCCTCACTGCCTCCACTGCTGAAACCTAACGGCTCACTAGCACACACTGCCGAAGAGAAAGCAAATTTATTTGCCTCTCTGTTTGCAGAGTCTTCACGTTTAGATGCTGGCAATGCTGTTCCTTCTAGCCTGCCAAACTGCGGGACGTCAATGTCTGAAATCCGCATTCGACAGTCTGAAGTACGCAAAGCGTTGCGCGATCTGGACGTGAACAAAGCTTGTGGTCCAGACGGTATACCAGCTGTAGTCTTGAGGATGTGTGCGCCTGAGTTGACTCCAATATTGACTCGCCTCTTTCGCTTGTCTATGACGACTGGTCAAGTGCCTAAGTCCTGGAAGCTTGCAAACGTGCAGCCCGTGCCCAAAAAGGGTAGTCGCGCAGACCCTGCCAATTACAGGCCTATTTCAGTCACTTCCATACTCTGTAAGACGATGGAACGTGTACTGAACCACAGGCTCCTAGCATACCTAGAAGTGAATGATCTCCTCAGTGACCGACAATACGGGTTTCGCCGAAACCGGTCTACTGGGGATCTTCTAGTGTATGCCACTCACATCTGGAGCGAAGCCATCGAGAACCACGGAGAGGCGCTTGCTGTTTCTCTCGATATCTCGAAGGCTTTTGACAGGGTTTGGCACGATAGCCTTATTAGCAAGCTTCCTTCATACGGCCTTCCCACTGGTTTATGTGTTTGGATTTCAGATTTCTTGAGGGATCGGTCGATTCGAGTGGTCATCGATGGCTGTTCTTCCGACCAATTGGCTATAAACGCCGGAGTCCCTCAAGGATCAGTACTCTCTGCAACGCTTTTTCTGCTGCATATTAATGATCTGCTTAAGCCCGGTATTTTTGGGTACGCAGACGACAGCACCGTTGTGGAGAGTTATACATCTAACGCACGAACCAGTGCATTACAAATCCAGTCTCATAGGGAAGCGATGGTTCAGCGCTTGAACTTTTCTCTGAAGGCAGTCTCCGATTGGGGCGATGCCAATCTGGTTAAGTTCAATGCAGCTAAAACCCAGGCTTGTCTTTTCTCCGCCAAACGGAGCCCTTTTCAGCTGGCTCCTACTTTCAGGGATGTGTCCGTGCCGATAAGTAACCATCTCGAGCTTCTTGGCATCTCATTAACACCGACTCTCAATTTCGGCTCCTATATTGAGTCTAAAGCCCAGCTAGCCTCAAAAAAGCTTGGTGTTTTGGCTAAGGTGGGACAATACTTCACACCGGGACAGCTGCTGAATCTTTATCAAGCGCAAGTCCGGTCGTGTATGGAGTACTGTTCTCACCTTTGGGATGGTTCTGCCAAATACCAGCTGGAGACACTGGAAGCTATTGAGAGGAGAGCCAAGAAACTCATTAACGACGACGAACTTGTAAGCAAGAGACTCCAAAGTCTCGAGCATCGCCGCAAAGTCGCTTGCTTATCGGTTTTTTATCGGATACATTTCGGGGAGTGTGCCACAGAACTACATGATTTGATTCCGCCATCCCCATTCTTTAACCGGACATCCAGGGATACTCCGAAGCGCCACCGCTATATGGTAGATATTCCATTTACCCGAACAAAGCGATTTGCTTCTTCGTTCATTATACGAACCGCTAGGGAATGGAATACCCTGCCTGAGTCTGTGTTTCCGGTTAAGTACAATATGGGGGTCTTCAAAACGCGAGTGAACAGGTATCTTCTGGGTAAGCGCGCTCCATCATCGACCGCATCATCACTTAACATCAGGTGAGATAGTGGTCAAGTGCTACCCAGTTAATTATATAAAAAAAAAAAAAAAAAACCACTGCGACACCTGGTGGGAAGTGATGATACAGTCGAAGATGTTACCTACCTTATGTAAACCAAATGGGAACTAGCTCATAAAAAAGCTGCAACGAATGTTAGGTTTTTGGGCGACATCTCAGGCTATTTGAGAGCATATGTAAAAACCCAGCTATCAATTAAAAATATTTAAAAAATAATTACACATAAAAACTTGTATTGCCTTAATAAATGTAAAATAAAATACATACAATGTGTATATGTCTTGTCTATAATTCAATCAAAAATTGGAATTCGGTTAAATAATAGGCAGTGATTAACTCAATAACTCGAAATTAGCGTCATTCCACCTCACATTTTTTATTGATAGCTTACAAGTTACTCATAAAAACTTTATTTTCTTGTAATGTGAGCCCTCAGGCTAAAAGCTGGTAAATAGCCTCCTAGTCTCCGAAACTATGTTTGTTACCTTTAGTAGGGTTTTATTTACCTTGAATTTCATATGTTTAATGAATGAGAAATTACGTTTTTTTTGATAGGTTCGCGTTTGACAACACCTTTCCTGATGTTAAGCATTGATGTGGTCTAAGATGGAGCACGCTTACCTATAAGAAACCGATTTACTCTCGATTTGAAGACACCCATGTTGTATGTGATTTTGCAACTTATTTTATATTTTCCTTTCCGCTGTCAAAGTTTTATTTTATTATTATTATTTTATTATGACGGAACAAGCACGAGGCCCACATTATGGTAAGTGGATTAACCTACGCCTGGCGCAGTGCAATTCGTCACATGATGAAATGTTTCATCATGTGACGAATTGCACTGCGCCCGTCACACTGACGCTAGAAGCGCTCGTAGCGAAGTTTGCTTAGCCAATCTGAACCGATCAGCAATGTTAAGCAACGGCCGCCGCGGTCATAAGTTGGATGGGTGACCGCTGGTGACATTACTACTGAGCGCTTTCGTGCTTCGGACACGTTAAGCCGTCGGTCCCGGTTATTGTCTTATGATGGCCGTCGTTATGGCATGGTGGTAGGGCATTTTGCGAATGCCCGCTTGGTTAGCCTACACAGGACTGCTGCTAGAACTCACTGTTAAGTGCTTGTCGACAGATTTTCTACTTGAGGGGGTAAGCTAGCCAGGCGGGCATTCGCAAAATGCCCTTCCACCATGCGGTAAAGCCCAAGCCAGCAGTGAGGATCGAACCAGGGACCCGCGGCACAGTCCATATCTATAACCACTTGGCCATCATTTCTTCAAAATTATAATATATTCTCATACTGTTCTTTGTATTGTTAGAGTTAACAGATTTATCTACTCCAGATGCGCGGAATTAGAATAGGCAATTTAATTTATATTAATTAATTTTACCTTTTATAGAACTTTACTTAGATAAAAATTTACTAACGTGGTGATGATCATTGTCGTCGTCGCAGTCTTCCTCGGATGATGAGGATGATGAAGATGATGACGAAGAAGAAGAAGAAGAAGAAGAAGACGAATCATCCTTATTCTTTCCATTTTCCTGGAAGGTAGAAAATACAATACAAAAAATCACCAAAGTTAATATGTGGAGCAATTTTTGATTATTATCTTTTTTATATAAGTTATATTAACTTTTTTTTATTTGTTATATCGGTTAGCCTTTGACCACTATTTTTATTGGTGCGTTATATATAATATAGGCATTACCTAGAATGGAAAGTGTATCTTTAGGATAGCTGCTATATATACACCGATAGGTGCTTGGCGACCAATTTTCTATTAAACGTGAAAATGGTAGCTGGCCAGGCAAGCATAAAACAGAGGCGAAATTTCTCATGGAAACACTGCGTAAATCCGTAGATTCGTGGCCAGACAGATAAAAGCCTGTATTAGAGTCAAAAGTGGTCGATTCGAATAGAATATTGTTTTTATTTATTGCTGAGACTTTAATATATACATTTTAGTTTAGTTATATTACTTCATTAAAAAAAAAACCATTTGTAACAGAAGTTATGGCCGGACTAGATACTTCTACGCAATGAATATTAATTATGCATATTAAAACAAGTATAAACGACTAGTAGTTTTAATTTAAGTAAGCGTTTATAACTAGTAAAGCAAATAAATCTGAGTATACAACTTAATTATAATATACTCCAATATTCAAGCCACTGAATTCAAAAGTACTCCCGCCCTCCATAACGCCTATTAACGTAGAAATAAAATAATAAAACTCTGCAAATACAGCAAAAGTTACGGGAACTGTTTCATCATTATTGCTCATTAGAGCCGCAATTGACGCTCGCTTGAAGGAACTCGCTGCGAACATTCCAGTAAAACATTCTACAAACAAATTTGAGGACCCTTTAAGGTTCGCTTTACATTAGTCGTACTGTTTTGGGTGAGCAGACAGACTTTTTACAGCTGTTACAGCCTTTAGCTATTATTTTACTTGTTTGTAAGAGTGATGATTATTAATATTCATTCTATTGGTTATCTAAAGATACGAAAAGAGGCGCTCGTAGCGAAGTTTGCTTGGCCATTCTGAATCGATCAGCAAAGTTAAGCAACGTCCGCCGCGGTCAGGAGTTGGATGGGTGACCGCTGGTGACATTACTAATGAGCGCTTCCGTGCTTCGGAGGGCACGTTAAGCCGTCGGTCCCGGTTGTTGTCTTAGGATGGCAGTCGTTACAGCATGGTGGTAGGGCACTTTGCGAATGCCCGCCTGGCTAGCTACCACCCTCAAGTTGAAAATCTGTCGCCAAGCACCTAACGGTGTGTTCCGGCAGTTGTCCTTGAGAGCCAGTAATTCTAGGTTAGCCTGTACAACATCTTCGACCACATCATCACTTACCATCAGGTGAGATAGTGGTCAAAGGCTAACCTATCAGGCATAAAAAAAAAAAAAGAAAACATATATTTTAGAAAAAACAAAATCGGTTCAATGTCAAATAATTAGATAAAGTACACAGACACAACAAAATATAATTTAGAGTCAGTCGAATAACCCGCCCCTTAGCGTTCCAGGTGCAAAAGTGCCCATAACGCTCTCTGCATTGCCGCGCTGGATAGCAATGGCCATTCTTTGCACCAGGAACGAGTCGGAGCGGGAGTCACCCGACCTTTCGGCCAACCTACGCCCTAATTCGGCAACCAGACCATTGTCTTCCCAACTGCCCATGGTATCCTCAGCGATGGGCACAAAATAATAATGCGGTTCCAGCTCTGCACATTTTGACCGCTTTTTGGCAGCGGCATCTTCCGCTACCGCTGCCGAAGTGTGCATGGTACGGCCCAGGTGGCTGGCTTTATCTAAAGATTAAGAGAATTGAGTTATGCTCAATCTACGTATTTCATTTTAGTCAAAAGAGGCGAATCCTGTTACATAACAACTATAAGTAATCGATGTACACAATTCTTTAACCGCAGCCATTCTGTACAACACTAAGTACAATTTTATTATATTCGCTTCCGTTTGGCGCTAAGACGTGCAAATTTTTGATCTATGACACTTGAAAATATGTTAGCTTGTTCATATATTTGGACATAGTTAAAGCGCAGGTTGTCTTCTACTTGGTCTTACACTTCATTACTGAAGATCGTGTCCCTGAAAGGCCTTCATGGCTCTATGTACAATACTTTTCCATTTTGTTCGGTTTTCAGCTTCTCTTATGGCGGTCGTAACAGAGTGTCCAGTGACGGCGGTCATTTGGTCCGACTAAGGGCTAGGTTTGTAATAGTGCATTTTTGCCACGCAATAAGGTACATATTGTTGTTTTGTGTAGTAACGGTTATAGGAAACATATTGTATACTAGCTTTCCGGGCGCGGCTCCGCCCGCGCGTATGTCGGTTATCGCGCGAAAACATTAACCTCTTTTTGAGCAGTCGGATAAAAACTATCCTATGTTTTTTCCCGGGTCTCAAACTATCTCCATACCAAATTTCATTCAAATCGGTCTAGTAGTTTTGGCGTGAAAGCGTAACAGACAGACAGACAGACAGACAGACAGACAGACAGACAGACAGAGTTACTTTCGCATTTATAATATTAGTACTGAGTACTGATTGTACAAGGAATGCTAATTTTTCGTCCAAGCTTATGCTCGGGGCTAGATGCTCTTAAGACTTCATAACAAATAAAAAGTGGTGTTCAACTCACACATCCATTGTTGTCTTCTTCTGAAGATGATGATGACGATGATGATGAAGACGATGAAGACGACGACGAAGAGTCACATTTGTTTCTGGATTTCTGAAAAAAATATTTTGTATTTTCAGAAATTATCAAAAATAGCATTATATATTGTTATGATGAAACAAACTTCATGAGTGAATTAAAATTGCAAGGATAGGAAAAAATATAGTCATGTGCGGGATTCGAATCCGCGCATCCACCACTATAGCTTATCGATCAGAGCATACCCTGGCTATAGGGTTTTTTTTTATGCTCGATAGGTTAGCTTTTAACTACTATCTCACCTGATGGTGAGTGATGATGTGGCCGAAGTTGTTGTTCAGGCTAACCTAGAATTAGGTGCTTGGCGACAGATGAGGGTGGTAGCTAGCCAGGCGGACATTCGCAAAATGCCCTACCACCATGCTATAACAACTGCCATCCAAAGACAACAACCGGGGTCGAAGGCTTAACGTGCCCTCCGAAGCACGGAAGCGCTCAGTAGTAATGTCACCCATCCAACTCATGACCGCGGCGGTGATCGGTTCAGAACGGCTAAACAAATTGCGCTACGAGAGCTTCAAATTGTGGATTGCGCGGGTTCCAATCCCGCACATGACCATAAACCTTTCCTATCGTTGTATTTTTTAATGTAATCCGTGGAGCATGCCGTATTGCATAAATAATAAAAAAATATTAATACTTAGTTGTTATATTCGATCATTATTGAAGGTATGAATAGCTCCATTGAAAGAATTAGTCAGATATTGTATTCATATTCATCAGGATTATTTATCACAATTGTTGGCGATCAACCAAACTATCTATCAATATCGCTTTAAAAATTTTAGAGCGCAAAATGGTCGTCTCTTATAAGACTCGAACCCACACACAACACACTTAACGCACTGGATGCCTTAACCGCTCAGCCATCGAGACTGGCTGTTCGCTTAGCATGAGATGGTAAATCATATTTAGCAATAGTTCTACATATGTCTGTGTTATGTATACCTTACAAAGTTCTTGCAAATAACGAGCAATATTAAAATATTATATATCGTCCAAATATTTTGTGGGTATGATGACTGGTTCAATTATTAAAATCCATGAAATTTTTGCGCTAAATTGTAGATCAGAAGCTTGCAATAATTATTATTTGGAGTGACTACGAATTAAATTTAAGTTTATATATTATCTACAACGAATAAAACTCGTAGATTATCTGTAAGTATATTAATTGCTACCCGCGTAGGTAATAGAACCACAACAATAAATTGTCCTGCGTCAGACAAAACCATACTAAGGGCCCGTTTCAGAATGTTCTAATAAAGTTTCGGGTTGCTATGCAACACATGAAATAACTGAATGATAAAAATGACAGTTAACATGCAGGCTGTTTCAAGATTTAACCGATGGATAGGCTAAACCGATGACTGTGAAACGCAAAGATAGTGTTTTATTTATTAAATATGATCTGAGTAGCAAAACCGGAACTTACTCGAACATTCTGAAACGGGCCCTTACTACTTTGAAGTAATTCCCCCATTTATACATGTGGATGACGTAAGAGGCGATTAAAGGTAAAATACCGGGAGGTTAGCAGCAGTGCCTTCTGGTGGAACTGGTATCTTACACTGCGATCCTCAAGACGCCTGGCAAACTTGGGGATAATGACACCCCCTCCCCCCATAATGGAGGAGGTTGTGTTCAGCAGTCGATAATCCGGCTGATACAGTATACAGTATTTTGAAGTAATTTTAAGTTTGAACTGGCGCAAATTTGAAAAAAAAAAATTAAACGTATATTTTTAATGTTAAATTAAAAAAAATAACTTAATAATAACCTATAAACGCAGATTTTGAGCAGAGACAGCGGGATTATTATTTTGAAGAAGTTATCTATGTGAGAGATAGTAGTGGCTTATCATCTATAAATGACAAAATTTATAAAAAAGCAGTGATCTCCATTTATTTTGTTTGACGGCCAAAGTAAATTTTTAGGTGAAGCCTGCTAGCCTCTTCGACCCCATCATCACTTACTATCAGGTGAGATTGTCCTAAATAAATGAAAATAAACTTTGAAATGTCACCAAGCATTGGACTGTTATTGAAAAGTTTAAATCGTTTATAAACAACCTATCAAACTTTATTTTCACGATAAGCTTTGGTGACGGCCGAATAAAGGTCAAATGTTTGTTTTGCAGAGATTTGTTTCATTTATCAAAACCTCAACCTATGCTCTGCTCCAAATACTTTATCAATATGTAAATAAACAAACAGTAATTGCATCTCTATTTGTATAATCCTCCTTCTTTATCTATATTATGATTAACCGCTACTTGAAGGTTGAGATAGATACATTAAATACTTATTGGTGCATTTAATCTCAAAATAAGTGCATATCAAGCTTTTTAGTGTATATTCCAAACAAAATGTAAAGGATACGATAAGATATATAAATAAAGAACATTTATGTCTTAATTTTGCAATAGGTAGGGTATTTGGTTTTAGATGTATATCTTCGGTGCTGTTTTAATTGCCGTCAGGTTAGCGTTTGACTAGAATATTACCTGTGGTAGTTTGATTATAATATTACCTATTGCTATTTTGAGTTTGACTACAATATCATCTATTGGTAGTTTAACTATAATATCACCTTTTGGTAGTTTGATTACAATATCTATCACCTATTAGTAGTTTGATTATATTATCACCTGTTGGTAGTTTATAGCGCCTGTTGGTAGTTCGACCACAATATCAGCAGATGATAAGTTAAGATGTGACCGTGGGCTCTAAGAACCTAAACTTACAATTCCAGGTTGTTGTGCTTGGACGGCAGTCGTTATTGCGTGGTGGTAGGGCATTTTAGGAATGCCGCCTTGCTACCTAGCTTCCAATGTCGGAATACACCGTTACATGATATTTTCTGCTACTTTGAGGTGAAGCTCAAGCCTCCAGCAGGATTTGAGCCATATAACCCTGTGCGAAAAACCAAAACAACATCCTTTTATAAAATAAAACACGATTTATCACGGTATGTACCTATTCTAAACTGTGCGTTGAGTTATTTTTTCAATATTTCTTGCAAATGCTGCGATATTGCTAATATTGCTTGCAAAGTTTTAGCGCTCGATCACTAATGAAGATAGAATAAAAATGAAGAATTGAAAAAAAATTATTACTTTCCCTGTTTTCAGAATGAAAAACAAATAAAAAAAACATTTGTTCTTGCTAAATAAAGCTTTTGTCCCTCACGGTGGTAGCCAAAAAATAAATCTGATTACTTTAAGGCTCATTCTAAGCTATTGCATGAGTGTTATTAAATACCCAGTGTTTTTTTTAAGTTGAGGCGAACACTGTCGTGTATGACGGGAAATTCTAAGGTTATCTAACTTATGTAGGTACTTGATCACATAAAATGCCTGATTTGGAGAATATTAGTTACAGTATCTAATGTGTATTGTGTATTTTGTATATATGTTGAACAAAATACTATGAACTATATACAACACTACAACTACTACAATAAAAGCATTTAGACAACCTATAAGTCATAGCAGACTCATAGGCAATGAAAATATATAAAAAAATATTCAATATATGTTGTGTATATGTATCTAATATATATATATGCATTAAGTACATTAAGGGCCTGTTTCAGAATGTTCGAGTAAGTTCCGGTTATACTACCCAGAACATATTTAATAAATAGAACACTATCTTTGCGTTTCACAGTCATCGATTTAACCTATCCATCGGTTAAAGCTTGAAACGCACTGAATGTTAACTGTCATTTTTATCATTCAGTTATTTTATGTGTTGCATAGCAACCCGCAACTTTATTAGGACATTCTGAAAGGGACCCTAAGACTCGCGGCCAGCTTGACAAAAACTGTGATCTTCAGTATTTCAATACTGACTTTTCTAGTACTCAAACCTAGACGAGTCAGTCCAGTAGAAAATTATGATCTTTATAACAATCAGGATCGATTGGCACCAAAAAAAGTTTGTGTTTAAAATAACCATTTTCATGCTGACTGTAATTTTTTTCCAAAATCTGTTAATGCGGTTCAGAATACCATCAAAATCTATTGATAATCTTCTAACAACGTTTTCCTGTAACTATAACGGTTAAGATACCTGCCCTTACTATCCCGTTTCAAAAATTCACCCTCTATACATATAATATATAGATACATATTTATAATTATTGAATTGCTTCGATACATTTGTAACGAGTACTTAGATGTAATTTTTAAGAATTTTAACAGTTTACGGTTAGTTTATATGATCAAGTGCAGTGTTCAATAACTTGTCAAAACAATAATTCGCGAACTTAAAATGAAATTGCTCATATTATGAGCGATATAATTTAAAGTTCGCGAATACCATAATAATAAAGATTAGTTACCAACCCTTACTACAAGCGCAATAATAGTTAATAGCGCAATAATTTTTAAAGTTCTATGTTTAAATTCCCGTTCCACCATAATCAGAGTTTTTTATTTTATCTAAGACAGACTACTACTAGTACTAGTAAGTATCAACTACAATTATATTAATTTTAGCTTGCAAATATTGAGAAGTGACAATAAAATATGAGCAATTCCTGTTTTTTTCGTGTAAAGATTAAATAATAGTTGGTTATTAAAATGATTTGATAAGCTTTAAGTTGATACATTCTGTTCTTATGAATATATATCTATGTAGATACTTAAAAATGTGTGTGATACACACACTTACTTACCTCGGAACTTTCGTTACATTGTGAGTGCCTGAAATAAAATAAAATATATGTAGTTAATGAAGGTACTAATGTTTCTTAAATAGCTAAAATAATTATTAATTATTTAAGAGTTAAGAAATAATAAATAATTAAATTTTAAAAATTAAGTATCGATATGCCCCATGATGTGCCGGGTTAGAATTGCACCTCCCCATATCATCCCGTGGGTATCGTAAGAGGCGACTAAGGGAAAAATACAGTGCCTTCTAAAAAACTGCCAACTTACACTGCAATCCCCAAGATGCCTGCCAAGCGTGGGGATTAGGGCAGATACCCACTCAATAGGGGAGGCTGTGTTCAGCAGTGGACGATCCGGCTGTTACAGTAAGTATCGATAGTTCGCAAACATCTTAATCAGTTCGTTTTTTAAAATGTAATATTCACGCAGCATGCGATATTAAGTTTGATATTTACAAGATTCCTCTTCATCATAATATTCCTACGCCTTTATTCCCTTTTGATGTAGGGTTGTTGTACAAAATGTATTTTGCTTAACAAACAAACACAAATTCTGCTATTTAAAAAAATATGCGATTACTGACGTGGAAATGCCAGCTTGATCCTACTATAATTTCAACCATATCCCCATGTCTTTTTCAAGCAGTGTTCGGGACGCACGTGATTACGGAAATTGACTTTCTCGTTTTTATTCAATCCTTAAAGCAAAATAACAACGATAGTTTTGTAGTGGAGTAGTCCCGTATAAACATTGTCGAGAATCTTGGGAAACTTGAGAAAGTTTTTGCAAAATGTTTGCTCATATTAAGTATGCAAAACTCATATTAAGTATTTATGTGGTACCTTATACCTCGATAAAAAATCTTGAGATGAATCAACTTAAAGCAACTTTTATGAGATAGTTGTATTTGCCATACATTTTTTCATGAAATTTTAGCACATAGTTGTAAATTGCAATGGCAACCAAAATTGGGAAGCATTTCTGTCGTGCCGTGTTCAGTTGTGTTCAGACTTTGATATATGGAATGACGTTTCAAATTCACCTACATTTTTCTTTTGAAAATTCACCGTTTTGAATGTTTTTACAACCAATAATCATATGACAACTGTTTTAAATTAGGTTAGTAAAATAGTGTCATTTACTCCCGAAATTGAGTAAATGAAACTATATAATCGTAGCTATACTACATTTGATCTAAAATCTAACTATACCCATTTCTAAGGTGTTTTCTTTTCACAACCAGATTAGATTGTACATAATATTTAATAAGTGTGTAATCATGACGCTTTTCAAATAAACATAATTTACAAGAAGGGTAAAACTACACAAGATCAAATTAGCCACACGTTGTTCTACAGTTGCATTTGCACCTTAGCTGAACAAAAAGCTAACTATAAACAAATTTCCAATTAGCTTGAAACATGTATACAATTACATCATCATTATCATCAACAGCCGGTAGAAATCCACTATTAAACGCAAATGAAAACACAATGAACGGCAACTAGGCACATGTATCTATTAGCTCCATGAGACTCCTATGGTGTCACAAGTACACTTAGTGGGGGGCTTAGTAACTTTACGTCTTTCGGTTTTATGTAGTAACCTCTCCAGAATCCTTCTTTCCTGTAGATTAGCGGTTTCCTGGCTTGCACAATACAACTTCAACAAGAGATGATAAGTGATTTCAACCGTTAAAGACGTTTACAAACTAAAAAATACAAAGAAAACAAAATTTACAATAATTTGTTGTGTTTTACCTGGTAGAACAAGACTTCCCGTTGCACACCGCCACTATCGACACCACCAGAAGAAGTACCAGAAGAGCTTTGTTCATATTGACTCTGTGGGAATAATTTATAACATTAATTGCTGGTGGAATAATAATGCTTAAAAATAATTGGTGAACAGTATTTATACAATCAAATGAATCATTTTTTAACAGAAACTTTATGAATGTTAAATTATATTTTAAAGTGAAAGCAATGTGAAATATAACACAATTATGTACAGCAGGTGCTTTAATTCATCGAAAACTTTGCGGATTATGTACTTAAGAACAAATAAATAATACTTCCCTCGGTTTATTAACATTATTAAAAAGGTTAGAACATGATGTTTAACCGACACTTAGTATTTATTCAAAAGTTAAAGTAAATATTCAATTTAGAGCAAAAATTAATTACTTAGAATATATATTCAATAGTCAAAAGCAATTAGGACTCACGTTGTAATCTTATCTTCCAATGCACTGACCTATTCTTGTCGGATAACTTGCACTGACTGAATGTTGTATAAACTTATTTAGGACAGCTTAATTAAGCATCTGTTAAATAGTATTCAAAGGTCACTATGATAGCGCACCAATCATTTTGTAAACATGTGCTGTGTTGAATCGCAGAATTTTGGCATTCTCGATATCGTTAAAATTTGGTTCTCAGTACTGCGTTATTAAAACATTATATGCGGTGTGATTAAAACATAATATGCGTTGTGATAACCCTGGAATAATAATAGAGTCGAACATATGGGTCACCAACCGGTAGATTCAAATTTTGTCGTTTCACAGCATTTTGTGTGTTGTTTGACTAAAGTAAGCTCAAGAATCAAGAAGAACAGATTTAGAATTATATTGAAGATAAAAGGGGTCGTGGATCTCAGACATGTATGGCAATTAGCAAGCTTCCTTGTTCAAGGACTTATCTCCGGTCCGCTAGCAATGAGTTGATGCCCAGCAGCAGGTCTGCCGTGCAGTAGCTCAGCTCCAACACTGCCGCGCCGGTAGGCTGTCCCAGCTAGGTGCTGTAGAGACGTTAGATTGGCCGCGGTAGGTGCTGGAGACCTGGGGACGGCCGGAGTTCAGGTCGTACGGAGGTCAGCCTCGTTGGGTACTGGTAGCCTAGTACAAGTACCCTGGTACTGGAAACCTGGAAGGCACATGTGCTCCGGTCAGATTGGTTCCAGTAAGATGTTGAGCTGGTGGGTCCACTGTTCCTCTGGTACTGAGCATGTACTAGGGACTCGCAGAGGGCCTATAGGGATGTGGCCCACAAGCAAACAACAGATGCCATAAGGGCGTAGGTAAAAAGTAGTGGTTGAGAAGCAACAGAAAAACACAGAAAAATACCGATAGGTTAAACAAGATAGTAAAGCTAATTGCTAGAAGAGCTATTAGCGAGATCAAAACACATAATGGACACAGTAAATAGCAGTGAGAGTACATACCAAGAATCAAATACACAAAATCATTACTGCCTACATTGGAGGTTAGTTTTATGGTATTATTAGGTCAAACACATATTCACTCGCTTATAAAGTTTAAAGGGAAACAAGCAAAAAACGCAGGCCGTTGCCGTTGAGTACGAAAATCAAACAATTATTTGATTGCAGAACCAGTCGCGATGGCCGAGTGGTTAAGGCAGCAGGTGCTTAAAGCCGGAAAACGGGGTATTCGTGCTCAAAAAATGTGTATATATGATATTAGCTTAGCACACGATAGTGCTTCAAATCATATTTAGAATATCACAATACAATTATAGTACCCTGTTTAGAAGATGGTATTACATACAACTAATGTCACAATCTTCTCTTGGGTAGGTATTTAAAACCTTCGGTACGCTCGTGATTCTATATATCAACCATCCGCTTCTTCAGGTTTCTTTAAAAGTACTCGCACCAAAAAACAACTTTGCAGGCTTGCCTAACAAATAACTATTTTGAGACAAATATTTAGCTTTTTACACACGACATAACAGTATACCTAGCATTTTTTCAATTAGAACGCGAATTTATCTCGCTTTTCAACAGATGAATGCTTTTGAATCAACCTCATTCAACCTGTCTCCTATTTATACCGCTATACCATTATTCCACGATAACAAGTTCACAATAAGCCTTCTCAGAACAATTTACCGACAAACATCCGTTCAGTGTACCGTTCAGGATTACACGATAAACGGTCCACAGTCAGCGAGAAAACAAGCTCCTTACACAAATAGAAGGATTTTAATATCGTTAAGTAGTGATGATACTGGCCTCTCCTATAAAAGACTTGCAAAGTAATCCGCAGAAAGCGTCCAGATATCTTGCAAATCTGCTTGACTCATCGCTTTCCTTTCAAATAAATAGGGTCCGAAAAGATGTTTGGTAACAGAACGTGTTTTTAATTCGATTTCGGGGTTTGAAATGTTATGATAGCGAGCGTTGAAAACTTTTTTACTTTTGTAGGTACAATCTAGTAGTTTGGGTACTTTAGGTAGTTGTTGTTGGTCTAATTTAGAAATTTTACAGCCACATAATCATGAGAATCATGTTCAAATTTTTATACCACTATAAAATATATTATTATTAGTGTGTGTTCTGTACGTCAATAGAGCAACAAAAAAATTACAGCCACTACGTTATGCTTAGTTATGTTATAATAATTATTATAAATATCCCTAATATCAAAACGGATAGATGCATGGTGTATTTATAAAAAGTTAGGTTTAGCCTGTTTTTTTTGAAGCGCTCGTAGCGAAGTTTGCTTAGCCGTTCTGAACCGATCAGCAAAGTTAAGCAACGTCCGCCGCGGTCAGAAGTTGGATGGGTGACCGCTGGTGGTACTACTGAGCGCTTCCGTGCTTCGGTGGGCTCGTTAAGCCGTCGGTCTCGGTTGTTTTCTTAGGATGGCAGTCGTTATAGCTTGGTGGTAGGGCATTTTGCAAATGCCCGCCTGGCTAGCTACCACCGAAAATCTGTCGCCAAGCACCTAACGGTGTGTTCCGGCAGCTGTCCTTGAGAGCCAGTAATTCTAGGTTAGCCTGAACAACATCTTAGACCACACCATCACTTACCATCAGGTGAGATTAGTCAATAAAAAAAAACATCATCAATTCGAAAATACAACTCTCTATAAAATGTTATTTTTTCCTTTGGTAGACTGTATTTTTTTTCTCATTGTATAAAACGTAGTGTTACTTATTCAGTGATTGTGGCGTCCTTTAAAAAATCTGTGTCGTTATCACTATGAATTCAAGGTGAAAATTTTCGCTCAATGATTTATTACGACTTACGCAGTGCCAAAGACTTCAATTGGCACTTCGTGATGAATCCAGCTCTGCGTATTCGTAGTTTGGAGACCTTAGACGTGGACGTGATCATCTCCATGACGATTTACGTGAAGATCAGCCGGCGACTGAGGCTACAGAATCTAATATTGATACAGTACGGAAACTGATTGAAACTGTCAAAAAAAATGACTTGTCAGCAAATATAAATTTATTTTTATTTCATTGTGTATTAGGCTTTGAAATGAGCCAAGTGCGAAACATTTTGTATTTGCATCTAAAGGTTTGCACTCGATGGATACCGCATGATGTATAACCGAGAGGTGCAATAAAATTATAGAAAAGTTTAATGGCGGATAGTCTTTGGCTGTCTATAATGACGAAACATGAGTATACTACTTTCTACCGGCAAAAAAAAAAACCAGCCGACATCATTGCTTTTGAAGATTTACCGACGAAAATTAAGTAAAATTTAACCATTGATAAAAAAATGGTTTCCTTTTTCGGCAAAGCAGGACCACAGTATCGCTTGACCACCAAAAGACATTAACCGTAAATTGGTACGTCAATACTTGCTTGTCCAAAGTTTTTGAAATATCTTAGAGCAATGTTGTCCTTCAGCACGATATCATGTCCTCACATTCCGCTAAGGTGGTAACGGAAGGGAATTTTATGGATTCAAATATATAACTGATAAGATAACACACCGCCTTACTGCCCAGTCCTCACTCACTTTGCGAGTTCATTTTGTTTCCTAAAATTAAATATAAACTCATAGGCACACGTTTTACGAGCCTGAATCGGCGGTAAATGCGTTTCATGAAGACGTTGAAGAAGTCCATAATGGAGACTGGTCCAACTGCTTTTAACAATGGTTAAAGCGAATGCAAAAAAATATAAACTGAGAGGGCATACACTTTGAAAAACAATAAAAGTAGCATAAGTCTAATATATGGCCTCATTTATCAGAATCGAGAAACTTTCAGTTTGCCCTAAATAAATATTAATTTATTTTATTGGAAATAGTTCATAAATGACAGTCTCGTAATTGCCACCATATATTCTCAAACTATGGGGGCTAATTTGTTTTACAATTGAACCACTCTGGATCCAATATTATCAAACAGACTAAAAAGAGAAACATGCAAATGAACACTTACAGGAGATATCACATATCAGATAACACTGATATGTTTTTAAACAAAATGGTAGTATTTTTGTAACACATCTTTGTGTTACAAAAATACTACAAAAGTAAATATTTCCTGATCATTGCAATACAACACAAAGCCTTGAAACCAATTTATGTTTTGAATATAAAAAGTCGCAATTGCAAGAAAAAATATGAACCAGTGCAAAACTTCCCGATGAAGTGGAGTTCGAAAATAGCATTATAAATTCACCAGTTTACAATCACAGCTCGCTACTTGGCGAAAGCAAAAACCTTCGTGGAAACTCGTTCTAACTTTTCCTATTTTTCTGCGTTAATTTTACCTGAACCCATTACACTTTGCAACAATTCTTGGCAAGAACGTTTCTATTAGGCTCTTTGAAATTGTATTCTAAATAAGTTTGGCAGAATTTTATAAATGGATATTAGGGCCAATGGGCAATTTTCCGAAAAAAGATACCTAAGAAAACCTTAAATGGGTAAAAAGGTTGAGAATCTGTGAAAGTGACACGAAATAATTAAACTTTTCTAAAAGTTTGGCTTAAAATAGATACAATTATTACTCCAATACTCTTGCTCGTCAAAGGTCTACCTCTCAATCAGGTCTGTTTGCCGCACTAAGCCAACTTTATCAATGGGTTTGCTCTGAAGACACATTTCAATATGCAGAACTATTTAAGGTGAAGTGAGCCGTCAAATTTTGAAAATGTTTTTAGAAAGAGTGAACGCCTTACAGAAATTATTAAAATATATAACTTCTAGTCTAGACATATATGACAAATATTGTTCCTGATCTAAAATCACAAATACAGCTCTAAACTTTCGCCAAACGTGACCGAACGAGAACGAAATTCAAGCGAAGCGTCTCTGCTTTAACTTCCACCAAAAAATCTTTCGTATGTCCGGTTGTTCTCCTCTACAGGTCGCATTTCTCAACCGATTCTAACAAAATTTTGTGAGCCGGTTTGATAAGTCCATAATTAATTTTGTCGATTCAGTTTTTGGAATTTTTTCAAAATGACAGAGTTATGAGTTATGATATGATATGTATTATATGTGTTGAAAGTATAGACGCCTGCGGTAAATTTAATGGCAATGTCCGTTATACTCACGTCAGTTGCCTATAAGTGATAGGCTCTCTCTCATCTATGTGCACAATCATTATCATTGTAAAATACTTTTATTAAAATATATAGTTAAATTATGTTCGATTGTAAGCTTTGTAAGGGCAGACTCGCGAGGTTTACAGCTCAGAGAGCCACTAGTTTAGTTTGTGTCCAGAGTTTAGCTCCCAAAACAAACAGACTTTCAGTATTTATTTCGACTCATACTATTAATTATTAACAATTATTAATATAATTTTATGAAGTTTAAATTTAGTTTGCCGTTAGCAGCGAGACAGGCCCTACGTTTCAAGTCACGCAAATATGCGCTATTTGCACTGTATGCACGCAAACGGTCGGTTCATAACTTGCTAAACAGACACCACGATAGCATAATGACGTCATCTTTGACGTCACCTCAGGCCGCAAACAACGCTCACAGAAAAGTGGTAGTGCAATGTATGCACAAATGTCAAACTCAAATCTTGACAGATAGATGAGGAGATTTTTATTGTTGTGGTTAGAATATTGAACTTACAAACATCTGTTGACAAAAGAATGCCTTGAAATGCAATACTTCTATTATCATTATTTGATATGATTATGTGAAGTTTATTTTGGGTGAATTGCGAAAAAGCAAATTGACAGTTAGCAGATGTTATAAGCACGGCTACATATCGGTTCACCTTTATTGCGCGCAATTATATTCTCGTGTTTGCAGTTATGAACCAAGCTTTTGTAATGTGTGCAGTGACAGCAGTGCTTGCGTGTAATATATGAAAAACACGGGTATTTGAGCGCGAACTTACTATGAGTCGATATCGCTATCGACAATGTTTCGGCTTCTACCGGAAGCCTTCCTCAGGATTTTGAGTGTGGTACGTCCCGCGGTCGCGTCACGCTTCACACGCTCAAATACCCGTGTTTTTCATATATTAGATATAAATATGAGCGTAAGTTTTTTTTTATAAAGTGCTTGCGTGATTTAAACCTTAGTATAAATCTAAGCCGCCGGTAGTCCAAGCTGCAGAGTGAGGAACCTCCTGATGATGTTTGCGGTGTTGAGAACTATTATCCTGTTTTCAAAATTACAACGAAAGAAAAAATATCCTTTTTTTGTAGTTTTGTCAGCTTATTCGCTTAGATTAACGTCTGAAAAAATTACCATGTTAATATTATAATATACTAATGTTTACGATTAAAGACATGTTTTGAGCTATATATGAATATATCAATAAACTTCTGCTTTAGGTGATTAAAATGTCAATATTTTCATTTTCATAAATTTTTGCTTCGTGTACCTACCTATAGGACTATTACGACGTCAATGCTGTACGTCATTACTCGCAGCTATATGGCAGCCTTAAACGCCGCCTAACTTACAACATAAATAGATTCTTACCAGGGCGACCAAATTTGCATGAGCTATAATTCAAACACAAATTTTCTAATACCGCTTCAATATCTATTGCGAAAAGCCTTAACATATACTTTACAAACTTGCCCCACTCACATACTTGCCCCATTACAAACTTAAAGGTTTACGTTGGAATAAAAAGCAGTATCAAAGTTGAGCAATGAAATGTTAAGGATGAATAAGTTAATTGGCCCCTAGAGCGTATCGGCAGCCTCCTGTGCCGCAGAGGAATGCATTTAAATTGGATTTTAAGAGTAGAAATCACCGGCGCTTGCCTCCCCAGCCTTGTTAGAGCCAATCTCAAAGTTTACGTAAACGAATAAACCTTCGCCGTGGAACCGAATTTATCGGTATCAATCCGAACTATGTACACAGGTATCTAGGTATATCTATAATGACTTCTGCCGTTTAACTTCAAAACGAAGTTGCGAAGCTGAAACGAGTTTTAAATGTCGATAGGAAATAGATTTTTCGTTTTGCGATTTTAATCAAATGAGTCGGGCTTCTCTTTATTAAGGCATTTTGAAGGTAGCTATTGAAATACTGATTGAATGACAGCAAAGAAACAATTTGCTACACTCGTATGTGATCTCTTTAACAGGTTCTCAATTCGACTAAGTATATTTTTTTTTGTTTGTGTTACCTCAGACCTACCGATTATGGTGGTTTTTTTTTACATTCGAAAGCTGGTGCTTATCTTGTGGTCACATTTAATGATTTTTATTTTAATTTTTAATGATTAACCTAAATCTTATCACAATCAGTAGTCGCTTCTTAGATTTAGAACGGCACATAAAGGTAGTTACAGTTTTAAAGGAGGCCAGCCAGTACGTAAATGAACCCTCATTCTACACAATTAACATGCGGAACGCTTTATTCTAATAGCCTGTGCTACTAATCTCTGATGTGCCTCTAAACCCTTTACGCAGAATTGTGGGTGCATGATAGGAGAAAACTATATAAGAAAGCTTGTATTTAAACTTTTTATGGTTTTGAGGTTACTGTTAACTCATAGCGCTAAATCATAACGCTTTCCATACAAATGCAGTTTCATCATATTTTTAACCGACTTCCAAAAAAGGTTCTCAATTCGTCTGTATTTTTTTTTATGTTTGTTACCTCAGAACTCTTGACTGGGTAAACCGATTTTGAAAATTCTTTTTTGTTTGAAAGGAGATGTTTGTCGTTTGGCCCATTTAAGTTTTATCAAAATCGGTCAAGCTGCTTTTGAGTTACACTAAAATAAATGAAAAATATTTTCCTATCTTGATGATATACTTGTTAACAATGAATGATAATCGATCCCGTAAGTAGCAAGGGTCACTAAAAACTGCGAAAAAATTTTTGTACGAAAAAATGGAACCGACTTCCACACCCAAACGTGTGAAATAACTTGTCGAAGTCGGTACCATGCGTATAATATTGTGATAATAAATACTTTTGAACTGTCATGGTACCGACTTCAACAATTATTTTCACACTTTTGGGTGTTGAAGTCAGTTCCATTATTTGGTAAAAAAAAATTTTAAATACCAAGTGTTTGACCTCAGTGATGTCTAGTCTCAAGGACATGCATTCTGCCTTTTAAGTTTTTTGTAAAACAATCTAAATAATTTGGAAAAGTCGTTATACGGGTTTTATTTTTTTTACAATTTGAGATGAAAAAAATAAGAAAACGAAAAACTGGCGAACTAGATGCATATTAAGCTTAAGAACATGCATGCATTTCAATACTTGGTATTTAAAATATACAATACGATTGTATGGAAAAAGCTTTGAATACACCCTAGATTATTGATGATAAAATGAGACCTTAACTATCTCACCTTCTCATCATTTTCGTGACCACAGCGTATATGGAGTGAGGTCACAGAATCAATGAAATAGTTCAATTTCTTGTATAATACTTATTTTTTGGTAGTTATTTATAGTCTTTATTATCTCACCTTAACTTTACCTGAACCTTCAGATGAGATATGTTTCTATGAGCTTGAATCAGTACTATAATCAGTACTATATAATATTATAAATGCGAAAGTAACTCTGTCTGTCTGTCTGTCTGTTACGCTTTCACGCCAAAACTACTAAAACGATTTGGATGAAATTTGGTATGGAAATAGTTTGAGACCCGGGAAAAAACATAGGATAGTTTTTATCCAACTGCGCAAATAGAGGTTAATTTTTTTGCGCGACAACCGACATACGCGCGGGCGGAGCCGCGCCCGGAAAGCTAGTAATATTATAAATGCGAAAGTAACTCTGTCTGTCTGTTACGCTTTCACGCCAATACTACTGAACCGATTTGAATGAAATTTGGTATGGAAATAGTTTGAGACCCGGGAAAAAACATAGGATAGTTTTTATCCAATTGCGCAAAAAGAGGTAAATGTTTTTGCGCGATAACCGACATACGCACGGGCGGAGCCGCGCCCGGAAAGCTTGTATAGTATATATTGAAGTTCAATGTTTAACTTTCTTACGATCCTCGGCTTAATATTATAGGGACAATTCGTTACATTCCTGTAGATTGTAGCAGATGGTGACTTAAGGAAAAAAGGCGATTAATTTGCAACATGCCACTACTCACGTTGATGTAAGTAGGGTATTGCTCCCAACTTATAAACTTCTTGTTACCCGATAGACGGCGGGTACACTACCAATTAGTGCATTCCTAAGAAAGGTTTTTGATAGGAAAGGGGGTGAAACCAAAACTTTTTACTCATTAATATAATTATGACTTTAATTGTCCTATGTGGCAAATGCATATTGTTATTTTTTGATATTGGCTTTTATCACACAATAAATGTTGTAAAATAAGTATTGTACCATTTGTATTAGCAAGACAAGATGATGAATCTTAATATTAACTACAAAAATTTGCAAGAATATATGTAAATATAATAACATTGTTTCAATATTAACAAAAAAAGCGCTCACGGTGTTGAACGCCCTAAGGATAATATTATTTTGTAAACTCAGTACGACAAATTTTCCCATAGCAGCGTATGGAAAGTAAACTGTATAGATCTCATCAGATATAAGTTATTTAGTAGCAAACTTATAACGAAAATGAAAAGTTTATGCAGCGTCCACAGGTAATTGTTTATTTTTTATGGGACTGACAAACTAATATAAGTCGAAAATCATTTATTTTGCCTTCTTTTCAGTCACTGAATTCTCCTTCAACACTTTATAGCAAAAGTGTATATTAGTTTGACCCGTCGCCAAAGTAGGGTTATAAGTTTGAAGCATTTGTCAACCTCAAACGGCTGAACTGATTTCGGTGCAGTTTATTTTTATTCATGTGACCTGATCTGCCATTATAAGATCTTTAGTTTTAAAATAGCCCACGTACCACACGGGGCACTCGATGAATACCATAAACGCAACTATTTAGGATTTGAACCGATATGTTGCTCTTACAACAATGTAATGCAAAGTATAAGTTTTTATATTTGAAGTATTTTTAATTGTTTTGCTACTCGTATGATATTACTTAATATTTGGGCCACTCGTTATATTTCAGATGGTATATGTTACTGGATTATTAAATTAGTAGCTGTAGGTATATCATGTTATTTACTCAATGACAGTACATACATGATTTTAATCACAGTAAGTGATAGTTTGTTTAGTATATGAAGCGCTCGTAGCGAAGTTTGCTTAACCATTCTGAATCGATCAGCAAAGTTAAGCAACGTCCGCCGCGGTCATGAGTTGGATGGGTGACCACTGGTGACATTACTATACTGAGCGCTTCCGTGCTTCGGAGGGCACGTTAAGCCGTCGTTCCCGGTTGTTGTCTTAGGATGGCAGTCGTTACTGCATGGTGGTAGGGCAATTTGCGAATGCCCGCCTGGCTAGCAACCACCCTCAAGTTGAAAATCTGTCGCCAAGCACCTAACGGTGTGTTCCGGCAGCTGTCCTTGAGAGCCAGTAATTCTAGGTTAGCCTGAACAACATCTTCCGCCACATCATCACTTAGCATCAGGTGAGATAGTGGTCAAAGGCTAACCTATGAAGCATAAAAAAAAAAAAATTTAGGCTTACTTACAGTGCGAAGTGTATAACTCTATGTTATCATAATTACCTAGGTAATGTCGAATCTGTGTAATCTGCCTTCCAGCTAAACAAATGTCATTTTCATCAAAGTAATAGAAGGGTCTATTCCCACCATGGACTAGCTGATCTCCAAGTTTCTTGCAGAATGTTAACCATATCTACAGTGCAGATTTGGATAATATATTTTTTGTACATGTAACGAATAAATTTAAAAACTACTAGACTGATTTGAAAATTTACCAATACAATACCATATTATCCCTGATGAACATAGGCGACATAATATTTTAAAAAATGTTGATTTTTTTATATAAGGAAAAGTTATTCGTAGATTGTAAGAGAAAAAACGTCAGGTCTATCGGTAAGTGTCCGTTTTATTGAGCACCACCGGAGTGAGTGATTATTTCAGTCATTTAGTAACCGTTCATCTAATATGGAGGCGAACAAAATGGATGGGACAAAGAAGCCAAACTAATGACTCATTACCTATGTATCATTTGTTGACTTTGGCACCTCGCATTACTGGGAGATGATCTCATTTACTTAACGGCTTATTTATTTTAGCAATTGACGCAAAACAATAAATATATTATTCCATATAGCGAATGGGACGGTTTTGTTGTTGACATGCGAAACTCGGATATTTTGAAGTTTGCGTTTATTTGCATTGATGGTTTTTCTTTGTTAAGAAATATTACTGTTATTATACTGTAACATTGATAGCGTTCTCTATACAGTACGTAATTATTGAGAAATTTGTATTTTAACCGAGTTCCAAATTCGAGATGAGGTTGTTTTAAACTATGTTTTTTAGGGTTAGCACGTTTCAAGCTTTAATCGATGGATAGGGTAAATCGATGACTGTGAAACGCAAAGATAGTGTTTTATTTAATAAATCTTTTCGGGGTAGTAAAACCGGAACTTACTCGAACATTCTGAAACAGGCCCTAAGTATTTAAAATATAACGAAACAACATTTGTATGAAAACCGTTATTTGCTCACTTCCCAATGGCAGTCCTATTGGCCATTTTTTATTAATTATTGTTTTACCTCAGGGCTTGTACTGTTATCATTAATCATAAAAAGTTTCGCGCCTATTTGTACCTTTTACCTTCAATATTTATTTTAGTTTCCTATTTGTTATTATTGCAATGTACAATATATACAATATATAATGTAATAGAACATACTATATATGCCGGATTGTCCACTGCTGAACACAGCCTTTTTAGGATTTGCCATAATTCCCACGCTTGGCAGGCGTCTTGGGGATCGCAGCTTATGATCAGTCCCTCAGGATCAGTAGCACTTGGGGGGATGACATTCTAGCCCCTTGGATATCCAATTGAAATTTCTACAGAATAATATAACATATTCTGTGGAAATTTGTGTGTTTTATGAAACGTTCGTAGCGAAGATTGCTTAGCCGTTCTGAACCGATCAGCAAAGCTAAGCAACGACCGCCTCGGTCATGATTTGGATGGGTGACCGCTGGTGACATTACTACTGAGCGCTTCCGTGTTTCGGAGGGCACGTTAAGCCGTCGGTCCTGGTTGTTGTCTTAGGGTGGCAGTCGTTATGGCATGGCGGTAGGGCATTTTTTTGCGAATGCCCGCCTGGCTAGCTACCACCCTCAAGTAGAAAATCTGTCGCCAAGCACTTAACGGTGTGTTCCGGCAGCTGTCCTTGAGAGCCAGTAATTCTAGGTTAGCCTGAACAACATCTTCCGCCACATCATCACTTACCATCAGGTTAGATAGTGGGCAAAGGCTCACCTAAAAGGAATAAAAAACAACCAATCAGATACCTATCACGGTCCTCATGATGTATATCAATCACTTGGTATGGTTGGTCATCATTTCAGTATTCTAGTGACACCTAGCGGGTGGTTTGTGCATTGCTAGGACGCTTAGCTGGTGGTTAGGTACGATGATTTATTTGTAATCATCCTTCCTATTTATAGAACCATAGCTTACTAGTAGTACTGTTTATTACGAACGAACGCGTAGATGCGGCGTCTCTAGCTGAGAATTGAGATTATACTTTTTTTAACAAGAATGTATGTAATGAATAGATTCAGGCGTTAATTTGCGGAAATCCATATTTAATAATAACAAATACTTTTAAAAGTATCCTAAAAACATTAAATAATATTTAAATAAAACACTTAAAAAAGCATGAAATTATATATCTAGTGACAATTCCGCCTAATTTTCCTGTTATCTACGTGACGTCATAAACATCACGCAGCCTAACTCGATGAATACCCGACTAGTTTCGCTTCCAAACGAAGCATCTTCAGGAGGTCTTGACTTACCGAGCGCACGATCGAGACTAAATGGCCAGTTGTTTAGGGAGGACATAGATGCTGGCTACCGCCTGTGCGGTCGTCCAGCTCCACCGTAAATGGCCAGCGGCTAACACGCCTTTATATAGGCCCGATCGTGACTCACTGTTCTTTGTTGTAGCTTACAATTGGTAAAGATATACGTTTTTGTAGTGATAATTATATAAAAAAAGGTTATTGAATTGTTAACAGAATATTTTTAAGTTATATATGGTATGTTGAGTGTTTACAAATATGAGAAATGTTGAATAATATAGTAAACAATATTAGGAAACTAGTTTTAAACTTAAAATTATGAAAGGGTCGCAGAGTGACGTCAACTGGTTCGGCGGGTAGCTCGGTTCGGCCAGCAGGCGGCTTCCACGATGAAACAGTCGCAGGACCTGCTTGTAGCTACTCGGGACACGTGGGGATGACACGGTGGGTGGCGTGACTCGTAGCGTGACGTCATCACTGGTAGCTGGTTCGACGGGTAGCTTGGCTCGGCACGTTATGAAAAAATAATAAACAAAAATTACAAATAATGTTTAAATTATTAGGTTTCAATTTGATTTAATCTGTACTTAATTAAATGCTTTACATTTTTCTTGTATTTATTCAATTTGACTCCTTTAATAGCTTATTTGATAATTGCGTAGTCCATTCTAATGGACCCCTCCAAGTATTCCGTAACGAGTCAAATCAATGTCTACATTGATTCCTTAACGAGTCAAATCAATGTCTACATTGATTTGACTCGTTACGAAACACTTGGAGGGGAGAGCAAACATGGCCAGTTGTAGGGAGAATTTGAGTCAGTCTTCAAAAGTTTCTCGAAGTAGCCGGACGTTACTGTACTTAATATGCAAAGTGCCGTGTATAATATACGACAGTACTTCATATAGGTATACAGTGTTTGATAGTGAGTTTACCCTAATTGTGGAAGATAAGTGTGAAATATAGCAGTTGTGACATGGTAAGCCGGAACTTTATTACAAAATAGTTTGTGGCGGCAGATTATCACTAAAAATAGGTAACAGTGGGGATGAAACCAATTGAGTCTGTTCATTCAGCAGCGCGAAGCCTACACTTTGTTTTGATATTTCTAACTGTTCTAATACACATAACCTAAACCCCTTGTCACAACAGTGTAAGATTTCAAACGTATTACAATCGAGGAGTTGATGACCGCTTTCAATTAAATGTTTGGCAAAATAAGACTGTTCGGGATGGTCGTTTCTAAACGCGGATTTATGTTCTTTATATCGGATATCAAAATTACGGCCAGTTTGACCAATATAAACGCTGTTACATTCGTCACAGGTAAGTTTGTAAACACCGGATTTTTTACAGTTTTCCAGTCGATCTTTACCGTTACATAAATGACGTAGATTTTGATTTGTACGAAAAGCTACATGGACGTTATTTTTCGTTCAACAATTAATCGATCAACTAACTGTTTATTGTAGCCGTTGGAAATAAACAGTTAGTTGATCGATTAATTCAGACCAAACAACGTAATAGGGCTAGGTCACTTCTTTATTCTAGCCCTTCTGATAGAAATGTCAAGTACGTGGGCAGCTTAACGTATATGGGGCCAATATCTCAAAATATTTCCAATATATTAAAGAAAAATAACGTCCATGTAGCTTTTCGTACAAATCAAAATCTACGTCATTTATGTAACGGTAAAGATCGACTGGAAAACGGTAAAAAATCCGGTGTTTACAAACTTACCTGTGACGAATGTAACAGCGTTTATATTGGTCAAACTGGCCGTAATTTTGATATCCGATATAAAGAACATAAATCCGCGTTTAGAAACGACCATCCCGAACAGTCTCATTTTGCCAAACATTTAATTAAAAGCGGTCATCAACTCCTCGATTGTAATACGTTTGAAATCTTACACTGTTGTGACAAGGGGTTTAGGTTATGTGTATTAGAACAGTTAGAAATATCAAAACATAGTGTAGGCTTCGCGCTGCTGAATGAACAGACTCAATTGGTTTCATCCCCACTGTTACGTATTTTTTGTGATAATCTGCCGCCACAAACTATTTTGTAATAAAGTTCCGGCTTACCATGTCACAACTGCTATATTTCACACTTATCTTCCACAATTAGGGTAAACTCACTATCAAACACTGTATACCTATATGAAGTACTGTCGTATATTATACACGGCACTTTGCGTATTAAGTACAGTAACGTCCGGCCACTTCGAGAATCTTTTGAAGACTGACTCGAATTCTCCCTACAACTGGCCATGTTTGCTCTCCCCTCCAAGTATTCCGTAACGAGTCAAATCAATGTCTAATGGACTACGCAATTATCAAATAAGCTATTAAAGGAGTCAAATTGAATAATTACAAGAAAAATGTAAAGCATTTAATTAAGTACAGATTAAATCAAATTGAAACCTAATAATTTAAACATTATTTGTAATTTTTGTTTATTATTTTTTCATAACGTGCCGAGCCAAGCCACCCGTCGAACCAGCTACCAGTGATGACGTCACGCTACGAGTCACGCCACCCACCGTGTCATCCCCACGTGTCCCGAGTAGCTACAAGCAGGTCCTGTGACTGTTTCATCGTAGAAGCGGCCTGCTGGCCGAACCAAGCTACCCGCCGAACCAGTGTTGACGTCACTCTGCGACCCTTTCATAATTTTAAGTTTAAAACTAGTTTCCTAATATTGTTTACTATATTATTCAACATTTCTCATATTTGTAAACACTCAACATACCATATATAACTTAAAAATATTCTGTTAACAATTCAATAACCTTTTTTTATATAATTATCACTATAAAAACGTATATCTTTACCAATTGTAAGCTACAACAAAGAACAGTGAGTCACGATCGGGCCTATATAAAGGCGTGTTAGCCGCTGGCCGTTTACATCAAACACCGAGCTTCATCAAACACCGAGCTCGCCGGCGAGCTCGAGGCAAAAACAAGGTCACGATAAATTGCTCTCCAAATAGTCAAAGAGTATTATTCAGTAGGGCCCAATTGTGCAACACTGCAGTTGCACAGAGGCATTTTGCTCCGATCCCCCCCATGTCTCTCGACAGCGAGACAAGCCGAGGTCCGAACCACAGTGGTGCCCTTGAGCTCGCTGTCAACCCCTCCTATAGTAGCGGTACGTTTTCGGCGTCCGCAGGAGACGGAGGTAGAAAGCGCTTTTCGCCTTCTACGCCCGTCTCGGGAGAAGTGCCTTCGGCACTTCTCCCTCCCGGGCTATTGTAGGGCCAGGCCCTCGCCCAAAACCCGGTGGAGCTGGACGACCGCACAGGCGGTAGCCAGCATCTATGTCCTCCCTAAACAAACTGGCCGTTTAGTCTCGATCGTGCGCTCGGTAAGTCAAGACCTCCTGAAGATGCTTCGTTTAGAAGCGAAACTAGTCGGGTATTCATCCGGTTAGGCTGCGTGATGTTTATGACGTCACGTAGATAACAGGAAAATTAGGCGGAATTGTCACTAGATATATAATTTTATGCTTTTTTAAGTGTTTTATTTAAATATTATTTAATGTTTTTAGGATACTTTTAAAAGTATTTGTTATCATTAAGAATGTATGTATTTTTTTCCAATTTTTATTGTACCGAGATTTTACGACGGAACTTATTAGTCAACATTCGTTGTTTTAATGATAGTTGCAACTCTTGTCGATGGGGTAAAGGGAAGAGAATCTTGGTAGCAGTACGCATCACAAAAATGTGTGAAAAAATATTCGAAAAAAAACGGATTTGCCTACCATCACTGAAAAAATATGAAACAACTTGTGGAAGTCGAATCGTGATAATGTGAGGCGAAGGTTTTGAATCAGGTACACGTTATTTCTTACTTTTGAGTGTTCGATTGAGTTTTTATTTCATTTTCCTATTTATTATTTTGTCTCAAAAAGACAATTTCTATAAAAAAAACTATTGTTTCGATGAATTACGTTAATACATATTTTTACGGAAAACTGACAAACTAGAAATTTAGATATTAGACTCAAAATACGCGTGCAAAGTTTCACCAACTTTTAACTCTTGCTTTTTAAAATGTGTTGAAACTCCGTTTGTACGGAATGAAAGATAGTAGCTGTATCAGCCAGATTGCACACTGCTGAACACAGCCTTCCCCGTTGAGGAAGGTTTTGCCATAAATCCCACGTTTGGCAGGCGTTTTGGGGATCACATTGTGAGATAGCAGTTCCTCAGAAGTCGCGTAACCTACCGTCCGGTATTTTTCCCTTAATAACCTCTTACGATACACCCAGGAAGAGATAGGGGGGGTGACATTCTAGCCCGGAACCCTGCGAGTAATATGGATATACTTCCCATAAATGATGGTTATTATATCCCGTTTTTAAGGTAAACAACACCGTAACAGTAAACAGCGTACAGGTTTTTCGTAAATCTGTCAAAAACCAGGTTGCTCCCCAATCGATCTTGCTAACCTTTCACTCACCGATTTGTGTTACACGCAACCCCTGAATTTTTGTTACCCATCCGGCAACCTGACCGGTCCTGTCCACTTAACTTGAATAATGATGTGCGAGCAAAAAGGACCGAGCGGGCCGGGAGAGGTGAGCCGGCAAAATACCTAGAGCCCGTGCTATTCCGCAGTTGATCGTCCGTGACGTGATGCACGACTGAAAAACTACGTGGGTCGGTAAAATGTTATAATTCAGTCGAAATTCATTAATTTTATTTGGAACTTAATGTATGTATATAGGATTAAAATAATGTTGGGTTCATAGCTGCTTGTTATAGAAGCTATGATAACCGAGCGGTAACATCTATGGACTGCCGCTCTTCTGGTCCACGGTTCAATCCCCACTGCCTCGGCATGAGCTTTACCGCACGGTGGAAAAGTATTTCATGAAGGCTCGCCTGAGTAGCAACCACGTTCAAGTAAAAAAATTTTGGCCAAGCACCTAACAGTGAGTTCCAGCAGCAGTCCTTGAGAGCCAAAACGTACCTAGTTCATAAAACTACATGCAGGCACATGAGGCTTTATATCTGCATATGTCAGGGGTATAGGCGCAGTGCAGTTTGTCACCTGTGACGAAATGTATCTGTTATAGGCAAAGGTTCCCGCTTAACACCCGATAGGTCCCGTGCTTATAATATAAAAAAAGATTTAGTGGAAAGATTTAAGTAGGTAGGTAATTAAAGCCCCGATCCCATGTTGCAGACATAAAATCCGTAGGTCTAAAATAAAATGTAAGCAGAAGGTGGCGTTGTAGTTGCGGTGCGTAACCCCGTAGAAAGAAAACGGCTTTCTTTACGAGCTATTCCGCTGAGCCAATATTTCTCCGCGACAGTGCGCACCATCATAAAATAAAACGAAAAATTCCACCGCACTGCCTCCGCCGCTATGAAAATCATAAGAGCTGAGATTTTATGACCCATCGGGACGAGCGCCGCACTCTGTCAGGTGATTAATAACAAAAATAATAATACAACTAACTCATTAATTATTTGTATATATTATACATATGTATTTGTCCTTTAATAAACCTCCCTTATAATCGAATTTGTTCTAATTCAAAATAACTGGCTGGTAGAGGAAAGTTTTTACACAATTGAAGAAACATACATACATAAATACATAAAATCACGCCTCTTAGGGGTAGGGAGAGACCACAGATTTCCGTTTGATACGATTCATACATATCCTCTTTCGCTTCATCTATACTCATCAATCCTTTTATAAATAAGCGTCGGTTTAGGGTACTCCTGACCTGGCCTTTTTTCAGAACATCTTCAATCTGATTTCGGAACGTTCGCCTAGGTCTTCCCCTCAATTGAAGAAAATGTCATTTCGTTTGTAATTACATCTACGGCAGTGCATTGTGATACTCGTTACACATATTTACATATTATGAGTTATACATATAATGATTTATGATATGAGTCAGTTTATATTAGAAATTATGTATTAATGTTAAAAATATGAAAAATAAGATTTGTACATCATTAGCTACTATTTTTGATGTGCAAATCTGAATATAGAGACACTGTTTTATAATTTAAAATCATAGAAAAATCGACTTCTAATATGAATATACCTAGGTCTGGTCACACTTCTTTTTCCGCAAGATAGACGTAATTCACCGTGGGGTACCGGGTCATCCTCGTGGGGTGCCGGGTCAGAATAGCACCTCGCCATATCATCCCATGGGTGTCGTAAGAGGTGACTAAGGGAATAATACTGGAAGGTGGGCAGCAGCACCTTCTAAAGAACTGCCAACTTACACTGCAATCCCCAAGACGCCTGCCAAGCGAGGGATTATGGCAAATTCCCCCTTAATAGGGGAGGCTGTGTTCAGCAGTGGACGATCCGGCTGTTACAGTACAGTACAGTCGTAATTGGCATAACTGGCCTATTATCGTTTCGAAGTAATACAGAGCCTGAACATGAACTATTTCATCAATAGTTTTTTGTTACCTACAGCTCCAGCTAGAAAACGCAGTGTTTTTCTGAACAAATATTTTGCATGGTGGTAGGGCACTTTGCGAATGCCCGCCTAGCTAGCTACCTCCCTGAAGTTGAAAATCTGTCGCCAAGCACCTAACGGTGTATTCCGGCAGCTGTCCTTGAGAGCCAGTAACTCTAGGTTAGCTTGAACAACATCCTCGACCACATCATCACTTACCATCAGGTGAGATAGAGGTCAAAGGCTAACCTATCAGGCATAAAAAAAACAAACAAATAGTTCTGTAAACTTAAAAGGAACTTTTTAAAAATATTATGTGAACGGGCGTATTGAGTGCACTTATTATGTCGTACTCCCGTCCCGGTGTACGACAACCGCTTGACAAAATACGCTGCCAATTGTGTCGGAGCACCGCCTTCAATTGTTCCACATGAAAAATGGCCTATTTGGATTGTTCGCGAACAAATGCGTGCCGTTCAGGTCATTAAGCTTTGTTCTTACCACAGTACTTAACACAAAAAAATTACAGCAAAAACTGAAATTTTCGTTTCCGCCCTCTTGAGTTGGGGTCCAAGCAGTGTTTAAACTACGGCCAATTGTTTTGCCTTGAAAAATTATTTCCCTGTCAGAGTACTTTCCTCACTTTGTTATGAGTGGGGTACAATAGCGCCACTTGCACAATTATATTTCATTCCCTTTTATTATAAAGTAGCTTTCTTCACCAAAATTTGCCCGCATGGACTATAAAATTTAAGCAGTGTTTAATTATATATATTTTTTAATTCATTTATTTGTTTGTTTTTAATTTAATTTTTTATTCCACTTTTGTAATAACTAATATTATATTACAATCATAAAATTTTTAACCATTAAAATGTTTCAAATGTAACTTTATTTCCTTCATATACCTGCCTATATTCAAAGTTCATCATAAAATTAAAAAGGAAGTTCGTCTGAATAAACTTTTGCACCCGTTCACTCCCACATAAGCGTTAATGTAAAAAAATGGTGAATTTATTTTATTTAAACATCACGTTTACAAATTTTTAGTCAAATTTATTAACGTGTCTTTTGTTCCTTTTATACCCCCCTACGGTGTAGTACTACACTCCAAAAAATATTCATGTTCGGCCTAACTAAAATTGGTTACTGGTTTCACCCCATTTTTAAAGTACAGTCAGCCAGAGAATTATATTCAGAATGGTAATGCTTTTACTTCAGATTATTACGCATCTAAGGTACGATGTTAATCTTACTTAATGAAGACAGAACCTACTGCCTAATCCTGATAAAAATAAATGTGTAAAACAAACTTTTTGATAAGCAAGGCTCGAATAAATCTATTTTTATTTGTTTCTGTCCGCCTTGTACTTGGGAAGACTTTCCTACTTGTATGATACGAACCTCTATGATATTTCATTGCCCGTGCTCACCGTCCGAATCGTAACCATTTGTAATAGATTATTTTAGAAATTAGATTATAGAGCGTTGATGATAATTACATAATGTAGGTACCGTCATAGAGATATAAAATAATATTTTATATATGTATGACGTTACCTACATTATGTAATTATCGTCAATGTCCTATTTTATATAAAAAAAAATGTTATATCTCTATGACGGTACCTGCATTATGTAATTAAAAATTAGTATTTTATATAAAATAGTATTTGATATCTCTATAACGGTACCTACGTTATGTACTTAATTACTAATTATCGTCAACGCTCTATAATTATAACTATTTGTAAAACTTACAGATAGAACAGGTGGAGCACGGACAATTAAATATCATAGAGGTTCGTATCACACTTGCTTTCTCTTTTCTGTGGGTACCGTTAATCGAGTAAAATTCGTATTAACTGTAGTTATGACTATACTAAAAAAAGCATTGCAAAATTAGTGGGCAAATCAGGATTTAATAACGGGGCAAAACAATAATAAATTGTATTATTTTGGCCCAATACGGTATATGATGTGGGGCGAACTAAGAATTATTTATTCAAAACGATACATCGTGTGGCGAACGCGGAACAAATTAATTAAATGTGAATCTCATACGATACATTAAAAAAAACTATACTAAAATACGGCACGCTATCCCTGAAATACTATCTGACTCTAATGACAATCCTCTCAGTGAATAAGTGTTTTTATATAAATTCATGGGATGATAGAATTTGATCTAAACGAAGTTTTTCTTGTTTGTCGCTATACCTCTGGTTTGAGAATTTCCATTTCAATTTATAAAACTCGTCGTAAAATTGGACGAATAATAATATAGTAAAATGAAAGTCGTCGATGAAAATCATAACAGAGATTTTACTGCTGCGCATCCGATTGGAACGAGGATGCCAAAGATTGTTTCAGTGCTCGAAGCTGGATTGAGGCGATAATAACAATGTCGTCACTTCCTCAATCCGACTTCTTCAAATATTTTCCGAACAGATTCGCAATAAATTTTTATTTGTCGGAAAAATTCAAGCGCATTTTTTTCCGCTGGTAACAAATTTTATGTTTTTCATTGTCGTCTAATAAATAAAGTTTGAATGGCTAAATAAATAGTCGTAATTATATGGTTATCATACAACACTAAGACTAGTCTTTGAAGTAGCAGAGCCTATTCCTATCATATGGGGCCAAAACTCGTCAGTTGAAACTTCGATACCTACCCTTTCACGGAACACATGTGTGACGATGTGTGTTGACAATCTTTACAGTGCAAAACAGACAAGCACTTGATCACGATATAACCTAATAGAAAGACAGGATTTCGTCGCACGTTGCCTACTATTTGACTTTACAAAACTCTCAAGTAATCGGTAGCATAGACATAGACAGACATTTATTTGTTTCATTAGCACACATACATAATACATTACACAAATATTAATGAGAAAGTACAAAAATAGAAGATACATATACCTACAAATATTAGTCAGGCTATATAACAAAACAGCAAAGCATATGGAAAAGAAAGGGATAAAAAGTTTGATAATACATATAAGAACGTATGTTAAGTACCTAGATGACTACTAACTATTTGGATCGCTTCCTATACTAAACTATACTGTATCAGCCAGTTTGACCACTGTTGAATTAAGCCTCCCCCTTTATGGGAGGTTAATGCCCACGCTTGGCAAGCGTCTTGAGAATCTCAGTTTAAGATAGCAGTTCCTCAGAAGGCGCTGCTGCCCACCTTCCGTTATTTTATCCTTAGTCGCCTCTTACGACACCAACAGATAGCAATGGGGTGGTGACATTCTAGCCCGACACCCCATTGAATAGCTACCACATAATAGTATCTATGAATAAAGACAAAATTTGAATATTTAAAATCAATGTTAATCAAGACACAAGTTAAGTTTAGGTATACGTCATACAGAACGGACTTTCTAATTTGACATTGTTGAATATTGGCTTACCACTTAACCAACTGTAGACTTAATTAGCCTAAGTAATAGTTCAATACTACGACCACTTAATCTAATTTGGTATGTATAAACATTTCCTAGAATTGTTAGAATATAACCATTTCAGAATTAGAATGCTATAATTATTCTATAAATCTTTTTAGGAAAAAATAAGAAGCTTACGTAGATGTAAAGATTTAGAGAAGATGTTCTAATGCCATTGGCATTAGAACATCTTCTCTAAATCTTTACATCTACGTAAGCTTCTTATTTTTTCCTAGAATATTAGTAAGTATAGATATATAAGATTTTGAAGCGCTCGTAGCGAAGTTTGCTCAGCCATTCTGAAACGATCAGCAAAATTAAGCAACGTCCGCCGCGGTCAAGAGTTGGATGGGTGACCGCTGTTGACATTACTACTGAGCGCTTCCGTGCTTCGGAGGGCACGTTAAGCCGTCGGTCCCGGTTGTTGTCTTAGGATTGCAGTGTTATAGCATGGTGGTAGGGCATTTTGCGAATGCCCGCCTGGCTAGCAACCACCCTCAAGTAGAAAATCTGTCGCCAAGCACCTAACGGTGTGTTCCGGCAGCTGTCCTTGGGAGCCAGTAATTCTAGATTAGCCTGAACAACATCTTCGACCACATCATCACTTACCATCAGACGAGATTGTGGTTAAAGGCTAACCTATCAAGCAAAAAAAAATAAAATAATAATACAGCATAAGCTATAACTTAACTGCAACAGATCATTACAGTCTACCATGTTTGGTGTCCAAAAGTTTGGCAAGCCTTGCTTATTATAAACTAGTTTAGCTATGTACGCGCTCATACAAGTTATCTTCATAATTACATTTTAATCTTGTACTTAAAATTAAAACAAAGATTTAGACATCATATCGTCATCTATATGCATTTACAAATTTAATAATTGATTACCACAGTAATGTTATTATTATTACTAAAATTACTTCCTACCCGTTCCGTTTTATTGTATTTTATTTATATTAATAAAACATAAACTTTCTTTATATATGTATATGTCACATTAATCAAATGTCAAATTATAAATACTTACTGATGATGTTAGGATTAGTGTCTGCGTAGCTTTTTCTTTAAAAATGTAGTTTAGTCATATTGTCGAAATTTTGCATACATGTCCTTGAGCCTAAAATCTATGCTTCTGGTTTTCCAGTTATCCGTTTTATTACTTACTAGCTTTCCGGGCGCGGCTCCGCCCGCGCGTATGCTGGTTATCGCGCAAAAACATTAAGATCTTTTTGCGCAGTTGGATAAAACTATACTATGTTTTTTCGGATCTCAAACTATTTCCATACCAAATTTCATTTAAATCGGTCCAGTAGTTTTGGCGTGAAAGCTTAACAGACAGGCAGACAGAGTTACTTTCGCATTTATATTAAGTACTGATTTTATCTCAAAATCCATGCATCATATAGATCATGATAACAATTGAATTTATCTACTTTAAAAGATATCGGCTCCGCGTGATACGTTAGGGAGAATACCCATAAAGAAACAATTTTTCCAAATAATTTTGAAAATACACGTTTGAACGGAAAGATAATAAACCAGACACATAGATAGTTGATAGTTTTAGTCTAGAGACTCAATGCATGTAAAATTTGACTGAGTTTGTACACTTATTATTTAAAACATGGCCAAACTACGTTTTGTATGTAAAACACTATGAAGACAACCTCAAGGTAGTGTATTTACTGTAGCGTGATCTAGGCTAAGAGTCCACTGAACACTTCACAATTATTAAGGTAATTAATAGATTCAGGCGTTACTTTGCGGAAATCCATATTAAATAATAAATACTTTTAAAAGTATCCTAAAAAAACATTAAATAATATTTAAATAAAACACTTAAAAAAGCATAAAATTATATATCTAGTGACAATTCCGCCTAATTTTCCTGTCATCTACGTGACGTCACAAACATCACGCAGCCTAACCGGAAGAATACCCGACTAGTTTCGCTTCTAAACGAAGCATCTTCAGGAGGTCTTGACTCACCGAGCGCACGATCGAGGAAAGATTCCTTTAGAAAATTAGGCGGAATTGTCACTAGATATATAATTTTATGCTTTTTTAAGTGTTTTATTTAAATATTATTTAATGTTTTTTTAGGATACTTTTAAAAGTATTTATTATTCACAATTATCGTTCACTTTTTACTGCACTAATTTACTACTACTACTTCTGCTTCTTGTTTCGCTGCCGATTTGAAATGAATTTATATTGAAGCACCTGAGATCCATATATACTACAAACATACTCCTGCTTATTTCCATACTAGAACCTTCTCAATCATGACTTTAAACTAGAATATCCTCGGTATTTTTCTTTGCTTGTGTTTCTTTTCTACCCAGATTTCGATTTCATTTCACGGGCATAAATGATAGAATTTATATTTTTCTTATTAATTTATGACGCCCAAAGATCACTATGACATTATTTAAGATAAACTAGTGACGTCGTAATGTATTTATTTCGCTTGTTTGATGACGATATTATTTGTAATTTTTAGTTATAATATTTTTTTTTACCTACTTTTAAAAAGGAAGAGGTTTTTAATTAGGTAGTTTTTTATAATTCTTTAAGATTAATAAGTATTTTAGTTAACCCTAGTAATGCGTATTATATGTTTGAAGTTTGTTTTAACTTTGTTATTTTTTTTATTTCAATATTTAGTCGTACTATTTGAAAAGTATAAACTTCAGCACCGAACAGATTTTAGATATGCCTGCCCTAATTAATCAGGCACTCCAGCCACGCCGACACTATCTGATTTTGTCCACCTGTACTAAAGTTAGAGGTAGTTCAGAGTTGCAATAGATAGTAGTATTTGGTCGAATGATTACGTATTTAAACTGTTTTAAACAACCTAAGCAAAACTAATGGGATTTTGATACATAAAACATCTTCAACTACTAATTCTTAACTAACACAACAAATCCAGAACAGTTCTTTTACAGTTTATAGTTTTAAATTTGTTTATTTTCACCACCTTGCCTGTTGTTAATTGATGATGTGGTCGAGGATGGGAGAAGCTCTTGCTCACTAGGATATATGCCGGAACTCAGTTAGATGCTTGGCGACTGGTTTTGTACTTGTGAGGTTGGTAGTTAGCCAAGCGAACATTCCCAAAATACATTACCATAATGCGGTGTAACCAGCGAAACTATCACCCTTGGACCATGGACCATGGACCACACTGTGATTCCGTTCGATATAGTTTATTGAGTAGGTACCTATAACCAGAATACAGACAACATCCATCATAACACCTTCATAGTTTGCATGGTGGTAGGGCATTTCGCGAATGCCCGCCTGGCTAGCTACCACCCTCAAGTAGAAAATCTGTCGCCAAGCACCTAACGGTGTGTTCCGACAGCTGTCCTTGAGAGCCAGTAATTCTAGGTTAGTCTGAACAACATCTTCGACCACATCATCACTTACCATCAGGTGAGATAGTGGTCAAAGGCTAACCTATCAAGCATAAAAAAAAAAAAAAAAATAATTAAAAAAAAATAGTCATATCCATATCCACTTTACGTGGGATCGCCATGATGGTACAATTAACTGTAACTCCATATTGAATTATGTTATATCATTCCCAAAAAGCTTATTTTAGTCGCTGAAAACCGTGAATAAAAAGCACTTTTAATTAATTTCTCCATGAATTTATAACACACCAATATATTCGACCTCCATCCCAACGCTATACAACCTGTTTGCGCAAAAAACACTCGATACAAACTCCTTGTGCAAAGAATACTCGACATATACTCCAAGGAAATAAATATATTTTATTTGTAAAATAAAATAAATATGGATTCACTAGTTGACCATCCTAATAATAATGATAAAAAAACACCTAATTTTATTTGTTCCAATTTTAATCTGCATTTCAATATAATACTTAACCTTCCTTTTTTATTCATAATTTTTTTATTTTTACTTATATCTTTTTTTTCTTGTAGTCATGTATAGTAAAATAGGATATATAAATAAAGTATAATATGCAACTCTTGAATAAAACTTGTTTATATCGAAAACCCTGACTCGCGTCGCTCAGGATTTTAACACTTGAATCACTCGCTAAGCTCGTGATTCCTACACTTGCTCGTAATCTTTGGCCTTCGCTTTATTGATTTATTGCATACTACACTCTTTTCTATCAACAAATAAAATTACACGACAAAATAGTGCTGAAAATCATCAAAAATAGTTCCAGCTGTGCTAACTATAAGCTTCTAACGTCACGTTTTGGTGAATATTATATTAAGTACAATTGACACAGGATATCCAATGCAACTCAAGCAAAGTTTAAAATGATATCAAAGCTATCGGTGGTCTGAGAGGTAATTAATTAATTATGTGAACCTTTCGCAATGTGCCTCCAGAGAGTCATTACTTAATTAACAACACTCATGACTCAGTTTGAACATGCTTTTAGGACGAAACGACAATGTGAGATAAAGCTATTTGCGATAATGTGTTCGACTTTTGAAATTACACAAAAAAATTAACAAAAAAAGGACATACACGAGTTTATATTTTAACATAAAAAACCTGCCAAGCGCTGTTTGCATTTTAACGCCCAGTGTTTAGAACTGTAGCGAAACAAGTATTGAAACTAAATTCTATCAAGAATAGGATTATCAAGTCATTTTAAAATAAAGTAGTATATTACATACAGAATCTTGGGATGTTTTATGTCTGTGAGAACGTTAAGTTGAATCCATGTTGATTGATTTTAAATATAATCTTGAGATAGTCCGTTCTTGTATTGTAAAATTAGAACCTATAATGTCCCAGTATCTTTTCTTTCGGAATTAATAGAAAGAGAAATTGTATTTTACTAATATTTCAACACTTGTAAAAGATGAAAGTTGTGACGTAAAAGTTAATATGGTGCAAAGCTGGTGTTTTCTAAAACTGAAATAATGTGAAATCTTCGTGTATAGGGCGGAAAATTCAAATGAAATCATGTACATTGTACATTGCACATGATTTCAGATTCATAGATATTTTTTATGCTATGTTCTTAATTTTATTTGTAACTAGTTACATATATTACAGATAAACATATTTTAACTGCATTAGGGATAACTTATATTATTTAAGGTGCAACTGTATTCAAAAGCTTTGGAAGCAATATTTTAAATTCTATTCCAAATTCTATGATCATGTGGAATGGTTAACTAACCTAGCAACAAGCACGATAAAACTGTTAAAATTATGTAGGTACAGCCCGCTGCCTGATGTCAGTTTCCACAATAAGATGAAATGTGTATAAAAAAATTATTAGTTTGAAATTTAAAACGATGCATACGATTATAATAGATTCGCATATGTAATTCATACGGCTGTGTTGAAAGTTGGAACATGGTTAAAACTTTTTTTAATTTGTTAGCTATCAGTTGATAGCGATTCTCTCTGGTGCTGTAAAGTATAACTTTCAACCCGGTGTTCAGGCAACTTCAGACCTACTTTCCGAGTATGAGTAATGAAAAATAAATTTCTTCATGTCTTAATGTCTCTGCTAAGCCGGTATTGGTTACTTTAAACATAGATATATCGGGCGAAACACGGGCGGGTCAGCTGTATGTGTTCTTTATTCAATTTAGGTGCCAGCGCATAAAGATTATAAATAACTGTGCACTGTAGGTTTCAACTGCAACATATTTTTACTGTATATGTTGTCACATATCAATTTATCCATTCTTGTAGTTTTGTTCTCAAAGCCACATTTTAGTAGAACCTTCCTAAACTTATAAATAATTTTGTCAGAACTCGAGAACAGTAACATGTAACATACGAGGTCGTTCGCTCTTTCTCCTCAAGTACAGGTAAGAACAAAAGGCTAGCATTATTCAAAGAAAGACTTACTAATGCATTTTATGGTCGTCCGTTATATTTACGGGGCCCAGGTGAGCAAAAAAGCGAAGATAAGTAGGTACTTACCTCATGAGGTGATCTTAACTATAGTGCCTTTAGGAATTATGAAGGCTTGACGCCACGGTTAGGGAGCTCTACAAATACTATTATTTTTTTATAGTAATCAGTACTTAATATTATAAATGCGAAAGTAACTCTGTCTGTCTGTCTGTCTGTTACGCTTTCACGCCAAAACTACTGGACCGATTTGAATGAAATTTGTTATGGAAATAGTTTGAGACCCGGGAAAAACATAGGATAGTTTTTATCCAACTGCGCAAAAAGAGGTTAATGTGTTTGCGCGATAACCGACACAAGCGCGGGCGGAGCCGCGCCCGGAAAGCTAGTTGTAATTTAAAGCAAAGAAATTATTCTTGCCATGTCCACCGCTGGACAAGGTCTCCCCCATCGGAGAGATTTGCCATAATCCCGAAGCTTGGCAGGCGTCTTGGGGATCGCAGTAAATTTTGTCAGTTCTTTAGAAGGCGCTGCTTCCCACTTTCCGGTGTATTTCTACGACACCCAAGGGAAGAAATGGGGAGATGACATTCTAACCGGCACCATACGGGGAATTATATGAACTTACTTATTATTATTTGGTTTACGAAGCTTACAAAATCAACATTGAATAGTGTATTACGATAGTAGTGACTTAAGTAGTCAATTGTTGCATGCCGTAAAATAGCGCCAAAGCGTGGCGAGAATGCTAAACGCGGAACATCATATTTTATAGACTTATTAAAGCAACGAATATCATATTATACTACTTTGTAGCTCGTGTAAAATAAAACTGGCTCCTTAGCCATCGCTACGTGTGACTTAGGTAGTTCATTATTGCAAGGTAGATCGCGTCATCGACGGAGTGAAGTTAGCGCCAGAGCGTGGCGAAGGTTATAAACGCGAAAAGCAGTGTATTAGTAGACTTACTTAAATCACTAGCATATTCCCATAGTACTATTTATAGCCCGGGTAACATAAACCCACCACGGCTTTGTGTGACTTAGGTATATTTAACTGCATGACAGTGGCGGTGGCGTGAAGATAGCCCCCAAAAGAGGGTGCGACTTGTTTTAATAGACGACTTAAGTCACGAAGAAGCGTGACTTAAGCGTCTCTGAGAGCCATTTAATCTAGCTTAGCCTGTTAACACCTTCAATTCTACAATCACTTCCAATAGATGAGATTGCAGTTAAAGGCTCACCTGTCAGCATTACATAAATACTAAGAATTAGGTATATTCGTAGATTTCTCAATACTGCTTTCAATGTCAATAAATGTAGAAGCTAAAGAATAAAGGTATAGGTATGTAATATTAAGTATATTGAGGCCAATTTGCAAGATAAAAAAAGGTAAATGACGTAGACTCAAAAGCTTACAGCCAAAGCTTAAGGCATTCGTTAAAATAAAGCAACACAAATTCCTTTAATGATGCAAAAAGACCATTCCGCGTTCAAAATAAGTAGTTATTTATTTTTATCACCGCACAGTAATTGCTTGTTATCTTTCTTTTAGCACCCAGGACTTAAGAAGCCATTCTATAATCCCTGTATTAAGAGTTATACGTGGCGAGGGATTTGAAACGTGTTTTCCCCTATTTTCTTCAGGCTACGTCCCGCCGCCCTTGGGATTCCATTCCGAAAAACCTCCATAAATATTTCTTACAGTATTTGTATCTTCCTTGGAGTATCGTTAGCACAATGCTGCCTTTTTTCTTGAGAGTAAGCATCTGCTCCCAACAACAGTAAATACTTCGGAGAGTTTTCTTTTGGTTGAATTCGGGAACTGAAACAAAACTTTTTTATTTATTATTTCATGATTATTTTATGCTCCTCGGTTTGTTTTGTTAGATTAGTTAAAAATGTTATTTGTTCGATTAAGTTTTCCGGTATATTACTTTTCTCTATGGATTAAGTAATTATCTTACTCTGACAGAATTGACAATAGCAATTGAATATAGATAAGAACGGTGCACACTGTGCATGGTATTCATTTCCAATTCACAGAGGGCTTGGTGGTCCTCGCTAGATGGTTACTATAGTGTAGTAAACCTAGAAGGGTGGGTTCAAATCCCTTTGTAAAATATATCCCTTGTTCTTGGTGCTTTTAAATTTGATTTTAGTTCATCACGTCTATTTATTCAATCAATTTGATTTATCTTACTTATTTTTAATACAGGTAAGTTCTTGCTTTTGTTAAATTTCTTTATAGGAGATTACAACTCATATCAAGAATAAATAACGCCACACTCACTACTATTGGAGGATGTAATTTTTTGCGTGAGCTTAGTTAAAATGAGCCAAGTGTGAGTCGGACTCCTGCACGAAGGGTTCCGTACCATTAGCTATACAACATTAGACTTCATATTTAACCTTTTTTGTTTTAACGTGCGCGACTCCGACTCGCACTTGGCCAACTTTTTGTATTTGTTGCTATAGCGGCAATAGAAATACATCATCTGTGAAAATTTCAAATCTGTCTAGCTATCACCGTTCTTGAGATACAGCCTGGTGAAATACGGACGGATGAACGGACGGACGGACGGACAGCGAAGTCTCAGTAATAGGGTCCCGTTTTTACCCTTTGGGTGCGGAACCCTAGAAAGCCACGTTTTCTCATTCCAACACTTTGCATTAGCATTACCTACAACGAAAAAAATAGACGACAAAACATGAACGATGAAAGTGATTTTTTTACGACTGCCCAAAAAAAGGATTGTTATGTTATCAGGGTTTATGTACGTATGTTTGTGAGTTTACTCTATCATATCTTCTAAATGGCTTAACCGATTTTAATGTATGATATGTAATTAAATATGTAACTTGCTTACTAAGTTTTAATTTCAATGCATCGATAAAACGCTTAACGAAAATAAATAAATTGCAGTTGAGTTTTGTAATTTTTAATGAATTTATACTTTCCATTACATATAGTATGGTTTAATTACGGTATTAGTGTGTTTTTCGTCGTTTTAAGGTGTAAGACAAACAGTACAGGTGCATGTGATATTTTCCTATGATATTTTCCTATATCTACCTTATTATGTCTTCCGCTTAATTATAGAAGTAGACTATTTTTTTTTACTAACGTATACAATAACACTGAAATTTTAACCTTGAAAACCGACTTTAAACAGGAAATATTTTAACACAAAAAAATTCCCTAAAAAGTAAATAAACCAAACCATCGTTATTATACAGTTCTTGTTATTCTTTTTACATCGACAAGTGAAAATGAGAACATTATCAATGTAATCTAAGCCAATTTAATACGTGTTATCTATACTTATAATAAAACTGTAACAGGACCAATTCTGTACATGGCAGATATTTTGAAAAAAAAAAATTTACAGTACTCTGTAGCTGATACTGATGCCGAAACTGTATTTTTTTTAAATTTTGTCTGTCTGTCTGTCTGTCTGTCTGTCTGTCTGTCTGTCTGTATCCCGGCCGCGTATCACTCCAAAACTACTGGATGGATTTCAATGAAACTTAGCATGGTTTGAGTTCATACTACAAGGTAGGATAATTTAGCTTTTTATCCCGAAATTCAGCATGGTTCCCTTGGGAGAGGGGATGAAAGTCAAAATATACACTTAGTTGTAATTTATTAACGCGTAGTCCGATTTCTTACGTTCTTTTTAGGTTTCCGTACCCAAAGGGTAAAAACAGTCTGTCCGGCTGTCTGTCCGTCTGTCCGTCCATCCGTCCGTCCGTCCGTCTGTCACCAGGCTGTATCTCAAGAACGGTGATAGCTAGACAGTTGAAATTTTCACAGATGATGTATTTCTGTTGCCGCCATAACAACAAATACAAAAATTGGCCAAGTGCGAGTTGGACTCGCGCACGTTAAAACAAAAAAAGGTTAAAATACGAAGTCTAATGTTGTATAGCTAATGGTACGGAACCCTACGTGCACGAGTCCGACTCGCACTTGGCCGAATTTTTTGTTAGAATAGTGGTACTTTAAAATTTATCCCGTAAATATTTCAAAGTCATCGAGTTTGAAGTTCAGAAATAACAAACATCACAACCTAAATATTACGTTCCAAATAACTTGACATCCAGAATGTACAGGAACCTTTGAACGTACGGCTCATCTTAAGCTGGCGTTGCTCTTTATCGTATAGGTATAATAGATAGGTCTGTAGTCGGACCACTCCAAAAAATTCTGATATTTCAAATATAATAAAACACAGTTTTTTTTTACGATAAGCACAATTTCCCTATGTATATTTTTCATAACATGCAAAGCTCTAATGTTACAATAGTGGTAATTTAATTATTTTCCCGTAAATATTTCAAAGTCCTCAGTTTTGCAGTTAAGAAATTACAGATATCACAAACTAAATATTTCGTTTTAAATAACTTGAACCGCGGAATGTTGAGAAACCCTTGAACGTACGGCTCATCATAAGCCCATAGGAAGTCCGGAACCCCACGGGAAGCCCGACACCTCACGGACAGACCGGCATCACACACAATTATTTAGTTTTGCAAGCTTGCTACGATAAAACTCTAAAATGTGGTACATTCACCACAATCAGTTTTTATAACTACATATCTTTCTTTTGCCGGATACATTTCGGAGACTGCGCAATGGAAGTGCACAATGTTGTCTTAAACAACTTTAAACGGTTTAAATCGCGTATATTTATCATTATTTTTGTCCCGACGTTTCAAACACTTTGTAGTGATCTTGGTCACGGGGTGACTGTCGGGACAAAAATAACAATAAATATACGTGATTTAATCCATTTAAAGTTGGAAGTGAACAAGTTTAGTAGATTGTAATACAATGGTCGAAAGGAATTGATAACTTTCACCCGCGTTCAGCTCCCTACTTTTCATATCGAATTTAAAAAAAGTAGCTTTTCTAATAATTATTCATTGAAAAAATAACTTACTAAAAAAATATTGAGAGGATATAACTATTAGTGAAATTTTACGTAAAATTTTGTTTGGAATATATACGGGCGGCTATTGCCCGAAGAGGAATCTCTTTGCTTTTCACTACTAATATAAGGAACAACGATATAAAAATAGTATGTTTTTTTATATTATTTATTTTGATTTTAATAACATGAGCAGAACCTATTTAAAATTAATGCGGCTATAGTCCAAGTAGGAATCGATGACTTACATACGTGTTAAGCACTCTACTTTTCATTTAAAATATGAGGACGGTAAAAAAAATTTAGTTTTTCTAAATATTTACTAAAAATAATAAACATGAGTAGAAGATACAAAGATACACTAGGAGTTAGAACAATGAAATTTAGGGAAATGTTTAGTTAGTTTTATTTTTACCTACACTTTTTACCTTATATTTAGTTACTACCCTGCCAAACATAGTTGTTATTAATTTTTTTATAAGACTGTTGTTATAAAAAAATTAATAACAACTATGTTTTATTAAATTTTTATTAACACATTTTTCATTAATAACAGTATTTTACAACGAAAAATCTTAGACATATAACTTTGTTTACACCAATGGTTACAATTGTTACAAGTCATTCCGGCCCAAGAGAAGGAAGCATTTACTATGAGTTTTTCCCGGCCTTAGGTGGGAAGGACCCTCTCCTACCCGCTACTCAGATCAAACCAACACTACTTTCCGAGAATGAAAAATAAAAAACATATGTTTGATCTACCGTAAAACAAACCGCTGCTTTAAAATCGAAATTCTAAAGAAACGCACAATGTACTTTGCTTCAACATTTATTGTGCGAACCGGGAAAGAACTCTCTGAGTTACTTAACTACTGTCTTCTGGAAAATACAATCCAGGAGTTTTAAAATCCAAAGTAAAAAGCTCCATTCTGAGCTATGGTTTACTATATGAGTACTTCACCGCAGACCACAGTGCTGCAAACAGTGCACAAATGTAAATAATTAGTCTGCAGGTACGGCAATCGCGAACGAAGTCGCGGGTACAGCTAGTTTGACAAATAAAATACTACTCGTCAGATCTCACTGATATTTTTATGGGACTACATGACAGGCGCCAGCTTTCAAATATAAAAAAATATCATCAAAATCGATTCACTCGCTACACACAAATAATACTGTCGAATTGGGATCCTGTTTCTTTTTTGAAGTCGGTAAAAACCCACAGTTAACGAACCCATTTTCTCTTTGATTTCGTGAAACTAATACTATAGTAGAGTAGTTAGTTTAAAAATTAAACAAGCCTGCAGGTCTCCTGGGGGCTTGAAGTCCGCTACTTCCACACACGAAACAGGCTTTCAGTGCGCCTGAAACATGTTATTATAGACACCGGATGATTGTGATTATTATTACTACACAGTTCTGTTTGTCTTACGCCTTAGAACCAAACATTGTGTAAACAGAAACCTCGTAACTAATACCATTTTATTTTAATTTAGCGGGAGGCACACGGAAATGCTTAGTGCCTGCTGTCAGGAACTTAATCAACGAATGCACGACCACTATCATTAGTTTTCATTTTCTCTTCGTGCCACACCTATACATCATGAGATGTTACCATGCTAATAGATACAATTTCTTTTGCAATTTTCACTATAACTAAATTGCTTTCAAGTTGTTGCGATGAAAATAGACATTGGCACAGCTAATATATACCTATATTAGCTGATCCATTAAATGAAATGGCTCAGCAAAATGTTATTTGATGTACTTAATTGATTTTAATGTTAAATATCATCTCTCTCTACAACTCTTAACGGGGTTGACATAGACGCTAAGCGACCAAAAGTCTCAAAAAAAATAGTATAATAAAAAAAACCTCCAATGTCAACCATAAAGCTGTCAATGAAAATATATATGTCGAGATTATTTTGATTGTATAGTCGTCCAACGATAAGACCCTCTCAAAAGCTTTCTTATTTTATGTCGTCAAAAACCCCTGTAACATTATTTTACACATTCTTGGATCGTCATTACAGTTTATAGGCGTTTTAACGGGGACCCCAAATAAATAGCCGCTATCAAAGAGCGATTACACGAACTGTTCACAAGCTCATAAATAGACAAACATTACGAAATCTGTGATGTCACAGAAATATAAATTGGCGATAAAGTTTAACAACCGAGCAACAATATCTTTAGATTGGCAATAACTAAGCCAACGAACAAATTATAGGTGTTCAACCGCACGTTTTTTTTTCATATCGCAATGTGGCTGTTGCCAGTGACAGTTGATGGAATAAACTAGGAGGAACAATAATATCTTTCTAGTGCTGTAAGGGATCCGTAAGGAAGAATCCTTACGGATCCAAACACTTAATGCGATATCGAAGTCGTGTCAGTCTCTAGCATGGTTAGTATTTTTATGCAATGATTCCCATATAATATTTACTACGTTATACTTACATTAGATAATTTGTAATATCTCGTATGTGTGTTAAGTTAGTTATGTAAGTTATAGTTCCTGTCATGATTTTCAATGGATTTCTAGATTATTATATCTGAACCAATATTTTATTCAATATTTCGGTATTTTAAATAGTGGCAATACACACAGGATCACTTGGTCAGTTGTTCAAAATCGTCCAATAACTGTTGAGCTTGATCGACGAATCAGAAAAGGTTTAACACTATCTCATTTTGGAGGGAAAAATACAGCAGGGGGAAACCAGTCAGTCCGTCGAATGGGCATTCTGGCCAACTCTGGCAAGAGAGTTCGAGGCGAAAAGTACTAGTTTGAAATTGTACAAGTTTGGAATAATTTGTATTTGGAAGTATTATCTACAATGGTTTGTTTGTTTGTTTAGGGAGGACATAGATGCTGGCTACCGCCTGTGCGGTCGTCCAGCTCCACCGGGTTTTGGGCGAGGGCCTGGCCCTACAATAGCCCGGGAGGGAGAAGTGCCGAAGGCACTTCTCCCGAGACGGGCGTAGAAGGCGAAAAGCGCTTTCTACCTCCGTCTCCTGCGGACGCCGAAAACGTACCGCTATTATAGGAGGGGTTGACAGCGAGCTCAAGGGCACCACTGTGGTTCGGACCTCGGCTTGTCTCGCTGTCGAGAGACATGGGGGGGATCGGAGCAAAATGCCTCTGTGCAACTGCAGTGTTGCACAATTGGGCCCTACTGAATAATACTCTTTGACTATTTGGAGAGCAATTTATCGTGACCTTGTTTTTGCCTCGAGCTCGCCGGCGGGCTTGGTGTTTGATTGTGTGACCTCTAATTACCTCACACCTGGGGATTTTACCTCGACGACTTACGGATAACGCTAAAGCTGCCAATGTAATGGCTGCGATGGGGTCATCCGGGTCGTCTAATACCTGCCGTGGTCGGCGACGGGGGGGTTTGAAAAATGGGATAGAAGAGGCAGTCGAGTAGTTCGATGCCTGGACAACCAATGGGTTCGGGTGGTGGGGCGCTCGATCAAAGTATCGGCGGGCGCAGTCCTTATTGAACTGCGCTAAAGAGGGAAGGTTTAAGTCGCAATGCAACTCGGTGTTCCGGATATACCACGGGGCGCCGGTTTCATTACGAAGAAAACGGTTTTGGATGACTTGAAGTTTATGAAGGTGGGCCTCACTAGCATGACTAAACACTACTGATGCGTAAGTCATGATGGGGCGGATGCAGGCAGTGTAAAGTGTCTTCTTATTACTAAGAGACATTTTACTCTCTTTGCGAAGTAGGGGACCAAGGCGACCCATTATGAAGGCCGCTCTGTTACGGACGGTTGTTATGTGATCGTTAAAGGTGAGATGACGATCAAGGGTGACTCCGAGGTATTTTGTTCTAGGAACCCAGGGAATGGGTTCGTCGAACAAAATAAGCGGTTTCGGGTAAGGGGAGCGTGTCTTCTCAGTAAAGCACATAGCTGTGCTTTTAGCTGGGTTGACCGCGATGCGCCATTTTCGGAACCAGTCACCGATCTCGGTGACGGCCCGTTGAATGACGAAATAGGACTGTCTGTTGATATGCCACCCAATGGTGTAAATGGCGGTATCGTCCGCATATTGGGCTAGGAATACTTTGGGCTGAGAGCGTGGGATGTCACTGGTATACAGTGCAAAGAGAATAGGTGATAGCACGGAGCCCTGAGGGACTCCGGCTCTGACTGGGTGGGGGGAGGAGAGGGTGCCTTCCACGCGATAGCGAAAGCTTCTGGCTTTAAGGAAGTCTTGTAGGATGAGCACAAGACGTTCTGGCACGCCAAATTGGTATAGCTTGTAGATCAAGCCGTTGTGCCAGACTTTGTCAAAAGCTTTCGCTACGTCGAGGAAGACTGCTAGCGTAGTCTGGGGTTTGGGGTACTTATTGAAGCCCTCAATGATGTGCTCCGTGAGGCGGTGCACCTGTTGGACGCATGAGTGTCCGGGTCTGAAGCCAAACTGCTCATCTGGGATAAGGTGGTGTTCCTTAGCATGGGACTGGAGACGGTTTGCAAGTAACCGCTCGTAAAGTTTGCCTAAGGCACTGAGGAGGCTGATGGGGCGGTAGCTGGTGGGGTCAGATGAGCTTTTGCCTGGTTTGTGAATGCCAATGACATTTGCACATTTCCAGGTGTCTGGGAATAAGCAGTGGCTCATAGCAGCATTGAAGATGCTGACTAAGAGATGGATGAGAGGAGGAGAGAGGGTTTTAAGAACCCTGTTGGAGATGCCATCGGCACCGGGGGACTTGCGCGGTCGGAGGGCCTTGACCAGTCTCTCCACCTCAGCGTAAGTCGCTAAAGTGATTGGTGGGAGTTCAGAGGTGACCACAGAGCTTTTACGTTCGACTTCAGCATCCACCGAATCGAGGTGAGCTTGGTCAACGTGATCTTCGTTAGGGGAACACTGAGCCTCTAGGCTATCAGCTAGGCACTCAGCTTTGTCTTCGTCAAAGAACGCTGGGACTAGTGGGACTGGTCTGTATAAGGGAGGCATGTCGTTGTGGTTACTTCCTTTCAAACCTCGCGCCAAGTCCCAGTAAGCATGGTGGCTTGGCACGAGGTTTGAAAGTTTATCGCCCCATTGTTGATCACGCAACTCAGACATGCGACTTTGAACCATGCGTTCAAAGTGGCGTTTCTTAGTTTTGTTCTCTTTACTGGGGTAAGAGTCGTAATGTCGGGTCACTGCTTTACTCTCCGTCACCAATCGTCTCACATCCGCTGGAATGACAAGGCGCCGGTCGTCCGGCACTATGACCTCCTTTGCAGATGCACCTACTACGGTGGAGAGGTGATTGGTGAACGAATCGATCGCAAGGGTTACGTCATCTTTTGTCAGGATGTCGTCGGGGATCTTGTCAAGGTCCGGTGAACTGATAGCCTTTAGGGCATCGCCTACTTGCTTCCAGTTCACTATCGTCTTAGTGGGGCGGGGGAGGTCAGTCGTTGGGTCGGGACCTAGTCGCAGTATAATGGGTCGGTGGTCAGAGTGAAGCTCGTGAACCACTTCTATGGAGCGTAACCGGAGTGTTACGCCTCTGAATAGTGCCATGTCAAGCAAGTCAGATCGGTGGTCTTCCATATAAGGGTAGTGAGTGGGCTCAGTGGGCGCAATTATGTCAAAGTTAAGTTCTGCGATTAGGTTTTCAAGTGCAATACCTTTGGGATTGTTGACGTTACAATTCCATAGGATGTGCTTACTGTTGAAGTCGCCAATCAGAATGACGGCGCTTCCTAATGAGAATAAGGCTTCTAAGTCAGCTCGGACGATCGGCTTGGAGCAAGCTTGGTAACAGGACGCTATGACTATAGGTTGATGACCAGTCATAGCTAGGAGGCAACAAGATGCTTCCATATTAACAAGAGTCGGGGTAGGTAGGGGAATGCAGTGCAGGGACCTTTTGTAATAGATAAGAGTGCCTCCCCCACGGGAGTTCACTCTATCATCACGTACCGTTCTGTAATTGGCAAACCTAGGGTTCGCCTTCCCCGGTTTTAGAAAGGTTTCCTGCACGCATATGATATCGATAAGGTGGGTACAACAAAAGTCGTGGACGAGGTCACGTTGTCTGAAGAGGCCGTCAGCGTTAAATGACGCTAACGAAACTGAGTACGGTTTCGTGCGTTCGGTTGTACTACCCATAGTGGTTGTACTGGGGAGGGGCCTGGGGGACGAAGCGCTTAAGGGCGCTTAGTAAGTTTGCGTGTTCCAATGTGTATTGGATCACGTCCGCTGGGGATTGAGCGTATTGCATCTTGTGGAATAGCTCTTGTACCTCATTGATGTCAACCGACATAGCCAGATCGCTGACTAGGTTGATTGCCTCTTGAAGAGGGGCAGCCATCAATGGCATAGGGGGAGCTTGTGGCCGGGAAGCGGCGCGGGGAGGGGCGCGAACGGTGTTGGCAGCGGGTGCCGGGAGCGCGGGGCGAGCCGGGGCCGGTACGCGGGCAGGGGCCGCGGCGCGGGCGGGTGCGGGAGCGGGCGCGGGCGCGCGGGCCGGGGCGCGGGCGGTAGCGACGGTCTTAATCATACTGGGTGGTTTAGACCATGCGTTACGGGCTGGGAGCGGCGCGGGTATTACCTGTGAGGCAGGTACTACCGTTAGTTTAGGGCTTACCCGTTGGTAGCGGTCATAAGAGGGACGGGTCGGCCTATGCCTTGCCACCCTGTGGTTCACTCGTGGTGCTTTAGGGCAACCACGGTAATTCGCGGTATGCCCTTGAGCACCGCATAGGACACAACTGGGTGGGTCCGGCGAGTCCCGGGTGCGAGTGCACGCTGCTGTCGCGTGATCGCCTAGGCACTTAACGCACCTAGCGCGAGCGAAGCAGAAACGGGAGGCGTGCCCGTATAGTTGGCAGTTATGGCACTGCGAGGGACTCCCATTCTTGTATGGGGCTTGGACATCGAGTCCTGAGAGGCCACAGACCTTTTTTAAATTAAAAATGGCCTTGCCTTCAGGTGTACGATCTAGTACTACGAGTACTAGATCGTAGGGACTGCGGTCCTTCCCGCTGTACATGCGGTGAACTGCATGTACGGGGAAGTCTTGTGCCTTCAGGTCGGCACATACCGAATCGGTATGTACCTCCTTGGGCACACCGCGGATGACAACGCGGAGGACTTTCTCCTCTTCGAGCGCATAAGTGTGAAAACTTATGCTCTCTTTACGGAGGAGCTTTGTTAGCGCTCTGTGGTCGCTAATGGTGGACACTTGGACTTTAATGCCCTGCTGCGTGGAGCGGGCATAAGTTTTTTTTTTTTTTTTTTTATGCCTGATAGGTTAGCCTTTGACCACTATCTCACCTGATTGTAAGTGATGATGTGGTCGAGGATGTTGTTCAGACTAACCTAGAGTTAGTATAATGGATCCCACGATCCGAAACTAAACGGGACAGCATGTCCCATTTGGTTTTGTCCTGAATGAACAGGGGCGGAGGTGGTTTTTCGCGGCGCGCGCTCGCGTCCTGAGGGGACGCGGCAGTGGTGGCCGGAGCGGAGGGAGGAGACTGCCTTGGCGGGAGGGGCGGAAGTTGCGCAACTAGCGGCTTTAGGAGCACGCTTGCGTTTCCTATCTACGACGGTATAGCCGTCGTTATCTGAGTCCGAGTCAGTGCGTAAGGCGCGACTCGGATCTACCTCCATCTCCGCTTCGGAGTCCGAAGTGGGCTCGACAACGGCGATGGAGGGACGGGTGCTCGCTGGCCTCCCGATCGGTGAGCGCGAGCGAGACCTCTCACGGGGAGGGGCTGCCACCGTGCGTCTGTTGTCTGGGCCCGGAGCGGGCGAAAGCGGACTGTCCTCTGAGAAGGACCGGGTCAGAGGAGGGACGTTGGCCTCCGGGATTGAAGTCCCGGAGGGAGCAATAAGAGTGTCCGTGAGGCGGGCACTCGCTTCCTCTTCGAGGAGTTGCATATGAGCAACATACAGATCGGGGTGGCGGAGGGCGAAGGTCTGAAGGACCTGCACCTCACCGTTAGAGGGACGGGACTGCATCCTGAGGGGAATACTCAGGACGCCCTATCAAGGGTTTGAATTCCCTCACACACCTTGTGAGCTCACTGTGTGAGAGGGAGTGTGTACCTAGGGTGTGCCCTAGTTGTGTACCCTCTCCGAGCTTTTTTCTCGGCGGAGAGGGGTGCTCCTAAGCGCTACTCCGGGGTTGACTAGGGGCGACCCCAAGGCCAGTTATCCCGGAGCCCAGCTTGCTTCGGCTGACCCGTGAAGCGGGAAAGGCCACGGTGCAAGGTTAAACCAAAACAACAACAGTGGCCGTTGTCACCGTAGGGTGGCACACTGCGACCGCAGCAAATGGCGGATTTGATCGTTCAGACGGGTTTGGCTGACGCTACCCCACGCCTGAACGACGTCGCTTAACAGCACAAAGTGTGTTGTTACGCGCACTGTTACAATGTTGTGTCGAGTAGTAAAGTTGTGAAATGCGCACCGAAAAGTGCGGTCAAAACAAGACCACCAGCCCGATATGATGTTGTTCCGAAACAAGGGACTTGGGTAGGTGGTAATGCCTGACGTCTTAGAGCGCCTCTGCGCGACGGCACGGCGAGCTCGTAGCTCACGTTGCACGGCGTTCGGCGGCTGCTCAGCTTCTGCACACAAAACAAAACTTCGTCAGGACTGCGTATTCCAAGGCACTGGTCTGCAACTAGCGTCGGAACGATGACCCGAGTGAGACGGCAATAGTGCGGGGACTATTGCGGTCTCACTGGGAGATACTGGCGGAGCTGTAGACAGGTGTGCACGGCGTGGCGGCACAGGTCGGAATGGTGTGTGAGTGAGTGTGTCAGTGACAATGGTTTGTTTTGTTTGTTTAGGGAGGACATAGATGCTGGCTACCGCCTGTGCGGTCGTCCAGCTCCACCGGGTTTTGGGCGAGGGCCTGGCCCTACAATAGCCCGGGAGGGAGAAGTGCCGAAGGCACTTCTCCCGAGACGGGCGTAGAAGGCGAAGAGCGCTTTCTACCTCCGTCTCCTGCGGACGCCGAAAACGTACCGCTATTATAGGAGGGGTTGACAGCGAGCTCAAGGGCACCACTGTGGTTCGGACCTCGGCTTGTCTCGCTGTCGAGAGACATGGGGGGGATCGGAGCAAAATGCCTCTGTGCAACTGCAAAGTTGCACAATTGGGCCCTACTGAATAATACTCTTTGACTATTTGGAGAGCAATTTATCGTGACCTTGTTTTTGCCTCGAGCTCGCCGGCGGGCTCGGTGTTTGATTGTGTGACCTCTAATTACCTCACACCTGGGGATTTTACCTCGACGACTTACGGATAACGCTAAAGCTGCCAATGTAATGGCTGCGATGGGGTCATCCGGGTCGTCTAATACCTGCCGTGGTCGGCGACGGGGGGGTTTGAAGAATGGGATAGAAGAGGCAGTCGAGTAGTTCGATGCCTGGACAACCAATGGGTTCGGGTGGTGGGGCGCTCGATCAAAGTATCGGCGGGCGCAGTCCTTATTGAACTGCGCTAAAGAGGGAAGGTTTAAGTCGCAATGCAACTCGGTGTTCCGGATATACCACGGGGCGCCGGTTGCATTACGAAGAAAACGGTTTTGGATGACTTGAAGTTTATGAAGGTGGGCCTCACTAGCATGACTAAACACTACTGATGCGTAAGTCATGATGGGGCGGATGCAGGCAGTGTAAAGTGTCTTCTTATTACTAAGAGACATTTTACTCTCTTTGCGAAGTAAGGGACCAAGGCGACCCATTATGAAGGCCGCTCTGTTACGGACGGTTGTTATGTGATCGTTAAAGGTGAGATGACGATCAAGGGTGACTCCGAGGTATTTTGTTCTAGGAACCCAGGGAATGGGTTCGTCGAACAAAATAAGCGGTTTCGGGTAAGGGGAGCGTGTCTTCTCAGTAAAGCACATAGCTGTGCTTTTAGCTGGGTTGACCGCGATGCGCCATTTTCGGAACCAGTCACCGATCTCGGTGACGGCCCGTTGTATGACGAAATAGGACTGTCTGTTGATATGCCACCCAGTGGTGTAAATGGCGGTATCGTCCGCATATTGGGCTAGGAATACTTTGGGCTGAGAGCGTGGGATGTCACTGGTATACAGTGCAAAGAGAATAGGTGATAGCACGGAGCCCTGAGGGACTCCGGCTCTAACTGGGTGGGGGGAGGAGAGGGTGCCTTCCACGCGATAGCGAAAGCTTCTGGCTTTAAGGAAGTCTTGTAGGATGAGCACAAGACGTTCTGGCACGCCAAATTGGTATAGCTTGTAGATCAAGCCGTTGTGCCAGACTTTGTCAAAAGCTTTCGCTACGTCGAGGAAGACTGCTAGCGTAGTCTGGGGTTTGGGGTACTTATTGAAGCCCTCAATGATGTGCTCCGTGAGGCGGTGCACCTGTTGGACGCATGAGTGTCCGGGTCTGAAGCCAAACTGCTCATCTGGGATAAGGTGGTGTTCCTTAGCATGGGACTGGAGACGGTTTGCAAGTAACCGCTCGTAAAGTTTGCCTAAGGCACTGAGGAGGCTGATGGGGCGGTAGCTGGTGGGGTCAGATGAGCTTTTGCCTGGTTTGTGAATGCCAATGACATTTGCACATTTCCAGGTGTCTGGGAATAAGCAGTGGCTCATAGCAGCATTGAAGATGCTGACTAAGAGATGGATGAGAGGAGGAGAGAGGGTTTTAAGAACCCTGTTGGAGATGCCATCGGCACCGGGGGACTTGCGCGGTCGGAGGGCCTTGATCAGTCTCTCCACCTCAGCGTAAGTCGCTAAAGTGATTGGTGGGAGTTCAGAGGTGACCACAGAGCTTTTACGTTCGACTTCAGCATCCACCGAATCGAGGTGAGCTTGGTCAACGTGATCTACGTTAGGGGAACACTGAGCCTCTAGGCTATCAGCTAGGCACTCAGCTTTGTCTTCGTCAAAGAACGCTGGGACTAGTGGGACTGGTCTGTATAAGGGAGGCATGTCGTTGTGGTTACTTCCTTTCAAACCTCGCGCCAAGTCCCAGTAAGCATGGTGGCTTGGCACGAGGTTTGAAAGTTTATCGCCCCATTGTTGATCACGCAACTCAGACATGCGACTTTGAACCATGCGTTCAAAGTGGCGTTTCTTAGTTTTGTTCTCTTTACTGGGGTAAGAGTCGTAATGTCGGGTCACTGCTTTACTCTCCGTCACCAATCGTCTCACATCCGCTGGAATGACAAGGCGCCGGTCGTCCGGCACTATGACCTCCTTTGCAGATGCACCTACTACGGTGGAGAGGTGATTGGTGAATGAATCGATCGCAAGGGTTACGTCATCTTTTGTCAGGATGTCGTCAGGGATCTTGTCAAGGTCCGGTGAACTGATAGCCTTTAGGGCATCGCCTACTTGCTTCCAGTTCACTAAGTGCCGAAGGCACTTCTCCCGAGACGGGCGTAGAAGGCGAAGAGCGCTTTCTACCTCCGTCTCCTGCGGACGCCGAAAACGTACCGCTATTATAGGAGGGGTTGACAGCGAGCTCAAGGGCACCACTGTGGTTCGGACCTCGGCTTGTCTCGCTGTCGAGAGACATGGGGGGGATCGGAGCAAAATGCCTCTGTGCAACTGCAAAGTTGCACAATTGGGCCCTACTGAATAATACTCTTTGACTATTTGGAGAGCAATTTATCGTGACCTTGTTTTTGCCTCGAGCTCGCCGGCGGGCTCGGTGTTTGATTGTGTGACCTCTAATTACCTCACACCTGGGGATTTTACCTCGACGACTTACGGATAACGCTAAAGCTGCCAATGTAATGGCTGCGATGGGGTCATCCGGGTCGTCTAATACCTGCCGTGGTCGGCGACGGGGGGGTTTGAAGAATGGGATAGAAGAGGCAGTCGAGTAGTTCGATGCCTGGACAACCAATGGGTTCGGGTGGTGGGGCGCTCGATCAAAGTATCGGCGGGCGCAGTCCTTATTGAACTGCGCTAAAGAGGGAAGGTTTAAGTCGCAATGCAACTCGGTGTTCCGGATATACCACGGGGCGCCGGTTGCATTACGAAGAAAACGGTTTTGGATGACTTGAAGTTTATGAAGGTGGGCCTCACTAGCATGACTAAACACTACTGATGCGTAAGTCATGATGGGGCGGATGCAGGCAGTGTAAAGTGTCTTCTTATTACTAAGAGACATTTTACTCTCTTTGCGAAGTAAGGGACCAAGGCGACCCATTATGAAGGCCGCTCTGTTACGGACGGTTGTTATGTGATCGTTAAAGGTGAGATGACGATCAAGGGTGACTCCGAGGTATTTTGTTCTAGGAACCCAGGGAATGGGTTCGTCGAACAAAATAAGCGGTTTCGGGTAAGGGGAGCGTGTCTTCTCAGTAAAGCACATAGCTGTGCTTTTAGCTGGGTTGACCGCGATGCGCCATTTTCGGAACCAGTCACCGATCTCGGTGACGGCCCGTTGTATGACGAAATAGGACTGTCTGTTGATATGCCACCCAGTGGTGTAAATGGCGGTATCGTCCGCATATTGGGCTAGGAATACTTTGGGCTGAGAGCGTGGGATGTCACTGGTATACAGTGCAAAGAGAATAGGTGATAGCACGGAGCCCTGAGGGACTCCGGCTCTAACTGGGTGGGGGGAGGAGAGGGTGCCTTCCACGCGATAGCGAAAGCTTCTGGCTTTAAGGAAGTCTTGTAGGATGAGCACAAGACGTTCTGGCACGCCAAATTGGTATAGCTTGTAGATCAAGCCGTTGTGCCAGACTTTGTCAAAAGCTTTCGCTACGTCGAGGAAGACTGCTAGCGTAGTCTGGGGTTTGGGGTACTTATTGAAGCCCTCAATGATGTGCTCCGTGAGGCGGTGCACCTGTTGGACGCATGAGTGTCCGGGTCTGAAGCCAAACTGCTCATCTGGGATAAGGTGGTGTTCCTTAGCATGGGACTGGAGACGGTTTGCAAGTAACCGCTCGTAAAGTTTGCCTAAGGCACTGAGGAGGCTGATGGGGCGGTAGCTGGTGGGGTCAGATGAGCTTTTGCCTGGTTTGTGAATGCCAATGACATTTGCACATTTCCAGGTGTCTGGGAATAAGCAGTGGCTCATAGCAGCATTGAAGATGCTGACTAAGAGATGGATGAGAGGAGGAGAGAGGGTTTTAAGAACCCTGTTGGAGATGCCATCGGCACCGGGGGACTTGCGCGGTCGGAGGGCCTTGATCAGTCTCTCCACCTCAGCGTAAGTCGCTAAAGTGATTGGTGGGAGTTCAGAGGTGACCACAGAGCTTTTACGTTCGACTTCAGCATCCACCGAATCGAGGTGAGCTTGGTCAACGTGATCTACGTTAGGGGAACACTGAGCCTCTAGGCTATCAGCTAGGCACTCAGCTTTGTCTTCGTCAAAGAACGCTGGGACTAGTGGGACTGGTCTGTATAAGGGAGGCATGTCGTTGTGGTTACTTCCTTTCAAACCTCGCGCCAAGTCCCAGTAAGCATGGTGGCTTGGCACGAGGTTTGAAAGTTTATCGCCCCATTGTTGATCACGCAACTCAGACATGCGACTTTGAACCATGCGTTCAAAGTGGCGTTTCTTAGTTTTGTTCTCTTTACTGGGGTAAGAGTCGTAATGTCGGGTCACTGCTTTACTCTCCGTCACCAATCGTCTCACATCCGCTGGAATGACAAGGCGCCGGTCGTCCGGCACTATGACCTCCTTTGCAGATGCACCTACTACGGTGGAGAGGTGATTGGTGAATGAATCGATCGCAAGGGTTACGTCATCTTTTGTCAGGATGTCGTCAGGGATCTTGTCAAGGTCCGGTGAACTGATAGCCTTTAGGGCATCGCCTACTTGCTTCCAGTTCACTATCGTCTTAGTGGGGCGGGGGAGGTCAGTCGTTGGGTCGGGACCTAGTCGCAGTATAATGGGTCGGTGGTCAGAGTGAAGCTCGTGAACCACTTCTATGGAGCGTAACCGGAGTGTTACGCCTCTGAGTAGTGCCATGTCAAGCAAGTCAGATCGGTGGTCTTCCATATAAGGGTAGTGAGTGGGCTCAGTGGGCGCAATTATGTCAAAGTTAAGTTCTGCGATTAGGTTTTCAAGTGCAATACCTTTGGGATTGTTGACGTTACAATTCCATAGGATGTGCTTACTGTTGAAGTCGCCAATCAGAATGACGGCGCTTCCTAATGAGAATAAGGCTTCTAAGTCAGCTCGGACGATCGGCTTGGAGCAAGCTTGGTAACAGGACGCTATGACTATAGGTTGATGACCAGTCATAGCTAGGAGGCAACAAGATGCTTCCATATTAACAAGAGTCGGGGTAGGTAGGGGAATGCAGTGCAGGGACCTTTTGTAATAGATAAGAGTGCCTCCCCCACGGGAGTTCACTCTATCATCACGTACCGTTCTGTAATTGGCAAACCTAGGGTTCGCCTTCCCCGGTTTTAGAAAGGTTTCCTGCACGCATATGATATCGATAAGGTGGGTACAACAAAAGTCGTGGACGAGGTCACGTTGTCTGAAGAGGCCGTCAGCGTTAAATGACGCTAACGAAACTGAGTACGGTTTCGTGCGTTCGGTTGTACTACCCATAGTGGTTGTACTGGGGAGGGGCCTGGGGGACGAAGCGCTTAAGGGCGCTTAGTAAGTTTGCGTGTTCCAATGTGTATTGGATCACGTCCGCTGGGGATTGAGCGTATTGCATCTTGTGGAATAGCTCTTGTACCTCATTGATGTCAACCGACATAGCCAGATCGCTGACTAGGTTGATTGCCTCTTGAAGAGGGGCAGCCATCAATGGCATAGGGGGAGCTTGTGGCCGCGAACTGCTGAACCGCGAACGGCCGCGAACCGTTCGCGGTGTTGGCCGCGAACCCGCTGCCAACACCGCGAACGGTGTTGGCAGCGGGTGCCGGGAGCGCGGGGCGAGCCGGGGCCGGTGCGCGGGTAGGGGCCGCGGCGCGGGCGGGTGCGGGTGCGGGCGCGGGTGCGGGCGCGCGGGCCGGGGTGCGGGCGGTAGCGACGGTCTTAACCATACTGGGTGGTTTAGACCATGCGTTACGGGCTGGGAGCGGCGCGGGTATTACCTGTGAGGCAGGTACTACCGTTAGTTTAGGGCTTACCCGTTGGTAACGGTCATAAGAGGGACGGGTCGGCCTATGCCTTGCCACCCTGTGGTTCACTCGTGGTGCTTTAGGGCAACCACGGTAATTCGCGGTATGCCCTTGAGCACCGCATAGAACACAACTGGGTGGGTCCGGCGAATCCCGGGTGCGAGTGCACGCTGCTGTCGCGTGATCGCCTAGGCACTTAACGCACCTAGCGCGAGCGAAGCAGAAACGGGAGGCGTGCCCGTATAGTTGGCAGTTATGGCACTGCGAGGGACTCCCATTCTTGTATGGGGCTTGGACATTGAGTCCTGAGAGGCCACAGACCTTTTTTAAATTAAAAATGGCCTTGCCTTCAGGTGTACGATCTAGTACTACGAGTACTAGATCGTAGGGACTGCGGTCCTTCCCGCTGTACATGCGGTGAACTGCATGTACGGGGAAGTCTTGTGCCTTCAGGTCGGCACATACCGAATCGGTATGTACCTCCTTGGGCACACCGCGGATGACAACTCGGAGGACTTTCTCCTCTTCGAGCGCATAAGTGTGAAAACTTATGCTCTCTTTACGGAGGAGCTTTGTTAGCGCTCTGTGGTCGCTAATGGTGGACACTTGGACTTTAATGCCCTGCTGCGTGGAGCGGGCATTAGTATAATGGATCCCACGATCCGAAACTAAACGGGACAGCATGTCCCATTTGGTTTTGTCCTGAATGAACAGGGGCGGAGGCGGTTTTTCGCGGCGCGCGCTCGCGTCCTGAGGGGACGCGGCAGTGGTGGCCGGAGCGGAGGGAGGAGACGCGGGGCGCGGGGCGGGGGTTGGCTTCTTGCCGGAGGCGGGGGCCTTAGCGGGTGCCTTCGCGGGAGGGGCGGAAGTTGCGCAACTAGCGGCTTTAGGAGCACGCTTGCGTTTTCTATCTACGACGGTATAGCCGTCGTTATCTGAGTCCGAGTCGGTGCGTAAGGCGCGACTCGGATCTACCTCCATCTCCGCTTCGGAGTCCGAAGTGGGCTCGATAACGGCGATGGAGGGACGGGTGCTCGCTGGCCTCCCGATCGGTGAGCGCGAGCGAGACCTCTCACGGGGAGGGGCTGTCACCGTGCGTCTGTTGTCTGGGCCCGGAGCGGGCGAAAGCGGACTGTCCTCTGAGAAGGACCGGGTCAGAGGAGGGACGTTGGCCTCCGGGATTGAAGTCCCGGAGGGAGCAATAAGAGTGTCCGTGAGGCGGGCACTCGCTTCCTCTTCGAGGAGTTGCATATGAGCAACATACAGATCGGGGTGGCGGAGGGCGAAGGTCTGAAGGACCTGCACCTCACCGTTAGAGGGACGGGACTGCATCCTGAGGGGAATACTCAGGACGCCCTATCAAGGGTTTGAATTCCCTCACACACCTTGTGAGTTCACTGTGTGAGAGGGAGTGTGTACCTAGGGTGTGCCCTAGTTGTGTACCCTCTCCGAGCTTTTTTCTCGGCGGAGAGGGGTGCTCCTAAGCGCTACTCCGGGGTTGACTAGGGGCGACCCCAAGGCCAGTTATCCCGGAGCCCAGCTTGCTTCGGCTGACCCGTGAAGCGGGAAAGGCCACGGTGCAAGGTTAAACCAAAAGTTCGACAGTGGCCGTTGTCACCGTAGGGTGTCACACTGCGACCGCAGCAAATGGCGGATTTGATCGTTCAGACGGGTTTGGCTGACGCTACCCCACGCTTGAACGACGTCGCTTAACAGCACAAAGTGTGTTGTTACGCGCACTGTTACAATGTTGTGTCGAGTAGTAAAGTTGTGAAATGCGCACCGAAAAGTGCGGTCAAAACAAGACCACCAGCCCGATATGATGTTGTTCCGAAACAAGGGACTTGGGTAGGTGGTAATGCCTGACGTCTTAGAGCGCCTCTGCGCGACGGCACGGCGAGCTCGTAGCTCACGTTGCACGGCGTTCGGCGGCTGCTCAGCTTCTGCACACAAAACAAAACTTCGTCAGGACTGCGTATTCCAAGGCACTGGTCTGCAACTAGCGTCGGAACGATGACCCGAGTGAGACGGCAATAGTGCGGGGACTATTGCGGTCTCACTGGGAGATACTGGCGGAGCTGTAGACAGGTGTGCACGGCGTGGCGGCACAGGTCGGAATGTCGACAATGGTTTGTTTGTTGTTGTTGTTTGTTTAGGGAGGACATAGATGCTGGCTACCGCCTGTGCGGTCGTCCAGCTCCACCGGGTTTTGGGCGAGGGCCTGGCCCTACAATAGCCCGAGACGGGCGTAGAAGGCGAAAAGCGCTTTCTACCTCCGTCTCCTGCGGACGCCGAAAACGTGCCGCTACTATAGGAGGGGTTGACAGCGAGCTCAAGGGCACCACTGTGGTTCGGACCTCGGCTTGTCTCGCTGTCGAGAGACATGGGGGGGATCGGAGCAAAATGCCTCTGTGCAACTGCAGTGTTGCACAATTGGGCCCTACTGAATTATACTCTTTGACTATTTGGAGAGCAATTTATCGTGACCTTGTTTTTGCCTCGAGCTCGCCGGCGGGCTCGGTGTTTGATTGTGTGACCTCTAATTACCTCACACCTGGGGATTTTACCTCGACGACTTGCGGATAACGCTAAAGCTGCCAATGTAATGGCTGCGATGGGGTCATCCGGGTCGTCTAATACCTGCCGTGGTCGGCGACGGGGGGGTTTGAAAAATGGGATAGAAGAGGCAGTCGAGTAGTTCGATGCCTGGACAACCAATGGGTTCGGGTGGTGGGGCGCTCGATCAAAGTATCGGCGGGCGCAGTCCTTATTGAACTGCGCTAAAGAGGGAAGGTTTAAGTCGCAATGCAACTCGGTGTTCCGGATATACCACGGGGCGCCGGTTGCATTACGAAGAAAACGGTTTTGGATGACTTGAAGTTTATGAAGGTGGGCCTCACTAGCATGACTAAACACTACTGATGCGTAAGTCATGATGGGGCGGATGCAGGCAGTGTAAAGTGTCTTCTTATTACTAAGAGACATTTTACTCTCTTTGCGAATTAGGGGACCAAGGCGACCCATTACGAAGGCCGCTCTGTTACGGACGGTTGTTATGTGATCGTTAAAGGTGAGATGACGATCAAGGGTGACTCCGAGGTATTTTGTTCTAGGAACCCAGGGAATGGGTTCGTCGAATAAAATAAGCGGTTTCGGGTAAGGGGAGCGTGTCTTCTCAGTAAAGCACATAGCTGTGCTTTTGGCTGGGTTGACCGCGATGCGCCATTTTCGGAACCAGTCACCGATCTCGGTGACGGCCCGTTGAATGACGAAATAGGACTGTCTGTTGATATGCCACCCAGTGGTGTAAATGGCGGTATCGTCCGCATATTGGTGCCTTCCACGCGATAGCGAAAGCTTCTGGCTTTAAGGAAGTCTTGTAGGATGAGCACAAGCCGTTCTGGCACGCCAAATTGGTATAGCTTGTAGATCAAGCCATTGTGCCAGACTTTGTCAAAAGCTTTCGCTACGTCGAGGAAGACTGCTAGCGTAGTCTGGGGTTTGGGGTACTTATTGAAGCCCTCAATGATGTGCTCCGTGAGGCGGTGCACCTGTTGGACGCATGAGTGTCCGGGTCTGAAGCCAAACTGCTCATCTGGGATAAGGTGGTGTTCCTTAGCATGGGACTGGAGACGGTTTGCAAGTAACCGCTCGTAAAGTTTGCCTAAGGCACTGAGGAGGCTGATGGGGCGGTAGCTGGTGGGGTCAGTTGAGCTTTTGCCTGGTTTGTGAATGCCAATGACATTTGCACATTTCCAGGTGTCTGGGAATAAGCAGTGGCTCATAGCAGCATTGAAGATGCTGACTAAGAGATGGATGAGAGGAGGAGAGAGGGTTTTAAGAACCCTGTTGGAGATGCCATCGGCACCGGGGGACTTGCGCGGTCGGAGGGCCTTGATCAGTCTCTCCACCTCAGCGTAAGTCGCTAAGGTGATTGGTGGGAGTTCAGAGGTGACCACAGAGCTTTTACGTTCGACTTCCGCATCCACCGAATCGAGGTGAGCTTGGTCAACGTGATCTACGTTAGGGGAACACTGAGCCTCTAGGCTATCAGCTAGGCACTCAGCTTTGTCTTCGTCAAAGAACGCTGGGACTAGTGGGACTGGTCTGTATAAGGGAGGCATGTCGTTGTGGTTACTTCCTTTCAAACCTCGCGCCAAGTCCCAGTAAGCATGGTGGCTTGGCACGAGGTTTGAAAGTTTATCGCCCCATTGTTGATCACGCAACTCAGACATGCGACTTTGAACCATGCGTTCAAAGTGGCGTTTCTTAGTTTTGTTCTCTTTACTGGGGTAAGAGTCGTAATGTCGGGTCACTGCTTTACTCTCCGTCACCAATCGTCTCACATCCGCTGGAATGACAAGGCGCCGGTCGTCCGGCACTATGACCTCCTTTGCGGATGCACCTACTACGGTGGAGAGGTGATTGGTGAACGAATCGATCGCAAGGGTTACGTCATCTTTTGTCAGGATGTCGTCAGGGATCTTGTCTAGGTCCGGTGAACTGATAGCCTTAAGGGCATCGCCTACTTGCTTCCAGTTCACTATCGTCTTAGTGGGGCGGGGAGGTCAGTCGTTGGGTCGGGACCTAGTCGCAGTATAATGGGTCGGTGGTCAGAGTGAAGCTCGTGAACCACTTCTATGTGGCGTAACCGGAGTGTTACGCCTCTGAATAGTGCCATGTCAAGCAAGTCAGATCGGTGGTCTTCCATATAAGGGTAGTGAGTGGGCTCAGTGGGCGCAATTATGTCAAAGTTAAGTTCTGCGATTAGGTTTTCAAGTGCAATACCTCTGGGATTGTTGACGTTACAATTCCATAGGATGTGCTTACTGTTGAAGTCGCCAATCAGAATGACGGCGCTTCCTAATGAGAATAGGGCTTCTAAGTCAGCTCGGACGATCGGCTTTTTGCAAGCTTGGTAACAGGATGCTATGACTATAGGTTGATGACCAGTCATAGCTAAGAGGCAACAAGATGCTTCCATATTAACAAGAGTCGGGGTAGGTAGGGGAATGCAGTGCAGGGACCTTTTGTAATAGATAAGAGTGCCTCCCCCACGGGAGTTCACTCTATCATCACGTACCGTTCTGTAATTGGCAAACCTAGGGTTCGCCTTCCCCGGTTTTAGAAAGGTTTCCTGCACGCATATGATATCGATAAGGTGGGTACAACAAAAGTCGTGGACGAGGTCACGTTGTCTGAAGAGGCCGTCAGCGTTAAATGACGCTAACGAAACTGAGTACGGTTTCGTGCGTTCGGTTGTACTACCCATAGTGGTTGTACTGGGGAGGGGCCTGGGGAACGAAGCGCTTAAGGGCGCTAAGTAAATTCGCGTGTTCCAATGTATATTGGATCACGTCCGCTGGGGATTGAGCGAAGTGCATCTTGTGCGCTAGCTCGCGGACTTCGTTGATGTCAATAGACATCGCCAGGTCGCTGACTAGTTTGATGTCCTCTTGAAGAGAGGCATCCATCAGCGGCATGGGTGGGGCTTGTGGCCGAGGAATGGCGCGGGGAGGAGGGGCGCGAACGGAGTTGGCAACGGGTGCCGGGAGCGCGGGGCGAGCCGGGGCCGGTGCGCGGGCAGGGGCCGGGGCGCGGGCGGGAGCGGGTGCGGGCGCGCGGGCCGGGGCGCGGGCGGGAGTGATGGTCTTTACCATACTGGGTGGTTTAGACCATGCGTTGCGGGCGGGGAGCGGCGCGGGTATTACCTGTGAAGCAGGTATTACCGACAGCTTAGGGCTGACCCGTTGGTAACGGTCATGTGAGGGACGGGTCGGCCTATGCCTTGCCACCCTGTGGTTTATGCGTGGTGCTTTTGGGCAGCCGCGGTAATTCGCGGTATGTCCTTGAGCACCGCATAGAACGCAGCTGGGTGGGTCCGGCGAGTCCCGAGTGCGAGTGCACGCCGCTGTCGCGTGATCGCCTAGGCACTTGACGCACCTAGCGCGAGCGAAACAGAAGCGGGAGGCGTGACCGTATAATTGGCAGTTGTGACACTGCGAGGGACTTCCATTTTTAAATGGGGCTTGTACGTCTAACCCAGAGAGGCCGCAGACCTTTTTTAAATTAAAAATGGCCTTGCCCTCTGGTGTACGGTCTAGTACTACGAGTACTAGGTCATATGGACTGCGGTCCTTCCCGCTGTACATGCGGTGAACCGCATGCACTGGGAAGTCTTGTGCTTTAAGGTCGTCCGTAAGATACATACCGCATCGGTATGTATCTCCTTAGGCACACCGCGAATCACAACGCGAAGGACTTTCTCCTCTTCGAGCGCATAAGTGTGAAAACTTATGCTCTCTTTACGGAGGAGCTTTGTTAGCGCTCTGTGGTCGCTACTAGTGGGCACTTGGACTTTAATGCCCTGCTGCGTGGAGCGGGCATTAGTATAATGGATCCCACGATCCGAAACTAAGCGGGACAGCATGTCCCATTTGCTTTTGTCCTGAATGAACAAAGGCGGAGGCGGTTTTTCGCGACGTGCGCTCGCGTCCTGAGGGGACGCGGCGGTTGAAACCGGAGCGGAGGGAGGAGACGCGGGGCGCGGGGCGGGGGTCGGTTTTTTGCCGGAGGCGGGGGCCTTTGCGGGTGCCTTGGCGGGAGGGGCGGAAGTGGCGCAACTAGCGGCTTTGGGCGCGCGCTTGCGTTTGCGATCTACGACGGTGTAACCGTCGTTATCGGAATCAGAGTCCGTGCGTGAGGCGCCGGCCTGATCTACCTCCATGTCCGTTTCGGATTCCGAAACGGTCTCGACAATGGCGAAGGAGGGACGGGTACTCGCTGACCTCCCGATCGGTGAGCGAGAGCGAGACCGTTCACGGGGAGGGGCTGCCACCGTGCGTCTATTGTCGGGCCCGGGAGCGGGCGAAGTAGGACTATCCTCTGAATAGGATCGGGTCAAGGGAGGAACGCTGGCCTCCGGGTTTGAAGTCCCGGAGGGAGCGATGAGAGTGTCCGTGAGGCGGGCATTCTCTTCCTCTTCAAGGAGTTGCATATGTGCAACGTATAGATCGGGGTGGCGGAGGGCGAAGGTCTGAAGGACCTGCACCTCACCGTTAGAGGGACGGGACTGCATCCTGAGGGGAATACTCAGGACGCCCTATCAAGGGTTTGAATTCCCTCACACACCTTGTGAGCTCACTGTGTGAGAGGGAGTGTGTACCTAGGGTGTGCCCTAGTTGTGTACCCTCTCCGAGCTTTTTTCTCGGCGGAGAGGGGTGCTCCTAAGCGCTACTCCGGGGTTGACTAGGGGCGACCCCAAGGCCAGTAATCCCGGAGCCCAGCTTGCTTCGGCTGACCCGTGAAGCGGGAAAGGCCACGGTGCAAGGTTAAACCAAAACAACAACAGTGGCCGTTGTCACCGTAGGGTGTCACACTGCGACCGCAGCAAATGGCGGATTTGATCGTTCAGACGGGTTTGGCTGACGCTACCCCACGCCTGAACGACGTCGCTTAACAGCACAAAGTGTGTTGTTACGCGACTGTTACTATGTTGTGTCGGGTAGTAAAGTGGTGAAATGCGCACCGAAAAGTGCGGTCAAAACAAGACCACCAGCCCGATATGATGTTGTTCGTCCGAAACAAGGGACTTGGGTAGGTGGTAATGCCTGACGTCTTAGAGCGCCTCTGCGCGCCGGCACGGCGAGCTCGTAGCTCACGTTGCACGGCGGTCGGTGGCTGCTCAGCTTCTGCACAGAAAACAAAACTTCGTCAGGACTGCGTATTCCAAGGCACTGGTCTGCAACTAGCGTCGGAACGATGACCCGAGTGAGACGGCAATAGTGCGGGGACTATTGCGGTCTCACTGGGAGATACTGGCGGAGCTGTAGACAGGTGTGCACGGCGTGGCGGCACAGGTCGGAATTATTATTTTTTTATTATTTAGGGAGGACATAGATGCTGGCTACCGCCTGTGCGGTCGTCCAGCTCCACCGGGTTTTGGGCGAGGGCCTGGCCCTACAATAGCCCGGGAGGGAGAAGTGCCGAAGGCACTTCTCCCGAGACGGGCGTAGAAGGCGAAAAGCGCTTTCTACCTCCGTCTCCTGCGGACGCCGAAAACGTACCGCTACTATAGGAGGGGTTGACAGCGAGCTCAAGGGCACCACTGTGGTTCGGACCTCGGCTTGTCTCGCTGTCGAGAGACATGGGGGGGATCGGAGCAAAATGCCTCTGTGCAACTGCAGTGTTGCACAATTGGGCCCTACTGAATAATACTCTTTGACTATTTGGAGAGCAATTTATCGTGACCTTGTTTTTGCCTCGAGCTCGCCGGCGAGCTCGGTGTTTGATTGTGTGACCTCTGATTACCTCACACCTGGGGATTTTACCTCGACGACTTGCGGATAACGCTAAAGCTGCCAACGTAATGGCTGCGATGGGGTCATCCGGGTTGTCTAATACCTGCCGTGGTCGGCGACGGGGGGGTTTGAAAAATGGGATAGAAGAGGCAGTCGAGTAGTTCGATGCCTGGACAACCAATGGGTTCGGGTGGTGGGGCGCTCGATCAAAGTATCGGCGGGCGCAGTCCTTATTGAACTGCGCTAGAGAGGGAAGGTTTAAGTCGCAATGCAACTCGGTGTTCCGGATATACCACGGGGCGCCGGTTGCATTACGAAGAAAACGGTTTTGGATGACTTGAAGTTTATGAAGGTGGGCCTCACTAGCATGACTAAACACTACTGATGCGTAAGTCATGATGGGGCGGATGCAGGCAGTGTAAAGTGTCTTCTTATTACTAAGAGACATTTTACTCTCTTTGCGAAGTAGGGGACCAAGGCGACCCATTATGAAGGCCGCTCTGTTACGGACGGTTGTTATGTGATCGTTAAAGGTGAGATGACGATCAAGGGTGACTCCGAGGTATTTTGTTCTAGGAACCCAGGGAATGGGTTCGTCGAACAAAATAAGCGGTTTCGGGTAAGGGGAGCGTGTCTTCTCAGTAAAGCACATAGCTGTGCTTTTAGCTGGGTTGACCGCGATGCGCCATTTTCGGAACCAGTCACCGATCTCGGTGACGGCCCGTTGAATGACGAAATAGGACTGTCTGTTGATATGCCACCCAATGGTGTAAATGGCGGTATCGTCCGCATATTGGGCTAGGAATACTTTGGGCTGAGAGCGTGGGATGTCACTGGTATACAGTGCAAAGAGAATAGGTGATAGCACGGAGCCCTGAGGGACTCCGGCTCTGACTGGGTGGGGGGAGGAGAGGGTGCCTTCCACGCGATAGCGAAAGCTTCTGGCTTTAAGGAAGTCTTGTAGGATGAGCACAAGACGTTCTGGCACGCCAAATTGGTATAGCTTGTAGATCAAGCCGTTGTGCCAGACTTTGTCAAAAGCTTTCGCTACGTCGAGGAAGACTGCTAGCGTAGTCTGGGGTTTGGGGTACTTATTGAAGCCCTCAATGATGTGCTCCGTGAGGCGGTGCACCTGTTGGACGCATGAGTGTCCGGGTCTGAAGCCAAACTGCTCATCTGGGATACGGTGGTGTTCCTTAGCATGGGACTGGAGACGGTTTGCAAGTAACCGCTCGTAAAGTTTGCCTAAGGCACTGAGGAGGCTGATGGGGCGGTAACTGGTGGGGTCAGATGAGCTTTTGCCTGGTTTGTGAATGCCAATGACATTTGCACATTTCCAGGTGTCTGGGAATAAGCAGTGGCTCATAGCAGCATTGAAGATGCTGACTAAAAGATGGATGAGAGGAGGAGAGAGGGTTTTAAGAACCCTGTTGGAGATGCCATCGGCACCGGGGGATTTGCGCGGTAGGAGGGCCTTGATCAGTCTCTCCACCTCAGCGTAAGTCGCTAAGGTGATTGGTGGGAGTTCAGAGGTGACCACAGAGCTTTTACGTTCGACTTCAGCATCCACCGAATCGAGGTGAGCTTGGTCAACGTGATCTACGTTAGGGGAACACTGAGCCTCTAGGCTATCAGCTAGGCACTCAGCTTTGTCTTCGTCAAAGAACGCTGGGACTAGTGGGACTGGTCTGTATAAGGGAGGCATGTCGTTATGGTTACTTCCTTTCAAGCCTCGCGCCAAGTCCCAGTAAGCATGGTGGCTTGGCACGAGGTTTGAAAGTTTATCGCCCCATTGTTGATCACGCAACTCAGACATGCGACTTTGAACCATGCGTTCAAAGTGGCGTTTCTTAGTTTTGTTCTCTTTACTGGGGTAAGAGTCGTAATGTCGGGTCACTGCTTTACTCTCCGTCACCAATCGTCTCACATCCGCTGGAATGACAAGGCGCCGGTCGTCCGGCACTATGACCTCCTTTGCGGATGCACCTACTACGGTGGAGAGGTGATTGGTGAACGAATCGATCGCAAGGGTTACGTCATCTTTTGTCAGGATGTCGTCAGGGATCTTGTCTAGGTCCGGTGAACTGATAGCCTTTAGGGCATCGCCTACTTGCTTCCAGTTCACTATCGTCTTAGTGGGGCGGGGGAGGTCAATCGTTGGGTCGGGACCTAGTCGCAGTATAATGGGTCGGTGGTCAGAGTGAAGCTCGTGAACCACTTCTATGGAGCGTAACCGGAGTGTTACGCCTCTGAATAGTGCCATGTCAAGCAAGTCAGATCGATGGTCTTCCATATAAGGGTAGTGAGTGGGCTCAGTGGGCGCAATTATGTCAAAGTTAAGTTCTGCGATTAGGTTTTCAAGTGCAATACCTCTGGGATTGTTGACGTTACAATTCCATAGGATGTGCTTACTGTTGAAGTCGCCAATCAGAATGACGGCGCTTCCTAATGAGAATAGGGCTTCTAAGTCAGCTCGGACAATCGGCTTTTTGCAAGCTTGATAACAGGATGCTATGACTATAGGTTGATGACCAGTCATAGCTAGGAGGCAACAAGATGCTTCCATATTAACAAGAGTCGGGGTAGGTAGGGGAATGCAGTGCAGGGACCTTTTGTAATAGATAAGAGTGCCTCCCCCACGGGAGTTCACTCTATCATCACGTACCGTTCTGTAATTGGCAAACCTAGGGTTCGCCTTCCCCGGTTTTAGAAAGGTTTCCTGCACGCATATGATATCGATAAGGTGGGTACAACAAAAGTCGTGGACGAGGTCACGTTGTCTGAAGAGGCCGTCAGCGTTAAATGACGCTAACGAAACTGAGTACGGTTTCGTGCGTTCGGTTGTACTACCCATAGTGGTTGTACTGGGGAGGGGCCTGGGGAACGAAGCGCTTAAGGGCGCTAAGTAAATTCGCGTGTTCCAATGTATATTGGATCACGTCCGCTGGGGATTGAGCGAAGTGCATCTTGTGCGCTAGCTCGCGGACTTCGTTGATGTCAATAGACATCGCCAGGTCGCTGACTAGTTTGATGTCCTCTTGAAGAGAGGCATCCATCAGCGGCATGGGTGGGGCTTGTGGCCGAGGAATGGCGCGGGGAGGAGGGGCGCGAACGGAGTTGGCAACGGGTGCCGGGAGCGCGGGGCGAGCCGGTGCCGGTGCGCGGGCAGGGGCCGGGGCGCGGGCGGGAGCGGGTGCGGGCGCGCGGGCCGGGGCGCGGGCGGGAGTGATGGTCTTTACCATACTGGGTGGTTTAGACCATGCGTTGCGGGCGGGGAGCGGCGCGGGTATTACCTGTGAAGCAGGTATTACCGACAGCTTAGGGCTGACCCGTTGGTAACGGTCATGTGAGGGACGGGTCGGCCTATGCCTTGCCACCCTGTGGTTTATGCGTGGTGCTTTTGGGCAGCCGCGGTAATTCGCGGTATGTCCTTGAGCACCGCATAGAACGCAGCTGGGTGGGTCCGGCGAGTCCCGAGTGCGAGTGCACGCCGCTGTCGCGTGATCGCCTAGGCACTTGACGCACCTAGCGCGAGCGAAACAGAAGCGGGAGGCGTGACCGTATAATTGGCAGTTGTGACACTGCGAGGGACTTCCATTTTTAAATGGGGCTTGTACGTCTAACCCAGAGAGGCCGCAGACCTTTTTTAAATTAAAAATGGCCTTGCCCTCTGGTGTACGGTCTAGTACTACGAGTACTAGGTCATATGGACTGCGGTCCTTCCCGCTGTACATGCGGTGAACCGCATGCACTGGGAAGTCTTGTGCTTTAAGGTCGTCACATACCGCATCGGTATGTATCTCCTTAGGCACACCGCGAATCACAACGCGAAGGACTTTCTCCTCTTCGAGCGCATAAGTGTGAAAACTTATGCTCTCTTTACGGAGGAGCTTTGTTAGCGCTCTGTGGTCGCTACTAGTGGGCACTTGGACTTTAATGCCCTGCTGCGTGGAGCGGGCATTAGTATAATGGATCCCACGATCCGAAACTAAGCGGGACAGCATGTCCCATTTGCTTTTGTCCTGAATGAACAAAGGCGGAGGCGGTTTTTCGCGACGTGCGCTCGCGTCCTGAGGGGACGCGGCGGTTGAAACCGGAGCGGAGGGAGGAGACGCGGGGCGCGGGGCGGGGGTCGGTTTTTTGCCGGAGGCGGGGGCCTTTGCGGGTGCCTTGGCGGGAGGGGCGGAAGTGGCGCAACTAGCGGCTTTGGGCGCGCGCTTGCGTTTGCGATCTACGACGGTGTAACCGTCGTTATCGGAATCAGAGTCCGTGCGTGAGGCGCCGGCCTGATCTACCTCCATGTCCGTTTCGGATTCCGAAACGGTCTCGACAATGGCGAAGGAGGGACGGGTACTCGCTGACCTCCCGATCGGTGAGCGAGAGCGAGACCGTTCACGGGGAGGGGCTGCCACCGTGCGTCTATTGTCGGGCCCGGGAGCGGGCGAAGTAGGGCTATCCTCTGAATAGGATCGGGTCAAGGGAGGAACGCTGGCCTCCGGGTTTGAAGTCCCGGAGGGAGTGATGAGAGTGTCCGTGAGGCGGGCATTCTCTTCCTCTTCAAGCAGTTGCATATGTGCAACGTATAGATCGGGGTGGCGGAGGGCGAAGGTCTGAAGGACCTGCACCTCACCGTTAGAGGGACGGGACTGCATCCTGAGGGGAATACTCAGGACGCCCTATCAAGGGTTTGAATTCCCTCTCACACCTTGTGAGCTCACTGTGTGAGAGGGAGTGTGTACCTAGGGTGTGCCCTAGTTGTGTACCCTCTCCGAGCTTTTTTCTCGGCGGAGAGGGGTGCTCCTAAGCGCTACTCCGGGGTTGACTAGGGGCGACCCCAAGGCCAGTAATCCCGGAGCCCAGCTTGCTTCGGCTGACCCGTGAAGCGGGAAAGGCCACGGTGCAAGGTTAAACCAAAACAACAACAGTGGCCGTTGTCACCGTAGGGTGTCACACTGCGACCGCAGCAAATGGCGGATTTGATCGTTCAGACGGGTTTGGCTGACGCTACCCCACGCCTGAACGACGTCGCTTAACAGCACAAAGTGTGTTGTTACGCGACTGTTACTATGTTGTGTCGGGTAGTAAAGTGGTGAAATGCGCACCGAAAAGTGCGGTCAAAACAAGACCACCAGCCCGATATGATGTTGTTCGTCCGAAACAAGGGACTTGGGTAGGTGGTAATGCCTGACGTCTTAGAGCGCCTCTGCGCGCCGGCACGGCGAGCTCGTAGCTCATGTTGCACGGCGGTCGGTGGCTGCTCAGCTTCTGCACAGAAAACAAAACTTCGACAGGACTGCGTATTCCAAGGCACTGGTCTGAAACTAGCGTCGGAACGATGACCCGAGTGAGACGGCAATAGTGCGGGGACTATTGCGGTCTCACTGGGAGATACTGGCGGAGCTGTAGACAGGTGTGCACGGCGTGGCGGCACAGGTCGGAATGTGTGGTGTGAGTGAGTGGACAGGTCGGAATGACAATGGTTTGTTTTTTTGTTTTGTTTGTTTAGGGAGGACATAGATGCTGGCTACCGCCTGTGCGGTCGTCCAGCTCCACCGGGTTTTGGGCGAGGGCCTGGCCCTACAATAGCCCGGGAGGGAGAAGTGCCGAAGGCACTTCTCCCGAGACGGGCGTAGAAGGCGAAAAGCGCTTTCTACCTCCGTCTCCTGCGGACGCCGAAAACGTACCGCTACTATAGGAGGGGTTGACAGCGAGCTCAAGGGCACCACTGTGGTTCGGACCTCGGCTTGTCTCGCTGTCGAGAGACATGGGGGGGATCGGAGCAAAATGCCTCTGTGCAACTGCAGTGTTGCACAATTGGGCCCTACTGAATAATACTCTTTGACTATTTGGAGAGCAATTTATCGTGACCTTGTTTTTGCCTCGAGCTCGCCGGCGAGCTCGGTGTTTGATTGTGTGACCTCTGATTACCTCACACCTGGGGATTTTACCTCGACGACTTGCGGATAACGCTAAAGCTGCCAACGTAATGGCTGCGATGGGGTCATCCGGGTCGTCTAATACCTGCCGTGGTCGGCGACGGGGGGGTTTGAAAAATGGGATAGAAGAGGCAGTCGAGTAGTTCGATGCCTGGACAACCAATGGGTTCGGGTGGTGGGGCGCTCGATCAAAGTATCGGCGGGCGCAGTCCTTATTGAACTGCGCTAGAGAGGGAAGGTTTAAGTCGCAATGCAACTCGGTGTTCCGGATATACCACGGGGCGCCGGTTGCATTACGAAGAAAACGGTTTTGGATGACTTGAAGTTTATGAAGGTGGGCCTCACTAGCATGACTAAACACTACTGATGCGTAAGTCATGATGGGGCGGATGCAGGCAGTGTAAAGTGTCTTCTTATTACTAAGAGACATTTTACTCTCTTTGCGAAGTAGGGGACCAAGGCGACCCATTATGAAGGCCGCTCTGTTACGGACGGTTGTTATGTGATCGTTAAAGGTGAGATGACGATCAAGGGTGACTCCGAGGTATTTTGTTCTAGGAACCCAGGGAATGGGTTTGTCGAACAAAATAAGCGGTTTCGGGTAAGGGGAGCGTGTCTTCTCAGTAAAGCACATAGCTGTGCTTTTAGCTGGGTTGACCGCGATGCGCCATTTTCGGAACCAGTCACCGATCTCGGTGATGGCCCGTTGCATGACGAAATAGGACTGTCTGTTGATATGCCACCCAGTGGTGTAAATGGCGGTATCATCCGCATATTGGGCTAGGAATACTTTGGGCTGAGAGCGTGGGATGTCACTGGTATACAGTGCAAAGAGAATAGGTGATAGCACGGAGCCCTGAGGGACTCCGGCTCTGACTGGGTGGGGGGAGGAGAGGGTGCCTTCCACGCGATAGCGAAAGCTTCTGGCTTTAAGGAAGTCTTGTAGGATGAGCACAAGACGTTCTGGCACGCCAAATTGGTATAGCTTGTAGATCAAGCCGTTGTGCCAGACTTTGTCAAAAGCTTTCGCTACGTCGAGGAAGACTGCTAGCGTAGTCTGGGGTTTGGGGTACTTATTGAAGCCCTCAATGATGTGCTCCGTGAGGCGGTGCACCTGTTGGACGCATGAGTGTCCGGGTCTGAAGCCAAACTGCTCATCTGGGATAAGGTGGTGTTCCTTAGCATGGGACTGGAGACGGTTTGCAAGTAACCGCTCGTAAAGTTTGCCTAAGGCACTGAGGAGGCTGATGGGGCGGTAGCTGGTGGGGTCAGATGAGCTTTTGCCTGGTTTGTGAATGCCAATGACATTTGCACATTTCCAGGTGTCTGGGAATAAGCAGTGGCTCATAGCAGCATTGAAGATGCTGACTAAGAGATGGATGAGAGGAGGAGAGAGGGTTTTAAGAACCCTGTTGGAGATGCCATCGGCACCGGGGGATTTGCGCGGTCGGAGGGCCTTGATCAGTCTCTCCACCTCAGCGTAAGTCGCTAAGGTGATTGGTGGGAGTTCAGAGGTGACCACAGAGCTTTTACGTTTGACTTCAGCATCCACCGAATCGAGGTGAGCTTGGTCAACGTGATCTACGTTAGGGGAACACTGAGCCTCTAGGCTATCAGCTAGGCACTCAGCTTTGTCTTCGTCAAAGAACGCTGGGACTAGTGGGACTGGTCTGTATAAGGGAGGCATGTCGTTATGGTTACTTCCTTTCAAGCCTCGCGCCAAGTCCCAGTAAGCATGGTGGCTTGGCACGAGGTTTGAAAGTTTATCGCCCCATTGTTGATCACGCAACTCAGACATGCGACTTTGAACCATGCGTTCAAAGTGGCGTTTCTTAGTTTTGTTCTCTTTACTGGGGTAAGAGTCGTAATGTCGGGTCACTGCTTTACTCTCCGTCACCAATCGTCTCACATCCGCTGGAATGACAAGGCGCCGGTCGTCCGGCACTATGACCTCCTTTGCGGATGCACCTACTACGGTGGAGAGGTGATTGGTGAACGAATCGATCGCAAGGGTTACGTCATCTTTTGTCAGGATGTCGTCAGGGATCTTGTCTAGGTCCGGTGAACTGATAGCCTTTAGGGCATCGCCTACTTGCTTCCAGTTCACTATCGTCTTAGTGGGGCGGGGGAGGTCAGTCGTTGGGTCGGGACCTAGTCGCAGTATAATGGGTCGGTGGTCAGAGTGAAGCTCGTGAACCACTTCTATGGAGCGTAACCGGAGTGTTACGCCTCTGAATAGTGCCATGTCAAGCAAGTCAGATCGGTGGTCTTCCATATAAGGGTAGTGAGTGGGCTCAGTGGGCGCAATTATGTCAAAGTTAAGTTCTGCGATTAGGTTTTCAAGTGCAATACCTCTGGGATTGTTGACGTTACAATTCCATAGGATGTGCTTACTGTTGAAGTCGCCAATCAGAATGACGGCGCTTCCTAATGAGAATAGGGCTTCTAAGTCAGCTCGGACGATCGGCTTTTTGCAAGCTTGGTAACAGGATGCTATGACTATAGGTTGATGACCAGTCATAGCTAGGAGGCAACAAGATGCTTCCATATTAACAAGAGTCGGGGTAGGTAGGGGAATGCAGTGCAGGGACCTTTTGTAATAGATAAGAGTGCCTCCCCCACGGGAGTTCACTCTATCATCACGTACCGTTCTGTAATTGGCAAACCTAGGGTTCGCCTTCCCCGGTTTTAGAAAGGTTTCCTGCACGCATATGATATCGATAAGGTGGGTACAACAAAAGTCGTGGACGAGGTCACGTTGTCTGAAGAGGCCGTCAGCGTTAAATGACGCTAACGAAACTGAGTACGGTTTCGTGCGTTCGGTTGTACTACCCATAGTGGTTGTACTGGGGAGGGGCCTGGGGAACGAAGCGCTTAAGGGCGCTAAGTAAATTCGCGTGTTCCAATGTGTATTGGATCACGTCCGCTGGGGATTGAGCGTATTGCATCTTGTGGAATAGCTCTTGTACCTCATTGATGTCAACCGACATAGCCAGATCGCTGACTAGGTTGATTGCCTCTTGAAGAGGGGCAGCCATCAATGGCATAGGTGGAGCTTGTGGCCGGGAAGCGGCGCGGGGAGGCGCGCGAATGGTGTTGGCGACGGGTGCCGGGAGCGCGGGGCGAGCCGGGGCCGGTGCGCGGGCAGGGGCCGCGGCGCGGGCGGGTGCGGGTGCGGGCGCGGGTGCGGGCGCGCGGGCCGGGGCGCGGGCGGTAGCGACGGTCTTAACCATACTGGGTGGTTTAGACCATGCGTTACGGGCTGGGAGCGGCGCGGGTATTACCTGTGAGGCAGGTACTACCGTTAGTTTAGGGCTTACCCGTTGGTAACGGTCGTAAGAGGGACGGGTCGGCCTATGCCTTGCCACCCTGTGGTTCACTCGTGGTGCTTTAGGGCAACCACGGTAATTCGCGGTATGCCCTTGAGCACCGCATAAAACACAGCTGGGTGGGTCCGGTGAATCCCGGGTGCGAGTGCACGCTGCTGTCGCGTGATCGCCTAGGCACTTAACGCACCTAGCGCGAGCGAAGCAGAAACGGGAGGCGTGCCCGTATAGTTGGCAGTTATGGCACTGCGAGGGACTCCCATTTTTGTATGGGGCTTGGACATCGAGTCCTGAGAGGCCACAGACCTTTTTTAAATTAAAAATGGCCTTGCCTTCAGGTGTACGATCTAGTACTACGAGTACTAGATCGTAGGGACTGCGGTCCTTCCCGCTGTACATGCGGTGAACTGCATGTACGGGGAAGTCTTGTGCCTTCAGGTCGGCACATACCGAATCGGTATGTACCTCCTTGGGCACACCGCGGATGACCACTCGGAGGACTTTCTCCTCTTCGAGCGCATAAGTATGAAAACTTATGCTCTCTTTACGGAGGAGCTTTGTTAGCGCTCTGTGGTCGCTACTGGTGGGCACTTGGACTTTAATGCCCTGCTGCGTGGAGCGGGCATTAGTGTAATGGATCCCACGATCCGAAACTAAACGGGACAGCATGTCCCATTTGGTTTTGTCCTGAATGAACAGGGGTGGAGGCGGTTTTTCGCGGCGCGCGCTCGCGTCCTGAGGGGACGCGGCAGTAGTGGCCGGAGCGGAGGGAGGAGACGCGGGGCGCGGGGCGGGGGTCGGCTTCTTGCCGGAGGCGGGGGCCTTAGCGGGTGCCTTGGCGGGAGGGGCGGAAGTTGCGCAACTAGCGGCTTTAGGAGCACGCTTGCGTTTGCGGTCAACGACGGTATAGCCGTCGTTGTCGGAGTCCGAGTCAGTGCGTAAGGCGCGACTCGGATCTACTTCCATCTCCGTTTCGGAGTCCGAAGTGGGCTCGACAACGGCGATGGAGGGACGGGTGCTCGCTGGCCTCCCGATCGGTGAGCGCGAGCGAGACCTCTCACGGGGAGGGGCTGCCACCGTGCGTCTATTGTCCGGGCCCGGGGCGGGCGAAAGCGGGCTGTCCTCTGAGAAGGACCGGGTCAGAGGAGGGACGTTGGCCTCCGGGATTGAAGTCCCGGAGGGAGCAATAAGAGTGTCCGTGAGGCGGGCACTCGCTTCCTCTTCTAGGAGTTGCATATGAGCAACATACAGATCGGGGTGGCGGAGGGCGAAGGTCTGAAGGACCTGCACCTCACCGTTAGAGGGACGGGACTGCATCCTGAGGGGAATACTCAGGACGCCCTATCAAGGGTTTGAATTCCCTCACACACCTTGTGAGCTCACTGTGTGAGAGGGAGTGTGTACCTAGGGTGTGCCCTAGTTGTGTACCCTCTCCGAGCTTTTTTCTCGGCGGAGAGGGGTGCTCCTAAGCGCTACTCCGGGGTTGACTAGGGGTGACCCCAAGGCCAGTAATCCCGGAGCCCAGCTTGCTTCGGCTGACCCGTGAAGCGGGAAAGGCCACGGTGCAAGGTTAAACCAAAAGTTCGACAGTGGCCGTTGTCACCGTAGGGTGTCACACTGCGACCGCAGCAAATGGCGGATTTGATCGTTCAGACGGGTTTGGCTGACGCTACCCCACGCCTGAACGACGTCGCTTAACAGCACAAAGTGTGTTGTTACGCGACTGTTACTATGTTGTGTCGGGTAGTAAAGTGGTGAAATGCGCACCGAAAAGTGCGGTCAAAACAAGACCACCAGCCCGATATGATGTTGTTCGTCCGAAACAAGGGACTTGGGTAGGTGGTAATGCCTGACGTCTTAGAGCGCCTCTGCGCGACGGCACGGCGAGCTCGTAGCTCGCGTTGCTCGGCGTTCGGCGGCTGCTCAGCTTCTGCACACAAAACAAAAACTTCGTCAGGACTGCGTATTCCAAGGCACTGGTCTGCAACTAGCGTCGGAACGATGACCCGAGTGAGACGGCAATAGTGCTGGGACTATTGCGGTCTCACTGGGAGATACTGGCGGAGCTGTAGACAGGTGTGCACGGCGTGGCGGCACAGGTCGGAATGACAATGGTTTGTTTGTTTGTTTAGGGAGGACATAGATGCTGGCTACCGCCTGTGCGGTCGTCCAGCTCCACCGGGTTTTGGGCGAGGGCCTGGCCCTACAATAGCCCGGGAGGGAGAAGTGCCGAAGGCACTTCTCCCGAGACGGGCGTAGAAGGCGAAAAGCGCTTTCTACCTCCGTCTCCTGCGGACGCCGAAAACGTACCGCTACTATAGGAGGGGTTGACAGCGAGCTCAAGGGCACCACTGTGGTTCGGACCTCGGCTTGTCTCGCTGTCGAGAGACATGGGGGGGATCGGAGCAAAATGCCTCTGTGCAACTGCAGTGTTGCACAATTGGGCCCTACTGAATAATACTCTTTGACTATTTGGAGAGCAATTTATCGTGACCTTGTTTTTGCCTCGAGCTCGCCGGCGAGCTCGGTGTTTGATTGTGTGACCTCTGATTACCTCACACCTGGGGATTTTACCTCGACGACTTGCGGATAACGCTAAAGCTGCCAATGTTATGGCTGCGATGGGGTCATCCGGGTCGTCTAATACCTGCCGTGGTCGGCGACGGGGGGGTTTGAAAAATGGGATAGAAGAGGCAGTCGAGTAGTTCGATGCCTGGACAACCAATGGGTTCGGGTGGTGGGGCGCTCGATCAAAGTATCGGCGGGCGCAGTCCTTATTGAACTGCGCTAGAGAGGGAAGGTTTAAGTCGCAATGCAACTCGGTGTTCCGGATATACCACGGGGCGCCGGTTGCATTACGAAGAAAACGGTTTTGGATGACTTGAAGTTTATGAAGGTGGGCCTCACTAGCATGACTAAACACTACTGATGCGTAAGTCATGATGGGGCGGATGCAGGCAGTGTAAAGTGTCTTCTTATTACTAAGAGACATTTTACTCTCTTTGCGAAGTAGGGGACCAAGGCGACCCATTATGAAGGCCGCTCTGTTACGGACGGTTGTTATGTGATCGTTAAAGGTGAGATGACGATCAAGGGTGACTCCGAGGTATTTTGTTCTAGGAACCCAGGGAATGGGTTCGTCGAACAAAATAAGCGGTTTCGGGTAAGGGGAGCGTGTCTTCTCAGTAAAGCACATAGCTGTGCTTTTAGCTGGGTTGACCGCGATGCGCCATTTTCGGAACCAGTCACCGATCTCGGTGATGGCCCGTTGCATGACGAAATAGGACTGTCTGTTGATATGCCACCCAGTGGTGTAAATGGCGGTATCATCCGCATATTGGGCTAGGAATACTTTGGGCTGAGAGCGTGGGATGTCACTGGTATACAGTGCAAAGAGAATAGGTGATAGCACGGAGCCCTGAGGGACTCCGGCTCTGACTGGGTGGGGGGAGGAGAGGGTGCCTTCCACGCGATAGCGAAAGCTTCTGGCTTTAAGGAAGTCTTGTAGGATGAGCACAAGACGTTCTGGCACGCCAAATTGGTATAGCTTGTAGATCAAACCGTTGTGCCAGACTTTGTCAAAAGCTTTCGCTACGTCGAGGAAGACTGCTAGCGTAGTCTGGGGTTTGGGGTACTTATTGAAGCCCTCAATGATGTGCTCCGTGAGGCGGTGCACCTGTTGGACGCATGAGTGTCCGGGTCTGAAGCCAAACTGCTCATCTGGGATAAGGTGGTGTTCCTTAGCATGGGACTGGAGACGGTTTGCAAGTAACCGCTCGTAAAGTTTGCCTAAGGCACTGAGGAGGCTGATGGGGCGGTAACTGGTGGGGTCAGATGAGCTTTTGCCTGGTTTGTGAATGCCAATGACATTTGCACATTTCCAGGTGTCTGGGAATAAGCAGTGGCTCATAGCAGCATTGAAGATGCTGACTAAGAGATGGATGAGAGGAGGAGAGAGGGTTTTAAGAACCCTGTTGGAGATGCCATCGGCACCGGGGGATTTGCGCGGTCGGAGGGCCTTGATCAGTCTCTCCACCTCAGCGTAAGTCGCTAAGGTGATTGGTGGGAGTTCAGAGGTGACCACAGAGCTTTTACGTTCGACTTCAGCATCCACCGAATCGAGGTGAGCTTGGTCAACGTGATCTACGTTAGGGGAACACTGAGCCTCTAGGCTATCAGCTAGGCACTCAGCTTTGTCTTCGTCAAAGAACGCTGGGACTAGTGGGACTGGTCTGTATAAGGGAGGCATGTCGTTATGGTTACTTCCTTTCAAGCCTCGCGCCAAGTCCCAGTAAGCATGGTGGCTTGGCACGAGGTTTGAAAGTTTATCGCCCCATTGTTGATCACGCAACTCAGACATGCGACTTTGAACCATGCGTTCAAAGTGGCGTTTCTTAGTTTTGTTCTCTTTACTGGGGTAAGAGTCGTAATGTCGGGTCACTGCTTTACTCTCCGTCACCAATCGTCTCACATCCGCTGGAATGACAAGGCGCCGGTCGTCCGGCACTATGACCTCCTTTGCGGATGCACCTACTACGGTGGAGAGGTGATTGGTGAACGAATCGATCGCAAGGGTTACGTCATCTTTTGTCAGGATGTCGTCAGGGATCTTGTCTAGGTCCGGTGAACTGATAGCCTTTAGGGCATCGCCTACTTGCTTCCAGTTCACTATCGTCTTAGTGGGGCGGGGGAGGTCAGTCGTTGGGTCGGGACCTAGTCGCAGTATAATGGGTCGGTGGTCAGAGTGAAGCTCGTGAACCACTTCTATGGAGCGTAACCGGAGTGTTACGCCTCTGAATAGTGCCATGTCAAGCAAGTCAGATCGGTGGTTTTCCATATAAGGGTAGTGAGTGGGCTCAGTGGGCGCAATTATGTCAAAGTTAAGTTCTGCGATTAGATTTTCAAGTGCAATACCTCTGGGATTGTTGACGTTACAATTCCATAGGATGTGCTTACTGTTGAAGTCGCCAATCAGAATGACGGCGCTTCCTAATGAGAATAGGGCTTCTAAGTCAGCTCGGACGATCGGCTTTTTGCAAGCTTGGTAACAGGATGCTATGACTATAGGTTGATGACCAGTCATAGCTAGGAGGCAACAAGATGCTTCCATATTAACAAGAGTCGGGGTAGGTAGGGGAATGCAGTGCAGGGACCTTTTGTAATAGATAAGAGTGCCTCCCCCACGGGAGTTCACTCTATCATCACGTACCGTTCTGTAGTTGGCAAACCTAGGGTTCGCCTTCCCCGGTTTTAGAAAGGTTTCCTGGACCCCTACCAGCGTCGATTAGCAAACGGTCTATTTGCAAGGCAGTGTAAAGGCAGCGCTTCTAATCAACTACACTAAAATGGTACCAGGGTCTTTAAATAGCAGCGCTGCGTTTATACAGTTTGACGACCGAATGAATGAATGAATACGGATTTTTAGCCAGTTGTAAAACGTTTGAGCAAAAGGGATAAAACTATTGCTATGTGTGTCTATTTCGCTCTCTCAATTTTTTTCGTCAGTAAACCCGAATATTTATGCATTGGCTTTTACCAGGTAATGAGATTATTTTTTGAATTTAATAAATGTAACATATTTTTAGTCTAGGAATTATGTTTTTCTTCTGTTCATATGTATTTTATATACTCTGTTGACATATATTCCTAAATAAACGTACTTTTGTATTAAATTATAGTTTCGCATATCAAGACAATATTTAATGATGGGTTTTAAAACGAAGGCGTGTGTTACCAGGATACATCCTAATATTAATGAATGTGCCATGATGCTGCGCCATCGGTAACATTTTCACAGCCTATTTATTCATACAGTCGTTAAATTAAACGAAAGCGTCTAGCTAACTTTTCATTTTTAAATTGTAAGTCTTTTTACTTTAACTATCATGTAATTTTCAATACATTATCTGGTTTATTACAAACCTTTTTCACAAATTTTGTTCCTTTTTTGCGTTAAAATATCTTCCTACTGCTGGCAGCACTTTAGCAGTATAGGCGCCATTTATGATTTTAAAACAGTTTCTTTCACTGCGGAATAAAGTTTGTGTACGTACTTACAAAAACCAACTCTTGTTATTTGTTTTGGAGTTAGTGTCGTGCGTGAATCATAGTTTTTCAATGCCGTAAGTACAAACGCAGTGCTATTTTGCATAAAAAATTCAAGCATTAACTCTTCGTCCATCTGAAACACATTACTATATCTAAACTTTGAATTGCGTATAGTGCGTGCATATATATACTTACATCAATGTTTAGATAGGAACATTACATTGGTTAAATTGGTTTATCAAAGAATCGCCATAGAAGTTTTCTTACAGTAGAAAATCAAGATTTGGAGGCAAGAATACCTAAGTAATAATTATAGAGTCTCAGACTAATAAAGAAGTTTATTCATCATAGCACTGAGCTTGTATTGAAAGGAAATGTATTTTTCTAGGTAAATATCATAACCTAAAAAGTAATGGTTTGCCCAATTTAGTCAATTTGTGATATTAATGGAGCAAAAACGAAATTACGTATGTTACGACTATACAATAACCAAAACATTACTTACTTTGCTTGCGACTATCTCTGTCAACACAATTTTACTTCAAATTGAATACAAAAAGTACGTACAATAGCAACTTTTTATGATTCACTTAAGTTCCATAAAATTGAAAACTAGCCGTCAAACTAGCAGTAAAGAACCTGTCAGATAACAGACGATGGTACGAAAACACCCATAAAATGAATGAACAAAATCATAAGCGGAGTATAAGCAGCGCTGCTTAGGATACAACGTGATGTGTGCGGATTGTGTGACACTATGGTACGAATTAGTGGAACGGTTCATTTCAAGTCTTACAATAAACTGCAATAAGAGACGCTGGTAGGCCTGCTGCACGCATATGATATCGATAAGGTGGGTACAACAAAAGTCGTGGACGAGGTCACGTTGTTTGAAGAGGCCGTCAGCGTTAAATGACGCTAACGAAACTGAGTACGGTTTCGTGCGTTCGGTTGTACTACCCATAGTGGTTGTACTGGGGAGGGGACTGGGGAACGAAGCGCTTAAGGGCGCTAAGTAAATTCGCGTGTTCCAATGTGTATTGGATCACGTCCGCTGGGGATTGAGCGTATTGCATCTTGTGGAATAGCTCTTGTACCTCATTGATGTCAACCGACATAGCCAGATCGCTGACTAGGTTGATTGCCTCTTGAAGAGGGGCAGCCATCAATGGCATAGGTGGAGCTTGTGGCCGGGAAGCGGCGCGGGGAGGCGCGCGAATGGTGTTGGCGACGGGTGCCGGGAGTGCGGGGCGAGCCGGGGCCGGTGCGCGGGCAGGGGCCGCGGCGCGGGCGGGTGCGGGTGCGGGCGCGGGTGCGGGCGCGCGGGCCGGGGCGCGGGCGGTAGCGACGGTCTTAACCATACTGGGTGGTTTAGACCATGCGTTACGGGCTGGGAGCGGCGCGGGTATTACCTGTGAGGCAGGTACTACCGTTAGTTTAGGGCTTACCCGTTGGTAACGGTCGTAAGAGGGACGGGTCGGCCTATGCCTTGCCACCCTGTGGTTCACTCGTGGTGCTTTAGGGCAACCACGGTAATTCGCGGTATGCCCTTGAGCACCGCATAAAACACAGCTGGGTGGGTCCGGTGAATCCCGGGTGCGAGTGCACGCTGCTGTCGCGTGATCGCCTAGGCACTTAACGCACCTAGCGCGAGCGAAGCAGAAACGGGAGGCGTGCCCGTATAGTTGGCAGTTATGGCACTGCGAGGGACTCCCATTTTTGTATGGGGCTTGGACATCGAGTCCTGAGAGGCCACAGACCTTTTTTAAATTAAAAATGGCCTTGCCTTCAGGTGTACGATCTAGTACTACGAGTACTAGATCGTAGGGACTGCGGTCCTTCCCGCTGTACATGCGGTGAACTGCATGTACGGGGAAGTCTTGTGCCTTCAGGTCGGCACATACCGAATCGGTATGTACCTCCTTGGGCACACCGCGGATGACCACTCGGAGGACTTTCTCCTCTTCGAGCGCATAAGTGTGAAAACTTATGCTCTCTTTACGGAGGAGCTTTGTTAGCGCTCTGTGGTCGCTAATGGTGGACACTTGAACTTTAATGCCCTGCTGCGTGGAGCGGGCATTAGTGTAGTGGATCCCACGATCCGAAACTAAACGGGACAGCATGTCCCATTTGGTTTTGTCCTGAATGAACAGGGGCGGAGGCGGTTTTTCGCGGCGCGCGCTCGCGTCCTGAGGGGACGCGGCAGTGGTGGCCGGAGCGGAGGGAGGAGACGCGGGGCGCGGGGCGGGGGTCGGCTTCTTGCCGGAGGCGGGGGCCTTAGCGGGTGCCTTGGCGGGAGGGGCGGAAGTTGCGCAACTAGCGGCTTTAGGAGCACGCTTGCGTTTTCTGTCTACGACGGTATAGCCGTCGTTATCGGAGTCCGAGTCAGTGCGTAAGGCACGACTCGGATCTACATCCATCTCCGCTTCGGAGTCCGAAGTGGGCTCGACAACGGCGATGGAGGGACGGGTGCTCGCTGGCCTCCCGATCGGTGAGCGCGAGCGAGACCTCTCACGGGGAGGGGCTGCCACCGTGCGTCTGTTGTCAGGGCCCGGAGCGGGCGAAGTCGGGCTGTCCTCTGAGAAGGACCGGGTCAGAGGAGGGACGATGGCCTCCGGAATTGGAGTTCCGGAGGGAGCGATGAGAGTGTCCGTGAGGCGGGCACTCTCTGCATCGTTAAGTGATTGCTGATGATCAGCGTAGAGTTCGGGGTAGCGGAGGGCGAAGGTCTGAAGGACCTCCACCTCACCGTTAGAGGGACGTTGCATCCTGAGGGGAATACTCAGGATGGCCTAACGGGTTCTGTCTCCCTCTCGCAACTCGTGAGCTCACTTGTGTGAGAGGGAGTGAGTACCTATGGTGTGCCCTAGTTGTGTACCCTCTCCGAGCTTGTTTCTCGGCGGAGAGGGGTGCTCCTAAGCGCTACTCCGGGGTTGACTAGGGGTGACCCCAAGGCCAGTAATCCCGGAGCCCAGCTTGCTTCGGCTGACCCGTGAAGCGGGAAAGGCCACGGTGCAAGGTTAAACCAAAAACAACAACAGTGGCCGTTGTCACCGTAGGGTGTCACACTGCGACCGCAGCAAATGGCGGATTTGATCGTTCAGACGGGTTTGGCTGACGCTACCCCACGCCTGAACGACGTCGCTTAACAGCACAAAGTGTGTTGTTGCGCGACTGTTACTATGTTGTGTCGGGTAGTAAAGTGGTGAAATGCGCACCGAAAAGTGCGGTCAAAACAAGACCACCAGCCCGATATGATGTTGTTCGTCCGAAACAAGGGACTTGGGTAGGTGGTAATGCCTGACGTCTTAGAGCGCCTCTGCGCGACGGCACGGCGAGCTCGTAGCTCGCGTTGCTCGGCGTTCGGCGGCTGCTCAGCTTCTGCACACAAAACAAAAACTTCGTCAGGGCTGCGTATTCCAAGGCACTGGTCTGCAACTAGCGTCGGAACGATGACCCGAGTGAGACGGCAATAGTGCGGGGACTATTGCGGTCTCACTGGGAGATACTGGCGGAGCTGTAGACAGGTGTGCACGGCGTGGCGGCACAGGTCGGAATGTGCACAATGGTTTGGTTTGGTTTAGGGAGGACATAGATGCTGGCTACCGCCTGTGCGGTCGTCCAGCTCCACCGGGTTTTGGGCGAGGGCCTGGCCCTACAATAGCCCGGGAGGGAGAAGTGCCGAAGGCACTTCTCCCGAGACGGGCGTAGAAGGCGAAAAGCGCTTTACAATGGTTTGGAATTCCTAAATTCCTATATAAGTTGGTAAGCCCCCTACTAGGCGGGCTGACGACATCGATAAAGTCGCGGGTAGCCAATAGTTACAAGCCGTTCTTTGTGGCGTTCTATGTAGGAGGCGATAGTTCAACAGTGGACGTCTTCCGGCTGATGATGATAAGTTTACTTAGATATCTTACACCCAAACCTAATAATCTGCACGGGAGGTCCATGTTGCTCTATGACTGTAATCAATCAGTCATAATGCACTTATTATAAAATAAGTATTTCTATGGTTCAGATTGATGATTGGAATATAATCAACACAAATTTTAAAATAAGCAAAAGTATACAGCAACAACAACTCTTGGTGTATAATATAAATTACATTACATAAATACATTAATAATTATTTTTTGGGAATATTCTTATACAAAAAGTTTGGTATTGTAGTGAGAGATAAGGATTAAATTAAATAAACTTTGTTACAAAAAAGATAATCATGATGAAATAATTATTTGGCCTTATCTGTGTACTCTGTACAGCATTGATTGCAGTGACGTAGACTAGAACTTGCAAATGCTCGTTTAATTATATGAATAAGGACATGACATGACATTACCAACAAGCTTCACGTTTCTAGATAGATAATTAATATCTTAACTTCCTAAAGATGTAAATAGCCCTGCAATAATATGTAATAACAAATATTTTAAGAAAACCTTTAATTAATATTTAAAAAAATACTTAAAACACATATCTAGGGACAATTCAATATTTTTACAAATTTTAAGTATTTTATTAAAATATTAATTTAAGTTTTTCTTAAAATATTTTAAAAATAAGTATTTGTTATTATTAAATATGGATTTCCGCAAAGTAACGCCTGAATCTATTCATTAGCCTTGCAATACTTAAAAATAAATTGACAGTAAACACCAAACGTTTATTTTCAAAAACTTGGTACCGAAGTATATTAATCAAATTATACTGAACTTGAAATTTAACAATACACCTAAATTTATAAGTTAAAAAAGTGTAATAATTGTTTTATCATTACAATTGAGATAAATAAAATAAAATCATAAAATCCTGTACCCTGTAAATAGTAATGAGGTAAGTCACACAAAAAAAATGTAGTTGAATTGAGAATCACCTTCTCTTTTCAAAGTCAGTTAAAATGAAGCTTGTTTGATCATTACAATGAAAAATGTTCCATTATCGATTCATTTTCGAAGAATAATGTTTACTCGTAACTAAATATCCTCAAACGTCAAGGCTGCTCCACAATCCTTCGAAACTACGACTTCGAAATTATAAATTTAGACATTCATACCCACTGTTTTTGTTCCAGTCGCTTTTAGTAGATTAATATAGGTTACTGAAGAATCATAAAAGCTTTACCACCAGCACCCGTTTTTTTTATTACAAAATCCCTTTAAGTAATACAATGATTATACATATACAATGATAATGTCAATGTTAACTTACACAATTTTTTTTTTTTTTTTTTTTGTATGCCTAATAAGTTCGCCTTTGACCACTATCTCACCTGATGGTAAGTGATGATGCGGTCGAAGATGTTATTCAGGCTAACCTAGAATTACTGGCTCTCAAGGACAGCTGTCGGAACACACTGTTAGGTGCTTGGCGACAGATCTTCTACTTGAGAGTGGTAGCTAGCCAGGCGGGCATTCGCGAAATGCCCTACCACTATGCAAACAATTAAGAAAGATATGCAGTTAAACCAACATTAGGTTATAATATATTATACAGGCTACGATTTACGCCTATTTAAAACTTTTACCCACACCAGCCAGTGAGATCCAACTAGTTCCACGCGGCTTATACATTTAATAAACCTACCTACTAATGTTGAAATTAGTTATTTTCTGATTTAAATACACTTCTCGATATAAATTTTACTACTCAGAATTTTAAAGGTATCGAAAGTCGAGCTTAATTGTCAATTTACGCCGTTCCCGTTTATGTGCTCAGCAAAAACAGCTGGCCCCTTGATTGCTCACGTTTTTATGTGCACTTAGAAACTCCGGCAAAATGTACAGGTACCTAAATAATGCAATCACAAAGCTCCGCATTTATTGCTTCACCGTATTTTATATTGCGAAAGCTTCATAAAGGCGTGCTAAAGGTAATTTTGTAAAATAACTTACGGACTCGTGGGTATGTGTGTATGAGAGAGAGTTTACTCTATGTCGGATTAGATCAGGTCGGAGGGAATTGATAAAGATATAGTGATTAAGCTTTGGTTGCTGAAACAACGACATCGTGAGAGCCTCAAGAAGCTGTATGTAAATAAGTTTTAAATAGCTGTTCATTGTGTCGTTCAAGGTGATTGATTTCTGGATGATGATGATGGCAATATTTTCTTTAGAAATAAACTGAGATCAAATGAATCTGATAGTGACTTGTGTAATGATATCGTCTAATTTTCGTAGTGGTTTTACTTTCCTCGATTTTGTACCAATTGAAGAGATAAAACTATCTTTGTCGTTCATTCGTCATCATAACCTAATCATTGCCTACTTGCCTATTCGTCATCATAACCTATGATTAGGTTATGTTATGATTGCCTACTTGCCTTATGTAATAAATTTCACATTTATTACTACGAGATAGGTATGCTAATTTAAATGGATACTTTTCATGGTATATGGTAACCTCTTTCGTTTGCTCTGAGAGAAAGCATTTAATAGAACTGACTTTTAAGGCGGAAACCCACGTTTATGGCGGGAAGTTCAGAATTTAACATGTTTTTCCGCATTTGTAGTTAAGCTTGTTGACTGTTGTACATAATCATAGAAATGGTGAAAAAATAATAAGTATTACTCGTATTTTATCATAGGAAGTCAATAAACCTTTATGAACTTGATTACATACTAGTTGATTACCCTTACAACCGTATATAATATTTAAAATATCTTTTATTAGTAACAGACCCCGTAATAGGAGACTAAGGGAAATATACTAGTAGGTGGGCAGCAGTGCCTTCTGAGGAACTTTTATTTTATATTACGATCCCCAAGTCGTCTGCCAAGCGTGGGGATTATGGCAAACCCTCCCATAATGTGGGAGGCTGTATTCAGCACTGGACAATCCGGCGGCTGCAGTCATTATTAACAAATGTAATGAGTTGCATTTGTATCAACATTCTTTAATAGATAATGTAATATTTAGTCTTCAAAACTCGCGTTCGTTATTATCAATCAGAATGGTCACTCGAAATGGCCACAACTTCAAAAAAAATTTTTAACGTCATCATTTACCTTTGACGTCTGCGTTAATTAAACCTTAACTAAATCACATTATGATTAATATTCAGATACATTATCTTTATTTGAACTGCGTCATAACTCTCGCACTAAATAAGAGTTGGTGGGATATGGGAAACGAGAATTATTTTTTATTTATAGCTGATATGGTATCCACTGACCACAATCTCATCTCATGATGTGGTCGAAGATGTTGTTCAGGCAGAATTACTGGCTCTCAAGGACTGTTGCCGGAACACACCGTTAGGTGCTTGGCGACATATTTTCTACTTGAGGGTGGTAGCTAGCCTGACGGGAATTTTCATAATGGCCTACCATGCTATAACGACTGCCATCCTGAGACAACAACCGTGCTTTCCGAAGCACAGAAGCGCTCAGTAGTAATGCCACTAGCGGTCACCCATCCAGCTCATGCACGTAGCGAATATTGCTTAACTTAGCTGATCGGTTAAGAACGGCTAACTGCTAAGTAAACTTCGCTACGAGCGCTTCGAAAATTCCGTAGACTAGGGCCGGGTCAGACTGGCGGTTGGCAAAGAGACCTCTTTTATGTTCATGTACTCAGTCGTTAGATAAAGGTACTTATATATTTAAAGGTTTTATTCAACATATTTCATCACGGCCGAACTTTCGGCCCGCGAGGCCGAAGGACGAGCGGATGGTACGCGAGCCCGCAGGGCGAGCGCTTGGTGTGGCCGCAGGCCGAGCCGTGATAGTGTCTTGCGAGGCCAAAGGCCGAGCTCTGAATTGACATGCTCCTCTCATTCTTCATACTGCATTTGGAGTATTTTACCTTACATTTTCGACTGTATAATATAACTAATTTTATAATAAATTGTCTGTGTAAAATTTACAACCTCTAGTGAGAACAAGATGTTCCAGACTTCATGCATGAATTATATGAAACTTCGGTTCGGATACGCAGATTGTGATCTCCATAGACGGCACCTTGCCGGGCTTACTCCATTAGTTGATTAGCTAATTCTAATTACATTAACGTACCGATCACCTTTCCTACATTTTGTATTCTAATCATTTTTTTAATCGAAGTAAGCACTGTATTTCATTACGTATTGAAACATTTGATATTATCAAATGTTTGTTTATGATTTTGAATGTGGTTTAACTGTGTATTGCGTTAAATTATTGTTGTATTAGATATTAAAATATTTAAATAATATTTTAATTTCTAATAAAATAATATTATTTTTTAAAATAATATTTGAAATATTACGTATAATTATTGAGGTAAAATCGTATACGTACCAAAAGATATAATTTTTGTGCAATTAATCTTGGATAATTCTGTCGGAAGAGAGAAATCTAAGAAAGGTAGATTTAAGTTTGGCTGCAAGTTTTATTATCAACTACTTGACTATAAAACCTGCAGCAAAAATGTCTTTTACTCGCTACCATACGGTTAATGAAAAAAAAAATTAAAATGTTCTTTATTTCTGTATCCAAGATTTAACTAAAATTAAGGTAGGTTGAGACCTTCTAGTAAGTATACAAATACTTGTGTCAGAAGATCTCGCTCTTCCATATCCATTCCATTACTTTAAATGGTTAATATACGAGTATAAGCGAAAGATCCCTGCTGCGTGCCTAACGTGCAACAACACCCTATATACTGACATCGACGTGAATATATGGTATTGTGACATAAAAATAAATAATCATTATAGGGCGCAGCTCATTCTATTGCTTTAGACACCCTTTATTAAATGAAATAGGAATTAGGGAGTACCTTATAGTACTTATGCCGAGAAGTGCATTGTGAACCTATACCGTGTATCAGACATACTATATCTACTTACAAACTATATAAATCCAAGTGTATGTCGGCTTTTTCTCAAGCGCTTTCAAAAAGAATCTTCTTTTAAAAATACAAATGATTCCTGAGCGCTTTAACAGTATACACAAGCAATAGATATTATGCTGAAAGCAAACCCTTGTATCCCGATCCTTTTGAGGGTATCAGCGACCGCATCCTAAGGGTCAACGGAAAGGTTTGACCATACAACACGAACTCTAAATTGAACAATGGAGGCGTGAGGCACACAATATCTATGTACCTATATACTGTATGATGTGCATTCACTCAGCCTTCGTTTGGAGACACTTTCTTACACCTATGATAATGATAAAATGAATTTATTTTTAAATTCCCACTCACATCACCCAATATACTGTAAAATGTAGAAACATTATGTATACAGGGTAAATAATCTGGTGTTTAAGTTATATGTCACCCTGACATAGCTGTTTTGTTTTTTCGCCATTAGGAAATACGATTAAGTAGATAAATATATAACTACTGAATAAATATATGTTGGCCCAGTGCCTTTGAATAATCGTCATCGAATTAATTTTATTATGTAGGTATTATAAGATTTAAAATGTACATTCTTATCATCATGGTTAAATATCCACAAAGGGGTAGGCTGCGCTTGATTAACAGCTATGTATGGCTAAGTAAAACTTGGCAACCCTGTTGCCATACCAGGTTTCAATTCCTTTATTTGTATAACAAGAGCTACATTTATTTTCAACGTTAAAAATGTTATGCCTTTACAAAAAAAAATAATAAAAAGCCAGAAGTTCCCAAAATGTGAGCAGCGGCGCCCCGGCGGCGCGGCGCGGCGCACCATAGAGAGTCAAGAGGGGCCCTCGTGAGGCGCTCTTGTTTAGCATTTTCTGGAAACTTATAGGTATTCATGGCTACGGCATCATCATCATTATCAGCCAGAAGACGTCAACTGATGAACAAAGGCCTCCCCCTTAGAACGCCACAAAGAACGGCTAGTAGCCGCTTATACCCATTACTACCCACGACTTTTATGATGTCGTCAGTCCATCTAGTTTGGGGCCTACCAACTCTACGTAGCCGGGCATCTTCCGGGGATTCTTAGCACCCCCTGCTCCACCTTTACCTGGCCTGCTACGGGGGCTAGGAATAATAGAGCTGCCGGGGACTGGGGACCGAGTCACATTTGTGCTTATCATTGTAAGGGGGGTTTTACAAATACCCCCACGCTTAGCAGGCAGGGCTTGATGATCGCAGTTATGTTTGTAGATTTCTCAGAAGGCGCTGCTGCCCACCTTCCGATATTTTTTCATTTAGTCGCCTCTTACGACACCCACGGAATGAGATGAGGCGTGACATTCTGGCCTGGCATCCTACGGGATACAGCATAAACAATTCAAATTGAAAGCAGAAGATGTTATGGAAACTCCAGATACAATTTCGTGAACCATACTTTTGGTTCAAACGAATACATATGTGCGTTTTATTTTATCCAACGAATCATTGCAACATGCATGTTTTGAAACAATTGGAGAAGATTGCGACGCTTATTTAAAAAACTGCAGCTATGGATAAAATAATAAATGAAGATGGTGGTCAATATTGCTTTCTGCAATCGCATAATTATGTGGCTTCTTATGAGTTTGTTGTCTGAACACATTTAAACCTTTCGAAACTTACTGAATGATTTTCTGTTTTGTAAAGAATGATAAATTCTTCATAAGAAAGAGATTTCTTGACCAGCTCCATCAGAATTCCCTTCGCAAGAAGAATAAGAGTCTCATGACTCAAGTCTCGCAGTCTTAACTCTCTTACGACAGTAGCTTTAGGTCAAGATTCACGTGTTCCGATTTAGTTGAGTTTAGGATTTCAGTGCAAAATAAATATCGGACGTTCAAAAGGTCGAAGAATTCTCATTCTCTTTGCAATATCCCATTATATTATGGGAAGTCGGATTTGTTTTTAAATAAAGAGCATATATTTTTTATAGATCAATTCGCAGCAGGTCCATGGTTTGATTCCCGCCATGGGCTTGAGCTTCATCGCATGGTGGAAGGGCATTTTGTGAATTCCCGCGTGGCTAGCCACGACCCTCAAGCAGAAAATCTGTCGCATAGCACCTAACGGTGTGTTACGGCAGCTATCCTTGAGAGCCAGTAATTCTAGGTTAAGCCTGTTAACACCTTCGAGCACATCATCACTTACATCAGGTGAGATTGTGTTCTAAGGCTTACCTATTAGCAAAAAAAAATGTTTAAAGAGATTTTAACTCCAAATAATGTGTGCTGCACACGTATTACAAGCCGTCTCTTAGAAATATTCTTTGCTTGAAAAAATCTCCACACTCTTTTTCACCTGTCCATCAGCGTTTCTACACAACAATCTTATTAGAGGAAAAATACCAAATAAGTTCCCATCATAAATAACGTGGCATTTGCGAGGGAAAACATTTCAAACGGACTAAAACTCCAGTAGGGATAAGGGCATTAGAATAGCCCCTAGATGCGTTAGTTATTCAGCGCGTGACTCCACCGGGCAGCCGCCGCCTCGTAAATCAAACTAGCCATTCGCTTATGCATTATACAATTTTATTTGTACGGCCCCGGTGAATAGGTAATAAACCATGGCAGGTGGATGTTTTGCGTGTCTGCGTGCACGGGGAATGCGAAACGTACGCAAATATGTGTTTGTTGAAATGTGCACGGTTTTAGGTTTGTCCAGTTTGCGTATATGGTCTGTGGTTTGGTCCAAGTTAGGTTGGATAGCCAAATATTTCGATAATAACTAGCTTATTGGGGTTGTCTCACCCAAACCTTCGCCAGATCAAGCCTTCCTCAAGTCCAATCCTCGGGTCAAAAAGCGTTTTTGTTTTTTTCCTTCATTAAGTTCTCACTAATAGTCCCCGGAGTCACACGGAGTATGGAACTATGCCCGGTCGGTGGTATAGGTTCGCCCACTATTGCACTTATATACTCTCTGCCTACCCTTAGATCATATCTTATGACGACTAGGATGCTCTCAAAATATTTTAAAAGTCAATAACATGCAGAATATTCTTTCATGTGGACCTACGAGTACATTTAACGAATAAGCCTTGCAATCCAACGGAGCATGCTGGCAGCATACTGGGCACGCTGCCAATTGGTAGTGTACTGGAGCATTTGGTCTACCTGTGGGCCTGCAATGGCATTTTGGTTGCCTTAATGTTTTTGTTGTAGCCTATCAAAAACTAAATATTTCTCTACACAAAAAACATTTAAGAATTATGTTAGTCATATTCTTGGAAGTAATTTTACTGGTCAGGTTTTTTTTACCGTCAGTATGCCTTTTTATCCGATTAATAGAAACTACTTATAACACTAACAATAACTTTTTTGTTGAAGTAGTACAATAAGAAATTGCATAGATATGACACTGTATAAATTGAATTTGACCTCATTACGAATTGGCAAACTAGACATGCAGTGAATTCCCTATTTTGCAGAGAAACATGAGCGTGAGATAGGCATGCGTAATACGTGCTATTGATGATAGAAAGGCGACGGATGGTGAATTGGATTGTATGTAGTTTGTGGTTAGTTTTTAGCAGATTATAGTTGATAAGTATTATAATTAGAAATAACTGCTAGTACTGCATTTTGAATTTCATGACTAAAATAATTATGATTATTAATGTAGTAAATAATTAGTAAATTCTCAGTAACACTCCAGAGTTTGGTGCCTTCCCAGTTCAATTCCAATACGCTCGCCCCATATTAATCTTAAAACATATAGCTAAATATTGATACAGTTAAACCTGCCTACATCTTCAAGGATATACAAACATGGCGACGAATTTTTTCAGAAGTGAAACGATTCTCTTGCGTCACCTATGTATAGCATTTAACTTTTTCTTAAACTGTTAAATGATAATTAATTAAAGTTTCAACTTCTGAACAAACAACTTTGTACCGCTTTCAAAGAATATACTTACAACTGTTTGTACAACTTTCAATATATAAACATATCTATGCCATTCTACTACATACCTATTAATAACAAAATCAAGTAGATATATTATTATTACTTCATTCTACCCTATCGTGTAAAACAATTTAGGCATCCATGTTTAAATTGCCAATCTGCTCGATGTTCTTTCGCTAGTTTTCCGAACGCCACCATCTAGAGCGACGCGACGGACCGGCAAATTCGCAACTACCCTCGTCTACGACGAAGTGTCACAGCTATTCTAAAACTGACCCAATTACAGAAGTAAAGGTACTTGATTGTCGTTCCTACCAGTTTACAGCAGTAAACATCAAATTAGTACAAATGGAAAATTATCACTATATCGAAAAAAGCATCCGTCGCGAGAGATAAAGTAACTTCCATTGGTAACTGAATCCTCTATGGGAGTTACCAGTTAGCATCCGTAATTATATGTAAATATGAATATGAAGGTGTAATAGTTGGCAGCAACTTTAACATCATGCAGTTCGATACTCTCTGCACTCGGAATACTGGCCATTTTTAACAAGATGACCAGTACATTACTTACATTACTTAGTACATTACTTTAGCATTTTTTTACACTTTTCATACTCGTAAAGTTATTGTTGTCGGGTCTAAGCGAATTAAAATAAATTTATCAAAACAAAGACTATTAAAATACAACATTATTTTTCAAATATAATGATGAATTCAAATTTTTGGGAGATCTTTATTCTGCATATATAACTTTCTTTCATTTCCTCGCAATTATTATACAACTCTGAGTGGATAACTTGTGAATAAAACCCATTTTCGCCTCGGTTGAAATAGCAGCCATTGCTAACAATTTACTATATTACCAAAAATAATAAAGAATTAGGTAGGCCACCAAACTTGTAAATTTTGGACCATATTGCTACAGGATCTATCGCAAAAACTGAAAGTAAACTACCTACTCGTACCTATTAGAAAACGAATCGGACATTTAGTGTTTCGCTAAGTAATGTACCACATTCGACCAATACTGAAAATGACAATTTATAATTTAGTTTTAACCCTCAATTTCTTTTATATAATTGATATGCTACTTTTGATCACTATCCTACCTGATGGTAAGTGATGATATGGTCGAAGATTCTATTCAGGCTAACCTAGAATAGTTTAAATTGGAACGTTATGACACCCCTAGTAAAATTAAACAAGAATTCCTAGAACTGTAGCATTTTGATCACGCACAATTCTTCACGTAAACAATAATTAAAATAAACGTGAAATTGCAATGTATCGACCAAATCGCAACAGAATACTCTCGAAAAGCTGAAAGCGTCCATGTTAATGAAACGCCAAGTAAAATGATCGTAATTACGCAAAACGTTTTTGCTGCATTGTCGGCAGCCCGGGCCGAATCACCTGGCATTACCGGCGCATTATACAAACAGTATGAACACTTTACACACGCTCACACACATTACATACACACATGACACAACACAATTCCTCACTCTGCGTACTGAATACCACGCAACTCAAGTCCAATCTATTAAAATTTCAACTAAGAGTTGAAATTACAACTCTTAGTTGAAATTTAAGTTTTTAATATGCAACATTCATTAAATATCTTTAGACTGAAGAATATTGCTCAATACTTAATTTTTGTAGTCTTATATTTCATTTGTTTACGGTGTTGTTTTCATAATTCGTAAGAAAGAACATAGTACGGAGTTGTTTAATGTTTAATAATAGATTCGGAAAAACTTATATCTGGTAATCATTTTGAGTAAAAGAAATAAGTCTTTAAGACTTATTTCCTTTACTCTCATTTGATTTCCCTAGGATTTGTACTTGGTAAGTAGGTCATCTACTATTTCAATTAATAAATTATGCCGGTTGGAATCGTTGAAACTTAATATAAATTTAATGTAAACACGGTCCAGCCATTGTAAATTTAATAAATTGTATTATGTATTTTGTGTAGCCCATAGAAAGGTATATAGTTGTTCAGGTATTATGTAGTCTGTGGCATTCTTGTTGAGAACGCATTTTTAAGCAAAGACGATATTTATCACCAATTACCATAAATACAACTCTTGCCATTTGGAAAATAGGCTAGCCAGTAATATTTCAAACACAAAATTATCTAAAATATCGATTAGTGAACGTATAAAACTGCCCGAAGACCTTTCGTGTTCTGAACTATCCTTTATTGGATTAACATCAGACAACGATGTGTTTATGTCGTCATTGTGTAGTAAAAAAACTATAGTTATATTCTTTATTACGGTGTTAATGTGGAATATAGAAGAAAAACAATCTTTTACCTTCGCTAGTTTCTCCATTTGCGTCGTAGGTAAATACTTAGGACTTTGAAATTGGCATGTCTTTTGGCCATACCGAAAGGCTTCCAAGAAACCTTATATAACGTAAGGTTCGCATGAAGACTAATACGAATATTATGAACAAGGTTTAAGACAGGTTCTTAGATCTAAAAGGATGATAGTTACAAACTATAACATTATTATAGCTGAGTTTTAACGCAATACAATACTTTGAGTCACACGAATGTGAGCGGTCTACAAAGCCCTTACTACTTTTTACCTGTGCAGTTACCATCGTGAAAATATTTCCAACAAATGACCCATTTATCTGAGCACCAGACATAATAACTTTTGTAATTACGATTACTAGAATACGCATAATGTCCCAAGTCGAGACCTTTGCTCATTTGGCGCTTGTTTTCGTACTCACGCGTTAAATATTATGGCTATGATGAATATCTGTACGGAATATGTACTAGGATGAAACACTTGTTACCCAATATACGATATTATTAAAACAGGTTTTAAATAAATAGTTCTTGCATTTTTACATATTACAACAATAAGTACATACTATACTTTTTTTTTGTTGGGTAAAGTTGCAAATAAGCAGACAGGCAGCCTGATGTTAAGCTAATCCCGTTGCCTATAGACAACTGCAACATCAATGGTGTTGCTGTTGTTTTGACGGCACGGAGAGGATTACCAGAGTAGACGCCCTTGTTAAACTCCAATGACAAATGTTGTAACAAAGTTATTTCTTAATATTCAATGTTAGAAATCGATTAGGTTTTGTTTTTGGTTGATTAGTGTAAGGCATTTCGCCAAACTTATTAAAACCCATAATGCATTAAAAGATCGAGCGCACGACTGTGAAAAATTGTGCTCGAGGGTGAAGCCCGGCTGATAATGCTTCGTATGGAATCGAAACGCGCCGAAAATTATTTCGATTAGGCTATACGTGGCGTTTATGACGTCACGTTGCAGAGCAGGAATATTTTTTATGTGTGCTACATTAAATTAATATTTTTTTTATATATTATTCGGTTTTTCCTACTGTACTGTATATATTTAGTGGACTTCTACTCTCTGTCTGTCGGCCCGCCATCGCGCCAGTCCGTATCTCGCTCGTAAAAGGATTATATAGTTACAAATATATATTTTTTTTACTTAGAAAGTTGTATTTGACCCAAAACGGAATAGTTATAAGACTAAAAATTCAATAACTTTATGTTTCAGGGGCTGGACCAATTTTGATGAAATTTTGTACGAAGGTAGATGAGGCTCTGGATTAATACAAAGGATTATTTTCATCATCATAGATCATTAATTCATCACGCGGGTGACATCGTGGAACGTAACTTATCTTACTTATTTTATATTTAAAAACATAACGAAACATGGGACGGCCAAAGTTGATAATTTTAGACCATGTTTGTTACGGGGTCTTTTGAAACTAGTTAGGAATCGGAAATTCCGGTATGTTATGTAGACATCACAATGAAATAAACTTACAACAAATAATGAAAACGCATATTTACAGCAAATTTTGAAAAACAATAAGTAATTGTTTCTGAATGTTCTTCATAATGTTTAAGTTATTTTCATATTGACTGGCCCACGTTTTTTTTTTGTAACGCATGACACATCATTTATTATTAATTTTTTTTTATTACTTATCAGAAAATAAAAAAATACAGTGAGTCGAAAACCCCGTTTTGTGAAAATTAAACTTTCTTACTTTTATTTAAGCTTTATAAGTTGCATTATGAATCCAAAGATGGTGGTGGAAATAAAAATTAACTTCATCCAAAATTACGCCAGCAAATAATATAGAATTCTGATTCCTAGAAAATATCTCTGAGTTCCAAACAATCTCCTAAATTGTAGTATTAGTTATTTTATTTGTTCCGAAATAAAATGCTAAACGTGTCTGAGTAGGTATATTGTGCGATCTTTATATCGAAAGTTTGCGGCGCCATTCTGTCGAGCCCTAAGGACACACACGCCACTTTGTTCTTACGCGAAACTTTAAGGAGTTCCTTAACAGATGTTCAGGCTGACTTTTGTCCCCAAGTACGTAAAACCGTGTATTCTCGTACATTTTTGTGTGAGAACAAATTACAGTTTCGTGTAAGTTCGGGTGTTATACCGCGCTACCTATTTAGGTGTTCACTGTATAAATATGTAAGAGGTTTCGGAAATTTTACGATTTAGTTTTGATGTACATTTTCAGTATTGTTTGTTCCTACTTCTACTTCTTTAAACTTTCGTGAATTATATAATAATAATAAATAATAAATTTTCAAAAGTACCTTATCCATCTAATATAAAGAAACACTGGTAAACATTGATACCCAAACTAGGCGAGAGCCTGTATCTCTGTAACTAAACTCATGTTTCTAAATTACTGACGGGTCAGTCTACTCGTGACCACGGTCAATGCAACTTGATCGAAACGTCGAAGTTAGTCAAAATATTATTTGTTTGTTAGTGCTAAGGACTCAAAAATTTTTATTGCACCTTATTATTATGCATGGGCAATTTTTGTTATTGATCTATTGACAAAATCTCCGTTACATAACCCCCCGATTTTTTCATAGCTGATAGGTTAGCCTTCGATCACTATCTCACCTGATGGTAAGTGATGATGTGGTTATTGATGTTGTACCAGAATGATTGGCTCTCTAGGACAACTGCCGAAACATACTGTTAGGTGATTGGGGACGGATTTTCTACTTGAGGGTGGTAGCTAGCCAAGCGGGCATTCGCAGAATGCTCTAAAACCACGCAAAATTTACAATCTGTAAGGCATTAGATATATTTTATTTAAAAAAATTGGTACGTACATGATCATCATTAAAAAACGCGCAGAAATCCTCAGGTTTTTCAAACCGCTCCAAAGTGAACTTTGTTCTCTATATATAGAAAATATATATAAGAAATAAATATTAAACCCATTATGTATTCCCTACACTAATTAAAAATAAGTAGTATCACAGATGACAAACATGAATTATGATTTTACTGAATTTTTGTTCTATTTATATAACACACTGTTATATAAATAGATGTCACTCTACACATCCCCGAAGGAGTAGTCAAAATATAAGCAAAAATAGTACGATATGGTTTTAGTATCCATATAACAGGGGTGAGCATTTTTGCCGTGGCACAGTGCCAGACTACGGGTATAATTAGATCCATAAAATATTACCTATTTTTACTTCAACACACGGCATAGTTTAGACTAATACTAAAATAATTTCAAATGTACGTCACGCAATATTTGAAAAGCTAGTATCATCTCTATGCAGCTGGCGCCAGAAGGCACTGAAGCCAAAATGCCGATCATACGTGACCACTCGATATTGAATCATTTTGTGCCAAATATACACTATGGTTCAAGTCACGCAAATATGCGCTATTTGCACTGTATGTACGCAAACGGTCGGTTCATAACTCGCTAGTCTCGCGGCAATGGACGAAGGAGAACAACTCACTAAAAAACATACGTTTTCTTCTCTGATCGAAATAAAGGGACCTGAGTTGCTTTGTCTTTTCCAAATTCCTGTTCGAAAAGAAAGATCACTTTGACCAAAGTTTGAACATCAGAAAAATACCGAAGTAAGTAAAAAGATTTTAATATTTTTATGTTTTTGGAATGTAATCCGCAAAGCATGCGTCGATAACGCATGCTTTGCGGATTACATTCCAAAATTACAAATATACGAGAGGAAAAATTATAGTCAAGTGCGGTATTCGAACCGGCGTCATCCACTCTTTTAGCCGGGGTATGCTCTAACCGACTGAGCTAACATGACAATAAGCATTGTGACAATTGTCATTTTAGCTCAGTCGGTCAGATAAGAGACCCCGGCTAAAGGGGTGGATGACGCGGGACCGCACACGACTAAGTATAATTTTTCATCGCGTACCTATATTTGTAATTTTGTAAAGTAAAAAGATCTTAAGCTCGTCAAAATTTTAATTTGTTACTTACTTTTAATTTACACAAAAAAGTTTTACCGTTTTGGGTACTTAATCTACGTATAACCAAACAAGATGACTTCAAAAATTTTTATACTATTGTAGTTTGTAGTTTCTAATTAGGTACATATAGTTATTTGATTATTTATTAAATCTAAAATTATAATTTATTTCTAATTTGATGCCAAATAACACTGCTCCTCATTATTTTTATCACCATATTGTCTTAGAAAGAGAAGAGTGAATTATGTTTGCACTGTAGTTTTTGCGCAAATAAGCTGTATAAATGAAAAAAAAATAGGTATGAACTTTGTTTTCATGGATGTCCGAGTAAAAACTCAAATGTCCGGGTTTTTTAAAGATTTTGTCCAGAATCGGTGGTTTAGGTGATGGCAGCCCTAGTTGTAGCCAATAGCCACTTTTAGTCTCTTTCGTATAACTTACTTATTGTAATATTTATGATTCGTTTTAAATATTATTTGTAATTAGAATTTAAGGCGTTAGAGGAATTTTGTTTTTTAGTCGTATGTCAGTAGTCAATATATACCTAGATATAGTAGAAATGTGTTTCTTTATTTCTTGAAAAAAATTGTTACTCTGAAGAAGAACATTACTAGGGAAAAGCTAGTCAAATAATAGTATTGAACACTGTATTTTAATAACATTTACCACCTAACGTAAAAACATCAAAATTAGACAAATTACTTGTACATGGCAACAATAAACGTGATGACTAGAGAAAAAAATGCCAATTTCAATAGAGTACAAAATATTAATAAATTTTGTAAGAAAAAAAAATATTGGAATTTCAGTTCATATATAACGTTCCAAACCAATATTATGTAATAATATTGTGATAGTGTGAGAAATCATTTCAACATACTTATATTGCCCGCGTTGACGTCTCGCTTAGCACTTAGTGCTAAGCGAGAACGTTATACATATATGAACTGAAATTCCAATTTTTTTTTTTCTTACAAAATTTATTAATATTTTGTACTCTATTGAAATTGTCATTTTTTTCTCTAGTCATCACGTTTATTGTTGCCATGTACAAGTAATTTGTCTAATTTTGATGTTTTTACGTTAGGTGGTACGTTTCTGTCCCGGGCTCTCCTTGAAAAAGACCACCGAATGTGGTTGAAACTATAGTCGGAGCTATCTGACTGATTCACGTGAGTTATCCCGTATTATTTACTAAAATAAGTGAAAACCACGTTAGTTTTAATAATAAAAAAATACTTATATCATTCTTTCAGACGCACTCATATATTGTTGTAGGTATGAATAATCTCAACTCTTTATGAAAGTACTTATGTACATACTTTTAGTATCAATAAAATTTTATTGATAGGTGCAATTCAGTATAGTATGACTCGTAATTGAGCTAGTTTTTGCATACCAAAAATGGAAAAAGGCATATAAGCCCTTGAATAATCAAGCCTCCCTTAGTTACATTGCTTTAAAATTATTTTGAATTACATGCGTGGAATTGTACATCTACTATAATTAGATGACAGGAACACCAGAGAGAAATGCGTAAAACATATTTTAATTTTATTTCTAATTATAACCACAATATTGTTACCGATTCTAACGCCTGATGAATGTAATATAAATTTGATAAAATATGGAGTTAGAAAGAATAAACATATTTTTAGACTATATGATGAGTATCTCTGAAACGTTGCCTAAACAACTAAGTATATAGTTCTGTGTAAAACCTTCAGAAGAAAACGTCTCATGTCTACTACAGCATTACTTAGATTAAAAGCTTGAACTGTAGGTAGGTACGTTTAGTATAAAATTTTAGAAAAGCAAAGATCTTGAAACTCTTGCGTGTAATGGAAATCGTGGCCCCCAGGGCACCGCGGCTCCCTGTACAAAAAGGCCCAACAAAAAGGTCCCACCGTCACATGAACATTGTAAAACTCGCCCTCGTATATACGTCTCGTGTTCAAAAACCAATTTCAACTCTACTTTCTTAGGATTAGGTTGATTTTCCAACGAAGTCTAATATTTTGTAACAGTTTTTTCCAATCCGATAATGCGACCTTAGCGTCGGGATCATGGTTTACTACAAATTGTATTAGAGTAGTAGATTTAACTATTTACGTGACCTTTGTTGTACCGAGGTGCACTCTAGAGGTATAAAAGCAAACGATAAGTACGATCATGGCAGACACGACTTTTCTAAATGTAAGTACATATATACATTTTGTGCTATAGATATATCACAATCAAAGGAAACTGATTTATAAGCGAGTATGAACCTATTTTCCTATAAGCACACAGTATTTTAAGAGATGTACTTCTTGCTCCGCACAGCTAGCACAAGCATATGTGTCACTAAACATACATATAGTAGAAGTATTTTTGTTATCTGATAAAATCTTACTTTAAATCGCACTTTCTTTTACATCGTCTCCGAATTAACTTTACCTGTCCGTATACACATATGTTGAATTAATAAAATTGACTGTAATTTGTTTGGTGTATCTAAATAACTAAATCATTAGTCATATAACTAAATAGTCATTTCAGACGAATGTACCTAAAGCTCATTACAAGCTTTTAAGTATTTGTTATACCTCTCCCGATATTGGTTATCAAATCTTGCAAATTAATTTTGATCCACTTCCCGATTACCGATTGAGCTGTTTTGCATACATTTGTAAATCGCGTGACATGATGCTGATCTGATGATGGAGCTGGAAGGTAGCCAAAGGAATTTAACAATGAAACGACACAACCTCATCGAGTTTTGGCTCATTAGAATCGTCTATACGAGTTTTTTTTTTATTAACAAGAACATAAGAAAAGCTTGTTATAAAAATACTGTTTAAGCTATATAAAAGAGTGTGTTCAATGGCCAAATAAATGTGCAACGGCGATACCCGTCCGGGTCTAAAAGTTCCTGAGAACCATAAAACTTATAGCTAGCTAGCCATTGACTACTATCTCACCTGATGATAACCTATAATGGTAAGTGATGAAGATGGTGCGGCAGAATAGGTTGTTTACGCTAACCTGAAATTGCTGGCGCTTAAGGCACTGACAAGTGCTAAATAGCTTCATTTGAACAGATTTTTATCAAAATAAAGTATTAAGATATAGTTAGCAGTAGTAAGAACATAATTATGTTAGTCTTGACCACCTCTTCTAGTGCTTAGTTAATTCCAAAACACGCTTCATTAAACTTTTCTAGAAATTTCTAGAAGAAATTTCTAGAATAAAATTCTAGAAATTTCTAGAATTCTAGTATTAGTTGACTCAAATTTACGCTTGTAACTTATGTATCTTAATTCTTTATGTATGCAAGTGTATAAAAATATAACAAAAAAATTGCAAAACCTTATCATGAGTAACAAGTTAAGTTGTATTTTTGGTTTATGTTACAAGTTTTATGAGTTAATAAGCAACATTTAGTTTTTCACCCCAACGGATTGCGATTTCACCACCGTTTAACTTATCCTAAGTTATTATAACTTTCACTACTATGCAGTCGGATAGTAAAATATTCATTTTTTCACAATCTTGAAATTGGGCAGCAGTGGTTTCAAAAGGACGGCCATCTTTTACTTTGATCTTCAAGACAAACCTAGCGCGGAGATTATTGTAAGCCCCTGTGAACCTTACAGTAAGGTGAGAAAATGTAATTTTTCGGTAATCGTAGGATTTGGTATCGGACTGTGACATTTTCATTTTGGTAATTGCACTATTCTGTAGGTACATTTCATATACTTTACTTAGGTTTTAAACGAACTGCACTGCGCCCGTCACCCTGATACATACAATTGGCGTATCTCATGTGCCTGTAATTTTACTGACTCTCAAAGACTGCTGCCGGAAAACACTGTTAGGTGCTTGGCGACAGACTTTCTACTTAAGGGTGGCAGCTAGCCAGGCGAACTTTCGAAATATGCCCTCCCACCATGCAGTGAAGCTGGCGCAGCGGTGTAGATCGAACAGCAGCACGGTAGGCCATAGCTATAACCGCTCGGATGTCATTGCTTCAAAGGTACAAAATTATCCCAAGAGCTGCTGAAGTAACCGCAAAATAAAAACTTTTAACCAATAACAGGTACATTTCGTCACAAATGATGAATTGCTACTCATTCAGTAGTATTCAGGGACTCCAGAGACATGCAGTTGTTAAGTCTCATGTGCCTGTAATTTTACTGACTCTCAAGGATTGCTGGCGGATAAAAGTATAAAATCTGTCGCCAATCTGTCTGAGGGTGGTGGCCAGCCAGACGCAGCAATCGCAAAATGCCCTTCCACCATGCAAAAAAATGTATAATATAGCGTTCAATAGCCAATAAAATCTACAATCCTAGTCAATTCTTCGGTATTTTACTAAATAATAGTAAATATAGTGTAGATAATGTATTTGACAAATTGCTGTGGACGCTACGAACGCTATGCTTTCACTGTATAACCAAACTCAAATTGATCATACTCAATTCGCTTTTAAGACCACTAGATTACTGCATGTCCACATTAGTGTACACATACCCATTCTATGCATATGTACTAGGTACTCCTACCTTAGTGCACCTGAATATCGAGATACTTTGAGTAGGTACTACAATCGTAGAATCTCGAGAGCATATCTCCCGATCACGAGCTTTTGCCTCGAAGGAATCGATTACCTTAGTCGTCTCGCATTCCAGAGATACCGTGATATCGCCTTGATCTCGATTTGAAGACGTGCATTAAATATCTATCCAAATGCATTTGCAAGACTTATTTAAATACATTGGAAAGGGGAGGTAGTTATCTACACCAAACCAATATTATAAAGAGGAAAGATTTGTATTTTGTATGCAACGAATAAACTTAAAATCTACATGACCGATTTGGATGAAATTTGGTATGGAAATAGTTTATGATCCGGGGAAGGACATATGATAGTTTTTATCCAACTGTGCAAAAAGACCGACATACGGGTGGGCGGAGCAACGGCCATAAGGTTAGTCATAATTTTTTTTATAATTACACATAACTGTAAGTAATTTATTTAATGATGTACCATGTGAATAGTGTTTTGATTATTGAATAGTGGTTTGATTGTATCTAGATTGTTGATGGTCCAGGTTTGGTTATATTTAATTAAATATATTTTATATCTTATATTAACTACATATTATATGATTATATTAACCACAAGTTATTATTGTATGGGTATCTAAATTTATTGATTAGCCATCGATAAGGAGGTAACTAAATATAGGTACCTACTATTAAATAATTATAAAAGGCTTACACTCGGCTGTATTTATGTTTATTTAGGTAGTTGATATCGTTCTTATTTATTTTGTACCGAGAATACCTACCTACGGGTTAGTAACTAAATTAATATTTTTCCCTGTTATAACCGACTTCATAAAGGGAGGAGTTTCTCAATCCGCCTGTATTTTTTTTTTCGTTGTGTTATGTTCATCATAACTCTTTACAGTGTAGGTACCGATTATGATTTGTTAATTGTTATAAATTCGAAAGCTGTTGCTTGTCTAATTTGAGTGAGATCTGACAATTAGTACCTATTTGAGTTACCCCTAAAATTGCGTATATTATGTTTGAATTCAGTTTTTTTTTGTTAACATTTTCATTATTTTTCATTCTATAAAGTCCTGAAAATCTCGAAACGACCCGCTCAATACCGAAACTCAACGCAGATAATGTGCTGCAAGCACAATACGCATTATCTCCTAAATCCTTGTATCAAGTTTTGAAATCGCTTCGCATTGTTGTCTTTTGTGTTCGAGTTCGCATTCGTTTTCCATCGTACACCATTATTCACATTAAGTGGACAGATCTCGGGTCAGATCCAGGCACAAGAAAAGCACAAAAAGTGCCCGCTTTATCCGAGCATGATAAATCTACTTCAAATCCGAGAATAGCGTCTTTTATGAAGGAAATTGAAATAAACCGACCGTGGGGATAACAGCTAAGTAAGATCGGGATCCTTTAGAATATATTGGCGAATCATTTTCATTCATCAAAGCATCGTCCCACCAGGGAAGCCGAGATTTGCCGAAAAAATGCAAATTGCTTTGAGAGTTGGAATGAGATTCTAAACTACGAGCTATCTACCTATTTTAGTACTTAACCTAGTATTAATAACCAACCTTATGTTCCTACATAAATGTCTGTATTGTAATATTATATCTTTTTTTTTTTTTTTGCGGGGGAAATGCCTTCGCTATACCCTTCCACCAAGGGGGTGGTGGAAGGGGATGTGTGGGACTTGAACCCACTAAAACCCCCCCGTGAGCAGTCCTCCGCCGAGGTGGGGCAAGACAGGGTCGCGTTAGCAGTCACCATCTACTGTAATATTATATCTACGCTAACTTAAACACGCTTACGGTAATTTCGTACACCTACCTTCATTGGCGAAAACAAAAATAGAACCGTAACTAACACATAACAATCATAATATTATTAATTATTATAATATCTGCTGACTTAGGACAACTTGACATCACCGTAGCAGGGTGTACTGTGATGCACAACAACATTATATATGGAGGGAAAATATATTTGTTAACATTAACATTATATTTGTGGGCTGGAGCATTTGGATTGCCTATGAGTCTGCTATGACTTATAGGTGTCTAAATGCTTTTATTGTAGTAGCTGAAGTGTTGTATATAGTTCATAGTATTTTGTTTAATAAAGGCATATATACAAAAAAAAAAAAAAAAAACATTATATATAATATGCATATAAACATTATACATAAGTTATAAACATTACCAATTAAACAATCGATAACGTTGCATCAACTATTCATTCATTTTTATATAACTTAGGTAATATATCTTATAAAAGGGTATAGAAAATAGATTCGTATTTTTACTGGTAGAGCAGAAATCGACCGTGAAATGGTTACCACACGGAGCGGTTCTGTTGTCTCGCGAACAAACCGAATGGCAGCTCGCTTCCACTACCGCACAGACGCGTTTGCCGGAAAATTGGCTACCACTAGAACTTTGTACCTCTATAACTAGAAAAGTGACATAGGCAAACAAAATAGTGTGTGTATTACACACACTATTTTGTTGGTAATACATTGTTTTGGGAAAAAAAAAGCCTCTGTACAGATTGGGTGTAATTGCAAATTATGGCCGTATATAGTTTTCTATATCAATGGGTGTAGTTACCATTTTTTATGAGAAGTATAAAATTTATAAAATAGTAAGAAGGCTTACTGATACCTATCTACCTACCTTCCTACATGATCTTAATCAAATGTATGTACTGAAAATATTTTTTTTTTAAAGATTATAGACTAACCTTTGACCACTACCTAACCTGACGGTAAGTGATGTGGTCGAAGATTAAAATGAAATGAACTATGTAATTATTATTTAACTAAAATTAAATTAAAATGACGATGGCTATATACATAAGTGATTATTAATATTGTATATAAAAATATACTATATAAGCTAGGAGTATTAGTTTTCGAGACATAACCAGCCTACTCTATGACTTATATAGGTTCAAGTGAATTGTTTTCTTGAATAATCGAAACTTTCAAGGCCCATAAGACAAAAATCGTCTATAAATACTTGCAAGTCATTCAATGCAGTATTTGCGTGGCTCCATCATGTAAATACTACCAAACCTGAAGTTTTGATTGGAGACGTTGAATTATTGAGTTGATGGCTGGTCCCAGAGGATCACCCTGTTGACCCTACGGAAGATAATAGTAATTTGGTATGTTAATTTTGACGGTTGTCGTAGCATTGCCAAAGAAAAGGGTATAGTTCCGGAATTTTATATTTCACTTCAGTCAAAAGGGTCCCTCTATCTAACAAGTTGAATGCATCTTTAACATCCACCACCTACAACATAAAAATGTAATAATTTAAAATCGTTTTAGATTTATTAATAATTATTATTTTGTACCAAAGAAAATCTATTCCGTTTTATTTGAGGTTTTACTTATAGATACATCTGATACCTCGTTATGAAATCGCACTTGTCAACGTACTTATAGACACGTATATAGTGATTACTTACTCATTGGTTTAATCGTCTATGGGCAAATTCAAAGACATTTTATATTTATATTTTTATTATTAACCTGCTTTTAAATATTGACTACAAATATATATATGATGTTTTCTATTTAATTTTATGTATTATTTAATCACATAAATCTAATGTCTCTAAATTACTGTGTGCGTAACCATGGAAATTATTCATAGTCTGGAAGAGCCCCCATTGAGAAAAACCGTTAAACAAATAGAAACGGAGAAAATGCGGAATGCACTTATGTCTATCGCTCGGGAAATGCAAAAGTAAGCCAACATTCAAAAGTAATACACTCCTATTTCGTCTCAGTATGAGTAGCCACACTCTTGACTCACCAGAGCGCCCGCCGGCCTGACGTTCACAGCATGGTGGAAGGGCATTTTGCGAATATTAGCCTGGCTAGCTACTATCCTCAAGTAGAAAATATGTCGCAAAGCACGTAACAGTGTGTTCCGGGACCAGTCTTTGAAAGATAGTGAAATTACAGGCACATGAGACTTAACAACGTCATGTCTCACCGTGACGGGCGCAGTGCAATTCGTCACTACACTTGTGAAATGCATCATGTTATAGGCAGAGGTTATTCCACTTAACATAAGGTGGGCCTCGTTCTTGGTCCGTCACAACACAATCACATTTAAAAAAAACCCCTTACCATATGATATAATGCTCAACATTAATTATTAACATAATTACTACTCAAAATCCAAAGTTAATATATGCAGACGTTAACGAATGTCACATTCCTTTCCACCCCTCTCAGGAGTAAAACTAAAAACCTTAAAGTACCTATAAACACACATACCGAGTTTAAATTCAACCTCAAAACAAGGAAGTAGGTAAATAAAACATTTCTAACTGTTCATTACAATCCCGTTAGGAACGAAAAATAAAAAAACATGACAACCCAGAAAGATTTTCTATAAAAACTGTACTTTAACATCTTTGTTACCCCTTCAGGGCTTGAATTTCCAAATCGCTTTATGCATCATTTATCCTGCATTTAACATAATTATTTTACATTTTATGTGCTAACATTCGATCTAATCTAGCAACATTGAAACATTGGTTATATACAAACTTTGAACCACTTTACACTTAGGAGTTGATTTTCCGGAAATCCTTTCTTAGCACACCTACATTATACAAAATAACACTACCCCAAATTTACAAGTTTCTAGCTCCAGTGGCTTAGGCTGCATTGATAATTTCCCCGTGGTGTGCCAGCTAGAATGACACTCTCCATCTCTTCCCATGGGTATCGTTAGAGGTGACTACTCACTACAAGGTAACAGCGGCTTCTGAGGAACTGCTATCTCCAAGACTCCTGCCAAGCGTGGAGATTATGGCAAAGACCTCCTCGTAGGTATTGTAAGAGGCGACTAAGGGTAAAATACCGGAATGTTGGCAGCAGCCTTCTAAATAGGTAACTACTATCTTAAACTGCGATGCCCAAGGAGCCTGGTTAGCGCGGGGATTATGCAAACCCCCTTATAATGTGGGAGGCTACGTTCAGCAGTGGACAATCCGGCTAATACAGTACAGTACAGAATATAATAAATAAAAGAAAACACTGTCGTAGATATCTGGTGATACCTATTTACGCGACCAATTAAGCACTTTAATAGACTTTTTTGGTTAATATACTTCAGGACAATTCTCAGAATTAAGTATGGCACAATTTTAGGTTGTAATAGGTAATAATTTATTTAAATTATTTAAAGATATCAAGATTCAGATCATCAATTAGAAACATCAGCATTTGGGTCTCCAGAATCGAACGAGAGTGAAAAAGTTCTCGCGGAACTATTAAAATGTAAAACTAAAATTAAATGTAAGAAGCACCGAATTCACAAGCTTAGGAAAAACCTTAAAACCGCCTGTTGTAAGTATACAAAGCATTCATACATTTTAAATTTAATTTGTAAATCAATCTACTCCTCAAGAAGTCAGGACTTGCATGATATTACTTATGTCACAGCAAACAATGTCACGTAAATACTTTTATGTTACTAGCTGTAAAAAAAATATTGTGAACCCCATCAAGAATTTGCTTCTCAATGTCGATAAAAATACTGTATATACCTAAATTAATAGTACTTATAATAAATATTTGTAGTTAAATTAAATACAATGATTTAAAATCATAATTCTTGTTATATAAAGAGCAGCGACATCAACAAGATTTTAAAACAATCTTCTTCTTCAAATATTCAACGAAGCTTACGTCTGATGGCTATACACGTTGATGTTTTTATCACTTTTTTTACACTTACACTTTTAATACTTACTATCTACTTGGCTACATGAGAGAATGTGCTTACCAATAAGTAAACAATATTTTCTGTTACAGTAGTTGCAAAAACCATTGCATCTGCAAAAGAAGACGAGTCTGGAACCCTCAAACATGATTTAGATTATGTACAAAATGAATGTGCTACACTAAAAGAAAAAGACAAGAACAATACACAAATTATCAAAAGCCTTTCACGAGATAACACAATTTTACGTAATAAACTTAATCGGGTAGTAAATTTTATACGTCTGGGGTATAAAGAACTACAGAGAATGCGACATGAATTACCGGAGGAAACTTCAGTTCTGGCGCAGCTCAGGAAATTGATCGTTAGCTGTGGTGAATACTACGCAGAATCTTGCAGTGAACAAGAAAAATGCTTGCACCTTAAACAAAGAAATACATTCCTACAAAATAAAATCACATTTTTAGAAAAAAACGTGAAAGCTCTAACAGAAGAACTGAGAGCCTTGGAACATCGTAATTTTGGTTTTAAAAAGGACAGTGACCACTTGAAAATTAAAAGTGGAAAATCTAAACCTGTCAATGACAGCAATATAGAAGTTGCATGTACTCGTATGCACACTGAGGTTATGATGAAAACGGGGGATAGACCAAACGAATTCACGAAGAACACAGCTAATGAAATTATATTTCCAAAGAGATCTGAAGCATGCAAACCCAAGGGGAATTCAAAGCATAGTTTTGATCTGTCGCCACATTTGTCAATCGTTAAAAAGTTACTGAACGATCAAGATATTCTTTTAAAAGATCTCAGAATGTTATCTCAAGAATTTTTAATCAGCAACTCCAATGAATAAAGCTTCCTGCTTTGACAGTTAAACCCTTATAGTTCGGTAATTTGAACAAAATTTCGGTTTTTCTTTTTCGATCATGTTATCGCTGCAGAATATTCATGCAGAATAGTGTTTGGATTTGATGTCTACTACTAAGATTTTAATATTTCAAATCACTGGTCTACTAGTATAAGTTGAGTGTCGAATAAAATGGGAGAAAATTAACCCCTTTTTTCACAGAATTTTCACAAAAAAATAGATATAAAAGTCAAAATAAATAATTAATTATATGATTAATTATATCATTAAGTATAAACAAATTACGTTAAAATATTTAAATAGGTAATTATTTTATAATATAACATTAAAATCACAAAGACAAGATAAAATTAAATTAAATGTGATGGACGAACCTGGCGACTTTCTACCTATACAGCTAAATCTGGTTCAATAATGGTAATTCGCAACCTTAAATATTTGCGTTCGTTGATTTTTAAACGGATTCTTTGTTTGGTGAAAATATTTGTGACCACATTGAAGCCTTCTTCGACTAGGTATGATAATGAAAAAGCGATAAGGTATTGTTTAGATATGTTCTACAATGCAGGATACTACTGTGTTTCAATGCTGCGTTGCAACCAGAAGAAGTCTAGATAGCCTTGGTTGAAGTTCTGGCTCCTCATCTATGCTAATGGTAATAAACTCTTTTTGCGTCATCACATTGGCTTCTTACGTGGCTGAGATATGGTACGGATTTACTATCCATTGAGGAATTTGTTAATTTAAGTGATCCTCAAACCTCTAAGTAAAATCCTTGTGTAATGCGTCCAAGTGATAAAGAACTGCCATCAATCCCGATCATTCACTCACAAGTCACAGTGTGCCGTTTTGGCGCATTTGGCGCTAGATCTAAAACATTTCTACGGTAATGTAGGTACGGTAGCTAAAAACATCTAGTGAAATCTGGTGGAAAATTTTTACAGTTTTACTCTAATATTTTTTTACCTGTAGATGAGTTGTATGCCCTCCATATTTACTAGACGAATTCAGGGTAATTACCTGAGTCACTACCAGTCTACCACTTCCGAGCGTTCGGTGAATACATCGCCGCTAATCGTGTTTTTAGGAATAATCTGTGGACAATATGCCTTCCTTGTGTCTTTAGACTCTGCACCAATTATACAGGCACTGTGGGAGATAAGAAAACTGTTTCATTTCACGCGTAATTATTGCTTTTATTGTTGAAATAGAAAATATTGTCATTTTGTTTTATCTTAGGAACTAACCACAATGAAATGGATGAGCGAGATATATGTATCGTTTGGTGTGAGAGAGTGAAAGAGATCGCAGCATAATGGTGATCGGAACGTATCGTGGCGGTTCGGTGGTAACATGAATTGCTTATTATCTCTTTCTAACAACAGATATGACGCATAATATTTGAACGTTCTTTCCTTGTAACAAATTGCATATACATGTGCGTAGGTATGTACATGGGTAAATTCTAGTGAGCTTTTAAAGCAGTGGTGTTTGGATATAACTACTTTAGTAAAGTATTTCATCTCTCTGGTTTTACTACTGTTTTTAAGCACCTAATTTACTAAACATTTTTTTCATCTCATAAGCTTGGAAAGGCGTTGCTTATCGTTCAAAATATACGTGCTTTTTATCCGCTATGGTGGGAAAGGTTTATGAAATTCGAACTACTATAAAATTTCCAGTAATATTAATTTACTTTAGTTATATGTTACCAATTTATAAAGTAAATTAACCCTCATGTAGTAAACATTATTTGAGCCAATTTCCTTGCATTTTCATTACTGAAGTGAGATAAAAAAAGTGAGTGTTGCGCACGGCAGCGTAGTTAAATTGCTATATTGCTTAATTCCAGGAGAGTGCAAATTAATATGAATATAGAATTTCCCTATATTATTTTATTCCAGACTTTCAAAAATGATAGACCATAGCGAGGTCTTCATATCGGCTGACTGCTGTTAAACTTAAAAGGGCTAAGAAGATATATAGGTATCTAAAACAATACCACCAGACTACTAGTTTCTTTACAGAAGAGATACACTTTGTCGATATCCTCATTAACAATTATCGCGATATAAGGCGACAGCTATCTCCTTAAAATAAGATCCATAATTTTCGTGTGAAAACTATAAATCTAGAATCAATTGTTTAAAGCCTATGCTTTAAAGTTTGACTGCAGTCATCTGAAATTGAAATTGAAAATTAACTCAAAACACATATTTAATATTAAAATTAACTGATCAGAATAGCTCGACCAATACCTCGACCACAGTTATATCATAAGACTCATAGGGACTATTGTACTATGTTGTACAAATATTTTAAAGACACAAATATTGATTGGTGTTTACGGAACTCCAGATTAACTCCTATTTCCTGGATTTGAAAATCCTCCTCTGGCAACATAAAACTGATCAATATTGTCATCGGTAGTACTTTCAGAACCTTAGAGCGTACTCGGAGTGCAACTTTCGTACACAACCTTCAGTTGTTTGCAACTCGATCGTTCCCAACCGCTGAAGATAACTTTTTAACTATCAAATCGATCGTTTAAATGTTGCAACCTTAATTGAAATGACTTTGATATAATGTTGATGATAGAACTATAGGCAACCATATGAATTTGTAGGTAACCGTGCTAATATGCTTTTAAAATACCATACAACGTGTATATTTTTTGTTACTTCCCCGCAAAAAAATAAAACACACAAACACCAAAACAGAGATAATTATTTTAAAATCAATGTCTGTATTTGAGTTTCTAAAACATCTGGGATCGTTCCTTGTCTACGAGTAGGTAAGTTAAAAACAACCAAACAACTACACTCTAAGGCTCTGAACGTAGCCCTGCATTCCTTCGGCCAAGGCAAATTTTGCTCTAACCGCCGCCGCCGCGCGCCCTGTCGCCGATACACGTCATACACGCCTTTGCAGCACTCCAATCGAGTTTAGATTTGATCCTGACAAGATTAGACCAAAACCCATTCAGGGGTGCGTTCCTGCAATCCTTCGGCCAAGACAAATTTTGGTCTAAAATAAAAACGAAAGTATTTTTTGCATGTTTTGGAACAGAAAGAGAACTTTCTCCCGAGTAATACATAGTGCTTTTTATGCACCTGCGAGGAAAATAAAATCATTAGGTACCTATAAGTTTTCGCGTATTAGTCCCGAGAGGAAGTTCTTTACGACTTCTTGAGCTGTATTTTTTATTTCTGGTGACGCCGTCACTATAAAATCGACACTTTTACTATCAGATGGCATTTTGGAAAATATTTAGAATGATTATAAGCGTACTGTTATATTCCTGAGACGTCTGGGGACAAATACGAGAAAACATAGCTAGCATATATAACTAGCTACTAAATGATTTTATTTTCCTCGTAGATGTATACCTACTACATCTCGTAGATATAAAGCACTATGTAACACTCTCTCGTTCTCGAGCCCTCCGCTGCGCGTCGGGCTTAAACATACTCTCGAACAGCAATAGATCGTTTCTCCCTCGATGTACGAACAATGTACTAATCTATTGTAAAATCGGTCGCATTTGACTGCTAGCCAAGATTTGGCCGATTCAAAAGGTTGTTTATTTTTGGCTAGGCGTAGTCCGGTAGTACGTTTCTGCAATCAAAGCAAATTTAAAGGGAAGTATTTTCATTGTCACTGTCATTTCAATTGTCAAATAAGGTAAAAAAAAAATAAGAGCACCTACGTATTTGTTATTGTTTTGATGTTTTATTTCCCGATAAAAATGAGTTTTCTAACGAGTAAATAGGTACTGATAAATTAACATAGCAGCTGATAACGCTACTAGCGCACGCTTATATCATAATTGGCACAAATTTCATGCGTATTACACCATTTCATACATAAATAAGGCTAGCGGCAGTCGGCGACCACCACGCTCGACTACAGCTGGCAGAAGTTATAAACTGGTGGTGTGTACCTACAAACGAAGTATAACCTATTACTATATTTTCTTACAAAATCTATTTTTACCATCGGAACAGTGCATGTTTCTGAAGGTAGCTGCAAGTGGAAGACAAAGTCTCAGACTTTGGAGTTCTAATAGATCTTTTCTCTCTAGTAAAAGTCATAAAATGTCTTTGGAGCAAGCAAAACAAGTAGCAGCGTACCGCGCTGTTGATGAGTTTGTATTTGATAACTGCATATTCGGTGTTGGCAGTGGGTCTACCGTGGTGTATGCGGTTCAACGTCTTGCAGAGAAAGTCGAGACAGAAAATATAAAGGTAACCTGCATTCCCACTTCCTTTCAAGCAAAACAGCTGATCATCAAACATAACCTCAAATTGGGAGAGCTAGACACGAATCCTGCACTAGACGTGACTATTGATGGTGCTGATGAAGTTGACTCCAACATGGTTTTGATTAAAGGAGGAGGTGGGTGCTTGCTCCAAGAAAAAATCATTGCTTCCTGTTCGAAAAAACTTATTGTCATCGCTGATTATACCAAAGATTCAGTGAAATTAGGCGATAGATACAAAAAAGGTATTCCAATTGAAGTGGTTCCTATGGCTTATGTTCCTATTAAAAATAAGGTAATAGAAATGTTTGGAGGTGAAATTAAGTTAAGAAGCGCTATTGCAAAGGCAGGCCCTGTAGTGACAGATAATGGAAATTTTATATTGGATTGGATGTTTAGCAATCAAGACTTGGATTGGGAAATGGTCAATAATAAAGTAAAGATGATACCAGGAGTAGTTGAAATTGGATTGTTTGTGAAGATGTGTCATAAAGCATACTTTGGACAAGCAGAAGGGAATGTAGTGGAAAGAGTATAAATCTCTCCAACAATATAATCAATGGCATGTTGCCATATTTGTTGATCTGATAAAAGGGAGAGTGAAGAAGGAAATATGATTAGTGCATAAGTTTTTACCTTTTGTTACAATTAATTTGATGCTATTTTCTAAGCTATATTAAAATCAACAAAAACAATTAAGTTTTCTATTCCTTTGAATTGAAATTTGCAGGCCACTTTAGATGAGACTAATTACTTAGCATTCCATGGATTCACTGTGTGGGTGCCGGGTCTATAGTGTTGCAGAGGAAGAGGCTAGAGGGGCCTGGGACTTGCAACCTAGGGAGTAGGGTTAAGGGGCCCCTTTACGATGCATCAATACTCCCCTTCACCGTTCGAGCCTCCTCCTCTACCTAACCAAATTTGGTAAATCCTACTAATGCCACCTTAGATTCACCTTCTAGGATGAAAGTTACAGTTGTTCTTGGCAGGCCAAGGTCTTTAAATACTTTATATAGAGATTTCACATGGTATACCCCTTGCTCCAACTTCTACAGCATATAAATTAACCACATAACCATTTTTTGGGTAACTGCTCTAATATTTTATCTTTTTATAGATAGGCTAGTCTATCTCACATGATGGGTAGTGATGGCGTAGTCGAAAATGTTATTCAGGCTAACCTTGAATTGCTGGCTCTGAAGGACAGTTGCCGGAGCACACCATTACATGGTTAGTGATAGATTTCCTAATTCGCAAATTGCCCTAACACCATGCAAATTTCAGCTTTAATGAGCTACTTGAAACATTTTAATATGTTGTTTATTCTCTTGACGAATATTGAGCACCAGTTCGCGAAATTGACGGGTAAGAGTATGAAGGGGAGGCCATTTTTTTAGCTGGCACTACTTGGTGACTCAACACAACTATAAATACTAAGTTTCAGCCCAAAAAGTTGAAATTTTGCTGGATAAACAAGTAAATCAGGAAGAGAGCACTGCTATCGAGAAAATTAAGTTTCATGCCGTGATAAAGTTCCTTACTAAGCTAAGAAAAAATCCTCAGATAATTATGAAAAAGATATCATCTGTTTACTTCATTGATTTTCCAGGGCAAGAGTCCCCTTGCCCTGGAAAATCAATGATTTGTAGGTAAGTGCCATAGTCTTTTCAAGAAAGGCAGAGACTCGATTGTATACAATCAGCGCTCTAGTCGGCCAATAGAGGCATCATCTTCAGAATTTTTTGAAAAAGTTGAATAACTCGTTCTTGAAGGTGCTCATCTGATGACAAAACAAATAGCAGAGATGTCTGAAGTATCGTCTACGACTATTTTGAGAATTCTCCATGACCATTTTGGTATGTCTAAGGTCAGTGCAAAATGGGTACTGAAAATGCTCACACCGCTTCAAAAACCGCAGCGCGTTGAGTATTCTCGCGAGTTTTTGGATCGGTCTAGAGAAAACAGGGACGAGTTTATGAACCGAATTCTGACTGAGGATGAAACTTGGGTTCATCACTATGAACCTCAGTCAAAACAAAAGTCCATGCAGTGCCACAAAAAAGGGGCAGTACCGCCTAAGAAATTCAAGGTGAACTGCAAGGTCTAATTACTCATACATATAATGACGGTTTTATTAAAATTACTAAGATATAAATACAAGGGCCATGTGTTTTTTTTTTAATAGAATTGTGAGGTACCTGACTATAACATTATTTTTATTGTGATATTGGCGATGATAATTATTAATGATTTGAGATAATTTATTACTGTTAGTTAAATAACAGTCATAAAGTCTCTCAAATTATTAATCATAACATGACAAAGAGCAGTAGGTATATCTAAAGGAAGTGAATATTTACCAAGTGTGCTTTATAAAGTTAGGTATAGGTACTTAAAAAAAGCTGATGTTGATTATGAAAACGACACTCATAATAATATAACTAAACTAACTCTCTCTGACATCTTTCATGAAATTTGTGAGTAAATTGAATAAAGAATATACCTAGTACCTACCTTCCTTTTTTTTCTATGTCCCGCTTTCGACGGAATAATCCTGCTGTTTTCACTCAAAAAGTTCGAAAATCCCGACTTGACAAAAAAAACTGGCTATGCTGCAGGTGGGTATCTAGCTGGGAACAAGCAATGCCATAAAAAAATATGAGCAACATTATTTTAAACTCGCGATTTACCAAACCAGCACGATAGTTAAGTCTGAATTTCCCGCAATGATGACTGTGACATCGCAACTGTTCAAGCGCAAGTTGAATAATGCTGGAAGGTGCCTGCAGTGAATGTCGTGAAAGTACTGCCATCGAACACTATGATACTCAAGTTGCCTGTGAAGCGTGGGGATTATGACCCCTATTGGTTGAGGTCTTTATTCAATAAGTGGACACCATGGCTGTTGATGATGATGATGATATTGTTGCTAATCAAACAAATAGGCATTTATTCATAGAATTTCTGTGAAACATTTCTCTGTGTGTTTCGTCATCCTCAATACTGAGGGTCATGACCCTCCATATGTCTTAATCCTGGTGATAGCACGCAATATGGAACTGTTGCCGGCTGCTTAGAGAGTCGTGTACCTACTACAGAGGAATCGAGGAGGGTTCAGACTCAATCATGACACCGCATTGGGCTTAGGCCACAGGATCTTTCCTCTATTAAATGAATATAATATGTGGATATAATTAGATTCCGAAGGTAAACACTTTTAAATCAATCAATATGTATGATAGTGCATTATTTATTCATACAACATTTATTTTCATAAAATTAGAAACACCTATAAATAAGTACTTGGCATGTGCTTTTGGATTGAGTTGAACTCATAAACTTAAGTACAGACCTTTCCACGAATGCATGCCACTCCATATCGTAGTTACAATGACTACTGCCTACCCAAACAATCACATTTTACATTTTATTGTTTTCCTGTATGTACCATTGGCATTTACATCCAGACTCATACAAGTGTACAAACGATGCCTACCCTTACAAATCCGCATCAGTATTTACTTGTGGAGAGGCGCGCCTTTGAGAATGAACAGGTCTGCATCTCTAAATTATTTTCTTATAGCTAGCAATATAGATATTCATAATTAGGCCCTTCTTTTTAAGATTACTAGTGAAAAACTTATGGTATTTCCAGAGAGCAACCACTTTGACTTGTGTGAGGTAAATTGGGAGACCAAGTTTTATCTCATTTCTATTGTTTGTTGTTTTTAACTTCAAAGTTAATAAATGAGTGCCACACTCTAATAGTATCAACTATTGTCAATGTAAATTAATGTGCTAATTATTCTGTGACTTTTTATAACACTCAAACTGTACTAAGCACTGTCTGTGTAAATACTTGTGCTAAATTATTCTGTGACTTTTGATAACACTCAAGTATTAAAGACTGTCAGTTCTAATGCTAATTATTATATGTGACTTTGATAAAGTTACCAAACTATCATGAATTGTAACTATATAAGCAGTCAAATATATTGTGAAAAATTAGTTTTGAATTGCAATAATTCAACATAAGATTAATTTAAGTTTGTATGTCTTGAACAATGCAAGTGAAGGCAATAATATTTAACAACTCCTATACTTGGGCTGTAAAGAGGCTTCTAACATAGTGGTGTGGGCTCACAATACATTTTCCATTACCTATATAGGTAAATACTTTGGATTTAACTATCCTCTCCATTAAAATTTCAGGTACCATACAAAAGTAGTTATATTAGGTTATGCTATTTTTTAACATCATGTTAAATAAGTATGTTAAAGTTTTGTTTTAGCCATAGCTTACAAACTATATTGTGAATTGGTGTCTTAGTTGTTTAAATACGGTACACGAAATATTACATAAGTTGCATCAATATTCTAAACAAAAGATCTTTATTTCAGGTCTGTAACATCATGACATGCAGATAGACAAACAGACAGAAATTATAGGAATAAGGATCTGTAATGCCTATTGGATAAAGAACCCTAAACCTTATGTTAATACTGTTTGAGGGGACCCACCAAGTTATGGATTGCTTGGTGCTGACATAATATTGAAGTAATGATGGCCGAGAAGTAACAGCTAGTAACTGCCGCCCTGCAGGCCCAAGGTTCGATCCCCACCGCCGGCTTGAGCTTCACTACATGGTGGAAAGGCATTTAGCGAATGGTTGCCTGTATAGCTACCACCCTCAAGTAGAAAATCTGTCACCAAGCATATAACAGTGTTCCGACAGTTGTCCTTGAGATCCAGAAAAAACAGGCACATGAGACTTAATGACAGTATGTCTTGGGGTGACGTGCGCAGTGCAGTTCATCACTTGGGATGAAATGCATGTGTTATAGGCTGAGGTTACTGCATGACATCAGATGGGCCTCATACATGGTCAGTCACAATACCATAAAATAAATAATAAACTACATTGTGTAATAACAAATATTATAAAATATTTTTAGAACACCTTTAATGATATTTAAGAAAAATATTTATTAATAATGATGCCAATTAGGCTTTGCTAAAAAATTAAGGTTAATTTGTCACTAGATATTTTACTTTAAGTTTTTCTCAAATATTTGTTATTATGAAATGTGGCTTTCCGCATTCACACCTAAATCTATTAATGATATAAATGATATTGGTAAGCTTTTGCAACAGATTTCTTAAGATTCAAATATAACTAGAGAGCATATCATTCTTATCCAACAAAATTGTAGGCAAATCTATTATAATTATATTTAACCTAGATCACAGCAAAATAAAATGCAGTATAAATATAAGACATTGGTTCCAAAGTTCATCCAAACTGAAAAAAACAAATGCGGTATTTTTCCAGTTAAGGTATATTTTAGTATGATATTAGGATAAACTTGATTACGACTTACAATTGATCCAAACTAAAGAAGACTGTACTGACAACTAAAGTTACCATTTTAGTTTATTGGATACCTACTATAATTTCAGAGAATGAATTTTTAGTTTAAAAAAATATATATTCACCCTACCCATAAAACATCTCTTAACTTAATGGGAAATAAAGGGTTTAATAATATTGGAGGAAATTCAATACAAATATCTATCTCATACTTGACAGATCTACAAATACCTATTGTTTTTCTTTACTGTTCCAGTTTAAAAATGCTGGTTTTACAATGAGTTATTCATAAGATGCAAGGATTAACTTTTAGAATGTAATGTAGGTAACAATACCACTGTTCAGCAAATTATATTTCTAATGTATGCAAGTAGTAAGTTTCTACGTCTTCTTGAACACATATTCTATGGTAATCTGTGCATAATATACACTCGAGAGCAATGAATCCGGGTCACTTAAAGAATCCTAAAAATCTCGGAAACTAAAAATGCTAGGTTAATGCAATAAATTGTATTTAATAGACAATGTAATACTCCTTAAATGAAGGTATTAAAACTTCTTAGTTATTGTAAAGTTATATCATAAAAAAATCAAATTTGAAAAAGGGCCACTTTCGAAGATGGAACTACGAAATTACAGAATTTGGTTTTGCTTTTGTTTGTAATCTGTCATTTATGTGGGTACATAAACCATGTTGATAGTGCTCTATATTCATTATTCAAGCTGAAATTATGTCGCTTACGCCTGAAGAATGCACCAGAATACTTACAATGCTGGAAACCGGCCGGAGTCAGCGCGATACAGCCAGGACTGTCGGTGTGTCGCTGTCAACAGTACAAAGAGTTCTCCGACGTTACGAAGAAACTGGTTCTAACCTACGCAGACCAGGAACGGGCAGAACCAGGTGTACCACAGCACGAGAAGACCGATACTTGGTGAACACCATGCTTCGAAATCGCTTTCTCACAGGAACTGAACTCACCAATCAGTTTCGACGCCTCGGAGGAAGTAACCCAAGTGCATGGACAGTAAGACGTCGGCTTGCTGAATCTAACTTAAAACCCCTTAGACCTGCAAACGGCCCTAAACTGGAGCGTGGGCATCGTATTTCGAGACTAAGATATGCCCAGAGCCACGTAAATTGGAGTATTGAAGATTGGTCAAAAGTTATGTTCTCCGACGAATCAAAATGTATGCTCTACAAGCACGATGGAAGACACAGAGTGTATCGAAGACCAGGGGAAAGATTCAAGCAAGCATGCATCGAAGAAAAAGTAGCCTACGGTGGTGGGTCTGTACTTGTGTGGGCCGGAATTTCTTCTGAAAGTCGCACAGAGCTGGTGATCATAGAAAACGGCTCTTTAACTAGCGTAAGATATGTGGAAGAAATCCTCAATGATCACGTTGGTCCATTTATGGTCAATTTAGGTGAGGATGCTATATTTATGCATGACAATGCCCGACCTCATACAGGTAGGATTGTGAATGACTACCTTCAAGAGATGAACATTACTCGTATGGAGTGGCCAGCGCGCAGCCCGGATATCAACCCGATCGAGCATGCTTGGGACGAGCTAGGCAGATGCGTAAAACAACGAAACCCTCCCCCAATCACGCTTCGTGAGCTCAAAATTGCTCTCACAGAGGAATGGGAGAATATTCCCCAAAATCGTATAAGGAACTTGGTGTACAGCATGCCAAACCGCGTAAACGCAGTAATGGAAGCACGAGGAGGCAATACGAAGTATTAAAATTCAAGAAAATCGTAATAAAGTTCAAAAATTTCATGTTTCCTATTTTTGTTTTAAGGAGAGATCAGCAGTTTTTTTCTTTATGTAATTTTGTGTTAATAAAATGTATGGTGACTCATATTTTTTTTACTTTCATTTAAGGAGTATTACATTGTCTATTAAATACAATTTATTGCATTAACCTATCATTTTTAGTTTCCGAGATTTTTAACATTCTTTAAGTGACCCGGATTCATTGCTCTCGAGTGTATATCATACTCTAATATAAAATAGACTGATTGGCCTAATACAAGTTGTGATTGATTCCATGTAAAGCCATTGATTAGTAAAGACTCGTTTTTTTCATTATCCGCAAGAACTCTTCTTGATTTATTTCTCCATCTCCATCCCTGTCAGCTTCGTCAATCATTTCATGCAGTTCTTCATCAGTCAGGTTTTCACCAAGCTCTTTGGCAACCCTTTTTAAGTTTTTAAATGAGATTTTACCTGGAAATGTATGAAGAAGTACATTAGACTATTTTTGTTAACAGTTAGTAACAGTGTTTCTAAATATTATGATTACAAGCACTACCGCATGCTAAGCGAAAATCATATATTACAAATTATTGGAGTACAAAATGTTATGCCCAAGGCGGGAATCGAACCCGCGTCCTCCGTTTTCGAGCCGGATGCCTATACCACGCGGTAACTTGAAACATTTTTTTTGCAAAAAAAAAATGTGCTCAGGGGTTAAAACCCCCACATATTTCTATGTAAGTGCAGCCGAAATAAGGTTTCTTGATATTAGTTTGTATAATCTTACAGGAACTCTTTTATAATCTTACAGACAATTTTAAATTCACTTAGCCCAGGCCTTACCTGGGCTAATTTGTAATAAGTCTAAGTTGCAATGAGACCTATCTCATTGCAGCCAAATCGATCAATTACTACAAAATAGTGTACTTGGGTAAGATACTATATGGCTATAGGTACCAATTATGTAGAAAAAATTCAAATGACGCCCAGTAGAATGGCAGCCATTTATGTAATATTTGAATGCATTTTCTGCTGCTTGCATTTATCCCTCCCTTCACCCTTCCCCGTAATTATATGTGTAACTACAGAGATTCTATAATAACACTCTGTTACACGCGGTCTTATTTATCACGTAATTACACGTGCGGGGCACCACCGTGCCCCTTTTTTAAATGAGGATTACATATATAATCAGTACTAATATTATAAATGCGAAAGTAACTCTGTCTGTCTGTTACGCTTTCAAGCCAAAACTACTGGACCGATTTTAATGAAATTTGGTATGGAAATAGTTTGAGACCCAGGAAAAAACATAGGATAGTTTTTATCCAACTGCGCAAAAAGAGGTTAATGTTTTTGCGCGATAACCGACATACGCGCGGGCGGAGCCGCGCCCGGAAAGCTAGTAGAATATAAATGTCACATAGTATTAGTGTTTTAAAAATCTGCGTCTATTTATGCTTAGAACCGTAACAAAGAAAGTTACTTCTTTGCGCAAAATATTTAAAAACGCAAATTTATACACCCATAAATATTTTTTCCCTCAAAATTACCTTCTTCTTTATAATAAAAGGAAAATAATTAGTCACAAATCAAAAGCTCAAAAAGGTCAAAAACAAAATGGTGCAGGTAGGGATAGGTTTGGGTTAAAAACAAATATTTTAATAGAAGTGTAGTAACACTATCACAGCTTCGGCACTGTGGGTACAGTTTTCTTTACCAAATGTTACTTATGTTGAACCAAACATTAAGCTTGGCCTAGATAAACTTTCTTTTGACAATGCGACAGTCTTCCTGGGAGTCAAACTGGATTCGACTTTACAGTGGAATCCACATATATACATGATCTATCCAGAAGACTCAGTTCTGCTGCATATGCAGTTCGTAAGATAAGACAGCTAACAGACGTAGCTACTGCTAGGCTTGTTTATTTCGCGTACTTCTACAGTATTATGTGATGGTGTTTTGCTGTGGGGAGCTGCTGCTGAGATAGAGACAATCTTTATCTTAAAAAAGCGTGCGATTCTCGCCATATATGAAATGGATCCTAGGGAATCCCTGAGAGATCTTTTTAAAGAAATTGATATTTTCACTTTACCAAGTCTGCATATATTTGTAAATATTATGTATATTCGTAAAAATTTGAGCAAATTTTAATCAAACAGTGACAATCATGATTATAACACTAGGAATAAAGATAAAATACTGGTGCCTAGTTTTAGATTAGCAAAGACAAATAAAAGGTCCTTCTTAGGCAATTGTGTGCGGTTTTATAATAAATTGCCCAAACATATTACAACGCTCACAGAAAGAAAATTCAAGATGCATGTGAAGAATATTTTGATAAAGAAATCTTACTACACAGTTTGTGATTACTTAAATGACAAAAATGCTTGGACTGGTTCGCCTCTGCCAAGCTAGCGCCTGTCACCTATGTAATGTAAATTAAGTATTGAAATAATTTTACTATACGTGTGCCAAAATTTGTTGAATTTTGGGACTACTTAGTATGTACTTAACACATTGTTAAAAAACATTTAAAAGAATGGCCCCGAGTTACTTGCCCGTTTTTTTCGCAGTGGCTCTATGAATTTTTGTTTGCTGAATGTGGCAGTACTATGTAGTATATTTAAATATTAAAATTTGTAATTGACCTTCATAAGAGCGTCGTAGACGCCTAAATTGAATAAATGATTTTGACTTTGGTACTCAGCGCTTTAGTTTTCTCAATAAGAATCGAATATAAGCAGACTATCACGCTGGCAATACACGCAGAAACTCCTTGGTGATTTTTGGCGACGTTGGCAACAAGAATATCTAACGAGGCTCCAACAACGTCCCAAATGGTTAAATAAAAGAGAAGAATTCAACATCGGAGACATAGTCTTGATCAAAACTGATGGTCTGCCTCCGGGGAAGTGGTCTCTAGGCCGTATTATGAACAAACATCCTGGAGATGATTCGTATACTAGAGTTTATAGTGTAAAGAGTGGTGATAGTGTAGTGAAAAGATCAATTTCCAAACTATGTTCCCTTCCCATTGAAACTGATTAAATACAGTCGTATAATGTGATTAAGTTCAGTTTTAGTTTAAGATGTGCATGAATAGATTTAGATATTTTGCCAATACATAACTCAATTTTGTTATTGTACTCAGTTAATAGTTATAAAAAGGACCTTATAGTCCTTTTGGTGGGCGGAATGTTGTTCAAAATTTCAAATAAATAGTATCGTTCACCCTTTGTAATGCTATTCTAATATAAGCGCCGGCACAATGCTAGGCGAGTTCAGTTGCAATAAACCAGCATCGAGTGCATACGTACAAAGTTGTTTCCTTACCCTGCAAATCTAAAATCAACCTTATCTCAAGCAATACACCTTGTCTCTTTATTGTCAACTCACTTTGAGCTGCTCCTCACTGCAAGTAAACTACCACAGCTCCCCCTACTGCGCCTCTAGGTTAAAAAGAGTAGGGCAGACAAGATTGTTTGGAAGGTAGGTATGTAGATCCAATTTGGTTCTGACACACCATTTCACCTAATCTAAGCCACCTAAATAATTCACATTGAGGAAAAGTTCGGCAGGTATTATGACTGTGCCATATACATAATTGCCAGTAAAATATAAGCTGTATAATGCCATTAAATTGCGATCAATGTTAACTGTACATTCTGTTTAACATTTTATTATATGTGGACTGTGCATTATTTGATTAGTCATTGTGCATTTATTTTATCTATTTATGTGTAACAAAGTGCAAAATACACAAATAAAACCTAACATAAACTTCAATAATTTATATCTCAAAAACTATTGAGTTCTGTCAATTGATATTTTGTGCGGTTATTCAAGTTAACTATATCTGTCTGTACAAAAATAATAAAGGTATTTTGTGGTATATACCGATTCTAATGACGAGCCCCTGTTTTGATTTATATGTACCTATTATAATATAATAATTGAGGTAAAACTCAACTAACTAGCTGAGACAAATACTGACCAGTTTCATCATCATCAAAGAGCTTAAATGCTTTCATTATTTCTTCTTTTGTATCTTTATCAGCCATCTTTACTGTCATTATATCTAGAAAATCTTCAAAAGAAATTTTACCATCCCCTTTATCAATTTCTGCTATCATTTTTTTTATTTCTTCTTTTTTGGGTTCAAATCCTAGAGCTCTTATAGCTACTTTCAATTCTTTTGTGTCTATTTTTCCAGTGCTCTCTGTATCAAATAGATCAAAAGCCTCCTTGATATCTCGTCTTTGTTCCTCAGAGAGTTCAAATTTAGACCCGGATTTCTTTCGCACTACACTGGTTGTATTTGTTGTGGTTTTTTTTTGAGTGGTTACTGTGGTAGCTGCCTGGGAAATCAATAGTAATAAAATGTAATAAGACTTTTTTCAATGTTTATCCGACAGAATAAACTACAGGCTTTGCAACAAAACAAGATTATTTACGTAATAACTTGTAAACTAAGTACCAAACAGGTAGAGCGAGAAGAAAAGTTAAATTTATTCAGCGATAAATAACTAGCAGTTACCGATATATCTTTCTATAAGGGCTTACCATTTCTGTCCACAAGATAAGTTAGCACCTATGTAGATAACAATATAGAAGTAGGAGGTTGTTGCGCTCTAACTAGCAGATATTTAACATTTATTTATTGTATTATTTTAAAACAAACACTGTTTATATTTCATCATTTTTAAAGAAATATTTGGCAAGAGCAAGAGGCCAAGAGCTATTATCAGTGTTGCCAGTGACCTATAGTCAAAAGTAAGATGAGACAACTCAAAAAGTAACATTTTCACGTAAAAAGTAACATCATTTTATTTTATGTAGAAAACGAAACCTATAATATGGCACTTTATTTCATTTGTTACGTGTTCAAGGAACAATTATTGATCGAGCAATTAATGGTTAACCTGAAAAACACATACAATTAATAAAGTGTAAATAATATACCAACCAATACAAAATGAATTTCAATAGCTTCACTACAAATTACTTTGATAATATTTTTTTTAAAACGTCATCATAACCTATTATGATTAGGTGGAGCGGAGTTGTTAGTATGAACTTGAACCTGAAAGAAGCATTAATTTAATATAGTAGTCAACTAAGACATGAAAGTTAGTTATAAGTGATATTTGAAGGTTATTTTATTAGGCAGTTTGTACCTTTACTACTCTTGTTATAATTAATTTTTGCATGCTTCATTGCTTTTGATGGCTCAAATTTTGTGGCGTTTTTAATATTTGCTTTAGTAGTTGCTGGCTATTGTTACAATAAATTTTTGGATTTCAGGTTTAATATTTGCTTTAGTAGTTGCTGGCTATTGTTACAATAAATTTTTGGATTTCAGGTTTTAACTGGTAGAATAATGGTTTTCCAGACTGGAGAATGTGAGTATGACACGACTCTAAGGAGGTCTTAAGACCAAAAGACAAGAGGAAGAAAAAACTTGTTTTTCTGACATATGCTGTCTATCAATTATATTATTCTGTTCTGTATTTTTACATTGTAAACATTAATAAATTATATTCCTCTCTTCGAAGTTACATGCATATTTCCATCCATTCCATCATAAAATGGTTGCGTTTTATCGAATTTAGACGATTGTAACGTCAAATTTAGCGATCGGTAAGTTCGGTACTTGCGCTGCAGACTAGACATAGCTTTTGCAGTGAGTTACCTCTCACAATACAATGATAGCTTGTTGTAGAGATGAATTCTTATTGTCTATGATTATAGTCTATGTTTTTAAAAGCAAGTTATTTTCAAACTTGGAGCGATTAGTGTTTTGACAAATGTCTTGAAGAAAATTTTCATTGTACTAGTTTTTGAGAATTGTTTGGAGCAACTTATAAGTTTGTAGTCGATGTAATTTTTTATAAAGATGTAGAGTGTTCAAAGGTATTAAGAAATTAAAAATGTGTGAATGAATTAAAGCCGTTTATATACTGGATCCCAATAATTAAACACCTTGAGGGCGGATTTGAATAAAAGGTCATGGGCCCTTTGCCCTCAAGGATAAGATGAAGATGAGCTGAGCTACCTACCCTGGAAACCATATGGTGATGAAATTATTATTTTATTTACTGGAAATAATTATATAGAAACATGACAGAGGAACTGTCAAAACTAGATAAAAATACGAACTATATTATTTGGAAAAAGAAATTACATTTATTACTATTATCAAAAGGACTAAATTCAGTTATACAAGGGTTAAATGATGAACAAAAAATAAAGGAAGATTTTATTAGTAAAGATGCAAAAGCCAGATTTACAATAATTAATTCTGTAGATACTTCATATATTGGACGTATAATTGAATGTGAAACCGCAAAAGAAATTTTAGACACATTGGATAAGATATTTTTGGGCCAAATTGACACACAGAGGTGTCATTTACTCCAAGATTTTTATAACTATAAATTCGAAAAAACAGATTTACTAGAAGATATCGGCGACCTAATGAACATAGTTACCTCAATCAAAAGTACTGGGATGAATCTAACTGATACTGAGGTTGTGTCGAAAATATTGTGCATTTTACCTAAAGAATTATCGAGCTTTAGGACAGCTTGGGAATCAACTGCTAAAGAAGAGAAAACTTTTGTGAATCTTATTTCCCGAATACAATTAGAACTAAAAATTACAGAACGGGATACTAAAAATAAAGAAAATTGTGATACATTTTTAATAAATGTTTGTTATAATTGTGGTAAGAAAGGACACATAGCAAAATTCTGCAGAAATGATAAAGGATCCAAGAGCGTGAAGAATAACAGCATAATAACATGCTTCAAATGTCTGAAAAATGGACACAAAAATAATGATTGCAAAGAAAAATACAATTGTGTGTTTTGCAAGACAAACACACATTTTTCAAAATTTTGTTTAGAGAAACCACAATTTTCGGTGAGTAATTTTACAAAATTAGACAGAGATGAGGAGGAAACTATTGAGTTCATACTAGATTCCGGAGCTAGCAGTCACATAATTAATTCTGAAGTATATTTACATTTGAAAGAAAAGTGCAATTATAGAATCTCAACAGCTGATGGTAATACACACATTATAGACACTGTGGGTAAAGTGTTATGCAAGTCTAACACAAATTCACATAACATTACCTTCAATGATGTGTTACTAGTCCCGAAATTGAAGAAAAACTTAATTTCAATTTCAAAAATAGCAGAAAATAATTATAAAATTGTGTTTTTCAGAAAAGAATGTAAAGTATACGAAAGAGATGGCAGCTGCTTACTGACTGGTGAGTTAAGGGGTGACGGACTGTACTATGCAGAGTTGTCAGCAACTCGGTCAAGCACAAAGTCAGTAAACTTAATTCAAAACATAAATTTTTGGCATCGAGCTTTGGCACATACATCAATTTCAAAAACAAAACAGATAGTTAATGGAATAAATTAAAAACATAGTGATAATTATATTGACACCTGCGAAGTCTGCACACAAGCAAAACTATGCAGAAAACCATTCAATACCGAAAGGAATAGAGCTACTAGGCCATTAGAAATAGTTCATAGTGACATCTGTGGTCCAATAGGTTCAGACACGTATGATGGTTATAAATATATTATCACTTTTCTAGATGACTATACACATTTTGCTAAAATTTATCTGATCAGAACTAAGAGTGAAGCCTTTTCAAAAATTACTAATTACATAAATTTATCTGAAAATCACTTTAACTTAAAAGTAAAAACATTTAGGTGCGATAATGGCGGTGAATATAGTTCAAATAATTTTAAAAAATATTGTTTAGGTAAAGGAATTTCAATAGATTATACAATACCGTATACTCCACAACATAATGGTAAGGCAGAACGATTAAATAGAACAATTTTGGAGCGAACCCGTGCTCTTTTGTTTGACATGAAGTTACCACAAGAGTTATGGGGCGAGGCGGTGTTAACAGCAACTTACATAACCAATAGGTGTTCTAATACTATTAATGACAGAACGCCAGCAGAAATGTGGTTTAATAGAATTCCAAATTTGAAACATTTAAATATTTTCGGTTCTTTGGCTTATTACAAAATAAATACAAAACTCAATAAATTAGATTCCAGATGTGGTAAGGGTTTGCTAGTAGGATTTACGAACAATGGATATAAGATTTGGGATCCGGTGGGTTTGAAGGTATTTTATTCAAGAGATGTGACTTTTAATAATAATGCGAAGGATGTTTTGGAATTTTTAAAGCAATGTAATAGGATTGCGAAAGTTACAGATTTATATAAATTATTTAAAGAAGAAGAGGAGTTGGAAGAACAAAACGAGAAAAGAAATGTCATCACAGCTGATGATGGTTGTCAAGTTGAGAGGGGAAGTTTGTATGGAGAAAGTAAGAAGAAGAAGACAGATGTTGAAGCAACGAAGGAGGAGGAATTTTCTATTTTAGAAGAAGAGAGAAATAATGTCATAGATAATATTTTAGAAGAAGAACGAAATGATGTCATAGAAAATATTTTTGAAGAGCGAAATGATGTCGTAGAAGATGTTTTGGAGGAGGAACGGAATGATGTTATAGAAAATGAGGGAATTGATGTTTTTGAAGATAGTATTGCTGAAGAATTATTAGATAATAATAGTAGAAGAGAAGTTAATTTGGAAGATAGTAGTCAAGAAGTCAATAATGGAAATGAGATTGAAGATAATAGTAGATTGACGGTGGATGGAAACGAGTTGTTTGTGGATGCGGAGGAGTCCGTTGAAGAAATTAGTAGTAAAAGGATTTTGTCAAAAAGAGATAGAAAATTACCAATAAGGTTGAAAGATTATGATTTAGAAACATCATTTTTAACTTACAGTGAGGTGTTGAAGAGTGATGAGAGAAGTTTATGGGAAAAAGCTATTAAAGAAGAGATGGATTCTTTGGAGAAAAATAAAACTTGGGAAGTAGTTTATAAAATAGAAGCAGGTAATAGAAGATTGATAACTAGTAAGTGGATTTTTACTGTGAAGTCGGAAGGAAGATACAAAGCACGACTTGTTGCTAAGGGATTTTTACAAAAATATAATGTAGACTACAAAGAGACTTATAGTCCAGTGGTAAATACTACTAGTGTACGATTATTGCTTTCAATTGCTGCACAGAAAGGTCTAAAATTAAAACAGTTTGATGTAAAGACAGCGTTTTTGTATGGAGAATTAAATGAGGATATCTTTATGGAAATTCCGTTAGGTTATGATTATGGTGAAAATAAAATTTGTAAATTAAAGAAGAGTATATAATAATATGGTCTTAAGCAAGCACCGCTCATGTGGAATAAGCGGCTAACTGAATATTTAAAGAAATTGGGTTTCGAACAGCTGAAATTAGATCCATGTTTGTTTTTATGTAAAGAAAAGGAAATTTACTTGGCTATATATGTTGATGATGGAATTTTGATAGGAAATTGTGAAAATGAATTGAATAATATCATGAAAGGAATGCAAAAAGAATTTGAAATTAGAAAATTTGATAAAGTTGAGAAGTTTATCGGTATTGATATACAGGTTGGAGAAAATTATTTGAAAATTTATCAGGAATCTTATATTGGTCAAATGTTAAATAAATTTGGATTTAATGACTTAAAAGAAATTATTTTTCCGAATATTTTAGTTGATACACATCAAGAGGGGAAGGGTAATAGTAGTGATGTGCATCGTTATAGGCAGTTGATAGGGTCTTTACTATACTTAGTAAACAAAACTAGACCAGATGCTTCATTTCATGTTGGTTATTGCAGTAGACATCAAGAGTGTCCTAATTTAAATGATTTTGCCAATATTAAAAATCTCTTCAGATACCTTAAGAGCTCTATATCTTCTGGTATTCAATATTTACGTGGAAATAGTTTAGTTTTGACTGCATATTGTGATGCAGACTTCGCTGGTGATCCTGATACTAGGAAAAGTACGACTGGCTTTGTAGTGTTGTACAGTGGTGGTCCCATACATTGGTGCTCGCGTAAACAGTCCGTCACCGCTCTCTCCAGTACGGAAGCAGAATACATCTCTGCCGCAGAATGTATCAAAGATTTACTTTATGTTCAAAGTCTGATTAAAGAAATTACAGGTCATACTCCAAAAACACAATTATTTGTTGATAATCAGTCGGCTATTGTTTTAATTAAAAACGGAATTTTAAATCGCAGAAGCAAACATATTGATGTGAAATATCATTTTATTAAAGAAAAGATAGATCAAAATTTAATTGAAATTTTCTATTGTCCAACCAATTCTAATATTGCGGATATTTTGACAAAAGGATTGGACAGAACCAAGTTTTTACGTTTAAGAAAGCATATTGTGAGTGATCAGTGAGTTTGATGTGAACTTTAATGAAGTGAGTTTAGTGGTATAGTTAGTTAATTATGATAGGTGTTAGATGTTATATTTTGTAGAGATAATGTTTTGGAATTGATTTGAAATTTAGGTATTAGTTATAGTATTAAGATTGTCTTGATTGTTAATTTGAAATTTATATTTAAGGGGGTGGTTTAATATAGTATGTAGAATGTAATGATAGGTAGGGAATACTAGTATGGGTTTTTATTTTTGTTTTAATTATGTGTTCAATGTTGAAGTTGTATATGGGGTGTTCTAGGAAAATATGTTAAAGTTAAATACAGGTTGGTTTTAATTTTATTTGAGACAATATAAAATTCAGAGGGGATGTTGTAGAGATGAATTCTTATTGTCTATGATTATAGTCTATGTTTTTAAAAGCAAGTTATTTTCAAACTTGGAGCGATTAGTGTTTTGACAAATGTCTTGAAGAAAATTTTCATTGTACTAGTTTTTGAGAATTGTTTGGAGCAACTTATAAGTTTGTAGTCGATGTAATTTTTTATAAAGATGTAGAGTGTTCAAAGGTATTAAGAAATTAAAAATGTGTGAATGAATTAAAGCCGTTTATATACTGGATCCCAATAATTAAACACCTTGAGGGCGGATTTGAATAAAATAGCTATGATGATACTCATTTCAAGAGTGCAAAAAGAGTCCTCCGATACTTAAAAGGTACAAAAGATGTGGGCTTGATATATAAAAAGACTGGAAAAGAGTTACATGGCATGACAGACGCGGATTGGGGTGCAAACAAACTAGATAGGAAATCGTTTTCTGGATATTGCTTCAAGCTAGCCGGAGCACCTATCTGCTGGGCATCCAAGAAACAAAGAAGTGTCGCTTTGTCAACGGCCGAAGCCGAATATATAGCTATAACTGAAGCTGCAAAGGAAGCGATACACCTAAAAGGACTTTTTAACGACCTGGGTCCTAGTCAGAGCAAAGTCATCATCTGGAATGATAATCAAGCAGCGCTCAAATTATGTCAAAATCCAATTGTCTCATCGAGATCTAAGCATATAGATCTCAAGATGCATTTTATAAGAGACTGTATAACAGATGGATTTATTGAGATTAGAACCAACTGAAATAATGGAGGCAGACATATTAACAAAATCAGTGAATGGTCCAAGACTTTCTCGACTGAAGAATTTGTTGTAGAGATGAATTCTTATTGTCTATGATTATAGTCTATGTTTTTAAAAGCAAGTTATTTTCAAACTTGGAGCGATTTGTGTTTTGACAAATGTCTTGAAGAAAATTTTCATTGTACTAGTTTTTGAGAATTGTTTGGAGCAACTTATAAGTTTGTAGTCGATGTAATTTTTTTTTTTATAAATATGTAGAGTGTTCAAAGGTATTAAGAAATTAAAAATGTGTGAATGAATTAAAGCCGTTTATATACTGGATCCCAATAATTAAACACCTTGAGGGCGGATTTGAATAAAAGGTCATGGGCCCTTTGCCCTCAAGGATAAGATGAAGATGAGCTGAGCTACCTACCCTGGAAACCATATGGTGATGAAATTATTATTTTATTTACTGGAAATAATTATATAGAAACATGACAGAGGAACTGTCAAAACTAGATAAAAATACGAACTATATTATTTGGAAAAAGAAATTACATTTATTACTATTATCAAAAGGACTAAATTCAGTTATACAAGGGTTAAATGATGAACAAAAAATAAAGGAAGATTTTATTAGTAAAGATGCAAAAGCCAGATTTACAATAATTAATTCTGTAGATACTTCATATATTGGACGTATAATTGACTGTGAAACCGCAAAAGAAATTTTAGACACATTGGATAAGATATTTTTGGGCCAAATTGACACACAGAGGTGTCATTTACTCCAAGATTTTTATAACTATAAATTCGTAAAAACAGATTTACTAGAAGATATCGGCGACCTAATGAACATAGTTACCTCAATCAAAAGTACTGGGATGAATCTAACTGATACTGAGGTTGTGTCGAAAATATTGTGCATTTTACCTAAAGAATTATCGAGCTTTAGGACAGCTTGGGAATCAACTGCTAAAGAAGAGAAAACTTTTGTGAATCTTATTTCCCGAATACAATTAGAACTAAAAATTACAGAACGGGATACTAAAAATAAAGAAAATTGTGATACATTTTTAATAAATGTTTGTTATAATTGTGGTAAGAAAGGACACATAGCAAAATTCTGCAGAAATGATAAAGGATCCAAGAGCGTGAAGAATAACAGCATAATAACATGCTTCAAATGTCTGAAAAATGGACACAAAAATAATGATTGCAAAGAAAAATACAATTGTGTGTTTTGCAAGACAAACACACATTTTTCAAAATTTTGTTTAGAGAAACCACAATTTTCGGTGAGTAATTTTACAAAATTAGACAGAGATGAGGAGGAAACTATTGAGTTCATACTAGATTCCGGAGCTAGCAGTCACATAATTAATTCTGAAGTATATTTACATTTGAAAGAAAAGTGCAATTATAGAATCTCAACAGCTGATGGTAATACACACATTATAGACACTGTGGGTAAAGTGTTATGCAAGTCTAACACAAATTCACATAACATTACCTTCAATGATGTGTTACTAGTCCCGAAATTGAAGAAAAACTTAATTTCAATTTCAAAAATAGCAGAAAATAATTATAAAATTGTGTTTTTCAGAAAAGAATGTAAAGTATACGAAAGAGATGGCAGCTGCTTACTGACTGGTGAGTTAAGGGGTGACGGACTGTACTATGCAGAGTTGTCAGCAACTCGGTCAAGCACAAAGTCAGTAAACTTAATTCAAAACATAAATTTTTGGCATCGAGCTTTGGCACATACATCAATTTCAAAAACAAAACAGATAGTTAATGGAATAAATTCAAAACATAGTGATAATTATATTGACACCTGCGAAGTCTGCACACAAGCAAAACTATGCAGAAAACCATTCAATACCGAAAGGAATAGAGCTACTAGGCCATTAGAAATAGTTCATAGTGACATCTGTGGTCCAATAGGTTCAGACACGTATGATGGTTATAAATATATTATCACTTTTCTAGATGACTATACACATTTTGCTAAAATTTATCTGATCAGAACTAAGAGTGAAGCCTTTTCAAAAATTACTAATTACATAAATTTATCTGAAAATCACTTTAACTTAAAAGTAAAAACATTTAGGTGCGATAAAGGCGGTGAATATAGTTCAAATAATTTTAAAAAATATTGTTTAGGTAAAGGAATTTCAATAGATTATACAATACCGTATACTCCACAACATAATGGTAAGGCAGAACGATTAAATAGAACAATTTTGGAGCGAACCCGTGCTCTTTTGTTTGACATGAAGTTACCACAAGAGTTATGGGGCGAGGCGGTGTTAACAGCAACTTACATAACCAATAGGTGTTCTAATACTATTAATGACAGAACGCCAGCAGAAATGTGGTTTAATAGAATTCCAAATTTGAAACATTTAAATATTTTCGGTTCTTTGGCTTATTACAAAATAAATACAAAACTCAATAAATTAGATTCCAGATGTGGTAAGGGTTTGCTAGTAGGATTTACGAACAATGGATATAAGATTTGGGATCCGGTGGGTTTGAAGGTATTTTATTCAAGAGATGTGACTTTTAATAATAATGCGAAGGATGTTTTGGAATTTTTAAAGCAATGTAATAGGATTGCGAAAGTTACAGATTTATATAAATTATTTAAAGAAGAAGAGGAGTTGGAAGAACAAAACGAGAAAAGAAATGTCATCACAGCTGATGATGGTTGTCAAGTTGAGAGGGGAAGTTTGTATGGAGAAAGTAAGAAGAAGAAGACAGATGTTGAAGCAACGAAGGAGGAGGAATTTTCTATTTTAGAAGAAGAGAGAAATAATGTCATAGATAATATTTTAGAAGAAGAACGAAATGATGTCATAGAAAATATTTTTGAAGAGCGAAATGATGTCGTAGAAGATGTTTTGGAGGAGGAACGGAATGATGTTATAGAAAATGAGGGAATTGATGTTTTTGAAGATAGTATTGCTGAAGAATTATTAGATAATAATAGTAGAAGAGAAGTTAATTTGGAAGATAGTAGTCAAGAAGTCAATAATGGAAATGAGATTGAAGATAATAGTAGATTGACGGTGGATGGAAACGAGTTGTTTGTGGATGCGGAGGAGTCCGTTGAAGAAATTAGTAGTAAAAGGATTTTGTCAAAAAGAGATAGAAAATTACCAATAAGGTTGAAAGATTATGATTTAGAAACATCATTTTTAACTTACAGTGAGGTGTTGAAGAGTGATGAGAGAAGTTTATGGGAAAAAGCTATTAAAGAAGAGATGGATTCTTTGGAGAAAAATAAAACTTGGGAAGTAGTTTATAAAATAGAAGCAGGTAATAGAAGATTGATAACTAGTAAGTGGATTTTTACTGTGAAGTCGGAAGGAAGATACAAAGCACGACTTGTTGCTAAGGGATTTTTACAAAAATATAATGTAGACTACAAAGAGACTTATAGTCCAGTGGTAAATACTACTAGTGTACGATTATTGCTTTCAATTGCTGCACAGAAAGGTCTAAAATTAAAACAGTTTGATGTAAAGACAGCGTTTTTGTATGGAGAATTAAATGAGGATATCTTTATGGAAATTCCGTTAGGTTATGATTATGGTGAAAATAAAATTTGTAAATTAAAGAAGAGTATATAATAATATGGTCTTAAGCAAGCACCGCTCATGTGGAATAAGCGGCTAACTGAATATTTAAAGAAATTGGGTTTCGAACAGCTGAAATTAGATCCATGTTTGTTTTTATGTAAAGAAAAGGAAATTTACTTGGCTATATATGTTGATGATGGAATTTTGATAGGAAATTGTGAAAATGAATTGAATAATATCATGAAAGGAATGCAAAAAGAATTTGAAATTAGAAAATTTGATAAAGTTGAGAAGTTTATCGGTATTGATATACAGGTTGGAGAAAATTATTTGAAAATTTATCAGGAATCTTATATTGGTCAAATGTTAAATAAATTTGGATTTAATGACTTAAAAGAAATTATTTTTCCGAATATTTTAGTTGATACACATCAAGAGGGGAAGGGTAATAGTAGTGATGTGCATCGTTATAGGCAGTTGATAGGGTCTTTACTATACTTAGTAAACAAAACTAGACCAGATGCTTCATTTCATGTTGGTTATTGCAGTAGACATCAAGAGTGTCCTAATTTAAATGATTTTGCCAATATTAAAAATCTCTTCAGATACCTTAAGAGCTCTATATCTTCTGGTATTCAATATTTACGTGGAAATAGTTTAGTTTTGACTGCATATTGTGATGCAGACTTCGCTGGTGATCCTGATACTAGGAAAAGTACGACTGGCTTTGTAGTGTTGTACAGTGGTGGTCCCATACATTGGTGCTCGCGTAAACAGTCCGTCACCGCTCTCTCCAGTACGGAAGCAGAATACATCTCTGCCGCAGAATGTATCAAAGATTTACTTTATGTTCAAAGTCTGATTAAAGAAATTACAGGTCATACTCCAAAAACACAATTATTTGTTGATAATCAGTCGGCTATTGTTTTAATTAAAAACGGAATTTTAAATCGCAGAAGCAAACATATTGATGTGAAATATCATTTTATTAAAGAAAAGATAGATCAAAATTTAATTGAAATTTTCTATTGTCCAACCAATTCTAATATTGCGGATATTTTGACAAAAGGATTGGACAGAACCAAGTTTTTACGTTTAAGAAAGCATATTGTGAGTGATCAGTGAGTTTGATGTGAACTTTAATGAAGTGAGTTTAGTGGTATAGTTAGTTAATTATGATAGGTGTTAGATGTTATATTTTGTAGAGATAATGTTTTGAAATTGATTTGAAATTTAGGTATTAGTTATAGTATTAAGATTGTCTTGATTGTTAATTTGAAATTTATATTTAAGGGGGTGGTTTAATATAGTATGTAGAATGTAATGATAGGTAGGGAATACTAGTATGGGTTTTAATTTTTGTTTTAATTATGTGTTCAATGTTGAAGTTGTATATGGGGTGTTCTAGGAAAATATGTTAAAGTTAAATACAGGTTGGTTTTAATTTTATTTGAGACAATATAAAATTCAGAGGGGATGTTGTAGAGATGAATTCTTATTGTCTATGATTATAGTCTATGTTTTTAAAAGCAAGTTATTTTCAAACTTGGAGCGATTTGTGTTTTGACAAATGTCTTGAAGAAAATTTTCATTGTACTAGTTTTTGAGAATTGTTTGGAGCAACTTATAAGTTTGTAGTCGATGTAATTTTTTTTTTTATAAAGATGTAGAGTGTTCAAAGGTATTAAGAAATTAAAAATGTGTGAATGAATTAAAGCCGTTTATATACTGGATCCCAATAATTAAACACCTTGAGGGCGGATTTGAATAAAAGAATTTGATAGGAATATGGGATTATGAGTGGTGAGGAGGAGTGTGAGTATTGCACGACTCTAAGGCGGTCTTTAGACCAAAAGACAAGAGGAAGAAAAAACTTGTTTTTCTGACATATGCTGTCTATCAATTATATTATTCTGTTCTGTATTTTTACATTGTAAACATTATTAAATCATATTCCTCTCTTCCAAGTTACATGCATATTTCCATCCACCCCAAAAGAGAAGGTGATTGAAATTGTTGAATAGGTCTAGGACGTAAGACATACATTCTAGTTAAATTTTTATGAGTGTTTCTTCCAACCTAAAGTACTCAGAGAGTACGTCGTACTGTTATAATACTCTGTTGATGCAAGCCTGTAGAGATAACCATCATGTGACTGAAGGGTTCAAGATTTTATGAAGTTTGACTTAAAACATTATGCTATGCTTTTAGCTTCTCTTGTCTTTAGGAACTGCGGTTAAAATGGAGGAATTTTTACAAACTAAGAATTCATCCTTGTCAAAAAAAAAAACACGCTATATATAATGTAAGAACGTTATGAACAAGATAATGCATTAAAAACAACAATTATAAACATACACTAATACCAAACATAAACTGGAAAATTACATTATACGATACATTGCGTACAGCTAGACCATAATAATTTAAAAAAAAAACACTGGTAACACTTCATAATCACTGATAAAGTTACTACACTGAATAATATAATATGTTTATTGAATTTTTTTAGATCCATTTGATTTCCACTCTTTCTGACATAAGTGGTATCCCCAAAGTTTTATCCTTTTTTTAAACATAGCTGTAGTCCCTTTGGCCTCTGATATTTACCTATTCGATAATATTTTTGAAAAACGTAGTTGATATCATGGTCTAAGAAAACAAGGTCTTCTACTCCCGAAGAATCACAGGTTTGCGTCACTACCAAATTGGCTCTTTATTAAAACATGACTGCAGCAGAATACAAGTTCATGGTTCTTTTTCATGTGAATGTTTTGTTATAAAATATCAATACAATATTTCAAACGTCTAATAGAAAGTCACACATGAATCATTGTGCATCTCAGTAAATGGTATGAAAAAAGTTGTCTCCCTATGGTTCCACCATTTTGACAAATATCGCCGCCTCTGTCTCACGTATATGATTTGCATTTGTTTCGCTCTCGCTCATGCATATATGCGCAGTGATTCGCAAACTTTGTGGTCGGCCCATTTATGGAAGCTGCGAGTATGATAAAAAAAAAAGTTTTTTTTACGGAACAAGCTCGAGGCCCACCTGATGTTAAGCAGACTAACCTCTGCCAAGATAACAGATGCATTTCGTCACAAGTCACGAATTGCACTGCGCCTGTCCCCAGGAGACATAGATATTAAGTCTCTGTACCTGTAATTTCACTGGCTCTCAAGGACTGCTGCCGGAACACACCGTTAGGTGCTTGGCGACAGATTTTCTACTTGAGGGGGTTGCTAGCCAAACGGGCATTCGCAAAATGCCCTTCCACCATGCAAAAAGTTACTGTAAGAGTAAAAGTAGAAAAAGCAGTGATTTGAAGTTTTTTGATTTTCTGCAAAATTATTTCATTCTTACTGCGACTACTAAATATGGTATGTAATGTAAAATTTCTTTAGTTATATAACGTATCTACCTAATTGGTTTTTACTTTCGATATTTTTGAGCTTTCTTTGAAACTAAATTGTACACCAAAATACAGATAACTGGCTTTTTCTTCGGCATAGAAAATAATTACTTGATTTCAATCTATGAAAAATTTAGGCCTATTAGCATCGAAGGTACCTACCCATTATAAGAAAACTACGAACATACACTGAACGAACTTGATAACCATAATTTATTCAAGAATCATTAATCTGTGTAACTTAAATCAATTTCACGTGATTTTCTTTATTAAAAAAAAGGTGAAATCTATTAACTGTTATTTTACTGCCCCCCAATTTCTTCAAATTAGGTATAAAGTTTGAGAGCCGTTGATGACGGTATGCTTGACAAGCTTGTGTCCCGGTCACGTGACAACCGGTCTCGGAGTGTAATACCTGGCGTAGTATATTATTGTACCATGGTTAAAATTAACAAAAAGGTGTCATGTAGAATAAAGCCTATTCGAGAGGTAATAGGGCTAATAGGCCAAGTATAAGGGGGGTAACAATGTCAAAATACGCAGCTCGTTCTTTTCTTTAAACTTTTGTGAACTATACTCATGTTTCTAAATTACTGACAGGTCTATCCACGCACGAATTAACATCAAAATAATATTATTTTGACTAACCTCGACGTTTCGATCATGTTGCATTGACCGTGGTCATGAGTAGACTGAAGAAGCGTGTGTCATCATCTTGAGGAGCGGCGGGAGCGACTTAAATCTAGCCCCGATAGGTTTTCGTGAATGTCTTTATCACTGTCACCTCGACACACTACACTAACAGTATCAGAACTTGCACGCAGCGGCAAATTACGACTCGAGCACTTTCTAATTACAGGATTCCACGATGTAGACAACCTAAATCCATGCTCCTGATTTAAATTTTTGTACTTCTTAATTTCAACCGCTTCGCGTACAATTCTAGAGTAATAATGCCGTTCAGTGCAGAGCATTTTTGGGTCATGTAGCTCGATCCAGTGCTCAGCTATCGCAGATTTATGCGTGTCACGATTCTTCACAGCTGCGATTCTTTGACCCTTCTGCAATAGTGCGTTTAGTCTGTCCAATATATGAGCTACCGCAACTGCAGTCAATCTTGTAGACACCAGGTGTTTGGTATGGAATTACATCCTTTGCTGTTCTCACATGGCGTGATTATTGAGATAACGGTTTATATACAGCCTTTATGGAGTAGTTTTTGAGTGCCGTTCCAACTTTGTCCGTCATCCCTTTGATGTATGGCAAAAACGCTGGTTGTCTTTTGACCTCAAAGATATTTTCCTCAAAGTTTTTCCGATATGCTCGTCTTGGCCGCCTTGTATTTACTTTATAGCCGTTACGCACTAGCACTTCCTGAACATGGGACAACTTTGTTTGAATGTGCTCAGGGTCACACAGGTCATGGGCACGATTAATAAGGGACGTGGCGACGGATTGTAAATGACGTGGGTGATGATGTGATGTCGCATCCAGGTATCTGTCGCTGTGTGTCGATTTTTTATAAATAAGAGAAAATAATAATTTTCATATGGATGCGATGAATTAAAAGGAAAGCATATATAACGAATTGTTGAAGATGGCAGTATTTTAATATTTTGTATAAAATCCTAAAGGTTACATAATAGTAACATTTTGAGTTGTGTAACATGGAAGTAACATAAGTAGGTAAGTCAAAAGTAACATTTTGGCAACGCTGGCTATTATATAGGAAATCTCATGGTCTAAGAAAACAAGGTCTTCTACTCCCGAAGAATCACAGGCTTGTTTCACTACGTGAGTAACATAAAATATTCCCTATTATTAAATATTATTTAATAAGTACTAACTTATATTGATAATAAGTAATTTTGTCTCCATCCTTTCCCTCCTCCATAGTAATATTTCCTATTCAATATTTATATACCTTCATACTTTCCTAATCTTAAATAGCTATATCCCTATTTTTTTATGTAATTAATCCGAATCCCCATATAATAAGAATACCGAGTTTCCCCGTTTTATTTATTTATGTTTAAACCAAACAAAGATACAACACATCTTGCAAACAAAAGCCCTAACAAAAACGATATTTTCATAAGAAAACAACAGAAAGTTGAAACTTGAAACATGAAGCTGGCACAATATACAAACCACGTAGGGGTCAAGAAAGAAAAAAACATAGGGCCGCGTTCCGATGGTCTGTTTGGTTGCTTTAACTTACGCGAAGGTTCCGAACGACCGGTTGTTTTATAACCTCAAATATCGTTTTTGGCGGAGAATTTTGCAAAATTTATAGACTTTTTATGATGTTTGAAAAGCAATAACTACTGTTACCTGCAAATTATAAAAGAGTGCCTATAATTCTCTCATCAAGAAATGACAAGGTCATGTCAGTTAAAGATTCAACATTTTAACGACCTCTTTTGTTCAATGGAAGAATGAAAGAAAATTGAAATCCTTATCCGAAAACGTTTACATTTAACAACTGTATCTTCAAATGAAAAATTCTGCCTAGGTACTACTTTGTTTTAATTTCCGCGCATTATTTGAGAAAAGCACTATACAAGCCTTGCCCACAACTAGGCATTGATGGACTTACGTACGTGTGCCTCGGCTTCGCCTCGGCCCGTTAGACGTTAATTTGGATTTAGGAAAGGTTTTGGTACAACTCATAGTCTTAGTATATTCATGTCTGATATACGTATAGCTTTTTCTAGAAAAGAAAATTTAGTTGCAGACTTTTTAGACATTACAGGTGCTTATGACAATGTTCTTCTTCATGTCCTTAAACAAAAAATGATTCAGCTTAATTTGCCAGCGAGGATGACTCATGTTGTATGTAGTCTCTTAATAGGTAGACTTATATCTGTCAGGTTCCAAAATACACTTTCTTCACCAATTTTTTGGCGTATTAAGGCGAGGCTTTCCACGGACTTTAGGTATTTTATGCGAGCGCGACGTATTCATTTACGCGACACAGAGTTGTGTGCGATGCGCCGCGTGCACGCTTTTAGCTCTCCAGGTAAGGTACAGTACAGTCCTACCTACGTAGCGGAGATCACGTCAGTATGACATTTTAGAATGGAATTAACATTTGTCGTGTATTGGTACATTGTCACCTTCCTGAACGGTGAACAAATATTACTTAATTTACTACTAGCGCCATCTAACCATGTATCTACCATTAGGAGCAGAATAGAATATCTATCCGTTCTCAAAGAGATCTCAATACAATTGTGAACGCCTTGCTCGCTGAAGTAGTACATCAATGATCCGAGAGAGGTCGCCTATTCTTAAACCAAAAATCTGGTGATGTGTTGCAATAAGTAAAATAATATTTTCATATTAAGTATATCTTGCTAAATAAATAATAATAATATCTTAAAATAAATAACGAATTTTAATAGGTCTAAATTACAATAAAATAACTATAGGTCCATATATAGTAACTGACAGAACTGGCTTGTTACAGCTGTCAAGTGTCAACATGGCCACCGTCATAGTTTTTACTTCCGATTTTCTAATGCAGAAGCACGTTGTAATTTTAAATTAGTAAAATAAAAGTGAAGCCATTGGTGGATTCAATTCTAAACGGTCTAGTCACCACTAGCATTACCATATTTGGTAATGGATTACGGAGCAAACTTCCGGGGGTTGAGTGGCTAGGCGCCAAAACGGCAAACTAGCTTCACTTTACATGAGACCTCCAGAAGATAAACTTAACTGAGATCTTTACAATTTGTTGAGCTCAGACTTTATTATACCAGTTCTAAATAATTTAAACCTCAATCCAAGCTATAAGAAACCCCATTTAACGGGTAAGTGAATATGTGCTTAACCAATAATTACCACAAAACTAACCTCTAACTTGTGTATTTAATTCTTGCTATGTTATCCCATTGTATTTACTGTGTTTCCCTATGTTCTAACCTTGCTAATAGCTATTCGAGCTATAAGCATATAACATCTTGTGTAACCTATCTCTATTTATCTATGTTTTTCTGTATTTTCTTGGTTGCTTCACAACACACAATTTTACTTAAGCCCTTCAGGCATCTGTTGTTTGCTGGCGGGTCACATCCTTGAGACCTCTGCGTTCCTAGCCATGCTCAGTAGCAGAGGAACAATGGACCCACCAGCTCAACACCTTCACTGATAGGATTCTGACCTGAGCACATCCTTTCAGGGTTCTTCCAGTACCGGGTTTCCAACTCCAGGCTTCCTGTACCAGGCTTCCACTACCAGGCCCAGTACCTAACGAGGCTGATCCCCTGACTCCGGCCGTCCCCTGAACTCCTGCGCAGACCGCTGCCAAACTCCACGTCTCTACAGCGCCTAGCTGGGACAGCCTACCGGCGCGGCAGTGTTGGAGCTGAGCCACTGCACGGCAGACCTGCTGCTGAGCATTAACTCAGTTGCTAGCGGACCGGAGATAAGTTCTCAAACAAGGAAGCTCGCTATTGCCACACCTGTCTGTAATCCACGACCCTTTTCTCTACCCAATATAATTCTAAATCTTTCCTTCTTGTTTTCTTTTATGCTCCCTTCTACCAACCGTAGGTAGGTAGGTGACATTGGCGCCCATACTAAATAGGATCAGACAGGTTGGTGTGGCAAACTTTCTTGGGTGTGGCTCTGCCACATATTTTCTGTACTCTCTAAACTGTATTTTATTGTGTTCTTCTTGTGTGTGTGTTAATTATAAGTTGGCAAGCCCTGTGTAGGCTCGGGGTACTATTTAGAATAGGCCTGCTGCAGAGCTGCATGTCGTAAGAGGCGACTAATAGCCAACGGGTAACACCCTCTGGCGGCATAGAACCAGCCATATCGTCTTCAACGAGAAATTTTAAATATTTTTTTTCTAAAATTAAATTTTAGTTTTTTTTAATATATTTTATCTTACACATATCTCCTTCTAATTTAATAACTTGCACTTAATATAATTGAATCTGTAAAACAGCTTATAAATAGCACACATACCATATTTCTATGTACCCACATTTTTTTTCTGAAATATTTTGTACTTACTAACTAACCTTCATTGACCTTGTATGACACTGTTGTCATTGGGTATAGGTCAAGTACATATTCACTCCAATAATCATGGGTCTGCACATTTACTTTCTATCTATGCAAAAAGCTGAATTTGCATATGAAGTGGCACTATCTTATAACTTGAAATTTTCTAAAAACTTGCAACGGAGAATACTATACTCAAATGTTCAACTGAACTGTAAATTTTGTAAATGTCGTTATAAATCTAAACTCTTACTTGCTGTCTCTGAACTTATTGATATACATAGATTATACTTATGACATATCAAAGTTTCTTAGTTAATACTTATCTCAGTATTTAACTTCTTTTATTTTAACGACTGACTAAATACAAAATTTTACTAAGTAATGTCTCAAATGCAATCTAAATTGACATAAATATATTGAATAAAACTACAGTCATACTATGACTTTCTATCACAGTTATATAGATAATAGCTATTCTAATAAATTTAACTAAATACAATGTGTTGCAAATAAAACTAAATTTTCTCTTTTTGTTTCTGAATTGACTGATATGCAAGACAATAAACTTAGGTTCTTGGCATATCAGGGATGATAATAAATACATATTCTAGTTATTACTTCACCTTACTTAACAATTATTATATGCAAATCTTTCTACTGAATAGATTGTTGATAACCTAAAATTTAAATAAATCTCAAATAAAACCAAATTCATACTTTGAATTAATTTAATAAAACTTTACTTATACAACCTTACAACTAAAATACATATTCTGAATATCATAAATAACTAAATTATGGTAGGTAAATAAAACCAAACTCATAGAATATTTTTATAGAATAAGAAAAAACGTGCAGGCGTCTGACCTGATAGTAAGTCATCACTTTAGCCCACTTATAGAATAAACTGTTTTAATAAATTCTAATATAACCTTATCTTGATAGGAAAAATAAATCCTTATATAAAACTGATCAGGCGGCTCACCTGATAGTAAGTCATCACCTTAGCCCACTTATAGAATAAATTGTTTTAATAAATTCTAATATAACCTTAACTATATAGGATAAATAAATCCTTATATACTACTGATCTACTATGTAACAGTATCTTATATACTTCTGTAATTCAAATAACTTGTGATCTTTTCTTAAATTGATCCTTGTTTATAGTTATATCTTATATACAACTGTAATGGCATAAGATATATTATAACCTAACTCGAGTACATATAATGTACTACAAACTAAACATCTTAACTTATATACTGAATTAATTGTAACTTCCTTAACTTTCTTTGTCACTATCAAGTTTTAATGGAATAGTGTTGTAACATTGCTAAATTCATTCTTTCACATACCATATGGTAATTCTTCCATTGAGAGCGGTTGTTCAAACTCTTTAAATTAAGCCTTATTGTTCAGAGCGGTTGTTCAAACTCTTTAACTTAGCCTTATTGTCCTGAGCGGTACATAACTCAAAAAAGAAGCCATTATGTATTTCCTTTTGATTAACTTCTATCTGTCATAATATTTTATTTAACTTAGGCAATCATGGAACCTATAATAAAATTAATTCCATGAATGCTTACTTTATGTACTTAAATTAACTATTGTTCTAGTGTGTTCTTTATACCTATAATGTAGCTAGGCTGTTTTTCAGCCCTACAATCTTCCATTTCTCCCAATATTGCTGTCAATAATCGTTTCTTGGGATGTCTGAATCCAAACGATGGGGAGGAATTCTAGGGAGTTCTTATATATGTATATGCACATCGCTATGGCGGCTAGACAATGTTAATACTTAACCCTCTATCACTCATGAACTGGGATTCTTTTGATTTTTAGGATTTAAAATGACAACAACAAAATAAAATACACGTATTTCTGGATTTTACTTTTTTTTTATTATTCGATAAGAAAATAACAAAAATAGGGAGTGTTGCTTCTAAGCAACACTGAAGCAAGAGGTTACAATCTATAGTAATTAGTAGTATTATGAAAGGTGGAAGTTTCTGTAACAATTTTTGGTTTTTGTATAACATAACGCAACGCCGCATTTCTCGCACACATTATGTGTAAATCCAGCACACTTTGGAAACTTACACCTAATTTTTTTATCAGACCATTGTGGCCAGTGTCCAATCTGGTCTTGCCTTACGGCTTTAGGTGGCACATGCTGAGCAGGTCCTCTATGCTTTTTAGCCTGGATCTCACTCTCCAGTGATCGTCGACTAGATGTACTAGGTTTCGTACCCATTTTGCAAAGGGTCGCAGCAACCTCCAGACGAAAATCTGCTGATGATAAGCGCCCTGATTGAAGGCCTTTGTATTTAGAAACCCTTTTGTATAAAATCCATGCATTGGCTATTGTGAGATCCAAGTAATGATAAAATAGTCGCATGGGCCATCTTTTGCTTCGCAAACGTATTTTATATATACCCATGATGCTGTCTAGGAGATCAACACCCCCCATGTGACGATTGTATTCTCCGACCACATTGGGGCGCTTTATGTTTATATATTTTGAGTTGTGTTTATCCCATCTACGCACGTCAGTTTGAGGGTTTTGTCCAGCAAATGTGGAAGCCAGGTTAACAACTTTGTTGTCTTTCCAGGAGATGGTTGAGATATCAACCCCGTTCACGTCCGCCACATATTCTTCTGAATACCCTCTATCTTTTTTCATTATTAATTTTTCTGATGTCAGCTTGCAGTCCGGTATTCTATTTCTTCTAATAGTTCCGAGGCTGAGAATGCCTTCTTTGGCCAAGTATTCCATCAAACGAAGCGAGGTAAAATAATTATCAAAATAAAGTCTGAAGCTCTGGTGCCTAGGAATTATACGCGCTAACCTCATGACCACGTTAGACGAGGCGCCTAAATCTGGCTCCCCTTGTAATACGACGTTTTCTTCAATTTCTGTTCTATAGGCAAAGCCAGAAACGCCACTCAATAGGAAGACTTTGTATCCCCACTTATGTGGTTTATTAGGGTTGTATCTCTTCAACATACTCCGTGCTTTAGTAGAGCACATTTGCTCGTCCACACAAAGATGTTCTTCCATTGGGACTTTGATATACGCCTCATTCAAGGAGTCCACTATAGGACGTATTTTGTATATACGGTCGTGATCAGGATTGTTTCGAGGAAGGTCTTTGCTATTGTCGTTGAAATGTAAAGTTTGACGAATCTTCTCAAATTTGTTCAACGACATGGTTTCCTGTATAAGTGGTGTTCCGAGTATGGGACTCCAGTGATTGACTACCCTAGGTAATTGGACAAGAGACATTAGATATGCCAAACCAATAAATTGCCTGACCTCCTCCTCAGACACCCGAAAAGTGCCATTGGGATCTTTTTGCACTTGATACAAGTTGGTCTCTTCTGAAATTTTCCTGATTAGGTCCTTTGAAAATAAGTAGAAAAAAAACTGAACGGGAGTATCCAACTCAAGAAGATCAGGACTCAGGGTCTTGTTTCCCATAAACATGAGCTGTTCTACATTCAATTCTAAATTCTTTTTCTTCCAGCGTAAATTCAGTTTACCAGCTTTTCTTGGGATTTTGGATTGAGAAGATTGATCTGTACTCACGTGTGCAGGTTCCGTGCTAGAAGAAGGTTGTTCATTATTTTCTAAAGTTTCTATTATGGAGTCCATATCAATGTCCACTTCAGGAGCCTCATCTTCGAAAGTTTCCAATGCAGGAATAAAATCAGGATCGGCAAGACTGTCATCATCAAAATCCAATCCGTCTTCACTATCTGCACCATCATTTAGCGCATTAACTATGTCCTTCTCACCAAGGCGGTTATTGCGAAACATCCTGAAAAATAAAGAAGAAACAGCAATTAGAAAACAATACAATAAACAATATGTGTCTGACGAAATTTTGCGCTATTCGCCTAATGTCGCCTGCAGTCTACAAACATAATATTTGTCAAAAAACATAGTAAAACATAAAACTAACTCAAAACTAATGTTACACAGTAAACTTCACACACTTACCTCTCTAATTTATGAAAATATCACACATAACACAAGCAGAAACTATTTTTTCTTATTTTTTAAAATTTATGTCAGCCAGTAACGTTTGAAAATCGTAGTAGTCGGTAAACGAATCTCAATTTTTTGCATATAACGCCATCTTGTGCTTTTCATTGGTACCAGTTAGTAAGTTCGGGATGTAGGCTATGGGCAACAGTGCACGATTAAGTAATAAAATTAATTTTATGAAATCAGGAGTCGTTTGAACGGTATGTTGCCTAAAGTCTACACTATGATACAGAGGGTTAAGACCATATGCTGGAGCTTCTATAGTGTATATATGTAACTCAAGTAATGTCTTAAGTGAGGTATTTTTCTTAGATCTGCTTGAGGCTAGTGAATTTTTTGTTTCTAGTAAAACAAAAAATTCTTCTCGCCGAAAGGGGATATGTCACCTTCCTGAACGGTGAACAAATATTACTTAATTTACTACTAGCGCCATCTAACCATGTATCTACCATTAGGAGCAGAATAGAATATCTATCCGTTCTCAAAGAGATCTCAATACAATTGTGAACGCCTTGCTCGCTGAAGTAGTACATCAATGATCCGAGAGAGGTCGCCTATTCTTAAACCAAAAATCTGGTGATGTGTTGCAATAAGTAAAATAATATTTTCATATTAAGTATATCTTGCTAAATAAATAATAATAATATCTTAAAATAAATAACGAATTTTAATAGGTCTAAATTACAATAAAATAACTATAGGTCCATATATAGTAACTGACAGAACTAGCTTGTTACAGCTGTCAAGTGTCAACATGGCCACCGTCATAGTTTTTACTTCCGATTTTCTAATGCAGAAGCACGTTGTAATTTTAAATTAGTAAAATAAAAGTGAAGCCATTGGTGGATTCAATTCTAAACGGTCTAGTCACCACTAGCATTACCATATTTGGTAATGGATTACGGAGCAAACTTCCGGGGGTTGAGTGGCTAGGCGCCAAAACGGCAAACTAGCTTCACTTTACATGAGACCTCCAGAAGATAAACTTAACTGAGATCTTTACAATTTGTTGAGCTCAGACTTTATTATACCAGTTCTAAATAATTTAAACCTCAATCCAAGCTATAAGAAACCCCATTTAACGGGTAAGTGAATATGTGCTTAACCAATAATTACCACAAAACTAACCTCTAACTTGTGTATTTAATTCTTGCTATGTTATCCCATTGTATTTACTGTGTTTCCCTATGTTCTAACCTTGCTAATAGCTATTCGAGCTATAAGCATATAACATCTTGTGTAACCTATCTCTATTTATCTATGTTTTTCTGTATTTTCTTGGTTGCTTCACAACACACAATTTTACTTAAGCCCTTCAGGCATCTGTTGTTTGCTGGCGGGTCACATCCTTGAGACCTCTGCGTTCCTAGCCATGCTCAGTAGCAGAGGAACAATGGACCCACCAGCTCAACACCTTCACTGATAGGATTCTGACCTGAGCACATCCTTTCAGGGTTCTTCCAGTACCGGGTTTCCAACTCCAGGCTTCCTGTACCAGGCTTCCACTACCAGGCCCAGTACCTAACGAGGCTGATCCCCTGACTCCGGCCGTCCCCTGAACTCCTGCGCAGACCGCTGCCAAACTCCACGTCTCTACAGCGCCTAGCTGGGACAGCCTACCGGCGCGGCAGTGTTGGAGCTGAGCCACTGCACGGCAGACCTGCTGCTGAGCATTAACTCAGTTGCTAGCGGACCGGAGATAAGTTCTCAAACAAGGAAGCTCGCTATTGCCACACCTGTCTGTAATCCACGACCCTTTTCTCTACCCAATATAATTCTAAATCTTTCCTTCTTGTTTTCTTTTATGCTCCCTTCTACCAACCGTAGGTAGGTAGGTGACAACATACGCCGGAAAAATAATCGGGTCTTGTAGGGGTTCGATCAGTACAGTAGTGTTTATATATCTATACAGTTTATTGTGTACCTACGGTTATTTTAGATGGGTAAATTATCATTGTTAAGAAAAACATTTTTAGTTGTGAGAACTACATTAAATTAATATATTAAGGTTCTATTATATTTTTACTAGCTTTCCAGGCGCGGCTCCGCCCGCGCGTTTGTCGGTTATCGCGCAAAAACATTAACCTCTTTTTGCGCAGTTGGATACAAACTATCCCATGTTTTTCCCGGGTCTCAAACTATTTCCATACCAAATTTCATTCAAATCAGTCCAGTAGTTTTGGCGTGAAAGCCTAACAGACAGACAGAGTTACTTTCGCATTTATAATATTAGTACTGATTATAGAGAAAGCCGTTTAATGCACCTATTCATAAATGGTAATTTGGTAATATTATTATATTTTAAATAAATATATATATACATAAACTTCATTAAAAGAACACATTAAATGTCACAACCATGTCATGTGAGATTCCCAGAATTCAGTAACAAGTCTGTCTGTCACAGTTGTCCTATTAATTAATGGCGTCGAGTGATATAGCTGCGTAAAAATAAGTTTGATATTAGTTATTTTGTAAAACGAGTACCCTTATGCTGTCAAGACCGTGGCTCTGATTTCTGATCGTGGTTTCTGTCATTCAGTCCTTTATATCATAATCACATGTTCAAAGATCTCAGGACCCTTTTTCGACTTATGTATCTATGTACTTATTCACACCACATTACTTTCTTAACACTCTGTCTTACAGAGTTACAAACTTCTATAAAGCGCTCAGATCAACTGCATTTAAAATTATTCTACTTTCATCCTCCTTTTACAGTAGTCTTTCACTGCGTCTGTGGCACAAAAAAAGTCTTGATAGTGTTAGTGATGAAATAGCGAATTTGACGACAACAACCTATACTTAAACTAGAGTCAGCAATAGTACTGCTCTATGTAGTACCAATCGTGCTTTTATGGACAAAGCCATAACAGACGCTAGGTTCTATGTAATTTTTATTCCATTTAAGAAAACACAGAATTGAATAAATTAAAAGTTACATATCACGCTGTTACTAATTATTCTGAAAATTAACGACAACAGCCTGCTAACCACACAAAATTATAAATACACGAGAGCGTCAATAGTTACGCTAAATGTAACTTTTCGGTAACGCTGATTTTGCCTTTAATGTCTATGTTACCATTGACAATTTGACTTTGACATAAATATAACAGAATTACGAAGGAGATGATGATGAAGTTTTGTTTTTTTTTGTTCTCTCGGAGTCGGGATTTTGCGTCGCACGAGTTTGATGAAGTTGATTGTTCTGTCATCTAATGGTTATTTATGGGACTAGATAAATCATTTCCGACGTTATTTTTAGAGGGTGCTATTTACCAAAAATCACGGAAAATCCGACTTTTCAGGGAAGCGTCCCGAGCATGCTGTAATCCATAGAGAAAAGTAATATACCGGATATAGAGAGCCGCTTTACGTTTTTTTCTGCCAACCCTTTATGTCAAAAGACTGCTCTGATATCGCCATCCGGAACTAACGTTTACTCACACAGACACGACCATGCATGTGTGTAATATGGTATTACCTACGCACACATACATAGGTTTTTACTTACTATAAGCCATGCAAGCCGCAGATATATTTGGTTTGTTATTTTAAAATGTAACAGGTTTCGTTAACAAAACAGTTCTACAGAGTAAGAAGGTATTTGTTAGCAAACGTGTTCAATGTTAGATATAATATAAACATAGTTGCGGCATACACAATGCCACATGGATAGCCGATCAGTAGAGCATTAGATTGGCATAATTTCAAAATCACTTAAGAGATAACAACCTAATTTTAGAAATAGTAGATACGTACCTTATATATTTTTACTATCTTTTATAATTAACTATAAAGCGATTACGAAATATATCTATACAAATTTAAGTGCATGGTTTTAAGTTTGAAATTATGAACAAGAAACAAACAACAAGTTATATTCAGATTATATTTGAAATATATACCAATTATCATACAGTAAATATTCTAAAAGAAGTTGATAGTAGTTGAAGTTATTATAGTAGTTGTTTATTTGTTGAAGAGTTCAAATTATAATACGTGGCAATGCAGCAGTTGTAGGCAATCTATTTTGAGGGATAAAAGAGTATCATGGACAAAAGAGCCTCGCCTATGGAAGCTATCACTGTGGAGATATATTTAGAAGCTGACCCTGCCTGACTTCAAAATCAAAAGGAGTTTTACAAAATAACATTGTATTCATAAATATGAACACAAAAAATAACTATGCTTATTTTGTCTCGAATACCGTATTGAATTTCATTTAAAATTCATGGAAAATGTGATCATATCTATTTAAAACTATAATTTTCTAGAAAATTAGACTTCTAGGTACAGGGTGGTCCAGCCTTGTTAGCTTTTCCAGATATATTCTTCTAAATTACAGAGTAAATTGATTTTTGGTAGTGTATGGATAAAGAACAAAATCGAATGACAAAACACATGAAAAAAGCATGAAGTAAACAACAAGGCTTAAGTTCACAAGAGGGACATAGATTGGGAACTTTCAAGAGTAGTGGTAAAGACCGGAAAATAAGCAGGATAAACATAGTTTCAATTCTATGGATGGCTTATACCTCTATTTAGGCAAAATATGTATGAACAAGCTTAATAGGATTAAGCTGAACAAATAGGTTTAGTATAAATATTACATAGTTTTGCACCAATTATACGTATATATTTGTAAAAACATGCATAGTTTGGTTTTAACGAAGTTCACCTAGAAGCAATAACAAAGAAATACAAAAGGGCCTTCTCTCTGAAGTAAAATTGTTCAATCCTGCCAGTCTGAAGTACTGAAGTCTTATACAGTCCACTCACGCAGGGTTTAGTTCAGCCCATTATTGTTTATAGAAGGAAGCATTTCTTTTCTGTAAAAAAATATTTTTTTAAATTGTGTCATTATTTTGCAAATAAATCAGCCTTAATAAAATGATTAACTTTTCCAACCAGTCTCTCTAAAAGATTACGGACATGATCATGTTCTAAACTGGTGGACATTGGGTCCATCCATAGGCAATATACATTATGGTCTTTCTGGTGTTCCATATGGAAACATAATATAGACGTTGACACTTAACATGTGACTTTTAAATATATAATATATTTGTATAATTATGCTGAAGTTTTGTACGGCTGATCTAGTCATGTTAAATGGTTAATTTATACTTATGGAAACCAGTGCGTCAGTGGTGGCCTTTAGATAAAGATTTGCAAAATGCTGCATTCTCAATGTAGCATAGATCATTACTATACTGTTGAATTATGATTGAGTTTCTACTGGTCGGCCCACCACAATATAGTGTGCAAATTGTACTGCAGTATAGCTTGAAACTCGATGTGGCAAGTAAAATAACTATCGGCAGGAGACATAATAACTAATGTCTCCAGCACAGAGAACTGTCAATCAAAATGGTGGCACTTCAATTAGGGTGGTGGAGTGACACTTACAGGTGGATAGATGGTATTCAGGAATCAGGTGTAGCATGGGCAACAATAAACACAATTACATAAAATGGGAGAAATCAGGGGAGTCCTTTAGCAAGAGCTTGATAGGTCATAGTGCCTTATTAGTATCTATGTACATCATATATCTTATTAATATATACCTATATGGCTATGTGGCTTATGGAGCTTGTCATGACATAACATAAAAATATACGTAATTTGGTACTTTAATTTGCTACATAACTATAGGTTCATTTAGTTCTTACTCTTGATGTATAAATCAGAACCACTAATTTATTATGTTTCTTAGATTGCACAATAAAATGCGCAGCGCAAAAGACTTTCTATGGTTATTTTCTTAATAAGTGTTAGTCTCCACTTTTCTACCACTCATGCAAGTGCTTGAAATGATTGTAGAAAAAAAAACATAGATTTTTGTATATATAAAAAAATATAAACTACACTTGACTTGCTGCATTTAATTTAATGTTGATATCTCATATTGCGTATAAATCAGTTTCATTACAATCATAATATATGTTAGTTGAAACGGAGCTCTTGTTCACTACCAGGAGATGCGACTATGTGCAAGTATTGAGGCTCACAAGGATCAAGAATGCATACAATAGGACAATGTACCTATTTGCGTAGATTTCTGCCATTGAGTGCAAAACTTTGTCGAATGCTAAGTAATTTAGCACCAATATTATTCATTTTCTTACTAGGATTAGGTGGATATCCTGAGGTAATTTTATAATTCGTATGTATCATTTCGTAGGAAAACTTTAAGCCTTAGTGTCGCTCTTGAGGAGACATAGTGGCACAAGATCAAAATTCAAAGCAGGGCAGTTAAATAAATTGAAGCTCACAAGGATCAAGAATGCATACAATAGGACAATGTACCTATTTGCGTAGATTTCTGCCATTGAGTGCAAAACTTTGTCGAATACTTAGTAATTTAGCACTAATATTATTCATTTTCTTACTAGGATTAGGTGGATATCCTGAGGTAATTTTATAATTCGTATGCATCATTTCGTAGGAAAACTTGAAGCCTTAGTGTCGCTCTTGAGGAGACTTAGTGGCACAAGATCAAAATTCAAAGCAGGGCAGTTAAATAAAACGAAATATCCGCAAGTTCCGCAACATATTTTTAAAAAAACCATTCGTTATTTTTCTCGCTGTATTACCAGGGCCAATTGGCCAAAAGTTACATTTCTTTTGACAAAAAGATATTATTTTCAAGAAAAGTATTTTTATTTATTTATTTAAGTATATCGGTAATAGTATTAGTATTCTTCATACACACCCATCTGTTAAGGCTACTCTTGACCTATCCATTGTCCAGAACCTCTCCAATGTTGAGTTCACCGACGAATTGCATAAAAAATGTTCCTTCACGCATTGTAAATTTACTTTGTTTCTGTCATTCAGTCCTTTATATCTTATTCACATGTTCAAAGATCTCAGGACCCTTTCTCGACTTATGTAACTATGTACTTATTCACACCACATTACTTTCTTAACACTCTGTCTTACAGAGTTACAAACTTCTATAAAGCGCTCAGATCAACTGCATTTAAAATTATTCTACTTTCATCCTCCTTTTACAGTCTTTCACTGCGACTGTGGCACAAAAAAAATCATGATAGTGTTAGTGATGAAATTGCGAATTTGACGACAAAAACCTATACTTAAACTAGAGTCAGCAATAGTACTGCTCTACATAGTACCAATCGTGCTTTTATGGACAAAGCCATAACAGACGCTAGGTTCTATGTAATTTTTATTCCATTTAAGAAAATACAGAATTGAATAAATTAAAAGTTACATATCACGCTGTTACTAATTATTCTGAAAATTAACGACAACAGCCTGCAAACCACACAAAATTATAAATACACGAGAGCGTCAATAGTTACGCTAAATGTAACTTTTCGGTAACGCTGATTTTGCCTTTTATGTCTGTCATATGTTACCATTGACAATTTGACTTTGACATAAATATAATCGAATTACGAAGGAGATGATGATGAAGTTTTGTTTTTTTTTTGTTCTCTCGGAGTCGGGATTTTGCGTCGCACGAATTTGATGAAGTTGATTGTTCTGTCATCTAATGGTTATGTATGGGACTAGATAAATCATTTCCGACGGCATTTTTAGAGGGTGCTATTTACCAAAAATCACGGAAAATCCGACATTTCAGGAAAGCGTCCCGAGTCTTGGTTATTGGTCTGTGGTCCCGAGCATGACTATCTGTGAAATATACAGGGGCGCGTTCCAGTAAATGTTGGTCGAGCAATATTTGCTCTAAGGCACCTGGAACGACCTTTATAGCTCCTTTCAAAATATGGAATTGACAGCGATGTTTTTAGGTGATAAAATACAGTCTACATTTTTAATAAATGGGGCATAATACGTAATTAAGCAATGTTAACATAGTATGCCACTAATCCTTGGCTTAGCTTGTACAAAATCTATTATTTATTGTAGAATCTGTCACATTTGACAGCTGGCCAAGATTTGGCCGATTCAAAAGGTAGTAAAAATTTGGCCAGGCAGAGCAAAATTTGCTCTGACAGGTCGCCCGGAACGGGTATGATCAAATCTTGACAGGATCAAATTAAGTTCGATTAGAGTGCTGGAACGGCGTGTATCTGCGTTTAGACCATAATTTGTCTTGGCCGACGGGTAGGAGGAACGCACCCCAGAAGTGTTAAGTTTTTGTTACCGAATGGTAAACAAATAAATAAATGATAAAAAATGCAATGCCTTCCTGTGTGATGAAAAGATGTAAGAATAGCAGTAAGTTAAACAATAAGTCCAATGGAGTAACTTTCCACTTGTAAGTATTTCAAATATCACCTAAGGGGTAAGACTAGTAATTAAACACCAAACGATTTAGGGGCGGAAGGGATAAGGACGTAGGGGGGCGCCGAACCCAGGGGGCTTTCGGAAACCTCAGAGAAATGTTTAATTTAATAACAACTTCACAATGATAAAATGAGAGCACAACATTCGCATTTATTCACTGGTCTTGATGGCTGAAATCTTAAATGCTCCCAGTTTCTAAAACATAGGAATACAGGTTCAATATTTGATCTAGATGAATGTATTAGTTTAGAATAATCTCCTTTACACTATCTAATGAAGAATTTCATTCTTATCTGACTGATTAAATTGTATGCTGCTTTGCCCAATTGTTATTCAATGTTTATTCAAGTCAGTCCATGGGTTAATTATACCCATGAGTGAGGTTTTAAATTTTTTCATAGGTGAGGCCTAGTATATGTTTTTTTTTTTGCAGTTAGCACTCTGTTTGCCATTATTTTTCAGGCACAATTGATTTAAATTAGGTTTTTATACATTGCTCATAACAATTTCTTGAATACTTACAGGATAGATATAAGGTTTATACATATTGTTTCCATAGAAATCGTATTGATGTATTTAGTAGTATTTTAGTACGTAGGCGATGTATTTATTTTGACCCAGAAAATTTTAAATCATTCCAGGTTTCCTACTAACTGGGAAATAAACACCAAATGGGTAGAAGCTGTAAGAACAAGTCGAAAGGAACCACAATGGCAACCATCCAAATCTAGCGTGGTTTGTTCAGATCATTTTTATGATAATGATTTGTATAAAACTAATTGTGGACTTTGCCGTGTATCCAAAACTGGATATCCCAAAAAGGTATATTTTGTGTAGTTTGAAATGGAAAGTTTTTTGAAGTTCTGTAAAATATTCCATTATTATTGAACTCTTGTGAAGGTCAGAACTGTGATTGGCACATGATAGGGTTGCAACTTATTACATGAGACCTAAAACATTACTTGCATGTTATATGTGTATTGACACCCTTGTATACTATTTTGAGGATAATATGTAGCAGTATTGTTGTATACCAAAGCCTGATTGTATTAAAATAATAATAATTATGTAATCAATACAGAGCCACATAGGTGGACACAATAATTTATTGATGGGCATATGTATGAGGCCTCCTGTGTAGGTACACTATGCATTAGTGTAGGTGTTAAATTAAAATGCTAGTGGCACATATAGTAAAACAATAAAATGTAAAATATGGTAGTAGTAATTATGTAAACTCAAATCTTTCTCTATTTTTCTAGAATTTATGTTACCTAAACAATGTGGAAAACAACTCTGCAATGCCATGCACAGCGTCTGCTTTTGGTCTTGTAAGTTTTATTATCTAAACTCTAAAGCTTCTCCTGCCAATGTTTTTCAAAACATTCAACACAAAAACATAAGCAAAATCTTTGTTTCCATGCTTTCCATAGCTTGCGAAAAGCATCTAAACATTACCCCCGCACAGGTAGAGTAATTAAGACACTGTCATTTGAAATTTGAGCCAATCACTGAGTAAGTTATACTATGTGAACCAATTAAATGTACAGTGCGTGTTTCTGAAACATAGTTTTTGTTTATAGACCCGAGTCTTACGCGGACGACGCAAAACAAAGTTTTGTGTACAAGTATGTCTTGTCTTCTTATATTTATGGTCTCTGTGGCGTATGTGTACAAGTTTATGCTCAAAGTTTCGAAAAACATTGGTAAGAGGCCTGCCTTAAAACGTCTCACATAAACATTTTAAACATGTCAATTTGTTTTTTATTCAACCAGGACTTGCCTGAAACGCCCAATGGAGCTCCTAGTGAAGAATCACTAGTACTGTTATCCAATGTGGTCGTTGAAATTAACCTGTTGTCAAGCACATCTGAAACTTCCAATGCCGTAAGTGTTTGTAACCCGTCTTTGGAGAACTTCAAAAAGTTTATAATTACTTAAACTATGTATAAAATTAAGAAAATATTTTGCTATTTCTAGGACTTGTCTAGTGATTCACTTGATGGAACCAGGGATGTAATTCCCTTGCCCCATATGGTTATTGATGACACACTGTTGCCAAGAACTTCATCTGATTCTGATGTCGTAAGTATTGCTCTGTAAATACCTAGTTCTGAGTAATCATACATACGTAGTAGTAGGTAGGCAGAGGTGTGTAAACCCACGTTTCGCCAATTGGGTTTTGGTCCCATCTAATAGGGGGCGAACCTATTGCCATTCACCGGACACAGTTTCAGGGCCATACAAAATGTTTTCCCTAATACACTGTACGAAACGCAAGAACAAATATAATATTTTTAGGTTAAACAAGTAACAACATATAAGACAGGGACACAAAATCGTATTGTATGAAAACCTGGCAGGGCACTAAGATGGTACAGACCTGTAGTGCGAAAAAAGCTCACAACACTCTACTCACATTTACGTGAGAGGTGGCATGCTACTCATTTGACGCACTTTTTCCTTAGTCGCGTTTTACGATACCCACGGGAAGAAATGGGGAGGTGATATTCTAACCCGGTACCATACTCAATAAATGGCCAACTTGCCTACATAGACAAAATCAACATTACTTTATCTTTACTTCACATTACCTTACTAATATTTCGGTATTTTATTATACGCTATAATATTAACAGTATGGTACAAATACTATGAAAGATTAGTTCTCGTTATCACTATTTTCTACTGATGATGATAAGTTTATTTACAGTTATGCATACTTGTTTCAGGACACGCCCAGCACGTCTAAGACAATAGACGACTCAGAATCCATCTATGATACACCTATAAGCTATAAATTGAGAAACAAATTAACAAAACAAGAACGACGTAACAAAATGTTCAAGAAAAAAATCAAAACCTTACAACAAACCGTAAGGCGCCTCAAAAATCGGAATAGATTAATAAAAAATGTAATTTTAGAATTAAAAAAAATAAAACGAAATTGACATTGGTGTACTTATAAAACTCATTAAATGGATTGTTACAGCAATATCTGGGGAATGGTAGTGCCCCGCCAAGTCTGACTCTTTACATCTGACTCGTTACATAGGGTATAGAAGGTGGATATTAATATATCAACAATACTGCAAGGGGGGTGGCGTGGAATCGGTAACTGAATGTGTTCCACTCATGTTTGATTTTCAGTCACAAAATCAGTAATAACTACACTCGCGTGCAAGTAAATCGACTCAAACCTCAAGTGCGCATAAAAAGTGATTTATCTTAACAATGACTCATTTTACCTCTATATAATGTTTTACACAAGTAAAGCCTAGTAAAAGGCTTTAAAATGGTAGCATTATTTTAGTAATTTAAATAAACACGTGTCTTTAGAATGCAACTGACCGCAACCTTCGTAAAATGCTCTGCGCTCTAAACACAACTTACCGCGACACAACCCACAGTAGAAACATAAAATTAAACATGTAATTGTTTTTTTTATCAGTCGCTTATCTGACGTTGACCTGAAAACTTACCTGCAAATTGAAGCCATTGTTTGGAAGAAACAATGGCTTCAATTTTTTTAGATTTCGAAGAAAATTATGGTCACTACACCTGAAGAAGTCGCTCAAGCTGTTGCTCTGTTGCAAGAAGGGTTGAACCAGCGAGAAGTCGCTCGTCGGTTGAATATGAGTGAGACTGGTGTCTCGAGAGTGTACAGAAGGTTTAAAAGACTGGGGCCTTCACTCGGAGGCCTAATACCAGCCGACGCCGGTGCACCTCGGAACGAAACGACCTTTTTTTTTTTTTTTTTTTTTTATGCCTGATAGGTTAGCCTTTGACCACTATCTCACCTGATGGTAAGTGATGATGTGGTCGAGGATGTTGTTCAGGCTAACCTAGAGTTACTGGCTCTCAAGGACAGCTGCCGGAACACACCGTTAGGTGCTTGGCGACAGATTTTCAACTTGAGGGTGGTAGCTAGCCAGTCGGGTATTCGCAAAATGCCCTACCACCATGCTATAACGACTGCCATCCTAAGACAACAACCGGGACCGACGGCTTAACGTGCCCTCCGAAGCACGGAAGCGCTCAGTAGTAATGTCACCAGCGCGCGGTCACCCATCCAAGTCATGACCGCGGCGGACGTTGCTTAACTTTGCTGATCGATTCAGAATGGCTAAGCAAACTTGGCTACGAGCGCTTCAAAATTATAAAACCTATTTTTGGTCTCGACCTTTCTCCGAAATCGACACTTTACCGGTGTAGATGTGCAGCAGGAGCTACGTCAAATTTGCGGGGCGACTGCCAGTCAATGGACAGTTAGAAGAAGGTTGAAGGAAGCCAACCTATCTCCCAAACATCCCGCTACAGGCCCGAAGTTGACCACAGCTCACCGTCAAGCACCCCTTCACTTTGTTCGAAAACACTTGGATTGGAGCATAGACATAGCAGTTAGTCCTGTTCACTGATGAGACAAGGATGTGTCTCCATAGCAGCGACAGGAGAGGCCTGGTGTAGCGGCGTCCCGTTGAACGACCACTGCTGGATGCATCAAGTAGTTCCTTATCAAGGTTTTATTGGGGATAATTTCATATTGATGAATGACAATGCCCAATGTCACACTGCTCGGGCCACACGTGAGCTCCTAAACGAAGTTGGAATTGACACAATGGATTGGTCAGCGCTTAGCCCCGAGTTAAATCTCATTGAGCACATATGGGACTAGCTCAAAAGGAAAGTTAGAGCGAGGAATCCAGCAATATACATAATCCACAAATATACAAACATAAATGACTTCAAGACTGCGTTGGTAGAACAGTGGGGTCGAATACCACAATCATCAATAAAAAGTTGAGATTAGGTCTATGAAGAATCGCATGAGCGCAGTGATCAGGGCTAGAAGAGGGAATACCAAATATTGACACGAATTTTTTTTCTTAAACACATTTTGTTTCACTTATACACAATAACCTCATACTGTGAAATTGTATGAATTTTCAATATGTTCTCAATATCATTGACATACTCCTTCTTTCCTAAACTACTGAATCGATTTTAATGCAACTTACACCATTTTAAAGCCCAATTACTAAGCTTTATATATATAAAACATTGTATAGAGGTAAAATGAGTCATCGTTGAGACAAATCACTTTTTATGCGCACTTAAGGCTTGAGTCGATTTACTTGCACGCGAGTGTATATTAACTATTGCCTAACCTGTGGCACGTCTTCGAACGTAGAGTATCTACTCCATTCACATTTCACAAATTTTACTTACTACGTTATTTTTTATTTCAAATGTACGTACAATCTACAACCTCCTGTATTGAGTTGCGGGTATCTAGGTACGCCGTATTGTGTTAAGCCGGCGCGGCACCGCGTCGCGCGTTATTTCGTCGCAAGCCAAAGACGACCAGAGCAGAATGAATAGGTAAGTTATAAGTACATGAAACACCTGTTTCATATAGCCGGTCAAAGACTCGTGGCGTTTTTACGTGTGTGAATTCTGAGAATGGAGTAAAACGCGGTTGTCGCTTTCATGCTCAAAGACCCCGCCAATGGTTAGATAATAATATGTACTGATTTTGTGTATGTGAAAATTAAAAATGAGTGCAATAAATTCAGTTATCGATTCCACATCCGCAGTATTGTCGGTATATTAATTATCCACGGTATATATGTATAATAATATCCATTTCTCAACGTCACTCAAGAAACTTTCGACTCCCCTACAACTTCTTTGTGGATAAAGCTAGAAACCTTAATTTTCAGTGGCCATAACTACATACTGTATCTATTATAGCTATACCTCCAAATAACGTACTTTTTCTATCTATAGTTTACGAATGTGTATGTCTCCAGCTTACTCAATTGAAATTTCTTAATTCTGAATATGCCAATATTTAGAGCAGATTTAGTGCAATTTCAGTGAAAGTTCTGTGATTCTGTCACTGATATATGGGACTTCTAATACACAAACAAATTTAAAATTTTGAATTTCTGTTTGGCCCATAAATAAAGAAAAAATGAAACATTCAGAGTCCCGTTTCCTCTGCAGTTGATAAAATCACGTTTCATTACAACTATGTGAATTAATTTTACTGCATTGGTAATCAATATAACATTCATATTAATTGTTAATCGCTAAAGATTATTGAATAGGTTTTTTTATTAAGGTAATACTGAAAGTTTTTGGATTCTGTTACGAACGGATGTTCGATTTAGGATACTTTTATTGTAATTCAAAGTATAGGTATACTCTCCCAATATACACATGCATTTTCTGTGACCATTATAAAAAGCAGATAGACCAGTCTTCCTTTGGGACTTCATCTATTGCTTCGAGGAAAACATTCACCGCCGATTTAGGGCTCGTAAAACGTACGCCTCTAAGTTTGTCTTTAATTTTAGGAAACAAAAAGAAGTCACAAGGTGGTAGTATGTGCTGTATCGCGAATGCGTCATCAGTTCTACATTTGAAGCCTTCAAATAAACTTCCGTTGCCTTGGCGGAATGTGCGCCGATATCGCGTCCTGAAGTGAAGGACGGCATTGGTTCGCTTTTCACGAACTTTTTCTAAAAATCTGGGCATGCAATCTGCGATCATTATTCTTTGGGTTTAAAGATTCTGTTGTGTAAGGTTCTGATTTGCCTTAAAAAAGACGATTGCTTCGATTTTTCTTAACTTTCTTCAAAACGAAAATCCTATTTTGGATTTTTCTTTTCGGTTCAAACCAGTACACCCAGGTTTCGTCAAATGTCACGATATTATAGAGAGCTAATGACTGTCATCCATTAAACTTCTTTATCATTTTACTGCACCACTCGAGACGCAGTCGTTTCTGGTCCGCTAAATCATGCGGTAGATATCTATCGAGTGCAAAGCTTCCAACCCTTAAGATGCACATGTAAAATGTTTTGCACTAGGCTCATTCCAATGCTACAGTCACAGATACAGTACGAATTTGCTGATCAGTATTTTATTTGTGAGTTTCAATAAGTTGGCTTACGGCATCAATATTGGATTCTGTAACCGCAGTCGGCGGCCGACCTTCACGTACAACAAGTACACACGTCATTGTAATTTTCAAAATTGTGGCAAGGGCACCTGCTTCTCTCTATGTAGGTACACAGAAGTATCTTAAAATCAAAGAATAACTTTTTGACTCATATTTATGTAGTATGTAACTTCAATGAGTAAGAAATTAGTGATTTTTTTTTAATTACGAAATATATAGGTACTTGTTATTGTACGCGACTGTACATCGTCATGGAGGTGATCAGTTGATCACGTCACGTCCATGTCTAAATCAATTCTTAGAAGGCGCTGTGGCCCATCTTGGTATTTTTCCATTAGTAGCGTTGAAGGATACACACTGAAAGAGATTAATTCACTACTAAACCTTCACTCATTAACTAATTACCGTCACCCGTGATCCCACCGTCCATACGCATTATAATCATGTACCTACTTTAAAAGTGATTTTTTAGTTGATGGATTTTTTAATAAGCTGATAGGCTAGCGTTTGACCATTATCTTAACTAATGGTAAGTAATAATGTTGTCGAGGTTGTTGTTCAGGGTAACTTAGAATTACTGGTCCTCAATGACAGCTGTCCCTCGTGGGGTGCCGGTTTAGAATGTCACCCCCCATTTCTACCTGTGGGTAGGGTTACCAGATGTAAAAATCGAAAGACCGGAGAAAAGGCCTGATTACCATGGAAAAGTCCTGAGATTTTATACAGTTTGAGAATTTTCTCTCAAAAACGTGTTATTATCGTTTTATACACTGCGGATCTAGCTCACGCGTTGCAACTTGCACATCGCACTCAAAGCGGCGCGCGGCGGGGCGGGGGGTGGCAGCGGCACCGCAAAAGAAGATTATTTTAGTTTGTTTTACTTGGATAAATAAGTATTGATTTTAACTGCAATTGTTATCTACCAAAAGAAGATTATTTTTAGTTTGTTTTAATTGGATAAATAAGTATTGATTTTAACTGTTCAGTTGTTGCCAAAAGATTATTTTTAGTTTGTTTTACTTGGATAAATAATATTGATTTTAACTGCAATTGTTATCTACCAAAAGAAGATTATTTTAGTTTGTTTTACTTATATAATAAGTATTGATTTTAACTGTTTAATTGTTACCAAAAGAAGATTATTTTAGTTGGTGTAACTTTTAATTAAAGAGATCTTTAAAATGTAACCTGTGTTTTATTGAAAATCCTGAGATTTCACGAGATTTGCAAAATCCGGCCGCAATCCTGAGAAAAGTCGAAAATTCCTGTAATCTCAGGACAAATCCTGAGATATGGTAACCCTACCTGTGGGTGTCGTAAGAGGCGATTAAAGGTATAATACCGGAAGGTAGGCAGCAGCTCCTTCTAAGGAACTGATATCTTAAACTACGATCCCCAAGACTTCTGGCAAGCGAAGGGATTATGGCAAAACCCCCTAAATAGGGGGAGGATGTGTACAGCAGTATGGACAATCCGGCTGACACTATAATGACAGCTATCGGAACACATCGTTAGGTGCTTGGCGACAGATTTTGTACTTTTCTACTTGAAGATGGTAGCCAGCCTGACGGGCATTAGAATGCCCTACTACCAAGCAAATTATATTTAAAGAAATGGAGATATGTACCTTGTTTCATTAACGTTTACTGTGAGAGATACCGCTCTATATACGGACTATATGCGATGCCGCGGTCGGAAGCTAGTCCCTGCTGTAGTTGTTACCTGCATCATCTTGAATCTTTTCGCCTACATATTTGGAAAAACTAAAGTTGAGTTAAGTCGAGGCAGTCAAAAATAATTCCCACGCTAGCTCCGCCCATGCGACGCGACGATCCCCGCTGCACCGAGCGATGCGATGTGCGGCGGCACACGCGTCTCGCTTATAAACATATTTGTGTACTTGATATTAGACTCGCGAACACAAATGCCATGGAGACGATTTCAAAATTTTTTGTAATTTTATTCGCGTGATGTATTTCTTTTTTTTTTTTATGGGATAGGAAGGCAAACGAGCAGGCGGCTCACCTGATGGTAAGTGATCACCGTCGCCCACAAACATCCGCAACACCAGAGGTCTCGAGGATGCGTTGCCGGCCTTTAAGGAGGGAATATGCTCTTTTCTTGAAGGTTCCTAAGTCGTAACTGTTCGGAAATACTTCACCTGGCAGCTGGTTCCATAATGTGGCAGTGCGAGGTAGAAAATGCCGTGAAAATCGCAAGGTTGTGGACTTCCAGACGTCGACATGAAATTGATGAAACATCACGCTTTGTCGGGAAGTCCGGTGGCGAAATTGAGCTGCAGGTAGTAAATCGAACAGTTCCTCAGAACACTCCCCGTGATATATACGGTAAAAGATGCAGAGTGATCCAACATCTCTACGCAAAGCCAAAGGGTCGAGCCGACCGGAGAGAACTTGATCGTCAACGATTCGAATCGCTCTGCGTTGAACGCGGTCAAATGGAAGAAGCTGGTACTGGGGAGCTCCCGCCCAGAGGTGAGAGCAGTACTCCATGTGAGGTCGAACCTGAGCCTTATAAAGTTGCAGGCGATGGGCCGACGTGAAGTACCGCCTCGCCTTACCGAGCACACCGAGCTTCTTAGAGGCTAACTTAGCCTTATCTTCCAAGTGACAGCGAAATTGGACGACGTTCGATATGTCGACGCCAAGTACTCCGATGCTAGTAGAGGTGGCAAGGGGAGTGTCTTCAAAACGGAGGGATACGACAAAGGGGGATATCTTAGCGGTAAACGCACAAACTTGTGTCTTCTTGGGGTTAAATTGGACTAAGTTCATTTGGCCCCACTTCGAAACATTTGACAGCATGGTCTCGACTGAAGTCACAAGTTTGTTCCGACTCTCGACAACGCTTTCCCGAGAAATATTAGCGCGGCCGGTGTATGAGGCATCTCCGGTGCTGTCATCTGCATAACAATGAATATCGCTGAGTTGCAGCATGTCATTGATGTGCAAGAGAAATAGACTCGGAGATAGCACACAGCCTTGCGGAACGCCAGCATTAATCGGCTTTAAGTCGGAGCATGCACCGTCGACAACGACCTTGATGCTCCGATCTGCCAAAAAACTGGAGATCCATTCGCACAATTTCTCGGGAAGCCCATAGGAAGGAAGCTTCGAAAGAAGCGCTTTATGCCACACCCGATCAAAGGCCTTCGCTATGTCCAAACTAGCCGCCAACGCCTCACCCTTGGAATCCACCACCTCCGCCCATCGATGCGTAAGATATACTAAAAGATCACCAGCTGAGCGACCGCGACGAAAACCGTACTGGCGATCGCTAATCAGCTGGTGCTCCTCTAGATATTGCAGGAGCTGGTTAAAGTAATAAAATGTATTTAGCATGACATGTAAAGCTACTTAGTTACAATTCAAATAAGCAACATGCTTCTGCAACAGTCAATTTAAGTAGTTTTTATGCCCGTCAAGTCTACAACATCGCTCTTTACCATTTATCTAAACCCTATTTTTATTATAACTGAAAAGGGGGCGGAGGCGAGTATAATACATATCAACGATGGCATTCCCAAAGAGGTTTTGCTTCATAGCGGCTGGCTATAAAATTTAAGTCTAGCTCCGCACAAATATGTGAATGCGTTGTCTAAAAAGAAAATATAGATGTATTTATACATTTATACGTTTTATATTTATTTAATTTTACACTTAAGCTGCTGCGCTTCTATGGATAGGTCAAAATAATTTTTAGCCTAATCGCCGCCTTAGTGCTTGAATAGCCAAACGACCAGAAAGCAAATTTTACAGGAGACATTAATTTTAGTTTGCTATCGATTCAGGGAAATTTCATTACAACTAATGCTTATTGGTATAGATAGACTCTTTTTGTAAATATACATATATCATTAAAATATTAGCCAAGTACTGCATTTTCAATTTATACGTGGATGTTGGACAAAATACCTCAAACTAAATTTCGTAGATGGATATAAGGCACAATGATCAGAATTTAGGGCACTCATATTGAGTGTCAGTTACGTGCTTGTTTGTCTGAACAACCATCATTTTTAATATACAGCATGTTCAGTTTTCCTTCATTATAATAAGTGCCCGTGGGATGCCGGGCTAGAATGTCACCCTCCAGAACAACAACAGTAGTAAATAACCAGAAAATGGGCACACTGCGATACTCAAGACCCCATGCTAAGGGTGGGGATTAAAGCAACCCCCCTTAATAGGAAAGGCTCTGATCAGCAGTGGACAATCCAGCCGATACAGTATTCGTTCATTATAACGCATACTGCGACCCCCAAAACTCCTGCCGTGCGTGGGGATTGTGACAAACCCCCATATTAGGGGAAGCTGTTATCTGCAGTGGACAATCCGGCTTATACAGTATTCGTTCATTATATCGCACTGCGATCCCCAAGGTGCCTACCAAGCGTGGGGATTATGAGAAACCTCAATATTCGGGGAGGCAATGTTCAGGAGTGGACCATCATTCATTATACCGCACACTGCGATCCCCAAGATGCCTTCCAAGCGTGGGGATTATGACAAACCCCCATAATAAGGGAGGCTGTTTTCAGCAGTGCACAATCCGGCTTAAACAGTATTCGTTCATTATATCACACTACGATACCCAAGATGCCTGCCAAGCGTGGGGATTATGACAAACCCCAATAATAAGGGAGGCTGTTTTCAGTAGTGCACAATCCGGATTATACAGTTTTCATTCATTATATCACACACTGTGATCCCCAAGATGCCTGCCAGCGTGGGGATTATGAGAAATCTCAATAATAGGGAATGTAATGTTCAGGAGTGGACCATCATTCATTATAGCGCACACTGCGATCCCCAAGATGCCTGCCAAGCGTGGGGATTATGGCAACCCCCCCCCCTATGTTCAGCAGTGAACAATCCAGCTGATACAGATTCCGAACGAAAGTCAACTCTAAGAAATAGAAATAGAAATAGAAATCCTCTTTATTTATGACAAAAAACTGACAAAAACATAACAAAAACAAACCAATTAAAAAACAAATATAATACAAAAAACAAATTTTTGCAGTCCCTTGTCACAAAACGGCCCCAACTCAACATAGTGCTAGTCGTAAACGACTAGCGTTGGAGGTTTAGGTAAGAGGTTTTTAGCATTTTTCAATAACCCTGTATATTTATTAATTTATATATATTATAATTCAAAGTATATTAAAATTTGCGACTTAGTATAATATATTATATTTTATTTGAAGAAATATTTATACATTTTTTTAAATATAGATTTCACATCATCGATGGAGAATAAAAAATATTGTTTTAACAAATAAAATCAGCCTGTATGAACAGTGCACTCCTAATTCAGACACTAAAACTAAATAATTTCAACGAAATGTACACGTAACTTTCTAAATCCAATGCACTGTGCATGTAACTTTCTTTAATAGTAAATTCTGTCAAATCTGAGCACTTTATTAAAAATATTTTATCATTTAAACTATTAATAATATTATATTTGATACAATATCGCTGCTAGACTCAAATCATAACAAATAAGATGGCGCCGCGTCCCATTCAGATGAACAGTTGTGATTGGTCGGTTGATGGTGGTGGCATACATGAACGAAAATTAATGTTCGGATGCGTTCGGTTGAGCAAAATATGGCGTTCAGACAAACAAGCACTCAACACAATTTAAGAATCGGAGATAGGGTATTTTATTTTCGCTAGTTCTGAACGTTATATTAGAAATAAAACCAAATAATATATATTGAACAACGCGTAATCAACTTGTCTAGGAATGGGAATAGAAAAGTCATTTTGGTAAAAAATGGTCTGTTAGTCATTCAAGTACTAGGGCGACGTAATATAGTATACATAAAAATTCCTTATCGAAATTTCCTGTGAATAAAATGTCCAAATTTAGCAATATTTTTCAAAGAATTACTCACATATTTCCATGTAGTGGAAGAACACAGTCTAAACTTATTAAGTTAGATGGCGACTCCAACAGTTCTCCCTGTTCCGATTGATCTCGGACTGATTTGTTATTTTTTTTCCTGAGAAAGAAAGTGCATTTTATAATCACAGTCATTATTCAACTCTATTTTTGTATAAATCTATACTTACTTATACATGTCTAAGTGATAAAATGTAAATGTATAAGTACCCATGCAGGTAGGTAACTTTGTAGATAATCTCTGGAATATGTACTTACTGGCCTGATTCTGAATATTCTTTCATTGAAGAAATCCACATCTAGTCTTGAGGGAATTATAAATGTTCGATGTTTTAATATATGATGTTTTATTGCGATGTACCTATCTAACATAAATATCTAGGTAGCTTGCTTTGATTTGCTACGTTTGTGGTATTGTTATTTACCTAGTAACAGTCAACTCCATTTATGATAGAACGGCAGCCGTTCCATCAGGTGAGACCATATATACCTATAGTACACTACTAATCATACTTAGATTAGTACGACAGCAATACCTATAGGTATTATAGCTCCATTACAGTACTGTAGGAACCTAGTAGGTATAGAATCTCTAAGTTCGGTAGAGAGTAGTATGTTCCAAGAATACAATAAACACCAAAATACAAACGAAATAAAATTTGCATTGATACAATAGTAAAAAAAAACTGATATATAAATTAGGAAAAATACTTACGCTTTTGCCTCTCTCATATTTCTTGCAAAGTTTTTTAATCGACTCTTCTGCTTCCTTTTTGTGTTAATTTTTCGGTTATCTTTATTTCCCATATTGATCGTTATATGTACCTACCAACATACGTAATTATAATGCACGGGTGATAGCGCGCGAGCGATAGGTCCACGTCCAACGGCGCACAGCGCGGCACTGAAGGACAGCTCTTACGCATTGATTTTGTTTCGTAATCGTTAGCGAATAAGGTTGAATATCGAATCTTCCGATTGACCGTAATCCTGCACAGAACTAAAGGTCGTAAGTCTAAAACACAATTTAATTTATTATGAGAATACTAATTACTCTAGGTAAATTTTACTTACACAGCGGATAATAAACTACATTTCCTTTCTATGGGTATTTATTATTGATATGTAACTGATGTAGTTTCAAAGAAAAATCCAATAGTTTAAGGAAAAGGCTTAATTTAAAAAAAATAAAACTATCGAGTAAATTTCTTTCAATTGTGTTCCTGTCTGGACAACGGATACAAAAAGGTTTGTAAAATCAAATATTTAAGTAATCGTGTAGATTGCATATTTGGGTTGCTTCAAAAAACTAGCCAAATCAGAGCTATTTTTCCACAGCCTCCTCTTAAGTTGAGATAAAGTCAGTCTTAAATATTGTCATTTACGGGTGTGTAATCTTACCTACTTACATCTTGACGGACATTTTATAATTTGTTGGGAAAATTTGCTTTTTAAAACAAACTTGGGTATTATAATCGAAATATTTTAGTATAAAATATCTTTTACTTATAATTACTTGTTCAAATAATAATGTAATACATTAAGATAAATATAAGTAGGTATCGGAGAGTGTTACAGGTATTGGGATAGAGTGCGACCTGATATCCTCAGCACATCAGGGCACATTCGGTAGACGGCATAATTTCATCAAATGATGCATCAGAGTGTGAACAGAAAAAGTAATGATGGCATATTCTCGCTTTTTTACCATACTTTCCTAGTTAACACTTTTTTAAGGTAAAAAATAAAGATACACTTTCGAGTACAGCGGCGACTGCGAGTGCTGCGCTTCTTACTTCATAGAAAGCTGACTTTATGCAGTACTTGCCGTGCGGTACATCCAGCAGCTTTACCTACCCCAAAATATACTTAAACGCATGTTTGTGGCGGGATATACAAAATGTATGCATATGAATCCCGCTTGTAGCTGGGATTGGTAACCATTCTATAAGATCGTAGGATTCCTAATTTTTAAACATTGTTGATTGTATTATCTTGAAAAGTCATGAATCAATCAAGCACGTGATTACATAAGATACCTATGAAACTGACAGAAATATTAAAAAAAAAATTCTTTGCCTGCAACAAATGTAATTAAATGAGTAATAATTATAAAATAGTAATTACTGTACATTCTCCGAATCATTAATTGATCAAGTTCAGTAGATATAGGATCTAGTGACAACAAAAAAAGGTGTTAATGTTGAATTTTCCGGAGGAAATTTAGCGTGCGATTCTCCATACAAACCGTAAGAGGTACTTAGCCAGGGAGTACTTCAATTAATATCAGGAAATTGGAAGAGCATTTCTATGACACCATTTAAGCCAATTGAAATGACGTCTGGCATGTGCAAATGATAGCATTATCTTGAAACGGTAGAAAGATAGGTTGAAAAAATGTCAGAGGGAAGAAGAGCATTCTTTTATCACTTGTCAATAATCCAAGGCCACTCATAAAAAAGCGCTTTGACTCCACCGAAGATCGCCATAATTTCTTCAATATTGTCTCAAGCAAAAAATAATATCGCTCCCGGGTAATAATACGTTTATACATTACCCGGAGGATTGAGATTGAGAACTCGACACCTCGTTGGAAGTCGGTCACCTTCTCCACTCCGCATACAATTATATTTGTGAAAAAAAAAATGTGATAAATGTTCACATTTATCCGTTTTGGTACGGTTTATTTTTGTGAACTTTATTTGACTACAATTTATGTTATTTAGTGCTTAGAAATTTAGAGTGCATTTTGTTTGGTCCTCAATATCCACTGTTTCGGCTTCGAGTAAGATTTGTTTTGATGAGCGTCTGGTGATATACATAGTATATCATGTTAACTTATTGAGTACTATGTGATCATCGTGACACATCATTATAATTTATAACTACGGAGAAAATGATGAGGTTATTTTAGAATATGTTTATGAACATACACCGTTCGTTGTTTTGTGTAAGTATTGCAAAGTTATTTGTGTTTAGTACAACGTGTCCATATCAATACAGATTAAACATAATAAGTAATGGATTGCCGGTTTATCGATTAATAAGGAAAATATTCTATACCTATTTAATTATAAACTAAAAACCCTTAATTAAAGTAAGATAAGGATTCTGTGTTTTGTCGGTAGATTATAGAACTTATTCAGAAGGCAGAACGTCTAAATATAGGTACTCAATTTGATTTCAGGTTATTCGATGTTTGCATTCTACAATATAACATTACATTGATAAAATTATGTGTTTACGAAATAAAGAAAACATTAATGTATGTACCTACGTATGATAAATGTCTTGAACTTTAAGTGATTTAGTCCGTTAAAATCAGTCGCATGCGTGGTGTTCAATAGGTGTTGTCATTCTGCATTATTTATTGTGTTAGAACAAATACAAAATTTAGAATAAAGTGCCGTTTCTCAGAAATCTATTAGTCTTAGGTAGTTAATTAGTAAATAATCATATATCGGTGTGGGTCGGGTACTATGATTTGTATACATTTGTTTTACAAAATGTTCGTTGCAGCTGTTGTACTTTTTATGATGTTTCTTTGGTACAATGATAGCTTCGAATATAATGATGCAGAATATTTAGATCGACCTGAAGGTGAGAAGTTGGGTTGGTAAAGGTACGGATTTTTGGTGTTTAAAATATAATAGAAATGTTATGTAATATTTATTTACTTTTTTATATGTTTTTTTCTCAAAGTCAATGTCTAAATCATTTATCCAATTTTGGTGTTTACGACACACTTATGACGGTCAATTACTATAGTCTCCTATAAAAAAAGTTATACTGCCGCGTACATCAAAATAAGCATCTATAGAAACTGTAATATTGCCAAAGTACTAATATTTTCAAGGATCCCAGTTGGATTTTAAAATTTCCTTTCTAGGGTGATTTCATATCTCCTGCGGAATAAAAAATACACTCTTTTGCAAAAAAAACGGGCACCTAAGGAAATTTACGTTCTAAGGTCGATTTTAGTTAATTAAATGAAATTTATTTCTTTGACGTAGTCTGTATACTTATAATCGTGCAAATTAATGCGCGTGAAGTGAATTCGAGCAATTAAAAGAAAAAAAACGATGGATTCTTTAAAATCGATGTACACACACGCCCAAACAATAAGAAGTGGTCGGCAATAAAGACAAGTTTTTTTTTACTGTTTTTAATTAAATAAAGTTACAAATGTAAAAACCTAGAATAACGAGTGTGACCTCCTCTTTCCAAAATAACAGCTTGAATCCTTCTGGGCATGCTTTCCACGATGTTTTTAATAACGTTTTGAGGAATACGTTCCCACTCTTCTGCAATGACTCTTTTTAGCTCCCTGATGTTTTGTGGAGCAGGTTGCACTGATCTTACCCGTCTCTTTAGAACATCCCACACATGCTCAATTGGATTGAGGTCAGGACTTCGAGCTGGCCAATCTAAACGACGGATCCCAACTTCTTGCATGTACGCTTCCACGTCACCAGAACGGTGCGGGCGAGCATTATCGTCCATAAAAATGGAATCTTCGCCAAGTGCAGTCAATGTGGGTTGTGCATATGGAATGAGGACTTCCATTATACCGGTGTGCATTTAATGTTCCATTTTCTTTGAAAACTAACTCCGTATGCTCCGTCGAATTAATTGCTGCCCAAAACATAGCGGAGCCTCCGCCATAAGGAGTGATTTCTTCGAAACACACTTCCGCATAGCGTTCCCGTGGTCTTCGCAGCACTCGCCGGTCTTCTCCACACAAAGAGATTCTAGCTTCATCAGAAAACAATACTTTATTCCAGTTCTCCAGAGTCCATGAAGCACAGTTCCGAGCAAACTGAAGTCGAGCAACACGGTGCTCACGGAGTAATTTAGGGCCCCGAGCTGGGCGGTAACTCTTGATATTGGCAGCCAAAAGCCTCCTCCCGACCGTGCACAAGCTACTCCTCTTACTTCTTCAAGGCTCTTCTTCAGGTCCACACTTGACGCCTGAGCGATTACGCAACGCCTGATTCACCAAAAAGCGGTCATCTCTTGGTTCTGTGCATCGTTTTCTTCCCGAACCGGGTCTTCTTTTGACCGAACCAGTCTCTTGATACCGTTGCCTAGTCCTCTGGACAACTGTCCAGAGGACTAGGCAACTGAACAACTCTCATTTAGCCGCTGAGACACGTAAGTTTGCGAACAACCTTCTTCAAGTAGGGCTATAATTTTACCGGCCCTTATCGCTTTATCACTCATATCAAAAAGTGGTATTTAATGTAAAAAGAAAGATTAAATTGTTTAATTTGCAGAAAATATCCAAAAAGTTTTAAAATATCGTAATCAATTAAAAATCGTTTCAGCAATTCGCGCCATTAGTAAAGCAATTTTAGAATAATCCACAATAATCATTATTTTTCTTTTAATAATTTTAAATTTGAAACGTAAATAATCATGCCAGGATGCTTCAAAAACATGCCAATACATCGTCAAATTAACAAAACCTATTTCTTGTTCTTCTTCCTTCATTGAAGTAGAGAAAAAAATCTAAAATGCCCGTTTTTTTTGCAAAAGAGTTTATAATTTTCCTGACGCATTTTATATTAAATAAGTAGGTACCTACATTTACCGAGCATAGGGTAGTGAATTTTTTTTTGTGATCATTAATGCCCAATTCCTCAACAATGTACTTAAGTATAACTGATAATGTTACTTCTAGGTTAGCCTGGACAACATCTTCGACACAATCATTACTCAGGCGAGATCGTGGTCAAAGACTAGCCTAAGCAATTAAAAAAAACAGGGTGACCAGAGTCAGGCAACATTGTATTTACCAGACTGATAATAAACTTTTGCTACACTTACTGAACCCCCATTTGATAAAGTAGAGTACAAATTTGTGCATTATTCTTATATTTTTTTTATATTAAAACCATTTAAGGTATATTAACTTCATAAATGTAATAAGTACTGTAAGTAAGTACTTATTATACCTATTTCCACATTGAATAAATGAATTATGAAATAAATGTTGTGCTTTCTAGGGAGTAGCTGCGTAACAACACAAAATGTAACCGGAACTTGTGTCAAGATGCACACCTGCACTATACTCATCTACGACATCATGCAACCGCATCATGAAAAAGTATATCCAGACGTAAGTCAATTGAGTTTTTAATAAAAGCTATAACATAATTCCACTTCATAATGTACGAGTATGTGTACGATATTATTGTGCAGAAAAAATATATCTCAGAAAGTAGCGAAGAATCACCATCCTGTATTTTGATATCAGCTTCCATTCGCAGCTTCGCATCACGCATGCATAGGAAACGATTATCTTATCACTTATCTCGCTTTCCCTCGGAAACTACTCAGTAAAATATCCTGATTTACTTTTTACCTTTATAAATAAAGCATCCTAAATCCTAATCCAGGATCTAAGAAAAATATGAGGTGAGTTGGGGTAAGCGCGGCGTAATTTTTTAAAAGTAAACTTTGCACTAGTATATCTTTGATAATATGGCAATTTTTATATACATTGTTTTTTACTACATTACCTGATGAATAATCTCCGATAAAAACTTACATATGATTTCAGGAATTTGATAGGTACATTATATTCGATATTTCGTTGTTTTTTAAAAGCTTGTTCCCAGCCGCACTTTCTCAACGAAATGGCAGGAGCGGGCGGCAGTACTAAGAATTTAACAGTAGACGTGTTAAGGCTATCTATTACTCCATGAGTACGTAAATTCGGCACGCGAGAGTTGCTGTCTATGCGCACAACGCGGCGCTGCGCTCTAGTTGCACAGCGCGCTCTCAGTACACCGAGCGTCGAATAGCTCAATGTCACGTCACACACAGTGCAACTAAAACAGTTGATTGACTCCAGGAGGTCTACTGCCAAAAACGAAGTTCAAAGTTTCGTTTGAAGGATCGCACTTTTTCTTACCACGAAACCCTTTCGGATCCAAATTTCGATAAATTCGTACTTCGTGAATTGACATAATATTGCCCGTATTAGTTTACACTACTCCCAAATGTTATTTGGAATTTATAATTTCGTATTTAGAAATTAAGTTGATTATGGATTAATGATAATCTCGTAATAGATACGCCCTACCTTTTTGTCTGTCGTAGAGTTATCGTTTGCTGCGAAAATACTTTGCTTCGACAAAATTTGCTGCATTCCATTTTTACACATTTTCGTTTTTAACTAAGAAGCTATGTACCAAGTATAAATGAGCACCTACACCGGTATGCTATTTCATAGGATAGTTTATACATTGTAAATTTTATCCCTCATTTGCAGCATACATCACAAAAATGAAATTAATTTATTTTATACCCGTATAATGGTGATGCGCTTGGTGGTGGAAGATAAAGTTATGGAGTCTGAACATGAATCATTGTTGTGTTTTCAAGAATATGTTTACTTAACTTAGGTACACGTTGCATGGTTGTTCGTAGAAAGCAGCGCGAGAAACAGGAACTTCAAAAAAGAAGGGTTACGTGTATCACGGGTCTGCCTCTTCAAAAAATAAAAACATTCTGACAAACGTTGTATTGAATACATGGGCTTATCTACTAATGTAAGGCTCATGGTTGCATTCTCGTTTTCATATTCGAAGTAGAATTTACTAAAGAGTTTATAGTGTTAGGCATTATTCCATTAGGTTCTTTGTTCGTCAACCACACAACCATCACTGTGAAAAACATTTGTTTACTAAGAAAATAAATCGTAGAATACGTTGAATTCTACAAACACATACATGAATCAATAGTTTATTAACTATCGAAACATTCTTCTTCTGAAATTCTTTTTGGTTTTTGATTTATATACCAACAATTTTTTTATATCTCAACTATTTTTTGTTGTTACTTATTTTATTATCTTACAGTTCAAACACCACACGGTATTATTTATTTGCTTATTGAGTATTATTATCATGAAATAATAAAGTTGCTGTTTAAATTTTTTAATCAACTTAAAAATATGGAGGAAAGTTATAGTCACGTATATTTTTTTATGTTACTGGATCATGCAAATCCAGTAAAAAGTAACGCTTAAACGTATCGTTATGATTATTTTATGTTGAGCAGCACATACCTACAAATGAGTGTTCTAGTAGTTCGTAAATTACTCTCAATTTACTTAATAAAATTATTTGCTAAATAAGCCTAAAACTAACAATAATTACTACTCTTGCTGATATTAACCAATATTGTGGGTGACAACTTGTCTTAGACGTATATTTAAGATACTAAAAATGTTGAAATAAAATTAATCAAACGTCACTGACTCCTTTTTGAAGCGCTCGTAGCGAAGTGTGCTTAGCTATTCTGAACCGATCAGCAAAGCTAAGCAACGTCCGCCTCAGACATGAGTTGGATGGGTGACCACTGGTGACATTACTACTGAGCGATTCCGTGCTACGGACGGCACGTTAAGCCGTCAGTCCCGGTTGTTATCTAAGGATGGCAGTCGTTATAGCATGGTGGTGAGACATTTTGCGAATGCCCGTCTGGCTAGCTACCACTCTCAAGTAGAAAATCTGTCGCCAAGCACCTAAAGGTGTGTTCCGGCAGCTGTACTAGAGAGCCAGAAATTCTAGGTTAGTCTGAACAACATCTTCGACAACATCACTTACCATCAGGTCAAAAGGTCAAAAGGCTAACCTATCAGGCATAAAAAAAATAAAACACCAAAAAAGATGAAAGCTACTTGTGGAAGTCGGACAATGATACTGTGAGCTCAGAGTGTTTTGAATCTGCATGGTATCGACATCCACAAGTTATTTCATACTTTTCCGCGTATGAAATTTATGTAGTTACGTTTATAAAAAATATTTTCTAAAACTCCTCTAAATTTATTTGACGTATGCTTTCTCCTAGTAGTGAATAATTAGGATGAACATTGTCGTTATTGTTTTCATAATCAGGGTGAATGTTTATGTTGTCATCTTGAATTTTTAAGTTTCTAATGGACATACCACGCTCATTTCTGCTGTCTATGATTTCGGGCGGTAAGCATTTCATATAAAATTTTATTAATTTTGGTCTCACCTTAGTTTTAAAAAATGTAACCTTGAATCTGGTAATACCAAATAGAGTTTTTATTTACAGAAGTAGATCTAATGTGTTTATTATATATATATATATATATATATATATATATATATATTAAATTATATATTTTTAAATAAAATTTCGCATAAACTTTATTCTGCAGTTGAATAAAACATCTTGAAGAAAATATAGGAATGTTTATTGCTGAAAACAACTCCTCGATCTGAGAAAATCCTATACCAGAAGCTATAACTCCCGTGGTACAGCTATATCAGCATCAACGTGTTATCTTTCTTGTTTTCAGATGAAGTCAAACAAACTTCTTTACACATTTTGCACTCAAATTTGAATATTGATATAAGTTAATGTCTTCTCTCACCTATCAAGAAGAAGTTGTTTGATTTACATTCAAACAAATTATTGTGGTGTTCTTTTTCTTGAAGTTGTTTTAAAAAGTAGGAGATGTCAATTATTCGCCGTCCCGATATAGGTTGAAAATAGTCTTATATTTATCCATTTGAATAATAAACGCGTCCTCGTTGCCATCAATTTCTCTGTAACACCATAAAATAAAATATAAAGATAGTATGACGAAAATTATTCCTATTAAATTCCAGTTTTAGAATTCAGTCCTTATTCTAATTTAGAATAAGTAAAAAGCCCAAATTTACACTTATTTTAATATACTTAGGGCAATAATCGTACTCGTTCGTTTTAACGGGCATAACGTAGAATTACTGGCTCTTAAGGGCAGCTGCTAGAAACATGGTTAGGTGCTAGGCGACAGATTTTGTACTTGAAAGGATGGGAGCAAGTCAAGCAGGCATTCTTAAAATTCTCAACCGTCCGCAGTCCTTGAGAGCCACTGAAATTACAAGCACATGAGACTTAACAACTATGTTTCAAAGTGACGGGCGCAGTGCAATTCGTGACTTGTGACGAAATGCATCTGTTATAGGCAGAGGTTAGTCCACTTGACATCAGGTGGATGGGCCTCGACCTTATTCCGTCACAATAACATAAAAAAACTTAGTTGTCTGACAAAAAATCACCACTTTTTCAAACTGAAAAGTTGACTGAATCTACAATATCTGAGAACCATGCATACCTAGTCATAACGTTAAGTGTTTTGAAGGATTACTAGAAATAGTAACTTTTTACCTCTTTTAGAACCTACTGTTATGTTTAGACTGTGGTCAATAGAAATAAATAAACAAACAAAAAATTACTTACCATATTTCAATTCCCATTTTCTTTTGCCTTCAACCGTGATTTAGTGCGTGGTTTATTTTCTTTATTTGCCATTTCCAGAAAACAACCAAAAAAAAATATTGTCTCATAAGTTTTCATAAAATATTTACACAACGGGAGATAAACACAAACACAGTCTATCTAATGCCTCTAATGTTCTAATAGAGATATTTACACTATGAGGAATAAACACTGTGTCATAATTATATGCTATAAGTCACTAAATAGTTATATCACCACTACCATCATCTCGTCCTATATTTTTGTCGCGCTAAGCATTATATTGTTTATCTAGCTAGGCGTTCTTCGCTAGACCACACACTATGAGTAGACGTTTTGATGATGGTGCATTTGTGCTCTAGATCTAAGAGAACTTTAAATTAAGTTAGTTCGTAGTTTGTCTTCACTTAGTACAGTTGAATATTAAATTTAATTCGATTTTAATTAAATTAGTATTTTTTAAAAACACTTCTACGGCTTTTCCCAGTTTGACTGGCGCAGCCTTGTGGATTTTTCGCGAATTTTCTGACCTCGACTATCGGAAATCCTTAAATCGGTTTCGTGAGTAGTGTTGTGCTCGGAAACGCGAAAACACGAACCAAATAAATTCGTCTCCCTTGGGAAACCGGCGTGAGGTGTTGTGTCGACTGCTACAACTCAGGAGGACCATGGGATCGAGCGGCTGGTGAGTAAACCTTTTCACTTCCCGTCTTTCACTGTCCCGGTCTATTCCATATTTTTTCCCGAACTACATCGTTGGGCCTATTTTGCGATCTTGCATTTATCTGATTTTGTTTGCACTATAATCGGCAATTGTGTTTTAGTAATACGGATATAATATAACTTGTGTTAGATAATATAACTGTGTATAGTATAGTAATCAATCGTATATAATGGAGGGAATTGAGACAATGTCAAAAGAAATCTTGACTATAATCCCTAAGTATGACGGCGATGAAAAGTTATTGAATCTTTTTATAACGAAATGTGAATATGTCTTGAACGGTAGCCGTGTTCGAGGAAACGCAACACAGGAATTATATTTATTCCATACCGTAAGCAGTAAGTTAACTGGTAGAGCTGCGTCTCTACTTAGTGATAACCCGAATATTACATCATGGGAAAGGTTAAAAGAAATACTTACGCAACATTTTGGCGACCCGCGTTCGGAAGAGTGCATAGCGATCGAGCTAGAAACTTTGAAACTGAAACAGAGCGAGTCGTACATTCAATTTTGCCAAAGAATTCAAGCCACAAAAAGTGCATTATTCGCGAAGGTAAATCGACTTACTGACGAGGGGGTTAAGGCAGCTAAAATGATAATATATAATAATACAGCTTTGAACATATTCCTATACAATTTACCGGAGGACTTAATACGTATTGTGCGGTTAAAGGGCTGCTCAAGTCTTGAAAACGCGTTAAGTATCGTTACCGAGGAAGTAAATTTCCAGTTTCAATACAATGCTAAAAATAAATTAGCTAAACAAAATACAATACAGCCATCGAGTTCACAAAATGTGATTAGACCACTCCCTATGTTCCAAGGTTTTAAGCCGGCATTTGGCGCACCGCCACCAAATAATAATTTTAAGTTTGGTATTCCGCAGAATAATAACTTTAGATACGGTGTCCCTACAAATCAAGGGTTTCGACCAAACTTTGTGCAATCGAATAAATTTGAACCACCTCAAGGCCAGTTTGGACAAAACCAAACGCAGTCATATAGAATGCCACAAAGTCAGTTTGGACAAAATCAAACGCAGCGTAATTTCGGTTTGGCACCTTTCCGCCAACAGCGCGCGCCTTTCCAACATAATGGGTTTAGATATGGTATACCTCAACAACAAGGTTATAAGTTCGGTATTCAGAACCAACCCCACTCGAACCCTAACCAATTTAAATTCGGCATCCCTAGTCAACAACAGGCACCTAGAATGCAGGAGTCTGACGTTTCAATGCGTACGGCGCCTGTTAGGCAAAATATGATAAGCAACGACTTATATTATATGGAAGAACCAAGTTATTGTCAGCAGTACAACCCTGAAATGACTTATGATTATGACCAAAATTTAAATGAAACGTGTAGTGAGTATGTAGTAACACCGCCGATAGAAGATTGTCACTACTTAGAGAATTATGTCGATTTTGAACCCGTGTCTCAGGAACATGACACTGAAAATTTTCAGGAAGCAGCCTCGAAAAACACAGTGAGATAATTAACTTGAACTATTGTGACAGTATACTAAAGTTACCGCATATTGAGATCCCTGAGATCAATTCTAAGTTTCTTATCGATACTGGCAGCAGTAGATCTTTTGTTAGCCCAGCAATAACTGAAAAGTTTTTTAGCAACCATAAGTATTACGAACCATTTACTGTTGTAAGTACACATGCTCAGAGTATGCACAATGAAGTGATCTATATCCCACTGCTAAAAACTTTTAAGAGCACACTTCCTCACAAATTTTACGTTTACGATGTAGATGGACGGTACGACGGGTTAATCGGTTCTGACTTATTAAAGAAATTAGCAGCAAACATTGATATGCGAAACCAAATTTTGCAAACACATAACGCTGCTATTCCCATAATTTATAACCCGCCTTACGAGTTAAATATACCACCGCGATCTGAAACACGTGTTAGGATTCCAACCAATCTACAACACGGCGATGCCATCGTTGACTTCTTACAATTCCAAGAAGGTGTGCGAATGCCCACAGCCCTTATCAAATGTGACAACTTTTTCGCCGAAACTATTATTCAGAACGCTTCAGATTGTGAATCTACAATAACATTTAAAGACCCATTAGAAGTAACAGTATTTGAAAGTGAAGAATGTGAGGTTAATGTTGCGAGTGACGATTGTATGATTGACGAAGTTTTAAAAGAAAACTTGTGTAAGATACGCATGGACCATATGAATAAAGAGGAACGCGACTGTATATATAAACTATGTAGTGAGTATAAGGATATATTTTATTGCGATAAATTACCTTTATCATTCACGAACGAGGTAAAACATAACATCCGCACTACCAACGAGGACCCAATTTATATTAGGCCTTACAGACATCCACCTTGCCAAAATGAAGAGATCCAAAAACAAGTAGATAAATTATTAGACGACAATGTAATTCAAGATTCTCACTCACCTTGGAGTGCACCAGTGCACCTTGTTCCTAAAAAGCTAGATGCATCTGGTGAGAGAAAATATAGGATGGTGATCGATTACCGACGCCTAAATGAAATAACGGTAGACGATAAATACCCTCTACCGAACATCACCGACCTCTTTGATAAATTGGGTAAGTCCCAATATTTTAGTACCCTTGACCTCGCGAGTGGGTACCACCAAATAGAAGTCAGGGAAGCAGATAGAGCTAAAACTGCGTTTACCACTCAGTCGGGTCATTACCAGTTCAAAAGGATGCCATTTGGCTTAAAAACGGCACCTGCGACGTTTCAAAGGGCCATGGATAGTGTGTTGCGAGGTCTTCAAGGTATACACTGCCTGGTGTACCTTGATGACATCATAATTTACTCATCAAGTCTCCAGGAACACGTAGATAAACTCCGCAAAATCTTTGACCGCCTCAGGGCGACTAACCTTAAAGTCACATTAGACAAATGTGAGTTCTTGCGGAAGGAAGTTCTGTATTTGGGTCACACTATTACCAAAAATGGCCTCATGCCAAATAACGATAAGATACAAGCAGTATTAGACTTTCCATTACCGCGAACATCTACCGAAATCAAGAGCTTCCTTGGGTTGGTAGGTTATTACCGTAAGTTTATAAAGGATTTTGCGAAACTTACTCAGCCTCTAACATCGTGCTTGAAAAAGAAAAACAAAATAGACTTCACAAAACAAGAATATATAGACGCATACGAGAAGTGTAAAGAACTATTGACCAATGCACCTATTTTACAGTTTCCCGATTTTTCTAAACCATTCCTCCTTACAACGGACGCATCAAATTTTGCGCTAGGGGCAGTACTCTCACAGGGCCCTATCGGTGGTGACAAGCCAATAGCGTACGCAAGCCGTACTTTAAATGACGCTGAATCTCGGTATAGTACGATTGAGAAGGAGTTGTTGGCTATTGTATGGGCCACGAAACATTTTCGACCGTACTTATATGGGAAAAAGTTCACTATATATACCGACCATAGGCCCTTGGCTTGGTTAAACTCGATAAAAGAACCTAATAGTAAACTTACAAGATGGAAGTTGCGTTTGGGGGAATTTGATTATAACATCGTATACAAGAATGGTAAGCAAAATTGTAATGCGGACGCGTTGTCGCGAATCAAAGTTAACGCTTTAGGTGAACACGACAATATTTCTATGAAAGTTAACTTAGATGAGAGAGAACAAAAACTGCAAAGACACTTAGCTGATTTAACAAACGAAATACGACGGCTAAGTCAAGATCAAGACGGCGCCCCTCAGGCATCTACGTCAAAGGAAAGAACTCCTACACCAATCCCAATCGACGATTCGTTTGATTTGGATAAAACTATTAGCATCTCAGATTCTGAGAAAACTATGAGTATCCCATCTGTGACAGGTGACGGTCGACGTTCACCGTACTCGATTCCATCTCCGAGCAGTAGTACCGTGACAGCATCAGAAAAGCCTAGTAGCGATAGTATAGGTACAGTGCATTCAGCTCGTGACTTAGATACGGACGGCATACTTATACTACAGGAGGCTATAGACACTAAGCCAAATCAGGTGTTAGTATTCACTTGGAACAGGAACGACCTAACTGTTAAAGATTTATCGCGATCTAGACAGAAGGTCATGGAAATTCACTTACCAGAAGATAATCCAGATCTAGTAAAAAGGTTCTTAAAAGAGTATATTCGCCCTAAGGTAAAATATTTCTTTTACTTTGAGAGTAAGACACATCGCAAACAGTTTTCGGACGCTACCATTAAGCTCTTTCAGAAAGGTACTGTAAAGTTTTATGAGTGCACCAAAAGAGTGGTTTATGTTGATGATGAGAATGAGCAGCGAGACATTGTGCTTAAATACCATGTAGGTAAAAACAGTCATAGGGGAATTAAGGAAACACTGGTTCATCTTAGACGAACTTTTTACTGGAATAACATGGATCAAATGGTCGCAAGCATCATAAATGGTTGTGACGTCTGTAAACGCATGAAATATGAACGTAAACCTTTTAAACCAGAACTCCAACTATCACAGACTCAAACTAAACCATTCCAGGAACTGTTTATAGATACTTTTTCAATTGAAGGTAAATATTACCTCACAATAGTAGATGCCTTCAGCAAATTGGGCCAAGCAATCGAAATTAGTACTAAATCCACCCCAGAAGTAGTAAGAGCCCTCCTAAAGTATTTCTCAATGTACGGTATTCCAAATAGAATCAGTTCAGACCCTGGTGTAGAATTTAATAATGCACTTATCAAAGAAATGCTATCATTTTACAAAATTGACTTGCACATTAGTACACCACACAATCCTAACTCTATGGGCATAGTCGAAAGATTCCACTCGACCATTATAGAAATATATAGAATTGCAAAATATGATCGTAAAATAACCGATGCGGCATCAGTAATGACCTATGCAATAATGTCGTATAACCATACAATACACTCTGCGATTGGTCTTACACCATTTGAAGTAGTTTTCGGTCACACCGAATCCAATAACGCATTCTGTATAGATTTCAACAAACAATTTACTCAGCAGTTGGTCAAAGAACACGCGAGAAAGACGAAACACCTGTATGAATATTTGACCGATAAGATGATTGATAAAAAGACAAATGTAAAAGAGAAACGTGGAGGAGAAAAAGAGTTTGATTTAGACGTAGGAGATACAGTATACATTAAAGGCGTTAACACTAGACGTAGTAAGGATAAAGCAAGATATCAAAAGGCTAAGATCACGGGGGAAATTAATAGGAACGTTGTACCTATAACAACACAAAATAGAGATACCAAAGTCCCAATTAAAGATATCAGGCGTCCTCCGCAGGTTAGTTCTTCTGGCAACGCTAGTGACCCACAGCCAGGCTCTTCAACTGCAATTGATTGAGAAGAACCCAGGGCTGCTACCTGTGAAGGAAGGCCAAGCGGTCGTAAGCCATGATACATGGACTATTATAAAAATTTTAGATTTAAGGTTAATTTACGAACAGTTAGAATCAAACATTGACAATTACGTAAAACTTCATGAACATGTACAAAGCTGTTTTAATTTTAAAGCATTTGATTCAGATTTCGTCGAAGTCGAATCACAAACTGAGTATGCCATGAATATTACGATTGAAAAATATAAGCAATTGGTTCCATCTCTCATAAGAACAAAACGTGGTTTACTTAACCCCCTTGGTTCACTGCTTAAGATGATTACAGGCAATCTTGACAACGACGATGCCCTAGAATACGAAAGATTGATGAATAAATTGAAGACAAAACAGGATAGGATTGCACGAAAAATAACAATCGTTGCCGAAATGTTGGGTACCCTTACAAATATAGCAAATACCACACGAAACAACTTCATTCAAATAGACGAAACTCTAAAGGAAATTGATCTTAATCTCAATGAGTCCAAACTGTTCCAAACTAGTAATAAGATTATTCATATGTACAATACTTTTACAAACAACTTTCAAACGCTTTACATACGACTTGATGAAATTGAAACAGCTCTTGTTTTTGCTAGGATTAAATTGTTACATCAATCCATTGTGGATACAGATGAATTGATATCGCTCTTACAAGAAATTGAGAAATCTGCAAAAATAGTGTACGATGCTAACATAGAAAATATTCTTAAGATTGAACAGTGTATAGAAATTAAGGCATATGTAAAACAAAATCAGATTAAATTCATAATGCAAATTCCGTTGATTAGAAATGATATTTTTAACTATTACAAACTGATTCCATTACCGATATATAATAACATTAATGGCCTCACTACCCTAATCCTACCTAAATACCCTTACCTCCTTGTGAAAGGTTTACATACCAAGTCGCTCTCCCAGCCTTGCCGTGAAATAGAAGAAAGTCGCTTCCTGTGTTTTGAGTACGACGCATCACTGCTGATCAAAGACGAGTGCATTACTGCACTGGTACAATTTTCCACGAATGTTTCAAGCTGCCATCCAGTCCCAGTCATCATCGATGATGTAAAAGCCGATCTTATTCAGCCTAATCGCTGGGTAATTTACGCGAGAACAGAAACATTAATCACCAAATATTGCGATTCAGAAATAATGCAAGAGAACATCTGTGGAACCTATCTGTTGACCCTGGATGACGACTGTCAGTTAAAGATAAAGGATTTGAATTTTAAAAGGCAACAATTTCAAGGGAAAGATATTTTTTACACAAGATTACCAATCTTCAATTTGCCTCGAATGGAAACCAGAGAGTCTGATGCGCAGAGAAGACCAGTCCATCTTAACGGAGTTGATCTTGTCAACATCCAACATCTGAACAACTTATTGCAGGAAAGCGAGAGTGAAATTATCAGTGAAAGTGAAATGAATTACCAATTCAAGAGTTTTTATATAGGAAACATAGCATTTTACATAACCATTATAGCGCTCCTTGTATTTTTAGGTTATAAGTATAACATTCATAAGATATGTGTAAGAGATGTGACTCAAGATGATCCTCATAATTCGGATAATCTTGAACTTACGGAGGGAGGAGTTATATCACCACTACCATCATCTCGTCCTATATTTTTGTCGCGCTAAGCATTATATTGTTTATCTAGCTAGGCGTTCTTCGCTAGACCACACACTATGAGTAGACGTTTTGATGATGGTGCATTTGTGCTCTAGATCTAAGAGAACTTTAAATTAAGTTAGTTCGTAGTTTGTCTTCACTTAGTACAGTTGAATATTAAATTTAATTCGATTTTAATTAAATTAGTATTTTTTAAAAACACTTCTACGGCTTTTCCCAGTTTGACTAAATAATAATTATTTACAATTTATTGTGTATCGTCATGATATTTGTTTACGCAGATACCAAGAAGTGCGCGCGCAAAAATTTGACACAGATCTTGTCTTGGTGACGTCCCGCGGGACACTGACGAGCGACATTTGGATATATTATCACTTAAATATTCGATTTAAAAAAGAATAGATGTAATGAGAAAAAAGGATCGGTTTAGTTGTATTTCAAATTAAATTACCTACAAAATGGTATAAGTTATATATTAATTGGAGTATTAGTACCTGTTAAAAATGAAATTTGGCCGGTAAAAAAACCGCAAATCGAACTTAGTTCATTATTTTTTTCTATCGAGAAAATTTACTCGTATCGTGATTTGAACGAATACACAATAAAGAGAAAGAATGTAACTAAAACATATATTTATTTCAGATTTGAAATGTTCTTCTTTGTTTATAAAAAACAACATCTACTTTAGGCCAAAACGGGAATACCCGACCTTAATTATGACATTTTAACGTGATTAGCATTTAGATAATCTATAAAATAGACGATAATTTTCAATCCTTTGTTCATAGAAATAAGGTTCATCTCTAAAAAGATACATATAGTAAAACGGGGAAAGTGCGGCATATTTCCAAAGAACAGTGGCCTTAACAATTATTACCCGACTGTCCAAGAAGGAGGATATACTTTTTGTTTTGTCTGTGCAAATGTGACTCTATAGCATAAACATACTAATACTATGATAAATATATTCCAATAATTTTACATAAAAACGTTGAATGTGTGAGGGAGTGACTGCATAGTAGGTGGGAGCGTTTTTTTAATATTATTATACTAAAATAATAAAACATTACCTTAAAAAAGTCTTGTACATCAGTAATGTTAAATAATGAATCGGGGTACATTGCTTTGTAACTGCGGTTGGGGGTAGAATATTAAAAAAAAATGTTCTAATTATTTTTATTATTAAAATCAAAAAATCATCACTCCAAAACTACTGAATGGATTTATTTGAAACTTAGCACGATTTGAGTTCATACTACGAAGAAGGATATAGGATACTTTTTATCCCGAAATTCAGTACGGTTCCCTTAGGAAAGGGGATGAAAGTCAAAATGTAAAGTGAGTTGTAATTTACTAACGCGTAGTCCGATTTCAATCATTATAGTGGTAATTTAATTATTTTCCCGTAAATATTTCAAAGTCTTCAGTTTTGTAGTTCAGAAATTACAGATATCACAAACTAATTATTTCGTTCTAAATAACTTGAACCGCGGAATGTTCGGAAGCCCTTAAACGTACGGCTCATCTTAAGCTAGCATTCGCACTTTATCATAAAGGCTTAATAGATATATTATATCAGCCGCATTGTCTACTGCTGAACACAGCCTCCACCACTGTAAGAGGGTTTGCCATAATCCCCACGCTTGGCAGGCATCTTGGGGATCGCGGTGAGAGATATCAATTCCTCAGAAAGTGCTGATGCCTACCCTCTGTAGTGTTACTCCTTATCGCCTCTTACGACACCTACTCTACTACGGGTAAAGATGGGGGGGTGACATTATAGCCCGGCACCCCAAGGACAGCCCGACAACCCCCAGGCAGCCCAGAACCCCACGGGCAGCACGGCACCCTTATTTAGTTTTGTAAGCTTGCTACGATAAAACTCTAAAATCTGGTACATTCACCACAATCAGTTTTTTTAACTACATATTCTTTTGCCGGATACATTTCGGAGACTGCGCAATGGAAGTGCACAATGTTGTCTTAGGTTTTCTCGATTATAACACTTAGTAATTAAACAACTTTAAACGGTTTAAATCGCGTATCTTTATCATTATTTTTGTCCCGACGTTTCAAACACTTTGTAGTGATTGTGATTCGGGACAAAAATAATCTATACTTATAATAAAACTGTAACAGGTCCAATTCTGTACATGGCAGATATTTAAAAAAAAAATACAGTACTCTGTAGCTGATACTAATGCCGAAATTGTATTTTTTATTTATTTTTGTCTGTCTGTCTGTATCCCAGCCGCGCATCAGTCCAAAACTAAAATCTACTGAATGGATTTCAATGAAACTTAGCATGATTTGAGTTCATACTACGAGGTAGGATAATTTAGCTTTTTATCCCGAAATTCAGTATGGTTCCCTTGGGAGAGGGGATGAAAGTCAAAATATACACTTAGTTGTAATTTATTAACGCGTGGTCTGATTTCATACGTTCTTTTTAGGGTTCCGTACCCAAAGGGTAAAAACGGGACCCTATTACTGAGATTGCACTCTCCGTCTGTCCATCCGTCCGTCCGTCTGTCACCAGGCTGTATCTCAAGAACGTTGATAGCTAGATAGTTGAAATTTTCACAGATGATGTATTTATGTTGCCGCTATAACAACAAATACAAAAATTTTACCAAGTGCGAGTTGGACTCGCGCACGTTAAAACAAAAAAACCGGCCAAATGCGAATGGGACTCGCGCACGAAGGGTTCCGTACCATTATCTGAAATTTTATTGTATGGGTGCCCCCTTAATTATTTATTCTAATTCAATTAATTATATTTAAAGAAAACATAAAACTAAATATTCTGTGAATAGTTAAAGCGTCTACCAGTCACCGTCACCGTATCGAGCAAGAAACGGTAAAAAAATGAAGGTTGTTGTATGGCCCCTTAAATATTTATTTTATTTTTTCAACTGTCTAGCTATCACCGTTCTTGAGATACAGCCTGGTGACAGGCGGATGGACGGACGGACGGATAGCGAAGTCTTAGTAATAGGGTCCCGTTAATACCCTTTAGTCCGAATCGCACTTGGCCGAATTTTTTAAATTAGAATAGTGGTGCTTCAAAAATTATCACGTAAATATTTCAAAGTCATCGAATTTGCAGTTCAGAAATTACAGACATCAGTACATAAACATTACGTTCCAAATAACTTGACACCCAAAATATACAGAAATCTTTGAACGTACGGCTCATCTTAAGCTGGCGGTCGCACTTTATCATATAGGTATGACTTTGCTGATACTGATGCAAAAACTGTTTCTTTTTTCTGGCTGTCTGTCTGTATCCCGGCCGCGCATCACTCTAAAACTACTGAATGGATTTGAATGAAACTTAGCACGATTCGAGTTCATACTACGAAGAAGGACATAGGATACTTTTATCCCGAAATTCAGTACGGTTCTCTTGGGAAAGGGGATGAAAGTTAAAATGTACACTTAGTTGTAATTTATTAACGCGTAGTCCGATTTCAATCATTCTTTTTTTGTTACAATAGTAATATTTTCCCGTAAACATTTCAAAGTCCTCAGTTTTGCAGTTAAGAAATTACAGATATCACAAACTAAATAACTTGAACCGTGGAATGTTGAGAAACCCTTGAACGTACGGCTCATCTTAAGCCCATAGGAAGCCCGGAAGCCCGTCACTTCACGGACAGACCGGCATCACACACAATTATTTAGTTTTGCAAGCTTGCTACGATAAAACTCTAAAATGTGGTACATTCACCACAATCAGTTTTTTTAACTACATATCTTTCTTTTGCCGGATACATTTCGGAGACTGCGCAATGGAAGTGCACAATGTTGTCTTAGGTTTTCGCGATTGTTACACTTAGTAATTAAACAATTTTAAACGGTTTAAATCACGTATATTTATCATTATTTTTGTCCCGACGCGACGTTTCAAACATTTTGTAGTGATCTTGGTCACGGGGTGAGTATCGGGACAAAAATAACGATAAATATACGTGATTTAATCCGTTTACAGTTGGAAGTGAACAAATTTAGTAGATTGTTATACAAGGGTCGAAAGGAATTGATAACTTTCACCCGCGTTCAGCTATCTACTTTTCATTTCGAATTTAAAAAAAGTAAAAAAGTAGCTTTTCTAAAAATTATTCATTGAAAAAATAACTTACTTACTTAAAACATATTGAGAGGATAGAACTACTTGTGAAATTTTACGTAAACTTTTGTTTGGAATATTTACGGGCGACTATTGCCCAAAGAGGAATCTCTCTGATTTTCACTACTAATATAAGGAATAACGATATAAAAATAGTATGTTTTTTTATATTATTTATTTTGATTTTAATAACACGAGCAGTACCTATTTAAAATTAATGCGGCTATAATCCAAGTAGGAATCGATGAGTTACATAGGTGTTAAGCACTCTACTTTTCATTTAAAATATGAGGACGGTAAAAAAATTGTAGTTTTTCTAAATATTTACTAAAAATAATAAACATGAGTAGAAGATACAAAGATACACTAGGAGTTAGAACAATGAAATTTAGGGAAATTTTTAGCTAGTTTTTTTTCAACCTACACTTTTTACCTTAAATTTGTTACTACCCTGCCAAACATAGTTGTTATTAATTTTTTTATAACAACAGAGTATTTTACAACGAAAAATCTTACACAAATATAGGTTACAACCCGGGAGTTTTGAAATCCAAAGTAAAAAACTCCATTCTGAGCTATGGTTTGCTATAAGAGTGCTTCACCGCAGACCACAGTATTGCTTAATATGGGATAAACAGTACACAAATGTGAATAATTAGTCTGCAGGTACGGCAATCGCGAACGAAGTCGCGGGTACAGCTAGTATAAAATAAATCCGTCATTGGATGTAAGAAATATCACTTTATGATTATGTTAATTTTAAATTAAGATCTGTGGATTTTGTGAATTAAATAAATTAAAATTAAATAAATGCATTTTAATTTAATCAACTTAAAATTAATCAATTTAAAATTAATTAATTTAATCAATTTAAAATTAAAATGCATTTTATTCGAAGGGTCTCATTGTATTACAATCGACTGGTGAATTACGAAAAATTTCTCATGTAACGTTTGTTTATTTTAGATATGCTCGTTCGACGGGGATACACCCATAATCTGCTGTACTAGCTGTAAGGACGATATGAAGTTTGATAACATAAGGTTCGTAATGGCACCTAAGTTGTAAATATTATTATGTTGGCAGAAGTTTGTAATGTTATGTTTTGCTAATGCTCATCAAATCAGTAAGCATTATTTATTTATTTTTTATGGGAGTTCCATATTAATTTATTTAGCTATAGATGGCATTAGGTAAGTATGTTTACCCTGTAAGGGTGTCGCAAATTAATGATTTACTAACTAACAGGTAAATAATTAAAACACAATTTAATTTAATTTTTAAAATAAATAATGTCATACTAATAAATAATTTACCTTCAAATTAACAATCCTCAAACTAAATTAATAATAACCTATGCCTAAGTAGCATTTTTTCTATAATTTAAAATTTTTGAAAAACGGGTACTTACAACAATGTTTTTGAAAATAAAAACATGAATTCCTGCTTGAAGCCTTGTAACTAATGCTCTATGATTAAGCAACTAACTCTAATATTTGCTTCAAAAGAAAAGAAAGATTTTTTGAAGCGCTCGTAGCGAAGTTTGCTTAACCATTCTGAATCGATCAGCAAAGTTAAGCAACGTCCGCCGCGGTCATGAGTTGCATGGGTGATCGCTGGTGACATTACTACCGAGCGCTTCCGGTGCTTCGGAGGGCACGTTAAGCCGTCGGTCCCGGTTGTTGTCTTAAGATGGCAGTCGTTACAGCATGGTGGTAGGGCACTTTGCGAATGCCCGCCTGGCTAGCTACCACCCTCAAGTTGAAAATCCGTCGCCAAGAACCTAACAGTGTGTTCCGGCAGCTGTCCTTGAGAGCCAGTAATTCTAGGTTAGCCTGAACAACATCTTCGACCACATCATCACTTACCATCAGGTGAGATAATGGTCAAAGGCTTACCTATCAAGCATAAAAATAATAATAATAATACAGTATCCAAGCGGTACTATTCCATCTTCACAATTTAAAATATTAAGAAAGTTAAAGGCCCCTTCGTAAATTAAAACGCTCGATACATAAAACAGTATACCTAATGATTATAATATGATTGCCCCGACGACGACGGCATTTGTGATACTGTAATCTGTAGGCTACGAATAAATATATAAAGAAGTGTAACTCTCATACAGTGACCGCTTTGATTTCGGACTCGTCGACTCCACAAGTAACAAAACACGCAAAAGCTCCCAAATTCAATCGGATTGGTTTATTGATTTGGCGCTTAGAAATGATCGCATCTGATTGGTCGCGTTAAGGTCATGTTGTCACCGCCGCGGCGGTGACAACATGACCTTATGACGAATGAGTGAATTTAAGGAATGACGGCGCGCAGTCATTCCTTAAAGACAAACCGCATTTTCATACAGAGAATTCTAATATTAAAACTATCCAGGGTAGTCAAGTATTGGTATCCAAAATATTGTTATTTACTCGTTTATGAAAGCTATTCCCTAAATTTTTATATCCATATATATGTAGGTATGGCTTGTCCAGAATTTTACAATACATAATATTTTTGCAGAAATAAACAACCAAGAAGAACATTGATAAATTCAGTTGAAACTTCCCGCGGTACCATCGCATAACTCGAGCATGATCGAACTGATAGCTCTGCACGGTACACTTTTTAAACCACGCCCGCCGCGGTACAGTTTGCGTTCTGTTGTTTTTGAGCTTGAATTACATTTCTTTACATTATGTAGGGCAACTACATGCGATATACATTTCTAAATATGTAAACAATAGAAATATTATTTGGGGTATGCCCGTGCCGGCTGGGTGACGACTTTAGTTATGGACTGCGATGCCTGGTCCATGGTTCGATTCCCACCGCCCGCGCCGGCTTGAGCTTCACCGCATGACGGGAGCGTATTTTGCGAATGCTCGCCTGTCTACCAGCCCTAAGGCAGAAAATCTGTCTTCAATGTACTAACAGTGTGTTCCGGGTTATCGGGCCCTTGTCCTTGACACTGTAAAATAACAGGCACATGACACTTAACAACTGTGACTCACAGTTGTTTAAACAACTGTGTGTCTCACAGTTGTTATGTGTCAAAGCAAATATTTTATAATATCATAGTAGTTTATGCAACTGTCATATAATAGAGGGTATTAAAACATGAGTGTAGTTTTTTAATAGTAAATAAGATTACACGAGTGTTTTAATACCTAATTATATGAGTAAACAAAGTAGTGTTGCATACACTACTTTGTTTAATCTCATGGGTATAAGCTTTTCTTCAATTTTCTGGCAGAAGAAAAAAGTCTGCTATTAGTCTATCTATTGGCTCGGAAAAACCGTGGTGTGCGCGCGCAGCGCGCTCACCACAGATAATATGAACAACATTAAATTGAATTGAAACCTCCTTGGTCGGGACACATTGTACTTTAATAATTAAAAAATTGTTTTAAAGCATTGTTTTGTTAAGAAAATACTAATGCTTTAATTTAATTTTTGAATTTTCTTAAAGAAGTATCTATATAAAATATGCCAATAAAAGTCTGTATTTCATTTCATAATTAGAATATTACCGAATGAGATTATATAAAATAATTTATTTGCTAGAACATGATTTATTAAAAACTATAATTATTCGTCTTGGACGAAACTAATTATTATACATAATAAATATTAGTAAAAATTAAAGTTACATACATATTTACTTTAAAAATGTCATGCATTGATTTGGTAAGAATGTTATACTGTGAATTTTAGAATGTAACTTAGTATAGGGAAAAAATAAGCAAAGCGAAATGGCGAGAAACTACTTTTCTTGCTAGTGGAGTTGAAAAATTTTATGCTATACACGAGATCCATTTTTTAGGTCCCATGTCTTTAAATCACAATTCCAATCCATGGTGTACATAAGAATTACTCGCTATTAATTCAATTTTAGACTGATTCGCTAGTTCAGGATTTATAGTGGCACACGCATCTAGGTGCTTGGCGACAGATTTTCTATTTGAGAGTGGCAGCCATCCAAGCGAGCATTCGCAAAATGGCCTTCCAACATGTAGCAATACTTGCTTACGCCGGCAGTGGGGATTGAACAATGGAAACCTGCGGCACAGCAGTTCTCGTAGCTGCTCAGCAATCATTGCTTCGAAATTTGATTTATCATTTTGCTAGCGTTATTTAACTCCAGAAGCTGATGTATGAAATAAATATCATTGTTCCTCATGTCATGCATTTGCCCTGTTTACTATCCACTGTAGTCATAAGGCTTAGATTATATTCTAACTGTTTCAATCAATCTTTCAAGTATCAATTTTATTGTTTTGTTTTCAGTGATGCTGTGTATGCACCTTCAGGTATTCTGTATGACAAGAATGGTAGAGCGTATTGGGATAGTAAGTAATCATCATATGCATTGCGAATGCCCATTCAGTATCAAAGGTTACCATAACCACCTAACCTCTATAGATCGGTACTTTATTGAAAAACAGCCAATTCTTAGGGGTCACAGTCTTAGGGGTCACCCTTCCACTATGCTTAGGACCAGTAAAAATAATAAAAATAAAACTGTAAAAAATATCAACCAAAAATATGTATATAATAAAAATTCGTATTAATAAATTCAAAATAATTACCTAGTCCTAAAATCAAAAATTTTGGGGTTATAATGGGGGCCTATAAACTGCAGCATAATGATAGATAGTCGTGTGATCAAAAATAATATAAAATTACACAATTTTTTTTCGCGAATGCCGGCCTGGCTAGCTGCCACCCTCAAGTTGAAAATCTGTCGCCAAGCACCTAACGGTGTGTTCCGGCAGCTGTCCTTGAGAATCAGTAATTCTAGGTTAGCCTTAACAACATCTTCGACCACATCATCACTTATCATCAGGTGAGATAATGGTCAAAGGCTAACCTATCAGGCATAAAAAAGGCGAATGTGATCTTAATGGTTTTCTTTCAGAATGCTTGGAGTATTCTAAATACGCGAATTCTCGTTGTCATGTGAAAGGAGGAGTCCACAAAGTGTGGTACGAAGTCGAGCAGTGCCACTACCTTCGCAGATGGTATTCCACCGCAATTGGGGGCATGGACGCCGAAAGGGAACAATTTACTCATATGGTGTGTATCCCAGAAATTTTAAAGTACAGTGTTAACATATACTGTTTCAGTATCCGGTATACCTATATATAGCAATGTTTGTTAGTACAGAAAAGACTAAAACTCAGAGGTTCGAAACGTTTTAAAATGGATATGATTACTGTATATAATTTGTAAATTTTATGCTCCACAGGCTCTTCTAGGCTACGGCCCAAACCTGACGGAAACTCAGTGGCTTTGCGGAGGCTCTCTCATCAGCGAGAATTTTATTCTTACAGCAGGGCACTGTACTTTTGAGTCTAGATTGTAAGTTTATTTATTACTCATATATTTTTAAAATCTCGCGATTGATTCATACGGTTTGCTCGCACTGGCCTGTGTTTAAAGCTTTGAGCTCCTTTAGATGAACGGTGCGAGTTATTATTGAATGTTCTCGTCTGTTTAATTACTAATTATTACAGGAGTACTTGGAGAGACGGTTATTTTTGCTACGCTTGCTGCTTATAAACGATGTGCTCAAGCCTGATCTCATTGAGAAAATACGGCAAAAGATTTATCGGCGAATCTCAACACTTACGTTTCCTCAGAGAACCTACAGGATGAATGCATGGTGTTAAAAGGTTACAAATAAACTTAGTTTTTTATTGTACAGGGCTACATTATAGCTGTGAAGTATATGCGAGCTCTGTGGCAAGTGCGGCGATAATTCAGATCGATATTAATAAAAATGGCTAAAAATCTAATACTGTTTTATGAAGCCAAAATAGTTATTTGATGTCGGATATTAAATTTTAATACTAAGTGAGCGTATTTTTATTATATAGTAGTGGTGCGGTACCGGAGACTCAACTTTTGATACATTGCACGCTATAGTATATGTGGTGAAGCTCAGCCCGTCACCACGATGGGCCATCATCACTGTTTAAAAGTGTCGGAGATCGTCTGGATGCCGCAGTTTTACATCTCCTCAATAAGTTCTGATGATGATAGATAGAAATTTCATCACTCCATTTTATAATGAAGCAAATCGTTTTTAATAAAATCTATGATATACCTACATGGTTGTTGCTTTAGAATATCTTTATTTTTGTACAAATTCAAGTTCTGCGAAATTTTCAGTCTTAAATGGGTACCTACATCGTCAAGGTACTTTATTTATTTTATAATAATTCATACGATTAATTATTTTCAGAGGTAAAGTAGCTTACGCAGCTCTAGGTATTTTGAAGAGGTCCGATCCTGAGGAACTGTGGCAGACGTACAAAATCGAAATAATCATACCGTATCCTGAGTACGAGCCACCTTCCAAGTACCATGACATAGCTTTATTAAAGACCGAAACGCCGTAAGTAAATAATTAGTGCAATATATCATTACGATCCCGACTCGCTTCCCAAACTGGGGTAAGATTCCAGTCCAATTTTCAGCAGCTTAAGATATTCCGTTGTGATCAACGGAAAATCTGAGTGCAATATTTTTTTTTGCAAAAGGTACTAAGTATTACTATTATTACTCTTAGTATTACTATTACATGGGGCACACCAAAAGTTTTGCACTTCTAGCTAATCGGAACTATTTTAATTTCGAATGTTATATTTTTTGAAACGACTTGCAACCTTTTTAGTAATAAAAAATAATTTGCGGATAACCATTTGTCAATTGTTTTTCTTTACACTTCAAAGTGAAACTTAATTCCTTTTTCGTTGCGTATGTTTCTAAGTACGCAAATAAAATGGAATTAAGTCGAAAATATTTTAGAGCGATGATTTTTTATGATTTTGAAAGTTCTCTCTCTCCACAAGACTGTGCCACATGTCTTCAAAATGCTTTTGGGAGAGAAGCACCTTGTTTGAGCACCGTGAGGAGATGGTTTGCTGAATTTGAGAGAAGTCGGGTTTCTTTACATGACGAATTTCGTGAAGGGCGGCCTTCAACTGCCGTCAACGAAAATAGTGTGGCTACTGTTATGCGGCTAATTGAAGAAAACCCGCGGATTACCTATGAAACAATTCGAGGACCATTGGGGATTGGTATGAGCTAAACTCAGAAAATTTTACACGATCAATTTAAAGTTCGGAAACTTTGTTGTCATTGGATCCCTCATGAACTGACAGCGGAGCAGGAGCCCGCGTGGAATGGTGCTCACAGATGCTACTGAAGTACGACCACGGACATTCTAATGCTGTTTATGCCATTGTCACAGGAGACGAAACGTGGATTTATTGTTTTGAACCCGAAACAAAAACAGCATTCTTGTTAATAGGTATTGGAAAATTATATAAGGCCAATAAAACTGAGGCCATCATGACTGTGATCATGACAAAGCTTCTTCACGTACGGCCAACAAAACATACTCATTTTTAGCTTCCGAAAAAGTCGGCACCCATCCTGCACATAGCCCCGACCTAGCACCCTGCGATTTCTGTATTTTCCCCAAAATCAAAGATTTGATGATAGGTTACACTTTTACCAACTCCGAAGAGGCAGTGATAGCGTTCAATCAGCACGTAGAAAACATGCCTAGAGATCTGTGGTCCACCTGTTTTAAAAAATTGTTCGATCGCATGAAAAAAAGTTTAAAATGAAAAAGGAGAGTATTTTGAAAAGCAACAAACATAATATTTTGTTTATAACATGTTGTTCTTTTAAGTTACGCAAAACTTTTAGTGTAACCTACGTATAATGTTGTTATATGTGCGTCACATCTAAATCGAGTGATGCTGGATCCGACTTATAGGCCATAACACATACTTCTTCAGTCTACTTGTGACAAAATTAAATACAACTTGATCGGAATGGCGAGATAAATAAATGCTTACTTGTATGAGTTATAACTATGTGTACAAGATACAAAAGTCTTAGTTACAAAGTTTTTTGTAAGACTTTTAATGTGCTTGAACCTGTCTCTTTCAGTGTCAAGTTTAACAGAGCGGTGTTTCCAGCATGTCTCAATGTACTATCTAATCCTGATGATGAGTATTCACTTATTTTCGTCACAGCTATCGGCTGGGGCGCTCTGGGCGACAAAAAACCTTTAGCTGATACTCTGCAAGTGGTAAGTACACATAGCACACGGTTTTTGTACAAAGTACAGCTGTTAAATATTGTCATAAAAAGTTACGTGAGTTGTCATGATTATTAACTAAATATACCGGCTAGCACTCATGGTGTTTAGTTGAAATCTCCGGTCGGAGATTTCGACATACCATTCTCAAGGAATACGGGCAGCTTCGAGGGCTGCTTGACGCCGCTTAAAACTGCCCGTATTCCTTGAGAATGAGCATCTTTACTGTTCGAACACCGGTAGGAGATTTCGACTAAACACCGTGAGTGCTAGCCGGTATATTTGGTTAATACAGCTGTTAAATTTAGTATTTTTCTATTATATCACCTGTCGGTAAGCGATATGGACGAAGGTGAAACAAGCTGCTGGAAGTAAAGAGGGTAGGTAACCAGTTTTGGACACCGTTGCTTTATTCGAATTGATTAGAAAGAAAACTAAAATAATGGTTTGTAGGCGGTCGGTTGAAAAATGTCTTGGCTGGACTAAAATATTTGTTTAATGCCTTGACTATTTCTAACACAGTACCTACCATGTTTGGTGACATTGAATTGAGACTGAGCAAAAAAACAACAGGTAGCTTGAAAGCTCGAAACTGAAGAAGTATAAGCGGTTCCGTATGGTATTTGCCAATGAACTTTAACATCAGCTCTTACATGTTCTTTCTCAAAGCGTATCTAGCATATAAATATACCTACCTCAATAAAAAAAAACAACATAATTGCTCTTATCGCAGATCTCAGTGGAAAATTTCTACGACAGCGAGTGCAGTTCACAATACCCAGAGCACCGTCTTCTAAGTCGAGGGTATGATCGTACTACGCAGATGTGCTACGGAGACCGTACAAACCCTGTAGATACTTGCCAGGTGGATTCTGTAATATTTCTTGATTATTCATTATCAGCCGTGTTTCGGTATTATAATGAAAGTGTTTGTAGTAGTCTAAATATATTATTTAAGTTAGCAAATACTATAATATGTAAGTAGTATTAAAATCTTTGAAACTTTAATACAACTGTATTTAATTATTTTAATCAATACAGTTAATCAATAACAGTTTTGTTGCAACTGTAGGGCCAACTTTTGGAACTTAAAAAATGAAAAAAGAGCACGACGACCAAATTTAAAATAAAAGTTTAAACGGTGTTCCAACTTTCGATACAGCCACTCAATTACAGCGCGATGGAAATTTAAATAACATAAAGTTAAGTATTAATGAATAAATATATTTTTTTAAATGACTTAAGTAATTAAAATTTACTTTCAACTATTCTTTTAAATGGTCAACATATTTACAATTTTTTCAAGGATGAAAATGAAATGAATGGCTAAATAGATATCATGCAATGTCCACAGAAAAAAAATTGGCGGCAAATCGTCAATCCGATCTTCATTAGGTTTTTCAAGTTGTAGAGTTTTGTTTATTACTTCCTTATGGCAGAGATTTATAATTAACTTATTGGATTAACACAATGAGTTCACCTGATTAAGATTATTAATTTAACGCCTTATTTAATAAGAGAAGAGGCTAAATCAGTAGAGAAAACCTTTTACCGCCTAAAATCAGACGACGGTTTTATGAAATGGCGCTGAGAAAAAAGTGAAATCGTTATCAGAAAACGTTTTATTAATCATTCAACGAATTATCAAAGTCTTACATACCTTCAACACAAAGACAATATTAAATACTAAACATAATGTACATTTAAATGATTTCGAGATACTAACATCGTTTCTTAAAAGGCAATCTGATGATTATCTCTCCAAAGTTGTTGATTTATTTAAAATAAAATTCAAGATTTTTGCGTTAGTTAGCTAATTCATGTTAGTATTATTTTATTCGTAATGAAAAGAACAGTGTTTACCGCGAGTGAAAAGCTTCGGGGGATATTTCGAGGGACTAATTAAGCCTTTTAACCGAGGTAACCATTATGCTTTTCATCACCCAGTAACTGTAGATTAACAGTCACTTCAACCCCTAGGGTAACAATATATTATTGCTTACTTGATGAACAAATTACTATTAGCAAAAAACTTTATATGCGTAAATATATAACACCGTTTGGTTGTTAACATCGCCATGGAATTAACACTGAAGGATCACAAAGTAATTAAGCCCCTATACATTTGGTAGATCCCGTGGAGTGTCGGGCTAGAATATCACCCCCATTTCAGCCTGTGGGTGTCGTAAGAAGCGACTAAGGGTAAAAAAATAAGGTGGGCAGCAGCGCCATCTGGGGATTTGCTATCTTACACTGCGATCCCTAAGACGCCTGCCAACCGTGGGGATTATGGTCAACTGTCAAATAACAAACTTCCTCCATGATGGGGGACACTGTGTTCAGCAGTGGACAATCCAGCTGATACAGTACGCTTGGCGGCGTGGAGGTAACTCACTATAAATGTAGGTAAATGTTTTTCACAGGGTGACAGCGGCGGGCCGCTACAGACTGAGCACGATGGACTGTGCATGTATGCGTTGATTGGCGTGACATCCTTCGGGCGCGCATGTGGACGCCCGGGAAATGCTGGCATGTACACGCGCTTGCATAACTACGTTCCTTGGATAGAGGCCATAGTGTGGCCTGATTATTAAGAGACGTGATCGATACATTTCTTTGTATTACAACTCTAGACGACGACGACTGAACGTAAAGCTCATTTCATTAGTTTAGCGTGTTGGAGGCACATCAATCAACGAATGTACTAATATAGTAGATCTCTGAGTTACTACTCAGACTACCTACTGCACTAAATGTATCGTAAATATGTATACGACAAAATATATGTATACGTATAAGAAATAAAATAATACTGTAGAACTAGAATACTTTTTTAAATGATTTTATTTAAACTTGCGGTGCAATAAGCACCAGAATAACCATCCTTTTCTATAAAAGCTTTCATTGTGCTTTTCTAAATGCTAATGATAATAAAGAGATAGAAGATAGATAGAAAACTCTTTATTGTTACACCACATATAAAATATTAAAGTTTACATCATAACATTTAATTAAATAATAATAACATAGTGTTACAATGGGCGGCCTTATCACTAAAAGTGATCTCTACCAGGCAACCTTAGGATGGAGTTGAATAAACAAAACAGTTGGGGCGGGTGTAGTCTAACAATTAACAATGAAAAAAGTACAAATTCATAAAAGTATTTTAAAAATAAAACGAATTTTACTATAGTTTCTAAACAAATGTATAAAAATAGGATGTAAGTTTTTAAAATAAATAAATACATAATATGTATACGCATAAATATATACACATATCAACATACATAAATAGATAATGATATATATATATACATATATACGTATATATATATAAATAAATAAATTATATAAAGATACATATATATCATAATATTATCCCATACAAAGCCTAGACATTGACAAAAATGTAGTGCAAAATTAATTGGACAAATAAAACTTTTTAACTTGATCCTTGAACATTCTGAGAGTCGGTGCTTGTCTGATAGATACAGGAAGAGAATTCCATAAGCGAGCAGCCTGAATGGTGAAAGATTTGCTATAAAACGAACTAGTATGAGGATGGATTTCAAGTGTAAGATTTTCTGATGACCTTAAAGTGTATGAAGAACAGTGAAGGAAATCAAAACGTTCCTTGAGATAGCGCGGGGATGTAGGATTAAACAATATATTGTAAAGGAGACTGAGAATATGAGCATTCCGGCGAAAACGTATTGTCAGCCAATTGAGCTTGGAACGAAACTGAGAGACGTGATCATATTTGCGTAAACCAAATATGAATGTAATACAAAAATTTTGAAGACGCTCAAGTTTATCCAGCTGTTCCTCCGTGAGATCGAGATAGCAGGCATCAGCATAGTCAAGAATTGGAAGTAATAGAGATTGAGCTAATGCAATTTTAGTGGCTGTTGGAAGAAAGTTGCGCAACCTTTTTAAGGATCCTGCTGCGGCAAATAGCTTGCGACTGGTAATTTGTAACTGTTAATCCCACCTCATATAGCGATCCATTGTTATTCCAAGATTCTTTACAGAGCTACTAAAGGGAATAGCAATACCACCAAAGAAAACTTGAGGAAGTAGTACCCAGTCTATTGTTGACATTAATCTTGAGCTACCAATAACTATTGTTTGTGTCTTAATGGGATTTACTTGTAACCCAAAAGAATTGCTCCATTTAGCTATGCGATCAAGATCAGTATTAACAATCTGAATGGCTTCAGGTAGTTTATTCAATGGAGCCTTAGAATAAATCTGTAGATCGTCTGCATATAGGTGGTAGGAAGAAGTGAGGTTGTGAGAAATCGAATTAATAAATAAAGCAAACAATAAAGGAGATAAGACGCCACCTTGCGGGACGCCTGCGGTCGTGCTACACCAGGAAGAGTATTCATCTTCAAGGCGAACACGCTGCCTGCGCCCGTACAGATAACTGCGAAACCAATCAACTGCCGTTGGAGAAATGTTAATTGAGCTAAGGAGAGCATGAGGAATGTCAAAATTCACAGTGTTGAATGCGTTGCTAAAATCTAAAAGAGTTAATACAGTAACTTCGCCATTGTCCATTCCAAGACGGATATCATCAGTAATTTTTATGAGAGTAGTTACTGTGCTATGCCCAGGTCGAAAGCCAGATTGAAAAGGGTTTAAAAGTCTGTTACTAGTTAAGAATTTGCTAATTTGGTTGTAGATAAGACGCTCGAGCACTTTTGACAGGAATGGAAGGATAGAAATGGGTCGATAATCGGAATAAGATTTAGGGTTTGATTTTTTAGCCAAGGGAATAATTTGAGCGTCTTTCCAAATTGAGGGAAATACTCCATCAGAGACAGAGTTATTAAAAATGTGACAGAGAACAGGAAGTATAACATCTAGTATGGGCATAACCATGTTACGACTTATGCCGTCAACACCAACAGCATTAGAAGTGATTGAAATTACGCTCTTCTTAACATCGCAAGCGGACAGTTGATTAAAAATAAATGGCGAATGGTCGGGAGTCGGTAAAGTTGAAAGGTAACGTAAGGTATTGTTTTTATCTGAGATGTTAATATCAGACAACGAAGAGAAATGTTGGTTTAGAGAATTGATATTTACATCATTTGGAATAGATTCTTGTCGTGATTTACCTATTCCCAATGACCTGAGAAATTTCCATACTTTGGCAGGGTCCTCATTAGCGACAGATTTGTGAACATGGTGGCGTAAAGCATCCCTACACACCATATTGCAGCGATTGCGAGATTTCACATACACAGCTTTATTTTCATCACATGGTCTACGCTTGTATTTACTTTTAGTGACAACTTTTTTATGCATTAACACTTTTATATCATTGGTTAGCCAAGGAGCTGGAAGGTGCTTTAATTTTGTAGCTCGAAGAGGGGCATGCTTATCATACAACTGTGTTAATAAGGAGTTGAATATAGCAACTTGGTCATTCACAGTCACTGCATCATATACCGGAGACCAGTCGACTACTTGGGCATCATTAAGAAATGCTACCTGGTCCATGCCACTAAAATTGCGCTGAAGTATGATTTTAGGTTTTGCTTTCGGAGGACGAATTTTATAAGATAGGAATATCAGATCATGATACGAGAAGGCATCGGCGGAACATTGACCGTGCTTAGCAACATGCTGGGTGGATGATACTATAATCAAGTCGAGAAGTGAAGGAGAGTAGTTAGGGGAGTGATGAGTAGCATTTAAAGGTAGAATATGCATGTTGCAGGAATTAATGACAGCTTCTAGCGAAGAAGTACGACAATCACGTTTGAGAAGACAGGTGTTGAAATCACCCATGATAATGGTATGGATATATGAAGGGGTAAGATCTTCAAGGATCTGTTCAAATGATGAGAAGTAATTATTACAAGAAGAGTTGCTATAATAGGCTCCGAGTAAGATTTTATTATGTGAAAGAAGAACCTCCACAAAAAGATGCTCACCAGCATTTGATATAGGCGGTTTAAAAAACGGCGGTAATAAACAAATTGTTCTAAGTATAATCCCTTTTTAGGGTTGCGTACCCAAAGGGTAAAAACGGGACCCTATTACTGACACTTCGCTGTCCGTCCATCCGGCTGTATCTCAGGCACGGTCATTTGGATTTTTGTAAATACACAACATTTTATATTCTTCGCTTTTATAGTACTTTCTGGATTCATATTTTTAGCCGTTATCGGACATTATATTTCTACCAGTGCAGTAGTTTACTTTCGCTGTCTTTATGTACGTACCTACATGCCATCAGTAATAGCACCTAAATATTGTAGTTTTTATGAATGTATTAGGTAGTTACGCCCCGCGGAATCACCCGAGTGCTGAAGGGTGATGATCATGAAAAGTATCCTATTTATTAATCCAGCGCCTCATCTACCTCCATACCACATTTCATCGAAATCGGTCTAGTACCACATTTCATCGGAATTGGTCCAGTCGTTTGAGTTTGTTACTTCTTACATACATATAAACACACAATTATAAATAATTATATTTATATTTAATTTATAGTTCATAGTATTTTGTTTAATAAAGGCATACCGCCGGTAAAATTATAAACACACTAATAAACTTTCGCCTTATAGTGCATTATACAAGTGTGTAATGTTGATGATTACCGCTGAGGCGCCATACAGGCGAGGGTCTTACTAGGGCCGAGGACGGTAATCTACAATACACACGTCGTTTTTCAACACACTTGTGAAGAAAATAATACTAAATAATAATTTAATTTCAACGGTGAAAACGAGTTGTGAAAAATTTTCGCTATGGCGGGAAAAATTAATTAATATCTTTTCCTATTCGCGCGCATGGCGACTGGCCATAGACTAAAGAATTAAGTTTTTTTTTTGGCTTTTCGCGGATAGCATTTTAGCCACTTACAAAATGGAGAATTTAAAGATTAAAGAGAAAATAAACATTATATTTGAGTAAAAGTTTTATTTATTAAACATGAACAAGTTGAACTTATCTCTTTAGTTTAATACGTAGTTGTATGAAATGAGCTAACTATTAGGCACATTAATTTATTTGTACTATTGAACACGATCTTTTTTGTATTGAAACTTTTTTAAGAACAAATAAACTCAACCAATAATATAAAAAAAAACTCGATAGCTCACTTGTGAATAATAACCATGTTGAGCTTTATTAGGTATATCGTTCTTAGGGCCATAAACCGAACTATAACACCCTCGTGCATAATAATATTATAGATAGATAGAAGATAGAAAACACTTTATTTGCACAAGAACTTAAAAAATAACATTACAATAAAAACTAGCTTGCAACTTGCTTATTATACACTCTGGTGATTTTTACGCCCTCGCCTACGGCTCGGGCTGCAACCCACAGCCTCGTGTATAATGAGCAACTTAGCTCACTTGCATCATAATATACTATATTGTGATGTGATACTGTAATAAGCTGAATCTGATCATTGTGATGTTTTCCTGCAGAGCCAACTGAGAAATTGCTTTTTGTTCCTTATCCCTGACATATGATCTGGATGGAACATACGATATCTCTAAGGATTTCACAATATTTTTCACTATAGGAGCATACCTAGGTAATATTTTGTTCACGTTAAATTTTTTGATAAATAATTATGCGGTTAGTCTGTACTTTTCTGTTTTCTAATTCTTGTTTGGAACTTAAATCAATCGTTTGTTTTTGCAGATAGTCTCGTTGTTAGTCATTGCCATTCGTTTCAGTAATTCTTCTTTTGAAAAATGACAATCTTTTTCAGTCTTATCTGTGCCCTAATTATGTATTTTTTGGTAATCTGATTGAAATCATAGAAAAATCGCTTTTTACCATAACATTTCACACTAATTCTGTTACTTACAAATTACATGATTGCCCAGCCGTTCTTTGAATCTGTTGCTAATCATAATTGGGATCTTCTATATTTCTACGGTGTTCACTAAGATGATACATACTTTTACTAATATGTGCACCGATAATTATTGAAAGATCTTTTGAACTAATATCCGTCAGCTACAACATCAATAATTGGTACACTTTCGTTCTTGTTTGACTGTACAAACTTTTAGACATATGACTGGAATTGGAGCGAAATAATCAAACCATTAAAGCCCTAAAAGAAATAAATATTTCGGGCGCAGTAACTACTGAACCTTCTTCCCACCTAAAGTATCGTAAAAATCCTCAAACTCAAGAAAATAATAAAACTAAACAGCTAAATTCCACCCCTTTAAAACCTATACCCCTATATAAAACGTTAACTACATTGACGCAAGCACCACCCGCAACTAGGACAGAGAAAACAATATTAAACGTTAGTCAAGAGAATCTCGTTTATACAATTAACGAAAGTCCAGAGATAACACCTACTTCTCAAACCCATCACAGTCATCAGAATTTTCAAATACGTTGGAAAGTCAGCAGAGAAATATACATTATAGGCGATGAGCAGGCATCAGGACTCGTAGAAACACTTATAAAATCTAGACGAAAAAATAGGATAAAAGATAGTACAGCATATGTACTCGTAATATCATCTATTGTAAAATCAAATGCAAGTAGCGAGCACTTTATTGAACATTGTAAAATTATTGCAAACAAGACAACGCGCAAAGTAAGAATAATTTTATCTTATGGTAGAAATGATATCAGTCTACCAATATTTATACTAACATTTCTAATGCATTACATTATACTGAGAAGTTTTAAGACCTATATAATTGAAATTATAAATAATCCGAATCTTAGGCCAACAGAACTACAAAACGAAAAATTACAACTCATTATAAAACGATACCCCAACAGTGAGTTAATTATCATAATTTTGGGCAAACCAAACATTGGTATCTAAGAGATTTGTGTCATAGGATAAACGCAATAATCGATTATGAATACTAAAGCATATTTTGAAGCTGTTATAAGTATCAAACGGTTTTTGAAAGAAGGTATCCTTGGCCATAGTATGAAAATAGTTTATAACTAAAAATATATTATAAAATAAAACTATATTAATAAACATGTTTATATCATTATTAATAATTCTTACACGTAGGTTTCTATTTCTGAATGTTCTGTATGAAGGGGTGGTAATCCGCGATAGAGATAAATTTATCACTCGATGGGAAGTTTGCATTTAAAACAACCGTTATTCGTCAAATTATTTTATTACAAAAATAACTTTTACTTACAATTATTTCTTCAAATAATTATGTAATACATTGATGCTTAGATAACAATAAGTATCGGAGAGCATTAAAGGGATTGAAATAGAGTGCGACCTGATATCCTCAGCAGAACGGGGCGCATTCGGTAAACGGCATAATTTATTTAAGTGATGCATCAAAGTGTGATCGGAAGAAAGAATGATTGGCATATTTTGATGCTTTATTCACCATACCATCCTAACAATTTTATTTTTAAAGTTCAACATTAAATTGAAAAGAAAGTGTGTGTGTTTGCATACTTCAGTATGAATACCACACTTACCTACTATTTGTCAATACATAATGTTTTCTTTCACTATTATATTATTGGAATCGTAGTTATATATATTTAATATAATATATATTATATTAAATATATATTATATTAAATATATATTATATATTTTTTATAATACACTTATTAAAGGTACACTTTCGAGTACAGCTGTGACTGCGAGCACCGAGCTCCTTACTCACTCACTTCATAGGAATCTTACATAAAGCGGCACTTGCCGTGCGGTACATCCAGCCGCTATACCCCAAATTATACTTACCCCGCGGTTCAAGTCACGCAAATATACGCTAATTGCCTGTATTCACGCAAACGGTCGGTTTGTGCGCAATATGTACATATTCAGTTATGAACCGATCGTTTGCAATATTTTCAGCGGCAGTATTGTTTGCGTGATTTAAACCGTAGTGAGATGCATGTCTTTGGCGGGAAAAACAAACATTAAACAGTTGTTTCGCGCCTGTAGCTGGGATGGGTTAAATTTTATAAGATCGAAGAATTCCTAATTTTAAAACAAGATAATACTCTCAAAGAGTCATGAATCAATCAAGCATGTGATAAGTCACAGCTAAAACTGGCAAAAATATTAAAGAAATACTTGGCCGATATCAAGTGTAATTCATTCTTGTTTATAAAAAATAATTAAAGTAAAATATATTCTCCGAATCACATAATCGAGTTCAATTGTTAGAGGGTCCAGGAAAAAAGGGTATATGTTTAATTTTCCGCCATATAGACTAAAGCACTTAAGAGGAAAGTCGGCGTGCGATGCTTCATACAAACGTATTCCCCTATTTTAATCCTAGACAATGCCTCTAGAGTATTTATTTTTATTTGCATTTAATGTACGCCTGCTATAGACACGCTTTTGTCATTTCCTTTTTCAGCAACTGATTATTACAAAACAAAATATGACCTTGAAAATTACTACAAATGACCGGTTTTACCGACATGATTAGATAACCACCAGACAAATTTGAAAAGATTTGAACACAAAATAAAATGATAAGATCCTAGATTATACTCTATTTCAAAATTTTAGAGAAAAAAAATTTGATTTGGCCCTGTTTTGTAGGAGATAAAGGGAAGTACGAAACGTCTATATCTTGAATTTTCTTCTTATATATCGCACGCTTCGTGAGGGTTGTTAAGGTGCGGTGGGCAGAGTGCCGACGGTCTTCATGAGATGGTAGCAGTGCGGCAGGCGGCTCCGATGGCCGATCCTCTGCAGCGTGGCGGCTGCCTGCGCCAGCATGCCGGCGCGCTCGCCCGGCGCCGCCAGCACGCCCGCCGGCAAGTGCTTGCACGCCATGTACAGCGCCACGGCCCGCTCGCCCTCGCCGCCGCCGCCTTCTAACGCTCGCTCTGGAAATATTCAACAAATATATCCTGACGCCAATTAAAATATTAAGAAGTTTAAGCCTTTTTAACCGACTTCAAAATAGGAGGAGATTCTTAATTCATCTGTATTTTTTTATGTTACGTACTGAGGTTTGACCTCAGAACTGGGTGAACAGATTTGATAATTATTTTTTATTTGAAAGGTAACGGTTGTCGTTTGGTCCCATTTAAATTTCATCAAAGAAGGTCCAGCCGTTTTAGAATTACACTCCAATAACTGAAAAATATTTTCCTATCATAATGATATAGTCGTTGACAGTGAATGAGAAGTGATCCCGTAACTAGCAAAGGTCACTAAATGAGTGAAAAAATGTTTTCTCCAAAAAATGGAACTGTGTGAAATAACTAGTTGAAGTCAGTACCATGATAGTTCAAAAGTAACTATTATCACAATTTTGTGCGCATGGTACCGGCCTTCGACAAGTTATATTTTTTTTATGTAGCTTTTTAAATATAAAATATAAATATGAAAATTTATTTTTTATTCATCTACATACAGCAACTCGACCTCTATCCCGGAGGGGAGTAGTCTCGCAGCGTACCCTCCAATGAAAGTACAAGTGGGCATTTAATAAAACTAGTTGCGCTTGAATTTCTAACCAGACCGAGTGCAGTCGCGCGAGTGAACGCTGCCGCAGTAACAACTTTTAATGATATTGGACCTTATTTCTCTCGTTGTACGACTTTAATTCTACTCTTTCGTATACAAGTCATGTCTTAAAACGGCCTTCCAAAAATTTTATATCTATTTAGATATAAGACTTATATACTTAGCAAAAATATAAGTACTTCTCTAAAAATAACGCGCGACAAGATAGTTCAAGGTCGCGTGGCATGCCTATGTTTATAAGGGAGCATGATCAGACTTTGGTTAGTGCGCTTATTATCTGTGTTTATTTTAAATGATAGTTATTAAAGTTTTTTAAGTTAACAGAGTGGTATTTTCATTTTTTATCCAAAAAAATGGCTCGTAAAATGATTTTTTGTCTTTAATTTGTAACACCTTTTCTTGTTTATTTTGGTGTACCATAAGTTAGTATGATTGTTGAGCTTCATAAATAAAATACCGGTATGAATAAGTTTGTATTGAGTGATGGATAACCATAATGTAAAAACGGCACAGGTGTAAAAACTTTTGTATATATTTCGTACTAGCTTTCCGGGCGCGGCTCCGCCCGCGCGTATGTCGGTTATCGCGTGAAAACATTAACCTCTTTTTGCGCAGTCGGATAAAAACTATCCTATGTTTTTTCCCGGGTCTCAAAATATCTCCATACCAAATTTCATTCAAATCGGTCCAGTAGTTTTGGCGTGAAAGCGTAACAGACAGACAGACAGACAGACAGACAGACAGACAGAGTTACTTTCGCATTTATAATATTAGTACTGATAAAATACGACACGATGCTATAGACTTACAATTATAAGTAAATTAATCATGTGTTTCTTTTCAATTTTTAGTACCCTTTCAATCCGTTTCTCAAAATGCATTTATTAAACTATGTATTCTATCGACAACTGACGTCAAAAAGAATGAAGTACGTCACTAGGCAATACTAAGATTTCATGTATTGCTTTTCGCGAACCAATCATAACGCTTTTTCCGTGCGTTGCCGTCACCAGAATTTTCGGAATATGAAACATTAGCTAATTTGTTTTATGGAAGACTATAATGTTCTTATTTTTGATAATTTTGTTTTTCATTATTACGCAGATTGTACCTAATGGGGAGGTGATATTCTAGCCCGGCACCCCACGGGTTAAACATCACATGCTAATTAGTTATTTAAAACTAAGGAGAATTTAATTACTGTTGTTAACCTCTTTTTGCGCAGTCGGATAAAAACTATCCTATGTTTTTTCCCGGGTCTCAAAATATCTCCATACCAAATTTCATTCAAATCGGTCCAGTAGTTTTGGCGTGAAAGCGTAACAGACAGACAGACAGACAGACAGACAGACAGAGTTACTTTCGCATTTATAATATTAGTACTGATAAAATACGACACGATGCTATAGACTTACAATTATAAGTAAATTAATCATGTGTTTCTTTTCAATTTTTAGTACCCTTTCAATCCGTTTCTCAAAATGCATTTATTAAACTATGTATTCTATCGACAACTGACGTCAAAAAGAATGAAGTACGTCACTAGGCAATACTAAGATTTCATGTATTGCTTTTCGCGAACCAATCATAACGCTTTTTCCGTGCGTTGCCGTCACCAGAATTTTCGGAATATGAAACATTAGCTAATTTGTTTTATGGAAGACTATAATGTTCTTATTTTTGATAATTTTGTTTTTCATTATTACGCAGATTGTACGGTAAAACTGTTTCCTACTTTTCTGTAACTTCCCTATCTTCAAGAATTTCTAAAAAGCTAAAACTTCATTAAAACTTTCTAGTAAGTATACCTCCAACGAGTAGGTGGAGGTGTCTTAAATACTACGTTTCGTACCACGTGTTTTGATACCTAAAATTTTATAATGTTACAAAAATTAAATTGTGTGTTAAAACACCCACATTTCGTCCAACATGTAATAGGAGGCGGGCGTATTGCCATCTACCGGGCACAGTTGTTGATCCGGAATAAGACAGAAAATTTATTTGACAGAAAAACCTAATAATTATTCTATCTGGGGCACAGAATAAAAATCACCAGAGACCGGGAGATCGATACGAACCCATGAGCTCATAATTCCAAAGGTGCACTACACAGTTTTGGCTTTACATTCGTGCCCTTATGGTAGAACGAATAAAGATCATCAACTTTTGTCACATCGGGGCAGTTGAAATTGACACAGACCTTTTCGCCTTTTCATTTGCATTTCATTTTAAGAACGTTTATGAAGTCTTGATCACAAAGTTCTTTGTAACATTCGATAGGTATGTATTTTGTTTAAAGAAAATTGGTGACGTAATAATGACGAGATTCTTTGTAATAGTTTACCTTTGCCACATATGATAGACGATCTGTTGAATCGAGGGCGCAGACTGCCGTCTAACAACTGCTGCGTGCGACGCGGCGCCGCGCCGGCCATCATGCGGCATACAGCGGACTGTAGGAACACTCGTGACGTCACCCACTGTAAAAAGCAATTCAGTACATTAAAGCGTTCGTAAAAGACACTGATACACATGGAAGGAATTGGTAGTATGGTAATTCAACAGATTGACCTGTCAGAATATGAATAAATCTAATTTTGGGCGGTATCTATCAGAAATTAATAGCTAAGAAGTTAAGGTGGATTCACAAAAAAGTGTCGCCAAGCATCTAACGATATGTACCGGCAGCTGTCCTTGAGAGCCTTAAAACCTCAGCAAAAGCGAGAGAAGTGAGTGGAAGGGATAAATGCACGGAGGCAAGGTTTTGACGAATGAGAAAGATTAAAATAAAAACCGGCCAAAAGCGATTTGAACACGCTTACGCGAGGGTTACATATCAACACAGAATGAGTCACTAAATTCGTCATTTTTGTTTACCGTGTAGCAGTTTAGTTATTCTTTGCTAAGCGGATCACAGTACCGGAGATGCCTCGTATGCCGGCCGAAGCTTTATAGCTTGGATGAATATTTTTGTAACTAATTAAAGTAAGTAACCATTTCTCTCGATACAAATATGTCTAACAAACGTTTTAATATAATTTTTTTTATTATTGCGTAATTCTGCGTTTTGTGTCCTAGTCTTATGAAATAAAAATATATTATCAGTATTATAGTATACTCGAAATAGGCACACTGTTGCTTATTATAAGAAACTTATGTACACATTTTTGAGCAATAAAATATTCTGATTCTGATTGACTAAAATTTCTCGAGAAAACGTTGTCGAGAGTCGGAACAAACTTGTGTCTTCTTGGGGCAATTTTACCCCAAGAAGACACAATATATAGGTATAGTTTAGCGGTAAACGCTAAACTATGAACCCTATGTTGTATCCCTGCGTTTTGATGACACCCCCTTTGCTGCCTCAACCAGTATCGAAATGCTTGGTGTCGACATAACATGGTTATTTTGAAAGTGCTAGTTACCGGTAAGTGTTGCGAGAGTCGCCGCAGCGAGTGCAAGTCCCGTTGGAAGGCGCGCAGCTGCGAATGTGACCCGGGACCAGCTCCACTCGCCTCCCACACCCCCGCACGAACTTCGAGCACCCAGTCGCAGCACAGGACTTGCATCAACTGAAATTACATACAATCATTATGAGAATACCTGTAAACTGTTTTCTGAATGACAGCCATAGTCTAGGGCTGATTGTTAATTACATAAAACAAGTTTTAAGTATGTTAGTAACATCATGCAAAAAAATAACTTTCAAATTGTTATTGACTATATACCGGCGAAAATTCACGGTGTTTAGTCGTTATCTCCGACCGGTGTTTCGAGCAGCAAAGATGCTCATTCTCAAGGAATGCGAGCAGCTCGACGACCGCTAGACGCAAATAGTTACAAGCACTTTATTATAACAGATGTTTCAATACGTCAATAATAAAGTGCTTGTATATATTTTATATATACGTATATTGATAGATATCAATATACGTACTTATTTTACCCTCAAACGATTTCGAAAGTCCACTAACACTGTGTAGCATAAAAGTTACCAGTGCCCAGACAAGTCCGTGTGTCATGTCACCAAAAAGAAATCATATTCCGAAAAAATTTGGAATCGGCTAACCAATAAAGATGTAAATAAATATATGTATACCTATTATTGAAACATTCAAAGAAATAAGCAGAAACAGCTTATTACAGAGAATTCTGAGTTTAATGTCACAGCTTACAAAAAACTTATAAAACAGAAGACCTGGTGAAAATAAGCCTTTTCTGCCACTGCATCTCAACTGCATAGATAAAAATATTTATACTACACATGCTAATAACTGTATCAACCGGATTGTCTAAGGGTGGTTTACCGTAATCCTCACGCTTGGCAGGTATCGCAGTTTAAGGTATCAATTCCTCAGAAGGCGCTGCTGCCCGTCTTCCGGTATTTTAAATTTTGTCGCCTTTTACGACAGCCACAGGTAGCAATGGGGAGGTGATATTCTAGCCCGGCACCCCACGGGTTAAACATCACATGCTAATTAGTTATTTAAAACTAAGGAGAATTTAATTACTTTTGTACAAATATTATGTGGGAGGGGAAAATCTATAAAAATCCATCTTTATAACACCGGTAAAAATGTTTACAAAATAACGGAAGGATTTTTTACACCTCGAGCGGGATTCTTGTAATTTTGTAAGCTTATTCGCTTAGCAGGCGTTACCAGAGAGTTGAAATACTACAGTAGTTATATCCGAGCACCACTGCTCTAAAAGCTTACTAGAATTTACCTATCTACATACCTACGCACATCGAGAAACTAACCTCGAGAGTGGAATTGACGGGCCGGCAAATCATGCAACTAATGTGTGATATTGCACTCATTCGAAATTTAAAATATTATTTTTCCTAGTGAGGTGCTTACAATATCGTAAAGTGTTGATTTTTTTTTTATAACTGATAAGTTTTATCATAAATCATATTGGATGTCACAGGTTATATAGGGAGGGATCATTGTACCATATTCACTTAATTTTAGTGATGTGAGACATAGTCCTTACTTTATTTCTTTCCTTTATTCAAATTAAAACTTATAAAACTATATTTCTTAAACAACTTTTGTGTCTTAAGCGAACTTTTTTTTATGCCTGATAGGTTAGCTTTTGACCACTATCTCACCTGATGGTAAGTGATGATATAGTCGAAGGTGTTGTTCAGGCTAACCTAGAATTACTGGCTCTCAAGGACAGTTGTCGGAACACATCGTTAGGCGCTTGGCGACAGATTTTCTACTTGAAGGTGGTAGCTAATCAGGCGGGCATTCGCAAATGCCCTACCACCATGCTATAACGACTTCCATCCTAAGACAAAAACCGGGACCGACGGCTTAACGTGCCCTCGGCAGCACGGTAATTTTATCTATACAGTATTTTAACTCGGCTCTGTTCTTGTAAACATGCGATAGGGGTGCCCGCCTCCAGCATTTTAATTACATTTGCCTACTTTGTGTTTCCATTTAGTTTTGTGATTGTTAATATACTTTTTTTTTACATAAACAAATAAAATACTTTGTGAATTGAACAGGAAGTGTTCACTAAAAATGCGTGTTGTTTTTGAATAGTAGGCAGATTTAATCAAAAAACCATGCTTATGTTTGAATAAAAAATCGGTTTTAAAAATTCACGACCAAAAATATATGTGGGATTTAGGAAATGATTTATTTTTAAATTTTAGAGTATTAAAAATCCATATTCTAATAATATCTTATAACTACCTATTTCAGTCGTGTCAATCACCTTCCTTTACTCTATTAATTTTTTTTTTATTAATTGAGTCATTTTTTTTCGGGGTTAAAAGGAAATATTTATCCATTAAAAAGTTTTATTAATTTACTTACTAGTAAGTAAAATTACTTACTAGTAAGTAAAATATTTTTTCAACACCCTTGCTCGTAAAGTGAGCTTTATTACATCGTTCTTAGGGCCATAAATCGGACTATAACATCCTCGTGCATAATAATGTTATACACTAGTACGTTATAGAATTATCCCTGCAATATTAAGTTAGTACCTAATTGCAAATTATATGCGAGTAAACAGAGCATTTTCAATTTAACCGGGTAATACAGATTTGTAACAACAAAGAGGTTTATATGTAATAAACGATAAAAAAAACTTGAGCGCTATATGCCATAATTTTCGTATGTTGTTGGTATCGCATTTATGCAATATATTTTTTTATGTATATTGTGTACAATGAGCAAATTAGCTCACTTGTATCATAATATATACTACTAGCTATCCGGGCGCGGCTCCGCCCGCGCGTATGTCGGTTATCGCGCGAAAATATTAACCTCTTTTTGCGCAGTCGGATAAAAACTATCCTATGTTTTTTCCCGGGTCTCAAACTATCTCCATACCAAATTTCATTCAAATCGGTCCAGTAGTTTTGGCGTGAAAGCGTAACAGACAGACAGACAGACAGACAGACAGACAGAGTTACTTTCGCATTTATAATATTAGTACTGATTATAGTATCTTTCAGTTCCCAGGTAATCTAAAAAAGTTATCTCTGGATTTGTTTTTGATGAATTCATGTAACCAAAAACAACACAATATAACTTACTAGTCTTATTTAATATGTAAATATGTACGTACGTATTTGTACAGTCGCGTCGCGACACTCAAGACGGTCTGCGTTCCGAGCGCAGGCCGAGATCGAGGCGCGTAGGTGTAACTCGCGTTTCATCCGTTTCTATGAAGTTGAAATACTATATAGGTAATATTACCGTGACGGAAACGCTCAATATTAATGTCACTAGCGGTCACCCATCCAACTCATGACCGCGGCGGTATTCACACTCAACGCTCAAGATAGAATAGAGACGCTTATTTTGTATTTCATCAAAGTATTGATTTTATCGATATCGATTAAATTAGAACATTAATCACGTCCCATCACTATAAACCACGTGGTGGTGGCTTAGCCAATTAGAAAGCGTTTTGATAAGAGAAAAATTGAATGAATTTATTTCGTACAAAGCAACTAGAATGGCTTCTCTTGAGGTTAGTTTCTCGATGCCTACGCACATGTATATGCAGTTTGTAATGACAAGGAAAGAACGTTCAAATATTTTATTTATTTATTTATTTAGATACGCCAACAGTGTACATATTAAAACATACAGTAAAAAACTTATATTAACAAATTATAACAATGATATAAGTCATTATTACATTGGTCTGATATGCACACCTTTTATAGGCATATACAGCTTTCATTAAAATATAGATAACTAAATAGTAGTAGTTCTAGTAGTATTAACGTTTGGTGGTTTTATATTCAATGCGAGAACTTAACTTAGTTATTATTATTTCTTATAAATAATAATGTATTAATATGTAGCTATAATAATTTATATAACAAAAATAGGATTTAATTGCTAAACATGTTTAGTCTAATATTCACTGAAGAACATAATTAATTTACTTTTAAAGACATTTAATGAATCATTGAAAATATCAACATCGCCAAGAGCAGCATTTAATTCATTATAGGTACGACATATACGTTGTGTGGGGCAGTTGTGACCCAAGTTAGTTTTAACATATGAACAGTGGAAAATGTTGGAGATTTCATATCTTGGATAGTGGTAAGGAACATTCAAGAAGATGTTAGACAAAAGAGATGAACAGTCAGTGGAACCATGGATAACCCTATGAAGAAATGAGAGATCCCGAATTTTTCGTCTGTCACGCAACAATTGCATTTTAAAGAAATGTAAACGAGTCTCATATGGACTTCTGTGCGAAATTGCAGGACAAGAGAATGCCATGGATCTTGTAAATGCACGTTGGATATTTTCTATACGTTGTGAATTTATTGCATACAAAGGATTCCACGCCACGCTAGCATACTCAAGACTGCTGCGAACCAATGAATTATAAAGAATAATTTTAGTACGTGGGGATTTGAAATTTTTGGTGTTTCTCTTGATAAAACCAAGTAATTTCGCAGATTTTGTCACAATTGAATCAATGTGTGTCGTGAATGATAATTTGCCATCAATTATGACTCCCAAATCCCGCATCTCGTTTACCTCTTGCAGAAAATTTCCATCCAAAGTGTACATTGAATTGAAAGGCTTTTTTTTACGAGTATATTTTATGTAAAAACATTTTTGTACATTTAAGTGCATACGATTGATGTCGCACCATTGTTTGATGTTGTTAATATCATCTTGTAATAAATTAGCGTCAATTTCAGTCTCCACTGATCTGTAAATTTTAAGATCGTCTGCGAACAATTTGAAATTGCAATTTTTTACGTATAAGGTGATGTCGTTAATGAATATCGAAAAGAGCACTGGACCAAGATGTGATCCCTGTGGTACTCCTGACTCGGCGAGGTAGATTCGGGATTCATATCCATTTACATTAACAACTTGTTTTCTGTTCTTAAGGTAAGACTGAAACCAAGTTAAAAAATTCCCATGAATGCCAATCGAATCCAGTTTCTTTAGCAGTAGATGGTGGCAGACTTTGTCGAATGCGCTGCTAAAATCAGTGTATACTGTATCAATCTGAAGGCCCTTGTCTACTTCTCTAGATATTTCAGACACGAAAGTAACAAGATTTGTTTCTACTGAACGACCTACCTTAAATCCATGTTGATGCTCAGGCAATAGGTGACTAAAATGACGAGAGATAATGGGGAAAACAAGCGCTTCGAATAACTTTGCAAAACACGATAGGATAGAAATTGGTCTATAATTCCGAACATTGCTTAAATCACCTTTTTTATGGAGCGGTATAATTTTAGCTTTCTTCCATTCATCAGGAAATTCCCCAGTGCGTAAAGATCTGTTAAATATTAACATTAGCGGTAGTGCCAATGCAGAGGCGCAACGTTTGACTAAAACTGGAGGTATATTGTCCGGTCCAGGTCCCTTTAGTGTATCTAAGTTCTTAATTTTGTTTAATACTTCACGCTCTGTAAAATTTACGATGTCTATGCAACTATGGTGTTGATTATATTTGAGTATAAGCTCTGATGGTATATGTGATCTAGTATTTAAGTTAGTAGTGAATGACTTAGAGAAGTTTTCTACAAAGAGATTGGCTATATCGTGACCAGAATTGCCACACTTGTCATCCAAATGCATTTCTGCTGGAATTAAGGAACGCACCTTACGTTTATCTTTCACATATCTCCAGATTTTTTTTGGATTTTTCGCAATATCTTCCTCAGTTTGGCTAATGTAATTAGTATAAAGTTTGTCAAATACTTTATGGCTATGTTCTCTAAGTATTTCAAACTCTATTAGATCACGGGGGTTTTTATATTTACGGTACTTTTGTCTTAATTTTTCCTTCTCTGCGAGTAGTTTGATCAAATTTTTATTAAACCATGGTGGAAACTGCTTTTTATTAAAATTATGTTTTGGAACAAATTGATCAATTGCGCTCCCTATTACACTGTTCAATACCGATGTCATCTCATTTACTGTCTCGCACTTATCAAACACATCGTTCCATTGTGTTTTATTAATAGTGGACAACATACCCTGGTAGTCAGCTTTATAGTAATTAAATTGACTGCAAATTGGAGGGCGTAGACATTTTAATTCAATGTTTGGCAACGTACATATAAATGGAGGATGTTTGCGGTCGAGCTTGCTTAAGCAATCCAAAGGTTCCGTTAAAAATAAGTTGCTTATTGTAGTTATAGCAAGATCTAGGATTCTTTCATCCTCATTCAAAATATCGTTAAACTGATACATGTCAGACATAGATATGAAGTCAACCATTGCATTTCCTAAAGAATTGTTATAGTTAGATGGTGTCATATAGTTGTTACATTTAGTCCATTTGATAAAAGGCAAATTAAAATCTCCAAGAATAATAACCTCGTCGACCTGGCATATGAAATTGTTAGCATTATCTAGAAATTTATTCAAAACATCAAGTTTTGCAGGAGACGGAATGTAGACAGCACAAATAGCGATTTTTTTGATTTCATTATCTATTTTTAAATTGACAACGACCCATAAATCTTCAGCGCTTGATTCCCAAACTTCGAGACGAGATGATTTAATTTTACGCGATACCGCTATCAACACCCCGCCTCCGTCACTCTTAACTATATCACCAGTTCCGGAGCTAAAGCACAAACGATCCCGTCGATATACAACGTAACGGGAATCTATGAATTCATTATTGTTTATATTAGAATTGAGCCACGTTTCAGAAAACACCAATATGTCGTAGGAAGATTGTAGTATGTTACTCAAAATTACATCAAGTTTTGTTTTTATGCCGCGGACATTTTGGTAATATATAGTAGCCATTTTTATTATTTTTAATGCACAATAAAAATATTTATATAATGATAATATTTAGTTGGTTGTTTTAAAGAAAAAACTGTCTAAGGAACGTATATGTAGACCCTGGCAGTGTTCATCTTTTCTGACGTATACTCGACCGTCACGGACCCAGACGAATTTGTACCCCAGTTCCTTTCCTTTTTTTCTGGCTGCTGCATGTAGAGCCTTATTTGTTGGGCTCAAATGCTCTGACACGAAAACAGGTACATCGCAGCCGCCAATACCAAGATGATGGGAGTTGAGCTTATCTCGGGGGTTCTGTTTATTAAACTTCTGGACGGCGGCCAACAAAGTATCTCTCAGAAGTCTGGTTCGCAGTTTCACAACAATATTATGCGTCATATCTGTTGTAAGAAAGATATAAATAAGCAATTCGTGTAACCACCGAACCGCCACGAGACGTTCCGATCACCATTACACTGCGATCTCTTTCACTCTCTCACACCAAACGATACACATATCTCGCTCATCCATTTCATTGAGATTAGTGCCTAAGATAAAACAAAATGACGATATTTTCTATTTCATCAATAAAAGCAATAATTACGCGTGAAATGAAACATATCTCTCACAGTGCTTGTATAATTGGTGCAGAGTCTAAAGACACAAGGAAGGCATATTGTTCACAGATTATTCCTAAAAAACACGATTAGCGGCGATGTATTCACTTGACGCTCGGAAGTGCAAGACTGGTAGTGACTCTGGTAACTACCCTGAATTCGTCTAGTAAATATGGAGGGCACACAACTCATCTACAGGTAAAAAAATCTTAGGGCGTTACTGGAAACATTACAATGTTTTTGACTAATTGAATTGAACATTTTGTGTGCCAAGTCTTACAGTAATTCAAAACGGTAACAGGTAGGAAGCGCTATAGTTTATGGAGAAGCCCACAGATAACAGAAACTAAAGGATCTCTATGGAGAAGCCTATTCCTATGAAAAACATACCAACAACATTTTACTGTGTCTGCCCAGTGCATCTTTCTGATAGCAATATCTTGAAAACGGTAAGAAGTAGAAAGGGAGTGTTTGAATAAATGTCATACTGAATGGGGAAGCCCATTCCTACCCTATCACAGATACCAAAATAATTTAAATGACTCGGCCAAGTGCTTTTTTCTTGTGGCAATATCTTGGAAACGGTAAGAGGTAGGCAGGCAGTTCTTCAACTAATATCAGGAAATTGGAAGAGCATTTCTATGACACCAGTTAAGCCAATAGAAACGACTAGCATGTGCAGCTAGCATTATCTTGAAACGGTATAGGAAGGTAGGTTGAACAAATGTCTGAGGGAAGAAAAGCAATACATAAAAGCAAATTTTATCCCAAGTCAACAATCCAAGGCCACCTATACAAAAAGCACTTTGACCCCACTGAAGCTCGGCATAATTTCTTCAGTATTGTGACTAGCCAAAATTAATATCTCTCCATCATAAGGTATGAAATTGAGTTTTAAAAACTATTGTAATAAAATAATAATTATTTTATTTTTCTTGTAGGTGCAATATAAAGCACCGTGTATGTATCGGAAGAAACTGGGATGCCCAACTCGACACCCTCGATGGTGGTCGGTAATTACTCCCCTCGGCGAACTATCCTATTGGTATATAGTATATACAATACGGTACGGTATTTTTTTTTTGTGAACTTCATTTGACATCAATTTATGTTATTTAGCTTAAAGATTTAGAGTGCATTTATTTTATTTGGTCTTCAATGTCTATTGTTTTTTTTTGTGAACTTCATTTGACATTATTTTATGTTATTTAGAGCTTTGGAGATTTGTGAGATTTGGAGTGCAATTATTTTGTTTGGTCCTCAATATCCAGTGTTTATGGTTTGGGAAAGATTTGTTTTGATGAGCGTTTGATGACATATCATGTAAACCTTTTGAGTAATATGTGATTATCGTGACACTGCATTATCATTATTATAACTACGGAGAATCAAAGGGTTAAATGTGGAATGTGTTTATTAACATACCTACACCGTTGCATATTTTGTATAATTATTGTAAAGTTATTTTGTATTAGGTACGTACAACGTGTCCATATCAATGTAGATTAAATACGATATGTATTTTAAATGGGTTGCCAATTAATAAGGAAAATATACTATATTTCATTATAAAAAATACTTCATTAAAGTAAGTTAACGGTTCTTGGCTTTTTAGGAGAAAGATTATAGAACTTATTCCGAAGGCAGAAGGTCTAAAAATTTGTTTTCATGCTATTCGATGTTTATATTCTACATTCTAACAGTATAAAAACCCACATTAATGTAAGTACCTATTACATATGATAAATATCTGGAATAAATGCTTGAACTTTAAGTGATTCAGTCCGTTACAATCAGGCGCATGCAAGGGGTTCATTAGGCGCTGTCATTCTGCATTGTATAGTGCGACAAAAAAAAAAATTAGAAAAAAAGAGCCATTTCTAAGAAATCATTTCTAAGAAGTCTTAGGTAATTAATTCATGAAAAAAACGGTGTGTGTCGCGTGCTATGATTTGTATACATTTGCTTTATAAAATGTTCGTTGCAGCTGTTGTACCTTTCATGATGTTTCTTTGGTACAATGATAGCCTCGGATATAATGATGGAGATTATTTACACCTACCAGAAGGTGAGTTATAAGGTAAAGTTTCTGTTTTTTTTGTGCTAAAAAATTAAATATATTACTTTTCATTTATTAGTTTCAAGTCAAAAACGATTTATTCAATTTTGGTGTGTAGGTCGTTCTTATGCAGGGCGATTATGCAATTTTTCTATAAAAATATTCTCTTAAATAAATTAAATATTCTGCAAAAAAGGTAAAGTGCAACTTCGAGAAGATCGGGCAAGAAACTCGGGGCCATTCTTTTTGTATGTCACTACTCTTTTGCCATTTTTACTCTTTAACCTAAGTCTATTGTAAATTTATTACAAGCATTTTTGTATACTAAATAATCACCAATTTTATAAAATGCCATTTTGACTAGATCTTTATTATGCAGCTTGAATTTTCCTTCTATGAGAACTGTAATATCTTTTTCAACACCCTTGCTCGTTAAGTGAGCTTTATTATATCGTTCCTAGGGCCATAAACCTAACTATAACACCCTCGTGCATAGTAATATTACACAGTAGTGCGAAACAAGGGGAAGCGCTTGCCGTCTCCCTGGACATCTCTTAATGACAGGATCTGGCATGACGGCCTTATTAGCAAGCTTCCCACATACGGCCTGCCTATAGGTTTTTGTGCGTGGATATCTGACTTCCTGAGGGATCGTTCATTACAAGTAGTCGTTGACGGCTGCTCGTCTGATCAAATGGGTATCAATGCCGGTGTTCCCCAGGGTTCAGTGCTCTATGCAACGCTCTTCCTGCGGCATATCAACGATCTGCGGAAGCCCGGAACCTTTGGGTATGCAGACGACAGCACGGTTGTAGAGAGCTACACATCTACCGCACGAGCCAGTGAGCCGGAAATCCAGAAACTCAGAGAAGCTATGGTCGAACGCTTAAACTTGTCCCTTAAGGCAGTCTCTGATTGGGGCGATGCCAACCTGGTCAAGTTCAATGCCAACAAGACCCAGGCGTGTCTGTTTACCGCTAAAAGGAGACCATTCCAACTGTCTCCTATATTCTGAGATGTATCCATGCCTGTCACAGACCATCTAGACCTCCTTGGTATCACTCTATCGTCGACTCTAAATTTTGGCTCGTATATCGAGTCAAAGGCTCAGTTAGCCGCTAAAAAACTTTGCATCCTCTCAAAGGCGAGACGGTACTTTACACCGGAACAGATGCTTACTTTGTACAAAGCTCAAGTAAGGTCTTGTGTTGAGTACTGCCCTCACCTCTGGGACGGTTCTGCCAAATACCAGCTTGAGGCACTTGAGTCGATTGAGAGGCGCGCCAAGAGGTTAATAGGCAGCGACTTTCTGGTTGAGTCTCGGCTACAAAGCCTCGAGCACCGCCGTAAAGTCGCTTCCCTATCGGTCTTTTACCGGATAAATTTCGGTGAATGTGCACAAGAACTACACGACCTAGTTCCGCCCTCCTCCTTTTTCCATCGGACGTCCAGACAGACGGAGGCGAAAAAAAAAAATAAAAAAAAAAAAAATATATATATATATATAAATATCTATACAGGGTTACTGGTAACTTACGCAAAACCTCTTAAGAGCAATATCAGTACATCACAAGGAACAAGTTCTGATATTTTTTTTTCTGAAAACTCAATTTAAAAAATCATCAAGATTTTCTTGCACTCTCTAATAAATTTTAAATCTATTTCGTCGCAAATGTTGAAGCAACAACGGAGCACGTGTGGCTCTGGCTACGTTACTCAGAGAGCTACGAATGTAGCTACACACGTGTGTGGACACGTAAGCGTAGTCAACCAAGACGCACCGTAGATACTATTAGTTATTCTGTAACACAGCGCGATCTACGCGGTATCTCCATATGCGGTATGGATATCTTTCTGCCTACCTACCTACACCATACTTACATTTACCGTCCACCGGATGTTTCTTATTACATGTACACTGAGTCCACAATCCCTTCATACTTGACTGGCTTGATTAAAAAATAAAAGTTGATAAAAATACAAACAATCTATTAGGTACAAGTAATTCAGCAACAAATAGCATCAAAGGAGGCGCGCGGTCGCACATGTGATGTATAATTGTCTACCTGTCGCGTAAGTAGCATTCAGGCACGATTGCGTACTTTTAGGGTACACAAAAACTTCCAACGTTTTTTTTAATCTATAAAAATGCCACTAGGGGTCACCCATCCAACTCATGACCGCAGCGGACGTTGCTTAACATAGTTGATCGGTTAAGAACGGCTAAGTTAGTACCTACGCTACGAACGCTTCAAACTTAAACCTAAGTTCGAAGAAATTAATTGTAGATTATTTAAATATTATAAATAAAACCGGCAAAAAATAAAAAGTAGATTATTTTTTTATGTAGGCGTATTTAAAGAGTGGAATCATTCTTATTTACAATCATTGAACTATTTACAAAATATTTACATACCATTTTACAAATTATCACTCCTCAAACTCAAGTCCCGGGGGTGACGAAGTCTATCACGTGCAAATTGTTCAAAATAATCACCGGTACAACCCACACACAGTCCACATCTGAAATACAATTGTTCTTGAACCCAGGAGAGTACGGGTTCATGGGAGTTTTCGTGACACCACAAATGTTCGTTTCTAGTATTAAACAGTCCCACTCTCCCAAAGTAGCCTCATCGGTCCACAACACAGTCGGCCTCTCGGCAAGCAGCATGTTGCAGAATGTGAAGCGATGAAGGTGGAACGGATATTTTCCTTCACTGTCCATGCGAACCATTGAGACACATCGAAGCGTTCAGCTGCATCATTTGTGTTCGCTGCGGGGTAAGCCTCGAAGAAATGTAGGATTGCGTCGTGAGTAGCGTAACACTAACACAAACACACACACAAACACAAACTCACGGCAAGCTTCAGACACGTCTCTACACCTAGCATAAACACGCACCGTTTAGGCATTCAATATTGGTAGGTAGGTATATCGATATGCCATGTGCATCGATCGCGATACGTCACAACCGGCGCGCGCGCGGCGAAATTCGCGACTGTTGAGTGTCGGCTCGGCTTGCCTAACTAGCTCAAAGAAAAAAGGACAAGTGACCGCCCCCTTTCGCCTAGCCGCCACCCCTTTCTCTGCTAATTCTTCTAAATAGCGACACCGACACATCAAACACGTGCCGCGTGCCGAACTCTGTCTTAAACTGTGACTGCCTCGTATTCTCGTACCTCGTAGGTACTATGAGGTAGTCACAGATTATGCCAGTGTTACGTGTCTGTAACTGACAAAGAGATTTTAATGGTAACTGATACAGAAAGCTTGTGAACCTAATACCTATAAGAACTTCATACTAAACCAGGCTTAGGAATGTCTACATTAAAAAAGTAATTTTTACTCCTCGCTTATGCTAGAACATATGATATGAACAACATAGGTAGGTATCCATCGTAATATTATGTTTGACTTTTATGTTTTTACAAAACTATACGAAGGTAGGTAGGTACCTACCTACCTATTATTGGTTTAAATCTTACAGCCTATTGTTCACGCTGTTTATCTCTAATCTAAAAATACTTCTACAGTACCTACCTAAGTCCTAAGTAGGTAAGTAACTAGCTAACTATCATTTCACATACCTACATAAATCGAAGGGTGTTATTTCAATAAAGGCCTAGGTAAATTAAGTGCCTACCTGACGATAAAGACGTCTGCCTGATAAGAATCCTAACGCCTAGTGATCGGGTTGTTGAACCTCAAACGGGTCCAAAAACAGACTAAATATCAGTATTTTCACTAAAGATGGTGTAGTAGGTACCTACCTAGCCAGACATCTACCGATGACAGATGTATACCTGATAAGAATCCATTCCAGTGAGTAAAGGTCAGTAAAGGCGGTGGTACTACAATTAAATGATTATTTTGCCCACCTAGACGTCTGCCTGATAAGGATCCTACCAAGCAGGGAACGCGAAATGACTTTACCAATTAAGCCCTAAACGAGTTCAAAATCATGCAACTAATTTCACCAAAAGAAAGGCCAGACGCGGCGGCGCCGGCGTCAAGAGTCGGGCGGCGCGTGGCGGCTGCCACCTAAACTTTTGACTTTGATCTGCGTGCCGCATGCCGCGGCGTGGTATTACTAAGTTAGTATTATAATTAATTCTACGGTACCTATTGCTACTATTTACTGTATTTTAAAGAAAAACTCCAAAAAACAATGTTGTAAGGTCTTATCAGTCTACTCTGCTGGTAAAGTCGAATTTTACAGATATTTATTGGATAAAATCCGCCGGTCAAGTGGTAAAAGGCGCCGCCCGTGCCGCCACCCGCGTGCTGGTGGCGCGGCGGCGGCGCCATGCGAAAGGAAGATCAAAGTCAAAACAATAGCGGCGGCGCGGCTTTTGTTCCGGGAAATCCCACCCGTTTTTTATCTTAGCCGCGCGCCTGGCGCGACATCGGCAATCGATCAGTCAGTCGCGCTCGCGAGTTAGGTACGAATTGAGATGCGTCGGGGCATAGTTATTCACGATTTCGCGAATAATAAGACGATGTCATTTCAGTAGGTGCTTAATTTCGAGTATTAGTTCGAGTGACAGTGAGATGTGGTGTAATGATATGTGCCTGAAACCTGCCGCCACAGAGGACAGAATACTGAGGATATTCCCGAACATGCCTACATCACCAAGCCGTATGACAATGCATTGGCATTGTCACACGGCAAAAGTGGCTGGCAACATAGCAACTTTTATCCAAGATCGTGTTCGGCAACAACAGTTTCGGTCGTTAGCAACAGATTTTCTGATTGTGAGGAAATCTGTCGTTTAACAACGCCATCATTATGCGGTAGAATTTCTAATAGACAGACGTCTAGGTTGGTACTACTTACTGCCTTTATTGACGTTATTTTAAGTTAGGTTGTAACCGTTAACGTAAACGAGCCGAAACTGTAGGTACTCTTAAGATGTTATAATATTAAATAAAAGTTGAGTTGATAATTAGGGTTTAATAACGCAACCCTTACTTGGTAGGATTCCCATCAGGTACACGTCTGGGTGGGTACTACCACCTTGATTAAAATAATGCAGTTTTTAATCTGTTCAGGGTCAACAACGATATCACTAGGCGATGGGATTCCTATCACCTCTGCCTATAACAGTCGCAATTTGTCTCAAGTGACGAACTGAACTGCGCCCGTAACCCTGAGACATACAGTTGTGAGACATAGTCTCATGTGCCTGTAATTTTTACTGGCTCTCAAGGAACACACACAAGTACCTAATGTGCTTGGCGACAGATTTTCTACTTGAGGCTGGTAGCTAGGCGGGCTAATGCAAAAAAGGTGCCCTTTCACCATGCGGTGTTGCTCAAGCCGGTGGCGCGGCGGTGGTGATCGAACCAGGGACCTGAGACATTGCAAGCTATGGCTATTACCACTCGGTCATCATTGCTTCAATACATACACATTACTACACCATTTGAAATCACGGTCATTTTATGTGCCCTGAACCCATTTAGAGTTTAGCGACGCAATCACTAGGCGTTAGGATTCTTATCAAGAAGACGTATGTGTGTGTAGCGTGTACCGACTTTATTGAAGTTACTGACTTCTTATGTGACTGAACCAAATAACAAATGAAAGTTGGGTGCCACGAGTACTAGTAGGTATTGTATGGGTTACGTGCGCAGGAGATCGCTGTGCCGCGCCGCGCCGCCGCGCTGCCCCGCCACGAGGCGCTCATTTCCGTCGTTGTCGTGTCGCGTCATTGTCCATGCGCCTTGCGCTTATCTACCTGCTGGCTACTACATACACTGCATCGCTAATGTGCACGTGTACAAGTCCTAGTGAATATGTATGTGACTTTGTCCAGCAACGTAGGTACTTCATATTTATTTTATGGGTTTGTCGCTATTTAATTTACTAAAGAACTGTTTAAGTATAAAGGGATTGTGGACCCAGTGTACATACACGTAATAAGAAACATCCGGTGGACAGTATGTAGGTACCGTAGACTTACCGCGTAGGCTGCGCTGTGGCTTGGTTGACTACGGGTGTGCGTGTCTACGTACGTAGCTCTCTAAGTTACGTAGCGGCACGCGCTCCGTTTTTGCTATATCGTTTGTTACGTTACGAAACAGATCCAAAATGTGTTAGAGAGTACAAGAAAATCTTGATGTTTTTTTTTATTAAGTTTTCAGAAAAATTTTTGAGCTAAACTTGTTCCTTGTGATGTACTGAAATTACCCTTAAGAGGTTATGCGTAAGTTACCAGTAACCCTGTATATATTATGAATTTATGATACTAAAATCGGTGTTTGAAATGAGTTTTTTTTCTATTTAAAATACTAGTGCGGTAAAGTAAACAAAAAGTACGAGTATATATATATATATATATATATTAAGTTCGCCGTTCAAGAACTACGTAATCCCTGAGAGATCTTTTTAAAGAAATTGATATTTTAACTTTACCAAGTCTCTAGATTAGATTAGCAAAGACAAATAAAAGGTCCTTCTTAGGTAATTGTGTGCGATTTTATAATAAATTGCCCAAACATATTACAACGCTCACAGAAAGAAAATTCAAGTTGCAGGTGAAGAACATTATGATAAAGAAATCTTACTACACAGTTTGTGATTACTTAAACGACAAAAATGATTGGACTGGTTCGCCTCTGCCAAGCTAGCGCCTGTCACCTACGTAAAGTTAATATATATTGTAATAATTTTACTATATAGTATGTACTTAACACATTGTTAAAAAACGTATAAAAGAATGGCTCCGAGTTTCATGCCCGTTCTTCTCCCAGTGGCTCTATAATATTTGTTTGCTGAACGGAACTTCAATTTTAAAATTTGTGACGCCTAAATTGAATAAATGGTTTTGACTTTAAGCAGATTTATTACAATTATTTACCCCCCCCCCCCCAAACCCCCCCACCCGCCTTGTCAGCAAAGCTCTTACCCCCTCCCCCCATGCTTACGTAAACATTTATTGTTTTTATTAATGTAATGTTTTTTTTTTAATATTTTAATTACAATGTTATAGTTATAATTTTAAAAATAAGAAAATAGATTTAGTATAGAGATACGATTTTACAGATACGGTATTCAACTTAGAATAGGGGACAAAATTATTAAAATCTTAATAACATATCAAACTAAAATTTGTAATTGACCTTCATAAGACCGTCGTAGAAATTGAAACTTATTTTAAATTTTTGGTACACATATTAAACTCAAATTAACTGTCTTCATTCCATGAAACCCGAATTCATGATTCTAAGTTTTCGATGACATGGGATTGCTTGGATTGCTTTTCAGTGTTGTGAGTCTGCTCACTTTCATCCGATTTTGGAATGTCGACGTCGTTCTCATCGAGCCATTCAACATCATGGTGCCCTAAATTTTGAATAATGCACATCAGTTCATTAGCACGGCGAGAAGCGACTCTTACAGGTCTCTCTAACGAGGCGACTATAACTTTTATATCAGTGTGCATGTTTACTTTTTTTATGGATCATCTCGATGTGACGATTTAGTGACTTGACGGAAGCATGATAAAGACCACACGTTCTTCATGTTCGACTTTAACAAGTTAAGCAAGTTAACATTTGTGTCAACGGTAACACAAATGTTAACTTGCTTACAATACGTCTACTCGCTATAGTATCCAAACGAAACAATATACTGACAGAGGAAATTTAGACAAGTGAATAGCGCGCGGTAATTCTCCGGTTCTAAAGCGAGTACTCTACTTCTACTCAGATCAAACAAACACTACTTTCCGAGTATGAGAAATCAAAACAGATTTGTACCGACTGGGGCTACCTCTAGGTTAACCTGAACGAAATCTTCGATATAACCATTACTTCACGTGAGATAGTGGTCAAAGGCTAGTCTAAGCAAATACAAAAAAAGGATGACCAGAGCGACCAACGTTGTATTTACCGGACTGATACCAAACTTTGTGACCACGATTTAGTACAAATTTGTGTCGCATTACCCTTTATTTTATATTGTATAAAATCATAGGTATATTAACTTCATAAGTGTTTTATCGGGTAATTAAAACACATACTTCAGTGCTTATAATACCTTTAGCCACGACCAATAAACGAATTATGAAATAAATGTTGTGCGTTCTAGGGAGTAGCTGCGTAACAACACAAAATGTAACCGGAACGTGTGTCAAGATGCACACCTGCACTATACTCATCTACGACATCATGCAACCGCATCATGAAAAAGTATATCCAGACGTAAGTCAATTGAGTATTTAATAGAAGCTATGACATTATTTTATTTAATAATGTATCTGTACGATGTTATAAAACTGTGAAGATAAAATATCTCTCAAAAAGTAGCGTTAAAGTTATCTTATCACTTATCTTCGTTAGTTATCCTATATACACACTTATTTTTGCACTTATAATGGAATGTTTAGTCCTCATATTTTTACGATGTTTCACCATAGTATAATCAGACAGGTACTTTGACTTCATAGAGTACCAAACGCGACTTGTATGTGTGCACGGCCGTACGCACAACCAACAGTAAGCACACTATGACAAATGTCTAGCGTTTGCGCTAGTCGAGGCCGCACCGTAGACGTGTGCACATGTCACGAGCTCACTCATCGAACCGGTCGGTACCGTTCGCCGCTCCCACCCCTTTCTTTATTTAGGCTGACAATAATGTCAAAATCTCGCAGCAACTACTGTAGTGTTTTTGGGGCCTCAATAATTCTTCGAATATAAAATTATCGGCCTTCACGATACCTTATGAGCATAGAAATCATTAAATGTATTGAACTTTATAAAATAGGTACTTTATGAATGGGCTGATATACCTAAGTAGTTATTGCCTTAACTAATGTTTCTTCAATTTAATAGTTAGATAGGATTTTTTTTAGTGTAGGTAAAGGCGATATTGTCTACTAGGTCCTAGTCAATCACCCGCTGCCGCTGAGCATATTGTTTTTTTTAAAGATAATATAATATAAACAATTATCAAAATAGTATCTGTTACAGCTACGTATTGATTTACTATAATATATTACATAATTATATATAAAACTATCATCTTCTCACGCACCTAGCCTAATATTAGTCCACCCTAGTCAACGTTATTTTTTAATGTATAAATTTGTTGAATTTAATTCGCGCCTGTGTTACTACAACTACCTATTAATTAATCCCGCAACTACATTCAAACTCCTCCTGTTACTTAGTAATTCTAGATTCTATTCGAAATTCCATCTAATCGACCACCCATTCACATTCGCATTTCTGGAGCTGTTGATTTCCTTCCCTTAGTGCCCCAACACAGATCCGTAAAATACCAGTAAAGGACATCGCTGATATATTGCCTCGACACTTCGTCTTACGGCCTTGCATGCTAATCCCGTTTCGAGGCCTATACTAGTATGCCAATACTAGTATTTGTTGAACTATGAAGTCAATATCACTGAACTACTTGAAATGGGGCGATGCAGGGTCGATCCCAATCAGTGTAAGCTATCCATTACAGAGTCTTATTATATTATAATAGACTGCTAGGTGCCAAAGAATGTTGCTGGAAGAACAAACGTTTCATTATTTGTTTATTTTAGATATGCTCGTTCGACGGGGATACTCCTATAATCTGCTGTACCAGCTGTAAGGACGATATAAAGTTTGATAACATAAGGTTGGTAATGGCACCAAAGTCGTAGGTAAATATTATAAAATGGAAGAAATGTATAATGATAAACATTATGCATTTCTCATCAAATTCAGAAAACACTAGTGTTTACATTTTTTTATTAAATGCATTAGCATGAGATGTTTGTAGTAAGTATGTGATATTAATTTACACTATTTTTTGCAAATAATAAACCATGCAACATTTCACCTCCATCAGCAAGAAAAAAAAACCTAAAAATGGAACCGTCTTCAAAACTCAAAAGTGTGAAATAACTTGTTGAAGTCGGTACCATGATAGTTCAAAAGTATGAATTATCACAATATTGTGCGCATGGTAACGATTCGTTCCATTTCTATGTAAAAAAAAATTCGCTAGTTTTAGTGTCCCTTGCTACTTACGGGATCGATTGGCATTTACAGGCAATAACTATATCATCGTGATTGGAAAAAAAAATCAGTTATTGGAGTGTAATTCAAAAACGGCTTGAAGATTTTGATAAAATTTAAATGGTACCACACGGCAAGCATCAGCTTTCAAATGCAAAAATATTAAAATCGGTTCACCCAGTAAAAAGTTCTGAGGTAACATAAAAAAAAAGAAAAGGAGACGAATGAGAACCTCCTCCTTTTTTCAAGTCGGTTAAAAAGTAGTTTCTCAACATTTAGCTTTGTTTTTTCTCTTTAATAGTTATGCTCGAAAAATTCATGGCATGCAATTTTTAAAGCATATATAATAAATAATTTCATTCATTTCGACCAGTGATAGTCATATTGTAATAATAATAATATATTAATATATGTGATACTAATTCTTACTATTAACTTTCATTAATAATAATTAGGCAAGTACCTATTAATTGCAATTTAATAAATATGATTAAATATTTGCTTATACGTAAATTAGTTTCTTAACCGTTCAGTTTTATTTTTGCCCACTTGATGTTAAGTGGTACCCTCTGCCTATAGCAGCTGCATTTCGTCGAATTGCACTGCGCCCGTCGTCGTCGCCCTGAGACATACAGTTGCTATATCTTATGTACATGCATGTAATTTTATTGGTTCAAAGTCACTGGACAGGAACTGCTGCCGCAACACACTGTTAGGTGCTTGTCGACAGATTTTCTACTTGAGGGTAGTAGCTAGCCAGACGAACCATGGACCTGTAACACGGCAGTCCATAGCTACTCAACAATCATTGCTTCAAAATTCAATTTATTATTTTGCTAGCGTGAATTAACTCCAGAAGCTGATGTATGAAATTAGAATCATTGTTCCTCATGCATTTGCCATGTTTACTATCTACTATTATCATTAGACATAGATTATATTCTTAATTGTTTCAATGATTCCAAATCTTATTTTATTGTTTTGTTTTCAGTGATGCCGTGTATGCACCTTCAGGTATTCTGTATCAGAAGAGTGGAAGAGCATATTGGGATAGTAAGTATTAAAGGTTATCATAACCACCTAACACAATGCAAAATGTGTTTTAAAATCTATAGATTAGTAATTAATAAAAACACAGCTTAGAGCTCTACCACTATTTTTGGGGCCAACAATAATGGTAAAAATAAAACTTGAAAAAAACCAACCAAAAAAATAAAATATAATAAAAATTCTTTACAAAATTTATAATTATTTTTATAATGTTGGGGTCATAACCATAAACTGCAGAATATGATAGATATATGTATAGTGGTGCAAGCACAAAAATAATCTCAAACTACACGAAATACAAGCGAATGCACTTGTGAACATTAGTGGTTTTCTTCCAGAATGCTTGGAATATTCTAAATATGCGGATTACGAACCTCGTTGTTATATGAAAGGAGGAGTCGAGAAAGTGTGGGGCCGAGATCAACAATGCCACTACTTAAAAAGGTGGTCCTATTACTCAGTTGGGGGCATGAACGCCGATAGGGAAGAATTTACTCATATGGTGTGTATCCTAGATATTTTAATGTATACTGTTACAGTATCCGGTATTTATACCAATGTTTGTTAGTATAGAAAAGGGTAAAACTCAGAGATTCGAATTGTTTTAAAATGGATATGATTACTGTATATAATTTGTAAATTTTATGCTCCACAGGCTCTTCTAGGTTACGGCCCAAACCTGACGGAAACTCAGTGGCTTTGCGGAGGCTCTCTCATCAGCGAGAATTTTATTCTTACAGCAGGGCACTGTACGTTTGAGTCAAAATTGTAAGTTTATTAATAAGTGATTTTGAAATGAGTTGTTAAAAGAATTCTCGTGATCTTTGCATACAGTTTGCCCGCACTGGCCTGTGTTCAAATATTTTGGACTCATTTAGAAGATTGGTACGCGTTGTAATTGATTTATTCTCGTCTTGTGAATTGGCTATTATTGCAGGAGTACTTGGAGAGGCGGTTATTTTTGCTACTCTTGCTGCGTATAAACGATCTGCTCAATCGTGATCTCATTGAGAGCATTTAATAGTAATTTACTAACAGGCTAACGGATCTCAATACTCAGTCAGACTCCTCAGAATATAGGACGAATGCAAGGTGTTAAGCTAACATCTAAACTTAGTTTTTTGTTATACATTGAGTCCAGGGCTACATTATAGCTGTGAAGTATATGCGAGCTCTGTGGCAAGTGCGGCGATAATTCAAATCGATACTACTACAAAGCACCTATCAGCCTTATTAAAAAAATGTGTGGATTAACAATAGTAGCTCTGTCCAATTTCCTCCTCCGATTATCACTATAATATATATGTATAGGCTGATTAGTTAGGGCAAGGGTACCAACACAATAACTTAATACTATGTAATTAGTTACCTTTAGGTCTTATCTGTGGTGACGTATGACGTTTATTTAATCCAACCTATTTGATAATTTTAGAATCATCGTGCCGAGTTAGGAGAAAAAGTTTTTATGTTGGTATTTAATACACCATATAAATACACACATTGTATTATATGTTATTTTACTGTAGCTAAAACTGCTTGTTTCAGAGTTACGAAACGAAGTGATCAAAATGGTAAACAGGGCCAACCTAAAATGGGAACAGGCTCTCAAGGACAGCTGCCAGAACATTGCTTGGCGACCGATTTTCCTCTTGAGGATGGTATTTAGCAAGGCGGACATGCCTTACCATCATGACTATTTTTTTATTACTAATATGTATGTCGTATTGCTCGACGAGCATATACCCGACGAGAAAGAAACGTTCTGTAGTGGTTACCACATTACACCGGAGATGTAGAATTAGTAGGCCGCCCGATAGGTGGACTTACGACATCATAAGAGTAGCAGGTAGTCAATGGTTACAAGTGACTTACAACCATTGATTGTGGCATTATATGGAGGGTTCAACAGTGGACGTCTTCCGGCTAATGATGATGATAAATAATTTAGTTTTTGACCACAATCTCACCTGTCTAAGCTATGTTGTGGTCGAAGATGTTAACCGGAATATCAGGTTTACCCTAAGATTCCTGAACCTCAAGGACAGATACCGGAACTCACCGTTGGTTCTTGGCGACAGATTTTCTACTTGAGGGTGATAGCCAACCACGCGTGCATTTGCCAGATAGCACTAATACGGTGAAGCTGAACACGCCAGGGTAGGATTTGAAACATGAACCTTTTGCTCGAGAGATATGTTGGGATTCCATCACTCCTTTTATCGCGAAACAAATCGTTTTTATTTAAATCTATACATGGCTGTTTCTTTAGAATATCTTTATTCTTGTACAAATTCAAGTTCTGCGACATTTTCCGTCTTAAATGGTGTATATCCTCATGGTCCTTTATTTCTTTTATAATAATTTATACGGTTAATTATTTTCAGAGGTAAAGTAGCTTACGCAGCTCTAGGTATTTTGAAGAGGTCCGATCCTGAGGAACTGTGGCAGACGTACAAAATCGAAATAATTATACCGTATCCTGAGTACGAGCCACCTTCCAAGTACCATGACATAGCTTTATTAAAGACCGAAACACGGTAAGTTAATAATTAGTGCAATATATCATTACGGTCCCGTGTCAGGGGCTTCCCAAACTGGGGTAAGGTTCTAACCCAATTTTCAGCAGCTTAAGATGTTCCTTTATGATCAACAGAAAATACGAGAACAATATAAAATGTTTGCTAATGGAAATGTTTCTTTATTGTAATGTTATGAGCGACACATCTAAATCTGAGCCTGGATCCGACTTATGGGCCATAACACCTAATTCTTTAGTATAATTTCATAACCACATTCAATACAACTTTACCGGAACGGCGAGATTAATAATTTGTATGCATGTTTTTATTGCAATTAAGTCCCGTCAAATGCTTAAATGAGTTATAACTATGTGTACAAGGTACGAAAGTCTTAGTTACTAAGTTTAAATGTCGTTTAACTTTCTGCTTCCATAAATGCATACAGTTAATGTGCGTGAACCTGCCTCTTTCAGTGTCAAGTTTAACAGAGCGGTGTTTCCAGCATGTCTCAAGGTACTACCTAACCCTGATGATGAGTACAAACTTAGACGCGTCACGGCTATCGGCTGGGGCGCTCTAGGCGACAAAAAACCTTTAGCTGATACTCTACAAGTGGTAAGTACCCATAGCACACTGTTTTTATATTAAGTACAGCTGTTATATTTAGTATTTTACTACTATCTCACCGACCGGTAAGTGATATGGACGAAGGTGAAGTAGGCTGCTGGAAATAAAGGGGGTAGTTAACCATTTTTGTTCGCCGCAGTTTCATTTAAATTCATTAGCCACAAAACTAAAATATATAGGCGGTGGAAACAAGCGTAGCCTGGACTAAACTATGAATCTTACGCTGTGACTATTTCTAGCACAGTGCCATGTTCAGTGACATTGAATTCAGTTAAAAGATTAAGAAAAAAAACTAACAGGTAGCTTGAAAACAAGCTCGAAACCAAAGAAGTTTGAGTGGTTCCTTATTATATTTGCCAACGAACTAAACATCGGCTATTACATGTTTTTCCTCAAATCTCATCTAGCATAATTTCAATAATAAAAAATACCACAATGTAATTGCTCTTATCGCAGATCATAGTGGAGAATTTCTCCGACAGAGAGTGCAGTTCACAATACCCAGAGCACCGTCTTCTCAACCGAGGGTACGACCGTACTACGCAGATGTGCTACGGAGACCGTACCGACTCTGTCGATACTTGCCAGGTGGGTTCTGTAATATTGCTTATTTCTACAAGCAATGTGTCAATATTATAAAGAAACTACGAGTAGATATCTAAACATTAAAGTTAGCAAAAGTTACTATATGTAGTGTTATAAATCTTCCAAACTTGAATATAAAGATAATATAGTTAATCAATAATAGTCTAATTATACCATAAGGGCAACATTTAAATTTAATCGTGCTGTTTTTTATTTAAAAAAAAATAAAAAACAGCACTATGACTAATTTACACCTATAGGCACAAATATTCGATCTTATTTATTACTAATCTTATTGCTTTTCGGCCGCGGTTCCGCGCGTATGTCGATTATAGCCACAGAAAAGAGAAAGCAATAGAAAGGTGAAGGGGGCGTGGCCCGCGAGCCTAAGATAGTCCTAAACAGGAGTATTTACGTCAACGGACTATAATGCTACTGACAGTCGACCCGCGGTTAACGCGCCGCATGCATCTCCGTAAATGTATATGAAAATGCCGCGTTGTGCTGTTATAAATTGCAGATTCAATAGCGATATCACAAATGTAAACAAAATAGGAATATCCTATCACCGGAAAACAAAATAAATTGTTCCTAAATGTTTTATATTTCGCTGATGAACAAAGTCGGTGCAATCTGACATATAGTGATTGGTGATTTTTTCTATCGACAAAATGTTGTCGATAAATTATTATTGTTAGTCACTAAATGTCACCTCATTCCAATATCTGATTTGGAGCTTTCTTGTTAGACTTACAGAACAATAACCATCTGTTATGCTGCTTTTAGTGCATATAGAACTTTTATCAGGACGTAAAAATAGACGTGTAGATCAGAAGGTTAACATCAATTAAATTAACAAATTATTCAAATATTTACAAGAACAGGCAAATTTTAAAGGTTAGGATTTCAACTTAAACTCTTGTTTTGTGGCTCCTTTAGGCACCACCACAATTTCGGCAATGTCACGTAGATAGACCATCAAACGAAGGAGATTGTTTAGTTTTAATGAGTTATGTCCGGTGAGAACTGGCCAAGGCAAAATTGGTGCTGAAACATTAGATATTAGTTCATCTGTCTACTGGACGAACACAAATACACACACACCCTCACACACACACACACACACCCACAAATTTATTATATATAGGGGAATAGGGGAAATATAGAACACCTGGGAACAACTTTTGGATAAGTTATATAATATGTAGAGAGAAGAGTTTATTTATAACCTATTTTTTATTTATTTAGTGTAACATAACTGCTGTTCACGTGTTGTGTAGGGGTTTAAGTTTGTTGGCTTTGTTCTTCCTAAATAGTTTGCCCATTTGATTATATCGTTGCGAACGGTAACTATAAACATATACAGAATTAATCCATGTGAACCTAATGTATTATGTTTATTAAAGTGCTCAATGTGTTCCTATAAATGTTGTATCTTTTGAGTTTACCTTATGATTCCCTTTTCGTAGAAAATCTAGTAAGATAGGTAGTTAATTAGTAACTCAATATATCTCAATCATACTAACTTAACTAATAGTACCTTATTACATGGAATCGCATCCTGACAAACATCTTATAAGTTATTGAGCCTATGTATTTTTGCTAACTGCTCTCTATCTTGGCAATTCTCACAAATTCATCTGCAATTTACCTCTTGTTATATATACCACGACTTCGACCTTGACCTCGCCTTTTATTTTTATGAACCCCTATCTGTGCCTATCTCTAATACCACCCTTTACGCGAATTTCATGTGTTTGTAATAATTTTACTACAAATAAGCAAGCCTATTATAACATATTATTAAGCTGTGAAATTAAGCTGTGCTTCGCAGTAATAGCTTTATTTTATTTTTATCGTCTTTTTCTTATTCAGCATCATCATTGCTGAAGGTCATGTCTAGGTCTGAAGTAGTGTTAATCGCTCGATGTACTATGCTCTTCCACATGCTTCTGTTTTCAGCGGTCTTTTAAGCTTTTGGTATAGAAATACTAGTGAGCTATATGGTTCAGTCAAGATGCTTAGATGCCTGTCATTACTACATATTCAAATGATTATATAAAACCGCATGAAAACTTATTATAGCACAAACGCACAGCACATCAACGCATAACCTATAAATCGTTTTAGGTCGAAGGAAAAGTTTATCGATAAAATGTACTACATCACTGGCTAGGATACCACTTTTTGTACCGAATAAATAAATAAAATAAGATCAAATTTGACTAGCTAACCCAATAAATATATTCTCGTAACCATTTTTTGTGCAGTTATTTGTGAACTATTTTTCAATTGTCTTATCTCAAATTTTACCAAGGAACGATTTTAAAATTGAAATCATACTTGACTGAGCCGAGACTGCACAATTACTGTACAGATATTGTCAACTGGCAACTTGCGATAGCTTGACAAAGTTCACAAGAAATTCAAACTTACCACTATTTAGATAAGGTGTATTTTCAACTGTTATAAATTGGCTTATTAAACGTTTCAATTGGGTAAAAATGGAACTAATCAGGGAATCGGATTGTTTGTAGTGAACAATAAAGATATAATGTCAGGTATCATTTACATGTGTTGGACTGGCTACGCTCGTTTTCTAAGGAAACTGACATGGCTGCCACTCTAAATAGTATTTTATATCTCTATGGTTATAGCGCAGTAGGATAAAAACTATCCTATGGCCTCGGTTCTCAAACTATTTCCATATCAAATTTCACCCGAACGGGCCCAGTAGTTTTTAAGTTTCCTCGTTACATACAAAAATAAAAGTCTAATATTAGTGTAGATAGTTAAAATTGCACTTATTTCTTTTAGATGTACCAAATTATTTTTTTAAATAGTATGTACTAATTGTTCTCTGAGACAAAAAGGCCTCCGAAAATGTCATGTTTTTTAACAATGGAATGCAGTTAAAGCTTCGAACACAACTTAAATGAGTGAATTAAATGTCTAGAAACTAACTCTCTGTATTACAAATTCTTTGTTAATTTTCTCGCTGGTAGAAGTGTAATGTTGTATGTTTCACACGAGAGCAATTAATTTTTTTAGGTTTTGTGCCTCTAAATCCCTTGTTGTGCTGAGTAGCCTATGTAAGAATCAGTCTACGCTCTTAATTCAATTCTAGAGTAGGTACTTAGCTGCTCGGGTTTAAAGTCGATACTCGCACTAAAAAACAACGTTGCTTACCTGATGAACCATTATCGACAAATATTTATATATGCGCAGAAACAATAACACCATGTTTTGTTGTTAACATCGCCATAGAATTAACACTGAAGGATCACAAATTATTTAAGCCTCTATACGTTTGGTGGAGCTCGTGGAGTGCCTGGCGGAGATGGGGGGTGATATACTAATATCACCCCCCATATGGGTCCAGCCCGTATGGGTGTCGTAAAAGGCAACTAAGGGTAAAAAAAATACCGGAGGGTGGGCAGCAGCGCCTGAGAATTGGGATTACAGTGTAAGATAGCAATCTTACACTGTGATCCCCAAGACGCCCATCAACCGTGTAGATTATGACATACCCCTTCCATGATGGGGGACGCTGTGTTCAACAGTTGACAATCCGGCTGATACAGTTAGCTTGGAGGCGTGGATGTAACTCACTATAAATACAGGGTGAATTTTTGATACGGGACAGTAAGGGCAGGTACCTCAACCGTTATGATTACAGGAAAACATTTTCAGGAGACTATCCATAAATTTTTAAGATATTCTGAACTGTATTCAGAGATTTGGGAACAAATACACAGTCAGCAAGAAAATTTTTTTTTTACACAAAAACTTTTTTTGATGCTAATCGATCCTGTTTCTTATAAGGATCAAAGTTTCTACAACTTTTTCCAAACATTTGCACGGAAATACAGGGGTATAAGATAATTACAGTTTTTGTCAAGCTAGCCTTGTCGCTTACTGTACCTAAAAGCAAAATCAACTACGTAAGTAAGTAAGTAAAGACAAGCGACATATCTAGACGATATCTCTGGATAAGCTTCCACCTAGGCTAAAATAGCCATGTCTATGTCCAGTGCACAAGGCTACCGCACTAACTTCTTTTTGAACGAACCATTTTCTTCGAGATTCTTTAAAAGGTTTGTAATCACCTTTCTTGTTGGTACTTGTCACGCGTTGTGTCACGTGTGGTACTTGTCGCGTACCACACCAATGCAGATTACGTGTTTCTATTAGTATCAAAATACGCTTCAATTAAGTCCAAACGTTTGCGATTTAAAAACATTCTTAAACAAGAAGTACATAAATTACAACTAACAATCTAGAATATTTTCAGCACAAACCTGAAATAACCCAAATATTCGAATCGAATTCGAAGTTTAAAATGTAAAACTTTTTTTACTTACATACATTTTTCAGTCAGTCTTCTTAATAGCGGATTATAGCGGATCAACACATAACAAAAAGTTTGGCTTTAGATGTTTGACTCTTTTACCGAAATATATAGTAAAATTTTTTCGCGATTTCTGTCATTTCTAGTACTCAAACCTCAGTCGGTCCGGTAGAGTCTTTTGATCCCTATAAGAGACAGGATAGATTGGCATCAAAAAAAGTTTCTGTGTAAACTCACGATTTTCTTGCGGACTGTACATTTATTCTAAAATCTGTGAATGCAGTTCAGAATACCTTAAAAATGTATGATAGTCTCCTAAAAATGCCTAAAAAGCCTTACTGTCCCGTCTCAAAATTCACCCTGTATAGGAACACGTTTTTCACAGGGTGACAGCGGCGGGCCGCTACAATGGGAGGATAAAAAACTGTGTATGTATGCGTTGATTGGCGTGACGTCATTCGGGCGCGCATGTGGACGCCCGGGAAATGCTGGCATGTACACTCGCTTGCGTAACTACGTTCCTTGGATAGAGGCCACAGTGTGGCCTGATTATTAAGCCTTGGTACTTAAAAGGCGCAGAAGCTGGGCATGCGCGTTGCGTGTCTCTCACGAGGTGTTATATAACGGATGTATAAGATAATATGGGCCCCCAAACTCTACAGCAAATGTACGGAACGCCTGCCAACGTTATAATGAGACATATTCGATACACATTTATTTTACAACTCTAGACGACGACGGAACGCAAAGCAAGTCCCTGGTTTCAGAACATCGAATTCATGGAACAAATCAACGAATGTAAATTGAATGGACTAATATAGAAGAGTGCTGAGTAGTACTGCAGCAAATATATCGTAAATATGTATAATGACAAAATATATGTAAAAGTACTAAAATAAAACTATTGATTTGGCATACTACTAATCATTTTCGTTTCAAATTTATTCAGTGCAATAAGCACTAGAATAGCCCTCTGCCGACGTTTTCATTAAAACCTTTCATTGTTTTACTATTTATTTCTTGTCATCGATAAAAGAACACCTAATAATTACTCATTTAATCGCTTTAGAATACATTATAACTATAATTACAGGCACATGAGACTTAACAACTATGTGGCCTCAAGCTTGTTCGGTCACAATAACATAAAAAATATATATAAATTTTTGAAGCTATTATAGCTGAACGGTTACAGCTATAGATTGCGGTGCCGCGGGTCCATGATTCGATCCTAACCACCGACGGCTTGAGCTTCATCGCATGGTGGGAGGTCATTTTGCGAATGGCCGTCTAGTTAGTTACCACCTTTAAGTAGAAAATCTGTCACCAAGCACCTAACAGTGTGTTCCAGCAGCAGTCCTTGAGAGCCAGTAAAGTTACAGGCACATGAGACTCAATAACTGTATGTCTCAGGGGGACGAGACCGCGAGGGCGCAGTGCAGTTGGTCACTTGACGAAATGCATCTGTTAAAGGCAGAATTTAGCGCATAACATCTAGTGAGCCGTGGTTCTTCCGACACAATCACATAAAAAAAAACATAATCTACATCAAAAATCCTCCAGTTTTACGATATTTATATAAGCAGTCTATAATAAATATATAATAATTTTAATCATCATGAGCATAGAGTAATAAATATATAGATACACCATTTAATCCCTTAAAAATATTTAAGTACAATTCTTATCATACTACTTAATAAACACTACAATCATGCACTGGAAAAGGAAGCCATGCAAAAATAGAAATATACAGATCAAAGAAAAGGCTTTTAAGCCTTATAAAACTCGGTGGTGAATCTTCCATGCGATGAGTGCAACTAACTCGAGATTTGCCTTGTAGTGATATTGCACAGATAGTAGGAACAAGTGCAATGCAACTACAATGCACTCTCGTGGTAGTTATGTCCTCCATGCTTCTATGGCGTCCAAGCATAAGTTAAATTAAAATCTGTCAAGCAAAATGATTTAATAATGTTTCTGAGGTTCTACGCCAAGCTTCGAATGTGCTAACCGTCGCTACGTCGATAGCGCATTCCATTGACGTATCATAGCTTTGAAGTTTAGAAAATATTAAGATTTTTTTTTAAATTTGTAATATACTAGTGAAACTGAAAATATACTGAAACTACTATAAATAAAGTTTCATGTAGATTCAGCCATTTCAAGACGGAGAAAGAATGTTTTGGTTTTCATTAAATGTAGGAAATTCAGAAATTAAAGTTAAGCAACGTCCGCCGCGGTCATGGCTTGGATGGGTGACCGCTGGTGACATTACTACTGAGCGCTTCCGTGCTTCGGAGGGCATGTTAAGCCGTCGGTCCCGGTTGTAGGATGGCATTCTTAGTGAGTAGGGCATTTTGCAAATGCCCACCTGGCTAGCTACCACCCTCAAGTAGAAAATCTATCACCAAGCACCTAACGGTGTGTTCTGGCAGCTATCCTTGAGTAATTCAAGGTTAGCCTGAACAACACTTCGACCACATTATCACCTACTATCAGGTGAGATAGTGGTCAAAGGCTAACCTATCAGGCAAAAATAAAAAATTATAAATAGGGTTCATCGTTATTTTACGAACGCATCTTATGTGTGACTGGTGCAGAAAATGATATGCAATTTGGATTAATGACACGGAAAATACTAGCGCAAGTAAAATAATATACTCTTTACTTACCATCATAAGCTGAGTAGGTTTTCTGCAGCAATAATACGCCAACGAGTCTGCTAACTTGGCTCCAGCGATATCACACACCTGCAGATATAAATGCTTGTTCAACAAAGGTTCCTTCTCTCTCTTTTTTAACGCACTTCCAAAAAAGGAGGAGGTACTCAATGCGACTGTTTTTTTTTTAATGTTTGTGACCTCAGATCTTTCTACTGGGAGAACCGATTTTGTTGATTCTTTTTATATTTGCAAGCTGGTGCTTCCCGTGTGGTCCTATTTAAATTCCATCAAATACAGTCAAACCGTTTTTGAGTTACAATCCAATAGCTGTATGGTGTTTTCCTATCTTGATGATATAGTCATTGACAGTGAATTACAATCGATCCCGTAATTAGTAAGGGTCAATACAAAGGGTGACAAGTTATTTAACACTGTTGAGTGTTGAAGTTGGTTTAATATTTTTATGAATAAACAGTAAGTACTGTCTTGTAATTTTTTAGTTTTGCTTATCTCCACATCCCTCAATCATTGAAAAGTTTACATAATCAATTTTTTATTGAATATAGGTACTTATTGTATTGTTTTGATTTAATTTAAATTCAGGGACATTCAGTAAATATTTATTCCCCCAAATTCAAATTGGGGACAGACAAGAATTACTGTCCTGTTTACTTCTCGTGGGTGCAGGCAGGAATAACTTTGATTCGGGACATATGTTAATTAGTACTATTAGTCTTTTTTTATTCTCAAAATAATCATGAAAGGACGAAAATAAATCACGAGAGATAATTCGATCCCGCTGCCATCCCTAGGGATAGGACATTGTATTTCAAACAGAGCTACTGTATCAATTACATCTCAGTTATGAAGAACAACATCCATTCCAGGTCCAATCCCGTAACAATCTTGCCTCAGGGTGATGAGCGCAGTGCTGTTTGTCACTTGTGACTAAATGCATCTGTACAGAGCTACTGTATCAATTACATCTCAGTTATGAAGAACCACATCCATTCCAGGTCCAATCCCGTAACAATCTTGTCTCAGGGTGACGAGCGCAGTGCTGTTTGTCACTTGTGACTAAATGCATCTATTATAGGCAGAGGTAATCGCTTAACACCAGATGGGTCTCGTGCTAGATCCGCAACACAATTGCATTAAAAAAAATGTCTCAATCTAGTGGCCAGTCGACTGACTCCAACCAACATTGGAAATTCTTATCGGGTAATCAGGGCGTTAAAAGATGTACCCAATGTAAAGCTCAAGGGTCTTCGAAGGATTGACACAATCTTCATGAAATTTGGATAATTAATAAAATTACTAATACCTTTATATAATACTAGCGGATCGCCCCAGCTTCGCAAGGGGATGTAACAAAAATATATAACTTTTTTGAAAATATTCTATAGCATATGTTCATCAGGGATAATGTTGGATTCTAATGGTGAAATAATTTTTCATTTAGGTTTAGTAAATTTATAAGTTTATTCGTTACATACAAAAATACAAATCATTCCTCTTTATAGCATTAGATCATAAACGATTTTTTTAAGTTATTTATATTATGTACATTAAAACCTAGGATTTGTTAAGATTGTCAAAAGGGGGTTATTTTCATTGGGACAAAATTAGGTCAGTAATGGTACTATTCCTCTACTTAAAATGCAAAATTGAAAAACGTGATCCAGCACTGCTCACAAGAACAAGAGTTTGCTTAGCGGATTAGGTACAGAATATATTATATTCAATTTATAAGTACAGACTCGTTCATTTACAAAGGCGTGCTCCTGCATAGTTAATTATTTGTGCATATTTGTCCGGGTATGCCTTGTTTGTATATTATGTATTAGTTAGCCGACTCCTAATAGGTTACGCATAAAACTCGAGATAGTTTTTAAAGTGAAGTTAGTTATTAATGTTTTTATACATTTTAATATTGTTATGTTTGCAATAACGCCTGCTCTGCAGATTACATTGCAAAATTACCATTTCCCATCCGCATGCGATGGTTGAAGAACCAGAGCAAAAATTAGAGTTATGAGTCATAATGTCATGTTAGCTCAGTCGGTCAGAGCATGCCACGGCTATAGGGGTGGACGGACGCGGGTTCGAATCGCATGAATATAATTTTTTCGCTCGTAAATTTGTAAAGTTGGTATAAATACTCAGGATACAATAAAACAATAAAATTAAAAATACGATCGCTTGGTTAGGCACTAGAAGTTTTGACTACACTCAAAATATACCGATGGGCGCGCCTTCGCGACTGGGAAAAATCTGTAATACGTTATATTCTTTATTTGTAATGTTATTATTTCAATTTGTATTTCCGCAAATAACATAACACTTAAAACAATTATTTATGACATACCTTGAGTATAGTCTCTGAGGTCCTCTCAATAGCGCTGTCATCCCGACACTGCAGTAGGCTGAGCAAGCCTCGCCTGCTTTTGTACGCCATATGAATCGCCCTGTAACAATATGCACAAATATCACAATAGGTATCACTCATCACGTGTTTACACGGACGAAGACAATAGTTTTCAATAACGCAACTATAAACTATACACCGGTGTTTTATAAACATGCCCGCGATTAGTTCCTAAGTTATCACACGTGTGAATATGCTTAGAGAAAATATGATCCTGGTTCTCTGTCCACACATCTAGTTGTGGTATACGTGTATATACAGTCATTTCATTCTTTGAGGCGGTAGTTGTCTTCATAGAAACAACGCCCCACTGTCGGAAGATACAGCATAGTGAAATAAAATAAATTGAAGTGAAATAGTTCGTTAGTAGAACCAGTGAGAGAATAAAAACATTTAAACTCCACGAGTTCAGAGAGGTGGTGTTTATCATTCGCAATTTGCCTGGAATTTTTTATCCGCCAGCGTGAAAAAGGTTTTCAAAAAGAGAAGTGTTTTAAAAGTTCTAGTAAAATAAATTTACCTTATTTATAGTACCAATTGTAGTATGTAGATAGTTTTACTTTTAATATTGGTACTAAACAGCACCCAGCATATTCCCCGGTGGAGTGAGGTGAAAATTCTTGTTTCACTGGGCAGGTAAGTTATTTTGCATCTCGTACTTTTGAAACCTTCGGTACGCTCAGGACTCTATATTGGAACCACCCGCTTCCTTAATTCTAAGAAATTTAGAATGAGAAAAGTGCTATAAGTTACACTTTCTCAGATTTCAATAAAAATACTCGCGCCAAATAACAATTTTGCCATGCTATATAAATAACTATTTCAACTCATAACCTTGGAAATATTTTGTTTATTATTCAAAATCACCTGGTAAAAGAAATCAGGCGTTGCAAATGTCCATAGGCGACGGTAACCGTTTACCATCAGGCAGGCCGTTTACTTGTTTGCCACTCCATTACATGAAAAAAATGGAGTCTAAGACTGTGCCCGGTTGACCGCAATATTCCAATGGATCGCTGTCTTTTACATGGTCTTTTAAACGTGAGTGTTAAGTCCCTCTACCTACCTCTTCGGGGGTATTGAAACATTATACTATGTTATGTTTGTTTTTGACAATTCTCGCAAAATGGTATGTACCTACCTTACCTGACTAATTGCTTTAAAACTATTTTACTTATAGTAGTTTCAGAATTTAATGTAAAAAATATATAATTTACTTAAATATTTTGTTAGAAGAGATATTTTCATTTTGTGAGTAGACATGTCTTTACTATTACACTCCACTTTTCACTTCTTGATGCACATCTTACCACTTGTTTCCATCTCCTGACTGATGACTGGTACATAATGCTATAGCACAGTGGTTGGACATTTTACGGATGCCCACCTAAATGACTACCACCCTCAAGAAGAAACTCTGTCGCCAACGGACTAACGGTGCATTCCGCCAGCTGTCCTCGAGAAGCAGTATTCTACATTAGCTTATACAACATTTTCGACCACATCGTCAATTCCCATCAATTTTGTATTTTTTTTGTGCAATAAAGCATAAAATAAACAAACATAACTATTGATTCTCACAACCGTGTTACACTTTTCTATGTAGGTGCTTCCTGGCAAGACTACCAGCGTCTTGCATCGGTAGACGTGTTTCTATCGTCAAAAAGTAACGCAGTTTCTTTAGCATAGTACATTAAGTTTTGAAAAAAAATACTAGCACATTTTTTTTTAAACAACTAAAATATAGATAACTATAAACACCAAAATATAGTCATTGAAGGAGAAGAAATACTAATATTTTACTTTATGTGAAGCAGCGATGGCCCAGTAGACACCATGGTACGAATACCGCCGCGGGCGCTTCACAGTATGTTAAAAAACTGCCCCACGCAATTCGCGAATGCTGGCCTTTCTGCCTACCACCCTTAAGTAGTACTATACAATAGCCAGATGGTGTTAAAGGGATAATTTATCAGTTAAATGTAATTATTATATCAATTAAAATTTAAATAATTCCATTTAATAACAATACCCACATTCTAAATTGAAATCACTTTTAGTTCGTAGTGATTTACGAGCTACTTTAGTCGCTGTTTACGAAGAGCCAATCAGCTCTCTTTAAACAGATGTGATAAAATATAATAAAAATTGCAAATATTTACGCCGGTAACGGATCTTCGCAGTTGGCGAGCGGTTCGGGGATCATGTTGAGTCGGTCGCCGATCTCGATAGCCTTCCCGGTATCAGCTAGAAGCCACGTCGCGGCCAGCCCCACGATGTTTGCCCACCATTCCATCACTGGATCCCAGCAACCTGGTAATGTAAAATGTTATATTTTAACTTTAGAAAGACGACAAAAACGTTTTCATGTTCTAACTAAAATGAAATGAAATTTATTTATAGTTTTAACAAACATTATTTAACTTAAATATATCAGAGTACAATATTAAGCTAAAGACTTAAAAGAGACGTAGTGAAGAAATAAATCTTCACGTAGTCTTTCTTCGTTATTCTTATATTTTATTAATAGTTATTTGTGCAACAAGAGAACAAAGTCGTTTTTTGCTGCGAGTTTTGATTTTGAATCCTGAGAGTGTCCAGGAATTCAAAGGCACGAGATGCAAAAAAACTTTGCTGTCGTGTAACACACATAACTTTTCACTTCAGCAGCGAAAACACTTTAGGAGATAAAAATTAAATAATAAACAGGAATAGATTGAAATAACTATTAACTTATTCAACTCTTTACGCCAACCACGAAATTTTATTCCGGCTCTTTTATTTATATGAAGGCGTGATCGGAAATAGCACCCATGATATTTTATTATTCAAAATATAAGAATTACGTAACATTTCTAAAACTAGAATTAAATATTTACTGACTAAATATCAGTTTTATTTGCAGCAAATACTTATTTTCGTTACTTTTAAATACAACAATAACTTTAAAATTCAATAAATTACATGAAAAGACATAATTATCTTCTTTGCAAATTTTTTTCAGTTAGTACGAAATTGTCTTTAAGGTCTAATTCAAAATCGGAACATCGAAATGGCTGTTCTTTGTCTTTCTCTCTTTCTAATGGCGAGAAAGATATAGAGTGTGAATGTTTCAAATTGTATGAGTAACCCAAGGCTGAAAAAGATAATCGCGGCTATCTGAAAAAAAAAATTAACGTCACTTTGTCTCACTCAGTGAGCAAAATCGCATTTTGCTCTCTGATTTCAGGCAGTAAAACCTACATGTTTGAGCTACTGAAGTGAAAAATTACATTGACTACTCAGACCTGTCGGTGTACATTGAGTAATAAAATAACCGTCATAGAGCAGAGTGAAAAATTCCCGTTTTGTCAACCTCCACTTGGTGTGGGATAAGGGCAACAAGCAGCTAAGAATAGGAAGGACTATTTTCTGCTAGTTAGTCAACTCCCTCAAATAGAAATTCTTTTTTTTTTTTTTTTATGTTATTGTGACGGAACAAGCTCGAGGTCCACCTGATGCTAAGCGGTTACCTCTGCCTATAACAGATGCAGTTCATCGTTCAAGTGACGAATAGCACTGCGCCCGTCACCTTGAGACATAGTTGTTAAGTCTCATGTGCCTGTAATTTAATTCTGTCTGCCACCCAGCGCTGTTTTCCAGCAGTTTGCCTTGAGAGCTAGCTTCTTTTATACATCTAGACTTTTTTTTTACTGCTTATAGACACACATTTGACCGCAGTCTCACCTGATGGTAGCGACGATGCGGTCGACATGCAGTGAAACATGTTTTCTTAGAGGACATCTATTCACTCCAGACTTGAAAACTTCCAGTTTAAAGCTTTCGAGGAACAAAGATGATGGGAGGGTGTTCTATTCCTACGCTGTTCCTATTATGAATGTCTGTGCAAATCGCTTTGTGCGGATAGGAGGAATGTCTACTATATACGCATGTCTATGTATATACGCATTCCGTGTTTCCGTACGCTAATTAAGTTGTGCGACTCCATCGCACACACTCCGAAACGTATCCCGTGGAACACTGAAAGATCGGCAACTTTGCGTGTCCAAGGCTTTGCAATCAGTCTTCACCAAAGCATCGCACCCAGTGAAGTTTTTTTCCGCGTCTTTCAATGGAGTTCAAGGATAGCTAGTATTTTGCTCAGCCATCAAAGAGATGGCAGTAGCAATTAAAAACAGTCCTTATGTGCAATACCACCTAACCTTCTCTAGGACTCCCAACTTTTTCGTAGCTAATTTAGCCTTGGACTCAATGTACGCCATAATTGAGGTCCAATGTTAGGGTAACACCGAACTGTTCAAGTCCCGTCCGTTTGTCCCGTGACGGGCCAACTTGAACGGTTCGGTACAGATACATTCCGGAAAGTGGACGACAGACAGAATGGACTCCGCTTGGCGGTAAATAAACACGCCTCTTGCAAGCGTTGAAGCTGTACAGTGAAAAAGTTCATACGCTTGACCATGGCCTCTGTAAGAGACCGGATTTGGGCTCCATTGGCTCGTGCATGGGACAAATATCTCTCTAAAATAGTACTGTCATCCCCATACCCAATAATACCTGGCTTAAGCAGATCGTTGATGTGCAGCAAGACGAGGGTTCCAGAGAGATCTGACCCCTGAGGTACCCATGCATTAATAGGCAATTAATCAGACTTGCAGCCATCCACATCCAATCGTATTGATCTTTCCCTCAGGAATTCCGTGGCTACCCGCTAGCTTATGTGTCTGGATACATAAGCCAGCGGATAAGCCGTATGATGAAAGCTGTCTAGTTTTTAGTAAGTGATGATGTAGCTATCTTGCTACATCATCACTTACTAAAAGGCTAAATAATGGTCAACGGTTAACCTACCAAAATATGGCAGGCATACATAGTCTAATGGAATATAATATAAGTAGCTTTCCGGGCGCGGCTCCGCCCGCGCGTATGTCGGTTATTGCGCAAAAACATTAACCTCTTTTTGCGCAGTTGGATAAAAATCCTATCCTACGTTTTTTCCCGGGTCTCAAACTATTTCCATACCAAATTTCAGTCAAATCGGTCCAGTAGTTTTGGCGTGAAAGCATAACAGACAGACAGACAGACAGAGTTACTTTCGCATTTATAATATTAGTACTGATAGTACTGATTGGTAACAGGGTATTGAAGGGCTTGTAAAAATATCATCTACATAATTTGCATTTTGCTGGATATCTTGCTAAAAACAAAGTTCAGCAATCTTTAAAGCGACACTTGTTGCACTCTTATTGCATTTTTTTTGGTAACCTGAGAGAGATATTCATCACATTTAAAGACACTAGTGACGACGTCGTCATTAGTAAATGACAATGCCAATCGCGGACTGTTCGGTGAGAAACTGTCAGTGAGTAATAAGAAAATCGTGTGTAAAATGAAAATGGTTCAGAATTGGTATTTAATATTATGTAAGGTTTGCACAGCCTACTAACTTATAGCAATTACCGGCAAGGCATTATGATAATAATAATAATAATTATTATTATTATTATAATTAATTAATTATTATTATAGTTAATTAATTAATTAATTAATTAATTAACTGTAATTTTTACTGTTTTTTTGGGCCGATATTTACTACTTTATAATATCCAGAATATTTATTACAACCTTCCATAATATAACCAGATAAAATTACAGAAAAACCAACAACAATGACTACAAAATCTACAAATAGTAAAATTGACACCTTATGTCAAACATGTAAATAACAACAAATTACGGATTTAAACCAATAGATGTGATAAAATACGGATTTGAAGCAATAGAAATGATCACAAGATCAAAGGCGAGGGAGAAGATCACAGCGGCAACCACCTGCGCACGTGTTCAATCATCGCCTACCCCGTCAACTCCGAGCTCCTCGTCGGGAGACGAGTTTCACACTCCCCGCGAGTCGAATGCATCCAGTGATGAGGGTGGGCCAACGACGCCGCCGTCGCCGCCGAGACCTGTGCGACGGGGACGTCCCCCGCTACCGGCACGCTTGGAGCCTGTGGGGCAATCTGCTCCGCGCCCGGCCCCCGCTACCGGTGGTGTAGTGCGCCGCATGCGATGGAATTCATCAATGAATGAAAACTGCATGCGTGCTTACTATGAGGCTACAGAGGGAGGAACCAACTTGACCGCGTACCGTGATCGTATGTTGCCTCTGTTTCAGACCCTTGAACCGACCGTCGCCGTATCCGCCCAACGCCTATCGGATCAAGTACGGGCTATCCACCGATGCAAGCTGTTGGAACAGTCTGTGCTTGATCGGCTCCGCCTGGAGACACTTACTACTCACGCTGCTCCTTCCATGATGCAGGATCTACCCTCCGCGTCGTCAACCCCGGCCCTGGCTGTGATACCGTCGCCGGAGGTGACACCAGCGGCAATGGTTGATCTTGAAATCGATGAGGGAGATTATGCGAATATGAGCGTAACTAACCAGTTGAGTGAGCAGGTGAGGAGGGCTTTGGAAGATGCAATTAGTCAGTATCGATACACACCCGATTCTAGGCCGCGACTACCACGTTTGCCTACTCATAGACGCAATCTAGCGCTAATGGGAGCCCTGAATACTTTGCTGGCCCCGTATTTACGGACTAGCGAAGATTTAGTTGATACCCACTCGATATTGTACTGTGGCGCCATTGCGGCGTGTCGTGTTGCTCGTGTCAAGTTTCCGGACACTGACCGAGCATCGCGTCCTGCCGGATGTGCGCCCGCATGGCAGGTACGGATCGAGCGTCGTATCAACTCATTCAGGACTCTCATAGCTAAGCTGATCTGTTTCAGTCGTGGCAATAACCGCCCCCGAGTCATGCGTTTCGTGACCCAGGCCTTTGCTGGTACCGGTGTCCTACCCCGAGACTACATGGCCTGTGTCACGGATCGCATCGACTACCTGAAACAGAAGGTCTATGCGTGGGCAAGTCGTATTCGTCGCTACAGAGAGCGTGTGGATAGATACTGGCTTAATCGCCTCTTTCAAAGTGATCAGAAGAAGGTATTCCGGAAGTGGGAAGGAACCGATCAGCGTGTGACGGACGGGCAGCTACCTGATGCCAATGCCATGAATGATTTCTGGCGTGGCATCTGGCGATGCCCGTCGAGCACATAGAGGGTGATTGGATTCATGTTGTTCAACGAGAATGTGAGTCTATCGAATCCATGGCGCCTATTAATATAGACCCCGTAGACGTTAGTTGTGCAATTCGTATGACCCAGAACTGGAAAAGTCCTGGCCCAGACGGATTGCACAACTTTTGGATAAAATGGATTCGATGCTCACACGACCGATTGGCAACACAATTTCAAGAAGCCCTCGAACTTGGTTCTCTTCCCCGTTTCATGACCACCGGTGTCACCTTCTTGCTCCATAAGTCCGGTAGTACCACGGATCCGAAAAATTATAGACCCATCACATGCTTGCCTACCATCTTCAAACTCCTTACATCCATTCTGACCACGAAAATTAACACTCATATTGTTGCGAACAATGTTTTGGCCCCCGCTCAGAATGGATGTAGGGTTGGGTCCCGTGGTACTAAGGAGCTCCTCCTCATAGACGTGACCATTAGCCAACAAGTTCGGCGGAACAGAGGGTCTCTTTCTGTTGCCTGGATTGACTATAAGAAGGCCTATGATTCAGTGCCTCATTCATGGCTGGAAAGGATATTAGAGTTGTATAAAATTGATACAACCCTGAAATCTTTTTTGGTTGCATGTATGAGGCAGTGGACCACAGTCCTTCGTCAACCAGGTGGTAGCGACACCCCCTCTGGCCCGCAGGACTTAATAAGGATTGAGCGAGGCATCTTCCAGGGTGATAGTCTGAGTCCATTGTGGTTTTGCCTAGCGCTAAACCCTCTCAGCAGTTTGCTGAAGGATTCAGGGCTAGGCTTTCGACTTCGTAGAGAGGGTGAGGTTATAAGTCATCTGTTATACATGGACGATCTCAAGCTGTTTACTCCGAAACGCCAAGACTTGATGGAAATGCTAAAAATTACACAGATTTTTAGCAGCGCCATTAGGATGGAGTTCGGTGTAGATAAGTGTGCGGTCTTGCATGTACAGCAGGGGAAAGTAGTAAATTCTCCGAATTTGCAGCTTTCTGAGACAATAACTTTCAGATCTCTCTCCGAAGTCGAGTCCTACAAGTACCTCGGTATGTCAGAGTCGTTGGGTATTTCGGTAGATGACATCAAGAAATCGGTAAAGGAACGCTTCTTTTACCGCCTGACAAAAGTACTTAAAAGTCTTTTGTCTGGCGGCAACAAGACGCGCGCCTTTAACGGTTGGGTGATGCCTCTACTGATATACTCCTTTGGCATCCTGAAGTGGACGCAGACTGAGCTGGACGCCCTGGATAGAAAAGTCCGTCAACTGCTCACTTTGCATCGTATGCTACACCCGCGCTCGTCAGTTATGAGACTGTACATTCCACGGAAATGGGGAGGTCGTGGCTTTTTAAATGCCAAGACACTTCACAACCGTGAAGTGTGCAGTCTCAGGGATTATTTTCGTAACCATGAGTGCGGGATGCATCGCGATGTCGTGACGGTTGACAAAGGCTTCACACCACTCTCCTTGGTGAACGATAACTGGCGCAAACCAACGATGCTGAGCACTGATGACCGCAAAGCAGTATGGAAAAGCAAGGAGCTGCACGGGAGGTTCTTCCGGGCCCTAACAGGGCCTGATGTGGACCTACCCGCTTCGGTGAACTGGCTACGCTTCGGAGACCTCTTTGGAGAAACCGAGGGTTTTGCCTGTGCAATTGCAGACGAAGTAATGATGACGAACAACTATCGGAAATATATCCTGAAGGACGGTACGGTCGACATTTGTCGAGCATGCCGCCGTCCCGGAGAGTCACTCAGGCATATCATTTCCGGTTGTTCGCATCTTGCTAACGGCGAGTATTTGCACAGGCACAATCAAGTGGCCAGGATCATCCACCAGCAACTTGCTCTTCAATACGGCCTTGTCGAGTCAGAGGTGCCGTACTACCAGTACGCACCGGCGCCAGTTCTCGAGAATGGTCGTGCATTGCTCTACTGGGACCGCTCTATCATCACGGACAGGACTATTGTTTGCAATAAACCTGATATCGTGGTGGTCGACCGATCCCAACGCCGGGCAGTGCTTGTCGACATCACCATCCCACATGACGAGAATCTCGTGAAGGCCGAGAAGGACAAAGTCAGCAAGTACCTTGACTTGGCTCACGAGGTAACCGCCATGTGGGATGTTGACTCGACGATCATTGTCCCGATAGTCGTTTCGGCGAACGGCCTAATAGCGAAGAGCCTCGACCAACACCTCAAGAGGCTCTCACTAGACGGTTGGATCAAGGGTCAGATACAGAAGGCAGTGATACTCAACACGACACGCACTGTCCGAAGGTTCCTCTCTCTGCAGCCCTAACCGCTGGTAGCTTGGGCACTACCCCGCTGCCGGCGGCATCCTAGTTTTAAGTTTTTTATAATATTTTTTTTTTTTTGTATATGAATGTTGTAAAAAATTTAAAATTATGTTGTAAAATAAATTACGTGAATAATAATAAAAAGTTTATTTCAGACAAATATTACAAAGATCTTCCAGGAAATACAAAATGATAACAGGGTTTAAGTGATATCAAAAAGTCATTTCACCAGGAGAGGCCTCACGTCCCTGAACTAAGAAATTTACTTGTATCTCAGGCACAGAGATCCCCCTAATGGCAATGACCTTAAGGCACAAAGATGACATTGAACTACGCTGCACTGTTCTGTGATATGGCCTATCTTTATTTCTACTGCTAATGGGTTACTCTTTGACCACAATCTTACCTTATAGTAAGTGAAGATATGATCTAATATGGTAAAAAGGTTTAACATAGAATGGAAATTTGACTCCCAAGCAGGGACTCTTTCAACGAATTATCAGCTTATAACACTTTCCACATTTATACAACCGTTACGTTTCTGTACCGAAATCGCTAAAGCACATCGCACCTATGATGTGTACCTATGATCGGTATATTGCATGCACACATATTTGTTTGATTCCTCTTTGTGGCACCTAAATTTTATACCTTTGTTTTGGGTCATTTACGGCTGAGCTTATTCTCTTTGGAAACAAAAACTGTTATATTACTTTTCGGAAGTAAAAGGAAATTAGCAGAAGATTCGAGAAAGAAGTCCTTTTTCACATACAATACTTAGATTGATTTATTTAAAGGTAGGTTGATATTACCTGTATGGTGTGGACCATCGGTGGATACGTCATCTGTGATCAGTTTAATAAGTTCGAGAACATCGCGCGTGTTGTTACGTTCGTCCGCACACAGCAGCATCTGTAGACTCTTCTGAAGTAGTTCCAAATGGTAGGCCTAAGAGAAGTGTTACAAAAAAACTGTTAATTTTCATCCTCAAAAATAAGTCATTCGATGTGACGTCGTTGACTTCTCAAATTCATTTCAGATTCAATCTAATATTTACGGAACGGCAATGTAATATAGATAACTTTTTATTGTACACAGACATCAATGAACAAATTTCAACAAAATAATGCTTAAATCTATCTAATAATAATCCAGACAACCTCGGGCAGAGACGAATTAATGTATGGTATTCAACAACGTGGTTTAGCAGGAGCGAAATTAGCTACGTAACAAATTAAAGATTAAAAACTTAAAGATCCCGCCCACATGATCGTATTTTACAATACCTACTTTAAAATTATGTTTGGATTGATATAGAAAGTCTTGCTTCGTTCACTTACAACATTTCGGCACCCAACATATTATATTTTATCCTTAAATTAGTAATAGTCGTTTTTGAAACTGTTGCATAATGAGAGATAGGTATTAAAACACGAGCGTGTTTTTAAAAAACGAGCCGTAGGTCAGGTTTTTAAAGTATCACAAAATTTTAATACCTAGTCATGTGCTTTCTGTATAGATATTGAATCTACTAAATAAAATATATACACTACAACAAAACGTATGAATCACCGCGCATAACCTAAAGCGGGCGCTGACACAGTAAAAAATTAAAATCAAACAATTGTCATGCTATAAAAATGGCGCGTTCTATTAGAAAATAATAATGGATGATATTAACTTCTTATATTTGCCCTCTATCTAACTAAAAAGTAAATATTTATTTTAGATAAATTGTTTTATGAAAATCTATATCTGTCGCGTCTAGCGGCCAAATAAATTGCATAGTAAACTTATATATGTCGTGTAATTTAAAAATGGAACGATCTTTTACAACGATCTTTTAAGCATGGCAACCAAGGAGGTAACTTATCAAAGGTTTTATTTAAATTTCGATCTGGCTTGCAAATAGAACGCTGTTTATTGAAAAAGAAAAAACAAATGAACACTTAAACGCGGGCAATTTTATTGTTGTTTGTTGATAGTCATTGATTTTGAAAAGTAATTGTTTCGACAAAATGAGTTCAAGTGAAGACAATGAGTGTGATGAACTTAATTCAACGCCACCTGAAATTCTTCACCTCTTTAGAATTATCCCAAACGAACATAATCCCCGGAAAGTCCACTTTAAAATTCATAAATTGTACATTTAACAACTGTATCTTCAAATAAAAAATGCTGCCTAGGTACTACTTTGTTTTAATTTCCGCGCATTATTTGAGAAAAGCACTATACAAGCCTTGGCCACAACTAGGCATTGATGGACTTAGGTATGTGTGCCTCGGCTTCGCCTCGGCCCACATTTACACGTTCGTCCATCGATGCCTCCTTTGCTGGCCGCTGCAGTAATGTACTATAACTTTCAAAAGACCTGACCTCAGTAGTTAAAGGTTAAAGTGGATAAAGAGAATGATTGTACTTTACCCGCATAGCATAAGCCAAAGGATCAGCCGGGTCAGGCAGACGACAGAACAAGGCTGAAGCAGCATGAGCACGATCATAACTCCAACGTCTCTTGCGCAGGAAAGTCTGACCACGTTCACTGCCCACCCAACGCAGGCGGATGGGGGACACGGCACAAGAGTCGGTGATTATGTGACGACAAGCTTTCAGGTAGTATCTGCAAATAAACGATGGTGCGTAATATTTTTTTCATATGGCATAAAAACATGTAGTTTATTCCAATAGTATGTGCTTTGTTCCAGAATGGCTGTGCTGTGGTATAGATTACAAAAACTACTAATTACAGACATGTTACAGTAACGGGTCTTAAGGATCTGTGACGGCACTGAAACACATCCACTTTCACAATAACTAGTCAAGTTTTCTAAAAAAATGTTATTAGACTCACCCACACAAGAAGTTTCCAATCTTAGGTATATAATCTTTGAACACCAATGCAGCTGTGACATAAGTATCTGCCAGCAGTTGTCTGTTGCCTGCCACTTCTGCCAAGTTGACGGCTTGCAATGCCAGGAGCACCCGTTCGCTGCGTCCGCTGTGATCTGAGAGGATTTCCAGTTGGGCCAACTTGTGGGACGCTGTAGAGACTTCTGCTGCCCAGTGACGAGTGGCTCTTCGTGCAGGACTGAAATATAACACCAGTTGAAGTATTGTGGATAAACTGGAATGAGTGTACAGACCTGTTCATTCTGGAAGGCGTTTATAAGGGTAGGCCTCGTTATATACATTAAGTCTTAGCGTGCGTGTAGGTTTTAATGGTAGATACAGTCGTGAGTGCCAATAAAATGTAATATATGATGGCTAGAGTAGGTAGTAGTAGCTACAGCTGCACCCAAAAAATGTGGAGGGGAGCGCCTTCGTGAGTTGAAATGTCTGTATTAGGGCACTAATTAGTGGAAAGATTGCAGTGAAATAATAAAACTTCAGGTATTTCCTGAAATGTAGATACATGGTTTTGTAGCTCAGTTATTGGTCATGTTTTCAGCCTCGATATTTCAATGAATCGCCGCGACTTTTACAACTGTTTTTTTTAAGTTAAACTACTCCTATTTTTAAAACCGTCTTACAAAAAAGAAAGAGGTACGCAATTTTTGTAAGAAATATTTTTTTACAGCATGCGGTTGTCATCGTCTAGTGCTCATTGGGCGGAGTAAATATCAAAAGGTAATATTTAACAAATTAAAACAGAATATGTGGGGGCCTTTATAGTTGTCCACGCTTACAGGATCTATATAAACACTAAACTAATTAGGAATCTGAACTTATGTTCTATTTTACCAACAAATTTAAAACATATTTTAAAGCTCCAATAATTAGTAAAATATATGAATTTCGTTTTTTTTAAATATTTTAATACTACACACTTCAGATTCGTGGTCCGCACTCTTGGTTCATTCTTCAACTTATCAATATTCTTACGGAACCCTTCGTGCGCGAGTACGACTCGCACTTGGCCGATTTTTTAAATTTAAAGACACTTTTTTCACATTTTTTTCGTGTCAATATTACTTTTATTATTTAAAACTTTATTATTGTATTTCAAAAAGGGCAAACTACCTAAAATTCAAATATTAAGTTATTGATGCATCCACATCGGCTTGCACATTTATTCAGCCCACAATCTGATTGTCTAGATTGTCGAAATAAATTTTCAGTCTACTTTAGAGACTATCAGAACATAGAGACGTAAAACCACATTTATTTAATGTCTAACTAGATTTGAGCACTCAACACATATGCAAAAATTTGATCTTAAGACCCTGTCTAATGCTGAATTTCTTCACCATCATAATCGGACAGGAGAGCGAAAGAGAGGCAGACATGGGAAATTTTCGGTCTGTTTGGGTGAAAAACAAAAGAATGCTTATTAACACAAAACTTGAAACTTAAATCGAAAATATAATTAACTCATCCCTCTTAAAACGAATTTGATAAATATACATCCATGAATAATTAAAATATTTACATTATAAGCGTAATTTAGAGTCAACTTTGCAATTTTATTCTATTAAGAAAATTTTACGGAGAAATCTATAGAAATTAACTTGGCCTTCGAAAATATGGTTAAGATTAATATATAATTTTCTTACTAGCACAAACTTAATACTATTTGCTAAAAATCTGCTTTAGTAAAGCTATTAATTTTGAAGCGCTCGTAGCGAAGTTTGCTTAGCCGTTCTGAACCGATCAGCAAAGTAAAGCCACGTCCGCCGCGGTCATGAGTTGGATGGGTGACCGCTGGTGACATTACTACTGAGCGCTTCCGTGATTCGGAGGGCACGTTAAGCCGTCGGTCCCGGTTGTTGTCTTTGGATGGCAGTCGTTATAGCATGGTGGTAGGGCATTTTGCGAATGCCGGCATGCATAGCTACCACCTTCAAGTAGAAAATCTGTCGCCAAACACCTAACGGTGTGTTCCGGCAGCTGTCCTTGACAGCCAGTAATTCTAGGTTAGCCTGAACAACATCTTCGACCACATCATTACTTACCATCAGGTCAGATAATGGTCAAAGGCTAACCTATCAAGCATAAAAAAACACATGTCTGTCCCTTAATAGTCATATAATGGCGGTAATATCGCCGCCGAAGATGACTTTTTTTGTCAATTGGAAGACCCATCACATTTTTGTTACACAATTATAATAATAACTACATTAAAAATCAACGTTATCTACCCTTTTTCTTAGTTAGTTTTCAAAATGTATAGGTCTTTTTTGTTTTGTTAGTTGCGGACCGTTCTACATTGGTTTCATGTCAATAGGATTAATAGCATAAAGTTATTAACATTTGTTTGGTAATGTAATTTAAAATTTCGAAATTTTTTACATTCATAATTTCATGTTCATTTTTTTTTGTATTTTCTCGCTTCGATACACCCGGGCCTCAATCCCTAATTTTTCTCATTTGATTGAGCGAGGACGGAGCGATAGTTTTAAAATATTGGCAAAATATTGGATTTTTCACGTACAAAACTTCACCTCAGGTTAGGTGTACCTTTCCCCATACATTACGAAAATAACAAAGTGAAATCCACCTCGAAATGTATATACATGTATATATAGCGTGTGTTTAGATTCAGGTAATGTTATTTATTATTATTAATGCTAACCTATCTCTCCACAGATCGCCAGCACGCCTCGCCAGGAATCCTCCGAAGGGCAATCTCTGCAATATTTGCCTGAGCACAGCCGCCACTAAAGCCGAGAACTTGGCATGCCCCTGCCCGCCCGCTTGCACGCTTTTACCGCAAACCGCTAGGGCGCGATGGAGTTCCAATCTAGCGTTTGCTAGATCATCCTATGGAGAAATATTGACATTATCAATACAGCTAAATAGCTTTTGAATTGTTGTGTGTTTAGTGTGAATTGGGTCATATTGCGATCTCACGAGAACTTACTATAGGATTGGAATAATAAAAATTAAATTATCAACACCCTATCTACCTACCTAATACGAGAAGGTAGGTAACTGAAAAATTTAAAAGATATACAGCATCCAAACATACATTTTATGAAAGTCTACTGCCGGTTCCTTAAATTTTGGTAGTCACGTAAGGTAAAGCTTAAAATTTTGAGTATTCAAATTCAAATTCAAAATCATTTATTCAATTTAGGCGTCTACGACGCTCTTATGAAGGTCAAACTTTCATATTGAAATATTCTACATTGTACTGCCACGTTCAACAAAAACCGAAAATTCCTGACATGATGACAATTTTTAGTTATGTTTACCACTGTCACCTTTCACTATACAACATGAAAAAATATTTAATTCAGTGCCTCAAAAACGTGTACTACAAGGATGGAAAAGCGCCCCCCATATAGGCTTCAAATATTAAGTACTGAATGAATAAAACTAGTTCGATGCGAGTCGGGCTCGTACACTGTGGGTTTCTTACGAATACAATTTATTGTATAAATGTTTGAATTGATAAAAACAATGACATGTTAAAGTCGACGCCATGCTGATTCAAAACACTCTGAGATCACATTTTCATGGTCGAAACAAACATCTATACAGTAAAGAACATATAAAAAATTAACACAAGGAAATATTATTGTAAAATGTTTTGGATTTGATTTTATGGCTGGCCTGTCTGACCCCCACCTTACCTCGGAGTGTTTATCGCGAAATGTTAGCAAACTAGGCCTAAAATGGGAACAGTCTCACATGGACAACTACGCCGTGAGATACTGGCCGATAGATTTTTTCATCTGTTTTTGCACGAGTTGTATCTGGCCAGGCTGGTTTCCACCATACAGTGAATTTCAACATCACGACGGAGTATTAGCCAGCGCCCGACGCTTCAACAGCCTACCTTCACTCTCTACTAAGGCTATAATCACCTCAAAATCGCGTATAACTTTTATGTCAAAGAAGAAGACAAATATAACATGCATCATATGCTATTCCTAGTCTATAGGTACAGACGTATTCATTTGTTATAACTAATTACAGCTTTATTGGGGAAGCATTCAATAAATTTAGACAACTTTGAGTTAAGAGGTTCGTCATTTCCTTATTGTGAGCAAATATTATTGCTAAAGAAATTATAACCCTGCAAACACTAAAAATACCCCATTTTTACCCTGGTGATTAGAGGACCACAAGAAAAATTTCAACATTTCTTAACATAGAAGAAAATTATAGGAGCCTACATATATACTTTCTATAAATTTTATGCCAATATTTTTTTCAATTATTGATTCGATAAAAAAATTATGTTGAACCAACAAGATAAATTGGTATCAATAATCAAATACTAAACTAAAGAAAATCAAGAATTGACAAGTTTTAAAAACTTACTTCAGTGTCAATTTGTTTTAGATAGTTCGTAAAATGCCAATAAATAAATTATAATTAATAATTACCTTTTTAAGGTAGTTCTCAGCTTGCCGTTTGTGTTTATAGAATATTCCAGCTTCTTTCGATTGTGATTTGGGAACGGAATCACCATAAACTAGTAGTTTGACGAGACATCCACCAAGTACAACAAAGTTTATTATGTATATGAAGAATACATTGAAAAGCCAAGTCAACCATGTGATGCCAGTATTCCAGTTATCTAGAAAAAAAAAACTGTTTATAAATAAATCATAAGGAAGTATACTGTAACAGCCGGATCGTCCACTGCTGAACACAGCTTCCCCTATTAAGAGGGTATTTGCCATAATCCCCACGCTTAGCAGGCGGCTTGGGGATCGCAGTGTAAGTTTGCAATTCTTTAGAAGGCGTTGCTGCCCACCTTCCAGTATATTTCCCTTAGTCGCCTCTTACGACACCCACGGGATGATATGGGGAGGTGCAATTCTAACCTGGCACCCCACGGGGTAAGGAAGTATACTGTAGTCATATTTGCAAGAACTCAAGTCGTTTCTAAATGTGGCTTCTACTTTTCATTTTATAAACTATGTCATCAAATCTAATACATTCAAATGACAAGGGTCCATTTTGCAAATTAATAAAAAAAAAAATTTGTTTGATAATAGAAAATTCAGAAAAACAATTTTATATTTAAAATATTATTACTGTATTTATACATTAAAATAATTAAATGTTTATAGAAATGCAACATACTTCATATTAAGTAGGTTTTAAAATATCACTATAAATATCCCTAAAGAATACTTAAATATTGCAAAACTTCTCTTTACCAAAATGATCAAGAGTGAAAATTGGCTTAACCATTTTTATTATTTTTTATCCAAAATTCTTGCATTTATGATGTTAAATGGAAATCCAGGCCACGATAAAGGGCCACTTGTATTACAAGTATTGTTGGTTTTGGTGCGAATTTGTTTGGAACACTTTGGATACCCCAGCTGTATTTGAAAGCCAGTTATTATGCCTGTTTACCACCCATCAACCATCACCCGTTACATCACCACTTACCATCATGTACTATAATGGTTAAAGGCTAGCCTAAAAAATCTTTCATATCTCTTACCAAATTTATCATCAGACAAAATTTTTCGCTGCTCAACTCTTGATGTGAAGTCATTAGTGTAAGTTTCGCCCAAGAAGTTTCCAAAGAAAGTGCTGAATGGATTGAAAGCGATGAGACCGACCATGAAGGCGCATAACGCCAGGCGAGAATTGTCTCCCATTCCCATCACGATCTTCGAATATTTTTCTTCAGACTAGAAAACAAACCCATGATTAGTAATCGTTTCAATACTAATATTATAAGGCCTGGCTCACTTTGCACTTTAGACACAAAGCTACAGGGTACATCGGCGTATCGGATTATTCTACGGTGCGTGCTGCGCCAGAAAAGACCATAGCTATGCGATAGAAAGAGAGACACCTTGTAGGTAAATATAAAAATTAGGTAATTCGCGCTTTGTGAGCTGAAGTGCACTTTATTGCTTTGTTGCTAGAGTCGCTTACTAAATGGTATGGCTTTGCGGAATCATCCTTCTGTTGTTTTTTTATTCTGTGATATTTGACAATTTTCTCAGTATCTTGTTTAGGGTCTCTCATATTCATTAACTAATAATACAACATTACACTCTTTTATTTTTTTATGATAGATAGGTAAAATGTGCTATTCTACTTCCTGATGGTGAGGTAACATTAGACCATGCCCATAGCAAGGACAGACCCTTAAGCACACAGATATTCTGTAGGGCACTGCATGCAGTTTAACACCTGAGTTATTCATTGATTCTTATATGTGAACATGAATAAATGTTTCTTGTGTCTTGAGTTCCTGTACTTTCAATGGCTACATTTGCCATTCACTTTAGAAAAAATCAATGTCAATTAACAACACTTCTGCTGATTAATAATTTATAGGCGAGCCTAAATAAATACTAATTTAGAAGCGAGCCGATGGACATGGATGTTTTTCGCCCCAGCAATCAGATCCCCTAGTCACTAGTGCAACAACTTCATGATTTGTCATACCTGCCACAGTATGATATAGATGTTAAAAATACAAGTACTCTTTTCTTTTTAATGTATTGAAGACACAGTTGTTAATATTTATAGTGCGATAATTTCATATAACAACTATTAACTGAATAACCGTTTTTTTATTTTTTTATTCTGTTTGAATTTTTGGAGCTTTTAGCCTCATTGGACGCAGCCTTGCCAGCCCCATTAGAACAGTCATTTAATACAACATCAGCAATTTAAAATTTTAATAATAATCTTGGTAATACTAACCTTATATTCAGGGGATGATGGAGAATCACTATCCATGGAGTTCGAATGTGGTGAATGATATGGTGATGAGATATCACTGTGTGGTGGAGTGTACCCTCCTTCAAACACTGGCTCTTTCACTCCAGACTTCTGGCATGTCAGTTTGAGGGCCATGTTCTCCTGTTTTAATCTAGCATTCTGGTTCTGCAGGTACTTTATATAATCTATGGTTTTTCTTAGTATAGCTGATTTGTTTAACTGTAAAGTATGTAGAGTAACATCAGAATTTAACAGAGTGGAAATAATAGATGGATGGTGTGAGCTCACACAAGGTAAATTAAAGTAACACAAAAAAAAACACTGATTAAATAACAATACTATACAGTTAGTGAATATTTAGGCGATAAAAACACCTCCTTATCAACATAATGTGAACAAATGTTGGAATAATTTATTATACATATTTTTGACAAACATTAAAAAATCCCGGGTTTCTTGCTAGTTCTTCATGCAGAAGCTCTTATTTGCTGTATGTGTCATTTAGAATACTAAATTGTGTAATTAACTTTCAAAAGAGCGTTTAGACACCTGTATTGATAAATGATTTTGACTTCGAGCAGTGCAAACAACAAATATATACATATATATATACAGTTCCAAACATAAGAATCGGGGTTAATACCTAGACTTTTTTTACAACTTATAATACTTATTATTATGTAACTTTTGACCACCATTCTTTCATAGATACATACTTAAATACATTATCTCAACTTCACATCTCCAGAGGAAGACAAAGGTGTCTATACACCCAAGTAACATGATTAAGTCCCTTGTAATGGGGAGACAATTACCAGGGACTAAATTCCAACTTCACATCTCCAGAGGAAGACAAAGGTGACTAAACACCTAAGTTTCATGATTTAGTCCCCTGTTATGGGGAGAGCTTTATCACTATCTACACAATAGCGGCAAAATTGCGGAAAAGAGCCCGCACACCAAATACCAAGTATCACTATCTGCTGAACAAAGATCTAGAGTCCAGACTGCTTTTGAGAATAATAATTATGTAAGAAAATTTCAACTGTCCAATCTGGTGATGGAGGAGGTGTTATTTTAATGGCCGATGTTATGGCTGTATGTTTGTAAGTTCACAACATCATAAAAGATTCAATGGGAACTTAAAACAGTCTAATTGATAATGAAAGATGTGTATATAAATTATTATATCATTAGTTTCAATATAGCCTTTACCTTGGCCTCTTCTCCAACAAGCATATTCTTCAGCTCCACAATTCTATCATTGATACTAGTCCTGTATCGTCTTTCAATAGCATTGTGTGCACTCCTTTTAACTTCCTTCACTTTAGGAGGCCCATTGATGGCAATCTTGTCCCCATCTAAGACAACCGGTATGCCAGTTGTTACTAGAGTTGGGGCATTACTAGCAAAGAATGTGTGGATTGGCCGCGTTTCTGTTCCTGACTTTGCATTTGTAATGATACTTTGTGTCGTTCCTGAAATTGACATTTTAAGTATATTATGGTATGGAATCTGTGAAAGTTCTCTAAAGTAAAATTCTCTGTAGTTCTTATTCTATTCATACTAAAATCTACATTTGTGTAACACTTAGAATGTTGATTGTAAAAACAGGATTATTCTACTCAATTGTGGGTCACTTTACATCAGAGCACCGAGTTCCTTGATCAAGAAATCATAAGATGTTCTATTTAAACTGAAATTCAGAAAGCAAAATTGAAAAAAGCTTAAGGTACAATACCTCATTGAAATATTAAACAATTTTCTAAAATGAGTACAAGATCAATACTAATACTAAGTCAACACTTTTCTTTCTTCGGCTACATTTGCAATGTTTATTATGTTAAAAATTACACAAAAACATTTGATATGTAAATTGTAAAGTCTTATAACTGAAGCCACACTATCTGAGCACTCCCACATGGTCACTTAGGATTCCCAATTTTTAATAGAATAGCTACATTGATTAATAAAGTAAAATGGTAATTATAGGTTAGCCTGAACAACATCTTCGACCACATCATCACTTACCATCAGGTAAGATAGTGGTCAAAGGCTAACCTATCATGCATAAAAAAAAGAAAAAAAAGTTACAAAAGTATATTTGAACTGTACCATAATTGCTCACTATTAATCACTGGACATAAAGCTGTAACCATAACCATTGCATGAAACTGTAACTAATATTCATAGTGTGCATCCAGCTACAAGCAGAACACATAGCACTTGCAAGCTGATTGTTTTTTGTTAGTTAATCTTAGGGTGCTTGTAATTTAATTGTGGATGTCATGCTTGAGATCATGGCATTCTGTGTAACTTTGTGCAGATACTAACTAATAAGCACTGTAGATAGGCCGGCTCCCCATTATGATATCATTGATTTTGGATTTCACTCTACTATAACTGCATGTTTACAGTTATGGCTTGCCAGTGAGACCTGGCTATACACCATAATATAAGGATGTGATAATTTATGATACAATTATTATAAATCAATCCTTAGGTTATTTTAAGCTAAATTACAAATGAAAACAAATTTGATATCTTACCCTGAACTGGTGCACTAGTATACATTATGGTCTGAGTTTCAGGATTTAAAATATTTGATTGCAATATTACAGGTGAAAAGTTGGCATCTGAAGTTTGCAATATAAACGGTTTACCATTATTCTGTATCAATAATGGTTGGTTTGTTTGCTTTGTTTTAGACTGTGGGCCCATTTGTTTCACTCCCTCTAATTGGACGACTCTGCCGTCTGGTAACTGCTGAATGCCTCCTGGACCTAAGTTCACATAGAGGGGACTGGGAACTACTTGTTGAACAATCATTGATGCTTGTTTGGCTACACGGCTAGGACCAATTTGAGTGACGTCAGGAAGGGGAGCAGCGTCATTCACGTGACGCAAATTGTATGTCTCCTCTCTCCCATACAGTCCTTGTACGGGAGCAGTCTTTACATGTTGTGGGGTTTGTGGGGAAGTCTTCGGTCGGTGTGTATATTGCGATATTACTGGATTCCCGGTCGTATTGTAGCTAGGCGACACCTTTGGGGATGATGCAATCTCTGGTTTTATTTTTGTATCCACGCTTAGTAATCCTGTATCATTATCAACAAAAGTTAACTCTTCTTCTAGCTTTCTCATAAAATCTCCATCGCAACCGCTCAGAAAGTCTGAAATTGAACCAGAAAAACCTTAAAATTCATAGCATTTACGCACTTTACGTGTTGTGGTGGTGAGTGTGATATTTACCTTCAATCTCTGCGATATCATTTACATTGAAGACGTCCGAGTTAAGGAATGGCTCTTCGTGGTCCATGTTGACGATTTAATATATTAAAAGTTATCTTAATCGCATTTTAAATTGCGTAAACATTACAGGGTTTTGTTTATGTTTTTTGACATAACTAAACCCAATTGAGGGGATGACACATTTCTGACCAATCAGGACCGCTGGACATAGTGGCGCGATTCTACGTCACATTGCGTTCGGAAACGAGTGTTTTATCAAATTTTTACCGGTATCTATAAAGCTGTATTAATACCGGTGCGGGTGCGCGGCCGCGCGCCGCGGCGTTATAACTTTAAAACACTACGAACTATAATTCATGGTGTTGCTCTTATACATACTTCTTTCGCACTTGTATGCCTTTGCAGATAATATAGATACAGGAACTGCACCCATTTATCAATTTAAAAATGAATCAATCAATGCAGCTGATAATAACAATAAATATTTCATAAAAATTGTAATACTTCTAGAAATAGGTATAATGGACTGTCCATTGTCAATCCGTTATACATCATCTAATAATCAGTCACCAAGCCCGTAACGATAATTATATTACAGAAACTTTTAGTGTGTGCGTAGCTACTTTTGCTTATAGCATAGCATATAGAGCAAGTAGGTACGCACCTGAGAGTCTATTACCAAGCCTGTTGCACTCCGCACTTTAAGTACAAAGCTACACGTACAACGGCGGCTTCGACAAGACGGGCTTACTACCCGTCTACAGTGGGTTGCAGCGCGCCCCGCCCGGAACGCACGTCTTTTCTCTTCTACGCACCGTATCTCGGGTTAACTTTTATTACTATTTTAATTCTCCCATATTAAATACCTGGGTAGTGGCTGATGTGTTTTAATGGGGACGATAAGTTTATAGGGCTCGAAGCGATATTTAATTAGCCATTCTTATGATACTATGCTACCAATCAGCTAAATTAAGCAACGTCGTCCGCCGCGATCATGACTTGGATGGATGATCGCTAGTCACATTACTACTGAGCACTTCCGTGCTTCGGAGGGCACGTTAAGCCGGTCGGTACCGGTTGTTGTCTAAGGATGGCAGTCGTTATAGCATGGTGGTAGGGGAAATTTTGCGAGAGCACACCTGTCTAGCTACCACCCTCAAGTAGAAAATCTGTCAACAAGCACCTAACGGTGTATTCCGGCAGTTGTCCTCGAGAGCCAGTACTTCTAGGCTAGCCTGAAAAACTTCTTCGACCACATCATCACTTAGCATCAGGTGACTAAAGCGCCCATAGCAAAGTTTTCTTACCCGATTAGTTAAGCGTAATCCGCCGCAGTCATGACTTGGATGGGTGACCGCTAGTGATAGTGATACTGAGCACTTCTGTGCTTCGGAGGGCACGTTAAGCAATTGGTCGTGGTTGTAGGATGGTATTTGTTTCAGCATCGTGGTAGGGGATTATGCGAATGCCCGCCTTGCTAGCTACCACGTTCAATTAGAAAATCTGTCGCCAAGCACCGAACGGTATGTTCCGGCACTTTCGGCAGCTGTCGCTAAGAGTCAGTAATTCTAGGTAAGCCTGAACAAAATCTTCGACCGCAACATCACTTAAGGTTTGGAGAGTTAGTGGTCCCAAGGTAGCCTATCAGATATAAATAAAAAATAGAGACAGTGTTTAAATGTTATAGAAGTGAATCCAGATCAAAAAAGCGCCCGGAAAGCTAGTGATGTATAATTGCTTTAATAGATATAGGTATAGCTGTAATAGCATGTGAACACAAGATCATAATTCATAACCCTAACCCACGTACGGTCTCAGAAGAGATGAGAACTACGCGATAGAGAGGCGCCTTGTAGGTGAATATAAAAGTTAGGTACTCAGCGGTGTGCGATCTGAATTGCTTTTTAAAGCATCGCAGCAGAGTTGCTTATTTATTTAAACGTCTTTCTGGTCCTTTTTATTCTGTGCCATTACTAAAATAAATTCAATTCAAAGTTCAAAATCATTTGTTCAATTTAGGCGTTTACGACGCTCTTATGAAGGTCAGTTACAAATTTTAATATTAAAATATTCTACATTGTACTGCCACGTTTAGCAAAAAAAATATAGAGCCACTGCGAGAAGAACGAGCAAGAAACTCGGGGCCATTCTTTTAAACGTCTTTTAACAATGTGTATGTGTAATTATAATATATAAATTATATAATATATAATTATTACAATATGTGTTAATATTACGTAGGTGACAGGTGATAGCTTGGCAGAGGCGGGATTTTCCTAGATTTTTTGTCGTTTAAGTAATCACAAACTGTGTAGTAGGATTTCTTAATCAAAATGTTTTTCACGTGCAACTTGAATTTTCCTTCTGTGAGCATTGTAATATGTTTGGGAAAATTATTATAAAACCGCACACAATTACCTAAAAAGGACCTTTTATTTGTCTTTGCTAGTCTTAAACCTGGTTCCGCTATTTTATATTTATTCCTAGTGTTGTAATCGTGGTTGTAACTGTTTAATTTAAATTTACTCAATTTTGTCTTAGGTTTTCGCGATTGTTACACATAGATTATTAAACAACTTCAAACGGTTTAAATTTCTTGATAACTCATGTGACAAATAAAATCAATTAGTCACCCCGTGACCACGATCACTGCAAAGTGTTTGAAACGTCGGAATAAAATAATTGAAAATATACGCAATTTAAACCATTTAAAGTTGTTAAATTACTACTAAATTTTTTCGAATATACATAATATTTTCAAATATGTAATTGACTCGGTAAAGTTAATATATCAATTTCTTTCAAAAGATCCCTTACATATTCCCTAGGATCCATTTCATATATGGCTCGAATTGCACGCGTTTGTAAGATAAAGACTGTCTCTATGTCAGCAGCAGCTCCCCACAGCAATATACCATATTATGACATAATACTGTGGAAGTACGCGAAATAAACGAGCCTAGCAGTAGCTACGTCTGTTAGCTGTCTTATCTTACGGACTACATATGCAGCCGAACTAAGTCTTCCGGCTAGATCATGTATATGTGGATCCCACTGTAAAGTTGAATCCATTTTGATTCCCAGGAAGACTGTCGCATTGTCAAAGGAGAGTTTATCTAGGCCAAGCTTAATGTTTGGTTCAACATAAGTAACATTGGGTAAAGAAAACTTTAAACATTTGGTCTTTTTTGAATTTAAGAGAAGATTATTAGCGGCGAACCGCTTAGAGATCAAAGATAACACATAATTTACATGCGTAAGTTCACTATCTTTCCTATCTACTTTAAAAATCAGAGAGGTGAGGTATCATCTGCGAATAAAACTATATCGCAGAAAGTTTTAACCATGCAAAGCAGATCATTTATATACGCTAGGTACAGAAAGGGTCCTAAAATTGATCCTTGTAGTACTCGTATTTTAACCAAAGACCCTAAAGAAGTATTGCCATTTATTCTAACCGTCTGTAGCCTGTCTGACAGATATGACTTTATAGGTTCCAGAGCTTTTCCACGAATACCATAATGTGAAAGTTTACGAATCAGAGTGCGGTGCTCTACATTTACCCATTGCTCTACATTTACCCTTGTAAAAACCACTGCCTCTTGTTTGGATGACAAAACCAAACTCAACCTAAATACTAATGGTATGGTAAATAAAGCCCTGACATTATTTATTGCCACATATATTTTCACTACTCTCCATAACAAAATCTGTATGAACAAAAACCGTGTATCTGTTTCAACAAAAACCGTGTAATAATCACATAAAGCATCAGTTGAGGGCAGTTATACAAAAATATGTACAAATACGGGTTAAGTATTTAGTGCCCAAATCAAATGTGAGGAAAACTTACAGCCACAATAAGTTGACTCTTATTAAAAGCCAATAAAACAGTGTTTAAATTATATTTTTATGTTTCATTTTCTATTACCTCAATATAAAAACAGAAATCAAAATTTTTCGCAATTTCAGGTGATATTAATATGATAACTGTGTATATTATTTTTATATGGATCATTTTTATTTTATTTTCATTCATTATAAAATATTTTTTATATTTTTATGTTTACAATAACGCATGCTCTGCGGATTACATTACAAATTTACAAGAGGAAAAATTTAAGTCATGTGCGGAAGTTTAAAGCTAATTGCAAAATAAGTCTTGTTTCTAGTACAACTTAAGTTGAACTATATGTTGCTCCACCCGAATACGATGGTTAAAGAAGAAGAAGTTAAAGATAGGAGAAATTTGAGTTACGACTCATTGTCATGTTAGCTAAATTGGATTTAAGCATTTTGGTATATTAGGAAGCTGTGAGGATTTTGTATTTCTTTAAGCCAGTAGTAACGTAGGCACCGTTCCCGCTGAATCGGCGGCGTCAAGACGTCGTATTTATCGATATCTACGCGAGAGCTTGCTTACAGGCATCCCTACTCGTGTACGTACGTACTTTCATAGAGAAAAGTACTAGTCTTTTCTCTATGGTACTATGTACGTAGCTATGGTACATCTGCCTACGATTCGCACCAAGGCGGCGCGGCGAAGTCATAAGCGCGCTATAAACTTTAGTAAAAGCTGTGGTAATAGTTTCTCTGATGTACGCACACACCCACTAGTTCGTACGAGTAGGTACCGCGTACCATGATACAATTATTTGCATAATGGTACGTACAAATATGTTAAATTCGATAAATGTACAATTCCTTAATTTTTGTGTCATAAAGTATAAAATAAATAATACCGGAGTGACATTTAGATCAATTTTAAGTAAAATACCAACAGAACCAGTACTGCTTATAATATATGATTTTTTTAAATCATATATTATATGTATAAAATTAACAATACGGTTCTTTATTCATGTGGTAGTGCTGTAATTTCAGTAATTTTTTATGCCTTCTCTCTAAATTCACGATCAAACAAGAGGTTTACTGAAACACTTTGGTGGTGTAAACGGGGCGGTCTAATACGAAATACATGTATGACAATTATAAATTAATTAAAAAGTAAAAAATCAAAAGTAAAAGTCTGCAAATTATTTGTTTTCATTGAGTTTTATCCATCCACTGAAATTAAAACTGCAAGTTTTCATCACAACCCAAATATATATGGAATCGTTTTATAAAGACCTTCATTTTGACACCACAGGCAAAGGGCTTAGAAGAAAAAAATATCAACATATGGCGTGTAAAATCCGCCAGTTTGTTTTTTATTATTTTTATGTACTCACCGTCACTTGCACTATCAGGATGAATCTAACAATATCATTAGAATCGGTTAAGCCGTTTAGAAGTTATGGTGGAATACAGAAACTCACAAACATTACATGGACCCTGAAAACATAACTCTCCTCTTTTAGGGCAGTCGTGTAAAAATGAAATCGTTACCGGTAGTGACAACAAAACTATACTTACATAAATTATGGTACATTAGTGAATTTATCATCCTAAAAAACATACACAGAGTTGGGTACGGAACACAGATAACCCACTTTTTTATTAGGGGGTAATTTGGTGTACCGGTGCGGAGCTACTGCCCACCGGGATGCGATGAGTGAAAGAAGAGTGAACAAATGTATTCATAAATTCCCATACATACACTGATAGAGTCTTTTATCTTATGGAATCCTTTAAATCCATCAATGTTGTTAAATAATATGTGTGTTACACGTTTGATAATGATAACTAATATTAACATATTTAATAAACTTTATTTAACAAAATACTATGAACTATATACAACACTACAGCTACTACAATGAAAGCATTTGGACAACCTAAGTCATAGCAGACTCACAGGCAGTCCAGATGTTCCAGCCAACTAACAGTTGGCAGCGTGCCCAGGTTGCTGGCAGCATAATAAAAAAATATTTTAATTTGATAAAAAAAAAACCGGCGGTATGCCTTTATTAAAACATAATACTATGAACTATATACAACACTACAGCTACTACAATAAAAGCATTAAGACAACCTATAATTCATAGCAGACTCATAGGCAGTCCAAATGCTCCAGCCCACTCAATTTCAAAATCATTTATTCAATTTAGGCGTCTACGCCGCTCTTATGAAGGTCAATTACAAATTTTAATATTGAAATATTCTACATTGTACTGCCACGTTCAGCAAAAAAATTTATACAGCCACTGCGAGAAGAACGGGCCAGAAACTCGGGGCAATTCTTTTAAACATCTTTTAACAATGTGTTATATACAATATAATACGATTATTACAATATTTCTTTAACTCCCAGTTGGCAGCGTGCCCAGCATGCTGGCAGCATTGCCCCGTTGAATTGCAATGCTTATTCGTTGAGCCAAATATGTGCCAGCATTTTGATCACGCGTCGTATCGTCCAAGCGCTCAGATAAGTTTTGGAAAATACGATGAGCTCCCGGTCCCCACGGACCCAACGTCTCCACACCAAACGGCTTAAATATGTAACCCATACCGAGGTTTGCATATTTGCGCCGCTTGAGTTGCTCCGCCGAAGTAGCCGCAGCGCCAGCCCTCACGTTGGTTTCAGAAAGATATGGCGGCGCTAAAGTGTCTACGCAAGTAGCGTCCCACACTAAGGGCCGTCCTAACTTCCACGGAACCAGAGTCATGCCGTCAGGCCTTTTACCATCGTCACGCATCAGACCATTCGGTTCGAGAATAGCTGCAACATTGGCGCTGGTTAAAGCCCGGCGAATGATATCGTTAAGGCTGGCGTGGCGGGAAATTCGACCAGCACTTCGAGAGCAGGAGAAGCCATGGTGACCGAGTTGATCATGTGGTAATTAATGACATGTGACATGCGACATGTGGTAATTAATGACTGATTACCAAATATAAAAACTATTTCGCAAATGTTGCTGTGTGTCTTAACTAACTTATAAGTTTTAAACAAGAGGATTACTAGAACTTTTCGTCGTGGCTAATTAAAATATTTTTTAAAAATTTGTTAGGTAGCTAGGAGTAGATTCTCTAAGTTGTATATAAACTATTAAAACAGGCAAGGCGTAGTGGAATCGGGCGTGTAATGAGGGATCTTGGGAGTACCTAAAGCAAAATATAGTTCTTGTAGATATACACTTGCGTGGTTTAATATTTGAGACAAACTTTTATGTAGTATTATTAACAGATAGTAAGAACATGTATGCGGATTACAATTTTATATAAAGGTATACAGCGGGGACCATGACAAGCAAAGAGTTACAAGTTACAAGTGACAGGCATTCCGGAACGGTGTGTAGTTTTCTACATGATTGGGGTTGCTATATTTCACACATGAAATATATCCCAATACATAATGTTAACATATACGACCTCAACAAGACACCATAAAACAACGTTTTCTTTCAACAAACATTTTTATGGATTTAACGTACTCCTTCTTTCAGTAATACCCAGGAATTTATACTCTATCACATATTTATACTAACCCTACGTTCAAGTCACGCAAATATGTACTATTTGCGCTGTATGCACACAAACGGTCGGTTAATAACTTGCTAAACAGACACCACGATAGCATAATGACGTCATCTTTGACGTCACCTCCAACCGCAATCAACGCTCTCAGAAAAGTGGTAGTGCAATGTGTGCACAAATGTCAAACTCAAATCTTGCTTGACAGATAGATGAGATTTATTGTAGATAGATGTGTTTATTGTTGTGGTTAGAATGTTGAACGTACAAAAATCTGTTCACAAAAGAATGCCTTAAAATTTAATACTTCTGTTATCAATAATTGACGTGAAGGTTATTTTGGGTCAATTGCGAAAAAGAATATTGACAGTTAGCAGATGTTATAAGCGCGACGACTACATATCGGTTCACATCGTTTGCGCACATCGGTTCACCCTTTTACAAAATATAGTAACGAAAACAAAATATATTTCTGTCACAGCGCCATCTGGTTTGGAGTACCTTGGCAGTAGCGTTTGCGTTTAAGGCCATCTACTGAATTTTTTATTTTAATGTCAAATTCCTGCTATTAGTTTTACCCAGTTAAACAAGATGGCGCTATAAAGCCAATTTTGTAAAATAATCGTTTAGTACGTAACAGTTTCATACTTGGTTTCGAACTAATATTTCATCGGTTCATTTTCTTACTAATTATTAAACTGTACTTCGCGGCAATTCTTACGATGGTCTTCTTGACTCCAACCATTCTTGGGAATATTTTTTTTAGGTAGTTATAGATATGACCACTTGTCGGTTTGTTGGCAAATGAGTCCTGTTAAGTAAGCCAAAATATCGAAGTTTCGAACTTCGGGTCCACAAGAAAGGTATCCGCAAAACCCGTATTGGCTTTCTTTTGTTTAACTTCGTTCGTAGCATAGACTTGCATGCATTTGCCTGTGTTGATGAATAACATATTTTTTAAATCGGATTCGTATGATTTGTGCATTTTTTCAAATATGAAATTATAATTCATTAGTTTTCTTATAAGTAATCAAAGTCGAGTTCTAAATATGCAGACAGAACACAAATAGTAATGAGGATATCATAAGGAGAACAAAGAATTTAACGTAAATTTTCTAACCTGTATTTTCTAGAAGAGTAGCGACACCTCTCGCTGATTCATAACTACGTAGGGCTCTCAGACTCGTACCATGTGAAAATGTTCATTATAAGTTAGAATTTAAGACTTAAAACTGACAGAGGCATAATAGCGTCATGTAGTATGGGAGATTCCATAGCGGGACAAGATTTGTGATGAACGAGGTGGTCCAACCATAGACTATATGAAACAACGAATTTCGTACCGCAAATTCGATTTTCGTTGTCTAAATTGTCACTCGTAACCATGGAAGTAATAAGTACTACGGTTGTACGTAGTACTTATTACTTCTATGCTCGTAACACAAAAGACTAAACTTCGTTGAATTGTAGTAGCGGCGGTGACATGTACTTACTTCTCGAAAACAAGTGAAGATGGCGCTTCCCTGACTTCTGGTCACTTATAAGAGTTATAAGATAAACTCTTCTTTGGAGGATTATCCGGATTCAGAAAAATAAATTAAATGTTATGTACGGATGTGTTACACATACAAATAGAAAAGAAGAAGATAATTTTGTTATGTAACAAATCCGTGCGTAAGGCTTTTTCATAACTGCTCGATTACTAGGCAAAAATATGTAAGCTGTTTTAGAGTTATTTTAGTTGGCAAAATCAGCGCGCCATTGATAAATAAACATTTTTTTATAAGAAAAATTGTATTTGTTCCTCGCAAGTGTGTTGAAAAACGTCGTATGACACGCGTGTGGGATGTTGATCATTATTCACTTGGCTACCTTATCGCGTAGTCCCTCCCTCCCTAGGCGCTATATCGCCCCGTGTGTAATGATCAACATACCTACCACACTTGTATCATATGTCAATGTGTTTAGCGAAAGTTGCATGTAATAGTACATGCAACTTTCGCTAAAATGTGACCAATTATTCTAACTAGTGCATATTAAGAAGTACCTACTACACATTTCTTTTTACAAAATTCTTGCAGATTCAATGTAGAAACAATTGACAAGAAGCCAGTATGTCAATCTATTAAATTTGATAACATATTTTTGTCATTTCTTGTCAGAGCCGCTACTAAAATTCAACGAAGTTTAGTTTTTCGTGTTACATTACAAGCGACACTTTAGGCAACGAAAATCGAATTTGCGGTACGAAGTTCTTTGTTTCATATAGTCTATGGCCGGGCCGCAACGTTCATCACAAATCTTGTCCCGCTATGTAATATCCCATACCTATTACTCTGAGAATGCTATATGGTATGCTTCAATTAGTTTTAAGTCTTAAATATAAAAAAAATTAAAGAACATTTTCACATGGTATGCGTTTGCTGCATATTTAGAACTTGACTTTGACTACTTATAAGCAAACGAATAAATTATAATTGCATATTTGGTAAATGTACAAACCATACGATTCCGATTTAAAAATATGTTATTCATCAACACAGGCAAATGCTTGCAAGTCGATGCTACGAACGAAGTTAAACAAGAATAAGTCAATACGAGTTTTGCGGATACCTTTCTTTCGGACTATAAGTTCGAAACTTCGACGAATTAGAGTAGAGATCTATACAGTTAAGTATTCTTTTTAGAAGTCCTGCCTAGCTCCTTGCTCATATAATGGGTTGGCGAACTTTCCTCTTTTTTAGAGTAAAAACTTCACCACGTTCCTTAAAAAATCATGATCATGATCGTGAAAAATCATCATTTAGTGAACACTTCAGATCAATTTTGAAGCTCTCGTAGCGAAGTTTGCTTAGCCGTTCTTCATTGATCAGTTAAGTTAAGCAACGTCCGCCTCGGTCAGGAGTTGGATTGGTGACCCTCTAGTGACATTACTACTGAGCGCTTCCGTGCTTTGCAGGGCACGGTAAGTCGTCGGTTCCGGTTGTTGTCTTACCATGGCAGTCGTTAAAGAATGGTGGTAGGTCATTTTGCAAATGCCCGCCTAGCTAGCTACCACCCTCAAGTCTGTCGCCAAGCACCTAACAGTGTGCTCCAGCAGCTGTCCTTGAGAGCCAATAATTCTAGGCTAGCCTGAACAACATCTTCGACCACATCAGCACTTACCATCAGGTGAGATGAACAGAGTGGTCAAAAGTAAGCTTATATCAGCTATTAAAAATAAACAATTAGGATCAGATCATGATGGTACGGTTCTTCAATATTAATATTACCGTCTGATTTTTGCTGATGCTGATACAAACAGTCTAAGCTCACTTGTTCGCGATACGACTTATACAAGTAATTTTTTTATTTTTCACCGGAAATGTTGCTCTCTTTTCAGTGATGCACGCTTTGTACGGGCATAGAACATACACTAGAGAGCAATGAATCCGGGTCACTTAAAGAATCCTAAAAATCTCGGAAACTAAAAATGCTAGGTTAATGCAATAAATTGTATTTAATAGACAATGTAATACTCCTTAAATGAAGGTATTAAAACTTCTTAGTTATTGTAAAGTTATATCATAAAAAAATCAAATTTGAAAAAGGGCCACTTTCGAAGATGGAACTACGAAATTACAGCATTTGGTTTTGCTTTTGTTTGTAATCTGTCATTTATGTGGGTACATAAACCATGTTGATAGTGCTCTATATTCATTATTCAAGCTGAAATTATGTCGCTTACGCCTGAAGAATGCACCAGAATACTTACAATGCTGGAAACCGGCCGGAGTCAGCGCGATACAGCCAGGACTGTCGGTGTGTCGCTGTCAACAGTACAAAGAGTTCTCCGACGTTACGAAGAAACTGGTTCTAACCTACGCAGACCAGGAACGGGCAGAACCAGGTGTACCACAGCACGAGAAGACCGATACTTGGTGAACACCATGCTTCGAAATCGCTTTCTCACAGGAACTGAACTCACCAATCAGTTTCGACGCCTCGGAGGAAGTAACCCAAGTGCATGGACAGTAAGACGTCGGCTTGCTGAATCTAACTTAAAACCCCTTAGACCTGCAAACGGCCCTAAACTGGAGCGTGGGCATCGTATTTCGAGACTAAGATATGCCCAGAGCCACGTAAATTGGAGTATTGAAGATTGGTCAAAAGTTATGTTCTCCGACGAATCAAAATTTATGCTCTACAAGCACGATGGAAGACACAGAGTGTATCGAAGACCAGGGGAAAGATTCAAGCAAGCATGCATCGAAGAAAAAGTAGCCTACGGTGGTGGGTCTGTACTTGTGTGGGCCGGAATTTCTTCTGAAAGTCGCACAGAGCTGGTGATCATAGAAAACGGCTCTTTAACTAGCGTAAGATATGTGGAAGAAATTCTCAATGATCACGTTGGTCCATTTATGGTCAATTTAGGTGAGGATGCTATATTTATGCATGACAATGCCCGACCTCATACAGGTAGGATTGTGAATGACTACCTTCAAGAGATGAACATTACTCGTATGGAGTGGCCAGCGCGCAGCCCGGATATCAACCCGATCGAGCATGCTTGGGACGAGCTAGGCAGATGCGTAAAACAACGAAACCCTCCCCCAATCACGCTTCGTGAGCTCAAAATTGCTCTCACAGAGGAATGGGAGAATATTCCCCAAAATCGTATAAGGAACTTGGTGTACAGCATGCCAAACCGCGTAAACGCAGTAATGGAAGCACGAGGAGGCAATACGAAGTATTAAAATTCAAGAAAATCGTAATAAAGTTCAAAAATTTCATGTTTCCTATTTTTGTTTTAAGGAGAGATCAGCAGTTTTTTTCTTTATGTAATTTTGTGTTAATAAAATGTATGGTGACTCATATTTTTTTTACTTTCATTTAAGGAGTATTACATTGTCTAATAAATACAATTTATTGCATTAACCTATCATTTTTAGTTTCCGAGATTTTTAACATTCTTTAAGTGACCCGGATTCATTGCTCTCGAGTGTATTATAGTAATACGGTACGGGATCGATTGTTTTATACTAATCGGTAAAAGTTGCTATTTATATATACCTACCTATTAACGTTATACCGTGAACGAGCTCGTCCAGGTAAATACTGCCACTATACCTATTTCTACCGCCAAGCAGTTAAGTTTGCATTAATGTGTTCAGGTTAGAAGGTGCCGTTGAAATTATAGGTAACATGAGACCTAATAACGTTATGTATCAGGGGGAATGGTTGCAACTTGCAGAGCAGTTCGTCACTTGTGACAAAATTCATCTGTTCTAGGCAGAGCAGAGGTTACAGCCAAACATCAAGGGGGTCGTGCTTGTTCTTTAACAATGACAGAAAAAACTTATTCCATACGGTATAAAACTAGCCATGTGCGAGTTGGATTCACACTCTGAGCGTTTCGTACCCATACAAATGTACCATAAACTGTTAAATTTCAACTAAATTTCGTGATCCTTATCGGGATTCCGACGCGCCCTTGGGCAATCTACAAACATTTTCTGCGAATATAAATATAAATTTCAACTTCCTACCTATTACTGTTCCCAAGATACCTACAGCCTTTAAAAGTTCAGACAAACAGCCGCGGCGGCTGTCTGTTATTTTCTATTACCAAGGCTTAGTAATAGCACAGTCTATGTAACTTAAATTTTTACGCTGTGGTAATAGGGTCTCGTTTTTTAGTACGGAACTCTTAAAAACTACTTGACCAAAAATCATGGAATTTAAATTTTATTTATTTATTTCAATTTAAAGTACTTATAAATCTGAAAAGTGTGTCGGGTACAATCTAAATGGGTCTGAAATAGCGACATATAGGCTATACTCAAAAAAAAAAATAAGATCAAGTGACCCAGTAAAAACCTATGCGTTTGGCCATACTCAAAATCAGATCCAAAGAATCTAGTATTTCTAGCTAATTTACTTCTATCATACAGTTATTGTATGTTGTATAGTCACATTACTAAAAATAATAGGTTCCTATACTTGGATGCTAATAACGTATATACTTACTGACTTTCATATTTTAGGACACATTACCTAATATATAGCCTGACCCATTGCAAATACTCCAAAATCTTTGTTGATTAGTATAAGTAAAACTGGATTTCTACCTTCAGAATGGAAATAATCGAAACATATGAAAACAACATTTACCGATATTAAACGTTTAATTTATATTTATAACATTATATTATTTGTAAATATAGAGTTCTTACTATAATAATAATATGATGTAACGAGAACTAACTCGATCTAATATAGCCTACATATAGATACAACTACATACTTACAAATTAAAATATGTATACATATAGATACGATATTTTAAATTCACAACTTAAAGAGAACTCTAGTGAAATAACATCGTTTAATAAAAAATACAAACAGGTATAGGTATTTATAGGCACAGAAGTGGATAAGTAATAAATAACATTTATTTTCAACAAAACAAAACGGTTTGTAAGGCAATCGACAATGTAGCATTATAATTACAATGTTAGTTAATTTTACGTCGTATTAATTATATTTTACAAGCACATCAACAACCCCATTGTAATTGCTCCAATATTGATCAAACGTGCATAATTGCATCTACTGGAATGTCCTAACACACAATCAATGTCTTCAATACAACAAACAAAGGCACAATATAGTGAGACCTACAAAGTGTAGTTTCTACACACTCAAACTCGTATTTAATATTCTAGGTCATTTAACTTAAAATTAATTACAATTTCACGTAGGTACTTCTATGTGAATACTAAGGTAGATATACTTTCGTATCTATGGCATTTTCAAACTAGACTAAAGTAACAAATCAGTCTTCCAATTAATTACCAAATAATAAGATAACGTTCAGGGTAGTCTCTCTATTTATGGTCAATCTTATACTCTTTTCAACCACAATTTAGTTTCTACCACGTATATAATAACAGGATATACTGTATGAATTTTAGATAAAAGGTAAGTATGTTAAAAAAGGAAAAATATATTCTTAGTAACATTTGAGAGAACACATCCAATTATGCAAACAATTAAAAATATATTAAATTCACAATCTATTTTTATTTACATTTCTGTCATCAAATGATGCAATATGTTGACTTGCATCCGAGTATGGAATCTAATTTGTATATTAGAGAACATAATATGAATTGTCTATTCTACAGAGTTACTCATTGCCTTAATACAAACTAGAATTTTACGTATAATAACATCAAATTGCTTACCACGATCTAATAAGAAAAACATTGAGCATTCTTACCTACAAGTGATTATGAACTCTTCTTAAAATCTAAAAAGAATCACGGTGCTTGTGCAAACAATTACTCTTGAAATAGTGAACACAACTAGGTATCAATCAACAACGAATATTTTATGGCAAACAATAAATAAATCTAACCCGTAACATAAGGAATCAATAGGTCGGTATCGTTAAACGTCGCGAGCCACTAAGACAAGGAAAGTGTCGCTTGTCTAGCTGAGGAATACTCAGCTCAGAAAATCAACCACTATTCTCCAAAAGTAGCGTCACGGCATATTGTATGGCATGGTGCGACGACACGTGGTGGACTAGAGTGAGCTGTAGTAGCGAGCGTGAGGTAGATGCGGCGTTTCAGTCTATAAACATCACAGTCGCGGACAACAAATTGCACAATTATAATAAAAACCCGTCCAGGCGTACTTGCCCTAGGCGCGGCAGCCGCGAAGCCGGCGCTGCCCTGCCGCCCTTCGGCCCTACTTATCGGTACAACTTACGAAGTAACTTTCTAGTTAAAGCTAACTTATACAGCTATCCATTAACAAAGACGTAAATGTTATAACATAAAATAATCAAAGAAGAGAATAAACAAAATAAAATCACAATAGGGCATCACCCACCTCCAAACGGAAATTTGATTTCGTTCAGAGATGTCGATGGCTCTTGGAAATAAATAGAAAAGAAGAGGGGTAGCTTAAAAATGGCCGCGGGGCCCATTGCAATCGCCCGGCCGGAGCGCCCGGTCAGAGTGGCATGCGCGCGCGGCGCGTCCTACCGATATGAGTCTTACGTCTAACTTTGTACGCCTAAGTCAGTCTTTTCAAATGTTCTTTTTCAAGTATTTCGACCCATTCAATCTCGATCTCCACAATCAAGCGCAAAATTACGCGGAGGAACGATGACTCCTGCGGGTGGCTCGAGTTCTCGGCGCCGTGGCACAGAAAGGTCTTCAACGTGATCTTCATCCGGTAGTGGCGACCGAGGTGAATGTGGTGGCGACCTCGGGGGTGGAGGCGGCGTACGGGGCGCTAGTGCAGCATGGGCGGCGGCTGCCAAGGCCATGGCATGTAGCGCCTCGCGACCTCCATCCCGCGTCGCTCCTTCTAGGGCTTGTTGAAGAAACGATGGATCAATGAGCGGTGTCGTGGCCTGATGATTACCATCATCCCCACCGCCGGTACCACTTAGTCCGTATGGGAATGCAGCACCGTTGCTCTCTCTTTTGACACCTCGACTCATCGGGCGACTCGTTGTGATTCCGAGCTTCTTCACTTTATCGTAAAGAGTACGTGATGGAACGCCATATTTGCGTGATGCTTGCAGAGCGCTCATTCCATTTCTTACGCATTCAATCGCCGATAATATATCTGATCTCGTATATTGCTTATAACGCTTCCATTCAGGCTTCTGTTGGGGTGGCACATAAGGCGCTAAACCGGCTCTTACATCTTGTTGGAAATTAGCCGGTGGAGGAGATGGGTGGAAGGAGCGCTGGTGATCTTCTTCAAAAGAACGTTCCGTGTAGGGGGAATGCGCGTCTTCAGAACGGTCAGATCTGTTAAAGTGAGGAGATGAAGCTCTGGAAGAGAGCCTGCGCGGCCGGTAATCGAAAGGGCGTTGAGGACTCGGAGGGCGATCGGTCTCGTGTGCGGAACCGTTTGAATGAAGGCGCGGAGAAGCACTTTGGTTGATAGGATGGCAAACTAGAGACATAGGTTGAGGGGAGTCGACGGGAGAAGTTTGAGCGAGAACGTTTCTTAGGATAGGTGTGTCCCGAGTGGCAAGCATGCTGGATAATTTCTTACGCTTCAAGGGGTTCATGTCTGCAGAGTCGTAGGCGGCGGAGAGCACAGGCATGGCTGGTGGGGGCGGCCAGCGAGCGGGCGGGGCGGGTGCGGGCACTGGCGGAGACACGCTGGAGGGCGCTGCGGGCACAACGCGCGGTGGTGACGCGGCCGGCGTGCGCTCCGTGCCCCCCGGCCGCCGCCGCAACTCCGTCATGTCAAACAGGCCCTTCACCTCCAGCTGCTCGGCAACCTTCATGATGCGTGGGATGTGAGCCTGTGTCACGTTCACCTCACCCGTGTACATGTATTCTAGGAGCGCGCGCATCTCGAAGTCCTTTACGCCAGGGAACAGAATACTACAGTGGTCCATCGGCACGTCAGCCAGGATCGACTGGAAGTATGGAGAATTGGCGGCCAAAACCACTCGATGGGCTTTGAAAGTGACCTGATCGTCCACTACCAAAGTACAGTCCACGTAGGTCTCTACTTTGATTAGAGCTTCCAGGATTTCCACCAGATTTGTCTTGTGATGATTCCATTTCAGGCAAAAGGTTTGCTGTCCCTCACTGCTCCCCATTGTTCTTAGTTGAGCTTCTGTGAACAAAAGATACCTTATTTATAACGGCACTTCTAAGGGTTTTTGCTTTTATAGTGATTTCAATTGATTGTATATATTATTTATGAACGAAGAATAATAAGTCCCAAAAACATATTCGGAACATTGACAACATGTTATGCAAATAAATTGTAATACAAAATTCGAAAGCGGATCAATGTATGATGGAAGATTCTATGACATACTCAGAAATAACACTTTTGTACAAACATTAAAGTGTTTCTTTTATATAGAGCAGGTAATCGCAAGGCAAGAGTAATAATTTAAAATGTACCTATTAATGCCATTCCTAAATTAAATTTAAAATCTCATCATACGCAATTTGCTATGTTATATGTAAAATTAGACGAAACATTTTTTTATCAGAGCACTTGAAGTCCATACGGAGTGTGATTAAAATGATGGCACCCATTTGGCTCAATAAATAAGCATTGCGATTCAACAGGGCAATGCTGCCAGCATGCCGGGCACGCCAACTGGTAGTGGCCTGGAGCATTTGGACTCCCTGTGAGTCTACAATGACTTGAAGGTTGTCTAAATGATTTCATTGTAGTAGCTGTAGCGTTGTTTTTTAGATAGTAGTATTTTGTTAATAAAATAAAAAAATAAGTTTATACTAATTTTATAAAAAACTACATATATCTACTTTGCAACTAAATTTATCAGCTGTACACAAAGTATAGAAATGATACATTTCCTTGAATTGCAACGTATTTAATCCGTGCATATCAGATTATTGTTTTCAAACAGATTCTTTTGATAATGTAATAAAATTCAAATATTAATAGTACATTACAAAAACCACATAAGTATCATGGATCTACACATACTATAAAATAATAACAATTCACTTATAAAATACACTTTCATACCTGGTAAAATTTCCTCATAAGTCGTGCCGGGATACATGGTTGAAGCTGTAGACGTGCAATTAACATGAACAGCTTTATCAAAGTTCAAATAATTCGCTGCAAACACAGTTGATAAATCCGCTTGTAGACAAAGCGGTGTGGAATCCGCGTTCACTCGCACCTCACCTCGCGACCAGCGACCGGCGACTGAGAACGTACGCATCGGCCCAGCGGCTCTACTCGACTGCACCGCCCTACCAAATTTACATACGATACCTACGTAAGCCCTTCCACACACTGCCAAATTGACTTTTTACCTTTTATTCGGCAGGTATAATCGAACTTGGGGGACTGATGAAAGCGGTTACGCCGGAATCCCTCCTGTAATGTTGCTCGGTGAATTCATTGTGCCGGCTTGCAGAATTTTAGCCCTTATTTAATGCAGGAAACAGTCTAAACTTTTATCCGATATCAGTTCAATGCCAGAGATGTAACATACCTTTTGCACGTCAGCAATTTCAGCTGTAACGACGTCTTCATCTACGCACCGTAGCAGGTCTACAAAGCACTACGAAAACTTATATTTACAATTATTATAAAAAATTAGGGGGTGGACTTACCACAACAAAGTTAATCCAAGTCAGCACGTCACCAAACAACTTCTTCGTATGGAAAATGCATGTAAATATTCGCACTGGCACACGCTAAAAGTTCGTAGCACGTTAGGGGTTGTATCGCGAGTGTACAGAAGCGTTTGCGCCCTACTCGTGGGGGCGGTATGCTCTCGCGAGCGTCTGGCGATGACTGTCTGTGGGTCGGTCGGCAGTCGGCAGGCAGCGGGCCCTACGCGCGCCGCCGCCGCTGTTGCCGCCTCCGCGCGCCCCGCGCCTCTTGCGTGCGCTTTTTACGCACGCGGCGGCGCAGCGGAGACGGAGTGCAGTGCAATTGCGTGCGGGCGCGGGCGGAGGGCCGCGGGCGCGGGAGGGACGCGCGCCACGCCCGACGAATTGCAGCACTGAGGAGGGCGCGCGCGGCTGTGTGCGTGAGTGCGCACGCGCATATAACTTACGGGCTATACGTGTGTGGGTCGCGAACGCGTCTCGCTCCATAGCGATAGCATAGAGTCGAATTCGACGCATGAAAAATGCAGCGCGCTCTGAGAGCCCTTTGTATGCTAACATAATTATTTTGTTAGAATTTGATACGTTCATTAATTATTGTTATAAACTTACTACAAGATTAATAATTTTTGCCACCTATGCGTAATATTACGACAATGTACCTAGATACTGTTTAAGCTTACCTTGATGCTAAATATTTAAATGCTTCTCTGTCAATATTTATAACAGAAGTAGGAAGGTATGTACCTACCTACATACATGTATATGTTTACCTAGGCACCTATTACTTTAATCCATAATGTTTACAATAATACGTGGACGTCCAAAAAACTTGCAAGTAGGGTAAATACCTACTTGTGGTTTAAAAGTAAAAAGGTTACTCGCCCACTTTTTTTACAAGTAGCTAGATACTACAGAGTTCATTACGTAGGTACCTTACCTACCTCTGTAATAATTCTATTTACCCTACGGATATTACCCTATTTGAAAACTTATTATTGCACTTGTGTAATTAATTACTTATGACATTAAAAATGGCATCAAACATTATTGTCTGCTTTCGCACAGGTACAACCTACCATTTTAAACTAACTAAATACTATTAAACTCTATTTTCTAGCACACTTAGTTACGATAACTAAGTAAAACCAATACAAGATAGTCCTTAAATTCCAAATACTGCGTGAACAACGCACGAATCGGGGTCATTGACACATTGGCGTTGAGGGAACGCCAAAATAGCGCGAAATGAACACAAAAATAGAACAAGATGGTGTACTGCAATATTTTTTGTGGCTGATTGGTGCAGCCTGCATTCCGCCAAAACAGGGGCATCTTCTACTTGGCTTCGTGTGGCGTATGTTTAAATAACTTATGATGATGATTAATGAATTCAGAACATAAAATAAATAAGAATTAGACATCCTATCTTTCCCCACTTAGGTATAAACATTGGCTTAGTTTAGAGTCCAATGAAACAAAGGACCGACATTAGCAGTAGTGTGTATTTTTTACATCTTATTAGGTTATTATGTGTGTTATTCTTATTACAAGTAAATTAATAGAATAAAGTTAAAGTAAAAATAATGGGGACACTAAACAAGAACCGGTGTGAAGTTGGCAGGATATGTGTTTTTACTATATCGTATAGATAAACTGTAATTATAAGCTTCTTCTGTTGCTGTGACACTACAGTAAAACACCGGCGTATGAAAAAAAAACCGGTGATGTGCGGGTCGGGCTCACGCTGCAAATCCCGAATAGAATGTAAAAGTGACGTAATATTAATAAATACGTACCTAGCTAAGTACAAAAATAAGTTATTGAGTGTTGATGATACGAGATGATGTGTGATTCGCACTTGGTCCATTTATTAGGCAATAAAATATACAAACCCTGGCTTAATTACTATTAGTTATATCTATTATTATTACATATATCTTGTTTTGGACAACAGATTACCGACATTTCATATTGCTTTTTTGTTCAAAGTTAATATATTATCTTCTCCAAAATATCTAATAGAGCATTCGATTTATTAATAGATAGACTATAAAACTCATCTGATGTCACTCTTCATAATCGGCACAACAATACAAATTATAGGGGACACGCGGAATTCTATCGATTACGTCAATAAATGGTAGGTAGTTGCCCTTTTATCAAACCTATTTTCACGAAATATCATCACTGTAGATACGTTGTAAAACTTGTAAAGCATTCGTAACGGAGTTTGTCTAGTCATTTTTAAACAGATCAACAAGGTTATATATGAAGTGATAGCTCTGTGGCATTGTTCAAATTCATGGTTCAAATCCCGCCGCGGGCTTGAGCTTCATCGCATGGTGGAAGGGCATTTTGCGAATGCCCGCCTGGCTAGCGACCACCCTTAAGTAGAAAATCTGTCACCAAGCACCTCCGGTGTGTTCCGACAGCAGTCCTTGAAAGCCAGTAAAATTACAGGCACATGAGATTTAACAACTACGTCTCAAGGTGACGGGCGCAGTGCAATTGGTGACTTGCGACGAAATGCATCTGCTATACGCATAGGTTAGTCCGCTTAACATCAGGTGGGCCTTGAGCTTGTTCCGTCACAATGACCTACAAAAAATGCAAACTTGCTGCGACCTTTACTTGGATGGGTCACCACTAGTGGTATATACTACCTGACCGGAACTTTTTTCTGAACAAACATTTTCAACCATATCATCCCTTACTATCAGCTAAGATTGTGGACAGTTAAAGTAATAAAGATACTAAACAACAAATCATATTTGAATTATGGTTGTTGTAGTAAGTATGTACTCGTATATTATGTAACCGTAGTTACTCGAACCACTCATACCTCCACGTACATAACTTCATACAAATAAACAGATCAATATAATAATGGCTTATTTGTCTGTATAAGCTGTTTCTGTTGTATTTTTTTATTGTTAAGCTACATAACACAGCTCTTTTACTTATATATTGGCAAACATCTGCCGGAGTAGGGTTATGCTGAAATTCAGCGCAGCTTCTTTTTTTCCTTTGAAAAGGGACTAAAGCTGCACAAGCTGAGCATAATCCTGTTGCCCTTAAAATTGAATAATATAGTTTTTAAGTATAATTCCTTGTAAATTTGGTAAAGGCTATATATAGATTTTTTTAAATTTATTTATTTTATTTTAAGAAACGAAATAACAAGACTGACTCGTTGGTAGGTGTAAAAGCGCCGCTTGGAATAACCAGGTTCTAGATTCGACTCCAGGTCGTACTATTATTGGGAGTTTCTGACAAAGCAAGTAGGTACTAACGCGAAGTTTGGGAGTGTGCCATATGCTTGCCCTCACTATACGGGACATGAATGCCAAACTTGGTGCTATACACCTCTGCCTACCCCTTCCGGGAATACACAGTAGTGATGGTAAGTTAGTTAGAAACAAAATAACAACTTCGAAATTTATTTCACAATATTGAGAGACGTCCAGTTGTCTACAGCAAGTAATTCCAATCCATACTGTATTGAAATAAGAATCACGATTTAAAGTCTTGCTGACTTTATTATGATATTTTCTCACGACCAATAAATCAAATTCCGCGGCACTTATAAACAAAAGCACGCTAAAGTCCGTGCGACTCTACCGTCTAAATAAAGAGTTCCTATCCAATATGTAGAGTGCACTTTGCGCGCAATCATTTGCATATCGATATGCTCTTATGTAGAGTGAGTGCTCTTGAGCGGTGGAATTTTCGATCAATCGTGCGAAGTATGAGGGTAGTTCGGTAACTATTATTATCTTGTGGCTTCCCGATAGAAACTTTAATAATTTTCCGTAAATATCGAATAAATAAATGAGATGACTCATTACATAGACTGATTTCAGTGTATTCGTTTACTCAACCAAACGAAGCTTTAAACATCGGTCCAAAAACATTGTCGTTTGCGTAGATATGAGGGATGGTCCAGATGCGCGAACTTACAGAAAATAAAACTTTTGCATGGGTGCGATAATCCGATTTAAATATTTTCAACACTGATTTATTAAGAATATAATTGGTCACATTTTAGCCTAAATTAGATACGAAAACTGAATATATATAATACTCAAAACATCGTTGATGAGTGCAAAAAAAGAATTTGAAAATGCTGCACATTCGATTTATTTTACGCTTACTAACCAAGCAGTAACGAAAATCAGAATTTGTTGTCAAAAATTACTAATATATATTATTACTGAATCCATATATGTAATAACTTTCTGAAGAAGAGTTCTTCTTCAAAGTAACCATAATCAGGCAATCACTCCCAAGTCAAACTCCGTTCTCTCATGATCTTTTAGTACAGTGGGATAAATACAATCCGCCAAGAGCGAATCGGTCTAGTATTTCAAAGGGATATACAATACTACTGCCGGATGTATTTAAAAAATCATGTTTTTATATAATTTATTACTTTCAAATCCTCTCATACCTACTTGGGCGATTTAATATTTATTTTGCTTCATTTAATTGTTTTTTTAATTACAACAAACCACGCTTGACACTTATTTATATTACCTTACGATAAACACGTTAACAAATGACGCTGCAATAACCTTTTTTTTGTATAGAGATATAGATAAAATCGATAATTATTTTATTTTTTGTTAGCATATTATCCGCTATAATAAGAGGTTGTTACCATTTTTCCAATAACCCTGTAAATATACAGAGTGATTATCAGTACTAGATATATCATCAGATAATATAATATAGCAGCCACTAGAGCCATCGAGTACGAACAAATGATTGCTGCTATGATACTTGGCTTGGTTTGGCAGTAGGTTAGTCAACGACGGCTGTAGTCTAGGAATTTGCATTACCAGATAAAACGCAGCAGTCGCGGGTTCGAGGCCCACTTGCTACCACGTATCATATTCTCTGAAAATTTTGACACCTATTACATCTCAAAATATAAGCAATTTGAAGGTAGTATGGACTGTGATCAGTGCTTGGTAACAGGGTTCCACTTTATTATATCTACAAAGCGTTATTCCAGTAACTCACAAATTTATAAAATATAGCTGAAATGTTAGTAGGATATTCAAAAGTGCATATAAACTAAATTAAGGCAGTATACGTGCATATAACGAACGTAAGTTTATTTGAATACACATCATAATAAGCACTGCAATGTGGTTGTTATGGCAATCCATGGCCCTCCGACCAAGTAGAGTAAAATTTAGAGAAAAACATAAATAGCATTTGGAAATTCTTTTAAGGTCAGTTGTAACTTTTTTACTGATCAAATACAATAATGAATGAGTCAAAAAATATATCAATAGATACATTTTGCTGTGATAGATGACATACTTTTTAAAATGAGACTCAAATTAATGTTTTTCTATAGAAAGTATTTTTAATTGTACTATTGTGATTTAAATCAATGTTAACTTTCGTTCTAATGAGTACTGTACCGACTGCTTGTAGCGCATCCATAAACAGATGATCATTTTAATAATAATACGTTAAAACACCAATCAATAGATCGATTTTTTTTTATTACTAATAGTAGCTAGCTAGCCTTTGACCACTATCTCACCTAATAGTAAGTGCACATCATCACTGTGTCGAAGATGTTGTTCAGGCTAGCTTAGAATTACTGGCTCTCGAGGACAACTGCCGGAACACACCGTTAGGTGCTTGGCAACAGATTATCTACTTGAGCTGGCCAGGCGGGCATTCGCAAAATGCCCTACCACCATGCTGTAACGATTGCCATCGTAAGACAACCACCGGAACCGACGGCTTAACGTGCCCTCGAAGCACGGAAGCGCTCATTAATAATGTCACTAGCGGTCACCCATCTAACTCCTGACCGAGGCGGACGTTGCTTAACTTAGCTGATCGATTAAAGCCAAGCAAACTTCGCTACGAGCGCTTCAAAATGTAATAATATAAATCAATATATGCAAATATTGACAACTTAAAAGCATTTCTCAGTGACTTGAACGACATTGTCTACATGTATATATTCTGATATGCACAGTGACTGTTAATATCAGCGGTCAACCACACGACCGTTTCAAAATTTCACGATAATTTGGCTATTTACACCGGAAACTGGAATGCAAATGCCCCATTGTGGACAAACTAACAGTTATGACCTTTGATTCTGACGCCGGGTTTTGGTAATTAGCTTGGCGATTCGCAGAAGCTAATGTCTAGGGGCCAATAAACTCTATAAACCTGCATATGAAATAGACTTGCAATTTAAATTAATGGAAATTTTGATGTTCGCGACAATTGATGCACAAAGCGACTCACAAGAGCGAATTATGCTAATACCAGCATAAATAATAAACAGACGCGTCCCGACCTATCCCACGCACGTTGAACAAAAACTGCGAGCGAGGGATAAAAAATACTAATAAAAAAGCAATAATGCGATCCCGCATGGTTGCTTGTTGAGCCCGAAATTGACGAGCTTGATCAAGCGTAAGGGATAAGAGTAAACGACATAAAGCTATAACACAAAATATGGGATGCTACACTCACTTAAAGTGAGGAGTGGTAAATGTACGAGTCATTCCACGTTAGTCATACCTATTGATATTTAAAACAAAAAGGAGGCCACGATCATTGGTAAGTGTTTGTAACTTCTGGGTATCTATAAATAATGTGAATTAAACGTGATATATTCTGTATATGGGTAAATAATAATCGCAAAGACCTTAGAAGCTACAAGGAAAATATGAAGCGCTCGTAGCGAAGTTTGCTTAGCCGTTTTAAACCGATCAGGTAAGTTAAGCAACGTCCGCCGCTGTCATAACTTAGATGGGTGACCGCTAGTGACGTTATTACAAAGCGCTTCCGAGCTTCGGAGGGCAGCGGCGGTCGGTCGCGGTTGTTGTCCTAGGATGGCAGTCGTTATGGCATGGTGGTAGGGCGTTTTGCGAATGCTCGCCTGGCTAGCTATCGCCCTCAAGTAGAAAATCTGAAGCCAAGCACCTAACAGTGTGTTCCGGCAGCTGTCCTTGACAGCCAGTAAAATTCTAGGTTAGCCTGAATAACATCTTCAACCACATAACCACTTACCATCAGGTGGGATAGTGGTAAAGGCTCGCCTACCACCTATAAATAAAAAAGTAGAAAATTCAAGTAGTAAATAAAAGAGATAAAGTTATGAACTTCATAAATATGCGTACATGGTTGTATTCATAGCAATTAATACATTAACTTTGCATAATGATGAGGGAAGGGTTGAAAGAGATAATTGTAATTTCACGCAAAGCGGCGGCGATTGTCATTTGTCACCAGCATCCTGCCACGCGCCCTTTACTCGTATGAATTTATTATTTTATTATCTGGGGTGAGATTACCCTCTCATCTGTTAATAACGAAGTCATAATAGTGCAAGAGAATTTGTGCAAATTATTTCGGTTTGCTATTGAAACCTTCAACGTGAAAGTAAGCTGATTTTCAATTTACTTAAGTACCTAACTAAAATGAAAATAAGCTTACTTTCATCCATTAAAAGGTATGTTTTTTTACTTACAATTAAACTTACCTCAAATTAAAAATTGTCATTCGAACCAAGTAGCCATATGCCCTCATGAAAACGGTCAAATAAAATAATGAAGTTATTGGCAACGCAACTTTTCATATATTTTCGATCGTTACGAATATTTTATCAATTTCTCATACATTATTTTATATCTTCTTATGACGTCGAATATGCTTAATACTGATAAAATATTAAGTTATTTAATGCATAACTTTTGTTATTGAAATTCAGATATTTGATAGAAAAGTAAAAATATGTGGAAAATTTAAACAAAATAGCCTATTTTGTTGGTAAAATTAAATAAAATAAAAAAAACAATCGTTTTAAAAAAAAAACTTATTCATATTTTCAAATCTTTGTGAATTTAGTTTACCAGTCACATTATTCACGAAAATATAAGCATTACATTTTTATAATTTAAAAACACCGCGAAATAAAAATTATTGAAAAACTACTAAATATAATAATTATAAAAACAAAAAAATATGTTTTTACCATATTGGGGAAGCTGTGTTCAGCAGTGGACAGACCGGCTGATACAGTTATTATTTTAATTATAACAATTTACAATGCATAAATAATTAATTATTATAATGTATTTTTACTATTGCCAATTAATAATAGGTATTAACTCTTTTTGTCGAAAAATACACACCATTTAAGGATAATTCTGTAAAGAGAAAACTAAACTGTAAAGAGACAGGCAATGTCCTATAACTAATTTAAATAGATCCCACTCTTCTCTATACAACGGCAAACTAACTGAAATTCTTCGGTCAATCTGTTCTATTAATTGTCAATAGTAATTGTCTTGTTAATATATACTTACACTTTTCATACACATAGGTATTCTTTTTAACAGTCCATTGATGTCCATACATATCCTCCCAAGCTTTTGTTACTTATATGTTTTTAACCCTCAAGGTGACATGCCGGTACCATCTTGATGTATTCTTATTTTTCAACTTGGTACACGCTTCTCTGGGGTACCAGATATATACACTTTCTTAATCATCTCCATTATATTTACCCATGCACTCTCATCTACCTCTTTTGTTACCCAATATTCTGATCCATACATCACGACATGATTATCATATTTTGTATTATGATATATTTATTTTCTTTTAGCTTAATAATAATAGCAGTCAATGTATAGTGCTCTAACAGCCTTGTCGCGATTTCAAGTCAAATTCGAGAATACTTATCTTAATATAGTCATTAGTCATAGATTTGCTATAGTTTCAGCATCATATTCAATAAAAAATCAACAATTACAGCAATTTACCGGGGCACAGCAGCCATATTTAGCTATAGTCAACGTATGGTTTGGTACACTACTGAATGGTAGTTGGATCATTTGGACTGCTTGTAGACCTACAATGCCGATTGGATACGAAACCGCTTCCATCGTAATTGCTGTAATATTGTGGGCAGTTTTAAGTATTTCTAATTAAATCATAGTCGTAACAGGAGTAAAAGATAATTTGATGTAATAAGAACAAAGCCCAGAGAAGAAATAACTGATATATTTCGGGTGGTTGCCGCGACGACATAGCCCTCGGCCGGCCGACGCGCGGCGATCCCGGATGCGGCTCATTGTAGCGAAACTCCCCGGGACCAAGTGAAACAATACACTCTTTCCTCCCATTGTCTCACACAAACGCCATACATTATCTATACGGTTTATAAAATTAAAATTGTAAATCGCAAATGGCGTCTCTACTTCTCACGGTCTGCGCTGAAAATGATGAAGTTTTGAAATATATGGACTACATGAAAGAGTGTTTGTTTCTTTACGTATTTGGCCTATAGTAACGATGAGTTGACTCCAACTATGTCATTACTTATTTATGGTCGGCAATAATTAGACCAAACATGAAATTATTATGTTACAGCTACCTTTATTTAAAAAAACCCGGAATAAATGTAACATGAAAACTTTTTTTACGTAGGCCACACGACGTATTGTTTTGATAAATCAGGACTTGAATTAAGCAACTTATGGTTGTCCTATACCTAATATTTAGCTAGTATTTACCATTAATATTATTTGCCATTTATTAAACCTAGAATAAATACGCAAATAGGATACAAAAATAGGAAAAAAATTAAAATATACCTATCATAAACTGCGACTGACATTTCTACCAAAGCAATTAAATGCATTCGGGTTAATTCGGTTAGCTTTGTAACCTTTTTCTTTAGTTATAAACTAAAGATAACATCGGTTATTACTAAAATGGGTCAAACGTTCGAAAAAAAACGAATAAAATTAAAAAAAGGGCGGTTCTGCTAAGTATCGTTGTCAAAATATCGGCGAGCACCTGCTTTGCAGACAGGGTGGCGCGTAACGAATTTATTGAACAGTTTGACTTTAATTAAATGTAAGAATATATTACTATATTACCAATAATATCTAGCTGTACATTATTTCTTGATTATTGACATTACAATTGAGAAGGTTTTCATAATGCTGATTTAGTTTCCCGATCACCATTTCTGTTTTTGTCTATTATTAAAGCTTCGTCCCAGGTCAAAGATAGCGTGATAAAAATCTTATAAAGTATATCCAAAGATAATTCGCCCTGACTCGCGGCCATGTTGGCTTCGCCGCGGCCGATAAAATAAAACAACCGCGGACTCTCGGCTTTTTTACTTTTTTATACAGGATCATTTTTCTTACTGACTCGGCCAAGGGATTATCTACGACATGCCGCAATCGAATTTAGTGCTTATACTGTAGAGATAAAGTCTATGGGTATTCGGAGGCTGTGACGGAGTGGACGTCCTTGGGCGGACTCGATCTGCTAGCCGCGAGAGATCGTCCCATCGCATGCTGGTCGTTGCACTGACACGATACTTTAAAATGCATTGGAAAGTAGAAAACGTAGTCGTGTGATATTTTACGCTGCTTCCAGCGCTGCGCCTCAGGTCCGCTACTTCGCCCACTTTGTTTTGAAACTTTAGATTCGTACTTGGTTAGTCATTTGCCATTAGGTTGCATGTTCCTCACACCCATTAGTAATGACCAAATGCGCTACCTTGGGATTTACGACCGCTTTCCGATGTCGCTAAATGTTGAGAAAAGCCGTCTCTTTCGTAACTGAACGAAACTCCCAACTTATGCGTCTACATATTTACTATTGGTGCCTATCTGCCTATCTAAAAACTTTCAATTTATACCCATGGTGCTTTTTAGTTGGTTAATAGAAACATTTGCGTATAGGTAAACGAGTGTTGATACGTTAAAACACGAATGACAAATGCAAACATCACGGCATGCAATTATGGTATAGCACGTGCAAAGTGTAGCGAAGGGCGGTGTTTTTTTAGCACAATCAATAGCGGTGTATTGTGTCCATACGTTACTTCCGGCGAGCGTGTGGAATATTGGCGACGGTTGACGGTGGTGCGAATAGATGGACGATGTGATAGCTGGCTTGCAGCCCTATCCTATAATTACAGGTATCATTCGCAATAAACTCGACCACATTCTACAATTCTCAGAACACGAGGGACGAGTGACATGCATGAATCTGTTACTATTAAACCGGATCGTGTATATTAATTTCATTGTCATTTTTCAACATTTTCAGGGCAGTGACCGTCAGCGTATTTTCTCTACCTGCTGAAACCTATCCCAGTCTATCAATTTAAAAGTAATCATATTACAATATCTTGATCCCAAATATGATCAAGCATATGTCGATACAAAGCCGTAGTATGTTTACGAGTTTTACGGCCGGTTTATTTGCAAACACCCCTCTCTGATAATACCAGGGGTTGCGGTCGAAATTGTATTTTTATTATAATTGTTGCTTTTTATAGAGAGCCAGTCCGCTATACGGTAAACATTGGATGGCATAGACAATGTAATATTTCGAATAGACAATGTAGGTACTTGCTATAGTCAAGTGATTAGTTCTGAGTAATATTACGTTCTGGATGTTATATGTTATGGTACTTTTTATTTATGAGCTTGTCAAATAACGTAGCGCTACTTTTTATCAACAACCTTGAAAATATTTCTACCTTCTAATTAAACACCTATAATTATTATATCGTGTACTCTAGAATTCTATATTAATGCATAAACTAATTCAAATTTATGTACTTATTTGAATTACTTTATGCATTTATATTGATAGAACAACCTTGACATAATATATTTTTTCAACGAATTATCTTAATATAATATTATTATTACTAGTCTGTATTAATACTATTACTAGTATTATCAGTCAAAAAAAAGATATATCAATTTTTTTCATTCCAACACGTCTTTTTATACAAAATATGGAAAACAAAATATAAATATCACTTATGCGTAAAACATTTCTGACAGTTTTATTATTCAAATAATAGCAAAAAGCAATGGAATATGTTCATGTCCATACCCAATTCGACCCGCTTCAAAAGGCTTAGTGTTAAACCCCTTTTCTCATTTTTATATCACGAAAAGATTGCCCATGACTATTTTGTTGCCAAATATGATTCGGTCCTTTGTCCCTTTACTTTACATTAATGTTGGATATTTTGACATTTATTTTATTTCGTGCTCATCACCTTAAGTAACGGTTTAACTTGAAGAGGGAAAACATTTAGATATAATAATACTGTATCTACATAAGTTACAATAAAACTAGGTACTATCTTATCAAGAGGTGTATGATTTTGGCTGGATATTTTAAAACGAAATAAACCTAAGGGGCAATGAATCTGTACAAAATCATTTGGCAAAGGTGTAAGTCTAAACACATACTTTTTGCTAAATGCTATGGTACATATAATAGAATTCCAGAGTTCTGATTTCTTGTACCGAACTGCTACTAAAACAATAAGTTGATTAAAAAAAGTAACTTGAGTTGAGTCCCCATAACTATCTGATTCTAGAATAAAACCCAGAACCTTGAGATTTCAAATCAATCATTTACGCCACATAATGTAGGTGCATTTAGCATCCCGGTCTAGAGAACTGGACAAGTATAACCCATCAAGTACCTGTATTTTTTTATACGGAACTTCCAACTCCAAAAATTATGAAATAAATTGTTGAAGTCGATACAATACAAGCACTAGCCTCACATCATCACATAATTATATGTCATGAAATGAAATCGCAAAAAGTCTGTTAGGCTACATTTGACCCATGAGTAGTATTTTAAGCTAAAGGGAAAAAAATACAATTATAATTAAAAATTAGATCTGAATTCTGGGTAAGGAAAGACATGAATGAAAGAGTGCATGGGGTAGAGACTGTTGAGATGCTAAAGTACATAACTTTCTTATAGGTATGGGTGGTGTGAATAGAATAAACGGTAAAAAAATTAATTATAAATGCCTATATCAGAACTTCCAAAACTGAAAAGTAAGAAATAAATAGTTGAAGTCGGTAATACGCTGATTGAAAACACCAACCTCACATCATCATGCTTCGTTCCACAAATTATTTTTCGAGTTTTGGAAGTCAGTTCCGTATTTCTTTAATTTTTTTTTCACTCATTATCTTGATGCATATTAGAAGATCATTGTCACTCGCTTAAAATAGTGTTTACTGAAACTTAAAATAGTGTTTGCTGAAGCAGTGATAGAATTGGCATTGGCTATGTACTGCCGCGCAGCAGGTCCATGGTTCGCATCCCACCGCGGGCTTGAGCCGCATGGTGGAAGGGCATTTTGCGAATGCCCGCCTGGCTATCGACCACCTTCAAGTAGAAAATCTGTCGCCAAGCACCTAACGGTGTGTTCCGGTAGCAGTCCTTGAGAGCCAGTGAAATTACAGGCACATGAGATGATAACTATGTCTCAAGGTGTCGGGCGCAGTGCAATTCGTGACTTGTGACGAAATGCATCTGTCATAGGCAGAGGTTAGTCCGCTTAACATCAGGTGGGCCTCGAGCTTGTTTCGTCACAATAACATAAAAAAAAAACCTTCGATAGGAGTCGCAAATACCATTCACATTGTATGCAACTTATAATCATACTTTATTCAGTTAATTAAATTGTAACTTTTAAAAATTGCTCTACCGATGTTAATAAAATTTAAATGGGACTGATTTGGAATTATACTCAACATAACAAAAAAGTATCATCCAAATTAAGTCATAGTTGGCGGAGTAATGGCATTACAAACATAGGAACCAAGTTGTCAAGTTGACTGTTTTTTTTCATTGTTTAAATTTGTCTCTGAGTATTTTTGCTTCACGTGAATCTGTTAAACCGATTATAATGATAGACAAGTCCTTTGTATATTTAAAACTTTCTTTGTCAAAGATGTTCTTTAGATTTTCATTTTTACTAAGTAGATAGTACGGTAAGTATATCATGCATTTATATTTCTCATAGTGAAAAAAAAAACTAAGGCAGGACATAGTTTCAAAAACATACTTAAACGTCTGAAAGGAATTTACAAACATCGCAATTAAACATTCTGTACTTGAATGTGCACACGCATTCCAATTCACGATATTGCAATTTGTCATTTCGCTATCTGCGCTATCGCTGTGCATTCGTTTCTCGGTATAGATAAGCTATCTGCTAGTTTACTTACTCCTAGCAGAACTATCGTTATGCTTGTCTATTATTTAGTTGGTTTAAAATTTGATATATTTTCATAATGCTATCTAGGATTTTGAATTTGATTTTAAAACAAAATGTAGAAATGTGTAAGGATATATACCTACTACTTTCTACTTTGAAACGCACGTAGCGAAGTTTGCTTAGCTGTTCTTAACCGAACAGGAAAGTTAAGCAACGTCCGCCGCGGTCATGACTTGGATGGGTGACCGCAGCTGACATTACTTTACTACTGAGAGCTTCCGTGCTTCGGAGGGCACGTTAAGCCGTCGGTCTCGGTTGTTGTCTTAGGATGGCAGTCGTTATAGCATGGTGGTAGGGCATTTTATGAATGCCCGCCTGGCTAGCCACAGCCCTCAAGTAGAAAATCTGTCGCCAAGCACCTAACGGTGTCTTCCGGCAGCTGTCCTTAAGAGCCAGTAATTCGAGGCTAGCCTAAACAATATCTTCGACCACATCATCACTTACCATCAGGTGAGATAGTGGTCAATAGATAACCGATCAGGCGTAAATAAAACTATGGCTTTACTTGTTTAATTTCTACATTTTGTTTTAAAATCAAATGTTGAAGCTAAGCAAAAGATAAATGTTACGTACAACGATAATTATTAGTTCTTTATGCTGCTGTGGCTGCTTTTATAAAGTAGAATTCTGCCTAATTTAATACATAAATTTTGAGTTGAGTTATAGTTTTGAGCGTATCAGATAAAACAAACTGACTATTTAACGGTTCTTCTAATTTAATAATATTATGTGCGTATTTTTTTGTATTATTTCTTGCAGCTGCAGTTTATTTCTTTGTGTTAGCTGATAATAATTTCGTAAAACTTGGCTTTGTTTTATAATACGCATATAAAGTAAGTACCTATATCACTAGACCAACAATAGATGGACCATAATGAATAGGAGCCTCTAGCTAGTGCGACTATAGGGTAATGATCAGGTTCTCTCTGTGAAACTTTTCACGTATATTCATTTTATGTAATAAATAATGTAAAATGCCGGCGTTTAGTTCGTTAGAGTTCCGATAATGTTATTTTGCGTGGGCTCTAGTAAATTATATGCTAAATTATTACAGACCAAGTACATACCTATAAATATTAAATTGAAGCGACACAAATTGTTATCTATAGTTGGTACCTAAACGTGCAACAATGTTTGTATTTCACATGTGCGTAACGCATAAATTTCATAACTAATCTCACGTATTGTGAATTCTATTAAAAATTGGTAATTTGTTTGCGAAAGTGTGTTTTTTATGCAATTAGTAGACGTACGTGTGAGGTGAAGACAAAGTGTGTGTTGGTGCGAAACGCATCGCACACGCACGATGCTGTCGCGTAGATAAAATGCATACGCCCGATAACGCAACCCATTGCCGCGATAACACACTGTCCGTATTGATATCGCAACTAAATTTGCTCACACGAATATTCCACAACCAGTAAATAAAATTCTTATTTTAAACACAGACAAGCACGTTTTATTGATTCTATTTCTAGCTCGTGCGCCATAAAACCTTACACAGCACATATTCACAAATTATGTAAGCAAATAAGTATACGCGAATGCCAAAGTTGCTTATGTATCAGAATTAGCAGACAAGGTCAACATTTGTCTAGCTAGGATTCGCAAATTATAATCCGGTCTATGAATGAAGGGCATCCCCGACCTACAAAAAAATGCAAGTTCGTAATAATAATATACTTAGTCCACTTTTGTAAGTGCAGTCAGCGTAATAATGACATAACAATGACAAATGTTTTGCCAAAGGGGCGCGTGCGCATGCAAAAAAATATACTGTGTTGTGGGCGGGCGTGAAGTTACGTCAATTTCGCACAATTGTACTAGGAGTAAATGAGTTTAAAGGAGGTGTTTTTGTTATTGCAAAAAAGCGGTCAGTAACCTTATTATTTTCGGAACAAACACTTGACGTTGATGATGAATGATGTGAACATATTGGTTGTGGTACCTATCTATCTTTTGAGACAATTACAACTATTTCATAGGTAATCATTTATAACATTGGTTATTTTATTTATTACGGTAACAATCTTCTAATATTCTTAGGTACATACAGATGGGTAGATAGGTATACTCCAAAATAGGTACACCGCAGTTTTATGAGAAATCCTCCATTCAGATCAAATAAAATCAAGACGTCATCAGTCAATATCAATCAAAATATGATGAGAGAACGAAGTCTTCATATAAGAGAAATTATTTCTTTCAATCAACTAGATGATTGAGCAAATTGTTAACAGGGCAGCATAAAACATCAAGATGTGAAACAGCAATCTATTTAGGAAGTCCACTGATACCCAAATACATACCACCAATAGGTGTAAACATGGTATCTATAAATAATAAGATACCTACTCGCCGAGCTCGTTGTTTGGTCGGTTGATGACGATGACTCATTTTGGCAGCCAGTTCGCGAGGAGGCGGTGCCAATTTTGTGATACGCGATATAATATATGCGCAATTCGCACACACTGACAACTCATGTAGAATAACATACTGTAGCCCTGGTAGTCTAAATACCTACAAAGTTCTTGACTCCAGTATTTATACAAGCAAGGAGTTTTTATTGTAGTATTTATAACCTGCTTGTGACGTTTAGGGATCCGAAATAACTACTTATAATACTTATTAGTAGGTTTCAAAATTAGTCCATACATAAGTTAAATATATATTCATATTATAATTCATGTATTCCGTTGCGATATTTTAACCTAAACAGATTGTTCAACAACGCGCCTCCATCGAGGCTAAAAATTTGGTGCCAAGGTTTTACCGCTAATATGTAGATATTCATATACATGTAAGATAATTTTAAATTAGTTATCTACTTTGGAAGGTAGTTAAACTGGTATCATTTAGTGATAGTCATTAAAGATATCACACACACAAATTAAATAAATGGAGGAGTTTACCTTACTTGTCAAATGTGATTTTTACGAATCATTGACCTCCTTGTAGGAACGTGTCGTGTTCTCTTTGTTTTGTTTTAATTATTATTAAGAATTTCAACGTCTAAGTAAGGTACGTTGATAGTTGAGGATAGAATATGTCATTTGGTTTATATGTCCTCGCGACCAAAATACGCATCGTGAATAAATAATAGACCATCGACCATCGTGGTGCTACCACCCCATAGTCCCCCTTATCAGTTGATTATATACACGCAAATTATATTAATGGATATACAAATGTAGAACAAGGCTATTTAACAAGGATTACAAAACCTTATCGAATTCCATGTCATTGTCATCTTTCCATGAGTAAATGTTTACTACACCTCTGCGCCTTAAATATAGACTGTGGTTAATTTATCTTTATTTTGTACATACTGTGGAACTACACTAATATAGATGTAATTCTTAATTTAAGTTAGATGACATTTATTTCATGAATTTACTGTTTTTTATTTTTTAAGATTTCTTGTTTTTTTGTAACAGTTTAAGTTGTATGAACACTGTATCAAAGTACTGTGTACTAGAAGCTTTTCAATTTCTTTTCCAGCGGATTGCCTTCATTAACAAAATACTACAAACTGTATAGAACATTACAACATTTACAACTGCTACAATGTAAGCATTAAAATAACCTACAAGTCATTACAGACTCACAGGCAGTGAAGTTTCGACGTCGTTTTGGGTCCATCCGCAAAAAGCAGTAACTTTGAAGCGCTCGTAGCGAAGTTTGCTTGGCCATTCTGAATCGATCAGCAAAGTTAAGCAACGTCCGCCGCGGTCAGGAGTTGGATGGGTGACCGCTGGTGACATTACTACTGAGCGCTTCCGTGCTTCGGAGGGCACGTTAAGCCGTCGGTCCCGGTTGTTGTCTTAGGATGGCAGTCGTTACAGCATGGTGGTAGGGCACTTTGCGAATGCCCGCCTGGCTAGCTACCACCCTCAAGTTGAAAATCTGTCGCCAAGCACCTAACGGTGTGTTCTGGCAGCTGTCCTTGAGAGCCAGTAATTCTAGGTTAGCCTGTACAACATTTTCGACCAAATCATCACTTACCTACCTATCAGGCATAAAAAAAAAAACTTTGATTACAATATTGACAGGAACTACATGAACGAGTTCCACAATTTGCATTCAAATTCTACTGACAAAATCGACCACATGCACTATTAGATTATTAGTGAAACACAAAATAATAGTCGTAGCTACGAATGATTGAGTACTTTCCATATTGATAGCCAGTAATTACAGGGAGATGTTCCGATGTGGTGCGTTGGAAGTTCGGACGTACTATTTGTCTTCCACACGCAAATGTGTCAGGAAATTACTGTGAATAATTGATACGTGTCGTTTGGCAACCCCCTGCCTCCCTGCCGCCGTCCCACTTGGCTCCCCGGGTCACCAAAGTCAACAGTTGCTTCTTTGCGGCTATATTCTCATTTGCGTACAGAACCTTTACTTGTATTCGAGATACGAGTACCTAATCTCTATTTAAAATATATTTATAACTGACTTAGGCCAGCTTTTAACTGCTCTCTGAATTGTTGGTAATAGGAATATTGTTAATTACAGGCAGGGTAGACCTATAACGATAATTGGCTCTAAAGAATAGCTGCCAGAACGGTATCGGTTAGACTCTTGGCGGCTTAGATTTTCTACTTGATACTACCATGCAAAACCTCGCCTTTTTAAACTTTAAGTGTAGTCATCATGACATAGATGTACATTGTTATTTACTCGCAATTCTAAAAAAATAAGATAGAAACTTGTCTCAATAAATTTGCATTCTATTTTATTGCCATTATTTTTACCGACGCCGTTTTAAAAACAGAATTATTTATGTTTTCAAGTCTATGCGTATATATTTTTATGTATGATAACTTTTCAAAGAATCATCCAAACTTGATGATTCTTTTTTTGAGTATACCTCCAAGATAGCCCTATGTAATTATATTTCATCAAGAGTTATCCAGGACTTTTAAGGTTTCACTCAATTGGATTGAACTGAAGAGAGTATTTGACAATATGCCTATACTTAGATGACTTAATAGCAATTTTATCATCACTCTTACTTTTAATATTTTTATGTTTGCAATAACGCATGCTCTGCGGATTTACTAACTCACTCTTACTGTTTGTTGATTATCAGTATTAAGCAAGTGGTTTAATCTGTCTTAAATTATGTATCTATGTAACCCTAAAAAAAAACAAATAAGTATGGGTCCGACTTTTACACTGAATGGTACGAAATAATTTGTGGAAATCAAATCACGAAAATGTGCGGTTAAAGTATTTTGAATCAACATGGTACTTTCAGAAGTTATTACATGCTTTTCAGTGTCGGAACTCGGTTTGGTTTGATTTTTTTATACTGGACCAAAACGAAATTAAAGAGTAACGTACTAACGTTCTAGTTTAGAACCAACCAAACATAACGTTGAAAGGATGAGGTGGTGTCCACGCACTTTTGGTGGAGGCAAGCGGTGGAGGCCGCGGCGATGTCCCACATCGATATTCCGTGCATTATTGAACACTTGCGTGCTACCTCCAAAATTTCCAATGTTTGGCGATTGATGTGTAGATTGACTTTTGTCATTTGCCTCGGCCATGTCAAACAGTAAAATGTTTTTCTATACCCTCTCCATAAATTGTGGCCGAATCGTAATGGACATCGTTTTGTGTAGGTATACATTTTCTTTGTATCTGATTGGCACGGTGATGGATGAAAGTTGTAGGTCATTTTCTATATTCGTGATCCATTTACAATAGTCATTTAATGAAACTGTTTGCGATGTGTAGGAGATAGACCTAATGAGCGGTCAGCGTAATGTTTCAAGCGTTATATTGAGATAACGCAGGACGATAAGAAATCGAATTGCTTGGAATCTACCTACACTCCATTCCTTGCAAATAACTGTATGGCGGTTTGTGTACAGTTTATTGCATAAATTTGGAAAACCGCTAACATAAGTACAGTTTCGACTGATAACAGATGCTAACATTGTGCAAAAGTATTGGTTGGGCGCACGGAGAAAGGTTTGGGTCATAAAGGCGGCATCTTTGCAAGAGATGATATTAAATGTCGGCACCTTTTAACTCTAGCGCCAACTATTTTCATAATTTAGAAAGTTTTATTTCGACGAAACAGTTAGGTCTATTGTTGAAGTCCTTTGAGATTTAGCAATCTCGAAAAGGGTACTGAGTTGAGCCATTCTTTTAAAAAACTCACACATAATGCGCTAAAAAGTACCTATTGTGCATCCATTGTGTTTTTTTTGTAGAATGGTGTTATCGCTGGGGTGATAACAATACCTAAATATTCCGTAATGCACTTCTTAGTATACGCACATTTTGCATGTATATACATACTGAGAATGTTGTTGTCATTCACTAGTATATACATACGTAAGTTTTGTTAAATCACAAAGCAAAGCTTTAATTGAATCAGCTCATCGGAAGTATGAGACTCGTTACTATTTTAGTGATACTTAAATTGACATTAAAAAATCATACGCTATCTGCACATCGTTTGGTACATTTCATCAGGAGTGATTAACTTTTTACAATATATTTTGTTTTATTTGGTACATTATTTTGATTGAGAGAAGGGAAGCGAGGTTAGTAGGTACAAAAAAATTACGCTGATACTAAGGATACTACGGTAATAATAATTTTATTTTAAATATTTTCTGTTCGTATGAGAGTTACAGTTATTCAGCACAGAAGTTGTTAACATATGAGGCTCCAAAAGAGACACAAAATTTTTAAAGATATAATAAAAGGTGTACTTATATGTGATTATGCTGCTCTACACGGAATATAATGTGTGACAATCCTTTTCAATGAAGTGCTTATCCATAACCCAAGTTCGGCCACAAGAAGGCATGTAATATAAGCTGTGATAAACGTTAGTACCTGCGTCACGGAGGTTTTTTAACTTACATAAAAAGGTTCGTCTTCTAATATGTAGGTATACCATATCCCAAAGCCATACATTATGATAAATATGAGTCGGGTGAAAACATTATACTCTATTTTATCTCTAGTCAATATAGCGTTCCATTACATCGAGAGAAATGTTTAGAAAATAAATACCGTTACGGTCACTGTTTTCAAATAAAAGAGAAACCCTAACCCGCAACATTAAACCCTTTACGTAATTTTCTGCGGAGAATAGCGCAATTTTTATTATTTTACGACTCCTCTAACGTTGCAGAACTTAGCAAAGATGCCGACTTCAGATCTTGATGGCTAAATAAAGGGGTACAATAAAAACAAACGGAAAGGGTTTACACAATGCAGAAAATTACGCAATGCTCAGTTTTATGATATTGTAAAAAATGACTTCGCAGGTACGAAAAGGATATCCATTGTAGTTGGGAGGGTTGGCCCCATGGAGCTACAATGAGGGACCGCACTGCGAATACAAGTGCCATTCAGCTATTCACTAGTTTAATGACACTGTATGCAAATAAATGCAAATCTTTTTACGATCGCTCTTTGAACGCGACAATTGAGGGCTCAGTGATGAATGCCCGGCGCTACCGAATTCGTTTATGCTTGTAGTAAACAAATTAATGATTCCTAGTATGATTGCCGATTAGGTCGACGAAATCGAAACAACTGTTTCATTTGCTTTGTTTGTAAGGTTTGACCAAATGAGTTTAAGATAATTATATCAGTTTATATTGTGTGGAACGATGTCGAAGTTGCGCCGCTACGCGTATAAATGAACCGCGTAGTTGTTGCTCTACTCGAAGCGTTGAAGTAATATAATTGTTTAGGTCAAAGATTTATAACATATATAAAAGAAAAACATCCTTCAATTATCTTCAGTGTTGAGTGGCCCTTTGAACTTGATCTTTTTATCAACCGTGGCTACGAACCGACTCAAAATTATATCAGCATCGTCGCCGCATTCCGCGCTCACCCACATACCCACACATGAGTATCATAATCATATCATAATACACGATGTTACAAACAAACTTTTGTGTGTGTGCGTATCCAAGTATGACTAGTATTTTCTATTGGATACTAAAGAACTATGTTTTTTGCGGAACGTAGCACTGTCGTAGACCCTTAAAAAGACTTCAACGAGTGTGCAAAAATTGTGCTAATCACATATTTTTGCAACTTTAAAGTGTTATCTAAGTATTTATTGTGCATTAGTTTTTTCTTCTTTCTACACATAAAGTTCAAAAAGTTTTAATGTAGAGGTAGGCCAGTATGATATTTAATTTTTTTATACAATTTTAGTTTGGTCTCGAAATGAGCTTAGCGCAGTAACACGGTAATGTTTATAGATAACATTACCGTGGTAGTAACGTTATGTAATATTTAATGTTTAACTATACCATATTCAGCAGGTACGATAAGCCGCGTTTCACGAAAAGCAACGATGCCTTTTTAAAAAGATTGTTACAAACTTATAATAATTTATCCTCTTACCTATACCTACCACAATACTGTATAGTGCATAGATTAGTTATATCTACACCTAGAGTGCATATAGCGTGTGTAGATATTGAATGCATATAGTGTGTGTAGATATTGAATGCATATACTGTGATAGATCAGTAAGAAACTGCTTTAATCTGTCAACATTTTACAAACACATCTTTGCGATGCAATGGTGGAGACTGGCAAGGCGCAGCGGCGGCAGCAACAACGGCGCGGGCGCACGACGTAGACGCACACTAATACACGTTTGGTGCAATTACTATGAGTCTCTAACTCGAATGGTTTGTATTAAAGTTGATTGCAAGTGGGAATCGAGTAACTGAAGTTAGACAAGCTTCAATAAACACTTATTTGCAGAAAATTTCGAACTTGGTGAACTAAAACCTTACAAAACTTTATTCCTATGTAAATTAAACCTTATCGATTGAAATGAAAATTATGAAACTTAAGAAAATTCATTGTAGTATGAATTGAAAAGGTTAAAAAAATATATTATAAAAATAGTATGAGTCTTCAGACTTGTCTAGAGGAACGTAAAAATGTGATTGCGAGTTATCGTGGTAGCGGTGCTGTATATACCCACACAAGGGATTGGCTAGACGGGAATATTGCTTGCCATGCTAATGCAGCGGAGATTGGGCAGGTCGATGCCCGCTCCCGGACGTGGAGTCATTCGGCAGAACCCGTCCACCCCTGACTCGGTCCCTCGGGCCTCTCCCTCTTCTTGCTACTTACACCAGCGTCTTCGTCCTTTCTCAGAGTTTCTAGGTAGGTACTCCTTATTTCATACTTTTGTACCTACTAACAATGTAGATTTTAGATCGCAATCTAAAATGTTATGCGTTGGGCGTACTTTATCTAATAGAAACAAAATTTAAAAAAAATTACTACTTACAAAAATTTCTCTATCAGTAGTTGTATTTTTATATTACGTATGCTATGACATTAATGTCACCCAATGCTTGATACATTACAAATAATTGATAAATCACATGCAATATAATTATTAAAAATAAACCCCATGTATAAAAGTACCTACAATGCTTATTAGTAACGAGTTTATGAGCCTAATAAGTAGTAATGTAATATAATCAAAGTCATGCATAACGTGCTTATTATTATCAGAATATATTTAACACTGCATACAGTATTTAATATAAGATGTACACTTTGAAGAAAGGCCAAATGTTGATATGACTACAGACTAATATCACTGTGAAAATTCCCTTAACAAATATAATGCAGCGGGATGACTCGTTAAATTCGGTCGGTGGGCCGCTCCGCTGCTGGCCAGTGACCTTGAATGGTGTATTCACAGATCATGTATCAGTTAGTAGGAAAAGGTTCCAGATTAGACAACAGTTGCTGTTGTAGTTGCGCGGGGGCATAGATTAGCCACACGCATGACACACACGCACACTGCCTAGAACCCCATGGATCATGCATGTGTGCGTTATACGAGGGCTGATTATCATATCATTTTTACTGATTAGGAACATCGTTTATAAGTACCTACAGGCAGAGTAAAGTCTATGTAGATAGACTTATTATATGATAGGGTCTAGCTAGATACTTAGATAACACCAAACATCCACATAACATTGCTCTAGGTTTTTACTTATCATGTTTTTCACGGCAATATATGTTGTTGCAAAAAATTGCAACTATTAAGTAGAAAATCTGTCGCCAAGCAGCTAGTTTCATGCTGTTCTTGAGAGCTAGTTTCCATTTTAGGTTTTGATCACACCATCATAAACCAACAGGTAAGATGCATCACACTAATATTACGAATGCGAAGTGAGTGTGAGTATGCATGTGTACTTACTCCTTCACACTGAAACGGCTGAACAGATTTGGATAAAACTTGTAATATAGATAGTTTAGGTCCTTGATTAACATTAAAAAAATATTCTTCTCCATCATCGCTATTTATCATTGTCCACGCGGGTGAAACTGCGAGTTGTATCTTGTAATAAGTATCTAAGTGTGGCCTACAGTATTACCACAGTATAAAAAGGTTACACAGGTACTTTTCAATAATAGTTCGAATTTGTCATTTCGTTCTTATTATTCAGCATTCATAAGGGGAGTGAAAGACTACTATAGTCTGTTAACTCAATGGTCAACAAGACTTTGCAATAAGTAAGCTTTCAACTTGTTAACGATGATGCAACGTAATAATTCTAAAATTACAATGGAACCTTAAAATTGTATATGAAATATTTTTAAGAAATACGTAACCTACTTCCTAAGGTATGAACTTTTTAGTGTTTAAGGTAGTAGGTTACCATTTTCCTTAAAAAAATGTCTTTCATTCTTTTTAGTGATACGTACTGCTTACAAGACACACTGTTATAAGCCTAAAACACTGTTCACCAACAAGAGTTGCAATAACCTTTAAATCACCCGAGTAAGACAGTACATTTTTCAGTTAATTTACTATAACTTTAAAATTACTCAACCGATTGTGATCCAATTTGAATGGAACCAATTTGAAGCTGTACTTTACTCATAAAAAAAACATCAAAATCAGTCCATAATTGGTGAAGTAATCACGTTACAAACAATATGTAAAGAAACATACAGTCGATTGAAAAACTTGCTCCTGTTATGGAAATCTGTTAAAAATGCAATCATTTCTTAACCTAAGATTTTTTTACCTGTTCTTAACACTAAACATTTTGAACATTTGTTGATATTGGCTCTAGTTACGTACGATGTTTCAAACAGTTTGATTTCACACTTTAATGGACCCAGCGAAAAGTTATTTTATATTCAGTGTTAGCAGTACATCGGGCGGTCTCGTATAACTATTAAAAACACTATTTTCGTTGATACACGCTATCTTCAGGCTCGATTATGTAATTCACCTACAGTATTGGTCGCAATCAGCAATGGTTGCAATTATCAGGTTAATGAGACACCTACGTGTACAGGCATTATGATGATAGTTATTAGTACAACTAGTGAGCAAAGTTGTTTGGTGTGAGTTAACTTAAATCCTGAGCTATACGAAGTTTGGTCTAGAATTGAGTCACGAGCCTAGTGAGAGATTTAAATTTTAAGTTAAAAGACTTTAAAACAATATACTTCCATTCGAAACAACAACTTTTCATCAACCTCTAAAAAATTTAATAACAGGTAAGAAACAGTCTGAAGAATCAATTATCAATAAGTTTAATTTCTAAATATATATTTCAAAATAAACCATGCCTTAATTTAAACAAAACATGAAACAATGAAAAGTTAAACAAAACATGCTGCAATTTTGCAGGTCAAAAAAATACAGTTTTGATAGACACTCTCTTCCTCACGCTCGCAGCAAAAACCAATTTTGCTACGAGGTTTTGAACACGAAAACAGTTTCTTTTCGTGCTAGAGCTGCGGTGAAATATAGGGTATAGCAGTACCTAGGTATAAAATAAATACTTGGTTCAATTTGCTCTCCACGAAAATGTCCAAAAGCAGCACCAAACACTCACAAAGTCTCTCGCGTGGGCGTTTGACAGGAGAAAATGTCTGAGCGACGACGCAGGCGCATAATGGATGCATAATAATTGTACGCGGCATCTCGTGAAAGTGCATAGGCATACTGCAGCTGCTAGAGCCTCCATCCGATGGTAGATTTGTAGGACTGTGGCCTAGTTTTTGAAAAATGTATATATAGCTGATATTCCAACATTGTTTAGAGCTGGAGGTATGAATAGAATCTAAGTACTACGTAGTTTGCTTAAAAAGTGCGTAAAATGTAACTAAAAATATTTAGTTTCATCCAAATCCAAGAACAGAATTCTTCGATAGATAGCTTAAAGTAAAAGGTAATAACTATATATATATACAATTTTATATTTAGCATTTCATTACCTACAGCTTAATTTGTTTGTTGATAAGCTCGAAGATATTCTTGTCGTAGGTCAGGGCTATTATACATTTTCACTCTTTGGAAGTTTGCCATGAAGTAAGTATAGATCTGTCCTATTTATCTAGAGGATCCGTTGGAAGCCCTAGCTGCAGCCTTGGCCGAGCCTTTCCCTCGTCCATCACTGCTCTCACCTACAGCATAATACCGTATATTAAACTATCAGCCTGACATTTATCTCGCGTGCGCTGGAGTCGACCGGCGACTTCATTAGACGAAACAGTTTAAACGCCTTTCTGGAATGTTCTACCGAAATTTAAAGATCCGCTGTGTGGCAAAAATATTGAACATGATGTTTAGAAATTTGGCAATACGTTTGCAGTATATTGTTTAGAGTGTTTAGATTTCGATTTGAATTCTAGATTCTCGAGGTCTTGTGTAACTTTAATAATGAAATTAATATCTAAATAGGTAATTACATAAAGTTTACCTTTTCAACAATTTATCCCATGCCACCATTTGCATCTGCAAAATGGAATCATCTGATTACATCTTAAAAACTCTGACTCCATTGCCATGCAAGTAAACCATGCCAACTAATAGGTACCTACATTGCTGAAATTGATTTGAGTCTAAAACATATTAGCTTTCACAATAGCTGATTCTTATCAAATTGTGAAAATTGACCAACAGAATTTTTATTACTATCTCCCAAGTTTAAATTGAGAAACCGATTTGAAACATCAAAGGTTCTCGATAACGTTTGCGGTAACTAAAGAAGTCATGTGAAAGGGTTCGTTGTTTACAATCGGTTTCGTGTAACAGAACTCCTTCCCCTTATGGTGCGTGATAGGCGTGCCGTGCATTGGTAAGGCAGTGCATCCTGCAAACAGGCGACGGTCGCGGGGCGAGAGGCAAGGAGCGGCGGGGTAAGGGCTGTGCTAGTGGGCGATCAGATCAGACCAAGCGGTTATTTCGGTATGCACATTGCATGCAGCGCGGCGAAGCAGCGGCGGCGCACTTGCCACTAGAAATAGTCAGGTCAGGGACCGCGAGCTTCGGCTCGATCCTGCCCCAAGGTCAAGTCTCGCAGCACCTCCCGCACACCGCACCCCTCCCGCAGCTATGCACATTAACGCTGTCACCTCCACCGTCACGACTGTCCCACGAGTGGCAAAAAACCGAAATTCCAATCACATTAATCATAAGTCGAATTATAATCATTTTTATATTTTCAAGCCATTTACAGATATAAACATAACGTAGATATTGAAATTGTAAATCCACGGGACAGGGCCTTCAAACCGATGTCGTAAACAAGATAGATATTGCAAACGCACGATAAACAAATATCTAAAAGGTGTTTATGAACCTCTTATCGAAACAAATGCTGGCGAACGTGATCTGACGGTTGTTTAATCGTTTCTTAATTGCGAATAGGCAGCCCATTTAATAGTCGCAAGATAAAACCGCGAAGTGCGCAGCTCGTTGACGAACCTTGCGATAGAGATAAGTAATGGTATAATTTCTTGACTAATTGACAACAAATCCCTAAACATATTATATACGCACAAACATTGATCCCTCCATATCTATCCACCCTGCTTTGTGTTATTTTCTCATTAATTACAGACATTAGTGGATAGCTCGTATAGGATCTACTGGCTGGCTATAATAATATCTTTACCACCTACCACAAAATCATTTGGACGAAAGATCTCTGACACACTTTAATTATGTTTTCCTAATTTGCTTCTTCTACAAATAATTGTCTTAAACTTCGTCTTAAATCTCGTTTAGAAGTATAACATAGTTATGTCCTTGGAACTATCTTGGTTTACAATGAGGATCAACACTAAAATGTGCTAATGGTTTAGACAAAAACAACCACTCAAGAATAGGAGAGTGCAAAACAGACTACATGGTATACTTATATATACCTAAAAAAAGTAGTATATTGACAAAACACGGTGCAAGTTCGAGGAAGCAGTAACAGGATTCGGTTCCATTTTGGTTAGCAACATTTCTATGGCTTCAGCTTCCCTTTGGTCATCGACACCGAATTGGGGGACAAAGCCAAATGTCAGCAACACCTGACCAATGCTCACTGTCACCAGTATCCGTAACTAAGAACCTTGTAAGCCTATGTGAACTTAGTACCACACTGCAGGTATAATTCAAGAACAGTTGCGGGTCCTGATAAAATTGTTCAGGTAATCCGTGTTATTTAATTTCTTATCTCAATATTAAGAATACATTTTAAATCAAGCAAACCTCGATATTAAAATTAATAAGTTCATCTCGAAATGACAATGACATAAAATGATGATCAAGTTAAAGTCATCTCATAGTAAAACAGGCTAAACTTGCGATTCCAAGAAGATTGTTCCAAAAATTCCATCAAATGTGGTATGAATGTAGACGTCAGCGGAGAGGCGAGGCGTCCCTTCGGCGATGTTGGCGAGGACGTTGCACTTTCCCTCCCCCCCACTGCACCTCCTTGGTCCTTCCACCCCCGCGCCCTGCCGAAACTCGCTAACCAACGCTCCTCTGACCGGATTTGACTATTTAGTCACCGTTGGTGGAATGTTTATTTTATGGACGAAATTGACGATGGCCCTTGCTTTTTACTTTGCTCGGTTAAAGGACATAACAGTAAATGTTATACCTATATTAGTTATGTTATATGTGTTTCTACTAGAAACTTTCTAGTCTAAGATGTGTTTAGATCCTATTCAAAAGGTAGAACTGTATGAAAAATATTATATATGTGTATGACTTATATAATCATGGTTATATTCTTAAGGTAATATATTTAATAAGTCATTTTTCATCTGGTATTGTGTCTGCCTGCAGTGAAGGTTAAAGATACCTAGTTAGGTAATGGATGGTAAAGGAGTTTTATTTGGATATAGTTCATGTTAAAACAGTTTGGAAAACAAGGTAATATATCGTGACTTCAATATCACGATATTTCGGCCTGAAAGGTCTTAATTTTTTGGTTACATGTAAGTTGATGCCGGTTATTGTAACTGACCTATTTCGCGATATTTTTAAAAGCTTCAGGATGTTATCAACCACTTTTAGATCCACAGACGCCTAATCTCCCCTTAGTTTCATAATCATTAAATTACACAGTATGCTACGAATTGATGACGGTAGTCAAACTATAAATAAGCGCGATGGTATCTATGTAACATTGAAAGTATTGCATCAACATTGTGTCGTGGCACGTCGAATGCAACGGCAAGCGGCGGCGCAAGCGCATCGCTACGCTTCCCGTTACTCACTATGTACCATATAGCAGTTATATAATGATGTAACGTTGGCATGAGAGAGCTCTTTCAAGGCCATCGAATTTTAAATTTGATTTGAGCTCATATAATCTTTGCTTATATAATTATATATAATAAGGTAGGATGCTACACATACCTAACGTACCTACTATCATGATGCCCATAGGATTGAAAAAAGATTTAGAGAACATTTAAACAAGGCGAGTTTTGTCCTAGGTTTTGTCCTAAAAATGGTCTACTTATTGGGGACCATTTTTAGGACAAAACCTAAAGTAACATTTTCTGAACGAATTGGAGAGAAGCTTCTATCAGGTTCTCTCAAAGGCAGCTGCATGCTTACTTCATTGAGTTCTTGGGGACAGATCCCAATCTGAAAGTGGCAATCCTGACGAACATGCAAATTTTCCTACCACAATGTTGTGAAGGTCTATTTCGTAAATAGATTTAAAGTAATAGGACCTAAACTATTGTATGCAACCACCTTTTTAAATAGTTAATCTGTGCTATCTTATAGTATAATGTAAACAGTGTAAACGATTATAACAGAATAAATTTTTACTTTATATTTACATCTCAAATAATAACAAATACTTTTAAAAGTATCCTAAAAAACATTAAATAATATTTAAATAAAACACTTAAAAAAGTATAAAATTATATATCTAGTGACAATTCCGCCTAATTTTCCTGTTGCCTAATATTAAATATGGATTTCCGCAAAGTAACGCCTGAATCTATTCATTTACATCTCACTAATATCTACTTATATTATTATTCCTCACAGCTAGCGAACTCATCCGAATCTTCTAAATAATCTATTTTTTGAAATTAGATTAAAAAAACAGCAAGCTCAACTCTATATTAATAAAAAAATAAAATTTCAGAATCATCTGCCAACTTGCGGTTTTACATAAAATTCCCTAAGTGAATCCAAATTATTTTTGAGAGTAATTAACAATTTCGGTACCGTCTTAGATTTTGAAACTGAAGAAGATCATCGTTATTAGAAATATTATCCAAAAACTATTATTCCAACAGTACTCCTAAAGTGCGCGGGCGGTGGTGTTGGTCAGGCCTGCCTCAACACGGCTCACGTTTACCATGCGCTTGGGCACCGTCCGCCGCCGCCACGCCGCGCTCGCTTCCTCAACGCTCATTAAAACTATACGGAGAATAATAAACACTACGCACAGGATGGTAAAGATGGTAGTAATTACGTACAGACCTGTTTATATCAAGTACATATTGAATGCAATATTTTCAGGGTTTTATTTCATAAAAAGCACTTGGATATACACTTCTATACCTTTTGATAATTTTATTCAGATCACTTAGGACCTTAAAATAAAACATGAAGTAAATAAACTTTAATCTCAATGCGAGCCGCACGTGGCGGCTAAGAACTTTTCTTTGTCTGAAATATGCGAAAATTGAAGATGAAATTCAATAATACTTCAAACATAGATGCAATTGTCCCATAATTTTTTTTAAATACTGATTTGCTAAGGATATAATGCTCCCATTTTAGCAAATGTTATTTGTGAAAATAAAACTTCATTATCGTTAAGGAGGACTTCCAAAAAATATGTTTAAAACAGCATTTCAGCTATTTTTTACCTATTAATTAACCATTAATTAAAAATCCTTCAACACGGATTTGTTGCCAATACTACCGTATGATTCTTTTCCTGAATCTAAATTTCTTCTGAAGAAGATTTCACCTTGATAAGTTCAAAATCAGGAAATCAGTTCCTGTATGGTATCATATCGCCCATGTAGATACCATCCTGATTTCTTTGAGTGAACTATCGGTAGGTAAAGACACTGCATGGTAATTTAATTTTTCGTAAGGTAAGTTTATTTTGATTAAGAATAGCTTAAACTTAATTCACGTGACAAAAGCATGAAAGACAAAGGATCTACAAAGTCCATTCTCTGCGAAAAAGTAAAAGGCAATTAAATCATTTAGGCTATTTCAACATGATTAATGTATTATTGATAACTCGTTCCCTTTTGGACCTATGACAATATTGTTCAAATTGCTGTTTGAGGACAATGATAGCGTTATCGTATGCAAATTGTTACTTGTAGCCAAATCGCTGACGCTGATGACGAGTGTTTGACCACAAGTGATAAGAGAGGGACATGACATGCGCAATACAAAACAATTTACGTATCTATTCTTAATTTCTTTCATCAACTTTCAATGAATATGGTTCGAATAGAAACGTGCACATAAAACAAGTACCCTTTGGCTTAGCTATCTAAGAAAGCGAGACCAGATTGTGATATTTTCTATAGGCATATGAAACGAAGAACTTAGTTTCATATGCCTCTGGCTAGTTGTTCCAAACCGTACAACTAGGTTGATCTATGTTAGTTTCGGTATTTACTTATTACTTGGATGGATGATCAATGGTTGCATTTACTACTAAACGCTTCCGTGTTTCGGAGGAAAGGTTAAGTCATCGGTTTTAGTTGCTAGTTGTTGCCTAAGGTTAAGAGCTGTCGTTGTGCCGCATGGGGCCCGCAGCGGCACACGCTTTCAGCTCTCATAGGAGGGGATCTCTCTCTGCCGAGCGTTGTAAACGCTATGCTCGGCCGGCGGAGAGAGATCGTGGCAGGCGGTGGTCTCCTTCTGCGAAGCGGTAATGGCGCAGAAGGAGGCCGCGGAGCGGGTCAGGGAGGATAATGTCCATGCTGCCCCGCTCCGGCGCAGACGAAGGGGAGCGAGGAGGCAGCAGTTCGCCCGCCTCCTCCCTTCTCCGTAGTGGGGTCACTGGGGGAAAGTTGGGGAACTCTCCACCAGCTAGCACGGCCCCACACGTTTGAGGGGTGGCCTTGGTGAGCCGGGTCGCCCCTTCACAGGCGCAGAGGCTCGATCGAGTTCGCCGGGCACGATAGTGACTGCTAACGCGACCCTATCTTGCCCCACCTCGGCGGAGGACTGCTCACGGGGGGGTTTTAGTGGGTTCAAGTCCCACACATCCCCTTGCACCGCCCCTATGGTGGAGAGGTAGTGCGAAGGAATTCCCCCCCTCAAAAAAAAAACAAAAAAAAATAAAATAAGGAGAGCTGTCGTTACATCATAGTGTTAATAACTATTGAGGAACGCCTGTATATCTATAGTTACTGCAGCTGTTCTTGAGCACCAGCTCGCACTCTAGATCAAGCATGAACTCGTGCACACCTTCGATCGCATCATCACGTACTACATGTGAGATCAGAGGCAAATCAATCAGCAAAATAGAAATAAAATATGTCAGATGAAGATAACCTGGCACAACACGAAGGTATAACTGCTAAGATTAGCAATTTACATTGGTAATATTACTTTTGTTTTAAATTGTGTTTGATAATTCTAAGTTATATTATTTTATGAAAACAATGGCTGTTTTAAATGTAAAACTTCTAGTAGACAAAATCTCCTAGGTATCGTTTAACTAGTATTTTAGTGTGATTGATTAACTATGTAAAAAGTAGATACCTACCAGTTCGAGACTCGCCTTTGACTTCCTCCTATTGATTTGGGCTTACCACGCGAAATATAAACACTCGATATGGTAAAGAAATAGCTTAGTATAGATAACATTACCGTGGTACACGTATCAGGATTTCACCTACAGTCTCTATGGCCAAATTCATCTAAATTCATTTATTTGTTTTGACACTCGACACATCGACAAGAAAATGTACTTAGATACTAAATTTGTGAAAGTGGTATAGCTAGGTATTCTTGCTAGGTTAGTGAATTTTAAGTATTCTACGTGTTATCACTGGTATTATGTTGATTGAATTATAGATTGTTTTTTTAATTAGGTGCTATACAGATATTATGTTTTTCACAACAAAAGTATCTATTTGGCATTTTCAAACTAGACGTAAAATTATAAATTCATGAAACGAAGCCCACATAATGTCGAGGTACAAATAATTTAAAACGGTCTTACTATCTATTATTCCACCCTCACGTTTCCTCATTTCCTTAAAAGCGGATGGAGTACCTACTGTCCAAAAAGAAAGAGTTCAAGTAATTATATTTAGCAGCCCCTGTAATTACAGCGTAGGATTCCTTAATTACAACCCCAATAAAAAGATTGGTGCTTCCGACTTCCCATGCGAGGGCGCGCATGCGCGACATGTGCGTGATCCAGCTTATTATTGAATAAATAAATAGAATCTGAATTAAAATAGACTCTACATGAAACATCCCCTCAAAATCACAAACTTCCGCGGGAGCGTGATGAAAATTGTCATATTTAGGAACTACATACATACGTTGATCTACCTACATATAAAACTATTTAAATACAAATACGATCTTCTTGTCTGTGTGCTGACGGTATAGAAAACAGACTTCCTATCTTTCAGTAGGTATTCTAGAACAGTAGCATCAGGAAGGAAGACTTCTGTTGGGTAGTTTAATATGTGCAGGTCTTGACTCTCTACGTGCGCACGATTGAAAAATCCTCTAGAAGGCGCTTGAACAGTCAAAACCTCATAATGATGCTTCGTGTAGAAACGACACGGGTCGAAAATTCTTCCGGTTGGGTTACGTACGGTTTATGATGTTATATCGGCTTATTAGGAAAATTACGTGGAATTGTCCCTAGATATAATGATTTCCTAAAATATTATATTATTGTTTTCTAACAATATTTTAATATATTTGTTACTATTAGGTATTATGTAGAAGTTAGCGCCATGTTGATTTAAATTACTGAGTTCACTTTTTCATAATCCAACTTTCAAAAGTTATTTCATACCTTTTAAGTGTACGAAGTGGTTTCAATTTTAAAGTACTTTTTTAAAGTTTCAATTTTTAAGTAACTTGCATTGTGGGAGAACATTTCAAGATGCAATTTTTGCGATGGTTTCGATTTCTATACTCGTGTACATTCACAAACACTCCATTTATGTTAACATTATAAGAAACAAGTGGGAAAATAACACAATACACACAGATAATTAATTTTAAAATAATGTAAGTACTTACATTGTGGAGAACATTTCAAGATGCAATTTTTGCGATGATTTCGATTTTTATACTCGTGTACATTCATAAACACTCCATTTATGTTACCATTATAAGAAACAATTGGGGAAAATAAAACAATACCAAACACATTACACAGAATTCTGTCTACAGTCACATTACAGATTTTTCCGCTGAAACTCTACTCTCAACTTCCTATACCTGAAATAAAAAAATAAAAGCAATTACATCCGGCAATATGTGACTTGTCTATTTAAGTCGTAGAGATTAAATTGATCATGAGTTTTGTTACATACTTCAATTACAATCTATTTTTGGCACCAGAGAATAATTAAAAAAGGGTAGAACAAACCGTCGAATAAGAAAATTGACAATTGAAGTGACGAAATCGTTTTGTAAATAGTTATAACTTGATAAACATTATACTGAACTACCGAACGGTACCAACCACAGATACCAACCAAAGATCACAGAAACTAAAGGACATTCATTCATTTAAAGACTAGATCTCTATGGTAGATCTTTATGGTACCAACACATACCAGTATAATGAATTAACAGCTGTAAAGATAATAGCTGTCGTACTTACCAAGATCCTGGATAAACCTGAATATTTTAGAAACGGCTTTTTTTGTTGATAGTCTTTGACCACAATCTTACCTGATGATATGTAATGAGTTGGTTGAAGGTGCTATCGGGGTTAACTAGAATTACCTAGGTGCTTGCAGATTTCTACTTAAGGGTGGTTTTCTACTTAATCTAGCAGGCGGGCATTGACAAATTGCCTTTCAATCGTGCGATGAATCTCAAGGCCAGAGCGGGGTTCAAAACATGGACCTGCTGCGCGGCCGTCCATAGTCACTTGGCCATCACTGCTTTACTGGGTTATCACTGAAGAGAATTTGTCTGCCGGAACACACCGTTAGGTGCTTGGCGACAGATTTTCTACTTGAGAGAATATCTGTCGCCAAGTACCTATGTAATTTAATTTGTTTTATTATAATAAATAGTGAATTCACCAAGTAAAGCATCCACCTCTGCGGGCAATGTGGGCATTGACATCGCACATTAGCAAGTAGGTGCCAGCTCGAACGTTGAACCTCATTGTGTGGCGTTGCGAAACAGATCATTTGCATTGCATGTCGGTACTTTATACACGTTTTAATTATAAGAAATGGCAACATTATACAGTTTAATTTACGTAAATACTCTGACTTCTGCACCGTGTTAAACAAGTGCATATTCATGTATCAAAGTTAGTATTGTTTCAGAAATGTAATATTGCAAGCATTTTAAATAGTAATGAGGATTTCACGATGACAATGTCTAACGACTACTTTATTATTTTTAGATTAATAGACCAAGTAATCTTATTTTGTGATGCAAGGTTTATGATTATACTTATCATGATGTTTTTTTCTTTAACATTTTTTTGGATATCAACAGTTTCCTTTAGTTTATATGTATATAAAAGATAAAAAACCTGATTAAAAAATAATCAGTCTTGGATGTGCTGCTCATATGCAGATTTTGTAATTACCGAAAGTTATTATAAAAGCCTTCTTGACAACTACTGCAGCCGTTGTTATGCACAAAGAACCGACCTTCTACTGCTACGCGGATCTGCAGAGTACGTTTTATACAGATTATGCCCCTTATTTGGGGATTAGGGGGTAATCTCTGACAGTTTAGGACGGCAGACGCGATATTCGGCAAATCCTCGACGTAAGTGTTCTATAAGTGTTCTAATTGTACGTTAATAAAATCGAGTTCACACTTATACAGAAGAAACAATGAATAAGTATGCAATATATTTTCAAAACTGAAATAACTTACTCTAGGCCGTTAAGAACTTATAAATGGTCGACTGACAGTTGAATTTGTAAAAAGTTTCAAAAGAGGTTGATGAGTTTCCTTGGTCAAAGAGTGGTTACCAGTGGTTCTATACAATTGATAATTAATTAATTTAGAATTGATAAAATCATTTCTATAAAATGAACATACTTAAACGCTTTAATATATTTTTGCTTTGTTCTGATGAGAGGAAATTTAAAATACCTTCTCAAAGTATTTGTAGAAGCCAATACCATAATTCTACGATAGATCATATTATATTTGGACATTAAAATGTATGGTGACAAACAGCCACACAGAAACACACAGAAAATAAATGTATACTTTGTCTTCCTAGGAATGGCTTTTCATAGTCCTCGAGGACTATCGAACATGTGTAGGTAACACTTGTGAAAAATCTCTTCCTTTTTCGTATCCATCCACTCGAAGGCTAAGATTTCACTAGAGTATTTAATAAGTACTTTTTATTTAGCTACTTATAAGTACTTTTTTTATTTTGAAGCGCTCGTAGCCAAGTTTGCTTAGCCATTCTGAATCGATCAGCAAAGTTAAGCAACGTCCGCCGCGGTCATGACTTGGATGGGTGACCGCTGGTTGGGCATTACTACTGAGCGCTTCCGTGCTTCGGAGGGCACGTTAAGCCGTCGGTCCCGGTTGTTGTCCTAGGATAGCAGTCGTTACAGCATGGTGGTAGGGCACTTTGCAAATGCCCGCCTGGCTAGCTACCACCCTCAAGTTGAAAATCTGTCGCCAAGCACCTAGCGGTGTGTTCCGGCAGCTGTCCTTGAGAGCCAGTAACTTTAGGTTAGTCTGAACAACATCCTCGATCACATCATCACTTACCATCAGGTGAGATAGTGGTCAAAGGCTAACCTATCACTATCAGGCATAAATAAAAAAAAAAGCTTTTTTTCTCAATAATGTATTGAAAATCAACACAAAGGCTAAAGACTTACGTTGGCACGCAGGAATCAGGCTTAAAATCATCAATAAATATCAATAACCTATTTACTCTACTAGTTCTTAGAGTAAATTTGAAATGTGATCTATTTTAACATAATTTTAAACGGATAAATTAACTTAAGTAATTTATCTTCAAGCTTCTAGCTAGAAAACAAAAGTCTGTGACGTTTTAAAAGTATACTTTCCTGGTAAGTAGGTATATATATCATCCGATATTCCAATCTCATAAAGAGATGGGTCTGTTACTTCGTTAGGTCAAAGGTGATCAACGGATAGCCATCACAGCCGTCTGCACCCTTTCGCTATTGAACTTATTCAAGATTAGGGAAGGTAAAACTGTTGGCGTAAAAACAGATATACATGAATAGGTGAATTATCATTGAAGTTGTACACTGAGAGGAGATACTTTATGAAAAAGGTCCGCACAGTTTTTGGGTTACATATCTTAGAGGCATAGACATAGTCCGAAGCGCTAAAAGTTACTCGTGCTTGTTTAAGTTTCTATTACCTAGATATGTTGCTATTCTGATTTTTTGCTAATATAAATATGTTCGTTTGTGACCCAGTTAGTTTTTCTAGGTATTTTTTCTTTGAGATAACATATTGTTTCAACTCGACGTTAATAGGAAAAGGGTTTATCTACTTAATGATATATTATATTATGGGAATTGGGACAATTAGGATAATGCCACTTTGTGACGACGAAGAAACTTTAATTTTGTATATATCTAGACGAAATTAAAGTAGTACCAAAAAATAATTCGAATTCTTTACATTACCAACCTATAATGTATCGATCTAATTATTATTGAATGGTTCATAGAATCTACACTTGATGGTTGAATGTTTCTTCCGGAACACACCGTTAGGCTTCAATATGTTTAAAACCATGACGAAACTGAAATTACATAACTAAAAAAATAAAACGTACCTACTTGAATTTGAAAACTTCGTAAGTAATATTTTTGTTTAGGCGTTTTATATTCGCCGATGCATAATTATATCCCTCCGTTTTATTTAACCTGTTATTTTTTATTTGCAAAGTTCAATGTCGAAAGCAAGTTATTCGGACGGTACAAGTTGTAGATCCCATAGGGTCAGGGGTCAGTGGTCAGGGGTGACCAACGGCTGGACATTCAGGGGTTGCGAATAAAACTGTTTGACCGTGACTGAATAAATCTGATACATACGTTTTTTATACATAGCTACAGTAAATTGTTCCCCTTTTCTTTTAAAATAGTTAGTAACTAATTACTTTTTTTTTTAAATATAATATTGTTTAGAAAACGTTTTTTTATATATTTATATCATATATGCATACCTAGAGGTACAATTTGTTATAAATTAGACAATGGATGACACACCCCTTGATCAAGTTTGGCAATTTGGAAGGCACCATGTGCCTATTTACTTATACAAAATTAAAAAAAAACTTGAGAAACAGAGACACACTAGACACTAATTATCGTTAAATAGAGAATGATTACATTATATTTAGATCACAATGCGCATAAAAGTTAATAAAAGCCATTTTCTAAAAGCCAATATTTCAACCTATTATTTTAAACTGCTGATTTTGATTATTTGATTATTTAGGAATGACAACATTTTCATAAACAACCAATGTACAAGCGATCAGTTAGTTGATAAATTACGATAGTAATTATATATATTTAAATGTATATGTACAAATATCAGCTGCTATCTAACGTGGCATGCGGTACGAGGGCCAAATTGACACAGCATTCACAATCTAGGTTAAACACATCGCTACTGATTGCTAAATATTACGAAACCAATAACTGTAATCTAGTCTTATCCTCCAATAGATATTTCCACGTAAAATATTGCAAGAATAGCAACGTTATTATAAAATAATAGTTTGTGATGCAAGAGTTACTACTGATTACAGTGGATTTTTATTTTCTAGACACGTTCTAGGAATTTGCAAAATCTGAATTAACACTATTATTGTCCCAACATTTTATGATATGTCGCTGTCACAATACAAATATTTAAAATGTCACTTATATACCTAATGTAGTGAGTTGTACCTTACTTTTTTTTAATGGAACCTACTTGTACTACTGAAAAAAGTTTTTTACAAAAAATGGAACCGACTTCAACACTCAAAAAAAATGAAACCCAAAAACTGAACCGACTTCGACACTCAAAAGTGTGAAATAACTTATACAAGTCGGTACCATGATAGTTCAAAAGTACCTATTATCACAATATTGTACAACTTTTGAGTGTTGAAGTTTGTCACGTCATCAACATCGGTTCAGTTGTTTTTAAGGTACACTCAATTTACTGAAAACATGTATTTACCAATATGCCTGTACTTGGATGACATGGTACTTACAACTCTTGTGAATATTGACCAGTATCATAGTAGAAAGAATGGGTCTTCAAGAGAGGCCTCACTCTTTCTACTATGCCAGTGTTGTGGGTGAGTGAAAAGATTTTTTTTTTTTTTTTTTTTTATGCCTGATAGGTTAGCCTTTGACCACTATCTCACCTGATGGTAAGTGATGATGTGGTCGAAGATGTTGTTCAGGCTAACCTAGAATTACTGGCTCTCAAGGACGGCTGCCGGAACACACCGTTAGGTGCTTGGCGACAGATTTTCAACTTGAGGGTGGTAGCTAGCCAGGCGGGCATTCGCAAAATGCCCTACCACCATGCTATAACGACTGCCATCCTGAGATAACAACCGGGACCGACGGCTTAACGTGCCCTCCGAAGCACGGAAGCGCTCAGTAGTAATGTCACCAGCGGTCACCCATCCAACTCATGACCGCGGCGGACGTTGTTTAACTTTGCTGATCGATTCAGAATGGCTAAGCAAACTTCGCTACGAGCGCTTCAAAAAGATTCTTGCTAAAAGATCAATTAAAGGGTGCAAAAAAACTGTACCGGCTTCAAACATGTACTGAAAAGTATGAAATAGCGTGTGGATGTCGGACCATGAAAGTGAGACCTTAGAGTGTTTTGAATCAGTATGGTTAGCGACTTCAACAGTTATTTTATACTTATCAATTACAGAAATCGGTTGTTCTTGATCATTTTTATTTCATTGTCACTCAAAAACAACTCGACCAAAATCTATGGAATGTAAATAGAACCAACTTGGACGTATACTCTTAGCCGAGGGGTGCCGTATCAAAATTGCAGCCCTACATATATTTTTGTTGGAGACGAATGGGAAACCATCAGATGGTCCAGCGCCTTCTGATTTTACAGCTGCAATTCGCGAGACTCCTGCTGAGTACAAAGATTATGGCCAACCTCTTTCCCCCTACAAAATTGGGGCGGGAAATGTTCATCGTTTAACGTCTCCAAGCTCTTGATAATAATGACAAACGCAATACCCTAACCAAAAAAAAGATCAGATTATCCAGGAAAAAGTATATACCCACCACCTACAAAAAAAGTAAAATATCCTGGTCAACCTAAAAACATCCTCTCATTTATTTCTGAAAGTTCTATCCTATACCTAATCACTGAAATTTCGTACACGACATAATACCTTATACCAGTAATTAAAATGTATATTTCTAATATCTAACAATATAATAAACTAATAAAACATAAACTAACGATATGAAGATTTTTTTTAGATAAGTTCAATGTCGTGATCGCAAGGATTTAAGTTCAAGTTCTCAGTCCCAGGAGGTCAGCGGTCATCGGTCAGGGGTGACCAACGACTAGCGAATACCATCTTCACTTGCGAATCCTTTCCGGGCCGGTCGACCCACACCTGACTCGAACGTATTGTTCGATATATATACAATACTTACCTACACACATTCCTACTTTTTGCAATTGTTATCACTTTTCTAAAAAGCATTTGAATGTTTTTGGCAAATCCATTGAAATGCTAATGGGTCTAGAGATACCGCTTCGTATTGCGGAATTCGTATAATGTTTAGGAAACAATGAATAGGTATATGTACCTCGGTACGAATTATCTTGCCAAGGATGTGTGAGTACTTACTTTCCTAAAACTTTTGTAAATAGCTTTCAATACTAAGAAAAATCTTGCACAATAAGTACTCAGAGATGGGGAACAAATGTCCAAAGTTCAAAAGATGCTATTTGAATACGCTATTTTCTTAGTACAGCAAACAATATACGAATAGAATATGAAATTGTACAAGTGGGGATTAAAAAACGTAGCCAAAGAGCCAGGTGTGTCCGGCCGTTTGTCACCTCTGACCCAGGACTGACCAGTGCTGCCCTTAAGAATGTCTGCCAATACGAAGATTAGCAAGTACCCTTGATAATGAACATTAGAATTCTGTGGTTCATATTTCATTACTTTCATAAGCGAAACATGAAAGAAACGAAACTTTGCGCTAAGATCCTTCCTAGGCATTTAGGTTTTGAATGAATTTACCTAGTAGCAATAGTGAAAACCTAAGCAAGCAATCCAATATTTCAAAATTCATAACAATTAACGGCTGAATTGTTTGGTAATAAAAAACTATTATCGTGGAGTATGAAGTAAATTCCAATTTCATGTCTAATATTTTTTTAAATTAAAGTTAATGTAATTTAACACATTTAACAGGCATAACGATATGTTTTTATATTTATGTTTGAAAAATTATGGATTACATTTAGATTCAAATTTGTTCAATTATTTTACAGCTGCCAGATGTTGTGGTGAAGCCCCAATTAACTAAATACCTAACTATAAAAAACTTCTTATCAGATTATCTCATATTTTAGAACCGTTATATGAAAAAATAAAAAAATTGAAACATTATTAAATTTTTTCAATAACAATCTCAAGGACAATTTTCATCAAATTCCGTGTCATTTTGAAGAGTCACAAACTAACACAAATGCAATTTTTTTTTGCATAAGATGGGCTCGTCTTATTGAAAACTATTTCACTGCAAGTTTAACAAAATTTTGTGTATAAATATACTCGTACACACATAAAAGAGTGCGAATTAGGAAGAAACTCAAGCATGTGCCTAGGTATGCAAAAACAACGAGTTTATATCCTGTAAAATTCAAATTCTCTCTTATTCTTCTCTTTACTTATAACAATTTGCTTAGGTCACAAAACAAGTAATGTATGAAAACAATTCCATCCAGAACTTCATCCCACATTCCCTTACATTGAAACTGGTGACCATACACGTATTATATCAAACAACAATAAACGTCATATCGAATTTACCGGCGAAAAATGATACGCGACGGGTACCGGACATTGGTCACTCGTTTTTGGTATTTTTATTTACCTTAAGCTTATTAAACCCTTTTCTTTTGTGGTGTTCTTGAGAAGGGTAATTAATATGGCTCGTATTGTGCAAAATCGCCAGCTTTGTTCGCATTTGTTTCGCGCATTGTGTTGCTAGAAAAAAATAAAAGAGTGAAAGCCCAGGGTTTGCCTTTGTCCGTTCGTTTTGTTTAGTTTAGGTGATCATTAGCCCAGTGGGCAGTTTACACTGACCGGTACGTTTTTCTCACACCGAGTACGGGCTAACCACGACCGTTACATCTAATGATTTGCAGAATTTGCATATTGATTTGCTGAATTACATAGTTTGAGTAATGGTGTACAAAAGTATATTTTTTATATTTGTATGACAGCATTTTATTTTTAGATTCACTAATAATAAAAGATAAATTAATATATCTTCTAGTAAATGCTTTTGCTGTATGATTTTTACGTAAACTCGCACTTTGTAAAACAGTCTATACAAAAGGCATTTTAGTGTAAGCATGTTCTTACTATAGCTGTTTATAAAGTTAACTTATCTCTAACAGTAGTAAACTCCAACCAACCTAACTGGTGTCCCTAATTTTTTTTAATAATATTAAATATACTTTCGCTGCTGACAGTACAAATTACAACAAAATATTCAGTAAAAATTTATCGGGGGTGAATGAAACCGTGGGCAACTGAAACGGGGGGAGCTGACATTGGGGGCGTATGAAACGAACCCGTTATATCTACTCGTATTGATTATTAAAATATAGGTACCTATTTTAGGTGTATTTTACTATTGGTTGCAATTTAAATATACTCTTAGATAACGGCAAATTGGAGATAAGCGTAATAAAAATATAGCAACTGTGACTTTGGTGGTACATCCTGTTTTATCCATAATCCTTAAATAGTTTCGGTATCATTTCCCTATGTGATTCAATTGTTTATAGGTAATGTCGGTTACATTGACCGGGGTGTGAGGAACAGGATTAACTGTACGATGGATGAAATGGTACTGGTATCTGAGACCACATGTGAGCCGCGAATGACATGAAGTTTATGGGTAAAATTTATAGGACAACCCTACCATAAGGCTTTTACCGTAATGTACGAATCTAAAAGTTGAGCAGCAGGTGGGTATATCAAAGCTTGAAAGGAAGCTCAAAGTAGTACCTACCAGTGACACAAAAGTTAAGATTAGGTTGGTTATTCGTTTGGTGGGTACGGGAATAATGAGGAGGGATGAAAAACATATACTTAAAATATTGTCGGAAGTGCATGTGGACGGGCACAAAGTCAGAAAAAGGACAGAGAAGGTGTAATGGGTAGATTGCGTGAAGAATGATTGTATAAAAGTTGGGAGTAAAATCCAATTTGTGCCGACCCCTCCCAACGTGGGATAAGGAGAGAAAGAAAAAGAAGGAAGACAAACCCTTGACAAATCTTTCGACATACGCGCTACGTTCTAACAATGGACGAACTGCAGTGCAATCGAATGCAAGTGTCCGGCAATAGCTACCCGCTGACCTCTGATCTCTGCTGCAGCCGTTAGCAATTGTGCAAAGACTGGTTCCAATACTGTGTGAATCAATCCATCATAAAACATTTACACAAAAGAATCGCGGCTGATAACCGGATTCGGGATATTAACATTTAGTGAGAACGAAGTCGACATCTAAATATTGATTGAAGATAACGATTAAATAATACAGCATCATCAAACTATAGCTAAATAATTTATGCGCCGTATATCGATATTAAAATCGCAGTATTCGCAGTTCCCATACTCGCCTGGTATGTTTTAAAGATACATAAGGACAAAGCTCGCAATTACAAAGACCGCGAACGATTCGCTGTAAGTGTGTGCGTGGTTCGCGAATCGCATCATCCGAGAGGAGGATCGCCCTCCCGCGCCTCCGCCAATCGCAGGACGTCTCGCGTCGTGCTCGCGCCCGGTACCGATATCGCGAATAAATTAGCACAACACAAACATACAACTGTCCTATGTACTCTATATATCCGCTTATATACAATATTTTTTATCCTATATACATAAAATCACATAGCAATTAAGCCTCTCATTGGCCGTTTCATTTGATAGCAAAATAAAAAACTGTACTTACATAATTATTATATATTATCTCGGCGTCATCGTCGCGATGACGTAGTCAATCGCCATACCTCTTCCGTATCATGGAGCCTTGGTAACTTGACGCGAATACAAAGTTCTTTCGTACGAAAACAAAGAATACACGTAATTATTCGGTTGCCGAAACGTCAAAAATTCAACTCTCGACCGGATGTACAAAAACAAAAGCAAAGGGGTGCATTCTATTAAGAATGGTAGTTAGAGTAGGACTATTTCCAATGAGACATTATTGTTGGCAAGGGTATGGTAAAGCGTTCTATGTTTAGCAATACGCGATGTGCGGGAGAGTGCAACCCTTCCGTGTAAAATATCTCATTTTAAACGTTTTAAACACGTGTTTGCTTTAACACTGATCCCTGGAGGAGGTTACGGGATAACGCATGGCTTGCTACTTCAGTTAATTACTTCAAGCTTTGCGTCCCACCGCCATGCAAACATGCTTACAGAAAAGTACGTAAGTTAATTTTACCAATCAGGGTTGCTGACTATCAAAAATTGTATGATACACGATATAACTTTTGATACTATATGTATTTCATCGAACACACTGGACACAACTAAAGCACTCAAGCACTCATCTATCTAACAACATATTTTTTTTTTTTTTTTTTTTTTTTTTTTATAATTAAACTACGCACTACAGACTCTTGGTCCGTACTCTTTTTCGATCAAGTTCTATTTATAACATATTACAATCTTACAAGTGTCATACTCCATTCATCATTAGATTTACTCTTAACACTTAGATGTAAGTTAGTGATCAAGGTGTTGTGTCTTAAAAACTAAGTGAGTCCATTATTATTATTATTATTTTTTTTTATATTCTAAGTTTTGTTAGTGTTATGCTAATATTATTTAATTATATAATTTTCACATGCAGTTTTTACATTAAATTTATAAAACTAAATTAATCTCATTTTAAGATTTAAGAAAATTTAAATTATTATATTTAAATTTATATTATTAATAATTTAAAATTTAAGATTAATTAATTAATCTTAACATTTATTTTGTCACGGATGGACCTGCCACTGACTCCGGGGTCCTCTTTCTTTTAAGCATTTCCTCCACGACCTCTTCATTACGATCTTTTAGTGCCATTTTTAGGTTGTTTTCTGTTATTTCTTCCTCCGTCGCTTTTACCGCCCGCCGCACAAAACCACCGATGGCGTCTGAGCTGTCATCGGTGTAGTAGGTGCAGCTCTCTCTATGCCGCGACAATGCCACAACCGCATGCGGAACGCTGTCCCTAAGTTTTGTCACCTTTTCTCTCCTCTGGATGACAATGACAGCCTCGTATGTCAGTCCCTGTGCCTCATGTACGGTCAGTGTGCGAGACCCCTGGCCGCGCCCATACCCTTCACTGATCAAGGAAGATTTCTCCTCCTGAGTCAGCGTTAAGTATAGGGTGTTTGGGAGGTCTTTTGGTATTAAGACACCTGTGTACCGTTGAAGCTTCAGGGAGTGTACACGAGAACTGGAGGAGTAGATGCCCGGGTACACTTCGCGCAGGACGTATGCCACATCCATGGGATTCCGGTGCGTGCAGAACAACTCTTGGCCGATGGACGCCAGTATATTGGGATTGCTGTACCGTATATTGAAGAGGTTCTCTCTTTCAATATACGGCAGCTGGTTGACGTCTCCGATGATGACGACATCTTTAGCATCCATTAACCGAGCAGCCATTATGATGGCTCCGAAATGGTTCATATGAGCTTCATCTATGAGAAGACGACTTTCTCTGCTCTCCATGAAACCATTTGCCAATACGGAGGCCAAGGTGCGCACTTTGGATTTTACTCCGTCACCTATGCGGTAAGCTACCTTGTCTCTCAGATCTTTAGCTGCTTCGGTTGTGGTGGTTACTACAACGTCCTTGTCAGCATCGAAGTTGCCAACTATCCAAGTTGTTTTGCCGCATCCGGGAACTCCATTGATCCATGTGATCCTTGGTAACGTCCAGTGCTCCCATGCTGCCGCTGGGTCGGAGCCTCCCGAGATGGTATTTGCCATCTCGATGATTTTCTCCTGCAGCATTATCTTTGTGCACCGGGCTGTGACTACAAGGGGATCGTCTGGTGGTGTTTCGAAGGTGAGTTTGCCAGTTTTTTGCGTCTCATCATCGTTCAGGGTAACAAATCCCGCCGTGGAGCTGAATGCAGCCATATATCGACCCGACATGCTTCCCTTAATGACACGGGATCTCTCATTGTCGTATATGGCTGCTTCTGCCTCCGCTAGTCTCACACTCAATAATCCCTCGTTCTCCCAGAGATAGGCCTGCAGGATGTTTTTGCAGGTCATTAGGTTCAACTCTCTCGTTGCTTTTTCTATCGCTAGGAATTCGAGGAATGCATTGAATGCGTGGTCTGTTGGCCTTGTTACCGGTACGAGGACGGGCGGGCTGACTTGCCCCTTGTCAGCTCTAGTCCTTTTTGTCTGCGGGTGGTCGGGGTGTTTTTTGGAGGTTTTTGTGAATGCCAGAACGGCGGCTGATTGTCGTTCCGCCGTTCTGGATATCTTGTCTTTTATGCCGTGCATGGCTGCGCTGACGAGGTCCATGAATGCTTTTTTGCTTCCGACTCGGCTTCTCTTTTCTTCCGCACTAAGCTTTTGCCTTGCTTCGGTTTTTCCCGCATCGATTTTCTCTTGAAGGCGCTGTGATCCTGTTTGTGTGGTTGAACACGATTGGAGGCTTATGTTGTTTGTGGTTATGGACACGGTGGGCGCTTTGAGGTAACTAAGATCTTCCCCTCTGTCCTCGTACGCCACTATGTTGTGACACTATGTATGCTGAGGCTTTTATGCACCCAATGTGATCCGCAACTTCGCCTCTCGAGTATTCGATTACCATCGCATCTACGCTGATGATGCGAGGTATTTCATCAGCGCCATGATCAGCCTCACCGAGTTTGGAAAGCACCACGTTTGCGAGGGAAAAAGGTGTCCTTCTACCCCAGTCGACCAGTACGATCGTTTTGTTTTTCGATCGCACTAGTCGACACGGGCAGCCAGCTATCTTCGTCTCCAGAAGCTCGTTGTATTTTTTCCGTTTCATTGTGGTCTTTGTGGTGCTTCCGTTTAGCAAAGATGCCAGTCCGGGCGATATTGCAACGCGGTTTTTAGCTTGCGCGTTGCAATAACTGATGCCGAGTCTTTCGCTGTTGTTATCCATGAAGAGCGCCACCCCCCTTATCCTGATCCCAGGCTCGCCTCTCTCTCCGCATTGTAGAAGCTGATTTAGCTCAGTTCTACTTTGAGAGGTCTGCCTCGTACCAGGACCCGGGATTATGACGCTCGTGATGGGTATGGGCTGGGATTCTGTGGGACGGGTTTGTGTTCGTGTTAGGGTATTGTGTCGTTTTGCTGCAATTTTGAAGATTTTCTCAGCATAGTCAAGGAAGAATGCCCTGCTCTCGGAGTCTGCTAGGATGTGCTGCAGACTTTCTTTGGTGATCCTAGTGCTGATCTGGGTTTCTAGGTCTTGTTTTGCAGCGAGAAAGCGAGGACATTCTAGGACTATGTGCCATACAGATTCTATTACATTGGGATCGCATTCGCAACCTGGGCTTTCTATTATTCTGAACCGATGCAGGTATTCGGCAATACCACCATGTCCCGTCAAGGCTTGCACGTGTGTTGGTGTCAGCTTTATGGTTCGAACCATTCGGTATGCTTTGTCGACATCCGGTAAGAACCATTTAGTGACACTGCCTGTGCTGGAAGAGCTGTACCTGTCCTGCCATTTGCGTACTGTCTCTTCTCTGATTTTCCTTTTGACGTGGGACAATGGAATTTCTGCGTAGTCTGGATGTGGTTTTGCCTGTAGGGCCGCGGACTTTGCCAGCTCATCGGCTCGCTCATTTCCCGCGGTCCTTACATGCGCTCTCAGCCAGAAAAGCCGCACCTGTCGTCCCTCCGCATTCAGCTCTCGTATGCACTCCTTGATTTGTTTCGACAGGGGGTGTGTCAATTTGGGATTTTCCAGCAGGTCGAGCGAGGATCTTGAGTCGCTCAAAATGTTGACAACTTTGGCCCCACTGGATTTTACTGACTGTACCGCCCTAAGGAGTGCATATAGTTCCGACTGAAACACTGTGCAGGAGGGATCTAGACTGAAGGTGGTGAAACACGATTCTTCTCCTTCCTCCCACCATGTGAGGGCTGCGCCAACTTTTCCCTCAATTTTGCTACCGTCCGTGTAGATGTGTGGGCCGGTAATTTGGTGGGAGTCCAGGGTTTCCAGCTTCGTGTCCTCTAGGAGTATGTATTGAGTTGACTCAAGTGTGGAAGGGTGTGGTTGGTGTTGGTAACACACCCTCTGCTCCAGGGTCCTTCCAGGTGGTATATAGTCTAGAGACAGGCCTTTTTTCGCCATATATAGACCTGCGGCTTCTTGGATTCTCAGATCCAGCGGCAGTGTTCCAGATAGTGCCAATGCCGAGGTGAGCGAAACCGTGCGGTACGCCTTACAGATCTTTTGTGCAAAGCCCCTTTGGAGCGCATTCAGACGATCTCGGATCATCTGAAGCTCTGTCGCCTGGTACCATGCACAAGAGGCGTACATCACTATTGGCTCAATGACTGCAACGTAGATGGTTCGGATTATTTCGTTGTTCAGGCCCCATGTGACTTTTGCTGCACGTGCCAGTTGTTTGTAAATTCCGGTTACCTTCTTGCAAGTTGCGTTGATGTGTGGAAGGAAGTTCAGTTTTCGGTCGATGATGAGGCCTAGTAGTTTGATCTCGTCTACTAGGTTCAGTTTGCAGCCCGACATGTAGATGTTTGGGGGATCATATTTAAGTTTCTTCGTTAACAACATCACGTTGGTTTTGTGAGCCGCGAAGGTTAACTTGTTATTTCCCCTCCACTCAACCACCTTTTCGAGTACTGCATTTGCTGAGTCCTCCATGGTGCTGACCGAATGTCCGGAAAATACTATAACCACGTCGTCCGCGAACGCTTGGCAATACACTCCCTAGCCAAATAATTGTTGCAACAGCGGATCCAGAATAATGTTCCAGAATGTCGGTCCCCCGATGGACCCTTGGACACATCCCTTCGTGGTACATCTCTCGCTTGTTGATCTGGCATAGTTGACTACGATCTTACGGTCACTGAGGTACGAGTTGATTATTGCATACAGATTCTTTGGACATTTGCGGGTTATCAACTGGTGCTTTAGAGCCGGCCACCACGCGTTATCGAAGGCCCCCTCTATGTCCAGTGAGACAATAATGACGATCTTCTTTTTGTTCAATTCTGATCGTACATGTCCCATTAGGTCATACAGGGCGTCTTCAGTACCGCGCTGTGGCATGAAGCCGTATTGCCTGGAACTAAGAGTTGGTAGAATATGCCATTGTAGTCTGCATATGAAGAGTTTCTCCACGATTTTTCCCATGACTGACAATAGACCGATGGGCCGGTAGGACTTAGGATGGGTGTAGTCCTCTTTACCCGGTTTCCTGAGGATCACGACGTGTGCTATTTTCCATTGCTTGGGGAAATGCGCCAGCGACAAGCATTTATTGGCTATCACCATGAACACTTCCCTTTCACTCTGGATGGCTTTCGTGATGATGTCAGAGGTCAACCCGTCTGGTCCTGGGGCTTTCTTTGGATTTAGTGCACGGAGCACCATTTCCAGTTCAGGCCGTTTGAACGGCGGGTCGTCCTCCGCTAAGCCTTCGATCTCCTCAGGTGGCCTGTCCTGTGTCAGCCCTCGGATGAGCATATGGTGTGGACTGTCTGTGGATTCAGAGTCATCAGGATAGAACGATTCCGCAAGAAAGTCCGCTGATTGGGCTGGGGTTAATGTCTGGCCATCTACCCCCCTCAGCAGCATATCCTCTTGCTTCCTGGTCGTTCTTCTGATCACTCTGTATATGCCATCCCACATGCTCTCCTTTTCTTGGGTCGTGCAGAACTCTTTCCAACTCTTTGTTTCGGCTTCACTTGCTCTTTCAGCGTAGGTTACTTGCGCGTCTTTGTAGTCTTGGAGCACCGCATCCAGTCTCGATGGAGCAGCATTGCGGATTCGTCGCTTCTTGCGGATGATGTCTTTTTGCAAGTTTTGGAGATCCTTATTCCACCACGGAGGTAGTGGGTTACCTTCCCACGTGCCTACCCTCGGAATTAACACATCGCAGGTCTTTTGGATGGTTTCCGTGTAGGCTTGGATGATGGCTTCCAGACTCTCTGTTGTTGAGGTACTTGCTACTGTAAGAGGTGTTAAGTTTTGTTCTGCTAGGAGCGTCCTGAAAAGTGCTTCGAAGTCTTCCCACTTTGCCTTTTTGGTGTTATACCTTCGCGTCGTGATGGGCTTGAGCGTCTGCAAGCGCCCCTCAAGACGTACGTCGAAGGTAATGGCATTATGGTCAGATGTGGTCGTACCTCGATTCACTTTCCAGTTTTCGACCTTTCCCAACAGCGACAAACTACAGGCGGTAACGTCTACACAGCTCGTGTATAGTTTTCCTGCCCTGTATTCTTCAAACGTAGGAATGTCTCCCGTATTGAGAATCTGCAAGTCCATTTCATTGAGGAAGGTGTTGTAGGCTTCTCCTCTGGCGTTTTCCGTTTTGCTGCCCCACCAGTGACTCCATGCATTGGCATCTCCGCCGACCAGGATGTTATTGGTCGGTAATTTCCCGCATGCTACCTTTATGCGATCCAGGTATGGCTCAATGTCTTCTTTTCCCTCAAGGTAAATTGATACCACCCCTAGCTTCAGACGGCCCGCCATTATGAGAACAGCAGCCTCCGTTTCCGTCACCAATTGGGGGTCGTGTATAACCTCTACTTTGTTGCCGAAGACGATGACTGCTGCCTTCACTGGTTTTTGACGGTTAAGGGTGCACTGGATGATTTGAGTGCCTGGGCGTGGTTTCAATATGCCTTCTGCGCCAACGTATGGCTCTTGCACCAGGGCTATTGAGATTCCTTTTTCCGTCGCCGCCTGGTGTAATTCGATGGTGGCCTTTTTGCAACGTCGCAGGTTAGCCTGAATGATGCGTAACCTGCTTGTTTCGTTACCTGAGGGGGTCGAGCTGGTGGTGTCTAACAACATATTGCATAACTAACCTTCTAAGATACCATGCAGTGAAGTCTATCAAGGAACATGCTGAATTTAAACACTTATCTCTGAGAGTAAACTTGTTTTGACCGCTCATACCATATATACTCGTATGTTGTATTTTATCGACCACGGCATAGGTATCAAGAGATATTACTAAGAAAATATATAAAACAACGTTACATATCGCTTTAGGTGTGTAAATATTATATAACATATGGATTTAGATACGTTATAAGATATTCTCTAAAAGAATCACAGCTGACTCTGTCATTTCGTCAATTGGATTTGATAGTATGTACCCCTGCTAGTAAATCCACCCCACTATGATACATGGCAAAAAACCACGAGGGGATGTCGCGATTAGCCCTCCACTGTAAAACAAAAACACATTGCACATGGGCGTATTTCAATTAGCTGTCAGTTTGTCAACTCTTCTGCTATTATTTTTGAGAGGCTGAATGCTTAAGCGCCTTTCCCCGCACCCTTTAAAATTTTAATGACTTTTTAAAAATAGGATTGTGTTTTATTCAGTTGTTGCTGGTTACATGAGGTCAATCGATATCCAATTTCATATATAGTCAACTTTATTAATAGCTGTCACCATGATGTTTTAATTATGGTATACAGGCATTGTAATTATATGGGCTGCATTAGAGCAAATAGGTATATGGATACAGTAACATTGAAACTACCACAGTTTGCCATTAAGTACTTTTTCACAAAGTAACATTACCACAGTACAAACATGAAGGTAAATTTTGAACATGTTTTTAGAAAGAGTGCAAGCCTTACAGATATCAATAAAATATATGATATTCTATATATAAAGAAGGATATGATAAATAATATACCTGAACAAAAACACGATTACATATATTTATCTTGGTAGAAAAAATCATTAAGACAGCTCTAAAATTCTCTTACTCAAGTTTTGTGTCTAGTTAGTGAATCGTATATACAAATTTTAATTGTAATACGTAAGTAGCAACCATGTGATGCAGTACTTACCTGAAAGATATTATCCGTTTTTAGAAAGCTAAATTTTGTATAAATTTGTTTAAAAAAAAACGCTCACGCTTTTTAAATATTGCGTGTCTTGCTCACTCGCATAGAAAACGAGATCACTCGGGTCCATGCCCACATTCTGGTTTTTTTAGAAGACCACTTCGTCTTAATAAGATTTTGATTAGATGTTTGTAGATTATTATTAATTATTTTGAATAGCATGTTACATCGGTAAATAGCAATGACGCACGCTAAGCGAAAACAGAGTAAAAAAACTATAATGTAGTTTTAATATTGTTAAGTTTGCAATAACGCCTGCCAGGCGAATTACATTACAAAATTACAAATTTACGATACGATGGTTGAAGAACGAGAGCAAGAATTAAAGTTATGTGTCATTGTGTCATGTTAGCTCAATTGGTTAGAGCATACCCTGGCTAAAGGGGTAGATGGACGCGGGTTCGAATCCCGCACATGACTATAATTTTTTCTCTCGTAAATTTGTAATTTTGTAATATAATGTAGTTGTTCAAAGATCAAATTGTAAGTATGGTTTTATATAACTCGTTCCTAGAACACCAACGAGCAACTTTCTGCAAGACTTTCTGGGAATATTGTGTACTTCATCTTGCATTCAGAGACGGGAAATGGCTGCCAGTTTTCACACGAACAAAAAACAAAATCACCGTTATGGTATTTGCTGTTGAAATACGCGGATACACCATTTAACCCTTTAATGCAGAGGAAGTGTAGGTAAGTAGGTCAGACAGTATATTGCATTGCACATGTTGTGAAAGCGACGTAAAAAATACCCTCTATTCGCTTTGTTTCGACAAAAAACTTTGATTATTGGCCGCAATTTGTACTCTGAGATATTATAATGGGGACGACGTGAATTGGACGTTGCAAGTTTATTTGCTTAGCGAGAATATACCTTATATCACTGAGTAATTATGTTTGCATTTGCTAATACTGTCGTTTAGGTATCAGAATATTCTAAAATCACTTAATTTGTAGACGCACAACTGCTTATAATAGTTCAATATATATAACTGATAATAATAATAATTAATTAAAATTTATCAAATATATTTAACTGGACCATATTTTAATATATAACTCTGATACACAAGTAATTCCATAGGTTCCTAATAATATTTTAAATTACATTTAAATAATTAATGAGAAATGGAAGATACACGTACAGAGACCAATTCTCCATGTTTCGAGTAAATCTAATAAAACAAAGCTTTTATCAAATTTTTTGCCCTCGCTCTCTCGCGGACCATTTTTAACCCTTCCCAAATCTTGGCAGCCCTTCTTTGCCTACCAACCCATTTTTTGTGAAGCTCCTTTTTAAATGGCACATGCAGAGAGCGCTTTTTTAGGCATAGCTTTATTTGGTTAAAATGCAATATCATCAGTATACCTGGCCTTTGGTAGCTTCGGTATCTATTCTTTTAATAGATCGTCTCAAATCGATTATACCTTGGCAAAGGTTGGCTACAACGTTTAACTTTTGTAATTCAAAATTTTCTTATAAGAAATCGTGTACACTCAAATTTAAAATTAGTTCTTTGACTTACGGTGCGTGCGGGATATTTACACACGCTGTAAATTGTTTTATGCATATATGTCCATATATATTACCAAGGCTAGGTTACGCTACTTCAGGCACATCTAAAAACGTGAAGTTTCAGATTTTCAGTATTGTGGCAAAATCTCAATAGGAATTATGAACTTGAAAGGTTTTAGAAACCTTTGCAGAAGTTTTTTTTCTGATAAACCTAACAGTATCCGACCCAATCGCGATGTGTTCACCAAAACAAACGTGCCGTCGTCGCGGGTCGTGCAAAACGTCAGGTCGAAGGATTTCAAAATCGCAACAAAAAACGCCACAGGTAAAAAGTCATATACCGGTATAATTGTCACAAATTAAAGCAAAAAACTTTCACAAAAGATATCAAAATTCTGCAAGCCACACGAGCAGGTAGAGGAGCGCTATAAATTCGTCTTTTTTTGTTAAAATTTGTGCAAAAGCGTGGGACGGGTCGTGATATAACTGTACTCTGGAAGACATTGGATCGACCCGGAACATTAATCATTCTATACAAGAAATGCAGGTATTATCAATAACCGACTTCCAAAAAGAAGATAGGTTCTCAATTCTTTGCTAATATTCCTTTGTTACGCAATGACTCCGCCAAATTATGCATTGATTTTGATAAATATTTTTTGTAGGTAAAGTATACCTTTAATTTGGTCCGATTTAAATTAACTAATTGTCATGAGTGTAATTATTAATTGTCAATTAACTGAAAAAATATTTGCGTTCGAAGATGTAAATGTAATTGCAACTTTTGTCGATGGTGAACTTCAAGCGAGCGACATTGAAAGCAGTATGTATCAATAAAAAGATTGAAAAAGTATTCAATAAAATATCTTAACTACGCTATTTCCATCTTCCATCAATGAAAAGTATGAAATAACTTGTTGAAGTCGGATCATGCTAATGTGAGATCAGTGTTTTTAATCAGCATGGTACTTTTTCATCATATGGACTTTAACAAGTTATTTCAATATTTTCTTTAATGACAGTCGATTCAAATTTTTCTTGGAAAAATTCTTTATTTGAAATAATTTATTTAATATACCTAATACTTACCACCCCACAAAGTACTAATCACGTAGACTTCATCATATGATTCATAGGCCATCTTTCTATTTTTAAATAAGTTCTACGTTTATTAGTCCTACAATGATGACCAATTTCCAACCATACGTAGTTGCAGGAGGACTAAGAAAGTTGTATTTTCCCATCTCTTATTGACCAAACTTGATGGAATTCAAGTCACGAATCGAAAACCTAAAAAAGCCAAACGCACGTTTACTTTTGTCGCTAAAATAAACAATTTGGTTTCGCCGGTTCTTTATAAAATCCCTTTTTTGTGAGAGAGAATGTTGTGCAAAAACTACAAACAAAAAATCTAAATCTTCCCTGACTTTAGTAACGTGATAAGTTTATTTTGAAATGGAGATTGGAGTTTTATCGGCTTAGTGAGTATTACGTATTTCGGCAAATTGTTCAAGTTTGGCAGACATTTGCAAACTTTGTTTTAGTTTTTGAGGTAAACTCCGTAATAAAATTGGTTTAATTTTATTTAAAAAAATAAGTATACATATAAAATTATATTTGTACTAAATGAACTCTAGTCTCAATTGCTATAATATTTATAGATAATATTTTATAATACTCAATATTTTGCTATATTATTGCTCAAGTGCTAGGGTCAATTTTTTATATATTTTTTCTACTCTTCTTCAATTTCCAGTCCTATTAGTATATTTTATTATATTCACCTTTGGATCAACGTTCTAAACTTAATACCAACATTTCATGTTTATCACTCATTCCCTTTACGAGCTACTAGTGGCCGTGACATAGGTACGGACAGGACAGCTGGACAGACAGACAGACTTCGCATACCCTTTGGTGACGGAACCCTTAAAATAAGATCATTATGAACTGTATTGTTTAAACTGCAAATTTTAGCTACAATATTTTGGTATAAGTTGACAATTTTTTGGTGATCGTCATAAGTTTTAGCCGTTTATATATTCAAAACAACTCACTAAACACCGAGTTACTGTGCCCGTGACCAAACAGCAATTCAAAATGTTTATCATATACCCCAGCTCCAAAGCTGGCGTTCGGGAGTCGTTGAACCTTTCTGAACAAAAACTCCCCCGCCAGTTTCAGCGTAGTGCGTTCTCACGCCTCGAACCAGCCTCCCTCTGAACTCTGTAAAAACTCAGCAGAAGTTGTATGAACCCTGACACTGGTAAAAACTCGGCAAAGTATTTCAGTGTGCTCGAATGTTCATGTGTCGATAGTTACGAGTAATTGCTTAGTACTTTTGCTTCAGAGTTTATATGAATAATTTATTGTCACTTTAACCTACGAAAAGGTACGTATATATATATATAAAGCACAGTAATATCACTGTATTACAATTTACAATATTGATGCGTTCGTAGCGAAATTTACTTAACTGTTCTTAACCGAGTAACGTCCGCTGCGGTCATATATTGGATGGGTGAGCGCTAGTGACATTACTACTGAGCTCTTTCGTGCTTCGGAGGGCACGTTTAGCTGTCCGCGTTGTTGATTTAGGATGTAAGTCGTAATAGCATAGTGGTAGGTAATTTTGCGAATGCCCGCCTGGCTAGCCAGAAAATCTGTCGCCAAGCACCTAACGCTGTTTCGGTAGCTGTCTTTGAGAACCAATAGGTAATTAATTGTAGGTAAGCTTGAACACATCTTTGACCACATCATCAGTTACCATTAGGTGAGATAGTGGTCAAAGGCTATAAGCTAAATATAAGAAAGATTTAATCGGAGAGTCGTATTTGGAGCGCAAGGCTCATTTCTGAATGACGACCACTCTATAATAATCTGCAGCTATTTAATAGTCCACATTTTTGGTCATACCAAGGACTAGAATATTCTGCTACCGAGTATACATGTTATGTTTTTTAAGACTTCTAAATACTAAATTATATCAAAATCTCATGAGCTACACAGAATACAGCATAGTGCAATAGCAGATCACGCTAATAACTATAGCATGTGATGTGACAGCAGCGGAAGTAGCATTTCACTGCGAATGTTCCGCTTCCGGTCCCGGCGCGTATTCATATTATTCACTCGGCAAATATGTTTTGACTTAACCCTTAACTCCCTGAGGCGAACAAATGATGCGCAAGGTACCGTTGTGTTGCGGCTATCACAGGTATCGGTGTCATTAAAATGATTGCGTCATTAGAGATCATTAAAGGGTGAAGCGTCACCACATGCCGTGGGCTGTAGGGCACGTTCCGCCATAGGGTAACAAACAGCAAACAAATGACTTACCTACCTATTTCGAGACTAACGATTTTAGTCATATCGATTATTTTCCTTTGCCGTCGTTTTTCTACCTATTGATTAATGTAACGTGTGCGAGGTATATGTACGTTTTAATGACACGTTTTGTTCTATGCATAATTCAAATTATATTTTTGCGGAATTTAATCCTATAAGTTTCCAATTAGGATAAGGAATACTGCTCTTACATTTATAAAATGACATTATAAAGTAAAAAGTGCGATTGTTAATGCATTGATCAGTCGGGCAATAACAATGAATATTTTTTGCTATCTTACTTAAAATAAATCACGTAAATTTTGTTGCTATTAGCCCGAAATATCACGATAACATAAGATGCATTCTAATAGATTCCTACATTAAAAAGGCGATAAAATATAAAAACAGGTAACTTAATGCGTTTATGCAGAGATTACTCATAAAATTACGTGTACTAAGTAGCTCAATGAGTTTTTGGTACTTCCCTACATCCTGGGGGCTGATACCGTCTAGCCCATCGCAAGTATTAAACATCATCTTCGGACCACCTTATAAACTATGTACCTAATAAACAAAACATTTCATGATTACGTAGGTATAGGCACCAATTCTTACTTATTACTTCCTAATTTTTATTTCATGACATACAGAAGGAAATCTTTGATTGGCTTGCCGAACTACCTACCATACCACTACCAAGTAGCAAATCTTTATCTATGTAATAATTGTGATGTCGTCGAAACTGTTAATAACGGGAAAACAGCAAAGAAAATTTCACCTGGCAAATAAACCCTTGTTTTTTTGCGCAATTATTCTTGCACTAACGGCATCTACAGTACGCCGATTGAACAAATTCAATAGCTGTCATCACTTCCTCGATCTCGATAAATTGTGGGAACAAATTATCGCAAACACTCCGTTGCCAAAAAAACTCTTGCACAAAACACCGCATCAAAGTATTTTCGGAAAAAAATCCTCCCACGCTTCGAAAGGGTTGAGTATTACACCTGACCTATATTAAGTTTAAAAAAATGTTTTCTTTTGCATTTTTTGCTCATTATTCTCATTGTAGATAGATAACAACAGAATGCATATATTTTAGGGTGACAATAAAATTTTCCATCAGGGGATTCAAGCATTTGCGCAAGATTATTTCTCTTGTACCACAGCGCGCGGCGCTACATGTATATTCTATGGTACCACTGAATATAGCACACTATGTGTCTCTTTTTTAGCGGTGAATGCAAAACTGTGATAGTCTTTGCGGGATCGACTGCACCATGTTCATTTTGCCCCAATTCGAGAGATGTCTCAACTCAGTATCAGTTTTTCCTACTTTTGTCGATGACGGTACATAGGTACGCTTGATCAACAATTGAACAATGTATGCTACTAGTAGTTATGCTACAGTAAAGAAACTTAACCACAAAACCAATAAATGCTGGTGTACCGACACCAGCATTTACTGGTATACTGTCGAAGCATGAACTGTCGATAATGACCGTGTTATCCATCTCAAGACGTAACGTATGCACACCATATTTGTGTCAGCCGACTTGCAGAGTGCAGACAAAGCGCGCAAGTTCGGCGCACACGCAGGTAGCGATCGAAGGGTTATCCGCTTATGCAAAAAATAGGATCTTTTTTAGTTTCTATCCGATTAACACTTGCTCAATACAAGATTAAGCTTTTTAAAATTAATACTTATCCAAAAAAAACAAAATAGAAATGCGTTAATAGCTTTCCGTTTTGCGTGAATGACTTGAGTATTACTAAGTACATAATGTATTTCAATTCATATGCAGAAGCAGTGATGCCTCAGTGGCATTGGCTATGGACTGCCACGCAGCAGGTTTGAATCCCGCCACGGGCATGAGCTTCACCGCATGGTGGAAGGGCATTTTGCGAATACCCGCCTGGCTAGCGACCACCCTAAAGTTCTATCTGTCGCCAAGCACCTAACGGTATGTTGCGGCAGCGGTTAGGAGAGCCTGTGAAATTACAGGCACATGAGACTTAACAATTATATCACAAGGTGACGGGCGCAGGGCAAATCGTGACATGTGACGAAATTCAACTGTTATAGGCAGAGGTCCGCTTAACATCACGTGGGCGGCCAGCATGCTGGGTACGCTGCCAACTGATTGTAAACTGCATGTGAGTGCAATGCCTTGTGGGTTGTCTCAAATACTTTCATTATAGTAGCTGTAATGTTGTAGGTATATACTTAGTTCGTAGTATTTTGTATACCGCCAGTAAAAAAAACATAAGTGTTTTAAATTGAAATGTTTGTCATAAGTAGGTAGATCATAATAAGGTCTATTATCCACACTTCAATTTCACTATCCCCTCGCGGAAGTTAGTATAATGTAGTCAATACTGGTATGAATATTAATAATCAAATCAGTATACGTTAAAAGAATTGTCGTAAAACCAATAAAACCTTACTTAACGAGTTAAACGTAACCTTTAATGTCATTTTGATCGAGTCCATAGTATCAGATATGGCAGATTCTCCATCATCATATCCACAATTGACGTATATATTATAATATATACTTATACACAAATGAAAGCCGACGTATATACTTAACATAAACAGTATACACAGGTACACGTTTAAGTTGTTAACAAAACAGTGTGCGTGTCGATGTTTTGGTTAGCGCCTTAACAACAAGGGGCTACATGAATTTGGCGGCCTTTAACGAAACTGAGGTGTCTCATTAACAATGCATTGACGAGAACGCGTGAGCCGACAGGGGAGAGTGAAAAGGCCGACAGGCGATGTGTTGCAAAATGAATATATACAGGCGAGAAATAGGGGCAGTTCGCTAACGTAGAGGCCGCCGCCGTAACTCAATAATGCAGATCGTTCATGTCAGCCATTATTCAAGACCTTTTACTTCAACCACAACCATTCAGTTCATGGGTCTTCCTATGCTAGCTGTGATAGCCAACAACGCGAAACACAGCATAAATAATGAGCTCTAGTACGGACACTGACACGATAATGTCACGGCAAACAGTTGCAATCGACAGGTTCGCAACCGCCCCTTTTCTTGATTAGGCTTAATTAAAGTTTCATAGTCCCGCTTGATCGTTTTTCCGATAACGTCGTTATTCAGTTTTACATAATTAAATTGAGAGAATTTTATACACAAATAAGGGACGACTAAAAAACTGCATTAGACGGAGTAGACAGATCTGTATGCGCAAATGTATAAAAAACTCTGTAGCGCACCATGTGCAGTCGCAGGTGCCCTCCGTTCCCACACAACCCTTTCAGCGACGAGCTCGTCTTGCATCGCCCCCGCGCTCTGCCTTAGCCCCTCTGATACTGCATAAAAACAGAACTTCAACTTTCAACTTAAAACGACCTGCACTACATTACCTTAACCCTCCATTTGACTGATGTACCCGAATGCTCATAAGACCTTCCGTGCTCAAAGCGGTCATTAGTTCAAAATTCTACCTGTTCCGATTTATAGACGCTGTCGTATCATTAAATTTATTGTGGATAAAATGCAATCCTCACATTTTTTTGCCCTTTGATTCGGACTGAATAAACGTGTCGGGTAGATAATATGTAAAATACCTTTTGATCCTTGACACTGGGTAAATGAATCAGCATTTTGGTGCATCATACAATGTAGAGTCTTTTTGCATTCATGTGAAAGATACACATATTTTTTGCCTCTTGCTGTAAATACAACTGCCAGTGATTATGTAACTCCTTAAAAAGGCTCGAAGGACTGTGTGGTCAGCAATAAATAAAAACCCTTAACCGTGTCCACATTCAGGAAGCTTATCGTTGGCAGGTTCCTTAATCTGTGCACATTTTCATCACAAAAAGTGAAACAACCGTTATCGCCATTGTCTTTATAAAAATGGGATGTGTTTTGTAGCCAATTAAAGGCAAAGGGACACCGGCTGTCGGCCTGCTATAAATCGCAACCCTACAGAAAACCCTACATAAAATGTTTCCGTTGTGAGACCATGACTTTAGCGAAGCATTTCGTTGGGCTTCGTGATAATTTTTCGTAAGAGGAAGTAACTTTTTGGGGTGAAATTTGAATTTTGATTATTATAACGTAGGGTCATGACGAGTAAAACAATTTACGATGTTAAAGTAAGTAACCCGTCATTTTTAATAGATTATATAAACACTAGCTTTCCAGGCGCGGCTCCGTAAAAAACATTAACCTCTTTTTGCGCAGTTGGACAAAAACTATCCTATGTTTTTTCCCGGGTCTCAAACTATTTCCATACCAAATTTCATTTAAATCGGTCCAGTAGTTTTGGCGTGAAAGCGTAACAGACAGACAGACAGAGATATTTTCGCATTTATAATATTAGTACTGATGACAAAGCAATGGAAATTATTTCAGTACTTTTTTTCTAACAAAGTAGGTATACTAATGCACTATAGTGAATGAAATTACTGGGCGAATGGACATTAAATACTAATGTAGACAATTATGTTAGAGCTGATAGGTACCATCATAAACAGGACAGCGGTTACTATTAGGCAAACTAATAGCGTGTTTTTATTTGACGTATATAATAACCATGAACAAAACTTTTCCATTAAATACTTATTATGGTTATAATATTTGGAACATTTTTTTTCTGGCTAATACCTACGTACCCAAGTTTTTGTGATTTATATAACTATATGTTATTTCTGAAGGTAGGTACAACCGAACCCGTAGTATGTCAGAGTTTTGACTGCTGAAATTTAACCATCAATATAACCTATTGATTTTTACGAGTATTTATTTGCAAATTATTTGGATGCTTTGACTTTTTAGAAACTTGATTGTAAAAAATATAATATAGCAATTATTTAAAATCAGAGTTTAAATTATAGGGACACTATCATAACTTCACAATATTTATGAGCCCTTACATGAGCAAATTCATGTTATTTTTTACTATTCTCAACACAATTTCCCTCCCCTCGCTCGCACCATAATCACTATGAATTAATTCCTCGATCATGCCTATCCAGCCCTCTGGCCCGTCATTGGTCAAGGCACACAAGCTGCATTAGCCACCATGTGCAGATCACGATATAACTATTTTCCTCGGCTCTTTACATCTGCCCTTGCATTGTACAATTTTTGACTTCCAACACAAACCCATAAAATAATCTACAAAATAAAAATGTGGTGAAATTATAAGGGGATTTTTATCTGATAAAATGCGTGGGATATTAACTGATAATTAAAGCTGTAAATGCAATCACTAGCCAAACATACCAGTTTTAATCAATTTGGTACCCATATCCATTCCAATAAAAGTGTGAATATTTAATTCTGATCACAAGTAAAAACTAGTCTGGTGAGGTATTCATATAACAATAAGATCTATTATTTGTTTGCAGCATTTTACTTTACTGTCGGAAATAAAACGTTGAATTTTTCTTTGTTAGACAACTATTCCTTAAATTTAGTTTTTTATAGTGTTTGGAAACTTTCTGCTTAGCATCATCATCATAAATTAATCAGATCATAGGTAATGCAAAAATTTGTTTACACTTATTTACTTATAAATTAAAGAAATGTTTTAATACCTAAACTTAGGTTTCTCAAGTTTTGTATAGGTATCCATTTTGCATGTAGTTTATAGGCGTAGCACCAGCTGTGAGTACGGTGAAGCACCTTGCATCGTAGAGTATGTACCATTATTAGTACATATATATTATTAAATTATTATAAAGTAATTTATCTTGTATGAAAACAGTAATAACCGGCTTTGTACGAGTCGGGGGTCACCGTATTGGGGTTCCACATTTCAACAACCTATTTCAGACACAATGTTTTATTTGGTTGTGATCACTGTTTAAAAAATAAATTATAAATCGGCGTTTCAGAATAAAGAAATGATAATATAATACATACACAACATTCCAAAATTTCAGTCTCCCATTTACATAGTTTAGTTTTAAGATAGACCCCATAAAAATGGCCTAAATTCGCCACTTTGACTGCCCAACATTTTTTTTTACTTTTTTAGGCAAAAATGCATGAAATTTATGTTATCAATGAGCTGTAGATGATGACATCCCATGTGCTTGCCACCTTCTCATGTATTGGAGCCCTACTAAAAATAATTTAATTAGGTGCTCTGTTTTAAGGTCTACATACTACACAAAATACTCGCATCTTTTTAGATTTGTACCATAGGTAGTTATTATCACGGTCGGCCTGATTTGACTACCGTAAGGACTATACCTATGAGGACTATACAAGGTGGAAACTTTGAGCGGGGCAGTAAGGGGAAGTACCTTATCCGTTGTAGCTACTCGGAAATGGTCTTAGGAGACTATCCATATTTTTTTATATAATTTTGATCCCCATTCACAGATTTTCAAAAAAAAATTACAGTTAGCTATAAAATAGCAATTTTACACAAAATCATTTTTTGATACCAATCGATCCTGTTTCTAATACTGATCATAATTTTGTATGGGACCAACCATCGTTGGAGTACTCAAAAAGTCACAAATTGCAAAAAACTTTTCCCGTACATTTTGTATGAAAATTTTACGCAAAAGCTTTTTTAGTGATGGTACACTAAAAAGCTTTTGGATGGACAAAAAGATCTCAATCTTTTTGTTGACTGAATAAAAACATAACTTAAAAAACAATTCAAATTTCGAACTCAATAAAAAACAATCTTGAAAGTTTGTTGGGCCAGAAAAGCTCTGAGTGTGTTGTGAATTTTACACTATGTGCATAATTAGACAGATAAGAGAAAAATAATCTCCAATTTAGAACGTTTAGACTTGCTAGAAGCATATTACGTAAATAATAAAAATACACCATCAAGTTATGTTAGTTAATAAAAAAAGGAAATTAATACCTTGCATTATTTTTGATAATATGTGTAAAATTGTACGTGATCATTTGTCTTTTATTTTAGTTGTTGTATTTCAGTTACACAAATTCTTTACAAAATGTAAGGGAAACGTTTTTTGCTATTTGTGACTTTTTGAGTACTCCAACGATGGTTGGTTCCATAGAAGATTTTGATCAGTATTAGAAACAGGATCGATTGGCATCAGTAAATGTTTTTGTGTAAAATGGCTATTTTCTAGCTAACTGTATTTTTTTTTGAAAATCTGTGAATGGGGATCAAATTTCCATAAAAAAATATGTATAGTCTCCTAAGACCATTTCCGAGTAGCTACAACGGATAAGGTACTTCCCCTCACTGACCCGTTGAAAGTTTCCACCCTGTATATTGCATTACTCGGCCGCTATAGTACTGCTTATACCTACGCTCATCGGCCAATGGCATCGTGGTACTGTCAATTCATCGGTGCATTTCAAGACAAAACCATCAAATATTTTAGTACTTACGTACGAGCCAGACACTTGACTGAAGGATGTTCATACAGATAGACAGCGGATTTACATTATTAGGGCTCCGTTTTCCCTTTTGGTATGAAACCCTAAGAACTACTTCAGTCTCTTAAAACACCAGAGTCCCCGTTCAAATATTTGACAATACGATATGCATATGGAATGGAGTGTTTCCGTAACCGATCTTTCTCATTAAAACTTGCTTGTTTGCAATCCGATAAAAAAGTCAAATGGCCGGTGGTCGTGAAAGGGTGGCTATCACCCTTGCCTGAGGGCAAGAGGACCAGAGGCAAACAGCAGATGTTCGTAGCTACAGTTACATAATCAACAGTGGCAGTATTCAAATGAGTGCATCGATACTGGACGCAAATGTTCACCAGCACATTAGAAGCTCTTCAATGGAGATCGTATCAATGATTAAGTGAGGTATAACATTTCATTCCATTAATATTTTCAAATGTTATTTCTCTAAATTTTAGATAACCTTGTCAACAAAACAGCCAGAAAGGACCTGGTATAGCGCCCTTGACCTCTATCCTAAACATATTACAGGTATTCGGGATATAAGGCTGCTGTACTAATACAGTACCTACTTAGCTTCTTTGATTCACTTGTAACTTATATATAAAAATATATATCTAGTTGTATATATGTACAGGGTTATTGGAAAAATACTAACAACCTCTTAGGGTTGACTTCTGCTAGTCCTAACAAACTTTTTTAGATGATTTTTTTATCAAATTAAATATTTTTTTAAATGTTTTTTTGTGTTTTTTTTTATGGTTTTTTGACTGAATAAGTGCGAGGGACACCTGGTTTTAAAAGAGTCGTGCCTGTAATGTATTATTTCATAATTTTATTACTTTGGTCGATGTAAATATACAAAACTCCAGTTTTGCCGCGGCGCTCTATTGGCTCAGAGTAGAAATTAAGACACAAAAAAAAATTGTTTTTTTTTAAACAAAACTTTTTTGTCTCAACATTTTTGATAGGACTAGCAGAAGTCAACCCTAAGAGGTTGTTAGCATATTAGCAATATCCCTGTGTATACACTAGGTAAGAAATTTCAAATAAGAATCTTATCGGTAATGGAAAAGTACAAAATGTGCTACTCATATACGTCTCTGCACTCTGCCTGCGTGAAAAAAGATTTATGATGGATGAATCCTTTTAATAACTCATCAAATCAACTCTCAATCAAACATTAATATAACTCAACAAAATTGAAAACGAAAGTCGTAAAGAAAGCAAAGATACATAATATTGTAGAGTCACTAGAGCACCGGGCAAATGTGATTGTTCGCTTCACGCTGCAACTAGTTGGAACAATTTTTGGCGCCCTTACTGTAGAAGAATACTATTAATTCTTGTATAAGGCATTATTTCATAGTTGAAGGTACAACGCTGCGTTAAACCGCACTGTCGGCATACATAAGGTTTTAGGCGTTAATGGATATTGAATAAAACGATAGATGTAGAAGTCATATTCTAAGATGATAAATGCTACAATCACGATGCGTTAGTAGGTAACGGTGCAGTGTCTGAGTCACAGGGAACTGACCTAGGGGCATGCATAGGAGTGCATTGACGCCTCCGCCGACGCACTTATCACTGGCATGCTTCTTACGAGATAGATAATGCATAGAATATGCTCTCGGGCGATGAATAACGCATTTGTTGTTATGTCTGACTCTACAGAATCACTTAAAAGTTCAAAACTTTGGATTTATCGACTAAAATACATTGGGAGATGTGAAAAAGGTTAAATGAAAGATCATAGAACTTTTGTTCTCATGTTTATTTCCCTTAACAGCACAAAAGGGAAATAAAGTTGTATATATTAGAATAAATCATGTAACGTCATCATTCTATGTTGTGGTGAGATTATGCTTGATTCAAAATTATGTATAATACTAAAATACTCATCAGTTAAATACTGCATTGAGCATGACAAAAAGATTTTTTAAGTTCATATAAAAAACTTTTTGCATTGTTCATTGTAAGCAAGACTTTTCGGCAGATGCCTGTCCAAGTCTAACACACCTAGCATATAAGCATAAGAGCTACCAGTATATAAATTATATGTTTTTAAACTTAACTATTTTTACCAACTTCAAGAAAAATCTATTAAAATATATTAAAATTTCATTTGCACATAGCACCAAAAGTTCTAGAGCTACAAATGTTGTTGTGAAATAGTTATTTGTTATATAATTAAGGCAACAAAGTTATTATTTGCCATGAATGCTTGTGTAGAAACCTAAGCAAACGTTGGATCCTACAATTTAGCTATTAAGCGTTCAACATAGAATCCTAAGTCAAACCAAGGTTTAGAAGGTACGAGATGCAAAACAACTTTGCTGCCAAGCGAAATACAAAATTTCATTACAGTGAGAAAAATGCTAGGGATTGAAGAATATATAATAAATAAAATAACTGCATTTGTTAATATTCAAAGTGTACGATGAAACAGTTTTTGTTATGTTATGCAACAAAGTCGTATCTCTTTGAGTATTTTCTTTTCAACCCATATTCAATTGATAAACGATTTTAAAATCAAATAATCATGGCAATTTTGTAAAAGTAGGTATATTTTCGCATATTTTGAATGGATTGATTATCGTAACCGTCACGTCTAGTTGGAAGTGCGTTTTGGCTGGCTACCCACCACCATCAAGTAGAAAATCTGTCGCCAAGTACCTAGCAGTATGTTCCGGTAGCAGTACTTGAGAGTAAGTAATTATAAAATTACAGGCACATTTTTTTTTAATTGCTGATAGGTAAGCCTTTTTGACCACAATCTCACCAGAAGTCGAAGGGGTTAAACATGCTTAACCTAAAATTACAGGCTCTCAAGTTCAGCTGCCGGAACACACCGTTAAGTGCTTGGCGACAGATTTTCTACTTAAGGGTGGTCACTAGCCATAGGCGGGCATTCGCAAAATGCCCTACCACCATGCAAAAACATGTTAACATACATGTTGTATATCTCAGGGTAATTGGCGCAGGGTGAAAGCATCTGTTATATTTGCATATTTATAAGCAGAGGTTACCGCTTAATATAAGGTATGCTACGTTATTGTTTCATCACCTCAAAGTCAAAGTCAAAATCATTTATTACATTTAGGCGTCTACGACGCTCTTATGGAGGTCAATTACAAATTTTAATATTGAAATATACTACATTGTACTGCCACGTTCAGCAAACAAAAATTATATAGCCACTGCGAGAAGAACGGGCAAGAAACTCGGGGCCATTCTTTTAAACAATGTGTTACGTACTATATAGTAAAATTATTACAATATTTATTACGTATACAATATGTAGGTGACAGGCGCTAGCTTGGCAGAGGCGAACCAGTCCAAGCATTTAATCACAAACTGTGTAGTAAGATTTCTTTATCAAATGTTCTTCCCGTGCAACTTGAATTTTCTTTCTGTGAGCGTTGTAATATGTTTGGGCACTTTATTATAAAATCGCACACAATTGCCTAAGAAGGACCTTCATCGGAATCAGATCTCCTGGGCATGGCTGGTTAAAGCTAAATGAAATAGTGAGCTTCAACGGTTTTAACTGTTAGTAAAAATTAATCTGTTGACAGACACAGTGAGAGTGTAATAGTGTACCTAGTATTTGTAATTTTGCTCGTGTTTGCTACATGAAGAGAACCTTTTTATGACCACCTTCTACAAGCCAATATTTTTTGTTACAACCTTGGTATTTGAGTAGCAATTGCCAACTTGTGAACGAGTTCGTCCAGGAAAGTACTGCCAATGTATCTATATATACTGCCAAGCAGTAATGTTCGTATTACTGTTTGTTCTTTTCAAGGATTTGGTTGCCATTGAGACTGAGATATGAGATACAGGCACATGAGACTTAGCAACTTTATGTCTCAGGGTAATGGGCACAGTGCAACTGTTATATACAACGGTTACCACTTAACATCAGGTTATATTATTCGTAAAAGAGTTGTGAAAATTTTTGAATCATTCTCCTTGAAATCGAATAAATGGAATTAAATGCCTCCTTGGAATCTCAAAGATCAGGGGTCGACCTTAGCAAGCAGGACGTTTTCGAAACGTAGATCGGAAAGATGTTTTTTCTTTTGACAAAGATAGATTCAGTATAGCAGCACGGAGTCATATAATATAATGGACTCGCCCCCTATTGCATGGGACCAAATATATCTATCTAGCAAAACATGGGTATTTAAATATCTCTGCCTCCTTTGGAGATATAAAAGTAAATATAATTGCTACAGATAATCAACTACTTTAAAGAATATCAAATAGCAATGGAATTTTTGTTATCATAGAGAAATACTAATATAATCGTGAAATCGTCAACTTGACCGTAATTCGTATGATCTAACCAAGGTTCGGGCGACGACGACGGCGGCGACGGCGGTGCTGTGGCGGCCGTCGGCGGCGGTGATAAGGCGGTGTTTCACAATAGCAGAATTATTTGCGGCGCGTAGGGCTTTGCCTTGAGATGCGCCACAAACAACTGTAGCGAACTACGCTGAAACTGTGGCGATACCATCGCCTACGAAAGTGGTAGTAACTCTTCAAACTAATATGAGAACTGGTGGATTTCGTGATGATTTTAATTTTTATATATTAATCATAATCTTAACTGTAACATTTTTGTAGCTTAGCTATTGAATGGCCCCAACTACTATTACCTTCTAATGGAAAAGACTTATAAGTAGGCTGCTTAAGTATTTTCGTTGTTATGTCATATCAAGGTTGAAAGAAACCTTCTTAAAAAGATGAGGTTGAAAATGAAGGTATTGCTGCACAGGATTCCTTATTTTAACGCCAAGTAATGATTACCCCAAAAGTGGCGAAAATTCTACCAATGACAGCGATCCCAAGGAGTGTTGGCGTCAGGTTCGTTTCGTTTTCAGGCTGGCCATGAAACTAAAAGCTTTTTTCAATTATGTTGTTATGATCTCCTTGTGTCGTAAAATAAACGTATATTATATATTATGTTCTTATTCATTATTAATATATATATTGTACCCACACCACATACGTGTGATAATTGTAGGAAAATTATTACATATATGTACCTACGTGATGGGTATAATAACTCCTAGTTGGTGCCATTTTTAAATTACGTACTGAAAGATGTTACGGCTGCTATTATTGTGCTATTAACATGATTGCTATTATTCCACAGTATTTCAAAGATTAAGTACTTTGGGGGATGATGCTGTCAATCATTGCCTAAAATAGAAAAAAGTATCAGTCGAAAACTAAAAAAAAAATTTACAAAAACCAACCTACTTCAAAAATATAACACGCATTTATGTAGTATTATTATATGTTATATGACGCTTTATTAGGCATTATTAAATAACTTAAATACCACTCAAATTTGAATGGGACCACATGACAAGTACCAGCTTTCAAATATAAAAAAAATCATCGGTAAATCGGTAACCCTATAAAGAGTTATGACGTAACACACACAAAGAAATATAGTTGAATTGAGTACCTCCTCCTAAGTCAGCTAAAAAAGGGCCAAGTGCAATACTAGATAAGGGTGCAGAACCGTAATAGAGCGAGGCTAGACTCGCACTGGCATTCGAAAAAAGTTTGTAAATTTTAATCACATCTTTGAATCAGCGTTTACTGTATCTATAGAAGATATAGTACATAATATACTGAAACTTCAGGATAGTAACTAGTTTAATTTTGAGACAAAAACTGGCCTAGTGCAAGTCGGGCCTGGCTCTTTTAAGTATCAGTTTGCAACAGTCCGTAAAAAAAATTGTCGGTTTGATCACAGCTTCTAAACATTATTATAATCGGAGTATTCAGTATTTGTTGATTAAATATATGGTACGTAAAATACCGAAATTTCAAATTTCGAACTACTTTAGTTATTGAAGTAAGCTCCATAGCAAATATCGTCTAAAATTTATAACTTTCACAGTTTCTTTGTACTATATGTCTGAGTACTAGACGATTAAAGATCACATGTTAGGATCTGAAAAGTCCCCCCATTTTTTTTCGAAATTAGGTAGCAAATCATAGTAGGTACTCGTATCTTATTCACGTTTGACGTAAATTAGTTCTGGTATTTTCAAGCTAAGCTACACGCCCACCACATCCGCCGCATATCACTGGATATTGGTAAATATATAGTATCTAGATTCTTGACCCATGTTTGATTTTGCATCCCTGTTAATTTTTTATGTATTGAGGTACTTGTTAGTCTAAAAAATTCCGTTTTTCTAGGCTTATATATCACTTTTGATATCGAACACCTTACCTATAATGTAGTAATACTTTACCTTTACCTAAAATTAAAAAAAAATACAGACGAATTGAGAACCTCCTCCTTTTTTGGAAGTCGGTTAAAAAGTGCTTACACCAACTGCATATCTGACATGGATACTATCTTGAGATTCTGTAACTGAGCTGTTACTTATTACCAACCTCACAGTAAGTAAAGTATTGCAATACAATAATAAGACGAAACCATGATTGAATCAAATATAGATACTGAAAATAGAGATTTATCCATATGTATCGGAGCGTATATAGGATATGAAAAAAGATCCTGTCTTTTAGACATTTCTCTTCTTGCTATAATTTGCAGTTACATATTCGCCCAAGGAGTTCCACGTCCTGCGTACGTGACACACTCGCCGCGAAGAGCTTTCATCGCGAGTGTACGCACTGCGCACACGCAGAGTAGGTAGCTACGTAAAACTAGGTCAATGTTGACTCGTGACGTGGCCGCGGCCCTTCATTGCAGGGCTCGCCTTGAACCGCCAACCAGCATTGCCAGCTTGACTCTATTAATTTGCGCTCGTTTTTCTGCTAAAAATATAAACAAATTCGACGTAACCTTCTAATTCCGTGCGCACGCCATTTTTGTTAATACACGCACTGAAACTCTACTCCAGCTTCTTTCACGTCCTCAAAGTATATTAAAGGGACCAGTTTTGCCTTTAAGTTAATAGGATTATTCAATATTTAAATTAGGTGTTGCAATTTATCATTGAGATACTGTTAATATATAGATAATGGCAGTTATGCTTAAAATCGTATAATTCGATGTTTCTAGAATATATTTATAAATTTTAATGAGTTTGTTTGTAGCATTTTCAGTGTGTTGATTTCTTGTGACGTAAATGTAGAGTAAACCATATTCGCGCTTACGAATTCTATGCCCAATAGGAATCACCGCATCGCCGCTTTCTCCATATTTTTTTACTGCACAGTAACACAATATTGGCATTTCACTGCAGCTTTATTCAACTTCCAGCTTGCAGTTGCACCAAAAGCACTCTGCGGGAAATTTCTAGATGTCACCCTGAAAATTTATCCACCCCTTTTGTACCTACCCGTCTGGGCTGCTGTCCTAGTGTTAGCGTGTGCCAGGTGCTTGCATCAGTATATTGTTTGTTCTGCGAATCTAAAAATGCGCTCATGTTATTCCTCCTGCCCGCAGATCTTTAGTGTAACAATATATATTTAGCCATGAGGATCAATGGCAATTAGATACATCAAATCCCATTAAAACCATATTTTTTATGCATCTCACAATTGAACTAGCACAGAAAGAAAGCTACCTTTTATTTTTTATTTATTTAGGGAGGACATAGATGCTGGCTACCGCCTGTGCGGTCGTCCAGCTCCACCGGGTTTTGGGCGAGGGCCTGGCCCTACAATAGCCCGGGAGGGAGAAGTGCCGAAGGCACTTCTCCCGAGACGGGCGTAGAAGGCGAAAAGCGCTTTCTACCTCCGTCTCCTGCGGACGCCGAAAACGTACCGCTATTATAGGAGGGGTTGACAGCGAGCTCAAGGGCACCACTGTGGTTCGGACCTCGGCTTGTCTCGCTGTCGAGAGACATGGGGGGGATCGGAGCAAAATGCCTCTGTGCAACTGCAGTGTTGCACAATTGGGCCCTACTGAATAATACTCTTTGACTATTTGGAGAGCAATTTATCGTGACCTTGTTTTTGCCTCGAGCTCGCCGGCGAGCTCGGTGTTTGATTGTGTGACCTCTGATTACCTCACACCTGGGGATTTTACCTCGACGACTTGCGGATAACGCTAAAGCTGCCAACGTAATGGCTGCGATGGGGTCATCCGGGTCGTCTAATACCTGCCGTGGTCGGCGACGGGGGGGTTTGAAAAATGGGATAGAAGAGGCAGTCGAGTAGTTCGATGCCTGGACAACCAATGGGTTCGGGTGGTGGGGCGCTCGATCAAAGTATCGGCGGGCGCAGTCCTTATTGAACTGCGCTAAAGAGGGAAGGTTTAGGTCGCAATGCAACTCGGTGTTCCGGATATACCACGGAGCGCCGGTTGCACTACGAAGAAAACGGTTTTGAATGACTTGAAGCTTATGGAGATGGGCCTCACTAGCATGACTAAACACTACTGATGCGTAAGTCATGATGGGGCGGATGCAGGCAGTGTAAAGTGTCTTCTTATTTCTAAGAGACATTTTACTCTCTTTGCGAATCAGGGGACCAAGGCGACCCATTACAAAGGCCGCTCTGTTACGGACGGTTGTTATATGATCGCTAAAGGTGAGATTCCGATCAAGGGTGACTCCGAGATATTTTGTTTTACTAACCCAGGGGATGGGTTGGTCGAACAAAGTTATAGGTTGCGGGTAACGGGGGCGGCCCTTCTCAGTAAAGTACATAGCTGCACTTTTAACTGGGTTGACCGCGATGCGCCATTTACGGAACCAGTCACCGATCTCGGTGATGGCCCGTTGGAGGGCGGGAATGGACTTTCTACTGATATGCCACCCAGTGGTATAAATAGCGGTATCATCCGCGTATTGGGCTAATAGGACGTTAGGCTGAGAGCGTGGGATGTCGCTGGTATACAGCGCGAAAAGAATGGGTGATAGCACGGAGCCCTGAGGGACTCCGGCTCTGACTGGGTGGGGGGAGGAGAGGGTGCCTTCCACGCGATAGCGAAAGCTTCTGGCTTTAAGGAAGTCTTGTAGGATGAGCACAAGACGTTCTGGCACGCCAAATTGGTATAGCTTGTAAATCAAGCCATTGTGCCAGACTTTGTCAAAAGCTTTCGCTACGTCGAGGAAGACTGCTAGCGTTGTCTGGGGTTTGGGGTACTTGTTAAAGCCCTCAATGATGTGCTCCGTGAGGCGGTGCACCTGTTGGACGCATGAGTGTCCGGGTCTGAAGCCAAACTGCTCATCTGGGATAAGGTGGTGTTCCTTGGCATGGGACTGGAGACGGTTTGCAAGTAACCGCTCGTAAAGTTTGCCTAAGGCACTGAGGAGGCTGATGGGGCGGTAACTGGTGGGGTCAGATGAGCTTTTGCCTGGTTTGTGAATGCCAATGACATTTGCACATTTCCAGGTGTCTGGGAATAAGCAGTGGCTCATAGCAGCATTGAAGATGCTGACTAGGAGATGGATGAGAGGAGGAGAGAGGGTTTTAAGAACCCTGTTGGAGATGCCATCGGCACCGGGGGATTTGCGCGGTCGGAGGGCCTTGATCAGTCTCGCCACCTCAGCGTAAGTCGCTAAGGTGATTGGTGGGAGTTCAGAGGTGACCACAGAGCTTTTACGTTCGACTTCAGCATCCACCGAATCGAGGTGAGCTTGGTCAACGTGATCTACGTTAGGGGAACACTGAGCCTCTAGGCTATCAGCTAGGCACTCAGCTTTGTCTTCGTCAAAGAACGCTGGGACTAGTGGGACTGGTCTGTATAAGGGAGGCATGTCGTTATGGTTACTACCTTTCATACCTCGCGCCAAGTCCCAATAAGCCTGGTGGCTAGGCACGAGGTTTGAAAGTTTGTCTCCCCATTGTTGATCACGCAACTCAGACATGCGACTTTGAACCATGCGTTCAAAGTGGCGTTTCTTAGTTTTGTTCTCTTTACTGGGGTAAGAGTCGTAATGTCGGGTCACTGCTTTACTTTCCGTCACTAATCGTCTCACATCCGCTGGAATGACAAGGCGCCGGTCGTCCGGCACCATGACCTCCTTTGCGGATGCACCTACTACGGTGGAGAGGTGATTAGTGAACGAATCGATCGCAAGGGTTACGTCATCTTTAGTCAGGATGTCGTCAGGGATCTTGTCAAGGTCCGGTGAACTGATAGCCTTTAGGGCAACGCCTAATTGCTTCCAGTTCACTATCGTCTTAGTGGGGCGGGGGAGGTCTGTTGTTGGGTCGGGACCTAGTCGCAGTATAATGGGTCGGTGGTCAGAGTGAAGCTCGTGAACCACTTCTATGGAGCGTAACTGGAGTGTTACGCCTCTGAGTAGTGCCATGTCAAGCAAGTCAGGTCGAAAGTCTTCCGTGTGAGGGTAGTGAGTGGGCTCAGTGGGCGCAATTATGTCAAAATTAAGTTCTGCGACTAGTTTTTCAAGTGCAATGCCTCTGGGATTGTTGACGTTACAATTCCATAGGATGTGCTTACTATTGAAGTCGCCAATCAGAAGGACGGCGCTTCCTAATGAGAACAATGCTTCTAAGTCAGCTCGGACGATCGGCTTTTGACAAGCTTGGTAACAGGACGCTATGACTATAGGTTGATGACCAGTCATAGCTAGAAGGCAACAAGATGCTTCCATATTAACAAGAGTCGGGGTAGGTAAGGGGATGCAGTGCAGGGACCTTTTGTAATAGATAAGAGTGCCTCCCCCACGGGAGTTCACTCTATCATCACGTACCGTTCTGTAATTGGCAAACCTAGGGTTCGCCTTCCCCGGTTTTAGAAGGGTTTCCTGCACGCATATAATGTCGATAAGGTGGGTGCAACAAAAGTCGTGGACAAGGTCACGTTGTCTAAAGAAACCGTTAGCGTTGAATGACGCTAACGAAACTGAGCGCGGTTTCGTGCGTGCGGTTGTACTACCCATAGTGGTTGTACTGGGGAGGGGCCTGGGGAACGAAGCGCTTAAGGGCGCTTAGTAAGTTCGCGTGTTCCAATGTGTATTGGATCACGTCCGCTGGGGATTGAGCGTATTGCATCTTGTGGAATAGCTCTTGTACCTCATTGATGTCAACCGACATAGCCAGATCGCTGACTAGGTTGATTGCCTCTTGAAGAGGGGCAGCCATCAATGGCATAGGTGGAGCTTGTGGCCGGGAAGCGGCGCGGGGAGGCGCGCGAATGGTGTTGGCGACGGGTGCCGGGAGCGCGGGGCGAGCCGGGGCCGGTGCGCGGGCAGGGGCCGCGGCGCGGGCGGGTGCGGGTGCGGGCGCGGGTGCGGGCGCGCGGGCCGGGGCGCGGGCGGTAGCGACGGTCTTAACCATACTGGGTGGTTTAGACCATGCGTTACGGGCTGGGAGCGGCGCGGGTATTACCTGTGAGGCAGGTACTACCGTTAGTTTAGGGCTTACCCGTTGGTAACGGTCGTAAGAGGGACGGGTCGGCCTATGCCTTGCCACCCTGTGGTTCACTCGTGGTGCTTTAGGGCAACCACGGTAATTCGCGGTATGCCCTTGAGCACCGCATAAAACACAGCTGGGTGGGTCCGGTGAATCCCGGGTGCGAGTGCACGCTGCTGTCGCGTGATCGCCTAAGCACTTAACGCACCTAGCGCGAGCGAAGCAGAAACGGGAGGCGTGCCCGTATAGTTGGCAGTTATGGCACTGCGAGGGACTCCCATTTTTGTATGGGGCTTGGACATCGAGTCCTGAGAGGCCACAGACCTTTTTTAAATTAAAAATGGCCTTGCCTTCAGGTGTACGATCTAGTACTACGAGTACTAGATCGTAGGGACTGCGGTCCTTCCCGCTGTACATGCGGTGAACTGCATGTACGGGGAAGTCTTGTGCCTTCAGGTCGGCACATACCGAATCGGTATGTACCTCCTTTGGCACACCGCGGATGACCACTCGGAGGACTTTCTCCTCTTCGAGCGCATAAGTGTGAAAACTTATGCTCTCTTTACGGAGGAGCTTTGTTAGCGCTCTGTGGTCGCTAGTGGTGGACACTTGAACTTTAATGCCCTGCTGCGTGGAGCGGGCATTAGTGTAGTGGATCCCACGATCCGAAACTAAACGGGACAGCATGTCCCATTTGGTTTTGTCCTGAATGAACAGGGGCGGAGGCGGTTTTTCGCGGCGCGCGCTCGCGTCCTGAGGGGACGCGGCAGTGGTGGCCGGAGCGGAGGGAGGAGACGCGGGGCGCGGGGCGGGGGTCGGCTTCTTGCCGGAGGCGGGGGCCTTAGCGGGTGCCTTGGCGGGAGGGGCGGAAGTTGCGCAACTAGCGGCTTTAGGAGCTCGCTTGCGTTTGCGGTCAACGACGGTATAGCCGTCGTTGTCGGAGTCCGAGTCAGTGCGTAAGGCGCGACTCGGATCTACTTCCATCTCCGTTTCGGAGTCCGAAGTGGGCTCGACAACGGCGATGGAGGGACGGGTGCTCGCTGGCCTCCCGATCGGTGAGCGCGAGCGAGACCTCTCACGGGGAGGGGCTGCCACCGTGCGTCTATTGTCCGGGCCCGGGGCGGGCGAAAGCGGGCTGTCCTCTGAGAAGGACCGGGTCAGAGGAGGGACGTTGGCCTCCGGGATTGAAGTCCCGGAGGGAGCAATAAGAGTGTCCGTGAGGCGGGCACTCGCTTCCTCTTCTAGGAGTTGCATATGAGCAACATACAGATCGGGGTGGCGGAGGGCGAAGGTCTGAAGGACCTGCACCTCACCGTTAGAGGGACGGGACTGCATCCTGAGGGGAATACTCAGGACGCCCTATCAAGGGTTTGAATTCCCTCACACACCTTGTGAGCTCACTGTGTGAGAGGGAGTGTGTACCTAGGGTGTGCCCTAGTTGTGTACCCTCTCCGAGCTTTTTTCTCGGCGGAGAGGGGTGCTCCTAAGCGCTACTCCGGGGTTGACTAGGGGCGACCCCAAGGCCAGTAATCCCGGAGCCCAGCTTGCTTCGGCTGACCCGTGAAGCGGGAAAGGCCACGGTGCAAGGTTAAACCAAAACAACAACAGTGGCCGTTGTCACCGTAGGGTGTCACACTGCGACCGCAGCAAATGGCGGATTTGATCGTTCAGACGGGTTTGGCTGACGCTACCCCACGCCTGAACGACGTCGCTTAACAGCACAAAGTGTGTTGTTACGCGACTGTTACTATGTTGTGTCGGGTAGTAAAGTGGTGAAATGCGCACCGAAAAGTGCGGTCAAAACAAGACCACCAGCCCGATATGATGTTGTTCGTCCGAAACAAGGGACTTGGGTAGGTGGTAATGCCTGACGTCTTAGAGCGCCTCTGCGCGACGGCACGGCGAGCTCGTAGCTCGCGTTGCTCGGCGTTCGGCGGCTGCTCAGCTTCTGCACACAAAACAAAAACTTCGTCAGGACTGCGTATTCCAAGGCACTGGTCTGCAACTAGCGTCGGAACGATGACCCGAGTGAGACGGCAATAGTGCGGGGACTATTGCGGTCTCACTGGGAGATACTGGCGGAGCTGTAGACAGGTGTGCACGGCGTGGCGGCACAGGTCGGAATGAATTGATTGATTGAGAAAGCTACCAGATCCCACCGAAAGGGTGATTGGCGATATATTTGTATTTATGGATCTGGCTAGCCCGCTAATTATATAACATTCCCTATCACGCACTACCATGAGAAAGCATGCATTCAAGACCATGATGTTCACACTAATAAAAAACCACAGAAATGTCACCAGTTAAAAATTATGGTATATTAAAGTACATATTCTGTTTTGGACATCTTCCCCTATCTAAAATCTGTCAACCTAATTGTCAAGCTAACCTAGAATTAACTTTGGTGGACCAAATTTAATTCTAGGTTAGCCTTAACAACATCTTCGGCCACATCATCACTTACCATCAGGTGAGATAGTGGTAAAAGGCTAGCCTATTAAGAATAAAAAAAAATGTTAGCTAATTTATTACAATGCGTCTAACTGCCTCCATTTCCCAGGGAGCTTTCGTAAGTTATCGTAATTTTTATTCCAATTTTGAGAAGCTTATGTTGTTTGTGCGTTGTCGTATTTAACTACCTACGTATGCAAAATAACGATTTTAGCAAACATGAAATGAAAAACAGAAACTGCTATCTCGTATGATTTTACATTAATATTAATTTCTGTAAAATTTGTATTCAGGGTTATGAAATATTTACTCGTTTCGCAGCACCAGAGCTGCGTTCAAACTGGTAAGTTTTCCTCAAATATCGAGGCTACCACCAGGAAACGCAACAGCCTGCTGACAGTCACGACTAGAGAATCGTCCGAATTCAAGGTTGATTTGAATAATATAAGTGTATACATTTGCAGTACAATAATACAATGAGTATAGCCCTTATCGCTTAGAGCCGGTAGTTAGAGGCAAGCACGCGCAAAGACGATTTGCATAAGGGCCGTTGTCAATGCTATACTAGTGGGCAACAGGCAATGGACAGAAGGTCTTAACGACCTTCCGCTGCCATCGACGAGGCCCTTTGATTCGCCATGAGGCCACTTAACGCACCGACAACATACTGTGGAAATGGCTTAAGGATTTCCAGTCTGAGCCATGCAAATAATATTCAGCGAACTGCTGAATAAATTTTGCAATTGAAATCGCCAGGTATCACGAGAAAAACAAGCTTGACCTCGTGAATACAATGACTTTAGAGGTGATATTCTGGACGTCTAGAAGTCACATTAATAATAGATAATAATAACATACCTACCACGTTCTTAGTGACACATAAGATTTTTCTTTTAATTTTGGTAGTACGATCAGCAAAGTTGTACATCAAAACTATGTGAATAAGAATCTTTGGAAGCATATCCTCACTATTCCATCGGTTCTGTTGTCGTTCCATATTATTCGCGAGCGCAAGGTTGCGGCTACGTTGCGCAAGCGTTTACACGTGTCGCGCTCGGCTCGCGCACGTCGACGCCCGACCTAAACCGAACACTTCCGATTCGCATGCACAACAAACAACTTAGAAATATATTGAAAGGCGAAGGTAATACATACGGAAATAAACCTTCGAAGGTACACGTTGATGGCTGTAACCCCGGACGGTAATGATTATCCGGCGATGCTCGCTAATTATCTTAATTTGTAAATTATACTAAATATGCATATTCATGTGTTTCTATATTCGTCCAGCTCCGCGATCAAAAGTTTACATAAGTTATTATTTTTTTCCTCTAAAGTTATTATAATAGCTGAAATTATGGAAACTATGATATATATAATACTTAGGTATATTGATTTTATTATTATGATTGATAAATTTGCTATTATATAATCAAATAACTATAATTAATAAGAATATAATAATAAGTCAAACTTAAAACTAGCCTAATCAAATAACCCACCCCTGATCTCTCCCGGTGCAAAGGTGCCCATAACACTTGCAGCGTTTCCGCGCTGAATGGCAATGGCCATCCTCTGCACCAGGAACGAGCTGGAGCGGGAGTCACCAGTTTTATCCCTTAACCTGCGCCCAATCTCAGAAACTAACTTTTTGGCCTCTGTACCCCACGAACCCATGGTCTCAACTGCAATGGGCACAAAAAGGTAAACAGGCTCCATAGCTGCGTACTTTTGGCGTTTTTTATTTGCGGCGTCTTCGGCTGCTGCTGACGGTGAGTGGACAGTGCGACTCAGGTGGCTGGCAGCGACAGTGCTGACGCAAGTAGCGTCCCACACCAGGCACTTGCCATTCTGCCAGGGCACCAGCGTGAGCCCATCCGGCCTCTTACCTTAGGTATATTGGTAATGATATTTTGGCTATCATTGTATGAAGGAGTATGATCTCTGCACTACAGGAAAATTATTATTAACTAACCTCCTAAAAAAGGCCAAAGTTATTAAGTCAAATCAATACATTTTCACACCTTAACCCTTTAAGGTCGCTAGAACACAATAGTGCACTTTTGTTTTAAAAAACCCCTCGTCTTTTTAAATCAACTTTACAAGACGAAGACTGCGCGACACGAAAGTGCATGCATTAAGCTTCACACTTAATAATAATTATCGCATGTTCGACTGGTCAGTTTTTTTTTGTGAGGTGACTAACGTGGCGGCGTTTTTTGTCAATGAGCGTGGTGGTCGTAAGTACAAATATTAAGTTTATTTTCTTATAAATATTTCACGCTATTGTTGTTATTTAGTAGCTGCAATCGTTGTGGTTTCAAATCATGTATTTTAACTGTATTATCTTACAATTTGAAAAAGAAATCAAGTCCGAAAAATCAAAAGTTACGATAGTGACGTTTAGACCTAACTCTGTTTTAGGCAGTTTCAGGTATTGACGTTATTCGTTGAATATTATCGCTAACAATTAAATTTTTGATAGGGATGTAGATGACCAGCGATTTAGTACTTCAGCTGCTTAGAGATGGCAATGATTTAGATATAGAAATCATTGGTGAAGATGAAAAATTACCTGTTCAAAGGCCATCTAATTCCGCTTTAAATGAAATTCCGGAAATTTCTTTCAGTGGTGTATGTCCGCGGGGGCTAAGACAGGTAATTAAAACCAAGCCTCGATCCTGAGGTTTAAAAGTATTTGTGGCAACAACTGCTGATGGATTTATGATTGATTTTGAAGTCTGCAAAGGTGCCAACACTCCAATTGGAGACAGATCTTTAGGTGTCGGTGCGTCAATAGTTTTACACCTTTCAAAGTCAATCCCAATAAGGAGCTGCATTTATTTTGACCGATATTTCTCTTCAATACCTGTGCTTGAAAAGCTGAACGTTATTGGATTGCACGGTACGGCAACATTAATGATGAACCAATTACCTGAGCGAAAAAAAATAGGTTTCAAACCTGATCGTCGTATGCAACGGAGTAAATCACAACAATTCCTATGCGAGGATGTTGTAATTGTCAAATTAATGGACAATAAGTCACTGCTAGTTGCATCAACCTGCACATCTGCTGACGAGACTACTTTTGTAAACCGCTGGGATAAAACTATTTCAGCTTTCACTGACGTTAGCTCGCCCGAAACCATCGCTTATTACAACAAGTACATGGGCGGTGTGGTCATCTAAGATCAGTCAATGGAGTACAGAAAGAAAACAAGTAAACCAGAAAATGGACGCTAAAAGTAATACTCCATTTCTTTGATCTGGGTCTTTGCAATGCATGACATTTGTATAGATTGGAATGTGCAGCAGCCTCGATCCCAAACACCAAAGTTATGGACTTATTAAAGTTTTAGATGCAAGTAGCAGATGGACTTACTAATACGCCCATTCGCAAAACGAGGGTTAGCGAGTGATGATAAGGTTCCCAAATATTTTGAGCCGCAGACCAGTCCACGATTCAGGAGATCAAACCAACCCAAGCTAAAAAACTAAAGCTAAGAGATATTATGATGGATACGATCACTTTCCGCTCTTTGAAGGCATTGATAATCCTCGTGCATGTTAAATGAAAAAATTTAAAAGCCGTTCAAAGATCAATAGTATGATGCGTATCTCTGGCTCACGAGGAAACAAAACTGCTTTGCAGTCTACCATTACCATACATTTACGAGTCTAATGAAAATTAGCAAGGAGACTGATCATTATAAAAATAAAATTAAATATTATAAAGTTTGATCTCAATTCTAATTTGTTATAAGTATTGCTATAATAATAACTCATAAACACTAAATTATTTGTTTTATTTCTCATTAAAAGACAAAAACCTAACAACGTCACTATCGTGCACTGGCATCATTAAGGCCTAAACATCACTATCGTGCAGGGGTAGTACATGGCACTGGGGGTAGTTATGATTTTTATATTTATTTTTTGCACACTGCTCTAAGGTTCCCTTTTTCTTCAAAATGCAAAAAGAAATCGTTTAATAAAAAAAAACTTTTAGGCCTGAAAGGGTTAAGTATTTTATTTATATTTTTATGACCACGCGTGACCTTTTACTTGCTTATCAAATAGTGGTGCTTTTTTGGACATAATATACATACCGCCAAATTGTCTCGCTTTAATTTCGTCAGCTTTGATTAAATAGATTTAGAGCTACATTCAATTAACTGAAATAAGTATTTGCCTAAATGCCTAGTCTAGGATGTCTTAAAGTAACTCTAACCGATGGTGACCAGTATTGTGGGCGAGACAATCGAACATGGAAGCCACTCCATACCCACTTCCAATACAAATCCATACATAATGAAAGATATGAAATAACTTGGGAAGTCGGACCGTGAAAATGTGAGCTCAGAGTATTTTGTATCAGCATGGTACCGATTTCATCAAGTTATTTTATGCTTTTCAGTGTTTTACAACGAGTTAAGTTTTTTTTAATGAATTTCCACATAATACATTTTCAGTTAGTGAGTGCTTACAGCTCTTTCCCATTTTCTTGTAAACCTAGGTATATCCATACAGACTAACAATTTCATAATTTTAATTTTAATCTATACCGCAAATCCCATTTCTAGGTATCGGACGCCTTAGCAGAACATTGAGATTGAAGGCTCATACCTGATAGAAAGCAGTGCCTTTTCAAATACTTAAAAGGCCGCTTCTCTTAAGAATTTTTAAAAATAACATTTAACTAAATCACTTCATGTTGAGCTTAGGTACTTAATAGTTGTTAGGACCACATATTTTATAATTCAGATATTTAATTATTTATTTACAGCCCAAAATGTTGATACAGAGCATGACTACACAGTTTATAATTACTTAAACGACACAAAGCTTGGACAATTCCGTCACTGCCAAGCTATCGCTGGTCACCTACGTAATTTAAACAAATATTGTAATTATTTATTAACATAGTTTGTATCACATTGTTTAATGACGTAAAAATGAATGACTTCGTGGTTCTTGTCCGATATTTTCCCAGTGGCTGTATATTTTTTGCTGAACGTAGCAGTACAATGTAGAATATTTCCATATTGAAATTTGTAATTGCCCTTGAAAAAGTTGAAAGAGCGTCGTAGATTCCTAATTTAAATGATTTTGATTTGGCTTTGAGGCATCGAATCTATACCTCACAAGATAAGCAAGCATTTGACCGCATTTGGTTCTAACAGACGCTTGAACCGTTTGGCCATCAAGACTGAAACTAAAACATTTTAAATTAGCTACCCGCTTAGCAGATGATAGTAATTTTATTAAAAAATATTATCGGCGACTCATCTAACCTCATAGAAAATTTAATAGCATTCTCTACCTGTAAATTGAGCGAAAATATCCTCAGTACTGGGTACTGCTTATAACATATTTACGAACATTCTCATGCAAATTCCAGCTTGTGACCTAAATTTGATAAACGCAATAGCCAACACCTACGAGTACAATCAAGCAATAAATCAAGCTCTCCGTAGCAACCGTAGCGCGTAGCAGAAAGTCGTAACCGACCCACAATGTAGCCGATTATTTACCATTTGAATATTGAGTTTTAAGTAGACATAATTTATTGTTGGAATGTTGGTAAGCAAAAGCATATTATTTAAATATATTTTAATTGAAAGACCACATTGCTTATTATAAATAATTACTTTAAAAAAGGTGTGTGTTTATTGCTTACTTCTTAAAACCGAGACTGATTTTAATGCAAATTACCAATGTTGTCTTAAGTTTTCGTGATTCTTACACGTAGTAAGTAAACAACTTTGAACAAAACGTTGAGGTTAAATTAATGATATACATACGTGTATTTTAATGGTTTCTAGTTGTTTAATTACTATTCAACATACTAGGGATATATTAAGCAAATTCTGGAAAAAATCATGAACATCCTATAATACGATTTACTAAGTAAGTAATGGGGAAGCTTCATTAACCAAGTTCCACATGACAAAAGCCGCACGCGGTTTATTTCGTAATTATTCTATTTTTAAATTCTTTTACTTTCTTTTTTTTACCTTCAAATCTGTCGCCAAGCACAATGTGTTCCGGCCAAAACAGTGTGTTCCGGCAGCAGTCCTTGAGAGCCAGTAAAATTACAGGCACTTAACAACTGTATGTCTCAGTGTAAAGGGTGCAGTGCAATTCGTCACTTATGATGAAATGCGTCTGTTATAGGCAGAGGTTAGTCTACTTAACATCAGGTAGTACTCACGCTTGATCCGTCACTATAACATAAAAGAATAAACAGATTTCCAGATTCTGATATGGAGGAATTTTATATATTTTTAAATATAATTACAAGCACTACAGCGTACTAAGCGAATATCATAAATTTACAAATTATTGGAGCACAAAATGTTTGGCCCGGGCGGGAACACCGTCCCCTATGACGGTTTAAGAAATACGATTGGAGCACGAAATTTCGGCGACACAGCCGACCCCCCGGTAGCTTACAAGATAAAGCATCCGGCGCGAAATCGGAAGGTCGCGGGTTCATTTCCCGCCCGAGGAATTGTATATTTTTACAATTTAACTTTAGGATAAATCATTCAATCAACTCTAAATAAAGTTAGTAACGATCTATTATTTAAGTTTAGTGTCACCATTTCTATCTCAACAGAAAAATGCTTACAATATCGTCTTATTTCTTGTCATATTATTTTATTATAAATAACTACTAGGTACGAATAAGTCTAGTCTAAGAAGTATACACGTTACTTATAAGGTACTTATATATCTGGAACGAAACCGTCCAAATTTTTATTTATATTTGTTTCTCTGCTTGTGTCCGATCACGTCAAAACCTTAAACAATTTTCATATTGCCACTCAAAATACCAATTGTGAGCGTAACCTTGGTCCAAATTCATAACTACCTACTACAGCTAATATCTGTTTGTGTGATGACAACGTCATTGGTAGATAATGTGCCAATGCCAAGTGGCTCGTGCATTTTAACATCATGATTAGGTATTCGATACTTTTTACTTAATAGTTTAAACAAGAGTTTCTACAGTTCTATGGGTCTCTACAGTTTATTATAATAAAAGATTGATCTACATATCCAATCTTACTATAGAACAGACGAAATCCACTATAGTCTGTCCATACTGTAACGGAAAAATAATAGATTAGAACACATAATTCATATTTCCTTCCACCGTGTCGTCGGTGGTCATAAGATGAATTACGTATAGGGGGAAGCAGGTTCAATTACTGATTGTTTCGATAAAATAACGAAGCCTGATTGAAGCCTGATTCATTTCTAGAATTTTGTATTTTGCAGCATGAGAAATGACATAATATAAAGTTTAGATACAGTGTTGTATGATGGCTCAAAACACTAACACCTTTACAAGTTTTACCTAATCAAATAGCGTTAATATTATTATGTTAAAAAAAATACGGGACATGTTAATCGCAGATGAATTTTACAATACAAACACATTTATCTCAGTAATTTGCTTACTAAGGCGATCTAATAACAATGAAGTAAGTGTCCACTAATCTTTTTCCAGTCGAAATATGTAATATCTAATATTAAAATGACTAAATAGAGTAGAGCATAAAATGACAGAGACCACCGTTTCATTTAATACACTGTGTACTTTAGACTGTGAGCCATTGCTCCCAATTGTGGCATAAATGCGCTTACCAGCCACAGATTAGTCAGCAGTAAGTTTGTGCCAAATTCTACTGGTGGGCATAACCAAGAAGCCGCTGTTAACGGGACATGCGACGGCTTTGCACTGCCCTTTTATAGGTACTACGTGCTCTACTTTACTGATCGATAGCATGAAAGTAGACGAAAAATTTCCTACCTTTCTTATTATGTTTTTGTGTGACTCAACTATAGATTACTATTTTTGAGCCATCTGCATATACAGGACTTTCTCGGACCTTTATATTTTGACATTGTTGGGGATTTTTGGAATGAACAGAATTGGTTGGAATGGTTTGCTCTAAGATCTCTTATTATAGTTTTTTTGTAATGATACCAATTACCTTCTATATTATTTGTGGTAATAGTCAGACATTCTTCGAAATCTAAACATCTGCTAGGTTTTTACATGTAATACAGTAAAAAGTATAATCTAAAATATAGTAATTATAAGGACCTATAAATGTACAGAAAATCAGACTGTATGTATAGGTATTGGGTCACAATTGTCACAAATGGTCATATTTATCCCATACATAAGTGTATATGTTGAGTTTATATGATAATTAATTAGTGGTATTTAGGTAATTATCATTGGCAAGAAATTATTTCTGTCTTGGTAGTTGCAGTATAGTTAAAAATTATATATTGTCGATCTTTACATTGCCAAAACGTAAGTACTTCACGTGAATAGCCGGTTTTATCATATCATAGCTTATCGTTAGTTATCATTCACTACCTCAGTCAAAAAGGAACCTTATATTGTAATATCTGAATTTAATAAATAATACACAAATTTAAAGTTTAGATAACATTTGTTTCTTAGTCATCAGTCAGAGCTCAGCAGCTTTGAAAACTAACACAAAATAATAAAACTTAAATCATTAGTTTTATCATTGACCCGATGCTGACGACGACCGCCACAAAATCCTTCATCACAATTGAGGAAAATGTAAAGCAAACACAGCTATTTATCGTTAAAATAATCAGCATTGGTCGACTGCTCCTAGCTAATACAGTTGAAGCCCTTCACACATACATGCACAGCTACATACATGCTACACACACGCGTACTAAAACTAGCGCAGAAGCGAAACCACAGATTACTCTTGTAATAGTTACTACGTAAGCGAAACAAACAATGTGCGTGTGTGCGTACGTGGTTACGTGCTGCGCACAAACGTAGCGAAGACTTTGTTTTGCCGTTGAGATTCGCGCGTGCAGTTGCGCAAGCGCACCGTCGAGGCCGTTGACTCGATGGACGTGTGTTGCGCGGTGGCCACGCTCACAGGCGCCAGCGGAACAAGGCGCGGTCGCTAACGTTTATCATATTGATAAAAATTGTATACCTATCAGGTATACATATATTTTATAAGCTATATCCATTATAGGCAAAAATTACCCTATCAAATGTGAGAATAATTCTTTAGCTGCACGTGCTCACTCATAGCAGAACTTTCAGGATATTCTTATAGGGATACTGGTAAAGTACTATGTAAGTTATAGAGAGGTTATGATATGATGATAGCTAAAATACTTAACTTTAATATATTAATATATTGCTATAAGTATAGCAATATATTATCTTGAAGCAATGATGGTGCAATGTCTATGGGTTGCTGCTCAGGGAGCTAGTGCAATGCTCGCCTGGCTAGCTATACCGCCTTCAAATTAGATACCTATATCGATCATCTCGTTCTGATAACTGTTGTGAACCAAGATGTTAGGCTTCAACATTATCTTCGACCACTTTGTCACATGAAGAGGTGATGAACTATGGTAAAAAGCAATAAAAACCTTATTGGTGTGGAATGCTTTTGGACTTACTGATTTAGTAAAAGGTAAGTAGGTATGTTATTATTCCGAATACTTACATTGAAGATTTATAAAGATTTTTCTTGCCAAGGTATGTATAGGTACAACATACCTTAGTTTTGTTGAAGACCTATCTGATATTTTCCCTTGCTCTAAGGCGACGCGTCGCGTCGGCAATGACATCGATAGTGCAAATCTATTTTCACATCAATCAAATTATTGATTTGATTTTAACATTTCAAATGATTTAGGCTTTGATTTTACTTTATTACTACAAATATTCTCGTACCTGTTACTGGAATTCTAAATGCAAATTATCATGCCGCATCAGAAAACAAAAGCTATTATTTATGGTATAACTTTTGTTAAAAAAATTATAGGTAGTCCAAAGTACTCTCTTCTCTCCAATGGAGCATGAACATCAGAATGTCACATCGCTCTTCAGCTCAGCAGTTTGCTAAAATAGGCTTCGCCTCATTGACTTCGCATTTGACTTCGTCCATCAACGTGAGGCAGTGACCGAAACATAGTACAACTAAATTACCTAGGTAAAAAAATTTCGTAGAACACTGATATAATTACGTATACTATTGATACCTCTACCTACTAATATATAGATCAATCCCACGCATAATTTTGTACTCTATAGGTACCTATCTAATAGAAGGTCTCTGTAATAAAAAGACAATAATTTTAAAGTATAAAAGTACGTGTATATGACACATTATACTTAGGTATTTATTATTTTATTTATACTTACATTAGGACAACTTATTTTAGGGGATTGTGAAGGAACACGGTCGAGATGACCTGATGTTCAGAGGTAACCTCTGCCTAAGGTTTCGTCAAGTGACGAACTGCACTGCGCTTATCCGTAGACATTACGTTGTTAAGTCGCCTGTGCCTAGTAATATCACAATTCTGACTCGCAACAATTGCTGCCGGAACACAGTGGTGATAGCTAACCAGGCAAGCATTTGCAAAATGCCCTTCCACCATGTGGTGAAGCTCAAGCTACCGGTGGAAACCGAACCGAGGACCGTCAATAGCTATTACCACTCGGCTATGACTGCCCCAGAACCTACTCTACCAAATCAAGAAATTATTGCTACTTACAAGAAAAAAATAAGTATTCTTCTTCTTCTTGCCTAACCTAAGGTGCTAATTAAAATTCAAAACTTGCAACTTTTGTTTTACTATTAATATTAATATACCTTCCCATTTAATATTTATGTCAAGATCCGGAAAATGCTGAAATTATTCCAATATGGAAAGAGTTTTGTCATTTATAAATTCTAAATCGTTGAGACCCATAATTTCGTTAACTACTAATAAGCACTTAGGAATATATTTTCAATTTTCCGTTCAAGCCCAAGCGAAATATAAAATTCCGAACATTCGACCGCCGCGCCGCCGCGGCCGCCGTGCGTACAACGGGTCCAACGCGCAATTTAATAATTTATATCGCATCGATTAAGCTGGTGTTCTAGGCAACTGCCATTTCGGCAGCGGTCAATTAACGATAGACTACTGAACCGAAAGAAAATTCGACTCCAAATCGATATTGGTAGAACGATTAGGGGTAATCAAATTTGCTATTTTCTTGCGCAAAGTACAAACTTATTCGACTCGGTGTACGTTGCGCAAGTATATTCGCGAACAGATAACGGAGTAGGTAGGTATACAAGCCCCTCCGTCCTCTGTCCTCGCAGAATCCGGTCTCCAACTATCTCTGTCCTACTCATAACTTTTCCGTATATCCCTCCCGCTCTCACGCAGTGACATAGATACCAACCAGTTGCGAAACAGCGCGGATTATATAGCAGGTGGATTGTGCCGTAAACGAGTTTAAATAACTGCTTTCACATGCTTGTGAATATTTAAGCATGCATAACATAGTAAAACTTTTATGCAAAACTTGTAGGAATCTTTTGTGGTTATAATAAAATGTTTTTATAGTCCAAGGCACGTTCCAATCCGTAAGATTACTTGTTATTCTGATGGACATAAAACTGGCTCCTGGTCCTTTTTATACTTTGCTGCTGCCCTGGTTTATCTAGCTTTGTTTTCTCATGAGTAAGGGAAACCTATATATTTTTGAATAGGTTAAATGAACAAACTTTTAAGTAGTTTTTTTTTTATAATTATATTCCAAATTAACAGCGGGTTTTCTTTACTATTTGTGGGATTTGCCATGTGGCCATCCATCTCTGGGGCCAGGATATATATCCTTTGACAATCTGAGTAATTCCGTAATTAATTAACAAATATCTATTGAAAAACAAAAGTGTTTTCTTTCGATGTTATTAGAAAAGCTATAGTTCGCTCTACAACATAAGGTATTTATGTTATTAATTACGGTCAAGATGCCTGTTTATTACAGTTGCAGTGTCAACTTTCCAGCACTGCTTGACATTGCGCTGAGCGCGTCATTCCGGGACATTTTAGTTCTTAGTCTCGTTTTCACAGTAATAGCACTTGATAAAGCACCATTCTCGCCTATGCAGTAGTGCTTGCAGACTACTGCTTCATGCCGGAATATCTGACAGTATCCGCACAAGATAAACTCTTGCTGAAGACTGACCAGCCTGGTAAAAGATAACTACGTAATAATTATGATTCTGACTAGTTTTCCAATAATTAGGGGACCTCAAGAACAAATTTATTTTACGATACATAAATACATGTATAATATGTACCCGTACCTTATAAAAGAAGGTTATCTAAATTAGTTTTCGTTGACATATTTTTAAGTACTTAAGTTTAACCCATTTTCAGGTAACTAAATTCAGAACTTTTAAGCGCTCGTAAGCTCGTAGCGTACTTTGCTTATCCGTATTTAAATAATCAGCTAAGTTAAGCAACGTCCTCTGCGGTCATGATTTGTCTGGGTGACCGCTAGTGACATTACTACGGTGCGCTTCCGTGCATTTTGAGAATGCTTGCCTGGTGTAGCAAACCAGTTAGTTAGGTAAGGTGTTTGGCGGGAGATTTTCTACTCTCAAGTAGAAAATCTCCCGCCAAACACCTAACAGCGGGTACCGGCAGCCGTCCTTGTGAGCCAATAATTCTAGGATACCCTGAACAACCTCTTCGATGACATCATCACTAAGCATTAGATGAGATTAGTGGTCAAAGGCTATTTTATCAGCTGTACCTAAATAAATAAAGTGCCCAGAAATTTTCCCAGGATAATATAAAATAGGTATTAGTTTGTGTGATTAAAATCCGCTTGTAATAAAATAGTCATGAGTAGTTATCAGCTCACGGATCAACGGTTTGCAACATAAATTGCGAATGTTGGTAGGCGGAGTTTGCAATGCCCAATGCAAGGCCGTCTGCAGCGCATGCGTAGCATTCAAGCGCTAGAAACGCGTGGAGCGTAACAAAGTAGGTGTTAGTTAAGCGACCTCAGTCTAGGGAAGTCTAGCTGGTTTTGGCTGTGACAGGTTACAAGAGAAAGGGATGTAAATATCCATTGCACCAAGGATTTTTATACGTCATTATTACATATAGTTCGAGAATATATATATATATAATATATATATTTATGCTTGATAGGTTAGCTTTTGACCACTATCTCACCTGATAGCAAGTGATGATGTGGTCGAAGATGTTGTTCAGGCGAATCCAGAGTTACTGGCACTCAAGGACAGCTGCCGGGACACACCGATAGGTGCTTGGCGACAGATTTTATACTAGAGGAGCTACCCAGCCAAACGGGCATTCGCAGAATGCCCTGCCAGGCAGGGTACCTTTAGTCACCTCTTACTATGTACTTAATACCCGAGTATAGAACAGGTAACTACTCCTTTTTTCATGAGATTGGCTCTGAATTAAAATGCCCTACCACTATGCAACCACTATGGTTAGGTACCACCTTGTTCATTTCAGACCCCAAGCAGCAATGTTTTGGGCGAACCCGCGCGGATTCAAAGACAATACCAGCCAAGTAAAGAAACTACAGCCAACAAATATGACTCCACTTCAGTGACTCACAAAACAAACTAATACCTACTACTTGTACCTATGATCTGGTAAACCATACTACAGATACCACAAATTATCCAAACCCTAAGTAAACAACTCTGAGGAACTGGCGGCGACTTTTTACTTGCGACGCCTTTAAGACCTTGGTTTCTAACCGCCCAAACTCAAAAGTACTGGTTTTGGGCGGACCATATTTAATATGGATAAGGACAATGACTTGACATCCGAATCTCAACATGCTAGTCTTTCTGACCATTCCAATTCTTTTATAATTCTGGAAGGTTGAAGTCCCTCGCTATTTTTCATTACATACAGTGACGTCAGAGCAAAAACGTGCGACTAGCTGCAAAATGTATGCTCACTCACCAACTATTCATTATTTAGGTCAACTCGCAATAAGCGTCGAGTTGAGAGCATGCTCTAAAGAGAGACGAAAACTGCGTGTTGTTTATACTGACCTATATAATTTAATATCAGTAAGTGAAATCACAGATATATGCGATAATAAGACGAAAAATCTCTGGTGTCAAACGAGAAAGCAAAACCTATTATACTGCTTGCATCACAGTCCCGTCTACTATAATAGATTAAGAGTACTTAGTCTACAAAAGTTTATTTTAACCATTTCCAGTCCGAAGTAGGGTAGTTCTCCCGTACTGTTTGATTATAGAATATCAGGCAGTTCATGTAAAATTAAGTCCATATTAGCCAATGGCAATGCGTGAGCTTAACTCCCATTCCTTTAGTGAGACGGCAGTGGCGCGGTGGACGGCGGCAAGCCACGGCGAGGGCGACACGCCACCGATAGCCCCCGATAAGATAAGAATAATCAATATTTTCGCGCGATCCGACTCGCCGCACGAAAGGTCACTCACGTTGCGAAATAATGTTAAAGCCCTCAAACCTCTTAAACACACGAAACGGTATGCCGATCGCGATAAACTTTATGAGCTACAAACATTCTTACTTCAAATAAAATTAATCTTATATGGAATCAATTGGTCGAACTCTGTTTAAGTCCTTTGAACCGCGCCTTAAGCAATCAATTAGTATTATAATACCTTTACCGTACATAGTTTACCACCTCTGTATAGAGAGACTATTGTACTGAGCATTGAAGTCAATCTGACACTGAATAGGGACCATACAGCCTGTTGGCTCGACTCGACCATTGCGCTGTAGATATCAATGCTCGGCATCATTGCGTTGATAAATTGGCAAACAATGCTGCCAAAGTCTGGTATTATTGTGTACACAGAACTCGGCACAGTAAGAGATGGAAAATACATCTGTTACACGAGTAAGTAATGCTCAAATCTAGTATCAAGGGACGGCGATGGTCGTGGAATAAACTTGGCCGTACAGGGAGTTTTCAGTTAGGTGTACAGGAGGTACTTATCTGGTAAAATTCATTGCTGTGAGATGTGCAGGCATGTCTATTTATTGCTAAAAATTCTTTATAATCTTATAAGGTAGGATACCTTGCTATTGTTTACACCCAAACTCAATTTTGGGCTATAAAATATATAATCTATTATTAATTTAGCTGCAAAAATCAAAACTACAAAACAAAAAGGAGTCCTGTAAACCTCCTGTAAATCAAGCTCAAGTATTTTATGGAATACTTCAGACAACATTGGGACGGCTCTGCTCTTGCCAACATTAGGACAGCCCTTGGACTCTTTAAGCGATTATTTAAAAGAAGTTTATTTATGTCTAATGCGCTAGAAAACGTATAGGTTCAAGGTTTTGAACATCAACGACAAATCTTAACATTACTACAGGCTACAATTACTGGCCTTCGAAGAATATAACTCTACACAACTATAATAATTGCTTTAATACAATTCACCATCGGACAAAAAGAGGCACATTAGAAACACGGCATCCGTACGCGGTCGATATTCCAAAAATATCAACGAAGCTCTTCCGATCGACATTTCTTATTCGTACGGCTGATTTACTGAAAACTCTAACTGTGACTTTATTTCTCGACAGATAAAATCTTTTGAGTAAGTTAGTTTTAAAGTATCTACTAAGTGAATACCTAGGATAGACTACGTTATCGCTTTCCACCATGTAAGACAGCGGTCAAATGACTCCCTTTCTGTTTCTAAAATGAACTGATAATTACTGTTCTGAAAATCTATACTTAAGTATTTCTTTGATAAAATGATCAAACCATACGCTTTCCGACTCTCGTCTGTTATCGAAATGTATAATGTTCATAAGAAGTTAACTGACAATATAGAATGCTGAAAGTTCTGCACTTCTGTTAATGCTAATGTAAGCCATTTGTTTGCCCAGTGTATTTGAAAAAGTTTGGGAAAAACATCCAAGAAGTCGCATCCTTGACAATGCTACAGCGCACACCGCGAACAAGACCAAGCCGTTTTTGGCTTCTGAAAAGATAGACCTTGTAGCCTATCCTGCACACAATCCTCGATTTCTCAATTTTCCTAAAAATCTAAGAGTTGATAAGATGTTTGACATTTACGAAGCCATGCACAAGAGGTCGTGATACCTTTAAACCAGTACGTGAAATACATGCACCATGATCAATGTTCCTCATGTTTAAAAAAATGCTTTCAACGAATAAAAGTTTTTGAAATATAATATAGAATACCTTGAAATGCAGTAATTATATAACTTTACATGTACTTAAATTGAGAAAACATTTTACTTATGAGTTATGCAAAACTTTCAGTGTAAACACCTATGTCAGTCTGTTGCTTACTGAGTCAGCTGGCTTGTCCACTGCTGAATACAGCCTCCCTCATTAAGGGGGTTTGCCATAATCTCCATGCTTGGCAGGCGTTGGGAAACGCAGTGTAAGATAGCAGCTGCTCTAAAGGCGCTGCTGCCCACTTTCCATTGTTTTACTCTTAGTCGCCTCTTACGACACCCATGGGAAGAGATAGGGAAGTTACATTGTAGTTAACACCCCATGCAGGGCTATAATCTATTGTTTATAGATGTTTTAGTCTTTCTTTGTTTGTAGGTATAATTGTGAGCTATTCGTTGTTTGGCGACTTAAGATATTTTTTTCTGTATAAAGTTATGATAAAATAGCTCAAACAGGTCACATGACAAAAGCAGTGAGGATATCAAGTGAAAAGCAATAAATCAAAGGCGATACTACTTAGAATATAGCCAAAGAAAATTATAGTTGCTTAGTGAATTACAAACGGACATTATTGGCCATTACCTCGGCAAGCTTATCGCTGTTCCATGAATTATAATAATGCGCCATTTTTCTTGTCTCTCCCTAGCGACATTGACAGTATTGACATATGCTAAATCATAAATAACGCAGGCAGCGACAAGAATCGCTAGTAATGCAAAGGTAACAATCCATTTACCTCAGAATAGTGAACAATCATGTGATACTTACTTTGAAGTAGCCTTGCTATGTTACGTGTTTCTTCCGCAATTCCCGCCGCATACTTCGTAATTGTAAAGTAACTATCCTGATAAGGTTTCTTTGGAAGTTACTACAAGTTAGTCAAATTATCATTTCTATTTCTTTTATGGCAAATAAGTTCTAACAACCAAGAGCTGTTAATTATCTCAGGGCGAAAAATCAAAAAATCGCTTAGAAATAGTCATCATCATCCTCAGCCGAAAGACGTCCACTATTCAACAAATGCCTCCCGCGCAGAAAGCTACAATGAAGTAGTTGCAAAATTGGTCTTGTTTGTAGTACAACGCAAGTTGAACTATAGGTGTCGCTCCATCCCGATACGATGGTTGAAGAACGAGAGCAAACATTAAAGTTATGAGTCATTGTGTCATGTTAGCTCAATTAGTTAGAGCATACCCCGGCTAAAGGGGTGGATGGACGCGGGTTCGAATCCCGCACATGACTATAATTTTTTCCCTCGTAAATTTGTAATTTTGTAATATTAATACATATTTTACCGACAGGGTCTGGGTTGGTATCATATGATTTTTTCGAAATACATATATTCAAATGTGATCAATATGATGATTTCAAGTAATTATCTGTCGACACATCCAATATATGTATTAAAATGTATTTTTAATACATATAATGGCTTAATATATTATAAAACCGGCTTTAAATGTTGTGTTTTTACTATCTTCCTCGCCATTTTTCCATATTTTCTCATTGTTTAAACCTTCCCTGGACCACGACAAACATTTCAAAACCAAAATCAGCTTAATCGGCCGTTCTCGAGTTTTACCGAGACAAACGCAATTGATTTTTATATCTATAGAAATTTTTTAAATTACATGTGCAATAAAAATTTAAAATAAACTTTGAATCTCATGAAAATATGTTATATAGTCAAAGATAATAAAGCTATACATACTACTTGACCATCTCTAAAGGTAAGTACACCTAACATATCTTACAAGTGAAGTAAGAATCCATTTAATATGGCGGACGCGATTTTCAAATAGTGAGGGAGAACGATCGATTTGTTTCGACCTCTTGCAAATATAACCCATGGTTAATATTTATGAACGTTATACACAAAATTATTATGAAGGTCAGTTCACATCCCACAAAGGTCTCTACTGCTTTTGAAATATATCTGTCGAGGGTCACGAAAATGTAGACAACCATTTGGAGTAATAGCTGAATTTTACCTGCTATAATTATACATACTACTCATAGAAATTAAATAAAACTACGAATACATCTATTCAATAAAGTATTGGACTATATGTGTGTTTGGCGACTTCAGGATAGGTGTAGTATCCTGAATAGAAAGCCAATTTTAATAACTGGATTCCCAGAAATTTCCATATAGATGTTATTTTATATAGATTTATAGAACTTTAATTTAGTTTCACCTATGTTCTGTAGGTAAATTTTATTAAAAGTATTAAATTTGAATAAAACAATTACATCGTAATTTGTTATAATACACAGGCTTGGCATGTGTCTTAGGCATCGTAGTTTAAGAAGGCGCTGCTGCCCTGCTTCTGGTATTTTCCTTTCTTCGCCTTATAAAACTCCCACATGAATATGGTTGGGTGCACTTCGAAGCCCCGGCACTCCAAAGGAAAAATCTCTCAAAATATTTATAATATTTCGTATGCATCAAAAATAACACACGCCACAGTATTAAATTTGATAAAAAAATACACCTAATACACACTTCAATCAAATATACTATATTTCATCGCAGAATACACATGCCTGTTTTGTATAGGTATATGTATTTAGGTAAAATGATTATGTCACCGAATGATTAATAATACTGTGCTTTTAGCTTCAAAGCTTCAATTAGGCGAAGCTAATCACTCAACATCCAAAACCAGAATCTATCAGTGACAAATGATGACTGTCTAGTTAAGAGGGATTTGCGATATTTTTTTCTTCACGCATTTTATAATTGTTCAACTCCTATTTGGTACTTTTTCTACGAGTTTAGAAACGCATAATTGAGTGATTTATGAAGTTCCAACTTCCAACCATTACGCTTGACACGGCTTGTTGCGAAGGTGTGGAAAGAATCCCGAGGACTGCACACATGGTACCGTCATTCGACCTCTAAGTTTTTAAAAATATTTATATTTTTTCTCGCTTTGTAGGAATTACTGTATTTTTTTATTGCTGGTAGCCTTTGACTACTACCTCACCTGTTTGTAAGGATTTTATAGTCTTAGGTGTTAGAAGCAGATCTATAAACCAAGAATGGAAGTTAGTTATACTTGGCGCCAGAATCTCTACTCGAGGACTTTTTTACAATTGCGAAGGTGAGAGGGAAAATCCCGAGGCCTTCACACATGGTACCGTCATTCGACTTCTAATTGTTAAAAACATTTTTAATATATGTCACTATTGTAGGAATGACTCTATATTTAATTTGGTTCGTCCTGCGACTACCACTTCGCGTGTTGGTAAAGATGTCGTGACTCGTGGTCTAAGATGTTAGCAGCAGGTCCAAGAATGGAAATTAGTTGCTTTGGAATAGATTTCCAATTCAATTTTCTTATAGGTGATAAGTTAGTCTTAAGCTCCGTTTCATGTCCTAATAAAGTTTCGGGTTGCTAACCAACACATAAAATAACTGAATGATAAAAATTACAGTTAACATGCAGCGCGTCCCTTAACATCAGCTTTAACCGATGGATAGGCTCAATCGATGACTGTAAAACGCAAAGATAGTGTCTTGTTAAATAAATATGTTCTGGGTAGTATAGACGGAACTTACTCGAACATTCTGAAACAGGCCCTTAGAGTCACTATCTCAGCTGTGGCATAGAACATATAAGTGGTTAAGTGATGATTGCTCAAGGACTGTAAAATGGCTTAGCTAATCACTGGCCCTCAGGGACGTTGCCGGAACTCACTGTTATATTGGTGCTTGGTGATAGATGGAATATGGAATATGGTGATGGATAGAATTCTACCTGAAAGTAGATGAGTTAGCCAGCCGAGCACTCGCACAATGCCTACTATTCGGTGAAGTTCAAGCTCGTGGCAGATTAAGGATTCCTGCGCAAGTAATCTGTGCCTGCGTGGCTGTTAGTAAGTAAGTAGTAGTTAGTAAGTACACTAGGCCATCACTGCTTTTATACCGCTTCATAACTGAATTGTAGCTAACAGGCACACAATTCTAAAAAGTTCTTCTGAAGTTCAAGGGTTTTATATTTCAACCTAAACAACCTAATCGGTCGCCGACACTGACAGCCACGCAGACTTACGCTTCAAGTACCTAGCTTCGTATGTAGCTATTGGCAAGCGAAAAATAGAATCAAATTTTTAATGTACCATGAAAGGTACTGTAATTATTTGATAGGATTTTTGAAGCGAAGCTAACTTAGTCGTTTGTGACCTCATGTAACTATGCTCAGCAAAGTCCGCTGCGATCATGAAATCGTTGGTTGACCGCTAGTACTCGTACCATTACTAGGTATTCTATGCGGTTTCGTGCTTCGGAGAGTACTGTTTGGTGTCTTAGAATGGCAGTTGTTATATCATAGAATTAGGGCATTTCGCGAATGCCATCTATATAAAGATATATACCAGCTATCACATTCAACTCAAAAATCTGTCGCCAAGCACCTAACGGTGTGTTCCAGAAACTCTCCTTGAGTGCGAGTATTTTGAAATTAACCTATGTAATAAATATATTCGACCACATTATCCATTCACATTAGCATTTGTCATGAGGTGAGATAGTGGAATGTCTATATGCAATATAAAAAGAAGATTCTAATACATCGTACTAACTAATCGTATAGTAGACAAAACGTAAAATCAAATGTTGAGTAGACTTATAACAATATTTAAAAAGCCATAATAATTTATCTTTACGATCAATAAATGGATATGTTTCAATTTTCAACACAAACATCTACTCGTAATAGGATTAATACTGATAAATACAAGATCATTAAAATTTAAAATCAAACAACACTTCTCCAGACCGGACCTACCCGAATCCAAAACCAATAATGCCTCGAGCATCAAAATAGAATGAACGTAGAGGAATCTTCGACTTATATTTAGAAACATCTTAATTTTTATTGATTATGAATTTATGATTTACCTACCTATTGCGTGCACCACCAGATTACTCTGTATAAACAGAAATATTTAGCACCACACCTCTTCAAGTGTACAAACATCGTAAAATATAATTGGTACTGTAATGGCTTGACTTTCTTTTTAAAGGTTTAAGCTCCCGCCATGTGTTATCGATAAAAATAAATAATACCCAATATATTATATAATAAGAGATGTTTTGAAACAGTGATTGCTCAATGGCAAAATCAATGAACTGTGTGGGGGTCGGTAGTTTGAACTTTTTACCGCATGGTGGTAGGGCATTTAGCAAATGCTTGCCTAGCTAACTATAGTACCTCATGCAGTAGAAAATCTGAAGCCAAGGACCTATAACGGTGTGTTCCGGCAGCTGTGCTTGAGAGCCAGTTATTCTAGGATGTTCACCAACATGTCAGATGTAAAAATAATCGTCACTTTGCTAGTAATAATATATTCGATAATAATAAAAATTAATTCGATAATATCGAAAAATATATTCGATTTCTTAAATATTTTGCAACAGACAAGTGTCATTGAAATACCTAGAGGCATCATTGAATGGGATAAGTATAAATATATAATTTTGTTAAGTTTTATCTAGGGCAAAATTCAGTATTCAATGAGATACCATCTTATCTATAGAAATACTTACATATATGTAATTAAATCTAGTAAAAGTTTAATTATTTCATTTTCGTAGAGCATTTCAGTAGAGCCACACCTATCTTTAAGTAGGTAAGGTATAGGTGGCTGATATCTCAACAAAACAACACGTTTGTTTGTGTTATCAATTTCATCTTTGGAAAGTGGGGAATGTTTATGGTACCTACTACAGACGTTATGGCGGGAAATCTCGCCGTTGACATTTGACGCTAACTCAGTTTTTACCGCATTTTTTCAACGTCTGAGCCCTGAGCCAAGCGCAACACAATCTAGTGAATATGACACAGAGACGCACTCCGTGTCTATCAACGGCTGCATGCCCTCGATATATTTTAAATTATGTAACTTACTTAGGTAGCTAACATGACCTACCCACATATACTATATGATATTATATACCTACTTACCAACATGTCTTTCAAATCATATTATGTACCTATATCAAGAAAATTAAAAGTGCCTACCTACCTGTAATCAATATCTAATGAAACGTTTGCCTTGACGTTATTTTCTCTGTGGATACGTATAAAGCAAAGCTGAGCACTCCTTCAAAGTAAGATTTTCCAAGTCAGCAAGCTCGCTTGTAAGGCATTCGCCGGTGACGTTAATTAAAACGTATTATAATTCGTGGTGTAGCCGCGATCACGAATCCGCCCCGCGCGTTTCTGTTGAGTTATTTAATAGTGTTTTTTGTGCTGTGGTAGGCGATTGCGCTACGCCACCCTCGGGCTACGCGCAAAAAACCCTCACGAATATTCAGAATGTTGTTTGGAGGAGTGCGGGGTGAAGGGGCGCGCGGAGATCGCTATCGCACGCACCCAATGCACGCACTATCCTAAAACTAGCCACTTAATTGTTATGTATGCCGCAAAGCCTAAATATTTTTTGTAAAAAATGCGATAATGATAAGCGAAAGCGAAAGTTTATGGCGAAACATAAGAACATGTCATGTTTATTGCCGTTTTCACTTGCTTGACTGTTTCGTCTAGCTATTTCTTATTTGGTATGAGAGTTGTTTAGAATATCAAAAGTGTACACTACCATGTTTCAGGCAAAAAAGCATATCCTCACTAAACATTTCTTATTTTCTGCGAAACATATCTAATAGTCCTAATTAACCTAAGTAACATATTAGCATTAATTTAAGTGTTTAATACATTTTTGTTAGTGTCTCACTTCAAGGAACTTATAGAAGCTAACAAAAATTATATGACATTCGTTGTTGCCTGTAATCAAACAAATAATATACACCTACTTACTTACTTAGTCATTATGAGACCGAATATAAAAATTCTCCCAGAAGACGAGACGACAGGTGGTTGCCCCAGCAACCTGTTCTCCAAGTCAAATGACAGCAAAAACTCTCACTAGGTAACCCTTTGTGATATTCTCAATATGCTACGGAAGGCTTGTATTTTGCTTGGGATGTTGGTAAAAAGTGTTGAATTTATGATTAGGGACATTACATTCACGATACTCATCAGTAATTCAAAAAAACTGTACGCCGTATGGTAAGGTAGGTAAATCTTCTAGTATAGAAGTCATTAAAGTAACTTACCCTGATATTATAGATTTGTATTTTGAATATAAAACTGTATGTATCTAAACCACGAAGACTTTTTAACCATTATGTTTAAATTTAATGTCCGTAAGTTAACATTACTACGTCCCTGTCTGATATCATTCTATCGAATCAATTAATGAAGATAAGCTACCTAAGACAGTATTTTTTTGATTTTCGCGAACTAAATTCATGCGTAAGGGCTTTTCAGTTGCCAAATTAGCAACTCGTTGCCGGTCAGTACAAAAAACAAACAAACCAAAGTTTAAATAAGGCTCATATTAGCGCACGCTGCAACGTGCTACTAACGGTAATTGCTCTATCCGCAATGCAAGAAAATTTTAGGCAATAATAACTTTCTAATTAAAATAATAGACGATGTTCTACGATATCAAAATCGTACGTTCAGATTAAAATATTAAGTTTGTATATTGATTGGCATGTTTTGATTTGAAGTTCATCAATGTTGCTTATGCGAAGATACGAATTTTGTTCCAAAACATAACGAAACTTTATTACACAAACAATTTTTTGACTCGAGAAGTTTTGGCTCTACAAACAAAGTTGGAAACGTAGTCATGGATGTGACGATTCGTGGTATCTAAGAACCTATATTATTTTTTACATTATCTTAAGGCCCTTGGGTACGTCAAATTCGTACTTTCTAAAGCGAACTCCTCCTTAACCGCTGAAGTTGAAGACTTGAAAAAAATATATTTTATAGATGAATTCAAGTACAACATTTGCAACATATGATTTTACGGTATTACTATTACTTTTGCCTTAAAAAAAATTCAAATTACATACTATTTCTTGACTTATATGGCGAACTCCTTCTAAACGGCTACGATTTTTGAAAAATAAATTGTACCATTAAATTTCTAGATTGTTATACTACAATTATAACATAGCATTTGTAAATCCATTGATATTTTCCTAAGAAAATGTCGAATTATTCAGATTCAGAACGCTTGCGGTTCCGAGGTGCTCTGCGCGGACGCGGGCGGCAGTGTTGCGCAAGCGTTGGCACGGGGAGGCTGTGTCGCTCGTAGCTCCGCTCGCGCTTTCGACTGATAACGATCTTGTCTTTGTATTAGTGCATTGACACGCGAGATTCGTGGCTGTGTGCGTGCAATGATTCGCTCGCTGCAGAGGGCCAACTTGATTGCGACGTGAAGTATGCGCGGTGACGCTTTATTATTGGTATTTTGTAGACAAATTTTATTCGAATTGTCTCACATATGAAAAGAATCAAAACTTGAAATTGACAATGTTGTGGGTAAATTACAATGGGCGGCCTTATCAATAAGATCAATGAAAAGTTTTATAATATATGTACAAAATTAATTAGTAATGTCTATAACGCTCTCATGTTATAACTGGTTAACTAAAGATAATATATTTTTTTATATTATGGTAAATAGTTTCCGGCTTTAGTAGTTTGTAGGGTAAAAAATGGTTCTCTACTACATTTAGAGTTTGTATGGGGCTACATACATCTTTTGGAGTTCTAAGCTTTTCTTGATAATTGTATTAGGTGTTTTGATATAGGTTAATTAATACTACATAAAGATAACGTCTGCCAAGTGAAGATGGATAACGTATCTCGAAAATGGTGAGAGATAGGTAAGGGAGATTAGCAACGTGGGGTGCCGGGTTAGAATTGCACCTCCCCATATAATCCCGAGGGTGTCGTAAGAGGCGATTAAGGGAAAACTACTAAAAGGGGGGCAGCAGCGCCTTCTAAAAAACTGCCAACTTACATTGCGATCCCCAAGACTCCTGCCAAGTGTGGGGATTACGACAAATACCCCCTTAAAAAGGTGAGGCTGTGTTCAGCAGTGGACGAACTGACTGTTACAGTTACAGTACTGAAAATCGATTTATAGGTTTTTCTGGACGTCCTTATTCCAAATTTGGAATTTATTTTTCGATGACGTCTGCCAAGTGAAAAAAGTTAGTCCGATATGGCTGAAAATCGATATCTAGGTTGTGCTGTGCGTCATTATTCCGAATTTGGAATGTATATTCCGATGACGTCTGCCAAGTGAATAAGTTACCTAGATTTGGCTGAAATTCAAAATCTAGGTAGTTCTAGACGTCTTTATTCCGAATTTGGAATTTATTTTTCTATGACGTCTGCCAAGTGAAGAAAGTTACTCCGATTTGGATGAAATTCAAAATCTAGGTAGTTCTAGACGTCTTTATTCCGAATTTGGTATTTATTTTTCGATGACGTCTGCCAATTGAAGAAAGTTACTCCGATTTGGCTGAAATTCAAAATCTGGGTAGTTCTAGACGTCTTTATTCCGAATTTGGTATTTATTTTTCAATGACGTCTGCCAAGTGAAGAAAGTTACTCCGATTTGGCTGAAATTCAAACTCTAAGTAGTTCTGGACGTCTTTATTCCGAATTTTGAACGTATTTTTCTATGACGTCTGCCAAGTGTGGAAAGTTACTCCAATTTGGATGAAATTCAAAATCTAGGTAGTTCTGGACGTCTTTATTCCGAATTTGGAATGTATTTTACGATGACGTCTGCCAAGTAAAAAAAGTTGCTCCGATTTGGCTAATAATCGAAATCAAGGTTTTTCTGGACGTCTTTTTTCCAAATTTGAAATTATTTTTTCGACGACATCTGCCAAGTGAAGAAAGTAACTCTGATTTAGCTGAAATTGAAAATCTAGGTTGTTCTGGACATCGTCATTCTGAATTAAGAATTAATTTTTTGAAGACGTCTGCCAGGTGAAAAAAGTTACTCCTATTTGGCTGAAAATCGATATCTAGGTTTTTCTGGACGTTTTTGTTCAATATTTGGCATACATTTTTCGACATCTCCTAGGTGAGGAAAGTCACTCCAATTTGGCTAACATTCAAAATCTAGGTAGTTCTGGACGTTTTTATTCCGAATTTGGAATTTATTTTTCGATGACGTCTGCCATGGGAAGTAAGTTACTCTGAATTGGCTGAAAATCAATATTTAAGTTTTTCTGGACGTCCTTATTCCAAATTAGGAATTTATATTCCGATGACGTCTGCCAAGTGAAAAAGTTCCTCCGATTTTGCTGAAAATCGATATCTAGGTTGTGCTGTGCGTCATTATTCCGAATTTGGAATAATTTTATCTATGTCGTCTGCCAAGTGAAGAAAAATACTCAGAATTGACTAAAAATGGATATCTAGGTTGTTTTAGACGTTATTATTCCAAATTTAGAATTTGTTTACGATGACGTATGCCCAGTAGATAAAGTAACTTCGATTTAGCTGAAAAGATCGATCGTCTAGAACAACCTAGATATCGATCTAGGTTGTTCTAGACGTCTTAATTCCAAATCTAGAATTTATTTAAGCTGTCGGCCGAGTGGAAAAAGTTACTTTGATTTGGCTACAAATCGATACTTATCTTGGTTTTCCTGGACGCTTTTCTATTCGTACTATCGATCTTAATTGTTATTTACTTGTTGTGAAGTGCGTGAATCCCTCTAGGGTGAGTTCCTTATTTATTATTGCTGCTGACTAAAACCTATGTAACGTAAACAGCTGTGCTGCCTTACCGCGCTAGACTGTGAGTTTTAAAATGTGAGTCGCTGGTAACAGTACCACGATCGTGTCGGCGCGGCTTGGCAACAGTTGGCTGAGGAATATCAGCTACTAAGCCGGTGTCTTCCTTCCAGGATTCCACTTCACTGATTTAATCCGAGGACGGGTGTTTCGAGCACTCACTACCGAGATCCAGAACTATCAGCTGACGCCAAGACCGCCACATCTGGGACCTGGATCACGTGTACTATCAGGCCAGTGTCTCCCTCCGGTCTATGTAACTTCAGTAGAACTGTGCGGCTGTGCAACCTGATAAGGCTTGGCCTAATAAACTTTTCAAACCTACTCCCTGAGTTTACCTACCTACCTGCTGGCCGTGGGATGATTAGCAGTTCCCTATCGCCGCAGTACGATAAGAGTAGGAAAATTATGATTACTTGTCAAAGACGCACGAATTAACATCAAAATAATATTTTGACTAACCTCGACGTTTCGATCAAGTTGCATTGACCGTGGTCACGAGTAGACTGAAGAAGCGGGTGTCATCGTCTTGAGGAGCGGCGGGAGCGATTTAAATCTACCCCGCTTGGCTTTCGTTAATGTAATTTAGAAACATGAGTTTAGTTCACGAAAGTTTAAAGAAAAGTACTTATAAATCAATTATTCAAATCTCCTAATAAATGAGAAAGTATATCGGTTACCTTTTCACGATGGAACCAATCTTTACAATATAGCTGTAGATAAATTGCCCATATTATTATTTCCTAGACAAGAAATTATTCATCTCATATCTCGTACCCGGAAAGTAGTGTTTGTTTGATGCGAGTAGCGGGTGGAAGACTGCTTCCCACCTATGGGCGGGAAAATCTAAAGGTAAATACTTCCTTCTCAAGGGCCGACATGTCCAATAGCACAAACGTTGGCCATTTTGTATTTTTGCGTACGACACAGTCGTCCCTATTCTTATTTTTCAATGTAGTTTCGCCATTATACAAATCTTCCTTTTATATCGTCGTTTTTAAACGAGTAAACCCGCGTCGGCTATAATCTCATTTATAAGAAGATTTGAATAAACGATTGATTATTATTATTTTCTTACTCTTATCCGATATATCTTAGCTTTTTAAAGATACGTCATCTATCTTTACATAGCAAACGTCATTGAAAAATGAAATCCAAATGTAGAATAATGACGCTCAGCACAACCTAGATATCGGAGTAACTTTCTTCCCTTGACAGACGCCCTTAAAAAAATAAATCTTAATTCGGAATAATGACTCAGCACAGCCTAAATATCGAGTATCAGACAAATCTGAGTAACTTTCTTCACTCGGCAGATGACATTGAAAAATAAAGAAAAGGAATAAAGACGTCCAGAACAACCTAGGTAGGTACACTATACATTTTCATTTGACGACTGATCTCAGTCGCAGTTGCAATTGCGGATACTCACTAGAATCGTACGGTAGGAATATAAAGTGCCATGTTACCGGAGCGCATCGCGCATCTGCATATTCTTTGACCGTTATATTTGTGCAGCGAGCGCGGAACGTATGCGGCGATGCGCGAGTAAAGTAAGCTCGATTAGGTCCAGATGCTCAAGGCCATTGGCGACTCTAATCGCCTTAACACCTTCAGTAGAAGTAGATCGCTCTTTCAGTCAGGTCTGATTATTAGTTGAGGACTGTAATGGCCTTAAATGACACATTCGATCTTATCGCGAATCAACTTAGGCAAAATTCACTACGAGGTTACTCAAAAGCGCTATTTTGACTTTAATTTGAGTGCGATTTGACCTGAAAAACCTTAAGACTGTAATGATGCCTGGTCTACTCTACTCATACATTATTGGCCAATAAGCTGATTCGTCGCCACACGAATTAACATAATATTGTTGACCTTTTATGCCTCGCCAAAAATGAACCGATAAGTATTTGTATCGCAAACTGAATACCTAACTCTGTGAAATTTGAACGATGTTAAAATGCCTTTTGAAATGTTTTTTCGACAAAAAGCGTTTTCGTTGTAAGGGTAGGTGCACAAAAATGCGTATTGGTTGCGTGTGCGTGTCACAAGGGGGGAGCTCATTAAGGTAAAAAGCCGAGTGCAAACGACGCCTAATGGCGAATTACACGAAGGGGAACGATAGCCGCATACTCCAAAAAACGGCCACCTAGCAATCGCAATCGCAACTATTTTAACAAATTAACTATTTGGGGTAATACAGGGGTAGCTGGCACGGCTTTTGTTTCTATGCTCGTTATTTTTCTAATAACATCAACTGCTTCTGACATCCTTATCCTAAAGTTGACAACGATATCAAGAGTTAACGAGGTGATACTCTACTCAAAACAGTGTTTGAAGACTTACTAAAAACCAAAGATAGCAACTGTTGATATTCCCTACGAGACATTTTCTAAACAATAATAAACCTTCGCTTATTTAACCATCAGTGAACCTGAGACCTACAGAGTATCAATCCCAAACTGTTCACCTACCTAACATCAACAAATGCATCTTTCTATTATCTTAAAGTGAATAAGAATCCTACTAGTGCAACAATCAGGGTGCAGTGAAGCCAGGAGTGGCGGCGGCGGGTAGGAGACGTGCGGGGGCGGAGGCCTATCAGCATTTCGGCGCGTCCGCGGCCGTCGCGTCCCGTCCCGCACCCGCCGAATTTGCCCTGCACTGCACCTCTAACCGCGATCACAAAGTAATTTAGATGGCAGTACGTAAATGATATAATGGACGATCTGCTTGGAACAGTACAACTGTACACAGTCATTTTTCAGTGACAACAGATTGCGGCTACTTTAAAACGCTTTAGTTTTAATCTGTGGGCGAATTACAGCTGTAAAGACCTGAGAGCTCTCAAACCATGCATGGCCATCATGCCACAAATATCGTAAGAGAGCGTTCCTTAGTGTGCGCATGGAATCCAGGCCAGTTTATGGATTTAAATCTCTGCCACAAACATTGTACTGCGCCGCTCCCCTCCAAGTCGGCTAACCTTGAAAATAGTTTTTACCGGCTCGAGGGTATTCACCCCATACCCAAATTCCGAGGCTCGCTCCACACTGCCGGTTTCCTCTACCCTCCTACTAATTTCTAATAGGAATCGTACACGACTGGGAGATATCGAGTATTGTAACTATATTGCGAGGACCGCGGCAAGGATATTTGACTACTTAGGTACATACGTGTAGTTTTTTATTTGGGTCGTGAGCACGTTGGTCGTAGTCGGGATTTGTTTGTGAATCGTAGGTAGATCGCCTACGACAAAGGAATTTTGATGCAATAAAAATAACCAATCTTATGAAGATGACTCTAGGGTTTTTATATCATCAGACTGAATGGAATGGTAGATATGTGGAATGGACAAAGCAAAGAGTAAATTGCTTTGTTGTATTAAAGTAAACATTGATAGATGTAGTTTTATGCAAATTTTAAGATCTCCCAAGTTCTACTTTTATTGAAACTCTCATTTCATAATATGTAAATATATTGCGACTTTGATCATTCTTCTGTTATAGGTTAACTTTGACTGCCATGCCTATTCATATTGATGACAACATCTTTGCAATGCCAGTCGTGCCAGTCTGTCAGCTTCATTTATATAATTTCAAGCACTCGCTCTAATTTCCTCTTTTTTTACACTTAAAAATTAAAACGAAAATATCACGAATTAATTCGATACAAATTCCATCAAAAAAACAGCACAGCGGCGCGGCCGACGATACGATTCGACACGACAACGAAGCATAAACTCCTCCCGTGGCGAATAAAACAAGAAAACGAGTATTATTTACCTGCAAGGCGTGCTGAGGAGGGAATAAAACCTTACATAAGCCGTAGAGTCGGTAGGGCAAGGGTAGAGCGGCAAAAAAGGTAGAAAACAAAGCCCTACAACATTCACCGCCTACGCGAAGCCGCCTTCGGACTTTACCAATTTAAAATTATGGAAATTAACTTGAATTACCCAATGGGACTTTTATGCGTATGAAATGTATACGGACAGACGCAGCTTTTATTAGCATTTAATGTTTATGGGGTTTAGTTAACTTGTAATATAATGTTACTTATAAGTTGAGACAAAATTAGCGCAAAATGTCTTGTTTTGTAGGGTTTAAATAAGGTTTTTCTATCATTACAGTATTTTTTAAACTATTGTAATAATAGAAACGTTAGATTATTGTAGCAAAATAAATTAGATTCTTCTTTAGAGAACAACTAACTTATAAAATATCATACATTCGCATTGTCTTGGTGATGAGAAGAGTACAGATCTCTGGGGACATGAAGTTGGACCTTATTGTAAATAATGTACGAAAAAAAAGGCTAAAAGCGTCAAAAGCCGTTAAAACAATGCCTCCAATTAAGATACCTAATTACTGCAGTGGGTAGTCTCTATCATCAAAATCAGCAAAGAAACAAAAGCCACGCGTAGATATTTTTCATTGCCCACCTAAAGGTATATATGCCTACTTACAAAAATAAATACCTACTTATAAGCAAGAATGTAATTCAATTACGGGTTTGTTTATAAAATTTCATAATAACATAACATCAAGACGTAAGTAACGTCTCGGTGACTTAACAATGGCCTAGCCCTCACCTTGATCGTTCGCTTGATAAATTGACCGACTCATTCAAAATCAGTGGTCATCTTGAATGGACTGTGCTACTTAACTCGCTGCTTCTACTAGTACATAAGTAAATTGATGAATGAGTGCCCTTTGTGCATAATATACGAGTACTGCTGGAATATTCTGATAGGTTACATTATCAAATCTAATACATACGCTACCTATTCATTTGTTGATTCTGTTTTCAATATTCTTTAAATTAATTTTATAATTATCCGCTATAATAATAATATAGCTAATAATGCTAAATAATAAGCAACTATAAGTTATCTTTTATTTAAATTACTGTCTATCTGTATCCGTTTTTACAATCCATATATTGTAATACTGTGACTTCTACCATCTGTATTCAAAATAATCTGAATTGCTTATTTTCATTCTTCAAATAAAGTTTTTATTCAAATAATGTGAATCACATTAGAACCATACATTACAGAACAATAACTACTTATATTTTACAAATTATTGGAGTACATAATTTTATGTCCAAGGCGGGAATTGAACCCGCGTCCTCCAATATCGCGTCGGGTGCCTAAACCTCCTCGGCCACCTGGACTCGGCATTTCTAGCCGAAATTTCGTGCTCCAATTGTATTACTTTAGCCGTCCTAGGGGACGGTGCGCGAGGACGCGGGTTCGATTCACGCCTTGAGCATAAAATTTTGTACTCCAATAATTTGAATAATATGATTTTCGCTTAGCACGCTATAGTGCTTGCAAACATATTTATAAGTACTTGTAGCAATACACGCCTATGTTTTTAATAATCAACGTACTTACCAAAAAGGGCTTTAAGAGGGTAACAATAACAAAATTTGTAGCTCGTTGACGGTGGATTCGAAAATCACACAAACTACGTGTGGACTAACGTTCATATTAGCGCGTGCTGCAACGTGGCGGAAACGCCGAAGTTGTCGATGTCATCGTCAGAAATGCGCTCAAAATTAGAGAAAATACTACTTTTCATATAGATGCGAAGATAATAAAAACAAAGTAATCAATATAAATTATTAAATAGGGTCATAATTTGTTTTCTTGTAAGGCATCAAGTGATTTTATCCAGTAGTTTCTGAGACAGTTTTAAAATTACATTAATGTCAAAATAAGGTTTTTGTAAAAACTTTGACATTTTTGTACAAAAAATGTGAATAAATATAAGAATTATATACAACACAATTTGTTTGTGGCAAAACAGGGGTAACGAACAATTTTGCTGTCTTTACGGAACCTAAGGATTCGTCAACGGAATAACGCTTTCACTATAGTTACTTTTTTTTGTACGAGCTGGAGCACTTGGACTGCCTATGAGTCTGCAATGACTTATAGGTTGTCTAAATGTTTTTATTGTAGTAGCTGTAGTGTTGTATATAGTTCGTAGTATTTTGTCTAAGATTGTTTTAATCCAACATTTTTTAGGATTTCAATATGAAATAATTGTGCAACCAATTGCACAATTATTTCATACGTTTCAGTGCTGGAAGTTGGCTGCGATATTGAAAAATATTTTTAAACAAATTTTGGTGAGTTTTGAATTTTCCTATGTGTTCAGTGGTATATAAGTTTTTTTGTATGCCTTTATCAACAATAAACTACTAACTAAATACAACACTACAGCTTCTACAACGAAAGCTTTTAGGTAACCTGAAGTCCATTGCAGGCCTAGGTATAGGCAGTCCTAATGCTCTAGCCCATAACTAGAGTTTCAGTCACTTGATAAACTTTCCTGTATTAATGGTAACCTATGCGAAACCTAAGTATGTGCTACAGTAGAAGTTTACAAGTGTTTTTTTTTGTAGTGTGTGTGTTTTTGTACCTATTGAATATTGAAGCAATGATGGCTCAGTGGCATTGGCTATGGACTGCCGCGCAGCAGGTCCATGGTTGGAACCCCGCCGCGGGCTTGAGCTTTATCGCACAGAGGAAGGACAGCTTGAGAATGCCCGCCTGGCTAGCGACCACCCCCAAGTAGAAAATCTGTCGCCAAGCACCTAACGGTGTGTTTCGGCAGCAGTGAAATTACAGGCACATGAGACAACTATGTCTCAAAGTGACAGGCGCAGTGCAATTCGTGACTTGTGACGAAATGCATCTATTATAGGCAGAGGTTAGTCCGCTTAACATCAGGTGGGCCTCGAGCTTGTTCCGTCACAAATAATAACATAAAAAATAAAAATAAAAAATACATGGAACCTCTACCGTGCTAAAAGACAAGTATATACGAGTACGTATTATAAATCGTTTGACATAGCTCTTACATATTTATTTTGATTGGTGCACATTTTGATTGGTGGCCAGCTGTCCGTGGCAAAAAACCGCTTTCTAAATGACCGCTATTACTATCAACCGCGTATTTCTAGTGCACACCCGCCTTGAGATCACAATCAGTCGGAAGAACTCGCTTCCGCATAAAATATACGTTGGCCTAGAGAGCGCCCCGTTGAATTAACGAATTTTTAGTTTTTTTATGCGATTCGCATTGTGGCCTACTTATGTATGGGGGACTCTATCTTCATTTGTAAGGACAAGGGAAAATAATTTTCTCGTAGCTATATTTCAATTCAATTGTCCTTGGCATTCACTTATTAGGTAAAGGTCCTGTTTCTATGGGTTCCGTGCTTTTTGAAAAGGTCGTATTGGTTTCAGATAGTAGTGCACATGCGTTTTGTTTTACTGTTGATAGGGTAGGCTTTAACAATAATCTCACCTGACGATAAGAGATGATGTGGTCAATGGTAGTAAGCAGGTTCAGCTGATGTATGCACATCGCTATATGCTTAGTGACAGATTTTCTACTTGAAGGTGGCCACCTAGCCAGGCAGTCGTAAAAAATGCCCTACAACCATACAACTATAGAAATCTGTTACTCAGTGCACGCAATTTTGACTGGAACATATAAGTTGCCGTCGTATGTAGCTACTTATAATTATTTATGATATAGGTACCTTATATAACTATTAGGTATCAACCATTTCCAACCTGGAAAACTGAAATGAGTCGTGGGATACCATATTGGCGATGCTGCTTTGAGGTTGTATGCTGTGGCAAAGTATTAAATTGGTGGGGGTTAGGAACATCTCCATCTTTGTTCTGATATTTTTCCTAATAATTATATTTAGTGTGAATGCGTAACTTATAGTTTTTTTTTTCTGATAGGTAAACCTTTGACCACAATCTCATTTGATGATAAGTGATGATGTAGTCGAAGGTGTTAACAGGCTTAACCTAGAATTACTGGCTCTCAAGGACAGCTGCCGGAACCCACCGTTAGGTGCTTGGTGACAGATTTTCTACTTAAGGGTGGTCGCTAACCAGGCGGGCATTCGCAAAATGGGTCCACCATGCGTTGAAACTGAAGCCCGCGGCGCGTCGGGATAAATTGTTGCTAATAATAAATTGATCTATACTTGCCAACGTTTCGTTCGTGTAAAATGATGGACTTCACTATTGTTCATTATATAGGTAGGTACTTATATATAAATGCAAGTTAAAGTTGAACTTCAGCTATGCTACGGCTGCATATACCTTATTATTATTTATTTACGATGTACCAAGGTAATCAAATAAAATAAAGTTTTCATTTTACCCTACATATATAGGTAAAATACTCGTATCAATTAAAGACGGTCACAAATAATCAATCTAGCTCACCCCAATCAGGCGCAAAATGGAACCGCGCCTAAAACTATAATTGTTTAAACTTTTATGCGCCTTCAAAATTGAATTTTGTTAGATAAAAGCTGCGAGTCGTTGCAGCCAAGCTCGAGGCAGCTTGAGATAAGGAACTGTTTACACTACTTGAGTCAATGTCCTCCTTCAGCGCGGACAAGGAAAACCTTGGAGTAGCTACTAGCTAGTTACTACAAGCACCTTCGGTCATGTCTTCCGCCTCGATATAAAACCTTCAAAGTTCGTTGATCTCTGTTTGCTGTAAATAAATTAATAATCACGTACCTACATTACCTATTGTTCTCTAATTCTTTGTAGTTATAGTTACGAACGTTAACGATGATGTTTGTTGTTAATATGAGAGATAATGAGCTAGTAGCGAATAATGCAAATGGTTTATCGTTGTAGGCACGTTAGTTTATTAGAGGCATTATACGAAAAAAAAAAGAAATAAATATTTGAAAATGTATGCTAACCAATTATCCTCTGTCTAATTAACTCTTAGATTATTCACAACTGTACTGTTCTGATTTTCATTTTAGGAAACTAAATACATATTATAAAACTACTCCAAATAAAACGACGTCAATGTTACGCAGGCCAATGTTAAGCTTGGGAGAAGATACTCTTATCGCAAGGAATATATTCTAGATAAATGTAGCTGTAACTGAATACTTTAATTACTAAAGTGAAAACTTTTACAGCCAACAAGTGGCAGTCTACTCCAGTGTGGATGTCACACTGTGTCCCGACGCCCCTAGCCGGCTCGTAAATAAATTGAGCCTGCATTACTGGCAATTGTTCGCTATTGCCGCCGCGCCATGCACCTTACAACGCGTGTACACGTCACTTTACAAATTATGGCACTAGATTGTCTATGTACATAGACTATTTTGTCGTGTAGATAAATTAATGATCATCATCATCTTCATGCACTTATCCCATTCAAGTGAGGTCAGACATGTCTTCACTAACAATATATAAGAACATTTATTAATAGAAATATGTTTCCGCTAACTATAAGCAGGATAACACAAGGACATTGTAAAAAGTCTTAGCTTCGGTCTTAGAGTCAGTCGCCTTCCTCATACAACCCTACTCAGGGATGCTCTCCTTGTTAGTATACCCGCTATCTTCTAATTCTAGGTTAGCCTGAACAACATCTTCGACCACATCATCAATTACCATCAGGTTAGATAGTGGTCAGAGCCTATATTGCCACTTACAAAATACCTTACTACTGCTCAAGAATATTTCTGGACATAAAGCAGGAATTTGAAATGATAGTCTGGCACAGGGCGCTCTTCTATTAGATAAAATTATTCCCTCCACGCAATTTCTATCTTTCACTCGAATGATACTTCACAGGATTCATATTCCTAATAAAAGATGTAAATTACAACTAAAAATTTAATTACATATGTATATAATTTAATGACATTCATCGAGGAAGAGTTCTCAACCTTTATTTATTTTTTTTATTTATAGGGAGGACAGAGATGCTGGCTACCGCCTGTGCGGTCGTCCAGCTCCACCGGGTTTTGGGCGAGGGCCTGGCCCTACAATAGCCCGGGAGGGAGAAGTGCCGAAGGCACTTCTCCCGAGACGGGCGTAGAAGGCGAAAAGCGCTTTCTACCTCCGTCTCCTGCGGACGCCGAAAACGTGCCGCTACTATAGGAGGGGTTGACAGCGAGCTCAAGGGCACCACTGTGGTTCGGACCTCGGCTTGTCTCGCTGTCGAGAGACATGGGGGGGATCGGAGCAAAATGCCTCTGTGCAACTGCAGTGTTGCACAATTGGGCCCTACTGAATAATACTCTTTGACTATTTGGAGAGCAATTTATCGTGACCTTGTTTTTGCCTCGAGCTCGCCGGCGGGCTCGGTGTTTGATTGTGTGACCTCTAATTACCTCACACCTGGGGATTTTACCTCGACGACTTGCGGATAACGCTAAAGCTGCCAATGTAATGGCTGCGATGGGGTCATCCGGGTCGTCTAATACCTGCCGTGGTCGGCGACGGGGGGGTTTGAAAAATGGGATAGAAGAGGCAGTCGAGTAGTTCGATGCCTGGACAACCAATGGATTCGGGTGGTGGGGCGCTCGATCAAAGTATCGGCGGGCGCAGTCCTTATTGAACTGCGCTAGAGAGGGAAGGTTTAAGTCGCAATGCAACTCGGTGTTCCGGATAAACCACGGGGCGCCGGTTGCATTACGAAGAAAACGGTTTTGGATGACTTGAAGCTTATGAAGGTGGGCCTCACTAGCATGACTAAACACTACTGATGCGTAAGTCATGATGGGGCGGATGCAGGCAGTGTAAAGTGTCTTCTTATTACTAAGAGACATTTTACTCTCTTTGCGAAGTAGGGGACCAAGGCGACCCATTACGAAGGCCGCTCTGTTACGGACGGTTGTTATGTGATCGTTAAAGGTGAGATGACGATCAAGGGTGATTCCGAGGTATTTTGTTCTAGGAACCCAGGGAATGGGTTCGTCGAACAAAATAAGCGGTTTCGGGTAAGGGGAGCGTGTCTTCTCAGTAAAGCACATAGCTGTGCTTTTAGCTGGGTTGACCGCGATGCGCCATTTTCGGAACCAGTCACCGATCTCGGTGACGGCCCGTTGAATGACGAAATAGGACTGTCTGTTGATATGCCACCCAGTGGTGTAAATGGCGGTATCGTCCGCATATTGGGCTAGGAATACTTTGGGCTGAGAGCGTGGGATGTCACTGGTATACAGTGCAAAGAGAATAGGTGATAGCACGGAGCCCTGAGGGACTCCGGCTCTGACTGGGTGGGGGGAGGAGAGGGTGCCTTCCACGCGATAGCGAAAGCTTCTGGCTTTAAGGAAGTCTTGTAGGATGAGCACAAGACGTTCTGGCACGCCAAATTGGTATAGCTTGTAGATCAAGCCATTGTGCCAGACTTTGTCAAAAGCTTTCGCTACGTCGAGGAAGACTGCTAGCGTAGTCTGGGGTTTGGGGTACTTATTGAAGCCCTCAATGATGTGCTCCGTGAGGCGGTGCACCTGTTGGACGCATGAGTGTCCGGGTCTGAAGCCAAACTGCTCATCTGGGATAAGGTGGTGTTCCTTAGCATGGGACTGGAGACGGTTTGCAAGTAACCGCTCGTAAAGTTTGCCTAAGGCACTGAGGAGGCTGATGGGGCGGTAGCTGGTGGGGTCAGATGAGCTTTTGCCTGGTTTGTGAATGCCAATGACATTTGCACATTTCCAGGTGTCTGGGAATAGGCAGTGGCTCATAGCAGCATTGAAGATGCTGACTAAGAGATGGATGAGAGGAGGAGAGAGGGTTTTAAGAACCCTGTTGGAGATGCCATCGGCACCGGGGGATTTACGCGGTCGGAGGGCCTTGATCAGTCTCGCCACCTCAGCGTAAGTCGCTAAAGTGATTGGTGGGAGTTCAGAGGTGACCACAGAGCTTTTACGTTCGACTTCAGCATCCACCGAATCGAGGTGAGCTTGGTCAACGTGATCTACGTTAGGGGAACACTGAGCCTCTAGGCTATCAGCTAGGCACTCAGCTTTGTCTTCGTCAAAGAACGCTGGGACTAGTGGGACTGGTCTGTATAAGGGAGGCATGTCGTTATGGTTACTTCCTTTCAAACCTCGCGCCAAGTCCCAGTAAGCATGGTGGCTTGGCACGAGGTTTGAAAGTTTATCGCCCCATTGTTGATCACGCAACTCAGACATGCGACTTTGAACCATGCGTTCAAAGTGGCGTTTCTTAGTTTTGTTCTCTTTACTGGGGTAAGAGTCGTAATGTCGGGTCACTGCTTTACTCTCCGTCACCAATCGTCTCACATCCGCTGACTGAATGACAAGGCGCCGGTCGTCCGGCACTATGACCTCCTTTGCGGATGCACCTACTACGGTGGAGAGGTGATTGGTGAACGAATCGATCGCAAGGGTTACGTCATCTTTTGTCAGGATGTCGTCAGGGATCTTGTCAAGGTCCGGTGAACTGATAGCCTTTAGGGCATCGCCTACTTGCTTCCAGTTCACTATCGTCTTAGTGGGGCGGGGGAGGTCAGTCGTTGGGTCGGGACCTAGTCGCAGTATAATGGGTCGGTGGTCAGAGTGAAGCTCGTGAACCACTTCTATGGAGCGTAACCGGAGTGTTACGCCTCTGAGTAGTGCCATGTCAAGCAAGTCAGATCGATGGTCTTCCATATAAGGGTAGTGAGTGGGCTCAGTGGGCGCAATTATGTCAAAGTTAAGTTCTGCGATTAGGTTTTCAAGTGCAATACCTTTGGGATTGTTGACGTTACAATTCCATAGGATGTGCTTACTGTTGAAGTCGCCAATCAGAAGGACGGCGCTTCCTAATGAGAACAAGGCTTCTAAGTCAGCTCGGACGATCGGCTTGGAGCAAGCTTGGTAACAGGACGCTATGACTATAGGTTGATGACCAGTCATAGCTAGGAGGCAACAAGATGCTTCCATATTAACAAGAGTCGGGGTAGGTAGGGGAATGCAGTGCAGGGACCTTTTGTAATAGATAAGAGTGCCTCCCCCACGGGAGTTCACTCTATCATCACGTACCGTTCTGTAATTGGCAAACCTAGGGTTCGCCTTCCCCGGTTTTAGAAGGGTCTCCTGCACGCATATGATATCGATAAGGTGGGTACAACAAAAGTCGTGGACGAGGTCACGTTGTCTGAAGAGGCCGTTAGCGTTAAATGACGCTAACGAAACTGAGTGCGGTTTCGTGCGTTCGGTTGTACTACCCATAGTGGTTGTACTGGGGAGGGGCCTGGGGAACGAAGCGATTAAGGGCGCTTAGTAAGTTTGCGTGTTCCAATGTGTATTGGATCACGTCCGCTGGGGATTGAGCGTATTGCATCTTGTGAAATAGCTCTTGTACCTCATTGATGTCAACCGACATAGCCAGATCGCTGACTAGGTTGATTGCCTCTTGAAGAGGGGCAGCCATCAATGGCATAGGGGGAGCTTGTGGCCGGGAAGCGGCGCGGGGAGGCGCGCGAATGGTGTTGGCAACGGGTGCCGGGAGCGCGGGGCGAGCCGGGGCCGGTGCGCGGGCAGGGGCCGCGGCGCGGGCGGGTGCGGGTGCGGGCGCGGGTGCGGGCGCGCGGGCCGGGGCGCGGGCGGTAGCGACGGTCTTAACCATACTGGGTGGTTTAGACCATGCGTTACGGGCTGGGAGCGGCGCGGGTATTACCTGTGAGGCAGGTACTACCGTTAGTTTAGGGCTTACCCGTTGGTAACGGTCGTAAGAGGGACGGGTCGGCCTATGCCTTGCCACCCTGTGGTTCACTCGTGGTGCTTTAGGGCAACCACGGTAATTCGCGGTATGCCCTTGAGCACCGCATAGAACACAACTGGGTGGGTCCGGCGAATCCCGGGTGCGAGTGCACGCTGCTGTCGCGTGATCGCCTAGGCACTTAACGCACCTAGCGCGAGCGAAGCAGAAACGGGAGGCGTGCCCGTATAGTTGGCAGTTATGGCACTGCGAGGGACTCCCATTTTTGTATGGGGCTTGGACATCGAGTCCTGAGAGGCCACAGACCTTTTTTAAATTAAAAATGGCCTTGCCTTCAGGTGTACGATCTAGTACTACGAGTACTAGATCGTAGGGACTGCGGTCCTTCCCGCTGTACATGCGGTGAACTGCATGTACGGGGAAGTCTTGTGCTTTCAGGTCGGCACATACCGAATCGGTATGTACCTCCTTGGGCACACCGCGGATGACAACTCGGAGGACTTTCTCCTCTTCGAGCGCATAAGTGTGAAAACTTATGCTCTCTTTACGGAGGAGCTTTGTTAGCGCTCTGTGGTCGCTAATGGTGGACACTTGAACTTTAATGCCCTGCTGCGTGGAGCGGGCATTAGTGTAGTGGATCCCACGATCCGCAACTAAACGGGACAGCATGTCCCATTTGGTTTTGTCCTGAATGAACAGGGGCGGAGGCGGTTTTTCGCGGCGCGCGCTCGCGTCCTGAGGGGACGCGGCAGTGGTGGCCGGAGCGGAGGGAGGAGACGCGGGGCGCGGGGCGGGGGTCGGCTTCTTGCCGGAGGCGGGGGCCTTAGCGGGTGCCTTGGCGGGAGGGGCGGAAGTTGCGCAACTAGCGGCTTTAGGAGCACGCTTGCGTTTTCTATCTACGACGGTATAGCCGTCGTTATCGGAGTCCGAGTCAGTGCGTAAGGCACGACTCGGATCTACATCCATCTCCGTTTCGGAGTCCGAAGTGGGCTCGACAACGGCGATGGAGGGACGGGTGCTCGCTGGCCTCCCGATCGGTGAGCGCGAGCGAGACCTCTCACGGGGAGGGGCTGCCACCGTGCGTCTGTTGTCAGGGCCCGGAGCGGGCGAAGTCGGGCTGTCCTCTGAGAAGGACCGGGTCAGAGGAGGGACGATGGCCTCAGGAATTGGAGTTCCGGAGGGAGCGATGAGAGTGTCCGTGAGGCGGGCACTCTCTGCATCGTTAAGCGATTGCTGATGATCAGCGTAGAGTTCGGGGTAGCGGAGGGCGAAGGTCTGAAGGACCTCCACCTCACCGTTAGAGGGACGATGCATCCTGAGGGGAATACTCAGGATGGCCTAACGGGTTCTGTCTCCCTCTCGCAACTCGTGAGCTCACTTGTGTGAGAGGGAGTGAGTACCTATGGTGTGCCCTAGTTGTGTACCCTCTCCGAGCTTTTTTCTCGGCGGAGAGGGGTGATCCTAATGCTGCTCCGGGGTTGACTAGGGGCGACCCCAAGGCCAGTTATCCCGGAGCCCAGCTTGCTTCGGCTGACCCGTGAAGCGGGAAAGGCCACGGTGCAAGGTTAAACCAAAAACAACAACAGTGGCCGTTGTCACCGTAGGGTGTCACACTGCGACCGCAGCAAATGGCGGATTTGATCGTTCAGACGGGTTTGGCTGAAGTTCTCAACCCTGTACTCTACACAATTTTAATTGCCAATCTCTCTCAGTCCCAGAGTGTTATAGTAGCCGACACAACCATACTGGCCAATGATAAACACCTAAAAAGAAACTGATCTGCTGCAAAATAGATTAAATAGAGCTAAGTTCAAAAAAATAACGTATGAAAGCAAATGCCACAAACTCCTCCCATGCCCTTTATGAGCACGAAAAAAAATCCCATCGGTCATATTAGGAAACAACACTTCACCTAAAATAAACCATGCAAAGATTAAAAAAAACTATGTAAAGAGTACCTCGGTATATACTTGGATCACCGCTTGACTGAAAGAGCTACGTTACGTCACAAAGAAAAGGTCAATCTCAGATAGAGAGGGCTAAGCTCTATTGTCTGTTTAGCAGAAACTTAAAAATGGGTCAACAAACAATATTATACATAACAGTATTTAAGGGAGCGATTACCTTAATATGGTCCCTTGTAAGTTGAACTCCTTTTCAGAGAATCGTTAATATTATATATCTTATCAAAAATTTACAAATAAAACAACTGAAACTTAAAAATAACTCATTTCAACTATTTTTTTATGCCTTATAGTTTAGCCTTTGACCACTAACTCACCTGATGGTAAGTGATGGTGTTGTCGAAGATGTTGTTCAGGCTAACCTAGAATTCTAGATAATAGAAGTGGTCTAATTATTTTCAAATAATACTTGCAGCAACTACACTAAGAAAACTAAGTAAATTTTGCACTCCTTCCTAAGTACAGAATTAGTAAATATATAGTCTATATTGATGCTTCCAAATTAAAAATAAAAATTATATTTCTTATGTTCAGGAAAAATATATACTATGTACGGAAACCTTAACAACAATAGCGTGGTGAAGCTTTTTTCCTAACAGCTTTATTAATAGGACAAAACATTATTACTTCTACAACTGTTATCAAATTATTATTTGGAAATGAATAATAATGAACTTTTACATCTAACTCACACTTAAATGTGACCAATTACCGATCTGAATATTTCAAAATTGGACAAACAACAAACAAACCGCACCCAGCTGAAAAGTACATTTTTCACAAATTTTTCGCTTTTTGGACAAACAAATGCTCGTAGCCATGTATATGTTTGAAATTATATTTTAAAATATAAAAGGATGGCGACATCATCACAATTTAAGTTGTTAAAAAAGCCCTTCTTTCGTTCAGAAGAAATTTATTTGTCTAGTTGATAGGTCTTCCTCATTGATGATCGCTTATGTAGTTGATGGGTGTCCCTTGTGAAGGTAAAAAAATATAATTAGAACAAATACTTCATATTTGTCCAACATGTCGATGTCCGGGGGTTTTTTTTTATGCCTGATAGGTTAGCCTTTGACCACTATCTCACCTGATGGTAAGTGATGATGTGGTCGCAGATGTTGTGCAGGCTAACCTAGAATTACTGGCTCTCAAGGACAGCTGCCGGAACACACCGTTAGGTGCTTGGCGACAGATTTTTAACTTGAGGGTGGTAGCTAGCCAGGCGGGCATTCGCAAAGTGCCCTACCACCATGCTGTAACGACTGCCATCCTAAGACAACAACCGGGACCGACGGCTTAACGTGCCCTCCGAAGCACGGAAGCGCTCAGTAGTAATGTCACCAGCGGTCACCCATCCAACTCCTGAGCGCGGCGGACGTTGCTTAACTTTGCTGATCGATTCAGAATGGCTAAGCAAACTTCGCTGAGAGCGCTTCAAAAGGTTATGACAAAACAAAGCGGTACGGAATGACACGCTCGGGATGATAGTTTTGTCGTGTAAAAATTTAAAAATGAGAAGTGTAGGTATTTTATATCGTAAACGCCCTGATGTAAGTGGAAAAAAATAAGTACTGGGTTTCGTGCTTAATATTGCTAAGACTGACTCTTGATTAGACGTTCACAAAGCTATCTCACGAACGAAATCGTTTTAACTGAGGTATCACAGGTTACACGTCAGTTGTTAGGTAATTATATTATTAACTTGGTTGTTGTTTCAAACTATTTTATTTACTAAGCAAATTGTTTTGAAGCGCTCGTTGCGAAGTTTGCTTTGCTGTTCTGAACTGATCAGTAAAGTTAAGCAACGTCTGCCGCGGTGATCACTAGGATGGGTGACCCCTAGTGACATTACTACTGAGCGCTTCCGTGCTTCGGAGGGCACGTTGAGCCGTCGTCGGTTCCGGTTGTTGTCTTAGGACGGTAGTCGTTATAGTATGGTGGTAGGGCATTTTGCGAATGGCCGTCTGGCTAGCTACCACCCTCAATTAGAATTTCTGCCGCCAAGCACCTAATGGGTGTGATCCGGCAGCTGTCAGTAGCTGCTAGCCTGTACAACATCTTCATCAGATGATATAGACGTCAAAGGCTACTCCATCAGCTATAAAAAAGAACCTTTAGTGCCAGCGGGTGCACCCGCGTTAATGTTGACTGACTTGTGTGATTGTTAAATGTGGACTGACTTTGATTTTGAACTATTTTGTGTGCCTCTGAAGCGGTAGACAGCTAAAGCCACGTTTAACTGCCACTCTTGTACCTTATCTCACTCAGAAAACATGAATATGTCGACAAATAGATGATTTTACAGCTTATGCCTGTCTTCTTACTTAAAGAGCACGTCTCTCATTTGTATGTTAGAGAGGTGCGAGGCACGAGGAGTGACTACAAATCTTCCGCCAGTCTATCACCATCTCGAGACTGCAAAACCGCGCTCTGTTACTCGCGGTGACCCAGATTCCACCAGAGTTCTCCAAATGACGAGTCATATTATATACCTATTTGACTTATTTTGTCTACGTCCTGAACTCATTTACGCCACGTTTCGTGTGTCTTCGTTATACCTACTGAAAACTCCATATTCTTCGTTATCTGTATTTTTGGCGCAACCAGCCTGAAGAAAATTATGTAAGATGGCGTTCATAGATCTCACACCGGTAACAAGAAGAATACCGTACTTTTACGAAGTATCAAAATAATAAAGAGTTTAGAGTACCTAATTAATGTCTATGTACCTATGTGATATGAAACGCTTTGAAGCATTAAATCATCGTATTAATGAGCTGTCCATCGACAATGTCCGCAATAAAAAGTATAGAACTAACATGTCTCGATTTCACGGAGGTAACCCGAATTACTGGATCTCAATGGTTAGGTGCTTGGCGAGACAGAGGGTGGTTGACGACATTCACGAAATACACTACCGACATGCAATAACGACTGCCATCCTAAGACAGCAACTGGGACCGAATACCCTCCGAAGTGCTCAATAGTTATGCAACTAGCGGTCACCCATCTAAGTCATGACCGCAGCCGATGTTGCATAACTTAGTTGATCAGTTTTGAATGACTAAGCACGCTACGCTACGAGCGCTTCAAACTTTTTTAAAGATTTCGATTTGGCTGACATCAAACCCTTAACAAAATGTAAGCCACCCCCACTGGGCTCACCGAACTTGATATTAGCTTGCAAAAAAAAAAACAAATCTAAAAGAAATCGCAGATACGCGAGCCATTAACTTTTTCAACCATTTTTTATGAATATCTAACGGGATCCTTCTGAATTATTGCGTGTAATCTTTTGTTATTTCTTTTGTTTTTTATTAGAAAAAAGTTTCATTCCCACACATTTCAACTTCAACCCTCGAGGGTTCTAATTGGAGCTGGCAATCATTTGCAGTTCGATTGCAATAAACTAGTTTGTGCAATGTTATTTAATTAAGGAATGAGAAAAGAAAAAGCAGTAAACTTTTAGCCACTCGCAAACTTCGGTCGTCTTGCAGTCTTATAAAACCAGAAGAAGTATTGTCAGTGTTAGGTACTATGTACCTACTAGTAAGGCCGTCTTTCATTGCATGTAATACCTAATAATTATGTGCCGAGAAGGACAATCCGAACTGCACTAACGCTATAGGATATAGGTACTCATCATATCACTTAGGTAATCTGTGATTTGGACAACTTGCCATGAAATTACTGTTCCACCACAAAAATGTCAACCCATTAAGACAGGAGACCTGCAGATCGCTGGATCGGCTATAACTCTGCAGCCTACGAGAGTGGTATATACTTAACTTACTTATATGTAACCTACCTAGGTACTTACCTTCCGACTAATTACACAAAAAACTGCTTAGGTAGGTATGCATATTGCTTCTCTTAGCATAAACCGGAGTAGGACCATTTAGGACCTACTTTAAAACGACAACAACTATATAGGTTGATCTAAGGCTCCAAAACTCTCTATAAAATAATATCCAAAGAACTGTCAAGTTTAGTAAACCGACCACTCGAATTTATCAAGCATTCTTCGTAACTTTTTTCGTCTGTCTAAATTCGAGCGTCATGTATTTTTTGTGAGGCGAATAAAGTTTATTAGGAAAGTGGAATAAAGGTTTGTTAGAAAAAACGGCGTATTGTGAAAGGTCGCCTATATCGCTTGACAAAAACCATGGTGTTATCGTAAGCCCCACTCATTTGAGTTTTTTATGTTTTGATAGAGGTGCGATGCGAGAGCAGGTAGAGAACTTGCGAACTGCAAGTGGATATTGTTATAACTTTGTATTGCGGTTCGAAATCCTGCTACGACGTAATATATAGTACATACACCCAGGTATATATAGGTAGCAATACTTACATAATTCGTCTTTGCGTGTGTTCAGTCTTTAGTCTACGTACCTATCTAGCTATATAGGTATACTAGACTGGTATGTAGGTAGCACAGCATGAGCAAAGAGACATGTTGATTTTCAAGTAAGTAAACGACATACTGATATCGATTGATTAATCACCGCACTGAAAATTTAAAATTACTCACATAGGTAGGCTTCCCATCCTAGTAACCAAGCAATGTTTGTATTAGTACGTACCCTACCTAAGAAGGAAACTCTATGGACTCGTATAGGTATATCTAGGGTATACGATAGGTATACGTATGCTTACTTATATATTGTAAAAACTTCTCTAACGATTTCAATAAAATTTCTAAATTTGTTTACCTTGCTGTGTGTCATTCCTGACCTGAGGACACTATTTTAAAATCTGCTCCTAACGAAGATCGGCCGCCTATACACTGGCTAGACTGTAATCTAAGTGTGAAAAGTTAAGTACTAATGCCAACGTTACATTTTTTTACTAGGTAGGTACCTACCTTACCTTTTTAAGATGTTTTCGTTTATTATGATCCTACAATATCTTTTAATTTCCTCATTGTTAGAAATCTCTAATTTGGTAGATATTCATAGTTATTCATGTGTATTCGGGTGTGTTTATTTTTCGCTCTCTTTACCGTCTATGTAGGTCTACGAATATTTATTCGTAGATGTAGGTACCTAATCAAATCACAGAAAACACTTTTTCATTTCTCATACTCGGATAGTCATGTTAGTTGGATCCGAGTAGCGGGTGAAAGAAACTGCCCCTACCTAAGAGCGGGAAAATCTCAATAAAAGTAAATGATTCCTTCTCTAGGGCCGGAATGTCTTGTTACCATGGTAACCATTGTTGTTAACGAAAAGTCTAGGTTTTTCGTTGTAAAATACTATGTTGTTATAAAATAAATACCTATAACATCTACGTTTGTATATGTAAAGGCTAAAATTATTAGTTTAAATGAATTTCTCAAGTTAGTGTATGTTATATTATAATTAAAATTTTATTCACTAAATCTATACGAGCATTTTGAATTTTATAAAAACTATTAATTGGGATGGCCTTCGGGGAGATGCATTGTATTCCATATTTTAAGTTTAAAACGATATAATTTGCCGGGGTGGTAACTAAATATAAGGTACCTAGGTACTTATAAATTAAAAATGATTAAGTAATTATAAATCGAACAAAAAATTTTCTTATCAGTACTAATATTATAAATGTGAAAGTAACTCTGTCTGTCTGTCTGTCTGTCTGTTACGCTTTCACGCTAAAACTACTGGACCGATTTGAATGAAATTTGGTATGGAAATAGTTTGAGGCCCGGGAAAAAACATATGATAGTTTTTATCCAACTGCGCAAAAAGAGGTTAATGTTTTTGCGCGATAACCGACATACGCGCGGGCGGAGCCGCGCCCGGAATGCTAGTATTACATAAAACTCCTCAATTAAAAACTACTCGACCGAAATTTAATTAAGGCCAATGGTGGTATAAATAAAAAAAAACAAATTAGTATTGGATAATCCAGTAATAAGTTACGCATGGGCATGTAGTATATAAAATAATACCTAATGTGTATTTTGATATGTAATAAAATATATATACGCATTGGCTCAAGCCAAGGAATAATCTCAAGATGATTCCTCTTTTATTTGAAAGTCGCGGCATCATTGACAAATTGACAATACACCGCAGTTACGTATATACAATATAATAATAATAAAATTATTATGCTTGCATTGTAAACTATATTTATGATACCTACTTAGCTGATTTGTGCCATCTATTGATGTTTGTTAGAAGCACCAAGTAATGTCGATTTCATGGACATGTGCCAGATGGCGTTGAATTTAAAGCTCATAAATAGTTGCAGTCTACGAATAAATATTTATTATGGACTATGGTGCAGACACTCAGACAGCGCCAGTGCGCCACCGTCATCTCAGGACGACACGTGAAGTTCAGGGTCTCAGAGTGTATGCATTTGTTTGATTCTAGTAGTTTTTCAACTTACCTACATAACATGTATCTCGTAGGTACGGAACTACGGAACGGCGGGGTTGTTTTATATCCTCAAATATCGACATTGATAATAATAAAATATGTTTGTCGTGGTGTTTGGCACGTTTTATTTTTAGCGGGAAAGTAGCAAAAATACTATTTCTATGGTATTTGAAAAAGAATACCACCGTTACCTACAAAATTCAAATGAGTGCCTTTAATTATATCGTTGAACAATTTCTGAACGCACATCTACGGTTAGCCTGCTGATTGTCAAATGTCAATATATAAATTGACAAAATCTCGCAGAAAATTCAGGACGTCAGCAATGTTGCCAGACCTGGCCTTTTATCTCTTTGTTTAGCCCCGATAATAATGATTAAGCCCTTAGCCCTAAATTATCATTGCTCAAAAACAAATCATTAAAAGCTAAGAACGAAAGGAAATTTAAACGAAAATTTAGCAAAAACTATACGGACGTACTTAGCTATAATCTTTACCTCCTCTTAAGTTTCTGTCTATATTTTACCTAACCTTACATAAAGCATTATATTCATAATATCCATTTATAGCTTATGTTGAGTTACGTGATATTAGGTGTTAAAATCTTATTATCGATATAATGGTCTATGGAGTCAATGGACATTCCAACAAAGTCAGCCATCGACGTGGTGATCAAAAGATCCTTGCCTTGACAACCCTTGGTGACGAATTAGACAGACTCATTTTAATAATATTTACTGTCATTGATTTTTTTTTATTGAATAATATTATTAATAAACAACATTCTGTTTTTATTTGTAATCTAAATAGTAGGTTATGCATTTTGTTAAAAATTAACATATGTTAATTTTGTATGCAGCTCTATTTTTAAATTTTTGGGCAAATCTAGCTCGTAAATCTATTTCCGAGTTGGCAACATTTGACTTAAAGTCACTCCATCTTCATTTCATTTAGTTTCAGAATTCAGAATCAGAATTATTGTATTAAAATTTTGGATTTGTCGTTGTATTTTTCTTGTAACAGTTCACTTAGTTTTCTTGATAAATAACATTACAGATATTAGGCTAATTTCTTCTCATAAATTTTACAATGCCTCAAGTTAAGGTGAGCAATGATTTTTATTAGATTTTTAGATAACTTGCATATTATGGCACGACAGAAATAAGATGTTTTATTAACCTTTTTAATACAGTTTCCTGAACTAAAAAACGATAGGTTGCTTCGCGCTGCGTTAGGGAAAGAGGTGGATAAGGTGCCGGTATGGGTGATGCGGCAAGCCGGCCGATACTTGCCAGAATTCCAAGAAGTGAGAGCCAAACATGACTTCTTCACAGTCTGCCGGACCCCTGAACTTGCGTGCGAAGTCACACTTCAGCCTCTCCGACGATTTGAACATTTAGATGCCTCCATCATATTTAGTGATATTCTTGTGATACCACAAGCACTCGGAATGACTGTAGAAATGCATCCTGGCGTTGTAAGTAATATGTTTGCAATAATTTTAAGTACCTTGTCAGAATTCCATTTCATTTCATCGTAACTGCTTCTATGTACTTTCTCATCTTTTTTAAACTTCAATATTTTAGTTTTTTAATCATATTCAGACTTATCAGAATATGCCAGTCATTCCAAGTCTGCATTGAAGTGATATGATAGAGGGCCTCGTTTTAAATTGTATTGGAACAGTGTGGGAGGGCTACTATGGATTGGCTTTATTTAGTATTTCTTAACAACAAGGAATTTATTATAATAAATATTAGAACTTCTTGCAAACTACAGCGGTTTTAATGATAGATAACCTTCTTCGCAATCAATCTACGACCTATGATTAAGAAAATATTAGTATATCTTATTGAAATTACACATTACAGTGCACATGCCCTACTTCTCTAATGTTTTACTTGAGTGGGGTGTATATTAAGACCATATTCATTTATCCTTTTTTGGGTTAATATAGTAATGATGAACTTGATGATCCGGACATCCATATATTGAATGTTTGCAGAATTTTGAAGCAGTACACAATGCATGATCTGGGCCTATAAGCACATCAAACACTTTTTCCTGTTCTCAGGACACTCCAATCTGGATTTTGTTAAATTTCTCCGCCTTGCTGTTTCAGATGTATCTGAGCTTTAGTTGTTAGGTCCCTTGTAATATTTTTAAGTCTGATTCTAAAGTGGAGACTGGGCATGTCTAGTATTACCTTCAGGCCCTCTTTGTTGTACTAAGATATAGTGCATTGTAGTTCTTGATAAAATTGTTGGTGTTTTGTATCAACAAGTGCTATTTTTAGATTGATAGTTTGATAAACATTGTTCCCATAAATCATACATAACAGGACATGTCAGTACAAGTGAACATTTTAAACATTGGCATAAATCCCCACATGTTATTTTATTATCAACTGGTGATAATTTATGCAAAGCTTCCATGGCACAAATTAAATAATATATCTTCACAATTTAATAAAATAATATAAAGTGATCTTTGTAATATATATACAAGAGTAGTCTAGCTTTAGAAAACTATTTTTTTGAAAAGAGAACCCTGATCTTCTTTAAAGAAAAACTTCAATGTGTACCTTAAATGACTGTCAGATTCCGATGTTTGATCATTTCCTATAAATATAACAAAGTCAAAATTGCAAAATCAGTGTTCTCAAAACTTGCTATATATACCAAACTACAGTCATTATTTATGGGTAAATCAAAAACTTACTGAATATCATATATAAATGTATGAATGTCATATAGAAATATTACCTGGGTCAATCTAGCACAATACATAAGTATTAACAAAATCCTTTTTACAGGGACCTGTATTCCCCACTCCATTACAAAATCCATCAGAAATAGATCAACTAACTGTTGAAGGGGCTACCTCTAGGTTATCATATGTTGGGGATGCCATTACACTGACAAGACACAAGATTGAGGGCAAGGTCCCCTTAATAGGTTTCACTGGTGCACCTGTAAGTAAAATATGATTTAAAATTTAACTGATTGTTTACTTCATTCACCCTCTAACCTCTTCATCCGATTTTAACAAAAGTTATTGTTAGCTTTGTAGGAAGACATGAGCAAGCACATGTAGTAATATTATTTCATGTCACAGTTACTTGACTAATGAATCAAAGCTCAACTTTTATTATCTTTAAATAAAAGTATAATTAATACAGATAATTTTCATAAAATGTCTCATAGTTGTCTTTTATATTTTTACCTTAGAGATCAATTTAATTTAATTGCTCTAAGCATGTGCGCATCTGTGCTGTTTAGCACAGATGCGCACATGGATGTTTATCCATCTTGAATAATAACTATTTTTAAAAGAGAAACTTATTTGATGTATCATTATTATATATTAACTATTATTAATTTGCCACAAAATACGCTTATTTATGAAATGTTTTCGAGGAATTTTGATGTAAAATGTATTATAGGTCAGGGAGGTTTATTATAAAAATGAAGATATCAAAAATTACAAACAAAAATTAATAACTGTTCTCTAAGCTTACATGCTCAAACTTACTCTATAAACAACTTTTTAATTATTGCTAAGTGACTTAAATTAAGTATTAATACCAACATTTCTACTTTTATTGTGTTATCACTTACAGTTCACTTTAATGGGATACATGATAGAAGGAGGAGGCAGCAAAACAATGTCTAAGACCAAAGATTGGCTAAAAAATTACCCTAAGGATGTCCACAAGCTACTAAAACTTTTAACAGATCTGATTGTAGATTATTTAGTAATGCAGGTAAGATTACATAAAGTGCATTATGAAACTAAATATATATATACACCACATAACAAACCATAGAACTAGGTTTTGTTATTTTACTGTAAACAGGTAAATTAATTCAATATATTGTTAATTATTCTCTTTTTTTTGCACTGTGGCTGTTTTACATAGGAATATCTAAATGAGACCTGTTTAAACATATTAATTATTATTTTTATTGGTGGTATTAAAATCATAATCTAACTTCATATTTTTGAATTAGCAGCAATTTTTATCTGTGTCAAATAAGTTTTCGTAATAATATTAATGCACAGTGTGGTTGAATGGTTCACAATATAAGTGAAGTGATGGGCAGTAGCTGGTAAACAGCATGCATGTCAACCTTGGCTCTTAACGCCAAATATAAACGAAAATTCAGTTTATTAGCAATCAGGCTTTTTATTTTTTTGCATGATACCTCCTTGCTCTCGAGTTTGAACCATGAGAACATTCAAGCTCATGCTTTCAACTGGAGAAATGCAACTTGTTTGCACATAAATGCTGGTCTCACTCCCTCCTCCTCCTCGAGTCGTAGCTCACTGCTGAGCGTCGTGATGTCCCCGACCATCTGTTTGTTCACTACATAGCTGTTTCCACCTCCCTCGATCGTTGGCGTGGCTCAGAGCATCTGTGATCGTAGTGTTCAGTATTTTAGATATTTGATCGGACCATCGTGTTGGACTACGTCCCCTGGGTCGTTTTCCTTCCATCTTCCCTGTGACTATTAGTTTCTCCAAGTTGTCGGAGGGTTTTCGTGCTATGTGGCCAAAGTATTGCAGCACTCTTTTGAGGCAGATGCTCGACAACCTTTGTTTTATGTTCAGCTCTTTGAGGATCGAGATGTTTGTCCTACGGGCCGTCCACGGTATGCGTAACATTCGCCGCCAGCACCACATTTCAAAGGCATCGATACGTCGTCGGTCTGCCATTTTTATGGTCCACGACTCTGCTCCATACAAAAAGATGGGAAAGACCAAAGTTCTGACAGTGTAGGTTTTAGTTCTCTTAAGTATATTTCGATCCCTCCACACCTTTTCGAGCTGGGTCATAGCCGATTTTGCCATTCCAATGCGTCGTCTGATTTCTCCTTCTGTACCACCTTTGTTGGATATGCTTGATCCCAAGTATACAAATTCGTCAACTATGTCGTACTGGGAAAGATGGTGGACGTCTTGAAGTGCTCTGGATCTATCAACGACCATTATCTTGGTTTTGGCTTGATTGATGTTAAGGCTCATTCCGCGACTGACTGACTCAAGGCGGTTTAGCATGTCAACCATTTCCGATCCAGTTTTAGCCACTAGGGTAGTGTCATCGGCATAGCGTAGATTTGAAATTTTAAGACCGCCTATAGTGAGACCACCTTCCCAATCTTCGAGCGCTTTACGCATAATGTACTCTCCGTAGATATTGAATAGTATTGGGGAGATGATGCAACCTTGCCTGACTCCTTTCTCAAATCTAAACTTGCTGGATCTTGCAGTGTTGACTTTGACCGTGCCATGACTTGTATCGTAGAGGTTTTTAATAAGTGAGATGAGGTGTAGTGGAACTCCCATTACTGCCAGTACATGCCATAGATGCTGCCAGCTTACACAGTCGAAGGCTTTTTGATAGTCGATAAAGCACAAAACAGCTGGGGTGTTAAATTCATAACATTTTTCGACTATGAGTCTGACATTGAGGATTTGCTCTCGAGTTCCTTTTCCTTTAACAAAACCCGCCTGTACTTGTGGTATTTGCCAATCTAGAAAGTGCCGCAGTCTACTATTAATAATATGTAGTAGAACCTTGCTTGTGTGTGAGATCAAAGCAATTGTCCTGTAGTTCTCGCATCTTTTTGTGGATCCTTTTTTATGTACAAGCACGATGGAAGAATGGGACCAATCTTTTGGCCAAGTCATAGATCTCCAAATGCAGTTACAAAGTTCTGTTAATCTTTGTGTTCCTCTCTCACCTAACGCTTTTAGGGATTCAGCTGTACAAAGATCTGTACCGGAAGCTTTGTTGCATTTTAGATGCCGTATTGCATTGATTACTTCGGATTGCAGTATATCTGGCTCAACATCTACGTCTCTACAATTGAGGTTGCCTAGGGTACTTCCTGCTCCTGTGTTATCTGCACGATAAAGCTTTTCACAGTACTTCCTCCATCGCTCTGCAACCTTTGTGACTTCATAGAGTAACTCACCATTTTCGTCTTCTAGCATCCAAGACTGGGTCTTAAATTGTCTAGTTATCTGTTTTATTTTCTTGAAGAAGTCCGCAGTTTGATACTTTTGCGCGTGTTTTTCTACTTCAGCACAGATCTTATATAAATGGTGGTTTTTGTCCCATCTGCATAGTCTTTGTATCTCAGCATTGAGGCTTCTGTACGCTTCTTTATCGGCATCGGTTAGCAAACCGCGCGCCTTGAGTTGTTGCCTGCATTCAATGACGTCCCATGTTTCCTCACTTATCCATTTCTTCCTCTTTTGGTGTGGTTTTCTCTGTTTGGCAATAGCTTCGACAGCATCTATCATTTCCACTTTAAAAGTCTGCCATTGGTGTTCTATATTGTTAAGTTGGCTTTGAGGTACGCAAGAGAATGCTTTTTCCGTAATGTCTTTAAATAATTCTGTTTCCCCGTTTCTGAGTCTCAACGTGGCTTTTTCCTGCTTTTTAGGGGTTTTAAAGCGCATTCTTATCTCTGCGATAACTAGTTGGTGGTCAGTGTTACAGTCCGCGCCAGGAAATGTCTTACAATTGATGACACATGATCGCCAGCGTTGATCAATAGTGATAAAATCTATTTGGTTGCGAAAACGGTCCCCTGGAGATTTCCATGTGTATAATCGTCGGGGGTGGTTTTTAAAACAAGTGTTGGTAATAGTGAGTCTGTTTCCAATGCAAAATTCTAGTAATCTCTCACCCCTCTCGTTCCGATATCCCAAGCCGTATTTACCTACTACCTGTCTAATGTGATCATCGCCTGTGGTGTCACCAACTTTAGCATTCCAGTCTCCCTGAACAAGCAGCATCTCCCGGCGGGGCAGTCCTTTTAAAGTGTCTTCTAGTACTTCGTAAAAACCGTCTATGTCACTTTCCGAGGATTGAGCAGTTGGGGCGTACACCTGGATGATATTCAGTACCATGGGCTTGCAATCTATTTTTATTGTCATGATTCGGTCATTTATTGGCTTGTATCCAAGAACATATTTATCATATTTCCTGGGAATTATGACCGCCACACCGTTATTGCTTTTTTCTTCATTTCCTGAGCAATAAATTGTATTACCTTCGGTAGTATGATAGTGACCAGATTTTCTCAGATGTGTCTCAGAAAGGCCCAAAATAGCCACATTGTGTCGTTCCATTTCTCTTTCTACAATGCTCAGTTTCCCATCTTCTAGGAGACCCCTTACGTTCCAGTGTGCAACACGATGTGGAAGGCGGGTTGTAAATCTCTTTTGTTGGGTATCAGTAGCATTTGCTGCCGTCTGGGCCTGATGCCGAACCCTGGCGGAGCCTTCGGTAACCAACTTCACACTCGAAGACCCGGGTATCATCGAGCGCCGGGTGTCAATCGGATCGTCCGACCTCGCATATCCGTGTATCGTACTAGTCATCATGAGGTCGGGACATTCTCTAGGGAGAATTAGTCGTAGTGGTTTCCCCTTGCCTTCTACGCCGGGATGTTAAGATGTCTTTTAGTCCATCAAGGTCCCCGTAACCACTCCTGACTAGGTTGCCCCATCAGGGTCGGGTTATCATGTCCGCCGCCCGTTGCTCGGCGTTGTCAGCTCGTTTAGCACCACCCAGAGGACACGTGCAGGGTAGTTGAAGGTATCTCCTGCGGACGCGAGCGACTCCATCCTCCTAGCAAAAAAGCCTCCTGGTCTCACTAGCAAATTCTTTTATTTGTATTTTACTACCCAAGACAGCCTCTTCCTTAAAAGGCCTACCACCTATTTTGTCACCTGATTGGCACCATCCGGGACCCCATGTGGGGTATCAAGGTAAAAGGTACCATCCCATGGACAAGATCATCCTGTACTCAATTGATTACATTCCTAGGAAATACCATACATTTCACAGAATATGTGCGTATTTAATAATCTTTGAAACATTATTTTATACATTTCCTAAGTCGATTTGGTATTCTAAAAATAATTAACAATAAAAGAAGTAGTTAATAATTAGTTTTGACGCTCCTGTACATTAGAACTGTTCTACATAGCAAATTTAAACACTGTTATTGTTTATGTTATTGTTTTCACCAATATTGTAGTCCTGACCAAATAAGGTGCACATTCTATTTTAAAGGTAAAAGTATTTCTGAACTTATGTCCATAGTCTCAATCTATTGTTTCTTATGTAGGCCGAAAGTGGCGCTCAACTGCTACAAGTGTTCGAATCAAGCGCTGACCATTTAACAAAGGAGCAGTTCTTAGATGTTTGCATACCCTACCTCAGAGACATAAGGAGTGGAGTCAAAAATAAATTGGAACAGAAATCAGTAGAACAAGTGCCTATGGTAAGTATTGCTGCCTTTTTTTTTGCCAATGCCACTGAGCCATCATTGCTTCAATAATATTCATTCTCCACCGTTTCATCTGTTAGTAAGTGATGATGTCGTTGTAAACACTATTCAGCCTAATGGGAACTATGAAAGGCTATCAAAAAGTTCACCGAATGGCAAGGACAGTAAAATTTAAAAAAATCCCCTCCAATACAATTCTCCGATCCGTCAAATAATTTGTACAATAAAAAAAATCGAGGCCTTCAAAATAGGCCGACTTCACTTCTTCATCGTTAGTAATTTTTTTCCTCGGGATGTCTAAATGGGGGTCCAAAGTTGGTGGTGTCGTTATGATTGACTGAAATTAGTATTAATAGCAGTTCTTGCTGAAGATGAAGAGACAAATACGAACTGCTAAATTAAGGAAAATACAGTTCTGGGTTACTTAAACTCTCGTGTCATGATCATGACACAACGTGCCGCGGTATGAAACGGAAAGCTACGGTACATTGTATCGAAATATATTAATATGAATCCAAACTCATTAAAATAAGGGTAAAAATAACTTGAAGAGAAATAAAATCCTTTGCCGTGCCGCGACGTCAGTCAGCGCCGGCCCTTACTAGTTCCTAAGCCACACTTGTATAGGGCAGCAATCGCAACGTGACGTTTATGAACTGGGGTTTTGTCGTCCAAAAGCAACACACCTCGAGCCTATTTTCCCCTTCTATTTCCCTTGATAGCACTTCTTAGCTCTTCGAGTAAGTGGCTGGCTAAAATATTTTAATAATGGTTATTAAAATGAAGTTACTTGTTTAATTGTTAAAACCTTTGGTTATTTTTTACAGACAGTTTTTGCCAAAGGAGGTGGACATTCCCTAGATGCACAAGCAAAGCTTGGTTACGAAACAATAGGTCTCGACTGGACAGTAGACCCAATCGAAGCAAGAAAGATAGTTGGCGAAAATATTACACTGCAAGGCAATCTCGATCCCCAAGACTTATACAAATCTCCGGTTAGTATAACGCTGGCCTTATCAATACGTTTTGTTTACAAAAGATAATATTGTGTTAGTTTCTTTAGCATTTTTTGCGGGTTTTGATGATAAACTTGCTATCAGAGTGACACTGTTCAGAATGAACTATTTGGAAATAATTCTTAGGCCTTACAAAGTTACAAATTTACGAGAGGAATAATTATAGTCATGTGCGGGATTCGAACCCGCGTCATCCATCCCTATAGCCGGGGTACCGACTGAGCTAACATGACAATGAGTCCTAATTTTTCCTCTCGTTCTTTTTAAACATTGTATGGCGATATTCCTCTCGTAAATTTGTAATTTTGTAATGTAATTCGCGGAGCATGCGTTATTGCAAAAATAAAAATATTATAATTCTTAGGCCTAACTTAAATTCCAATTCAATAATTAGGCCTTATTTACCTAATATGTACAATTACAGAATTTAACAAATTCTATATTAATTTTAACACAGCAACAACAACATTTGGTATTAACAACTTGTTCTGCATCCTGCAGTTCAGTCAAATCAAATGCAGCTAGCACCAGCCTAACATTATTTGGCGGTTATGACAACTCTTCAGCGATCTGATCAGGGCAATTGGTTAATGGAAGGGCAAACAGCAGCTTTTTACATTGGTTTAGGTGTAGTGCTGATCAGCCCGCATGCCCGCCGACGCCGACGGCCGTTGCCTGCAACCGGGCACGTCCGGACGTCCTTGCCTTGTGCTCACACGGTCAGAACATATTTACACCAAATATAAATAAACCGCAAATTATGTTCACACAGGGTGATGGCTGCATCCGATAAGACCGGACCACAGGACACAGATTGCATCCAGTGTGTTAAGTCATTAAATTTTAAATTTAATCGTGATTGGAATTACTATATGTAGGTGTACGGTCGCGGTCTGAAAATGTTAACCAGTTTTGAAATTAGATTCTATGTCACACTTTTCGCTCTAAAGTCTAAGATGCCATATCAAGTTACTTATTACCTTTCAAAAGTTATTATGCAAAATGACGCATAACAAAGACAATAATTATTAATCACTTTTTGATGATGAAACTCATTTCTTTATTTGTTGAAATGACATTTATCAGAAATTATTGTTTGAACGTCGTTTGGACACTCAGACCGAATAAAAACTCAAGACAGAATGTTGTGTAAAGAGCAGTGAGGCCGGTAAAACTACGGCTCGCCGTGTACAAACACGATTACACACACATATGTACAACGAAAGTACGCCTTGACTCGTCAGTCGAACTATTGCGGCGTGGTGGCATTGGTGTTGCCGTTATTAAGCCTATAAGGTTTACCCTATTATTGGGTGATAATACACAACGTATTGCTATTAGTTTTTTTTAATAGTTGACAAATGTGTTTTAACCGACTTAAAAAAAAAGGAGAAGGTTCTCAATTGGACTGTTTTTTTTTAAATACAAATATTGCGTCGTAGATGCCTACGATATCATTATCAAAATCGATTCAGTGGTTTAATTGAAAATTTAAAAGATGGATTTCATTCATTCAGTCCATTTTCAACCGACTTCAAAAAAAAAGGACCAGGTTTTCAATTCAGTTGTATTTTTTTTAATTTAATTTATTTGATTAAATCTTTGTTACTTCATAACTCCGTCTTTATATTTTTTGTTGGAAGCTGATACCTTTAATTATAATTGCTGATACCTCATATTCATTTCATTGGTATTGGATTTTCGGTTTCGAAGATATTGAAGTAGATGATGTTTTTTTTCGTTATAAAAAAAACATATTTCCATTGGTTTTTTTGTTGTTTTAACGTTGTTGTGTATTGAGTTGAATTATAACCATATTATTATTGATATTACAAAGGCAAATTTAAGTTCCCTCTTAACTGAGCACGCTTTACTGGTCACTTACCAGTGTTACTGTTTAATTATTTTTTCATTTTTCGAATTGAGTCCAAAAATTAAACAAAATTGGAACGAAATCTTTCGGAAAAGTAAGAAGGAATTAATATTTTTAAATCGGCGACTTATATTCATGTATACCTATTTCTACCGCCAAGCAGTAATGTTCACATTCCTATGTTCCGGTAAAATAACAGGCACATGAGACTTAACATCTTTATGTCTCAAGGTGATGGGCGCAGTGCAGTTTGCCACTTGTGACGAACTGTATCGGCAGAGGTTACAGCTTAACACCAGGTGGGCTTTGTGCTTTTTTCCCCGATTGCATAAAAAACCCGTCACTAATTAGTTACAAGAAATAAATGCCTGTAAATTAAATACCCAGTAATGTTATTTCTGAAATACTTTTTCCATTCCCTTCCCCTACTTAACGACACTACTTTTGCCGACACGTTACATCGGAACCCTATTGTTGTATTAATACTAATTAGGTTATTAAATTGGTAACGTTATTTTCAAAAGGTAATTTCATTATCATGGCAACACCGACACACGCACACATGTTTGGAAAACCGGCCTCACTTTTCTGTTCACAACATTCTGTCTTGACTTTTTATTCGGTCTGAGTTTGGACAAGAGAAAATTTTTACAAAAGATTTTTTCATAATGAAATAAATGGCAAGTTTAACATTGGAGCAAAGGGCTGAAATAATATTTCTCTTTGAAGATTTTTTCGGCGTATTTTTTTTTGATCGTGATATTGCATGGTGGTCGGAGAACGGAAACTTTTGTTTGAGAGTGAGACTCGGCCTGTTTTTTCAAAGAAGGTTTTCTATACCTATATCAAACCTCGATAGTAGTCAGTCCATCTATAGAGCGATTGATTGTCATGTCATTAGAAAAAACATAATATATGAAATAGACTTTTTCAAACATAATTTAGAACTTGTGACCTAAATGTGTGCATGCAATTGTAATCCTTATGGTGGTAAACATTTTCTGACCGCGACTGTACATAAGACCACAGTGAATAAAATGGGTATAAATTACTAAACTTTAAACCAAACTGAATCAATGTAATTTTTTATGGGTTTGTGATGGAATGCAACGAGGCCCAAGATACTCCTAATGCTGAGCCTATAACAGATGTATTTCTTCACGTCACTAATTGCACTACGCCCGTCACCTTGAGACATAGTTGTTAAGTCTCATGTGCCTATAATTTCACTGGCTCTCAAGGACTGCTGTCGAAACTCACACTGTAAAGTGAACGGCGACAGATTTTCTACTTGAGGTTGACAGCTAGCCAGGCGAGAATTCGCAAAATGCCCTTTGATTCTCAAGCCGACGATGAGGATCGAACCATGGACATGCCACACGGCAGTATACAGCTATTACTACTTGGCTATTACTGCTTCAAAAGAATCAGAAATTACTAAACATTAGACCAAACTGAATCAAATGGCCATAAAATACCATAAAGCATAATCTACACCAGGCATGTAAAACTCAAAGACATTGGTGGGCCAAATGTATAAGGATCTTAAAGTCAGTGGGCCGCGAAACCCAACCATAATGAAAAAAAAATCATATGTATATAGAGAGTTCATCATCATCAACCAGAATACGTACATTCACTGCTCGACGTTGTTTGAAATCCCCTTCAAATGAAAAGTTTGCTATAATCCCCATGCTTGGCAGGCGGGTTCGGAATCGCTGAATGCTCGCCAGTGTTAATTGAGAGGACACTGCTGTCCGTCCTACGGTAGTTCTGGATGCAGTTTTAGGACATACCCAGTTTACCCAGGTCAGGAGGGGTAATAGAGGGTAATAATATAATAGAATGAAAATCTTTTTACAATCTATTATCACAATCTTTTCCCAGGAATTTGACATTTTTGTCTTTAACTAAAGTTAGTTTTAAAAGTGCATCAAAGTGTCAGTCGCGTCGCGATCTCGCCGAAGATTTGTTTCCTTTCATTAGGGAAAATAATTGCTCACATAACCCACCGCTCGCGCGCGGCGGCGGCAGTGTCAACAGACGCGTGGCGATCGTTCCCAGCTTATAGCGCGTTCTTGAAATATTATCACGACAAATATGGGCCGCATCAAGAGGCTATTAAAATTGGATCGGGCCGCAGGCAAATGCCCTGAGGGCCGCAAGTTTGACATGTCTGATCTACACAGTAATTTAAGTTTGTATTTGATTTCAGGAAGAGCTGAAGAAACTAACAATAGACATGGTCCAAAAGTTTGGAAAATCAAGATACATAGCTAACTTGGGGCACGGAATAACTCCTCAAACACCAATAGTCAGCATGACTGTCTTTACAGAATCTGTGCATGAAGCAGTATAGTTATACATAGTTTTTGCTTTGTTGGGGCTTTAAAGGAAAAAGGCGATTGTTGGTTAAATAAATGTTTTCGTTGGTAAAGTATTCAGTGGTTTTAATTATTATCTTACACGAAATGAAAGATAATTACATTGAATAAGTGGTCTTTGTCTGACTAGTCGCTGGCATATCTTCATCATGGCTCCCAACAGATTTCTTCACATACTGTAAAAGTAATAAATGTTATAGAAAATATTCAAGAATCACATTTATAGAAAAATTCAATACTGGAAATTAATAAAATCTAAGTAATAAAAAAATAAATGCATAGAAAAATAAAACAATGATGACATGTGAGTTACGTGAGAACTTGCTGCAGATGCGGATTAGGGGATATACTATCTTGTATGTTTGTCCTCCAATACTTTGTAAATATGATTTTCGCTCAGCATGCTTGTAATCATATTTAGAAATAGAAGGGTAGCGACATAATTGCTAGAGTTAAGTGTTTGAAAAAGCATTTCTTTCGGTCAGATGAAGTCTATAGTCTGTTTTGTATAACAAACGAGTACGGAAAATTTACTGCGTTGCTATTGTCCCACGTAAACAACATAAAGTCCGTTCACAACAAACGCGGAACAAACAATTTTGTACTCCATTAATTTGTAAAGTTGACATACAAAGTTATTGAATATTCTGAATAATACTCTGCACTTGACATTTTTAATAATAAAATAAGTTCCCAAAACTAAAATAGGATCTTCATTAACATTTCTATGGTTCAGTTTATTCGGTTCTCTGGTGATCTGGGGGAATTTTCGTTTGTTTTGAGAGCCAGTAATTCTAGGTAAGCCTGAACAATACATTCGACCGACCATCACTTACCATCATGTGAGATAGTGGTCGAAGGCTAACCTATCAGGAATAAAAAAATTATGTACTTCTGTTTCTATGCTATGTGATACAGTTTAAAATGTTGATTATCACCTCATTTAATCTAGCCTTGTATAAGAGCTTTTTGCTACCTTTACAGCCAGTGGCATTAGCTATAGACTGCCGCGCCGCGCGCTTGAGCTTCACCGCATGGTGGTAGGACATTTTGCGAATCCCGTCTGGCTAGCGACCACTCTCAAGTAGAAAATCTGTAGCCAAGCACCTAAAGGTGTGTTCCGGCAGCTGTCCTTGAGAGCCAGTAATTCTAGGTTAATCTTGTAAACACATCGACCACATTATCACTTACCATCAGGTGAGCTCGTGATCAAAGGCTTACATAGGTAAGCCTTTGATCACGAGCAATAAAAAATAATAATAATAAAGATACAGTATAAATAATGATGCACTGGCCAACCTGTGGGTTAACTTGTATCTGCTCATCCATCTCCTGTATGTACTGATGCAGTTTGGTGCAAGCTGCCATCTGTTGTTCGAGCACGCACAACGTTTCGGGCGAAGCGTACTTTTCGGGACTGTCGAGGAAAACCACCATGCCGTCCTTTTGGTTTATCATAGCGTAGATCTCGCCTTCTTCAATCTGCAAAACGTGATAAATAAATTATCGAAGGGTATTATGAATTTAAATACTTACAGTAAATAGATAACTTATGTCTGTTTCCTAGAGGGGTAGGCAGAGACAACGGGTTTTTATTTTGCCAAATCTCTATGGTTTTTACTCGATTCACGTTCATTTGTAAGGTTACCCATAACCTAGCCATTTTTCAGGAAGGTAGTCAATATCTACTTGATCTTCGCTTCCAACTACTGTGTTCACACTCGCCTAGTATGCTTCATTTGTCACACTACTTTTGTCCATCCTTTCGACATCCAAACCATCTATCTTCTTGCTCGACCAAAGTCACTATATCCTCATTAAAACGGGGCGAATAAGACATAATAACAAACGTCTCAGATTGACGAGAGCAGTGCAGTGTAAATCAGAACGAGAACGATGACACTGCAACCGTAATAGACTGGCGTCCTCATTTGATAAAAAAAATCTGTCTTTCTTAATCACAGAAGATATATATATCCTTTTTAAAGATCTAATCTAATCTGCATATTTTATTTTTCTTTGATCCTTCTGCCATACCCAAATTAAAATTACGTATTAAGTATTAACTTCAGGCAAATTTAAATGGTGCTAGTTTCGAAAACTGCATAATGCATTTGCGAAAATCAGAGACAGTTGACACACATAAAATTGCCGGCAAATCGATGTACCGTCTAGCACACGTATACTTGAGGTCAAACCAATCTCTTTGTCGCGCAGTTCTAAATAATATTTCACTTAGGAAGGAAGATACAATAGTCGTCTTTTTTTATAAAACTTTTTTTTTTCACTCTGTAACCATAGTATTGTTTATCAAATAAAATGACTTTGTGAACCAATACTAAAAATATACCACATTATTACATTTTAGCCACTTTGAATTTTAAATACAAAAAACAAAAAATATTTTCAAAACATACCCAAGTTTGGGCTCTTCCAGATATGATTTGGCTGAATATTTTTTTATACAATATAAGTAGGTAACTAAAAGATATTTTAATATCCTCACTAACCTCCACTAAGCAGATTTTAAAGAATATTAATTTTATTTAAAAGAAGTTGTTGAAATTTAATGATGTAGCATATTTTTAGAATTCGTTTAAATTGTCCTTTCATTCAATTTAATACCTTAAGGTGTAGGGTACTAAATCAAATGAAAAGACTTTTTGCACGAAATCAGTCTTTTTTTCCTTATCGGTTTTAGACTTTTATTTTTCATACAATAAAAAGATGACGCCATAACTCCCCTCCTAAGGGAAATATTTTGCCTCAAACATGCACAGGATATTTTGTCAACAATTTGAATAAAGAGCACATGAAATGCAGACGTATTAAAAAAACCAGGTCCATTGCCGGCTTATTTTCGAATATGGAACAAAACGCGCCGGTTAATATGGAAATTCATTGCAGGCGTGATGGAGTGTCATGTAATTTTTTATATCTTTCATTGATCTGGGTGCAAATAAATACTTCATTAGGAGCGCTCCACAGCTTATTTGTTGCATATAAATAGCCTATATTTTTCTATAAAACAATATTACCATATTAAGAATGTAAGACTCAGCCTGTCCAGGTCCTTGCAAGCTCACTCTCGCCGCTACATCGCTCAGGGAGAGGGTCAGGAATGTCTTTGTAAGCCTCTGAATGTTCTTTTTGTACATTGAGCTGAGCACCTGGAAATAATAAATAATGTTATACGTTGTTTGTAAATCAAATTTTACTCATGGAGCATTGCATAGAGAGATAAATTGCTTTCTCTTTTCTGTGGAGCGTTGTCTTCCAGACTATGCTCGCTTTGTTTAATAAATATGGCGTTTGCGTTTAGGAACACAACCAGTACCAAGCTTTAATTAAGTTACGCATCGTGTTTAATCTTCGCGCCTGACACCTCAACGCCAAAACATTTGAACAGATAGATAGATAGAAACACTTTATTTGCATACCATTAAAAAAAATACAGACAATTAACACACAAATTATGTATACAAAGGGCGGTCTTATTGCTGAAAGCAATTTTTTCCAGACAACCGAACAGAAAGGATTTACAAAATTTGCTAGGTTGGCAGTTTACTAGGTAAACATAACAATCATTCTCGAAGTACTATTTAAATTAAAAACCTATATGAAATATAAACCTATAATAATCATTAAATAAAATTTAAAAAATATAAAACTTATGTACATTACAATATAAATAAATACTTATATACATACATACATACACTTATATGAATATATAATACCTATAAATATATACATATGAGTATCCAAATACTACTTACAAAGTAAATATAATTAGCAATATCCAAGGAAATAGATTAGCTCAGAGTGGACATGAAAAATTCGAAGACTCTATTTTTGAAAATGTATAGTGACTGAGATTTTAGAATCGAGACTGGCATACTGTTCCAAAGTTGAACAGCCTGCACTGAGAATTAACTATCGTAGAAAGATGAGATGTACTGTGTGACGGAATTTTGAGTAGAAGATTTTCTGATGACCTCAATGCCAAGGCATGAGCCGATTCAAGAAATTCAAAGCGTTCCTTGAGATAGCGCGGAGAATTAGGATTAAACAATATATTGAAGAGCTGGGAAAGAATATGAGTATTCCGGCGAAGGCGAATGGGAAGCCACTTGAGTTTATGACGAAATTTGGAAACGTGGTCATATTTGCGTAAACCAAATATGAACCTGATCGAAAAGTTTTGGAGACTCTCAGTCTGTTTAGCTGGTCCTCCCTAAGATCAAGGTAACAAACATAGAGATATAAAATACTATTTAGAGTGGCAGCCATGTCAGTTTCCTTAGAAAACGAGCGTAGCCAGTTCAACACATGTAAATGATACCTGACATTACATCTTTATTGTTCACTACAAACAATCCGATTCCCTGATTAGTCCCATTTTTACCCAATTAAAACGTTTAATAAGCCAATTTATAACAGTTGAAAATACACCTTATCTAAAGAGTGGTAAGTTTGAATTTCTTGTGAACTTTGTCAAGCTATCCCTTTCAGTGAGAGAGACAGATATATGGTAATGAAAGTTGCCAGTTGACAATATCAGTAATTGTGCAGTCTCAGCTCAGTCAAGTATAATTTCAATTTTAAAATCGAATCTCGGAGAAATCTGAGAAGAGACAATTGAAAAATAGTTCACGAACAACTGCACAAAAAATGGTTACGAGAAAATAATTATTGAGATAGCTAGTAAAATTTGATCTTATTTTATTTATTTATTCTGTACAAGAAGTGGTATCCTAGGCAGTGATGTAGTACATTTTATCGATAGACTTTTCTTTAGACCTAAAACGATTTATAGGTGATGCGTTGATTTTCTGTGCGTTTGTGCTATAATAAGTTTTTATGCGGTTTTATATAATCATTTGAATATGTAGTAATGACAGGCAAGTAAGCGTCTTGACTGAACCATATAGCTCTCTTGTATGTCTATACCAAAAGCTTAAAAGACCGCTGAAAACAGAAGCATGTGGAAGAGCATAGTACATCGAGCGATTAACACTACTTCAGACCTAGACACGACCTTCAGCAGTGTAGATGCTGAATAAGAAGAAGACGATTAAAATAATATAAAGCTATTACTGCGAAGTACAGCTTAATTTCGATATAATATGTTATAATCTTGCTTATTTGTAGTAAAATTTTTACAAACACATGAAATTCGCGTAAAGGGTGGTATTAGAGATAGGCACAAATAGGGGTTCATAAAAATAAAAGGCGAGGTCAAGGTCGAAGTCGTGGTATATATAACAAGAGGTATATTGCAGATGTATTTGTGAGATTTGCCAAGATAGACAGCAGTTATTTATGCAAAAATATATAGGCTCAATAACTTATAAGATGTTTGGCAGGATGCGATTCCATGTAATAAGGTACTACGAGGGTGGATTGAAAAGTTCGCGGCCTCAGCAAGAAAACTATTTGTAATATAAACAAAAGTAATTTTATTTTTCCACGTAATCTCCACTTAACTCAATGCACTTCTTCCATCTGGTTTACAACGCCTGTATGCCAGTCTTAAAAAGTTTCTTCAAGGCCTTCAAAAAAGTCACCCACTGCAGCTTCGACCTCCTCATTTAATGAAATTTTTTGACCTCCAAGGTGTTTTTTTAGGTTTGGGAATAAATGAAAGTCTGAAGGTGCCAAAGCAGGGGAATAGGCGGGATGCGGCAGTAATTCAAAGCCACAATCGCGAATTCGAGCCATAGATTCAGCAGACGTGTGAACGCGTGCATTATCCTGATGAAACAACACTTTCTTGCTCAGTAATCCTGCGGCCTTTTCGCTTTAATTGTTTCACGCAAACGACGTAAAAGGATGCAGTAATAAGCCGAGTTTATAGTTTCACCTTTTGCAAGGTAGTCCACCATGATGACACCCTTAGCATCCCAAAAAACTGACGCCGTCACCTTGCCAGCTGACAAAATTGCTTTGGCTTTTTTTGGAGTCGGTTCATTAGGTTTTTTCCACTGTTTGGATTGCTGTTTTGACTCTGGGGTGTAGTGGTGTACCCAGGTTTCATCCATTGTCACAAATCTGGCCAAAAAATCTTGTGGATCAGCCTCAAACATTTCCAAACAGTCGCGAGAAATCGTGAGCCGTATTCGTTTTTGTTCAACTGAAAGCAATCTGGGTACCCACCGCGCAGAAACCTTAGAAAATCCAAGTTCATTGACTATGATGTTTTGTGTTCGTTCATACGAGATGCCAATAGTGTCTAATCTCCCTGATGGTCAATCTCCGATCTGCCAATATCAGATCACAGATTTTCCCGATGTTTTCTTCAGTCGTAGACGTCGTAGGCCGGCCGGAGCGAGGGTCATCTTCAATACTCTCTCGTCCGCGTTTAAATTCAGCAACCCACTTTTTCACAGTCGTATACGACGGAGCAGATTCCCCCAATGTTGTTGACATGTCTTCGTGAATCTCTTTTGGAGTTAGTTTATTTTTAAACAGGTATTTAATGACCGCACGTTGCTCAATTTTCTCCATTCTTTAAAAATGCTGCGCTCAGGCTCACAAAATTCAGTCTAATTTAAAAACTGATAATGCTGTTGCGATAAAATTTTACAATGTGACATCCAGAGAGTAAGCAAATCGCTTGAGGTCAATTACATTAAAATAGTTCAAGTATTTATGTGTTAGGCCGCGAACTTTTCAATCCACCCTCGTATTATAGTTGAGTTAGTAATTAACTACCTATCCAAACTATCTTACTAGATTTTCTACGAAAGGGGAATCATAAGGTAAACTCAAAAGATACAACATTTATAGGAACACATTGAGCACTTTAATAAACATAATACATAAGGTTCACATGGATTAATTCTGTATAAGTTTATAGTTACCATTCGCAACGATATAATCTAATGGGCAAACTATTTAGGAAGAACAAAGCCAACAAACTTAAACCCATACACAACACGTGAACATCAGTTATGTTACACTAAATAAATCAGTAATAGAACATTTAACTTAATCAGCAATAGGTATCGATGCGGAAGTCACTTGTAAAGAATCAAGACAGAGAGAGGCTGATCATCATGTTCTTCTTCGCGCAATCTTATGTCGCACGGAAGCGGTATCGGGCACGGGTGGCCCCTGTCCGCAGGGTTCCTACGCAGCTAGCTATGTGCAAGCCGGTCATGGGGTTGAAGATGCCTTCTTTGGATTTCAGGAGCCTCCGAGAGTCCTCTGGGCTGGGGTTATGGCCCCTGATGGGGGCTTTTCCTGCGCTGAGGCTGGGTCAGAGGGTTCCTTGGGGTCTGTTTCGTCGTCATGGTCTTGTTCTTGAGTTTGTTCTTGGGGTATTTCTGTGGGTCCCAAGAGGTCACGGGATTGGGTTCTCAAACGCTTCTTGTGGGTTTCAGCGATTAGTGCGAACCATGCTGGGGTGGCGTACGTGAGAATAGAACGGATGTATGTTTTGTACACCGCCAGCTTGATCCGCAATGGGAGCTCTGCTGTGAGGATGGGACGCAGGATGTAGCGTGCCACCTTGGTTTTCTGGATTACGTTGTTGACGTGCGTTGCCATGGTGAGTCTTCTATCGATGGTCACTCCTAGGTACTTGGCTGTGCGTTGCCATGGAAGTGGAGTGCCTAGGAGCGATACCGGGTTTGGAAGGGTTTTCTTGGTGGTGACCAGCATGGCTTGTGTCTTCTTGACATTCACTCTCATTTTCCATTTGGTCAGCCACGATGGTATCTCATCCAAGATCCTTTGCATCTTGATGGCAGCATGGTGGGTTTTAAACGAGGACGTTAGCAGTGCCGCGTCATCTGCGTATAGTGCCAGAAATGCCCCTTCGGATGGGATATCGTCCGTGTACACCGTATAGCAGCTTGGTGACAGGCAGCTGCCCTGGGGAACGCCGGCTCGTATGGGGTGTATCTCGGATAATGAGCCCTCCACTTTAACTTGGAAGGTTCGGTTCTCCAGAAAGGATTTAATTATTTGCATAGCTCTCTTTGGTATTTGGTGGTTGGCCATTTTAAACAGCAGTCCATCGTGCCACACTCGGTCAAAAGCTTTTTCCATATCCAGGAATACTGCGACCGTGTGTTCCTTCTTGTTCAGGTTTTCAGCGAGGTGGTGCAGTACCCTGGATAGTTGGAGGGTTGTTGAATGCTCCGAGCGGAAGCCGAACTGCTCTATTCTGGGCTTCAGGTATGGAGATAGATGACCTAGCAGGACTCGTTCGAAGATTTTCGAGATGCTGGGCAAGAGCGTAATAGGCCTGTAACTTTCTGGTCTTAAGATGTCTTTCCCCTGCTTCGGGAACATGATAACATGTCCGGTTTTCCATTCACTGGGGAAGTGGCCCGTGCGCGCGATGCCATTGAAAAGGCGGGTATATGCTGCTGTTGTCCTGTATGGTATGTGTCGGAGCGCCGCGTTTCCAATGCCGTCGGGGCCGGGGGCTTTTTTGGGTTTTGTGGTTCTCAGGGTTTTCTGTACTCCTCTTGGGGTGAAGATAATGGGTTCTTCTGACGGGGGTAAAAGAGAGTTGAAATATGTCGTGACAAAATTTTCAACTTCTGTTGTGTGAGCTTGGTCTTCAGAAGAGTTTGGGGAGAATTGGTCTTCCAGGTAAGTGGCGAAGATTTCCGCCCTGTCTTCCGCTTTGTACCGTGGTTTACCATCAGGGTGTGTAAGAGGTCGTATCGGATCCGGTTGTTGGCGGAGTTGGCGGCATAGTCGGTGGAGTGAGGGCCAGTCTTCGGCCGCAGAGTCTATCTTAAGTTCCCAGCCGGTTGCGCTTATATCTTCTAGTTCTTGTGTTATCTGATCCTTCAGGAAATTTAGTTTGGTTTTCAACCGAGGATCTCGGTTTAATTGCCATTCTTTCCTGAGGTTTCTTTTCTCAGATATCAGTTTTCTGATGCGTTTGGGCAATGTAGGTATTCTTTGTTGATGATGAGGGAGTTCTGTAGTGGCTTTGTTAAGTGCTGCCTTCAGGCATTCACTTAGTTCGGCGTTTAGAAGTTCCACATCTTCTGCGGTTTCCACTGGTCTGGACGGGGAGGTATGTTGGACCGTTTCGGTAAATAGTGGCCAGTCAATCTTCTTGCGTGGAGGCGGTGGTAAAGTGATAGTTGGGCCGGCCTCTAGGGTGACGAGAATGGGTTGGTGATCCGACCCTGTTTCGTCATATAGGACAGTCTGTGTTAGGCGGCGTCCGTGGAGTCCCTTGTGGACTATGAGGTCGACGACGTCAGGTTGGTGCTGTATATTGTGGGGGTAGTGGGTGGGGAGTTCTGGTCCGCTGACTTCATAATTGTTGTCCTCGGAGTCCTTGAGGAGTTTTCTACCATCTCTGTTGGCCGTGGAGGAATGCCATGCCTGGTGCTTCGCGTTCCAATCTCCTGCCGCGATCGATGGGATGTCGGGGTCCAGTAACTGGCGGATGTCTTCGGTGTCAAGGTGATTATTGGGAGGTTTGTAAATTCCGTGTATATGTAGGGGTTCATTGTCGAGGCAGATCTCCACTCCAAGTGCCTGCATAGAGGTTAGGTTCTTCAGAGGTAGTGCTTGATGAATGACCTTTTTGTGAACAAGCACTGCTAATCCTCTGTAGGCTTTTGGATCTGGGAGTTCGTCTTTCCGATATATGTGGTATCCTGAGATCTTGAAGTGGTCTGCTGTGGTAAGCATGGTCTCGTTGATTAGTGCTATATCAACTTTTTGTTCTCTGAGGATATATGTGAGAATTTTTGTTTTCTTTTTAATGCTCTCTGCGTTCCAATATAGGATGCGTATTTGTCCGGCTTTATGGCTCAATTTGTCATGAGATTTATCATCCTGGCCATCAATGGTTGAGCTGGGTTTGTCCCTTGGCGGAGGGCTCCCAGCACCTCCTGTAAGACGGAGATGGTTATCTCTATCTCCTTGATCAGATTGGAGCGTTGGTTGTCTGATATCTGGGCGTTCGTTGCCATGGTCGTGGCTGGTCTTTGAGTGGGGATCGCTATGGCTTGTGTGGAAGCCAAGGTCTCCGCTGCAGGTATGTCGGTCCGAGGGACCGATGTGACGGTGGGGATTTCTGTAGGGATTTCGTTGGGAAGGTCTAGTGCTCTCTTGTTCTTCTTCTTTTTCTTGTTTTTGGGTTTCTTGGGGCCGTTTCTGGCTATGGGCTCATTTGCTGGAGCCATCAGTGTGGCCGCCGTGTGTTCAATCATGGTTGGTGGTTGGTCTGATTGTTGCTGAAGGGGAGCTCTGTTTGGTTCTGGTTGTCGTGGGAGTTGAGAAATAGCAGTAGTTCCAGCTGTGCGGTTTCTTGACTCTTTCTTGTAGACTGGACATCGTACGCTGTTCGCGGTATGGGCATCTCCGCAGTTTGCGCAAGTTGGTGGAGCATCTTTTGGTCTGGGGCAGTCTGCGGCAAAGTGTTCGCCACCGCATCTCACGCAGGCCTGTGTGCGGTGGCAATTGTGCGACGAGTGCCTAAAGCCTTGGCAGCGATGGCACTGCGCCGGCCCTTTGCGTCCTCTCCAGCTTTCTATAGTTATTCCAGGCATGCAGAGGATCTCCTTTACTTCGTAAAGTCCGGGGGTGAGATCAGTGGTGGGCTTGAATTGCGCAAAGAAAATGCAGCCGGGTCTCCCCTTCCTGGCATTTATTTTCCTTACGCTCACCGGCGTGAATCCTTGCCGCTTTAGGTCTGTCTCAATTTCCATAGTAGGGGTATCAGCGGGAAGGCCTCTTATTGCGACCTTCAGGTTCTTTTCTTCAGGGAGCGAATAAGAGAACCATTTGATGGATGTAGTTTCTCGTAATTCATCAAAATATCTCTGTAGAAGGCGGTACTCCTCTTCATCGGTAGGTGTGAAGCGGATTCCGTCGCCATATGGTCTGGCATTTGGCGCTCTACCGAGCTTATCTTTGAGAATCCGGAGATGGGTAGGCCAGTTAGTGATGGATTCTACCACTATGGGGGGTAGTCGTTTCTTTTGCTGGGCTTCTGTCGTGTCTGTATGGGAAACGTCTCCTGCTCCGGAGGGTTCGGGCGGGTGGGTTTTCTCGGTTTCGGCCGCGTTTGGCTCTTGGGATTTGGATGACTTAGCTGCCTTATGCTCGGCTAAGTTTAGTTCGGTTGGTGTACTTTTGACCTTAGGTGGTTCCGGCGGTGGGTCCATTTGGGGCTGGGTGACCGCTGGGATTTGTTCCTGTGGTCTTGGTGTTGGCAGGGTTTGGGGTACCACCTGTGTTTTTGTCACGGGGGTGGTAGATTTGGGTTTTTCCTTAGATGAGGTTTTTCCCGTCGGATAGGTTTTCTCGGCTGTTGCAGCGACAGCCTCTTGGGAGTGTGGTGTTTTTGCTGCGTTCGGCTCAGATAGGCTTCGTTCAGTTGGTCTTCTTTTGTCCTTAGATGGTCCTGGCTGTGGGACCACTAAGGTTTGATCAACCACTGAGGTGGGTTCCTGTGGTCGTGGGGCAGGTGGGGGTGGGGGTACCACCTGCATTTTTGTCAAGGGGATGGTAGTTTTGGGTTTTTCCTTGGTTGATGTTTTTCCCGAAGGGTTGGATTTCTTAGAGGGTGTGCTCTCTGCCGTTGTAGTTGGTGGATAGTTTGGTATCTTTTTGAGGGGGATCTCTTGTGGTGTGGGGATGCGAGTCCTTCGGGGGTCCCGTTGTGGAAGTGCGGCTCGAACGGGTTCTGTTGGGCAGATCCTTTTGCTGCTTTCCGGTTGGGGTTCTTCACTGCGTTTACGGCGGTGAGTACCCGGTAGTGGACTGGGCATGTTGTGGTTATCCGGTGCTTCGATCAGTTTTAGGTTGTCAATGGCTTGTTGTCGGGCTTCCAGTATGTCCGGGGTTATGTTGGTTAGCTCTTCCTCGGATAATGACGCAGTTTGGTTTGCGACATATTCCTTAAAAGTGCTCTCCAGGCCGGGAGTGGTGATGCCGGCGGCTATCATACTGTTCAGCATGGTCATCTCATATTCAATGCGCGCACGTGGAGAAGTGGTAGGCGCGAGCGATCTTAAGTGGCGTGCGGCAGTCGAGTCCATGGGTGGGCTGCGGGGGGAGGGGCATGGGGGGTCCTTTGAAGTGCCTGGGAGGGAGGTGAATCCTCCTTCTGGCTTCTTCTTTTTATTTTCCTCAGCAGCTTTCCATTTTAGTTTTTCCTTTTCTACTGCCTCCGCGGTGCGTTTTTCAAACAGTTTTTGAATGCTGCTTTGGAAACGCGCCGCTTCTACGGGGTCGATTTGGAGTCTTCTGGGGAGTGATCTATCACGGGCGGTTGGTCCAAGGGAGCGGTGAGGTCGCCTGGGTGCCGCTGGGATATGAGGTTCTCCTTCTGGTGGTCTTCTGGGATCGTCTGGGGTCTGCATAGTGGAGACGATATAGCGTTCTTTGAGGTCGCTATCCAACGCGCGAACTCTCGGAACGCAAGGCGTAAGCCCAGCCTCCGCAATGCCTTGCCCGGGGGATTCCGCTGGTGGAAAGCCGGGGTCGGAAAGAGCGGCGGGGGGCGAACCTTACGTCCGGTAGTCCGTAAGAAAGGGCTTTCTTCTCTCCTCTAAGATGAGGGGTGGGTTCGGGAGGCGTTTCGTCACGAAACGTTCCGAAATCCGAAGGTTTTGTGGTGAGCTCCGAGCGCGTATATAAGTAGGATAGCGAAACTTTCCAAAGAGAGGCTGAGTAAGGTGAGACATTGGTTTTATAGCAATGACTGGCGCCAAGTGTCTGTCGCCTCATGAAACTTCCCGCCATATTTACCACAACCAATCAGGAGTTGCCGCCACAACGTATCAGCCAATCCGAACTTAGACAGGATGGTTCGTCATTGGCTAGTTCAGAATGAACACAGATAAAACATGATTTTAGTGTGGCGGTTATTAAAAATGTCAAATATTAAGTTTTAGGATATTCTAGGATTACATAATGAATAGTTAGTTTTCAATTCTCGTAACTTATTTACTTAAGATGATCTATATATCAAATAAAAACTATCATATTTACAGACTCCAAAAGCTGCCTCCAATCTATTCTTGCGAACCCATTTGGGTCCAAATCTAGGTTCCCAATTTAAAAAAAAAATATAATGCCCTTTTCTTATGTAGCTCTCACGGCATAAATGTTATTCTAGCCTGGATTTCTGGTCACGCCGGTATAGTGGGCCACGAATCAGCTGACTCCTGTGCTACAAATGCCATTCATACAGACTCTCAAGGACATTTTCCCAACTTTTCTCGCTAGATATCTGTTCGATTTTAAAACCATCTTTAAAAAAACCTTGGAACCAGAAATGGCATATTTATAGAATATTAAAAAAAATTGTGTGTGTGAGGGTGTGTGTGTATTTGTGTTCGTCCAGTAGACAGATGAACTAACATCTTATGTTTCAGCACCAATTTGGCCTTGGCCAGTTCTCACCGGACATAACTCATTCAAACTAAACAATCTCCTTCGATTGATGGTCTATCTAACTACGTGACATGAGCGAAATTGTTGTGGTGCCCAAAAGAGCGACAAAACTAGAGTTCAAGTTGAAATCCTAACCTTGTAAAATTGCCTGTTCTTGAAAATATTTGAATAATTTGTTAATTTAATTGATGTTAACCTTCTGATCTACACGTGTATTTTTACGTCCTGATAAAAGTTCTATATGCAGAGGAACAGATGGTTATTGCTTTTGTAGGTCTAACAAGAAAGCTCCAAATAAGATATTGGAATGAGGTGACATTTAGTGACTAACAATTTATCGACAACATTTTGTCGATAAAAAAAATCATCAATCACTATATGTCAGATTGCACCGACTTTGTTCATCAGCGAAATATAAAACATTTAGGAACAATTTATTATGTTTTCCGGTGATAGGATAATCCTACTTTCTTTACATTTGTGACATCGCTATTGAATCTGCAATTTATAACAGCACAACGCGGCATTTTCATATACATTTACAGAGATGCATGCGGCGCGTTAACCGCGGGTCGACTGTCAGTAGCATTATAGTATATAGTTGACGTAAATACTCCTGTTTAGGAGTATGTTAGGCTCGCGGGCCACGCCCCCATCACCTTTCTATTGCTTTCTCTTTTGTGTGGTAACAAACATCGGCATAGTCTAAAATAGGAAGTAAAAGGGATTGAGCAAGCGCAACTTTGGTAGCAGTAGGGAGAAAATTAAGAATCCGCTTTAAAGAACCCGCAGAAGCACACATGTTACGACTAATTGCTTCTAACTGAGGGCCCCATGACAAGGACTGGTCAATTATTATCCCAAGATTTTTTACCTGCTTGCTATAAGGTATGACTACACCGTCAAAAACTATTGGAGGCAGTGTATCCCAGTCCAATTTAGCCAACATTCGGGAGCTGCCTTCAACAATAACTTGAGTTTTCGTTGGATTGACCCTTAAACCAAAATTATTGCTCCAATCTGCTATCTGTTTTAAATCCCTATTAGTTGTTTCTATAGAATCTGAAATTTTGTCATGAGATGCTTGTGAGTAAATCTGTAAATCATCTGCATAAAGGTGGTAAGACGAAGTGATATCTTTAGAAATTGAGTTTATGAATGCAGCAAAAAGAAGAGGAGATAAAACACTATCCTGCGGAACGCCGGCTGTCGTGTTACACCATGAAGAACGTGAATCTTCAAGGCGAACCCTCTGTCGACGTCCAAACAGGTAACTGTGAAAAAGTCAATAACGGTATGAGATATGTTAACAGAGCGCAGAAGACTTAAGAGGATATCGAAATCAACGGTATTAAACGCGTTACTGAAGTAAAGTAGGGTAAGCACGGTTAACTCACCCTTCTCCATACCAGCACGTATATCGTCAGTTATATTGAGTAATGCAGTAACTGTGCTGTGGGAAGGGCGGAAACCGGACTGGAAAGAATTCAGAAGATCGTTTCTCGTGAGAAAAGTACTAATTTGGTTGTGAACTAAGCGTTCCAAGACTTTAGATAAAAAGGGGAGAATAGATATAGGACGATATTCCGAGGAATGTTTAGGGTTCAAGATTTTAGGTAAAGGTATAATTTCAGCATCCTTCCACAATGAAGGAAAAACTCCTTCCATTATTGAAATATTTAGAACGTGTAATAAAGCAGGAAGGATTAAATCAAGAATTGGGACTATTATATTGCGACTTATGCCATCGATACTAACAGCATTTGACACAATAGAGAGTACGCTCTTTGTAACATCACTAGCCGAAAATTGAGAACATGTAAATGGAATATAGGCGGGAGATAAATTGGAAGAAAGAATATTGAGAGTTTTTGCCTTAGTAGCAATATTTATGTTGGTTGCTGTTGAAAAGTCTCTATTAAGAGAACTAATGTCCAAGTCGTGAGGAACAGAGTTTTGACTTACCAACAACCTTAGGAATTTCCAAACCTTACTTGGATCATCGTGGTTAACAGATTCGTGAATGTGTCTGCATTGAGCATCCCTACACACCCTGTTGCACTGATTTCGAGAGGAATGGTATTTAGATTTATTCACATCATTACAGGACAACACTTATATTTGTATTTAGTTACATCTTTTTTATGCATCAATAGTCTTATATCACCTGTCAACCAAGGCGTAGGAGTATGTTTCATTTTTACTGGTCTTAGTGGAGCATGAATGTCATAAGAGTTCGTCTGTGAAACACTGGAAATGCCCTGTAATTCATTTACTAAAAACTAACCCCACTTCCAATTAAAAAGTATGAAACACTTGTTGAAGGCGATACCATGCTGATACAAAACACTGATCTTATTTTATCAAGGTCGGACTGCCTCGAGATATTTCATATATTTTAGTATTGAGAATTGGTTACATCATATTTGAAGATAATTTTAATTTTTTTACTCTTTTTAATCATGCATACTGTTTACAAGATCATACACTCGCCTAAAATACTGTTCACCAAGAAGAGTTGCAATTATCATTATAATATAATCGAGTTCAAATTCAGTTAATTGACTATAACTTTAATACTACTCAACCGATTTTAATGAAATTTAAATGGGACCAATTAGGAGGTATATCCCCCTTTTTGGAAGTCGGTAAAAACTTTAGTGACTTTGTATCCAATGCTGCAAGGATTTAATTATTCTGAGGTTGGCGACATTGAGTGTCAAGAGAGGGTGAGAACGTCAAGCAAGTCAATTTTTGGCGACGTTCAGTTCAGCGCAGATCACCAGTGCGGTTCAGACCGTGTGTAAAGCTGGGGGGCGCGCAACATGATGGACGTCTTGTGAACGGTTGGGCATTAAAATCTAAACGATTTGGACCTGACCTATGCTGGTCTTTGATGTTGGACCACATTCCTGGTGGCAATGGTTACCGCAAGTAAAAGTGTTGAATACTACGGCTTCGCGTAAAGGTAGATGGGTAATAATAACTAGGACTTCTCTAGGTCTTGATATGTTGTTATTTTAAAGGAACGCCTATCAAACTTTGGAGTGTTTCTTGTTTAGCTCTTAAAACCCATTTGTTTGTAACGCAATTGTAATACCAAATAAACCACTCGGGAACAATTCGACCATACACTGAGGCACTTCGTTATGTACAAATATGGAACCATCTTGTAAGCGTTCAAGTTCATCCATTATATACAGCAGGTATTTTATCCTGTGTATAGAATAGAAAAGAATAGTATTTATTTGCAACACACACAAATATACACAGATCAACTAAAACAAACAAGAAATTATAAAACAGTGTGTGTCACAAACCCGGCCTCAGCTCAGCATAATGCTGAAGCAGTGATAGCTCAGTGGCTTTGGCTATGGACTGCCACGCAGCAGGTCCATGGTTCGAGTCCCGCCGCGGGCTTGAGCTTCACCGCATGGTGGAAGGGCATTTTGCGAATGCCCGCCTGGCTAGCGACCACCCTCAAGTTGAAAATCTGTCGCCAAGCACCTAACGGTGTGTTCCGGCAGCTGTCCTTGAGAGCCAGTAATTCTAGGTTAAGCCTGCTATCACCTTCGACCACATCATCACTTACCATCAGGTGAGATTGTGGTCAAAGACTAACCTATCAGAAATAAAAAAAAAAAAATGTATGCTGCGAGCAGCAACCGACGCCGGTCTTCCGCTGGGACCGAGAGGTGACCTCCCTGTGTATGGTATGTAGGTCCTTCCTGTTCTTCTAGATAACAACTGCTCAGAATAAGTCCACCGATTCTAGACGGTGACAACTCAATGTAGGTAACTTTTATAAAATATGACAAACCCACATTCTTGTTTTAATACCCCTTACTATACAACAGTTCCATAAATAACTATTAAATAACATACCTGATTGACTAACCCCAAGTTCTTGTCCCTCACAAAAGTCTCCCTATGTTTGATTGCAGCATGCTGAGTAGTTGCCAGCTCGTGGTACGCCACTGATAGTGGCTTCAAAAAGCGGCACACTACTTGTGATGTGTATTTAGGCATCGGTAAAATCTGCAATGAAAATGTGGCATCTCGTAAGTACTTTATAAAATTACAGGTTTACACGAGGACAAATTATAGTCATGTGCGGGATTCGAGGCCGCGTCATCCACCTCTATAGCCCGGGTATGCTCTGACCGACTGAGCTAACATGACAATGTCTCATAACTCTAATTTTTCCTCTCATTCTTTAACATCGTATGGGGATGGACAGACATCTATAGTTCAACTTGCGTTGTACTACAAACAGGGTTAATTTTGCAATTAGCTTTAACTTTTTAATGATGGCGCAACCCTATAATTATAATATTTTTATTTTTACAATAACGCTCTGCGGATTAATGGTAAGTGCTTATTGGAAATTATGAACAGGAGAATCTAGTCTCTTATTATTAAATTAATTCTCATTAATAAATAAACCTTCTTCTTTTCAAAATAACGTACAAAATCATCATCTACAGCCAAATTTTGTTGAACACATGGAACACCCCATTGTGGGGCTGCCATAATACCCACGCTTGGCATTCGTCTTGTGAATCCGCAATGTAAGATGGCAGTTCTTTAGAAGCCTCAGTTGCGCACCTTCTGGTAGTTTCTCTTCATCGCCTCTTACGACTACCACGCTCACCACGCGGGAAGATATGGTGCAAGTCTAGTCCATCTCACCTCTCACAGGCACTTAAGGGAAGTGTATTAGTTGTAAAATGGGTTGTCTGGAAGAGATCGCTGTGAGCGATAAGACCGTCCATTGTAACACTTAGTCCTATTTTTTGTTTGTTATAGTTGTCTAAATTATGGTGTTTCAATAAAGAGTTCATCTATCTATCGATCTATCTATTCGTAGCACTTTCATAAAAACGTAGATTCAACGTATTTTTAATACCAAGAGTGCAAACTTGTTAAAATTTGGCATAACTATCCTTGTGCCTAATATCTATACTTCTGGCTTGCCAGGTTTCCGTAAAATTATGTATTTTCAAAGTTAACCGGAAAAATGGTTTAGTATGGTAGCTCGTATTTCAAATTTAGAGATAAAACAAATAATTAAACGAAAAACTAGCAAACCAGAAGCATAAATATATTCTAAAGGACACGCATGCAAAATTTCACTGAGTGAACCAGCAGTGGACTTCTTGCGGCTGAAATGACGATGATGATGAAATTCGCAACATACAGAATTTCGGTAATTTTTTTGTTGACCTGACCCGACATCATCCCTTTCTTATTAATAATCAGGCTAGCTGGAGGCCAGAATCCAATAGGAAATGTTACTGGTACTAACGCTAACCATCGCCGGTGCCTACAACCCGGTTACTCCGCGTCATGCGTCATTACATTCTTAACTCTGTGACTTTTCAAATATGGATCATTTTTACTTAGCGTGTCTCGATTAATATTAAAAAAGTTGGAAACGGAAATTTAAATAGTAAAATTAATTACATTAAGTGCACTAAAAATTACTTTATATAAGAGCGTTTTCTTCATTCTTTTAACCAAAGTAATAGTATTCTACAAATAGATATCACACGACTAAAATGAAAATCAAGAATCGGCCGAACCGATGGGTGTAAGGCAGCAACATGCTTAAAATTTTACGTAGCAAAAATAAGGACAAGCCCTGACAATGTAAGCTACGCTAAAGGCCCCTGCAGCTCAGAATGAGGTTCTGAATACTGGAAAGTATCCACATACGACGAACCCAACACCTGTCATCATGCGGTCTCTTTACAATTATATCATTTATAAAATTCGTTCCATATGCCTAAGCTAATTAAAAAAATAGTTAATATTGTAAACCTAAATGGTACATGTTTAGCCTAAACATGTACCATTTTAACATTTCATTGTTTTGTATCACAGCTTAGTACTTATATGCTAAGTCTGAAATAAATATGATAGTCACTATTGTCATCTCACTCTAACACTATTTATTAAGGTGAGGTGACATGACCTTTCCTTTATCAGTGTAGCATATACCATGGCAACCAACTAGCCAGTCTCAAATTTGACTATATTGAAACATCTTTTGGCCTATATATATACCCATTGATCTAGCAATGATAAGCTGTTCTTACAGAAAATGAAAACAAATGACATGTTTAAACTTACTTTCCCGTGTAGAATGAATGACACTAAAATATATTTCTTGTATGCCTCTAGCATTATGTGTGAAACCACCATAGCTGGCACTGTCACCACCACTTCAAAGAAGTAAAGTGCTCTATCATAGTTCTTCATTGCTGTGTAGATCATACCTCCATAATAGTAGTATAGCAGGAAGTGTTTTGAATCATTGTTACCACCAAGCTGTAAAAACAAATTTTTTTTAAGAAAGTGGGTACTAAATGAAACAACAACATCAAAATACAAGGTTTTTCCGCTAATTGGTAAGTTTTTTTTTTTTTTTTTTTCCTGTCCGGGAGCGTTCACCTCGTCCCGGCCCAATTGGTAAGTTAGTCTTTGATCACTTACTAACAAGTGATGATGTGGTTGAGGATTGTAAACAGGCTTAACCTAGAGTTACTGGTTCTCAAAGCAGATAGATATTGGAACACTGTTATGCGCATGGCGACAGATTTTCTACTTGAGGGATAGCTTGCCAGGCGAGCTTCACAAAATGCTCTACCACAATGCAGTGAAGCTCAAGCCCGCGTGGTGGGATTTGAACTACGGACTCCGTCCGCATTAGCTCTTGCCACTTGGCCATCACTGCTTCAAGCAATGTATATAGAGTCAATGTTGCTAACTATGTTACTCAATACCTCTGAACCAATCCCTGTTATATCTGTATCCAAGAATTCAAGAGCTGGCTTTATGCATTTAGAGAGCAGGCATAGCTGGCACAGGTCTGCGTGGATCGATGTTAACTGCGAGTCAAACAACTGGATCTTTCTGATAGCTTTCTTGAGTATTTCAATACCTCGGATGGGCTGCTTTGTTTCCACTAGATGGTTGGTAAGCTGATGACATAATTCAGCATCTAGAAAAATAAACATGTTTTATAAATAATCTACAGTAATAATCACCATGGGACCAGTTGATAGTTCTCACAGGCAGTTTGAACATTCTGCAATCAACTATTAATGGATTGATGAGATCTGCATCTTTTGTATGGTTCTTGAGCGAGAAAATAAATAGTCGATAGCTATTAGCTTTCTCGCCAGTGGCGGGAGAAGTGCGTAATATAAACAATCCACCATTCATGTTTCTACAAACAGCCAGTACTACTACAAATAGCCAGTTTTTGAAGCAGTGATGGCTCAGTGGCATTAGCTATGGACTGCCGCGCAGCAGGTCCATGGTTCCAATCCCGCCGCGGGCTTGAGCTTCACCGCATGGTTGAAGGGCAATTTGCGAATGCCCGCCTGGGTAGCGACCATCCTCAAGTAGAAAATCTGTCGCCGAGCACAAAACGGTGTGTTCCGACAGCAGTCCTTGAGAGCCAGTGAAATTACAGATTTTTTTTAATAACTTGGGCGTGAGAACTGTATGTTAGCGCAATTGTTATTTTTTTTCAAAACTATAGCACCTACGACTTTGGTTCTTCTTTTGAATGATTATTTACATGTAATCTATACACCTGAATTATTTCAGATTTTTAGGTTTAGTAGTTTAAAAGAAGTTACGAGATTATTTATTAAGCACAGTTAAAGTTTCCATCGGTGAGTGTTTGCGCGGCAAAATGTATCGAGTGAAAGTTTTTTATTTTCATTTCACGATTTGAATAACTTCCCGTTACCGTAGTATTACGGGTTTTTTTTGTATAGCCAAGGAACCTAGCTTACTAACATCGAGCTTTTTTCTTGCTCGATGCTTACCATCGAGCTTTAAACCTCGAGAGGGGAATTGATGGTTCCCCCGATTTTGTGTTACTTCTAACACATATAAGTCATAAGCAAAAGCGCACATAAAGAGTACACGACCAGAAGCTTGATCCGTACGTACGTCTCTGCAAATATTTATTTTTTTACGATCGTGGCCATTGAGTACAATAAAAATGACTACCTGCTCCATTAAATGGTGCGGGAAAAATTACAAAACATCCAATTATAAAATATATGGAATTACCTTCCACAAGTAATTACTTACTTGTGGAAAGTAATTTAATTTATCCACTTCAATTTTAACAGGTCAAGTTAAACTGGACATTCTAATAGACCCGTGTGAATGCATTTCACTCCGACTTATGACATTCATCTAATGTCATCCTTGTCTCTCTGTAGACCGCCTCGTCGCTCCTAGTGTTGTGCTTATACAGTATAGTAATTTATCGTTATAGTCAATGACCTTCTATACACAAGAACATACCACGCCATGCAAGAACAAAGCCAAACCATGGCACATGTCTCTAACTTGTATATATATGAAGCTTCAACTGCTATGTTCATACATTGCCGCTCTCACTCCAGTCCTTTACAATGCACTCGGTCTATAAGCAGTAATGTAAAACGAATAAACAGTTGAAGCTTCATATGGTGATTTTAGGAATTAAGTTGAACAGAGACTACAGTGGAGTAGCTCTGGCTGTTCTTTTTTGAGAGGTAATTGATGTGACATTAAAAACATTTTTATATATTACGAGTACTTATCAGATTTCGTAATGATTAAGTAAGTGTTTTAGTGAATGCGAATTTGATAAATGAGGACCATAAAAAAACAACATTTTTAAACAATATTACATATTGTTACATATTCATATTTACACAAAATAATCGGGAAACTAAGTGCCCTGGAATAAATTTAATTTATTATAAACTTGTCGTGGACTTAGCCTTTTTATCCAAGGTATCTTTTTGACATATATAATGTAAACGAACATCAATATATTTTTGTATGACTGATTTGGTCAAATCATAATTGTGCATAAACTGATCTTAGTGTGTGCATCAACTTGTGTAAATATGTTCACATTCGAAAGAGATTTCAGTACTTTTAATGTCAAAAAGGTATTGTCATACTTTTTGAGCATGAACTTGCCACCGCTAAGTTTATTGTAATGTCTTATTATGTTTTCTGTTTTGGTATTTACCACAAAGACTCCCTCCGACGCATAGCAGAAGCCGCCTATGTCCTTCAAGTCGACTAGTTTATGGAACCACTCATTTTGAGTGGCTGGTGGAAAATATTGAATAGTCAAATTAATCTTCTGGCTATTAATTTGAATGAAATATTTACGAGAATAATTAATAATATTTGAGAATGAGGCCATGTACAACCAAACGTAGTCATGTTTGCCGCTGTCGCAATAACGGCTGCACATATGCGATTGGCAAACTTGAATGGTATGACTTGTGTAATATTAGTCACTACTAACCTCAATATGCGGAACAGCGGTCTTTTTTAAACGTTTATACCCTTTAGTATTGCAATATACATCAGATTCAAGGAAAGGATCTGAGCAAATAACGCTGGAATTATTCGGTTTGTAAAATTCTTCAGATCTTTCTCTTGCTACTACCTTACGCCAATTTTCCCTCATAATTTCGTGTACAGGAAAGCTGAAAAATTTGTCATTATAATATTTGCGTAATATTTACATTATGATGAAGTACGTATTAACATTTTATGCCCGGTACACGAGGGTGGTATTACAAGCACAGTATAGCAAGCTAGTTTGGTTTACATGATGTAAGCTCAGTATCATTATAATGACTTAAAACACGTGAAACTGAACAGGTGTCAACAGGACTATATTAGCTTGTAATACTTGTAATGAAACAGCTAATATTATTTCACGAATTTCGATAATATTCAACATGTATACTTAAAAAAATCTTCTAAAAATGTGATGGAAATGTAACAAAAATTTATGGCCTTTAGACATAATACTTTAAGAACAGAGCGACTCTATTGTTCTCATTTCTGACTGTGTGCTTGTGACGTAATTTAGTCTGTTTCTGATGCGTGGGAGAGGAAGGAGTGGCAATACTTGTTTATAATTTACGATATTATTTGAGAAAATAATGGTTGTACCACATTCTGTAAATTTTTTCGCGTATTATCTTTGATAAATATAATAAACTTACCGGTGGTAGGTCACGTCATCTTTTTTTTCGTGGTAAGGGTATTATTTCGGCACTTTTTTATGACACACTTCGGCATCCGGCGGCGTTGCGATCAAAACACACGACTAAAGCGAAAAGTGTGCTTACATCGCCTTTAAGCACACTTTTGCCGTTCCGTAAGCAGCGTGCGCCTGATATGTCCTTGTGTATAGAAGGTCATTGGTTATAGTGGAACTTAAATCGAGGTCGTCAAACACTGGCCCATAAATATATTTAGGTTTGGTTGTAAAAGGGGTAGCTATGTTATATATGTTTGATATGAATTTACGTATATCAATACGTGTACGGATTTCAAAAACATATTTTTATAAAATTAATATACCTTACTTTTTTCTATGGTGATATTAACAAACCAAATTGATAATTATTTTAAATATTTCCTAGATATCCAAATCTCAAACAAAAATTGATTGAACCAACAAGAAGAGAAAATTGGTTTCCAGCATACTACAACAGGGTTTGCTCCCGACCCGAATGTTTTAGGCATCTGGCGCGAAAAAATGTGATATATAAATGATAATTGTTTATTATTTTGGTAAGGATATCCCAAGCAGAATTGTGGAATAACACAACCAAATCATTATTCGAGATTTTATTAGAACAAAACAGTCACAGAACAAACTGTTATCCACAAGCATGAATTATTACAAAAATAGAAATACATATGAATATTATAGGATTGCGTGATTGTTAACAAGTTTAAAGGTAATTGCTAAAAATAGTCTTCATTTTACATTTACGATGGTTAAGAATGACAGGACAGAATTATGAGTCATATGTCATGTTAGCTTAGCGGTCAGATCATACCCTGGTTATATGGGTGGATGGCCAGGGTTCTAATGGTATTCGATATCCAATATCGGAGGGCGCGCGATACTGATACAAAATACCAGGGCATCCGCTGGGTGTTATTGCTAATGCAAGTGGGAGCTAATATCACTTTTGTCTAAATAGAGGCCTATTTAGACAAAAGTGATATTAGCTCCCACGGAGGAATATGTAGTAAGTTATATAGATTATTTTGCATAAGACTCACATCACATCATTATGAAATCGGATGTTTACCGCATGGAGGTGGCTTAGCCAATTAGAATGTGTTTAGATTAAACAGAATTTGGCAGACTTCATTTCGAACAAACCAAATCTTATTGCTACTCTTGACTTACTTACTTGATGCCTACTAACAACATTTGAATAATAACGATTGAATAAAATTGTTTTCCACCTTCACGAATGCAGGCTCTGCACCTTTTCAAGAACAATTTCTTAATTAACCTTAGATAACTAGCCGAATTTACAAACAAGCATTGTACTGAAGTATTGACTAAAGTATTTGATTTTGAATATGGTGATATTAAGAAAAACAAGATCTAATAGCTGCTGTAGCTAGAAAAGTAGGTAGTGCTGCACTATTCCAAAATCTTAGCTAAATGGGCCATCTTTTGAAGTAACTTGCCGAGGGTAGTCCATTAGTTATTTTTTTAAGAAGAGTCAGTTTGGAGATTATATTTTTTTTATTACAAGTCAAGGAAAATATGCTAATTTTAACGAACCTGAAATACCTTAGTATGTTTATTAAGGACCACGTTAGTGAAAAAAATCACCGTAAAATTGTGGAATTTGTGGTCACAGGACCAACAATAATGGTTGAAGGTATTGATTTTCCTAATTTTTATAAATTTGTCAGTTAAAATTTAAATAACCAATGGGTTTTTTTTTTAATTTTTCCTGGGACTGGTGTGACCCCCCCTCACACCCTTCTGGGACACCCTGTATATCAAATAAACCTCAACCATAAAAACGATTTGCATAGTAGAGGTGACGCTGCCAGCTTATTTCTAGTTTCAGTGACTAATGTTCAATGTTCATAGTAAGGAGCTCTGTACAAAGAATACTGTGGTGATGTTAATATGATGCAGGATGATCATTGTGTACCAACCTTAATAGTAATTGTTTTCTCACATACATATTATTTTTATTTTATTCAAGTTTTCATTGTATGGGGAAATATGTTAACTTCACGGTTGCATAAAAACCTATTATGAAAATGCAAACTACGGGAATTAAACATCTACAATACCTCTACTTAATAAATAGTTTTCAGTCTAATGCCTCATCATCTTGACAGCAACATTATTTGTACTTTATTTGGGTCCATTTTGTATCTCAAAATATGAAACAGGATATAAGTTAGAGTAGATATATAACTTACACATATCTGGTGAAAATCGAACTTGCTCTCCATTGCAATTGCTTATGAAATCATGAATTTGTTGAAACATAGTTGTTCTGTCTACATCTGCATTACCCTGGAAATAGTACTATATGTCAACCGAGTTTTTGTTTAATATAAAATAACTGTCCAAAATAATGGGGTCACAATTTTCATTGCCACATAAGGCAGGATGAAATGAAGTGGATAGAGTTAGCACATACCGGAGGGATGGAGAATTTAGCGACAAGAACCGCTAGCACTCCTAGAGAATGTTGTTGAATGTTTAGGGTTTCCAGCACTGTGCTCAGGTGAGCACTGTTCCTTTGCAGGACTTCATCTGATTTACCGATGCAATCACACAGTTCACGAAAATTTCCTGTAATAAAATGATAATATGAAAATGAATAAAAAAAATGAAGCCGTAGTAAAGATGGTAAGCTAGAAATTCAAATTTAGATTCATACCCGATGCTGATAATGTCCGAACATTGTTTACAAATTGCTCCAATGGTGAAGCCATTTCCACCAATTAATAATGGTTAGTTTGATTCACATAAAACAATATTTATTATCATAAACGTATTCTGCTTTATTTACAAGTACTAGTTCATATCCGGATTATCCTGGGGTGCGTTCTTATTTGTCGTCCGACGACGTCCGACGACGCCCCGAGCGTTTTTATATGCCCGGAGCGATCGTCCGATGATCTTCCGGAGCGTTCTTATATATCGCTCGACGACGCACCGGTCGCCCCACGAAATCGGTGGATAAATATCGCCCTGACGTTTAATTTGACAGTTGGGACTTGATTTTTCTTTGTTTTAAGTTACTTTTTGTTTACGTAGACTTCTGTTTACAAAATTGTATTATTATTATTGTTATATTTTGTATGTTTGTTTTAGTTGTGTGTCGTGGAAAAGTACATAATTGTAAATACATTTCTTCTGTGTCAGTGACACATTTTAAGTAGTGTTATTGATACAGATATGATACAGAGCCGTTCTTAAAAGGCGGATGACGAGCGTCGCTCTGCTTGGAGCGATCATCCGTCGTCGGACGACGTCCGACGACACCCCGAGCGTTTTTATATGCCCGGAGCGATCGTCCGATGATCTTCCGGAGCGTTCTTATATATCGCTCGACGACGCACCGGTCGCCCCACGAAATCGGTGGATAAATATCGCCCTGACGTTTCATTTGACAGTTGGGACTTGATTTTCTTTGTTTTAAGTTACTTTTTGTTTACCTAGACTTCTGTTTACAAAATTTTATTATTATTTTTGTTATATTATGTATGTTTGTTTTAGTTATGTGTCCTGGAAAAGTACATAATTGTAAATACATTTCTTCTGAGTCAGTGAAACATTTTAAGTAGTGTTCTTGATACAGATATGATACAGAGCCGTTCTTAAAAGGCGGACGACGAGCGTCGCTCTGCTTGGAGCGATCATCCGTCGTCGGACGACATATAAGAACGCACCCCCGGAGCGTTCTTATATATCGCTCGACGACGCACCGGTCGCCCCACGAAATCGGTGGATAAATATCGCCCTGACGTTTAATTTGACAGTTGGGACTTGATTTTTCTTTGTTTTAAGTTACTTTTTGTTTACGTAGACTTCTGTTTACAAAATTGTATTATTATTATTGTTATATTTTGTATGTTTGTTTTAGTTGTGTGTCGTGGAAAAGTACATAATTGTAAATACATTTCTTCTGAGTCAGTGAAACATTATAAGTAGTGTTCTTGATACAGATATGATACAGAGCCGTTCTTAAAAGGCGGATGACGAGCGTCGCTCTGCTTGGAGCGATCATCCGTCGTCGGACGACAAATAAGAACGCACCCCGGTATATTATATACAAAGTTACTTTATGCGGTATATTACCAAAGAGAATTTAATACTACATCATGCTCTACATCACGCTTCCCTGAAAAGTCGGATTTTTCGTGATTTTTGGTAAATAGCACCCTCTAAAAATGCCGTCGGAAATGATTTATCTAGTCCCATACATAACCATTAGATGTCAGAACAATCAACTTCATCAAATTCGTGCGACACCAAATCCCGACTCCGAGAGAACAAAAAAAAACAAAACTTCATCATCATCTCCTTCGTAATTCGATTATATTTATGTCTAAGTCAAATTGTCAATGGTAACATATGACAGACATTAAAGGCAAAATCATCGTTAACGAAAAGTTACATTTACCGTAACTATTGACGCTCTCGTGTATTTATAATTTTGTGTGGTTTGCAGACTGTTGTCGTTAATTTTCAGAATAACTTGTAACAGCGTGATATGTTACTTTTGATTTATTCAATTCTGTGTTTTCTTAAATGGAATAAAAATTACATAGAACCTAGCGTCTGTTATGGCTTTGTCCATAAAAGCACGATTGGTACTACGTAACGTGAAGCGCTCGTAGCCAAGTTTGCTTAGCCATTCTGAATATCAGCAAAGTTAAGCAACGTCCGCCGCGGTCATGACTTGGATGGGTGACCGTTGGTGACATTACTACTGAGCGCTTCCGTGCTTCGGAGGGCACGTTAAGCCGTCGGTCCCGGTTGTTGTCTTAGGATAGCAGTCGTTACAGCATGGTGGTAGGGCACTTTGCAAATACCCACCTGGCTAGCTACCACCCTCAAGTTGAAAATCTGTCGCCAAGCACCTAACGGTGTGTTTCGGCAGCTGTCCTTGAGAGCCAGACACTCTAGGTTAGTCTGAACAACATCCTCGACCACATCATCACTTACTATCAGGTGAGATAGTGGTCAAAGGCTAACCTACCAGGCATAAAAAAAAACGTAGAGCAGTACTATTGCTGACTCTAGTTTAAGTATAGGTTTTTGTCGTCACATTCGCTATTTCATCACTAACACTATCATGACTTTTTTTGTGCCACTGTCGCAGTGAAAGACTACTGTAATAGGAGGATGAAAGTAGAATAATTTTAAATGCAGTTGATCTGAGCGCTTTATAGAAGTTTGTAACTCTGTAAGACAGAGTGTTAAGAAAGTAATGTGGTGTGAATAAGTCGAGAAAGGGTCCTGAGATCTTTGAACATGTGAATAAGGTATAAAGGACTGAATGACAGAAACAAAGTAAATTTACAATGCGTGAAGAAACATTTTTTATACAATTCGTCGGTGAACTCAACATGGGAGCGGTTCTGGACAATGGAAAGGTCAAGAGTAGCCTTAACAGACGGGTGTGTATGAAGAATACTAGTACTATTACCGATAAACTTAAATAAATAAATAAAAATACTTTACTTGAAAATAATATCTTTTTGTCAAAAGAAATGTAACTTTTGGCCAATTGGCCCTGGTAATACTGCGAGAAAAATGACGAATGGTTTTTTTTAAAATATGTTGCGGAACTTGCGGATATTTCGTTTTATTTAACTGCCCTGCTTTGAATTTTGATCTTGTGCCACTAAGTCTCCTCGAGAGCGATACTAAGGCTTAAAGTTTTCCTACGAAACGATGCATACGAATTATAAAATTACCTCAGGATATCCACCTAATCCTAGTAAGTAAATGAATAATATTGGTGCTAAATTACTAAGCATTTCGACAAAGTTTTGCACTCAATGGCAGAAATCTACGCAAATAGGTACATTGTCCTATTGTATGCATTCTTGATCCTTGTGAGCTTCAATACTTGCACATAGTCCCATCTCCTGGTAGTGAACAAGAGCTCCGTTTCAACTAACATATATGATTGTATTGAAACTGATTTATACGCAATATGAGATATCGACATTAAATGAAATGCAGCAAGTCAAGTGTAGTTTATATATTTTTATATTTACAAAAATCTTTGTTTTTTTTTCAGGGATTACCTACAATCATTTCAAGCACTTGCATGTGTGGTAGAAAAGTGGAGACTTACACTTATTAAGAAAATAACCATAAAAAGTCATTTGCGCTGTGCATTTTATTGTGCAATCTAAGAAACATAATAAATTAGTGGTTCTGATTTATACCTCAAGAGTAAGAACTAAATGAACCTATCAGGTAGTTATGTAGCAAATTAAAGTACCTACATTACATATATTTTTATGTTATGACATGACAAGCTCCATAACCCACATAGCCACATAGGTATATACTAATAAGATGTATGATGTACATAGATACTAATAAGGCACTATGACCTATCAAGCTCTTGCTAAAGGACTCCCCTGATTTCTCCCATTTTATCTAATTGTGGTTATTGTTCCCCATGCTACACCTGATTCCTGAATACCAACTATCCACCCGTAAGTGTCACTCCACCACCCTAATTGAAGTGCCACCATTTTGATTGACAGTTCTCTGTGCTCGAGACATTGGTTATTATGTCTCCTGCCGATAGTTATTTTACTTGCCACATCGAGTTATTCAAGCTATACTGCAGTACAATTTGCACACTATATTGTGGTGGGCCGACCAGTAGAAACTCAATCATTTTAACAGTATAATAATGATCTATGCTACATTGAGAATGCAGCATTTTGCAAATCTTTATCTAGAGGCCATCACTTACGCACTGGTTTCCATATGTATAAATTAACCATTTAACATCTAAGATTTTTTTACCTGTAGATCAGTTGTTTGCCCTCCATATTTACTAGACGAATTCAGGGTTATCGCCTGAGTCACTACCAGTCTACTACCACTACACTTCCGAGCGTCCGGTGAATACATCGCCGCTAATCGTGTTTTTTCGGAATAATCTGTGGACAATACACCTTCCTTGTGTCATTAGACTCTGCACCAATTATACAGGCACTGTGAGAGATAAGAAAACTGTTTCATTTCACGCGTAATTATTGCTTTTATTGTTGAAATAGAAAATATCGTTATTTTGTTTTATCTTTGGAACGCATCCCAATGAAATGGATGAGCGAGATACGTGTATCGTTTGGTGTGAGAGAGTGAAAGAGATGCAGCATAATGGTGATCGGAACGTCTCGTGGCGGTTCGGTGGTAACACGAATTGCTTATTTATCTCTTTCTAACAACAGATATGACGCATAATATTTGAACGTTCTTTCCTTGTCATTACAAACTGCTTATAGATGTGCGTAGGCATGTACATAGGTAAATTCTAGTAAGCTTTTAGAGCAGTGGTGTTTGGATATAACAACTCTAAGTATTTCAACTCTCTGTTTAACATGACTAGACCAGCCATACAAAACTTCAGCATAATTATACAAATATATTATATATTTAAAAGTCACATGTTAAGTGTCAACGTCTATATTATGTTTCCATATGGAACACCAGAAAGACCATAATGTATATTGTCTATGGATGGACCCAATGTCCACCAGTATAGAACATGATCATGTCCGTAATTCTTTAGAGAGACTGGTTGGAAAAGTTAATCAGTTTATTAAGGCTGCTTTATTTGCAAAATAATGACACAATTTAATAAAATATTTTTTTACAGAAAAGAAATGCTTCCTTCTATAAACAATAATGGGCGGAACTAAACCCTGCGTGAGTGGACTGTATAAGACTTCAGTACTTCAGAGTGGCAGGATTGAACAATTTTACTTCAGAGTGAAGGGCCTTTCGTATTTCTTTGTTATTGCTTCTAGGAGAACTTCGTTAAAACCAAACTATGCATGTTTTTACGAATATATACGTATATTTGGTGCAAAACTATGTAATATTTATACTAAACCTATTTGTTCAGCTTAATCCTATTAAGCTTGTTCATACATATTTTGCCTAAATAAAGGTATAAGCCATCCTTACAATGAAAACTATGTTTATCCTGCTTATTTTCCGGTCTTTACTCTTGAAAGATCCCAATCTTTGTCCCTCTTGTGAACGTAAGCCTTGTTGTTTACTTCATGCTTTTTTCATGTGTTTTGTCATACGATTTTGTTCTTTATCCACACACTACCAAGAATCAATTTACTCTGTAATTTAGAAGAATATATCTGGAAAAGCTAACAAGGCTGGACCACCCTGTACCTAGAAGTCTAATTTTCTAGAAAATTATAGTTTTAAATAGATATGATCACATTTTCGATGAATTTTAAATGAAATTTCATACGGTATTCGAGACAAAATAAGCATTGTTAAATTTTGTGTTCATATTTATGAATACAACGTTATTTAGTAAAACTATTTTTGATTTTGAAGTCAGGCAGGGTCAGCTTCTAAATATATTTGTTCTTGAACTAGAATTGGATAGTCATGCATGGTCACCGTAATTCCTCACTAACAAATTATGTTTAAAACTATTACTTGTGAAAAGATAAACCACAATCAGGATAATAGGTACTCGCTACCGCAAGCCTCCACAACGCAAATTCTCCCCATTTTTACTAAAATTCTTCAAAAATATCACGAAATTAAAAAATACTCCGTTACGTCTGAGCCGGCAATTTCATGTGGGGTTCTCAAGTCGGGTGTCCGTATTTCATACAAATAAAAGAAAACTTATACGCCAATCGCAAAATGTTTGCGTTAGTATGGCTTTACACATAGCAACAAATAATATTGCTTTAACATGTTGGTACAAAATTATTTGTTTAGAAACATTTTAGAAGTAAATGTTTTTACTTCATTACATTACATCAATCGCATATTTTTCGACAAACAATGAAAGGATTGAAATCGACTTAGCTCTGGCAACTCTAGGTCACTGTAAGAACGAGACACAGGGTTCAGTGGTAGCCTTCTCACTCGGCTTCATTTTTATTTTGCGCGTAACAAGACTTTTATTTATTTATTTATTTATTAAACATTGTGGGTTACAGAAATGTTCCAAAACGCCAACATGTCATTATATATTCATTATAAACTTAAAATTACAGCATGCCATATTAATTACTAACAAATTAATTTATACAATATATTTATGAATCATACCATTAAAATAGACATATGTAATAATAAAAATAAAACCATTAAAATAATCATACAATAAAATTATAAATGTCAAGCTATCGTAAAAAGAAAGTGATATTTTATGTAGAATAATTGTAAATTAAAATAAAATATATCTATTGAAATAAACACCAAAATATATAATACAGTCAAGTCAAAGTAAATTCAAAAAAAAAGATAAAAATTCAAATATATATAAGCATGTCTAGAAAATGTAATAGGTCTAACGGCAAATATATCTACAATTTCGTTCCGAACAAGCATGTATCCGAGCAGAATACGCGCACGAGTGGTAGGCGCGTTGCGAGCGTAGCAAATACGCGTTAGCGGTCTTGCAAAGAGGCGGGAGGGAAAGCGCGGTGCAACAGTCGCCCCGCGCCTCGGTACCTGCAGTTCCATCTGGCGCAATGCCACCTGGTTGTCTACAGTCTTTAAAGTGTGAAGTAACGAATAATAATGAACTATAAGCAGCAATTTGCGTCTTAAAACTAGTGTGTCGAAGTCGACCATACCCGACACAAATACGGATGGATACAGGTATGGATAATATCCGTAGACTCGCTTATACAGCCAACGCGCAAACTTACGCTGCATCCTTTCAATTATAAGCGAATATTTGCTCTCGTAAGGGTCCTAGACGACAGCACTGAACTCAAATGTGCTACGGACATATGCATTATATAAAACTTTAGCTACCCTCACATCGCTAAACTGAGAAGCTATCCTAATTACGAAACCAAGCATTTTGTTAGCTTTTTTGCACATAATAGTTATGTGTGTCCGAAAGTCCAGTTTATTGTCCAAAGTCAGTCCTAGGTCACGAATTTCATGAACTCTTTCCAGTGAAGCGTCAGGTAGATAATATGTAGCGCGTATAGGAGTTGGGGAGCGCGAGAAAGTGATTACCTTACATTTAGAGGCATTGAGAGGTAAATTATTAATGCCACTCCACTCTGCCAATGAGTCAATATCCCTCTGTAGGGCTACAGTGTCGGCTACGTTGCTAACTGCTAGGTACAACTTTAAATCATCCGCAAACATTAGATATTTCGCGGCGGTCACAACTCTCGGTAAGTCATTGACCATCAATAAAAAAAGTGTTGGGCCCAAAGTAGATCCTTGACTTACCCCAGACCGGGTTTAATAGTCTTTAGACTCGTAACCACCCACTCGAACAAATTAACTGCGGTTACTGACATAGTTCGAAAAAAATTGTAAGAGCTTAGGAGTAAATCCATATATTGCCAGTTTCTGAAGCAGTATGTCGTTATCAACTAAATCAAATGCTTTTTTAAAGTCAAAATATGTCGCATCGACTTGTCGACCTACATCCATTTGATTACTGACATAATCGACTAAATTTATATGGTTAGTATTAGTCGACCGCGCACTACGAAAACCATGTTGGCAGTCATCCAGGGCCGAACCCACCTGCTGGTTAATACGACGATCAAGGATGGACTCAAATACTTTTGCGAAAACTGAGAGCACCGCAACAGGTCTATAAGTGGACACATCTGATCCAGCGTTCACCTTAGGGACTGGTGTAACTCTAGATGTCTTCCATCGCTGTGGATAGGACGACTCTTCAAGACACAAATTGAACAAAAACAGCAGCGGTGCCTTTAGAACACTTATACAGTCCTTTACAAGAAAGCACGGAATACCATCTGATCCAGCTGAGGAACGTGACTTTAGGCGCTTCACTGCAGTGCAAAGGTCGACCGCATCAACTATGTCAATTGCAACCCGTGCAGAATCTCTGTCAACACCGTGGCGTGCCGCCGCCACCGCATCCAACTGCGGCATGTCCTGCTGGAAAACAGAGCAGAAGTAGCGCGCAAATGCGTCAGCGGCATCCGCACCCTCCACCTCAACACCATCATATGTGAACTGCACACAGGGTGCACGTCGGTCCTTTCGTTTTTCTTTAACATATTCCCAAAACTTTGCAGGTTCGTCATTAATCCTAGTTTGCGTCATATTAATGTGCTGCCGATAAGCGTTGTCAATCAAAGATTTCACATGTGTCCTATAGTACTTGTACAATTCCCTGTTGAAGTCTTTACCCTCGGCTTTGTACTAAACAAAATTAAAATACTTATACCTAATGTTTCTTATAATTTCCGGCGTGTACCAACGCGGATACACATACCGGCTCCTATTCAGAAAACGTTTCTTTAAAGGAACATACTTGCTTATACATTCGTAAAGGTTTTGATAAAAAATATCAGTTGCAGAATCGACTTTATCTGTTTGAAATAAATCTGAGCAGTCCAATTCTGCCAACGCTGCGTTAGCTTACCATAATCTGCTTTACGAAAATTCCACTGAAGAGGTGCATTAGGATGTTGGGTTAGGGGCTGCATTAGAGGTTGGGGTCGCGGCACACCACTCGATATGGACATGCTAATCAATAGCGGCGGATGGTAAGCGTCCACTGGCACCAGCGCATCCGCATCCTCACCACCGCAAACCGTTACGCGCCCACTAAGTGATTTTCCGCTTAGTACGAGATCAAACACACTACCATGCTTGTTCGGCACATTACTATATTGTGCCAAATTACAGAAGTCAGTAAAAAAAGTGAACTGTGTTTTTAATGACAAGCTACAGGAGTTCACATTGAAATCTCCTATTAGTATTACTTCCATGTCAGAATATTTAACAATAGCATTTTCAATACATGTCAAAACGTTTCAGTATTGTTCATCATTATATCTAGGTGGTAAGTAAACAACACAACATAAAAATTTTAAAGCATTACAACTTATGATAGCAAATAGAACCTATTTATCAGGAGTGAGTGCGTCAATGTCAGTAAGCGTGCGCATCGTGTAGCAGTCACGGACGGCAAGTAGCACGCCGCCCCAGCCTGCGTCATTTTCGCCCAACGCACCGACGCGGTCGTGGCGTGCAACCTGCCACCCACGCGGGAATAGCTCACCGTCGCTTACCGAGCTTGTTAGGAAAGTCTCTGTAAGTGCTGCATGATGCCACGCTATTAAAAAAACTAGTAGTTATAGATCGCAATCCACGCACGTTTTGATACAAAATGTGAAAGTCACTTCTGCTCTTCAGATTCGCGCTTCTGACGAAAGTTCTGTCGCCAAGGCTTAACACAGATACCATTTGCCCAATTCGCCGATTCCATAATAAGTTCAGTGATCTTAGAAGGTACTCCTATCTTAAAAGAAGCATAACTCCCTCTCGCCTTAAGTGCCTCCACTGTATAGTTATTTCCGGCTGATATGGTGTTTAAATGCGCGCGTACCTGGGCCTCAGTGGTACCGTCCTGCACATAGTAAAGATGCAGGTATTGCCGTCGCTCAGCAGCGCACAACATTGTGGCCCCTGGGGCTGCAGTACCACGCAGCACGTTCTGTGCGCCAGAATGGGAAGGGTGGGGGCCGCGCCACGCACTCTTTACCTTTGTCCAATCATTACTTGTGCACGAGTCTTCTGACGCGCTTGCAGCATTAATGTCCTTAGGAGCAGGTAGTGGAGTGCAAAGAGACCTTGACTCTATTGGTATCGAAGACACAGAGGGTACAGCAGTCGTAGTTTGCAAGGGCAAAGTTTGTATATTGTTCTTACTTGGTGCTTCAATGTGATGTGATGAAATTATGACCTTACTATAAGGTTTTATTATCTTTATTTTAGCTGCATAATGAAAGGGTCGCAGAGTGACGTCAACACTGGTTCGGCGGGTAGCTCGGTTCGGCCAGCAGGCGGCTTCCACGATGACGTCACTCTGCGACCCTTTCATAATTTTAAGTTTTAAACTAGTTTCCTAATATTGTTTACTATATTATTCAACATTTCTCATATTTGTAAACACTAAACATACCATATATAACTTAAAAATATTCTGTTAACAATTCAATAACCTTTTTATATAATTATCAGTGATAATTATAGTGTTAATTTATCACTATAAAAACGTAAATCTTTACCAATTGTAAGCTACAACAAAGAACAGTGAGTCACGATCGGGCCTATATAAAGGCGTGTTTAGCCGCTGGCCGTTTAGTCTCGATCGTGCGCTCGGTAAGACCTCCTGAAGATGCTTCGTTTAGAAGCGAAACTAGTCGGGTATTCTTCCGGTTAGGCTGCGTGATGTTTATGACGTCACGTAGATAACAGGAAAATTAGGCGGAATTGTCACTAGATATATAATTTTATGCTTTTTAAGTGTTTTATTTAAATATTATTTAATGTTTTTTAGGATACTTTTAAAAGTATTTGTTAATATTAATAAGGATTTCCGCAAAGTAACGCCTGAATCTATCCATTATCTTAAACTTACATACTTGCTACAGAAAATACCATGTAGTAATTTATTAATTAAAATTTAAAATATATATATAATAAGATTATGTACCTTATTCTGTGGCACATCACAACGTAGAAAGACTCTATACTCTTTCTACGTGAACCAACCTCATGCTCATTACACAACCTCTTATACTAGAAAAAATAGTCGAATGTCAGCCCTGGAGCACTGTACATTTCCTGTTTTTGCTTGCTTTTCTCGCTCGCTTCATATAGGTAGGTACTTACCTACTGGCCCTTGTGGTACACGACATGCAGTTGGACTGAGATAAAATTACGATATACTACCTATTGCGGTATATTTCATTAATTAGGTAAGAAAAAACAGTTAAGTGTAATTTTAAATCAGATATTGTTAAATAAAACAGTCCTGTGGAGTTTCTGCCGCACACCCAGCTTATTCCTTATAAGTTTCATTGTTTCTAATTTTGCATTATGAATTAAACTAACATTAGGATCTTAAGGAAATCCGAAATTGAAACAAAGTTATTTTAATAGATAAAGGAATAATATATACATAGGTATTTAATTTATTTGTTCTTGAACTATAATTGGATAGTCATGCATGGTCACCGTAATTCCTCACTAACAAATTATGTTTAAAACCATTCCCTGTGAAAAAATAAACCACATTCAGGATAATACTTAATATAAAAAATATCACGAAATCAAAAAACACTCAGTTATTAACGTCCGAGTCCGCAATTTCACGTAGGGTTGTCATGTCAGATGTCCGTATTTCATACAAATAAAAGAAAACCTATACGCCAATCGCAAAATGTTTGCGTTAGTATGGCTTTACACGTAGCAACAAATAATATTGCTTTAACATGTTGGTAAAACAATATTATTTATGTTTAGAAATATTTTAGAAGTAAATATTTTTACTTCATTACATTACATCAATCGCATATTTTTCGACAAACAATGAAAGGATTGAAATCGACTTAGCTCTGGCAACTCTAGGTCCCTGTTAGAACGAGACACAGGGTTCAGTGGTAGCCTTCTCACTCGGCTTCATTTTTATTTTGCGCGCAACAAGACTCTTATGACCTTACCATAAGGTTTTATTTTCTTTATTTTAGCTGCATGATGCACAGATAGAGCTCATTCCTGTTGTACGTAGTACTTATTACTTCCATGAGTTCGACCAACTTATGTGTGAACTCTAAGAGGGCGCTGTCGGTTTAGAAACACCAAAATTTTTAAAAAGAATTTAATTCTTTTTCTAATTTTCGTAAGCAATTTCGTAGTTTTTTTTCTGCCACTTCACAGATAACTTCTAACTTGGTTCAACATCATGTATCGTAGACAGAGTATTATATCTCTCTATGTCATGGGCCGCGTTCCGAGGGTCAGAGTGCGTTGTTTGGTTGGTTTTACTTACTCGAAGGCAATGAGGATACATTACTATGCTCGAAGGTTCCGAACGACCGGTTGTTTTATAACCAAATATCGTTTTTGGCGGGGAATTTTGCAAAATTTATAAACTTTTTATGATGTTTGACAAGCAATAACTACCATTACCTGCAAAATATAAAATAGAGCCTATAATTCTCTCAATAATAAATGTCAAGGTCATGTCAGTTAAAGATTCAACATTTTAACGACCTCTTTTGAAAACGTTGCGCTCTACCCGAAGGTTGTGAACGACGTTAGAGTGATAAGTTGCACTCCGAGTGCGCTCTAACCGAGGTTCGGAACGGGCTCATGTATCAAGATAATAAAGAATATGGCGATGATAAAAACAATTACAAATTAAGGTTAATTTTTGTTCAATGGCAGTGAGCAGACTTATTTGATGATGATGATGTAGTCCTGACCGATTTCAGCCGCAGCGACTGTTACTTCTGGATAAGCATGCTTAATTTACGTATATAAAACTAGGTTATTTTGTTCAGCCCATTGGTGCGCTCTCTGGTGTAGTGGCTTGCACTTGGGGCGCATTGATACCCCGCTAATGTAATTGTACGTGATGGACGTTGGTGGGTAATTGTACTTATCTGATAGTAGTACTATGGAGGGTAGAGGTAAGGAGAGTCATCTCGGTAGAAAACTTTAAAAAGTGTCCAACTGTAAGCCATAAATAACAGTCTAAAATCATCCAGAATGGCGCTGGTGTAGACAAAGGGTATATAGCATAATGCTATGAGAATCCGTGGTAATAACGTAAAGTTTTAAGTACTTGTCACACTAATAATATTAACGCAAAAGTTTATGAGTGAGTAATTGAGGATATGTGGATGCAAGTGCATTGCATACCTATGTTTGTTTCTTTATGCCTGAAACTATTAATTTGTTTTTTGGGACGGACCAAGCACGAGGCCCATCTGATGTTAACCAGAATATCCTCTGCCTATAACAGATGCATTTTTTCATGTGACGAATTGTACTGCACCTGTCACACAAACACCTGAAACATACAGGTGTATAGTCTTGACTTTTTACTTATTAGTCTTTCATTTTTCTGGCTCTCAAGGACTGCTGCCAGAACACACTACCTACTAGGTGCAAGGCGACAGATTTTTTACTTGAGATAGCCAGACGGGCATTCGCAAAATGCTCTTCCACCATGCGGTGAAGCTCAAGCCAGCGCGGCGGTTGGGATCGAACTAGGGACCTGCGGCACGACAGTCCATAGCTATGCTCGGCCACGATTTCTTCTCATAGCATGGCATAATATAATGTAAAAGAATCAAAGAATGCCAAGCAAAAAAAAAACACCTATTGAACATTTCAACTACTTGCGTAGTACAAAATAATCTTGTAAATATAATCATTATAGAATGATTATAAGAAAACTTGTCGCTATAGTGACTTTATTTCGTGAACTGAATAGTACGTTCACTGATTTTTGGCGCTTCCTTTAAAATTTACCCTGATGCAGATGTGGCGCCACCCTGAATTAATGTATTTGGAGTATTTGGACGGACTCGGACACTTTTTCAGATGATTCTTCTTACCTCTACCGTCCATAAAAACACATTATAATATTTTCGTGTCATCTGTGGTTAAAGCCAAAGAGGATAATACAGGTTAAATCGTAGAAAGATTATAGTAATAGAAGCGCTATGAGCGTATATCTAAAGGGATAGCAATAGTTTATGGAAATGCCAGGTGAAAGATTTAACCATATTGATGGGGTAAAAAGCAGCACCAGATTTAATTCAATAATATTATGATATCTTCTTATCTATCTTATCTATCATCACATACTCAAGCTGTTGCCAATCTCATTATAAAACCTAAGGTATTGGTTTTGGATTTTTATGATTGTTTATAGAATTTAAACTAAAGTTGTAAAAATAATTTTACACCCGAAGATATGTTTTCCTTTTGGCTTTCCTATTATAGGCTAAATATGGGAAATTATTACAATCACGTCATCTAAACAACACCCAGTAATGTGGAAGTATAGAACTTATAGGAATACATAGTGTTGGAATTGAGTCCGTTCTAAAATAAGTTACATTATGTGTTGTCTTGCGAAAGCAATGAGATTCTAAATGTTCGGAGCATATTCTAGTATTCCGTACTTTGTACGTTATGTTTACGTTTTTTTTTGCCTCCGGTAAGCAAAATCCATATAATTATCTGGTATTATTTTTTTTTTACTGGCAACATAGAAATAACATAAATCTTATGTACATAATATATTAAGGTAAGTACGAAAGTTTTGACGGAAATTTTTATGGTGCACCATTGTATTATTACTAAAATTTGCGTATTCTCGAATAAATTTCTAGACAACATGCGAGTGAGAAATGCAGTTAATCTTTACTTACCTTGTTGCCTAAGCTTCTAGTAATGATGATGATTTTGACCTGACTGTGACAGATTTTGACTGTTTCAGCACAGTCATGAATTAATTTACTATAGTAAATAATATACTTCAACACTTTTCATACTTGTTCTAAATAGACAAAATGTATGGAGTCAAAACATTAAAAATGTAAACCATTGTTAGTAAACTAAACAACGGTTTAAATGTATTAAGGTCGATTGGACAGTTACGCATTCGGGCGACGCGACGCTAGGTGTAGATTAACTAAGTTGCATTTAAATGTTTTTAGAACAGATCGGACTTTCAAATAACTTATTTATTATCAAATCTTATAGAATGGACGGGGATCGAGGAGGGAGTCGGAACGGACAGCGGCCGCGGACGCTGTATTCTACGGTAGTCAGTACGAGCTGTCACACTGAGCGAAGCGGTCGCGGAGCCATTTGAGAGCGGTAGAACGACTTGTATTTTTTTACAACTTTAGCGCGATTTAAACCATGGATCCGACTGAAAACTAATTAAATTAGACTACAGCAATGTCTATATTATACAGAAACTACAATAACACATTAAAATAAGAGACTTTGCTACAATAAACTTGGACTGACAATAAAAATGAATTTAAATCCGTTATTTTCCGTAGGGTAAGCTAAGTATAAACTTGTCGAATATATTATGGGCTGTGGTTTTCGTGAGATAAATAAAAAAAAATTAGTCTTTTTATGGGAAAACTACTTTCTGGGTAATAGTATCCCAAACTCAATGGAAACCCTAATAATTAATGAAGATGCATGAAAATATTGGGGTCACGTGTAAGCCAAGACTATCTTCTCTAGTCGGTTAATACATAGATTTTGCATAGATTAAGTAGGGTAGGGGAACCGGTCCACCGGCCGGCACCTATCCATCGGCCATTCCTGATCCTCTTGCAGTATTATTTAGATATTAGCTACTTACTATTGCAATATAGGAACGAAAGTCTTGTAAATACTCTTTGATTGAATCGCCTGATACCCTAAAACATTATTCGGTTGGGTGACTATAACAAACGATTTTTAAAGAATTGTTTAATTTCACGTTGGCAGATGAGAAAGAGTTACGCACGCAAATACAAAAAAAAAGTGACTCGCCTCTCGTTCAACCGTAAGTTTTTTACTGTTATACTAAGTAAATGTTGATTGTTAATAGTTTTATAGCTGAAGAGAGAAGCTATAGTCATTCTTTCATAATTATTTTAATAGTATTTGATTTTAAATAACGATTTTTAAAAATAATGTATAGTGAATTATAGCTGATAGGCTAGCCTTTGACCACCATATCACCTGATAGTAAATTATGATGTGGGCGAAGATGTTGTTCAGGCCACCCTAGAATTACTAGTATTACTATTAAAGTGTAACAAATTAAATCAAACATCAAAGTATAGTTTTAAGTATGTACTGCCAAAACTATGAGGATGTTGGAATAAATGCGTGTTGGGCTAGTAGGATATTTTAAATAGATACATACATACATATTACACATAAAAATGTTTTTTTTTAATTAATTGTATGGATACATTAATTTTAAATCAATTTTAAATGTTCCGACCGAAAACTGGGTACTGCTGACCGAAAACTAAAAAAAATGGCCGAAATCCGGCGATTTCGCTATATTTGGATTTATATATTTTTCTATAAAGAAGGAAGCACTTGACGTTCCATTAAATATTAAATACGTAAACTACATTATATAGGGTACATATATCAATAAACAACGCAGGGCTCAATCAATTGTAGATTTTTTTCTAGCGTCTTAAAGTTGAATGTGCCATTAAATAGCCGTAAACTGAGTATTCTACCCTAGTCATCTTGCATCTGTTGGGAGCCAGTTACCACTGGCTCCCAACAGATAAAAGGGTATACGCGAAAAGGATAAAAAATATTTATATCTGTCTCGCTCATTATTATTGCAGTTATGGTATGTGCATCCTTCTCTAATAATTAGTACAATTCATTACGCCGATTCTATTACTATAATCTTTCTACGGGTTAAATAAAACGTTGAGTTGAGATTGATTGCACTGAGCAAGTAATCAGTTCGTTTCCTCATTTTTGCAATAATGTTAATCTTAATACTAACAAAAAATAAAACCAAGATAGTCTAAATCTCAGACCGAATAAAAAGTCAAGACAGAATGTTGTGTAAAGAGCAGTGAGGCCGGTAAAACTACGCCTCACCGTGTACAAACACGATTACACACACATATGTACAACGAAACTACGCCTTGACTGGTCAGTCGAACTATTGCGGCTTGGTGGCATTGGTGTTGCCGTTATTAAGCCCATACGGTTTACCCTATTATTGGGTGATAATACACAACTTATTGCTATTAGTATTTTTTAATAGTTGATCAATGTGTTTTAACCGACTTAAAAAAAGAGAAGGTTCTCAATTGGACTATATTTTTTTTAAATACAGATATTGCGTCGTAGATGCCTACGACGCAATATCATTATCAAAATCGGTTCAGTGGTTTAATTGCAAATTTAAAAGATGGATTTCATTCATTCAGTCCATTTTCAACCGACTTCAAAAAGGACCCGGTTTTCAATTCAGTTGTATTTTTTTAAATTTAATTTATTTGATTAAATCTTTGTTACTTCATAACTCCGTCATTTTATTTTTTGTTGGAAAGCTGATACCTTTAATTATAATTGCTGATACCTCATATTCAAATTTAAGTTCCCTCTTAACTGTTCACGCTTTACTGGTCACTTACCAGTGTTACTATTTAATTATTTTTTCATTTTCCGAATTAAGTCCTAAAATTAAACAAAATTGGATCGAAATCATTCGGAAAAGTAAGAAGGAACTATCATGGGAATATTTTTAAATCGACGACTAATATTTATTTATACCTATTTCTACCGCCAAGCATTAATGTCACATTCCTATGTTCCGGTAAAATTACAGGCACATGAGACTTAACATTTTTATGTCTCAAGGTGATGGGTGCAGTGCAGTTTGCCACTTGTGATGATCTGTATTGGCAGAGGTTACAGCTTAACACCAGGTGGGCTTTGTGCTTTTTCCCCCAATTGCATAAAAAACCCATCACTCATTAGTTACAAGAAATAAATGCATGTAAATTAAATACCCAGTAATGTTATTTCTGAAACACTTTTTCCATTCCCTTCCCTTACTTTACGTCACTACTTTTGCCGACACGTTACATCAGAACCCTATTGTTGTATTAATACTAATTACGTTATTAAATCGGTAACGTTATTATAAGGTAATTTGATTATCATGGCAACACCGACACACACACATATGTTTCGAAAACCGGCCTCACTTCTCTGTTCACAACATTCTGTCTTGACTTTTTATTTGGTCTGAGGTCTAAATATGATCAAGAAGTCTGAAGCTGAGAGGTCTTCCCAGCTTAACCAGAAAAGAAGTCGTCAAGAAGCACTTTAAGAAGATAACAGGACACTGGCAAATGCACAAGAAGTGCGAGACCATTTCCCGAGATAGAGAGAAAAAAAAAAAAGTAATCAGTTAATCACTCCCATAGATCAAATAGAATATATACTACGTACAAATATACTACGTACAGATACAAATCAACTAAACAACGAAGCCATTGTTAAAGGTGAACATGAATTGGGACTGATGACAGTAACTATTATGTATTCTGCGACTGTCTAGTGCTTGAAAACGGGCGAAATCACTGACATTTATGTAAACTAGTGATGGGACATTTATATCAAAGCTGCTATAGTAACCTATTCGACTTCAGTTTCCTGATTTAAAAAATAAAACACTTATTTTTATATATAAATTTTTATTCAGATAAACTGTCATGACCGCTATTTCTTTTTAAATGCAGACTTTACCTTTGAATTCAGCGGTACATTTCTTTGGTACTAACCTTAAAACAAAGTTTAAATTTAAATAAAAAAGACGATTTCTCCTATTACTATCTTAGTCTATATTACAAAAATAAAATGAAATTTGACTAGGTATACAGCCTTAAAATTGACATTTTATTGAATCGCATAACTAACATACACATTCAAAATGTAATTTTACATGGATCAATAAATCAACAATTTATCACACCAAATTAAATGCTACATAGAATAGGCAAGTGGCTTTATTGAACTAGGTACCTACATACAGTTATGGATCTATCAGTATCATACAAGTTGAATTAAATATTTAATAAAAGAAATTGCACACAGAAAAGACGAATGCATGAATTGAACTATTAGCTACATACAATTATAGAATAGATTTCTATTCTAGAATTGTAAGTAGCTAATAGTTCAATTTATGCATTCATCTTTTCTGCGTGCAATTTCTTTTAATAGAGTAGAATAGAATATATTTCTAATCTATTCTACAATTATACTAAAATATATATAGAAAACGGTTCCTTAAAAAAATATTGAACTATTTGATATGTATCACAAATCAAAAGAAATTATACATAGAACGGGCTTTATTGAACTAACAACTAACTAATAAATTAATCAACTTAAGAATGTTATTATGACAGAACAAGTCATAATAGGGGGGTAACATTCTAGCCCGGCACCCCACGGGAAACCACCGTTAGGTGCTTGGCGACAACTGTCAGAATGATGCAACACAAAATAAATTATACACAGAGTGGGCTTGTCGCTCTATTGAACTAACCACTAACTAACTTATATAACAATCAACTTAAGATTAGACATACAATATTTAACTGTCAGAATTATGCAAAGAAAAGAAATTATACACAGAACGGGCATGTGCCTCTTTTGAACTAGCCACTAACTAACTTATACATCAATCAACTAAAGATTAGACAAACAATATTTAACTGTCAGAATGATGCAAATCGAAAGAAAATGATACACAAAATGGGAATGTGCCGCTATTGAACTAACAACTAACCTATACATCAATCAACTTAAGACTAACATACAATATTTAACAGTCAGAATGATGCAAATCCAAAGAAATTATACACAGAATGGGCATGTGCCCCTATTGAACTAACCACTAACTAACTTATACATCAATCAACTTAAGATTAGACATACAATATTAAGTGTCAGAATGATGCAAATGAAAAGAAATGATACACAGAATGGGCATGTGCCTCTATTGAACTAGCCACTAACTAACTTATACATCAATCAACTAAAGATTAGACAAACAATATTTAACTGTCAGAATTATGCAAAGAAAAGAAATTATACACAGAACGGGCATGTGCCCCTATTGAACTAACCACTAACTTATACATCAATTAAGTGAGGATTGGACATACAATATTTAACTGTCAGAATGATGCAAATGAAAAGAAATTATACACAGAATGGGCATGTGCCTCTTTTGTACTAGCCACTAACTAACTTATACATCAATCAACTAAAGATTAGACAAACAATATTTAACTGTCAGAATGATGCAAATCGAAAGAAAATGATACACAAAATGGGAATGTGCCGCTATTGAACTAACAACTAACCTATACATCAATCAACTTAAGACTAACATATAATATTTAACAGTCAGAATGATGCAAATCCAAAGAAATTATACACAGAATGGGCATGTGCCCCTATTGAACTAACCACTAACTAACTTATACATCAATCAACTTAAGATTAGACATACAATATTAAGTGTCAGAATGATGCAAATCCAAAGAAATTATACACAGAATGGGCATGTGCCCCTATTGAACTAACCACTAACTAACTTATACATCAATCAACTTAAGATTAGACATACAATATTAAGTGTCAGAATGATGCAAATGAAAAGAAATGATACACAGAATGGGCATGTGCCTCTATTGAACTAGCCACTAACTAACTTATACATCAATCAACTTAAGATTAGACATACAATATTAAGTGTCAGAATGATGCAAATGAAAAGAAATGATACACAGAATGGGCATGTGCCTCTATTGAACTAGCCACTAACTAACTTATACATCAATCAACTAAAGATTAGACAAACAATATTTAACTGTCAGAATTATGCAAAGAAAAGAAATTATACACAGAACGGGCATGTGCCCCTATTGAACTAACCACTAACTTATACATCAATTAAGTGAGGATTGGACATACAATATTTAACTGTCAGAATGATGCAAATGAAAAGAAATTATACACAGAATGGGCATGTGCCTCTTTTGTACTAGCCACTAACTAACTTATACATCAATCAAATAAAGATTAGACAAACAATATTTAACTGTCAGAATTATGCAAAGAAAATAAATTATACACAGAATGGGCATGTGCCTTTATTGAACTAACAACCAACTAAAACAGCAATCAAATAAAAATTAGGTACTATATCATATTTAACTATCTGATCAATACAAATCAAAAGCAGTCATATCAACTTAAAATAATACAATAATCAAATTAAGATTATGTACCCTGCAAATGAATTAACTATATATTTATTATATTACATAAACTCAATTATTCAGTAATAAACAAATAACAATACAATATAATACTTGAAAGCAGGAACAACATTTCCGCTTCTACCAAAGATCTGAAAGAAAAATACAAAAAAACATTTAAATTTTATTACAGTAAATACTACCGTCATTTGCATTAAATACACTGAAAGTGACTAATTTTAACACGAACATATTTAATTTATTCAATCAACAATGTGTGATGTGATGTTACAGATCAGATAAGTGGAAAAGACGACCTAGACAGTATATTTTAGTAAACAAATGACGGTAGATCCGGCTACGACATAATATATAAAAAAACAATCACAGGTGAGAAATAAAACATGTTATTTCTTACATCTGATTGCTTTAAATTTTTTAAATGCCAAACTTTGCATTGTTGTCATATTAGATGACGATAACCGTTCAATATCAGTACCCTTCAAAATTCTGTTGATTGAATTACACCAATTGTGTATTTGCAAGCGGCAAACTAATGAGATAAATTTTTTTAGTAATTCTACATGATGCTGTTGACATCCAAACCAGTCAACAACAGCATTTCTGAGAAATATATCTCGAATATTTTTCACAATATGCGGATTGTGAGGAAAACATTCGAGATACTCATTGATAACTCCAATGAGCTCTCTAAATAGTCTAATGAATTTCGCGGTAGGATAGCAAAGATTTGGTCCCCGTAACGCTCTCCTCTCTCTTAGGGTAATCCAATCGTGGATTCCAGATAAGTCTGTTGTTAAAAAATGATGTTTACAAGTTTGGCATTTAAATTTTTTCAATTATTTGCGCGTCACATAGCCTGCTGTAAAAGCTGAAGCTTGTGCGCGAATCTTCTCCCGCCGGACTTGTTGAAACAGTGGTGGCACTGTTTCAACAGGTCCAGCAGAATTATTGGAGCATCCTGCATTATCTGCCAGTTGATCTGAAACAGAAAAAAGAGGTATGCCCTCTTGCTGGACTTGTTGTGACAGTGTCATTGATGACACTATTTCAACAGGTCCAGCAGATCGTTGGGAGCATACTGCGGTATCAGCCAGTTGACCTGCAACAAAAAATACATTGGCAGAATCATTATTTCCTAGTATAACTTCTGATCGGACTACATTTTCAGTCAGGTCATTCTCACAACTAAAATTTGGAGAATACGGAATCAATGCTTTAGAGAGCAAAAGAGATTTAAAAGCATTTTGAAAAGTATAGCAGTCTGGGTTTGTGTTGCGGTAATTTAATGCTCTAATACGGCCAAAAAAGTTTTCTAGAGGATCTTGATTAAGATTTCTGGTAGAGAAATATTGGACACCAGATCCCTGTAAATCAGTCCAGATGTCAATGAAACTTTTCAAAGTTGTTACCCAATTTTTAATACTAGGCACTTGTTTGTTAATTGAATCACCTAACTGCTGGGCCTGTTTACTATTCCTATCAATAAAATATATATTCTCTAAGATATTAATTGCCTCTCGCCAAAATATAACATGTTTTGATACACCTGTTTTATCCAGTTTCGCCGGTCCTCTCATCTTCCCTGGCGCTGCCCCTCCACGAGACCCGTTGACGCTGTCGAACAGCTTGTCAAAGAACAGCACTGCCTCCGCAGTATTTTTCATCGTAGGGCTCACCAGGGTCCCGTCTGCATGATTTTCTAGGAAAAAATAATATCTTATTTTGACTGATATTATAAGTGCAAAATTGCATTTTTTGTGGCATGTCACACGTATCCAGCAAGACCACGAAAGATAATAATGTTTTCTTTGTATGCATTCTTCTTCTGACCATTTAGGCTTGTAGCTCGAACTGGGCCATGATCTTCTGCGTAGCAGCTTCTTACTATATATGTGATATGATGTCCAATCTCACAGAAATAAGCCATTAAACAAGTAACCTTTGTAATTACCATCTTAAAAATATTATTTCTAGATAGAACAATGCGTTCCGCACATCACCAGCTAAAAATCTCATAAAATCTTTAATTTTACCTACCCACAGAAAACATCAACTCGATCATATATTTTGTTGCTACGAAAACCTATCTAGTAATCTCAAATTGGCTTGAAAAACACCTAAGTTAACAAAGGAAAAGTCATAATAAAATCATTATTAATCACTTACCATATCTCGAAGTATACTGGAGCATTGCACTGGTCCTCTCACTTAGAACTTGTGTGCAATTCTTTACTTTCATTTTTTTTATTTTTGCTGGGATCACATGCTCGTCAGTTAGTTTATGCAATAAACGTATACCGCCCAACTCACAATCCGCTTTATATACTTCTACAATATCATCCCATCTAGCCACCTTGCCACGGAATACCATGTCTTTGGTCAAAAAATTATTTCTAATACCCTTTATTAGATGGGGTGGATCATAAATAATATTCAATTTGTGATGATTGATGTAAATTTTGTTGTCTGGAAAAAAAACTTATTATACATTTCTTTTCTGGACACGAGATTGGGGTTGTTATAAGAAGTTTTTTAAGCATGTTGTGTTCACAGCAAGAAGGACCACCCTCTCTTAACGGTAGAAAGCGCAATAAAGCATTACATGTTTCATGAAAATATTATTAATATAGTAACCTACTCATATACAGTACTCGATAGTATTGAATCAATACAAATAGTTTTTATTATATGTCTCCAATGTGTTATTATGTGTACTATGTGTGCAATGATAGCCGAGCGGTAATAGCTATGGTATGACTTGCCGCAGATCCATGTTTAGATCTCTACCGCCGGCTTGAGCTTTACCGCATGGTTGAAGGGCATTTTGGGAATGCACGCCTGGCCAGCTGTCAACCTCAAGTAGAAATTCTGTCAAGTAGATATATCGTAAAGGGGCCCCTTAACCCTACTCCTAGGTTGCAAGTCCCAGGTCTCTCTAGCCTCTTCCTCTGCAACGCGATGGACCCGGCACCCGCACGGTTGATCCATGGAATGCTAAGTAATTCGTCTCCCATATATACTAAACAAAAACGACTGGAGTTTTTTAGACTCTATTGTTACAGAAGAATCTCTTTCATGGGCAGGAAGCATTTTCAACAACTGTGCCAGCTACCAAACACTCCGTTATAGGGTAGGAGTTAGGTTGGCTAGGACAGCTGGAAGGGGATATGTACAATACACCCCAAGCGGGACATCAATGCAGGGCTCAGGGTCCCCATTTAGAATAACAATAAGAATACAGTAACTTACCCCCAGGGACATCATTTAATAAGTTTTGTCGTCTAGTTTCCTGTTGGAAACTTTTCATACATGACAAGAATGTAGAGCCCTGATCACAAATTACAGCTATAGGTTTAAGTTTAATTTTAACAGCAGCATCCACGACATCCTGAAATGAAACGAAAAATTAAATTACTTCATGATTTAAAGCTGTGTTAACATGAAATTAATATTCTTATTCCTTGCATGCCATATACTTTACAGTTGTGATCGGATATTTTCAAAGCTATCGTATTTTAAGTCAGATAATTGCTTTAGCTCATTTATTTATAAAGTATAAGAAACGAAATTAGATCAAAAATATTCTACTGTAATCATTTTGCACGCTAACACTGCTGCTCTACACTAGACACTGGCCCTACTCTACACTTTAATTTGGAAACAAAAAACCATATAAAAAGTCTGGCTAAAATCAAACGGGTATGAGCTTTCTGAATGGTCCTTGAAATGTCTACACACTAATTGTTTCTTTAAATGTTTACAATGGTACTTACTCTTAGAATGTTTTTTAAAACTAATGCTGGAGTAGCACCTTCACACATGTAATATGCGATTGGTTGTGTCCATGATGTACAAATACCTCGCAACATAACAACCAATGCATGATCACATAGTTTTCGTTCTTTGTTTGGTCCGAAATTCACAAAACCTTCTATTTCATCAAGGGACTCAACAAAGTTGAGATGCGGTGTAAGTGCTACTTCGTCAAAAACTATCGAGCAAAGTTTCTTTTTGTCATCCCAGCTACTTATCAACTGTTCCAGATGAGCAAGTAATTTTGCGTTAAGCCCTGAAGTGAGTGACATATTTTTGGTGAACTTGTTAAGAGTCACTTTTGAAGGTAGAACAAACAGTTTTCTTAAAAACCGATAACCTTTTGGACTTTGCTTCATTATAGATAAAGCAAATATTTTCTCTTCATTGGTAAAGCGCCTCCTCTTTATATATTTATTGCATTGGTTTATTTGCATCTGTAAAAATGTTTTCGCTTCAGGTGTCATACTCTCAATTAGGGAGTCAAAAGAATTTTTATCACATAGTTTTTTAAGTACTTCTATTTTTTTCTCGCAACTGAAAGCAAGCCTTTTTTTTGACTTCATGATGTTTAGACATTTGGTATACAACCGTTTACATTTAGGAGTAAGCTGTTGAATGCTCCGAACTATTCTCTGTCTTCCAGCCTTTGTCAAACCTGAAATTAATTACGATGAGAATTATTACTAACCAGCTTTTGCTTGTGACATCACCTTCATGGACAAATTAAAATCATATCTCTACTCAATTCATTCACATTCATTTCTAGAGATAAATAAGCATTATTTACAGACGTCATTTAAGATGCATGAACATAAAGAGGATATAGGACACTGCAGACTGCCCAATGAGACAACCTTTTGCTTAAAAGATCTACCTTGTTGCTGTGTGCTGTTTTAGCACCCAGGGACTATGTGTAGGGAATCCATTTTAGGGTACTTTCCTGCAGACGCCAGAGTTCTATGAGCCCTGCCCACTGCTATTTTACTTACTAAATAAAAGCTCTAAAGTTATGTCAGTGACCTTTGTTTGGTGTATCAACACAGCTCGGCACACTGTCAAAGGTAACAATATTTTTAGTCAGAGACTTGTGAATGTGAAACCCAACAGCACCTTGAGACTGGATGCCGCCGGTAGACATAACAGAGTTGGTTACCCGAGTTATTTTGTCCTCACTCTCATCATGTTTTCCGTGCTTCGGAGGGCACGTTAAGCTGTCAGTCCCGGTTTTCGTCTTGGGACGTTAAAACCACCATGTTTAACGACTTCCATCCTAAGACGAAAACCGAAAAAGGGCATTTTGCGAATGCCCGCCTGGATAGCTACCACCCTCAAGAAGAAAATCTGACGCCAAGCACCTGACGGTGTGTTCCGGCAGCTGTCCATGAGAGCCAATAATTCTAGGTTAGCCTGAACAACATCTTTGACCGCATCATCACTTACCATCAGGTACCAGCGGTCAAAGGCTAACCTATGAGGCATAAAAATTAGTAATTTTCTAAAAATTATGGTCCAAGTGGAGCAAGGTCTCAGAGAAATATCGGCGTTTGTATGTTTATATGTTTTAATTATATTTGTCCGACGATAATTTGAGTAGTGTCCTATAGTCACGAATTATTAGCGCATACTTTATGCCAATGGAGTTTTTATGAGCCAAATCATCTAAGTGCGTGTCGAGATATTGTGAGGTTCAGTTCGAGCGAACTATTAATATAACTTACATGTTCCAGAGTTAGTTGACCCAACTGGAGATTCCTGATGGATTGCGATAGTAGGCCCATATGTAGAAGCAACTTCAGCAGGTCTCGAAGTTGTAGCTACCTCTGCTATCCTTGAAGTCCCAAATGAAGGCAGAGTCTCTTTTGGAACTTCAGGCTCCACAGTCCATGATATAGGTGGATGACCTGGAAATGTTGTTTTGAATTATATTTATTAAAGTGTCTGTTTATAATTGTATTATGTATATTTATTACTAACTTGCGGCCCGCCCCGGCTTCGCAGGGTATTTAACAAAAAATATTATTTATTATACACACACATAAACCCTTCTGAGTCAGGTTACTAAGAAAATAATATAATAAAGAATGTTTGAACATGTTTTTTGAAGCAGTGATGGCTCAGTGGCATTGGCTATGGACTGCCGCGCAGCAGGTCCATGGTTTGAATCCCGCCGCGGGCTTGAGCTTCACCGCATGGTGGAAGGGCATTTTGCAAGTGCCCGCCTGGCTAGCGACCACCCTCAAGTAGAAAATCTGTGGCCAAGCACCTAACGGTGTGTTGCGGTAGCTGCACTTGAGAGGCAATAATTCTAGGTTGAATAACATCTTCAACCACATCATCACTTACCATCAGGTGAGGTAGTGGTCAAAGGCTAACCTAATGTTTTTATTATATTTGTCCGACGAGAATTTGAGAACCATGTCCTATAGTCATGAATTATTAGCGCATACTTTATGCCAATGGAATTTTTAAATTTGAATATGAGCCAAATCATCTAAGTGCATGTCGAGATATTGTGAGGTTCAGTTCGAGCGAACTATTAATATAACTTACATGTTCCAGAGTTAGTTGACGCAACTGGAGATTCCTGATGGATTGTGATAGTAGTCCCATATGTAGAAGCAACTTCAGCAGGTCTCGAAGTTGTAGCTACCTCTGCTATCCTTGAAGTCCCAAATGAAGGTAGAGTCTCTTTTGGAACTTCCGGCTCCACAGTCCATGATATAGGTGGATGACCTGGAAATGTTATTGTGAAGGATATTTATTAAACTGTCTGTTTATAATTGTATTATGTATATTTATTACTAACAAATAATTCATAACTACAGAAAACTATTTATTTGACTAGAACATATTTTTGTTGTAAGTTTCTAGAACAATAAAGAGTTATCTATCTAAAACTAAACAAAATATCTACTTCTACAGGGTGGTGATTAAGGCCCAAATGAAACTAGGCCATAGATTCTTAACTATTATGTACATTGCTAACTTTGATTGAAATATTCAAGCAATAAAGTCATCAAAATAAAAAGCCAATTCCATACCATGACCTTGTACCTTGTTTACTTTGATTTTGTATTTGAAACAATAGAAACGCTCTGGAAATTTTTATGGAAAGGTATTACTAACTGGAAATGGCAAGCACTGACAAAAAATTAATAATAATTTTAAGTTTTACAAAAGAATGCCATTTGAGAAACTAAAATAAGGGATAATTTTTATGATTATGGTATCTCCTATAATTCTGATACATATGGAGATAACATGTTCAATGCATTTAATTTATAAAATATAAATACCCCAATATATACTTAAAAAATAAATAATTTATTAAAAAAAAATAAGATAAGTGTTGACTGAACATGCACCATCTACAAACTAAGATAATGATACTAACTAAGAAAAAACTAAACTACTTCTTTACAGTGTCAATCTACACATTCATGAATTATCCTCAGAAATACCTATCAATGCAGTGTTTTTAGCATAGGTGTGGTCGTGCTTAACCTTTATTAAGCATTCCGTAAGCTCAGCTGAAAATAATATTATTTCTGTTAATATTCATTATTACAAAGCATGTTAATGAGGGACTTTTTCCCATATTTCTCGCAATATCATTATAACCCTTACTTTTCTGAATGTAGCAGTAAATGTAAAATAATTCAACTACAATAAAATTATCTTCATATCCTCGAAAGTGAATACAGAAGTGTGTTGTGTGCAGCACGAGCGAGAAGACATTAATCCAAAACATGTAACACCCACATTTCCAAGATTTGTTTTTGGTCTCATCTAATAGCTTTAAAATATGTTTTCTGTATCACACTGGGCGAAATACAAGAATATACTATGAATAATAGTTTTCGCTTACACATAAGACATAAGACAGGAACACAAGCTCATACTGTATTAAAGCCTGGTATGGTGCTAAGAAAGAAGGAGTCATGCATTCAATAAACAGCAACAGGGAAAAATATGATAAATGAGCAACATACCACACCCACAGCTATGTGAGTAGTTGCATGCTGCTCATTTTTATGGAAAGGTATTACTAACTGAACATACGTAACATTTAGCACACTTTGCCTTTAATTGACTCTTAAGACTTCCACGGCAGGAGATGGGGGGATGCTATTCTAGCCCGGCATCCTGGATATTAAATAACTTATAGAAATAGGTTCCAACTGACTCTTTCAATTTGTTTAGCCATTACATAGTTATTGTGTGACACATTCAAACCAGAAATATATAAAAACATATTTTGTACTATTAACAATTATGTAAGCTTATTTATGTATTATAAGATGTAACTTACTGTTTGCCATAGAAGACTGGTCAGTATTTGTCAGCATTGGAACGGCATATTGGTCAGTGTACACTGAAAAATAACATGCAAAATTGTTAAAAATGTACTATTTATTTGATAATGAAGTTGGGATTGAGATCATGGTGGATAAATTAGCAAACTTCCCATATAGTACAGTTTTAACCATCACATACCACTGCTGTCTATGTTGCATCTACGACATAGCTCCGCTACAAGCAATTTACTTGCCTATATATCCTATAAGTCTGTTTAAACAATTACCCATATATATGTAAACTTAAAACATATCTATTCTGTATTAACATGTCCATACTAATATCTAAATATTATCAAAAAATAAGTTTTTATTTTGTTTTTTTTTTGTTAAATACATGTGCAAAACCGAGGTGGGCCACCAGTATGTAATAGTGTACAGTCTATGAAAATGTTACTATATATATATTATACAATAAATGATTACCAAAACAAAAATGTGTGGTCAGTACGTCGGAGTAAAGAAAAAGTATTAGCATATTATTTCCACACTGAACAATAGTTTGTATATTTCTAAATATTATGATTACAAGCACTACCGCGTCTTAAGCGAAAATCATAAATTTTTACAAATTATTGGAGCACAAAATTTCGGCGACACAGCCGACCCCCCGGTAGCTTAAAGATAAAGCATCCGGCGCGAAATCGGAAGGACGCGGGTTCAATTCCCGCCCGGGGCAAAACATTTTGTGCTCCAATAGTTTGTATATATTTAAAATAATTAATTAATGGTGATTAGCTTCTTGAATCAATTAATTTCAAAAATAGTGGTCCTATATATCTAATTTTGTTTACCTGGGAATTATCATGTTCAGTAAAATTACAAAATGTGTCATATTGGAAGGATAAACTATTATATGCATATATCCTTGCATGATCTTTGAATAGCGATGATTTATTAGCAATTTAGTGATTAGTTTTGTTAAAACATATGACATTTTGCATCAGCGAAGACAATACCAATCACTTAATATATCAATCACTTAATATATAAACATTAGCTATTAATTGTTTTTTATGTAAAAGAATAGTGCTTTTTTAGATTTTGTCAAATGTTAGGTTAGTTAATGTAGCATTTATAATCCTTATGGAATTATAAACACCTCAGACTCATAATACTTTTCAATAGAACATACAGAAGAATATTTAGGTACTTACTCAAGCATACAGGATTGTCAGGTTTCCTGGTTTCAATTTCTTTCGGTGTAAATAAGGTTGGGCAACCTATATGCAATCTTCTCCGCCCCCGAAGATATTTGTCCTCGAAATGATGCCTGCATATCCTTGGAGCATTTATACCAGCTACATTTGGACTGTGTGGCTGCACCAAGTCCAACCATAATTTCTTCCTGTCTTGATGGCCAGGAAAACGAAATAGCTGGCACGTGTTTATTTTACAGCTACAACTAGCAATGCAACACGAGCGAGAAGATATTATTGTAAAACACACAGCAGCAACAGTATTGTTTTATCCTGGTTTGTAATATAATAAAACAAGAACCATCCACATTTACAATCAGAATTTCTTATTTTCACAAGCAAATTGATAAATAAAATGGTGGGAAATGAACTGAAACAGGAAAGAATGAATGATACCACCACAGAGCAAGTAATGTCAAAAGCCTACCAACGTTCATCGGTCACAGTCCGCTCCGTTCATTTCTAAAATCGTAGATAAAGTTTTGTGATTAACCGCCGTGATCACTCCGTTTTATTGATTGATTACACTTGATTAATATGTAAATGTTGTGTAAGAAAACTAGCAACTTAAAATAGCTCCAAGTTTTATTTGTAGCCGGTATACATAAGTACTCTACTATCAATTATCTTGAATTGAAATACAAATAAAAATATGGCCATCCTACATAGAGCACTCTTTACGTGGTTCATATTTCTCGTTTTTCTGATTCTGCTGTGCCTCAGGCTGGAGTCGAGGACTCATTGGAACTGGTTCATCGTGTTCATACCGATGTGGGTTTACGACAGTATTCTCTTGATATATGTTTTGTTTCATATGATATCCCATTGCAGAAATGGTATAGAAAGATTTCGAGGAACTATCAATAAGAATGTTTGGTACATAGCTGCAATTGGCCTCAAAATGGGAGCTCAGATTATAATTTGCATTAAATTGGAATACACTAAAGTTAATCTTCCGATATATGTAGTAATGACGCCCATATGGATGCTACTCCCTGTACTATGTGTAGAGGTTTTTATGCATCTCATAAAACACTCAAGTGGGAGCAGTAGATACTGAAATGTATCTACTAGCTTTACCTCAGTGGAAGGAGTTATGAACAATAATAGAAACTCATACTGTTCTGTGTGGAATAAACATGTGACCTGTGATAAATATAAACTTGGCACAGACTCAGTGGCACCAAAAATATCTATATTTACCTTGTGAATACTTCAGTGTTGCTCCAGAAGCTTTATTGACATAACTCTACTGAATAAACCGAAAACACTAAAATGTCTTTATTTCTTGATGGGAGAAATTCCGAACTGAAGAGTTTAGGAGTAACAGAAGTTCCTGCAGGTACCACTGCAGTATTAAATTGCCATAGTAATGATTTTGACCACAACTTCATGTTTTGGCAATTTGACAAAAACATCATAGGCCCTGGAAATCCCTATGATGAGAGAAAATATAAATATGAAGTCTTATCAGGAAAATTACATATTGATGTGAGTATACACTTAACACAATTAACAGCTACAACATTAACCGTAAGGCTCATTTCAGACCAAAGAGGCAGCCGTTGCAGTAGTTCAGCCGATACTGTGCAAAGTAATGATAGACACAAAGTAAAATGGATGGACATCAAAACTGCACGCCGCTACCACTTTGGTGTCAATTGTGTCTATAGACCTCTCCAGTTAGGAGGAGCAGGTTTTCATAATCCTCATACTTGAGATAAATTGGGGATTGCAGTATCAGATGGCACTTCTTCAGAAGGTGCTGATATGCACATAATCTGGTATTTTTCACTTTATAACCTCCTACAGCTCCCATGGGAAGATGTCCTTAATCAATTAGTCAGCAGTCATGATATACTTTTACCGTACATCAATGATCTATGAAATAAATAAATAAAACCATGATCATGTATTTCAGAATGTGTCTCCTCAAGAATCGGGTTCCTACAGGTGCATATCTAAGGCATTAGATGATAATGCATACTCTGTTGGTGAGATTGAGATGCTGGTCTCAGGCTCAACATTCTCCCCAATGGATGCTGTGAAGCTTGTTGCTATTGTGGTCTCAATCATTGTGATCATTGGTTGTGCAGTGCTATACTGGCGCTTAAGAAAAGACTGGAAAAGATATGAGGGAAGAACTGCTATACCAGGTAAACTGTTATGTCTGTCAGAATGGATAAACTAAATCAAATATTTGGGTAACATCTTTATAATAGGGGGAATCATTGTGTTTTTAAGCACTCACAGTGAGTCTGCAGTCATCACTTGGTTGGATGACCACTGGTGGCATTTACTATTAAGCACTTACATGCTTCTAAATTTTTATTATATTTACTCACAATATATTTAAAACGTTTTATGTGTACTTTTGGCAGTAGGTAGGTATTTATTTTGTATTGTATATGGCATTGAAAACTTATTTTTATGATAAAATCTGAAACTGGTAAATGGAACTAAATAGTTTTGACTTCAATTTTGTATTTCTTATAAATTTTAATTTCATCTTTAGCAGTACCCATTACCACCATACAACAAATCATAGGTGATAGCAGAAGTATTGTGGGTTTTCCATGCCTGTTGAAAGTGGTAAAGCAGAACTAAAAAAAAAACTAGTTGGACTATGCAATTATTTGTCTAAAATTAATAAAGATAATTGTATACTGTAGGGAAAGAATTTTTGAGGTGGAAACTGCATATTGGTTTTGTATGGTGATGTATATATGAGTTAGAAGCATTTATAATAAAAAATTCTTCTAACAGTTCAATTAATCAGTTTTGCTGGATAGTCATTTTAAAATTTTATTACATGTTGGCTGCATTTTTACTCCTGATCTAAACCACAGAAAAAGCTTCTTCCGTTAATGCTATTATGTTGAATTCAATTCAATTTCTTGGATATGGCCTTTGGGACTGAGTGATATCGTACATTTTCCAATGTCACAAACTTACTGTACTAGACAATATGATAAGTGGTGGAGAATAATCTAACATAAATGTAAATATTATGTAGGTGCGGTTGCTTTAATGATGTTATAAGCAGGCTTATTAATATTTTAGTCTGCCATGAAGAATTCCTTACTTATACATACAGGCCATACTATGCCACACAGGTTTAAAAACTATTATGACAAAAAAAAAGAATATTACCTTATTTCAATAAGAAGAACATATGTAGAATAAACATATTTGTAGTATCAAATTTGTTTTTATCCAATAAGGAAGTTTCCAGTCACATAAAAACTAAAAATAATGATATATATCCAAAGATAATAAAAATATAGAGAAAAAGTTACCTATATCTTAAAAAAATGACAAAGCTGTGCTGTATTTTTTAATGTAACTTGTACGAAAATATAAAGCCGTGTAGAGCATTAACGTTAATATGTCACAAGACTCGTAGGCCGCATTGTAGGTAGACGGGAATCACTAGATAGAACGTTTTCGCGGCATGCAACAGAGATATGCCAGTTTCGTGATTGCAGTACTATCTCGGAAAGGGTGTGTGTATAAAGAAAGTAAAAAAGTTATTCTGTGTTATTGACCAGAAGTATTGAAGAAGGAAAGACGATTTGTGCAAGGACAGTCTGATAATTAAATCTCTTTTAGTCTCAATTCTCGATTATGCTGATGTCTGCTATCCAGATCTCACTGAGGAACTAGATAAGCTTGTGCGTCTTCATAACTTTTGCATCAAATTTATATCTTGCTTGAACAAATTAGAATTATTTCCTTCACACAGCAAGTAATCTCAATTTAAGATCATCAGAAAACCTCTATATCCTCAACATGGCACAATGTTTTACGTAATCTTTATCAATCCAAGCTGTTTGCCTGTGGAATTCACTACCAATATCTATCAAGTAAGCCTAATCTGTATATGTAGATACTCAAAAAGCAAGTTAAAAATTTTTACTTGTCTGATAACTTACAATTATAATAATTACCAGTTCTGTTCCAAACAACTTATCACTTGCACTTCATAATCACATAATATAGTATAGGTATACAAAATGTATGTTACCTAGAAATATGGATTACTATGTATTGAATTATTTTATTGAATATTTATGTATAAACTATATGTAGATAGTATTTAGGTCATCTCTAATATGTTTTTGTTTAGAAAAATAATTTCTGTTAGCATAATTTGTTGAACCTGACTGTTAATTTAATGTACCCCCATCTTAATAGTCCTAATTTCCTCTCCATCCAATGATTGCTTGGAAGAGATCGCAGCTATAGTCTATTTTTTTAACAAACTAGTACTGAGTATGTCTCTCGAACATTTCTGATATTGACAGAGTGAGATGAGTCATTGCCGTCATTAGTCAATGCCTTTGTTCTCGTTTTGAAATTGTTAAGGCCCGTTCATATTAAATACTTATAAAATTTACTAAGTATAGAAAAAAATACATTATTTATGCTATGTTTTATGCTTTAAATTTGCATACGTAACAAAATTTTCTGTTCGCGTTTATGAAATAAAACCATATTGTAATAGTATATATTTATTATGGACTAGAACATATAAATCAAATAATTCTACTACAATTCTTGTAATCTTAAAAAATATCATCAACTTTGTGATGAGTTTTCTGCAGATACGTCAATAGTAAATTTGCTCTAACGTATTTTGTACGTGATTGTTGACTCCGTACATTTTTGTTTCTATCTTGGTTGTGAAATGATTGAGACATGAGCATTTTTTAGGGTTCCGTAGTCCTGACAAGGAACCCTTATAGTTTTGTCATGTCCGTCTGTCTATCCGTCTGTCCGATGTTTTGTGAAGAGACCGTTAGTACAAGAAGCAGTAATTTCGTATGGATATGTAAATCAATTACGCCGACAAAGTGGTAAAATAAAATTTTGAAAAAAAATTTTTTTAGGGTACCTCCCATACATGTGATGTGGGGATGAAATTTTTTTCGTCGTCTATCTCTTGGTGTTTGGTATGGTTGAATAGGTCTTCTAAAATTACTTAGGGGTTGCTAATACTGTTTTACGGTTTAATGCTCCATTTACGAAATATTAAACTTTAAAGTGCAAATTTTTGTTCCAGCAGAGCGTAATATAAAAGCTTAACTGCAGGCTTAAAAATCTGTAAAAATTCAAGCTGATAGTGCGTTATATGAACTTTAAAGGAAAAGTATAGCGGTTGAGATAACTTTATTAGTTTAGCAGCAATAGTCGTTGAACTGGGGATGTGTGGATAATTTTGTACCAAATATAAAATCTGTCAAATAAATCCTTTAAAGTGACTAAGATGAAGTAGTTTGTTGTTTATAAGGGGTAAAGACTGGCAATGAAAACTTAATCTAAAATAAAAAATCTGAAAACTATAACTATGCCCTATGTCATACCACTAGGTGGACTGACGATATCGTGAAAGTCGCGGGTAGCCAATGGCTACAAGTGGCTAATAGCCGTTCTTTGTGGCGATCTTTGGGGGAGGTATTTGTTCAGCAGTGGACGTCTTCCGGCTGATGATGATGATGACGTACATAATAGACTAGCTTTCCAGCCGCGGCTCCACCCACGCGTATTGCGGTTATCGCGCAAAACAATTAACCTGATTTTGCGCAGTTGGATAAAAACTATCCTATGTCCTTTCCCGGGTATCAAACTATTTCCATTAGTATAGATATAGATATGACAGTACAAAGATTCGACTTATACAGGTATAAAGTACTTTTTGGACTTCATCTTCGCCGTACACTAGAAGTGTTTGCTGTCTGTACCTGTAGTACCATGGTCATCGATCACTTCATTTCACACATCATCAATTTGCTTATTGTAGAGCTCTTCAATAGTGTAATTTTTTTCATTGGTAAAGAGAATATTTCTGTGCCCTTCACTTGCGTATCGCAACGGAAGGCACTCTATTTAATTTTAGAGATTGATTTAGGGCATGGATACTAGGGTACTGGATATCGACGATAAGCACCGAGCTTCAGGTCTTGTTTTATAATACGCGACATTTTGCTAGCGGGAATCTTCATTTCTCGAAGATTATTGTTAAGTTATCATAGTATTTTTACTTCCTAATGGGATTTCGACCAATTCTGGCTTTGACAGCATTCATTTGTAGTTCTAAGACACGCGGCTGCCCTGATGTTTTATGGTCTTCGACAGAGGAAGTGTTGTTGTATCTGTTGATATTACGATATACGAACATACCTACGGCTGATACCAAGCTTTTGAAGTGTCTGGAATATGACCGACGCGACGGCTCAATACCTACTTTGCACAAGGCGAATACTACTATCCTATTTTCTTTAACACCTCATTTCACATTGTTATTTGATAATGAACACGAAATAATATATGAAATGGCGCGAAATCGAAAGAAAATCGAAAGAAAATTTTAAAGTTATAAACGCGTTCCAAATTCTAAATAATTCTAAAGATAAAGATAAAGAGTCTTTATTTGCGTAAAACATGGTATACAGTTGTTATCATAAAAATTTAAAGTGCTCATGTTTTGCTGGTATAGGCGTAGCATGCAAATTAGTACTATTTAAACTAAGTATATTATTAAATTATTTCAGGAAGTCTCTTACACTGTAAATTTTTGTATCCTGCAACCATGCATAAGTTTTCTTTTTTAAATTGTGTTATATTAAGATCTTTAAATTCATTTGGTAACTTATTGAATATTTTAACACACATAGCTAAGCAGTTTTTAGAATATTTAGCTGATTTTGGTACTACATTATAAACTAGTCTGTATGGGTTGCGTTGTACTCTATTATTTACATCAAATGCATTTAAAAATAAATACTTATGCTGCATTACAAATATACAAGTTTCATATATATAAAGGGCAGGTAGCGGTAACAAGCCAAGAATCCCAAACAGTGTTTTACAAGATTCGTCTGGTGGGATTCCACATATTGCTCTAACGCACTTTTTCTGTGCAATGAATGCTCTATTAGTGTCGGTACTATTTCCCCACATTACGACTCCATATCGCAGTATCGATTCTACGTAGGCACGGTAAGATGTAATGGCTGTCTTTCTATTAGTTACGTTTTTTATTCGACTGAGCGCATATACAAATCTATTGACCTTGTTACTCAGATTTTCTAGGTGCCCTTTCCAATTTAAATCTTGATCAATTGTTACACCTAGTTATTTTGTATGGGTTACTTCATTTATATTTTTTATATTCAACTTAAAAGTTGTATTGTGTATGTTTGAATTTATGAAATTGGATATAATTTGATTTATTTAAATTAATTTTTAGGTTATTAGATTCTAGCCATGAAATCATTTTGTCAATTGTGTTATTAATGTCATTTTCATGATTATAAATTGCATCATTAGATTTTTTTGTAGTCACAATAATTGATATGTCATCTGCAAATAAAATACTTTTATGTGAAGTAATGTCAGCAATGTCAATAACATATAATAGAAATAAAATTGGGCCCAATATACTGCCTTGTGGGACGCCACATGCATTTTTTTTAAGTACGGACAAATAAGATTGCATTTCAAAGTCATCTAGTCTATTGATAATTACTTGCTGCCATCGGTCAGTCAAGTAAGATTCAATCCATTTTTTCGCTACTCCTCTGATTCCGTTTGTTTCTAGTTTATCTAACAATATTTTATGAGACACATAATCAAATGCCTTCGATAAATCAAAAAACAGGCCAGTCGTTAAATTTTTGTTGTTTAAATTTGTCATTATAGTGTTTATCAAGTTATATATGGCTAAGGAGGTAGACTTTTTCTTTTGGAAACCGAACTGGGTATTTTTACACGACTGTCCAAAAAAAGGAGAGTTATGTTTTTAGGGTTCATGTATGTATGTATGTTTGTGAGTTTCTTTATTCCACCATAACTTCGTAACGGCTTAATCGATTTTGATGTTTGTGATATCATTAGAAGCGTTGAATTATTCCGGGTAACATAGGCTAGTAAAAAATAAAAAACATTTAAAGAGGGGGTCATAGTTCTAGAAATTAAAATAAAAATAAAAAAAAAAATTGTGAAAATTTTACAAATTTTACTATCACCGTCTAGAGCTTGCTTAGTACAAAACAAAAATATATAAAAGTAGTATTCAATATACATTAGTTCACTAATTTCAAAAGTAATAAATATTGTCTTATCTGTTTCTACACTTGCTTCTTGTAGACACAAGTAAAACAATTAAATAAACCAGCGGCATGCGGCAGGACAGAGACCATGCGTTTTTGACCGGAGAACGCCTTCAGAGAGAAAGGCATTTCATACACAACTACAAGAAATGATTATTTTGGCAGTGTTAACATTTTACTGTTAAGTGACTTGATACAGCTTTGACTAGTGGCTAAATCCGTCAGCGGGGCATACTGATTCAGAATCAGAATCATTTATTGCATACCACTGCTTTAAACAACCGCCACATTTAATTGCTGAAATAGATTTATAGGCGTTATATAGCTTCTGCGAACTGCCACAAAATGTGAGGCTCAAGCAGACGACACCACATTTGTCGATATTTTAAATAGTTAACGGGTTGAAATCCTGGACCATAATAGAGTACCACTTACTGGACCACATGGCGAGTGTGTGCGAAAATTTCCCACGACAAGACAGGTGGATGACTCGAACCACCAAATCAAAATCAAACGATGACCATCGAACTGGCCAAAATTTGCCGGATGTTTGACGTGGTAGCATCAGATATATCCGTAGAAGCTAAAACCAACGGACAGCAGCCAAAACCCGAATTTATACTTCCTGATCCCAATAAAAGAGGAGGTATTGTTCCATTCTTAAAAGTTACTATTGGTTCTAGGGTAATGTTGCGGAAAAATATTGAATTTGGACACGGCTTGGTAAATGGCGCTATGGGGGTCATTCGAAAATTCGTATGGCCAGCGCTACGTCGTAACCGGGAGAGTTACCGCAAGCAATTTTCGTTGAGTTCTATGACAAAACGATACGTGACAACACAGTCAGTTTGGGTGTCAAATTGGGCCTAGCACTGTCGAATTTGACGCGTTACGGGGTCAAGGTAAAGTCGAGCGGTACATGCTACCACTGATATTATGTTGGGTTGTGACAGTGCACAACCTGCAAGGAACAACACTGGACAGAGCCGTCGTGGATCTAGGCGCTAAAATTTTTGCCAAGGGGCAAAGTTTATGTAATTTTACCTGGGACAGACTGTCCAGTTAGGTAGGTCCAACTTCGAAAAAGAGGACGCCCGAAGAACCCAACTCGGATGGGCAGCGTTCGGGAAGTTACGCGACATTTTCTCGTCAAAGATCCCGCAGAGCCTGAAGACCAATGTCGTCAACCAGTGTGGATTCCCAGTGATGATATATGGCACCGAGACGTGGTCCTTAACTATGGCCCTTATTGATAAGCTCAGAGTCACTGAACGAGCCATGGAGAGCTCGGAGTTTCTTTGCGCGATAAAATCCAGAACGTGGATATTCGCTAAAGAACCAAAGTCACAGACATAGCTTTCAGAATTTGCAAGTTGAAGTGGCAATGGGCGGGCCACATTGCTCGACGAACTGATAGCCGATGGGGAAGAAAACTTCTCGGGTGGGTACCATGGTACACCGGAAGACGTAGAGTTGGTAGGCCCCCCACTAGATGGACTGACGATATCATAAAAGTCGCGGGTAGCCAATCTTTGTGGCGTTCTATGGGAGAGTAACAGTGTACGTCTTCCGGCTGATGATGATGATGATGAAAGTTTATGTCGCTCTTAGTCGCGTCAGACAGCTAGAAGAATTGGTGTTTTAGATCCACGAAAGCTTATCAACGTGCCCCATGACAAAAAGTCTCTGCAAGAACAGAAAGACCTCAAAGTTATAATTAATAATTAATTAATCAATCATAAAAAAAATATATTTCGCGTTATCTTTTGCGGGATATTAATTTCCAAAATAAAATAAGTTATGTTTCGTGACACATTGTGCGTTTGCAAAAATATTGTTTCCTAACTAAAAGGTACGAAATAAAAAGAAATCATTTAAAAATTAAAAAACACGCCTGCCGTACCAAAAAGTGAACTAAAAAATTACAAACAAGTTACATGATTTTAATGTTGAATGGCCACAATGTAGGTACTAAATAGATTATATTTACTGTGCAATTAAAACACCATTGAACCCAAAAATGGAAAACAGATAACCAATCTTTTCATTGCAGTCGGGGGACAGTTCTTTAGAATAGTTCTTTACAGGTCCCCCGACTTCGATGAAAAGAATGGTTATCTATTTTCCATTTTTGGGTTCAATGGTGTTTTAATTGCACAGTAAATATAATCTATTTAGTTCCTACATTGTGGCCATTCAACATTAAAATCATGTAACTTGTTTGTAATTTTTTAGTTCACTTTTTGGTACGGCGGGCGTGTTTTTTAATTTTTAAATTATTTCTTTTTATATTAGACTTTTTATATTTAAAAACCATGGCTTAGTAGGGATATCTGGCTGAATGTTCCCATAATGTGAATGGTCCCTGACCCTAATTTTGGAAAGGAAAAATGGTGAGCAAACATGTCCCAGGCGCGATCTGATTATTGTAGAGGTAACCATTTTATTAGACTTTTTATGTTTAAAAACCATGGCTTAGTAGGGATATCTGGCTGAATGTTCCCATAATGTCTACCTTTAATCATTCTTGTCCTATTCCAAATTTCAGACCATTTTTCTCGAAGATTTCTTTCCAAGATTTTTTTCACTACTTGATGAACAGCCGACGTGAACCATTAGCGCGCTTCAATGGGGCGAATGTTTTAATTTTTTTTTTTGCCATAGAGTATTATTTCATTCGATGTCCGATTGATTTTGAACGATAATGTTTAGTCTGATTGACATAGTGTTGCCGTGTTAGGAAAAAAGTACAGATTAAGTCGTTTTTGAACCTAAAATGTAAAACTCAGAACCGCATAGGACGATCGTCCCATACCGGAGCCAACGGTACGCGCGACACCAAATACCTCGTTGGAGTATTCCTGGACATAGCATCTGCTTATGATAATGTCCTTCTTCCAGTTCTCAGGAATAAGCTTATTCAGTTTAAGTAAAGCTTGTACGGTTCATATGCAATATGCTAATAGAACGTACTGTGATAGTAAAATACAATCAGCACTCTCTCCCTCGTAAGTTTATTTGGAGAGGTTTACCCCAGGGCTCAGTGTTGAGTCCTTTACTGTATAGCCTTTACACCTATGACTTGGATAGATCTGTTCTATCATTCTGTGATATACTTCAATATGCAGATGATCTAGCTTTATATCTTAAAGTTCAGTCCATTGATAAAGCAACCAATAAACTAAATACAGCTTTATCATATCTTAACAATTGGCTTTTTGAATATGGTCTTGCCTTATCTGCTTCAAAAAGTTCTGTTGTTGTTTTTACTAAAAAAAGGATTATCCTTATTAATAATATTAGTTATTTTGTACATAGGTCAAGAAATCATTCTCCAGGTTAATAACACTACATTTTTAGGCATCAAACTAGATGTGAGAATGTCTGGCATCCCCCATTTTGAATACATTTCACAAAAAGCTGAAAAAAATGTTAATATTTTGAGGTCTCTTTCAGGGATGTGGTGGGGTTCTCATCCATACTCCCAAAAACTTTTATACAACGTCTTGCTTCTAATTATGAAATTAGAAGCCATTTTGATTATGGCTCATATTTCCTTAATACTTGTAACAAATATAATCAAGCCAACATTTTCAAGATCCAATCAAAATGCCTGCGTATTATTATAGGAGCCATGAAATCTTCACCCATCACTGCAATGCAAGTAGAATGTGGCGAGTCACCCTTAAACATTCGTAGGCAATTTCTTTCAGATAGCTTTATTTTGAAATTAATTCAAAATTGCAATCACTCTCTCATTCCAAAATTAAAGCTTCTTCTTGACCTTTATGATTCTGTGAACATGGATAGTCTCCCATGCATTGTCATTAGCTATATTAAATTTACAAAACTACCTGATCCTCTTTGTCAGTTTCCCATAAACCCCCTTTTCGCAACCTCTTATGAGGTATTTATTTCTGAGCCTAACATTTTACTACATTTTGGTATTGATAAGGACTGTCCTAAAGCCCGTGTCATATTCAAAGAACGGATTAATACCCAATATAGAGGTTGGCATTATTTATTCACAGATGCATCCAAACTATCTTCTAATAGTGTGGTTGGTGCAGCAATATGGTTTCCCTCTTCCAAAATTTATTTTAGCTTCAAATGCCCTTCATACTCTTCCATATTTTCTGGTGAAGCCTTGGCTTTACTGGAAGCAGTACTCACACCGTGACCACGATCACTGCAAAGTGTTTGAAACGTCGGGACAAAAATAATGACAAATATACGCGATTTAAACCGTTTAAAGTTGTTTAATTACTATGTGGAAGCAGTACTGTTTGTCAAATCCCATAATTTAAATAATTCCTTAATCTTCTCCGATTCCAAAGTTGTCTTCAAAGTATTTTGCCCATTCCATTTCGTTCAAAATCTCGTTTCCCATTGATTTTAAAAATTAGAGAGTCTCTTTTTGATTGTCATACACTTGGCATCAACATTGCTCTTGCTTGGATTCCAGGTCATTCTGGAATCCCTGGGAATGAAACAGCTGATTCTTGCGCAAAAACTGCCTCACAAATAGGTTCCCTTGAGCACTTCAAAATATACTCCCATGACTTGTGAGTGTGGTCTCGACGAAGGAAACGTGGACCACATTTTTTTTAATGTCAAAATCGTTGCTATTCTCTGTATGATATCCTCTCTCCTGAAGTCTCTCGTCCAACATCAATTAAATGTCTTCATTCACTTATGATTTCCCCATTAATCATTTTAATCAACCATGTATTGTGTAAATTTGTAAATATTAACAAAATTAAATTGTGAATATTGTTTGTTATATTATGCGTATATATAGCTGTATGTAATGTAACATTTATGTAGGTTAATGTTAGTAATAAGTATTATATAGATTATTTTAGTTATGTAGTTACGTCATTTCTTTGTTTTAGATAAATCATCATGGTCTTCGAAAGTCTGTTCGTTTCTTCATTCTTAATACCGATCATATTCTAAATTAAAATAATAACTCTATGTGACTTATGAAACTAGCATGAATGGACTTTGGCAGAATTGTGGTAACATTAAACTGCAGAAGCCATTAACAAAGAAATAATAAGCTTCTACAACGTTCTTACGAAGGTTAATTACAAAATGTTCTACTGCCGTTCAGCAAAACGTGTAAATACAAAGCCACTTCCAGAAGATCCGCCTAGAAATTCAGGGCCATTCCTTTAGATTATTGTATACTAGCTGCACCCCGCGGTTACACCCGCGTGGTGTTGGATGATGATGATAAAATGTATGATATGTGTTAATGCAGAGCCTTATCTACCTCCATACCATATATTTTTTTAAAAGATTTATATATGGCTTACGCAAATATGATCATGTCTCTCTTTCGCAATAAGCTCAAGTGGCTCCCTAGCCACTTGAGCTTATCCGGCGACGACGAATAGGGATTCGTCGTCGCCGGAATGCTCATATATTATCTCTCCTTTACATTATTCTGTTGATTCCTTTATCCCCGCGCTACTTCAAGGAACAATTTTCTTCATTCTACCCATTCTCTGTCGTTACTGTCAATAGAAAATTTAACGCTATACAGCAGTTATTTATGTATACAATGATTAAGACTATAAGAAACCCCGCCCAATATTTTGACCATATCTATTGTTGATGGATTGTCTGGAAGAGACAAACACAAAATAGTAATACTAGCAGACCAACAAGGGAAAGATGTGCAACACATGCTGCAAACACTTACTGGAGACAAGTATGAAGTATCTTGCTGCTTTAAACCAGGAGCTACTACAAAAAATGTAATTAGCAGCATGACTCGCGACTTGAAAAGCCTGAAAAAACATGAATTCATTATTCTTTTAAGTGGTATAAATGATGACAATCCATATGAACTTAAATCTTCTGTTCAAGACTGGATACAAAATAATTCAAAACCAAATATACTAATTAGCGAAATACCATATAATGAAAATATTAAAGAAAAAAACATAAACAATGATCTCAGAAAAAATTGTGATATGCAACCACTGACACATTTTTATTGAAATGGACTATGAACGATTCAAGCCGCACAAGAGCCAGGTCCATAAACATATTTGTCAATGGCTGCTGAGAGAAATACTGAAAATCACATATACCAGTAACATGAAGATATACACTCAGGGGATTCAAAAAGCTTTGATGATTAAGAAAAAACAAGAAACTAAAGGAACTATACCTTACTACTTTCCAGTTATAAATAAAGATACAAAATCTAAGGTAGCATTCGAACCAGCCTCGACCTCGAAGAAAGATTTTTTTCGAGACAAAAGGGAAGATGTTTCTAAACATATTACATCAGAATATTGAAAGCCTTTCTGCAAAGATTGAAGATTTGGAAAGTAATTTGGAACTTATGGCCGATGACAAAATAGAGGTTGATGTGATTTGCCTTACGGAACATTTTTTGAAAGAAGGCCACGAATCTAATATAAATATGACAAAATATAAAATGGCATCCATATACTCAAGAAGTGATCAAAAAAGAGGAGGAGCATGTATTTTATTACGTAAAGGAATAGAATATCAAGAACTTAGTCATATAAAGACGTTATCAATAAGAACAAAGTTTGAATGTTGTGCTATTGAAATAACTGCCCATAAATTGATCGTAGTATGTTTGTATAGAATACCAAAGCGGGATAATTTGATACTTTTATGACTCAATTAGATGTAATGCTTCAAAAGTTATGCTACTTTAAAAATAAAAAGGTTATTCTTTGTGGTGATTAAATCATAAACATTATAAACATACGGAACAAAACTAATACTGCAAATAAGCTGATCAATATTTTACATTTGCATAATATGAAAATGGAATTCAAAGTAGCTACGAGACCAAAAAGTGGTACCTGTATTGATAATATTGCTCACAATGGATGTGGGTGTAATGGTATTCTTATATACTTAGGTTTATCAGATCATACAGCCCAAATTTAGCAATATCCAATTAAGCACCCAATTGATTGTTCATCTTGGTATATTTTGAAAAGAGACTTAAGTCTCCAAAACCAGAACAAGTTTTTTAAATGTCTAGAAAACCTAACATTTTCTGAAATATACCAAGAACAAGATGTAAATTTAGCATTTAATTCTTTTTTTGACATAGTGAAATTGTTTTATGACTTATGCTTTCCAATTGAACGCATTAAAATTAATTTGAAACGACGTCCTATTTGGCTAACTCATGGCATAAAAAAATCAACTTTTATAAAAAGACGTCTGCATCAAGAATACATTAAACAAAAACCAAGAAATGTAGGTAATACTTATAAAACATATTCAAAATTACTTAAACGAGCCATAAGGTGGTCTCAACGCCTAAATAACAATAAAATTATAGATAATGCAGCTAATAAAACCAAATCGACATGGAATATAATAAATGGTAATAAAATGAATGGTAATAGAGATACTACACTCGAGAGCAATGAATCCGGGTCACTTAAAGAATCCTAAAAATCTCGGAAACTAAAAATGCTAGGTTAATGCAATAAATTGTATTTAATAGACAATGTAATACTCCTTAAATGAAGGTATTAAAACTTCTTAGTTATTGTAAAGTTATATCATAAAAAAATCAAATTTGAAAAAGGGCCACTTTCGAAGATGGAACTACGAAATTACAGCATTTGGTTTTGCTTTTGTTTGTAATCTGTCATTTATGTGGGTACATAAACCATGTTGATAGTGCTCTATATTCATTATTATAGCTGAAATTATGTCGCTTACGCCTGAAGAATGCACCAGAATACTTACAATGCTGGAAACCGGCCGGAGTCAGCGCGATACAGCCAGGACTGTCGGTGTGTCGCTGTCAACAGTACAAAGAGTTCTCCGACGTTACGAAGAAACTGGTTCTAACCTACGCAGACCAGGAACGGGCAGAACCAGGTGTACCACAGCACGAGAAGACCGATACTTGGTGAACACCATGCTTCGAAATCGCTTTCTCACAGGAACTGAACTCACCAATCAGTTTCGACGCCTCGGAGGAAGTAACCCAAGTGCATGGACAGTAAGACGTCGGCTTGCTGAATCTAACTTAAAACCCCTTAGACCTGCAAACGGCCCTAAACTGGAGCGTGGGCATCGTATTTCGAGACTAAGATATGCCCAGAGCCACGTAAATTGGAGTATTGAAGATTGGTCAAAAGTTATGTTCTCCGACGAATCAAAATTTATGCTCGACAAGCACGATGGAAGACACAGAGTGTATCGAAGACCAGGGGAAAGATTCAAGCAAGCATGCATCGAAGAAAAAGTAGCCTACGGTGGTGGGTCTGTACTTGTGTGGGCCGGAATTTCTTCTGAAAGTCGCACAGAGCTGGTGATCATAGAAAACGGCTCTTTAACTAGCGTAAGATATGTGGAAGAAATCCTCAATGATCACGTTGGTCCATTTATGGTCAATTTAGGTGAGGATGCTATATTTATGCATGACAATGCCCGACCTCATACAGGTAGGATTGTGAATGACTACCTTCAAGAGATGAACATTACTCGTATGGAGTGGCCAGCGCGCAGCCCGGATATCAACCCGATCGAGCATGCTTGTGTTAGGTTCATAAAATATATGTATAAATTATTGATGTATAAATACACAATTTGAATAAGAATATAAACTTTAATATTACTTTATTAATAGTCTGTGACTGTTTTGCTTCCTGGGCAGTCGTTCGTTCTTTCACCCGTTCGTTCACCGTTCATCTTTTGAAGTAATCAGTCGAAGAGTGACAGTTGTACGGAAAAGAGCTAACGATTGAATATTTGTCCCGATTAATAGAAAAATTAAAATAACTAATACTGTATGCAACAAGAGTGGAATATTATATGTATTGATATAAACCTGGAGTTTCCTTGAGTAATCTATTACAACTTCAGAAGTGGTATGACAACGTCTACTCGGCTAGTGGATTGGCAAAGGTTTGATATTAAAACAGGTTAAATACAAGGTGAGTTGCAAATGAATATATTTTATGCCATTTAGTTTTTTGTTAGTTCATCATTTGAATGCTTGTATTTTGTCGTATATATGTATACGATACAGTTAGCATTGGTGGTAAAAACTGTCACTTTTTATGTTTACAAACTTATTGTCACTACAATTGAAGTAACTTGTAAAAGGTCACAGTGTCACAGCGTCATCACTGTGACGCCATGATGGTTTTGGAACGTTTATCAAATTTAATCAATTGTTTATAAAGATAAAAGCAATATCTGTCGCAAACCTTCGGAAACGTCAAGAAGTTTCTTTGATTGAAATTAGCAGTAATGACAGTGACAGTCTGAATCGTTACTTTTCGGAGAGAAGCGACTGAGGCGTGTCGGATCATATAACCTAGATGTTGTGATGCCTAGCTGTACTACATACCTGTTCTACTTTGAAATCCGTTTTAATCCGCCCGATTATTCGATATTTTGGGGATTTCTGTTCGCAAGTGGGTAAGTAGACAACAGTGTTAAGTATCGAGATTGTAATTTTATTCCAACAACGTTTATCTTCCACCATTGAAAATATGGTTTACAAGATGCATCATAAATGTGTGATAGTCATTTGGTGATATATATCAGGTAGATAAAAAATATGTTTTCTTTGTTTTTCTTTGCAAATAAACTCCAGTGGCTTTACATCTTACATATTTGAAAAAGTTTTATTCCGTTTGTGTGCATATACTATTATCGTTAAGGAATAATGTGTTCAAGTGGATGTTGTAAATAATATGTGGCGCTAAGTTTAGAAAGTTAATGAGATCCTTTGTATTTAATAACTACTAATACATTCCACATATCTCAGGTTGTCATTGTTTGAATACAATGCCGAGGCAAGTACATCCACGTGGCCGGCTGTCGCGGTCTGCTTCGAGACGTGGATCGCAAACTCGACACCAGCGTACACGAGATCGGCGTGTCCGGTCACGCAGCAGAAGAGGGTGCCTAGCGTTCCCGTGGGCAACGCGGTGATGGTCTCGCTCATCTTCAAGGTCAGATCAGACTGTACGTGGAAAACGGCGTCGGCGGAACGAGTCTCGGTTACGTATTGCACAATGTCCATGAAAACACCCTAATCTTGTAGTAGAAATCATTCACGAAGTAATGATCAGTCAAAACGAAGTAGGCGAGCTAGGAAATCACTTAAAACTCTGACACCTGATATGCCACTTAATTTAGAAGTACCTAGTTTGAATGATCGTAGCTTCACCACCTTGCAATAACATAATGCCAGTTTTGAACTACAAGCGTTAGATAATGGAGGTATAACTACCTAATCAATTGAACCAACAGCCAGTTAATGTATCAACTAAATATGTGAATGAAGGTATTCAACTTGAACCATGAAATAAAATGTCATTTATTTGCCAGAAACACGGTCACGTAATACAGATTTTAAATGATTACATAATACAGGTTCTATTGAGCAGCTTAGCGTGCTTCGTCACAATAGGACATGCAAATATTATGTAACACATAAAAAAATATATACATATATAAAATTAATGTAAAAAAAAAAATATTTGTCTAATCATAAATCACAATATCCTAGTTATCATCTACACACAATATTACAATACTAAACAATTGATATAAAAATAAGTCATTATCACAATTAAATCACAATAAATTAAAATTTAATATTTATCATTAAAAAATTAATTATTAATATGTCATAACTATATGAAATATTCTCAGTCAGACAAAAAAATATCTTAAATTATAAAAACAGTGCTTCGTGAGGGACTGAAGTAATTTTATTTTAAAGTAATTCAATAGAAGCTGGTGTTTTCTTTTTGGTATTATGTTAAAAACTTTTATTATCATTACCTCACAATTTTTGCGACGAAGTGCCATGCGGTTCTAATGCTGAGATAGCACAAAAGTTGACCACTGATGAGTTGGTCATGAATAAAAATGTAGTGGATAGTTTAAATAAAGCACAATTTTTCATACAGAGAAACATTTGCGTCAGTTAATGTTGTGCCTGAGTTTGACCCTAAAATAAAGAACCGAACTATTAGTACATGGTTTAACTAGGTAAAGGAGTGTCCCGATATTTACTGTTGGGAGAGCAAACAAACTGTACACTATGCATTGCTAAAACTAGTGGGTACTGCAAAACGTTGGTACGAAGGACAGCCGTCGGTTTTGCACTCATGGAAAGCTTGGCAAGAAAAGTTTATGACTGCTTTTCCTGTCCTTTCCACAAAAAAAAAAAAATATGGACGACTATTATCGGAAATGTTAGGTGTAAAGGCTAAATTTGATGATGATTTGGAAGAATATTCCTAGTAGCTCTCCGAGAAAAATCTGCCCTTGCATAGCTTACAATTGAATAAACTGGCGTGCGTATTAGGTACATTGCCATTAAATTTAGCGCAGGCGTCCATACTTTTAACACCATATAATTTACATCATGTCATAAACTGAATCGACCAAAATTAAATTGTGGACTTATCAATCCTGCTCACAAAATTTCGAGAGAATCGGTGAGAAATGCGACGTGTACTCGTATAGGAGAACAACCGGACATACGAAAGCATTTTTGTGTAAGTTGAAAGAGAGACGCTTCGCTCGAACTAAGTTCTTGTTTGGTCAATTATGAGAAGTTAATAGCTTTGAATGGTTGCGGTGTTCTAGGTGATAATACTATAGGTTGTATAGTTTATGGTATTAAAGACAGATCAATACGTTATAGTGCTGAAGCAGTAGGTTTTGAAGACGCTGATGAACTAGTTGGATATTTAAGAAGAGTAAATCATGAGAAATTTAAAAAAAAATAAATACTATGAAAATTTTACGACCTACCACAGAGTTTACCCGTAAAGTACAAAAGCTAGATTCTAGTAAACCAACGAAATATTTTAATTACCATTAAATAGGACAAGTCGGGAATATATTATAATGGTATGAAAGAAGCCTTTAGTTAAATGCCAGAAATGTTTACGACGATGATTCTCATTGTACTAGTGAGGTTTTAAAGGATAAAGTTGAGATTAAATTTTTATGACTAGTAGAGGATAAAGAAAGAGCTTACAGCAAATTCTACAATAAAAACCGTAGTCTGATTGAATTGAATTAAATGCCTATGTTGATATTGGTAGTCAGTGCTCTTTGATTCAGGAATCGATAGTTAGTGAATTGATTCATGCAGATAACTGAGCCAATACTGGCCTACCTTACCTAAGTGGTTTCGGAAACTCTGGTATACAAGCTATAGGCACGTTCAGGGTGGAACTGAAGATTGATGATGTAAAAGTCTATGTCGAACTAATCGTAGTACCTGATCGATATCTTAATTATAAAGTCCTAGTAGGTCAAACAGTGACAGAACATCCCCATGTTAAAATACATAAAGACGAAAAAAAAAAAGCTTATTATAAAAACACAAATAAACACGAAAGAGCAACGTATTAGCTTGAAAACCATCGATACAATGAATTTATATGGCACGGCAGTCATTAAAGTCTGTACTAGCACAAATGTTACAGGGAAAATAGAAATAGAAAATATTGTAAGATTAATAATATATATATATATACACATATATATTTATAGAAGATAGCAGATGGGACTATTACAATAAAAACAAGGCAATGGTTATATAAAAATCATGACTTACTAAACAAAACTTTACATATTAATAAAGAAGAGATAATATCGTGTGGAAGTCTATACAGTGACCATTTCCGGGGTACTAGATACTTAAATGTTAATAAAGTCTGCAAAAATAGTAGTCCTTTAACGATAGAAGAGTTACACATGGGAAACACTTTGAGTACAGCTGAAAAGGGTTATCAGATTTAATAAATGAGTATAGGGATTGTTTTGCCACATGCTTGTCTGAACTAGGTTGCACTAATATAACTAGTATGGACATGATTCCCCGCGTAGCTTGATGGTGAAGTTTCCAAAAATATAACTGTGATATTTAGGGTAGATCCGGAAACAAAATGATCTACGTTGATGCGTAGAGTAGAAACCCAGTTGCTGATGAAAAGGGTACCATAGAAGCGGTGGAAACTCGTGATATCATGAACATCCATTGTGACTGGTTAAGTATTGTACAATCAGATGATTCCGAATTAAAGCGCATTAAGGATATGTTGACGAATTCCAATTATGATGACATTATAAACTTACAAAATAATTTTGTTCCAAAAAGAGGTAGTTGATTTAGGACTACTACAGATGGATTGAAATGGGCAGAACCAAAAGGTATGTAGCACATTAAACAAAAAAAAAAAAATCATGCCCAGACTGGTCACTTCGGGTTAGAGAAGACATATGACAGAATTAAAGAACATTATTGGTTTTCAAGAATGAAGAAGTTTGTAATAGTAAATATATATACATATATATATATATATATATATATATATATATATATATATATATATATATATATATATATATAAAATACGTGAAGTCATGCTCAGTGTGACAAAATCACACCTGGTAAGAAAGAGAACTGTCTCCACCCTATACTTAAAATATCTACACCTTTTCACACGATCCACATCAATCACCTAGGTGGGTAGCAAACGTAAAAATACATATATACTTGTAGTTCATTGATGCTTACACAAAATTTATTATGCTAAGTGCCATAAAGAATACAACATCTAACACAACTAATTCGGTTATTAGGGACTATTTTGGTACTTTTGGGCTACCCATCCATCTAATAAGGGATCGTGGCTCTTCATTTAAGAGTAAATTAAAATCAATCATGCAAGAACTTTGAGTCTTACATAATTCTAAATGCAAAGAAAAATGTCGAAAGTCAAGTGGTAAAATAGTATGATTTTAGGTGCTATAGCTATTGATTTAAATAATATTATTCAAATTAGGTCAGAAGTAAGCAAATTCATCAATAAATCTCAAGAAAAGCAAGAACATAATTTTGACATAAAATGGAAGGAAGCTAAGAAGTATGCAATTGAAGATTTAGTGAGGATAGACAGAAAAGCGAATACAGTAGGAAAAAGTAGAAAATAAATAGAAGTAAATTATAACCGAAAATGTCAGGTCCTTTTAAAATAATCAGAATATTACATAATGATAGTTGAGGTCACTGACACACCTATAACAAAGAAAGGGAAAGCACTTACACTGGGATTTTTGCTGTAGATAAAATCTTTCCATGGATGTGTTTAAAGAGATGTCTCCTCTGATACAACATGATATAAAGATAATGATACAGATAATAGTTAGCATAATCACAATTTAATTCTTATCAAATGTCATAGTAAATTATGTATACCTTCATAAATAATCAAAGTGGTTGAATTATACATCTAGATTAATATTTGTAAATATAGTAGATTGTTTGGCAAAAGGCCAACAAACCAGATAAAAAAAAAAATGAAGTATTGATCTCAATAATCAGTAAAGTGTTTATATATGATTGAATAAATATAAAGTATCCGATGCACCTTGTATAAGTAAGAGATATAATGATGTCAAAATTTAATTATTTTGGGATGGAACTGATAATAATTATTGTATTAATGTATTTGTTGATCAGAATATGTGCCCTACGCAGCGTGCGTTACCATAAAATATTGTATAAGAATGTTCTGGACAAAGTGTCCGCGCAATGTGCGCATTTACATAATGGACAAGGTGTCCGCGCAAGGTGCGCAATTATATTTTGGACAAGGTGTCCGCGCAAGGTGCGCATTTGTATTATGGACAAAGTGTCCGCGCAAGGTGCGCAATCATTTATTGGGCAAAGTGCCCGCGCAAGGTGCGCAATTATTTATTGGGCAAAGTGCCCGCGCAAGGTGCGCAATTATTTATTGGGCAAAGTGCCCGCGCAAGGTGCGCAATTATTTAGTGGGCAAAATGTCCACGCAACGTGCGCACTAATATCTAATAACATTACATTTGTTAACAAAAGTAAATCGCACACTACGCTATCAAATAAATTGTAAATTAGCACAAAATATTTACTCAATGTCTATTTTTGTAAATCTCTTAATTAACCTGTTATAGTATCAATAAAATTGTTTTGTCCATTACATTTTCTATAAGTTAAGGATAACGTAGTTTAATATTTTTGAGTATGTTCACGAGGGCGTGAACTTATATCAGGATGGACGAGCTGTTAGGTTCATAAAATATATGTATAAATTATTGATGTATAAATACACAATTTGAATAAGAATATAAACTTTAATATTACTTTATTAATAGTCTGTGACTGTTTTGCTTCCTGGGCAGTCGTTCGTTCTTTCACCCGTTCGTTCACCGTTCATCTTTTGAAGTAATCAGTCGAAGAGTGACAGTTGTACGGAAAAGAGCTAACGATTGAATATTTGTCCCGATTAATAGAAAAATTAAAATAACTAATACTGTATGCAACAAGAGTGGAATATTATATGTATTGATATAAACCTGGAGTTTCCTTGAGTAATCTATTACACTTGGGACGAGCTAGGCAGATGCGTAAAACAACGAAACCCTCCCCCAATCACGCTTCGTGAGCTCAAAATTGCTCTCACAGAGGAATGGGAAAATATTCCCCAAAATCGTATAAGGAACTTGGTGTACAGCATGCCAAACCGCGTAAACGCAGTAATGGAAGCACGAGGAGGCAATACGAAGTATTAAAATTCAAGAAAATCGTAATAAAGTTCAAAAATTTCATGTTTCCTATTTTTGTTTTAAGGAGAGATCAGCAGTTTTTTTCTTTATGTAATTTTGTGTTAATAAAATGTATGGTGACTCATATTTTTTTTACTTTCGTTTAAGGAGTATTACATTGTCTATTAAATACAATTTATTGCATTAACCTATCATTTTTAGATTCCGAGATTTTTAACATTCTTTAAGTGACCCGGATTCATTGCTCTCGAGTGTATAAACAGAATAAAATTTAATGACTTTATATTAACAGACCCGAAAATTATCGCTAATACTTTTAATAATTCATACATAGACATGGTAAAAATTAAGCAAAATAATCTGAATTCTTCTACACCTTTGACATTTAATAATCCTAACATGACATTAAATTTCATTTATCTTGCTCCTTCTACACCAGATGAAATATATAAAATAATAAATTGCATGAAAAAAACAAATAGTAGAGGTCACGATGACATTTCAACCATTGCTATAAAATACTGCTCAAAACAGCTCGCTGAACCTTTAAGCTACATAATTAATATGTCTTTAAAATATGGAATTTCTCAGATAATCTAAAATGAACTGTAATAAAACCAATTCTCAAAAAGGGTGACAAAGAGATATGTGAAAATTATCGCCCTATAGCTTTACTGCCAGTTTTATCAAAAATCTTTGAGCGTGTTATTTACAACCGGTTTTATTCTTTCTTTGAGAAAAATAACATATTCCACAATCAGCAATACGGATTCAGAAAAGGAAGGTCAACGAATTTTGCAATGACAAGTATGACCTTATGAAGACAGTCTCGGAATGCCTCAATGATGGCGTACCTATTACAGCTATAGTCATGGACATGTCTAAGGCATTTGATTTCGTATGTCACAAGAAATTGTATACGTACGGTATCCGAGGTTCTGCTCACGATCTGATAAAGAGCTACCTAAATAATCGAAGACAGTATACAGAAATTACATCAATTGCTAAAAATAAAAACGAACAAACGGTAAAATCTGATATAAGAACCATAGAATACGGTGTGCCACAAGGCAGTATATTGGGCCCGTTGTTATTTCTGTTATACATTAATGATATGACGACATGTACTAACCACAAAATGATTTTGTTTGCTGATGATGCGACTATTTTAGAAAATTAAAATCAGGTATTTAATGAATCTGTACCATCTGCTGCTCTCAATAATGTAATACAGTGGCTAAAACTAAATAATCTACTAATAAACTTAGATAAGACGAAATCTGTTCAATTTCGTTTCAGCAAGAGATTAACTTAAATATAAAATATAACGACAAAATTATTGAAAACGTTAATGAAACAAAATTTTTAGGTGTTCAAATTGATAGACACGCTAATTGGAAGGCACACATAAAATATCTTTGCACTAAAATAAGCAGATTTGTATTCGCTTTGAAGAAGTTAACACAAGTCTCATCACGTGAAACTGCTGTAACAGCGTATCACGGTTTTGTATCCTCAAATTTGCGATATGGAATTCTTCAATGGGGCAATTCTGTAGATATTTTGACGCTCTTTAAAGTCCAAAAGCGTTGCATAAGGGCCATGTTTGGTGCAAGACAAAGACAAACTTGTAAGCCTCTATTCTAGAAACTCAAAATTCTCACTCTTAGCTCACTATATATTTTTGAAGCTTGCCTATTTGTAAGAGAGCACCCTGACCAGTTTATATTAAAAGTTAACACATGCCCACGTAAAACACGCAACAAAATTGAAATATTCTCACATTATGAAAAATCACGGACAGTATATTTTAAAAACAGCGTGTACTTCATGGCTCCTAAACTTTATAATAAGTTACCAGATAGTTTAAAAGACTGTAAGCTGAACATATTTAAAAGAAAATTAAAAGATTTGTTGACTGAAAAATGTTATTATACAGTAGACGAATGTCTTAACGATAAATTAATATAATAATAACTATTTGAACATTATATAACTTATAAATTAAACTTTGACATTACCTAGAATTTAATATTACCCTAATTATGAATCCATGTGAAAATTATTGTATAAAATTATTAATTATTGTTAATTAAATCCTATTGTAAATAATTAATTTTATGACTATTGTAAAATATTATACACCAATTATGGTATATTACAGAGGCACGTAACGTATTATGATAATATCTATATTGTAACCTGTAATAATGCAATACATATTATTTGATTTGGATTAGACCACCCATTGATACACTCGGTTTTAATTTATGTTTTAGTTATAAGTTTATTGTTGTTATTATGGTGTTTTATCTATATCTATCATACCCAATTTCTTTTTAGTAAATAATATGGGATAACTCACGTGAATCAGTCAGATAGCTCCGACTATAGTTTCAACCACATTCGGTGGTCTTTTTCAAGGAGAGCTCGGGACGCCCGCGTTGACGTCCCGCTTAGCATTGCGGGCGGCAGCTCGTAGCCCGCGTGACACCATCGTATGGTGCGAGGGGTGGGATGCAAAAAAAAAACCCAAATTCATCAAAATCAGTCCAGTCGTTTGAGGGTGAAGAAGTAATGAACATACAAACACACTCACAAACGTAGAAAAAAAAAGCACAGTCTTAAGTGCCGCCACTAGATGGAGATAACCATTGTTAAAACACGCAATCGTTATGATTTCAATATATTGTAGATATGAAGAAGGAATATAGTAAATTTACATAGAACTTTCAGTAAATTAAAATTTTTGTAGAGGATAGGATAGTTTTCAGTCCTCTGATAAGTGAATGGCCGAAGCCCTAATTAGAGGTTTTAGTAAAACACACCCGAGTTAGATATTAGGATCTGAATGTAACTAGAGTTCGTGTTGAACGGACTTTATTTTGACTGCGTGGGCCAATAGCAACGCAGTAAAATTTTCAGTACTCGTTTGTTAAAAAAAACAGACAATAGTGATAAAGCCGCCCATTGTCACGCTTGATTGTAAGCCTTTATATTTTATTATTTTGTAATGTAGAGGTGTAAACAATGAAGAGTTCCCTTTCTATGATTTGCCAAAAAACGACATGACTATGGTTTTAGGCTTAATAATCTTATTATTAATTATTAAACGTTTTTATGTGATATAAAAAAAATACCTTCATTATTTATAATTTCAAGTTAACCTAGGCCCACCTGTATTGAGCAAGTACCTATATGTATATGACGCGTTATTTTATCACAAGCCGCCAAAGACCGACCAGAACAGAATAGGTACACGAAACAGCTGTTTTGTTGCGCCTGTGATAGCCATCCATTGAATTCGCTTTCTATATTTGAATAAAAACTTTGTTATATTAAAAAAAAACGGTCAAATGCGTATCGAGCCACGCACAATGTAGGGTTCCGTAGAAGCCCGTTAGAACGATTCTGTAGTTCTTTACTCTCCTCCTCTTTCTTCCTGCTTAATCTAAGAGATAAGAGTACGATTGCCGCCAAGTTATTATAAAATTAAACAAAATTCGTTTGTGAATTCCATTGGTGGGCGATGTACTTATTCCGCCAAAAATAAAAATTATTTTTTATTAATAAAGTATTAATATTATTAATTTAGTATTAATAAAAATTAATTTTTATTACCTATAGATTATTGTAATAATTTGAATGTCATTTAATTTATTTGCTGTAGCATAAATAAATATTCTATTTTATGTTTATATATATGAAAGAGAAATAAAAAGTATAGATAAGATGTACGATTCCAATAGCAAACTAAAAAAAAGCACAGTCTTAAGTGCCGCCACTAGATGGAGATAACCATTGTTAAAACACGCAATCGTTATGATTTTGCAAGTAAGCTTATAAATGGGCAATTATACTATATAACTAGTCTGGCCATAAATACTGTAACATAAAAACTTTTTAGCTTTAAAATTATTTAGAATTTGGAACGCGTTTATAACAAAATTTTCTTTCGATTACGCGCCATTTCATATATTATTTCGTGTTCATTATCAAATAACAATGTGAAATGAGGTGTTAAAGAAAATAGGATAGTAGTATTCGCCTTGTGCAAAGTAGGTATTGAGCCGTCGCGTCGGTCAAATTCCAGACACTTCAAAAGCTTGGTATCAGCCGTAGGTATGTTCGTATATCGTAATATCAACAGATACAACAACACTTCCTCTGTCGAAGACCATAAAACATCAGGGCAGCCGCGTGTCTTAGAACTACAAATGAATGCTGTCAAAGCCAGAATTGGTCGAAATCCCATTAGGAAGTAAAAATACTATGATAACTTAACAATAATCTTCGAGAAATGAAGATTCCCGCTAGCAAAATGTCGCGTATTATAAAACAAGACCTGAAGCTCGGTGCTTATCGTCGATATCCAGTACCCTAGTATCCATGCCCTAAATCAATCTCTAAAATTAAATAGAGTGCCTTCCGTTGCGATACGCAAGTGAAGGGCACAGAAATATTCTCTTTACCAATGAAAAAATTTACACTATTGAAGAGCTCTACAATAAGCAAATTGATGATGTGTGAAATGAAGTGATCGATGACCGTGGTACTACAGGTACAGACAGCAAACACTTCTAGTGTACGGCGAAGATGAAGTCCAAAAAGTACTTTATACCTATATAAGTCGGATCTTTGTACTGTCATATCTATATCTATACTAATGGAAATAGTTTGATACCCGGGAAAGGACATAGGATAGTTTTTATCCAACTGCTCAAAAAGAGGTTAATAGTATTGCGCGATAACCGCAATACGCGCGGGTGGAGCCGCGGCTGGAAAGCTAGTCTATTATGTACGTCATCATCATCATCAGCCGGAAGACGTCCACTGCTGAACAAATTCCTCCCCCATAGATCGCCACAAAGAACGGCTATTAGCCACTTGTAGCCGTTGGCTACCCGCGACTTTCACGATATCGTCAGTCCACCTAGTGGTATGACATAGGGCATAGTTATAGTTTTAAGATTTTTTATTTTAGATTAAGTTTTCAATGCCAGTCTTTACCCCTTATAAACAACAAACTACTTCATCTCCACTTTGTCGGCGTAATTGATTTACATATCCATACGAAATTACAGCTTCCTAGTACTAACGGTCTCTTCACAAAACATCGGACAGACGGACATGACGAAACTATAAGGATTCCTTGTCAGGACTACGGAACCCTAAAAAGCGTTGAATGTTATTTTTTTGTAAATACAAAAAAAATAACCGACTTCTTCTCTCGGGGGTATGAAGTAGCTTGTTGAAGACAGTACCATGATAGTTCAAAAGTACCTGTTATCACAATATTGTGCGCACGATACAGACTTCGACAAGTTGTTTCACACTGAGTGTCGGTTTCAATTTATTGCAAAAAAATATTTTATGGGACTTACTTATGGGATCGATGCCAATGACTAAATCATCAAGATAGGAAAATACTATACAGTAATTGGAGTGTAACTTAAAAGGCTTGACCGATTTTGATGTTTAAATGAGACCACACGGGAAGCACCAGCTTTCAAATAAAAAAATAATCATCAAAATCCGTTCATCCAGTTTAAAGTTCTGAGGTAACAAACATAAAAACAGTCAAATCGAGAACAACTTTTTATTTGGAAGTCGTTTAAAAATAAATATGTTCTAGCGCGCGCTGCGACGAAATTCTTGGAAAAATGCGTATTGCGTAAAATTGTACATGGTGGTTCAAATCGTCTTATCAAACAAACATAGATACTTAAGAAACTAGTATAAATTGCAAGATATGCAAATATATAAACAGATACTTGCGTCGAAGTGGTACTTCGCAGCAATACCGTACTGTTGAGCATTTTAGCAGATATATATATACATATGCATCAAAGCCTGGATGGATTCAACTTTACAGTGAGATCCACATATACATGATCTATCCGGAAGACTTAGTTCTGCTGCATATGCAGTTTGTAATATAAGACAGTTAACAGACGTAGCTACTGCTAGACTCGTTTATTTCGCGTTTCTCGTATATTTACTTTCACAGTATTATGTCGTGTGTATAGCTGTGGGGAGCTTCTGCTGAGGTAAAGACAATTTTTATCTTACAAAGCGTACAATTCGAGCCATGTATGAAATGGATCCTAGGGAATGTCTGATAGATCTTTTAAAAGAAATTGTAATAAATATGTGATCACCCTGGCTGGTACCGTGCGGCACAACAACATTACCCAGCCGCGACAAATCAGATGCATAAATTTCTATAAAAAATCACATTTTAAACATTTATTTTTCATAGTTTCTTAACTACAATAAACTACGTTTTGATGATACATTCATACAATAATTTTTTAGGTTGTCATGTGTTTAAAGATTCATTTATTCCTATATAATAGCTTCTTTCAAAATTAGTTAAGTATGTTTTTCTGTTACGATAACCAAATTTTTTTTTCATTCATAGTTGATGACACAGAGGAAGATGATGGAGATGAAATCTACAATCCTACAACAACCACGTCTCCTGTAAGTCAACCAGTACCGGGCCCGAGTCGAAACTTGTCTTCTGAACATCTTATCTATGGAATTGACAATCAAGGTTTAGACACCGACTTCAACTCTGTGTTCGAAAATATTCAGATAAAATCACCGACTCCACAGCGAAGTTTGATCTAGCCTGAATTGGGATGTTATTCTATATGGTGCTAGTTTTTAGAATGTTTATAAAAAAAGACATTAGTATCCTGTAATTTAGCTATACATTACATATATTGTATATTGGCAGTTATGATTCAAAACATAGTTATGCTTGCCAGATAAATGTTGATAAAAGCATCTCTCGTAATTATTCTTCGATCTTCACATTCAAACCTAAGGTATCTCTAAATGTAAATAATTATTAGGCTGATACATTGATGTATAATATTTTTAGTCAGTATTAATCTAATCAAGTAAGAGATCGCGATAATTATAATTTTATTGCATTGATTTGGTTATCTAATAAAATTTGTTTCTCTAATCATCTGGATTTTATTCAAATTCACGAATTCCAAAGTAAACAACAAAATCGTATGCTTACCGATCACATCTAAAAATTAATCACATTGTCCGAGACAAAAGTAGACTGATTGAAAGCCGACCCAACCCTTGTTGAAAATACGGATCTACTACCGGTCTTTGTGGCCTATATGGAAAGGCGGGTGGTGGGCAAAGCAGAAAGATGCGGGTTCTATCCGCGCCAATGGCGAACATTTTGTATTCTAATTCATATTTGGCGATTATCACGCGCACCTTTAATGTATGGCATCACTTCTTTAAAATGAAACATCTCCTGCTGTTGAATTTTGTGTGTCAGGAGTTGCTTGATCGTTAGCTGACTGAGACTGTGGTGTGGTATCAAGAGTTTCATCTTCCTCTTCATCTCCATCTATTTCCATTTCAAAAACCCTTACTTTCCTCATGCTCTTTGCTAACACAATAGCAACCTTACGACCTCCCGACACGGCTAAACGGAATCCATCAATTTTATCAAGCACTTTATAAACTCCAGGGTCTAGCAGTGGTGATATGTCCCATTTAGACAACTTATCACAAAACAGATATGATTTTGACTTAATGTTAAAGTCATTAGAATTTTCAATTAAGATCTTCAATGGAACTTGAATAAATATAGTACTTTCATCATTATGTGGATGTTGCACTAACACTGATAGATATTCAGATGAATAAAATTGTAAATCCGACACTGCAATATGTTCTTCTTTATTTTGGTCTCCATTGTTGTCTGGTATCAAACTAGACGATAAATAATACTTCATAGCTGTAGCAGTACAAGAAGTTTCTTTCAAATCTATTGACATAAAATAAATACCCTCTTTGCCATAATTTGCATTCATAAATGCCATCATGAATCTTTTCTCGTTTGTATCAAAAATTTGAGAGATTCTAAGGTTCTCACCAATGTTTCCACTCATTTGGTCTTCGTAACATCTAATGTTATGCAAGACTGAAAAATATTTTCCTATATCCTTCTGTGACACATCAAAAACTTTACTAACTGCATCTTTTAAATATTTCTGCTGTTGGACTAAAGAGTATTTTTTGAATTCAGACATTGAGAATATTGTATCATTGTCTTTTATTAAACAATGGTTGTCTTTAAGGAACTTATGCCAGGGATTATCTTCATCATCAGGCAATATTGTCAGATATTGGTCTTGTAGATATTGGCCTAGTCTTTCTAAATTGAATTTAACTGGCTTGTCTTGTGTGTTCTCATCATGTTCATCCTGAACACTATCAAAGTTGTACAAAAATTCAGCAATGTGGCTGAGCTCTTGTTGAGTAATTTTTACAATTTCACTTGGAGTCTGTTCATCTAGTAACCGGACTATAACTACAAAAAGCCACCTAAAGAATGCTTTGTAGTTACGCATCGACACATCAATGACTTGCTGTAGCTCGAGACTCTTGTTTAGGAATGCACAGCATGCCTTTATTGCTGTTGTTACCGTGCTCTCGTCTAAGCCCAGAATCTACAAAATAAATAACAATTTATATATCATTAATTCAAATTCAAAATCATTTATTCAATTTAGGCGTCTACGACGCTCTTATGAAGGTCAATTACAAACTTTAATATTGAAATATTCTACATTGTACTGCCATCACCAATTTGAAAACTTTGATAGTACATAACTAAAAATTTCCAATAACATCAGATTAACAGGAATTAGGTAACAGTATGTCAATTTAAAAATCAGAACAGCTACCTTGTATCTGTCCGGGATCCTTGTAAGACCTCTAAGCTCTGACAAATAATAGGTAAGACTCTGACCAACAATATTTAATTGCTTTAGAACCAATTTTTGTATCGTAGAATAGCTAAGCTCCACAGAGTTGCCAAATTTCTTCAAATCATTCGCTGTTAGCTTCCGTAGAAGGTATACTTGCAGTTCATCTGATGGTGTTCCTGTTACAGATAAGAAAAATGCCTGGAATCATACACAAGTAGATAAATTACATTGACATTCGTCAATGGCGAATTCGTCAGGGCGTTGTAGACGCCTAAATTGAATCAATGATTTTGACTTAGAGTATAGTAAGTATAACACTCAGGTCTATGTACACCAGTAACCGCCGGTGTCCGGTACGCGTGTCAAAACTCAATTCATCTAACAAGCCGTCACAAATGTCACAATTAACAATCTGCTAACAGTGAACGTGTTTCTGGAACGCATATTAACGAAAAATTACAGAACATATGAATAACATGCTTCTTTATCTATGATAACATGAAATTTGAAAAATTCGCTCATATTCATTAATTCCTAGTATGTTGTCTTTCTTTAACGCATAGCGTTGTCTCTTTTGTTTTGACATGAAATAAAAGCCAGATCATTTCTGTACATCGGCCGTTACTATGGTTACCAGAAAATTAATTTAGGGAATGTTTCACCGTTGAATGCAAGGAGTATGTAATCACTACGTTTTAGTTTTTGGTCAGATGATCATAAAAGTCGATTTAGGTACCTAAAAATGCAATAGTAGCTTGGTGACAGATCTTCTATATAAAGGCCAACAAATAACGAGCTAGGCATTTTAAAAATTCCCGCCCTGCACCTGTAGCAAGCGTCGAAGTGTAAGTCCACGTTGAGATTCTAACCATGGACCTCCTGCACAGCAATACAGAAGAATACACTGTTAACATCAGGTTGTTGCTGCACATCAAACGCATAACAAAGCTTTAAACCATATCTTAGCGTCCTTCTTAACCAAAAGGTGTCTCCACAAAGAGGGTGGAGGTCTGGAAAGCTGTCATCCGTAACCTTTCTTGGGAATCCTTTCGTTCATTTTAGTAAATAATACGGGATAACTCACGTGAATCAGTCAGATAGCTCCGACTATAGTTTCAACCACATTCAGTGGTCTTTTTCAAGGAGAATAATAAGAATCCTTTCGTTGGTAGTATATACCCAGCTGCGGTTTGTTTAATAAGGCTATCAGGATGTTATAGCACCCTTATAGGGTTCCGGGTTGGAATGTTACCCCCGATTTTTCCCTTGGTGTCGTAAGAGGCGACTAAGGGAAAAGTAACAGAAGGTGGGAAGCAGCGCCTTCTGAACAACTGACAACTTCTACTGAGATCCCCAAGAGACGCCTACCAAGCGTAGGTATTATTGCAAATCTGCCAATGAGGAATACCTTGTTCAACGCTGGACTTTCTAGTTGATGTGATGATGATGATTGAGCTCCTAATGAGCAGCAACACTAAAATCACGACGACTTTTGCTAGTTACTTAGACACTAGTACAATATTTAAGTAGTAGTAATATGTGTTTTTGGAGTAATCACACTTGATATAATTCTGTACTTGTATACCTACTTTATCAGTTATTAGAGGAAACATTTGAGGTAGGCACTCCTAAAACCATTAAAGACATATTTTATATATCTTTACGATTTCAAATCATTAATCTTAGAATAATTGGTCGATTTTGGGCAATTAGTACAATCCACTTTGACAAACCGTTAACATACAAAAAATGCTTTCAGAAACCCAAAATTGAATTAATTGGCTTTTAATTGGAGATTTGACATTAGTGTTGACAAACAGTCACATGAAGTTTTCAGCAACCGAATTCGCGTTTGACAATGGATTGACAAGCATTTAACATAATTTTTCGCTGATTTGCGTTTCAGAAACCGGGGGTTAGTGACTCATGATAAATTCTATTGACCTTCATAATAACGTCATGGATGACAAAATTGAATCAATTTTTTTATTTTTTTTTATTTTATTGGTTCATCAAACTGGACACTACACTTATTTAATAAACTAAGAAAATAACAATTTGTACATGCTCTTAAATGCACGTCCTTCTGGAGATGAACACCACTTGCTTTGTACACTTACGATACATAACACTATACTTAATTATTAAAACTGTTTACTTATTATATTTTACACTACAATTTTGGAAATAAAAATCTTTTTACACTTTTGGTTGACGCATCGAAAATATCAAAATCATGACATAACCTGTTATAAGATGAGCACATTCGATAGATTGGAGAGTTCCTAGCATACATAGCATTGCAGGTGTCGAGACAAAATGTCATCCTATGTTGGAGACGACTAGATGATCGATGCACAACGAGATTTAATTTGGAAAGAACATTTGGACTATCAATTTTGCCATTCATAATTTTATGCAGATACACAATATCAGCGGCATCCCTTCTGTGTGCTAACGTTGCTATCCTGAAGTGCGTAAGTCTAGACTCATAAGAAAGCAGAGTGCGGCAGAGATTTGAAGCGTAAGATAAGTGGTATAGGAACCGTTTTTGTATCCTTTCGAGTCTATCAGCATGAACCGCATATGAGGGACTTCAAATAGGACTGCAGTATTCCAAAATTGAACGCACATAACAGTTGAAAAGAATTATAGGTATTTCTGTGTCCTTGAAGAATTTAGTTTGCCTAATTACGAACCCCGCCAAACGTGCTCCCTTTTTAGCTAAGAGATCGATATGATCACGAAAGTCCATTTTAGTGTCAGTTATTACTCCCAAGTCACGGATGGTTGAAACTTCGCTGATTGGTACATTGTCCACGAAGTAAACACCAGCTGTTGGAAGCAACTTCCTCGAGAGCTTGATATGGAAACACTTTGATTTGTTAAGTTCCATTTTGTTCAGAGAGCACCAATTGCTAAGAATGATATATATCGCTTTGCAAAGATGTAATATCACTTGGGGAACGGATGACTCTGTAAAGTTTCAGGTCGTCGGCAAACATTTGAAATCTGGAGGTTATACCAATACTTAGGTCGTTTATAAAGACCAAAAAGAATAGAGGCCCTAAGTGGGATCCCTGCGGTACGCCGGAGACCATTTTGATCGCAGATTTAAAGCCCCGAGCCATAACAAGCTGTGAGCGATTTCGAAGGTAAGATTCGCACCATCTCAACAAGGAACCACAGATACCTGCGTGGCCCAGTTTCTGAATAAGCAAGTCGTGATCAACCACATCAAATGCCTTGGAGAAGTCTGTGTAAATAGCATGGAATACATGTTGATCCTCAAAGCCATCTATTACGTCACTTACATAACCAATAAGATTTGAGGTAGTTGAACGACCCGGCAAAAAACCATGCTGGTTAGGATTGAAAAATGGCTTAAGATGAAAGTGCATACGTTTTTGGACCATATATAGTGGAGTGGTCTAATGAGTTGAGCTGAGCAGGTCTTTAAAAATATTGGTGGTATTGAGTCGGGGCCTGGGCCTTTATTAATATTAATAAGGTGGAGTGATTTTGAGATATCGGATTTGGAAAAACTGCAAGAACTTAGGCTGATATTAAAGTTAGACAGCTCAGTGGAAGTATTTACTGTAGATGCTAAATTTGGACGAAAATTTGAATGGAAATATTCAGAAAAAAGTTCACAAATATCTTGGCCACCTGATACATTTAGATCGTTCAGAAACATTTCATCTGGTATTTCACTACTACTTGATCTTAAAGATTTTATGAAAGTCCAAAAGTATTTGGGATCTTTTTTTATGAGCACTTTTAGATTGTATAAACACTCTTGAATCATGGCATCACATCTATCTCGCAGTATTTGAAAAGATAAAAGATCTCTCGGGTTAGAGTATTTTTTATATTTAGAATGAAATTTTGCCTTTTCTTTTAAATTTCTTAGCAAAGAACGACTAAACCAGATTGGGTACTTATTGTATCCTCTGTGAGTCATTGGTGTACTCTTGGTGATTATAGGGAAAATAACATTGTAAAAGGCTTCAACAGATTCATCCACAGTCTGGTTATCATTGAAATGATCATCCCAGTTTACAGCTGTTAAATCATGCTTTATTGCACTATAATCAGCTTTAGCAAAATTTAATACAGATGATTTATTAGTTTTAGGAGGCTTACTGGTTGTGAGTTTCATCTGTTATTAAGTGCAGGATGGTATTTATCTATTTTTACCAAGGGGTTGGGACAAGAACTTACTGTTACGAAATTGTTGACATTTGTGATGACTAAGTCTAAAGTGCGCCCTAAAATATTTAAAATTTGATTAGCTTATGTGAGGCCGTTGAAGGAAAGAGTGTCGACTAGAAGACTATCGGTTTCATTTGTGGTCACAGGAAGTGAGCCAGATACACCAAGTTTCCATTGCAGATTTGGAAGATTAAAATCTCCAGCTATCAATAGGATGGATTTCTTGGGCATTTTATGTTGGGCAACATCTGTTATAGTATCTGTCATATTTTTGAGCTGGGAGGATGGAAAAGGTAGGTATACCGCACAAAGACAGAGTGAGACGGTGGAATTGCCTTGTTTTTATTTGATCACCACCCAGATATCTTCGCCCAATGATTCCCATTTCAGCTTGCGAATTGGTATAAATTTTTTAGATACCGCAATGAGAACTCCGCCACCTTCCTCTTTGATAGAGTTTGAAGTTGCTCGGTCACGCCTAAATACTGTGTATCTGCTGTCAAATATTTCGTGGTCGAACACCGAGTCATTCAGCCACGTCTCAGTTAGTATAAAAATATCTATATCATTTTTTAGTACATTCGAAATAATTGTTTCTGTCTTCGTTCTTAGACCTCTGACATTTTGGTGAATTTAACTTATCGCTTTGGTGTGTTCTGGTGTAAGTCTTGACTGCCGCTAAAAACTTGTCTCGGACTAGAGGGCCAGATAACCGTACTACGATAGATCTAGGTCTATTTGATTCATGATTTATCTTAGGAACTCGATGATAATTTAACAAGTTGCTCAAGTCAGATATTTGTGAGAGTGAATCGCTATTTTTAGCCTCTAAATTATCAATTCTCTTTGCCTTTGTGATTAAGTCTTCTTTAAGTTGGTCATAAGTAGTTGACATATTATTTATGCTGTTCGTGAGTTCTTGTATTTTGTTGCGAATATCGGTGCTTTCCGTCAAGAAATCCCGTCTTATGTCACCTAGAATTCGCGACACAGATTCTTCAAACTTCTTGTCTATTTACTTTTTTAAGTCCTCGTTACTATCAGCAGTTGGAGATACTGGTAATGGACTAGATTCGTTGGGTTGACAAGATGTGAAGTTGTCCCCTCGTTTGACAGACTTGCACGCCGGACACTTCCAAGATGCTTTATAGGCCTTAGATTCCTTGAGGAAATTATCTGTAGGCACCCCCAAACATTGGTAATGGTATGCGGCGTTGCACTTGGAGCACGCTTTAAGGTCACCAGCTTTGATGTGTTTGGTGCATTTTGTGCAGACACTCATTTCGAAAAATGGTATAATTATGAGTGATTTTTAGAAGCGTGGCAACACTTTCGTATTGTCAAATTAAAGACTCGGACGTCAGTTGAATTTGACACCTGTTACTAGTTGTCAAAATGAAAATTGACAATGTCACTTGAATTTGACAACTTCAAGTCAATGACTGTGAGTCCATGATATAATAATATACTACGCCAGGTATTACACTCCGAGACCGGATGTCGCGTTACCGGGACACAAGCATACTGTCAACACTTCTATCAACGGCTCTCAAACTTTATACCTCATTTGAGGAAAATAGGGGGCAGTAAGATAACAGTTAATAGATTTTACCTTTTTTTTTAATAAAGAAAATGACGTGAAATTAGTGATTTAGATTACACAAATTAATGATTCTTGAATGAATTGTGGTAATCAAGTTCGTACAGAGGGTTTGACACCGAATAGTTTTCTTATACTGGGTACCGTCGATGCTACTATAGTATATTTTTTTTAACATACGCGTACTGAGTATGTCTCTTGCACATTTCCGATATTGAGGCCCGTTAATATTGAATACTTTTAAATTTACTGTCGAAAAAATTACGTAATTAATTTATGCTTTAAATTTGCATACTTTGTATATTCGTACCAAAATCTTCTGTTCGCGTTTATGATATAAAACAATATTGTAATAGTATACATATATATATAATGCACTAGAACATATAAATCAAATAATTCTACTACAATTCTTCTAATCTTAAAAATTATCATCATCCTTCGAGCTTTCTTTTGTACAAAGATTGTGATGTATTAACAGTTCGCCAGCTATTTGTACTAAATATTTTACTAGCTAAACAAAAGCAAACAACATTAAAAGAAAGATTGATATCTTCCAATAAGAGAAGAAAAGACATTGTTTTTCATAGACAAAAATTTAATACTCAATCAGCTAAACTTCATCAGGGTTTCCTCAGTTCATTTTTGTACAATAAAATTAGTAAATTTATTCCCAGCTTACCAACACTTACAATACGAGAAGCCAAACGTTCAGTTGAAAAGTGGTTAAAAACGCTCAACTATGAAGATACTGAAAAGTTACTTCAAGTTATTAGGTAAAATCTTTCAAAACTTATATATATTATTATTATTTACTTACCCTTCTCATATATCCCCATTAACATACATACACACACACACACACATACACACCCTCAAACATACAACACAAAGAATAGTGCACACACACAATAATATATAATAGAGATAAATTTAATAGATATTAAGATTAAGATTATGAAATATTTCTTTTACCAACAATAGTATAAGTTTATTTTTGAAACTAAATTTATGTCCTCGCCGTAAATTTATAATTAAGTCCTCGAAGGAAGCAGACGCTCACGATATCGATACAAGAATTATTCTTAGTGTGGGCTATGCATGACATTATAATATATAGTAAAAACCATTAAAACATCATTCTATCTACGTATTGTTTTAAAGTTTGTAAATTTCTTTAAATTGTGTTGTAATGAGAAATGTACTGATGTGTGTATTTAATGAGTAATGAGTAATAAACATTATTATTATTATTATTTCTGCAGATACGTCGATAATAAATTGCTACAACATATTTTGGACATGATTGTCGACGCCGTACATTTTTGTATCTATCTTGGTTATCAAATGGTTGAGACATGAGCATTTTTATTTATCCACTTTAGCTACTCCCTGTTACAAAACAGTTCAGATTTCGTAAATTTTATTATTTCCTGCCATAGCCCTTCACTTGAGACCGAACGAGTTCAATTGGGTTGAGCTCACAGTTATACGTCGGCAAACGAAGACGATTTGTTGACTTATATACAACATTTTTTCAAAAGATCTTTGTTTTGCTTATCCCAATTCACAATTTGCAACTTAAGTATTGATACGTTACAAGCAGTATTTTTCGACGCACAGGTAAACGACTCAACTGAATGTACCTACATGTAACTACAGAGTTCGTGTGGAACGAACTTTATTTGATTACGTGAGCCAATAGCAACGCAGTAAATTTTTCAGTACTCTTTTGTTAAAAAAACAGACTATAGCCCTAAATTTTTCATAGATTGCAAACAAGTAATTGTTATCTATCTGGAAAAAAAGGCAGTTATATGTATTTTGGTGTAGGTATAGTTTAGTTTCAAAGTAAGCTCAAAAATACAATATCGGATTTAAAAACCAATTTAGGTAGGTATGTTATATAACCAAACAAATTTTACACTACATACCATATTAAGTAGTTGTTTGAAGTCCACAATACCGAAGCCATTCTTTGGCTACAGACTATTTTGCAGGAAATGAAAAACTCTTCAAATCATTGCTTTTTCTACTCTTAGTCTTACAGTTCCGAATAGAAATAAAATTATATGTATTTTATTACAGTTCTCGTGCGTAAGCCGCCGCGATCAACCGTGTCACCTCCGCATACTGCTGTGACTCATTAACATTGGCGCTCAACCTTTGGCACTCAGATCTGCCCTAAATGATATATAGTTGATTAACTAAAAAAAAAAAAAAAAAAAAAAAAAAAAATGGTAATCTGTGGAAGATGCGGTGATGATGTTGGCGAGGCAATTCAATGCTCTGCCTGCAAGAAGAGTTTCGATTTTCCGTGCTCTGGAATAACCGAAAAGGGATACCGGAAGTTGGGGGATCGTCAAGCAACTTGGAGGTGTGCGGACTGCAAGAATTCAGGACAGCCAAGTGCTCTCACACTGCCAGCGTCGGCGTCACCGGTAGCTTCTCCAACGGTGACACTTGAATCCATTATGCACGAGCTAACCAGCATTCGTATGCAGCTTGCTCCGCTCTCTAGCCTATCAGCGGAAGTGCAGCTCCTACGGAAAGAGCTAGCGGATCTCAAGGGAATCCCCGCCAAAGTACATAAACTTGATGAAAGGTTGACCAAGGTCGAAGAAGACCAACAGGATCTGACTAGGGCCATGACTTCGCTCTGCAAACTTGAGGAGGATCTACATGACACTGATCAGTGGCTGCGTAGTAACAACATTGAGATAAAAGGCGTGCCTCTGAGGGATAAGGAAAACCTTTTTGAAATGGTAGCCAAAATAGGTGACAAGATATCGTATCCAGTTGTAAAGACACAAATTAACTTCGTTCACAGAGTGCCGAGTAACGTAGCTGGCACCAAGAATATAATCGTGTCATTCATGAATCGGTACGTTAAAGAGGATTTCATCGCTTCTGCCCGCTCGTTAAAAATTCCGTTATGTCCCAAAGATATCGGTTTTACCGGCACTGTGGGGAAAATTTTTATAAACGATCACTTAACTGTGAAAAACAAATTGCTTCTCTCACAAGCAAAATTGCATGCCAAAGAGCACAACTACCAGTTTGTTTGGGTAAAACACATGAAGATCTTTGTACGGCGAGATCCAACTTCGAAAGCATTCACCATCTCGAGAGGGCAAGACCTACAAAAAATTGTTTAGTTACATGTATGATTTTTAGTGCTAAATCAGTTTTTTACACGTTATCTTTTATATATAAACAACCACTCACTTTAAAATATTTTGTGCGTTTCCAAAGGTTGGGAACCCCTGGTAGTGTGCTTGCGCTTATCGCAGGCCAGTTACCACGGAAGGCACAATGCACGAACCGGTCTTGTCATATTGTCGCACGGGCGGAACGTTGTTGTTCTTGCAATAATTGTTACATTATTGAGTGTCATGCTACCTACTATTTTATAGATGTGTGTTTATTTTTTAAGCTTTTCATATCGTGCGCTTGGTGCTTGAAGGAACTTTATTGTAGCGGTGTTTGCTACCATGTCAATGGTTGCATTTATGGGTCATATTATATTATAATAATTCAAAAAAAGTTATCAATATATTTTTGTATTGAGTTAAATGTACGAGGGTGAATCAAAAAATTCTTGGAATCAATATTAAAAAATGCAAAGATTTAAATAATAATATTTTATTTTTCTACATAATCTCCCTCCAATGCAATGCATTTAGAATAACGCGTTTCTAACTTCCTTATTCCTTGTGAAAAAAAAATATTTTCTTGACTCTCGAAAAAGTCCTCTACGGCAGCTATAACCGCGTCATTATCGTGAAATTTTGTTCCACGAATTTCCTCTTTTAATTTTGGAAACAAGTGAAAATCACTTGGGGCTAAGTCCGGAGAATATGGTGGGTGGTCAAGGAGATTGAAGCCAGCACAGCGGATTGCGTTGACCGCAACTTCCGATCGATGAGCAGGAGCGTTATCTTGAAGGAACAACACGCCCAACGACAGTTTTCCACGACGTTTTTCTTTAATCGCTTCACGCACTTTCGGGATTAAATTTGCGTAATAGGGTCCAGTAATCGTCTGGCCTTTTGGCATGTAATCAATAAAAAGGATTCCTTCACTATCCCAGAACACAGAGGCCATAACTTTGCCAGCGGTAGGAGCAACTCGAAATTTTTTAATGGATGGAGAGGATGGTCGTTTCCAAGACATGCTTTGTCTTTTAGTTTCAGGATCAAAATGGTGGACCCACGTTTCATCCATGGTGACAAGACGACGGCAAAAATTATCCGGATCACGCTGGAACATTTCGAGATTACGCTTGGAAATTTCCAAACGTCGCTTTTTGTTTTCGTCGGTTAACATTCGTGGCACCCATCTTGCAGACACTTTTTTGAACCCCAGTGAATCAATTAAAATGGATTGAACGCTACCAAAAGATATCTTTAGGATCTCAGCTATATGTTTTATAGTCATTCTTCTGTCTTCCAAAACCAGATTCTCAACCTTTTTGACATTTTCTTCTGTAACGGAGGTTGAAGGCCGCCCAGAACGCGGGTCATCTTTACAGCTTGATCTACCTCTTTTAAATTCAGCCACCCAGTACGCAACCGTAGAATAGGGTACAGCATCACCCCCTAATGTCTGCTGAATGTCCAAAAAAATTTCCTTCGTAGACATTTTTTTCAAACTGAGATATTTTATCACCGCACGTAACTCACTTTTATCCATAATTTTGACTTTTTAGCAACTCGTTGCACAAAAAAATTTATTACATGCGAACGAACTGACAAAAATAAGTGACAGTCTGCATAAATATAGTGTGATAGACACTCTTTAATTTGAATATCGAACTTGATCCAAAAAGGTTTCATATATATGCACTTCTAAGAACTTTTTGATTCACCCTCGTATATTCTGTGTTGCTTTCACAAACTTATTTAACATCATATTCTATGATTATTTTTAATGGTTATGGACTTGATTGTAGCGGTGTTTGCTACCTTTTCAATGGTTGCATTTATGGGTTATTTTTTATTACAATAATGACAAAAAAGTTATTAATATGTTATTGTATTGAGTTAAATGTATATTCTGTGTTGCATTTAAAAATTTATTTAACATCATATTTTATGGTTATTTTCAATGGTTATGAATTTGATTGTAGCGGTGTTTGCTACCATTTCAATGGTTGCATTTATGGGTCATATTATATTACAATAATGCCAAAAAAGTTATTAATATGTTTTTGTATTGAGTTAAATATATATTCTGTGTTGCTTTTAAAAATTTATTTAACATCATATTCTATGGCTATTTTTAATGGTTATGAACTTGATTGTAGCGGTGTTTGCTACCATTTTAATGATTGCATTTATGGGTTATATTTTATTACAATAATGCTAAAAACTATCACTTCCAACCCAAAATATTTTTGGTCTTATGTCAAATCAAGACGTACGCATACCAATTTTCCTTCCAATATGTCATATAACGGTAACGAAAGCGATATAGGCCAAGAAATATGTGAACTTTTCTCTAAATATTTTCAGTCTACGTTCCTGGATTCTACCACTACTTGTACCCGTTCAGCGTCTAGAGACGATTGTAATTGCCACATTAGTTCCATAGAAATAAATCCTGATATTGTGCGAAAATGTCTTCAATCCCTTGACTTAAATAAATCAGCTGGTCCTGATGCTATTCCAGCAATATTTTTAGTAAAATGTGCTAATGAATTAGCGTATCCTGTGTCATTGCTATTTACAAAATCACTCTCTGAAGGTGTCGTTCCTACTATATGGAAGTCCGCGTTCATCACACCTATTCACAAAAAAGGTGCTAAAGACGTGGTAGAAAACTACCGACCAATATCTAAGCTCTGTCTTTTAGCTAAAATTTTTGAACGTATAATTTATAATCAACTTTACAGTAGTATTCTTAATGATCTTAATCCACAACAGCATGGATTCTTAAAAGGAAGATCAATTGTGTCAAACCTTGTTCTTTTCACTGAGTACGTTACTCGTCAAATGGTCACTAGTGGCCAGGTAGATGCTATCTACACCAACTTTAGGAAGGCTTTTGACAGAATTGATCATGTTATTCTGCTGAGAAAACTATTCAGCCTAGGTATTCGTGGTGACCTCTACAGGTGGTTCTCTTCTTATGTCTGCAATAGAACTCAGGCAGTAGTATTAGGTGGCTATACTTCTTCCTGGACTGCTATTCCATCTGGAGTCCCTCAGGGATCTTTGCTGGGACCTCTTTTATTTGTCATCTACATTAACGATATTGGAGACTGCTTTAAACATTCCCAATTCCTACTATTCGCAGATGACATGAAAATGTTCATGGAAATTGACAACCCCTCTAATGCGATACTATTGCAGGAAGACTTAGCAAGAGTAGCTAACTACTGTAAGATAAACAACCTTATTTTGAATATATCAAAATGCTCAGTTATTACTTTCAGTCGTAAGACCCAAATTGTAGAATTCAAGTATTCAATTGAAAATCAACCTCTTTTACGTGTGAGTGACATTAGAGACCTTGGTGTCCATTTAGACGGTAAGCTCACTTATGTCAATCACATCGACACCATAGCTAAGAAAGCCTCATCAGCATTAGGTTTTATTATACGTAATGCGAGCATTTTCAAAACCATGAAGACTCTTAAAGTCTTATACTGTGCTTATGTCCGCAGTCACCTTGAATATGCAAGTCAAGTTTGGAATCCTAATTACGCCGTACATATTCAAAGGCTGGAACGAATACAAAAGAAATTTACTAGGTACTTAGGATACAAATTCAAAATTCCTCGCTCCAATTATGTAGTTCGCTGTGCTCGTTTCCATCTGTTACCACTTGCAACTCGTCGTAATATTTCTGACATACGGCTTCTCATGAAGATTGCACAATCGAAAATTGATTGTTCTGAATTAGTGGGTAATTTAAGCTTATATGTTCCACCCAGACACGCTAGACCCAGAAGGTTGCTTCACGTACCACCCGCACATACTAACTATTGCAGACACTCATTCTTATTAAGATCACAAATAGCTTTTAATAAGTTTATGGAGCACGAAGGTCACACCATCGACCTTTACTCTAGCAAATTGTCTCACGTTAACCTGGCTTATATATCTTAATTCATATAATTCCCACATACTTGGAAATCAAGTGGCTACATACGACTATTTTATAACCTACTTCTTAGTATAATTTTATTAAGTGTGTGTAAAATACTTTTCTTTATATCTGTGGAGGCTTGTTAATGGCTTTTCTTAATTAAGTTACTAAACCTGTTTCGTAAGGATAGCTGTAAGCCCCCCAAATAAAAAAAAATAAAAAAAAAAAAAAAAATTATACTCGTAGCTTACAGATATGAGCACATGACCCGACCACAAAGTTTGCCAATCACGGCGCATATGTGCATGAGCGAGAGCGAAATAGATGCAAATCATATACGTGCGACAGATATGGAGATAATTGACGAAATGGTGGAACCATAGGAAGACAACTTTTTTCATATCATTTTCTTAGACGAACATTGATTCATGTGTGACTTTCAATGAGATGTTTGAAATAATGTATTGATATTATTATTTAGTAGTAGTTTTAGTACAAAACATTCACAGGAAAAAGAACCATGAACTTGTATGTTGCTACAATCATGTTATAATAAAGAGCCAATTTGGTAGTGACGCAAGCTTGTGATTCTTTGGGAGTAGAAGACTGAGTGAGTGAGTCTAGGTAATATAACACTCAGCTGTATTATAAAATCTAGGCAGATGTAATTATTGTAATTATATCAAATACAAACCTAACATGAGCAATTCCAACATATCAGCAGATACACCACCATCGGGTACACAAGAAGCATAAAAAGCCATTTTTGTGTCCATTTCTAATAGAATATGTTCCCAGGCTTCTGTGATTGAAATCATAGTTTGATCAAGATATGAGAGTAGCTGCACAACTTGTCCATGTTTGTTTGCAACTACAAACATTTCTTCAGCATATGCAGATAGCACACTTGTGTTTATCAGTGACAATAGTACATTACTAGAAAATCGGTCTATGTAAAGAACTTGCATTACACTGAAGTCATCAGACAAATTGATATCCAAGACTTTATATTCTCCAAAATCATCTTTAGCAACTTGTGCTAAGTGTACTGTGCCATATGGATATCTTCCAAATATGTTCATGTAAATGTAACCAGTTCCATATCCAACAAGAAGCATATTCAACTGTGTAGGTTCTTGTATTTCCTTGAAGTCTTTGACATTATCATCACTGCTCTGGTTTTTGTAACTACTGTTTTGTGGTAATTTTTGGAGGAATATTGATGCATCATCCTGGAAAACGCAAAATGGCTCTATATTTACAAACAAAAAGTTCTGGAAGAGAGGGCTACATAGGTAACAGCCTTCATTATTTATAAATAATTAATATCAGCCATTAATAATCGAACCACCCATTGTATACTGCAAGTTTGTGTTGTTGTTATTTTCCAATATAAAAACATGAAGAAAGGGCTGACATGTTTGCTGACATGATTGGTTCCACAAATCAATAAATTATACTTAGTATTGCCAAGTGATGACCCAATTCGTTAATTTGATATTGAGGTACAAAGTTATCAATAAAACACATATCTGAAAATTTGCACTGCCGAGTAATGGACTGAATGCACAACCAGATCATATATAGCAGGCGTTTTGGGGATTGACTTAAATGATAAGACCAAACTCACAGATTTTATTCCAGCCCGATTCTTATTAAGAATCAGGCTACCTGGAGGCCAGAATACAATACAAAATGTACTGCTAGCCTCTCACTCGCTCGATTCGCCAGGTAAGCAAGTAGTTAGTCACTAATAAGGAGGCGCCCACGAACCTATTAACAACATCTTGTTGTGTGCGGCAACACAGTCCGGCACCTGATCCGGTTCCCCAACCCCAAATAGGGCTCATTTTGGGTTAGCAAGTCTCTATTAATATTAAAATGTTAGAGATGGAAATTTAAATATTAATTGTAAAATGAAATTAGTATGCACTAAATATTTATATTAATAGAATTTTTATAAATATTTAGTGCATATAAATGCATTTTTTTTTCCTTTTCAAAATGTTTTGTCTAGTAGTATGGAGTCCAATGGGTGGTTCATCTGAAATTGAATTGGTTCCAGATTTGTTATTTTTAAATGGTTTCATTTAACACTGTGGGGGGTGTAAGGGAGTGCCTACACTTATTTGTCTCATAAGTAAACATTATTTAGCAAGTGATGTTAGTAGAGTTTTATACTTGAGTGTTTATTATCAATTACTTACTTGTTTGATATGAAGTATAATTAAAAAAATACATAACATTAACAAAGCATACTTACATACAAGTTATACTCAGTAGCACTCTCCAATGTACTATTTCTGACTGCCCAAGTGAGGCATGTCACTCCAAAATGTTTAGCTGCATCAAATTCATCCATAGTCTCTTTTTCTAACACATATTTATCAAGAACATCCTTGTCTTCAATGTCAACTATGTAAACAGTTCCAGAGCTATAGCCTACAGCCAGTGCCTGAAAAGCATAATTAATACCAAGGTCAAATGAAGTCACTTTAGCAAGAGTCTATTTAGATGAGTACCACCTCAGTGTCAGATATTCTGCCTTGAAGCAGAAGTAATACAAACACCACTGTGTTTAGGCATGAAGGGCACTGTAGCAAGTCAAATTACTGAGTGAATGCGACATAATAAATAACATTTCAAGTGTGGAGCGCAGTGCAATATCAAACAGGCTAAGAAAGGTGACACCACAACTTTAATGCTGACTTGAATGTGACACTTTTTATTAGACAGATAACTTGTTCGCCTCATCCCTTCATTCACAAAAAGAGTCTACTGTAGGATGCTTTTCCTCTCATTGTAATTTTGTAATCTATTGTAGGATTTAGGATTGATGAAGATTTTTTGTTCATGAGAAATAATAAACTCCATCATACATGCTGGTGTTGGGTCACACTCTCGAGTATTGTGAAAGGTAGGGTTTTTATTAAAGTAATCTTCAATCAAGAGATAAAATAGAGAAAAAGAAAATTGTTTACTAAACATTCACATCACACAAACATAACTACATATAGTACCTCTCAATACATCAACCTCTTTAATACATTAACTTATAATACAGGTGCAAGAAAAAATCTGTACTAAAAAGCTACCCACACAGAAATCAACACTCGCACAGCTCACTCACACATTGATGTCTACATAGTTATTAAAAAGATTACCAGAATATAGAATAAATATCAACAGGGTCGGCCTTACCTACATAAATTAGCCAAAAATTTCTAAAAATATGTAGCTGCAGGAGCAACATGAATCTCTCTTTAGTCCATATAAATATCTTGGCCAAACAAGAACAACTTGAATCTTAGAAGGTGTACACAACATTAAAATAGTAGGATCTTATCAAATTTGTAGAATATGATTCTAGAACAATCAAAAACCTTTTTTCTACAAAGGCAGTACATATTTGGACACAACCAAGCTCACGATAAATTGCTCTCCAAATAGTCAAAGAGTATTATTCAGTAGGGCCCAATTGTGCAACACTGCAGTTGCACAGAGGCATTTTGCTCCGATCCCCCCCATGTCTCTCGACAGCGAGACAAGCCGAGGTCCGAACCACAGTGGTGCCCTTGAGCTCGCTGTCAACCCCTCCTATAGTAGCGGCACGTTTTCGGCGTCCGCAGGAGACGGAGGTAGAAAGCGCTTTTCGCCTTCTACGCCCGTCTCGGGAGAAGTGCCTTCGGCACTTCTCCCTCCCGGGCTATTGTAGGGCCAGGCCCTCGCCCAAAACCCGGTGGAGCTGGACGACCGCACAGGCGGTAGCCAGCATCTATGTCCTCCCTAAACAAAACAAAACGACACAACCAAAATTGTCAAACATACCAAAATTAATAAAAGAAACTCTTACTTTCCCATCTGGGCGCCACGCCATTGCTCGAACTGAAACATTCTCTTCTGGTGATGGCAGGTTCCAAACTTTTTGCCAGTGCAGTCTATGAATTTGAATTTCTCCTGAAATGAATATTTTATATATTTTAGTGTGACCTATGGATTTTTGCAGATGCAGAATCAATATTATCCGAAATCTATAGTTATTAGATATTGACTTAAATGTAATAAAAAACTTTCAGCATACCTTTAAAATTGCTCAAAGCAAGTAAATCGAGTCTATTACTCCATACCATCAGTTCAACTTGGTACGGAACATGCCTCTCGCCTACTTTTCGCATTCCACAATGATACATTTTGCGTATACGAAATATTGTATTGTTCTCATCAGTGTATAGTGTTCTTTGCTGTGTTCACAGAATATTATCCAGGATTGTGATCCAAACAAAGCAGAATACTTTGGTTATACCGGAATTCGACCAAGCTATGGGACACTGTACTTTAGCACATAATATAATTAATCTGAAGCTAGCATTAGGCTAAGGGCTCGCAGGAACCAATTACGGGAATGTACAACATTGTTTACATTGGTAAAGACAGAAACTCAAATTTTGCCAAAAGAATAAAATTTGTCTTATTTGTGTTGTGGTCTGGTATATTAATATTCTCTATGGTTGTGGTCTTGGGGTGCGTTCTTATATGTCGTCCGACGACGGATGATCGCTCCAAGCAGAGCGACGCTCTTCGTCCGCCTTTTAAGAACGGCTCTGTATCATATCTGTATCAAGAACACTACTTAAAATGTTTCACTGACTCAGAAGAAATGTATTTACAATTATGTACTTTTCCAGAATACATAACTAAAACAAACATACATAATATAACAATAATAATAATAAAATTTTGTAAACAGAAGTTTACGTAAACAAAAAGTAACTTAAAACAAAGAAAAATCAAGTCCCAACTGTCAAATGAAACGTCAGGGCGATATTTATCCACCGATTTCGTGGGGCGACCGGTGCGTCGTCGAGCGATATATAAGAACGCTCCGGATGATCATCGGACGATCGCCCCGGGCATATAAAAACGCTCGGGGCGTCGTCGGACGTCGTCGGACGACAAATAAGAACGCACCCTTGTGGTGTGGTCTGCACCATAGATCAAATAGAATATATACTACGTATAGATACAAATCAACTGAACAACGAAGCCATTGTTAAAGGTGAACATGAATTGGGACTGATGACAATAACTATTAAGTATTCTGCGACTGTCTAGTGCTTGAAAACGGGCGAAATCACTGACATTTATGTAAACTAGTGATGGGACATTTATATCAAAGCTGCTATAGTAACCTATTCGACTTCAGTTTCCCGATTTAAAAAATAAAACACTTATTTTTATATATAAATTTTTATTCAGATAAACTGTCATGACCGCTATTTCTTTTTAAATGCAGACTTTACCTTTGAATTCAGCGGTACATTTCTTTGGTACTAACCTTAAAACAAAGTTTAAATTTAAATAAAAAAGACGATTTCTCCGATTACTATCTTAGTCTATATAACAAAAATAAAATGAAATTTGACTAGGTATACAGCCTTAAAATTGACATTTTATTGAATCGCATAACTAACATACACATTCAAAATGTAATTTTACATGGATCAATAAATCAACAATTTATCACACCAAATTAAATGCTACATAGAATGGGCAAGTGGCTTTATTGAACTAGGTACCTACATACAGTTATGGATCTATCAGTATCATACAAGTTGAATTAAATATTTAATAAAAGAAATTGCACACAGAAAAGACGAATGCATGAATTGAACTATTAGCTACATACAATTATAGAATAGATTTCTATTCTAGAATTGTAAGTAGCTAATAGTTCAATTTATGCATTCATCTTTTCTGCGTGCAATTTCTTTTAATAGAGTAGAATAGAATATATTTCTATTCTACAATTATACTAAAATATATATAGAAAACGGTTCCTTAAAAAATATTGAACTATTTGATATGTAACACAAATCAAGAGAAATTATACATAGAACGGGCTTTATTGAACTAACAACTAACTAATAAATTAATCAACTTAAGAATGTTATTATGACAGAACAAGCCCGTGGCCCACCTGATGTTTAGCGGACTAACCTCTGTCTATAACAGATGCATTTCGTCACAAGTTACGAATAGCACTGCGCCGTCTCCTTGAGACATAGTTGTTAAATCTCATGTGCATGGAATTTCACTGGCTCTCAAGGACTGCTGCCGGAACACGCCGTTAGGTACTGTACTGTATCAGCCGGATAGTCCACTGCTGAACACAGCCTCTCACAATATAGAGGGGTTTGCCATAATCCTCACGCTTGGCAGGCGTCTTGGGGACCGCAGTGTGAGATATGAGTTCCTCAGTAAGTGCTGCTGCCCACCTTCTGGTGTGTTACCCATAGTCGCTTCTTACGACACCCACGGGTAGAGATGGGGGGGGGGTAACATTCTAGCCCGGCACCCCACGGGAAACCACCGTCAGGTGCTTGGCGACAACTGTCAGAATGATGCAACACAAAATAAATTATACACAGAGTGGGCTTGTCCCTCTATTGAACTAATCACTAACTAACTTATATAACAATCAACTTAAGATTAGACATACAATATTTAACTGTCAGAATGATGCAAATCAAAAGAAATTATACACAGAATGGGCATGTGCCTCTTTTGAACTAGCCACTAACTAACTTATACATCAATCAACTAAAGATTAGACAAACAATATTTAACTGTCAGAATGATGCAAATCGAAAGAAATGATACACAAAATGGGAATGTGCCGCTATTGAACTAACAACTAACCTATACATCAATCAACTTAAGATTAACATACAATATTTAACAGTCAGAATGATGCAAATCCAAAGAAATTATACACAGAATGGGCATGTGCCCCTATTGAACTAACCACTAACTAACTTATACATCAATCAACTTAAGATTAGACAAACAATATTTAACTGTCAGAATTATGCAAAGAAAAGAAATTATACACAGAACGGGCATGTGCCCCTATTGAACTAACCACTAACTTATACATCAATTAAGTGAGGATTAGACATACAATATTTAACTGTCAGAATGATGCAAATGAAAAGAAATTATACACAGAATGGGCATGTGCCTCTTTTGAACTAGCCACTAACTAACTTATACATCAATCAAGTAAAGATTAGACAAACAATATTTAACTGTCAGAATTATGCAAAGAAAATAAATTATACACAGAATGGGCATGTGCCTCTATTGAATTAACCACTAACTTATACATCAATCAACTGAAGATTGGACATACAATATTTAACTGTCAGAATGATGCAAATCGAAAGAAATGATACAGAACAAACAGTTTTCTTAAAAACCGATAACCTTTTGGACTTTGCTTCATTATAGATAAAGCAAATATTTTCTCTTCATTGGTAAAGCGCCTCCTCTTTATATGTTTATTGCATTGGTTTATTTGCATCTGTAAAAATGTTTTCGCTTCAGGTGTCATACTCTCAATTAGGGAGTCAAAAGAATTTTTATCACATAGTTTTTTAAGTACTTCTATTTTTTTCTCGCAACTGAAAGCAAGCCTTTTTTTTGACTTCATGATGTTTAGACATTTGGTATACAACCGTTTACATTTAGGAGTAAGCTGTTGAATGCTCCGAACAATTCTCTGTCTTCCAGCCTTTGTCAAACCTGAAATTAATTACGATGAGAATTATTACTAACCAGCTTTTGCTTGTGACATCACCTTCATGGACAAATTAAAATCTTGGGACGTTAAAACCACCATGCTTAACGACTTCCATCCTAAGACGAAAACCGAAAAAGGGCATTTTGCGAATGCCCGCCTGGATAGCTACCACCCTCAAGAAGAAAATCTGACGCCAAGCACCTGACGGTGTGTTCCGGCAGCTGTCCATGAGAGCCAATAATTCTAGGTTAGCCTGAACAACATCTTTGACCGCATCATCACTTACCATCAGGTACCAGCGGTCAAAGGCTAACCTATGAGGCATAAAAATTAGTAATTTTCTAAAAATTATGGTCCAAGCGAAGCAAGGTCTCAGAGAAATATCGGCGTTTGTATGTTTATATGTTTTAATTATATTTGTCCGACGATAATTTGAGTAGTGTCCTATAGTCACGAATTATTAGCGCATACTTTATGCCAATGGAGTTTTTATGAGCCAAATCATCTAAGTGCGTGTCGAGATATTGTGAGGTTCAGTTCGAGCGAACTATTAATATAACTTACATGTTCCAGAGTTAGTTGACCCAACTGGAGATTCCTGATGGATTGCGATAGTAGGCCCATATGTAGAAGCAACTTCAGCAGGTCTCGAAGTTGTAGCTACCTCTGCTATCCTTGAAGTCCCAAATGAAGGCAGAGTCTCTTTTGGAACTTCAGGCTCCACAGTCCATGATATAGGTGGATGACCTGGAAATGTTGTTTTGAATTATATTTATTAAAGTGTCTGTTTATAATTGTATTATGTATATTTATTACTAACTTGCGGCCCGCCCCGGCTTCGCAGGGTATTTAACAAAAAATATTATTTATTATACACACACATAAACCCTTCTGAGTCAGGTTACTAAGAAAATAATATAATAAAGAATGTTTCAACATGTTTTTTGAAGCAGTGATGGCTCAGTGGCATTGGCTATGGACTGCCGCGCAGCAGGTCCATGGTTTGAATCCCGCCGCGGGCTTGAGCTTCACCGCATGGTGGAAGGGCATTTTGCAAGTGCCCGCCTGGCTAGCGACCACCCTCAAGTAGAAAATCTGTGGCCAAGCACCTAACGGTGTGTTGCGGTAGCTGCACTTGAGAGGCAATAATTCTAGGTTGAATAACATCTTCAACCACATCATCACTTACCATCAGGTGAGGTAGTGGTCAAAGGCTAACCTAATGTTTTTATTATATTTGTCCGACGAGAATTTGAGAACCATGTCCTATAGTCATGAATTATTAGCGCATACTTTATGCCAATGGAATTTTTAAATTTGAATATGAGCCAAATCATCTAAGTGCATGTCGAGATATTGTGAGGTCCAGTTCGAGCGAACTATTAATATAACTTACATGTTCCAGAGTTAGTTGACGCAACTGGGGATTCCTGATGGATTGTGATAGTAGTCCCATATGTAGAAGCAACTTCAGCAGGTCTCGAAGTTGTAGCTACCTCTGCTATCCTTGAAGTCCCAAATGAAGGTAGAGTCTCTTTTGGAACTTCCGGCTCCACAGTCCATGATATAGGTGGATGACCTGGAAATGTTATTGTGAAGGATATTTATTAAACTGTCTGTTTATAATTGTATTATGTATATTTATTACTAACAAATAATTCATAACTACAGAAAACTATTTATTTGACTAGAACATATTTTTGTTGTAAGTTTCTAGAACAATAAAAAGTTATCTATCTAAAACTAAACAAAATATCTACTTCTACAGGGTGGTGATTAAGGCCCAAATGAAACTAGGCCATAGATTCTTAACTATTATGTACATTGCTAACTTTGATTGAAATATTCAAGCAATAAAGTCATCAAAATAAAAAGCCAATTCCATACCATGACCTTGTACCTTGTTTACTTTGATTTTGTATTTGAAACAATAGAAACGCTCTGGAAATTTTTATGGAAAGGTATTACTAACTGGAAATGGCAAGCACTGACAAAAAATTAATAATAATTTTAAGTTTTACAAAAGAATGCCATTTGAGAAACTAAAATAAGGGATAATTTTTATGATTATGGTATCTCCTATAATTCTGATACATATGGAGATAACATGTTCAATGCATTTAATTTATAAAATATAAATACCCCAATATATACTTAAAAAATAAATAATTTATTAAAAAAAAATAAGATAAGTGTTGACTGAACATGCACCATCTACAAACTAAGATAATGATACTAACTAAGAAAAAACTAAACTACTTCTTTACAGTGTCAATCTACACATTCATGAATTATCCTCAGAAATACCTATCAATGCAGTGTTTTTAGCATAGGTGTGGTCGTGCTTAACCTTTATTAAGCATTCCGTAAGCTCAGCTGAAAATAATATTATTTCTGTTAATATTCATTATTACAAAGCATGTTAATGAGGGACTTTTTCCCATATTTCTCGCAATATCATTATAACCCTTACTTTTCTGAATGTAGCAGTAAATGTAAAATAATTCAACTATAATAAAATTGCCTTCATATCCTCGAAAGTGAATACAGAAGTGTGTTGTGTGCAGCACGAGCGAGAAGACATTAATCCAAAACATGTAACACCCACATTTCCAAGATTTGTTTTTGGTCTCATCTAATAGCTTTTAAATATGTTTTCTGTATCACACTGGGCGAAATACAAGAATATACTATGAATAATAGTTTTCGCTTACACATAAGACATAAGACAGGAACACAAGCTCATACTGTATTAAAGCCTGGTACGGTGCTAAGAAAGAAGGAGTCATGCATTCAATATACAGCAACAGGGAAAAATATGATAAATGAGCAACATACCACACCCACAGCTATGTGAGTAGTTGCATGCTGCTCATTTTTATGGAAAGGTATTACTAACTGAACATACGTAACATTTAGCACACTTTGCCTTTAATTGACTCTTAAGACTTCCACGGCAGGAGATGGGGGGATGCTATTCTAGCCCGGCATCCTGGATATTAAATAACTTATAGAAATAGGTTCCAACTGACTCTTTCAATTTGTTTAGCCATTACATAGTTATTGTGTGACACATTCAAACCAGAAATATATAAAAACATATTTTGTACTATTAACAATTATGTAAGCTTATTTATGTATTATAAGATGTAACTTACTGTTTGCCATAGAAGACTGGTCAGTATTTGTCAGCATTGGAACGGCATATTGGTCAGTGTACACTGAAAAATAACATGCAAAATTGTTAAAAATGTACTATTTATTTGATAATGAAGTTGGGATTGAGATAATGGTGGATAAATTAGCAAACTTCCCATATAGTACAGTTTTAACCATCACATCACATCACCACTGCTGTCTATGTTGCATCTACGACATAGCTCCGCTACAAGCAATTTACTTGCCTATATATCCTATAAGTCTGTTTAAACAATTACCCATATATATGTAAACTTAAAACATATCTATTCTGTATTAACATGTCCATACTAATATATAAATATTATCAAAAAATAAGATTTTATTTTGTTTTTTTTTGTTAAATACATGTGCAAAACCGAGGTGGGCCACCAGTATGTAATAGTGTACAGTCTATGAAAATGTTACTATATATATATTATACAATTAATGATTACCAAAACAAAAATGTGTGGTCAGTACGTCGGAGTAAAGAAAAAGTATTAGCATATTATTTCCACACTGAACAATAGTTTGTATATTTCTAAATATTATGATTACAAGCACTACCGCGTACTAAGCGAAAATCATAAATTTTTACAAATTATTGGATCACAAAATTTCGGCGACACAGCCGACCCCCCGGTAGCTTAAAGATAAAGCATCCGGCGCGAAATCGGAAGGACGCGGGTTCAATTCCCGCCCGGGGCAAAACATTTTGTGCTCCAATAGTTTGTATATATTTAAAATAATTAATTAATGGTGATTAGCTTCTTGAATCAATTAATTTCAAAAATAGTGGTCCTATATATCTAATTTTGTTTACCTGGGAATTATCATGTTCAGTAAAATTACAAAATGTGTCCTAGTGGAAGGATAAACTATTATTTACATTATTATATGCATATATCCTTGCATGATCTTTGAATAGCGATGATTTATTAGCAATTTAGTGATTAGTTTTGTTAAAACATATGACATTTTGCATCAGCGAAGACAATACCAATCACTTAATATATCAATCACTTAATATATAAACATTAGCTATTAATTGTTTTTTATGTAAAAGAATAGTGCTTTTTTAGATTTTGTCAAATGTTAGGTTAGTTAATGTAGCATTTATAATCCTTATGGAATTATAAACACCTCAGACTCATAATACTTTTCAATAGAACATACAGAAGAATATTTAGGTACTTACTCAAGCATACAGGATTGTCAGGTTTCCTGGTTTCAATTTCTTTCGGTGTAAATAAGGTTGGGCAACCTATATGCAATCTTCTCCGCCCCCGAAGATATTTGTCCTCGAAATGATGCCTGCATATCCTTGGAGCATTTATACCAGCTACATTTGGACTGTGTGGCTGCACCAAGTCCAACCATAATTTCTTCCTGTCTTGATGGCCAGGAAAACGAAATAGCTGGCACGTGTTTATTTTACAGCTACAACTAGCAATGCAACACGAGCGAGAAGATATTATTGTAAAACACACAGCAGCAACAGTATTGTTTTATCCTGGTTTGTAATATAATAAAACAAGAACCATCCACATTTACAATCAGAATTTCTTATTTTCACAAGCAAATTGATAAATAAAATGGTGGGAAATGAACTGAAACAGGAAAGAATGAATGATACCACCACAGAGCAAGTAATGTCAAAAGCCTACCAACGTTCATCGGTCACAGTCCGCTCCGTTCATTTCTAAAATCGTAGATAAAGTTTTGTGATTAACCGCCGTGGTAATAAGTACTAGTTGTAAAATAAGTAGTTCTTATTACTTCCATGGAATCGGCCAAATCTAGCCAAGATTTGGCCGATTCCAAGCTGTCAAATGGGACAGATTCTACAATATGTAATAAATTTTGTACAAGCTAAGCCAAGTATTATGTGACTCTAATAAAAACAGCGTCGGTATGAAGATGCATTTGATATTATTACCTAAATTTCGCCATTATAGGTCTAAATATCACCTGTATACTGTATACCTGTTTTGAAGTTTTGTGTCATATCATAGCGTAAGATATTTTTACAACGCGGTCACATTAACTAGACGCTTGACCTTGTGACGTCATTTTGGAGCTCAAGTACGGTGTGTACTGTGTACTGTGTACTGACACTTGGCGGGCGAGAAAAGGGAATGCGGGGGATGCGGGCGGGGATCCGCATTCTAGCGATGCGTCGAGTTAATGTGACCGCGTTGTATAGCGGCTTTACGCATTTTCGCAATAAAAATGAAATTTAATGAAATATAAACGATATACGACAAGCAACAGATGCTAAAAGTTCGTATTAAGTGTGGTGGTAATGTATATAGTGTGGATAACGCACAGTCTATGCTGTGTAGATTGTTGGAAAACGAATAATCTGAAAAGATCTACAGTTAATGTTTTTGAGTTATTCTCATTAGTTATTTTGGGTACCATACGTATGTAAGTTTGAACATATATTTTGTTACCTACACACATCAAGTTATGGATTTTATCCATCTCATCTTTCTATCTCGGCAATGGTGAGCTTTCATTTTTTTTTTGTTTTGGGCAAAACTTAATCTACATGATACAACACGTTGAATATAATATTTATAAATAAAACACTATTTGCTGGCAATGCTAACATATGATGAAGAATACTAATTAGTATGCAAACCAAACTAATATACCGATTCTTATAAGTATCTATCATAGTTCAATATAACAACACACTGAGAGCGTAGATATAGCTGTCCAGTCTTATGTATGTTATAAATACATATATAAACTGCAGTATTATAAGAATATTGTTTTATTATTAGTAGAAAATGATCGCAAGTGTATTTGGAGCATCATTAACTGATCACTAATATATTGACGTACAAGGATATAGTCACCTAGAAATACTTGTAATGGTAACCTGCTTCACTTAAAATACCTTTATAACCTTGGCTCACAGCCTGATCAGATCGGCCATATAGGATGATCAAAAAATTTAGCAACTAGCTGGTTAAAAGCTGAAGTTCTTAATCTTTACTGTACAAACAGATTAATGAGAAATAATTCTATCTTCAAGAAGGTTGTTTAGCTGTATATTAATCATCAAACCCACATTCAGGGTAAATTTCTTGAAGCTTGCACTGAACATGTTCTCCATATTATACCTTTAACACATGTTAAATGAACAACTCTTTCAAAGTAGGTATTTATTAATAAGAAGAGCAGTGCATTTTAAGTTACAAATAACTGAGAATAAATATTGAGCTTCTTGCTCTAAGTATAAGTTGCTTGACTTGAACACATTTAGCACGGATATTGCATTGACCTATATATACTAGACGCGACATCTCAAACGAGCAAAGTCGAATAGGTAGGACAAGCCAGCCGGCATGTCCTCACCCACACGCAGCTGGGCACTCATACAGATCACGCGCTTTTCGACGAAAATTGTGTATTCAAAATGCCATCCTGCGTCCTTAGATACTGCAGAAACCAGTCTGGAAAAACAAATAAAAGCGATGGAATCAATTTTCACAAGTAAGTTCAGATTTTGGAATTAAACACGCCCGAATACATTATTATTTCGTCGATTTGTAATCGCTAAAGACAATGCTTCACGACAGCATAGGCAGCCATGTTGACGGAGTGAAATTCATAGATTAAGTGGACAGATATGACAACTAGCAACAATGAGTAAATTACCTATTTTTTACTCACGATGAAAAAAGTTTGACGTGTCTGTTTATCAACATAACTCCCAAATGGCTGGAACGATATGGATGAAATATTTGAAAAGTGACTTAATCACGTGCGATTTTAATTGCTACTTTAAGCATTGCAATCCAACAGGGCAATGCTAAGCATAATTCAAAAATATTAAAAAACCTTAGTTAAAAATATAATATGTATTATATTTTAATATTATTTACTTAAATGTATGTATGCAAAATACGATTAACATTTCTTAATCTAGATTTTATATTATCATAATATAAAATCTAGATTTCTAAAAGTTAACACTTTGCTTCTAGTAAAAAGCCAATTGTACCTTTACTTTCAAAAACTGAATAGCATAGTTAGTAACCCTCAGTAATGCTTATTTTTTTACTTTATTTTACTATTTTTTAACTAATATACTCTTCACAATGTTTCGTAGGTACAGAAGCCATGTCCGTTCTGTAGGAACTCTAAATTCTTTCAAATTTAATAAGCCTCATAAAGCGTATCTACCATACTCAGATCGATCATTAGGCAATATCAGCAGAGAGTGCCAAAACTGGTTGTGGCGATAGCGTCGAGGTGCCAGTTCAGCTTCAATTTAATAAGAATTAAATAAAACGATCGACAAATCTCTAAAAGAAAAAGTACATAAAAGGGTATTTTACACTAATCACAAGGGATAGACAACGAATCTAATGACTCTGATCCGAAAGATGATGAAATCTGATGCGATACATTATTGAATTATACACACCGAAATGGCACAGTACGAAAATGGCGGCAATAGAGGACTTTATTGGGATGAACTTTATAAGGTCTTATAAAGTTCATCCCAATAAAGTCCTCTACCTTACTTACCTCCATTTAGTATTGAATCCGAAATATTAAAACTAATATTATATCTGATTGCATTATATCTGATTGTTTATTGTTATACATAGTAAATATTTGATTATTTATTTGAATAATAAAAAAAACATAAGAAAAGTACCAAAAATATTAATAAAAATTAAGTTGATTAAAAAAAATACTGTTTCACGATGATTTTATCATAATAAAATAGGTATATTAATTCAGTCTAAAACAATATTACATTGAAAATATATAGGAGTTTTTAACATTTATAGTGAAATACCGAAAAAATACCGAAATACCGGTATTCCGGTATTGAAAATATTGATACCAATATAATACTAGTATCGCCGATAAGTCCAATACCGCCATGCCCTACGTGTGATCTCTATGAGTGCCCAGCTGCGTGTGGGTGAGGACATCCCGGTTGGCTTGTCCTACTTATTCGACTTTGCTCGTGTGAGATGTCGCGTCCAGTATATAGAGGTCTATGATTGTAAAACCTCCTTCTCCAGCCGCGTTTGAATCAATAACAATGTCTGTTGATGATCTGCCATACGAAACAGTAATTCGTAAGCGTTCGAAAGCGGAAAAAGCACGAAAGATTATTACAGATCATTCTCGTTCCGAGTCAGAGTCGTCCAATGACACACTCATATTAAAATCAGATGTAGTTCTCCAACCTGGTCAACACTCTCTCCCTGATTCAGTTTCTTCTATCAGAGATCCAAACACCCATATTGACCAACAAATAGCCACTTCTGTCCCTCTTCCTGATTCCCCTCGAGTTTCCCCACTCCTATCACAAAATTCTTATGTCCCAACTGGTCGTCAGTCATATGGCCCAAATAATCGTGGTCCATTTATGGTCCATGTACAGAGAAATGAATCCTTTCCTACTGCTGGCACCTCGTTACATCCGGTAACGTTTGGCAGATGTTTATTTAGTCGTTCCAGGGAGTTTGAAGGAGTTATAGATGGTTCCATCAAAAGCGTCAGTCGCAATAGAATTTCTTTAGATTTTCACTCGGCTGCCTGTGCCAATAAATTTATGGATTCTCCGTCTTTATCTTATAATAAATTTAAAGCCTTAATTCCTTCCTTCATTATAACGAGATTAGGCATTGTCCGTGGCATCCCAATCGATATGTCTCCCGAAGAAATTATGACAGAAATGAAGGTTCCCAATGATTGTGGTCCCATAATTAAAGCTCGTCGTCTTATTTTTAAAGTTATCATAGAAGGATCTACACATTGGAAACCTTTCCAAACGGTCGTATTGACTTTTGATGGCCAAGTCTTTCCCTCACGAGTTTTTTGGGTTGTAATTCAATTCCTGTTGAGTTATACTCTTTACCTACCATACAATGTTTTCAATGCTGCCGATATGGCCACATCAAGACTCAATGCCGCTCAAAACCCATCTGTTTTAAATGTGGTCTAAACCATTTAGCAGATTCATGTGAAAGAGGTGTTGATAGTGCAAAATGCATATTATGGTGCGATGGTAATCATTTCGCTACCAATAAATGTTGTCCGGAATATCAAAGGCAAAAAAATATACAACTTGTCATGTCTGAAAAAGCTATCATTAAGAATACATAGATTGATACTCTCAATCTATGTATTCTTAATGATGTTTCTTCTACAAGAAGAACCCACCTAAACGAATTTCCTATTGATCTATCTCTCTGCTCTCCAGATTTTGCTTCTCTTTTGTCATGGCACGTTCTGCTTTCAACTCATGGTAGTGATCATTGTCCTATTATTCTAAATATTTCACTAAATTTGGCCCCAACAGTCTATCGCAATTCACCTCTTCTTAAATATATTTTAAATGACAATGCTAACTGGGATAAATTTAATGAAATCGCAGAGATCAATATTTCTAAACTACCCGTGATTAAAATCAATAACATTAAAATTTGTTCGGAGGGCCTTGCTAAAGCTCTTTTAGATTGTGCTGATATGTCTTTCTATATAAAAAAAAATGTTCGAGTAAAATACCTTCCTCCGTGGTGGGATAAGGACTGCTCGGAGGCAATTAAATTTCGTAATGAAACTTAAACTACCTTTTGCCTCTCCATGACAAAAGAGAACTTCATGCAATTGAACAAAGTGATTGCTCAATCAAAACGTCTCTTCAACTCCAAAAAAATCTATGGTTGGAAATCTTTTTGTTGCTCTATAGGCCCGCATACTCCACTATCAATTATTTGGAGTAAAATTCATAGATATAGAAGAGCTTGGTGCCCTCCTCACCGTCGTTGTTGCCCGAGTCAGTCTGGGCTGACTCATTTATGGACAAATTAGCACCTCAATATTATCCTCTACCTGATGAACTTCCTTCTCATTTTATCTATAGTTCTAACGACGTTTTAGATCAGCCTTTTTCTATCGTAGAACTGAAAAACGTATTGAAATCGGTCAAAGATTCTGCTCCAGGTATGGATGGCATTCCTTATTCCTTTTGTCCTAAGGCTAATGACTGTGTCCTTAATTATTATCTATGCCTTGTTAATTCTATCTTTGATTCTGGCTATTTCCCTGATAGCTGAAAATCGTAATTTATTATTCCTATTCTCAAACCTTACAAAGATCCAGATGATCTATATTCTTACCGTCCTATTGCTCTTTCATCTGTTTCAGCTAATAGCTGAACACCTTATTAAAAATCGACTCGAGTGGTATGTTGAACATTATGAATTACTTGCGAAATCTCAGTATGGTTTTAGGAAAGGAAAAAGTACCATTGATAGTCTTGGTATATTCACTACACATATAAGGCTTGTTTCTCTCGTGGTAAATCTATTGTCGGAGCTTTCCTTGATATATCCGCTGCTTACGATAATGTCCAACTTTCAATTCTAAAAAATAAATAAATTAAATTAAAAATTCCTGTTAAATTAAGAAATTTTATTATGAACCTTTTGACGGAGAGATTTATATTTTTCCGCTGTGACAATACTTCTATTTCATCGAGTAGAGTAATCTCGCGTGGTTTACCCCAAGGATCGGTGCTTAGCCCTCTCTTATACAATATAAATATTGTATATTATACATATGATTTAGAGTCATCTGTTGGTCTTTGTCGTATTTTACAATATGCTGATGATATTCTCATTTATAGTTCCAATCACAAAATCGATGTGGCGAGTGACTGTCTCTCTGACTCGCTAAAGTAATTGAATGTTTGGCTTAGCGAAAATGGTTTGGAACTCTCTCCTTCTAAAAGTAATATTGTACTCTTTACCCGTAAAAAAAACTCCCCTCCTATCAATATCTTCATTAATAATTGTCAAATCTTAGTTAGAGAATCAATAAAATTTCTTGGTCTTGTTTTAGATATAAAGTTAAATTTTCGTCAGCATTGTGAATACATTATCCAAAAAAAACATCAACGTTCTAAGATGCTTATCCGGTGTTTGGTGGGGAGCCCACCCTTTTAACTTAAAACTTTTATACAATGCAATTATTCGAAGCGTCTTAGATAGGGCTTGCATTATCCGTCATATTTTGGTATCCGGATAATACGGATAGTAGTTTACTTTACCATCCAGATATCCGGATTTTTCGGATAATTCGGATATTTATAAAAAAAATTACGAGTAAATGGTATTAAGACGCCATTTACATTTTGCAGCCCTCTCACTCGCACTTTTAATGATAATTTGAAATAGAAAAAAATTGGTAATAATTTTTTAAAATGTGGTCTGACATTATTTTGCTTTTTGCGAATGTAGATGGTCTCAACATATTTTTATTTTGTAACATATTGAGTCCATTTAAAATTAGAGGCCCAAATTTTAAATAAATAAATTACGCGTTTTGGATTTCTCATTACATATATCAACATGAAAATTAGTCGAGAACATCTATAGTCGCATGCAGCGAAATAATGTCAGAACACATTTTAAAAAATCATTACCATATTGTAACTTTCTGGAATTTTGTCTGAAAGAGTGAGAGGGTTGCAAAATGTAAAAGGTATTTTAAGAATAAATGGTAGTACCTACACAGAACCGTCTTTTAATGACTGAAAAGTGTGGAATAACGTCTCGAAGTCTAAACCACCTCGGTTCAATAGTATAGATGTTTATATTGTGTTCGTGGTATGGACAAGTTATTTTACCGTTGTCAATGTAAGAAGTCATTTCAGTTTTCTTACATATACATGTAGCACTAGAATTTGACCTAGATTTGCAGAGGATTTCCTTTCGAGACCACACCAGTAGCTTTTGCCAATACGCCAAGCACACAAAAATTACACGTATTTATAAATATCTTGAATAAAACTTCTTGTAGAAGTAAAGATGAGACAGTAAAAAAATTAGCTCTATTTGAAGAAATCATTATCATAATTTTTGAAGAAATGCATACCGATGAGAAAATCTTTGAATACGGTTTTAAAAACCAACATGAAAATAGTAGTATTCAAATGAGCTTTATTAATATTTTTAATAATATTCAGAAAGTGGTCGGTATGTGTTTTCAGCCACTCCTAACCACTCCCAAATTCAAAGAAAAAATAGTTTTGTAAACGTCTTATAAGTATAACCTGTCTCTGTCTTATACGTGGCAATAACAAGAAAGAACAACGCATTGTAGCACCGTTTTAGTTGTAAGCATTAGTTAAGCATAAGTTAAATCATTCAGATATCCTTAAAATATGAATTACTTATACTAGTTATGTAGGCCATCAGGTGATTAATTTTTCTTTTAAAACTTAAACGACTATGATAGTATAATAACGTAATCATAAAATGGTAATACGAGTAATAGACAAAAACAAATAAAAATAACAAAATTCTTTCTATTAATAATATACATTAACCCCCAAATTCATAGAAGACTTGTAAACGGCTTATAACTAATGCGGTGCTACGTATTGTTCTTTCTTGTTATTGCCACGTATAAGACAGAGACAGATTATACTTATAAGACGTTTACAATACAATTTTTTCTTTGAATTTGGGAGTGGTCAGGAGTGGCTAAAATCACACACTGACAACTTTCTGAATATAATTGAAAACAATGTATAAGTAGTATGTCCCCCTACAAAAATACGTCTAAGAAGTGCATATAAATAGTCGTTTTGATGAATAAATACCATTTTTACAAGTATTTTTTGACTTATGTAACTATCCGTATTATCCGAATTATCCGGATAATTAGGTCGTCACTATCCGGATTTCAAAATTGGCGGATATCCGGATAATTCGGATATCCGAATGCAAGCCCTAGTCTTAGACTATGGATGCTTTCTTTTGGATCCTGCTAACAAGCTAAACCTTAGTAAACTTGATTTGATACAATCGAAAGCTCTTCGTATTATCACAAGGACTATGAAGTGTTCTCCAGTCAATGCTCTCCAAGTTGAGTGTGTTGACCCTCCCCTCCACCTTCGTCATCAATTCCTTGCTAACAGATTCTTTTTCCGATTTATCCAATTCTCTAATCACCCATTGATTCCAAAATTACAACTGCTTCATCAATAAGTCAACTCTACTCGTTTTTAGAGATGTAAACATTTTCCTTTGCTTGTTAAGGGTTACGTTATTTTTTAGTTCCTTAAAAGACCCTGTTTATCGTTCTCAAAATTTTCTTCCAATGTTCAATTACGAATTTAATGTTATTATATCTCAACCTCATATAATTTTAGAATTTGACATTTGTAAAGGTGACCTTTATGCAGATGAATACTTCCGAGAGCTACTTAAAAGAGATAAGCGTGATTGGCATACAATCTTCACAGACGCTTCAACACTTTCACCAGTTGGCTGTGTTGGTTATGGCGTTTTTCATGCTCAATACGATATCGTTCAAAAAGTCAAATGTCCACCTGAATCATCTGTTTTACTGGGGAATGTTTGGCTATCCTTGAGGCTATTAAATATATCCTTCTTTTCAAGCTGCATCGGTCTAATATATTTTCGGATTCTCGGAGTTCTCTCCAATCATTACTTTCAAACCCTTTTTCTTCTAATGCACACAACCCAATTTTATTTCAAATTAAAAGTTCTATTGCTGAATGTTACACTAAGGGATTTGAAGTTACTCTTGCTTGGATACCCAGTCATGTTGGGATTTCTGGCAATGTACGAGTTTATAAAGTTGCTAAAGATGCAGTTGTTTGTGGAGATAAGGTTCCTAATATTAATTACTGCCATGACTTATTATGTCTTCCAAAATCTTATTTATCAAAATCTTGGTCATTACATTGGAGAACAAGTAGTCGGTCAACTGGGTCTGGTTTAGCTAAAATTCAACCTTTGATTCCGAACAAACCGTGGTTTTCCCGGATGAAGTTAAGCAAACGTTTTACATCATCATTAATCCGTATGAGGTTGGGTCATTGTTGTACTCCTACTCATTTAAAAAAGATTCATATTAAAGATTCTTCTGTATGTGAATGTGGCTTGGATGAGGGGGATCTCAATCATATATTCTTTTCATGTCCCCTTTATAACCATGTAGCATTTTATTTATGCCTTGAATCTTTAAAGTTTCCTTTCCAACTTACATGCCTGAACTTTTATCGTCTAATAATATTGATATTTATAAAATTTTATCTGACTTCCTCTCTCCCAATAATAGTCACTTGTAATAAGTTATACATATTTATATCATGTTAATTTTAATTATTCCTTATTCATTATGTAATATTTTGTACTTCTCCTTATATAAAAATGTGTATATGTTAGATATTCTATCCTATATATTATATAACTACGTTGGTTATTCTGGTCATCACTTTTTACTATCAATATTTTGTCTACTGATATTTAATTCTTGACATGAAACTGGCACAAATGTCAATTTGACAATTGCCACAATAAAAAAAAACCGAAGAAGCCATTATCAAAGAAATAATAAATTTATTTTAAGTCAACAAATAAAATACATTTTTCCATTTGTAAACTATTTCCATGACTTAACATCTTTACCAAAAGTTTTTCTCAAGGAATCCTGGAACAGAAATTGGGCTAGCAGTGCTCAATGTAAGGGAAAGCATTATTATCAAATACAACCAAATATAATGACTAAACCATGGTTCACCTGTTTGAAGTTACGCAAGAAAGTGACATCAATAATAATAAGAATGCGTCTGGGCCATGTTTGCAGTCCAGCCCATCTTGCAAAGCTTCATATTGTTGATTCTCCTACCTGTGCATGCGGGGAGGATGTGGGGGATTTGAATCACATTATGCTCTCTTGTCCTCAACATGACCAAACTACAATGCTTGAGGCTTTGGCTGCTCTTAAAATTCCGTTTCCAACCAATATTGTTTGTATTCTTCAATGTTCTGACCCAGATGTATATAAGGCAATTTCTGAATATATCGTTACTAATAATATTAAACTGTAAATATGTGAATATACATTGTATATAATTAGATGTCACTTATCTTTGTATGTATTTTGATGTAAGTAAAGTTTAATTATAGTAGATAGTTTTATTAGAATTTAAACAGGTATTATTGAATAATCCTTTCCTTTTTCTTTTTTCATGTTATACCTACTTTCCTGATCCGTCTTTTCTCCTCCCATTTATAGATTTCATAAGCTTTCCCCGTTTTTATATCACCGAGCTTTGCTCGAAGTTAGTTACCTATATTGCATCAAAAACCTAAGTCCTCTCAAAGAAGCATCGAGGAAAAACATGACACTGGCAAATGCACAAGACGTGCGAAGCCAAATCCCGGAAGGGAGAAAAAAAAAAAAAAAAACAAATAAAATAATTTTACCCAAGACAAGACAACCAACTAAACAATAGAAAAAAAGCGCGGGAAACTCTCTTTTGAACGGTTGTGATTTTTCTGTTGAAAATTTCAATTTTATTGTTTTGTGGTTTTGGTGATCAGTTGAGTAGTAATTTGTAGTTAGTTTAGTTATTTACTGTACATATTTTGTTTATTTGTGTATATAATTTACTGGTAAGTCTTTTAATTTATTTTCGTCAACGATGAATGATCCCCCAGACCCTGGGGGTACAATTCCCCCTGTTGGATGTAATGTAACCATAGCATCCGAATCTGGTATGGAAACGGATGGATCGTATAGTACACGAGCCATTAAGCGTAGTCGCTTACATAAAGTTTGCAAGCATTGTAACAAACGCCGGAGAAAACATAATTCTGAATTAAAATCTACCGATTGTCATTGCACTGAAAATGAGCCTCTTATAGAGAAATTGAATTCGGAACCAATTGTGCCCATTGATACCAACCCTCCACGTCCGACCCCGGTTGCTAGGACTTTGTATGAACCTTCTGATAGTGCCCCTTATGTTGTACACATTCAAAAAGAACAATCTGCCCCCAACGATGGAACAGTACTCCACCCCATAGCTTTTGGAAAGTTTTTGAAACAATATAATATTCAAAACATTATGAATGGGACTCTCAAACGTATTGGACGGAATAGAATCACCATCTCATTTTCAAACTATTTAAATGCAAACTTATTCCTTACACACAATAGTCTTTCTTCACACAACCTGAAAGCTTTCATACCATCATTTACTGTAACTCGCATAGGTTTAGTTCGCGGAGTGCCTAATGAGTGGACCCCTGAAGAAGTAATTGAAAACATTAATGTTCCCATAGGATGTGGAAAGATTTTAAAAGCTCGACGACTTAACTATAAAGTTACAATCAACGGTGAGACAACATGGAAACCATCACAAACAATGGTTCTTACTTTTGATGGTCAGATTTTACCTAAGCGTATTTTTATGTGCTACAATGCTCTACAAGTAGAACTGTACACCTACCCCACAATACAGTGCTACCTCTGCTGCCGCTTCGGTCATACCAAGAGTCAGTGCAGGTCCAAGCCCCGTTGCTTCAAATGTGGTCAAGACCATCCTGGTAGTACTTGCAATGCTGAAGAAGATAGTGCAACATGCTGTTTATGTGAAGGCTCACATTTCGCAAATAGTAAATCGTGTCCAGAATTTGTCCGTCAGAAACAGATTAAGCTCACAATGGCTGAAAGTTGCTTATCATATTTTGAGGCTTGTAAACTGCATCCTCCTATTTCAAAATCTTTTGCAAATATTACGACTAAGCAACAGCCACAAAAGTACTCTATCCCTATCAGTTCACAAACCACTAATAATACTAGTACCTCACAATCATACAAAAAAACTACATTTAAGAAACCCCACTCACTTCCTCAATTTTCTTAGGGTTATGACCAACATGCTCATAATGAGCTCACCAAAGAGTATGATGCACCGGCACCCTCTAATGGGTGTGCACTGAAAAATAATAGTTTCTCTAGTGCAACAGAAAAACAATCTGTTGCTGATATTATAATTGCTTTAATTAATTTACTTTCTCAGTCCCAAATCATAGAACCGTCCAACGTTGCCCCATTAATTGCAGCTATAACAAATTTATCGGTCCAATATGGATCAAGTCCAGGTAGTTCAGTGGAACTGCCGCAGCGTAAACAGTAAGAAAAATGATCTTATATATCTTATAAATAAATTCAAACCAAATGTCTTCGTCCTCTCTGAGACATGGTTAAAACCCAGTTTTATTTTTAAAATTGGGGGATACTCATGTCTCAGAGAGGACAGACAAGATGGGTATGGCGGTGTAGCCATACTTATTAAACATTCTCTATCTTACACACAAATTTGTCTTCCCCAACATAGTAATGAGTATTCAGTTGTCGCCGCCGTAGTGAATGGTACCTGTTATGTTTCTATTTATATTCCTGAACCGTCTACTGCTATATTTGATGAACTAAATTCTATAATGCATTCACTTCCCAAACCCTATATAATTTTAGGAGATTTTAATTCCCAACACCAATCTTGGGGTAGTTCCATATCCAGTAGCCATGGTAAAGATTTGTTAGAAATAATTGATATACATAACTTAAGTCTATTAAACAATGGTTCCCCGACTCGACGCACTAGCCCTCATGAAAATATTAGTGCTGTTGATTTATCTATATGCACCCCTAATTTAGCCTCTCAGTTAACCTGGTATACTCTCGCATCCACATATGGCAGTGATCATTTTCCTATCATTATCTCTTCTTTAGAAAAATCCCTAGATCCAATTCCGATTCGGCAACCTCGCCTTAAATATAGAATTCAGGAAAACGATTGGGACATATTCAAGTCCTGTGTGGAATGTTACTATAAAGACCTTCCGAAAATATCTGAAGGTAACAGTGATGAATGTTCTGAAGCACTTGCAAAAGCAATTTTATCAGCTGCGGACCAAGTTTTCCCCCATAAAAATTCTGCTTCTGGTGTTATACCCTCACCACCCTGGTGGGATAATGAATGTACACTAGAGGTTCAAAAACGTAAACAGGCAGAAATAAACTATAATAACTGTATGAGCCAAGAAAACTTTGATATCCTTACGCAAATCATTTCAGATTCTAAAAAGTTTTTAAGAGAAAAAAAGTTTTCTGGTTTTAAAAGATTTTGTCACTCAATATCGCCTAGGTCACACCCTTCTACTGTATGGATTTATATCAGAAGATTCAAAGCAGGTATGTCCAATACTAATCAACCTCCACTTCCAACTTCTATGGCTAGCTCATATTTAGATTATCTTGCTCCACCATCAGTTGCTCCATCACCACATACAATACTTATTCCAATTCCTCAACAACTTCCTTTGATTCAATCAAATATTAGTTACCCCTTTTCATTGACGGAGATTAAAGGAGTATTTTCTAAGCTTCGTGATTCTGCGCCTGGTGAAGACGGTATTCCATATTCATTTTTATGTAATTTAAGTGACAACATTCTCACGTATTACCTTAATATGATCAATAGCATAATGACGTCTGGTAAAGTTCCCCAATCTTGGAAGTCTCAAATAGTTATACCAATATTAAAGCCAAATAAATCACCAACATCTGTAACATCATTCCGTCCTATTGCACTTTCTTCAGTCATTGCCAAAATCGCGGAACATCTTGTGAAAAATCGTCTTGATTGGTTTATAGAAAGTCATGGTTTGCTTGCCGACTCTCAGTATGGTTTCCGTAGAGGCAGAAGTACTTTGGATAGTTTGAGCATTTTTGTAACGGATATTCGTCTGGCTTTTACAAATAATGAATCCATTGTTGCACTATTCTTAGATATTAATTCCGCATATGACAGTGTACTTTTGCCAATACTAAAAGAAAAACTGCAACTGTTAAATATTCCTCCTATTATTTGTAACTTTATACTTAATATGCTTTACGGGAGATCTGTGAAATTGGATAATTCAAATGAAATCAGATATTTATGGAAAGGCTTACCACAAGGATCAATCATTAGTCCGATACTTTACAACATTTACACTTTTGACCTTGAATCATCAGTTAAAAGCCCAGTAAAAATTCTACAATATGCAGATGATCTCCTTCTCTATTGTTCCGATCGCAATATAAATCATTCTAGTTCCAACGTGTCATCAGCTTTAAACAATCTAAACACATGGATGAATAATAATGGTATGGAGCTTTCTGTTTCTAAAAGTAATGTGGTAGTATTTACTAGGCAACGCACCCCTCCACCAGTTAATATTCTTTGTAATGGAGAACCGATTCCTGTCCAAAATCAAGTTAAATTTTTAGGTTTGGTTTTAGATTCTAAACTTACCTTTCTCCCACATTGTGATTATATAGCAGCCAAATGTGAACGACTTCTTAATATTCTACGATGTCTCTCGGGTGTTTGGTGGGGGGCGCATCCTTCTTCTTTGAGAATTGTCTACATTGCTCTGATAAGAAGTGTCATTGATTATGGCTCATTTTTGTTAGAGCCATGTAGCATTGCTGGAATAAGGAAGTTAGATGCTATTCAAGCCAAAGCTCTGAGAATTATCACCGGAGCAATGAAGTCTAGTCCAATAAATGCTCTCCAAGTGGAATGCATTGATCCTCCATTTCATTTACGGCGCCAGTATCTATCCGATAAATTTGTTTTCCGTTCACTTAGATTCTCTAAACATCCTATATTTTCCAAGTTACAACAATTATCACAACATATCACATCACATTCTAGTTATTGGTCACATAAAACTACACCCTGTCTTATTAATAGCTGGCATACATTCATGGACTTAAAAGCTCCTACTCATAGCATTGAAAAACTACCCATCTATAATGTTAGTTATGAATGCCTATCGCAGGATCCTGTAATTATCTACAACATTGGTATTGATAGAGATGATCCCAGTGCTAATATTCAATTCAATTCAATAGTTCAAGAAAGGTGGAATGGGTGGCACCACCTTTATAGCGATGCATCCAAGCACACATCTTCTGATTGTGTCGGCGTGGGAGTTTATCACCCGCAGTATAATATTGTGCAAAAAATTAAATTCCCCCCAGAAACATCTGCTTTCACTGGCGAATGTTTTGGAATTCTAACAGCATTGGAATATATATTAGTAATTAAACTATTCAAAACTGTAATATTTTCGGACTCGCTTAGTGCTCTTCAAACTTTAGCTAAGTTTCCATTTAAACCTCAATCACACATTCCTATAATAATTGAAGCCAGATCAAAATTATATCAGTGTACTCTCCTAGGTTATTCAGTTATATTTACATGGATCCCAAGTCATTGCGGCATTAGAGGTAATGAAAATGCTGATCGCTTAGCAAATGAAGCTGTTCGTTCCGGAGACATTTTTCCATTTGTAAACTATTTCCATGACTTAACATCTTTACCAAAAGTTTTTCTCAAGGAATCCTGGAACAGAAATTGGGCTAGCAGTGCTCAATGTAAGGGAAAGCATTATTATCAAATACAACCAAATATAATGACTAAACCATGGTTCACCTGTTTGAAGTTACGCAAGAAAGTGACATCAATAATAATAAGAATGCGTCTGGGCCATGTTTGCAGTCCAGCCCATCTTGCAAAGCTTCATATTGTTGATTCTCCTACCTGTGCATGCGGGGAGGATGTGGGGGATTTGAATCACATTATGCTCTCTTGTCCTCAACATGACCAAACTACAATGCTTGAGGCTTTGGCTGCTCTTAAAATTCCGTTTCCAACCAATATTGTTTGTATTCTTCAATGTTCTGACCCAGATGTATATAAGGCAATTTCTGAATATATCGTTACTAATAATATTAAACTGTAAATATGTGAATATACGTTGTATATAATTAGATGTCACTTATCTTTGTATGTATTTTGATGTAAGTAAAATTTAATTATAGTAGATAGTTTTATTATAATTTAAACAGGTATTATTGAATAATCCTTTCCTTTTTCTTTTTTCATGTTATACCTACTTTCCTGATCCGATTCCAAAATTCCCTTGATCCGTCTTTTCTCCTCCCATTTATAGATTTCATAAGCTTTCCCCGTTTTTATATCACCGAGCTTTGCTCGAAGTTAGTTACCTATATTGCATCAAAAACCTAAGTCCTCTCAAAGAAGCATCGAGGAAAAACATGACACTGGCAAATGCACAAGACGTGCGAAGCCAAATCCCGGACGGGAGAAAAAAAAAAAAAAACTAAACAATATTGCTCAGTCTCAGTGCAATGCAACACAATTTCCATAATCTAAATCTTATTTGACGTGTATACGTGGTACCTACGTGTTTATTGGTACATATTCGTTGGTATAAAATAACGTTGCGACTTGCGGAACTAACAAAACATAAATTGAGAATAAAAATGTACTCGTCGAATGGTACTTATAATAGTGAATAAATTGAATTACCTTTTTAGAATTTTATAGATATGTCTTCTCTAAGCAGTTCGCTAATGGAAGATATAGTGGGATGCCTTACACAGCAATTAAGTGAAATTGAGCTATTGCAAGCAATGTATCCAAATCCAGGCGATATCGTTATATCAGAGAAAGCTATCTCTGAGATCAGAAACTTCTTAGATTCCAAATCAGAATACATGCCGAATAATTTGGATTTTGTCATAAACTTGCTCGTAGTTGAGTTAAAGTTAGAGCTATTTATTAATTTACCGTTGTCTTATCCAACTGAGGAACCAGATGTTTTCATCAGATGTAATCAGCTCAATAGACGCCAAGAAACAAGTTTGAATATGGAATTATCGGATTTTTTAAAATGTAATCACAATGGAGAAGTTTGCCTCTATACCGCTATAACTTGGCTGCAAGATAATATCCATACATTTGCGACAAAACTTGATGATGTAACCTTAAAAGCCCTAGATGAGGTAGGAGACTCCTTTGCTCGTTATTGGGTCTATTCTCATCATATATATAACAAAAAAAAGAGAGAAGAAATACAAAAACTTGCTAAAGAATATAACTTGACTGGCTTCTGTTTACCGGGAAAACCTGGAGTAATATGTGTAGAAGGAAATAAAAGTGCTTGTGTAGAATGGTGGAGAGTCATAAAAGCAATGTGTTGGAAGAAAATAGCAATACGGACAATCGAAACTTGTGAATTGCATGAAGAAAGAAAACAAAATAAATTCAATAATTTTGAAGAATTACATTTCAAAAATCCAACAAGTAATAAACATGCTAATATGAGTGACTTTTCAAAATACATGAGTGAGCATGGATTTAGTCAAATATTTTACGATTTCTTTGGGTTGAATGAATGACACGATTCTGCTGCAAAGAAGACTAAAAATTGAAATGCAATAGCATGAAATGCTTTTCAAAGACAAAATATGCGCAATTTAGCATTGGTAGTGAAAATGTTATAGATCAAATCTTTTATAATATGCCCTATAAAGGACATTCGCAGAAATTGTCATTAGTGATTGTATATTGTTTATAGGATAGTTAGATGTGTTTCTAATCATTAATGATATTATGTTGTTACTGTGTGGCCAGATTCCTTTGTATGAGTATGATCACCCCAAGCAGCAGTGCTCATTGCTATTCAGAGCTTGCAACCAAATCATATTATTATTTATTTTATGATATACATGATGGTGTTATAATAATAAATACAGGCTCAATGTATATTGCCAAAATAAGGCGTACAATATTAATCTATACTTATTATAAAACTGTAACAGGTCCAATTCTGTACATGGCAGATATTTTGAAAAAAAATAATGTACAGTACTCTGTAGCTGATACTGATGCCGAAACTATATTTTTTTTTATTTTTGTCTGTCTGTCTGTCTGTCTGTCTGTCTGTATCCCGGCCGCGTATCACTCCAAAACTACTGAATGGATTTCAATGAAACTTAGCATGATTGGAGTTCATACTACAAGGTAGGATAATTTAGCTTTTTATCCCGAAATTCAGCATGGTTCCCTTGGGAGAGGGGATGAAAGTCAAAATATACACTTAGTTGTAATTTATTAACGCGTAGTCCGATTTCAGACGTTCTTTTTAGGGTTCCGTACCCAAAGGGTAAAAACGGTCTGTCCCGCTGTCCGTCCGTCTGTCCGTCCATCCGTCCGTCCGTCTGTCACCAGGCTGTATCTCAAGAACGGTGATAGCTAGACAGTTGAAATTTTCACATGTGATGTATTTCTGTTGCCGCTATAACAACAAATACAAAAAGTTGGCCAAGTGCGAGTTGGACTCGCTCACGTTAAAACAAAAAAAGGTTAAAATATGAAGTCTAATGTTGTATAGCTAATGGTACGGAACCCTTCGTGCGCGAGTCCGACTCGCACTTGGCCGATTTTTTTGTTAGAATAGTGGTACTTTAAAATTTATCCCGTAAATATTTCAAAGTCATCGGGTTTGAAGTTCAGAAATAACAGACATCACAACAGGTAGGGAATCGCGAGGGGTTAGACGCTTAAATTTATCTATTTATACTTATAATAACTCTGTAACAGGTCCAATTCTGTACATTGCAGATATTTTGAAAATATGTTTTGAGAGCAATCTGTAGCTGATACTGATGCAAAAACTGTTTTTTTTTTTTCTGGCTGTCTGTCTGTATCCCGGCCTCGCATCACTCCAAAGCTATTGAATGGATTTGAATGAAACTTAGCACGATTCGAGTTCATACTACGAAGAAGGACATACGATACTTTTATCCCGAAATTCAGTATGGTTCTCTTGGGAAAGGGGATGAAAGTCGGCACGCTTATTTAGTTTTGCAAGCTTGCTACGATAATACTCTAAAATGTGGTACATTTGAAGCAGTGATAGCTCAGTGGCTTTGGCTATGGACTGCCGCGCAGCAGGTCCATGGTTCGAATCCCGCCGCTGGCTTGAGCTTCACCGCATGGTGGAAGGGCATTTTTGCGAATGCTCGCCTGGCTAGCGACCACCCTCCAGTGGAAAATCTGTCGCCAAGCACCGGCAACGGTGTGTTCCGGCAGCTTCCGGCAGCTGCCGGAACACACCGTTAGGCTCTCAAGGACAGCTGTCCTTGCCAGCCAGTAATTCTAGGTTAAGCCGGTTAACACCTACGACCACATCGTCACTTACCATCAGGTGAGATTGTGGTCAAAGGCTTACCTATCAGCAATAAAAAAAAAAAAAACATTCACCACAATCAGTTTTTTAAACTACATAATTATCTTTCTTTTGACGGATACATTTCGGAGACTGCGCAATGAAAGTGCACAATGTAGTCTTAGGTTTTCGCGATTGTTACACTTTGTAAATTAAACAACTTTAAACGATTTAAATCGCGTATATTTATCATTATTTTTGTCCCGACGTTTCAAACACTTTGTAGTGATCGTGGTCACGGGGTGACTGTCGGGACAAAAATAATGATAAATATACGTGATTTAATCCGTTTAAAGTTGGAAGTGCACAACTTTAGTAGATTGTTATAAAAGGGTCGAAAGGAATTGGTAACTCACCCGCGGTCAGCTCTCTACTTTTCATATCGAATTTAAAGAAAGTAAATAAAGTAGCTTTTCTAAAAATTATTCATTGATAAAATATCATACTTACTAAAAATTTATTGAGAGGTTTGAACTATTTGTGAAATTTTACGTAAAATTTTGTTTGGAATATTTACGGGCGGCTATAGCCCGAATAGGAATCTCTCTGCTTTTCACTACTAATATAAGGAATAAAGATATAAATATAGTATGTTTTTTATATTATTTATTTTGATTTTAATAACATGAGCAGTATATTTTTAAAATGAATGCGGCTATAGTCCAAGTAGGAATCGATGACTTACATCCGTGTTGAACACTCTACTTTTCATTTCAAATATGAGGAGGGTAAAAAAATAGTAGTTTTTCTAAATATTTCCTAAAAATAATAAACATGAGTAGAAGATACAAAGATACACTAGGAGTTAGAACAATGAAATTTAGGGAAAGTTTTACTTTTTTTTTTACCTACACTTTCTACCTTATATTTAGTTACTACCCTGCCAAACATAGTTGTTATTAATTGTTTTACAACAACAGAATATTTTACAAAGAAAAATCTTAGACATATAACTTTGTTTACACCAATGTTTTGCCTTAGGTGGGAAGGAGCGTCTCCCACCCGCTACTCAGATCAAACAAACACTACTTTCCGCGAATGAGAAATAACAAAAAAATTCGATCTACTGTCAAACAAACCGCCGTTTTAAAATCGAAATTCTAAAGAACAAGGTACTTGGCTTCAACATTTATTGTGCGAACCGGGAAAGAACTCTCTGAGTTACTTAACTACTGTCTTCTGGAAAATACAACCCGGGAGTTTTGAAATCCAAAGTAGAAAGCTCTATTCTGAGCTATGGTTTACTATAAGAGTGCTTCACCGCAGACCACAGTGTTGCTTAATATGAGATAAACAGTGCACAAATGTGAATAATTAGTGTGCAGGTACGGCAATCGCGAACGAAGTCGAGGGTACAGCTAGTGGCATAATAAGAATAGTGGGTAGGCGATGGATGGCGCGAATTCAAGCGTATTTGATTGCCATAGATAAAAAAAATATTAATAGAAAAAAAAAATTAATAGGTCTAGTCTTATTATAAACTAGCTGCACCCCTTAGTTACACCTATGTGGTGATGGATGATGATGATGATAAAAGTAAAATAACAAACACTAACAAATGTTTGCCTTTATAATATTAGTTTAATATTGAAACTAGAATGACAATTTATCATCAAAAATAGGTATTTCAGGCCCAATCACCAGATGAGGTTGCCATGATACAGTCCTCAAAATTATATGAGAAGCAGCGAGTCTCTCGGTAGCTAGAGCAAAAAAAGGTTTGATCATGAACAAATGACACGTCGATTTTGTAAAATTAGGGTCATCTACAAAATCGAAAACCAAGCCTTACTCCATCTTAGAGCTCTTACACACAAACAGCAGAAGTCACAGCGTCGACAGCTGTCGACGAGTGTCGAGTAGCGACTCAAGCAGTTGTGGAGTGCTTTGTTCGTCATTTTGTCAATTGATGGCATATAGACCAAGAGCACAGAATATACACTTTTGTATAGGTATACATGTTTCATTAATGGATTCATCCTTGAAATCACTTACTCTCTAGAGAGACTCTTTTAACACCCGTTTTGAAGGAATCCATACTATAGCTCTGCGGAAAAACACTAGACATTCCACATTTTGCAGGTATGCGGTAAGAAGGAACACATAAATCGAGCTGTGTGAGATTTCCAGGACTCGATTATATGTGGATGAACATTTAACCGGTGACGCGAGGAACGATGATAGAATCGTGATGCCGGTAAGAGATCAAAAAGCTCTTGAGAGCATTTTCCGTTATAGAGCCTGTAGAATATACAGAGTGAACCGATGTCTCTTCGAAGGCTCAGTGGCTCAAGTCGGTCGGAGAGCTCGGGATCGTCGACAATTCGGATCGCTCGACGCTGAATACTCGTAATGATAGACTCGTACAAAGAAACATAATGATGAAGAGGACATAAAAGAGCACACAAAAGGAATACATGAGGAATGTTATAAAATTCAAACAAAGCAAAATTACAAATTTTAATTAATTCAAGAAAACAGTACTTACCTTTTTAAAAGTTCAGTAGGTACATTTTTAGATAAAGAATTCTGGCTCGAGGGTACTTTGTCGTTACAGACAACCGCGTCCTATTGATAAGTACGATTATGGATTCTCTGTACATCCTCTTTGTATGGATGTACATTGTTCACCATCAAGATATTACCGTGGTTTCTTTTAATTACAATTCGATTAAAAGATCAGTTGAAGATGTGAGACACTTATGTAAAAATTGAAGCAGTGATGGCTCAGTGGCATTGGCATTGGCTGACTGCTGCGCAGGTCCATAGTTGGAATACCGCCGCGCAGGCTTGAGTTTCACTGCATGGTGGAATGGAAGGGCATTTTGGGAATACCCGCCTAGCTAGCGACCACCCTCAAGTCGAAAATCTGGCGCCAAGCACCTGTTCCGGCAGCAGTCCCTGAGAGCCAGTGAAATTACACTACCTAACCGGGAGCTAAAAACAAAATCGAAAAACTCGATACACGAGTATGACTAATATTATCGGTCATTTTCGCTTGCCACGATGTGGCCAAAGTACTCGAATGTGTCATACACAAAGACTTGATACCTTCATTATCGATTGATGACGGCCGAAACTGAACTGGTTTTTCACCCTCAAATTTCAACTGACATGACGATATTTTCGTTATAATAAGTACCTAGTAGATTACTACTATAACAGTGGTGTGTTCCTGTAGCAGTCCTTGAGAGCTGGATTAAAAATCTACCTGCATAGATACAGGTTTGAAGCGCTTGTAGTGTGTAGCGCAACGTTCGCTGCGGTAATTACTTGGATGGGTAACGCTAGTGCCATTACTATGAGCGTGCACGTGCTTCAGAGGTTCGTCGTCAATCCCGGTGGTTATCTTGGATGGCATTCGTTACAGTTTGGTGGTAGGGCATTTTGCGAGTACTGGCCTGAATATCTACCACCCTCAAGTAGAGAATATGTCACCAAGAACCTTTTTTTTATTGGATTGTGACAGAGTTTGCAATGCAAGAGGTTCTCCTGATGCTAAGCATAATAGATAACATGCATTTCTTCACAAGTGACAAATTGCACTGCGCCAGTCACCCTGAGATACATTTGTTAAGTCTCGTATGTCCGTGATTTTTATAGTTAGGTACTGAGGTATACTGGCTCTCAAGGACCGCTACCGGAACACACTGTTAGGTGATTTGTGACAGATTTTTTCTTGAGGGTGGTAGCTAGTTAGGCGAGAATTTGGAAAATACCCTTCCACCATGTGGTGAAGTTCGAGCGGGCGAGGTGAGCCTCAGACCATGGTGAGTACCTTCTGCGTATAAAATAGTAAATTGTTATAAAAGAATCGAAAGGAATCAACTACCATACGAGGTATTTATTTAGACTATACCTACTGAGCACTATAGTCCGAGTAGAAATTGATGATTTTTTGCCGCGTTAATCATAATAAAAATAATATATTTCAGGTACATAGCGATTTCATATGTTTATATCTACTAAACCTAAGCTACGAAACTGTTAAACGGTGTTTTAAAAAAGTACTAATATGTACATAATAAAAGCATAGGTACGTGTTGCACAAACAGTGCTGTGTCATTTTTTATGTCCGTGCATGTGGACAGAAATCCAACGTTTAGGTATGCATAGGACTAAAAATATTGTCAGAGGCAGCCACGAAGATTCTGTTGCTGGCACGACGCAACCAATGTTAGAAAGACACCACCCTCGATCTCAAAACCGAGGAAAAATCAGGACCTCAGCGAACATATTCGACGAACTACAGTTGACTACAGTATCGCGGTAGCCTTAAGGGCTCGGAATGCGTTATTAATTATTATACTCTTATGTTGCTCATTACTCTCTCTCTATCTCTCTTAAACACTACTTTTCATTTGAAATATAAGGAAAGCAAGAAATTAGTTTTTCTAAAATATTCATTAATAATAATAACATGAGCAGCATCTGTTTAAAATTAATAGAGAAATTCTAAAAAGTTGTGACATTTAAAGTAAATTTTGTTCGAAATATTTACGGCCGACTATAGTCCGAATAGGGACTCATGACCATATTCAACACTCTACTTTTCAATACGTTTTTTTTATGCCTCACAGGTTAGCCTTTGACTACTATCTCACCTGATGGTAAGTGATGATGTGGTCGAAGATGTTGTTCAGGCTAACCTAGAATAACTGGCTCTCAAAGACAGCTGCCGTAATCTATGGAAAATAAAAAATAGTAGTTTTACTATGTAAATATATTTATTATGATAAAAAAGTATAATATTAATTAGTAAGCGTAAGGTAATTCCTGCATAATTTGGCTTTTGCGATGTTGATTTATTAATATAATTATTAATATATAATTTTTTTTTATGCGCGCATATAGAGCAAATAGCACGCATTCGCGTAACTTGAACCGCAGTGGAAGTAGGTACCTATCGAATATTATAAATGTTCATAAGAAGATAACATGTTTGATGTTTTTTTCATAATATTTTTTTATGGAATAGGAGGACAAACGAGCAGGCGGCTCACCTAGTAGTAAGTGATCACCGTCGCCCACAAACATCCACAACACCAGCTGGTTCCATAATGTGGCAGTGCGAGGCAGAAAATGCCGTGAAAATCGCATGTTTGTGGACTTCCAGACGTCGACATGAAATTGATGAAACATCATGCTTTGTCGGGAAGTCCGATGGCGAAATTGAGCTGCAGGTAGTAAATCGAACAATTCCTCAGGACACTCCCCGTGATGGAAACGGTAAAAGATGCAGAGTGATCCAACATCTCTACGCAGTGAGACCAAAAGGGTCGAGCCGAGCGAAGAGAACGTGATCGTCTATATTCTTCGATATATTCTTATAGATATGATATAAGAGCAATATTCTGTATACCTATATTTAATAAAAAAATATAATATATTTTCTACCATTTACGTACCTACTAAGATTTTCAACATAATTAAACGGTCATACCATAATTCATTTTCTATCATTTACGTACCTACTAAGATTTTCAACATACTTAAACGGTCATACCATAATTAGGCATTGAATAGTAATTTGAAATTAACTCTAATGAAGTTTCGAGTTAGAGGAATTGACAGCACGACGAGTTTTTGATTGAATTACATTATAATCTTGATTTTATTTTAAAGGAAATTTCAAGCGAATATGAAAAGTATTCTAGTACCTATCGAAAGTATTCGATATCCAATGGCTATTACACTAAAATTTAAGACGAGTGGATGTTATTTTATTTTGAAAATGTATTTTCATTTTGGGCTAACCCTAATTGTGTGTGTTAAGGGAGGAAGAAGACTACTTGTATATTAAAATAAAGGCATAGGGTAAAACACCCAGTAGTCAGCCTTTTAACACAAATTTAAACTTTGTGTACCTGTACTTTACATGTATATTTGTACTCATCAAGTTTTATGTTATTATTTGGAAGACAATTACTTAATTATTCTAATTAAATCAACAAAAACGTAAAAAGTTCCTAGATATAATCTATATGATGATCTGATATGTTGATTTTTTAAAGTATTTATAATAAAAAAAAAAGAAACATATAACAAAATATGGCACTTTTTACCAGTAGTCAGCCTCATTTGACCAGAAGTCAGCCTACTCTACCCCTGTACTCAGCCTCTCAATTACTTACACACATTGTTCAAATAATGGTTTATTGACGACATACTTCATGACCATTCAGACATCTACGATAAGCTATTTCAACTTTTGAGTGTTGAAGGCGGTTCCATTTTTTATGTAAAAAAAATGTAGTTACATCATTTTTTTTATCAGAATTTCATTATGTCGAAAAGACCCATATGATCATAATATTGTATGGTAACAACTTCGACAAGTTACCTCACACTTTTGAGTGTTGAAGTTAATTTAACCCCAAGAAGACACAAGTTTGTACGTTTACCGCTAAGATATCCCTCCGTTTTGAAGACATTCTCCATATACTTTTAGCAATACTACGCTCTATTAACATATCTCCAACAGTACTCGATTGGTTTCATAGTTATCTGTTCGGGCGCCAGCAACGAGTACGCTTAGAAGAGAAGTTCTCTTCCTGGTGTTACACAACTGCTGGTGTTCCACAGGGCGGCGTACTATCACCTCTCCTTTTCACAATATTCATCAATACAATTTCACAAAATCTTTCTTCATAAATGATGACTTGAAATGTATTACTGAATGGTGCAAAAAATTTGGCCTCATAATAAACACAAGCAAGACCCAAGTGATAATTGTGGGCAGTTCACGTTTCATCTCAAGGGTGGACTGGTCTATTATTCCTTCTGTATTTTTTGATGGAGTCCCTATTCCCTTTAGTGAAACTGTAAAAAATCTGGGCTTGACCTTCGACCGTTGCTTGAGTTGGGCTCCTCAGCTGCAAGTGACTAGTCGCAAATTGTACGCCACTGCAGGTGTTTTAAAGAGACTGCGCAACTTTCTTCCTGTTACTACTAAAATTGCCCTAGTTCAATCTCTTTTACTCCCAAATCTGGATTACGCTGATGTCTGCTATCCAGATCTCACTGAAGAACAGCTAGATAAGCTTGAGCGTCTTCAAAACTTCTGCATCAGATTTATATTTGGCTTGCGCAAATTTGACCGCATATCTCAATTTCGATCTAAGCTCAAGTGGCTCCCTATTCGTCTTCGCCGGAATGCTCACACACTCTCTCTCCTTTACAATATTTTGTTTAATCCATTGTCCCCGCGCTATCTTAAGGAACGTTTTAATTTCCTTCACACTGCTAATGCTCTTAATTTAAGGTCATCAGAAAACCTATCCCTCAGTATGCCTCAACATGGCACAATTTTTACGATCAATCTTTTTCAGTCAGGGCTGTTCGACTGTGGAATTCACTACCGATTTCTATCAGGCAAGCCCAATATTTAAACACGTTCAAAAGCCAAGTGAAACAGTTTTACTTGTCTATATAATATAGTATATAGTATATATAATATAGTATTGTTGTATGTAAGCTTGTAAAAGTATATTGTTAGTATTTAAGTCATCTCTGTTTGTTTGTATAGAAAATATTTCTGTTTAAAATTGTTTCTGTTTATAATTTAGCAGTTTGTTCAACCAGACTGTTAATGTTAATTTAATGCACCCCGTCTTATTACTCCTATTTTCTCTCCATTCAAAGGTTGCCTAGAAGAGATCGCTGTTAGTGATAAGGCCGCCCATTGTAACAATTAACTGTAATCCTTTATATTTTGTTTTGTTATAATGTAGTGGTGTGTACAATAAAGAGTTATCTATCTATCTATCTATTTAAAAAACTAATCTTGAATTTGGATTCAAGCAAAATGTCTTATATCGTCATTTCGTAGTATAGTACCTATTGAGTATTGAATTGTTTTTTAGCACTTTAAACTTGAGAACCCATAGCACATCAAGGGCCCTTTGAAAGAATTAGCCACGGGCCCCGCGCATGCTTAATCCGGCACTCGTTTAAACATAAACTAGAAATACCTAAGTGTAGATTATTAATGCAAAGTAGTGGTCCCCATGCAATGGCCTTTAAAATATTTAATAAATTACCGGACGAATAAAAGAATGATGAATATGAACATGACCGTACTAAAAAAACTAAAAAACTTATCGATAGAAACATTTTATTATACCATAGCACAATACTTATGTGACAAATATTTATAAAAGAAAACAAATCGGGCCGCTCCACACTAAGTTGCCATACCCAAACCTGGGTCATTATGAAGTGATATGTAAATATTTATTAGGATACTTACATAATATGCAATCAATAATTTTATTTGTATTGAATCGTCGACGATCAAGTTCTCTCCAGTCAACTCGACCCATTGGCACTGCGTAGAGATGTTGGATCACTCTGCATCTTTTACCGTATCTATCACGGGGAGTGTTCTGAGGAACTGTTCGTTTTACTACCTGCAGCACAATTTCGCCACTGGACTTCCCGACAAAGCATGATGTTTCATCAATTTCATGTCGACGTCTGGAAGTCCACAACCTTGCGATTTTCACGGCATTTTCTACCCCGCGCTGCCAAATTATGGAACCAGCTGCCAGGTGAAGTATTTCCGAACAGTTACGACTTAGGATCCTTCAAGAAGAGAGCATATTCCCTCCTTAAAGGCTGGCAACGCATCCTCGAGACCTCTGGTGTTGCGGATGTTTGTGGGCGACGGTAATCACTTACCATCAGGGGTGCCGCCTCCTCGTTTGTCCCTCTATAACATAAAAAAGCCATTTCCATTTTTTCGTAAAAAAAAAATCACGCTTTTCACTGATCCTTGCTACCTATGGAATCCATTCTCATTTACTGCCAATGCCTATATTATCAAGGTAGGCGTAACACTTTCAGTAATTAGAGTGTAAGTCATAAACTGCTTATGCGATTTCAATTAAATTTAAATGGGACTACCGCGAAAGTATACTCTATCAAGTAAATCAAGAATCTTTAAAATCGGTTCATAATGGGTGAAAATATCGATGAGCATACACAAAAAGTGTAATAATATATATAGACGAACATAGAACCTCCTCCTTTTGTAAGTCCTTTAAAAATACAGTCCTATTTAAAAGGCACTACGTTTCAATTTTCTGTAACACAGGCTACGGCTTAGTACTGGGTTTACCGATCTATTAGTCGGCCTCGTACATGTATACGCGGCTGACAACTGGTAAAAAAGATATGTTCAAAGTTTAAAGTACAACGAAAGCGACTTATTTGCTTAGTTAATTTCAATTAAAATTACGAAATCTACAATAAAACCAGTAGTCCTCCCTCAAATCGGTTTGGATACAAAAATACAAATGTTTCCTCTTGATAATATTACTGCACGAAATAAAAGAAAGTAAAATCATCATACCCCGTAGGGTGCCGCGGGTTAGAATGTCACCCCCTCACAAGAGGCAACTAAAGGTAGAATACCAGAAGTTGTATTCTTATGAGATTAATAAATATTCTGAAACCGTAAGTTGGGTAGCAGCGCCTTCTGAGGAACTGATATCTTAAACTGTGATCTCCAAGACGCCTGTCAAGCGCGGGGATTATGGCATACTTCCTCTTAATGGGAGAGGCTGTGTTCAGCAATGGACAATACGGCTGATACAGAACAGTAATATCAAACTCATGGGGTACAACCTGTTTACACCAGGTGAAAGAAAAAAACGGTCGGCGACTCAAGACTAACTTCGAAGCGGGGGGCGAGGCGACCATTCGCGCGGCACCGTTTGTAGTCCATGGGCAGTCACGTTCGCCGCCGCGACCAGTATGAAGTTCGACAGTGAAATGTCTTTATCGAAATTATCTCGATATTGCTTAGTCAAAAACTCACTAAAAATAAAAATATCATAATAGTTTAAAATCTGCACGGCCCGTGATTATGACCCTAAACCAGTTTAGTTGTTTTCGCCGCGAAAAATGAACACTGAGACTTTTATTGCTGAAATACTAGATAGACCAGCTATTCGAAGTCTGAACATCCATAGCCTCTGACAAAATAGAAGAAAAGACGGAGGCTCGTAAAACATCAAACTGAAGCCACATTTTTATAACTGTGTGCGATAGAAGTGCTGCCACATGAAAGCAAAAATAACTAAATTGTAGGATTTATGGGATAAAAATTTTAGAAGATATAAATATACAGCAAAATCTGTTCGTAAGAATACCTCGCAACAACATAATATTATTTATATTGTGCAATATTATTATAATGTTGAACAATCTTCACGATTATTGTTTAATATATTTCGCATTTTTTTTAAGATGTTCTAGACTTTACGTTCTCCAGGATAATAAATAATTGACCAAAGGCGTGCTAGGTTACGTATATGGTATTGTTTCGCTGCAGGTGCCGTTTTTTTGTGTGTTTTTTTATATTTTTTTGACGGAATAAGCAGAAAGTACTTTAAATTCAACTTACGTGTGAAAAGTAATTTCAGATAACTTTTTCTTCACTGAATATGTTCAGTTTTTGCAGTGTTTTAACACGCAAGTAGGCATTTTTAGTTTATTTTTTCCGTTGTGTGACGTGTGTAATGTGCGACGGCCTATCGTGAATAGAGGTGGTTGTTAAATAACGTCACGATGAAAAAATCACTGTGATCTGAAGGCAAATAGTATCACCGTGTCTTGTCGCAAAGGAACAACGTTCTGACTGATTCTTCATCGCGCGGGGTGTCGCGCGGACGCGTCTTCAGGCATTGGTGGCCTCTGAACGCGGTGATCATCGCCAGCCGTACATCACAGCTGGGTCGCGGGGGCTGAGTCATTTCTATGGCTCCTTCTTCTTTGTTCGGGGTAATAGGTCACTCCAGGATCGTCAGTCTCCCTACTCGCTCCTTTACCCACCGGAGAGCACCCAGTGGGCGGGGCGCTCGGGAGATGAGATGTATGCGCGCCCTGGCCGGCCCTCGGGGCCTAGAGCGCGCGGCGTCGTTTACTTCGTCCGAGGGGTGCTCCTAGCGGCAGGAGAGGAGCTTGCCCACCCCCGCTAGTAATAGCGGGATGGGGTCCGCTCCCTCCCTGAGCGCCTGGAGCACGTCTTGGAGGGTAGATAAGGCGAGCTCGATGATTTCGAGCTCAGCCTTGGTTCTGCTGGTCTTCTTGTCTGTCTCGCTCGCACGTGGGAGCGGGACAGGGGTGTGGTGCCGTCTTTGTCCCTCGGTTTGCGCACGTGGTGCGCAAACCAGAGGGATGATGTCGTCGTCGGAGGGTGCGTTAGTCGGGGGAGCGACTTTACGCGACCCTTGTGTCTTCTTCTTCTTCCTCTTCTTCTTCTTTTTCTTCTTAGTTCCCAATTGGCCGGCGCCGCGCGGTGGCGGAGGGTTGGCGGCGGCCATTAGGGAAGTAGGGGAGGTTCTTTCGGTGGTAGTAACCGTGGGTGTCACTATCAGTGCAGTCGTCTTCTTCGGCGGGCACTCGGGTGGGTCGGCTCTGGTTAGAGCTGTGGTGCCCGCGCGCCTGTTCCGCGCCTCCTCGCGGAACACCGCGCAGCGGGGGTTGTTTGCGGTGTGCGCTCCGCCACAGTTTGCGCACGTCGCTGGCTCGTCCAAGGGGCGGGGGCAGTCGTGCGCGTAGTGTTCTCCCCCACACCGCACGCACGCCAGCCGCCGGAAGCAGTTGTGGGAGGAGTGCCGGAACGCCTGGCATCTGTGGCATTGTGCCGGCCCCTTCCTCCCACGACAGGATTCGATCTTCACCCCCGGCATACAGAGCAGTTCATCCACTCCATATATGTCGGGGGTCAGGTTGGCAGTCCTCTTCATCGCCGCAAAGAATATGCAGCCTGGCCTGCCCATTCTTGCGGCGATTTTCTTCACGTGCTCGGGTTCGAACCCGAGCTCTTCCAGTTCTTCTTTAATATCTTCCAGCCTGGTGTCCGCCGGAAGGCCTCGTATCGCCAACTTCAGACTTCGCTCTTTGGGGAGAGAGTAGGAGAACCAGGTCATCCTATGCGTCTCATCCAGGCTAGTGAGGTAAGCCTGGACGACCCGGTACTCATCCCCATCCGCTGGTGTGAAACGTACCCCTTGGTTGAAAGGGCGTACGGTTGGCGTGCGTCCGAGCTTTCCTTTGATAGCGCGGAGGTGCTTCGTGAAGTTGGGGAATGACTCCACAACGATCGGTGGGTACCGTTCCTTCCGTGGGTTCGGTGCCGGTTGGGAGTCTGTGGCTGCAGTGGTGGTCATGGTGGCAGTGGTAGTCGTCGTCGGTGTGGTTGTGGTTCTTGAGGTTGATGCCACAGCCTCAGGTTGTGCGACAGGAGTGCGTGCCGCCTCTCTCTCACCTCGCGGTTGCGAGGTGGGGGGCGGGCGCGGAGCGGTGGCTTTCCTTGTGGACACGGTTGGTTGTACAGTCGTGTGTGCGGTAGCTGCCGTGGTTACGGCGGCATACGACATGGTCTTCTTGGTGCTGGTTTCTTGTGCGGCCGTGGCCGCCCAATCCAGGCGGGCAGGGGTGCGGGCGCAGGCGCGTTTGCCTTCTTCCTCGGCCTCTACACTGCGCTTCCTGCGCTGTCTAGGTGTCGGCGGGTGTGGCGGTCTTCTTCGGCGGTGAGTCTGGAGAATCCAGAATCACCACTACTGGGGGAGCGGTGTTCTCCGCGGGGGGGGAGGAGGGGTCGTCTCTCCGGGTTTCAGCCTCCCAGCTTAGCCGCTCGATGCGGGCGGCTTCCAGGGTTTCTTCTATGGAGCGCCGGAACTCCCTGTAGCGCTCCGCATCGGTAAGCTCGGAAGGGACCCGCCGCGTTGACAGGGATCTGTCACGTGCGGGGGTCCTGCGCTGACCGTGCGGCTTCTTTGGGGCGTCAGGGCATTTGGGGCCCGGGTCTGCCGGAGCGTTATGTTCGCTCGGCGAACTCATGGCGTCGGGGTTGCTTCAATCCCCGCGATTCCTACTAAACCGTCGGCTGCGGCATCTGCGGTTGCAGTTCCGGGCCAGCCGAGGTTTAGGCTGTCTGTGCGGGCGGCAGTCTTCGCCCTCAAAGAGGGGTGGAATTCGGAGGGTGTTTTCTATAAAACACCCCCGAGTTCTGGAGCGTTTTGGTGGGGAATCCGAGCGTGGTCAGTAGATACAATTGCAGCAAAACTTTCCGTCCGGAACAACGTTCCTCGTCGTTCCATAGTAATAAGTTCCATAGCTCGTTCTCAGTCACTCGCATCACGGCAAGCGGCGACGTGGAACGCTACCGAATGACGGGCTCGTGCATCCTCGGCGCAACGTGTGACAGAGAGGGCGAGCGTTAGTAGTGTTGATACGTTCCTTTCGTTCGTTGTGTACCTACCTACATTGAGCGAGTTACAGAGCTATCTATGTATTATGAGTATTAGGTATGTATATGTAAATGGCAGATGAGAACAATCTTAAATCAAACTTTTCCGATAAAATAGATTTGAGATAAAGATTATACGGAAGTATTTCATATTCATACATATTAAAAGATCGATTTAATAGGTAAGTAGGTAAAAAAATATTTTAATCTTATCATACATAAAAATATGGTTTTAATTTTTTTTAATAAACAACAACAAATTCAAAAGCTAAAAACATACAAAAAAATAAACAAGAAAAAACAAAATTTATACTGTTAATATAAAATCACTGTAAATAATTGATCCAAATTAATAAACACGCCACATGAGTCTAATAAAGCAAAAATTACAAATTTGAAAATATTATAATTGAAATAGAAATTTACTGTAGCCACTAACGGATGTAGCTCCAATATGCGACAGGCTTAAGCCTGTATGAAAGTGTGAAGGTTATTTCGTATCATTAGAAACCATTGTAACCATATCGGTTTTCGTGACGCCAGTGATATACGTGACAAAATCACGATTATTTTTCACTGAATTTTTTTTGGAACTGGAACGACAGTCACGGTGATAATAAAATAACGCTTTTCCCCACCTCTAAATCGTGAACTCCATAGATCAAATAGAATATATACTACGGTGAACTCAGCGTAGGAGTGCACGATATATATCGATATTACAAAAAATATCGATATATGAACACGATATATCGCTTCCGATATGTATATCGATACATCAATCGATATTATTCAACCGATACAACACCATAGCTCACTTGACAGTTGACATGGTTGACCAAAACCTTTACATTTTCAAAAGGGATGTTGGCAAAGTTGTTTTTTATGGCAAATTGATCGTAAACGTTGCTAACACCACTTTAATTTTATCATTTTCTATTAACTTTTAACAGTATAATATAAGTGCTATTTTTCGCTGCGAAAACAACTAAACTGGTTTAATCACTGCACTATTCACCGCGAATACCGCTCAACTCCGTGGCTCGCCGCCGTACTGGTTCATGCCTTTGTGTAGCTCGCCCGCCGTGCGGCAGGTCGTCCGCGCGTTTCGCTCGGTACATTTCGCCGGTCGCCGTTGCCGTGGCTTGATAAGTACATTGTTATGAGTTTATTTCAGTCGCTAGACGCATCGCCGTTCGCACCGCGCGAGAATATTCACACCGGCGAATGTCCCGTGGCCAGGCTGTTAAAGACGCATGTATAGGCATGTTCAGAACCTTGGTTGGAGCGCACTCGGAGTGCAACTTTTTACTCTAACGACGCGTCGTCGTTGACAACCTTCGAGTACAATGTGATTAAAATAAGCATAGGATCGGCCTAGCGCCATGTTGTGACGTCAAAACTAGATTTTGGTACAGTGTGCAAAAAAATAATGATAAAAAAAGTAAACATTTCTAAAAAAAATTAAACCCGACTACAAATTATTTATTTTCGTTAAGCGTTTTATTGTTTTATTGAAATTAAAACTGGAAGTTATATATATTTATGGAATCATTTTTAAAGTCCTTCATTTTGATACCCAATACAAATGGGTTTGGAAGAAAAATAAATGTTTTTCATACTATATGGCGTCCAAAATCTACCAGTTTGTTTTTTTTATATACCTAGTGTCACTTGCGTTATCAATATAAATCTAACGATATCTCATACATTAAAATCGGTAAGCCGTTTAGAAGTTGTGGTAGGATAAAAAAACTCATATACAAACATATTTTTTTTTTGTTTTTGTGTAAATAAACAAGTAATCTTAGGGAGGTAAACGTAGGCGACTGTACAGCAAACACAGAAATAATTTGAACTGATTTAATTCGTTAGTAATAGTTTGTACTTAGGTATCTTAATTGGAATCGATTAGCCCTTCGATGCCGCTCATGCAGCTCATGTCCTGATGACCAACTGAGTCATACTCATCGTAATCGTAGTAACGGGTAACAAACAAATATATTTACCAACAAAAACAAATTAAACAGTCAACAAGAACAAATTAAACAAGAATATTAACAAGTAGTACACTGACGGAGAAATATGACCCTAACGCCTGCGATGTCTTTAAACCAAGATGGCGTCTGTGCTGTCATCTTAAAAATATTAATTTATTTAAATAAAAAATGTCAGGTCACATTTAAAATACGTATAATTATATAAATCGCGCTGCTCTATTTTTAAGTTTGTTCTGCTGATCGTACTTATATGAGTGAAGGTAGCCGAGAGCCCGTCCTATTCTTAGTTTAATCGCATTGTACAGCGTTCGGATGTCACAACAAAACCGTTCCAAACCGTTGAAGGTTGCCACTTTTTAATTATCGAAATCGGCCGTTAAACGGTAGCATCCTTAACTGACATAAACTTGACATTTGTTGATTATTGAATTATAAGGTAATAATTTCAATTTTGCAGGTATAGGTGGTATTGTGTCTTTCACATATATCTATTGTATTGGGTGTGTACCTGTAAAGATAGATGTATGTATGGAAATAAATAAATAAATAAATATATCATAAAAAGTATTTAGCTAGTTCCCCGCAAAAAATCGATATTAATTTGAGGTTATATTATAAAACAAACCGAGTCGTTCCAAAGCTTCGAGTAAGTTAAGCAACCAAATAACTACCCTCTGAGGACGGTAATATTAAAATTTATAGATAATATTACCGTGCTCTTAAGCTTGGAACGCAGCCCAGGTTAATGGCTCATAGAATTAGCTCACTGAACAACATGGAAGAAATAAGTACTACGTACAACAGGAATGTTCTCTATCTGTGCATCATGCAGCTAAAATAAAGAAAATAAAACCTTATGCTAAGGTCGTAAGAGTCTGGTTGGGCGCAAAATAAAAATGAAGCCAAGTGAGAAGGCTACCACTGAACCCTGTGTCCCGTTCTAACAATGACTTAGAGTTGCCAGAGTTGAGTTGATTTCAATTCTTTCGTTGTTTGTAGAAAAAATTGCGATTAATGTAATGTAATGAAGTAAAAACATTTACTTCTAAAATGTTTCTAAATATAAATAATAATTTATTACCGACATGTTAAAGCAATATTATTTGTTGCTACGTGTAAAGCCATATTAACGCAAAAAAATTGCGATTGGCGTATAGGTTTTTTTTATTTGTATGAAATACGGACACCTGACCTGACAACCCCACATGAAATCGCCGACTCGACATTAATAGCGGTGTGTTATTTTGATTACGTGATATTTTTGAAGAATTTTAGTAAAAATGGTGAGAATTTGTGTCGTGGAGGCTTGCGGAAGCGAGTATTATCCTGATTATGGTTTATCTTTTCACAGGTAATAGTTTTAAACATAGTTTGTTAGTGAAGAATTACGGTGACCGTGAATGACTAAGTATCTAATCTTATATTTTTTTTCATGAGGATAATGCATTTACGCATACACACGCGCCAGGGAGCAGGTGGTTATGTCGGACTCAAGGTCAATAGGGATCCCACTACCGACTAAAATCCTCATGGTGTTCCGTCGTCATCGACTGGCAGCAGAGGCCACGGAGTCACTCACGCTCTCATGCGCAGCCCCCATCGACGTCACTGCCCGCTTAAGCGGGCCCAGCCTCTGGGAATAACTCCCCCCCAAAGTGCAGCTTTGTGGAATGCCCACGAGGGCATCATGAAGACCTAACCCTGATGGGGGGTGCCGGCTGTCCCCACGGCCGACGCCCCGGGTCCTCTGAGCGGAGACGGAGTGCGAGCACGATCGGCTCGCCTCCGTGTCCGCGCTCTGCAGAGCGAGACAGAGAGAGGATCTCTCTCCCTTTCCCGCTCGTCCGCCTCCTAATATTCTTGTGAGACGATTGTCTCGAAAAAAGAGGCCACCGCCTCCCACGACCTCTCGTCACCGACCACTTTACGATGATGGCCGGCAAAGAGAGGTTGGGTCACTAACCAATCCTAGTTCAAGAACAAATAAATTAAATACCTATACATTTTTTATTCCTTTCTCTATTAAAATAACTTTGTTTCAATTCCAGATTTTCTAAAGATCCTAATGATAGTTTAACTCATAACGCAAAATTAGAGTCAATGAAACATATAAGGAATAAGCTGGGTTTGCGGCAGAAACTTCACAAGACTGTTTTATTTAACAATATCTGATTTAGAATTAAACTTAACTGTTTTTTTCTTACCTAATTAATGAAATATACCACAAAAGGTAGCTTATCGTTATTTTATCTCAGTCCAGCTGCATGTCATATACCGCAAGGACCAGTAGGTAAGTACCTACCTATATGACGCGAGTGTGAAAAGCAAGCAAAAACAGTAAATGTACAGTGCTGCAAAGTGCAAGTTTATCATTAGCATCTTCGATTAAAATCCATCTGAAGCAATGATCTGCTGACGTCAGATCACAAATCATATTTTATACATATTGTTCTTAAATCATATTTCAAAATAGTCACCATCGCCAGAGAGGGATAAGAGGTACAGTTACTGAGCTCTTGTTCGGCTTCAATTTTGCGACAACAGCTCATTCCTGTTGTATTTTTAGTACTTATTACCATCCATGCTGAACAAGTAACGTTACATTTCTATCTGCAGGGCTATCATGGGCCCTATCACGTATCTTCTGTAGCAATGAAATGCTGATTGCAACAATCAAAAATGACAGTCTTGACAGATTTTGTAACAATGAAAAAGACAGATAGGTAACAGACCTTCTTGTGCCCAAACGTTAGTCGCCGACCGTTTTTTTCTTTTATACCTGAGACGATAACTGGCATATATATTGATCGAATAAAAATTTCGTAATATCCATTCTACTAAAGAGTTTGTAATAACATAGTATATATACAGGTTGTACTCCCATGGTCAGTATTTCCTTTGATTTCATATTATTATTATTCTTAAATCTAATTTGTTTTTAAATCTAATTAAATCAAAATTTAAGTTTATATTTTAACGTTTCATACGCTTTATATATCCTGTAAAATAAAACCAATTGTAATGAAGCGAAAATGATATTTTTTGTATTTTTTTATGTTTTGTAATAACGCATGCTCTGTGGATAACATAAAAAAAATAAAAAAAAATACGAGAGGCAAAATTTAAGTCATGAGCGGGAAAAAACTAAGTTTCTCCTCTCTCCGAATACCAAAAATAATAATAATAAGAAATTACTACTTGCATTTTAAATATATGCCAATATAAACTTAATTTTTATTTATCTATTTATTTCTTAGGAAGACCAACAGTATAACAAATATCTTAAATATAACTAATGACAACAGATAACCAATTATAGGTCCTCACGGATAGCTATCTTATAAATGACATTCAAATAATGAACACTAGGATACAACTTAGTATAAACATTATGCTTATAATTATATTCAAACTGTTAGTCGGAGAACTCACTGCTCAACAACCGCCTAGCCGATGCAATTGCTTGTACCAAATAAGTCAAGGCCAACTCTCTTGTCTATCTCATTAAAATTTCTGCTCACACGTAACAGGTAAGAATTTTGCCTTTAATTGTTTTATTTAGATTTTAGAATAATAATAATATGCAATAAAAGGAAATACTGACCACGGGAGTACTACCTGTATATATACTATATTATTACAAACTCTTTAGTAGAATTGTCAGTACGAAATTATTAATTCGTTCAAAGTATATGTCAGTTATCGTCTCAGGTATAAAAGAAAAAAACGGTCGGCGACTAACGTTTGGGCGCATGAAGGTCTGTTACCTATCTGTCTTACAAAATCTGTCAAAACTGACAGTTATATTGTTGCAATCAACAGTTCATTGCTACAGAAGATACATGATAGCCCTGCATGTATCTTTTGTAGCTATGAACTGTTGATTGCAACAATAAAACTGTCAGTTTTGACAAATTTTGTAAGACAGATAGGTAACAGACCTTCATGCGTCGGAACGTTAGTCGCCGACCGTTTTTTTTCTTTTATACCTGAGACGATAACTGGCATATACATTGATCGAATTAAAATTTCGTTCTATCCATTCTACTAAAGATTTTGTAAATATATAGTATATATATACAGGCTGTACTCCCATGGTCAGTATTTCCTTTTCTTTCATATTATTATTATTCTTAAATCTAAATAAAACAAATAAAGGCAAAATTCATACCTGTTACGTGTGAGCAGAATTTTTTATGAGATAAACAAGAGAGTTGGCCTAGACCTATTTTGTTCAAGCATTGCATCGGCTAGGCATTGTAGCAGAGAGTTCTTCAACTAAATGTTTGAATTTTGTCATAAGCAGGGCCGCGTTCCGAGGGTCAGAGTGCGTTGTTTGGTTGCTTTAACTTACTCGAAGGTTCCGAACGGCTGGTTGTTTTATAACCTCAAATATCGTTTTTGGCGGGGAATTGTGCAAAATTTATAGACTTTTTAAGATGTTTGAAAAGCAATAACTACCGTAACCTGCAAAATATAAAAGATTGCTTATAATTTACTCATCAAGAAATGTCAAGGTCATGTCAGTTAAACATTCAACATGTTAACGACGTCTTTTGATAGTTAAAAAGTTGCGCTCTACCCGAAGGTCGTGAACGACGTTAGAGTGAAAAGTTGCACTCCGAGTACGCTCTAACCGAGGTTCGGAACGTGCTCCTGCAGTCTAAACATAAAAAGACTAAGCTGTAACCTAGTGTTCATTATTTGAATGTCATTTATAAGATAGCTATCCGTGAGGACCTATAATTGGTTATCTGTTGTTATTAGTTATATATAAGATATTTGTTATACTGTTGGTCTTCCTAAGAAATAAATAAATAAAACTTAAGTTTATACTGGCATAGATTTTAAAATACAAGTAGTAATTTCTTATTAGTATTATTATTTTTAGTATTCGGAGAGAGGAGAAACTTATTTTTTTCCCGCTCATGACTTCATTTTTGGCTCTCGTATTTTTTTTTATGTTATCCGCAGAGCATGCGTTATTGCAAAACATTAAAATACTTACTAAAAATATCATAGTCGCTTTATTACATTTGGTTTTATTTTACAGGATATATCAAGCGTATGAAACGTGTTGCAGTATCCAAAGTGTAGATTGGCCATTAGACACTAGAATTGAAGCTGTGTGGAGGAAGATATATTTTGGGCTAAATTGTGTTCAGGAAGAAGAAATTATTACTTGTATTTTAAAATAAATGCCAATATTAACTTAAATTTTGATCTACTTAGATTTCAAACATTAAATTAGATTTTAGAATAATAATAATATGAAATCAAAGGAAATACTGACCATGGGAGTTCAACCTGTATATATACTATGTTATTACAACTCTATAGTAGAATGGATATTACGAAATTTTAAATCGATCAATGTATATGCCAGTTATCGTCTCAGGTATAAAAGAAAAAAACGGTCGGCGACTTTGATTGCAACAATCAAAAATGACAGTTTTGACAGATTTTATATCAATGAAAAAGACAGATAGGTAACAGACCTTCTTGTGCCCAAACGTTAGTCGCCGACCGTTTTTTTCTTTTATACCTGAGACGATAACGATTTAAAATTCCGTAATATCCATTCTACTAATGAGTTTGTAATAAGATAGTTTAAATACAGGTTGTACTCCCATGGTCAGTATTTCCTTTGATTTCATTTTATTATTATTCTGTAACGTAATTTTATTTTTTAAATCTAATTAAATCAAATAAACTTAAATTTTATTTATTTCTTAGGAAGACCAACAGTATAACAAATATCTTAAATATAACTAATAACAACAGATAACCAATTATAGGTCCTCACGGATAGCTATCTTATAAATGACATTCAAATAATGAGCACTAGGATCCAACTTAGTCTAAACATTATGCTTATAATTACATTCAAACAGTTAGTCGAAGAACACTCTGCTCAACAACCGCCTAGCCGATGCAATGCTTGTACAAAATAACTCAAGGCCAACTTTCTTGTATAACTCATTAAAATTTCTGGTCACACGTAACAGGTAAGAATTTTGCCTTTATTTGTTTTATTTAGATTTTAGAATAATAATAATATGAAATAAAAGGAAATACTGACCATGGGAGTACAAACTGTATATATACTATATTATTACAAACTCTTTAGTATAGTGGATAGTACGAAATTTTTAATTCGATCATAGTATATGCCAGTTATCGTCTCAGGTATAAAAGAAAAAAACGGTCGGTGACTAACGTTTGGGCGCATGAAGGTCTGTTACCTATCTGGCTTACAAAATCTGTCAAAACTGACAGTTTTATTGTTGCAATCAACAGTTCATTGCTACAAAAGATACGTGATCGCCCTGCTGAAGATACGTGACCGCCCTGCTGTTATGGTTGCACTCCCATGGTCAGTATCTCCTTTGATTTCATATTATTAGTATTCTAAAATCTAATTTCATCATTTAAATCTAATTAAATTATAATTTAAGTTTATGTTGGCATTTATTTTAAAATACAAGTAGTAACTTCTTCTTCCTCCCCTAACACAAATTAGCCCAAAATATATCTTCCTCCACTCCGCTTCAATTTTAGTGTGTAATGGCCCATGGGTATCTACACTTTGGACACTGCAACACGTTTCATACGCTTGATATATCCTGTAAAATAAGACCAAATGTAATAAAGCGACTATGATATTATTAGTATTTTTATGTTTTGCAATAATGCATCATGCTCTGCGGATAACATAAAAAACTAAAAAAATTACGGGAGGCAAAATTTAAGTCGTGAGCGGGAAAAAAATTAGATTCCTTTCTCTCCGAATACGAAAAATAATAATTATGAGAAATTACTACTTGTATTTTAAAATATATGCCAATATAAACTTAAATTTTATTTATTTATTCATATCTTAGGAAGACCAACAGTATAACAAATATCTATATCTATATATCTATACTTATAATAAAACTGTAACAGGTCCAATTCTGTACATGGCAGATATTTTGAAAAAAAAAAATGTACAGTACTCTGTAGCTGATACTGATGCTGAAACTGTATTTTTTTTTATTTTTGTCTGTCTGTCTGTCTGTCTGTATCCCGGCCGCGTATCACTCCAAAACTACTGAATGGATTTCAATGAAACTTAGCATGATTGGAGTTTATACTACAAGGTAGGATAATTTAGCTTTTTATCCCGAAATTCAGCATGGTTCCCTTGGGAGAGGGGATGAAAGTCAAAATATACACTTAGTTGTAATTTATTAACGCGTAGTCCGATTTCATACGTTCCTTTTAGGGTTCCGTACCCAAAGGGTAAAAACGGTCTGTCCGGCTGTCCGTCCGTCCGTCTGTCCGTCCATCCGTCCGTCCGTCTGTCACCAGGCTGTATCTCAAGAACGGTGATAGCTAGACAGTTGAAATTTTCACAGATGATGTATTTCTGTTGCCACTATAACAACAAATGCAAAAAAGTTGGCCAAGTGCGAGTTGGACTCGCGCACGTTAAAACAAAAAAAAGGTTAAAATTTGAAGTCTAATGTTGTACGGAACCCTTCGTGCGCGAGTCCGACTCGCACTTTTTTTTGTTAGAATAGTGGTACTTTAAAATTTATCCCGTAAATATTTTAAAGTCATGGGGTTTGAAGTTCAGAAATAACAGACATCACAACCTAAATATTAGGTTCCAAATAACTTGACACCAAATAACTTGACCAAAATGTACAGAAACCTTTGAACGTACGGCTCATCTTAAGCTGGCGTTTGCACTTTATCGTATATAATAGATAGGTCTGTAGTTGGACCTCTCCAAAAGACTGATTTTTCAAACGATAAAACACAGTTTTTTTATTACGATAAGCACAACTTCCCTACGTATATTTTTCATAACATGCAATGCTCTAATCAGTCTAATCTATACCTATAACAGGTTGCAGAAGGCGGGTAGGGAAGCGCGAGGGGTAAGACGCTTACATTTATCTATTTATACTTATATTAATACTGTAACAGGTCCAATTCTGTACATTGCAGATATTTTGAAAATATGTTTTGAGAGCAATCTGTAGCTGATACTGCAAAAACTGCTTTTTTTCTGGCTGTCTGTCTGTATCCCGGCTGCGCATCACTCCAAAACTACTGAATGGATTTCAAAGAAACTTAGCACGATTCGAGTTCATACTACGACGAAGACATACGATACTTTTATTCCGAAATTCAGTACGGTTCTCTTGGGAAAGGGGATGAAAGTCAAAATGTACACTTAGTTGTAATTTATTAACGCGTAGTCCGATTTCAATCATTCTTTTTTTGTTACAATAGTGGTAATTTATTTATTTTCCCGTAAATATTTCAAAGTCCTCAGTTTTGCAGTTAAGAAATTACAGATGTCACAAACTAAATATTTCGTTTTAAATAACTTGAACCGCGGAATATTGAGAAACCCTTGAACGTACGACTCATCTTAAGCCCACAGGCAGCCCGGAACCCCACGGGAAGCCCGAAACCCCACGGACAGACCGGCATCCCACGGGCAGCACGGCACCCTTATTTAGTTTTGCAAGCTTGCTACTATAAAACTCTAAAATGTGGTACATTCACCACAATCAGTTTTTAAAACTAGGTACATATCTTTCTTTTAACGGATACATTTCGGAGACTGCGCAATGGAAGTGCACAATGTTGTCTTAGGTTTTCGCGATTGTTACACTTAGTAATTAAACAACTTTAAACGGTTTATATCACGTATATTTATCATTATTTTTGTCCGGACGTTTCAAACACTTTGCAGTGATCGTGGTCACGGGGTGACTGTCGGGACAAAAATAATGATAAATATATGTGATTTAATCCGTTTAAAGTTGGAAGTGCACAACTTTAGTAGATTGTTATACAAGGGTCGAAAGGAATTGGTAACTTTCAACCGCGGTCAGCTCTCTACTTTTCATTTCGAATTTAAAGAAATTAAAAAAGTAGCTTTTCTAAAAATTATTCATTAAAAAAATAACATACTTACTAAAAATTTATTGAAAGGTTGGAACTATTTGTGAAATTTTACGTAAAATTTTGTTTGGAATATTTTCAGGCGGCTATAGCCCGAATAGGAATATCTCTGCTTTTCACTACTAATATAAGGAATAACGATATAAAAATAGTATGTTTTTTATATTATTTAATAACATGAGCAGGACCTTTTTAAAATGAATGCAGCTATAGTCCAAGTAGGATTCGTATGACTTACATCCGTGTTAAACACTCTACTTTTCATTTAAAATATGAGGAGAGTAAAAAAATAGTAGTTGCATGGTGGTAGGGCATTTTGCGAATGCCCGCCTGGCTAGCTACTACCCTCAAGTAGAAAATCTGTCGCCAAGCAGCTAACGGTGTGTTCCGGCAGCTGTCCTTGAGAGCCAGTAATTATCTAGGTTAGCCTGAACAACACCTTCGACCACATCATTACTTTCTATCAGGTGAGATAGTGGTCAAAGGCTAACCTATCATGCATAAAAAAAAGTTTTTCTAAATATTTACTAAAAATAATAAACATGAGTAGAAGATACAAAGATGGAAAAAGAGGAGTTAGAACAATGAAATTTAGGGAAAGTTTTAGTTAGTTTTTTTTAACCTACACTTTTTACCTTATATTTAGTTACTACCCTGCCAAACATAGTTGTTTTAATTGTTTTATAACAACAGAGTATTTTACAACGTAAAATCTTAGAAATATAACTTTGTTTACACCAATGGTTACCATGGTTACAAGTCATTCCGGCCCAAGAGAAGGAAGCATTTACTATGAGTTTTTCCCGGCCTTAGGTGGGAAGGAGCGTCTCTCACCCGCTACTCAGATCAAACAAACACTACTTTCCGAGAATGAGAAATAAAAAAAAATCGATCTACCGTCAAACAAACCGCCTAAAATCGAAATTCTAAAGAAACGCACAAGTTACTTTGCTTCAACATTTATTGTGCGAACCGGGAAAGAACTCTCCGAGTTACTTAACTACTGTCTTCTGGAAAATACAACCCGGGTGTTTTGAAATCCAAAGTAGAAAGCTCCATTCTGAGCTATGGTTTACTACAAGAGTGCTTCACCGCAGACCACAGTGTTGCTTAATATGAGATAAACAGTGCACAAATGTGAATAATTAGTCTGCAGGTACGGCACTCGCGAACGAAGTCGCGGGTACAGCTAGTCTTAAATATAACTAATAACAACAGATAACCAATTATAGGTCCTCACGGATAGCTATCCTATAATTAAATTCAAAGAGTTAGGCGAAGAACTCTCTGCTGAACAACCGCCTAGCCGATCCAATGCTTGTACAAAATAAGTCAAGGCCAACTCTCTTGTCTATCTCATTAAAATTTCTGCTCACACGTAACAGGTAAGAATTTTATCTATGTTTGTTTTATTTCGATTTTAGAATAATAATATTATGAAATAAAAGGAAATACTGACCATGGGAGTACAACCTGTATAATATATACTATATCATTCCTACTCTTTAGTAGAATAGATAGTACGATATTTTTAATTCTATCAAAGTATATGCCAGTTATCGTCTCAGGTATAAAAGAAAAAAACGGTCGGCGACTAACGTTTGGGCGCATGAAGGTCTGTTACCAATCTGTCTTACAAAATCTGTCAAAACTGACAGTTTTATTGTTGCAATCAACAATTCATTGCTACAGAAGATACGTGATCGCCCTGCTGATCATAACAACCACAGATTAACAAGAATAAAACATGACACCGGAAAATGCACAGATAACAGAGTCCCCTTGGCAAATGCACAAGACTCAGACCAAATAAAAAGTCAAGACAGAATGTTGTGAACAGAGAAGTGAGGCCGGTTTTCAAAACATATGTGCGTGTCGGTGTTGCCATGATAATCAAATTACCTTATGATAATAACGTAACCAATTTAATAACGTAATTAGTATTAATACAACAATAGGGTTCCGATGTAAGGTGTCGGCAAAAGTAGTGTCGTTAAGTAGGGGAAGGGAATGGATAAAGTGTTTCAGAAATAACATTACTGGGTATTTAATTTACATACATTTATTTCTTGTAACTAATTAGTGTCGGGTTTTTTATGCAATCGGGGATATAAGCACAAAGCACACCTGGTGTTAAGCTGTAACCTTTGCCGATACAGTTCGTCACAAGTGGCAAACTGCACTGCGCCCATCACCTTGAAACATAAAGATGTTAAGTCTTGTATGGACACATGCAACGTGAGCGCAATTTGATGATATTGCAAAAATAGCCGCATGCGCTCAGTTGCCCCCTCACGTTTGTACCGAGCGTCCGTACTTCAGCCCACCTTATTAGTATAACCTTTTGTTACTAAATTTGTGTAATTCTAACGGATAATAATTAATAGTGTAAAAAATGGGTATGGTTATAATTCAACTCTATACACAACAACGTTAAAAACAAAAAACATTGGAAATATGTGTTTTTATAACGAAAAAAAACATCATCTACTTCAATATCTTCGAAACCGAAAATCCAATACTAATGAAATGAATATGAGTCATAATTAAAGGTATCAGCTTTCCAACAAAAAATAAAATGACGGAGTTATGAAGTAACAAAGATTTACTTGATTAAAAAAAATTTTAAAAAATACAACTGAATTGAAAACCTGGTCCTTTTTGAAGTCGGTTGAAAATGAATGAAATCCATCTTTTAAATTTGCTATTATACCACTGAACCGATTTTGATAATGATAGACGTAGATGCCTACGACGCAATATCTGTATTTGAAAAAATACAGTCCAATTGAGAACCATATCTAATAATAACAAATACTTTTAAAAGTATCCTAAAAAATAATAAATAATATTTAAATAAAACACTTAAAAAAGCATAAAATTATATATCTAGTGACAATTCCGCCTAATTTTCCTGTTATCTACGTGACGTCACAAACATCACGCAGCCTAACCGGAAGAATACCCGACTAGTTTCGCTTCTAAACTTACCGAGCGCACGATCGAGACTGACTTAAGTCTCGATCGTGCGTTACTTTGCGGAAATATGGATTTCCGCAAAGTAACGCCTGAATCTATCCATTATCCGAGAACCATATCTTTTTTTAGTCAGTTAAAACAAATTGTTCAACTATTAAAAAAAACTAATAGCAATACGTTGTGAATTATCACCCAATAATAGGGTAAACCTTATAGGCTTAATAACGGCAACACCAATGCCACCACGCCGCAATAGTTCGACTGACGAGTCAAAGCGTAGTTTCGTTGTACATATGTGTGTGTAATCGTGTTTGTACACGGCGAGGCGTAGTTTTGCCGGCCTCACTGCTCTTTACACAACATTCTGTCTTGACTTTTTATTCGGTCTGAGGCACAAGACGTGCGGTGCGAGACCATATCAGCACTAGGTAATCTGTGACCATATCCCGATTACCCGACATAGGAAGAAAGACAAAGAAATCGATTAAGAATTTTGTCGATGGCCTAATGTCGGATATGTTTGAAAATTATAAAAAATGGAAAAAAATGTTATATTAATATTTTTATGGCTGTAATCAGTTGAAAAGTGCCTACAAGCGTGTTGACTGTGTGTTGGTTAGTCTATCGGTCGCTAAATATTGCATATTTTTTTTTAATGGGTTTAGATTTTGCATGGTGGTAGGGCACTTTGCGAATGCCCGCCTGGCTAGCTACCACCCTCAAGTTGAAAATCTGTCGCCAAGCACCTAACGATGTGTTCCGGCAGCCATCCTTGAGAGCCAGTAATTCTAGGTTAGCCTGAACAACATCTTCGACCATATCATCACTTACCATCAGGTGTGATAGTGTGTTATATGTGTTAGTGTGATAGTCAAAGGCTATCAGGCATAAAAAAAAAAAAAAATATTTTGCCGTAATTTTTTTTTTATAAACAAGTGAATGCCCGTTTGAAAAAAACTCATTTTTCTTCGGAAAAATGAGCGTTAGTTCGGATTTGTGGAGTGATCCTCCGGACGAACCTCCTGAGATCCTCATGGATCTTCAATCTTCTGGGGAGTCTCGTAAAAGACCCCGAGACAATATAATAGAAGACAGTTCCATCCCAAAAAAAACAATAGTGAATCCTGCATCTTCTACACAACAAGTATACACTGTACCACAATTTCAACAGCCCAAAGACTTACGATTCGACGAAATAGACTTAGGCCCGTTTGTGGTTCATATTACGAGGTATGTTACGAGATGACTGTGAGAGGGTGGGTACCCAGGCCCCCTCGTCAGTTAATGTTACTGGTCTGAAAGAGAGTAATAAAAAGCTAGTTCAGCAAGCATTTCATCCTGGTCTTTTTCTGACTAGACCTAGAAGCTCATCACTAAGTTCGATACCACAACCAGACGATAACACCAAAAGTCTGACTAGTACATGGAATATGCAGTTGAGCTCAGATGCAGATAACGATGTGAACAGCCCCCCTACCTGGCAGAGAGCACCAAGGCTAAACAATGCCAAAAGTGAGAAAGTCTCAACTGGACTATATAATGAAAAAATTCCATGGCAAAGACTGCCAACCCAAAAAAGAGTCCGCTCTCCTGACATGACTGTGTCTAAAACTAATCAAGCCAAAAGAACACTGAAAAGAAATTTACTTCTTGACACAAACAGAGGAACTGCATCCGAATCTAAACAAAAGTCAACCTCAGAACTAGAAACTAGTAACAGTTTCTCAATGTTAGATATAGATGTGGAAGAAGTTGCACCTCCCAAAAAGAATCCCAAACCACCACCGATAATACTGTATGGTGTGGATGATCTCAGTAAATTGACCCAGTTAGTGGAAGAAGTCCTAGAAAAAAATGACTACACCTTTAAAGTTGTATCAAAAAATCAACTAATCATATCCTCCAGTACGGTTGAGAAATACAAAATCCTAATAGAACACATCCGAAGCAAAGGACTTATTGGACATACCTTTACCCGTAAAGACCAAAAATGTATGAGAATTGTTATAAAGCATCTCCACTTTAGCACCCCAAAAGATCTGATCATTGAAGCAATCGAAGAAACAGGTAACAGGGTACAAGGAGAAATAGTGACTGCTAGAAAACCGGGAACCAAAGAGCCACTAAACACATTCTTTGTGAACATAACCCCCCATGAAAATAATAAACTAGTCAAAAACATAAGATTTATATACAATCAAAAGGTAGTAATAGAAGACCCTAAAAAGAAAACAACGATAGTACAATGTAAAAGATGCCAGCAATATGGACACAGTATAAACAATTGTATGCGGCCATACCGGTGCGTTAAGTGTGCCGGTGCACACAAAACGACCATGTGTACAATAGATGATAACACCCCGGCAGTATGCACGCTCTGCACTGGCAGTCATCCTGCTAGTTACAAAGGTTGCCAAGTATACAAAGAAATACTAGCAAGAAAGAAAACCGGCAACAGACCTCAGGCCCAACTAAAAACAAGATCCAGCAATATGGCAGCTATTAATAATGTAAAAAAGTCAAACAGCTGGCCAGTGGCTGCCACTACAATAACTTCCAACAATGAGCCTGCAACTGAAGGAAAACTTGAGACTACCCAACCAAGACATCTTACAGTAAAAGAAAGCCTAGAACTATACACCCAATACAGTGAAGCAGTCAAAGGCCGGACAAAGAATATACCTGTCCCAAATACTGGAAATGTTTTAATTGACCAAATAATAGACCTTACGGATAACCAGAAACCACACCTGATAGATAACCACATGGAGTCACAAAGACCAAATGGAAAAGCACATAATGACCAAAGAACAAATATTAGAAATCACGATGACAGTAAGTCACAGAGAACAAATTCGGAAAAGAATTATGCCAAATACAACCCACAAGATAATAGAATTAGTCTAGAAGCGCTCATAATGAAACAAACTGAAAGAATTGACCAACTTATAACTCAGTTAAGTACAATGATGACTCTCATCATGACGCTCATCAGTAGACAGCCATAATGCTCTCACTAAGGATTGCCACATGGAACATTAATGGACTGGCGCCAAATAAACTACAACTGGAAATGCTGCTTAAGATTAATAAAGTAGACTTTGCATTGATATCAGAAACGCACCTCAATGACCGCAAACAAATTAAAATTGACAATTATTATATATATGACACAAATCATCCTGATGGCATGTCACATGGGGGATCTGCAGTTATAATAAAGAACAACATTAAGCATCAGCTCTATGGCAAATACCAAAAGGACTGGATGCAGGCTACCACCATTACTATAAATGAGAATATGGGCCCTATTAATGTCAGTGCTATTTACTGCCCACCAAAGCACAAGCCAAAACAGGATGCATTCAATGATTTCTTCTACACCCTAGGAAATCGATTTATCAGCGGTGGGGACTGGAACTGCAAACATATCGATTGGGGATCTCGACTGACAACTACCAAGGGACGTGAACTGAAAAAAAGCATTGACCAACACAATCTTATAACAATAGGAACAGGTAAACCAACATACTGGCCAAGTGATGTAAACAAGATCCCCGATCTTGTGGACTTTTTTGTTATTAAAGGCCTGTCTGATGTGTACTTTGATGTTGAGTCATCACTCGACTCAGTATCAGATCACACTCCAGTAATAGTAACATTCAGTCTCTTTCCGATCCAAAAAGTTCAAAAACCAACACTGTATAATCATAAAACAGACTGGGATGCATTTACTGAGTACTTAGAAGATGAAGTAGAACTTAAAGTCAAACTCAAAACCATCGAGGACATAGATGAAGCAACATTCTACATAACAAACCTCATACAAGTAGCTGCGTGGCGTTCAACTCCAACACTGAATTCCTACAATGACAAAAACAATGTGCCATTACAGATACGCAATAAGCTGGAAGAAAAGCGAAAACAGAGACGGCAACTTCACTCCACAAGATCAGATGCAGACAGAGCAAAATATAACAAACTTTCAAGGGAGTTAGAAGAGATAATAATAGAAAATCGGAATTCATCTTTTCAAGATAAAATATCTAGTCTCTCGGTCCACAAAAAAGACAATTATTCATTGTGGAAAATCACAAAAAACTTCAAAAGACCACAAAATCATGCTCCACCAATAAGGAAATCCCCTAATGATCCATGGGCTAGAAGTGGCCAGGAAAAAGCTGAGTTATTTGCAAAACACCTTAGTGAAGTATTTACTCCAAACCAATCGTCAATGGAGGAATTTGAGAAAGAAGTAGATGATTTGATCAATAGTGATCAGCAGCTGTCCCCACCGCTTGCGCTAGTCACTCCAAGAGAACTTGTACATACGATTAGATTCATGGAAAACAAAAAGGCACCTGGCTCTGACCTCATAACAGCTGAAGTCCTTAAACAGCTTCCTAAGAAAATAATTGTGTTCATAACAATGCTATTTAATGCAATACTCAGAATACAGTATTATCCTAAATTGTGGAAAGTTTCACAGATATGTATGATTGTGAAGCCAGGGAAACCACCGACTGATCCCAGCTCCTATAGGCCTATAAGTCTTCTCCCTATACTATCAAAGGTGTTCGAAAAAATTTTCCTGTACAGACTTAAACCAGTACTGGAAAACAACAAAGTCATACCAGATCATCAGTTTGGATTTCGGGAGAAACACGCAACTGTGGAACAAGTACACCGCGTTGTCCACAAAATCAGACAATCTTTGGAGAAAAAAGAATACTGCTCAGCAGTATTCTTAGACATACAACAAGCATTCGATAGAGTCTGGCACAAGGGACTATTATATAAACTAAAGATCTTACTACCAAACTCATTCTTCATGATTCTTAAATCCTACTTAGAACAAAGACAATTTCAAGTTAAGTATGAGGAGGACTACTCAAATTTGTATAAGATTTACGCATCAGTCCCGCAAGGATCAGTCCTTGGACCAGTCTTGTACTCCATATACACGGCGGATTTGCCTGTAACAGAAAATGTGATAACAGCAACATATGCAGACGATACTGCGTGCCTTGCTAGTGACAAAGACCCGTGTAAAGCATCATTGAAATTACAGGCACAGCTCTATAAAATAGATGCCTGGTTGCAGAAGTGGAGAATCAAACCAAGTGTAACAAAATCAACTCAGGTAACTTTCACACTTAGAAAAGGGGATTGCCCGACAGTTTGTATAGGAGACAAGGTACTACCAACCAACAACAGTGTGAAGTATCTCGGCTTGCACCTGGACAGAAGACTTACCTGGGCCAATCATGTTAAAGCCAAGAGAACAGAGGCTAATATACAATTTAAATCACTGAATTGGCTTCTAGGACGTCAATCTCTGCTATCTGTCACTAACAAGTTGCTTGTCTATAAAGCCATCATAAAGCCAATCTGGACTTACGGTATAGAACTATGGGGCACTGCTAGTAACTCCAACATAGAGATTCTCCAGAGATTCCAAAACATTGCCCTAAGAACCATCTCAAGCGCACACTGGTTTGTAAGAAACACAGAGATACATGAATATCTGGAAATGCCAACTGTAAAGCAGGAAGTCAGCTACCACAGCAAGAAATATAGAGAAAGACTCAATAAGCATACTAATGAACTGGCAAAGAAGCTACTGAACACTAATAAAAATGTAAAACGCCTAAAAAGATGGCATGTACTGGACCTTGACCAAAGAAACTAATTTTGACGGAAAATATATACGGTGATCATTTAATGGAATGACACCAACACCTCAAAATCCTGGAACACATCTGATTATGGCTAGACAGCCGATTGCAGATAACAAAGAGGAACAAAAAAAAAAAAAAAATGTTACGAGGTTGGTTTCTGACCCTACTTCAGGCTCATCTATGAGACTATTAAAATTAGCCCAAATGTTATACAAAAATAATGTATGTGGTATTACTGGTGAGGGAATTAAGTCTATTGACCGTAATATCAATTGAATTAAAAACCGCTAATGATTACCATCATATACATAAGTATATTATAGCATAACTTTTTAAACGGATCATTCTTGTCCAGTAACAAATTTGAGGCAAAAATTCCTACGCTTCAAGTAACTCGGATGGGCATTATAAAAGGAATTCCAACTGAATGGTCCATGGAGGAGTTGGTAAACGCCTTACATTGCCCTCCTGGATGTGGTCCAGTCCTCAAAGCGCGAAGACTTAACCGAAAAACGTATGTTGACAACAAGCCTGTTTGGGTTCCCTCCCAGACAGTCTGCATAACTATGAAAGGCAGACTTATCCCCAAAAAAATATACTGCTCTAATGCCGCAATAGCCGTAGTCTTATCAACTCCCATCCATACAATGTTTGGCTTGCTGCAGATTTGGACATATCCAAACTGCGTGTCGTTTCAAAGTTCGATGCTTTAAATGTTCTCAACCACATTTAGGATCCTCATGTCCAACTATAGAAGCTGAAGCAACTTGTGTTTTCTGTTCCGGCTGGCACTTCGCTATCGACAAAAAATGTCCCGAACACGGGAAACAAAAAATTATTAAGTCATTGGTTTCCGACGAAAACATTTCTTACATTGAGGCAGCTGCTCGAGTTCCAACTGTGAATCGCCGCTTATATGCTGATATAGTCAGTTCCAATCCAGCTCTATCTCCCCAAAAATCTCAGAATGTATCTTATAGAAAAACAGTGATCACCCCTCAACGTCCTACTCCAGCACTAGGCAAATCTTATGACAAAGTTACTCATGATAACATAATTGGAACTACATCTTCGTCCGTTGGCAACGGTTGTTGTCTGAAATCAGATCTGTTAGGTTTTATCGAAAAAAAAAAAAAAAAACTTGGATAAAATTCTGTGAGAGTCTTTCACCCCGTTCCCTTTCTTCAATTGTTTGGCGGAAAATTAAAGCATTTCGTAACTTTAGAAATGATTCCCCCCCGACTCCTACTAATGATACTTCTTGGTTAGAATCATTCATCGATAAATTAGCTCCTCCATTTGTTCCTTCCCAGGAATTTATTTCTTCCACGCCTGTCAACTTTCTTTTTTCATCTATGGATGGTCCCTTTTTATTTGATGAACTTTGTACTACATTAAATCATCTCAAAGATTCTGCTCCAGGATCAGATGGGATCCCATATTCATTTATATGTCGTTCATCTACTGCTACCAAAATATATTTTCTGAGCTTAATTAACAAAATTTGTGAAAATTGTAACTTTCCTGAAACCTGGAAACATCACATAATAATTCAAATTTTAAAACCCGGGAAAGACCCATTAAGTCCGTTATAGGCCAATCGCATTATCATCGGTGATGATAAAAATCTTTGAAAACCTTAAAATTAGGCTGGAACGGTTATTGGAACATCAGGAAATTTTATCGAAGTCTCAATTTGGATTTAGGAAAGGTTTTGGTACAACTCATAGTCTTGGTATATTCATGTCTCATATACGTATAGCTTTTTCTAGAAAAGAAAATTTAGTTGCAGTCTTTCTAGACATTACAGGTGCTTATGACAATGTTCTTCTTCATGTCCTTAAACAAAAAATGATTCAGCTTAATTTGCCAGCGAGGATGACGCATGTTATATGTAGTCTATATAATGCAGTCTTAATAGGTAGACTTATATCTTCCAAAATACACTTTCTTCACCAAGGTTGATTTGGAAGGGTTTACCTCAAGGGTCTGTTTTGAGCCCTTTATTATATAATTTATACACATAGGACCTACATCAAAGTGTAGATTCATTTTGAGAAATACTGGAATATGCTGATGATATAGCTCTATATTATGCTTCTGGCTCTATGTCAGATTTGGTATCGCGTCTTGATACAACTCTTATGAATCTCAATGAATGGTTAAAAATTCATGGACTATCCTTAGCTTCATATAAAAGTAAAGTGGTATTTTTTTCTAGGAAGAAATTAATTCCTGATCTTCAAATTTATATCAGTGATTTTTGTCTTGATGTAAGTAATAAAGCAAAATTTATATGGCTTATTTTAGACTCTAAGTTATCAGGTTCTTGCCATATTGACTATATAAGAAATAAATGTGAAAATAATATAAATATTCTTCGTGCTTTGTCTGGGGTTTGGTGGGGTTCACATCCATACAGTCAAAAACTTCTTTATAATGCCATCATAAGAAGCTATTTGGATTATGATTCATTTCTCTTAGAACCATGCAGTAAAATCAAATGAAGATCCTTTGATTCAATCCAACACAAATGTCTTCTTATAATTTCTGGTGCTATGAAATCTTCTCCTATAAATGCTCTTCAAGTTGAATGTGTTGATGCCCCTCATTATCTTCGTCGACAATTACTCAGTGATCGTTTCTTTTTTCAAGCTGCTCAATTTTCTCTTCATCCAATTTTGAATAGACTTCACTGTCTTTCTATTCTATTTAGGTCTTCAGACTATTGGCATAATAAAGACCCTTCTTGTCTTTTAAATTCTTTTAATAAACTATCAAGTATGCCTTTTTCGTTATATCAATTTCCTATACATCCTCTTTTTAGTTTTCCCTACGATTGTTTAATATATAGACCAAATATTCTTTTACATTTTGGTATTGACAAAGATTCCCCTGGAATTGATAAATTTTTTCATGATACTATGAATCGTCAATGGCCGAATTGAATGGCTATATTCACCGATGCATCTAAGTTAACAGATAATGGATCGACTGGTTCTGCGGTTTGGATTCCTAAATTCAGGATAGTTCTGAGTTATAAATGTCCTCCTTATTCATCTGTATATTCTGGTGAATCAATCGCCTTATTAGAAGCCATCAAATATGTAGAATCCCGTTAATTAAATAAATCTATAATATTTTCAGACTCTCTAAGTTGTTTGCAAGACATTAATAAAGTCTTTAGGTCTAAAGACCTCTTACACACCAACCTAAAAATTAGAGAAATCCTTTACAGATGCCACTCTTCTGGAATCGAGGTAGCCCTTGCTTGGATTCCAGGTCACTGTGGTATTGAGAGAAAAGAAAATGCAGATTATTATGCTAGGCAAGCCGTTGAAATAGGCCTGGACACGTATTCAAAAGGATTTTCCAGAGACCTACGCACTTTAGCGGAAAGAAATCTTTGAGAAAAATGGTCTGAAATTTGGAATAGGACAAGAATGATTAAAGGTAGACATTATGGGGACATTCAGCCAGATATACCTACTAAGCCATGGTTTTTAAATATAAAAAGTCTAATAAAATGGTTACCTCTACAATAATCAGATCGCGCCTGGGACAAGTTTGCTCACCAGTTTTCCTTTCCAAAAATTAGGGTCAGGGACCATTCTCTTTGTGAATGTGGCCTTGAAGATGGAACCTTAGATCATATTTTCTATTGCTGTCCTAAGTTATCTTATTCTCTGTATGATGTTTTAAGTCCTGATATCCCTAGACCTGTTAACTTCAAATGTCTTCTCTCATATGTCTTTACACCGATTATAAATATTTTATGTAATTTTATTAAGTCCAATAATATTCGTTTATAGTTGTTATTCCTAGTTTTTAAATACTTCTAAACCTTTATTTTTGCTTTATTAATTAATCCTAATTATTTTTTTATTAATTAACCGCGCATTCTTTATTTAAATTTGGCCACACTCTGACACTGGCAGAAAAACGCCAAGCTGGAGCGCGTTCCGAGCCTCGGTTAGAGCGCACTCGGAGTGCACTCGGAGTGCAACTTTTCACTCTAACGTCGTTCACGACCTTCGGGCGCAACTTTTTAACTATAAAAAGAGGTCGTTAAAATCTTGAATCTTTAACTGACATGAACTTGACATTTCTTCATGATAGAATTAAAGGCACTCTTTTATATTATGCAGGTAACAGTAATTATTGCTTTTCAAACATCATAAAAAGTCCAAAAATTTTGCAATATTCCCCGCCAAAAACGATATTTGAGGTTATAAAACAACCGGTCGTTCGGAACCTTCGAGTAAGTTAGAGCAACCAAACAACGCACTCTGACCCTCGGAACGCGTTCCTGCGTTTAAAAGCCATCTAAAGAAGAAGAAGAAGAAAAACTAACAGAATTATATTTATAAAAGTAATACTGAATATTACGAATCAATTACGAATATTCGAATGTAACAACAAGAATGAAGAACGGAATGAGATATGTAGCCGCTTAATTTATTCTATAATAATTATAGAAAGCGTTCCAAACAAACATGATTTGGTTTGGGGATGTGATGTGCAAGTTCTTGTAATTACATTTTGATTTTATCATATTTGTTTTTTAGGTATATAGCGGTTAGCACTTAGCAATGTACGCTCATATCATAGTTGGAATTACCGCTATCAAACTATTCTTCATACCAGTGTAGTAAGTAGATTATTTTATTAATAGTAAGAGTATATTCTTTATTTTACTTGAATAATTTACACTATACGTTTTACACTCTCTCACCTGTTGCACATTGATGATGCGGTCGAGGATGAACAGGCGTAAGCTAGCAAGCTTTTAGGGACTACTATTGGAACACATTGTTAGGTGCATGGTAACAGATTTTATAATATTCTATTTATATTAATACTTAAACATTACATGTTTATATAAATATAGTCTAGCGTTCTCTGAAAGCTTACGAATGATATAGGAATATGTGATGAAATGTCAGGTAGGGTGATTATACTCTTTCACCAAACACCACCTTGATCAATTTTAGGTAAAAATTTAATAATAGCTGCTCTAAAACCCTATTATGAGATGCAGTGAGTCTCGCAGTAGTAAGAGTAAAAAAAGGCTTGTCCACAAACAAGCAACATGTTGATTTTGTTTAAGTAGGGTCATCTACAAAATCTAAATCCAAGCCAAATTCCATCTTAAGTGCAGTTTCCAATTAGAGTCATTTTATGGATACATATGAAAAACACTATAAAATCCCCAAAAATGTTGGTGTTTAGATATCCAAACCAGATATATTTTCATACTCAAAAAATCTAAAATAAATAGATCTTACTGTGTTGTGGGAAACAAACATACCTAAAGACCACACAAGAAAAACAAACCAATATTATGACAACAAATGAACTAACCAAAATGCTTATGTAGTTAATTATACGCTGTAGAAGCCTGAGCAAGGCATATACCAGCAAAACCCTAATATAACCTACTAAAAGACCTGGGTCTCTCAAGAACAATCATAACTTCCACCCTAGAATGTGGATCCAAGCCAGCATTAGTAGAAAAGTATATGGTTTAGAACCATACAAAGCCAGCCTCCTCCAATACCTTGGTATACATGTACATTACATTATATAACAATATAAGTTGAATAAACAATTTGTTGTCATAGCTCACAGAATATGTTCCGGACACATTCCATCAAAGAAATTTGGATATTTGATGAAGAAGGAAATACAAGTCATATGGAGTGGTAGAAGACATAATATAATATCATGTCCATATTGAGTGTGTCCAAAAGGCAAGTCAAAGGCAAGCGCTAATGACATCATTAAATTTAAATACAGTCGACTCTTGTTAATCTGAAACTCGAGGATTCTTAAAATGTTACGAATTATCAAGTGTTTGATATATCAAATGGTTCAAAATTTTTGAGAGAAAATAATAAAAGTTATATAAAGAGATAAGAAATTAACTTATGGAATTATTGAGTGTTGATAATCAATTACATATTATTTATTAACTGCTATTCTTTAACTATGACAAAAGTTAAGAGGTACATGGTACATATTCATAATGTAATATATTAATATTTTGTAAGAAATCTTTTATATTGGTTTGCTTTAAAGCACAGTGCTGCTCAGACTGCTCTATAACATTTTTTAAGAGAAAATGTGTCTGGAATGCTTTTTCATCACTTTCGTTTTGTAGACAAGAGCTTTGTAAGATGTCTAATGAGGCTCTAGCTTCCCTTACTGACACTTCTGCCAAAGGTTCTGATGTATCATCCTTATCTTCATCATTACATTTTTGATTTGTATCTCTCTCTCAGATAAAATTTCCCCATCGGTTAGTGAACCTGAGACAGCAATATCTTCATCCACTCAAACAAAGTCTATGGATTACTCGAACTTGTTTATAAGAGAGAGACGAATTACTTAGTCATCCATGGATTCACCGTGTGGGTGCCGGGTCCATAGTGTTGCAGAGGAAGAGGCCTGAGGAGCCTGGGGCTTGCAACCCAGGTGCAGAGTAAAGAGCCTCCTCCCCTACCTAACCAAATTTGGTAAGATCCTACTAATGCCGCCTCAGATACACATTCTAGGATGGAAGTTACGGTTGTTCTTGGCAGGCCAAGGTCTTTAAGTAGGTTATATACGAATTTTGCTGGTATACCCCTTGCTCCAACTTCTACAGCATATAAATTAACCACATAACTGTTTTTGGTTAATTCATTTGTTAGGTCATAATATTTGTTTGTTTTTAATGTGTGGTCCTTAGGCATGTTTGTTTCCCACGGCACAGTAAGTTCTATAAGTACTATGCGTTTTAGATCTTTTGAGTATAGAAATATGTCTGGTCTGGAAGACGAAACACCAACATACTCAGAAATTTTGTAGTGTTTTTCATACGTGTCCATCAAAAGAGTCTAATCGGGAGCTGGGCCTAAGATGGAGTAAGGCTTGGATTTAGATTTTATAGATGACCCTTCTTTTACAAAATCGACATGTCGTTTGTTCGTGGTCAAACCTTTTTTTGCTCTAGCTACCGAGGGACTCGCCGCTTCTCGTATGATTTCAAGGACTCTATCATGGCGACGTGAATAATGACCCCTATCAAGGAGCACCTTGCATCCTGCCAATAAGTGCCTTGCTGTACTTATCGCCTCCTGACAAATACCGCAAGACTTTTCCACCATACCCAACCATGACTTTAATGTTCTTATGACGTTAACATCCAGCTTTGTTAAAAGGGATTTAGTAATGTCGTATACTAAAAAAGGTCAAGTCAGATGTGATGTTAAGTAGTTGTCATATATCCAAGCATTTTTAATGTTACTTATTGGTTGTTGGTACACTATACTAAGGTCTTTTATAAAGCTATCGACAACTGCGTCAAGAGATGGTCTGCGTCCTTTGTGATCTATCTTCCTACCAAGAAATTTAAATGGAACAGCTTTTGCAATTGTGGAAACACATTCTCAACTAAGTAACTAATTCTTTACGAATTGTCGACGGTTTGACGCCGATAAATTCGAATTAACGCTTCGTTTTGTTGCGTAGTATTGAATTTTTCGTTAGAATTCCAAAGTGCATAAAAATGAATTGATTTAGTTCGAAATATGAAGAGATTTTCTAGGGAACTCGTGATAACTTTGAATTGTAGAGAGGTTCGAATTATTGCATGTTTGAATTAACGAGAGTCGACTGCATTTTAGACATAGGAGTATACATTAATATTTTGGTAGTAGGTACCTGCAGCAGAGGATGCATTAAAAATATATAAGATGTGTATGAAATAGCATAAATACACACATCAAATCAGTCATCAAAAAAGTCTAAGTAACATGTATAGTAATTTAAATTTAAGGATTGTTCTTCACATTATAACATTAGTATTTTATTATTTAAATATATTTTTTAGGGTCTTTATGATGTAATAATAACAGCTCTTGTCTTCAATAGTTCTTTTAATAACATAAATTAACAATATTGAATATGTACAAACAGTACAATTCTGCACAAAGTAAGGTTTAACTACATAAGAAACTAAACTTGTTTTTAACAATATGAAATTTTTTAAGAAAATTAATTTATAGTTAAAGAATTGAATAATTTAATACAAGGTCCTCCACTGCTGCTGTTCAGAACTTGTCAGCAACGATTATTCATAGAATCAAGAAGCATTATAGTCCTATTATCATTAGCATCCTATAAGCATTAAATATTTCTTAAGGCTCTAATAATATTTCATTTATTCTAAATAACTATCAATTTCTAATTTTCTTGACTTTTCAAAATTTAGTTATAATTCTGTATAGTTTGACTATGAAGAACAAATTTTGACATGTTTAATTGTTATGATTTTAATGTCACTATTACATATTGTTATTCATATTAAAATTGATATTATTAAATTGTATGCATTCCATTTTATGATTTTTTAAAAGATTTTTATACATATTCAACAGAATTATTTTATTAATATTGGCATTAGAATTATTTTATGAATTCACATGCAGAAACGGCAAAATATATACATAGGTACATTAAATATAAATTTTGTGAATTATATACATTTCATTTCATATTATCGATATAATCCTACTATCGAACCTGTATGTATAGACCTCTATACATTTCTCTTCTACTTATTACTTACTTATTGAAACAAGTAGTGACTTGCGACTGTGAGACCCTTTCTGTTTTTTATTCTGTGAGACCCGTTCTGTTTTTTATTCTGTGTTGACAATACCATAAACATGTTCCTATTTACAACCTTTTTGTTAACAATGGTTTCAATGCTTAGTGATCCTAAAATATCTGGAAGTTCCATACATTCCTGTTCTTTCATTAACTCTTACTTTCATTTATATCAAATATTTTTCTGCTTCAAGATGTGCATTGCAATATCATCTACTGGATCATTCTTATAGCCAAAGAACTACAAAAATTTATCCCGCATTTACCATACAGGCGGTCTTCACTCTCACCTTCTTATAAAAGCTGGTACCTACTTGCCGTGTGGTCCTATTTAAAATTGAGTGAGGCCTAACAAGTAGTATTTGAGTTACCGTAATAATGCGTTTTTATGTTTAGAGTCCCGTTTTTTTGTTAAATAGGTTAATTTTGTTGTATGAATATTAATTAGGTTAATTTTGTTAAAAACCCTTTTCAATTCTCAAAAAACATTTACAGTGATATAAGTGGAAAGCTTCTCTTGACTAATGAACAGATTTACAACCACTTCAAAAGCACATATGAAGAGCCCAAGGATGGGAGTTCATATGAGGATCCCACAAACCAAAGGTCACATGATCCTCGTGTTGAGTTTAAAATCACCTCACCTCCTAGGGAGAAAATAACCAATCAGTTGAAAAAGAAAACATCTAAATCAGCTTCAAATCAAATCAAATTATTTATTGCAAGAAATACATGTAGGTATAAAAGATGTTATAATTATTTTCATAGTAGTATAATTAGTTATATTAGTATAATTAGTAGTGTAATTAGTATAATTATTCAGGACTTGATGGTGCCTCCGACCTTGATTCGAGGCTTCAATTCCACAAACAATTTATGATAAGTGCACAGTCCAGCAAAACGGGTTTTGGGTCGAAAAAGAAAATTAAGGATAAAGATGTTGTAAAATCTTTTCTACAACAAGACAAAAAGTTTGCTATAAAGTACATGCAATGAGCTGAGAAATGCAAAACAAATGACTAACCATAGGTTAATTTTGTATCCCTCTGGCATTAAAGTGGCGCACCTCGATATACGATTGGTCACCTGCATTATTAAAATTCTACCTAAACGCCTTTTTAATGACCCTCCCAAACCAAAGTAACTTAGTAAGATGGGGGAAAGCCACCGAAAAGTCTTGCGGTATTTGTCGGGAGGCGATAGGTACAGCAAGGCATTTATTGGTTGGATGCAAGGTGCTTCTTGATAGGGGTCACTATTCACGTCGCCATGATAGAGTCCTCGATGTCATACGAGAAGCGGCAAGCCTCTCGGTAGCTAGAGCAAAAAAAGGTTTGACCACGAACAAACGACATGTCGATTTTGTAAAAGAAGGGTCATCTATAAAATCTAAATCCAAGCCTTACTCCATCTTAGGCCCAGCTCCCGATTAGACTCTTTTGATGGACACGTATGAAAAACACTACAAAATTTCTGAGTATGTTGGTGTTTCGTCTTCCAGACCAGACATATTTCTATACTCAAAAGATCTAAAACGCATAGTACTTATAGAACTTACTGTGCCGTGGGAAACAAACATGCCTAAGGACCACACATTAAAAACAAACAAATATTATGACCTAACAAATGAATTAACCAAAAACAGTTATGTGGTTAATTTATATGCTGTAGAAGTTGGAGCAAGGGGTATACCAGCAAAATTCGTATATAACCTACTTAAAGACCTTGGCCTGCCAAGAACAACCGTAACTTCCATCCTAGAATGTGTATCTGAAGCGGCATTAGTAGGATCTTACCAAATTTGGTTAGGTAGGGGAGGAGGCTCTTTACTCTGCACCTGGGTTGCAAGCCCCAGGCTCCTCAGGCCTCTTCCTCTGCAACACTATGGACCCGGCACCCACACGGTGAATCCATGGATGACTAAGTAATTCGTCTCTCTCTTATAAACAAGTTCGAGTAATCCATAGACTTTGTTTGAGTGGATGAAGATATTGCTGTCTCAGGTTCACTAACCGATGGGGAAATTTTATCTGAGAGAGAGATACAAATCAAAAATGTAATGATGAAGATAAGGATGATACATCAGAACCTTTGGCAGAAGTGTCAGTAAGGGAAGCTAGAGCCTCATTAGACATCTTACAAAGCTCTTGTCTACAAAACGAAAGTGATGAAAAAGCATTCCAGACACATTTTCTCTTAAAAAATGTTATTGAGCAGTCTGAGCAGCACTGTGCTTTAAAGCAAACCAATATAGAGCTAGAGCAAAAAAGAGGTTTCACCACGAACAAACGATACGTCGATTTTGTTAAATAATATCTGTATACAAAATCGAAAACCAAGCCTAACTCTATCTTAGGCGCAGCTCCCGATTGGACTCTTTTAGTGGACACGTATGAAAACCACTACAAAATTCCTGAGGATGTTGGTGTTTCGTCTTCCAGAGAAGACATATTTGTGTACTCAAAATATCTAAAACGGATAGTACTTATAAAACTTACTGTGGGAAACAAACATACCTAAAGACCACACATTAAAAACTACTCCTGGGTTGCAAGGCCCCTCTGGCCTTTTATTTTGGAACGCTATGGACATGGCACCCGCAAGGTGAATCTATGGAATGCTAAATAATTCGTCTCTAAATTTTAATTTTATTGTTGACACTTTTTTGAGTATAAAAAGAAGCACATTGCATACTATAAATACGACCTACACGCCATGCCACGAGTACCTCAAGCCCGCGAGCTATTCCAAATAAGGACCCTAGCTTGGCAGTCCAAAGCTATTGTCAGTGGGCCATCACTGTATGAAATAATCTTATCTATTGTAATTTTCAGCCATTCAACTGATTTCGAGGTCCACCGGAACTGGTTAGCTATAACCTTCAATCTCCCAATAGACAAGTGGTATTATGATAATACCTCGGAATGGACACTGGATTATCCCCCTCTATTCGCATGGCTGGAATACGCTCACACATATATAGCACAATATTTCGATCCTAAGATGCTGGAGCTAACAAATTTGAATTATAAATCTAATATGACAATATTGTTCCAAAAGCTGTCACTAATAGATTTGGATTTTATTTACATTCTCGGAGTATCCTGGTAAGTTGGATACGTATCTTCCCTTATAGAAACATTTTGATATTGTTGAATTTTCAATAGTGTGCACTTTTTAATATTGAGTTGAATAGTGACAAAATGAGTGCTTTTTAGATTCAAGTAGCACTAAACTCCTTTTGTCTTACAGGTGTACAACTCTGTTGAATCGTGGTGAAAGTTTGGCTTTTATATTGTTGGTCTGCAACCCTGGGTTACTAATGGTAGATCACATACATTTTCAATACAATGGATTCATGTATGGCATCTTATTAATATCTATATCCCACATAATAAAAGTAAGTACTTTATCATATTATTCATCATTATCATGATGTTCCTACTCTTACCCATCTCTAATTTATGTGGGGCGGGTACAATAATACAAAATAGGTTTTCTCTAAGAACATAACAATAAATTATACAAAGTTATGGGTCTTCAACACAAATTCAACCTTAAAATTGAACAGATTTTAGGCTCAACTCTAATGTTACATTTTTATTAAAATACCATGAGATATTATGAACAAATGAAAAATATTGAATTGGCAAAAAAAAATTACCTGCTCAACTCTTAATGTCCAATTTGTGTTGGGGAGCCGGCCATGATTTAAAGTCGTAACTATACAATGTAGCCATAACTTTATACGCTTGATTTTTACATGTCGAATACGTCGACCCTGGTTTTTAACATATCAGATGTTCATCATCAGTTGTAAGATCATCAAGGTGTTCTATTTTATGTACATACTAAAAATGTATCTGGATATTCTAGACATTTAGTAAATGTTGGTAAATTTAAAAACTTAAGAGCCAGTAATTCTATGTTAAGCCTGTTAACACCTTCGACCACATCATCACTTACTATCAGGTGGGATTTTGGTCAAACGCTTACCTATCAGCAATAAAAAAAAACTTAAGTGGTGATATGATGATCAAATGTCATATTTTATAAAAAGGAATATCAACATCTTTGCCAAGCAATGTTAATGATTCAACACAAATGTTTCGATATTTCCCGTGCTATTTAATAATTTTAATAATAGATAATTTGTTTTTTTTCAGGCAAATTACCTTCAAGGAGCATTTTGGTTTGCATTACTACTAAACTTCAAGCATATATTCCTATACATAGCTCCAGTATACATTGTGTTCCTATTTCGAGCTTACTGCTTCACTGTGGCCTCAGTTGATGGTCTTCACACACATTGGAACTCTTTTTCTATAACAAACCTTATCAAATTGGGCTTTGTTGTGATGGCAGTATTTGCTGCATCATTTGGACCATTCCTAGATCATGTGCCGCAGGTAAACTCTTACTAAAGTTTGTCAATATATTTATTTTTGTTGCTGATTCGCTAGCTTTTGAATATTAATGCACTTGTAGGTACCTAATGATAATAAAATGTGATAACAAACGTACAAATCGGACAGTTACAAATTATCACATAGTAAAAGATCCATTTTTCATAATATAATAAAATTACAAAATAGATAAACATTGCAAAATTACAATGATAAATAATAAACATCAATTATCTTATTAATCGTAAGATGATAAATAATAAACATCAAGTATAAATTTAACTTTGAAGTTCCTAAAGAAAATGTTAAAAATTAATTCAACAACTCTTTCCGACATATTAACTCGGCTCGGACGTGATTCCTCTTGTTTGAACTAAAATGAAAGAATTTAAAGCGGTTAGCGGGAGTTTTTTTTTGCTGGCGGGATTGTTACTAGATATATTTTTATATTTTTTCAGTGCTTTTCTATAATATTTGTTATGATTAAATATTGATTTCGGTGAAGTAACGTCTGAATCTCTCTTTATATTTCTATTTTATAATTTTTTTTTCAGTTTTGGAAGTAACATCTGTTTTTTAAATATATTTTTGGTTTAGGGTTCTGTTTGAGAAAACGGGTGCACGGTGTCCTATTACTAAGCTGATGCTTGTTGGTCTATCTTTCCTACCTTTAAAGGGATGTATCACTGAAGTAGATCGTACATAGGTTGTATAGGTTTGAGATGAATCTTTGAGTCAGGAATGGACGTATGTATGAAAATGAAACATATTTTTTGTTGACAGATACTATCAAGACTATTTCCTTTCAAGAGAGGACTATGTCATGCTTACTGGGCGCCAAATTTTTGGGCATTATACAATTTTGGAGATAAAGTATTGCAACACTCATGTGAGTAAACCAATTTTATTTTTATTGCTGATAAGATATCCTGTGCTGTGACCATTATCTCACCTGATTGTAAGTGATGATGTGGTAGTTATATTATTGTAGAGAGGATAACCTAGAATTTGGACTGGCTTATTAGGACAGCTGCTGATACGCACGGGTAGGTACTTGGCGACAGATATTCTAATTGAGGGTGGTAGCTAGCCAGGCGGTCATTCACAAAATGCCATATCACCATACAAAGAGTCAGAGTTTTCAAGCCGCCCGATAGCGTAACAACTGCCATTATAAGACAACTCCGATAATATGAATTCTGTATTAAGACAACAACCGAGACCGATCGTAGGCTAACTGGCCCTCCAAGGCACGGAAGTGCTCTTTAGTGAATTGCCATAAGCAGTCACAAGCAGTGACCGCAGTGAACATAAGCTATAGCTGCTTGGCAATGATATGAATGACTAAGATTTTAAAACAATTACACCTGCCCTGCCGTCTTACGAATTCAAATGCGATCTGAACTGTACAGTCGAGCGGAGTAGAATAAAAAAATCGAAACGGGGTCCCGTGGGGGCACCCCACGGGTTAGCATTGCACCTCCCCATTTCTTCCCGTGTGGGTGTCGTAAAAGTCGACTATGAGACTATGAGTAACTAGAAGGTGGGCAGCAGTGCCTTCTTAAGAACTATGTCATCTTGCACTGCGATCCCCAAGTCGCCTGCCAAGCGTGGGGATTATGGCAAATACCCCCTACACAGAGGAGGCTGTGTTCAGCAGTGGACGATCAGGCTGATACAGTAAATCGAAACGGAGGAACCGATCCGTTCAATCGCAGCGTTTGTCCCGGTGGGCCGTCAGTTTGCGTACTGAATATAAACAATGATCAAGTTGTATTTATTTTCAATTTAATAATAATCATTTTTATATTTTAGTGTTCCATTATTTTACATAGGTATTATAAAACCACTCTCCAGCCATTATTTTACATGGGTATTATAAAACAATTCAGTATTTATTAAAACATTTTCTATTGTTCAAAGGCGCGTTGGACTCGATCTTTCAGAAATTGAAGTAGGTACCTATTCGTATATAATTAATTGTATGACTTATTTTTAAAATACCATTGTATGTTATATTATATATATCCCCATTCGTCTCGTTAGTTTTTATAACATGGCGAGTCCAACGCGTGTCCCTTGCCCGCACTGCTCGGGGTCATTAAAGCTATTCTCCTATCCCCACGGTCTCAGGGTGCATATAGGGCAAATGCACAGGGACGTCGTTTTACCTGGACCGGAGACTTGACTTTGGACGACTTGCCTACTCTTAAGTCGAGAGTCCGAGTTCTCAGGCACGTACCTAAGGGAGCGCGAAGTACGGCGGCCGGTAAGTTGTCATCTCTGATTGAGCGTTGTGTCCAGTCCAATAGTACTGTCGACTGGTTGGCGTTATTGACTTTCGCCTACACCGCTTTACGGCTGCTGGAGTGTGGGGATAGGAAGTCACTAACGTCTAAGGTGAAGGAAAATATTGAAAACAACGTGTCAGGTTTTCCTACAGATTATCTACCTTCGAAGACACCGGCATTTTATAAATCGATCCAGAGCAAAGTCTTTGAGGGCGACCTACGCGGAGCAGCGCGGCTTCTCACCTCGGAGTGCACTTTTGCGCCACCGGGCCCGGACACGCTTGCGATATTAAAGGATAAGCACCCCGCACCCGCTCGCCCCCCTTGTATACCCCCGGCACCGGATGAGGATTCTTCACCGCTACTTTCGGTGAAAATGGAGGTTTCGGACGCTCTCCACTCATTCTACCGTGGTTCAGCAGCTGGTATGGTTGAGGCCAGAACACCTAAAGGAGTTAATTTCCTCTTCGGCCGGAGATAACGGACAGAAGTTGTTAGCTTCACTAACGCACCTTTGCAATTTCTTGTTGAAAGGGAAATTGAATCCTGAAATCTGCCCATTTCTGTATGGGGGTTCTCTTTGTGCTCTTCGAAAGAAAGACGGCGGTACGAGGCCAATCGCAGTGGGCAACACTTTCCGTCGTTTGGTGGCAAAACTTTGTTGCCGAGCAGTTCACGGTGAGATCACACCTTATCTCCAGCCCTACCAGGTGGGGTTTGGTACGCCTCTCGGATGCGAAGCCGCTATCCATGCCACACGAAGCTATGTTATGAGAGCTGGGAGTGATGATGTCCTTCTAAAACTTGACATCAAGAACGCTTTCAATAGTATCGATAGGGGCTCGATGCTGTCGGAGGTCAGGGAGTTGACACCGTCTGTTTTTCCGTTCCTTCGCCAGTGTTATGCGGCCCCGAGCAATTTATCTTATGACGGCGTTTGCGTCCAATCGCAAGTCGGGGTGCAGCAGGGGGATCCTCTGGGACCACTTATTTTCAGTATGGCGATTCATAAGGCCATTAAGTCCCTAGAGTCCCCCCTTAACATCTGGTATTTGGATGATGGAACTATTGGTGGTAGTCCAGAAGTAGTCCGGCGGGATGTGAAAGCACTCTTCCCAGCCCTAAAAAATCTGGGCTTGGATGTAAACACCGCCAAGTGCGAATTTTACCCCTGTAGTCCAGAGGCAGCGGAATCGAGTCCCAGTTTCATATCCCTCATTCCCGGGCTTAGGGTTATGGACCGCAAATCCTTGTACCTCCTGGGTTCGCCCATTTTTCCGGAGGGCTTGGCTGACAGCCTGGATTCGAAGACGCAGACCCTGACATCACTTGCGAACCATTTTCGGAACCTTCCGGCTCACGTTTCCTTGGTACTTTTGAGAGCCTGCTTTGGATGCCCAAGTTGACATATGTCATTCGGACGGCGCCAACTTGGAAGCTCCCAGAGGAGGTCCTCCGGTTTGACAGTGCACTTAAACGTGTTGTCGAGGAGACGCTAAACATCAGTCTTAGTGATGCGCAGTGGTGTCAGGCCAGTCTGCCGATTCGATTTGGCGGTTTAGGTGTGCGGCGACTGCGGGAGTCGGGCCCCATCGCATTCCTAGCTTTCTCCTATGGGGCCTCAGGTCTGGTTCACCGCATGATACAGAGCTTTGGCGACTCTCTCGCTGTTCCCTTCGCTGCGGAGGCCCACAACGAGTGGGAGACGTTATATCCGGGTGTGCCTCTGCCTGCAAAGCCGAACTTACAGAGGAGTTGGGATGATCTGGTCGGGACGCAGATTCTCACCCAATTGCGCAGTGGAGCCTCTACGACTGAGTTGGCCCGTCTAAATGCCGTCTCTAAGAAGGAGTCCGGCGCCTGGCTGCATGCCCTACCTTCACCTAACTTGGGCACGCTGCTGGACGACGACTCCGTGAGAGTGGCTGCGGGATACCGACTCGGTTGTGCGGTCTGCGTCGCAATACAGCGGGGAAATGCGGCTAGCCTAATGGGCACGTTAGGGCGAGGGAATAATATTATGACGTAATCATTTTAGATTTAATATTATTTTATTGACATTTTATAATTTAATATTTTTGACAATTAATTTATGAAATTACCTATCAATTATGTATTATTGAAAGAATAAAAGACTGTGAATGAATATATTTTTAGTGTTCGTGTTTGTCGTTTATTATGTTTTTCCTTAGGGCGAGCGTGAAGCCGACAGCAGCTAATGCATCATCCGTCGAAGAAATCGTAGAACGAAATGAATATAGTTCTCGATCTGTCCTAGTTTGTGTTGTGGACGGGAAACTGTATAGTTTTGAACGGAATCGTTGATCGCATTTGGTTTCGTAAGATGTTTGGGACTCTTTAGGTCAAGTGTAAAATGAATTGTGTAAAAATGAAATTTGTAATTCCTGCAGAGTAAAACAACAACAATACTTAATTGAAAAGCGCGGTATACATGTTCCAATGCCTACGACTTTTAGTAAGATCCGATTCACGCTAAAAGTTATAATAGCAGAATCAAAGGCGGTTCAAATGAGTGTAAGCTATAGATAGTCTGTTGTCAACATCTTCGGGGCAGTGCTCAAGGCGATTTTGCTAGTCATAGTTACTGAAAGTCAAATTTTACATATTAAATGACGTGGCTTTTAGGGCGCTGTAAACAAAAATGTTTTACGCCACGGTGAACACCAAAAATCTGTCTTGAGGGTTCATGGCTACCGATCAGAGAAAACAGGAGCTCCCATTAGATGCACGGTCGAGCCTAATCGGATGAGCAAGTGGGGCTTTATGAAAAAAATACTCGGTGGGCATTTCTGAAATAAACTAGAATAACAATACAATCCATACACACAGACACACCTATTTTAGGGCTGAAAGATTAATTACAAATAGTTGATAGTTTTTAGTTGAAGTTCTAAGGCCCAATTTTACGAATCTTAGGTTTAATTCATACTCGGATAATTTTATACCATAAACCAGTGTTTTTCAATCTGTGGGTCGCGACCCCTAGGGGGGTCGCGTCACGTTAGTCGGGGGGTCGCCGGCAGAAGGAAAAAGGCACGGGCTTGTTTAATTTACAAAAATGTCAAATTGTGGTAGGTACTATTTTGAAACGTTAACAACCGAATCATTTTCTAATTCCCTTTTTGGTTATAATGTCCACCATTAAGAAAGAATTACGTTTCATACAGGTATGAAGTGGCAAATGGTACTAATAATATTAGAGCTTCTCCCTTGCTAGATCTGGATATTTATGCTTTCTTTTCTTTCAAAATTCATCTTTGTGAACAAAATTTAATTTGAAGCATTCCGTCAGCAGCTAAATCTATGCGGAATTCTTCTAAATTTTTAGAGAGATCAGTCAGTTCTGTTGACTTTTCCAAGAAAAGATTTAGAATCCACTTGTCAAGAGTATTATATATTAATTAACAATCCGGAAAGTAAACTAAACGTTTATCTTGCAAATTATGTCAACTCTGTATCTTGCAAGGAATCTGAGCACTTACCAAGCGTCTGGTCTGATGCATTATCTTTAACAATCTTCTGAAAAAACTTAAATATATGGCTTTGGAGAGAGGTTGACCATAAATTAAGTTATACATGAAATGCTTTGACTTTATCTTTAGCTTTTAATTTTCTTCTTCTCTAAAAAGTAAAGGTATCAAAGTCAAAGCAAGTCATTATCCTACGTACTCATTTAAATTATAAAATATCTGTCTGTATAACAAGGGGGTCGCTAGAATTTTTCAACTTGTAAGGGGGTCGCGAAATCTATAAGATTGAAAGACACTGCCATAAACCATTAAAATGCATATAAGAAATAATAATAGTTATTGTCACAGGAAAAAATCTAATCCAAGATTAACAATACACACCGTTGAACTAGCCGGTAAAGGTCCATAAACTAATAAAAAAATGTGGCCACTTTGCTACAGCTGATGTATACAAATTCTATGTCTACCGCTGCTATCACAAGTCATTACAGTCAAACCAAGGAGTTTTATTTTTTTCACGACAGGAATCAACAAATTTGAATTATGCTACCAGATCTGACGTTCTATGATAAATATGATAATAATATAAACTTATTCGTGTCAAACCTTAGATTGGTAAATTTGGGCTTAAATAAAAACAAACCTTTCAGTAACATAGTTACCTTAAGTCAAGCTGTTTAATTTCCAGTGCCAAAGTTGGGGATGAACGTGACCAACGTGGAAGCGTCCATGACCGGAGGACTTGTACAAGAGTACCAGCATATTGTGCTGCCAACTGTTCTGCCAGTGCATACATTTGCAATTACCATTATTACTATGATACCAGCTTTATATAAACTGTGGTGTTTATGTGCTGACAGGCGGTACAAGGCAATGAGTTTTACAAGGTACACAATTAGATTTATAAGGTACACAATTAGATTTATTTATGTTAATATATTATAATATATTTACAATGATGGCCGAGCGGTAATATCTATAGATTGCCGTGTCGCAATTCCATGACTCGATCCCCACGCCGCTGGTTAGTAGAAGGGCATTTTACGAATGCTTGACTAGCTAGCGACCACTCTCATGTAGAAAATCTGTCGCCAAGCACCTAACAGTGTGTTCCGGCAGGAGTCCTTGAAAGCCAGAAAAAATACAGGCACAAGAGACTTAAAAACTATGTCTCAGTGTGACGGGTGAAGAGCAATTCGTTCGCTAGAAATAAATCTGTTATAGGCAGAGGTTAGTCTGCTTTGCTTGGTGGTAGGACTTTTAGGGTTTACCCGCCTGGCTAGCTATCACCCTCAAGCAGAAAATCAGTTGCCAAACACCTAACAGTGTGTTCCGGCAGATATCCTTGAGAGCCAGTGACTAGGCTAGCCTGAACAACATCTTCGAATCATCACTTACCATCAGGTGAGATAGTGGTCAAAGGTCTATTAGCCTAGCTATAAAATAAAATAAAAACATCAGGAGAGCTTCCTGCATGATCAGTCACAATCACATAAAAAAAGTGTAATAATATTAGTTATTTCTCACTTATTAAGATACCTTATTTGGCAAAGCATGTTTCAACCCGAAAGACGGACGGACGGTGGTGGGTTCGATTCCCGATCGTAGTCCAAATTTTTGCTTACTTTCTAATTTTGTATATAATTAGAATAAGAATGGACGAACATTGTAAGAAATTTTTTATCAGAAATATAACGCGCACTGAACGACTCTGCGACACACGCCGTATGCCATAATACATTTATTTCCGGCAGTGGCGTCGTTTTTTTTTCTTTCGTCGTCTATATTACGCAGGAATTGATGACTAGAAAATTTGTAGGGCTCACCTGTCATATGTTCTAATAACATTATATATATTCATGCGTTACTTTGCGCAAATTGAAAATATCAAATATTACAAGTAAGAAAATCATTACATTAATATATAAAAAAAAACACGTGTATGAAGAATTTAATGAGAGTTAAGCAAGAGAGATACGCCAAGACCGTATTAAGTAGGAATCCGTAGTCACCGCATTCGGTGAACAAGCGTGACTTGCCAAGTACTCACCAATGTCATATCGACATCTGGCTTTCGGCATAAACTCCAGAAGATATTCTGCACAAGATACATATGTGTTATTGAAGTAAATGGTCCAATAGGCTATTAAATCGTGATTACAGCAGAAGTCCAATGTGAATACCAAACAGTTTACTATTGTAAGTAACAAAAAGAATTAATATTAAATTGTACAATGTAATAAAAAACGTTAAATTTTTTGCAGGTGCATTATCGTGTGTTCGACATGCTCCTTCATGTTCAGCTGGCACGTTCACGAGAAGGCTATCCTTATGACGTTGATACCGTTGAGGTGAGTTAAGACATTCCTTGTTTTTGAACAGAGCGATGAAACTAGCTGGCGTATAGCCCAATGTCACGTTTTTACGTCTTCCTGCCCAAAAGTAGTGTTCGCGCTTATGACACAGGCCGTTGATAGTAGAGGTACTGGAAATATAGTGTAGAAATAGTAGTGCGAGAGCCGGTTGCAAAAATACCTACCTCATCGGGTACCCCAATAGGCTATCTTTAGATCGTTAACCGACACTCAAACACGTAAAAAAATCAGGTCTGCCAGAGCCGATCCTGCCGGGTCATGGAAATAATCGATATTTTTTTACGTAATTTTTTTGTGAAAATTACCTCATGTGGTACCCGAATTAAAGTGATGACAACAGTTAACCATTGATTAATTATGTAAAAAAAAGTTGGTCTGCCATTGTGCACCCTGCCGGAAGTACTTGGCAGACCCCCAAAAATATGCCCTTCCGATGATGAAATGATAGCCAAGAAACGCCTGATTATGGATCAAAAGGTCTGCCAGGTCTAAACTTGCCGGAACTTTGTGATCAAAGCATTTGAAGTAGGTAAGCAGCATAATTTCACTTAAACTTAAAAAAGTACTTGTTCTTAATTTATACAAATTAGCTAGTTTTTCATCAAAAAATTAAATAAAACAAGAAATGTAGTATTAAGAATGTATATATAAAATTGAATAATATATACCACGAGTACAATAACATGTTTCCTTCCAATTTAGGTACAACAATCGAAACTTAGTTTAAGTGCGCATTATAGTTATCTGAAATATGTGGGTTTAAATTAAATGAAAATTTGTTGCATGATGGGCGAGTTATAAAGGTAATGAGAAAATTATTAAATCTGACACATTTTACCAAATTACGGGTTTGCAAATCTTGCAGATTTCTTAAAATATAGACTTATTGTAGGCTGCAGAGTCTAGAACCTGTAGATACAGTAAACGCCTAATCAACCTTACCACCGGAGATCACTCTAATTCACCGAAATACGGTTAAAGTTGAATTAATCATGGCTCCCTAGCCATTGATCGTAAATGCCCAACTAACTAATCAACAAAAAATCTAACTGGCTACGATGATGACAAGAACTATTTTATAACATTGTGGTACGGTGCAAAAAACAGAGTCCATAAACATCATACATTTCAAATCAAGAATCAAAAAATGCAATCACTTTCGTCACTTGAGCTATCATATGTTTGATGATATTCGCATTCATAAATACCCCATCGAGTACCCCCATGGTACTTACGCTAAATGATAGCCAAGAAACCCCTGATAATGGATCAAAAGGTCTGCCAGGTCTAAACTTGCCGGAACTTAGTGATTAAAAAATTAGGAATTTTAGTTCATGCTGAATGGTTATAAAACAAAAATATTGCGAACAGCATTCATTAAGGCTATGTGGCAAAACGCAAGTTCATATGAACTAATAAAATTGGAAGCCAAAAAAAAATAATAATAATAATAACGTCAACTGCTCACTTCGCATCGCATGCTACACCCGCGCTCGTCAGTTATGAGACTGTACATTCCACGGAAATGGGGAGGTCGTGGCTTTTTAAATGCCAAGATCCTTCACAACCGTGAAGTGTGCAGTCTCAGGGATTATTTCCGTAACCACGAGTGCGGGATGCATCGCGATGTCGTGGCGGTTGACAAGAGCCTCACACCGCTCTCCTTAGCGAACGATAACTGGCGCAAACCAACGATACTGGCAGTATGGAAAGGCAAGGAGTTGCACGGGAGCATCTTCAGGGCCCTAACAGGGCCTGATGTGGACCTACCCGCTTCGGTGAACTGGCTACGCTTTGGAGACCTCTTTGGAGAAACCGAGGGTTTTGCCTGTTCAATTGCAGACGAAGTAATGATGACGAACAACTATCGGAAATATATCCTGAAGGACGGTACGGTAGGCATTTGTCGAGCATGCCGCCGTCCCGGAGAGTCACTCAGGCATATCATTTCCGGTTGTTCTCATCTTGCTAATGGTGAGTATTTGCACAGGCACAATCAAGTGACCAGGATCATCCACCAGCAACTTGCCCTTCAATACGGCCTTGTCGAGTCAGAGGTGCCGTACTACCAGTATACACCGGCGCCAGTTCTCGAGAATGGTCGTGCGTTGCTCTACTGGGACCGCTCTAACATCACGGACAGGACTATTGTTTGCAATAAGCCTGATATCGTGGTGGTCGACCGATCCCAACGCCGGGCAGTGCTCGTCGACATCACCATCCCACATGATGAGAACCTCGTGAAGGCCGAGAAGGACAAAGTCAGCAAATACCTTGACTTGGCTCACGAGGTAACCACCATGTGGGATGTTGACTCGACGATCATTGTCCCGATAGTCGTTTCAGCGAACGCCCTAATAGCGAAGAGCCTCGACCAACACCTCAAGAGGCTCTCACTAGATGGTTGGATCAAGGGTCAGATACAGAAGGCAGTGATACTCGACACGACACGCATTATCCGGAGGTTCCTCTCTCTGTAGCCCTAACCGCTGGTAGCTTGGGCCCTGCCCCGCTGCCGACGGCATCCTAGTTTTAAGTTTTTTATAATATTTGTTTTTTTTATATATGAATATTGTAAAAAAATTAAAATTATGTTGTAAAATAAATAATATTAATAAAATAATAATAAAATCATTTATTTGGCAAAACAAGGCATATCGTACATAAAATACAGAGGAGCCCCTGGTTCCTAAACTAGGCTCAAGACCCGTGGCATAGGTTCCAGGTCTCTTTCGTCGGACTATTACAGAAATTATGCCTTAAGTTTAGTTACAAAAGAATACTAATTAAGTATATAATTTACATTTTTATAAAATATTGATATGATGGTGAAATAGAAGATGAGTTATTTAATTTAGTGTAGGTATACAAGTGGGATATCGATAGTTACGTTTAGTGCTACATTTGAGAAGAACCCTCTGAGCTCTTTCAAGGGGTAATAAGTAAGTTTTAAACGTGCCTCCCCATGAAGTAATGCAGTATGTTATAATTGACTGACAGAGTGAGTAATATAACATCTTTACAGTATCCCAATCAGCACAATCTCTAATTTTTTTGGAAACTGTTGTTAAATTTCGAACACGTTTTGTAAGTAGACTAATGTGTGGTTGGAATGACAAATTGCAATCTATAACTATTCCTAAATATTTGATTGAGGTAACTCTTTCCAGTATAGGACAATTACAGCAAGATAAGGGCATGCCAAGGCATTTATTATCTCTATGACCCACTATAGCATGATTGATAGTATAATCATGATTTTTGAATGAAAAAGTAACATACTTTGTTTTTTCTATATTGAGAGTGAGCATATTATTTCTCAGCCATAAAGAGATCTCATCATAAGCAGTATCTGCATTTTGAAAAGCCTCCTCCCAGCTATCTCCTTGAATCATTACAACTGTGTCATCTGCATAAGTCAAAATAGTTCCTTGATTAATAGGAAGGTCACATAGTTCGTTGATGTATATCAATAAAAGTGTAGGGCCAAGAATGCTACATTGGGGTACTTCAAAATTTACAGGCAAAGGACTACTTATGTAGTCCCCAATTTTAACACTTTGAGTCCTGTCACTTAAGTAGTCTCTAATGAGTTTAAGTTGTAAGCCTCTGATACCAATTCTTTCCAACTTGTTAAGCAGCAGGGGAATAGAGACTCAATCAAAGGCTTAAGCCCAATCCAAGAACAATGCAATACCTTTCTTTCTAGAATCAAGATTTTCAGCAATCAATTCTGTAAGTTTAAGTACAGCATTAGCGGCAGACTTTTTCCTACGAAACCCAAACTGACGTTTAGAAAACAAATTATTATTTTCAACAAAATCCACAATGCGTTTGTTATATATTTTCTCAAATATTTTAGATCAAGAAGTTAAGAGAGAGATAGGTCGATAGTTTCCTACTAATGTTTTGTCTCCGTTTTTATGAATGGGAATGATGGTGGCGTGTTTCAGTGATTTAGGAAAGCATCCTGTATTTATTGACAAATTAATAATATGTGATATCACTGGTGCTAAAATGTCTTTATTTAGTTGAAAAACATTTGATGGAATGTTATCCCATCCTACCGAGCTACCTGTTTTGAGCGAGTTTATAACTGCGATTACTTCACTTTCGTCCGTATTCAATATAACTAAGGACTTTGAGATTGTTGAAATATCAGTGGAGGATTCTATACCTGAAATGATGCTGGGGGCGAGTACTTTACCTACGTTAGCGAAATAACTATTTGCTTCATCAACAGACATTTTCGGAGTTTTCAGGGTTTTCAAAAGATCCTGAGAATTTTGAGGTTTAATTTTATAGTTTGTTATATAGTTAATTACTCTCCAGGTATTTCTTACATTATTACTGTTAGCAGCTGATTTCAACAGTTTTTTATCATACTCTGATTTGGCTTTTTTATGTAAGATTAAATTATTTGGTTGTACACGTAAACGCATGTGCATACTATCTCGATTTCTTAAACATCGGACTATACCTTGTGATCCATGGTTTTTTAGCAACATGTCTATTTGGAATGTATAACGTGATAGTACTGTTAAAAAATATTTGAGAGATAGTTTTAATCAGATAATCTGTGGCAATATTGCAGTCTTCAGCCAAATAAATATAAGAAAAATCTGTGCGTTTAAGATCATTGGTTATTTTCGAATAATTAATTTTTGAATATACGGATTGGTTATTAGAAACAATCGCCTAGAACCTCTGTGGTATGAAGGTGATCCAACACCACTCTAGGGTCCATTATAATAAATGATCCAGAGGACGATGGTCGATGATATTGATCAAACATGTGATAGCTCAGAAAGTGATTGCAATTTTTGATTCTTGATTTGAAAAGTATGATGTTTATGGACTCTGTTTTTTGCACCTTACCACAATGTTATAAAATACTTCTTGTCTTCATCGTAGCCAGTTCGATTTTTTGTTGATTAGTTAGTTGGGCATTTACGATCAATGGCTAGGGAGCCATTATTAATTCAACTTTAACCGTATTTCGGTGAATTAGAGTGATCTCCGGTGGTAAGGTTGATTAGGCGTTTACTGTATCTACAGGTTCTAGACTCTGCAGCCTACAATAAGTCTATATTTTAAGTAATCTGCAAGATTTGCATGCCCGTAATTTGGTAAAATTCTGACACATGATTTAATAATTTTCTCATTACCTTTATAACTCGCCCATCATGCAACAAATTTTCATTTTATTTAAACCCACATATTTCAGATAACTATAATGCGCACTTTAACGAAGTTTTGATTATTGTACCTAAATTGGAAGGAAACATGTTATTGTACTCGTGGTATATATAATACAATTTTATATATACATTGTTAATACTACATTTCTTGTTTTATTTAATTTTTTGATGAAAAACTAGCTAATATGTATAAATTAAGAACAAGTACTAAGTTTTAAGTTTAAGTGAAATTATGCTGCCTACCTACTTCCAATGCTTTGATCACTAAGTTCCGGCAAGTTAAGACATGGCAGACCTTTTGATCCATAATCAGGCGTTTCTTGGCTATCATTTGGCGCAAGTCCCATCGGGGTACTCGATGATGAGGTAGGTTGAGCGTGTCGGAAGGGCATATTTTTGGGGGTCTGCCAAGTACTTCCGGCAGGGTGCACAATGGCAGACCAACTTTTTTTTACATAATTAATCAATGGTTTACTGTTGTCATCACTTTAATTCGGGTACTACATGACATAATTTTCACAAAAAAATTAGGTAAAAAAATATCGATTATTTCCATGACCCGGCAGGATCGGCTCTGGCAGACCTGATTTTTTTACGTGTTTGAGTGTCGGTTAACGATCTAAAGATAGCCTATTGGGGTACCCGATGAGGTAGGTATTTTTGCAACCGGCTCTCGCACTATAGTGTTTGAACAAATGTTACCTACACGGAATCGAAAAAAAAGCAGTCGAAGGATACCTGTCAAAAATCCAAAATGGCGGGTTCAAGATGGCTGCCGCGTAAAATGCTTCGATGCCTCTGAAGCAAGGCCGTCTCTTTAAATATTTCCACATTTCTCCCGAACTTGTATAGTAAAATCAGTAATCTAACAAATTTAATATAAGTATTGTGATTACCCGTTATACCTACATATAAATATAGCCCAAAACATTTTTTATACCATCTTAATAAATAATTCTTAAGAAGCGCTCGTAACTTGCCTAATCGTTTTTAACTGATCGATCGAGGTTAAGCAATGTTCGCTGCGGTCATAACTTGGATAAGTGACCGTTAGTGGCATTACTACTGAGCGCTTCCGTACTTCACAGAGCACGTTACGCCATCGGTGGTAGGTCATTTTGTGAATGCCCACCTCGCTACCTTTCACCCTCAAGATGAAAATCTGTCGCTGAGCACCTAACAGTGGTATCTAGCAAGTGTCTTCGAGAGCCAGTTCGTGTCATCGAGGACACGGCGGCATCATCCTGGGCACGGACATGTGTGAATTAGTTCATATAAAATATACGCACTGATATTTTTCTCATCACGGTCCGTTGAAGTCCCGGGCAAACCCCTAATATACGAGTATGTGGATAGACCTTTACAGACCAAATTTTTGAAATAGCTATAAAAACTTCTGTCAAAAAGTAGAGATGTTAGATTACTCTTATCACTCCTACCTTTTAGCAGTTAAATTTTCCATTCCATCATAATGTTTCATTTACCCGTTTAACACTTAAGCAGTCGCTAATGGGTTTATCAGACCCAGTCGTCAGTTGTTTGCATGATTACTCTTGAATTCTAAGGATTGCGACGTTGCCGCTCTTAGTACCTTCCAACGACAGTTTGAGACAGTGAATAGCGGTCGCCGCAGTCAGTTGGCGCGCTGCGCTTGAGTGCTAAGGACCAAAAAGGTGCGTATGGGTTTATTGGACCCGGTAGCGACTAAATACGTAAGTGATTTTACATAACTTTATAACGCTAAATAATTATTTTAAATTTGTTTATATTATAGAAAATGGCAACCAATCAGTCCTTGAGCATCGGGGATATTGAACAATACTTGAACGAAGAAATAGAGAATGAAGACTGCTCAGAAACGGAAGACTTTTTAGAAATTAATGACCATGATACTGATTCCGAACAAGACGGCGACGAAGACGAAGGAAACCAGAATTCTGAGGAACCTGAAGAAACTAGCTTCACAAGGAGCCAAGCTGTGCAGCGCATTGAAAATTCAGTTGAACCAATCTCACAGCCTATACAGGGCATTCGTCGACTCGCACCTGACCAGCGACGTCCAGATTTAGATTGTATCCCTTTGTCTATTTTACGACAGGGTTTCTTTATCGGTAAAGATAAGGTAACTAGATGGAATCTTCAAGAAGCTTCGCAAAATGTAAGAACACGGAGCCATATTATTATACATGAAACTTCTGGGCCTTGTTATGAAGCATCAAGCACAACCACACCATTAGAAACATTCTGTCTCTTTTTTCCCGATGAAATGTTGGGTAAAATAGTGGACTACACAAATATTTACATCACTGAAAAAGTTCAAGGGAGTTTTGAAAGAGAACGAGACTGCAGGCCTACAAGTGTCATTGAAATAAAAGGATTATTCGGAATTCTTTTCTATATTGGGAAATTGAGAGGAGCTCACTTGAATACTAAGGACTTATGGGCCACCGATGGTACTGGGTGTGATATCTGCATATCAACAATGTCACAACGTAGATTTCATTTTCTTCTCAGATGCTTACGTTTTGATGATGTTAGGACAAGACCAGGACGAAGAGAAAATGATAAGTTGGCACCTATCCGAGAAATTTACCTGCATTTTGTGTCTAACATTCAACGATTCTACAAACACGGAGAGCATGTGACTATAGATGAAATGCTATGGGCATTTCGTGGTCGGTGCTCATTCAGACAATATCTTCCCAACAAGCCAGCCAAGTATGGCCTGAAAATTCTAGCGGTATGTGACGCGAAGACATACTATACTTCAAATATTGAAATATATCCTGGGAAACAGAATGATGGTCCATATCAGCTCAACAACTCCCCAAGCGATGTAGTGAAAAGGCTTGTAGACCCTATAAAAGGTTCCCACCGCAATATAGTAATGGACAATTGGTTTATGAGCGTTCCATTGATGACAGATCTGTTGAACAACTTTGGTCTCACGTGCCTAGGAACGCTAAGGAAGAATAAAAAAGAGATTCCTCATGAGTTCACTCAAACAAGAGGAAGACAAACGCACGAAACATACTTTGGATTCCACAATGATTGTACTCTGGTATCTTACGTTCCCAAGCCTAATAAAGTAGTTCTCGTAGCATCCACTATGCATCATGATGCGAAAATTGATATCGAAACTGGTGAAAAGAAGAAACCCGAAATGATAACGGACTATAACTCCACCAAATGTGGGGTAGACATTGTAGACCAAATGACGGGTACATATTCTATATCTAGACGAACCCAACGATGGCCACTTTGTATATTTTTTGGGTTTTTAAACATAGGTGCATTGAACGCGTATGTTATTCACAAGACCATATGCGCTTCCGATAACATGGTTCGAAGAGATTTTATCAAGTCGTTGGCTATTTCGATGATTAAGCTATACCTCCATGAAAGAGTACTGATTACAAACATCCCACAGCACATAAAAAATCGCATCAGAAACATAATACCCGAAGTCCAGCCTCCTCCTGCATCAAGCCTGCCAGTTAGTGGACGAAAAGTGCGTTGTGGTCTGTGTAATTGGAAAAAGGACCGAAAAACTAAAATTTCCTGCGTCAAATGCAATATCCCAATATGTGGAGAACACACTAAAGCAATATGTGTGAACTGCAATAATAATATTTGAGAAGCAAAGTGCCAAAATAATGCCGATTTATAGTTACGTTCCAAAGAAGTTACTTTTATGTTGTTGATTTTTAGAGAAGATTTTTAGTTTTTTTTTACGAGATAACGATTGATCTCTTTTTGTGTTTTTGAATAAGTACATTATAGTAGTATTATAAAAATAAAGAAATTTGTTGTAATTATCTTTATTAGTTAAGATATAAGATTAAAATTAAAATGTTTCGTAAAAGTATGTTGATTTATAGTATGTTTTTAAATAGCTTTTTTTATGAACATAAGTAATAAATATAAATGTTTAATACTATTAGTTATTTTATTTTAGAATATAATTATGTCAGGAATTACAAAATTATATTAAATTCAGTTGTTTTAGAAAAAAATGCCAATATTAAACTGGGTCCGCTGGACACGGTAGCGACTCCTAGCGTATCAAATCAGGGCGCGACTGCCCAAGTGTTAATATCGACATCTGGCTGTCCATAACCGAGCGATTTTTACGGCATTTTCCACCACGTACCACTAAGTGAACCCAACTGTTATCTGAAGTAATTCCGACTGAGGATCTTTCAAGAAAAGAGCATTATTCGAAATTTATTGTCAAAATAATCGTTGGCGGCAATGCCCGAATGCGACGTAACGAGGCACTATCTCCACGTCTACAAGGGGACGGATGACTGCTACAAGTTTGTGCAAAAGTAAAATCTCTTACAGCGTCTACCCCCTGGCTAGCTGGTCTGCGCAGCGAAGCAACATTCTGAACGAAGTCAACATACTCATTAGCAACACAAAATTTTGTGATATTGTCATTTTAAATTTGGTCCGATGGAAAAATAATATATAGTCGTAATAATATATAGTCATCACGGATTTTATCCCGTAACTAATATTATTAAAGATTGTTATACGCACCGCCACGTAGTTGACGGTGGAGATTGTACAGCTTTTAGTTGTAATTGAGCAGGGTGAGTAGGCTGGTAGTAAGTCAGAAGAACAAGAAAATGTCCGGTTACAGATCGAATGTTAATGTGCTATTACTTAAATACATTAATAATTATCTAACTGATTCTGCAGTTGAGGCATCCGGATGTAGGCCGCAACCTAAGTGATTATAAATGTTACGATGAGACCGTACATTATTGTTTACAAAATAATATTCGAAAATGTGCAAACAAAAAAACTACACGCAAGCTTATCCAGTATGGAGATTCATACAAAGAATACTGAGTTTGTTGAGGCGATCTCGATACGGTGTTAGTCATTAAGCAAAATGTCAACCAATACAGTTAGCCTCAAAGTATATATTTTGCTTGTTTCAGTTTCATGAGTGTGCTGGGTACCGTCGACGCCAAACTGTTCCTATTCCTCACAACAGTAGGTCACTACTCTCTGTTTCCTCTACTCTACCCAAAGAGTCTTCTAGGCATCAAACTACTATTACTCCTCACTCACGTGGCCATCGCATTCGGAAACTTGCCTTCTCTCTACGAAGTCAACGTCAGCAAGAAATCTAAACCAAGGCCTATGATGCAACTGCCGATGCTTAACTACCCGGAATCTCTGTATTTGTACGGTTTATTATTGCTTTGTTTCTATGAAAATGTGTTCCACATAGCTTGGGGCGTAGACAAGAGCTTGCCGTTCCTACCACTGATGATAACGTCGGTGTATTGTGCCATAGGTGTTACTTATTTCTGGGCGGCGTATTATATTTATTTTTTGACATTCAACCTCAGTTGGGTTCCTACTTTAGTGACTCCTAGTCTGTTACGACATCTTAAAAAGACGAGTTAATTTAAGGCTGTGCTGATTTCTTGTTACGTTAAATGTTTTTTAAATGTAGAATTTTGTTGCATAAATCTGGCGGAAATTGTATTATTGGTAGCATAAATAGCACCAAAAAAAAAGAACGCAGATTTTAAAGAGGAATAAACTGTTATGCATTCCAATATTCTGTGTCAAATATTTTAATAAAGCACTTTTTGACTATTATATTATTTAGTTTTTAAGGCTTAGTATTTTATTTTTATTCGTGCATTTTAGATTTCTGTGAGTCTTTATTCTAAGATTCTAGATTTACAATAATATATAAATTAAAAATTACCTAGCACAAGTGTGAAACAAACGATCGTATCAAATTAAACGAAATTTTATGAAACATAATATACTTTTCTTTTAATAGCGACATCTACCTACTGCTTCGAGACCTTGACACAAGAAATACATTATATCACAAAATTACTCTAAAATTAATTCTACAATTTGTCCTACAAAATATTTAGCTTTACTACTAAATAAGAGTGTGAGTTTCCTTTTAAAATCTGGAGTGGCTTCTCAATCCTCAATCACCGTAAACAGTACAATACAATACAAATAGTTTTTTTTACAAATACAAATAGTTTTTATTGACTTAGGTTACATAGGTGCAGAGTAAATTTGAATCCATAGGTTTCCGAACTAGCGTCAGATGTGTTTCAGGAACAGTTGCTCGGAACATTCCCCGTGGTAGATTCGAAGATACAAAGTGATCCAATAGCTCTACGCAATGCCAAGGGGTCGCAAGCCGATCGGAAGGAGCTTGATCGCTATTTAGTAGTAAAGCTAAATATTATGTAGGACAAAATCTAGTTTCCTTTTTAAATCTGGAGTGGCTCCTCAATCCATACGGACATCAGAATTCACCATCGGATGTTGAACACAGAGCATGATGTTCCATAAAGTATTAGCCGACATCTGGACGTTAACAACCGTGCGATTTACGCGGCATTTTCAGACTCGCACAGCCACAATGTGAAACCAGCTGCTATGTGAGGTTTTCCGAACCGATACGACTTAGGAGCCTTCAAGAATAGAGCATAGTTCCTCTTCAAAGGCCGGCAACACATCTTCGAGACCTCTGGTTGTTTGTGGGAGACTGTGATCACTTACCACCAGGTGCGGCAACGCATTGTCAGTACTAATGGTATGGGCTATGGCAGATGTATATAGGCGATGGTAGCCGCTTACCATCATGCGATACGTATGCCTGGGCCGCTCATAACATAAAAAAAGGTGAGCTGCGTAATTGGTTAGCAGTATAATCGTTGCCCTCGTATTCCATAAAAAAGTAGACGTCGATAATTGATGGTGTCACGTTTTCCCGACGTAACACGCGGGAACCATGGCAGTCCTAGGGTACCCACCTCAAACTCTTAACATGGGAGGAAAGTAAACAAACCGGTCCACAAAAAGTTTTACTCTCCACTTTTTTATACGTCCTAGCAGTAACTTAAAATTTACACAAAAGGTAACTTAAATTTTACATCAAAGGAAACTTAAATTTTGCAGAAATAACTGCTTTGGTATGTTACAATTATTGAGTACAATTTTAAACATACGTCACAAATATCTATGTATCAAAGCTAAATGTATCGAAAGGAACGTTTGATCGAGTTAAACGATGCCAAATTAAATTCAGATTCGCAGGCAACATTAGGAATACTGCAAGGTTATTCCGAGGCGACATCTCAACGCATCAAAATAAATGAAAGTGGGTACCTGCTCAAGCCGTGGCCTACCAGTAAGACAGGGCTGCACTCCAACATCGCTGTAGTAGGGGAGATAAAATAGTTTTAGGCCATTATCCAGGGAAATCCATAGGGAAGCCGGGGCGCAGTAGTTAGGAATTGTGAACCGAAACTAACCGAAACCGGAATTTAAATCTAAATTGTATACTTAAAAAGCAATCCCATCAATGTGAAAAGTTTTCTATAATTTTAGCCGCCACGAGCAGCGCGCATTGAAATTAATTTTTTGTTTTATTTTCTGTTACAAGGACTTTATTAATCTTAATCGGCGCCTTACGTATGAATAAACGCTATTTAGCGCTAAGTAGTGGATAGTTAAGCCACCGATAAAGTTAAGCAATGGATTGAGGTTACAGAATCAAAATATCTGTTAGTGATGTGTATGGGATGCTGAACGAAAAACGAATAATTTTAAGTGTTCCGTAGGTACACAATGGGCAAAACAGAGCCTAATTAATCAGACTCCGCTATCTGTCTGTCCATGTATCAATCTGTCCGTGTGTCATGGTAGGTACTATAGTTCGTGAATGGAATCAGTTCTAAACCTGAAATTTTGATATTTTATGTAGAAAGTGGATCCAAAAGTGATAATTGGACAAGGAATTAAATTATTTTTAGCGGGCCCATGAGGTAGGTTAAAAATTAAGATAGTGCTTAAAACATCTATCTAGCTTGTGGGGTATCTTCGTCTACTCTAGCAAGTAATATAATAATAAATGACACCGGGCCGATTAAATTGTCAATTGTAGGCGTTTTTGTTACGGGTTTGTCTTTGAAACTAACTTAAGTTAGAAATCTGAAATTTTGGTATTCTATGTACAACTTACCACTACCACTTTTACGGGCGGTTCCAATACGGAACCCCAAAACTGTCCAAAAAGTACCCGACTTGGCCAATTTCGCACTTGCCTAGTTTATGTTGGTGTTTAATCGGTAATATCTGTATCCCGTCGTTTTGAGATTGTGTTCAAAATAACATCAGAATACCGGCTTATGAGACACACACTTCTTTTTAGGGATCCGTACCCAAACGCAAAACCAAAGCCTCAATTAATGAGACTCCACTGTCTTTCTGCCTACGTCCATCCGTTCGTATGTAACTGTGCTCTACCTCGTGACGGAATGAGTTACGAACCTGAAGGGACCGACATTGAGTAGAATGTCGGTCCCTTAGATGATGTTTGGATTAGAAGTCGATAATAGTACATTGTTCACCGAGAGGAGAAAGTGACCGATTACCGTCGAGGGTGTCGTTTGGGTGTCTTTAAAACACCCGAGATCGGGAATCGCACTTTCTCTCGAGTGATACATAGTGCTTTATACTACACCTACCTTTTATTTTACTTTTCTACGAAAACTGAATCCTCAAACAACACACAAATTGAAAATGGCGCCAATGGCGTCTGCAATTTTCACATGTTCTTTTTTCAAATTGTTTGACACCATCCAACACACACAGCTAGTGGCCAGTGTCATTTTGCGAACTTGGAGATAAAAACTCACTGTAAAAACTTTTTGGCTTTTGATATTTAGGTTACCAGCGCATAGTCTTACCCAAAATTAAAAAAGAAAAACCACGTAAGAAATGGATTTTCATACACTTTTCTCTCCCGCTCAGATGCGTTTTCTCCCCGCATATTTGTTCGATATGCAATGACGTACTTTCTACCGTAAATTTGATAAAGTATCAAGGTACTTTCCGAGCAGGTGTAGTATAAAATGATTTTTCATGTGGGATCCAAAATATGAGGATATACTTAGTCATAATTTTTTTTCGCATGTTTGGTGGCTCGTCTATAGGTCAATACACACTTTTTGTTTTTATCTTATTAAAAAATCGTAGTTAAAATTTAGATAATATTTTTAAATTTTAGACCATTTTTGTTACGCGGTTTATGTCAAAAACCCAAATAGTTATGATTTTGAAATTCCGGTATATTATGTTCAATATCTAATATTATTTTATTTTATTCAAAACGGCTTTTTATTACACGACTGCCAAAAAAAGAAGGAGAGATATGTTTTCAGGGTTCATGTATGTATGATTGTGAGTTTCTTTATTCCACCATAACTTCCAAACGGTCCAGCCGATTTCTATGTAAGAGATATCGTTAGATTCGTCTGGACAGTGCAGTGATACTAGGTAAAACATCAAACTGGCGGATTTAAGATGCCATATTGGGAGCTAAAAATTGTTTTTGTCTTTCAAAATATCGAATGGGGTATCAAAACACGAATCCATTAATATATATAACTTGCAGTTTTATGTTCAATGGAACGATAAAACGTTTAACTAAAATAAATAATTTGCAATCGTGTTTTTTACTTTTTTTATTAATTCATACTTGTTATGTAGTTTTTAAGTTGTGATCAGAACTAATAAAATAACTAACATTTCTATTTTAAGTGTTGTTGCATTGGAGAACGCTTTAAGACTCTCAACTTTATTTTTCCGTGGTTTGTGTTTTCTTGATATGTTTTTTATCAGTACAAAATATTTTCTCTTGCCCTTTACTGGCTTTATAAACATTATAATGTGACAAAATCGACATATATTAATTTACGTCTTGATAACTTACTTTTTGAAGCTAAATGCGCTTCAAAAAGTAAGTCATCCTACGAATAATGATATTATACATTTATGAGGTATACTTATCTACCTCCATACTTACTACACAGTGGAAACTAATGATCTAACATGGATATTGAACTACTACAAGGCCCCGAATTGAATAAGAAAATTTCTTCATATTGCGTTACGATACAACTAGGTACAAGTCAAAATAAATTGGTCTCGTAAATGTCATCATAACGTTTACATATTGCGAAAAGGGCGCAAATTTATTTTATTCATAATTTTAGTACAAAACACATAAGATATTTTATTGATTTTATAGGTGTTGCCTGTTCGGTTGTCGGCCGGTACAAGACTCCCGAATCAAATGCAGTTTCGAATGACGTAAGCTTCAAAGTAACAGTTTCAGTGCCTCTCATTATCAAAATTTTAACAAAACATACCGACTTCAGACATAAAAACGTATAATTAGGGTTAACTCAAATACTACTCCTCAGATCTCACTGAAATTTAAATGGGACCACATGACCACCACCAACTTTGGAATATATATTATTTTTAAACAAAGTCGGTACTTACGCATCTTGTCTTTACAAGATGCGTCACTTACCTGAAGGTTACTAATACTTGACGACCTTAATTATTATACTATAGCTTGGGGCGTAGACAAGAGCTTGCCGTTCCTACCACTGATGATAACGTCGGTGTATTGTGCCATAGGTGTTACTTATTTCTGGGCGGCGTATTATATTTATTTTTTGACATTCAACCTCAGTTGGGTTCCTACTTAAGTGACTCCTAGTCTGTTACGACATCTTAAAAAGACGAGTTAATTTAAGGCTGTGCTGATTTCTTGTTACGTTAAATGTTTTTTAAATGTAGAATTTTGTTGCATAAATCTGGCGGAAATTGTATTATTGGTAGCATAAATAGCACCAAAAAAAAAGAACGCAGATTTTAAAGAGGAATAAACTGTTATGCATTCCAATATTCTGTGTCAAATATTTTAATAAAGCACTTTTTGACTATTATATTATTTAGTTTTTAAGGCTTAGTATTTTATTTTTATTCGTGCATTTTAGATTTCTGTGAGTCCTTATTCTAAGATTCTAGATTTACAATAATATATAAATTAAAAATTACCTAGCACAAGTGTGAAACAAACGATCGTATCAAATTAAACGAAATTTTATGAAACATAATATACTTTTCTTTTAATAGCGACATCTACCTACTGCTTCGAGACCTTGACACAAGAAATACATTATATCACAAAATTACTCTAAAATTAATTCTACAATTTGTCCTACAAAATATTTAGCTTTACTACTACTTGTAGTAAAGCTAAATATTATGTAGGACAAAATCTAGTTTCCTTTTTAAATCTGGAGTGGCTCCTCAATCCATACGGACATCAGAATTCACCATCGGATGTTGAACACAGAGCATGATGTTCCATAAAGTATTAGCCGACATCTGGACGTTAACAACCGTGCGATTTACGCGGCATTTTCAGACTCGCACAGCCACAATGTGAAACCAGCTGCTATGTGAGGTTTTCCGAACCGATACGACTTAGGAGCCTTCAAGAATAGAGCATAGTTCCTCTTCAAAGGCCGGCAACACATCTTCGAGACCTCTGGTTGTTTGTGGGAGACTGTGATCACTTACCACCAGGTGCGGCAACGCATTGTCAGTACTAATGGTATGGGCTATGGCAGATGTATATAGGCGATGGTAGCCGCTTACCATCATGCGATACGTATGCCTGGGCCGCTCATAACATAAAAAAAGGTGAGCTGCGTAATTGGTTAGCAGTATAATCGTTGCCCTCGTATTCCATAAAAAAGTAGACGTCGATAATTGATGGTGTCACGTTTTCCCGACGTAACACGCGGGAACCATGGCAGTCCTAGGGTACCCACCTCAAACTCTTAACATGGGAGGAAAGTAAACAAACCGGTCCACAAAAAGTTTTACTCTCCACTTTTTTATACGTCCTAGCAGTAACTTAAAATTTACACAAAAGGTAACTTAAATTTTACATCAAAGGAAACTTAAATTTTGCAGAAATAACTGCTTTGGTATGTTACAATTATTGAGTACAATTTTAAACATACGTCACAAATATCTATGTATCAAAGCTAAATGTATCGAAAGGAACGTTTGATCGAGTTAAACGATGCCAAATTAAATTCAGATTCGCAGGCAACATTAGGAACACTGCAAGGTTATTCCGAGGCGACATCTCAACGCATCAAAATAAATGAAAGTGGGTACCTGCTCAAGCCGTGGCCTACCAGTAAGACAGGGCTGCACTCCAACATCGCTGTAGTAGGGGAGATAAAATAGTTTTAGGCCATTATCCAGGGAAATCCATAGGGAAGCCGGGGCGCAGTAGTTAGGAATTGTGAACCGAAACTAACCGAAACCGGAATTTAAATCTAAATTGTATACTTAAAAAGCAATCCCATCAATGTGAAAAGTTTTCTATAATTTTAGCCGCCACGAGCAGCGCGCATTGAAATTAATTTTTTGTTTTATTTTCTGTTACAAGGACCTTATTAATCTTAATCGGCGCCTTACGTATGAATAAACGCTATTTAGCGCTAAGTAGTGGATAGTTAAGCCACCGATAAAGTTAAGCAATGGATTGAGGTTACAGAATCAAAATATCTGTTAGTGATGTGTATGGGATGCTGAACGAAAAACGAATAATTTTAAGTGTTCCGTAGGTACACAATGGGCAAAACAGAGCCTAATTAATCAGACTCCGCTATCTGTCTGTCCATGTATCAATCTGTCCGTGTGTCATGGTAGGTACTATAGTTCGTGAATGGAATCAGTTCTAAACCTGAAATTTTGATATTTTATGTAGAAAGTGGATCCAAAAGTGATAATTGGACAAGGAATTAAATTATTTTTAGCGGGCCCATGAGGTAGGTTAAAAATTAAGATAGTGCTTAAAACATCTATCTAGCTTGTGGGGTATCTTCGTCTACTCTAGCAAGTAATATAATAATAAATGACACCGGGCCGATTAAATTGTCAATTGTAGGCGTTTTTGTTACGGGTTTGTCTTTGAAACTAACTTAAGTTAGAAATCTGAAATTTTGGTATTCTATGTACAACTTACCACTACCACTTTTACGGGCGGTTCCAATACGGAACCCCAAAACTGTCCAAAAAGTACCCGACTTGGCCAATTTCGCACTTGCCTAGTTTATGTTGGTGTTTAATCGGTAATATCTGTATCCCGTCGTTTTGAGATTGTGTTCAAAATAACATCAGAATACCGGCTTATGAGACACACACTTCTTTTTAGGGATCCGTACCCAAACGCAAAACCAAAGCCTCAATTAATGAGACTCCACTGTCTTTCTGCCTACGTCCATCCGTTCGTATGTAACTGTGCTCTACCTCGTGACGGAATGAGTTACGAACCTGAAGGGACCGACATTGAGTAGAATGTCGGTCCCTTAGATGATGTTTGGATTAGAAGTCGATAATAGTACATTGTTCACCGAGAGGAGAAAGTGACCGATTACAGTCGAGGGTGTCGTTTGGGTGTCTTTAAAACACCCGAGATCGGGAATCGCACTTTCTCTCGAGTGATACATAGTGCTTTATACTACACCTACCTTTTATTTTACTTTTCTACGAAAACTGAATCCTCAAACAACACACAAATTGAAAATGGCGCCAATGGCGTCTGCAATTTTCACATGTTCTTTTTTCAAATTGTTTGACACCATCCAACACACACAGCTAGTGGCCAGTGTCATTTTGCGAACTTGGAGATAAAAACTCACTGTAAAAACTTTTTGGCTTTTGATATTTAGGTTACCAGCGCATAGTCTTACCCAAAATTAAAAAAGAAAAACCACGTAAGAAATGGATTTTCATACACTTTTCTCTCCCGCTCAGATGCGTTTTCTCCCCGCATATTTGTTCGATATGCAATGACGTACTTTCTACCGTAAATTTGATAAAGTATCAAGGTACTTTCCGAGCAGGTGTAGTATAAAATGATTTTTCATGTGGGATCCAAAATATGAGGATATACTTAGTCATAATTTTTTTTCGCATGTTTGGTGGCTCGTCTATAGGTCAATACACACTTTTTGTTTTTATCTTATTAAAAAATCGTAGTTAAAATTTAGATAATATTTTTAAATTTTAGACCATTTTTGTTACGCGGTTTATGTCAAAAACCCAAATAGTTATGATTTTGAAATTCCGGTATATTATGTTCAATATCTAATATTATTTTATTTTATTCAAAACGGCTTTTTATTACACGACTGCCAAAAAAAGAAGGAGAGATATGTTTTCAGGGTTCATGTATGTATGATTGTGAGTTTCTTTATTCCACCATAACTTCCAAACGGTCCAGCCGATTTCTATGTAAGAGATATCGTTAGATTCGTCTGGACAGTGCAGTGATACTAGGTAAAACATCAAACTGGCGGATTTAAGATGCCATATTGGGAGCTAAAAATTGTTTTTGTCTTTCAAAATATCGAATGGGGTATCAAAACACGAATCCATTAATATATATAACTTGCAGTTTTATGTTCAATGGAACGATAAAACGTTTAACTAAAATAAATAATTTGCAATCGTGTTTTTTACTTTTTTTATTAATTCATACTTGTTATGTAGTTTTTAAGTTGTGATCAGAACTAATAAAATAACTAACATTTCTATTTTAAGTGTTGTTGCATTGGAGAACGCTTTAAGACTCTCAACTTTATTTTTCCGTGGTTTGTGTTTTCTTGATATGTTTTTTATCAGTACAAAATATTTTCTCTTGCCCTTTACTGGCTTTATAAACATTATAATGTGACAAAATCGACATATATTAATTTACGTCTTGATAACTTACTTTTTGAAGCTAAATGCGCTTCAAAAAGTAAGTCATCCTACGAATAATGATATTATACATTTATGAGGTATACTTATCTACCTCCATACTTACTACACAGTGGAAACTAATGATCTAACATGGATATTGAACTACTACAAGGCCCCGAATTGAATAAGAAAATTTCTTCATATTGCGTTACGATACAACTAGGTACAAGTCAAAATAAATTGGTCTCGTAAATGTCATCATAACGTTTACATATTGCGAAAAGGGCGCAAATTTATTTTATTCATAATTTTAGTACAAAACACATAAGATATTTTATTGATTTTATAGGTGTTGCCTGTTCGGCTGTCGGCCGGTACAAGACTCCCGAATCAAATGCAGTTTCGAATGACGTAAGCTTCAAAGTAACAGTTTCAGTGCCTCTCATTATCAAAATTTTAACAAAAAATACCGACTTCAGACATAAAAACGTATAATTAGGGTTAACTCAAATACTACTCCTCAGATCTCACTGAAATTTAAATGGGACCACATGACCACCACCAACTTTGGAATATATATTATTTTTAAACAAAGTCGGTACTTACGCATCTTGTCTTTACAAGATGCGTCACTTACCTGAAGGTTACTAATACTTGACGACCTTAATTATTATCAACTACATTTGATATGGAGGGAGGTATAGTCGATAAGTAGGTATCCAAGATGTGACATTTTGTGTGACAATGGTAGCGCAATACTTATTTTCCCAGGGCACTTGTAGGACAAAATATTTCATTTGATCCATTCTTATCCCAGGATCTCCGAATATTTTTCTCGTTCACACATGAATTGTTAGGTAAAGTTATTCGTAATAGGTTCAATCGCTCGACTCATTGGATTGGAAGTTTGAAAATAAAAGTGAAATGGAGCGGATGCATATTCATCCAGATTGGTGATTCAACATTTTATTGCCTATCTAGCCAAACGTTTGTGTATGCATGCGTGCACTGCACAAACAACCGGTGAACTGCGCTGGTGGAAAATTAGGGAAGTTCTCGGTTTTGCGCACGTAATAGGAATTATGTGCGCAATTCCCGTAAGTTACCTATAAGCAGTTGAGTAGGTACATATATTAATTTAAGATCCCGACTTATTCACTAACATATCACAAACTATCAGGACCTAGAGACAGGATATTTTGAGGTTATGTTCCTTGTCGTTCACTAAAGTGTTTTTTGAAAATCAGTCCCTAAAGGTGAGACAGTTAGACAGGGTGTTAGGTAAGGTTTGTATGAAAGGTTTGTATATTCTGAGCCGATTGAATGGAAACTTGATGAATGTAAATTATTTTGCTTGCGTTGTGAGAGAGTATCACAGTTATTTCAAAATCAGCCCTCGCCACAGTACAAATAACTTTTTAAATGGGTTGGTTAAAAAAAGCAAGCATCCTGCGTGAGTGAATCCCAAGCCACAAGGTTTTTGGTTCTTTTTCTATTGTTCCAAATTTGAATTTGTTTGTTTTTAAAGATGCGTAATAATGAGCCAAAGAACCAAAGTCACCGACATAGCTTTCAGAATTTGCAAGTTGAAGTGGCAGTGGGCGGGCCACATTGCTCGACGAACCGATTACCGATGGGGAAGAAAGGTTCTCGAGTGGGTACCACGGTACACCGGAAGACGTAGAGTTGGTAGGCCCCCCAATAGATGGATTGACGACATCATTAAAGTCGTGGGTAGCCAATGGTTACAAGCGGCTAATAGCCGTGTGGTATGGTTACAAGACTTTGTGGCGTTCTTTGTTCAACAGTGGACGTCTTCCGGCTGATGATGAAGATGATGATGAATAATGAGCCGCAAGCGTGGGTAAATTCCAAGCCACATAATTTTTGAGTTCCCTAAATTTGATCTTGTTTTTCTTTAAAGGCGCGTAGTTTGCTGAGCCTTCAGCGGCCCGCATGAGTGAATTCCAAGTCGCAAATTTTAGTTCCTTTATTGCCCTAAATTTGGAGTTGTTTTATTAATTTTAACTAGTATGCTGTATTCGCGCAAGCGACCTGTGACTTATGGCATTACCTTAACTTGAAGGTTGTATTTTTCGAAGGCATGAGGTTCGCTGGGCCCGTATGACTGAATTCCAAGTCGCAAGATTTTTGGTTCCCTCTATATTTTTATATATGGTTTACTGATCCGCTATGTTCTATGGATATTTTATGTTCTTTAAATAATTTCGAAGGATACTTGTTTGTTGATGCGTAAGCGACCTGCGAGAGTGATTTCCAAGCAACAAGAGTTATAGTCAAAACATTCTATCAGCGCAAACATCTGATGCAGCTAGATTACGTATAGTACGATTCTAGGTTAGCCTGAACAACATCTTCGACCACATCATCACTTACCATCAGGTGAGATAGTGGTCAAAGGCTAACATATCAAGCATAAAAAAAAAAAAAAAAAAAAAAAGTCTATTTTGCGGATCCTCAAGTCTAATAGGAACTTGTTACAATTTATTTGTTGAGCAGAATTAAGAGGGGAAACTAATGATCTAACATGGATATTGAACTACTACTACAAGGCCCCGAATTGAATAAGAAAATTTCGTCATATTGCGTTACGATACAACTACACGTCATAATAAATTTGTCTCGTAAATGTCATCTTAACGTTTACATATTGCGAAAAGGGCGCAAGTCATTCAATTTGAAATCGAATACAAGACTTTAGTTCAAAACACATAAGATATTTTATCGATTTTATAGTGATCGGATAAACATAGTTACAGACAAACAATAAAGTTGAAAAGTACATACATAGATACCACCAAACTGGTAAGCATCGCTTTTTACTATGAGATTGTGATTGACGAAGACGGTGATCAAGGAAAACGAAATTTAGCTACAATATGTTTAAGTAGTATGTCTTAACTAAGTAATATGACCGACTTAAAACGTATAGCCGCATAATTTTATTTTATAAGACTATTTGGGTATAACTTAGCTACTTGTAGCATGGCATTAAAATCAATATAATATTCTTTGTCATTATTATAAAGGTACCTACTTACTGTAAGCTATTTTAAAAAAAGGTATAAGTCGAGTGCTACCTACCTATGTACCTAGTAGGTACCTACTTAGTTAGCTTTCAACATTTTGAATAACGTTTTAGGTGATTGGTATTCTTTATCAGGAAGATGTGGATGGGTATTGCCTAGCCCAGAGAGTAATTGCGTCCAAGCAGCAAGCTTAGGTACATTGCCAAAGTAAACGACAACAGGTACTACAGCTAGTAAGGCGAATACAACGCTCTAAGTAGGTATGCTGCTACTGGGTAATTTGGTTATTTTTCATAAGCCAAAACAGTAACAATAGGTGGTTTTATCGCTCACATTGATATTTTATAGAATATTTTTGGAGGGAAAGAAAAAAGGTATGAACTTATTTATATTAAATGTGTAAGTAAATATATAGGTATCGTAGGTACCTACTACCTACTTATTTTTATCCAACCCTTTTGTGAATCTCCTTACTAAGGACTCTTTCGGAACTATTGGTGTCCACTCGTATCGAAACATTTTTGTTAGAGATAAACAAACAAGTCCATTGAAATTGGGAGAACTGGGAATATTGTTCGTTGAGTTAGAAATATGACCAGTGATGCGTTCATGCTTTCATACAAATGTTATGTTAGTGGAGCGACCACAGCGGCTGCCGCAGACCAGTTAAGGGATAAATATTTGAAAGCAGTGCTTGGTACTTTTTTGCTGTGGATCTTTTTAAATAATAACTAAATATAAGAACATATACAAGAAGAATGAGATTTACACAATGGTGTATATTTTGCAAGCAATCGAGGATTGCTATCATACTCAAGAAGAAAAAGAAGTTGTTGCTCAATATCTAAGCTGCTGCAATATACTATTTGGTACTTATCTAATGGATTCGGTGGGTGGAAACATTTTGAAAAAAAGTAAAGCACACCTCCAAAAGACAGCTGCATCTGGCTATAATCAGCCCTCACATTGGTAATCAAGCGAGACTGCATAAAAATTCTGCCCCAGTGGCAATGGCTATAGACTGCCGCGCAGGGGTGCGGCATCTATGTTGAGGTTTTCCGCACCTTGTCCTAATTGTAGAACCACCAGAGAAATCACCTTCTGTTTGTCCCTCATTTTCAGTACTTTCCCGTGGAGCACCTGGGTGTTCCATGGGTGAAAAAAATCTCCCGTTTTTCGGGTGTTCTACGGATCATAATTCAGATTTTTGGGAGTAGTTGACTGTCAGGGATCTACCGATGTGTTCTTAACACTGGCGGAACACATTAAGAGAATGCGTGTGAGGAATAGGGAAAAATATCACGTAAACGACGTTTCGTTTGCCCCCGTTTTCTCTTTTAAACCTGAGCCTATTCAATTATTATATTATAGATAAAATCAAGGCCATTTCCACAAATTCCTTTTTTCAGCAACTAATTATTACTAAAGAAAATATGTCGCTTGAATCACAACAATGCCCAGTTTTACTTCACGTTATCGCCACGTTTAGAGGACCACCAGAATAAATGAAAAAATATATTATATTAAAATCTGCCAATAGCGAGTCGGACTCGCGCACGAAGGGTTCCGTACCATTAGCTATACAATATTAGACTTTTATGTTATTTTAACCTTTTTTTGTTATAACGTGCGCGAGTCCGACTCGCACTTGGCCAATTTTTTGTATTTGTTGTTATAGCGGTAACAGAAATACATCATCTGTGAAAATTTCAACTGTCTACCTATCACCGTTCGTGAGATACAGCCTGGTGACAGACAGACGGACGGACGGACAGCGAAGTCTCAGTAATAGGGTCCCGTTTTTACCCTTTGGGTACGGAACCCTAAAAATGATGGAAGCCTAGATATACTATACAAAAAAAATATAGTACCTACGTAATCGGCTTAGTTTCGAATGGGAAAACAGGGGAATACGAATAATCGATTTCGTGAATTTTGTTCATATACCTCGCACAAATCTCTTCCTCTTAAGAGCCAGTCATTCTAGCTAGGTTTAGCAGCCTTCGACCACACCATCACTTGCCAGCTTGTGAGATTATTGACAAATACTAACCTATCAGAAATTCAATAATTGGCTGCGATATAGCGTGCGGCAGCTGTCCTTGAGAGTTGTGCGTTACCGCAGCAAAAGGTTGTGCTTTAGAAGGGTTACCCAAATCAATATGCTGCTATATTGAATCACATCATCACAAAGTACTAAAAGATGAGAAATAGTTTTAAAGGCTGGCCATGAGAGCCACTTCACATTCTGGGTCGACCCTTCTACACAATATTTAATGGAGATTTCTCCTATGGAGAGACCTCCTATAGTGAAAAAGTTAAAAAATGAGGTATTTGTTTACTAAAACTTGTGCCGGTGGGGTGCTGGGCTACAATTGCAGCCCCCCATATCTTCCAGTGGCTGTCGCAACACCTTTTGAAAACTTTCATAAGTTGTACAAAACAATTTTGAAACGATTTCACTTAGGTACATTAAAAGCCAAGTAGTTTGATCTCGACCGGTTTCGCGAATTCTGAGTCACTGTTTCATGGAGTACTTGCACTCTTGACACCATTAACTGCAATCCCCAAGCGTAGGGATTAAGGGCGACCCACTATTGGGAGACCTTTGTTCAATTGTGACTTTCCGGTTGATAATATGACTAAAGCTAAGGCCAAACCAACGCGTTCAGCTGCGTCCGCGGTGTTATTCAAGGAGGCGATCTCTATTTATTTATATTTTTCAGTTTTTCGGAGCGTACACGTTATACGCTTTTGAGCCTACCTTGATAGTACGCACAAGAAACTTATAACTAATGAAAAGAACTGTTCGCCACCTTGCACGCCCCCGTAAACGCAGCTGAATGCATTGGTTTGCGCGTATCCAACATAAAAACTATATTACTTGGTACGATTTGTTCGTGATCTAGATCAGGTATAATTCCCCTAAATATTAATAGGAAGCTTCATCGAACTGTATGTGAGGTGAAATGAGTTCAGTGGTTTGAAAGAGGGTCTCACGGTTCAGCCATAGCGGCTATGATAATTAGGTATGTGAGCGAACAAGCAACCAACGGCCTAGATAATATATAAGCTAGGTTTGTAAACAAGCGTGGCATTAACCCTCCGCGGGGTGGGAAACTAAGTATACACTCATTTGATCACATGGCAGAGCGCGCACGATCAAAGCTGCGCTTCGCCGTTCACCACTTTATATGTGCGACCAGCCGTGAGCCCAGCTCAATGAATTAACGTGACACACTTGCTCAGTTTTTGTTCGGATTTATTCATTAAGTTTAATAAAGGACTCCAATAATGTCAAATGATATACAGACTTTGCGCAAGGCCTGATTAATGTCCCAAAAGGGATTATTGATACTGAAAAAGTATTTAAAAATTGTTCCGACGCTTTAAAGCTGCATGTGGTCATAGTAAAAAACTGCTGCCACCTACGTACCTAAGTTGATACAGTCTGTTACTAAAATATCTAGTTGGGATAAGGCTTCGATGAGGTTTTTAATTTGCAGTCTGAGTTGTGAGCGGACATTAAATTCACTTATCTACTTATATTTTGGCAATGTTAAAAAAAAATACCGAAATCTTAGAGCCTATGCCAAAAACTGTCGCTTATGTACGGTCTGCTTGAAAAATGGTCAACTCATATTTAGTAAATATGTTGCCGTATAATCTACGTTTATATTCAAAGTTGTATTACATATAGAGACAAAGTCAAAATCATAGCTTAACTTAACCAGCGCGATGTAGAAAGCGACAAAAAGCCTCAACTAAGACCAATAAAATTAAATACTTATAAAAATTCATTATATACCAAATGGCAGCGTGTCCAACATGCTGGCAGCATTTCTCCGTTGGATTGCAATGCTTCTTTGTTAAGCCAAATAGGTGCCAGCAGTTTAATCACGCGTCATATCGACTAAGCGCCCTGATACGTTTTGTTTGATGCTTAGATATTGTACAACAATCAAACCATGTTTGACGCTTGTATATTTAAAGACGTAAACTAAAAACATATATGATTAGTTAATGAATTATTTTTTTTTTGTAATTCATATTGGTAGGTACAATAAATCCACAAAACCAATGCTATTTCAGTAAATCCTACTATGCAATGGGTTAGGTATTTTTGAGGGATTTGCTTGAACTCAAAAATAAAATAGCATGTGACAATTCCGTCTGGATGTGGCAACGATGCATAATGAGGCTTTCCACATATTAATGACCAGGTTTCAGTTACTCATATATCATCTCATATTTCTCAGAAATAGATATATAAACCCGACTAATCATCTAGAAATATGAAATTTTCCATATACATAAATGTTCACTAGGAATTAAATGAAATAAAAGCAATAAAATAAAGAAACCGGTCGCAGGTTGCAGAAACATAACAAAGAAAAGTTTTCCTTTCGTAAGTAGGTAGCACTAAAGTAAGTCGCGCAAAAGCCTTTTAGCATATTTGGTGTTCACACAATAGCTTCCACTTCGGATTGGAAATAACTTCAGACATTTTATAAGTTTTAAGGTTTAAAGTTGGATGCACTAGTAGATACATACTACCTAACATTAGCATAACTTCGTATTCAGTGGCGTCGAGAGCAAACTTACTTGTGACATCGTAAATTCTGGCAAACTTACAAACACGCTAGATGCAGACTCCGATTTGGGACTTATATAGATGGTCATGAATTACGTTCATGTATAAAAATCTGATAAATCTTTGATCTGTTTATGGAAATAGAGAGATTTCCATTCTGTTATTGAGTCCGAATATGACTACATATTACACTTTAAAGTGCATTTTATTACTATCATATATTCCTATTGCACTATGGTGCATGCATTACGGAAATAATCTTTTAAATAGCCTACCTACAGTGGGCTGTTCCCGAAATTGTTAGTGAAATGAAAAGTTAATGGAACATGAAAAAGTTTATTCACTGCTTTTCAAAATATTCCCCACTCTACAAATCTAAATAAATAAAATATCGAAATAATTCGAATCTATCCTAAAGCACCAACCAGCATGATTTGTTTCTGAAATCAGTGAAGTTGATTTGATAGAAAAAGTTTGACTGACCAAACAAATATAGTGAAAATATTCTGTAACTTTTATTGCTCTAGTAAGTTTTTTTTTATGCCTGATAGGTTAGCCTTTGACCACTAACTCACCTGATAGTAAGTGATGATGTGGTCGAAGATGTTGTTCAGGCTAACCTAGAATTACTAGCTCTAAAGGACAGCTGCCGGAACACACCGTTAGGTGATTGGTGACAGATTTTCTACTTGAAGGTGGTAGCTAGCCAGACGGGCATTCGCAAAATGCCCTACCACCATGCTATAACGACTGCCATCTTAAGACAACAACCGGGACCGACGGCTTAACGTGCCCTCCGAAGCACGGAAGCGCTCAGTAGAAATGTCACCAGCGGTCACCCATCCAAGTCATGACCGAGGCGGACGTTGCTTAGCTTTGCTGATCGGTTCAGAATGGCTAAGCAAACTTCGCTACGAGCGCTTCCGGCAGTGGTAAATGGCAGATACTGACCAACAGTGAGTTAATGGTAATCTATAAAAAAAACCCGATGCCAGGATCCTGTGGGCTGTATGAATAAACTTCCTGCCCTTGTCCTACGCTGAATGGAGTCGGCACAACATGTATTCTGATCTACTCAGCTCAATCGGTGATCTCAGTATTCACACTTTTCGTACACATATCAATCTTTACAGTCAAATTTTTTGTGATGATATTTATTTACGAAAACATACAGTGCTTTAACTATATTAGAATCGTTAGTAGTAGGTACTTTACAGTAAGCTTTTTAATCAATACATAGGTATAAAGATTAGTTTTGAATTGGCTCACCTGAATTCGTTTTAGCATTTCAGATTCGTTTTCGGCGACGTTATCAAAGAAAATTGAAACCAAAATGTCATTACATCGCAGGTTTTATTTTGTAACGCGTTTTTACTTATCCAGGTAATTTATGTTGGGATGAGTGAAGCGGGGTCTCTGTGGCAAGTAGTTGGGCGCCCGTGTAAGTAGTAGTAGTAGTTTATAGTACATTACTGCAGCAAAGGAGGCATCGATGGACGAACGTGTAAATGTGGGCCGAGGCGAAGCCGAGGCACACATACCAAAGTCCATCAATGCCTAGTTGTGGCCAAGGCTTGTATAGTGCTTTTCTCAAATAATGCGCGGAAATTAAAACAAAGTAGTACCTAGGCAGAATTTTTTATTTGAAGATACAGTTGTTAAATGTAAATTTTTGAATTTTAAAGTGGACTTTCCGGGGATTATGTTGGTTTGGGATAATTCTAAAGAGGTGAAAAAAAAGGTGAAGAATTTCAGGTGGCGTTGAATTAAGTTCATCACACTCATTGTCTTCACTTGAATTCATTTTGCCGTAACAATTACAATCACTATCAACAAACACTGACTATCAACAAACAACAATAAAATTGCCCGCGTTAGTTTTCATTTGTTTTTTGTTTTCAATAAACAGCGTTCTATTTGCAAGCCAGATCGAAATTAAAAAAAAAAAACCTTTGATAAGTTACCTCCTTGGTTGCCATGCTTCGAAGTAAAAGATCGTTCCATTTTGAAATTACACGACAGATATGAGTTTACTATGCAATTTATTTGGCCGCTAGGCACGACAGATATAGATTTTCATACATTTTTTGCCGGCCGCTGCGCGCATGTATTTACAGCAATTTCGATTTATCTCGAAGAAGGTTGTCAAAATAATGCTCACATTTCTAAGCATGTTTGAGAAAATACGATACGTGCGAGCATAATTTTTTTATTATTTATCATACATATTTAACGCTCGCATGATTTCATTTGGCACTGGTAGTGCCAAGTAGTAGTGCCACGGGGAATAAACATAAGGTAGCATAAAAGAAACAACTGATGAGTTCGTACAAGACCAAAATTGACCAGGGAGTTGTTGAGAAGGTTTTAAAAGGAATTACATTTTGCATAATGGGCATTCTGCAAATTACCGCCTGGCTTAGGCTCCACCACGTAGAAAATCTATCGCCAAGCACCTAACGGTGTGTTCCGACAGCTTTCCTTGATAGCATTAATTCTAGGTTAGCCTGAAAACCATCTTCGACCACATCATCACTTACCATCAGGTAAAAGGCTAGTTGTGATAATTACCTACCTACTTATCTATGGAGTCCAAAAGAAAGTCCTTTTTATTAAGGTGTAGGTACCTAAATAATAAATAATGACCACGGTATTTTAAATTATTTATTTAAAGACGGGCTATAAATTAGTAGTTATCGATTAACTAGGTAGTAGTGTTATAATGAAAGAGTAATAAGGATAAGTATTTATAGAAATATACTTTAATAATAAACAAGTATTAAGTAATGTAATAATATATAAAATAAAAAATATTAAAATTAAAATATATATATATATATATATAATAAAATAAAATTAAATTTAATAACAATGTAATCCTTAAACATTGTGCATTATATAAAAAAAGAACTAATCGTACAAAAAAATCTTGTAAAACTATTATTTGCAAATAATATGTAAAGTAAAGAGACAATGATTAGGCACACCTAGATACCTTCAAAGGTGTACAAGGTGGTGGTTAAGACCAACTTTAGGTAGACCATTATATTATTTAGACTGAAGTCCGAATGGTCAGAAAATAGAAACCGATTGAGACAACACTTGACCAGAGAAAAAAGAGTGAGTAAGTTTATATTCTTCATCTATCGTGTTGTTAGATCTCCTCAGTTGGCCCTCAAGATGCCTATTTCATACGGCTTGGACGCCCCGGATGCAACAGTCTCTGAAGTCGAGCCTGCCAGCGAAGACGCTGAGTCTCACTACATGGACGGATTTTTTCAGGCTCATATGGGAAAGAAGGTGGGAAGAATATTCTGCAAAATTAATAAATTAATTTGTACAAATCTCAGTATTTAATATGTTAGTTATGAAACTAAATATCTTTTCAAAGTTAACGTTGATAAATGGTAATTGTTTGAATTTTCGTAACAGCCCCCCCGTAATCTCTAGTGCATAACTTTGCCCATATACTAATTAAAACCATATTATATACTAGCTTTTTATCTATCACTCTGCACTGGTTCGCATTGGCAAACAGACGTGTTTACTTATTTATTGAGAATAAGAATAACTTGTAATAAAACCGTATAAAATAACAGCAATATGATCATTAAATTGTCGGTTCTACTCCTTTTTAAAACTATAAGGACTGTTGCATATCCTTCTGTGAGATCTCGTAAAAGGCGACTAAAGGAACAACCTGGCTGGGCGCACGCACATTAAATGTAAAACAAAGCTCCTTAGTATTTTACGTTCCGATTAACCAAAAGGTAGCGCTGAGAGTATTTTTATGAAGGGTTGGTGTCAGAAAGGTACAGAGCCTTGACTTATATCACAAGAGCTTCGATAGAGATTTGGATCAAGGAACAGATGTTCAGACAGGCAGTAATCATTAACACGGCACGCATTGAAGATTCTTCACTCTGCAGCCCTGACTACAGCTTGGTTGCTGCCTGCCTCACTACTGGCGGTATGTTTTTACGAGTATTAAAAATGAGTAAATAGTACAAATCTTAGAACTCGAAATATGTACTGATGGCACTATATACCTAAAAAGTATGAAGTACTAACCCAGTACTTCCTTTTGAAGGTATCATCACTTCTGGGTATAGTTTTAGGCTCGCAATAATAGTACTTCTCTTCATAGAGGCGCTACTTTTCGAAACACTGCTTCCTCCGGAAGCCCTACGAAAATACCGTTGGTTAATAGGTCAGGTAATTCAGGTCGAGGCTAAAATGGGTTTTAAGCAGAAGTTATACACTCAAATTTACACTTTAATTGCGAGGAAATTAAACAATGAAATATAATTGGAAGAGAGTGTCACGGCCTCAGGTCCAGAAGGCCGAGGGTTCAAATCACGCTTGTGGCATCAATGTGATTGTGTATATACTTGTTTGCTCACATAAAATTATAAATCTGAAAAAAAAATCTAAATTACACAGCTTCAAAAAAAATAAACTTACATCGATGCTTTGGATTTTGGATCTATTGGTATTGGTATAGGCCTTAGCATAGTGTCGAAAGCAGACCGGGACAAACCGATAATTCCCAGAACTATTCCTGATTCCTCCAGGGTGTCTTCTGGACTAGCTATTGCCTGTAACATGTACTGTAGTCTTGTAGTTATTCTGGAACAAAGTAAGAAAAAAAATATTGTCAATATTTTTATATATGATTATATTGAGAATACGTCCACAGAAAACCTATATAAGATTTTCAAAGGTGTGCGTTTGTTGCCTCTTACATACCGCGACAACCCTCATAATTGACGACGCACGAACCGCTTCCACACCAAATTGAGCGGATGATATTTTACGGATTTTAATAAAATGTTGTAGGTCATGGAATAAAACAAAATATTGTTTTCTCGATTTACAAGGGTAGTGCGAATTTTCAGGCGGGCAAAGCTACTTATACCTAGACTATATATTATTTTATATATTATAAAAGATCAAGTCCTGTTGATCAACGCAAAGCTCGGACGAATAGTTCATCCGAGACGCAGAGCTAAGACTGCTGGAACGGGAAATATGAAAACATTTTTTTAACGGTGAGAAAAGGAGGTTCTAATTTTGTTTGAAACATCCTCTTGTACTGGTACGATCACCAAAGAAGGTTCAAAATTGTATGAAAAATTTTACTTTAGGTATGGCACATTAGGTATATAAAAAGTAAAATAATAATAATGAATGTATCGTATGCTAGATAGTAAATAAAAAAAAAAATCATGCGTAAAGCGATATTACTTTATTGTTACTGACGAGAGTGTTATGAAGAGTTCATGTTAGTAAGAAAAATCCTAATCTTTACTATCCTTGCACATTAATTTCAGTGAATATTTTAGAAGTGAAAGTTAATCCTTACAATATATATCTAATATATAAAATTTTCGTGTCACAGTGTTTGTAACGAAACTACTCCGAAATAGCTTGACCAATTCCTATAAAATTTTGTGTGTATATTCAGTTGGTCTGAGAATCGGTCGTAAACTATCTTTCAAATAGGTATATTAAACTTTTATTTTTCATTTTTATTTGCCTATATGGCAAAACAACGTTTGTTGGGTCGGCTAGTATCTATATATATATTTAGATATTTAGTTTCGCTCCTAAATAGAAGGTGGTAAGGGATGGATGAAAATTTATATAACACAACATTCGCTTTCCCTCATATATGTTTACTACATGCTTTTTATGTTATTATGACATAAAAAGCACGAGGCTCACATGATGTTAAGCAGTAACCTCTGCATATAAGAGATGCAATTTGCCACAAGTAACGAATTGTAATGCAACCGTCACCCTGAAACTTAAAGCTGAATCTCATGTGCCTGTAATATTAATGGCTCTCAACACAGAAGATCGTACAGCATGAGTGCGAGAACGTTTATCAAATAAAAAAACCCTGAACCGAGTAACTGATGAAAAATATGACAAACTTGGGAAAGTTGGTAAGATGCTGTCTCAAACTACTGAGCTCATATTATCGTGGCCTGACTTCTACGAGTTCTTTTTCATTCATTTCAGTGGTACATGCTGCGTAGTAGGGTCTATTGTGTCAATGGCCCATAAAAATGGTCAGCATCGGCAATAGTTGCAATCATTAGATACTTACTGTGATACTTTGATTATTCTCAAACCCATCAAACGGGAGGTTGGGAATAGTTGCAATTATTAGGTACTTACTGTGGTGCTTTGATCACTCCCAAACCCATCAAACGGTAGTCTATCTCTCGATGACAGAACACTTCATTAATGAGCGGCGAGCGAGAGCACAGTTTCTTGTCGTGTCGAACACAGTGCCCTAGCAGCACGGCACGCTCTTCTTTGGCCATTTTTGCCACATAGCCAGTCTTCAACGTGTGCTCGACGGAATTGAACATCTCACACTTGAAGACTCGGTTCACTTCCAGCTCTAAATCATATAAATTTCATGTGTACCTATAAGCTCAGTGGTCTGTGAATAGACAGCCGAGCATCTGAGGCCGGCGTTATTGATTCGTTAAATGTGGTGAGTACATTCATATGTTGTTGTATGTATATATTTCACTAGGGACTGGAGCGCCTATAAGTTCCTCCTTATTATGGAAACACTAATATTAGATACTAGATTTCCGGCCGCGGCTCCGCCAGCGCGTTTGTCGGATATCTTGCTAAACCATTAACCTATTTTTGCGCAGTTGGGTTAATACTATCCTAAGTCCTGTCCTTCCTCAAGTCTCAAACTATTTCCATACCAAATATCATACAAATCGGTCCAGTAGTTTTTAAGTTTATTTGTTGCATACCAAAATACAAATCTCTCCTCTTTGTAACAGTATAGACATAGAATGAGACACCGTGGTGGTGTATGCTGTTTGCGGAAGATAAGCAAGACGTCAAAACCGCTTCATGATGGCACATGACAAGACTACTTCTGCAATGACAAATTCTATATTTGACCACTTTTGGGTAAGACTTCTTTGTAATATGACTATTTCTTTATTTGAACACTTCGTTTTTATGCTCCCCTAATAAGTGGCGCCACAAATGTACAAATTTGCACTTTATTTACTGGGGTAAGTACATATAGATTGCAACGCTTTGACTTATCGTTCAAACGTTATACGCCTTTAAAGAGTTTATATCACAAATGTAACCTCTATGGAATTCTGATGAATTGTCGGCATTTTATTTATTATTTGAGTACATACTGAGAATACTACTTTACAATGAACTTCTTTATAACAATTTTTTTTCTTATGGGATCTTCATTTTTATTTAGAGACTAATCTATTAACTAACGAATTGATACTTCTTTGGTATTTTTATTTTATGACTTAATTAATATTTGATTTATTAAGTTTTTGTAGTTCGGTACCTCAAAAATAAAAAAACAGAACCCTTATAGGATCACTTTGTTGTCCATCTGTTAAGACCTATTTTCTCAGGAAAGCGTGGAGGTATTAAGATGAAATTCATATCTAATACTCAGATCTACTGTCCCATGGAGCTGCGCTTCTAACTTCTAAGCAAACGTAATCAATAGATACAGCCGTTTTTGCCGCAAATTTTCGACTTTCGCAAGGGAATCAAAACCTACTTCCCGTGAACTCAGAATCTTGAAATTTGGTACGAACATAGAACATATAATAATATGCGATCCAACGTCTTTTAGCACGGGTAAAGGAAAAATTGCGTAAAGCTTCCTTTTTAGTTACATTTTAAAATAAAAATATTTTTAATAATTTTAAAACGTTATGGATTTCATTTATCAACTTAATTGATTTAATTTCTCATTTTTTTATTCTTTTGTACTCTGTTCTGAGGGTGGATGAACAAAAATGTGGTCAAATACTTCTGTATGGTCATATTAGGAAAAATAAAATCTAGAGATGATTTCGTGCAGAGGTGACAAGAAGTGGAACCTAAACGTCAAAACTCATGAGGGAACAAAATATAAGAACATCTTAATAGACCGGGAATTGGAAGGTATATTTGCATCCAAATGATGGGCAGTAAAATATCCGTTAGAGTCCATGTGGTAGAGATGTAGCTGTCAAGAGACGGGACAATTTAGGAATGTCAGGAGCTTAACGTAGTACCAGTGACAGAAAAGTTAAAGTGAAATTAGTTTAACTTGATTTCTTGAATTTTGAACATTTCATGAGGTGGGACAAAGAACATATTTGTAACTGGTTTTGGATCGTACAAGATATACTAGCTACCTGATAACAAAAATATCTACAAACAAAATGTTTCATTTTCACAGAGGTTTTCATACTACTTTAATACGTATTCTTGTATTTTTTTTGCTACAAAATTTCTGTAATTATTTTTGTTAATAAATGATATAGATGGACACATAGGGGGTACAGGAAGGCTGAAGAAAGTAGCAGTCCGTATAGACTGCGTCAAAACGTGTAATATAGATATAGGTAAGTACAGACAGAGGAGACATAGAACAGAATGGAAGAAGCACAAATGTAGTACCTATCGATCCCACCTAGTGTTCGATAAGGACATTAAGAAGATTACCTATCTGGTGAAAGAATTTTCGCCCCAAAGCGAGCCAGACTATTTGAACGCACATGCGAAGTAGCGTTTCAAATAGTCGCGCATCTTTGTCTGATAGAGACTGGCGTTTCTTCGCTGGGCCCATGTGGTGGAATTTCTTAGTATCTCCGCCACCTGAAAAACAATTGTAATTAATATTATTATAATGTCACAACAATTATTAGTAATATTATTATAACAAAAATAATAAAAGTAATGATACTTGAATGATTGTTACTGATTGGGGCAGATGAGAATATTAAAAGACCGCATGAGATTTATAGGATAGCGTAGCATTAAGTGCCTACTATCACTCAATTCTTTTCAAACTAATGTTGAATTTTATAACTATTGTTAAAAGAAATAAACCGTTATTCAAGCTGCATGTGACGCAGACTTAAAAAAATCTTCCTGAAGGTAGGTACCCGGTTATATACTCAGGTAAAATTAGTGTTCGTTTTAATTCACTTCTGTTGCATTGCAGTATCTTCTGTTTGTTCCAATTATCTGTAATTAGGTGAGCATCGATGCTAATCCTCAACCTGTCCGCTGATCTGATAGAGCTTTGAGCCAACACTGAAGAAAATAGGGGCCACATCAAGCAATAGTAATACTCTTGCCATCATAAAAATCTGTCGTGGTTTCCACATAGGTATATTAGAAACTAGCTGTACCCGCGACTTCGTTCGCGATTGCCGTACTTGCAGACTAATTATTCACATTTGTGCACTGTTTATCCCATATTAAGCAACACTGTGGTCTGCGGTGAAGCACTCTTATAGTAAACCATAGCTCAGAATGGAGCTTTTTACTTTGGATTTCAAAACTCCCGGGTTGTATTTTCCAGAAGACAGTAGTTAAGTAACTCAGAGAGTTCTTTCCCGGTTCGCACAATGAATGTTGAAGCAAAGTACATTGTGCGTTTCTTTAGAATTTCGATTTTAAAGCGGCGGTTTGTTTGACGGTAGATCGAACATATTTTTTTCACGGAAAACTCATTCTCGGAAAGTAGTGTTTGTTTGATCTGAGTAGCGGGTAGGAGAGGCTCCTTCCCACCTAAGGCCGGGAAAAACTCATAGTAAATGCTTCCTTCTCTTGGGCCAGAATGACTTGTAATTGTAACCGTTGGTGTAAACAAAGTTATATGTCAAAGATTTTTCGTTGTAAAATACTCTGTTGTTATAAAAAAATTAATAACAACTATGTTTGGCAGGGTAGTAACTAAATATAAGGTAAATAGTGTAGGTAAAAAAAAACTAACTAAATATTTCCCTAAATTTCATTGTTCTAATGATTGAATGATTGAAATCGGACTAAGCGTTAATAAATTACAACTAAGTGTACATTTTAACTTTCATCCCCTTTCCCAAGAGAACCGTACTGAATTTCGAGATAAAAGTATCCTATGTCCTTCTTCGTAGTATGAACTCGAATCGTGCTAAGTTTCATTCAAATCCATTCAGTAGTTTTGGAGTGATGCGCGGCCGGGATACAGACAGACAGCCAGAAAAAAGAAACAATTTTTGCATCAGTATCAGCAAAGTCAAAGTCATACCTACACGATAAAGTGCGACCGCCAGCTTAAGATGAGCCGTACGTTCAAAGATTTCTGTACATTTTTTATTTCTGTACATACATTTTATTTGGAACGTAATATTTAGGTTGTGATGTCTGTAATTTCTGAACTGCAAACCCGATGACTTGACTGATATTTACGTGATAATTTTTTAAGCACCACTATTCTAATTAAAAAAATCGGCCAAGTGCGAGTCGGACTCGCGCACGATGGGTTCCGTACCATTAGCTATACAACATTAGACTTCATATTTTAACCTTTTTAGGGTTCCGTACCCAAGGGGTAATAACGGGACCCTATTACTAAGACTTCGCTGTCCGTCCGTCAGTCCATCCGCCTGTCACCAGGCTATATCTCAAGAACGGTGACAGCTAGACTGTTGAAATTTTCACAGATGATGTATTTCTATAGCCGCTATAACAACAAATAGTAAAAATAAAATAAATATTTAAGGGGTACAATACAACAATTGATTTTTTTACCGTTTACTTGCTCGATACTAATGACGGTGACTGGTAGACGCTTTGACTATTCACAGAATATTTAGTTTTATGTTTTCTTTAAATATAGATTAATAAAATTAGAATAAATAATTAAGGGGGCACCCACACAATAAAATTTCAGATAATGGTACGGAACCCTTCGTGCGCGAGTCCCATTCGCATTTGGTCAAAATTTTGTATTTGTTGTTATAGCGGCAACATAAATACATCATATGTGAAAATTTCAACTGTCTAGCTATCACCGTTCTCGAGATACAGCCTGGTGACAGACGGGCGGACGGATGGACAGACATCGCAGTAATAGGGTCCCGTTTTTAGCCTTTGGGTACGGAACCCTAAAAAGAACGTATGAAATCAGACCACGCGTTAATAAATTACAACTAAGTGTATATTTTGACTTTCATCCCCCCTCCCAAGGGAACCATGCTGAATTTCGGGATAAAAAGCTGAATTATCCTACCTTGTAGTAAGTTTCATTGAAATCCATTCAGTAGTTTTGGACTGATGCGCGGCCAGGATACAGACAGACAGACAAAAATATATAAAAAATACAATTTCGGCATTAGTATCAGCTAAAGAGAAGTGTAATTTTTTTTTTCAAAATATCTGCCATGTACAGAATTGGACCTGTTACAGTTTTATTATAAGTATAGATTATTTTTGTCCCGAATCACGATCACTACAAAGTGTTTGAAACGTCGGGACAAAAATAATGATAAATATACGCGATTTAAACCGTTTAAAGTTGTTTAATTACAAAGTGTTACAATCGCGAAAACCTAAGACAACATTGTGCACTTCCATTGCGCAGTCTTCGAAATGTATCCGTAAATAGAAAGATATGTAGTTAAAAAAACTGATTGTGGTGAATGTACCACATTTTAGAGTTTTATCGTAGCAAGCTTGCAAAACTAAATAAGGGTGCCGTGCTGCCCGTGGGGTTCCGGGCTGCCTGTGGGACGTCAGTCTGTCCTTGGGGTGCTGGGCTATAATGTCACCCCTACATCTTTGCCCGTAGTAGGTGTCGTAAGAGGCGATAAAGAGTAACACTACAGAGGGTGGGCAGCAACGCTTTCTGAGGAACTGATATCTCACACCGCGCTCCCTAAGACGCCTGCCCAGCGTGGGGATCATGGCAAACCCTCCCATAGTGGTAGAGGCTGTGTTCAGCAGTAGACAATGCGGCTGATATAATATATCTATTAAGCCTTTATGATAAAGTGCGAATGGTAGCTTAAGATGAGCCGTACGTTTAAGGGTTTCTCAACATTCCGCGGTTCAAGTTATTTAGAACGAAATATTTAGTTTGTGATATCTGTAATTTCTGAACTACAAAACTGAAGACTTTGAAATATTTACGGGAAAATAATTAAATTACCACTATTGTAACAAAAAAAATAATGACTGAAACCGGACTACGCGCTAATAAATTACAACTCACTTTACATTATGACTTTCATTCCCTTTCCTAAGGGAACCGTACTGAATTTCGGGATAAAAAGTATTCTATATCCTTATTCATAGTATGACCTCAAATCGTGCTAAGTTGCATTTAAATCCATTCAGTAGTTTTGGAGTGATGCGCGGCCGGGATACAGACAGACAGAAAAAAAAAACAGTTTTTGCATCAGTATCAGCTACAGATTGCTCTGAAAAAATATTTTCAAAATATCTGCAATGTACCGAATTGAACCTGTTACAGTTTTATTATGAGTATAAATAGATAAATGTAAGCGTCTTACCCCTCGCGCTTCCCTGCCTGCCTTCTCCAACTTGTTATAGGTATAGATTAGACTGATTAGAGCATTGCATGTTATGAAAAATATACGTAGGAAAATTGTGCTTATCGTAATAAAAAAAACTGTGTTTTATTGTTTGAAAAATCAGAATCTTTTGAAGTGGTCCGACTACAGACCTATCTATTATACCGATACGATAAAGTGCAAACGCCAGCTTATGATGAGCCGTACGTTCAAAGGTTCCTGTACATTCTGGATGTCAAGTTATTTGGAACGTAATATTTAGGTTGTGACTTTGAAATATTTACGGGATAAACTTTAAAGTACCACTATTCTAACAAAAAAATCGGCCAAGTGCGAGTCGGACTCACGCACGATGGGTTCCGTACCATTAGCTATACAACATTAGACTTGCACTAACTCGCACTTGGCCAATTTTTTGTATTTGTTGTTATAGCGCCAACAGAAATACATCATCTGTGAAAATTTCAACTATCTAGCTATCACCGTTCTTGAGATACAGCCTGGTGACAGACGGACGGATGGACGGACAGACGGACGGACAGCCGGACAGACCGTATTTACCCTTTGGGTACGGAACCCTAAAAAGAACGTAAGAAATCGGACTACGCGTTAATAAATTACAACTAAGTGTATATTTGGACTTTCATCCCCTCTCCCAAGGGAACCATGCTGAATTTCGGGATAAAAAGCTAAATTATCCTACCTTGTAGTATGAACTCAAACCATGCTAAGTTTCATTGAAATCCATCCAGTAGTTTTGGAGTGATGCGCGGCCGGGATACAGACAGACCGACAGACAGACAGACAGACAGACAGACAAAAATAAAAAAAAATACAGTTTCGGCATCAGTATCAGCTACAGAGTACTGTACATTTTTTTTTTTCAAAATATCTGCCATGTACAGAATTGGTCCTGTTACAGTTTTATTATAAGTATAGATAGAAGGCTCAAACAACTCACGGATGTACAAGCATATTTTAAATTATTTCGAATAAAGTGAGATCTTACATAAAAACAAACTGACCGCAAGCTTCTTGAACCTTTACCAGGTGGTAGGTATCTTTAGAAAGATTCCATCTCGGCTACCACGGCAGTGTCAGGGATTCTGCCCCGAAGGAGTGTGTGCAAACATTTCTGAGCTCAGGCGTGAAGGGCACCGTAGCAAATGAAATTACTGGACAAACTAGCTAAGAACTAACACCTCTGAGTGACAGTATCAAGCATGAGCAGTGTAGTATCAAGCAGACACTGCAGCTGTAATATAAAGGCGAGACGCGTAGCATCAGGGGGCACCTTATTCTTTTCATGTAAAATTAAATGACCATGCAAGCGGGGAAGCTGTTGTTGTAACAATTTATTTCAAATACCTGAGTCCTACCGGTATCCGCGGTCCCGGTCGTATTATTACTATGTTCTGGTCTGTTGTTACTGATTAGCTACACTAAAGCGAAGAATCTAAAAATTGTATAGTCTACCGATTAGCATGGTGCAGTATTCCTTGGCGACAAGTAACCGCAAGTCCGACAGATTGTCCCGATATTCGTGCTCGATCACTTCACAGTCCGGAGTGCGCACTTTCTTTTCTAGTTCCATTATACGATTAGCCATCTCATCTGCTGTCTGCAAATATAAAAATCAATAAAAGCCAGCAAAAAATGAAATGAAAATAGGTACCAATAGATAAAAAAAATTTCAAGGTAGTAAAAGTTACTTATAGTAAATTGACAGTCTTGGGTCTAATTTATATGAGGGCTACGTGAGTAGTATGTATTCTAATTTTGAGTCTGTAATATATACTTGCCCGTGGGGTGCCGGGTTAGAATTGCACCTCCCCATATCATGCCGTGGGTGTCGTAAGAGGCGACTAAGGGAAAAATACTGAAAGGTGGGGAACAGCCTCTTCTAAAGAACTGCCAACTTACGCTGCGATCCTCAAGACGCCTGCCAAGCGTGGGGATTATGGCAAATACCCCCTTAATAGGGGAGGCTGTGTTCAGCAGTGGACGATCCGGCTGTTACAGTACAGTAATATATACTCACACCAAGTTTGACGCTTGTATTGTATGTATTACCGTTTATACTACAAGGAATTAATGATAAGTTTTTTTTTATCAATTGGCATTGTAAGTAATATTAGAATTAATAATTAATACTTACCACGCTAATTGATTCGTCTGTCCTTATGTGTAATATATTTTTATGTCTTATAGGTTAGCCTTTACCACTATTTCACCTGATGTTAAGTGATGATGTGGTCGAAGATGTTGTCCAGGCTAACCTAGAATTACTGGCTCTCAAGGACAGCTGCCGGTACTCACCGTCAGGTGCTTGGCGACAGATTTTCTACTTAAGGGTGGTAGCTAGCCAGGCGGGCATTCGCAAAATACCCTACCACCATGCAAAATATTAATATTGTGTAATGATGTATGGTAATAATTGGTCTGAAATAACTCAATTTTTTTATAACTTTTGCATACCATAAAGGTGGAATATGATGAACTTATGTACAATTAAGAACTTTAAACCACCCATGTTCATGCAATTCATTTCATGTTCATTTGAATTTTGAATGTGAATATTTTTGGCGAAAACATTGAATTTCAAGTAGGTATTTATTAAATTACAATAATTATTGAGAATATGTACTTTTAAACTGACAAAAAAAATTATAATTATTATAGAGTCAGTATTTGTGTGGCGAACTATTGACAGGGTATACTAATTTTGATGATTTTCCATACATATATATTCCATGATATAAAAACACTTTGTTTATGGGGACCCCCTTTTTTTTTACATTGAGGTAGTTTGTATTGTATGTATGGATATTCACCATAATAACTCAAAGCAACCTGTTACGTATCAAAAGATCAGCCCTTCAAAAGTAAGGTAAAAGAACAAAAAATATAGGGTTAGTTTTCTCGTACAGAAACCTAAAAAGATAGATCTATTTATGTAATCTATGGTTCTATAACTTCTATAGCTTATGCACATACAGTATAGATTCTTCATTGATATTTCAAGTATTTTTATATTTTCTGTGTTCATAAAAGGTATTCACTATAGTTCGGCAAGAAAGTACTTACTCGTATCTATCTTTTTTTAGCTCTCCGTTCTCTCAATATGACGTTTGTGAAATATTGCATATTACAGCTATATTTTCATACATTTTATAGTTCAATGAATACTTACTATGAAATTTAAAATTGAATACGTAAGTACCTGCAAATAGTATTGGCAGCATAGTATAAGTGAACGAATAAATCTTTCAGTCGTTGGCAGATGTAGCATGTTTATAAGCATGGGACTCAATATATTCACTGGTGCCGTGTATAATGCAATGTCTTTCACGTCCTGGAAAAAGTAAATATTTGTATTACCTTCGATGGCCCTGCGTCGGAGTTTGTAAAATGATTCCCAAGTCATAGATTCAGATTTATTTATAGTTATTGTTTTATAAGTAACCTGGGAAGTAAGTGTCCAAGGGTCTTGGGTATCTCTCAATTTCAAAGTGAGCATATTTTTTAAGCATCCTTTGAATAAACTTTACTATTATGAAAGAAGCAAAAATTATTTTAGGCACGTATATAGCAGAAAAATATTTTTAAAAGTAGTTAATCATTAATATCTATTAGGTACCGTTTTCCCCGTGGGGTGCCGGGTTAGAATTACACCTCCCCATACCATCCCGTAGGGTGTCATAAGAGGCGACTAAGGGACAATTACTGGAAGGTGGGCAGCAGCGCCATTTACAGACTGGTAACATATTTATAGTAACTGTAACAGCCGGATCGTCCACTGCTGAACACAGCCTCCCATATTAAGAGGGTATTTGCCATAATCCCCACGCTTGGCAGGCGTCTTGGGGATCGCAGTGTTAGTTGGCAGTTCTTTAGAAGGCGATACTGCCCACCTTCCAGTATTTTTCCTTTAGTCGCCTCTTACGACACCCACGGGGTGTTATTTGGAGGAGCAATTCTAACCCGGCACCCCACGGGGAATATCATATTTATAGTGAAAAAGTGAAATATCCTTTGGTAGGTCCAGACCAGATCAGTCACGAAGCCGAGCCTTTCCATAGTATTTATTGTTGTTAATTTTTACGGGTATAGGTAGGCCTCATATTTTGTACACGTCTTAGCGTGTTTATTAATGCTAATGGTACATAAAGTAAAACAACAATGTAAACGTGACAGCTTGGGTAAGCAGTCGATGCAATATCAAAAAATGTGGAGAACCACGCGTGGAAATTTTTGTAAAATTACTGAAATATTAGTACAGTGTATTAAGGGCGGTATGTAAGGAAATATTTTCGACGCTCTAGTAGAAGCCCGAAGTCGAAGGCTTTCTGAGTCGCGATTCGTATTTTCCGTACCGCCCGTGAAATATATAATGTTTTTCATCACATTTGCGAGTAAATAATTATGAATTATAGCTTTAATACACAAGTCAGCACAACTATTATTACGAAATACGTGAACTTTATTTTAAGCGGTCGGCGGGCTTTTTACCCGCACCACAGATTACACAAATGTATCGTTCAGAAACGTTAGGGCAAATACTTACGTAGATATACAGCCATGACGAAGTGTAAAAAAAAATATTTCGACGTTTTGATACAAAAAAAAAACTATCAAAATGGATTATGAAAAACATTAGTTGAGTATTTAAGTAACATGTAGTGAGATTGCAATGAAATTACTGTTTAGATAACATTTTGAGACAATTTTTCAATTGCGTGTAAACTCCTTGCTTGAATTTGCATGATCTGTCTGCTGTTTTAATTTAAAAAAATACTTACCGACCTTGGGTTTCATGACAAAAACAAAGCTCGAGGGTTTTACATGGGGCATTACCACGGTAATATTTTGGATAATATTACCGTGGCATTCTACTGCCAAATTAACCAGTACGTTTAGATACTGTTTACGTGCCAGTTAAAAATGATGAAAAATATTTAGTAGTTGGCAACTGAGAAACATTGTAAAATAAAACCTGAAGTGTAATGACGTCTCCCTGGCCTGGTTTCACTTTTCTCTGATAGCGTCGCCGAAAGCGCATCTGAAATGTATCAAATTTCTAAAGAGTACCTAAGCACTAATTTTTCGAATAGTCTAGATAAGGAAAACTGAAAACAATATGTACAAAACGACGCTATGTGCATATTTCATAAGAAGCATACACGAAGCTGGATCGACGGTGTAACAGAAAGGCGCATACACAATATGCAACAGCTCTCAAAATAAAATCTAGTGAATAATTCAGAAATGTGTTCTCTACGTGGCAGTACATTAAAGGTAAGGAACGCATATGTAGTGGGTTATTTTTTCAGAAATGTATTATATTTAGGGCCCGTTTCAGAATGTCCTAGTAAAGCTTCGGGTTGCTATGCAACACATAAAATAACTGAATAATAAAAATTACAGTTAATATGCAGCGCGTTTCAAGCTTTAACCGATGGATAGGCTAAATCGATGACTGTGAAACCCAAAGATAGTGTTTTATTTACAAAATATATCCTGGGTAGTAAATCCGGAACTTACTCGAATATTTTGAAACAGGCCCTTAATGTGAAAAAATAGGTAATACACATGACAAATCGTTGCAAATTTAGATAAAGTATAGTTTGGTTGTTACCTGATCTATTAAATCGACGTCATCTCTGAACTCTATTGTGCCTGTGGGCGCTTTGGTAGATATTTGAATTGTTTCTACTTCTTGTGGAGGTAGGTCACTGAAATATGACAGCTGTATAATTTTTGACGCGACAGTGATGCTCATCATTCATATGCAAAGTATTTTACATGCAACTTAGGAAAAAATTACTCTAAACGTTCATTCTTGTAAACATTCGAAATCATAATTGTTATAAACGCAACACTGATCTGTTACTGTAGTCATTTAAAATATCATTAGTATCTTTATTATCTGGTATAAATTATGTTGATACCTTCAAGAAAGGTTTTTTAAGTGACCCTTTTCTCACCTTAGAGTGGTCTAAGCTAAGGAGAGAAAAGGGGTGGTTGGATTTGTAAATAAAATTAGGAATAATATATTTACAATTTTCTATGCCACTGTTTGATACAATTAATAAACATTATTTCTAAGTTTTTGAAAATACTATCCGAAGAGAGTAGCAAAGTTTGTATGAGAAGAAATATTTTTCTTATAAAGATTTGAAACTCGCTCTTAATTTACAAGACACGAGGCCCTTCTGATGTTAAGCGGTAACCTCTGCATATATCAGATGCATTTCTTCACAGTCCCGAACTGCACTGCACCCATCACCCTACATATGAAATATATACAATTGTTAAGTCGCATTTGCCTGTAATTTCATTTGCTGGCTCTGAAAGACTGCTGCCGGAACACACTATTAGGTTCTTGGCGACAGATTTTCTACTTGAGGGTGGTAGCTAGCCAGGCGAGCATTCCATGCATTGAAGCTCAAGCCAGCGTTAGGTATCGGACCATGGACCTACGGCTCAGCAGTTCATAGTTAATAACGCTCGGCTATGATTGCTTCAAAATGTGTATAAAAATAAAATAATGTATGTATACAAACTATATTAAACTTATACAATAGGGAATTTTCATAGGAACATTTTTTCATGGTAAAGATAGTACGGTAATTGGTGTGTATTTCCAATATTTTGTTTTTACTGGTTGGCGTAATTCTTTGTATATGAAAATAGTTTTAAACATGGATACATTCGTTAACAATGCCGCGTGCTACAGGTGGCGTAGCAGTGAGGTCTCGTAGCAGCGAGAGGTCCCCCACTGCAATGAAATTGTAACTTCTTATCTGTAGCTCTGTTAAACCGTTTAAACTTAATTGTACTGTATCACAAGTAACCACAACCAACTGGGTTATGGTTATCACCCACAGTTTTGAATGCATAATTTTCGCTCTCTGATGGCCCGGCCCCCCTTGGGATGGTTATTAGGATTCTATCAGTCCTGGCAACTCCCCTAGGCCTTGAAGATATAAGGGCTTTCCTTTTAAATTATGTAGTACCCAAGTATCCCCAGAAAAATAAATTGTTGTATTTTTATGAACTTATAATCCTTGTTAAACCAGCATTGGGATTATAGCACAGACATTTAATTTACTATTTTATTTATTTCTTTCTTAAATCTAAGAGATTCTCGTTTGACAAAATTTTGATAAAGATCCCAAAGGACAATACGTGTAATTTTATTACCTTACGAAAAGTAAAGAACCTGCATTATCATCCCAAATCCAGTGGCCGTTCTCATATAGTCCACCGAAGGATCCTTCGTCTTCATCGTCTGCCATTATTCTTTGGCTAATATACAAGAACCAGGCAAATAATTCTCTATAACTCTAAATAGATAAAATCACAAAATACTTATCCGCTCTAATACATTAAAACTAATATTTCAGAAGGTATATTTCTATAAAAATTATGTAAATAACGAACACGAATATAGTTTAGCCATTACAAACGTCACATTGGCAGAATGTCATAGTTACCGTCATTAGGTTTTCATCAATAATCTATAAAAGATCTCTTTTGAGTTTCACGCAATCAATGCAGTTTTTGTAATATGTAGAAAGAGAATATATTAGCTAGCATGGAAGTAATAAGTACTACGTACAAAGTACTTATTACTTCTATGGTAGCTAGTCTAGGAGGAAGTTCCTCCTCAAGCATAGAGTAAAGAAAGCTAAAACCTTTATTTGTCTAAGTCCTCAAGTATTGTATTCTCTTTGGAAATAAACTTAGCAATATTTTTGGCATCTATGTTATAAACTAGTTGTTAATCATGACTTTGTCCGCGTAGGATTTTGCTGTGTCACCAACTGACCACCAATCAGGAATTACTAATTCTAAATAAAAAGTATAATAATAAAAAATCGAATAAAAAGTATCCTAATCTATTTTTCGGTTACAGATTGTTTTCATGCCCATCACAACCGGTTCAGCGACTTTTACATGATGCGATATTAATTACTAACAGAAAAGTCCATTTTAGGATTACGTACCCAAAGAGCAAAACGGCGGACCTGCTATCTGTCTGTCTAGGCTCTATAGCTAATAACCTGAATGAGTTACAAACCTGAAATATTGATATACCTACTTATTGTGTAGAACTTTAACAAAAAATAGTATTTGGCTCCAATTTATGAGCATTTATATAATCTATTCTAGACGTTCTATGTTACGTGGTCTAGCTCATAAATTATACTATATAGTTAAGAATCTAATATTTCGGTATATTACAGGCTAAGCTATGAAATTGCCGTAATAAGAAAAGGTTACTTATCTTAAATTTTGTAGGACAATTAGGACAATTTATTCGATCAAAACAAAAACCCTCGTCTATACAATCCTGTCATCTATTAAGATCATTTAAACATTTCCGATAAAACTACGTGGACTTGGACACAGTAAAAGTCTAACATCCGTCCAGATCCACTTTTTGTCACACGTAACGATTCAGTCTATAATCCCTTCATTTCCGTACCTGTTGGCCTGGCAAGCTTTGACGCGCGCTGCCCTCTGCATATCAGGTCGAAGTTTTCGGAGTTTTTGTTACTTCGCTCTATGGGTCGAAGTTTCCACTTCCACTACGAAAGCGGTTAAATCAATAATGCATAGTGTGTTCGTCGGTCGTATCCTCTCCAAACACAGCATTGATCTTACGTCAGTTTGTTAATCCCACGTCGGAACTCTTGTTCGAATATTACTCTGATTTTCGCTGTATTTATCTTCACGATAAAAGCTGTATTTAAAAACAATGGAAACATGGAGATCAAAGAGTCAGTCCTTTTTCTAAATTTAGAATGTTATGGTTTCTGTGTGAAATTAGTTTCACTCTGCATATACAATCCGACGCTATACTATTTATTTTTTATTCAAAGTAGGTACGAGTAGCTAGTGCGTTAAATCAGAAAATTGATATTTTAAACTGCTATTAATCTGTACCATAATCCTCTATTAAGAAACTATAAAGGATTGTTAGAATTAAATGAAATTTATGTTTCGATAGTTTTGACAAACATTGCTAAGCTATTTTCCTTTAGGTACAAATTCTTTCTAACATTCTTAATTTACACTTTGTTATAATAAAATCGTTATTCTTTACCTTAAATCAGATCCAGTAAGAGCTTTAAACTGTATCCACTTGTAGTAAGAAATAATATTTTCTTACATAATAAAAAATACGAATGCTACACAAATTAAATGGCGCCTTTTGTTAAAAATGAACTATGTGGCGGATTTCTCCACCAGTTAGCGCCGTATCAGTTGTTTCAAGTATCAAATGTTTTAATATATACAATCTTATTGATAGGCAAGGCACTTTACTCGATAAATATTATAATCAATATTATTTTTAAAATACTTTATTATATATTGAACATTAAAGGAAATCTAGGTATACTTATAATAAAACTGTAACAGGACCAATTCTGTACATGGCAGATATTTTGAAAAAAAAACTGTACAGTACTCTGTAGCTGATACTGATGCCGCAACTGTATTTTTTTTTATTTTTGTCTGTCTGTCTGTCTGTATCCCGGCCGCGCATCACTCCAAAACTACTGGATAGATTTCAATGAAACTTAGCATGATTTGAGTTCATACTACGAGGTAGGATAATTTATACTTTTTATCCCGAAATTCAGTATGGTTCCGTTGGGAGAGGGGATGAAAGTCAAAATATACACTTAGTTGTAATTTATTAACGCGTGGTCTGATTTCATACGTTCTTTTTAGGGTTCCGTACCCAAAGGGTAAAAACGGGACCCTATTACTGAGATTTCACTCTCCGTCTGTCCATCCGTCCGTCCGTCTAAAACCAGGCTGTATCTCGAGAACGGTGATAGCTAGACAGTTGAAATTTTCACAGATGATGTATTTATGTTGCCGCTATAACAACAAATACAAAAATTTGACCAAGTGCGAGTCGGACTAGCGCACGTTAAAACAAAAAAACCGGCCAAATGCGAATGGGACTCGCGCTCGAAGGGTTCCGTACCATTATCTGAAATTTTATTGTATGGGTGCCCCCTTAATTATTTATTCTAATTTAATTAATTATATTTAAAGAAAACATAAAACTAAATATTCTGTGAATAGTTAAAGCGTCTACCAGTCACCGTTATTAGTATCGAGCAAGAAACGGTAAAAAAATCAATTGTTGTATGGGGGGCCCCTTAAATATTTATTTTATTTTTAGTATTTGTTGTTATAGCGGCTATAGAAATACATCATCTGTAAAAATTTCAACTGTCTAGCTGTCACCGTTCTTGAGATACAGCCTGGTGACAGGCGGATGGACGGACGGACGGACAGCTAAGTCTTAGTAATAGGGTCCCGTTATTACCCCTTGGGTACGGAACCCTAAAAAGGTTAAAATATGAAGTCTCATGTTGTATAGCTAATGGTACGGAACCCTACGTGCGCGAGTCTGACTCGCACTTGGCCGATTTTTTTAATTAGAATAGTGGTGCTTTAAAAATTATCACGTGAATATTTCAAAGTCATCGGGTTTGTAATTCAGAAATTACAGACATCACAACCTAAATATTACGTTCCAAATAACTTGACACCCAAAATGTACAGAAATCTTTGAACGTACGGCTCATCTTAAGCTGGCGCTCGCACTTTATCGTATAGGTATGACTTTGACTTTGCTGACACTGATGCAAAAACAGTTTCTTTTTTCTGGCTGTCTGTCTGTATCCCGGCCGCGCATCACTCCAAGACTACTGAATGGATTTGAATGAAACTTAGCACGATTCGAGTTCATACTACGAAAAAGGACATAGGATACTTTTATCCCGAAATTCAGTACTTACGGTTCTCTTGGGAAAGGGGATGAAAGTTAAAATGTACACTAAGTTGTAATTTATTAACGCGTAGTCCGATTTCAATCATTCTTTTTTTGTTACAATAGTGGTAATTTAATTATTTTCCCGTAAATATTTCAGTCCTCAGTTTTGCAGTTAAGAAATTACAGATATCACAAACTAAATACTTATTTCGTTTTAAATAACTTGAACCGCGGAATGTTGAGAAACCCTTGAACGTACGGCTCATCATAAGCCCATAGGAAGCCCGAAACCCCACGGGAAGCCCGACACCCCACGGACAGACCGGCATCACACACAATTATTTAGTTTTGCAAGCTTGCTACGATAAAACTCTAAAATGTGGTACATTCACCACAATCAGTATTTATAACTACATATCTTTCTTTTTCCGGATACATTTTGGAGACTGCGCAATGGTAGTGCACAATGTTGTCTTAGGTTTTCGCGATTGTTACACTTAGTAATTAAACCATTTTAAACGGTTTAAATCACGTATATTTATCATTAGTTTTGTCCCGACGTTTCAAACACTTTGTAGTGATCTTGGTCACGGGGTGACTGTCGGGACAAAAATAACGATAAATATACGTGATTTAATCCGTTTAAAGTTGGAAGTGAACAAGTTTAGTACTTAGATTGTTATACAATGGTCGAATTGATAACTTTCACCCGCGTTCAGCTCTCTACTTTTCATTTCGAATTTAAAAAAAGTAAAAAAGTAGCTTTTCTAAAATTATTCATTGAAAAAATAACTTACTTACTAAAAAAATATTAACTAGACTAATTAGAACTATTTGTGAAATTTTACGTAAAATTTTGTTTGGAATATTTACGGGCAGCTATGGCCCAAAATTCAAATTCTAATATATTTTTTTAAAAAGTTCTTAATTGTACAAAGTTCTCCATATTCCACCTTTAAGGTATGCAAAAGTTAGTAAAATTGAAGTTATTTTAGACATATTATTACAATATCAACATACATCATTAATCATTATACATACAAAAATAAGATTCAGATATATGAAATTTCTATTAAATTACTTATAATAAATGTCAATTCACAGTGTCAAATGTCAATGATATTTTTTTCACAGCAATAAGCATAGATTAAAAGATATATTATGTCAATTTGAATTACAGTTCTAACACTAATTATAACGGTCATTTAAATATTCGTAACTGTGTAATAACTTTTACTAACTAGAAAAGTAAAAAGTGAGAAAGGAATCTCACTGCTTTTCACTACTAATATAAGGAATAATAACGATATAAATATAGTATGTTTTTTTATATTATTTATTTTGATTTTTAATAACATGAGCAGAACCTATTTAAAATTAATGCGGCTATGGTCCAAGTAGGAATCGATGACTTACATACGTGTTAAGTACTCTACTTTTCATTTAAAATATGAGGACGGTAAAAAAATTTTAGTTTTTCTAATTATTTACTAAAAATAATAAAAATGAGTAGAAGATACAAAGATACACTAGGAGTTAGAACAATGAAATTTAGGGAAATGATTAGTTAGTTTTTTTTAACCTACACTTTTTACCTTATATTTAGTTACTACCCTGCCAAACATAGTTGTTATTAATTTTTTTATAACAAGAGAGTATTTTACAACGAAAAATCTTTGACATATAACTTTGTTTACACCAATGGTTATAATTGTTACAAGTCATTCCGGCCCAAGAGAAGGAAGCATTTACTATGAGTTTTTCCCGGCCTTAGGTGGGAAGGAGCCTCTCCTACCCACTACTCAGATCAAACAAACACTACTTTCCGAGAGAATGAGAAATAAAAAAAAATATGTTCGATTTACCGTCAAACAAAATTTAAAAAAACGCTTTAAAATCGAAATTCTAAAGAAACGCACAAAGTACTTTGCTTCAACATTTATTGTGCGAACCGGGAAAGAACTCTCTGAGTTACTTAACTACTGTCTTCTGGAAAATACAACCCGGGAGTTTTGAAATCCAAAGTAAAAAGCTCCATTCTGAGCTATGGTTTATTATAAGAGTGCTTCACCGCAGACCACAGTGTTACTTAATATGGGATAAACAGTGCACAAATGTGAATAATTAGTCTGCAGGTACGGCAATCGCGAACGAAGTCGCGGGTACAGCTAGTACTTAAATATAAACGTTGATACATGCAATCGTGGCTGAAATCAACGTAGTGTCCTAATACAACATGATAATATACTAAGCGACTATCCATTATATAGTTTTGAAGCTGTGATTTGTTTATGGGCTGTTGCAATGCGGAATTGTAAAAGAGCAAGCCGCGATTGCACTTGGATACTTTTTACAAATCGTTTAGTTTTCGTTTCGTGTAATTAAATAACTATCTTGGAGCCTTTTTTGATTTACTCAATTAAGTAGGATGTGTTATATAAATTACTTACAGATCAAGCTTGTCAATTCGTTCATTGATATGGAAGCTAAATGCTGAAATTCTATCAGTATTGGACTAAATGGGAGTGAAAGAGAGGCAGCGATGGTGAAATCACGATCAGATATATAAATTGAAATAAATCTTATTAGCTTAGTAGGTAAAGCTAGTACATATACAAACAACCAAAATAGAAATAGTAGATTGTTATACGAGGATCGAAAATAATTAATTCCCATACGAGGCATTTAGACTATGTTCCGACTAGGAATTGATGACTTTCACCTGTGTTAAACACTCTACTTTTCTTTTCAAATATAAGGAAACCTATTTAAGAGGTTAAAACTATTTGTTAAATTTAAGGTTAAGTTTTGTTTCGAATATTGACGGCCGAATATAGTCCAAACGGGAATTAATGACTTTCATCTGTGTTGAAAAAAAAGAACAAACAAATAGGAAAAATGTAAAAATAAGGTTTTTTTAATATACTGAAAATTGAGCTAAAAACTGTCGCGAGTATTGTCCATAATTATTATTTAGTAACCGGCTAGGACTCGCGTAATATTTACCGGATATTGCTCTGACCAGTTTCGTCACTTCGAGGCTGAACTTTATCATGTCAAGAGCGTCCTAGAGAGTAACGGCTTTAACTGGAGAAGATGTACTCAATGGGCAAGTGCAAGTCAATGTCAGCGGCAGCAAAAAGTGGAACGGTCTCCTATTTACTTGCCTTTCGTGAAGGGGGTGACTGACCAAATCGGGCACTACCTAAAACGGTCGTTCGACATGAAGGCTGTATTCCGTCCACCCGGACAGCTGCGACAACTTCTCCGGTCTCCTTAGGACAAAGATACTCTCAACTGCCCTGGAGTGTAAAAGATCCCATGCGATTGCGGCAATTCGTATATAGGCGAGACTAGACGCAATGTTTCCACCAGAGTGACAGAGCATATCAGAAGTGTCAAAAACTTGGATACCGTGAGGTCGGCAGTGGCAGAGCATTCCCAAATCCCAGGCGCACACTATCTCCGTTTTGATAAGACGGCCGTACTAGCGCGAGAGAAGTTTTTCGTTCCGCGTAAAGTACGAGAGGCCATAGAAATTAGACGCAACCCTAATTTTAATCGGGAACATTCCGCCGGCCTGGATACCAGTCCTTAACATTTGTGATACGGCATCGGGGTGGAACCGCGAAGAGGATAGTACAAGTGTAGTGTGTCAACTGTCAACATTCCTTTACCTACCAAAACGACAGTGACTATCACAGTGATAGTGACAGAAGTGATAGTTCGGACGGAGAAATTCTGACTTTGACAGCTGTGGCACAACCGTCTCAACGCCAGTTACGCGCTGAGGCCGCGCTCGACGCTGTGCACAATCGTGACTCCCAGACGAAGAACTTCAAATGAGTTAGAAACTGGTCGGAGCAATATCCGGTAAATATTACGCGAGTCCTAGCCGGTTACTAAATAATAATTATGGACAATACTCGCGACAGTTTTTAGCTCAGTTACTTTAAGTATTACAGTTATGTCACAATAACTACTTTTTATGTATTTTTTTAAATCTATAGGTTATATTTTTCTTTAATGACCCGTGCGAAGCCGGGTCGGACCGCTATCAAGCATTAATTCCTAATAGTTTATAATTATCTAGATTTGTTTTTTGTACATAAATGTCTAATAAAGTTTTAGCGGCTGACGTTGATATGTTTTAAATTCAACTATGTTTGTTGGATTGTAATTAATTTCTAGATTATGTTAATTAATCGAAAAAACGGCCAGTTTAAAAGCTACGTACTATTTTGTCCATTTTATCTAAAATCCCTTCATAATTTTTATATGTAGGTAAATTGACTCAAGACGCCTACATAATTATAATCTGCCAGTACTCTGCATCTAAAGTCTTCCAGGAATTTCACCATTATCGTAATCACAGAAAAGAGAATTTTATATCTCTATGATCGTAATCAAGTCCAATAGGATTATGATTGGCCCATAGTGTTTTCTATGATAACAGGGAATGAGTAATAGATAATTCAATATGAATAAAGGCCTATTATAAGCAAGGTACGAGTGAAAGCCCTTCAGTATCACAATTATCCTGTCAGAGTCGATGGAAGCTATGCATCTTTAAGCGGCTCTACCTCGTATCACTTATGAACGCCTATATGCTTATGAATTACCTATCAGTACCCTTCACGTTCATATTTGAGAATCGATACCTGTCTAATTTATGAAAGTAATAGAATTTGATATACCTTCATTTCTTAGCATCATATGAAGGATACTGTAATGTTTGTTGCAGGTTCTTAGAATACAACAGGTACAAGTATCTTTACAATTAATTGTAGAATGGAAAAATACGATATTATGGTGGGCAGCAGCGCCTTCTGCAAAACTGCCATCTTGCACCACGATCCTCAAGATGCCATTCAACCGTGGGTTTTATGACTAGCCCCCCTAATGGGGAACGCCTTTGTTCAAACGGTGAACGTTATGGAGGTTGATGTGATATAAGCCTTTCAACGCTGTCTCGTCATGTGTTGGTAAATGAAGATTTAGTCGAAGATGTTAAACACGATAAACCTAGAGAACTGACCCTCAAGAGTGGTTGCTGGTACACACCGTTGACTGCTTGGTGACAGATTTTCTACTTGCGAGTCTTAGCTATAGGCGAGTTATATGCCTCAATACCATGCGGTAAAGCTCAAGCACGCGCAAGTTTTGTACCATAGGTTTTTGCGTGGCATATTCTCCAAGTCCAAACTCTTCTCAAGGTCTCTCCTTGATTGTCACGTGATGTCATGTTATGGATTGCCATGATCCCCACTTGGTAGGCACATTTAAGATCACAGTATAGGTGTTAAGAGCTCTGTAGAATATTCGCCTGTCTACTGATTTTCTGCTAGTTCTGTTAGGTTTTTTTTTACACTTACGGCAAGACATGACGTTATTATAATCCGGGGGATCTCTTATTTCTAGGAGATATAAGAAGTTTTGGAAAATACAATGAGCTCCTGGCCATTTAGTTTCTATTGTATAAATATGCAAACTTTTTGTTAGGTACTGTAAAGAGGCTACTTGCATACAGTATAATTATGTATATGTCAAGATGAAAGCAGTCATTTTGAGAATTGAAATCAATTTGAAACTTAGCTCCATAAATAAAGTAACTTTGTTTATACTAAAACTTGGCTCCACTAAACCACGACTAAACATAGTAGTTGTTTGTGCTTTACAAATCAACTTCATAACTTATATATGGGCGTGATATCGGCTTGAGTGTGGTTCTACGACATACTCGGACTTCTATCGATATTATTGTAACAATAAGCTTAATATTAATTTATAAGTGTTATTCTTTATTCCATTTAATATTGTTCATATAGGTAATCTACTCAAGTATTTCCACACCTACCATTTGTATAGGTATATTTTGCTTTAAAACCTATATAAAAATGAATGTGGAGGATTACGATGATGAAGATTTCGGTGGTCTCTATGAAGATGGCCACTGGGATTGGGATGACAAAGTAGAGGGACTCGTTTTTATAAGGTTAATCAATTTTAAATGTTTTTTTAGGGATAGATGCCCGTAGGTTATATTAGGCACCTATACACACTGCCAGATGATTGGCAACAGCTGATTTTCTTTCTAACTTTGCCAAGATATTCAAAATGCGTTACAGTTTACACTCAATATACCTACTATAGCCACTGATCTAACATCATCACTTTCTTAACTAACAGCGTGTTATTCGTTTCCTTCCCTTCACAGTCGGCTCTGAGGACCCATTTTTCATTGTGGGTTGGCATTGTGTTATATACTCGTATATCCCCATACATGAGTACATACTCAAAATATTATAGAAAATGTAAGTCATGCTTGATATGTCTCGGCCTATGGGAGACAAGAGTCCTTAACCGATGTTATGTATTCATTTATTTTTCGTGGTACCATAAGCTTATAATAGAACCTAATAGAGGTTCTATTGATTGTACTTAAACATATTTTAACGTAGTCCCTCGATTCACCTTTTTATCTTATATATCTACCCCTACAGAGTTCTAGTTCTGTACCTAGGAATATATATTTTTCAGTGACCTACCCCCGGACGAGGTGGAAGCAGTCCAAATCTCTCACAAATTGCCAACGGGAGCAATAGAGTTTAGGGACGATGTTGATTTGATAGAACAGGTAAGCTAACCGAAAAAATACACTGTCAGTATTGCGCCTCACACCCGATTGCGTATAAAAAGCAATTTTATCTACATTTTTAACGCTGCTCTATTTGCCAACATTGTGTACCCATTACAGTATTTTATTTAATATATTAATATATTGCATCCAAATAATCCTTAAGAATAGAATTTTTGAATATTAGAAACAACATTATGCGTATTGTGAGAATTTCTTTTGCTAAATAAGTTACTACACGATATTAGCCGGAATGTTTACTGCTCAAAAGGATCTTCCCCTTTTTTGGGTGGGGTTGCTATAATCCCCAGGCGTCTTGGGGATCGCGTTTGTAAGATAGCAGTTTCTCATAAGGTGCTACTGTCCACCTTCGGGTATTTTATTTACCCTTTGTCACCTCCTACGACACCCATGGGAAGACATGAGAGGGTGACATTCTAACCCTGTATCCCACGAATTAAATAAGTACCTACTACTTTTAAATTACCTACTTATATTAATAACCTACTTGCTATCTTTTTGAATATTATATATTATACTTATGGGTTCAATTTTGGCTATGCCGCACTGCGCTCCACGTCTGTTGTTTCCCCAATCTCAACTAATGATGTCGAAGATACTATTGCAGGCCTGAAATAGAAATGCCTTTCAAAGACAGCTGAAGGATCAAGGAAATTGACAAGACTGCGCATGGATTCTGCAAACCCAGCTGTAAATAGTCGTCTTGGAGTTTAATTGCCAAAAGCAGTTTGATCTCGGTGGAGGTTCTGCTGAGCCTCCTCGGGATGATTCAAATACACCTTATGGTACATTTTATATACAAGTTCAAAATAGACCTTATGATACGTTTTATTTACATCTTTAATAAGAATAATAAAATAATTGTCTGTATAAGAATTATTACAAGTTTAGGAGACGGTTCTTACAATAGATTGAACTCTTTGAGTTCAGTATTTGTTAAAGGTTTCAATATTCAAGCACGGCACATAGTTCTATAACTTATGTTTTAATGGTAGACGTCGATTTACGTTATTTATGCTTTAAAATTTGCTTTCAGATTAGATTTCGGCGACGCTATCAAAGAAAATTGAAACCGGGCCAGAGCGATGTCATTACTCTGCAGGTGATAGTGTTTTCTTTTCATTTAACGTGTGTTATGTTCATAAATCTAAGTATTTGGGTAATTCAATTACTACTGTACTGTATCAGTCGGATTGTCAACTGCTGAATACAGCCACCCCTATTAGGGGGAATAATTATTATACAATATTGTGGGGGGTGAAATTTTGCATAGTAAGTACACCTATAGTTTAATTTCTAGGCTTTTGGTTCTCCAGATCCCCGTAAAATTGTATATATTTTAAATGATTCGGATTTTTTTTACGGAAATAGTAATTTATTTTATATAATTGATATATAAACTAAACAATATTACGGAGAACTGACAAACAAAGAGAATAAAATTCTAGCATAGAGTTTATTTCATATTCAAAATGCGACGAAACTACGTTTGTATAAAAAGTGTTGGGAGTATACAGTATCCACGGGAGCCGAGGCAAAGTCCTCTTTGGGCAATCACAGACAGTTTAGTGGCCAAGTAGTATGCTAGCCACACACGAAAGGTGCCGGGAGGTACACATATTTTGAGTTTACGGCGTCTTCGTAATATTCATGATATCAAATTCTCCGTTTTATAGATTTTAGTGGAAATCAAAGTAGAATGAATACTTTGATTTCCAATACCTACTGCTTTATATCGATTTCCCACAACCAAGACATTATCGATTGTCTATATTGTTCAAGCAACAATGGTACCTTAACTTGTGGACCATATATTTACTTTGCTCGACCTTCCGATGACAACTATCGAGACCGATACTAACTTCCAGTTATGGAACGTTTGTTAAAACCTTGATTAGTAGACAGACGAAATACTCTAGTTTTTACAACGCTATGTGCCGGGTGCCACAAAGGCACTCGGATATGTAGACACAAGTTAGAAGATTGGGGCGTGGTGTTTCTTAGTATTTATTCCTTTTCATTCACAGTAAAATTGTATTTATTCGAGTATATCAAGATGTGTTCAGTATTATGTAAGTGTGTATGATAAAGCAGATATCCATAAAATACTCATAATAACGTAAAAAGTAACTGAGATCACGAGTACCGACCGCATGTATAACCCGTGAACCATTTCGTAAATTACGCTGTTCATCTAATGGAAAAAAGTATTTCCGATTTCCAGGACGTGAAAGATATAGCGTTATACACGGCTCCAGTGAATATATTGAGTCCCATGCTTATAAATATGCTACACCTTCCGACAACCGAGAGATTTATAAGAGCACTTATACTTTTATGCGAATATTATTTGCAGGTATGTTACTGCATAATGATGTGTGTATATTTGAGAAATAATTTTGTAAATCGTTGTTACGTTAGTGTTATACTAATTGTTTGGTGTTGTGGTTCCTTCTACACGGTAGCGATGTTCACGTTTTGCATCGCCGCGCCGCGCGCCGCCGTGAAGATGTGTGGCTGTCAAGGTTCTTATGTTTGAACTACATAATTCAGAAGAATGTAAAGTAATCGTAGCTCATTATTTAAAATACTATGGATTTAATATACTGCTGCATCCCGCGGTTTCGGGTGAAACCACTAAAAACCGCTGAAATAAATGATGAAAAGTATCCTATTTGTTAATCCAGGACCTAACAAAGATAGTTTCTGGTAAACTATCTTTGTTCTAAGTTTAATCTTTGTAGCTGTTTTTATGTAATAATGATAAACCAACATACACATGCACAACCTAAGATCCTCACTCACTTACAAACTGTCTTATAATCTTATTGAAAATATTAGTGTGATGTTGCATTATTCGCGATCTTATATGGTTTTAATTATGTTATTAAGGTATCTTTATCCGATTCAATTCTCAGATCGATGCGTATTATATGTAGATATATTATCTTCTGTTAGACAGGCTGTTTGGCAGATAGTTTTATAAACTGAAAGGGTAGGGGAGCAGGGTGGGAGACCAGGTGATCGCAGGTTAGATATAGCCTCTCATAGATAGGTATTAATTACATAAGATATATCACCAAAAACAACATTTCCAATGGCATACAATGTAATAAAAGTTATAATGTTAGCACAATTCTTATCGTCATTTTGTATGTGCTTTCTAGAGGTCCATTACTTACAACTCGTCTTACCGTTTGTGAAATAGTCTGTTTTTTTATATTACTAAGTATTTACTTTATCATCCGAATTAGTTATTATTTTTCTATTGTGAACTCTAAATGTTTTTCAAAACACTAGTTCGTAATGGGACTTTTTCGTAGTCAATTACCCATGCTTGCTTTTTATTCTACACGACGCGACGGCAGGTTTATTTCATAGGGAAAATAAAGTTATGAGTCCAACGAATGTTGAATAGCATTGTAGTTCTTAATAGTAGGAGTAGAAGGCACTAAACATACACATAATTTTCATACGAAAATAGAAGGCTGCGGTTCAGGGCAAACTTTATAGGCTGTGACTCCAAATTCATTGCCCGTATTATTTTTGCCTTATTTTGAACTTGCGGCCTGCCCCGGCTTCGCGCGGTTATTAAACAATAATTAAGAAAATAATCATTTTTTTAAATATTTTATAGCCTATGTTCATCAGGAAATGTAGAATTCTAATGGTGAAAGAATTTTTCAAATCTATCCACTAGTTTTTAAGTTTATTCGTTACATACAAAAATACTCCTCTTTGTCTTTCCTCTTTATATAATGTAGAATTGAGATACACTCATTACACACAATCTTAATTTGAAAACACAATTAAAAAATAAATGGCAGAAATAAGCGTCAAACTAACACAGGCAACGAAATTGGAGCCACAGCCTAAAAAGCTTAACTTTAGTCTGGTAGGTAGTTTTACATCCTTAATTTACTAATAATCTGTTTGCTATCTACACTATCTAATGACACTGAACAAAATAACTTGTCGCAGAAGGGACTTGGGTCACGGTAATATTATCTTTATCTATACAGTATCTTCACTCAGCCCTGTCCTGACTAATAACTACCTACAGAAGTCAACTCTAAGAGCTTGTTAGCATTTTTCCAATAACCCTGTATATGTAATTCGTACTGGGCTGTTTGTAGACTGCAGATGAAATGTCCACTCGTATGATGGATCTCGAAAATAAAGTGCGGACGCCAGAATGTGATACAATCGAAAATGAATATAGAGATAATCTGGCTGACTTGCGATTGTTAGTAGCAAAGGAATACTCTATCTTGTTAATTGGTATGAATTAATTAATTATGTGATTCCCAATAAAAAAGTAGTTATTTTATATATTTGCACCTTTGTTTGAACCTTTGTCTTTCAGTTTCGTGGCATTATAGCTCCAAAATGGCTGTAACTAGATGGTGTATTTTTATTCGAAAGCAGGCATTGATATCATGATTCTAACCATATTAGACGAAACCCGTACAACCGCTTTTCCCAAGATATAAAGGTTTGTACCGAGTACCTACCGCACCGCAAGGGTGGTTTCTCCGAGCGTACCGCGTACTTTTTTGTAGTTGATAGGCTAGCCTTTGACTACTATCTTATCTGATGTAAGTGATAATGTTAACGGAGACGTTTTTCAGGCTAACCTAGAATTACTTGCTCTTAAAAACAGCTGCCGGAACAGACCGTTAGGTGATCGTTCGAACATGACTATATTCTTTCTTCTCATTGCAAGGCTGGTAGCTAGCTAGGCGGGGATTCAGATAATGTCCTTTCACTATGCATGGTAGCACCGGATCTTGTAAACTCGATCCTTCGAATTTTAACTGAAAGCGTGATAAGCCAATTTGAATGAGTTATAGACAGTCTTATTATAACTTTCAATTGAAATAACAATTTTTCATCTAGTAGGTAATCTAAATACAATCTAATTTTTGATGGGCTATCTTTTGATTACTACCTGAACTGTTGGTAAGTGATAATGCACTGAGCTTGTAAGAAGGAAACTTTCTCTCCAGGGTCTATTACCCTAACTGGAAGACTAAGGTTCACTAATCAATAATTTGTATATCTATTTCACGGTTAATTGATGATATTTTTGTTATCCTAGTGATAGTTATTAAACAAGGTTATTGTATTTATTTTTCAGGTGGTGGAGACACAAGGAAATTCCATCACATGGGATATGCTAAAAAACGTAGATCGTTATCTGATCGTGATGCGCGTTTGTTTGAAACGCTTCTTCGAATGAGCGTTCAAATTGTTTGGCTCGCTTTAGGGAGAAAATCATTTCATCAAATAGGTGCTTGCCTAATTTGGTTTCTGCGACGACTATATATGTTTTTTTTGTATACTTTATAGGCTAGCATTTGACCACTACCTCACCTGATTGTATGTGAGAAGAGATATTGTTCGGTGTAACCTAGAATTACTGGCTCTCAATAACGACTGTCGGACCACAGCATTTGGTGCTTGGCGACAGATTTACTACTTGAGGGTGGTAGCTAGATTCATAGTTAGACTGTCACAGTTGAAATAATAAGACCATTGATTGAAGATGTTTTTTTATGTAAAGAATATTACTGAAAAACTGCGCTTGACTAAAGCTAATAAAATTTGGATGGACAAGATTTTTTTGTTTCGTTTTCTTTTTTGCGATGGATTTTCTACTTGATTGTGTGGATAGTTCTGCTACTCCACAGATTATTTTAGGTTCATGCTAAGCAATCACCACAGCCACAGATGTACCGCTCTAAAAATCTGTGAATTAACCCTTGTTCCAGAATTGGAAGTAAACCGTATCTTCAAGTCGGAGACGTTCAATGCGGTCGAGCATACGTTGAAGACTGACTATGTGTCGAAGATGGCACCGGAAGAGCGTGCCGTGCTGCTAGGTCAATGTGTTCGGCACGACAAGAAGCTGTGCACTCGCTCGCCGCTCATCAACGAAGTGTTCTGTCGAAGAGATATGGATTACCGTTTAATGAGTCTAGGGGTGATCAAGCCGCCAAAGTAATTTTTAATATTTTTTTATATATGTATTAATAGCAATTACCCATGCTCTGCGGATTACATTATAAAAGTACAAAAATAAGAGAGGAAAAATTAATATCATGTGCGGGATTCGAATCCGCGTCATCCAACCCTTTAGCCGGGGCATGCTCTGACCGACTGAGCTAACATAACTCTAATTATTCCTATCATTCTTTATCCATCGTATGGGGATGGAGCGACACCTATAGTTCAACTTACGTTGTACTACAAACAAGACTAATTTTGCAATTAGTTTTAAACTTGTAAATGATGACACGCGGGTTCGAATCCCACACATGATTTTAATTTTTCCTCTCAAATTTGTAATTTTGTGATTCATATCAGTTATCATGATGTTTCAACTCAAGAGCTACTGTTTAAAGTAACCTTCATTTAATTGACAGCTTGTTCTTTACATTGCTGTGGATGCTTGTATTTTTTATTTTCACTGCATTTACTTTTTTAATCTATTAATTTGTGTACATCAAATTCCAGAATTACTCCCCGGCTAGAGTACATGTTGCAGGCGGTATCTGGGCCAGAAGACGAACTCCAGACATACGGGGTTGTATTAGGGATCATTGGCTTATCTCGGTCCACTTTCGACACCATGCTCAAGCCTTTACCAATAGTTACTGATCTGAAATCCAAAGTATCATTGTAAGTATAATTCATATATAAATAATTTTATTTCCATTAAACAATAATTATTAGGTACTGGCACAGCTTACATAAAAAAATAAACAAAGGAACCGACTTGCAGCATTGAAAAATATGAAATAATTTGTGGAAGGCAGTACCATGTGGATTTAAAACCTTGAGCTCACATTAGCATGGTCCGACTTCCACGAGCTATTTCATAATTATTATCTCTTTCTCTTTTTGTGATAAATACTACTTGTAAGATCATTGACTCGCTTAAAATTCACATAAAAAAAGTCACATAATACCATTAAATCATTCAGGTAAGCGAATACATTTTTCAGCTAATTGACTATAACTTATAAACTACTCAACCGATTTTGATGAAATGTATACAGGATCACCTCGTCAGTATCCCCTTTCCATTAAAAAAGAATTATCAAAATCGGACTACACTGTAAAAAGTTATGCGTTGTCATACATAATAAATAAGCGTTGAAATAATAACCTCCTCCTTTTTTGTAAGTTGGTTAAAAATAGAATAAACGCATGGTCATCATGCGCGCCAAAATGCAGTAGATATCTGTGTGTTGTAGATCTTCTGGAGGGAGTAGTTATAGCTCGAGAAGTAGCGCGTCTATGAAAAGAAGTACTATCTTTGCTATCCGAAAACTGTACCCGGATATAGTGCTACCAAGAAAAGGAAGTGAAGAGTAAATATACCTTTTTTATTATTATCTATTGACAACTGTATTATACTGTTAGGTAGCGCATGTACGAAGAAGGCTTTAGAATTTTGTTTAAAATAGATACCTTTGCGCGTTACTTTTACGTCACATACTTAATAGATACCTGTTGGATCTTGAACGCTGCAAAGGTATTTAAGTACATTCGGAATAAGCTTACCTATAATTTTATTTATGAATTAACCTCGAGAACTAAGACTATTGGTGCTAACTTAGTGATGCTTATGGGGGAAAACTTCAGGTGGCTAGGTTTCAGCTGATGGGGCGAAGCTGGTCACGGCCATGGTTTGAGATAAAACCGAAGGTCATATCCCGGTATATTGCCTGGAGAGCATTCTGGAGAGCATTTTGATTCGAGTCACGGTTCTCCACTGAAAAACCAAATAAGGAAGCCGATGTAGTGTACGAGCTACACACGAAAGGCTAATGGGCCATCTTGCGAAATATCACGGGAATGCGCCATCAGTGCCATCACTCAACACACCTCTGCGCCTCATGCGAATCTACAATTATACCTCATGCCGGTCCATCAACCGCATCTTCTGTTTCTTGTGCCGCCTTCTTACCGATTCTTGGCATTTAAAAATAGTTTCTATGTGGTAAAATTTTTGGATGTATAGTTAAAAAGTTTATATGACAACAGTTATTTTTATAAATAGTAAAACTTATAATTTTACAGAGAATTCTACCCTCCATTTTTCCCTGAAGATCCTGAAAAAGTACGTCCTTGTAGCGAGACACAACGTCGTCGATGGCAGACCCGCCTGTTGAGGATGTTACGTACTGCCCGACTTAGCCGTATTTACTCTTAGATCAAGGGATGTCCAGCTGTTCCTGCTACTAAATATAAATGTTCATCTTTATGTATTATAAAAATTTGATTTATGTTTTATAGAAATCTTTATGTATTATCGAAATTGAACTTCTCGACTTAGGTACCTACTACTTGTGGTGTTGGCTTCAACTAGAAGAGATTCGTCAGGACCATGACAAGGAGCGAAAAAAGACCTCATTGAATGTTTAATTTATTTCTTACTATTGATATTTCTAATTATTTGAATTTGTTCGCTAAGGTCAGATATATTACATAATCTTATTGTTAATTTTCATGTTTTGCGCGCGATGCTCTGATGTTAGAGATATACCTACTTAGTATGCGGTGTTTTCTCGTTGTTCTACTAATTTTTCTTAATCTGTTTCTGTTCGTTCTGTTGTTACATTGAAGTAAAAATAGACCTCAAAATAATTGATAGATACCATGGGAACTTAAAATAACCGCTTATTCGTCAACTGGCGAGCGTGAAAGTGACGAGTGTGCGCGAGTTGGCTCCTCCCGATTTTACCTTTTTTTTGTCGTCAACTCGCACGCACTTATATTATAAAGTACGTTCGCTAGTTGACGAATAAGCCGATATAATCGTAGTGTAGGTGTATCTGAAATAAAATTTGTGTCGTAACAGGCAAACAACTCTATAAATTGGTTTGATACCTATATAATGCCCTAGGCATTTAGGTGACATCTTATGGTCCCTGGATCTGAAAGCAATGAGAATGTACGATATGAGGTTCTAAATAATAAATCGGAAATACAAATTGTTATATTTACAACAACATAGCATAGGCGAGATTGGGTGACTGCTGGGAATTTTAATTTCCGCTGTTCATTCTAGTCTAACCTGACTACTGGTAAACACCTGCGAAATTAGTATCACCATGTTATAATGAACGCAGTAGGCAATAAAAAAAAATATCCACCAATGTTTATAGGAAATATTATGTTCCTTATGTTTAGACACTATGATCTTCCTTTACTTTACATAAAATAATAATGCTCGCTGTATCCTGAAACGCGTTATTACTAGATAGCGTTGTGCCTAAATGTAATTTTAAATAAACGTTTGGACTATGTAGCTATCGACGTCGCTATTGGTCTAAATTACATTGTTCAGTTCGCGATATGTCTATTTTGTTGTTGGTTTATTTCTTACATTGCCCATGTCGCGATACGACTATGTCACTAGTTTTTATTATACTACTACTAGGTCTTATTACTTACATATGATTTTAGCCTGATTCACGTTATGAATTATTATTATTAATATTAATTATTAATTAATATTAATAATAATTGATTATTATTAATTATTAACCTTATTCACTATTTCAACACAAACTCTTTTTTATATGTATATTAATTGTTGTCTCTTTTATTTTCATCATGAGGGTGAAGCCGCAGAATGCTGCTAGTAAACAATAATGTCGTATCTCGCTTTTGAACTCAAGCTCGTAACTAAGTCTCACTTAGTCTATGTTGCTTTTGATATAAAACTCCATGTATTTAAATGTTAATATGTCTACCTCTCGTTTGGTTTTAGGCATAACGCGATGAGGCACACTGCGTTTTAGGTTTCATATATTAGCATACTAGCTTTTCGGGCGCGGCTCCGCCCGCTCGTATGTCGGTTATCGCGCAAAAACATTAACCTCCTTTTGCGCAGTTGGATAAAAACTATCCTATGTTTTTTCCCGGGTCTCAAACTATTTCCTTACCAAATTTCATTCAAATCGGTCCAGTAGTTTTGGCGTGAAAGCGTAACAAACTGACAGACAGACAGGCAGACAGAGTTACTTTTGCATTTATAATATTAGTACTGATTTTGCTCATCATCATAGAATTACACTCGTACAGATATTATTCTTTAAATATTGATAAAATACTGCATAAGATAATATAAATATAATTAATAAAATATATAGGTAACTATATGGGTACTAAAGTTTTATACGTATTACGTACTCATGGTACAGTATTTTACTATATTCACATAACACGCTCAAACATTTTTCATATAATGCATAATTTAGTATATAAGTAGTTTTTAGTGTCTTCATTGTAGCCATTGTGTATAAGATGAGATTTTATTTGTAAATAAAAACACTTAAAATTCTTTTATTTTTTCTTTTTTTTTTCTTTTATTTAATTTATAGGTATAATTTTGTGAGAGGGCTCGTGGGGTGAGATAGGAAAGTGTAACGTCTCCCAAAGTCTTATAAGCTTAATAGAGTTAGAGGCCCTCAACAGTTTATTTAGCACTATTAGGATACCTACTCTATTGACGGCATATCTGTCAACAAATTGTTAAGCCCATGACATGGTACTGCTGGTGCCTTCTATCAGCGCTCTTAGAAACTATCTGCATTTTTGTGAAGAGTACACAAAAATGCAGATAGTACCTAGCTTTATACCTTGCGTACCTACGCATTACCATGAAATATAATAAAATGTAGAGAAAAGTGAATTGACGGTGTTTACTAATCGCAGTTCAGTACCCGTTAATAATGTTAAGTAATAGAAGTTTATGTTATGTTTGGTTATTAGCTTAAGATATTAATTAGATAGGTTAGTGAAAATAATCACAGGAAAAGTAAAAGACAACAATGTAATTTATTTTATCACTGTTATTTCTATTTCAGATAAATGTGATTTTTCAACACGGGTACTTTGTTTATGAGACACTTTTTTGACACCGAGGCGGTGGCAATGCGCTAACCATTTCTTTCGATGTTCTTCATTGCTTGACTTCCTCCGCAGTACAGCTGAAGGGAAACGTTCAGGGAGGCATTCTCTGTAAGGTTTTAAGAGTAAATTAAAAGTCAATAGTATAGTTTGTGAAACCTCGTATGTGACGCTTGTGAAGCAGGTTATTCTTCTAGAAATGTGCACAAAGACGATTTGGAGACCGCAATTCTTCACCGTAGTTCAAGCACCGCTGGTCGTGTTTTAAAGAAATTTCAATTAAACTCCAACAATACAAATATTGTATAAGAAAAACTTTATCCTTTATATTTGGCTAAATAATAAATAAAAGTTTTAACTAGCACGCGCCCGCCGAGACGTAGATATATACCTAAGTATCTGTGTACCAGTTCGAACTTCGTATGACAAAAAACTAAAGGTACTAAAATTCTAAAACTTGCAACTGTGTCCAATCAGGCATTTATGATTTCTTTACTCGGTAGATAGAGGCGTATTTCAACAAAATATCTATAATATTAATATCGATTAACAATTATTATTATTATATCCCAGCACTGTGGCTTAGCCATATAAAACGAATTGTGATAAGAGGAAAATTGGCTGAATTTCATTAGTTCAAATAGAATTCCTTCTCTTGAGGTTAGTGTCTAGATGTCAGCCATGGACACTTAGTGAGCTTCTTTTAAGCATAGATAACTTAGTAAAAGTTACGTTATTGTTGGACTGTTGAGGTGAATGATAGGGCTTAGTTTCAAGCCTCCCTTCCTGTGAGGTTGGAAGGCATAGGATACGCAATTTTTTTAGTACGGCATTACCATAACACATCTTTTTTGTCTTTCATACATACCTAGTACCTACATATAAATAAGTGGGAGAAATCTCACACCATCTTTAGCCTCTTTTTATGTAGCATATTCGGCGGAAACCAAAAACACGTGGGGATTGACTAGTCCAAATAGGTACAGACTTCCATAAGATTCCATTTGTGCTTTCAGAGACTGGGAACTAGTACGCCAAGGTCTTTTAGATACGTGTCCTAGCGTCGCAGATCGTGCTCGTATTCTCGCCGTTTCTTTGTAGGAATCTGGTCTTTGGTTACTGGCCATCCCTTTTTTCAATACTAGTAAAAACATTGATCCTTCCGCTTTTCGTCTCGTTATTAACTTACGCTATTTAAATAAATATGCCTTTATTAAACAAAATACTATGAACTACATACAACACTACAGCTACTACAATAAAAGCATTTAGACACCTATAAGTCATAGCAGACTCATAGGCAGTCCAAATGCTCCAGCCCACTCCCAGTTGGCAGCGTGCCCAGCATGCTGGCAGCATTGCCCCGTTGAATTGCAATGCTTATTCGTTGAGCCAAATATGTGCCAGCATTTTGATCACGCGTCACATCGACCAAGCGCTCAGATAGGTTTTGGAAAATACGATGAGCTCCCGGTCCCCACGGACCCAACGTCTCTACACCAAACGGCTCAAATATGTAACCCATACCGAGGTTAGCATATTTGCGCCGCTTGAGTTGCTCCGCCGAAGTAGCCGCAGTGCCAGCCCTCACGTTGGTTTCAGAAAGATGTGACGGCGCTAAAGTGTCCACGCAAGTAGCGTCCCACACTAAGGGCCGTCCTAACTTCCACGGAACCAGAGTCATGCCGTCAGGTCTTTTACCATCGTCACGCCGACCGCAGTTGACCGAGTTGATCAACTGCAGTACCACACTGGCAGTGATGTGCAACACAACACCTTGCACCCAAGCGTAAGCTAATAGCTAGACGAAAAGCGGATGGATCTATAAGGCTACCAGTTTTGTAAGAAGGAATGGCCTGTAATCAAAGACCGGATTCCCACACAGAAACAGCGAGAATACGAGCACGATCTGCGATGCTAGAACACGTATTTAAAAGATCTTTCCGTGTTAGCTCGCATAGGGGCCGATCCCACTGTTTCTGAGATGACAACATTTTTAGGAATTCAGTATTTGAACAAGCCAGTCTCCATGTGTTTTTGGCCTCAGCCAGATATGCTACATCGAAAGAGCCTAAAGATCGTGCTAGATTTTTTTCTACTAATTTGTGTGTACTGTGTACAGAAGACAAAAAAGCTGGTAATGCCACACTAGAAATTTTGCGTATCCCTATGCCCCCCAACCTCACAGGGAGGAAAGCTTGCACCCAAGCCCTATCATCCATCTCAACATTCAAAACCGACACTAACGTATCTTTTACTAAGTTGTCTAAGCTTAACAAAAGCTCACTGTGTTGCCACAGTTGACAACATCTTAAATAGTATTATATTATTTTTGAAGCGCTCGTAGCAAAGTTTGCTTAGCCATTCTGAATCGATCAGCAAAGTTAAGCAACGTCCGCCGCGGTCAGGAGTTGGATGGGTGACCGCTGGTGACATTACTACTGAGCGCTTCCGTGCTTCGGAGGGCACGTTAAGCCGTCGGTCCCGGTTGTTGTCTTAGGATGGCAGTCGTTACAGCATGGTGGTAGGGCACTTTGCAAATGCCCGCCTGGCTAGCTACCACCCTCAAGTTGAAAATCTGTCGCCAAGCACCTAACGGTGTGTTCCGGCAGCTGTCCTTGAGAGCCAGTAATTCTAGGTTAGCCTGTACAACATCTTCGACCACATCATCACTTAACATCAGGTGAGATAGTGGTCAAGGGCTAAACTATCATGCATAAAAAAAAAAAAAAAGTATGTAAATTTAGGAACGAAAAGGCAAAATCTTATAATTGTAAAAGCCATATGGGCGTTAATTTTGGATAATCTGCTAGAAGCATTTCTAAACTTTTGAATTTGTTCTACGACAAATGGTGATAAAGATTCGTTAAGAATCGGTGAACCCAAAAGACGAAGCGAACTTTTTTCTACTAATTTTATATTAGGCGCAAGTAAGTTGAATTTTTCAATAATCGAAACTTTATCCGGACAAGTATCACAAACAAAAAGTTCACATTTAGAAAAATTTAGTTCAAGGCCAATAACACGAAAATCGTCTATAAGTACTCGCAAGTCATCCAAAACCGTGTTCGCATCGCCTCCTAAGGTTCCGTCATCCAAATACCAAACGTTAAGTTTTGATTGGAGACGTTGAATTATTGAGTGGATCGCAAGGCTAAAGATGGCTGGTCCCAGAGGATCACCCTGTTGACATCCTACGGAAGATAAAATAACGTTATTTTGGTATGTTAATTTTGATGGTTTGCCGTAGCATTGCCAAAGAAAAGGGTATAATTCCGGAATTTTATCTGTCACTTCAGTCAAAAGAGTGCCTCTATCTAAAGAGTTGAAAGCATTTTTAACATCCACCTTCAAAAGCACATCTCCACAATTTTGATCAAGAAATGTGCGAAGTGAATGTACAGCAGCCTCACAGCCACCCTGTGAACCAAAACCGAGTTGCAGTGGTTGAAAAAGATTACTTAAAAAAGCAACCTTTTTCCTACAACCGCATTTGGCTGTGAGGCGACGATAAGTGGTGCCTACTGCTATAGGCCTAATACCACCATCTTTTTTTTTTAGGGCACATAAATTCGCACCGTACAGAATTTCGGTAATTTCATTGTTGACCTGACCCGACAACATCAAATTAACCAAAGCCGTAAGGAATGTCCTTAAAAGTGTCTCGCCTACCTCACCAGAACTAAAAGATAAAATATCTTTTAAGTACTGAGGCGTGAGGCCATCAAGGCCACCGGCTGAGCCACTTAAAAAAGATGCCACGGCCGCAGAAACATCCTGTGGGGTCACCTCAACAATGTCTTGTATAGGAGATTCGGGAAGGAGACCTGCAGTTGCAGGCGGATGCTTTTCTATTAGGGAATTCAACGTATCAGATGTAAAAGGAGCGATTGTATCACTCGAAAACAAGATGCGTGCCGCGTTTTTAATATCACCATCAGTAATTTTGTTTTCTACTATTTTAATAGTAGCTGAATCGAAATTATTTGTTTTTGTATTCCGCCGCAGGGGCGGAATGATTATAGTTGTGCCAAAAGATTGCTCTTCCCGTGCCCTGTATTTCACGCAGTTTTCCTTTACTCTAGTAGTAAGTGATTTTTTGTTAGACGGATCAAAATTCACGTGAAATACGTGCGTTGTATTAGTAGCCAAGACGTTTTTAATGGAACAAGATAAAGATTGGGCAACAGAAATTCTTGCACCCCGAGGTATGCGTTTTAATAAAGGAATGTTATTTTTGTACGAGCTTAAAACCTCCCAAAACGGTTTGGAAGGCGTAGCAGGGCTCGCAACACTGCTACTACTTACTGTTTACTTACGCTTGGGTGCAAAATGTTGTACTCAACTAGCGCAAGTATGCTAATCTCGATAGTGGTTATATATTTGAGCCGTTTGGACATTGAGGCTGAAATCTCACTTATTTTTCAAACTTATCATAGCGCTTGGTCTATGCGTCACGTGATCAAAATACTTACGCTTATTAGGCCTTACGAATCAGCATTGCAATGCATCAGGGCATTGCTGCCTACATCCTGGTCACGCTGTCAACTGTTAGTGGGCCGGAGCATATGGACTGCATGTGTACCTGCAATTGCCTTTAGGATGCCTGATTGATAAGTAATGAAACTGGGGCAACTTACGTTTGGTCTTCTTTATCGGGTATGACAACGTCATCGTAAAGTTTTGAAGGCATAAAGCTTTTTCCACTACCCGTACTTATTCTAGGAGGTATAGAGCCGCCAGTTCTAAAAAATATGTCATTTTGTAAATATGTAATTAGATAGTCGTATAAGACAGATATGTCCAACGGCTCATGACAGCCAGCTAATATTGAACAAAATTTTAATTGAGATTTAAGGTCTTTGGTAACGTTACCTGCTTGCAGTCTGTCTGATGCTCGTAGCCGAGGAAGTAGTAGCTGTAATCTTTATTTCTTTCAGCATTGTATCAAAGCGAGACCGCAGCAGACCAAGTATTCCGATACTTATGCCACCGGACAGAGACTTCAGACATTCTTCTGGCGCTAAAAGAATCCTCTCGAAGAAACGTAGTCGAGGACTTAGGCTATAATGATAATACAGTATTACTGTTAAACCATTGTTTTTTGCTTACTGGGGCTTTAGAGGCATTGCAAGACCATCAGGGTGATAATAACTTCACAGTGGGCTTTTCCTTAAGACTTCTGTTTCAATATCTTCCCGTCCAACCTAAAAACTTTTTGCATGGTGGTAGGGCATTTTGCGAATGGCCGCTTGGGTAGCTACCACGCTCAAGTAGAAAATCTGCCGCCAAGCACCTAACGGTGTGTTCCCACAGCTGTCCATGAGAGCCAGTAATTCTAGGTTAGCCTGAATAACATCTTCGACCACATCATCACTTACCATCAGGTGAGATAGTGGACAAAAACTAACATATCAGGCTTAAAAAAACTAATGTTGTTTATGTACCTTTCGTAATTTATAACTCCAAGGCCCATCATCCGGTAATCTATTTCTTTAACGCATTGTACCTCGGACATAAGAGGCGAGCGAGTGTTAGTTAACCGGCCTTGCTTTAGGCAGCGACCAAACATCACGACCAACTCAGCAGGGTCCAACATGTCACGATATTTCACGCTTGTTTTGTGCTCTACTATATTATATATCTCGGTTTTGAACAATCTGTGGATCTCCAACTCTGAAAGTTTTTAATAAATAACACGTTTTAATAAAATAATCAGAACGTCATTCTTTCATTAGCGCAAAACGCACGCGTGTCAATACTTTTCCACAGTAAAATTCTTGGCGAGTTCGTTACCTTTCGTATTTCTATGTCACACTAAAACACAAATACTTTGTATTCAGTTTGCTAACTGTTTGAAAAGGTCTTTATGTGTTAATGTTATGGTAACATTGTAGTGGAATTAAAAATATATCCTGCAAGCACGCCTCGTCAAAGTTTGTTGAATTATTTATAAGGAAGAACCTACCTAATAATATAAAATTTCTGAAATTACTAATTTTGAAATCTTTTCCATATAGTGCATAAAACACTTAACATTTTCTGGCACAGATCGCCGTTCCAAAAAGGACGTAATCCCAAAAAAAGGTTAAGAAATTTCCTTGAAATGGAGAAGAGTAAATGTACATAAAGTTACTTTTACCTAGCTGATTGTGGAGTTTACGACCGAGAGCGAGCCATACAATCTGCATGCTGATGCGTATAAGTGATTCAAACAGCATTGCCTCCGATTTCATTGCGGAAGGTCCTTTCCTTTTTAAGCCCATGTGATGGTATTTACCAAAATCTTCGGCCCCTAAAATCATATAAGAAGACTTTTGATTACTTGGTTTATTCAGTCTGGTGAATGGTTTACTATCCCAATATTACGTGGTCATAGAACATTTTGATTTCGTATTTCTAAGCTGACTTACTTATGTCAGCCCGTCGATTACTTCGCTCGCCAATCATTGAATAGGTTATGGTATAGATGGTTATTTTTAATTATATGCCCCACTGAGGGGGACTTTTTACCTAATATTATGCCACAATATTCCTTAGCAACAAGAAGTCGTAGGTCTTCTAAATTTTCACAAAATTGAGATTCAATTTCATCGCTGTGAGGAGTCGCAATTTTGGACTGCAGCTCTAACATTCGTCTGCTCATTTCATCTGATATCTGGAAAATTTACGTATGATTTGTATAATGTGCCACTTCTATAGTTTCAAGAAAAATAGAGCACGTTAGTAATAGCCATAGCAATTTACGGTTAATAGCACTGCATAAAATGATGTTTTTTTTTGCAATATTTATGAAACAGTGGCTGCTGCAGTTTTTTCTGCGACGAGGTTAATTGATCGGGCAAGTGCCAAGTGCGAGAGAAGTGTCTCCGTTTCAGCGAAATCCATGGGTATTGTAGATACTGATAACAATTGAATTTCATTCATAAATTGACTATATCAGCTCTGAGTGATAGCAAAAATGCTTTCGTATGTCTATCCGACAAATGTCCGGATGTTCTCCTCAACAGGTCGTATTTCTCGAGCAATTTTCGGGAATAAGTGTTTGAGCCAGGTTAGATAATTATATGTTTATTTTGTCAATTCAGTTTTTGGAAATTTTTAAAAACGGTACGGTGTGGCACACATGTTAAACAAATTCAGTCGCGAGGTCTTCAGCTCACAAAGCTTTGTTTTATTTATTATGGCTTCTATAGTCTTTAAAATTGTCGCGTTTAGGGTTCAATATATTATGTATGATTGTGTATAAAAATATTACATGAGTACATGGAGTCCATATTCTTTTTAAAGAACATGTGAAATGATTTCCCGTTAAGTATAACGGGCCTTTATTTTTCGTAAGTAAATGTGTCTGATCCTGATCAGGCAATAACAAAAATTGCTCTATCGCAACATACGATTACTCGGTATTTTTGTATATAGATATTAAGGTAGGCAACAATATGGTGCCACTTGCTGTACAGCCTGACAAACATCACATAAGAAGTCCACATTACTGCAAAGGTCATTTCATGGTAGTATACCTTCCCATAGGAATAGGCATCAGGCACAAAATCGGAGGTCGTGGGTAAGATTCCCGTCGGGAATAAAAAAAAAGTGCTCTAATCAGTACTAATATTATAAATGCGAAAGTAACTCAGTCTGTCTGTCTGTTACGCTTTCACGCCAAAACTACTGGACCGATTTGAATGAAATTTGGTATGGAAATAGTTTGAGACCCGGGAAAAAAACATAGGATAGTTTTTATCCAACTGCGCAAAAAGAGGTTGATGTTTTTGCGCGGTAGCCGACATACGCGAGGGCGGAGCTGCGCCCGGAAAGCTAGTTATTTGTAAATGTGGTTTTGACTTAGCACGCGATAGTGCTTGTCATCATATTTATAATTATAAAATCCAGTTTTGGTTATCAGAATAAGCCACTTATCAAAGTGACTTATTATGCGCGTCAGCTGTCGAAGTACTGAAATCACTGTAGAATTTTCGTATATTTAAAAAAATACTTAGGTACCTGTAAATAATATTGACAGTACACAATCAACGCCCGTATAAACCGGTCTGTAATCGGTAGGTGCAACACGCTTATCAGCGCAGGAGTCAGGATTGCCTTAGGAGCAGTGAATAACACAACATCTTTGATGTCCTGTGAAACAACTTTGCGGTCAGGGTTTAATTTGAAAATATATTTTGTAGCGCTCGTAGCGAAGTTTGCTTGGGCATTCTGAATCGATCAGCAAAGTTAAGCAACGTCCGCCGCGGTCAGGACTTGGATGGGTGACCGCTGGTGACATTACTACTGAGCGCTTCCGTGCTTCGGAGGGCACGTTAAGCCGTCGGTCCCGGTTGTTGTCTTAGGATGGCAGTCGTTACGGCATGGTGGTAGGGCACTTTGCGAATGCCCGCCTGGCTAGCTACCACCCTCAAGTTGAAAATCTGTCGCCAAGCACCTAACGGTGTGTCCCGGCAGCTGTCCTTGAAAGCCAGTAATTCCAGGTTAGCCTGTACAACATTTTCGACCACATCATCACTTACCATCAGGTGAGATAGTGGTCAAAGGCTAACCTATCAGGCAAAAAAAAAAAAAAATTGAATTTTAAATTGTATTGTTTTGTTTCTTAACTTTAGCTAAGCGAAGCTAAGCTTAGAGACCACATAATGTGCATTCCAGCAAATTATGTGGTCTCCAAGTGTCTATAATATGGGAATGAGCTTTCTGGCGATTGCGGCAGGTGCAGTGATAAAACCGCGACGCCGGCATGCGGTTGACTACTTGTTCAGTACACGCCCGGTTAGACATGCGATGAAAAATACAAAAAGATTCAATGTCTCTGCGCATATTGAGTGACTCTAAATGTTTGGAAAGCTTGGAGTCGTTGACATATCTGATTTTACACTGTAATACATCACGAGACTCAAGCTGATGCTTAGGTGCTTCGTTCCGAAGGAGAGAGCAGAACTCCACGTGAGGCTGAACTTTTGTAAGAAGCCTTTGGCTTGACATAAAGTAGCCTTTTTAAGCACACCGAGCTTCTTATACGCTAGCTTGGCATTGGCTTTATGATATGTGGTCGCAGAACTGTACAAACGCAGAAATATCAACCCCCAGGATTTCAATGCTCTCCGAAACCTTAAGGGGAGTGTGCTGAAGAGGAAAAGCACACCAAAAGGTGATTTTAGCGGTGAACACACATACCTGTGTATTTGCGGGGTCAAAAAGAACCAGATTCAATTTACCCCAATGAGAAACTCGGTCGAGAGAAGTCTCCACTTCGGACAACAGTTTCTTCCTACTTTCATCGACAGTGGCGCGAGTGGCATTTGCACGACCAGTGTGTTGTGCATCTCCAGTACTATCATCCGCAAAAAATGCATGTATGCAACATGTAATTGATGTGAACAATAAAAATCGTTGGCGACAGCAAGGAACGTTGAGGAACGCCATCATAGATAGGTATCTATCGCCAAGTACCTACGTTACATGTTGTTACGACAGTTGTCTTTGAGCACCTTTATGCTTGTTTACCATCCTCTACAAGTCTACAACATAATTTCTTACCAATAGATGATAAAGTAGTCAAAGTTTAACATATCAGTTGGATATTATATAAAATTATTGTATAATATTGTTATACGTGTATTCCTATAACTGGCCCTATGTTTCTAAAAATGTTTATTTAAAATTGTTAACAGGCTGTTGGATGACCCATAAATAAATAAATTAGTTTAAAAATAAAACGTATCCTGTTACTATGTTCATATAAACAACATTTCAGCTAGCAAACCTGTCTCTTTAGTAAATGTAAGCAGGTACCTGGAGAATTATCACATCATCGGGTAAGACCTTTCTTTGAAACCTTTTTCTGAACCTTTGCTGAAATCATTAAAAATATCAAAATCTCAAATATTTATAGAATGACAAACATTATCTCTAACGTAGAGCATTATCCTATAATAAAGAAAATATTTTTATTCCAAATACTTTGCTAAAAAGTAATAAAGTGGGTGTCTCGCATTTAGACAGTTGACAAACTTTATTGCATTTTATCATTTTATTCTGTTAGAAGAGATTGCTGCGTGTAACGCTATATTGCAATGTAAATTGATTATATTAAAGCAATATAAATTAATTTTACAAATGTGCATAAGGGCATTTGTTTGTTGAGGGTGTTGCTTGTTATGGGTGCTATATATGTATAACAAAAAATGCTACAAATAAAAGTTATTGGACAATATTCGACGAGCTGTCATTAGCACATTTTAACACTTTTGGGCCTGGTTTTTCAATCTTTTTCTTATTCTTTTTTATTGGTTGTTTATACATTTGCTCTTATGTATACTGTACATTTGTTCTTATAAAAACTGAGTTACTATGTGATACTTAAAAAACTGGACCTTAAAGACATAAAATGATAAAATGTGCTTTTTCAACAAACAATATTTAAACTCCATGCTTCTAATGCTTAGAGGTATTCTCAACTAATTTTAATTTGGTCACATTGACCTAGTATTATTGGTATAAGTATACCAAAAATTCAAAATATTCAAAATCCATACTCTTTCTCCAAAACAAATTTAGTAGAGTATATGATGTCTTATCATTAGTAGAGTGCATTTTAAACGACTTTAAAGGAAGCGTAAGTTTATTATCTGATATCTCCGCCATTTATAAAACAATTTTGACGATTATTTCATTGTTCGATTCGATATGGTGCATGTCATGAGACTCCATTGAAAATACCATAGATATGGAAAGCTATATAAATAATATATGATGAAAATGTCAGGAATAAAATATAAACTGAAATGAAAATTTGCTTTAATAATGTTTAAGGTTTAAAATGTATTTTGAGTGTTTTTGAAGTTGTCGAAAACCAGGCCAAAATATCATAATTTATAATTGACTTTATTTAGAATACATATGTTTCATAGTTATCCAAATACACTCGAGAGCAATGAATCCGGGTCACTTAAAGAATCCTAAAAATCTCGGAAACTAAAAATGCTAGGTTAATGCAATAAATTGTATTTAATAGACAATGTAATACTCCTTAAATGAAGGTATTAAAACTTCTTAGTTATTGTAAAGTTATATCATAAAAAAATCAAATTTGAAAAAGGGCCACTTTCGAAGATGGAACTACGAAATTACAGCATTTGGTTTTGCTTTTGTTTGTAATCTGTCATTTATGTGGGTACATAAACCATGTTGATAGTGCTCTATGTTCATTATTCAAGCTGAAATTATGTCGCTTACGCCTGAAGAATGCACCAGAATACTTACAATGCTGGAAACCGGCCGGAGTCAGCGCGATACAGCCAGGACTGTCGGTGTGTCGCTGTCAACAGTACAAAGAGTTCTCCGACGTTACGAAGAAACTGGTTCTAACCTACGCAGACCAGGAACGGGCAGAACCAGGTGTACCACAGCACGAGAAGACCGATACTTGGTGAACACCATGCTTCGAAATCGCTTTCTCACAGGAACTGAACTCACCAATCAGTTTCGACGCCTCGGAGGAAGTAACCCAAGTGCATGGACAGTAAGACGTCGGCTTGCTGAATCTAACTTAAAACCCCTTAGACCTGCAAACGGCCCTAAACTGGAGCGTGGGCATCGTATTTCGAGACTAAGATATGCCCAGAGCCACGTAAATTGGAGTATTGAAGATTGGTCAAAAGTTATGTTCTCCGACGAATCAAAATTTATGCTCTACAAGCACGATGGAAGACACAGAGTGTATCGAAGACCAGGGGAAAGATTCAAGCAAGCATGCATCGAAGAAAAAGTAGCCTACGGTGGTGGGTCGGTACTTGTGTGGGCCGGAATTTCTTCTGAAAGTCGCACAGAGCTGGTGATCATAGAAAACGGCTCTTTAACTAGCGTAAGATATGTGGAAGAAATCCTCAATGATCACGTTGGTCCATTTATGGTCAATTTAGGTGAGGATGCTATATTTATGCATGACAATGCCCGACCTCATACAGGTAGGATTGTGAATGACTACCTTCAAGAGATGAACATTACTCGTATGGAGTGGCCAGCGCGCAGCCCGGATATCAACCCGATCGAGCATGCTTGGGACGAGCTAGGCAGATGCGTAAAACAACAAAACCCTCCCCCAATCACGCTTCGTGAGCTCAAAATTGCTCACAGAGGAATGGGAGAATATTCCCCAAAATCGTATAAGGAACTTGGTGTACAGCATGCCAAACCGCGTAAACGCAGTAATGGAAGCACGAGGAGGCAATACGAAGTATTAAAATTCAAGAAAATCGTAATAAAGTTCAAAAATTTCATGTTTCCTATTTTTGTTTTAAGGAGAGATCAGCAGTTTTTTTCTTTATGTAATTTTGTGTTAATAAAATGTATGGTGACTCATATTTTTTTTACTTTCATTTAAGGAGTATTACATTGTCTATTAAATACAATTTATTGCATTAACCTATCATTTTTAGTTTCCGAGATTTTTAACATTCTTTAAGTGACCCGGATTCATTGCTCTCGAGTGTACTAAAAAAAGGATTTTAATGACGATAACTTATACTACAGACGACAGAATAGTAACTCAGATTAATGTGAGGTTTTCTAGGCCGATTCAATTAATTTAATTCTTTATAGATTAACGTTTCATTGTTTACGAACTGTCTTTATAAAAATTTAGACTTAAGCGTTTGATAATAATTGCTGAAGTCATTAAAATACATATTAGAGCTCTAAGTCTGATTGGCTTCAAATTTAACACATTAGGTATTACCTGTTTCACTACCTCTGCTAATGCTTCTTAAGATAGGAAGCCGAAATATTTTGAAGTAAGAATATTATTTTACAAAAGCATTTTCATAAAAAAAATAATGTTCGTGCAAGAAATCTGTAACTGTGCGTATCAATACCAGGAATCTGACAGTCATTCATAATACATAATTAAATAATATTAGGTAGATTTATATCAGCAATGTAAACCTAAATACCTACATAATTTGATCACAAATTAACAAGACAGTCTTATGTAGTTGTAATTCATGGTAATGAAGTTTCAAAATGGCTCAATTTTATCTTGTAATGACGAATACCTTCATATCAATACCAGAATATACATACTGGTAACATATAAACCTTTCCTCTCAGCCATTCTCATATTTCTCGTCATAGTTTCATCGCTGAGTCGAATAGATACGAAATATACTATGATGGGGGACACCATAATGATATATTCTATAACTACTATTCTTACTTGTTCAAGTAAATCCAAGTCATCTCTAAATTCGACAGAGGTAATGATAGCTTGATGCACACCAGGAACTTCATTTTCCGATACCAAGTCGCTGAAAATAAACATATGTCCAAATCGGTTATAAGATTGATTTCTATGTTACCAGCTTGTATTCCTTAGCTAGTATTGAGTTTAATCTCATCAGAAAATTTGTGCTTCCGATTCATTTCTTCCCGTTTTTTGGACGGTCTCCTATAAATAAGTCTTTGGTCCACCCAAATGTCATATATGCATATGAATGTCATATATATCAATCGGAAATGAATCGGAAGCACAAATGGATGACCTGACTGGTGCGCAGTATTGTTTTTGCAGCGTTAAATATTACCTGCACTGATTTGGAAGCGCTCGTAGCGATTATTTATTTGGTAAACCGTTTATCTATATCATTAAGACTGTTATAGAGTAGCCTAGAGGCTTCTGTCAGGCATTTTTTCGTGGCCAGTCGAGCTGTAGGTACGTCGGCTGAGGGTCACAATGCAGTTCTAAAGTCTGCGGTATTTTATATACATCTGTCTTAACATAAACTGTTATTATGACAGCTGTCACATCTAAAACCTTTTTCCTAGCAAGTGTCACTTTGGCAACTGTCACATTTGAAAGCTGTCACATCAACATCTACCGTCTAAGACTAAGAGCATTTCTAGTCTAACGATTCAATGTTACCATGCTTAATAGAAATCAGCATTTGTGTGGTAGGATTGACTCAATGGTACCACGGCAAATCAACGCTCAGAATTCTGTGATGCATTAATTACCCCTTTAACTATTTTTATTTTTATTTATTTAAATTCTCTCCACAGAAGGTAATATTGTGTTTCTTTATATTAAAAAGACAACAAAATATGTCCCCACTGATTTTTCTTTTCAGAATAATTTTATTTTTTACTACCGGCGGAATGCATTAACAAAATACTACGAACTATTTACAATACTACAGCTACTACAGTAAAAGCATTAAGGCAACCCATAAGTCACTGCAGATTCACAGGCAGTCCTCTACCAGTTGGCAGCTTACCCAGCATGCTGCCAGCATGCTGGCAGCATTGCCCCGTTGAATTGCAATGCTTATTCGTTGAGCCAAATAGGTGCCAGAATTTTGATCACGAGTCGCATCGAAAAAGCGCTGAATTCCCACCGATTTATATTTGATACGCCGTATTTTAATTTCTCTTAAATAAGGGTTTATTAAATAAACTTTTGAACCGACAACAATATAAGGTTTTGACGGGCGTAGACTTAAATGAACCTTAGCTAAACAAAAATAAAACTATTTCTAAATATGATTACAAGCACTATCGCGTGCTAAGCGAAAATCATATTTTACACGCACCGCACGGTTATAGTAATATAATTGGAGCACTAAATTTTGTCTAGAAATGCCGAGTCCATGTGGCCGAGGAGGTTTAGGCATCCGACGCGATATCAGAGGACGCGGGTTCGATTCCCGCCTTGGGCATAACATATTGTACTCCAATAATATGCAAAATAAAAAATTAAATTGATTTAATTTTTTTTGAAAAATTATGGAAACGAGGGGTAGATACTTGTAGCAGCATTGGTAAACTAGATAAGTTCCTTTATTACCCTTGAAAAACGAGACAGTTTGATACATCACTCCATTCCCAGTGGCCACCATCGTAGAGACCTCCAAAACCTTCGTCATACTCATCATCATCTTCCATTATAAACAGTCAAAAATAATCTAGTTACCTACTAGTCAATAAACTTGTACCCAAATTCTTAACAAATTACTTTTTATAAATAATTGTATAAAATAATGTTACAAAATTAAAAATATATATCCAAATAAAAACATAAATATAAATTCAGTAAAATCAAAGTGACATTACCATAGAGAAAACTTCTTGCCATAAATAATAGAAATTCAAATAAGTACTAACCACACTCCTAGGTTAATGTGATTTACGCATGGAAGTAATCAGTACTAGGTACAACATAGTACTTATTACTTCATGGATTTACGGTAGCAGTACTAGAACACTGACAAACGTCGTTATTGTTGTGTTGTCAATACTAGTTATGTTGAAGAACTAGGAGGAAGAATATAGATATTCTTCCTCCTAGTTGAAGAATGAGAAATGTTGTTTTAAAACAGCTTCATAGCAGCCAAAGAGAATATAACCTGTCAACCTTCAGCGTCCAGAGATACAAGGGACGTGCCAAGTGCCAACTCTTAAAATTACTTGCTCAGTGAATTCACCAACATTGCCTGATATGTTACACCTTGCGCGAGACGCTTCAAATTCAGGCTTTCCCTGATTTTTGGTAAACAGCACCCTCTAAAAATCATCAGCTTATATCACCTCAAATAACCATTAAATGACAGAACAATCAACTTCGTCAAAAACGTGCGAAGCCAAATCTCTAGAACGAGGGAACAAAAAAAAGTTATCATCGCCATCTTCGTACAGTTCGACCAACTTATGTGTGAACTCTAAGAGGGCGCTGTCGGTTGAGAAACACCAAAATTTTGAAAAAGAATTTTATTCTTTTTCTAATTTTCGTAAGCAATTACGTAAGTAGTTCCTTTTTCTACCACTTCACAGATAACTTGGTTGAACTGTAATAAAAATTCTTCATAATACCATAGAACATATTATAATAATACTACAATACGTTAAAGTAATATCAAAGTCCACTTTCATATATTTTCATATTACTACTACTATCACTTTCACTGTCATATATTTTTTTTGTGCCACAGTCGTAGTGGAAGGATACAGTTGTTATGAGAGCTTTAAGAAGTTTGTTGTTATGAGGGGCCCACGGCGATGCAGAGGCAGATGCTAGAGGGGCCTGGGACTTGCAACCCAGGAGTAGGGTTAAGGGGCTACTTTACAATGCATCAACGCTCCCCTTCCCGCTCGAGCCTCCTCCCCTACCTAACCAAATTTGGTAAGATCCTACTAATGCCGCCTTAGATACATGTTCTAGGATGGAAGTTACGGTTGTTCTTGGCAGGCCAAGGTCTTTAAATAGGTTATATAGGGATTTCGCTGGTATACCCCTTGCTCCAACTACTACAGCATATAAATTAACCACATAACCGTTTATGGTGAATTCATTTGTTAGGTCATAATATTTGTTTGTTTTCAATGAGTGGTCTATACTTATGTTTTTTCCCACGACACAGTAAGTTCTATAAGTACTTACTATGCGTTTTAGATTTTTAGAGTATAGAAATATGTCTAGTCTGGAAGACGAAACACCAACAGCCTCAGAAATGTTGTAGTGTTTTTCATACGTGTCCATCAAAAGAATCCAATCGGGAGCTAAGATGGAGTAAGGCTTGAATTAAGATTTTGTAGTTTACCCTTCTTTTACAAAATCGACGTGTCGTTTGTTCGTGGTCAAACCTTTTTTTGCTCTAGCTACCGAAAGACTCACCGCTTCTCCTATGATTTCGAGGACTTTATCATGGCAACGTGAATAATGATCCCCATCAAGGAGCACTTTGCGTCCTACTAATAAGTCTCATCTCCCGACAAATACAGCAAGACTTTTCGGTGGCTTTCCTTCCATCTTACTAAGTTACTTTGGTCTGGGAGTGTCATCTGAAAGGCGTTTAGATAATTTTATATAATTTAATAATATTTTAGATAATTTTAATAAGGCTGGTGACCAATCGTATGTCAAGGTACTACTTTAACGCCAGAGGGATACAAAATTCACCTATGGTTAGCCATTCTCCCTGGTTACAAGCAGCAACCTTGGAACAAGCCCACATTTTGTTGCAATGTGTTAGTATGTCCCTTTTTTAATGATATAACAAATTTTAATTGGGAGTAATATGATGATTTGATGTCGCTGACCACAAGTAGTAAGTTTATTCCATTTCATTGCGAACATCAGCAGTCTGTGCTTCACAGAACCAAACGCATTCTCTAAGTCTATCCAGTATACCAGTATACCGTTATTTGTCTTTCATATGTTCTGGCATCTTTTAAACTTTCCGCTAGCAGAGTATTGTGTTTCAGGCATCCAGAAATTCCAGGAAAAACCCTTTCTGGTGATTGGGCCTGAAATACCTATTATTGATCACAAATTGTGTCGTTCTAGTTTGTAAAATTGAGAAAAATATTTTGGATATTGTGTTGGTTAGTGCAATCGGCCTAGTATCTTTAAGATGAGTTACTTCATCTTTTTTTGGAATGGGGACAAAAATTGCTTTTCCAAATGCCACTGGTATTTGCTTCCTTGACCAGATCTTAATGAAGGTATTTGAGAGATGTTTACGAGCCATATTTATATACGGGATACCATCAGGGCCTGGAGCTGATTTAGACGTTTTCTTTTTCAATTGATTGGTTATTTTCTCCATAGTAGGTGAGGTGGTTTTAAACTCAACACGAGGATCATGTGGCCTTTTGTTTGTGGGATCCTCATATGAACTCCCATGCTTGGGCACTTCATATGTGCTTTTAATGTGGTCGTAAATCTGTTCATTGGTCAAGAGAAGCTTTCCACTTTGTTCCTTGAAAATGTTTTTTGAGTATTGAAAAGGTTCAAGATATCGCGACTTTGTGTTATTTGTAATGATATTCCTTGAATTAATTTAAGAATTGATCTTAATTCCCTGGTCAGCTGATGACTTAGATGATTATCGCCTATGGCCTTGGCATTCCTAAGTTGCTCTATGGACTCTCTTTTCTTCTTATATGCGACTGACTTATACGTAATCTAAACTTATATTATAATGAGGAAAGATTTGTATGTTACTTAATAATAACATATAAACTTAAAACTACTGGGTTTATTTGAAAAATCTTTCACCATAAGAATCTTACATTATCCCTGATGAACATAGGCTATAGAATATTTTCAAAAAAGATGTTTTTTTTTAATCCGAAGCGAGCCGCTAGTATGAAATATACCTATAGATATTTTTTTATATCTACAAAAATCCTTTTTTTAGTAATTACCTATAATTATATCAAAGACAGGTATATATAAAACTGGAGAGTGACACTTTTTAGGAATCTTACATATACTTATTAGGTTTTTTGTGATGTGAATGTCCAATGTGTGTGTCCAATCTAAGAACCATAATACATAAATGCATTAGTGGTTCTGACATATCGTCTCTGGATTGGATTTCATTTTTATATGTGACAAATAAAAATAAAATAACTAGTTAGATAGATCTTACATGGAACTATTGTCAAAGTGACACTGGAAGTCATATTTGTCAAATTATATTTAAAATGTTGACTGTAATTAATGTACTAAAACTGACTAGCAAGTAGGCTTTAGATGTGACATATTTCAAAGTGACTTTGTATGTCATATTTTTCAGTTTGTATTTTAAATTTAATAATACTTATTTTCTAGTAATTTGTAGAATATTTGCAACCTAATAAAACGCTCAAATTCGAGCTATCAGTACTAATATTATAAATTCGAAAGTAACTCTGTCTGTCTGTCCGTTACGCTTTCACGCCAAAACTACTAGACCGATTTGAATGAAATTTGGTATGGAAATAGTTTGAGACCCTGGAAAAAACATAGGATAGGTTTTATCCAACTGCGCAAAAAGAGGTTAATGTTTTAGCGCGATAGCCGACATACGCGCGGGCGGAGCCGCGCCCGGAAAGCTAGTATAAGAATAAATGTCAATTTGACATCGGTCACATCTAAGGCCTTTGTCCCCTAGTAGCTTTTAGATTATTTGAAATCTAAATATGAAACACATGACATCTGTCATGTCTGTCCATCAGTCCGTTTGTCAGTGCGCTCCTTTGACCTCATTGCCGAATCCCTATTCGCAGTTGCCCGGTTTTTTATTTTCACTAACAGAACTCAGTTATAACTACTTATAGTTAGTCTTACTTTTGGTTTAGACTTGCTTTATAATTACTTTTGGTCTTTGGAAGCTTTGGTTCTGTACCATTATTTATTCATGGTTCTAACATAGTCCAGTCACATACTAGCAATAAATAAATATTCTCACTAGAAATAAAGTCGGCTATGGACATCAGGATACGCAACAACATCATACTTAAAGTTAATATAATGTAATGGCACCTGTTGTATTGAAACCTTTTTGACTATGCCGGCAAGATTAGCACCAAAATAGCCCGCTTACGAGCACTCGTGGCAGTGAAATTATGCAGCTACCTTGCTACGAATCTAGATGACGTAATCTTATACTATTGTATTTTATAATATATTTCATAGTAAAACTTTTTTATTTATAGCTTTTAGGCTAACCTTTTACCACTATCTATTTATTTATTATGGAACTACAAGCAGTTAAGTTAGTTTAACAATACAGTTTAGTACATCAAAGTAATACACAATGCCTATAATATAAAAATAATATAGCTTATGCAATAAGTTTACAATTGTTAGACTCACACCGTAGTTCACGAGTTAATGCCCTACATTACCATGTAATGACTGCCATGCCATCGTAAAACAACAACCGACGACGGCTTAACGTGCCCTTCAAAGCACGGAAGCGCTCAGTAGTAGTGTAACTAGCGGTCACCCATCCAACTTATGACCGCACCGGACGTTGCTTAACTTAGATGATTGATTAAGAATGGCTAAGCAAACTTCGTTACGAGCGCTTCAAACTGTGGCTATAATTAGCATTTATAGAATTACTATAGAGTAATATTACTAAAGGGAACTCTGATTTTAATTTTACGATTTATTTATTTATATATCTAGTAAATAATACGAGATTAACTCACGTGAATCTCTCAGATATATGCTTTTATTAACAAAATACTACGAACTATATAAACTGTACAGATAGTATAATAAAAGCATTTAGATAACTCATAAGCCATTGCAGACTCACAAAGTCCAAATGCTCCAGCCCCCCCCCCACCCCCGCCCCCAGTTGGCAGCATTGCATATACTACTAATAATAATATATATGTTATATTTATATATACTACTATGTATACCCGAAAGATTGCAGTCTCATAATACCTTTACACAACCACATTCATACTTATTACTTTTGGGTATAGGTAACTATATCTACGTGTCTAATGAATCCAGTATCTAATGAATTAATTCTAACTTCCTATCCATTTAAACCCTGTGAACCCATTAAAGTATTAATTATTTAATTATAAACCGGTACAGTTCTGGCGGGTGGGGGTGATAGGCTTCGGGGTGCTTTGAAGGTGGCTGGTGAAGCGTGAGCACACCTCACCCGTAGACGGGCTCAAGGGTTCGGAATGGTTCACATATAGGTACCCCATGTAGAAACTCGGTTAAGGGTGAAAACATTATATTTACAAACCTTTACTAATACAATGTATCCCTTCGCCATTATTACTAATTGCGTGGTTCGTTTAATTTGGGACGATTCATTTATTATATCCTACATTGCTGTTCATTTAAGATATTATTTATTTGTTTCATAGTTATGTTTTATAGCATACGAACAGGAAGCTCACCTGGTGGGAAATGATCACGGACTGCAACACCAGAGATCTCAAAAATGCATTGCCGATTTTTGAGGAGAGAATATATGGCATAGGTACCTACTTCTGATCGTAAAGTTGAGTACAGGAAAGTAACAATAATTGATTTCAGTGTAATATGTTTATAGGAGGTGGGGAAGTATAAGTATGAAAAAACGACCACAATGAGAATAAAAAATATAAGGCTTTAATAATCGATTACTATCTTGATCTCAAGCACGACGTATGACTAGGGCAGAGATAAAACCCCAAAATATTATAAATTATTCTTATTGTTTTGAAAACTACACAATTTAAATGAAGTCCACGAGGTGACACCTCGTAGAAAGGAATATTGTATTGATATTTTTACATGTACGCATTTTACACCCAAAATAAAAGTGGTTAGAAAAGTTTGAGTACTTATGTATGTGTCTACAAATGCAGCGGTACCACAGAGCCGTTAAAACCCGATAATTAGAGATATGGAGAAATAGAGTAGAAGTTATTTTTATTTTATTGAAACTGTATTAATATTTTTTGACATGGCAGTTTAAACCCCGAGGATACATTCACACAATGACAAATGTTTATTGATTAGATTTTTACAGAATAATGTTAAGTGGTTAAAAGGTTAAACAAGCTATGATTCAACAAAGTTACCCAGTACGAACAAGAAATAGTAGGCATACCAACTTTGACATTTTTACGAAACATAGGTGTATAAAAATATTATTTGTGCAAATGGTCCGATTATACGTTTATTATGTAATATCTTTATATTTTATAAGAATTTCTCGTAAAGTATTAGTTTTGAAAGTTCCGAAGCCGTGGGAATCCTCATAGACAAGTATATGTTTTCCGAGAGGGTGTTGCGTAAGCCGGCTGTAAACATTTATTTGTGCTGCAACCGCTGCGCTGCACTAGTCTACAATCAAAGTTGTGAGGTTTTCTTACCCCAGAAGTTTCTACTGGGTGATCAGAATTAGAAACAGAAATCTTTATTGGCCTTTATAACAGTAAACGTTACACTAGGCAAGTCATTTTACAATTAGGTTGGTATTAATTTTAAAGCATGATTGTTTCCTAGAAAATTTAAATAAATACTACTTTAATCTAATATGTTAAAGGAAATTCATAATTGTAATTTGTTATCTAATACACATTGACAATTAAAATACTACATTTACGATTAATATACATATTTAGATTAATGTGAATTATACAAAATAGAGATTAAAATGTAGGTATGTCAATACTATATTTCATACAATACTCGATTAATTTAAGATCCTTAATTTAAGAACCTTATAAAAAAAAACAAATAATTTTACAATTTTGATAATGTCGATAGTGAGATTTGAAATGGCGGTTTCCATTTTTTATATTAATGATATTTTCCTTCATAATTCAAAAATGAAGATTCTGATATCGTCATATTCATAAATTCGTTAATATTGTATAGAGGATTATTGAGAAAAAATATTTTTGTTGTTTGCTTTTTTATAATTTAAGTTCATAATTTGATGAGGCAGTTTATTGTACATCGTGATTTTTAAAAACATGCCCTGTTTTTTAGTTTTCACAAGTCTAGCTTTCTCTCTTAATAATTTGTAATTATTGCGCAGATTATATGTATGCATGTCCTTATTTTTCGGTAACTTTTCTTTTTCCTCATGTATTTCCAACAGACAATTAAAAAATACAGTGACACTACTCCTATTTTAAAAGATGTATTGGCGGAACTTCTTCTTTTAAGGCCATTTATTATCCTGATGGACATTTTCTGACATTTAAAAATTTTCTGTGTGAATTTCAAAAACTTGCCCCGTTACCCCATATGGTAATTGCATACCTTATATTCGAATGTATATAGGCATGATAGATTGATAATAACGCTTCTTTATTAATAAGTGGTTTCATGATCCTATTTTGATGATTTTATTTGAAAGCTGGTGCTTTCCGTGTGGTTACATTTAATTTTATCGAACATCGGTTCAGCCGTTCTTGAGTAACACTCCAATAACTGATAAGTGTTTTCATATCTTGATGATAGGTATAGTCATTAACAGTCTTCAATCAAATATATTTCATCACAGTTGACAGTGAATGACAATCGATCCCGTAAGTAGGTAGCAATTGTCACGAAAACGGGTACAAATATTTATTTACCTCAAAATGGAACCATCTTCAATCTAAAATCTAGAATAAGAAGTTCCTAAATCCATGTCTTCAATACTCAAAAGTGTGATACAACATGTCGAAGTCACTACCATGCGCACAATATTGTTATAATCGGAACTTTTGAAGCATCATGGTACCGATTTCAACAAGTTATTTCACACATATGAGTGTATAAGTTGGTTCCATTATTAGGTAAAAAAAAATGATGTGGTTGAGATTTAGCGTAATGATAAAAGTTAAACTTTTATTACCAAGCTAAAAATTAAAACACAGCTGTTTTGTTAAAGAATGTTTTTTATAAAAATAGGTATAGGTCATATTATGACTGACTGCAACAGAAACTAAAAACGAACTTGCGTGATAAAAAACCCGTTATACTGGTAGAAACGTAAACGAAAATCTGTCGCCAAGCACCTAACAATGTGTATCGGCAGCAGTCCTTGAGAGCCAGTAAATTACAGGCACATAAGTCTTAACAACTCTTAGGATAAAGGGCGCTGTGCAGTTTGTCACTTGTGTTGTGACGAAACGCATCTGTTATGGGCAGAGGTTACCGCCTAGCATCAAATGGTCATAAAACCATAAAAAGCGTATTGTGGTCATTGTAAAAAAATTAAAATTCTTCTTGTCACGGTTATAGGTAACACAATGTAAGAAGATACGCCCTCCTTGGGCTCCGTTTTACCCTTTGGGTACGGAACCCTAAAACTACTTCCTCTTTTGGGAATTGGTGACTAATAAATACAAAGATGTAAGTATGTAAATAATGTAAATCACAAAAGATGTAGGAGGTGCATACCTCCTACATCTTTTTACATCTTGGTACTCTACCCACGTTGATAAGATTAGATGTGTGAATTATTACTAGTAAGAATTAATCTATTTTCATTTCCTATAATTTGCTGTTTTCTATGATAATTATGCACGTAGGTACCAAAAAATAAACATTTTGCAAATAATAACATTAGCTTAGGATACATGTTGCACAAAAAACACCTATTTACGTTCGAATATAGATCTCCATTGGAATAAACGAAACAGCTGCATTGTATAAAACACCTTGACCTTGATACCTTAATATTGATTCCAGAAAAAAAACACAATACTCTCATTTATAACATGTACCAGTCTGTACCTACCAATCCAAGTCTCGTTTATTTAATCATTTGCCATTCGATCGCACTCGCGACACCCGACGCCCGTTGGCTTCGCATAAAATGATAAGAGTTCTAAAGTGAATTCGAAATGGCTCAAGTGACACCTGTGGATATAGAGACTGAATATAAAAAGTCTGATATTACACCTGAAGATATAAAGCAACTGCGGGAATGGATGATTACACAGCCGCATCTGCCAAATGAATACGTCACAGGTAAATTAACATCATTATTGTATTCTGTATTTGCTATCATTTACATGAATACCAACTGAATTGTTACTATTTTGTTTTGTATTTGAACCGCTTTTGTTCCTTTTCTAAGGTTCTTTTTATCGTTACAAAGCAAGTTTTTGGACAAATCATCTTCCTTATTCCTAAATATGCGTAAACCAAAGAAGTTTTATGTCAATTTAGAACATCCCTGGTACCTATATAGGTACAGTTTATAGTGACAACAGACAACGTAATGAGTTTATATATTTATATACCTATTGAGTAAGTTTTATCTACGTACATAAACACTGAATTAATAGATAGGTATAATAAACTGTTTACATATATTTTTCGTATACGTTCAGTTATAATGGAAAACCTCATAGTTAATCTTAGAAAATCAAATAGAAATATAAGAAAGAAATCTATTATATAGGTCAGCAGTTAACTTAATTTTTTGAAAGACATTCAAAACACAAATACCGGATTCTATTGCCTCTATTTCTTCACGAAAACAAAGATGCTATAATAATTATATATTTATATGCAACTTTTGAACGTTATTTCATAAGATTTAAATGGGTTTTATTTGGTCGTGATTCCAGACTTGGACTTTGTACTGGCGCATCACAGCTGTGAGCGCAACATGGCATTGACAAAAGAGGTCCTTGATCTTAACTACACCTTGAGAACATTGTTTACTTTCTATCAAAATAGAATTATTAATAAATCTTTGGAACGTGCACTTGAATCTTGGTGGGTAAGTTATATATGATAAGCAATCAGTAATTACTCGATAATCAATTTGTGGTTTATGATTTTAGGCTAGTAATTCCATTGAAGACACCAACAAATAAAGGTTATCGACCAATCTACTGTCAGATAATGGATCCTGATGCCACTAAGTTTGTTTACGGCGATGTGGTCAGGTAAAGATAAACATGACCTTCTCTTGAAGCATGACCTAATTAAAAAACAATAACCCAGCTTATTTTAAACCCTTATGCAGGTCTGCCGTACCGTTAATTGCTATCCAAGATATTAATATATAATCTTCTTCGCCTTATATTAATATGGCGTGTCTGTTAAATATATATACAATAAATTTACATGTTTACCTGTTTTTTAAATTGATTTTTGCTTGGTGCCTTAAAGTCGGTAGTGCTCACCAAAAGGGGTTTTTAAGGTTCCGTACTGAAAGGGCAAAACGGAGCCCTATTAGTAAAACTCCGCTATATATCTGTCCGTCCGTCCGATCTCTAGCTCTGATCTCTCTCTGATCTCTAGCACATAAACGGAGTGAGTTATGTACCGACGTTGCCTCAAAGTCATTGATAAAAAAAATATTTTTCATGTGAACTGCAATACAAGGGAAAGATTTTTTAAACCTGTTTTATATATTTATTTCAGAGCATTTGTCATGATCGTGGATCTGTATTTACACGAAGAAGGCACTGGCCCAGGTATCGCAATAATACTCAATATGGATAAAGTGACTCTAGATCACATGGCTCGTATCGACCTGGTTGTAGCACAACAATTCTTCTATTTTTTACAGGTATGTATGTCAGTATTGCCCCGTGGGGTGCCGGGCTAGAATGTAATCCCCCCCCTTTGCTACCTGTGGGTGTCGTAAGAGGCGACTAAAGGTAAAATACTGGATGGTGGGCAGCAGAGCCTCCTGAGGAACTGATATCTTGAATTGCGCCCAAGCGTGGGGATTATGGCAAAGCCCCCTTATTGGGGGAGGCTGTTTTCAGCAGTGGACAATCCGGCTGATACAGTACATTATGTCAGTATTATTGGAGAAAAGTAATATTGGATCAATCAAAACCTTATTAAAATTAGTGTTACTTTACATTGATTAAAATAAATAATATTCAACACATTGTTTTTTTTTAGGAAGCCATGTTTGTGCGCCTGAGAGAGTTTCATTTTATCAACGCTCCAAGCTTTATTGATAGACTATTGTCTATGTTCAAGCCATTTATGAAGAAAGATCTTCTTCACATGCTGCACGTCCATGTTGCAGGGTCTGCTTCTTTGAACGATTTTCTGTCAATTTCTGCTCTACCGAAAGATGCTGGCGGGGAGGGTTTAAGTAGTGTCGAGTTAAAAGGTAAACAAAGCTTTAAATTATACCATGTATTTATTACAATGCTTGCTACACGTGATATATAATAAAAATTAGAACGAAAGATGCTCATCTAAGCAGCCGTGGTAGATCATATCCCGAAGCACGGAATGGCTAATGACAGGCGTTAGCTTGGCAGAGGCCATCGAGAAACGAGGTTAGTTTCTCGATGGCAGAGGCGAACCAGTCCAAGCATTTCACTATTTAAAATATTCCAAATTTTTCCTCTTTGGAACTATGTTATTTATTGTGCATATTGGAAGGCGATCGCTCTCTTGACCACCGTTTAGTAGAAAATCTGTCACTTAAGACTATAGATGTGCTGCAGCAGTTGTCGTTGTGAGCAATAATTTTAGGTGGAGGATGGTGTATCGCATCATCAATCTACTATCATCAACATTTACCAACAGGTGAGAAGGTTGTCAAAAGCTAATCTATCGACAGTAAAAAAAATATTATTCCGACTTGTGCTGGGTAGTGGATATACCCCTGTACAATTTGCAAGTTAAACAGTTTTCACTTACAATACAATGCGATGTTATTCAAAATATTATAAATTTCTGTAACATGTGAATCATTGTTTTAAATATTTTATTTTTGAGATGACTCATGCTTCTCTGTTAACATGTAATGGTATAAATTACAAAGATAGGAAAAGTTACAGTCATGTGCGGGATTCGATTCCGCGTAATCCACCCGAACACCAGGAGGCTGCTCTAACCTTTGGTTTGTTTTCAGATCAAATCTGGAACAAAATTAAAGCGAACGAGAACTTTTTCAAAGAGGAAGCCACGAAAAGAGTTGATGAATCTAAAAGGCCCGGGAATCAAAAAACAATGAGCACTTTCTTCCCAAGTTTAGAAGGGTCATTTAAACGATTAGACATTGACTAATATTCAAGTCCAACCTATTGTTATTGAAATAATTTTGTGTTTTTATTATTATTAACATTGTAAAATGTGAAATCTTCAAATAGGTATGTATTTTGTGCTGGCGACGTCATACTTACTCGAGATATTTGCTCCAGGATAGTATGTAGTATACGGGATGAATATCTTGAACAAAATAAATAAAATATATAAAATACTGCATGGTAATATGGTATTTTGTGTATGCCAGCCAGGATTGTTTCCACCCTCAAGTAGAAATTTCGTCGTCAAGTAACGGACAGTGCGTTCTGGCAGCGGTCTTTGAAAGACAGTAATTTGAGGTTTAGCTTGTACATCTTCGACCCCATCATCACTAACCATAAGAGATAGAAGTCAAAAGCTAAACTATCACTACTATTCTGCAGCAGTAGGTACATATTTACTCTGAAATATTCTATTTTTATCTACATCTATAGTTCTACATCTACACTAATTAATATTATAAAGAGGAAAGATTTGTATTTTTGTATACCACTGGATCGATTTGAAAAATTCTTTCTCCATAAGAATCCTACTTATCCCTGATAAACATAGGCTATAGAATATATTTAAAAAAAAGTTTTTTTAAGTAAGCTGGGTAGGGCCGTCAGTTCATTAATATAACATTGCTAACATGTAAATAATTTGTACATATTAATAATAAACAAACCAAATTTCATAGTTTAGGCATGGAACATATAATAATACTATGTTTAGGTAAGTCAAGAGTGCATAGAAATATGCCTAAGATCAGACAGCGAAAAAAAATGAATACCTAAATACATTTTATAATCCGAGGTACTACATAATTATATTAAATTATTATACAACACGTATTAAAAGAGAATAATTATTAATTATTATATAATTAGGATTACGATTTTAAAATTAAACAATCATTACTACCTGTTATTTTAAACACATATTACTACATTTCTTAAAGCGAGCAAGAAAAGTCCTCTATTCTTAAATTTATGGTTGAATGGGAAGCAACTGAGATCTTGCATTGTGATGCAATAGAATTCATCAGAATGTTCTATAGTACGAGTTATGTTACGATACTAAGACTGGAAGAGCATGGACTGTGGCTTTCGGGCAAACGTGAAGGTATAGTTATCGCCAGAGTCGTTTATAGTATAAATATGAAAGGGTCGAAATAATCTCAAAACTGTGATATATGTACATCTATAGCAGGTGGAACTCTTGTTTTGGTCACAGCATACAAACTACAATAGAAATTGTTAGTTTTCTTTGTTTTATTCACTATTTATTGTTTTATTCCAGTATTTGATGCAGAAATTATAGTTTTTTAAATTTACTTAGATTATTTTCACATAAATAGTCGATTATAAATTTTTCAATTTTCTTTTCTGAATTTTTGACGAAATGGTCTCTGTGTATGTATACTGTACATTTTATATTCAACAAAATCAAATATATATGTTATAGGTAAGTAATATTAAATAATAAGTTTTTAACTTTCTATACCTTTTAAAACATATATCTATGAATATCTAACACAGTTCATAGTACCGTAACAGATAAGCATAAATTAAATGAAGTGGTTGTATTTTATATTAAAAAGGTTTCTACGGATCAAATATCTTCTTAAAATGTTTTAATTAGGTTTATAGAGGTTTATATTCACACAAGACTACATCACTTATAAGTAATGAGGAACAAAACAATTATAATCGTACTACAATTAATAAGTTAAACAATCTCTAGTAGGTACTCACTTCAATGTGTAACTTTAGATTTTTCATAATATATGTTTAAATTTTCACAGTTTTGGTAACTTAAACAACTGTGTTCTCCGATTGGTCTGGTTAAATATTATTAATTACCGGCAAAACTCTCACGTTGGGGATATTAGATATATTCGTCGAATTATGCTTTGTGCATATCAGATGCTCATCATCAGGATGAGTGCGCAACAACATCAGCGAGTTAACCGCACTTCGTCGTCTATTATCGCATCATCATAAAACGCGCCGTGATATTCGATAATAACTGTGTCCTGCATCAGATTACCCCACCTTCTGCGTCAAGGTGGCACAAAGAGGAGAATCATCAGATTACCTCACCTTCTACGTCAAGGTGGCACTAAGAGGAGAATCCAGGCTGGTGGCAGCGTCCAACTCCCATCTCTGTTCAAATTTGGATGCCGACTGATCTTTATAGCCTCACGTATTTTATAACGTCTAACGAATATAAAACTTTTCGCTTGCTAACACAGGTTTTATACAATCGAATCTAGAGATTGGAGTCCTAGGATCAGTATGTTCCACGAGGGCCGATTTAGCAATGAATAGCTACATTTTCTTGATGTTCTTTATTATGCTCTATATCAGTCTAGTACGTAGTGATGTTGCTTCGAGTCTTTCCCACCCACGTAACTCTTGGCACAGTCACATGGTACTCCATAAAAACACGTACAATCAGATGGTCCTATCTTTTAGGGAACACTGCATCTATCTTATATTTAAACAGGTGGACGGAAGAACGTTCTGATATCATATTTTCGAAGTAAGAGATTGCATGGTGCTAGGGCATTATGTGAATGCTTGTCTTGCTAGCTACCACCTCCAAGTAGAAAATCTGTCGTCATTCACCTTATGGTATATTCCAGCAGCTGCCCTTGAGAGCCAGTAATTTTAAGTTCGCTTGAACAACACCTACAAATTATCATACCATCGCGTGAGATAATGGTCAAAGGCTAGACTACATGCTATAAAATAGCCTATCAGCTATTATGATACATGAAAGTCGTTTCATAACTTTACCCCTCTATGTTCCTAACTACACATCTGTGCAGTCTCAGTACCGACGGTCTGGTAGTGGAATGGTGTTTGCACTCAGTCATGAATTGTGATATACCTAGGTACATGGCAAACTTGGTTGAGGATTAGGTGCGGAAACAACAGATTTGAGATGAAGTGATTTTAGAAAAGTGTCAGTCTGAGGGCGAAAGTCTGAGTTTGAAATTAAAACTATAAGTTATATATATTTATGGAATCGTTTTTTAAATCCCTTCATTTTGATACTCCACTCGATGGGTTTAGGAGAAAAATGTATTCTTTTACTCACAATAATATGTCGTTTAAAATCCGCCAGTTTTTTTATGCACTGTTAGGTGCTTGGCGACAGATTTACTACTTGAGAGCGGTAGCTAGCCAGACGGACATTCGCAAAATGCCCTTCCACCGTGTTATAACGACTGCTATCCTAATCCGGGACCGGCGACTGAACATGCTCGCTGGCAGGACTCTTGGGGATCGCAGTTAAAAGTGTCAATTTCTCAGAAAGCGCTGCTGCTAACCTGTCAGTTAGTTGCCTCTTACGACACCCATGGGAACATAGTGAGATCTAGCCCGGCATCCCACGGGGAAAATACGTTGATGCAATAATATTGATATAAAGTTATAGCAAACTATTTACGAATGAATCACTTAAAAATATTTCTTTAATTTGATAGTAGCAAACACTTCCAAATTGCGAACATATTTGACATGGCAATGTTCGATTTAAGCAGATAAATGAAATTTAAGTAGTTTCGATATCCAACAGCACTTTCACTTTATTCAGGTGTATAAAAGTATTTTAGAAGTTCAAAAGCTCGTCAATTTACAGACTGGAACGGTCGCGCGGGATTTTCGCCGCAAACTTTGGCGATGCATATAGACGCAATTTCCTCTTTGTCACTTTGCCCGAGCTTTGCCTACTACGTTGCTGTCAGATGCCAATACTCCCGTTTTAGGTCTTTGAACCTCCTCTGAGTTTTAGGAATAATCGGTAAAGGTGCTTGGATTTTTACGTCAGATATTCAAATTATAACGACTTTTGTTTCATACTTTTAAGTAAAAAACCGTTATAATATCAATACGTGAAATGGTGCTCCGAGCACTAAATCCAAAGAAGGCCCCAGGACCGGATGGGTTGACCTCTGACATCTGCACGAAAGCCATCCAGAGTGAAAGGGAGGTGTTTATGGCGATAGCTAATAAATGCTTGTCGCTGGCGCACTTCCCTAAACGATGGAAAATAGCACACGTAGTGATCCTCAGGAAACCGGGAAAAGAGGACTACACCCATCCAAAGCCCTACCGGCCGATCGGCTTGTTGTCAGTTATGGGTAAGATCGTAGAAAAACTCGTCATATGCAGACTCCAATGGCACATCTTACCAACTCTCAGTTCCAAACAATACGGCTTCATGCCACAGCGCGGAACCGAGGATGCCCTGTATGACCTAATGAGACACATACGCTCTGAGATGAGCATGAAGAAGATCGTCATCATTGTCTCACTGGACATAGAGGGAGCATTCGATAACGCGTGGTGGCCGGCTCTAAAACACCAGTTGATAACCCGAAAGTGTCCAAAGAACCTTTACGCAATAGTTAACTCATACCTCAGTGACCGAAAGATCGTGGTCAACTATGCCAGAACAACAAGCGAGAGATGTACCACGAAGGGATGTGTCCAAGGTTCCATTGGTGGACCGACCTTCTGGAACATCATTCTGGATCCGCTGTTGCAGAAATTGTCTGGCGAGGGAGTTTATTGCCAAGCGTTCGCGGACGACGCGGTTATTGTATTTTCCGGACACTCGGTCAGCGCCATGGAGGACTCGGCAAATGCAGTGCTCGACAAGGTGGTTGAATGGGGAGGAAATAATAAGTTAAACTTCGCAGCACACAAAACCAACGTGATGCTGCTAACGAAGAAACTTAAGTATGATCCCCCAAACATCTACATGTCGGGTTGCAAGCTGAACCTAGTAGATGAGATCAAACTACTAGGCCTCATAATCGACCGAAAATTGAACTTCCTTCCACACATCAACGCAACTTGCAGGAAGGTAACCGGAATCTACAAGCAACTGGCATGTGCAGCAAAGGTCACATGGGGCTTAAAAACCGAGATAATCAGAACCATCTACGTAGCAGTCGTTGAGCCGATCGTGATGTACGCCTCTTGTGCATGGTACCAGGCGACGGAGCTTCAGATGATCAGAGATCGTCTGAATGTACTTCAAAGGGGCTTTGCACAAAAGATCTGTAAGGCGTACCGCACGGTCTCGCTCACTTCTGCACTAGCACTATCAGGAACTCTGCCTTTGGATCTGAGAATCCAGGAAGCCGCAAGTCTATACATGGCAAAAAAAGGCCTGTCTCTAGACTACATACCACCTGGAAGGAATTTGGAGCGGAGGGTGTGCTACCAACATCAACCACACCCCTCCACATTTGAGGTAACTCATTACACGCTCCTGGAGGACACGAATTCGGAAACCCTAGACTCCCACCAAATTGCCGGTCCACACATCTACACGGATGGCAGTAAAATTGAGGGAAAAGTTGGCGCAGCCCTCACATGGTGGGAGGAAGGAAAGGAATTGTGTTTCTCCACCTTCAGTCTAGACTCCTCTTGCACAGTATTTCAATCGGAGCTCTATGCACTCTTCAGGGCGGTTCAGTCAGCCAAATCCAGCGGGAAAAAAGTGGTCAACATCTTGAGCGACTCAAGATCCTCGCTCGACCTGCTGAAAAATCCCAGGCTGACACACCCCCTCACGCAACAAATTAAAGAGTGCTTACGAGAGCTAAGTGCGGAAGGAAGACAGGTGCGGCTTTTCTGGTTAAGAGCGCATGTAGGGACCGCTGGGAACGAGCGAGCCGATGAGCTGGCAAAGTCCGCGGCCTTACAAGCAAAACCAGATCCAGACTACGCAGAAGTTCCGTTATCCTACGTCAAGAGAAAGATCAGGGAAGAGACAGTCCAAAAATGGCAGGACAGATACATGTCTTCCAGCACAGGCGGTGTCACTAAATGGTTCCTACCGGATGTCGATAAAGCATATCGAATGGTACGAGCCATAAAGCTGACACCGTTACAAGTGCAACTCTTGACGGGACATGGAGGTATTGCCGAATATCTCCATCGGTTCAGATTATTGGAAAGCCCAGGCTGCGATTGCGATCCCAACATCAACGAATCTGTTTGGCACATAGTCCTAGAATGTCCGCGCTTTCTTGCTCTCAGACAAGACCTGGAAATACAGATCAACACCAGGCTTACCAGAGAAAATCTGCGCACTATTTTGGCCAATTCTGAGAGCAGGAAGTATTTCCTGGACTATGGTGAAAAAATCTTCAAAGTAGCGGTAAGGCGACACAGCAGCAAAACACCAGCAGATCCCATAATCATCCCATCACAACCGGTACCCACACTAACCACAGGCGCCACAATCCCGGTTCCTGACATCAGGCAGACCTCTCATAGTAGAACTGGGTTAAACCAGATTCTGGAATGCGGAGAGAGAGGCGAGCCTGGGATAAGGATAAGGGGGGTGGCGCTCTTCATGGACAACAATAACGAACGACTCGGCATAAGCTATTGCAACGCGCAAGCAAAAAACCGCTTTGCAATATCACCCGGACTGGCATCTCTAATTAATGGAAGCACTACAAAGACCACCATAAAGCGGAAAAAGTACAACGAGCTTTCAGAGACGAGGATAGCCGGCTGCCGGTGTCGACTGGTGCGATCACGCAACAAAACGGTCATACTAGTCGACTGGGGCAGTCGGACGCCCTTTTCTCTGGCTAATGTAGTGCTCTCCAAGCTCGGCGAGGCAGATGAAGGCGCTAATTTAACATCAAGGATCATCAGCGTAGACGCGATGGTAATCGAGTATTCGAGAGGCGAAGTTGCGGATCACATTGGGTGCATAAAAGCCTCAGAGCGCCACAACATAGTGGCGTACGAGGATCGAGGGGAAGACCTAAGTTACCTCAAAGCACCCTCTGTGCCCGCAACCACAAACATCTTAAGCCTCCAATCGTGCTCGATTACCCAGACAGGGTCCCAGCGCCTTCAAGAAAAGATTGATACAAGAAAAGCCGAGGAGAGGAAAAAGCAGAGACCAGAAGGGAGCGAAAGCCGAGTCAGACATAAGACCTTCATGAAAATTGTAAGCACGGCCATGCACGGACTTAAAGACAAAATATCCAGAACGGCAGAACGACAATCAGCTGCCGTTCTCGAATTCACAAAACCACCATCACCATCCAAAAAATATACTGACCAACAGCAGACGAAACGGACTAGAGCCGACAAGGGGCAAGTCAGCCCGCCCAACCTCGTTTCGGTGACGAAGGCCTCAGATCTTGCGCTAAATGCTTTCCTCGAGTTCCTACAGATAGAAAAGGCAACAAGAGAAGTTAACCTCACCACTTGCAAAAACATCCTGCAAGCCTATCTGTGGGAGAGCGAGGGATTATTGGGTGTAAGATTAACGGAGGCGGAAGCTGCCATATACGACAACGAGAGATCCCGCGTCATCAAGGGAAGCATGTCGGGTCGTTATATGGCGGCATTTAACTCCATGGCGGGATTCGTTGCACTAAATGAAGAAGAAACTACACGAACAGGCAATCTCACTTTCGTCACACCATCAGACGACCCCATCGTGGTCACTGCCCGGTGTACAAAAATCATGCTGCAGGAGAAAATAATCGAGATGGCAAAAACCATCTCGGAAGGCTCCGAACCAACGGCAGCATGGGAAAACTGGACGTTGCCAAAGTTTACCTGGATAAATGGGGTTTCCGGATGCGGCAAAACCACGTGGATAGTTGACATCTTCGATGCTAACAGAGACATCATTGTAACCACAACAACCGAAGCAGCAAAAGACCTGAGAGCCAAGGTAGCGCACCGCATAGGCGATGGAGTAAAATCCAAAGTGCGTACCTTGGCCTCCATATTGGCGAACGGGTTCATGGAGCGCAGAGAAAAGCGTCTACTCATAGACGAAGCTCACATGAACCATTTCGGGGCCATCATAATGGCTGCACGGTTACTGGACGCGGAGGATGTCGTTATCATCGGAGATGTCAACCAGCTGCCGTATATTGAAAGAGAGAACCTCTTCAAAATACGGTACAGCAATCCCAACGTACTGGCGACCATCGGCCAAGAGTTGTACTGCACGCACCGCAATCCCATGGACGTGGCATACGTCCTACGCGAAGTATACCCGGGTTTTTATTCCTCAAGATCTCGTGTCCACTCCCTGAACCTTCAACGGTACACAGGTGCTTTAATACCAAAAGACCTCCCAAACACCCTATACTTGACACTGACTCAGGAGGAGAAATCTTCCTTAATTAGTGGAGGGTATGGGTGCGGACAGGGGTCTCGCATTCTGACCGTACATGAGGCACAGGGACTGACACACGAGTCCGTCATCATCATCCAGACGAGGGAAAATGTGACCAGGTTGAGGGACAGTGTTCCGCATGCGGTCGTGGCTCTGTCGCGACACACAGAAAGCTGCACGTATTACACCGACGACAGCTCCGACACCATCGGTGGGTTTGTGCGGCGGGCGGTAAAGGCAACGGAAGAAGAAATCTGTAACCATAACCTCAGAATGGCTATAAGGGACAGAAACGATAGGGTCGTGGGGGAAATGACAAACCGAAAACGGACACCAGAGTCGGTGGCAGGTCCATCCGAGACAAAATGACCTGTTTTTAAAATTGTTAAATAGAGTCTAAATCCTACATTTATAGTCTAAGCATGTTTTCCTTTTATTTTCCATTTTTAAGTCTAAAATCAATGTTAATGTTAATTTTAATAACTATCGCAATGTATCAAGTAGAATAAATAACAAATTAATGTAAGAGGATTTCTAAAGTTTAAAATTTTAAATTATAGCAAATTCAATAATTATCAAGTTCCAAATCTTAGTTATATAATGCATGATATAACTTAGCATGATGTAAGGAAATAAACTAAGAAATAAAACTGAATTGTAATACTGTAGGATTTAAGTTAATTTTAATTTCCATTTGTAATTAGAATTAAGTCGTTCCTTTGAATTGATAATTCCTTATATTAGTAAATTATATTATTATATTCATAGTAAAAAAGTATACAAACAGGAGACAAAAAAAAAAAAAAAAAAAAAGAGGACTCACTTAGTATTTAAGAAATAACATTCGTATTGTTAATAACATCCGCATGTATCCAATGATGTATGTAGTAAAATGTAATAAAAATGTTTAAATATGTCAAAATAAATCGAAATCTAAAAAGAGTACGGACCCGGAGTCTGTAGAGCATAGCTTTACTAATTAAAAAAAAAAAAAAAAAAAAATATCAATACGTTGATTGGTTGCATATACGAAAATTGAATAACCTAAACTAACTAAAACGTAGTATATAAATTGGTATTACTTGTTCTACCAATAAATGTAACATCATAAATAGAACCAATTTGTTCATTACATTTCTATTGGTAGAACGTAATATAGTAGAACAGATGGTAAACGACTCATGTAAAACTAAGCAGCTATAAAATATAAAGTGTTTTCTTCGAAGTACACAAGTATAGAATTCTATGATTATTTCGCTACGCAATTGTGGTTAAATTGAAAACTAGACAAAAGTATTCTACAACATTGTTCCCAAAAAACTAGTTTTACTCGGATATTAGAATATAAAATGAATATCAGGCTATATAATGGCTTCAGTGACAACTATTATACACTTAGTTGGAAATTCTATTAAAAGTTTAATTCACTATTCATAGTTGGTGTGCCGAGGTTCGACATTCCATTTTATCAACATTCACAAATTATTAGAGCACAAAATTCATGTCCCGTTTTAAAGGTACAATGTAACCATTTTAACAACTTTAATTTCCGATACATAATTTGATAGATATAAGTAGGTACCTCTACCTACGCATAGAATTTCCTATGAATTCTGCTCTCCTGGTACTTTGAGTTAAATAAAATAAATATATAATTTATAATTTTTATCATAAAAAAAAAAAAAAAATTATAATTAAATAAATATAAATAAATTGTATAATAACCACAGCTCATATGTATTTTGTTCATGTTGTTTTCATAGAAAGAGATAGAAGTATGAACATTCTCATGAACTTCTGCTCTCTTGGTTATTTGAAAATTCGTATATTGGTAAGTATTTATTTATGTGCTGTGGCGTTAAGAATATTTTCGTAAATCTCTTAAATTTTCTAACGTTCTTAAGCAGTTGCCATAAAACACTGAGGAGTATCGGAACGGAATGGCATAAAATGGATATAATAAAGAAGCTCACGATCTTCAGCAGACTTCACCACCACTTGAATGTTGAGGCAATCCAGTTCCTTGACAATACAGACATAGTGGGAAGGCTAAAAAGGACAAAACCTTTTGAGTTAGTGTAATTGAGTGACAGTGATAAGTAGTGAAGTGAGTGCTACATATAAAGAACACAAGAACACATAGTGTCATTCTCTTAATAGAGACAATAAGATAGGTGTTAATGGACACATTCTTAACTTTACTCTATTTAGCAGTTTAAGGGCCTGTTTCAGAATGTTCGAGTAAGTTTCGGTTTTACTACCCAGAACATATTCAATAAATAAAACACTATCTTTGCGTTTCACAGTCATCGATTTAACCTATCCATCGGTTAAAGCTTGAAACGCGATGCATGTCAACTGTCATTTTTATCATTCAGTTATTTTATGTGTTGCATAGCAACCCGAAACTTTATTAGGACATTCTGAAACGGGCCCTAAAAGTCAAGCTAAAATTACTCATTAGTTCTTATTTTTAGAGATTGAAATATAATGACGTAATTCGTATAACTATCATTAGAAAAAAAGTCTGTCTAAGTGCTTGTTGGTCTAGATAAGTATATATTAATAAAGAATGTAGGTCTAGTTTAGTAATGTAGTGACAGATACTAGTTTATCTCAATTATTATACTTTTTCTGATAAAGTACTTTTATTCAGCCCAGCTAAGCAAACCACTTGGCCCGTAGGGTGCCGGGCTAGGATAGCACCCTACGGGCCAAGTGGTTTGCCTAGCGTAAGAAGCGACAAAGAAAATTGCAGAAGATGGACAGCAACGATACCTATACTGCGATCTCCAAGATGTCTGCCAAGCGTGTTTTGGCAAACACCCGTTATGAGGTTGAGAATGAAGCAGACAATTTCACAAAACAAATTTACAACCAAATGAAACTTTCCAACCACAATCGGGACCAAGGGTAATCTTTCTTACATACATATTTAATTTTACGTATATTTAAAGCAACAAACGATATGAGTCGTAAAGTGGCCGTCAACCACAAAATATCATTAGTCATTTATCGATAAATGGTTCATACTTGTTAGTCGGACGAAGTAATTATCTAATGATACTGATATAACGAATGGATACGCAACTAAGAATATGAAAATTATACTTGTATATATCGTTCAATATTAATAATATCTAGCACAACCTTGCTGAATTTAGCTGCAAGGCAACAAATCGCTGGTTGCGTCGCATTGTATCGAGACAATGATTCAGTTGACAATGGCGGAATGGTTCGACTAAAATAAAATACCTAAGGCATTGCAATCGGTGCACCATTGTCCCTAAGCACAGCACTAAATAAATTCGAATTTAACGAAAAATACCGGCAATGGAGCAGACAAATTGTAGCTGTTTGAACTAATTACAGCTTTGGCGTAATTATACGACTAAAGTTTGAATTATACTGACTTAACACCTTGAGTGTAGGTATCCAGTAAGGTTTCTTCATCTAATTATAGTTCTTTTTGCTCATATAACATGCCACCATTCCAAGATACACGATACTAAATATGTGATTGTTTATTATAATAGTGAGGTTGAGGAAACACATAAGTCGCGCTCCTCATGTTAAACGCTACGCCTATTTTTAATACAGTTGCAGTTTCGCCGTTCTGTGTGACACTGCACTGCGTTAGTTACTCCGGTACCTACATTCTTTTTTACTTACTGTTCGACTTCATGCGATGTGTTGCCTGACTACTGCGGTACCCACCATGACGGAATCTTACTAAGAGACCATTCAACCCCGTTAAATGTATTACGAAATAATTATATACTTCAACTATGCTACATCCATTATTAATGGCTCCTTGTTTGTAGAATAATTATTATACCTAATTACCTATGTAATAGTCGAAAATACATTGAATTACCTAGTTATTTAAGGCGAGTCCAGTGGTTGCTCCTTGTTAGTAAATGTCGGTTGCCGATCGAGCGGTCTCATGCCTAATCGAGGTCTTGAACTTTCGAATGGCATCAAAATAAGCAAATTTAAAGTAAATTGAAAAATGTATGTTGTTTGTTGTATTCACAGGTGCAATGCTCCATCCTGTTACAAATGTTTATGATTAGGAACGAAAGGACTAATTCGAAGCCGCGGTGTGAGACCATCTTGACCATAAGCTGAGCCAATCTGAGAGGATGGTACCACCGCATCTTGTGGTGTCACCGCAACAACTTCATATTTTTTTACAAGTGGTGCGGTTTTTCTAATAATGGAAATTTAATATAACAGACGTAAAAGGGGAGACAGAATCCACTTGTAAACAGGATGCGTTCCGTGTTTTAATATCACCATCACTTATTTTCTGTTCTACTAGTTTAATAGTAGCCAAATCGACATTATTTGTTTTTGAATTTATATTATTTCCCTGCAGTGGTTTGATTTTCAATTCTGAGCCAAAAGATTGCTCTTCCCGTGCCCTTTCTCACGCAGTTTTCCTTTACTCTGGGTAGTAAGGGATTTTCTAGGAATGGTCTAATTTTACGTGAAGTACGGGAATGATAGTAGATGCTTCCAAGCTTGCATGGTATTAGTAGCCAAGAGATAAAGATTGAGGAACAGAAATTTGTGAACCCCTTTATAAAACAGGAACATGGTTTTAACCTCCCAAAACGGCTTGGAAGATGTATTAAGGCTCGCAACACTGTTACTACTTTACGTATGGAACATTAAGTGATGCTAAAAGGTGAACATTAGAAATTTTGTGTCATCTAGTATTGTGGATTTTAAGGCCTTTTGACCTTCAGAACCTGGGGGCGCTGCGGAAACAGCTGGCTGGTGATTTAAGATATGAAATACATCGGTAATGTTTGGAGTGCAAAGCATTGCTTACAAAATAAACGTTTATTTATTTTATAAACAATAATGTGGTTGACGAGCAGTAATCGGTACCCGTAAATTACTGAACTGTCACTTTTTAAATTTACATATGAGAGAATGTTGTATAATATGTCCTTACTCAGACCAATTAAAACTGAGTCCTTACATAATTTATTGTATTTTGTCTCGGGCCGGAATCGAACCTGCGATTTCAAGCCGGGTGCCTAAACCTTGATAAATCGGAGAAAAGGGGTAAGATAATCCTCAGGATGAAAAAAAATGTGCTCTAATAATTTTGTAAATGTGATTTTCGATTGGCACGCGATAGTGCTTGTAATCATATTTAGAAATAATGTTCTTGTACTATTTTGATCCTTCTTCAGAGAAACTATCTTATACATTTCTGAGCAAGCCACTGAATTATAATGTATGTAGGACAGTCGTAAAATGGTTATACCTATCTCATCTCATCACAATCCGCTATCTGCGGCAGTGTGATAAACCCTTGCGTGGTTCAATTATTAACGAGAGAGCTGGGTCACTTAGCTTCATAGTTCATAGTTAATTAGTACGAGAAATATTTCAAGGTTTCTATACATTGTAAATTCAAAGACGTGTATAAAGTATATAAAAAAATTTTATATTATAGAAGTGTATAAAAAAATATTAGCGAAAAAAAATTATATCTTTAACATGCTGAAATTGCTTTCTAATAATAGTATATTGTATGTTTATTTATTATATATGCATTTTATAGGTATATGTACCAGCGGCAACCCCCGCTTTGCACGCGTATTTAAAATATATATTAAAAAATACTGCGGTTTTGACAAAATTCATGTTCATCAGTTGATAAAGTGGGACTCTAATGGTGAAATAAATTTTCAAATCGGTCCAGTAGTTTTTAAGTTCATTCGTTACTAATAATTAAACACAAATCCATCCTCTTTGTCTAAGAATAAAATATTTATTCGTAGCTATTTATAATATTAGTGTAGATGTAGATGGAAATATTGGTTAATATATTTAATATTATATAATTATGTCTTTATTGTGGGGTTTATGTAGTATATGTAGCTTTATCTAGTATAATCTACATGTGTAATAATATATAAAAGAGCAGAGATTTGTATTCCTCCATTTTTATGCAACGCATTAACTTAAAAGCTACTGTACCAATTTGGATGAAATTCGGTATGAAATAGTTTGCGACTCGATAAGAAAGTTTTTATCCAATTGCGTAAGAAGAGGTTAAACATTTTGCCCGATAACGAATGCTAATATAAAAGAAGGAAAGCTAATATGAATATAATATGTTTATGATTGTTTGTTTTTAGGGTTTTGTAGCCAAAGGGTAAAAACGGGACCCTATTATTGAGACTTCGCTGCCGTCCGACTGTCACCAGACTGTATCTCAAGAACGGTGATAGCTAGACAGTTGATATTTTCACTGATGATGTATTTATGTTGCCGCTATAACAACAAATACAAAAAGTTGGCCAAGTGCGAGTCAGATTCGCGCACATTAAATCAAAAAAGGTTAAAATATGAAGTCTAATGTTGTATAGCTAATGGTACGGAACCCTTCGTGCGCGAGTCCGACTCGCACTTGGCCGATTTTATATTTTTTATTATGCTTGATACGTCAGCCTTTGACCACTATCTCACCTGATGTTAGGTGATGATGTGGTCGAAGATATTGTTCAGACTAACCTAGAATTACTGGTTCTCAAGGACAGCTGCCGGAACACACCATTAGGTGCTTGGTGACAGCTTTTCTACTTGAGGGTGGTAGCTAGCCAGGCGGGCATTCGCAAAATGCCCTACCACCATGCAAAACATCATTCTTGTTGCACACCATCGTCTACACTCTTTTGCGTTTGTCGTGTCCATCCAAAGGTTGTCTGTAAGAGATTGTATTAGAGATAAGACCACCAGTTGTGTTGCCATTGTATAACTATTTTTATTTTAAGTTAAGCGCACATTTTTGTTTCATCTGTAAAATTATTGTTAAGCCTGCACCGAGGCAGCGATACGTAAGTGTGGTTCATTTGATCCCTTGTTATATCATTATTTCTTAATTTTGAGTTATGTAATTAATATATATAATATTTAAGGATTCATTCTATGAATAAAAAATCTAATCATACACTTTGGAAACACGATTACTTAAAATTTTCTCCATAGAAAATATATCCAAAGTTACATCTAAAAAACGAAATAAGCCCTTAGCACGGCGTAACTACGTAACTGAGTATCATCCGTATTTGAATAATATAAAAAACAACATGTTTTCTATAACGTATACACCTAACATTTTTCAAATAGGTATTTGTTTTTATTATACGAAGGAAATACTCAAATTCACGCATGTTCCGCTTTAGTAATTCTTCGGCCGTCGGACGGGAACGGATGCTGTTGGCGTGTCTTACTTACGCACACATACGCGGCGCGCCTAAAAAGCTCGGTGCGCCCTTAAGTATATATTATTATTAGCCCCGTGGGGTGCTGGGTTAGAATTGCACCTCCCCATATCGTCCCTAAGGTGTCGTAAGAGGCGACTAAGGAAAAATACTGGAAGGTGGGCAGCAGCGCCTTCTAACACTGCTATCCCCAAGACGCCTGCCAAGCGTGGGATTTATGGCAAATACTCAGCACTAAATAATGGGGGAGGCTGTGTTCAGCAGTGGACGATCCGGCTGTTACAGTACCTATATATTATTATTAAGTATATTGTTAAGTAATTATTATTAAGTATCGTATCGTATATTTCAAAACAAAACTTATATTATGACCAATTTTAAAGTGTTTTTACAATTAAAGCAAATATACGAACATTTTTAGTTATACTACAGAAAGAAAGAAAGAAAATATATTTATTTCTGACAACACACAACATCAAACATTTGCGAACAAAACGAAAAAATAATATTACATGTAATAAACAAAGAATCAATCAATAAAAGAACAAACATAAACAGACAAATCCAAAATATATAATATTAGTTATTACTTAAATAAAAAATTATTAAGATGTTGCGTGACGTCAGAAAAGAGCCCCGACTCAGCATGTGCTAGCTGCTAGGCACATAAATGAACCACAGCGCTGTTTTCAGTCGGAACTCAGGACTAACATCACGAACGCACATGAACAGGAAATTAAAAAGAAACACAATTAAAACACGTAAACGTAATAAAAGTAAACAAAACGAACAAAAAATAAACCATAATCGTTTGCACAAAACCGCGAACACACCCATAAACGGACGTACACAAGAAAAAGTGGCAAGGAATGATTGATATACCCATGTAAATCACCACCGCAAGCACATCGAGTACAACATGAGGTAAGTAGTAACAAAACACATGTCTAATAATCGTAGGTACCTAAGTAAAACATATAATCATAACATATAACGTCGCTTTGATTTACATATTCATAATAAAACTCACAAGCAAAAATTATGCAATCAACTATGTACAATATATTCATATTGTACCTACAATGTATATTTAAAATGTTGAAGAATTATAAATAAAATAATCAATTTAGTAAAAGCAAGACTTCAGTGTAGCATATTTGCAGCTATTTGAGATTGAATCAGGTGCACTCTTAGGTGTCTATTAAATGTTTTTACCGTTTGCAGGGCTCGCATAGGTGGAGGAAGGTTGTTCCAACAATGACTTGCAGCATAGCGAAAGCTGCCTCGGAAAGCTTGGGTTCCAAAATGTTGAGTTAAAAGCCTGCGACCTGGCCTACGTGCAGAATACATATCCTACCAGTTCAGTTTCTTACACAGGTATTCAGGCTCACTATGTTTTAATACACCAAAAAGCAATGTTGCAAAATGAAGCTGCCGTCTGGCTTTCATCTTCATAAGGTTGGCATTATTAAGGCATGGAGTGACATGTCCACGAGCAGGTACCTTGAAACAAAAGCGAATGCATGCGTTTTGAACTCTCTGGAGCTGTTTTCAGTTCTAGACAAAATACATAGACCAAATACCACATGAGCATAATTAAGTTTCGATAAGATAAGGGATTCACACAATGCTATTGTAATGTCTGTGCTTAGATATGGCCTCACTTTGTACAGTACCTGCAATCTATAAAAGCAGTTTCGTACTGCTTCTTCCACATGTTTTTTAAAGTGTAGGTTGCTATCTATGATTAAACCTAAATTCCGCGCTTCATCAACATGCTTGACTGAATCATTATTGATAGTGATCTGTGGACCAAAGCATGCTATGTCTTCAAGTTGTTTTCTAGATCCTATTATTAAATATTTGGACTTGGAAGGGTTCAAAACTATACAGTTTGCTAATGACCATTCTGCCAATCTACCTAAATCCTCATTAATTTTTTGAACTGCTTGATTAGTATTTTGTGGTGGAAAACTTAAGTATATCTGTAGGTCATCGGCATAAATATACTGATATACTGATACTGGTAGTGCTTGATGCAATTTATAATATCAGCGCTGTACAGTATGAAAAGTATGGGGCCTAAAATTGATCCCTGGGGAACACCTCTTAGATTATATGTCCGAGAGGACGAACTTGTATTTCCATCTAGCCCAGTAATTTGAACTATTTGAGATCTAAGATTCAGATAACTATCGAACCATTTGACAGTGTCAATATCAAAGCCATAAAATGATAGTTTTGACAAAAGCAGAGGAATAATAATTGAATCGAATGCGCGCGAAAAATCAAGTAGCACTAGTATTGTGCCCATGCCTTGATCCTGGGCTGCAAGCATATTATCTACTACATCTAGTAATGCAGTAGCAGTACTGTGCTTTCTTCGGAAGCCAGATTGTGTGGTAGGCAACATTTTTTCAGCCTCTAGATAATTTATCATTTGACGGCAAACAATTTTTTCTAAAACTTTAGATATACAAGGTAGTATGCTAATTGGTCTTAAATCTTGTATGGAACTTAGAATTTGTTTTTTAGGAATAGGTTTAATCATAGATATTTTCCAGATATCTGGAAATGTACTTGTTGTAATAGACAGATTGATAATTATTGTAATAATACTTAATGTATATGGTAGCGTTAGGTTAATTATCTCCAATGAGATACCATCCACCCCATCAGCATTTGAGGACAAACCTTGTATCACACTGGCAACAATTTCCTTGCTTACCGTCTTCAATTGAAATATAGATGAATTAAACCGATGATATTCATAATAAGTAAGGTCTGACAAATGGACATGTTTGTTACCAGGGACATCAAGGAAGTGATTGTTGATAAAATTTGGATTATTACAGTTACTAGGAATGTCAATTTTGTTTTTATTTGAAGGAATAATTGTGGATTTAAGATTTTTCCATAGTTTTTTTATACCTTACATACTCTGTTACTTATTCACACCTTAACTACCACCTACCACTACTTACACTTTAAATCCCCAAATGGCTTGGCTTATGTGTCTAAACTAGTATGGATAATGGCTCAGTTTTGTGAATATTTTATTTAGATTTAAACAAAAACGAGTAAATACGATTGGAAATACATAAGTAAAAATAATTTAAAAATTAAACCAATATCAAAATAATCTAATGAACTAAAAAAGGAGTATAAACAAGAATTAATCAAACTTGGCGTCCACTTATGTAGATACGACCAACTACAGAAATCTTGAGGTCGATGTCTGTAGTTTCTATGATCTGTGTTTACACAGATCCTCCTCTAGGAGTTATTAATGACAGTTTAGGGCCTGACACCGACCTCAAAAAATAGCTAGTTTACGCACATACTTAGGTAGACGCACAGTTTTTTTCTCATACATATATTACAACAATTTTTACTAGTTATTTCCGCTATGAAATACAATAGCCTCTTAGATTTTCCTAATAAACAGACGCTTGTATAGTTACGGCATATAACGTTACTGCTATGCATACCGACTTTTAAAAACTGCACACTTTTAGAAACAACCGAAAAATTCATGTCTACACACATGGCAATACTTAATGATTGCACTGTTTACATTTTTATTCGAAATTATAACCTAAATTGCGATATATAATATTAAAGGACGATACAATAAATTCAATTGTTACCTGTGTTTTAATAAGCAAGTCAGCATTTTTAATTTATTTTTTCGTTATGTGTGACGTGTTTAATGTGCGACGGTCTATCGTGATTGAGGACAAAATTGGCATAATTTGGATACGTTTGTGTGAGTAACTTGTGTCTTACATAAAATTGGCAGAATTTTATGCTTCACTTTTGATTTTCATTAGACTCCCTAACTAAATTGCTCTTACTTTGCGAAAAACAATAGTATCAAATTAAGGGCAACGGAAAGGCTGAGAAAACTAGCTTTTTGCGATACAGATAACTACGCGTTTTCTGAAAAATATGTGTTGGAAAAATTTAATAAAAATACTGTTAGCTAACCACAACAAATCTGCCAGAGGTTTTGTATCTCGAAGCTCACTGATCGTGAGAGCAAGGTAACAATGTAATAATAAAATAAAATAATTCTTTTAGCTGTTACGGCTTGAAGTTTCCTGCTATGACGTCTTGTCTTCCCTATGAAGTGGGTTTGCCATAATCACTACCTACGCTCGACAGGCATCCTGGACATTGAAAAAAATACTTATGCTACTACACAATAGATCATTTTTTAATTGATAAATTGATCAATAATCTGATAACTGGATATAATATTAATCTGAAATATTAATATTGTATTCTATAAATTGATTTTCAACACACTTGCTTTTAAAGTGGCTCTAATTTCACCGCAATTAGGCACATGATCACAACTGTAATCAAACTGACTTTTTATTGCTATTATTAACAAGTGAGTATAGTTTTTTGAGTTTTTTTATTTCAATGGTTGGGTTCCTTTGTTCTTAAAAATATATTTCGATACAAAAAAGACCGTGATCAATAGTACAAATAAATTAATGTACCTAATTGTTTGCTCATTTCATACAACTTCGTATTTAAATAGATAATTTTAACTTGTACGTGATTAATAAATAAAACTTTTACTCAAATATAACCATTATTTTCTCTGTAATAAAGAAAATTTTAAATTCCCCATTTCGTACGTGGTTAAAACGCTATGCGTGAAAAATAAAGAAACCTCATTCTTCAGTCTATGGCCGATCGCCATGCGCGCGAATAGTAAATTTTTCCCGCCGTCAAAAATGCCCTATTGCCATCCTAAGACAACATCTGGGACCGACGGCTTAACGTGCCCTTCGAAGCACAAACCGCTCAGTAGTAATCTTAGTAGCGGTCATCCATCCAAGTCATGCTAGTGGTGAACGTTGCTTAACTTAGTTAATCAGATAAGAACGACTAAGTAAGCACCCCAAACTATGAAATTAAAAATATTGCTTCCAATTTTTGCTAATAATGCCACAGCTACGCTCGAGGCAAACCTCTAATCTTTTTTACTGTGTTAGTTACCGTTAATAAAGATTGGGTAACAATAGTTTCATCAATTCATTATCAGTACTAATATTATAAATGCGAAAGTAACTCTGTCTGTCTGTCTGTCTGTTACGCTTTCACGCCAAAACTACTGGACCGATTAGAATGAAATTTGGTATGGAGATAGTTTGAGACCCGGGAAAAAACATAGGATAGTTTTTATCCGACTGCGCAAAAAGAGGTTAATGTTTTCGCGCGATAACCGACATACGCGCGGGCGCTAGCCTAGCGCTAGCTTTCCGGTCGCGGCTCCGCCTGCGCTAAGTTTCTTAGTCTGTTATCGCGCAAAGCAAATCATTAACCTCTTTTTGCGCAGTTGGATAAAAAGTATACTATGTCCTTCCCGGGTCTCAAACTATTTCCATACCAAATTTTATCCAAATCGATGCGGTAGTCTTTAAGTTTATTCGTTGCATACAAAAGTACAAATCTTTCATCTTTGTAATATTAGTGTAGATACTGCATCTAATTCTATGATTGATATAATTCTCTGAGCTGGAGCACGGTAGTGGCTGGAGGCTATACCATTTTACTTACCCTGCATAAATGGGATAAGGGATACCGACCATGTTGATAATAGTAGTACAGAATAACAGTGTACTTGTTAGTACTTCGCCCACCTTGGAGATACCTTAGAGCCATAAAATTACTATAGTTTTAATAGCAGATTTGAAAGATATCTCCCTGGCGTAAATTCTCTGTGTAAGAAGTATCTACATACTGCGCTAATAATAACTATAACATACTTCATAGTGATATTACCTGTAGAAATTGATCGACTATAGGATCTACGTCTTAAAATGTTTATTCGGTAATATACCAAGATTCGAAAATACAACAGCAGCCTATATATTACGACCATAAAAATGTTTACTTTATTTCTCTAAATCATAACATAATAGTAGATTTAGGTAATAGTTAATAAGGTGCCTCTTCTTCGTCTTATCGACTATTCCTCGCAAACTGGGGTCACTAAAGATGTGTCATCCGTATGCCACAATTTTCTCCTTATGTACCTAATATACTTTTCAATCCATTTCATGATACATATACCAATAAAGTGTGCCTGGTATAAAAAAGGCATCATGAATTGTAGTGACAAAATGATTTACTGTTATTTCTAATGCAAAAGCCATTTATAGTCGTAGGTATGTCAAACCAATAGCTGCATAACTCTGGATGGCAATAAGCGACGTGCCAGTACATTTCGGCCACTTCCATCAATATTAACAAAAAGGCAGCTACTCATTCGGCGGTAGTCCCCGCTCACATTACAAAGGCGAGCACTGCGCGAATAAAACAAAAGTATTCAATAGTAAAATCGGTGGATGGAATAAAGTGCATGTGCTGTTACATAGTAAATAATTCTGGCTAGAGCCATGCCATCGGCATTGCACTCGGCAATAAAACGAACAATGCAATTGCATACGGGCGATGGCTTTACTGTAAAATACACTCGTTTTGATCTCGATTACTGACATGAATAAAGAACTGGGTGAAGGATGAAAGTCTTTCCTCCAAGTTATATTTGTACCGTGTTTATTTTATAACAAATTTCTTTGACATTGTCGCATGACATTTCAAGTGCATGATGATCAAGATCTCGTTTTAGGTTGTTAAATTGGCTTTGGGGCTTATATTTTGTCCGTTATACTTTGTCCGTTTGTCCACAAAAATTGGAGCCACGGCGGCATACACTTTCAGCGCTCATTGGAGGAGATCTCTGAATGCCAACGCAACTAAATCTTGCCTCATATTTAGGGAGGATTGCTCACGGGGAATTTTAGTAGGTACAAGCCCCACATAGTCCCCTTCCATCACCCCCGTGATGGAATCCCTCTAAAATAATGTATTAAATACTCTGAGAACTTAAAGCTGAATGAATCACCTTTATTTTAAAATTTCAAACTGTTAAGTTTGCGAACTGATATATAAAATTACCAAAAATATTTTCTACATTTGTAAAACAAAAGTATTCAAAAGTAAAACTACAGAATGTAAGCTTTACATTTATGAATAGTATATTTAATAGAAGTAAGCATTATAAGTCAATCTACGTTCAGTAATTAGAGTAAAGAGATGTAGGTAATGCAAAATGTTTCACGGTGAATACCTACATATCGTCCGGAAAAATTTAAAACTGGTCATGTGTGTTTATTTTTCCCCATTACGGTATTTTGTGATTACCTACTTTGTAAATTTCAAACATAATACTCCCTTTAAACTGATAGATAATATTTTAACATGATATCAAAATAATCTATAGGTACCATATTCGATGTCACAAAAGTGATCATTTTGTTCACCACAAAGCGTGCCGTATACGTATATGTAGCAGGATTAGTACAATGTACCGAACTGTGTCATACCAAAGCCTAAAAATGTACCACCAGTGGACACAACTTGTCATAAAATGCAACGATGTCCGATTTGTGGGAATAGCGTATAAAATTTTCAAAGTGTTCATGGCTATTTCGGACACAATACAGTTACAGGGTAGTAAAGTAACTTCACAATTAAACTCGCGCACAGTGCTTTAACGTGCCTCGTTATTCTAGAAAAAAACACGTGCTCTATTCGTGTATGCTTATTAACCTGCATGCTCAGGTTTATTCTTCCCGAAAACTTGGGCTTCCTATTGTGTTGCGTGCGACCCACATAATTTACAAATAAAATAAAATTGAAATCATGTTATCATTTAAATTTTTTTCGGCGGTATGTATGTCTATTAAGTAAACAAAAAATATAAACTGAATAAAACACTACAGCTACTACACTGAAAGCATTTAGGCAACCCAACATTATATATTATTATTATTAAAATTTTTAAGTTAAATTTAGGTCATCATTTGGTGATTCGGGGACGCCATAAGAAAACAAAGTTACAGTTTTTTACAAAACCAAAACTAATGTACATGATTCATTTTTTATTCGCTTTGATATTATTTAATGTGTTTATGTTATAAAACAGGTATTTAGGTACACCGCGATATCACGTGGAAGGAAACCTTTTGTGTTTTGAATGTAGTGATATTATGTACTGCAGTATTCTCCTCTGTGTCCATACCTATATAATATACACCAATCCACGTGCACTGTCCGCGGCCGCATCACTTGCATAAAACATGCAAATTGGACCACTTCGCCGGTGTGCCTAAGTTCACTCGCTTTTGCACTTTTATGTAAAATTGACTCCTATTACTCATGTAAATATCGTTATATTCTAAACTACAACGCACATCTGCAGTAAAAATACATATTCTTTTATGCATCTCCACCGTAGATCCTTTGTAACTCACGCCTCGTGTTCTTGTATTAAAATAATGGGAACCACGTGCGCAATTTAATTTGCAGAATGTAGGTTAAGAACGGTAATACATATATGGAAATATCTAACGCGAGGAGTCGAGGCTCATTTGCTTCTGAAGATAGTTGCAATAGGACTTTTAATTGCCGTGGCGGCGCAGATAATGGATTTAATTATAATTGGGAATGCCACAATAGGCCTTTAAATGATGAGGGATCGCCGTCAATTGTTTTGCTTAGCGAGTGAATGGCGCACGTTTGGCGCAGTAATGCCAGTAATGAGCTCTTCAAGTAGATACCTAACTTAATGAGCTTACTTTCAAGCTTCTTTCATATTTTCTAAACAAGTTGTGTTTGTTTTTGTTTTTAAATGGGTACTTCATTTTATTTTTGAAGCTTGTAATACAACATTCGCTGGTAGGTCTAACTAATTAAGTGAACATAAGATAAGAACAGTTAGAGAAGAACATACGAATACATTCCATGAAAATTTGTGAGATCCCCGATCGTTTCCCGTTAGTATGAGTGCGAACGGTGCCATAATTTTTAAATTACTGGATTTTTCATATACTAAAATTCACCTTAGGTATACCATTCCCAGTTTCCCACTTTCAGGTATTAAACGGAACGCAGTGGTCATTTCTTACAACACATCATTGTTCCAATTCCTGAAAAGCAGGTGCTCCTTTACCGTTCGTTACTAAATTACATAAAACAATATTACTTGGACCCTTCATTTCTTTATAAATGACCTACGAAGAAGCGGCCTAGACGAGGTTAGCTTTCTGTTGTCTGTAGCGGTTGCAAGAGATTAGTGCGGTTTCTCACGTCGAGTTCATCAATTACCTCGTCCCCCGCACACCTCGGTGCTACAGGCCCCTCACTCAGTTTTTCTTTATAGACACGCCTCCTCATCAGCTCTACATTTTCAAAGAAAACTTTTTGTCTGAGCCTATTGAAAAAGTTGATAGTGACGACTCAATTATAACTTTTATTTCATTACGTTATTTTCCAGTAAGTATCTGTGACTTAAATTGACTGTATCATTGTTCTTTGGCGTGAAGCGTTAATATGCAAACTCAAGGTTTGATTCCCGGGTCAGTAAAAGCAGTTCTCTGGATATATTCCTGGAAGATCGCAATATAGATTAGCTCCTACAATATTGGGTGAGAAGATAACTGCCAAAAAGTGCTTAGACTCTTTTGCTTCTAGAATACAATGACATAAAAAAGGTATAATGCAGGTATTATGAGCATAATAGTAACGTTACGTACGACCATCTTCTATTCGCAGTAGGCACTATAAGCAGCGCACTTCAACCCTGAGGATATCTCACAATTCACTTATTTTTTTGTTATTAATTTAAAATTTATTTAAATGGAAGTCCCAGAAAAGTACGACAAAACAAAATACTGTGGAAAAAAAATTGTCCGGGTGGATCAGCCCCGGGTGGATAAGCTGTACCGGAACATACCTTGAGTTTTAGGAAGTTCCGTCACTAAATACGAATAATATAATTAAATATGGTAGAGAATCTAAATATCAGAAATAAATTATTCATCCTAAGTAAGAAATTTTTATAGTCAATATTTGTGTACGCTAACCTTTTTGATGTCTTTAATCTAGAAAGAGATTCCGTGATCTCATTTTATGTTTAAATAGAAACTGGCATAGAACAATTTGAAAATGTTGAGAGGATCTGAGGTACAAACAATCCACTTCGTAAACTGTTCTAGAAAGGAATCCCGTAACTTTCCCGCGTTTTTCTCCACGTCACACACATGCCACTCATTGCCGCTAGAGGCGCCGTAGGCGCGTTACAGATAACTCTGAATAATTTCTCACGACCATAGACTAACAATGCAATACTAATATGGATCGCTAACTTGTATTATAAACGTATATACGATTATTCTACTCAAGTATTTAAGTTGATATAACGAATGCCTTAAGTTTGTTCAACCAATTTGGATTGACACTTTTTACGACGTATACACGAAATGAGGCATAAAAGTCCTATATATATATATACAACAATATGAACTATAAATTCTATTCAAGTACATATGATGATACATTATTGAACATGGGTGCAAATGCGACCACGCCCTGAATAAGTCATTCTGCTGTAAGGATGAAAGATGTTATATTCGACATGAGAAAATCAGAGGGAAGATAATTCTTCTAAACCATATATATTCATATTTGAGCACTTGAGTCAGAGTATAAATATAATTTATATTATCGACGCTACTTGTGACCAAAATGCTGGCATATACTTTGGACAGAGGATAAGCATTGCCATACAACGTGGCAATGCGGCCAGCATTTTGGGAACACTGCCTAATGGTAGCGGAATATTGGCTTAGTTTGTAGTAATAAGTTTTTATTTTAATTTTATTTTTTTAAGTTAAATATGTTAATTTTAGTCAGAAATATCTGTTGCTACACTTTAGTTATCTTTTACAAATAAATTATGTAAATTTATATTTTGATATCACAAACACGTGATTTTACAAAACTTAGGCAAAGTAAGTCCTATAATATAAAGCCAAACTTTTCATTGAAATCAAATATAATATGGATTGTACCATAATACTTTGAATAACATTATATTTCAAACCGAAAGATATCATATCAATAAAATTAACTAACTAGACATGATATTATGCATAAAATATGTAAAAGGACATTGAGAATTAATCAATCAATGACACTCATTATATGGATATTATGAATTATCCAATAATGTAATAAAATTAGGAAGTTAAGCAGTATTTGATTTAAGGAGAAGGCTTTACCTAAGTGAATCGATGAGCATTGGTGTCGTGCGCCGTAAAGATGGCCTTCTGAAACGTACTCCAGGGGTTGCAAGTCCCTGGCAGTTCAGAATCTGAACTTTTTCTTAAAACTGCTAACTAAAATACGATGGATCCATCTAATTATCAAAGTTGCAACTTATCAAATAATCAAATTTTACATTAACATTATATTATAAAATACCTTTATATAATCTCATTCGGTAATATTCTAATTATGAAATTAAATACAGACTTTTATTGGCATATTTTATGTACATACTTCTTTAAGAAAATTAAAAAGTTAAATTAAAGCATTGTTCTCCTAACAAAACAATGCTTTAAAACAATTTTTTTATTATTACAGTACAATGTGTCCCGACCAAAGAGGTTTCAATTCAATTTAAGTACACATTATCTATGGTGAGCGAGATGCGCGCGCAACGCGCTGCGCTGGTTCCGAGCCAATAGACCAATAACAGACTTTTTCCATTTTGGCGCTATTTCGTACATACGAATTTGAGTAATATTTTGTTGGATAAAACTTTAGTAGCAAAAATGTCAAGCAACCCCCACGATACTGATGATTTAACTCCACCTGACATTCTAGAGACAGCTACGATACTGACGAATAGTTTTTTGCCAGAAAAATCAAGAAAAGCGTATAGCCACAGAGAGTTGAAATACAGGTAAAAAATGTTTAATATAGCCATGAGATTAAATAAAGTAGTGTATGCAACTGCATATAATTAGGTATTAAAACACTCGTGTAATCTTATTTTGAAACTCGCCTACGGCTCGTTTCAAAAAACTACACTCATGTTTTAATACCCTCTATTATACACTGAGAAAAATGACTGTCATGATTCATGATAATTGTAAAGGAATTTTGAAATAAATATCCGTATTCCCAATAAAAACGGACCAAGAGTATTTAATTATAATTTGCATGTAAATCACAAGAATTTACCATGAATTGATGTTACTATAAATAATCAGGCAACAGCACAATATTTCTTAGTGCTGAATACTCATGTTTTGTCAGTACGCGTCATAACAAAATGGCATGACGAACTCGGAATTATCCCTAACAGTAATGACAAAAAGTCGTGAAGGGAATCATAAAAATGTAATAATAAATGATATAGTTTAATTGAAATGATAAATTATTGTGAAATTCACCAAAATAAGAATACATTTTCCTAACAACTTTACGGGAAAGTTTTGATATATTTTCGATATCATCATAGCAGTCTTAAAAGAGCTTTCTCGTTTATTATCGTGAACCTGTAATAACTTTTAATGAGTAATTCCTGGTGATTCTGCTGCACTAGACTGCCGAGTGTTGCCGATTGCTGCCGATGTCAATATATTTAGTATAATATTAGCTGTATATATTTCGGAACCGTCGGATTATTTCGTTTGCGCGATGCAGGATTTCATACATTTTGACGCATTTTGTATAGGAAAGAGCGTAAATAGCGATAGCGCCATCTAGGTAGTTCAAAAGGAACCACCAGTTCGAACTCTTTTACATGGATATGGCTGAACAGATGTATCTTCATAAAATCAGTTCAATTAATATAGAATTACTCTGTACCACAAAGAAGAAGATGAATCTTTGATGATGACTCATTGGTTGAACATTTTTGACCAACAGACTAAAGCTAGAATGGGCAGAATTGATATTGGCTTCAACGTGACCTACATAACACAAAAGGACATTAGGTTAGCTTAGAGTCAAATTTTCTACTTGAAGGTGGTAGTCAGCCAGACGAACATTCGCGTAATGCACTACAACATCTAGGGACGTCGTGCCGGTCACGAAAATTTAACATGACATTACTATCATTTATTTTTTCCCAAAAAATAATTATTTCACAAATTATTTAGAACGTTACATCATAGTAAATTATTGGTAAAAACCCGTTAATTACTCATGATTCAATAACATTTTGTGGGTAGAAAATTATGTTTTTTTGTTATGCTCGGTCTTGATATTTTATTTTCGGTTTCGCACTAATTCTTGATTAATTGTCGTGCTACATTTTACTCACGACAAACTTGAAAATTTATTATGAAATTCCTGTTAAAAAGCAGGTATATCCTAATAATTTAATATTGAGTTACTTTATTTTTAAATGAAAGGCTGTCATGACTTCTGTTTGTTATTTGAATTAAAACTTGTAGTGATGGAACCAAAAGTATATTTGCCTTCATGCTATTTCATCATACTCTTGATATTATTACAGGCATCAGCATTATTAATTATTCTGCATGTCAATAAGTAATGAAGGACGGAAGTCATTTTTCTCAGTGTATGACAGTTGCATAAACTACTAATTCGCTAATTTACTTCAATTAAACAGTATACCTTCAAAATGTAAAAGTGTCGAAGTCAGAGTAGGTAAACTAAAAACTATCAGTCTCTCCCATACTCCTACTCTTTTAATTAGACCAACTTTAAAGTAACTCAATTTAATTTACCTAATCAAATTTCATCATACAATTTTGTATAACATATTTTCTTATATTAATGTCAATTTTACTCTTTGACGTTGTGAATATAATTTAAGGAAGTAAGTAAATGGTCCATTGTACTTTAGAATACAATATTCAAGATTTCGTAGTTTCCTTTATATTTCCGATAGATATAAGTTCATATAGGTATTCTTGTTATTTAAGTTAATCTTACACGGATTTTGCATTATATAATTTAAATTAATTTTAGTCCTTAGCCTTTCCTATCGAATATCCTATCCATCTTCGAATGATCGAGGACATCTATAATATAAAGTAATTACGGAGTTCGTTGATTATCCTTTTTGGTATATTTCCTTTGTCAGTCTCTTTCTCAAAATAAAATATAGTTAACTCATAGATCTTAGTTTTCTTGAGTTTAGGTCTAGTTTACTGAGTTAGGTACTTTAGAGGAAATATCTTCTCATATAGTCCACTTGCTTTACTAGATAAGCAGTTATGCACCTAAGGTTATTATTGTTAAGTTATAATATGTTTTGCAATTTTTGAGGAAATCTCAGGAAGTCTTAGGAGGCATGACAATAGGTATATCATTATGAGTACATCATTCAAGTGAATTCTAGTTTCGTATTGCTTTCCTTTTAATAGCTTATAGGTACATACCTAATTTATAGTAATTTATACTTATGCTATTTTCAGCGGAATTCTGTATTACCTATTTTATCTAGTTTAATTCAGGTTTTCCCGGGTTACTTGTAAAGTGAGATTATCTACATGAATAATTCATACACGTAGTATAAGATTGGGTTCTACACAATTTACTTTAGGTTTCACATACCTACTTTTATGTTGGTAAAATATTCATTGTTTTTCATTGTAATTCTCCACGAATTTCTATTTTGTTCTAAGAAACATAATTTCTTCCACACAAAAATGATTTAGCCCTGTAAAGGTTAAATTAATTTTTAACGATTTAATACCCTAATCGTACTTCATTTATAATTGCTTTGCCTTGAATTATGGTATAGAAATATACATATATCTCCTATATAACATCTCTAACAATGATTTACATAGTTTTAAACTTCAGGTTCCCTAATAATTTACTATTGGTCTTAGATACCTCATTCCAATACTTTACGAGTTATTTATTATTCTCTGTTCACTAATTCAGAATGTTTACGTTATTCTAATTTTACATTCATATTCCATTCTCTTACATCATCAAATGAACAAATAATATTCTAAATTATATTAGAGTGAATTGCAATTATTTTACTATAAAAATACTATAGTATAATATAATAACTTGTATAATAAGTTCATATAGGTATCTTTATGATTCTTATTTTAATTATAAACTTTAATTTCATAGATTTCAAATTATCGGTTAAGTAGGTACTATTTAGGAGTATTAACTGTTAGGTTAGATAAGTTCTTTCTTAAATACCTTAAAATAAAATGGATTACTATAATAGGCCACTTCTTAAGGTCCTATCATTATACTCGAACATTCACATGCCATATTTCAAATCACAATAATTTTAGATTAAAGAAAAATATTTAATATGTTATTTTAAGCTTCTTTAGTAATTTGAAAACTTAGGATCAGAAGTAATTTGAAAATTTTTAGTCAAGCACGATCGTTAAGTTAAAGCAAACATAGGATCAGTTTTGGGATCACTTTAATTTAGGTGTTATAGTTACTTTATTATTAATATTTCTTTCTTATTTAGCTATTAATATAATGATTATAATTTGGGATTTAAAAAAGAATCATATAAAAAAAAGATTAGTAAGGGTTTAATTATTATTGATAATGTTTTGGTTCATTTAATTCTTAAATTTAAATTTTATTAATTTGGGTTATCAAATAACACTTTATAAAAAAAACGGTTCTCTACTGGGGTGGTAACAAAGCAATGACTCTGGTTCCGTGGCCATTAGTATGGGACGCTACATCCGTGGACACTTTAGCGAATTCACATCTTTCTGGATCGAACGTCAGGGCTGGCGCCGAGTCTGCTTCGGCGGAGCTACTCAAGGGGCACAAGTAAGCTAATCTCAGTAGCGATTACATATTTGAGCGATTTGGTATGGAGACATGGGATCTGGGATCATGGGAGTGGAGGATGGTCTTCGTATTTTACAAAACCAAGCAAAGCGCTTGGATACGACGCGTGATCAAAATCCTGGCACATATTATTTGGCTCACCGAATAAGCATTACTACCCAACGGAGCAATGCCGACAGCATGCTGGGCACGCTGGCAACTGGAACTAGGCTGGCTAGGCTGGGGCATTTAGACTGCAATAGCTTGTAGGTTGTCTAAAAGCTTTCATTGCAATAGCAGTACAGTACATACTGTTATATATATTTCATAATATTTTGTTAATAAATGCAAACCACCGATAAAAAAAACTAAGTACCTATTACTTAGATACTACTTCTTCGTACCACAAGGTACAGCAACAGTTTTCAAACATGGCTTTTATGTAGGTACATATCTCTTCCCGTAATGATCTTAGTTTGAACATCAGCAGCGTTACTATAGTCAGTAGGAATACTATATACCTACTACAATTAGTATAACTACTGACAACTGTACACATATGTATGTGTTCTTTCATTGAACCTGATTTTCCATAGAACGTCCCATATCGATCGGCTTGTTGATTTGTAGAAGCATACGTAGCTGTGGGCTGTATCGAGTGGTTTCCTCGTACACGGGTGCATCGGGCACTAATCATTGTTCCATTGTGTATCGCTGCACAATTACCGCACATACTCGCCACTGAAAACAAATTGAATGCATTAAGCGCAACACAACTTTATACTCGGTTTATACACACACACACCGCAGTATTGAATTGTAAGCAGTGAAAGAGTTTTCATTATACAACGCAGTTCAATTCACTCACACTGTGAAAGGTTAAAATTGACCTGTATTAAGGAATGTAAATTATAGGGAACATATAAGTCCAAAACAAGTACATACTAATATAATATAATAATCCAATACATTTGAAGCGCTCTTAGAAAAGGTATAAGCAATGTTCGCCACGGTCATTACTTGGATCAAGATCGTGACTGCTAGTGGCATTTGCTATTGAGTGCTTTCGTGCTTCGGAAGGTGAGGAATTTTGCCTATGTACGAAGTAAATTTGTCGTCAACCACATGTCGTGCTTGTTGGTTCCTTAAGTACCTAAAGTTCGACCGCTCTCACTCAAGAGCAGCTGCTGTCCTTACCATCCAGTAAACGTTCCAGTTAAAGTTTATACCACCTATAACAACAGCATCACTTACCATCAAGTGACAATATGGCTAAACAAGCCAATCAGCAGAAAAAAACGGCAATTTAAGTATGTGTAACACTGATAAAATTACCTATTATCACTTAGTAAAACATAACAATTTTTTTAATACGAGTATATGATGATTTTAGTTTTTAGGTATATTTTTTATTTATTAAGTAAATTTATATCCGAGACGTTTCATTAGTAGAAACTGCGAGAATTCAGCTAATCAGTCACAATTTATTATATGTACCTACATTTATTTTATTCACTGCCTGTTGCTATATCATAATCAATCAATAGGTATCTCCAACGTTTATTATGTACTGTCTCATTATTACATTGGGATAATGCTGCATGCTTTACGATACGTGCGTGTAGTTTTACTTTATGAGAGAATTATTGTTTCCTTGCTTCGCGTCTAGCAATCTAGCGCAGCAACAAACTAGTTAAATAACACAGATATACGATGGTGTATATAGGAACTCATATCGTTACGAGATGAGCTTTATTCTACGGTATTCGGTCTACAGTTTAATGAAACTACGAACTATGTACTATGTTAAAATTATAAATAATGATCTTCTATGATAAAGATCTTATACTTACAGATTTCATTGCCATGTATAGATGTACCACATCATCACTTACCATCGCACCTGATGGTAAGTGATGATGTTGTCGAAGATTTAGTGCAGGCTAGAGTTACTGGCTCTCAAGGACAGCTGCCGTAACACACCGTTAGGTGCTTGGCGATAGATTTTTTACTTGAGGGTGGTAGCTAGACAGGCAGTCGCGTGCCTAAAGTGCCCTACCACCATGCTTTAACGACTGACATCATAAGACGACAACCGGGACCGACGACGGTTCAACGTGTCCTCCGAAGCAAGGTAATTCTCAGGAGAAATACCACAATGCTGCAAGCTGCAAGTGCAGTTTGCGGTCAACTGTGTGCAGCCGCGTCGTTTGGATTAACTTAACGCTATCCGAGTATTGTACTATATGAATTTGTATCGTTACGAAAAGAGCTGTTCTCTACGTTATTTATTTGGTCTTTACGCTGAAATTGAACCACAACAATGTTGAAATCAGAAATAATGAACCTTATGAGCATCGATTTACATATATAAAAAATTGGCCAAGTTGTATATAGCTAATGGTACTGACCCTTCGTGCGCGAGTCCAACTCGCACTTGGCCAACTTTTTATATTTGTTGTTATAGCAGCAACAGAAATACATCATCTTTGAAAATTTCAACTGTCTAGCTATCACCGTTCTTGAGATACAGCCTGGTGACAGACGGATGGACGGACGGAGGGACAGCGAAGTCTCAGTAATAGGGTCCCGTTTTTACCCTTTAGGTACGGAACCCTAAAAAGGAAGATATGGTAAACTCTGATATCACAACAATACACGTTAAATCACAACAATCTAATCTTCCATTGTATTGTATATGATACGTTTTAAATGATGACAAAGACAGGAAGACAAAGCATCCAGGAGACGGTGCCTGATTTTACATAGCCATGTTCGAGGTATGGGTGGCGTTTATGCCGTTTTTTAAATTCAATATTCTATACTAATGAGTATAATAAACTTACAGATTTTATCACCATATATGTAGGTCATAGTAATGCAAATCTGCATGATTTACTCTGTACGAGTACATTAGTAGATTATTAGACAGATCTTACAAAAATAATTGAAATATTTTGAATTTGAAAATGATTTTTATCTGTGAGAAAGGTACAGTCAAAACACATATAGTACACATATGAAATTGGGTGAAACAAGAATTAATTTTGTCGATAAAAAACCTATAGGTATGTAGGTAGGTACTTATGAATATATTTATCAAGTGTATACTATGAGCTTAGCCCAGTATTTATAGTTTCGTGAACAGTTCGTCGTCCTCAGTTTCACAAGACAATGTCGAAAGCCAATTGAAAGGGCGCGCGGCGCACCTGGCAAGAGTCTAGCAAAATTAAATTTCTTACATTTTGAGATTTCATAAAGTGATCCAAAATATTGTAATTGAAGTGGCCGATGGGTCCGCGTGGGGCGCCGCCGGCAGGGGCTGAAGTGCGCGACCTTTCTTCGCTAATGGATACCGAAAACCTTCTTCACTTTTACTCGAAAAATCTTTTTCCAAAATAAATGAATCCATACCGTATGTAAATCGGACGCCTTGGAAAGTTTTTATTGAAAAACTTGAAGAACTGATGAAAATGGGACCGCGACGTTTAAGGTATCTCCGTTCGTTTTATGAATGTGGTACTCACTGAATTTCAAATATTCTTTCTTACTTTGCGTATTTACTCCTACGAGTACCTACTCTTGTGTGACAAACTTTTGTTTGTTTGTAAAAATATCTAAGATGCTTTTTCTTTGAGCGGAGCTTTCATCAAACCGATCACGCTTACACATATCGTTTACATATAGGTTTAGTTCAACATTGTATATATACCTACCTACCTAACAATATGATGGAATTAGAATAGGGTAATTTTATAGCGGAACAGATTATCACTATGATTGGTTAGTTTTAAAGATAATAATTTCAGCGACGGTGTATTAGTTTTTAAGCTGTCTGGGCACTTATTGTATTTAACCATACAGTTCCTGGATTAAGAATAGGTGGATTGTTACATATCCCTGAATTCTGGATCGTAAAAGGGACTAAGGCAAACATGTGCTGAATTAGCAACATAAGCTTCGACGAGACTGGGTGTTGTTGCATTTACAATTTAAATCCCCTATTAACTGAAATGTGGCGTGTGGACTGCCAACGAGCGTTCCCAAAGAGGGTCGGAATAGCGTAGGTGCCCGAAATATCACCAAAGCCAAAATTTTATACAATTGTGTTTATATGTTGTCCTTGTGATGTATTATATATAATGAGGATATTCCTTTAAATACTACAAATTATTACTTACGAGTAAAAACTTCATAAGTATGATGACAGCTATGTGAAAGTTCTTCATATTAACATATTCATATGCATATAAATAAATTAAGTAGGTATCTTATTTTTCTTAGTTATAAAATTCAAAGACTCCTACAACTTGTTTATAACTTAAACCTATGTTTGTATTAAGGTGAGAAGTTTGTCATGATTAAGTTATCTAAGATTAATTAGAGGCCAGTACCGAGCACACAGCACTCAGGTCCGCCCTGCTGCGAAGGGTTTCCAAGCACTCCTCAGAGAGGCTGAGTAATTGATAAAGCTAACCCTACCGCCCTTAATCACGGTCAGCAAGTTTAACTTAATAAATAGTTATTTATTAAGTTGTCTGAAAAGTTATTAGTCCCTGCTCGAGCGGGCGGCGGCGGCGCTTAGTATGCGAGATAGTTACACCCACTCCCCTTCACAGCTTCAATGCATAACTCGCATCGCAAGCTGCTGTAATGGCTTAATAAACGATAGAACATTAATCAACGCTTCTTATGCTCGTGCTGAAACATTACAAAGATACAATATATCAAAAACCGCGCTGACCTTACACAGTTGATTCTGTGTATTAATCAAACTCAACAATAGAAAAAAATAACAACGGGCCTGTTCCGATACGATTCGTCCCTGAGATCGGGTCTTATTCTTCCATTATGAGCTATCGTACTAAGGACTCACAGTTCAAATTAATGTTTTTATTCTTATCGTATTAACGTTGTAGCAACGCAATGATATTCACAATTATACATAACTTTGCTTTTGAAAAAATTAACCTTGCGGTAAAATTTTACAATGTTGGAATTATTGATTGTCTTTGAAAACAGGTGTAAATTAATTCAAAACTAGTCATGTTTGTAAGACAACTCACATTGACTAAAGATGTGACGATTTAACATTATGACCATATCTATACGTGCTGCTGTGATGCTCAGTAATAACAGGGAATAACATGTACTAGCCAGATTATACCCAGAGAGAGATAGTGGTGGGTTCGAATCTCGCTTGTGGCTTAAGTATTTTCCTTTATGATTTTTTAAGCTAATTATTTTGCCTACCAAATACAAAAAATGCAATGTCACAAATTGCTTTTGCGTCAAATTAAAGTTCGATATTTATATAATTGCCGCATAAGACGTACCGTTGACTAGCTTCGCTATTCGTTATTAACGACTCGCATCTGTCGTGTCGTGACTCATACAGTAGGTTGTACTTAATAATAAACATACGACTTCCTTTTGCGTGCCAGCCAACATAAAACTTCTTCGTGCGTATCCTAACAAAAACATAAATTAGGTGAATTTATATAGAGAGAGAGCATCCCCCTCGTTACAATATGTCGGTAACGGCACCGAGGGTCAACGCGTAGTCAAATCCCCAGCAAGAACTCGGGTGGCTCCGGATCGACGAAATGATCAAAACTTTTTAACTTACAACTTTTTCCTAAAGCAGTCGAGCTTTTTGATTCGTTCGAAGCTTTCGCGGTCCGTGTCGCGCCGTTTGGAAATCTGCGCCGTCTTTGTCTGAAGCGGCGCAAGACAGCGCGAGCGTTCTCTGTGGATAGAGCGCGCGTGCTGGTTCCAGCCGGGCTGGTCGACGGTCTCCGACTCGCCGGCCGGGTAGAGCCGGTAGAGTCGGGCGGTTTAGTTCAGTCCTCAGCGCTGCGATGCCGGTGGCGCACGTTCTGTCGCCCGCCCGCAGACACCGCGCAGCGACGATCGCGTCGTACTTCTTCACCAACTAATAAATCAGCGACGAACGAAGTAAACCCTCACGAACAATTTATACTCGATATGAGATAACTGGCTCGCGGCACGACCGCTGTTGTGATTAATCGTTCCGCTTCGATTGTATTTGAAGCGTGATCTTCGAGATTCGGGCGCGCGTCATGTAAACATTGTTGAAGTTTTTCCAAATATTCTGTTGACTAAAAAAAACATAATAAGTTTGTTATGTACTTTGTTTGGCGGTGATGTCGTGCCGATGCGACAGCTGAGTGTAGAGTTTTGGAGAAGTGAGTGGAGGGTCGGATGTGAACTGTTAGGTAGGAGCATTATGGGTGGCGGTGGATGGAGAGTGGGGCTGGTGTGGCTGATGCTGGGTTCAGCATTGGCGGACTCCTGGACGGCGTACCAGGAGCCACCGTGCTGCCTTCCCGTCTCGCACCACCGCGTGCGCCACCACAGAGGTGAGTCACTCTCAATGTCACCAAAAACAATCTGAATAATTAAGCACTACACTAATCGTCCACTCCGTTACACGTGACCGGTTCATCGGACGACACGACACATTAGTCATGGCCAGGTATGTAGCGCAAAGAGATAGACTGTACAAATATTTACTCGAAATGCATGCACGAGTACAAAATTTTATCTGACTTCCTAAGTTATTTAATGCGGTGCCAGAAAATACCTGGTAGAGTTCGCACCGGGCACAATAAATAAAGCTACATGCATTCTGCGGTGCGGTGATGTTTGTGTATGTACTTTTTAAATTACTTCCTTTCAGCTGAAAAGTTTGTTTAAATACCAGTAGGCGATTTTAAATATTAATTTCAGTTCATACTAAAGTGAAAAATTTTTATCTCGAGGAAAAAACATTTTACTTTTTATCATCTCGTCTTGTACGAATCTGATGTAGATAGGTATAAGGTCTACAAAATAAAAAGTTATAAGCACTACGTATACCTAAATGTATATTTGTAAATATACCTATATAATTTTGCTAATAGATTAATCAATCGCTACTCGAGAGTTATTAGTCAAACGGGGGTATATTAATTTTATGTGCAAAGCAAATGCTCCTATTATTGCCTAATATCTATACATATTTATATGGAATATCTAGTACTAAACAAATGACATTTCTCCATCATCAGTCATCACCTTCGTACCAATATCCTACTTATAAAAAGGCATATTGTAGGTATCTTCCCAAACGACATAAAAATCAGCAATACAAATATAAATTGTATAAAGTTTTTGCTTCGCTGATTTTATGTAGGTAACAAAAAACTTCAATGACAACTAAAAGCAATTTTACTGACTTACAGCTTAATACCTATAAACTTGTTTTGGAATCAGTTTTAATAAGATTCCATTGGTAGCACGTGGTATTCTTTCGAAATAGATTGTTTTTAGGACGGTCGCTTAACTGACGCTAATCCTCCTTGGGAATGCTCGCTCCGTTAGTACCTAGTATCTATACTCGCTATAGATCGGTAAGGAACCTATGCGCATAACAAGGCACCTTACCGGCCCAATAACATTGGCTTAAAAGTTATATTAAAGAAAAAAATAGACGCGTGCGGGATGCAAACTCATGAACATCATAGGCCATGCTCAAATGCTCTGCCAATTTCAGTTATCGTGGTTTTATATATATATTTTATATTAAGTAGTACTTTCCTTTAATTTTGTTAGTTTATTCACTTACATGCTAGTGCAAAAATTACAATGTTATAGTAATAGCATGCTGCTCAAATGTTGCTCGGACGTTTTTCCTTCGTTGGTGTTACAACTTCCATGGAAAGGCGTGTTTGTTGTAAGAGATAGCCCGGTCTCCCTCAGCCACATTTCTTGAATGTTATTCCAGAAAAAATCACAGATTTTAGGAAACAACAGAAACTCTTCTAACTTATCTCAAAATCCCTCAATTCGTCACAGTCGCCTGAAAAGCTCATCAGGCGTAATTTACAAAAATGAAACTGAACAAGTTCCGAAGAATTTAACTTCATTACGTTGAGACCTCAAAATACGTCTCTGTCGGCACGGTCATATTTCTCCGTCTACCTTTTAAGCACATTTTCCTGTCTCCGGACAAAATGTTAATTATTATGTGCCAAGTAGACAGACCCGCCTGAATTCTTTACGGACTCTATGCGACACGACAATTTGACGTCATTAGCAAGTGGCGGAAATTCTCTGGTGACTGACATGACGAAAATACTCACCATTATATTAAAATCCTGGATTCTGCGTAGGAATTTTATCATCATACATGTTAAGCTACTTATAGCTCCGCATTCATAATGAGAAATGACATTAAATATTATTTTTAAACTTTACTCTAGACGATTCTACTTTTCACGTTATTACTTTGTGACAAATTAAATTGTATAATTGTCAGGACTTAAATGTATTCATTAATGCAACTAAATGTATTTGAATGTTTAGACACAGGTTTAATTAGATTTTTAGTACATAGCACTTTTACTTTAAAAAGAATTCAACGCGCGTCGTGGTGTAAATGATAAATGTATTGATATTGAAATTTAGTGTACACCGTAATGAATATAATTGATGATACGCGTTTTTGAACGAAGTACCTACGTACTAAACAAAATAAGACTTAAATTACAAACGTAGATGAATTGCACATTGGACGAACTGCCAATAAACCTATTACTTGTTTCAAAAATACTAGCCATCGATTACAATTTTGTTCTATCCGTCATGCAGATTGTGTCTTCATGTTTTGTATGTAAATATTTCTTTCATTTTTACAAGGTAGTTGTTAGTTTATCTGTCCCATTGTTTAGTTTTTATTTAGATAAAAAACTGGCACGATTTTTTATCATCTAAGTATGAGTATTAAAAGGGCCAAGTTGTTAAGTAAATTGTGCTGTTATCTCAAAGAAACTCAGTTAGGGGTCTAAAACAAATTGTTTTATTTCGTACTCGTGACTTTGCAATTACTTTTTGTTCTTGTTTATGGTCAAATATCTTGTGTTCTTTCGAAATCTATGTCATCTAAATCCAAAACAATGATAATAAGTATGTATTTGGATGCTGACAGCCAAATTTTATCAAAATACTGCAACCCTTACGAAAGTGAGAGGAGACAAAAACGCACACACCCTCGCCGCATTTTTAAACTCACGAACTTTCGCATCAATGATATTGATATTACTAAGATTAAATAAAATTCAGCAACTCGATATCGGTTCCTTCTATTCACCTCGGGTCATTTCGTGTATTCCAGTTCGATTGTATACATTTCTCAGCAAAAGGCCGTCCACAAAAGGAATCTTTGAGCAAAAAAGCATTATGCATGGATCGCTATGTAATTGTCAAACAGTGATTCACCTTCATGCAAAACTTTGATTATCTGTTATGTTATGTATGACTAATATGTGGTTATATGTAAATATACATTTTTAGATCGTTTTTCGTTTAGTTTTTGTTTTCCTCTTTCGTTTGCGATTAATTAAAAACGTGTATGTTTGTCATCACCAGCCACCATGCTATTCGTTTTATACGTATTTATTTGATAACTAAAATGACCATATAATAAAGTGCCCTCACATTTGTTTCGGTATAATGTGTGTAGGTCGGAATGGCGCTAGCTTTACAAAATATTTTTATTGGTAATAAAAAATCTTTACAGACTTTTAAATTGCAATATGGTTAAGTACATTAAGTTAAGATTTTCACTAGTGAATGATTTTTGATGAAATACGGTATATACTCAGGTATATAGCCGAATAAAGCACAAAGTTATCACTGTGAAATTTTGGAAATTTCGATAATCATGTACATAATCGTTTTATTTTTTCTTCTTCTCTGAAACATTTTGGAACTTACCTACTGATAGTATAAATATGTAATTCTCCGCATGGGTGGGTACCGGTCGGCGGGGGAGGACCACGCGGACCGGTTCGGTGCGCTGGCGCAGGTAACCGATTCCCTGGCTAAATTGAGTTATAAACGAGCTGGCAATCGCCGGTATAGCCGCCACTTCATTATTGTGAATATGTACGTGCCATGTCATAGGTAGATAGCCCGGGCACTGATGAGAAACAAGTTCTTGTTCCTTCATTATTATTATTTAGATTTAACAAAAAGCGTTATGTTTATGTTTGAATCACCAAGTTGTTTTACTTGTAAATAAAAACATGTAGCAATTTGTATTAGCTTTGTAAAAATTTGCATTAAGTAGTTCATGGTACTTAATTATTGTAGTTTTCAATAGCGCCTTTTAGAAATTATACGGCACCTATTAATATCGCGACTGTGCTTTTATTTGATAATCTTTATGTATAATATTGTAATATAAAATGTGTAACTGGAAATCCATCAGTTCAAAGTCATGAATAAAACTACATATTTATTTAATTGAGACATATTATTCTGACAGTATAACAAACGCCAAAGAATCCGCACAGTAGAATCAAATAGAATATCACGTTTGCGGGTTCAGAAAGCAACTTTCAAGAAGTTTCTTGAATTATAGTTACAGTAAAAACGATTATACACAAAACATAAGTGAATCCAGTGATGAAGACGGCAATTTAAGAATGTAAATAACAAGAAGTTAAGAATGCTGAATAGAAACTTCTGGCTGTAAATTAACTTACGAAATATGTATCTAAAAGCCTACGATAACCATCTACATATATATGTTTTCACTGCTGAGGTGAAGAATTGTATGAACAACATGAGACCAAAGTTTTTTACATCTCGTGCTTTAGAATCCTTTGATACGCTCAGGATTCTAAGTTAGAATCCGTCGTTATGCTCGTGATTCAATTATAGCATCCTTCGCTTACTCGGAATTTAAATTCAGCACTCGCAGCAAAAATGCATTTTACTCTTTTATTGCACAAATAACAATTTACTATGACAGTATTATTCCACGAATGTATAGATTTAAAAATAATAATTTATATAAATACCACTTTTATGCACACATTCGTCAAGATGGCAAATTATACGTTTCATTCTCTAGGATTCATTATCTAGCTACTCGTGTATATCCGTGGAGAAAAGTAAGGGAATCATTCATTATTAATTATCAGCACAGCTCATGCTGAAAATAATAAAACACATATATAAATGAGATATACATCTTTAGGAAACGAATCGTACTTTTTGGTGGTAGAGATAAATTAATTTTAAACGTTTTTATAAAAGTAAGAAAATTAACGTTTTTCTGACACGACTGCCCAAAAATAGAAGAGTTATGTTTTCAGGGTTCATGTATTATGTATGTATGTTTGTGGGTTTCTTTATCCCACCATAACTTCCAAACGGCTTAGCCGATATCTATGTAAGTTATATCGTTAGATTCGCCTTGACAGTGCAAGTGACATTAGGTAGGTATATAAGGTGTATATTAGTTCATCAACAATACTGCGGGGGATGGAGTAGAATCGATAACGGAGCGTGTTCCACTCATGTTTAATTTTCACATACAAAAAATCAGTATAACTATTTTCTAAGCGCGGCGCGTTGCCTTTTCGTATGATAACGAGAACCGCGGATTACTCCATTCTCTACCCGATGTCAATAAGACGCCTATCACTAAGGCAAAACAGCTGTTTTGCCCTATTGATAGATGAAGATGTTTCACGTACCTATTCTGACGAACGCGAAGGCCTTACCGGCCAATCTAGCTAAGACTGCCGAATGCTTTGCATAATAGCCAATTGATTAAACTCTTCTAAATGATAAAAAATGTTACATAACTACATTCTTTTTAATTTCAAATTTGCGTAGGCACGTACTGTATTTTGTTGCAGCTACTTAGGTATGCCGTATTGTGTTAAACCGCTACCGCGTCGCGCGTTCTTTTGTCGCAAGCCGCCAAAGACGACTAGGCAGAATAGGTACACAAAACAGCTGTCTATTGTGCCTAGTATAGCAGTTCATTGACTTCACGTAGCAATCGTGCGTGTGTGTGAATAGAGTAGATACACCGTGTTCGTAGACCGCGGTTGTCCTTGCTGTTATTCCCAAAGCCAACGTGCCACAGCTTAAGCAATAGTACAGATTTTTTGTGTATGTGAAAATTAAACAAGAGTGGAACACATTCCGTTATCGATTCTACACCATCCTCTGCAGTATTGTTGATGAATTAATATCCACCTTATATAAAAAAATATAAAAAACAAATTGGCGTATTCCAGACGTCATATTGTTAGATGAAAAATTTTTTCATCCAAACCTATCGAGTGAGTCGGGTATCAAAATGAAGGGCTTCAAAACACAATGCCATAAATACATATAACTTGCAGTTGTATGTCGGTTATCGCGCAAAACATTAACCTCTTTTTGCGTAGTTGGATAAAAACTATCCTATGTTTTTTCCCGGGTCTCAAACTGTTTCCATACCAAATTTCATTCAAATCGGTCCAGTAGTTTTGGCGTGAAAGCATAACAGACAGACAGAGTTACTTTCGCATTTATAATATTAATATAAATATATAGTACTGATGGAATGATAAAAAGTTTAACTAATATAAATAATATGCAGTCGGGTTTTTTAAATTTTTTAATTAATTTATACTTGTTAGCTTCTTCAAATGTCGAAAATAGGGAATCAAAACTTTCGTTGATATGCATAATCAAATAATAAAAATATAAACAACTTGAGTCATACAATTAAACATACAAAGAAGTTGTTGTTAGTCGCATCCGGTTTGAGGAACATCGATGTTCAACCTGACAAGAACAACATGCTTTATCACAACAAAAGTTAAAAATACAAGGCATCCCGCTGCTGGAGTCCACTTAGAAACTTTTTGTTCTGACAATACTAATATGTGGCAGGTCAAACTTTCAAATAAATTCTTCAGAGGTCTTAAATACATAGACGAAATAAATTCATAATTTTAATAAAAATCACTAATCTCTTTAAAGACTTAAAAGTTCCATGCTGATCCTGTAAAGTTAGTGCAAATTATTAATAAGAAAGAAACTATTAATAGCAAATATTTTTTACAATCCATAGGTGCCCAAAAAAGGCCAAGTCCTTTTCAAACCGTCCTTTTAGAGGTACATGTTATGAAAATTTACTTATACCTAAGTCAAAATACTTAAGACTTATTTCCTGCAATTGGAATAAAATTTGTTTACTGCACAAATAAACTAAAAAGTTTTGCTCAAAAAAGTCAAGACTTCATGATGATGTTTCGTGTAGAATCCAAAATCTTCTCGTTGGACTACGGTGCGTTTATAAGGAACTAGATAGAATTAGTACCTAATGTTTTTCTCAAATATTAATTTAATATTTTCTTAAAATATTTGCATTCCATTGTCTAAACTAGTCCTTTGTCTAACTTTTGTGGTACGAGAATTTCCACTATCTATTCACGTGTATACATGTGTGTAGATCTCATGACATATGGAATGTAACACTTGATACGGTCTATAAAAACCTTCACTTTAACAAAAGTCATGCTGTCTTCTTGCAACACACTCCTAACATAATATGCCTATTGGATAATGATAATGGTCCAAACGATTAGGCGTCGTGTGTCCACAGCCATGTTTCTTGCTGTTTTATTTATTGCTTCATCTTCATTTCCATTTTATAGATATTAGTAATCGTGTAGGTACCTCATTATAGTTACAGTTCTAATTTGTTTGAGAGTGTATTTGGTTTGATACAGAAACACCGCTTTATGAAATGGAATGTTTAATTATTTTACCTTAATAAATATATACGTCAACTTATAACGATGCTAAGTGGTATGGTAATGCGTTTTCTAAAAAAATATGAATACCTTTCAAGTAGACTTAGGGTTCGTTTCAAAATGTCCTAATAAAGTTTCGGGTTGCTATGCACCACATAAAATAACTGAATGATAAAAATGACAGTTAACATGCAGCGCGTTTTTGGCTTTAACCGATGGATAAATCGATGACTGTGAAACGCAAAGATAGTGTTTTATTTATTAACTATGTTCTGGGTAGTAAAACCGGAACTTACTAGAAAATTCTGAAACATGCCCTTAATTAACTTACAGAATATTGACAACTGGCATAAACATTTGTTTGCGGAGTTTAAATTATATTTGAACCTGTGTTATTCAATCAGATTAATTATTTTTCAGTTCCAATAATAACGCTTCTGTTAATATGATAAACGTGGCTTAGTTCAGCGCATAAACATTGTGCAGTCTGACATCACGGTATAAATATAATGCCTATCAGGGCTATTTCACAATGTACAAATAAACATGCATTTGTTAGTTTCATTTATAATCGTCGCTTAAATAGCATTAAGCTCGTTTAGCACTACAAAATTTGTATCTGTATTTATAACCAAAGGAATATAATCAATGAATTATTATGAGTTAATATTACTGTATGCTCGAAGCGAGGATAATATAAGAACCCTGGTAGGGTTTGCCTCGTTCTTCTATCGACTGTGGTTCGTTATACAAACTTACAATAATATGTTCTCATAGTGCAATAACAGAATTATGTATTTTTACTACAAGAAAACTAGTTTTCATGACCTACCTACTTATCTTGCTTTACTATATTCAGATATTAAATTCGACCACAAACAGGCCGCATGAAAATAAGCCACAACAATTGTATATTAAGTACAATGTCAGAAAAGTTGTATAACCAATTTGCACAATTTAATTAAGTAGGTATTTATTTTACAAAAATAACCAATTTAGTAGATAACGATATCCTGTGCATGCGCACTTAATAACCTTAACTTATTAGATGATTTAAGGTTTAGTTATTGATAGACTTTTAAAGATTGATATGTAAATATTAATGAAATCAATTATTATTTAGGACCAATTTTAAGACATTTCTAACGTTAAATATTTATGATTGGTATAATGATCTTGTAACACATGTTACCGTTACATATTATAATGCTACTTTAGTAGGTATGTACTGTTTTAGGTCGTGTCAATTTTAGTATTATATCTCCGGTATGACAGTTTTATGGCAGAGTTCTACAGTCAATAGTATCCATAAAAAAAATTCAGACGAATTGAGAACCTCCTCCTTTTTTGGAAGTCGGTTAAAAATCAAGTCAGCTGCTTAGCATAGAGCTTGGTAGTGCTACTTGGGTGGGATTGCAGACCGTCCATCGTTCTATTCAGGGTTCATACACTTATTCGTCGATGTTTCGAACATCGGGTCCGAATTTACGAAAGATAAATATCCGCAAAACACGTTTTGGCTTACTTTTGTTTAACTTTGTTCATAGCATAGACTAGAAAGCGTTATATTCTGTTTTTTTTTTAAATCGGATTCGTATGGTTTGTTCATTTCCTAAATATGAAATAATATTTTTTCTTATGCTTTATGTAGTCAAACTTAAAAGTTAAATTCTAAATACATATGCAGAAATTAAATAAATAAATTGTAGTCGTGTTCATAGTAATTATTTAGTGCTATAGCAACATTACTAAATCTTGATAGGGAGTTTAGGCGAGAACACGAAGAGCATGTTATAAATATGCTTTCTTAGATCAAGATGAAAAGTACTTTATAACATTAATAATACTATAATTGCTTAAACAATACACTGTGTACGGATTGATATGGAGAAAAAAGAATTTGAATGTAAGTATATTATGTTATTACTAGATACATTTATACTCTTTTTGACTGATGAGTGAAGAACGATGTGGTTCGACCATAGACTATATCAAACAATGAAGTTCGTAGCGCAAATTAAATGTTCGTTGCCTAAGTTGTCGCTCGAAACACGAAAAACGAAACTTCGGTGAATTGTAGTAGCGGCCCAGAGGTCAGAGGAGAGGTGCACCGACAACGCTGATGGTATCACTACGTTAACCTTTCCGTTTAATATATTCCGTTAGCTCATGCTCTAGTACCTACTTAATTCCATATTAGTATACCGAACAATTGAATATGGTAGAAAGTTTCAACAATATCAATGGTACCAAAAACGATGCGAGTGGGATGTGCCATTTAATTCTAGGTGGCATAAACGTGTTAGAATTCAAATGTTACGTACGTATCTGTTTGACTTTAAATGATCTTCAATCTTCAAACTTATTATGATAAGGGGTTATTTAAACCTGCGCAAGTCAAGAAAAGTCACCGACACAACTCGGTTCTCCATTTAGTTTACCATCAACAAAACGGGATCGAAAATAACGGGACCCTCCACTAGATCTCCTGGCGTGATAACTATAGCTTATTTAAAGTATAAGCTATAGCTATATAAGCTATTTAAGCGTGAGATTATGGTTATCGGAGTCGCTGACTCTTTCCAGGTAGCTTTCGTCTTAGAACCGACTCTATCTAAAACATTAGAAAATGAATCTAACAAATAAAATGGACATGTATCTTCCACTTCGTGCATTTATGGACCACATTTTGCATCTTTAGAAGACTCGGTAAAATACCTGATCTTAATTAAATGAAAATTATCAGAGTAGCTTTTATGTATTTGGCAGACTTTAGTAACTGGTCGGAATAGTTTTCACACCCTGGGGCAAAGTTCGATTTTAATGTGGCAATTACTTCGGAAATTTGAAAAGGATAGTTTAGGGGACAGAAACAGTTCGTGAGGGACGTGTTTGAGGCTTTATTGAATTTCCTAATACATTCTGAGCTTAATTTCTAAAATAGATTTATGTATGTTTATTTATTTATGTAGCCTTTGCAAAGTTTTCTCATATATGTCGCTTACAAGATATAGGCTTATTACGCAGTTATGTCTTTATAATATATGGAGATTTTGATTTTTTATTCAAATGACGTAACGTGCATTAGGTACTTTCTGTATTCAAACCACCGTTTCAAAGCATAATTGGATATGCACCACAACGTATATGAGTTCACCCCGTGTTGGTAGGATATTTTGCGACTTTTCACGTGGCTACCACTCCCAACTCCTAAGAAGAAAATCTGTCACCTAGCACTTAACGGTGTGTTGATATTTTTAAAGCGCTCGTAGCGAAGTAAGCAAACTTCGCTACGAGCGCTAGCCACGTGAAAAGTCGCAAAATAACCGTAACTTTTCTTAACCGATCAGCAAAGTTAAGCAACGCCTGCCACGGTCATGAGTTGGATGGGTGACCGCTAGTGACATTACTACTGAGCGCTTCCGTGCTTCAGAGGGCACGCGGTCCCGGTTGTTGTCTTAGGATGGCAGTCGTTATAGCATGGTGGTAGGGCATTTTGCGAATGCCCGCCTAGCTAGCTACCACCCTCAAGTAAAAATTCTGTTGCCAAGCACCTAACGGTGTGTTCCGGCAGCTGTCCTTAGAGCCAGTAATTCTAGGTTAGCCTGAACAACATCTTCGACCATATCATCACTTACCATCAGGTGAGATAGTGGTCAAAGGCTAACCTACCTATCAGGCATAAAAAAAAACAAATGTGTTCCTAATCAAGCCCCTTAACGCCTTCGACCACATCATCGCTTACCAACAGGTGAGATTGTGGTCAAGGGCTAATCTATAGCAACTAAAGTAACTGTAGTAAGTATGTATACTAGCTTGCGAAATTGCAACATGAAAGATATTCTGATAATAGTCTCGAAAGATAACCGTTACTTGCGCCAAGACGTTTCTGTTTCAAACTCTCGTTATATTTTTATCCGTGATATAAAATACCGCTATATTATGGCACCTAATAGTTCCGAGGTTAGCGTGGGTGTTTAGGTTAAACACCCACAAGTATCGAGTTACGATATCATATTGAAATACGGTCGCTACGTCTTCGGTCCCCTGTGATCTATACAGGTAAACAAAATATTGTCCTTTCACCTTTTATCTCTTTATTAACGACTATGGAATCCAAATTTATGTGAATTAGAATTTAGTATCTACTTACTTAATACATATGTACACAAGTATTTCTTACTTAGTGCAGGTTCTGTTAACATAATTTTAAGTGTTAATGTTACGAGTATATGCTGTAACTGAATTGTTTCTTTGGAATAAATTGAAAAAATAAATAAATTATTTTCAATATGTAGTGGGAAATAATACAAATATAATAATGATGACATATCCATTATGTGATTGTGCTTATTGTGATATATGATGACCATTTTAAATTGAGATCATGAAGATGACGCACCTATTTAAAGTTTTGGAACTGACTGAACTCTTATTACTGCAAAAGCTATGTTCCTCGAGTTGCATTCTCGTCTCGTATCATGGCCGTCGCTATAAACTGCACCTTTTAACGACTTTGTTTAAGATATCCAAGTCGCATTGTGTGGCAAGAATATGTATGAAGCCGACAGCTTTATACTTGTGCTAAACAAACTCATTGAAACTGTACTTACGTTAAGCAAAGATTTGTTTGAGGATGTTATTTTGAACCGCTCGTAGCCTAGTTTGATCAAATAATAAATAAATAAATAAAATATCAATTTATTGCCTTATTACAAAATTAAACTATGTACAAAATAATAAAAATGAATAACAGTCAAAAGGCAAAAGGGTTATGCTCAGCATTATGCAGCGCTATCACTCACTTACATGAGCGTGCGCTGCGCTGTTTTTCAACCTATCCCTACTCGGGCGGATGTTTGCCGAGAGACATACGAGGTAAAAAAAGCGGTTCACAAATGAACAAAAGAAACATACAGAGACAACTTACAATCATAGAACTAAATTACACAAATTCATAGCCAATTAAAACATAAGACCACAATAACTCGTTTAGTAAATTATTATTATTATCAATCTATATATACAATATAAATATATTATCATAAAATATAATACACATATATTACGCCATATTCGGTTGAAAAGTGTAAGTGTGTGAGTGTGAGTGTGTGTGAGAGGGTGCATGTGTGTGTATGTGCAGTTTGTATAAATGAGGTCAAGTTTTTTTTTTAAGTGATGATTTAGTGTTTGTGTTACGTCTTCCTCTGCGTTTTAAATGTTGCTTCAAAATTATGCCTTTGGCGATCCAAAAGAACCCTCTTTGTTTTGATTAGCCTTTCTTAACCGATCAGCTAAGAGAAGTAACGCCGCGGTCATGACTTGGATGGGTGACCGCTACTGACATTACTTTATACTGAGTGCTTCCGTGCTACGGAGGGCACGTTAAGCCGTCAGTCCCGGTTTGTCTTAGGATGGACAGTAGTTATATTACAGTGGTAGGAAATTTCGCGAATGCCCGCCTGGCTAGCTACCACCCTCAAGTAGAAAATCTGTCGCCAAATACCAAGCGGTGTGATCCAGCAGCTGTCCTTGAGAGTCAGTAATTTTAGGTAACATCTTTGACCACATTATCATTTACCATCACGATAGAAAGTGGTCAAAGGCCAGCCTATCAACTATAAATATATTATCTTATAATAATTATTGTTACCTCATTTACCAGGGAAGAATAGATGATGATAGACCGTAAAGTTCTTGGCTTATACAGGGTTATTGGTAATATGCTAACAACCTCTTAGGGTTGACATCTGCTAGTCCTAAAAAACATTTTGAGATGAATTTAGTTTTGTTTTGAAAAAATATTTTTTTAATTGTTTTTTTTGCGTTTTAATGCCTACTCCGTGCCAAGAGCACCCACCGCCGCATCGGACCGCGCCGTGCCCCCTTTCAATCCCTCCATTTGAGTTTTGAATATTTACATCGAGCTAAGTAATAAAAAATATGAAATATTACATTACAGGCACAAGAGACTTTTAACATCAAGTGGTCATCTTACTTATTCCGTCAAAAACACAAATAACCAAAAAAAGAATAGATAAATAAAAAATAAAATTCTCAAAATCTTTATTTGCACTAGCAGAAGTCAACCCTAAGAGGTTGTCAGCATACTATATATATACATTTTATATGCATATAATAGAAGACGTACAGCTCCCGGTATGGACTGTAAGTACTAGGACTTTCATATGCTCTTGTTGGATGTATAGTAAAATCTAACTAAGGATATGCGCTAAATTCTAAATGAGGCTAAACACAACTGATGTCTGGCGGCTAGCCATAATACTGAAGGCAAAGTTTTTATAATTATGTCTTGTGTGTTGTTCTTTGCTAGCGATATTTATTTTTTAATAGATCACTATAGCTGAACTTTGATTTTCTCGTGATCGTGCGCTCGAACTTTTTAGACTTCCTAATGCTTAGTGTAGAATACGAGCCTCGTAAACTTTATTCCGGTTGGGCTATGCGGCGTTTATAATGTCACGTTGGCTTAGAAGTGAAATTAGGTGGAATTGTCACTAGATACATTTTTATGTATTATAAGTGTTTTTTGAAAATAAATTATTTATTTTGCAAATTATTTTTATAATATCTGATTATATTACATTTGGATTGCCGCAATACAATGCCTGAATCTATTACCTTATATAATATAAACATTAAAAAAACTTATTGATATAATATCGTGTGTAATGTTAATTTTGAAGCCTCTGTACCTAGACTGTGTTTCGAGGACCTTCTCCAATGTGTTACTATAGAAAACAGAAATTACGCAATTATCTTCTGGCATATTGTAACTACCCCATATGAGTGAGATAAGGGTATAAAGACGACGAAGAATTGTTGTTTGTGTGCAACTAAAATTTGCATGACAGTTTAACAATTACTTTCTTAACAAATCATTCACAAATGCTGAATTGAAATTTTCTGTGCCTACTTATTTTATAATACAAAGATGTAAAGATTAGATATCAAGAATAATCATTTTGATAAAGCGCTTTTAGAGCAATTTTATTAAAGCTGTTAAAATCACTTTTATGTCTTTGTTATAGAGATCTTGATAACGTATAAACGTTATCAAGATCTCTATAACAAAGCTGTGTTATGTGTGGCCAACGGCGTAGATAGCTATAAAGCTATCTACGCCGTTGGCCACACATAAGACGCTTAGGCGTGACGCCTAGCGCCTGTTCGAGATAGATGTTGCCATTACTCCAAGCAAAGTCCCAATATCTGCCGGATCGGAGCCGTGTCGGGATTTCCTCGTGCCGTGTTAAAGCAGCTTTATTGGGCGTGTAGAGACGGTACCCAGGCCTTGTGTAAATCGAACCGACACTACAGTCTCAGATTGACTGACGCGGCTTTAAATGGTATCCGAGGTAGAGCACGAGCACGACTGTTACTTTAATTCGGAACGCTTGCGTTATTCAATGGGAAGTGGCGTCTCATGTCGCAGACACAGTTGCAGTCGCTTTTGTGATGTTTGAATCATTAACAACCAAGAGACGTTTTCGGTGTCCATTTACTTTGCCATTCAAGTGAACTGCAAAACATGTTTGGAGAACTGTATCTGATACGTCGGTCAAATATCTCCAGTTTCCAACTATTAAGCTTTAGTGTGTGTCAGTTTTGCTTTAAGGTTAAAACTCATGATAATAGCGGGAAATTTAAACAATTATATCCATCGATAAATAAAGGAACTTAATACTGTCCCTTAGATAGTGTAATCAAACTTTTAGCCAACGCAATCAAAAGATACAGCCGTTTATGCAAAAAATTTTCGACACTCGCAAGGGATCAAAACCTATAGGGTACTACTTCCCGTGAACTCAAAATCTTGAAATTTGGTACGAAGCAACGTCTTATAACACAGATTATATAATAAAAATATTTTTAATAATTGTAATATGTTATGGCAATAAAAAAACCATAACTTTTACTTCTATCTACAGGTTTGTACGGCACCCTCGCCTCGGGGCGCGAGTCGCACTTGACTGGTTTTTTTGATGAGTTTAACGGATTTATTGCTCCTGTAGCTAGGCTAGGTAACCACTTACCATGATTGTGGTATTCGCAAGTTTAAAGTTATATTACTCGTATTATTTTGAAAAGTTATTGAGCACAACTGCACAACTTTGAGCAATGAATTCAATAAATTAAAAAATATGTAAATAATATTTTCAAGTACAATAGTAGGACGAATTAGAACAAAACAAAAAAAATATTTAGGATTTTACCTTCAGATTGAGGACCAGGTTATCATGGATATTACGTTTGCATAGCAAACAATATTTAATTATTGTTAGTTTTTTAAATAACGCAGGCTCTGCGGATTATATTACAAAATTACAAATTTACAAGAAGAAAAATTAAAAACATCCCGCACATGACTTTTTCCTCTAGTAAATTTGTAATTTTGTAAGCTATCAATATTTTTCTAATATCCACATTAGAGATTAAAAGCAAAAGCAATTTTTTTCTATTGACATGGACGCTATTGCTCAATATTACAACCGAGCGGCGTGTTTCATAGTCGATGTTCGAAATGAAAAATAGTTTATTGAATGCGCATACTGCACAGGTGCAGCGTCTATTACTCACCCAACGGTATTCGTGACATATACATACTATGTCATCATTCCTGACCCTTATCCCACGGACGTGTGGTCAGTAGCGTATGGTTTTCTTTGACAACGCAAAGGATGACATAATAACATAATATAGAAAATATTGGCTTCGATTGTCGGAACAACAGCCTGATTAAATTTATTCCAATATTCTACTTAAATTTGTTTATTTCAATATTATTATCATATCAGAGTTTTTAATTATTGGATGCAAACCTTTTGTTATCAATAGGAACCGATGCATATTATGGACTGCTGCTAAGAATTTATAATTTATCCTACTCGGGAATTAAATACGCAATCTATACACATGAAGAAATAATGGTACAGTATGAAAGCTTCCAAAGTCCAAAATTCTTACCTATTTAATAGGGATGTACTTTATGATATTGATTATTGAAAATGAAAAATCGGGCAATCGCGAGTAGGGATTCGGCGATGAACACAGCCGAGCAAACAGACGGACAGACAAGAAAGATGTCGAAGTGAGAGGTGATGATTTTTTCCTCGATTTAAGTTATATATCGACGGACCATTCCGACCTGTGCCGCCACGCCGTGCACACCTGTCTACAGCTCCGCCAGTATCTCCCAGTGAGACCGCAATAGTCCCCGCACTATTGCCGTCTCACTCGGGTCATCGTTCCGACGCTAGTTGCAGACCAGTGCCTTGGAATACGCAGTCCTGACGAAGTTTTGTTTTCTGTGCAGAAGCTGAGCAGCCACCGACCGCCGAGCAACGTGAGCTACGAGCTCGCCGTGCCGGCGCGCAGAGGCGCTCTAAGACGTCAGGCATTACCACCTACCCAAGTCCCTTGTTTCGGACGAACAACATCATATCGGGCTGGTGGTCTTGTTTTGACCGCACTTTTCGGTGCGCATTTCACCACTTTACTACCCGACACAACATAGTAACAGTCGCGTAACAACACACTTTGTGCTGTTAAGCGACGTCGTTCAGGCGTGGGGTAGCGTCAGCCAAACCCGTCTGAACGATCAAATCCGCCATTTGCTGCGGTCGCAGTGTGACACCCTACGGTGACAACGGCCACTGTTGTTGTTTTGGTTTAACCTTGCACCGTGGCCTTTCCCGCTTCACGGGTCAGCCGAAGCAAGCTGGGCTCCGGGATTACTGGCCTTGGGGTCACCCCTAGTCAACCCCGGAGTAGCGCTTAGGAGCACCCCTCTCCGCCGAGAAAAAAGCTCGGAGAGGGTACACAACTAGGGCACACCTTAGGTACACACTCCCTCTCACACAGTGAGCTCACAAGGTGTGTGAGGGAATTCAAACCCTTGATAGGGCGTCCTGAGTATTCCCCTCAGGATGCAGTCCCGTCCCTCTAACGGTGAGGTGCAGGTCCTTCAGACCTTCGCCCTCCGCCACCCCGATCTGTATGTTGCACACATGCAACTCCTCGAAGAGGAAGCGAGTGCCCGCCTCACGGACACTCTTATTGCTCCCTCCGGGACTTCAATCCCGGAGGCCAACGTCCCTCCTCTGACCCGGTCCTTCTCAGAGGACAGCCCGCTTTCGCCCGCTCCGGGCCCGGATAATAGACGCACGGTGGCAGCCCCTCCCCGTGAGAGGTCTCGCTCGCGCTCACCGATCGGGAGGCCAGCGAGCACCCGTCCCTCCATCGCCGTTGTCGAGCCCACTTCGGACTCCGAAACGGAGATGGAAGTAGATCCGAGTCGCGCCTTACGCACTGACTCGGACTCCGATAACGACGGCTATACCGTCGTTGACCGCAAACGCAAGCGTGCTCCTAAAGCCGCTAGTTGCGCAACTTCCGCCCCTCCCGCCAAGGCACCCGCTAAGGCCCCCGCCTCCGGCAAGAAGCCGACCCCCGCCCCGCGCCCCGCGTCTCCTCCCTCCGCTCCGGCCACCACTGCCGCGTCCCCTCAGGACGCGAGCGCGCGCCGCGAAAAACCGCCTCCGCCCCTGTTCATTCAGGACAAAACCAAATGGGACATGCTGTCCCGTTTAGTTTCGGATCGTGGGATCCACTATACTAATGCCCGCTCCACGCAGCAGGGCATTAAAGTCCAAGTTTCCACCATTAGCGACCACAGAGCGCTAACTAAACTCCTCCGCCACGAGAGCATAAGTTTTCACACTTATGCGCTCGAAGAGGAGAAAGTCCTCCGAGTGGTCATCCGCGGTGTGCCCAAGGAGGTACATACCGATTCGGTATGTGCCGACCTGAAGGCACAAGACTTCCCCGTACATGCAGTTCACCGCATGTACAGCGGGAAGGACCGCAGCCCCTACGATCTAGTACTCGTAGTACTAGATCGTACTCCTGAAGGCAAGGCCATTTTTAATTTAAAAAAGGTCTGTGGCCTCTCAGGACTCGATGTCCAAGCCCCATACAAGAATGGGAGTCCCTCGCAGTGCCATAACTGCCAACTATACGGGCACGCCTCCCGTTTCTGCTTCGCTCGCGCTAGGTGCGTTAAGTGCCTAGGCGATCACGCGACAGCAGCGTGCACTCGCACCCGGGATTCGCCGGACCCACCCAGCTGTGTTTTATGCGGTGCTCAAGGGCATACCGCGAATTACCGTGGCTGCCCTAAAGCACCACGAGTGAACCACAGGGTGGCAAGGCATAGGCCGACCCGTCCCTCTTACGACCGTTACCAACGGGTAAGCCCTAAACTAACGGTAGTACCTGCCTCACAGGTAATACCCGCGCCGCTCCCAGCCCGTAACGCATGGTCTAAACCACCCAGTATGGTTAAGACCGTCGCTACCGCCCGCGCCCCGGCCCGCGCGCCCTCACCCGCACCCGCACCCGCCCGCGCCGCGGCCCCTGCCCGCGCACCGGCCCCGGCTCGCCCCGCGCTCCCGGCACCCGTCGCCAACACCATTCGCGCGCCTCCCCGCGCCGCTTCCCGGCCTCAAGCTCCACCTATGCCATTGATGGCTGCCCCTCTTCAAGAGGCAATCAACCTAGTCAGCGATCTGGCTATGTCGGTTGACATCAATGAGGTACAAGAGCTATTCCACAAGATGCAATACGCTCAATCCCCAGCGGACGTGATCCAATACACATTGGAACACGCGAACTTACTAAGCGCCCTTAAGCGCTTCGTTCCCCAGGCCCCTCCCCAGTACAACCACTATGGGTAGTACAACCGCACGCACGAAACCGCGCTCAGTTTCGTTAGCGTCATTCAACGCTAACGGTTTCTTTAGACAACGTGACCTTGTCCACGACTTTTGTTGCACCCACCTTATCGACATTATATGCGTGCAGGAAACCCTTCTAAAACCGGGGAAGGCGAACCCTAGGTTTGCCAATTACAGAACGGTACGTGATGATAGAGTGAACTCCCGTGGGGGAGGCACTCTTATCTATTACAAAAGGTCCCTGCACTGCATCCCCCTACCTACCCCGACTCTTGTTAATATGGAAGCATCTTGTTGCCTTCTAGCTATGACTGGTCATCAACCTATAGTCATAGCGTCCTGTTACCAAGCTTGTCAAAAGCCGATCGTCCGAGCTGACTTAGAAGCATTGTTCTCATTAGGAAGCGCCGTCCTTCTGATTGGCGACTTCAATAGTAAGCACATCCTATGGAATTGTAACGTCAACAATCCCAGAGGCATTGCACTTGAAAAACTAGTCGCAGAACTTAATTTTGACATAATTGCGCCCACTGAGCCCACTCACTACCCTCATACGGAAGACTTTCGACCTGACTTGCTTGACATGGCACTACTCAGAGGCGTAACACTCCAGTTACGCTCCATAGAAGTGGTTCACGAGCTTCACTCTGACCACCGACCCATTATACTGCGACTAGGTCCCGACCCAACAACAGACCTCCCCCGCCCCACTAAGACGATAGTGAACTGGAAGCAATTAGGCGTTGCCCTAAAAGCTATCAGTTCACCGGACCTTGACAAGATCCCTGACGACATCCTGACTAAAGATGACGTAACCCTTGCGATCGATTCGTTCACTAATCACCTCTCCACCGTAGTAGGTGCATCCGCAAAGGAGGTCATGGTGCCGGACGACCGGCGCCTTGTCATTCCAGCGGATGTGAGACGATTAGTGACGGAAAGTAAAGCAGTGACCCGACATTACGACTCTTACCCCAGTAAAGAGAACAAAACTAAGAAACGCCACTTTGAACGCATGGTTCAAAGTCGCATGTCTGAGTTGCGTGATCAACAATGGGGTGACAAACTTTCAAACCTCGTGCCAAGCCACCAGGCTTATTGGGACTTGGCGCGAGGTATGAAAGGAAGTAACTACAACGACATGCCTCCCTTATACAGACCAGTCCCACTAGTCCCAGCGTTCTTTGACGAAGACAAAGCTGAGTGCCTAGCTGATAGCCTAGAGGCTCAGTGTTCCCCTAACGTAGATCACGTTGACCAAGCTCACCTCGATTCGGTGGATGCTGAAGTCGAACGTAAAAGCTCTGTGGTCACCTCTGAACTCCCACCAATCACCTTAGCGACTTACGCTGAGGTGGCGAGACTGATCAAGGCCCTCCGACCGCGCAAATCCCCCGGTGCCGATGGCATCTCCAACAGGGTTCTTAAAACCCTCTCCCCTCCTCTCATCCATCTCCTAGTCAGCATCTTCAATGCTGCTATGAGCCACTGCTTATTCCCAGACACCTGGAAATGTGCAAATGTCATTGGCATTCACAAACCAGGCAAAAGCTCATCTGACCCCACCAGTTACCGCCCCATCAGCCTCCTCAGTGCCTTAGGCAAACTTTACGAGCGGTTACTTGCAAACCGTCTCCAGTCCCATGCTAAGGAACACCACCTTATCCCAGATGAGCAGTTTGGCTTCAGACCCGGACACTCATGCGTCCAACAGGTGCACCGCCTCACGGAGCACATCATTGAGGGCTTTAACAAGTACCCCAAACCCCAGACAACGCTAGCAGTCTTCCTCGACGTAGCGAAAGCTTTTGACAAAGTCTGGCACAATGGCTTGATTTACAAGCTATACCAATTTGGCGTGCCAGAACGTCTTGTGCTCATCCTACAAGACTTCCTTAAAGCCAGAAGCTTTCGCTATCGCGTGGAAGGCACCCTCTCCTCCCCCCACCCAGTCAGAGCCGGAGTCCCTCAGGGCTCCGTGCTATCACCCATTCTTTTCGCGCTGTATACCAGCGACATCCCACGCTCTCAGCCTAACGTCCTATTAGCCCAATACGCGGATGATACCGCTATTTATACCACTGGGTGGCATATCAGTAGAAAGTCCATTCCCGCCCTCCAACGGGCCATCACCGAGATCGGTGACTGGTTCCGTAAATGGCGCATCGCGGTCAACCCAGTTAAAAGTGCAGCTATGTACTTTACTGAGAAGGGCCGCCCCCGTTACCCGCAACCTATAACTTTGTTCGACCAACCCATCCCCTGGGTTAGTAAAACAAAATATCTCGGAGTCACCCTTGATCGGAATCTCACCTTTAGCGATCATATAACAACCGTCCGTAACAGAGCGGCCTTTGTAATGGGTCGCCTTGGTCCCCTGATTCGCAAAGAGAGTAAAATGTCTCTTAGAAATAAGAAGACACTTTACACTGCCTGCATCCGCCCCATCATGACTTACGCATCAGTAGTGTTTAGTCATGCTAGTGAGGCCCATCTCCATAAGCTTCAAGTCATTCAAAACCGTTTTCTTCGTAGTGCAACCGGCGCTCCGTGGTATATCCGGAACACCGAGTTGCATTGCGACCTAAACCTTCCCTCTTTAGCGCAGTTCAATAAGGACTGCGCCCGCCGATACTTTGATCGAGCGCCCCACCACTCGAACCCATTGGTTGTCCAGGCATCGAACTACTCGACCGCCTCTTCTATCCCATTTTTCAAACCCCCCCGTCGCCGACCACGGCAGGTATTAGACGACCCGGATGACCCCATCGCAGTCATTACATTGGCAGCTTTAGCGTTATCCGCAAGTCGTCGAGGTAAAATCCCCAGGTGTGAGGTAATTAGAGGTCACACAATCAAACACCGAGCTCGCCGGCGAGCTCGAGGCAAAAACAAGGTCACGATAAATTGCTCTCCAAATAGTCAAAGAGTATTATTCAGTAGGGCCCAATTGTGCAACACTGCAGTTGCACAGAGGCATTTTGCTCCGATCCCCCCCATGTCTCTCGACAGCGAGACAAGCCGAGGTCCGAACCACAGTGGTGCCCTTGAGCTCGCTGTCAACCCCTCCTATAATAGCGGTACGTTTTCGGCGTCCGCAGGAGACGGAGGTAGAAAGCGCTTTTCGCCTTCTACGCCCGTCTCGGGAGAAGTGCCTTCGGCACTTCTCCCTCCCGGGCTATTGTAGGGCCAGGCCCTCGCCCAAAACCCGGTGGAGCTGGACGACCGCACAGGCGGTAGCCAGCATCTATGTCCTCCCTAAAAAAAAAAAAAAATAAGTTATATATTTGGATACCAAATATTCTCAAAATTTCTAGGTCTTAGATGTGACAGATATAAATTTGACACTTGTTGTCATTTATTTTGATTCAAAGATTATAATTGGGTTGCAAATATACTAAAAATGACTAGGAAATAAGATACTGGGATCTATATTTGGGCCTAAATAGACCAAAATTTGAAAAATAAACTGTGAAATATCACGTATTGACATCTGTCACATCTAAGACCTATTTCCTTCCCTATTTTTTGAGAAAAGTAGGATTTTTTGTACGTGATTTTCAATGAAATTTGACTTTAGTTGTAGTTGGCAAACTTTTTCTGCACACCGAAAAAAAAACGAAGCAACTTCTTTTGTTTTGTTAAATTTTGTTGTCGAAATTAATAATTTAACTGTACGCTTTTAAATATTTTAAATAATTTTCCAAAATGTCATCTGATAGTAAAAGTGACTTTATAATTTTATAATAATGACACCACCAGAAATAAGACATACAGCTCAACAAGTCATAAAGAATTTTCTTCCTGAGAAATCTCAGGACTAATATGAGGAAACTTATACGTAATGATTTTCTTTTCTTCGTAGGTGTAGTACAAAGCACTATGTAATTATCGCTCGGGAGAAAGTTCTATTTCTGTTCTCGAGTTTCTTTTAAGCCCTCCGCTACTCGACGGGCTTGAACAGAAATAGATGGTTTTCTCACTTCAGTGTACAACGTACTATTCCATTTTGATTAACGAGATAATCAACTAGTGAGTAGAGTTCTGCCACAGTTTACAACGTCATTGTATAGCTTTTGGTGGAAGTCTTGAAGTGTAGGCTTACCTCCTGCATTCCATAGCCCCGATATTATTTCACCTTCAAGAGGGGTATATTTATAACTTATTCTTTGAACACAATCTCAATTTCTTTTAGTTTGAAGTAAGGTAACTTTTAGGTTTAGGTAGCATAGCATGTGAGTTTAGCACAAACATTCTGTTTGCTGGGTTCATTTATTTTAGCATGCGAATCTTAAAATCAAATCTTCTTAGTTCATCTATCTTTTTTTTTATGCCCGATAGGTTAGCCTTTGACCACTATCTCACCTCATGGTAAGTGATGATGCGGTCGAAGATGTTGTTCAGGCTAACCTAGAATTACTGGCTCTCAAGTACAGCTGTTGGAACACACTGTTAGGTGCTTGGCGACAGATTTTCTACTTGAGGGTGGTAGCTAGCCAGGCGGGCATTCGCAAAATACCCTACCACCACTGCTATAACAACTGCCATCCTAAGACAACAACCGGGACTGACGGCTTGACGTGCCCTCCGAGGCATGGAAGCGCTCAGTAGTAATTTCACCAGCGGTCACTCATCCAACTCCTGACCGAGGTGGACGTTACTTAACTTTGCTGATCGTTTCAGAATGGCTAAGCAAACTTCGCTACGAGCGCTTCAAAATGGTTCTATCTATTAATCGTAAGAAAGGTGTGCTAGTCGATAAAGGTTTCAATAAAGTGCATTAATAATATAATACTTATTATATACATACCTAAGTACCGTTTAATTTCAAGGAATTAGCAGTTATAAAAGAAGGTGTCAACTTGATAACGAGAAATTAATGTGAAGTGTATATGAATCATCTGAATTATCCCCTTAGGTAGGTACTGGAAATTAAAACACCTGGCACAAGTCCTGTGGAAGGGTATGACGTCACCAATTTATCCGGTTATAATATTAAATAATCCAAAATATATACCTAATCAAATAAAAGTCGTTGCCAATAAGGTTATTTATGTGAAAAATTATAAAGGTTATATTGAATTCCTGTGATGCATAACTTTACGAGTATACCTTGTACATTTCCATTTTTGATAGAACTTAGGGGATCTAGATCTCTACAAAGTCTCAAGACATTGTGTACGGCTTTCTGAGAACATTTTGATATCCAGGAAATGGTCTGTGAAATCAGGTGCAGAAAAAATGGCATTATGTTAAAAAAAATATTTCCAGGATTGTGAGGTCTTGCGTGCAATAATGGTAAAGATCGATTGACACGTAAAGGTATTTTCTTTGAGTTTCATATATAATGTTTAAAATTCTTCACGATAGTCTTGTGTAATCGGATCTCAAAAAGCTATCAGTAATCATACTATATGAAGTGACAAGTTAACGATTATCGCAGTGTTTCATTTTTCTCACATATTATAAATAGTCCTAGCAGCACTGTAACTCAACTCTTAAGGTTTATAGATGCCTGGAGGAACCAAACAGTTGAGGAACCGCCCCACAAGATAATTGAGTAAGTCCTATGAAGTAACCTCATAAAATTGATTAGGAATTTGAGCGCCACGTATCCCGATCTGTAGATACCCCCTCGCCGCAGGCTTCATCTAGATGAATATAGGGACACCGCCACAACTCTGCTAAGTTTTGCCCTGGTTATGTCGATGCGACTATTTTCAACTTTCACTTTGACGCTAAGTTTTTGGTTGTTTGATAAGCATCGGCTTCCATCATAATAATTGATCTATCAATATTTACCTTAATGTCTGGTCCTCCTCTTGAGTCATTATTAAAATCGAATTTTCTATTACGAAGCGATTAAATTAATAATTCAGAAGGAAAGTTAGTCGTATCTTTTCCATACGCAGCATTATAAGATTTTATAAGAAAAAAAATAAGGTGTAACTCACATATTTAATTTAAAAACAATTGAACCATTAGCAATAAAAAACACTGTTATTTTTTAATTCACATAACAATGTAATAATTTCTAAATTTGACCATGCGGGTTATGTTTTTATCCAAAGTGTCCACTACTTTATAACCGAGATTTCATATTCTACAATTACCCGTTGATACCTCTACGTGTAATTGTAACTAATGATTATAATAACCGACTTATTATTCAAAGTTATAATGTCGTTAATACCACAAGCTTTAGCTCTCTTCCAGCGCAAATACCGTGTGAAAATGAACAACCAGTAAGTAGGTAAGAGGTGTTAGCGTAATTCACGATAAGCGCCGGAAACTCCTCGAAACTTGCATAAAACCCTAGTTTTAAACTATGTTCAGGAAAACTTGCCTATTTGAAGTTTACTATAGAAAGAAAACATTTCATGTTTCGTTTATTCAAGTAACTCGATGTGGATATCTCTTAAATATTATCATCACATGACGCTATACATAAAATTGGATAACGTATTATATCGTAAGGTTAATAAATTTCCGAACGTCCCGTAATTTTCGACCGAATTATATAAATGATCCGATTAAAAGTTGAAATAAACGAAGGTATTGATTTCACTTACTCAATGTAGAATCATTATTGTCGGAACAAATTACCTGGTCGAATGTATTTACAAACACATTATGGCTGGGGCTAATGGAAGCGATAGTACGACGACATGAGTATTGACTCTGGTATTCAAATATTGGGTCCAGTGTCTCGCCGATAAGCGCGGTAACATGACACTGCCCCGGTGAGGAGTACAAGGGCCACTGCGGGCGGGAGATATACTCGGTACAATACAATCCGTGTTCGATGTCAGCTTGAGAAATGCTTTTATTACTAAGCTATTCAATATACGGCGTCCGATAGTGTCAGTAACAACATTCAAAAGGCTCGCTGCGACGTTCCATGTCGCTAAATATGAATTTATACTTGCACTGCCGCCGCTCGTATCTTCGTTCCGCCGTTCATACAAGTATGATTTAACATCAAGGTTCACCTTATGATTACTTATGTCGCGGTGATGGGCTGTAAAACTCGTGAATTATGAAATACTTTTACGACTACCACGAAACAAATAACATTTTCTAAAATCCAGCTTCGCAAATGGAAAAGGTGTGTTAGAATTAAAGTTGGCTTTTAGGAGAATATTATATTACATTTTGACTCGAGCTCAAAAAAACCTGCCAGATATCGATTTAAAAGTAATTCCACGTTTTCAAGGTTAATTCCACGAATCGAAAACATGTAATTGTTTGTTTTGATCGTATTAATATCATATATTATTCGCAAATTCGCTCAAAGAATAAATTGGCAATTATATCCAATTTTTTGTGCAATTCATACTCGCCGGGTTGTGTTTATGGCAACGCTTAGTTGAGTGGAATGATTGTGTAAAACTGTTGGACTGGATCCAACGGCCGCGGCCCGCGTACCAGAAACAAACGTCACAAATAAAGTCAAATAAGTGAACCAAGCAGAATGGCAGCCCGACTCGACGCAACTGTGCCAGCATTGCCAAAATGTTATTGAAATTATAAACATGTTACAGATACATATGTTATTCTAGCAAATCGGGATAACTCCAGTGAATAAAGTCAGCTAGCTATGGCTATATTTTCGACCACTTCATGTGGTCTTTTACAAGGACAGTTATGGCTGCTCTTGTTGATATCTCGCGGGAAATGTCTTCATGGCGATGTCCATACACACGTATTTTCGTTATATTATATTAAATATCAAGCGATCAAACTCTGTAAAATTGTGTATGCCTGTCTTTAAGCCTAATGTTTATGCTTCTATTTGAACAGTTTTGGTAAAATTATTTGGAAAAGTCTTTTTCATATGGCAATTCCTTTTTTCACTTTTAGAGATAAAATATAAAATATAAAGAACATGCATGCAAAATGTCACCAAGTTTGAATTTATTATATAATGTAATTTTTCACTTCACTTGGAATTTATGATATAATTTAAAATGTGATGAAAATAAAGTCGCATCTACGTTAGTGTTTCTTAGTAGTTAATAGTTCTTTATTATTTACTAAAATGAACGAAAACTACGTTAGTTTTTAAAAGTAATGAATACGATACCTACCTATGTTATGAAAGAAATATTGACTTTTCAAAATATTTTTTTAATATTGAGCTTATATGATTTCAATATTAGTATATCATCGTGTGACATTATTTTAGAGAATGAGCTGTAATTTTATGGCTTATAAGAGCAAAGTAATTTCATTCAACACGATTATGTAATGTAATATAACGTAAGGCATTCAATATCGAGTTCAAAGAACACTGTCACATGCTATTTCTGTGTGCAACGGGTGTTCTCAGAACTGTTTGTGACATCACTGTACATTCTGCACATTCAGTTTCTTGTGTCTTATTTCTACACGATAAACAATTTCTCAAAACAGGCACACATATAGCAATAGAAAGGTTAGGGAAAGTCACCAAAATATTATGGGTATAAGCCTCTTTTGTTATGATTCTTATCCCCAAAGGTGCCACGTAAATAACCTCTATTTTTGTCAAGAAGAAATGTGGATTCGTTCTTACGACCGTTCTGTTGGTCTTATTGTATAGGTTCACCAGTATAATCCAGGACATGAACACTAGCTTATATACCTACACAGATATGCTTAATGTATATAAGAGGTCATACGGGTCGTCTAATGTTAACATAATTATTGTACATAAAATGGTTTGAAACTCCAAAGTAAACTTTAATAATTGGTATCAATTGTCTCGATCGTTAAAGACATCAAAACTGTCATCAGTTAGTCTGACAAGCTCAATTATATCTCAGGCCGAAGACACAGCACAATCATAGCAGTGGATTTTAAGAAATAAAATAAAAAGTATTAAATTTTGTCGTATAGGTATACAGTTTATTATTTTATATTATTATTATTTATTATATTATAATAGCATCATTCACATTTCTCAAAAATATTGTTTTTTTTTATGAGATACAACCGCGTAAATTAATATTTCGATATGGTCACGAAATTCACAGTAAATATTAAGGCATAATTTATAAACACTTAATTGTTTTTTTTTTCGGTTATTTGCCTTGATACCACGAATTATAATTCGTGGTATTCAATATATATAACTACAGCTACAATAATAAATAATTGTTTTACAGTAAATATTCCAAAAGAGTGTTCGACAAAGTTAGGAAGTAAGTATCGTCGCTAATACGAGTATGTCCATGTTTTTATAAAATGGCAAGAGGAATATTGCGTGTTGCTTCCTTGACTATGGCGGGAGGCGGCGGTGGTGGTGGCTGGCAGGGCTCCAGTCGTTTCAATTTTATCCCGCGGGACGCTCTCTGTAAACATCCCTAAATGATAAACGCATAATTTAACGCCTCGGGGAAACACGAAAAATTGTGCATCCATTTATTTTGTCGATCATATTATAGCCGTGAAGACGTTCGTATTTCGACGGGGTCGTGCCAAGGTTCAAATTGAATATTTTCGCTCTGTTTCTGCTTTAAAGGCGAATAAACTTAATTAAACCGCAGTTAGATCGGGTTTTATAATGTAAGGAATGGATTATTAACGCTCTTCGGATCGTGAAGGCTTGATTATAGATGCAATAAAACGAGATACCACCCGTTATACTGCTTGTGTTTATGAAGATTTTTATAAGCAGTTAAGAAGTTTATTAAGACTAAAAAGGATCTAAAGCAATTGAGATCATTATAAAGATGAAATAGAAAGATTTTATGAAATTCTTCCGTAGAGCTTAAGCTCGTTAAAAAGATCATAAACACGTAAATTAAATAACTGATGAAGCCGTAGATGTGATCGTCTGGTCAAATAAATGTGAGTGAAACAACAGTGCAAGTACCTATAGTACAAGTTCTTAAAGTTTTCTGTAAAATCAATTTCCTCCCACAAAACAACGATATAACGTGCGGGTGCGTCGATTGCGGAGGTCACGCCGGCAGTGGTTGGCGATAACATCGCAGCCTTCGTCGCCGGCACTCATAAATCTAGCTTTGATACGGTTTGGTAAGAAGCCAACTGCACGATGCCGGTGCATCCACCACGCCAACTCCCACCGCGATCCACTCGACTTGCGCAAAATAATATTCGCTTTTATTTTTATAACACATTTTAATTCGTTAAAAAAATATATTGCCCAGCAAAATACAAAGTGCGTTGTTTATTTTGAAGCACTTAATTAAGAGTACAATGAAAGTTTTCGTGCAACAATATTACGGCTTGTAATCGCTCGGCGGAAAGCGCGGAATACGAGCTGACTCACCACACGTTGTTCATTCGATATTCACATTAAACAAATCCGATTGTAGCAGAGGTTTATCTTGTGCAATAAAGGCATTGTATCCGGAGCTCAATGGTTCGTGCACTATCATACTTACGCTCAAATAAATATATTGAAGACACCATTATTAAGTAGAGCTCGCAACTTGCTCCATAAATCAGTGCTGTGAGCATTATCTTCGTTGATAACATCTTGCCTTGTTTCGGAACAGTTGGCAAACAAATGTCTAATCATAATCCTGATTTGGAAGGAGACATCAATATAAACCTATATGTTGTTTTAGGGAAGAAAGTACATATTCAAGTACTCAACTGGTGGACAACTTATTTTGGTGAATTTTTAGTATCAAAAATGTGTGATATGAAAGTATGAATCATAATCAAATCGGAATATGGAAAGCAAGCCGAAAAATATTATAAATTTAACGTATTTGTTTAATATTGTAGGTACAAACAGTTAAATTGAAAATTATATAAATTGCGATATATGTAAGTATTATTATACTATTATTTATTTTACCTGTTTGGCAAAAATAAATAGTTATTTGTTATACAAGAGTGCAAAGTTGCTTTTTAACCGCGTGTTCAATTTTGATGACCGAGCAAGCGAAGGATTCTAAAATTGAACCACGAGCGCAGCGAGTGATTCAAAATTAGAATCCTGAGCGTTAGCGAGGGAATCAAAAGAGCACGAGGTGAAAAATCTTTGCACTCGAGTGCAACACGTAACTTTTCATTCCACCTCAGCGAGGAATGACGTGAAAAAATGCCGCGTAAAGAACCGCGTACAAAGCAAATTGAAAAAAGAACACCAAGAAGGTTCCGAGTCTGAGAGTTTTTAACAAATTAAAAAAAAGTTGTATGATATATTCGGCACCATAGAGGTAGCAGTAAATAGGTTTAATGTTTTTTTTTAATTCACAAACTTAGTGCACACGATGTTCTAAATTCAATTTACTTTAGCCTCTAGAGAATAAAAACGGCTTTTCCACTCAGATATTGAAGATTAAAAATACTTTTTCCGAGATGGTGGGATGAAAAAGTAATTTATTTGAATTTAAACATAAAAGTTATACATAAAATAATATTATCTTCATTTCGATTTTCTATCTCTAATTATTTTCTATATTCCTCGACTAATTGTCGAGGAATTTTTATTTTGTTTTGACTTATATACAACGTTCAAACAGTAATAGTACGGGAAATCTGAAGTTTTAAGATAGGAATCATAAAAGAAATCACAGAACAGACGATAAAACTAATCTCAGTGAAAACGCAACACAAGATCGGGACATGAATAAAAGACATTGATAATCTCCATAAGAACTAAAAAATCTGCTTGACTATCGAAGAAGATTTAAACAAAAGCGAATAGACTATTAAGCTCTCAGAAGACACTCTAGCCTACCTCAATAATCATGCTATGAAACAATGAAAAGAGCAGCTCTATACACGTATACATATTCTAATATAATCTATCGAGGCATTAACATCAAAACTCCGTAGAATAGGAGAAGACAGCGAAAGGTTAAAGTCGGTGTTTGCCAAAGCAGATGAGGGGAATACTACGAAACCGACATATTATGTTGAAGCAGCCGCAATATGTCCACCGAATTAGGCCAAACCATTCACACTTTGATCACACGGGGAAAGTTTGACCGAGAGTAAATTGTATCAGACTTATAACTTCAACATAGCGTCACAAGTTATTTTTAAGCAAATTAACCTACTAAAGTACTTTGAGCGTGTAAGATCAGTGATCACCGATATAAATTATTTCGTGCTCGCGACAGTATTAAGTTTACTTATTACCGATAAAGACTCTAAGACAGTGTCAGGTGGTTATAAGAATCTATAACTAAATGCTCGGTCACAATGTCGTGTTGCACTAGGATATGCGCGTACGGTACCTACTACCGGTGGAACTTTCACGTGTCGTCGCATCGCTTCGCCCACATAGGATTCAAGGTTTGAATTAACTTAAGCGATAAGTTGGTTAAGTAATAGGGTTCATTTCGAGCCACGCCGGGATCGGTCGTTAATCACCGTCGTTGCCTTCACTTCCGTCGTCGACCGCGTCAACAGCTTATTTTTGATTGTTTTTCATAAAACAAACAAAGACAAATGAATAAGCTAAATCGTTAATCATACCATACGCAGTACCTACTATTGTTTATTCTGTGAGTATACACTGGTTTAAACAGTATTTCATTTTGCAACAGCATAATGCATTTGTCGGGTGTGTGTGTCGTGTTTGTTGCGTTTGAGAAAACATTACTGAATATATATCTAGAGTAACGCAGCTTGATTTATATTCCTTTTATCTTTTAAGACAAATAAATGGTTATGCTTTCGTTTGTTTTAAAATAGGTGATCTATAGGTATGTTTATATTTTTGTGAAAGCCTATATCTATTTCTTATTTGTGTCCATCGCTGTATATGTAGGTATCTTAAAGTTACTACCACAATTAGAGGAATTCTTCCAATTAGGTACTTTCAATTTTACACTCCACAAATTGAAATAATATATATATATATGTATATATATATATATACAGGATTATTGGAAAAAAATATTACAACCTCTTAGGGTTGACTTCTGCTAGTCCTAACAAACATTTTGAGATGTATGCTTATTTCTTTGAAAAAAAAAACGTTGTTTTGTTTTTTTTTGACGTTATAGGCACGAGGACCACTTTATGTTAAAATTATCTTGTGCCTATGTATCTTAATATAATATGTGTAATTTGTGTAAAATATCACATATCACAATTCCGGAAACTGAGGTGTTAACTGACACACTGACATATATCTTTATACTCGTACTTTTGAATCAGTAGTCGTTCGTTACCGATTGTATTATGTCATATAATTATACCCATTAATTAATGTTTGTAGCCAACAGGGATTAAATGCAAAGCCCTATATCTCCATGATGTTATTAACATAAACAATTACAACGACCAAATCACAATCGCTGGCAGATGGCGAATGTGCAAAAATAAAAATCGTTCGCATCGCTTGAGCGTTTCAAATCCGAAGCAACCCCAGGCGGAAATTTAGGAGTGTAGGCTTTGACAGACGTACGAGGCGGTTGCGACGAATTTATGAGTTCCTCGCACTTTATCTCCGAAACCCTATTTCACTGGAACGTGTTTTTCTGAAGTGGTGCCCGAAATGAAGCAGCCGGGGTTCGTGATCTACCTTCTTTTAAATATTTTTAGGATAAAATAGGTTACTACGAGCATACCCTGTACACGAGTCGGTTGTTATTATTTACAGCGCGTTCTTCCATCTTCGTATAAACGAATTTATATCAACGATCCTTCAGATTAACTTTATATTGAGTTATGTTTTTTTGGTGTAAAAAATAATTGGTTTTATATAAAAAAAAACAAGGTAGTAATTAAAGTTAATATGATTGCCTGATCATTTTTATTCATAGTCAAATACTGTGTCATCCTATGGCCTCGATCACCACATAGAGATTAAAATGTTGGGATAAAAATAATTAAAAATAAACTTTATATGGGATATTTTTATTAAAATTTTTAATTAACTTATAAAAATGTTATAATGAGATGGTCGAAATACTTCTTTAGCTCTTTTTTTAACTGTTACTAATTAAGTACGTTAGTAATTATTTGTCTATACCTACAACTAGCCACTTATAGTTTCCAACTACGTTTAAATTTATAAAGAGTTATATTATCCACTCATAAATTAACAGACATATACATCTACATTTACTTATATGTACCTCGGTGCAGATGCCCCTCTGTTGACTCAGGATGAGCTTGCATTAAATCCTCTCTCTGTCAAGATCATGTAGGTATAATCACATCAGTGGTGCTATGGAAAAGCGATCACCGTGTGATCTCTTCATCCTCGGCCGGCTCCACACCTGTTACCAAATAAATGTGTCAGGATCTGTATCGTCCACTGATCATGTTGAAAAACGACATGCGCTATCGTTTTATTTTAGCCACCTCTGTATAAGAGACTCTTCTACATACACGCTACAATTTATAGTCTCTGTAACTTTTTAGCCTGGCCACAGTAGACATGAATTACACAGTTGAAGAGGAACTCTAAGTTTAAGTAGAATTTCTTCTGTTCTTGTTCTATGAGTAGTGGAGGGTGTTAATAAAATTTGAGCGCTGTTAAGTCACGAGTCTATTGAAGAAATAATTATGCCAGGTGGTGTATCATCATAGATCACATCAAAAGATTACATCAGATTAGGTTAGGTTTTACGATGACGCTGGTCTAATTTAACTGAAGGTATGATCTGAATGACGTTTCCGTGGCCACTAAAATCAATATTTACGCTCGAGGCTCAAATTATGTTCTTGTTAATAATCACGGCAATACCCTAAGACCCATTCCAAGAAGTAGTTAACTTCTGGATCGCTCAAACCACTTAATGATTTTCCCTATCTTCGGATAAACCTATTACTTTGATACATTAGCTGAGTTCATATTATTATATCTGTTGATTAATGTAGCATTACATAGCTAACGTGGATACGAGGCCGAGATCGGAATGATTATCGTGGGCTCACGGTTCGTTGATCACAGCACAAAATTAATTTAGGTAAGGCAGGGTGAGGGAGCGCGGTGCGGTAGAGGGCCGACCGAGCTATCCCTATATGCAGGATATTTCTAACGTGCGAGTGATCCGGCAACTTGTATTCATAGGCCTGTCTAGTAGCTGTCCGATGAACTCGGCTTCACTGAAATTGATCTGTTAAATTGATTTCCATTTGTTCACTGACAGGCATCGATGATGGTTTTGGAAATAGAGCGTTCCAACACGGGTTTCTGTATAACATGACTATGTAACTGTTACCTACGCTGAAAAACTATTTCCTACACCAATCTGTTAAACAATACGTTATTTTTATATACTTTTCTGTATACTATTGCAAAGCGTTAAAATTTTTAGAATTACTTGACTTGTTGACTGTATAAGTTGACCCCATTGTCACTACAATCAAATAATACGGTCATTTATGATACAAAGTTTTATAAGAATGCTCATTTAACGTAAAGGGTACTTAACGTTCACGTGAAATCACGAAATGCAGCATCACAGCACAAATAAGGAAAAATCATCATAATGAAGTTTTAAAAAAATACGTTTGCATACATACATTTGCAATAAGTACGTAGACCGATGAATATAAGAACTTTTTTCCACGAAAAGTTACGTTTGTCTCCCTGCCTTTTAATCTTTTTGTTACATCAGTGCATAAAGAAGATGTATAAATTTCAGCGTAGTTACTTTGCTAATAGTAGCTACTCACCTGTAATTAAGGTTGTACAAAGCCCCCAGAGCGCTGGTCTTACTCGCTGTTGTCCGATCTTTATGTAAATTAAAGTTTGTCTGGAATTATTTCCGTCCGTCTATAACCTGTTACATAATATACAATTTTGCAGCGTAAATTGGAAAAGATTGAACGTAAATCCGAACATTTAGAAGTAGCCAGTAGAAATAAAAACCGGAGGTGTAGGGCACACCTCCGAGAAACACGTTGTTAGGTATGTATTTAATTTTGAAGTAACGATATTGAGTTATACATTATATTAATTTTGCGGCAGTAAAAGCTGCGGAAGCATGCGTAGTTCCAGTCAGTTTTGGTTAATTCTTCATTTGCCAGTTTATTTCCTAGCAGAAAACACTACTAGTATGTTATGGTACATGTGTTAATAGATACTCTGTGCCATGTGGCTTCATCTGACGAAGGTGAATTTTAGTTTGCGACAACATTTCGTAGTTTTAAAATTGCTACTGATGGAAACGGTAAATCGTCCATTTTATTTTCGATACCCATTTGTCAATGCATGAATCGGACTGTCGATAGAACGTAGAATTGAGTGCGACGCAATTTTAGAACAATGAGGTGGGAAATTGCTTTCGAACGTAGGTGGTTCGTGAACGGTAAACCGCGGTGCGGTGTCCGCTCCTCTCCACTTCTCGGACTTGCACTTCAAGCTACAGTCTACTCTATGACGCTCACTGCCTTCTGTATGAACAATACAAGTTTCTGTTTCATAGTGAGAACTGATTATTAATGGTATAATTAGTTAACACCGCGGGAAGACGTTGGTATCCAGGAAACAGAATATCTAGATTGTTTAAGTACTTTAAATTGAAGAAATAAATATTATTATTATTATTATAATTACTTCATTAGGGCATAAGTTTGTAGTGAATCCTTCGTCTTCCTCAGATTAGACAGACATGCAATTCCGCTTCTCTATCATTTGTGAAATGGTCTTTCAATTTTGGGTTTGGTTGGAGCTTTAATAACCAATAAATATGATTAGTTTATTGGTTATTAAATTAACCTCTTGTATTTACTTTACTTTTGCTAGCCTTCTTGCTTCATTTCCTTCATAAGCTATGAGTTGATTTGGATTTTTTATTCTTTATGCAACAGGGGGCGTATGTCCAATGTGGTACCACGTGGTGGTGTGTGGTAACATAAGTTTTGGAAACCACATACTAGAATACCTCAATTTAGTGAAAATGGTGTTTAAATAATAATATAAAGATATCTAAAATAAACACGATTTATTTAGTAAGGAATAGCTGTAGTAATAATATATAATAAGAAGGATTCAAAGTTTCTTCAAATATAACCAGGATAACAGGAATTATCAAACCATTCAGGTGTTTCATTCTATTTTTAAAACTTTATACTGGTAAATACTTTGAAAACCATAATTATAAGAATATATAAAGTTTAACTTCATAAATCCACCTTATACTTAAAAAATTTAGACATTTTGTAAACGATTTCATAATCAATTTTTTCGTATTTTTGTTTACTGTAATAAAATAAAATATAAATTTTATATTCTATAATGAAGTTCGTTTTGAATATTATGAATTCGACAAAATATGACTCAGCATATAAGCAAATTACTATTATGAATTAAAGTGACAAAATTAAGCCAAAACTATTCTTTATAGACTTAGTAGTATTATCATATAATTAACGAGTTTGTCAAACATGATATTTATATGATTAAACCTACTATTCAAACAACTTAAAAATCTAACTTTTTCAATAATTTTAAGAGTAAGGAATCTCGCTCTCTTGTATCGCCCAAACCGTTCAATACAACACTGAGAAATGGATCAAATATTTACTGATGACCAAAAACTTTTGTTTGGTTCGTGCCCGCCTCGACCTAAATCATACGATATCTTTTGTGAAAAAGTTAGAGAATGCTGTCAAATACAACATCATATAATATTTTGTTTGCATCTCTCTGAGAACAATGAAAGAGATTGTGACAATATTGTTTTGGGCTATTTCTAGCGAGTTAAATTTTTATTCTTTAACATTGGTTATAAAGCGGTCTGATATTTTATAACGTCAATATAAACCTACGCTGCATTAAGTCTGATAGAATTCTCTGTTAACATTATTGAGCTATTAGCGGACAAAGTTGTGGGTGTTTTTAAATCGTAGAGGATTTGGTACATAGTTAACTGTAAATTATAAATTTATGAGGGACACAACATTAGGTCTTCGGGCCCTCCATAAATAGAGAATGTGAATGTTACAAGTGCATAACTTTTATTTAATATTGTTATATTTTCATCATAGTCACATTATAGGATATTAGCATCATATAACCATGCGTGGCCTGCTGATGACATTGTTGTTTTCGGAGAAAATTGTGCAAAGGTCCAAAGCATACTGTAAATCAAGACATAACTGAGCACCTGTTCTGTAACTTCTGTGATACATCCAGATGTCCTTATATAGCCTGCTAGTCCCCTTTGATTTCTTGATATATGATTTTTTTTTATTTAATTTTAGATATATGATTTTATTTTATTTTTATTTCATTACTTTGCTACAAAAACATTTAACAAATTAAAGAAACGTATATGTAATACAATACAATACAATACAATACAATACAATACAATACAAAACACTTTATTGTACACCAATAGAAACATACAAATAACTAGAAAAACTTAAAACTAAAGTACAAAGGGCGGACTTATCGCTTAAAGCGATCTCTTCCAGTCAACCGTTGGATGGAGATCGTTTAAGGAGTCAGAGAGGTTGACGAACACAATAAATTTATTACATATTATATCTACTTAAATAAATCAAATGCTTAAATTCGGTACATATATACTAATTAGGTACTATAACAGATAAATATATATAATACATAAACATACACAATAGTACATACTATAAAACTAAATACATATACTATTTAATACTAAATACTACATACCGTTAAACATTACGGATACAGACTAAAATTCAATGAGATGGTAAAGTAGATAAATAATGGTCTTTAATTTGATTTTTAAATACAGCAATAGACTGAGCTTGTCTAATACTTACCGGAAGCTTATTCCAGAGTCGCGCAGCCTGAACACTAAAAGAGCTGCCATAGAAGTCACTTCGATGGCTTGGCAAATTCAGCGTAAGGTTTTCAGATGATCCAAGGTCACACGAGTGGGAGCAATGCAGGAATTTAAAACGTTCCTTCAAATAGAGGGGGGAAAGGGATTAAATAAAATGTTGTAAAGAAGAGACAGAATGTGAGTAACGGCGAAGACGAATAGGCAGCCACTTGAGTCTTGTACGAAATTGAGATACGTGATCATATTTTCGAAGACCGAAAATAAATCTTATACAGTAATTCTGGAGACGCTCAAGCTTATTTAACTGTTCCTCCGTAAGATCGAGATAGCAGGCATCGGCATAGTCAAGAATGGGCAAAAGTAGAGATTGTGCGAGCGTAACTTTAGTGGTAGTAGGAAGAAAATTACGTAGCCTTCTAAGAGAGCTACCGGAAGCAAAGATTTTACGGCTTATAGATGCTAAATGAGGTTTCCATGAGAGATTATTGTCAAGTATAACCCCAAGATTCTTAACTTCCTGACTGTATGGAACGACAACCCCTTCAAATACAATTTTGGGAAGTGTCGATAAATCCAATTTAACATTCTGGAACTTCCTATTATAATTGCCTGTGTTTTTGTGGGGTTAACTTTTAGGCCAAAACGCTTGCTCCAAGCAGCTATACGACATAAATCACTGTTAGTGTTAAGAACAGCTTCAGTCAGCTTGTCAACTGGAGCCTGTGAATAAATTTGGAGATCGTCTGCATAGAGGTGATAGGAAGAAATTAAAGAATTAGAAATGGAGTTGATAAATATAGCAAATAGAAGAGGAGATAGCACACCGCCTTGAGGAACACCAGCAATTGCGTTACACCACGAGGAGTAAGAATCCTCAATGCGAACTTGTTGCCGGCGTCCATAAAGATAGCTGTGAAACCAGTCAGTCACCGAAGGAGATATGTTAATAGAGCCAAGCGTCGCTAAAAGAATGTCATAGTCAACGTTATTGAATGCATTACTAAAATCTAGAAGTATAAGGATTGTAAGCTGATTAGTTTCCATACCTAGTCTAATATCATCTGTGATTTTCACGAGGGTCGTTACAGTGCTATGACCAGGACGGAAACCGGACTGAAAGTTATTCAAAAGGTTGTTTTTAGAAAGATAAATGTTTATTGATTATGGACCAAACGCTCAATGACTTTAGACAAGAAAGGTAAAATAGAAATAGGCCGATATTCGGAAAATGAGACAGGATTTGATTTTTTGGGCAAAGGAATGATTTGTGCTTCTTTCCAGGATGCAGGAAAAACACCGTTAGTGATGGAGAAATTAATAATGTGACAAATTATATGGATAATCTCATTTAAAATGAGTACAATCATCTTGCGACTGATGTTGTCGCAACCCATTGCATTAGACTGAATTGAAGAGATGGCTTTACTAACATCACTTGCGGTGAACTGACTAAAATAAAAAGCAGAATAATCTGGAGTTGGATGACTAGAAAAAAAATTTAAAGTGGTGATTTTATCAATAGGGTCCATGCTGCATGAAGATGAAAAATGTGTATTGAGAGAATCAATATCCAGATCATTTGGTATTTTATCTTGGCGTGTAAACTGGATTTAAAACGAACGTGATAAATTTGTTTAACTAAATATTGTACACATCTTTGCAGATAATTAAAATAATTTAAAGGTATACAACGTCAAGAATGTAGAATGTTTAGAAGTTAAACATTCTACATTCTTGAAATTTTAAATTTTGAAGTGACTTTTTGAAGTTAAGTAAGATTTGATGAAAAATGTTGAGTTTGTTGCATACATCAATGCAGACCTCATCATAAAATTGACATAAATTGATCCAATGATATGAGAACATACGCGATGAGAGGTGTGCACTCATCGTCATTTCATTCATATTTTCTGTCGAGAAAGCGGATTGGAAATAGAGAGTAGACAGATGTTGTGGGGAACCCAATCAGTTTTGGTAAGGATATGAGGAGACCTTTCACTACAAGAATATTCTAAATTGAAAGTTTGTAACAGAGTTGAGTAGCTTCTCGATAAATTAATAACGACTGTTGTTTGTACAGTGGTTGTTTAAGTAAGCACTATAAAAATGGCTGCAGTTTTGAAGCAACGATGGTCCAGTGGCAATATCTAAGCACTGCCTTACAGGAGGTCCATGTTACGAGTCCTGCTGCGGGCTTGAGTTTTACCGCATGGTGGTAAAAATGTGTTCTGGATGTGCAAACAGGTGATGGTAGTCAAATGCTACCAAGACCATCTGTGAAAAAAAATCTCTATGGTAGATCTGACACGATTATCGGCTTCTCTCTACAATCTAAGATGTATATGATAATTTCTTAATCTAAGGGCTCTTTCTAGTGGTCTTCGCAAACAATGCTTATTGGCCTTCATAGATCATCTAACGTCAATTAAAGGTCCTCTGAAAATTTTACGGAAAGGCTCCATGATCTTTAACCATACTCTGTAGTCCAAGCGATTCCTGGTGTTTACTTTGTGTCTGTTACACTTAAACGAAACTCGTGACTTGTTTATTTGATGCGACCGCGTGGATAGTCGTATTCGTGAGGAACTGGTATCGTAAATCTGCCTGACCGGAATGGGTTACAGCATCACCTCCATAAATTGACCATCCATAGTTTACGATTCACTGTGAAAGGAAACTCCGGACTTCGACTTCGCGAGACAAAATAGAACACTTAAATTGCGCCGTAAAACATTTGCATTGGTGCAGGGTGCTTGCAAGTCACTTTGCAATTTAGAGTTTACTGCGAGATGGACACCAGTAAATAAAGTAATATTTATGTATACGGGCTAGGTATGTGAATTTCGTTTTACTGCACGAGACCAAAAATAGGCAAAGAATTGTTAGTATGCCCGTAATCATGGTAAAGCAACTTCTACCGGGTTGAATGTTTTGGTTTCTTTGTCTATTAGTAGACCTGACAGTGTCATACAAATATAGATTTAGTATTATTAGCCACATATTACAAGCTAAGTGTCTATGGCAAAACTCAAAACCACTTGGTTGCGAGACCATATTGGTTTATGACGATGTTTGTACTTTTGTTCGCGGTGTAAATTAAAGTGCGATACATCAGTTGCGTGGATAAAGATGATCTCAATGACTAACGATACAACAGTCATGAATGCTCATTAATTAATATTCTTAGAAAGAAAGTTTCATATTTTGCTAAAAATCACTATATTTTAAGGAATACTTTAATATCGAAGACAAACTACATATTTTATCATACATTAGAAGAAGGCTTATTTTTGACTATTATAATTTTTACATGAAAAACCTTGTTGTGAAGATATTTATAAATAGAGATGAATAGAAAATAGGCTAAAATAAATTCCTGGAAAATTTACTGCATTTCTTTCTACATGTCAAAACTAAATTTGTATATAAGGCTTTGTTACTACTAACAGACTATAACATATATAATTACACTACTACTTAGTATTACAGCAATGATACTAAAAAAACGGATTGCTATAATTCCCACTCTTGGTTGGCGTCTTGGGGATCACAGTGTAAAATGGCCGTTCTTCAGGAACGCTGCTGCCCAACTTCTGGTATTTTTCCCTTCGTCGCTTCTTATGACTTCCATAGGGAGATATGGATAATTATAGCCCGGCACCCTATAAGATTATAATATAACATAAATGTGCTATAAATTTGATTCATGTTATACAAAATATCAATTTCAATTGATTGTTATTGTTGAACGAAGAACTGAAAAACTGTTAAAAGGTGGGAAAATATTCATAAATTCATTTTGTTTAAGTCAAGAAAAGAAAAGATAAATTGTAAGGTCCATCAAATAAATTGTTCTAGTTTTAAGATATGGGTCACGCGTCGTTGACGGATTTAGAAATTCTCATTTCTATATTTAGTGAAGATGTCACTGTGGATACATACAATATAGCAGCTACGGCGTCGATGTGGCGCCTTAACTCACTTTTAGCTAAACGGAATATGCTCCAGAATTATGTATATTTCATGGCATTAAACGGGCCCTCGGGCGGACAATTCCGAGGCGACGACGCCTCTCATTAAGAATACATTAGTTCATTACAGCTTTTAAACTAAAATTCATTTTGGAATGTAGTAGTCTCATCTCCCGCGACCGCATAAACTCTTGTTCTTTCTATTTCTATATTAATTGGTACTTTTATCCCAATAGAACGCTCAGGCCTTTGTCTTGAACACAACCTTTTTGTTCTCAATTAACGCTGAAATAACCCTTCAATTTGCATAGATTGGACGGAAATCATTCCGACTGATCCTGATTTAATTACGGACAATAAAAGCCGAATCTTGCGCGAAAACAGTAAATGGCAAGAGTGAGATCTTTCGTGAATTCCAAACAGGGTTGAAATAATTTCCGCGGGCCTGAATCAATCAGAGCCACGGGCTAGGTGCGCCTTGAGCCCTCATTGATATGCAAGGGATCCCTTTATTACTTAGCATTCAATTCGCAATCCTGCTGTTTCCTTTAGATAGAAGATATTTTGTTAATGAAAATTGCGATCGAGATGCTTTTTATTGGACAGTTATTGATCTTTTTAAAAGTTTATCGCAGTGTTTGTACTTGAATATTTATTTGTATCGAAACTTTTTATGTCCTTTTATGATCAAGGTAAAATCTGTGCTCTGATCCAAAATAAGTCGTAAATAAAGTAGTCAATATATTTTTAAAATTATGGGAAAAATAAAAAACTGAATATATAAGAAAAAGTTGTTTTAACTTTTCAGCTGCGTGAAGCGTCATAAAAAGCCTGAATACCTTAGTTATATTTTTATATATAGTTATGATAAAATAGAACATGAAATCGTACGAAATTACTGTGTGGCAAAAAGCAGCATTCAAAAATGCCAGTGGTACGCTGCTGTGGTGTTTTTGTTTGGATTAACATAAAGAGAGTTTTCATAGCGAGTGTGGTGGCTCTACTTAAACTTCGCTAAACGGTCAGCTTCACTGAAAGCCTTCTAAACTCTCTCCACATTTGACGCTTCCCGTTTATTTACCTCGAAATAATACTGCAGAAATTATCAAACATAAAACTATGTTGTTAGTTGTGCTTTTTAGATTCAATAGAGAGATAAAAATTGTTTCAGCACTAAACTGAATACTCTACTAGATATTCGTATTCTAGCTGTATTCTAAAGCCTTTGCTTTAAAGGATTTTTTATTTGTGGTATAAACGGAGTTTCAAATATTGAAGTTATAAGTATAAACGTATCGAGGGGGTACATGGTATTGTTATGTTAGTTAGAAAACTACCTGTAGGTAATAAATGAAAACATCTAGCATAGTAATCTTAGAAACTAAATTCATCGTACAGAGTTATAGCAAGAAAATTAATATGTGCCTTTTTTCAAACTTCTTGTTACTTTGGGTGTTCATGTGTGGATTATCAATCGGTAAGTATTTGTGGACATATACGAATGTAGGTAAGTATATGTACAAATGATACCTTTAATATTTTTCTAATTTTTTGGACAGTATATCAAGCGAAAGTATATAAGCAAGTTATGGATTTTTAAGTAACTTCCAAAAAAGGAGGAAAGTCCTCAATACGGCGCATTCAAAAAAAATGTTTTTCTACTGGATCATCCAATCATGATTATTCTTTATTTTCCCCACTTCCAAATTAGTCTCATTTTAATTTCATCAACATCGATTGAGTAGCTTTTAAGTTATACTCATTTAAATGAAAAAGAAAAATTACCAAAAACCTTCACCTGGATGATATAATGGTAATTGCAACTCTTGTCAACGGTGACCAGTATTGTAGGCGAGTGACAATTAATCTTGTAGCCAATATGCATCTCTGAAAAGAGGAAAAATAATTATTATTAAATAGGAACCGACTTTCAACTTCGAAAAGTATGAAATTACTTGTGGAAAGTGGACCACACAAATATAAGCTCAAAAGTGTTTTGAATTAGCATTGTACCGACTTTCAAAGGCATTACATACTTTTTGTCTTTTTTACGCTACCTCTTTATAATGAGATTTGGATCCTAAAAAATTAAAATAAAACATGCACCGTAAATACCACCAAATTATTTATTTAAAAATCTAGTGACCAGTCTATACATGGAGGTTCATCGAAGGTGTCATATGAAAAACTTATATACTACCAAATTTGATGTTTGTAATGTGTTACTGTTATTATAGGATACAGCAAAAAACACGTTTTTCTATGCCTCTCTTGTGTTTTTTTGTTATGATTACTTGTTGGAATTACACCATAATAGCACATATTCTGTAAAAATTGCAAACGGTTGCCTATTGCCATTCCACAGATTCAACCCTTTATCGTTGGACGGACAGTCAAGGCTTAGTAAATAGAGTCCCGTTTTTAATACGGAGCCATAAAAAGCTTGAAGTCTGTGCTCGCATTAGTGTTTCCAGCATTAGTCTATTACAAAAAACCAAACCAATGTTGGATCTGTTTAATTTTTCGGTCAACAATATGCGTGAATCTCTATAATTGACTATCAAATTAGGTATGAAAATCATAAAAAAAAAACACAAAAAGGTAATAATCTCTAATGTATCAAACAAAAACTTTTAATGATATAAACCTATACAGCTTTATTAGCTACAAAACGATAGTCTCGACTGTAAACCATGGATTAACAAAAATTCTTATTACAAAACGTAGTCTTGGTCTAAACCTGGGTTTATCATACTTTTTTATAATAGGGCGGATAATGTATAAATTAGTACCTAACTGTGTAATGCTATGTATCCGGTAGCATTTTTTTGCGGTAGATGTTATAAGTTGATTGTTCTTCTCAGGCATAAAGCTGTCTTCGTTATGGGCGATTTGAATACCTCTATACTTAGGATTTTCATCTTAATTTTCTCGCTTAGCTTGGGATTTAAGTCTAAATTTAAGAAGTTTACATGAGTTAACTCGTAAATAAGTATACATGAGTTAACTCATATATACTTCTTTACGCGGATTCAAAATATTTCCCGTGATATGAGACACCGCTTTATCCCCTTGGTGCATAATCTACTATTTTTATAAAATATTACATCGTAGGTACCTCTTCTAGATGACAGGGACTTTAAAAAGTAAGTAATAACATGTAAGATAAAATTACTAAAATGAATATTCTGATATGATCAAAGTAAATATTAAAAAGCAAAACAGTTGTAAATACTCTACAGTCTAAACAGAAGCTCTGGAAGCTTGTCAAAAGTTCTCCGGCTGGTTCCACGAGTTTCCTTGTCCGAATTCCGATGTTCTATTCACTACGGACTATTCACCGTCCTACAATCTCGGCTTCATGAGTCCAGCAATAAATTTTATGTACAACGAGGAACATCAACTTATTACCGTCTACTTACGGAGTATAAAAGCACTTAAGCTACAACCGAAATAAATACGTCTCTACGGCCATGTGTACGTTATTTTACTAGATGCTTGATTGATGATTTATTTTTATTATCTACATCAAACAAGACGTGATCGAGATACAGCACCAACTGTTGTAAATTAAAACTGACAGCAGAATCGGAGGATAAAAGAACAATAAAATTAAACTTTGATAAGTACGGTGATTTATTAGCCTTTGGGTATTTCGGTGCGAGTAAATAGATTAACGGGAACAACTGATATGCATTGATAGATTTATGTTTAATTAGATAGACCGCGGCATCGTTCACGGGAGTTTAGTTTTATGGTATACTTTAGTCGTAAAACAAACAGAAAGTGCACGGAGGCGCGGGCGTGGAACCTTTTTGCTTCGGATGTGCAAGTGATGGGCCTTAATGCCACAGGACATTGAGCTTATATTTTGGAATATATGGAAGGGAAGTGGAATACCGGCTAGTGCACCACTTGGACGCCGCTAGTACGTCTTTTCAACGCTACGGCTTCAAAGAACTTACATGCAAAATGCAATGGCGCAATACAAATAGAGTCGATGCGCTGGTTGCAGGGTTATGGGAAGCTCACCCCGAACGGTCTCTATGCATGTTTGAGGATTTAGGAACTATTCAGTCTTCAACATTATCAGCTGATGGATGTCCACTTGTAAACATCCTCTCGCCTCTCGCGCGTCCCCATCACCATGAATATAATTTAAAAATTTAATATTAACTGCTTGCGACCTCTATTATGTACATAGGATCAATTTCAATGGGACCCGGAAAACAATTCGCAGGTGTCAAAGTTATACAAAATTTGAAAACTCCTTAGCTTTCGAACAAGCTTGAAAAGCCTACTTAGCTTACAGACAATCTCGTTTCGAGAGCTTCGATTTATGTAAAATAATTTTAATGCTACCAAGGGAAAGACGACAAACTTTTTGTGGTTCCTTTTTGTATTAGAAATGGAGTCGGTCGGATGTTGGAGTCGAGCGAGATAATGTATCGGATTACAATGAATAATAAACGAGCGTTCTTGTCTCAGCCGAAATGGCTGCCGATGCCGCCGCTAATGCATTTCACGGCTACTCTCCTCGTTTACACAATAACTAGGAAACGGTTGTTTATCGAATTATCATTAGCAGATCTGTCTGAAGGCGGTTATTTATCGCTACTTCCTGCCCAAACCACTGTTTCAATGCTTGCTTTACCTTAACAATGAAAGGAAGATATGTTATAGACTATATACTATACCTACGGGACAAAGGTTTTAGTGGTAAATGGAGCATCTTGATATTTGTTTATGTACAACAATATGTCTTTTGTATTGAACCAAAATATAATATGGAAACAGATGCCTATGGTTGGTAATTGAACATATTATAAATTTAATCGTGATAGTACCTAGGTTAAGTAACTCATGATCATGATCAATAAGATTGCTTGTATTATCTTGAAAATTTATTGCACACCATTGCACACAATTCCATAATTTAAATATCTTTTAAAATATTTTAACACACAATACAAAAGTATCACAACAACATATTATATATTCGTCAGTTAGAATATCTAAAATATATCATAATAAAATTTTCTTCGATTTTCATGTATTCGTACGTAATCAAGCACAATAGTTAACCCAGCAACAAAACCGAAAGAAAACTCGCTACGTTCAGTAGCGATCCTTTTAAGGCTAGTGTGCACGTAGCGCTACAATACAAAGGCAGTTTCATAATCAGTACTATAATATTATAAATGCGAAAGTAACTCTGTCTGTCTGTCTGTCTGTCTGTTACGCTTTCACGCCAAAACTACTGGACCGATTTGAATGAAATTTGGTATGGAGATAGTTTGAGACCCGGGAAAAAACATAGGATAGTTTTTATCCGACTGCGCAAAAAGAGGTTAATGTTTTCGCGCGATAACCGACATACGCGCGGGCGGAGCCGCGCCCGGAAAGCTAGTAACAAATATTTTTAAAAGTATCTTAAGAAAACATTAAATAATATTTAAATAAAACACTTAAAAAAGTATAAAAATATATATCTAGTGTCAATACCGCCTAATTTTCCTGTTATATACGTGACGTCACAAACATCACGCAGTCTAACCGGAAGAATATCCAACTAATTTCGCTTCTAAACGAAGCATCTTCAGGAGGTCTTGACTCACCGAGCGCACGATCGAGAATAAATAAGAGAAAAATTGAATGATAACAGGAAAATTAGGCGGAATTGTCACTTGATATATATTCTTATACTTCTTTAAGTGTTTCATTTAAATATTATTGAATGTTTTCTTAAGATACTTTTAAAAATTTTTGTTTATACTAAATATGGATTTCCGCAAAGTAACGCCTGAATCTATTCATTACCTAAAGGCAGTTTCGTCATAACTTCAAACTCAGTAGAATTATGCATGCATATATCCCTGAGCCATTTCTATGCTTCTAGTTTACCAACTTTTCGATATATCATTTAATTTAAAAAATAAAAATTTCCACACAAAACTATTTTTCAGATTTTTTTCAAGATACTTAATTTAAAGGCACTCACAAAGCATATGCGAGTATATAAAAATGAATAAACCAGAGTAGAAGACTATAATACTAATAGAAGCATATGGATATGCATGCTAAATTTGACCAAGTTTGAACACTTTGAACAATTTAATATTTAAAATATGACAAACCTAAGTTTGTATAAAAGCGTTACAAGCACACGGGAAGTCTGCTAGTAGCACTGCGAAGTGTGCTTGGGAACTTAAGCATTCTTTTTTTCGTATTCTTACGCCGTAAATAAGGTTACAGCACTTTTTATTACACCTCCATTTTGAAGCAATGATGGCATAGTGGCATTGGCTATGGAATGCCGCGCAGCTGGTCCATGGTTCGAATCCCGCCGCGGGCTTGCACTTCACTGCATGGTGGAAGGGCATTTTGCGAATGCCCGCCTGGCTAGCGACCACACTCAAGTAGAAAATCTGTCGTTAAGCACCTAGCAGTGTGTTCCAGCAGCAGTCTTTGAGAGCCAGTGAAATTACGGGCACATGAGACTTCACAATTATGTCTTAAGGTGTCTTTTCGCTCTTTAAGCTCTCATCTCAATTCTCACATCTGCGTGCAAATATAATTCTTCACGTACACATCTTCTCAAGCTTTCAATCCATATTGATACTAAAAACATATCTACTTTTATGGTAATTATCACTCATCAAGGCATGCTATACCTTGCTAGTCTTTAGATAAAGGCATACTCATTCCTAATCTTATCTAAACATCTGCTTTATTACATCTCTGCCACTTATGAGTACCTACACTACACTTTTCTATCGTTCTATCATCAATCTCATTTATAACCTAACTCTAAGATCTGTAGTGTTCTTCTCATAGCTTCCAGTGTATTTGCGGGTCAAATGTGGTCCCGGAAATCTGTCGATATTTCCTGCTATCTTCCAAGATGAAAGAATCAAATATGAATTTTGTGCTACAATTTTATTATTTTTAACCGTTTGGTACGGCCGTAAACCAGACTAGTGGATTTCATCTGACCAAAAGAAATGCAATCCAAAAAGACGATGATATTGACCGGGCCACGAGAAAGCGGATATATCCAGGATGGTTATTAAAACATAGCCTCAAATCCACTAGTTTGGCAGAGAGCCGCACCGTCCCCTATGACGATTAAAAATAATATAATTGGAGCGTAAAGTTCCATCGACGTAGTTGCTAAAATGTAAGGCATCCGGTGCGTAAAATTATAAAACAAGCGTGTTTGATTCCCGTAGGAGATTAATATTTTGTGCGCCAAAATTGTATAAATGTAATATTCGGTCAGCATGCAATAGGTCAAGCAATAGGTGCACAAAGTCATATTACTAATAAAACAAGTCTTGTAATAAAGCTAATGGTAGCTAAATGATCTAAAAGTTGATTGACAAAATACTACTAGAACTATACATAGAGAGAGTTGTTTTTTGTTTAGGGAGGACATAGATGCTGGCTACCGCCTGTGCGGTCGTCCAGCTCCACCGGGTTTTGGGCGAGGGCCTGGCCCTACAATAGCCCGGGAGGGAGAAGTGCCGAAGGCACTTCTCCCGAGACGGGCGTAGAAGGCGAAAAGCGCTTTCTACCTCCGTCTCCTGCGGACGCCGAAAACGTGCCGCTACTATAGGAGGGGTTGACAGCGAGCTCAAGGGCACCACTGTGGTTCGGACCTCGGCTTGTCTCGCTGTCGAGAGACATGGGGGGGATCGGAGCAAAATGCCTCTGTGCAACTGCAGTGTTGCACAATTGGGCCCTACTGAATAATACTCTTTGACTATTTGGAGAGCAATTTATCGTGACCTTGTTTTTGCCTCGAGCTCGCCGGCGGGCTCGGTGTTTGATTGTGTCACCTCTAATTACCTCACACCTGGGGATTTTACCTCGACGACTTGCGGATAACGCTGAAGCTGCCAATGGAATGGCTGCGATGGGGTCATCCGGGTCGTCTAATACCTGCCGTGGTCGGCGACGGGGGGGTTTGAAAAATGGGATAGAAGAGGCAGTCGAGTAGTTCGATGCCTGGACAACCAATGGGTTCGGGTGGTGGGGCGCTCGATCAAAGTATCGGCGGGCGCAGTCCTTATTGAACTGCGCTAAAGAGGGAAGGTTTAAGTCGCAATGCAACTCGGTGTTCCGGATATACCACGGGGCGCCGGTTGCATTACGAAGAAAACGGTTTTGGATGACTTGAAGTTTATGAAGGTGGGCCTCACTAGCATGACTAAACACTACTGATGCGTAAGTCATGATGGGGCGGATGCAGGCAGTGTAAAGTGTCTTCTTATTACTAAGAGACATTTTACTCTCTTTGCGAAGTAGGGGACCAAGGCGACCCATTATGAAGGCCGCTCTGTTACGGACGGTTGTTATGTGATCGTTAAAGGTGAGATGACGATCAAGGGTGACTCCGAGGTATTTTGTTCTAGGAACCCAGGGAATGGGTTCGTCGAACAAAATAAGCGGTTTCGGGTAAGGGGAGCGTGTCTTCTCAGTAAAGCACATAGCAGTGCTTTTAGCTGGGTTGACCGCGATGCGCCATTTTCGGAACCAGTCACCGATCTCGGTGATGGCCCGTTGCATGACGAAATAGGACTGTCTGTTGATATGCCACCCAGTGGTGTAAATGGCGGTATCATCCGCATATTGGGCTAGGAATACTTTGGGCTGAGAGCGTGGGATGTCACTGGTATACAGTGCAAAGAGAATAGGTGATAGCACGGAGCCCTGAGGGACTCCGGCTCTGACTGGGTGGGGGGAGGAGAGGGTGCCTTCCACGCGATAGCGAAAGCTTCTGGCTTTAAGGAAGTCTTGTAGGATGAGCACAAGACGTTCTGGCACGCCAAATTGGTATAGCTTGTAGATCAAGCCGTTGTGCCAGACTTTGTCAAAAGCTTTCGCTACGTCGAGGAAGACTGCTAGCGTAGTCTGGGGTTTGGGGTACTTATTGAAGCCCTCAATGATGTGCTCCGTGAGGCGGTGCACCTGTTGGACGCATGAGTGTCCGGGTCTGAAGCCAAACTGCTCATCTGGGATAAGGTGGTGTTCCTTAGCATGGGACTGGAGACGGTTTGCAAGTAACCGCTCGTAAAGTTTGCCTAAGGCACTGAGGAGGCTGATGGGGCGGTAACTGGTGGGGTCAGATGAGCTTTTGCCTGGTTTGTGAATGCCAAGGACATTTGCACATTTCCAGGTGTCTGGGAATAAGCAGTGGCTCATAGCAGCATTGAAGATGCTAACTAAGAGATGGATGAGAGGAGGAGAGAGGGTTTTAAGAACCCTGTTGGAGATGCCATCGGCACCGGGGGATTTGCGCGGTCGGAGGGCCTTGATCAGTCTCTCCACCTCAGCGTAAGTCGCTAAGGTGATTGGTGGGAGTTCAGAGGTGACCACAGAGCTTTTACGTTCGACTTCAGCATCCACCGAATCGAGGTGAGCTTGGTCAACGTGATCTACGTTAGGGGAACACTGAGCCTCTAGGCTATCAGCTAGGCACTCAGCTTTGTCTTCGTCAAAGAACGCTGGGACTAGTGGGACTGGTCTGTATAAGGGAGGCATGTCGTTATGGTTACTTCCTTTCAAGCCTCGCGCCAAGTCCCAGTAAGCATGGTGGCTTGGCACGAGGTTTGAAAGTTTATCGCCCCATTGTTGATCACGCAACTCAGACATGCGACTTTGAACCATGCGTTCAAAGTGGCGTTTCTTAGTTTTGTTCTCTTTACTGGGGTAAGAGTCGTAATGTCGGGTCACTGCTTTACTCTCCGTCACCAATCGTCTCACATCCGCTGGAATGACAAGGCGCCGGTCGTCCGGCACTATGACCTCCTTTGCGGATGCACCTACTACGGTTGAGAGGTGATTGGTGAACGAATCGATCGCAAGGGTTACGTCATCTTTTGTCAGGATGTCGTCAGGGATCTTGTCAAGGTCCGGTGAACTGATAGCCTTTAGGGCATCGCCTACTTGCTTCCAGTTCACTATCGTCTTAGTGGAGCGGGGGAGGTCAGTCGTTGGGTCGGGACCTAGTCGCAGTATAATGGGTCGGTGGTCAGAGTGAAGCTCGTGAACCACTTCTATGGAGCGTACCCGGAGTGTTACGCCTCTGAGTAGTGCCATGTCAAGCAAGTCAGATCGATGGTCTTCCATATAAGGGTAGTGAGTGGGCTCAGTGGGCGCAATTATGTCAAAGTTAAGTTCTGCGATTAGGTTTTCAAGTGCAATACCTTTGGGATTGTTGACGTTACAATTCCATAGGATGTGCTTACTGTTGAAGTCGCCAATCAGAAGGACGGCGCTTCCTAATGAGAACAAGGCTTCTAAGTCAGCTCGGACGATCGGCTTGGAGCAAGCTTGGTAACAGGACGCTATGACTATAGGTTGATGACCAGTCATAGCTAGGAGGCAACAAGATGCTTCCATATTAACAAGAGTCGGGGTAGGTAGGGGAATGCAGTGCAGGGACCTTTTGTAAAAGATAAGAGTGCCTCCCCCACGGGAGTTCACTCTATCATTACGTACCGTTCTGTAATTGGCAAACCTAGGGTTCGCCTTCCCCGGTTTTAGAAAGGTTTCCTGCACGCATAAGATATCGATAAGGTGGGTACAACAAAAGTCGTGGACGAGGTCACGTTGTTTGAAGAGGCCGTCAGCGTTAAATGACGCTAACGAAACTGAGTACGGTTTCGTGCGTTCGGTTTTACTACCCATAGTGGTTGTACTGAGGAGGGGCCTGGGGGACGAAGCGCTTAAGGGCGCTTAGTAAGTTTGCGTGTTCCAATGTGTATTGGATCACGTCCGCTGGGGATTGAGCGTATTGCATCTTGTGGAATAGCTCTTGTACCTCATTGATGTCAACCGACATAGCCAGATCGCTGACTAGGTTGATTGCCTCTTGAAGAGGGGCAGCCATCAACGGCATAGGGGGAGCTTGTGGCCGGGAAGCGGCGCGGGGAGGGGCGCGAACGGTGTTGGCAGCGGGTGCCGGGAGCGCGGGGCGAGCCGGGGCCGGTGCGCGGGCAGGGGCCGCGGCGCGGGCGGGTGTGGGTGCGGGCGCGGGTGCGGGCGCGCGGGCCGGGGCGCGGGCGGTAGCGACGGTCTTAACCATACTGGGTGGTTTAGACCATGCGTTACGGGCTGGGAGCGGCGCGGGTATTACCTGTGAGGCAGGTACTACCGTGAGTTTAGGGCTTACCCGTTGGTAGCGGTCATAAGAGGGACGGGTCGGCCTATGCCTTGCCACCCTGTGGTTCACTCGTGGTGCTTTAGGGCAACCACGGTAATTCGCGGTATGCCCTTGAGCACCGCATAGAACGCAACTGGGTGGGTCCGGCGAGTCCCGGGTGCGAGTGCACGCTGCTGTCGCGTGATCGCCTAGGCACTTAACGCACCTAGCGCGAGCGAAGCAGAAACGGGAGGCGTGCCCGTATAGTTGGCAGTTATGGCACTGCGAGGGACTCCCATTCTTGTATGGGGCTTGGACATCGAGTCCTGAGAGGCCACAGACCTTTTTTAAGTTAAAAATGGCCTTGCCTTCAGGAGTACGATCTAGTACTACGAGTACTAGATCGTAGGGACTGCGGTCCTTCCCGCTGTACATGCGGTGAACTGCATGTACGGGGAAGTCTTGTGCCTTCAGGTCGGCACATACCGAATCGGTATGTACCTCCTTGGGCACACCGCGGATGACCACTCGGAGGACTTTCTCCTCTTCGAGCGCATAAGTGTGGAAGCTTATGCTCTCATTGCGGAGGAGTTTCGTTAGCGCTCTGTGGTCGCTGATGGTGGACACTTGAACTTTAATGCCCTGCTGCGTGGAGCGGGCATTAGTATAGTGGATCCCACGATCTGAAACCAAACGGGACAGCATGTCCCATTTGGTTTTGTCCTGAATGAACAGGGGCGGAGGTGGTTTTTCGCGGCGCGCGCTCGCGTCCTGAGGGGACGCGGCAGTGGTGGCCGGAGCGGAGGGAGGAGACGCGGGGCGCGGGGCGGGGGTCGGCTTCTTGCCGGAGGCGGGGGCCTTAGCGGGTGCCTTGGCAGGAGGGGCGGAGGTTGCGCAACTAGCGGCTTTAGGAGCACGCTTGCGTTTCCTATCTACGACGGTATAGCCGTCGTTGTCTGAGTCCGAGTCGGTGCGTAAGGCGCGACTCGGATCTACCTCCATCTCCGCTTCGGAGTCCGAAGTGGGCTCGACAACGGCGAAGGAGGGACGGGTGCTCGCTGGCCTCCCGATCGGTGAGCGCGAGCGAGACCTCTCACGGGGAGGGGCTGCCACCGTGCGTCTGTTGTCTGGGCCCGGAGCGGGCGAAGCCGGACTGTCCTCTGAGAAGGACCGGGTCAGAGGAGGGACGTTGGCCTCCGGGATTGAAGTCCCGGAGGGAGCAATAAGAGTGTCCGTGAGGCGGGCACTCGCTTCCTCTTCGAGGAGTTGCATATGAGCAACATACAGATCGGGGTGGCGGAGGGCGAAGGTCTGAAGGACCTCCACCTCACCGTTAGAGGGACGTTGCATCCTGAGGGGAATACTCAGGATGGCCTAACGGGTTCTGTCTCCCTCTCGCAACTCGTGAGCTCACTTGTGTGAGAGGGAGTGAGTACCTATGGTGTGCCCTAGTTGTGTACCCTCTCCGAGCTTTTTTCTCGGCGGAGAGGGGTGCTCCTAATGCTGCTCCGGGGTTGACTAGGGGCGACCCCAAGGCCAGTTGTCCCGGAGCCCAGCTTGCTTCGGCTGACCCGTGAAGCGGGAAAGGCCACGGTGCAAGGTTAAACCAAAACAACAACAGTGGCCGTTGTCACCGTAGGGTGTCACACTGCGACCGCAGCAAATGGCGGATTTGATCGTTCAGACGGGTTTGGCTGACGCTACCCCACGCCTGAACGACGTCGCTTAACAGCACAAAGTGTGTTGTTACGCGCACTGTTACAATGTTGTGTCGAGTAGTAAAGTTGTGAAATGCGCACCGAAAAGTGCGGTCAAAACAAGACCACCAGCCCGATATGATGTTGTTGTGTCGAAACAAGGGACTTGGGTAGGTGGTAATGCCTGACGTCTTAGAGCGCCTCCGCGCGACGGCACGGCGAGCTCGTAGCTCACGTTGCACGGCGTTCGGCGGCTGCTCAGCTTCTGCACACAAAACAAAACTTCGTCAGGACTGCGTATTCCAAGGCACTGGTCTGCAACTAGCGTCGGAGCGATGACCCGAGTGAGACGGCAATAGTGCGGGGACTATTGCGGTCTCACTGGGAGATACTGGCGGAGCTGTAGACAGGTGTGCACGGCGTGGCGGCACAGGTCGGAATGTGAGGTGAGTGACATAGAGAGATCTCAGATTGGGGCAAACTACTATCAGTTCATGTGCCATAACTTTAATTCTACCCATTGGTCTCGTTATAATCCACACCAATTCGTGGTTGGCATCAAACACGCCGCAGCTCTGCTCCAACATTTCTTACTCGTTTTCATTAAAGATACATTACTCCTTTTATTCTTATTTAGATTGCAATTTCTCTCGCAGTCCTTTGTCTCATTTAGCATTTATTTACAGCGTATTCAATTTAAATACTGCTTCTTCCGAGTTTTATCGCACCGTAGGAATTGCCCGAGTCAGCCCGAGTTTTAAATATAAGTCAGTTCTGTTCATGTTACTGTCAGTTAGAGAGTCAGTCCGACTTTCAATACTGTTGCCGTCATAATATATTGCACTACAAGAGTTTTTACGTCCGACTTTAAATACATGTGACAAAATAAGTGCCTAAAAACAATGGTAAAATCGACTGTTGTTTAGTTGAATAAGTAAGTAATAAATTTATTTTATAATTTTTTTTTTATATAAGTATTAATGTTGGTTTTAACTACTTATTCAGTTTTCTTTGTATTGAGTAAATTTAATAGGTTATAATTGTTACACCCAAAATCTTCGCACTTCTGCAATAAACTTAAGTAATAAATCACACTACTTCTGTTATGTTTATGTGAGTACGTAAAGTAAAAGGAAGATGGAGAAATTAGCATGAGTGGTTTTTCAACCCAGATATTATGGCAGCAATCAAAAGGAAACAGCTTCAGGGGAAAAATAAACACGAATTATATTCGAAAGAAACAAAAATGGAAACAAAAGACGTTTTACATAACAATATACCGCTGTCTTTTCACGATCTTCCGATCATTAGGGATTTTATAAATATAGGACCGCGGGTCGGGGAATAAGTTTGCAGAGCCGTAATTAAAACTTAAAACTTGTATTATGGCGAAAGCGCGGCGGGAATGTGGAGTGTGCCAAGTGTCGGATTTTGTACATGCCCTGAGTCGCAATGGACTGCTGTGACTCCGCAACTCGCGGGATTTCCCCACTTTTCCCTAATCTTAAGGACCTATATTTTTGTGCCAAGTGGGACGAAGGAAAACATCTGAAAGCGTGAGCCTACGAATATATTGTTATAATGTTTAGATTGACGGCATTAATAGTGGGGTTTTTAGCTGATATTTCTGCGTTAGAGAAAATTGCAGCGTATTCGATATCCTCTTTACATTTTTTATGCTTCCTACTTTATAAGGGTTACATATAGAGTGGCTGTTCAAAATGAAATTGTGAAAGTTTTCAGTGTATATCTGCTATCCGCGGCCTTTCAGCTCTCATAAGCCTATTTCACTTCATGAAGCTTTTTCTCAAAACTATTCAGGAGCTCCTAAACTATATATAGCTCCTATAACTATATTTTTAAATTGGTTATTTTACTTCGCATAAATTTTTTAGTTATCGACAAAATGTTCCATTATTTTCATTCTGTTGCAGCCCAGAAAATCACTGAGTGGTGGTAGTATATTTTGTGAATCTTCATCTGGCTAGTGTAATTTACACATGCATTCCTTTAGAGCTAGTGAACATAGATATCCTAGGATTCGACTTTATATATTATTTACATCTGTAAAAATACTCTTCCAAAGCAACATATAGATGATACTTATTTCTACCGGCCCGTACTATATACTCGTATTCCTTGTATTTTAGATAGAACGAGAGAGCAAGTCCAAACATAAAGCGTAAGAAGCTAACTATTATTGCCTTAGTCCATTCCTTCCTAGACACTTATCTCTAAAGAAATTGTACTAGCAGTTATCATCAACTCGATTGCTGTAACGGCATTCACGATATTCGTGTTAAAGACCTAATAAAATGTCTTCAACAGTGAGTCTAGCCGCCTCTCTTATTGCCAGCTTCGGCGGGCTAATTAAAGCTGCACGCGATGGAACGCGAGAGAGACAGGGTGAGCCGTTTGCTCCGCTTATTGCCATTTCAGCTGCTAGTCAGTGACTGCGTGCCATTTCTGTCCTGAATAGCGGCGGCTGATAAATGGCTTAATTATTCCCATGGATGTATTTTTCATTTCATAAAAGGAAGTAATATTTACTTTTTCAAGATTAGGAAAGTGTAATCAATTACATACATGATGAAGCTTCTTGTAACATCTTTGATAGAGTAGTTGAACCAAAGGTTAGATTGAAATTTGAACAATGACATGAGGAGTGCTGAAAACATGTAAATAAAAGAGCGTTGCAAACAAATGTAGACGGATATTGGCAGAAAAATGTCTATGGAAATTCACGTCCATCCAATACTCAGCACTTGTGCGTGCTGAGATATGAATACTAAGATGATATAAACAGTGTTTTCAATAATGTTACTAGTTTCATATAGCGTAGTCCTCAACTGTAGGCCTTTTGATAACGTTCAATCATACAACGAACCATAAAAAGAGATAAGGATGGAGTTTATTTACGTGATGACATCCAAAACGAGGATATTGGGCGAAAAACCAATCAACGATATGCCTCTTAGAACTTGCAGCCTGATTGTGGCAATGAGCAGGTCACATGGCTTAGGGCACCGATGACCAATGGGGTAAAACAGTGGCAGAGGCAGAAACATGCTTGAGTTGAGACAACACCACATCGGAAGAGTGATTAAGTATAGGTGGGATCCTCCATTAGGCATACAGCCATTCATTGCGTCGAGCATTAGCTAATTGCTCTATCACATCGCCAGGAAGCGTGAAGCTAGGGTCCTAAACAAGTAACTTGGGGCGTCATCAGTCCAATAGCCATTGACCTGGTCCATTATTGCTTCAGCTTTGAGTTATCTATCCCGTTATGCTTCGGTAAACATATGAACAGTTTATCTTTACATTGATTGTCTTAATAGAGTCGGCTCTATTTATAACAATGATTTTGAGGTCGTTTCAATTACGAAGAGTTGCCGATGATAGATTTAATTTCAGTACTAAACTGGAGCTTTGTACCTAGTAAATTTTATGTGACAATATTGTATATTAAATTCTTAGTATGAGTATATTGGTAAATAAACATCTTAAAAAAATGTTTCTTTTTTTTCACTTAAACGCTATATCAGTACCCATTGCGGACCTTGTCAGTTAAGTTGTTCAATAGAAGGATAAAAAGAAAAACATGTACTTCAATCAGATACACTTACAACTGCTGGTTGCTTGTATGGTTGTAGATAGTTTTTTGTAGTTTAGTGGTTATGGTAATCAATATGCAATTACATTAGGATAAGTACAACAAGGGACAAGAAAATCAATCAAGACTTATTTATGTTTAAATAGTCAATATTAAAAAATATTCCAAGTTTGCTTAGCCATTCTGAAGCGATCAGCAAAGTTAAGCAACGTCCGCCGCGGTCATGACTTGGATGGGTGACCGCTGGTGACATTACTACTGAGCGCTTCCGTGCTTCGGAGGGCACATTAAGCCGTCGGTCCCGGTTATTGTCTTAAGATAGCAGTCGTTACAGCATGGTGGTAGGGCACTTAGCAAATGCCCGCCTGACTAGCTACCACCCTCAAGTTGAAAATCTGTCGTCAAGCACCTAACAGTGTGTTCCGGCAGCTGTCCTTGAGAGCCAGTAACTCTAGGTTAGTCTGAACAACATCCTCGACCACATCATCACTTACCATCAGGTGAGATAGTGGTCAAAGGCTAACCTATCAGACATAAAAAAAAAATTAACTAAACATCCTTCCGACACTGAGAGGTATCAAATTACTTACTGAAGCTGGTACCGAAAATCAATATCAATTCCAATTGTCTATAAAAAACAATTTTTAGTTAACATATTATCTATCATATCTATATATATATACTAGTATATATAGATATGATAGATAATCAAATAATAAAGTAGGCAGCGTGCCCAGCATGCTGGCAGCATTGCCCCGTTGAATTGCAATGCTTATTCGTTGAGCCAAATATGTGCCAGCATTTTGATCACGCGTCGCATCGATCAAGCGCTCAGATAAGTTTTCGAAAATATGATGAGCTCCCGGTGCCCACGGACCCAACGTCTCTACACCAAACGGCTCACCGTCTCTACACCGTGGTTAGCATACTTGCGCCGCTTGAGTTGCTCCGCAGGGGTAGCCGTGTTACCAGTCCTCACGTTAGTTTCAGAAAGATGTGACGGCGCTAATTGAATACTAAGTATTTAAAATATGACGAAACTACGTGTGTGGAAAGCGTTTACTAAATTTTATTAAAGCCGTTGACGTTCTTGGTACATTGAAATTCAGTTGAAAACAACACTTCCTGTAGACTAACTTTTTCTATATTGCTTGCATCTTTAGTACTACGAACTTTAGGTAAAATTGTAAAGTCCTGAACATTTTGACATAACAATGTTTGACATAATTTCATTCGTCAAAACCAAGTAGGTATCTAATTCATTAAGGGTTCAAAAGTTGTGACGTTTAAATTAAAATTACGAGTGGTTTTTGTGTTCGCCGCGAGTTGAACACGCGTGTCATGCACGTGACATCCATTGTAACAAACCTAACAAACTTTGAGTAACTGTTGTACTTGCTGTTGGCTAACAATTACAAAATTACGTACTAGCTTTGTTCGTACAACAATCAAAACTTTGCACCTTCGCATGTACCTTCGCTTTGCTCGGAGGTTTTGTTTGCTCAAAAGTTTAGCCTTCTTGAGTGGAAAATAATTAATATAGATTATTGATAAGGATAAATAAATATGCTTTATAGAGTGTTTTTCTTTAACAAACTATGTCAGGAAAAAGTTTATGAGTTGTATTTAGCAAATTCATTACCTAAATGTTCTTATAATTCCATCCTACCACAAAAATGTAAATGCAATACTGGTGATACTTAAATATCTGGACATGACTATCGAATTTATTGGAACCTGGCAATGTGACGAATTGTCAGAGCAACAGATATCTGCTATTTGAGGAGATCGCGCCCTCGGGGGCCAGTTTCCTCTTCAGAAAAGGAAAGTCACGAACTCATCGCGGGACCATTCCAACTCCCAACAAAATAAATATATTTTGCTGATTCGAGACGAAATTTGCAAGTCTGCCAAGAATATTCGTACCAAATCGTTTTCCTATAATTGGAGTACATGTGAATTTGTATTCAGTGGCGCATCCAAGGCGGATGGAATTTCGCCATTTCGCGGTAACCCCGTCCTCCATCATGCGTGCTTATTGAAGTAATTTGTGTACCCCTGCGTGTACCCGGCGTGAAGCGGGCCCGCTACATGTATTTTATTAATCCGCAGGTATTAGGTACTGGGGAGCTGGTATACTGATTCTATCTTCTAATTAACACTCCTGGCTGGAGAACCTGACCTATCTGGGCAGTATCCATAATTATTTACAAATCAGTAACACCAAAGTTTATTGCAGACACACATATGCTAAAAACTAAAAACATCGAGTAATGTTACGGTGAAGATTTTGTATACGTTTAATAATTCAGTAACACAAAATAATAAATTTTCGTACCTCTGGAGGTTTGAGTGCCGTCTAAAGAAAGGACGGCCGGCGAAACAAATTGGTCCTTCGGGCCTTGTACAGTGTCGATAGTAATTTACAAACAAAACGGTACAAGTTGAATAATTTGGTCGTTGAAAGAATGAATTTCGACTTAATATATTCAGTAATAACATAACAAGGAAAGTACAAGTAATTTTGTTGTGAGTGCAAAGCGAGTTTTTAGTTGCACCGAGTGTTATTTTGGGAACCGCAGTGACGCTCTGGCTAAAAACACTTCTGCAACAAGAAGTCACTACGAGCATCGTTTTATAGTTTTCTTACGAATTTTGCAAGAATAACTGATAAAAATAAAGTTTTCTTCCAGCTTAGTTCTTGCATGGATGTGAAAGGTAATCAACATCATATTAATTTATGTCAACATTAAGTAATTTGATAACTGTTTACCTAAAAGTCTATAAGTCTATTAAATGTATGAATGGCAGGACTCATTTTACATTGGACTAATACGAGTACATGATGTGCTGAAACGTGGGTAGACGTAGCCTAGCCCTTCGGCAAATACAGCCTTAAAATTGTGTTTTATTTTCACCCAAAACGAAATTATTACGGTATAAAAAACGGTACTGTTATGATCCTAAAAACAGTGCAGGAATCAGTACTAATATTATAAATGCGATAGTTACTCTGTCTGTCTGTCTGTTACGCTTTCACGCCAAAACTACTGGATCGATTTGAATGAAATTTGGTATGGCTATAGTTTGAGACCCGGGAAAAAACATAGGATAATTTTTATCCAACTGCGCAAAAAGAGGTTAATGTTTTGCGCGATAACCGACATACGCGCGGGCGGAGCCGCGCCCGGAAAGCTAGTATTGTATATAAACTCATTACAGACGTTTCTATAATCGTATAAAAACTAAAGAAATAAACAACACATATATACTTAGCTGCTGTGAATTGGCTCAAAATATTTATCTCTTAAAGCAACCCTTACTACCTCCTATAAACATGTTTCTATGGGGTGCCACAAACCTCCTAATGAAAGCACTAGGGAGAATAAACCTGCTATAATTTTGATGTAGTCTTAGTTTTACGTAATTTGAATTTAAATATTTTTTTAATTTATTGAATATCTGTTGAGCTGCCACACCACATATATATTCTAAAAGATTGCCCCAGCATCACATCTTATTAAAATAGTTCTTGGTTTGCACACGACAATATGATCCCAGGGACTGTCACCCGCATGTACACTATACAGTCATCTTGCTATTGCACTATGCTCATACCGTATCGACCTACTGTGCATACTATTTGCTATGGTAATGCATTGTTTGCTGCTTTTGCAAATACAATACTCTAATGTAAATTCTAAAGTAAGTATCTAAGAAATGAAAAGATTGGAAGTAGTACGTACGAAGCGAAGACTGAATTATGAATTGGTTATGTGCGGAATTTTCCTCTCAAAAGTTTGTAATTTTGTAATGTAATTTGAACTGAGTTTTAATTATCTGTCTGCAGTCTCTTGGATGTCTTTGGTCGCTTATTTAGTCTTATTTTTATTTGCTGATTAATTTGCCTTTGTCCTCAACCTAATCCGATGGTTTGTGATGGTGTAGTCGAAGGTATTAAAAGGCTAAACCTAGAATTACTGGCTCTCAAGGACAGCTGGCGGTACATATAGTTAGTTGTTTATAAGGAAGATTTTCTACTTGAGGTTAGAGCCAGGTGAGCATAACCCAAAGCAAAATTCCTTACCATCATGTGGTAGAGCTCATAGTGCTTATAGTTAGGTATAAAGTACGCAGCCAAATAAGTTGAAAACATGTTGTACCCTATAGTAGTTTTACTTATAAATTGAATTTGTATACAAGATCACAATTAAATTATAAGGAGTCGATCCACATGGAGCTCATGCACAAATATTACTACAATTAATTTATTTTAATGGACATATCTTGCTTGATCAGAAAAAAATATACAACAGCGTGCTTTAATACTCTCGGCTGAGTCGACTGAACATTAGTTTTGCCTGATTTCGTAGATTCATTTAAAAGGGGGCGAGCTAATTGTCTGGTAGTTTCAGACTCTTACTAACTCGAACTGTTACTGAAAATGTATTTTTCAGCAAAACAAATAACTGTCCGGCCCCCAGAAAGGAACTCTAAAGGAGAGAGATATACACAACGAAGTCTCAGTAATAGGGTCCCGTTTTACCCTTTGGGTACGGAACCCTAAAGAGAAGTAAATTTGTTGTAAAGTAAAATAAATATTAAAGGGGCCCCTCTTAAATATTTATTTTACTTTATTTTTAGTATTTGTCGTCATAGCGGCAATAGAAATACATCATCTGTGAATATTTCAACTGTCTAGCTATCACCGTTCTTGAGATACAGTGACAGACGGACGGAAAGACGGACGGACGAACAGCGAAGTCTCAGTAATAGGGTCCCGTTTTTACCTTTTGGGTACGGAACCCTAAAGAGAACTAATCGCCATCCCTCAGGGTGACAACGACAACTGATATGATAACTTCCGAAAACGACAACTTTTTAGAATGTCAACTACCGAAAACGACAACAACTTACAACGTCAAATTTCGAAAACGATAACATTAAAGCGTCAACTACCTAAATTGACAACCGCTAAAATTGAGATCTTCCTGAAACCCCACAACGCGTGTTCTCGACCCGTTTAAAGGAACTTTCACCGCTGACTGTACTTTCTTTAGTTTTTATCCTTTGTATCACTTTATCAGTATGTAGTACCTATATCAACAAACTAATAAACAATTCATGCACGAGGGAAGTGCACTTTATTATACACGAAAAGCTACTTCCTCATTGCCTCTTAGAAACTCTATGATAATATAATCAAAAATTTAAATTATACATCAAATTTTGCATGCCACCGTTGACACAACTGAAGGTGTTGGTTTGAGCGTGCCTCTACGTCACTTAAAAAACACGTACATTCAAGATTGTTTACATGAAAGATAGATGGTTTTGTATTACCAGAAACTTTCCCGCGTTAAGAAACATTTAAATAAGTTTGGGTCGAGTCGGAAATTATTGAATAAAGTCCTCAAACAAATATAAATATAAATATCTGCTTTGTTTCGCTCGACATTTTATGTTTTACTCAAGCATACGGCCACGATGACAACGCCTGACGTAAAGTTACTCGTACCTACATTGTAGCTCGCGCATTGCAAGACTGGCTGACACGAAGCACAAAGCTCATTTCACGCCGACCGCACTCATATTTTACACCATCCAAAAGAGGCAGTGTAACGGTGCGGATGTATTTAGGCTAGGGTAAACGGGGGATCTCTCTACCTTATTTTGAGCAATATTTACAAAATACTTTAAGAGCCGTCCAGGAATTTGCCGTGTCTATGTAACTATCCGTGGTCAATTAATACGTTTTCTGTAATTTCTGAGTAAAAGTAAACCGATGCAAACAACACTTCATTAATATATTTAATTAAAAATAACCCCTGTCTTTTCTGGAATCTGGAATAAAGCCTACTTAGTTAGACTTCCTCGTTAGACTGTCAGTTGTCACAGTTGAAATAATAAGACCTGCCTATTTATTTAGATATATCTGTGAATAAGACCATTGTTTGAAGATATTTTTTTAAGTTATTAGTAACAGAGTATTACTGAAAAACTGCTTGACTAATGCTAATAAAATTTTAAAAGATCAACTTCCACGTTTATTCTTTCCATAGTAAATTAATCATACAAATGGTATAATACAGTAAAAAGCAATGTAACAATGTAATTATACAACATAATTCAGCATGGATATCATCAAAACATGTTCCAAAAAGAACTCATATTTCCCTCACATTGTTCAGTAAAAAAAGTTATACTAAAACTATACTGCTTACTTAAGTTTTGAAATAGTTCTATTCAGTATGTTTTTTGCCTTGAAAGGGTAGAATGTCCCCATTTTATTAAAAGTTCTGAATACGTATTTTTCTAACGGTAACTTAGTTTGCACGCTTCTGTAAACAACTTTGTCACAATGTACTAAAGCACAAATTACGTCCCGACCTCGACACCTAGCACATGAATATTGGGAAAGCTTTAGGTGGAGCTTTAGTTTTATATAGAAACTTGTATGCCCTAGGCAGCCAGTGTAGTGTATAACATTTTATAGAAGTAAAAAGTCATGTAAAAGCTACGAAGAAATAGTTTGTAACTCTATAGCAATATACTAGGATTTGTTTTGTCCATAGCAAACCACACCTGCTCTATAGTTTACTACGAGAAGATTATGTTTAGGTTATAAGAATTTTTGACCCAAATTTAAGAAAGTAATCGGAATTCATTTACTTAAAAGCTACAGAATCATAGAGCAAAGTGAGGGAGCATGATACATCTGACATAACGATGGACATAAAGCTTTGAAAATGCATCGAGGGCCCCGTATTAGGGAGTGCACTAAACCGTCTTATCTCCCCCACTTGTTTAGATGGAAGTGGGCGTCTTCCGTAGAATGCATCTTTAAGAAGCTGCCAGATAAGATTTTACGTACAAAATAATGTTTTTGGAAGTATGTTGAGCGAGGAATATCGAAATGAGTTTACTATTTGCAATATAATAGCTTTTGAAGTACAATTTTATGACTTTATAGCCGCTTCATAGCCATCTAAAATGTATACCGTATCATAGACAATGAAAGTGCTTGAATATCAACCACTGGTCGTATTGTAGAGTGAATTTGAATTTCAGACGAGAGTGGATCATGTGCGTTGCCAAGTTGGAAGGATTGCGGAGGTCGTAACACAGCGGGCGAATCTGCCGTCACCTCAGCTCGAGCGGTCCAGGTCCACTTTGCACTCGCTGACCTACATCCCGCTTTGGCACCGTTCACAATCACCGCTTCAACTTAATTGTCTCGACACTTCGGCCTTCCTAACGACTGTGGAGCAATCGGCCGATTTAAGGGGCGCTCTGTCCTGAACGCTATACGACTGCGAGATGCGACCGCGTTCTGCTTCGGGACCGCCCCGACGATGGCGGAAGTGACGGGCACAATCGCAGGTCAAACGCTACCCGCAGCGGAGATGACGCTGTGTATGTAAATCACGGCTTTGTCGCAATTCGCTCGGACATTTACTAAAACACTCCAGTTTCTTTCACAAAAATGGATAGTATTGCAGCTCTATGGGCATCTGCATAATGGAATGGTGTAGAGTAAAGTAAAAATACGACGTATGGTGTGAGTGCCACTGCGAATATACTAGTATAATGGAAAGAGGGGATTACAATTTGCCTTTGTGATGGCGTCGTCGAATTACATTAATCTGGCGTGCCGCACTGAAGCGACGGTGGCGCCGCAAGCAACTTGATTAAAAATTCTATTAGTTAAAAGGCTGCTCAGACAAATTCCTATATATGGATGAAACGAAGCTAGTTTTGGCGTGACTTGTGGTTGCGATTCTAATTATTCCAATACTATAAAAATTTCACTGAATAGATTACTATAACTGAAATCAGGATAATCTACCAAACAATGGTATAACTATGACAATAATTAATATCGACCAAGTGCAAGTTAGACACGATCGCCGAGGGTTCCGTACGGACACAGAGTGTATCAGAAAATTTTGTTTTTGTACTGATCGAGATCCACAGCGGGATCTTGAACAACACTTGCCCGGTTTTCAGTATTTGTTATTAGTTTATCCTCCACCTACGAAGAAAATAAATTATTTTTCATCCCACCATCTCGGAAAGAGTATTTTTAATCTTCAATATCTGAGTGGAAAAGCCGTTTTTATTCTCTAGAGGATAAAGTAAATTGAATTTAGAACATCGTGTGCACTAAGTTTCTGAATTAAAAAAAACATTAAACCTATTTACTGCTACCTCTATGGTGCCGAATATATCATACAACTTTTTTTTAATTTGTTAAAAACTCAGACTCGGAACCTTCTTGGTGTTCTTTTTTCAATTTGCTTTGTACGCGGTTCTTTACGCGGCATTTTTTCACGTCATTGTTAAACCTTATATTAAAAACAAGAAACTTGAAAACAAGTGAAAAAACAAAAATGAGTGATTCTAGCGACGAGGAAGTTTGTTTGACGCCAACAGAATTGACTGAAACTGTTAATAATGCGCAAATGAGCTTTCTCCCTCAATTTGCATTTAGTAATTTCCTCGCTGAGGTGGAATGAAAAGTAACGTGTTGCACTCGAGTGCAAAGATTTTTCACCTCGTGCTCTTTTGATTCCCTCGCTAACGCTCAGGATTCTAATTTAGAATCACTCGCTGCGCTCGTGATTCAATTTTAGAATCCTTCGCTTGCTCGGTCATCAAAATTGAACACGCGGTTAAAAAGCAACTTTGCACTCTTGTTTAACAAATAACTATGACGGCGTTTACGTGAAATGTCAAACGTCAGGTTGACAGGACTGTGTCAGTTTGACGTCGATTGTAATTTGAAGTCATTCATTTGTATTTTCGCGCCCACCTACCCACATAACTAGAAGAAGATGAGTTCTGGTGAAGGGCCTGCAGGCCATCCTAGCTCTTCATATTATAAGTTTTCTCGTAATATTTGCCTCCAGACTCTTCAGGAAGTAAGTTCTTTAGGACTTCTTGAGCTGTATTTTTTATTTTTGGTGGCGTCATCATTATAATATCGTCACTTTCACTATGATGACTGATGATATTTTGGAAAATTATTTAGAATAAAAGCGTACTGTTAAAAAACGAAATTGAACTAAACAAAACAAATTGCCGCGCTTTTATTTCGTAGTGGAGAATAGGGTAACATTTAGGTTCCTTTATAACTTATATTAATTAGGTAAATCAAAGTCAAAATCATTTATTCAATTTAGGCGTCTACGACGCTCTTATGAAGGTCAATTACAAATTTTAATATTGAAATATACTACATTGTACTGCCACGTTCAGCAAACAAAAATTACAGAGCCACTGCGAGAAGAACGGGCAAGAAACTCGGGGCCATTCTTTTACACGTTTTTTAACAATGTGTTAAGTAAGTACATACTTTAAAGTAAAATTATTACAATACTTAATTTACATTACGTAGGTGACAGGCGCTAGCTTGGCAGAGGCAAACCAGTCAAAGCATTTTTGTCGTTTAAGTAATCACAAACTGTGTAGTAAGATTTCTTTATCAAAATATTCTTCACATGCAACTTGAATTTTCTTTCTGCGTTGTGATATGTTTGGGCAATTTATTATAAAAGCGCACACAATTGCCTAAGAAGGACCTTTTATTTGTCTTTGCTAATCTAAAACCTGGCACCGCTATTTTATCTTTATTCCTAGTGTTATAATCGTGATTGTCACTGTTGGATTTAAATTTGCTCAAATTTTTACGAACATACGTAATATTTTCAAATATATACAGACTTGGTAAAGTTAAAATATCAATTTCTTTAAAAAGATCTCTCAGGGATTCCCTAGGATCCATTTCATATATGGCTCGAATTGCACGCTTTTGTAAGGTAAAGATTGTCTCTATCTCAGCAGCAGCTCCCCACAGCAATACACCATATGACATAATACTGTGGAAGTACGCGAAATAAACGAGCATAGCAAATACATTATAGACAATTGCGTAAGATACTTTTCAACACCCTTGCTCGTAAAGTGAGCTTTATTATATCGTTCTTAGGGCTTTAAACCGAACTATAACACCCTCGTGCATAATAATATTATACACTAGTGGGTAATAGAATTATCCCTACAAAGTTAAGTAAGTACATAGCTGCAAATTATATGCGAGTAAACAGAGCATTTTCAATTTAACCAGGTAATTTAACCCTACAAAGTTAAGTTAGTACATAGCTGCAAATTATATGCGAGTACACAGAGCATTTTCAATTTAGCCGGGTAATACAGATTTGTAACAACAAAGAGGTTTTAGGCATATGTGATCAAGAAACACACATTTACCGCGTGCAAAAAACAAATACTTGCCCGCTAGTTTCCATAATTTTCGTATGTTGTTTGTATCATATTTGTGCAATATATTTTTTTTCCTCGCAAGGCTGTTGAAAAAGTACGTATGAAACTCGTGAGCAACTTGCTCATTATACACTAGGCTGATTTACGCCCTCGCCTGCGGCTCGGGCTGCAATCCACAGCCTCGTGTATAATAAACAACTTAGCTCTCTTGTATCATAATATACTATCACATAATCAAGTAAAGCATTAAAGCATAGGCCTTTTTGATATTCCTGAACTACGTCTCAGACCACAATATCTGCGATTTTTCGTTGAAAGTTTTATTTCTCTTAACTTTAAACAAAAATAGTTATAGGCCAAAAATGCGGTACAGTAAATATGATACCTTACTTTTTATATTTACCTTAAGATACAAAGGACAGTCCTGCCGATGGCGGGAAGTGTGAGAAGTTGGCCTCGAACATACAAGTCGGGCGTCCCTCTATTATGGTACCACATAGAAACAATCCGTTAAATAAAATAAAGTTTTTTTATTATATTACAAAATTACAACGAGAGGAAAAATTATAGTCATCCGATCGAAATCAAGAACGTGAGGACTAATAAGAGTTATGAGTCATATATCCAGTTAGCTTAGCGGTCTAAGCATACCCCAGCTACAGAGGTGGATGGCGTGAGTTCGAATCCCGCACATGGCTATAAATTTTCCTCTTGTTGTAATTTTGTAATATAATCCGCGGAGTATACGTTTTTTGTTTTTTTAAATTATGAATCGTCATTTTCAGTTGTTTGTTTACAGTATATGATACAAAATATATACATAAATTTATATTTCAAAGTAGTGCAATGGTAGGTCTTGTGACAAAAATGGTCTGAAACTGAATAGGTGCGTTCATAACACATACGTTATTAGTATTACTCTTCTATATATAATATATATATATATATATATATATAAATTGAGATTATAACAAATATATTATGTATATCATGGGTACGGCATCATCACTGTGGAGGCGTCCTTAAAACAAAATAAAGGTGTAAAAACAAAAGTTAAAATTAAACAGTAAATCTACGTTGTGGACATCGTGATAGCGGGAAAAAGATACAAAGCGCAGCGAGTCTTACCAGCGATATGTATGTGGCACCTAGGATTGCCAGTGGCGCGACCACCGCGCACCGGACAGATTTACGGAGAGCCGGCTATCTCGCCAACCGCATCTCCGTCGGAATAACACACAACAAGAATGTGAAAACAGTACTTCCCTTAAAAAGTAGCTAAAGAAGATTGTATTCTCATAGGATTATGCTAATATGAATGATTTTGAAAGTTTTTACACGATATTTGCAGCACGGGATGTTTGATTTACAGCTTTATTTGCATATGAAAGAGTTTTTGTATGCCTCACGAATACGGGTCGTCATAAAAACATCGGATACCTATGATATGAGACTTCTTATTTACTCGTAATTGCTATATAACATTGTTGGATAGACACATTGTCATTTCGTAGAGATATCAAGAGTTTTAAGTACTTATTGTACCTGCGATATACAGGTAAGTACCGTCTGTGGTACCGTACAGATATACACTCTTGCGCATCGTAGACAAAAAGGACAATAGAATATCCTTCATAATCGCCTGAATTTCATCTGAATATGAAACCGCGATGATGACGGGTATAGTATACAGAATATTAAGATTATAATTCAAGAAGTTAACTATGACACAACAGTGGCGCTGTGTCCAATAATCCAGATTATCTCATCTAATTCAATTTCAACCATCACATTCCTTGTATTGAAACTGATAAATTAAACAGCGCACAACAAATATGCCATTGCAAAATTATTGCGTTTTCCTGTATTGGGGATTAAACAAGAGTAGCTACGGTAAGTAAGTTGGTACATACTGACTTTAGTGAAACGTTTACCAGCAAATTGTTCTTTTAAAGTACACAAAAGAGTCCGCACGAGTCGGCGACACCATGTGAGCTCTTTGTAAATACTCCCTCTTTATTTGAACACTCGCTCCGCGTCGCTTGATTTACTTTCGGTTTGTACACAACACTGTTAACCAGGAGTTATGCGACTGTTTTATTACCAATGTAAATTTCTGTTGTAGCTCCATCCTTTGTCATTTTTACCCTCCTCCAAATAAAACGAAAGAAAAATCTCCATTTCCATTAATAGTGCCGTGTTTCGTCGTACATGTCTCGCTATCAGCCAATAATATCTGCTTTCGGAAAACGTAAGAAGAGAGGTTTATTTTATCAGTTCTGAATCGCGTAGAGTACAGTATTTTAGTAGTGATTTCGGGACTGTTCGCAGCTGGATTGAATGTAGCGTGTAAAATTAAAAGACGTTTTATTTTGTGCATAAAATACCAAAGTAAAAGGAGGATCGGGTGCAGTCGGCGGCAGCGGTGTGCTGCAGTTACATTTGCGTGGAAATAAAACTTAACTAACGGCTTTAGAACAGCTGCGTCGGCTGTGCACACACTTGCGGCCTGGCAGTCCGTTGGCATCCCTGTTGTCTTTTTGGGACGTTCCTGCTATTACTATGAACATATTTGTATTTTGAACGTAGTTATAAACGGTAACAGTATCTTTAGGGTTTTTATGCGAGTGTGACGGAACACGCACGAGGCCAAGTAACGTATGTCTACAACAATTTAGTTAAATTCATCACAAGTGACGAACTGCGCCCATCAGGCATCCCAGTTGTTAAGTCTCATGTGCTTATAATTTCATAATATACTGTCCCACAAGGACTGCTGCTGGAACACACCGTACTTTGGGGTACAGGTACTTTGGGGATAGATTTCTGATTGAGGATGGTAGCTAGCCAGGCGAGCATTCATAAAATGTCCTTCCACCATGCGGTGAAGCTCAAGCTGGTGGTGGAAATCAAATTATGAACTTACGCCAGAGTAGTTCATAGCTATTACCGCTTGGGTATCATTGCTTCATTTACTATTAATTATGCACAAGTAAAAATATTTTTAAATATATTAGTAGCCGCTTATGTGCAAATTCTTTAAAAAAAAACCCGTTGGCTATGCAATTTGATTTGGGTAGAACTATAATATATAGTTTTTTTATGCCTGATGGGTTAGCATTTGACCACTATCTCACCTGATGGTAATTGATGATGTGGTGGAAGATGTTGTTCAGGCTAACCTAGAATTAATCTTTTTTCATCCATGATTAGCCGGAAGACATGTGCTAAATATTTTTTATTTATTTAAGAAACACCAACAGTATACATATAGATCACGTTTAATTATTGTTAAAATTTGATACATACACCTTTCGCAGGTGTTTACAACATTTATCAAAACTAAGTGGTTAAAAGGTTATACAAAGAATAAAGATGATTATTATTAGATTATCACCCTTTGACACAATGATAAACTGCTAGTATTTTGCATCTATCAGCTCCCTGTGACTCTCATGATATCGTCATCAGTCAACCTAATGGAAGTATCCATCTTGCCTACACTACGCTTCCGATGTAGTGTGGTCGTCACTCGCCTTACATTATTTAGCTGCTATGAGTTCGTCGAGAGTTAACGTCCGTCGTTGAAAAAACGCATCCTCAATAAAGTGAGGAGGGGTTTGAGGAGTTGCAACAATTCTCATGCTTAGCACGTGTATTGAGGGTCGTAGTGTAAGGTGGCAGTTCTTCGCAAAGAACTTCTCTCCATATTCACTTCTTACGACTTCCATCGGTAGATTTGTGTAAATCTAGGCCACGGGGTGGCCTATTCATTACCACTTCAAAATTGCAAATTCTAAGGGCGATATGGGGTCTATAATTGGGATAATTATAAGGGTCTATGACTTTGGTTCTTCAGCAAATTTTCTTGATAAGCGGAAATTAGCTTCAAAACGCACAACCAAGTTCCAACCATATCAATTAACATAAAGCTTGTTGAAGTCGGTACCATGTTAATTAAAATTAATATAAGCTAACATTTTTATGGACCAACTTCCACAAGTCTATTTCATAGTTTTTAGTGTAGGAAGTCGGTTCCATTTTCTATTATTTATTTTTTCACTCTTCATGCTGCTTACATGATCGATATCACTCGCCTAGTCACTATCGAACTTAAAAACTACTTGACCGATGTTGATGAGTTTAAAAAGTGACTAATTTGGAAGTTAATTGAACCCAACAAAAAAGAATTATCACGATTAGATTACCCAGTAAAAGTATACGCGTGGTCCTAAGATGCTTTCTCCATGTTTGGAAGTCGGTTAAAAAGCTCCAATCCAACGGATTTGTCTGAATGTTGATTCCACCTGGGTCAAGAAACTATTGGGCATTTATGTCAAAGCTTATTACAATAACAGCTCGGAGTCTAGTGCTATGCTTTGTAAATGGCAACTTCTTTTACACTATAACGTGAAACAAAAACATAATTAGCGAACCGTGAGCATCACCTTGCGGAGATGAAAAGACGTGATGAAATATTTGTTTTATGTTCGTATTAATATGCATAGACACTTGATAAACGTACGTAAAGTAGCACCAGAAAAAATAATGAATACACAATTTTACACGAATAACTTGCATCGTGGTAGAGCATTTTGCGAATACCCGCCTGGCTAGCTACGGCCCTCAGATAGAAAATCTGTCGCCAAGCAACTATCGGCGTGTTCCGGCAGCTGTCCTAAAGAAGTTTATTTAAGGTTACCTAAAACAACATCTTCGATCACTTACCATTGGGTGAGAGAAATCAAAGCCTTTCAGATATCAACAAAAAAATATTATTAAGAGAATGAACTGTCGAACTTTACGGCTGTGAATAAAAACCAGCAACACAAAAATAGCGTCGCGCACGTTATGTTTGTTTCCATGTAAACATTCGGCTTCGGCAGTTTACTTGTTGCGGTATTTAACCGGCCGATGCTATCTGCATAGCGGTCGTTGGTGCTGGCGTCGCGATACCCCACCTCGTTATTATGGATTTATATTTCAACCTCGCCCTAGAGGCACTAAAACAAAAAACAGTAGAACATCCTGACAGGAAAAAGCTTTCTTCGTAGCTCGTATAGTAAACTTGTTACTTGATTGGATCAAAGACAGCTCCGCGATAGTCTCTGCAACTGATGTAACCACAGATCAGAGAAATAGAAAGATTGCCTTCAGTCCGTGTTTGTTCACATAAATATCGACGCGCCATTTTACTCTCACATCTATAAAAACAATAAGTATACATATACGAACATTTTGCAACGCACACCAAGATTTCTGATGCAAACTAATACAATGGTTATTCACGTTGAAGCGCAACGCAACCCATTTTTGCCACATGCAAAAATGGGTTGCGTTGCGCAGCCTGAAGCTACAATCATAGTTATACACACAGATACAGCTATTAAACCACTGATCCATTGCGTCATCGGAAGAACTTATCCGTTTATTGATTTGTACTAAGCGCGCAATGGTTGTCTTACAAACAAGCCTGATTAAGGCTAAATGTGTGCCACGCCTCTATTACCTGTCTCCTTTTTTTCCTGATCTGAGGATGTAATGATTTTTTTTTTTTTTTTTTTTTTTTATGCCTGATAGGTTAGCCTTTGACCACTATCTCACCTGATGGTAAGTGATGATGTGGTCGAAGATGTTGTTCAGGCTAACCTAGTGATGTGCTGCGGAAGCTATCTTTGAGACAATTTATAGGTAATATTAGTCTAACCTGCTACTATCTTCATCACTTACCATAAGCATATAAAATTTGCATGTATAATAAAGTAAAATGAGGTTGTATATAGACAGATAAAACGCAGGCATGTTCCAGCGTAGGCAACGTTGCGCCGTCGCTTTTCATCAAGTTAGATTGCAGATCATATCGATGTAAACAGTGGTGGCCCAACCCGTCTTGGCCTATATGATAGGGGCCAGCATGTTGTCATCTACTGGGTTGTCAACTACTACACATTTTCAGATTGCTACTGAAATATTTTTGTCAGAAAATACCGGAATCAAACTAACGAGTTCAAATTTTTTTTTTTTTTTTTATGTGATGGAGTGGCAAACAAGCAGACGGCCCACCTGATGGTAAGCGGTTACCGTCGCCTATGGACATTTGCAACACCAGGGGCGTTACCAATGCGTTGCCGACCCTGTAAGACTCTTTTAACACCCTTTTTGAAGGAATCCATATTGTAGCTCCGCGGGAAAACGCTAGCTGGAAGATCATTCCACATTTTGCAAGTATGCGGTAAGAAGGAACGCATAAATCGAGCTGTGTGAGACTTCCAGGACTCAATTATGTGTGGATGAGCTTTCAACCGGTGACGCGAGGTACGATGATAGAATCGCGAAGCCGGTATAAGATCAAACAGCTCCTGAGAGCATTCTCCGTTATAGAGCCTGTAGAATACACAGAGCGCACCGATATCTCTACGGAGGCTCAGTGGCTCAAGGTGGTCAGAGAGCTCGGGGTCGTCGACAATTCGGACCGCTCGACGCTGAATAGCATCGAGAGACTGGAGTTGGTACTTTGGTGCGCCATTCCAGAGGTGAGAGCAGTACTCCATGTGAGGGCGAACTTGTGCTTTATAAAGCAAAAGTCGTTGGCTCGACGTAAAGTACCGCTTTGCCTTGTTAAGCACACCAAGTTTCCTGGATGCCAACCCAGCCTTACTCGCGATGTGATAGCGGAACTGGACATCTTTGGAAATGTCGACGCCAAGAACTCCAATACTCTCTGCGATTTCTAGGGGAACACCCTGAAATTGCGGACCGATGATGAAGGGGGTCTTTTTCGCGGTGAAAACGCATGTCTGAGTTTTTTTGTGGTTGAATTGGACAAGGTTCTGCTATCCCCAATGTGAGACAAGTTCCAATGCACCCTCGACTTCAGACACAATACCAGTTCTGCTTCTTTCTACTTCGTCGCGAGGGGCACTAACACGGCCAGAATATTGCGCATCGCCCGTGCTATCGTCCGCATAGCAATGCATGTTACAAACTTGTAACATATCATTGATATGCAGAATAAATAGCGTAGGCGATAACACTGATCCCTGAGGGACGCCAGCATTAATCGGCATGGGATCGGAGCAAGCTCCGTCGACAACGACACGAATGCTCCGTCCAGATAAAAAACTGGCGACCCAGGTGCAGAACCCCTCGGAAAGACCGTAGGATGGTAACTTCGAAAGAAGTGCCCTGTGCCAGACCCGATCGAAAGCCTTAGCAATATCTAAGCTGACAGCTAAAGCTTCCCCTCTACTCTCGACTGCGTCAGCCCAACGATGAGTGAGGTAAACCAGAAGATCACCAGCCGATCTGCCACGACGGAAACCGTATTGGCGGTCACTGATCAGTTGGTGATCCTCTAAGTAACCTAGGAGCTGGTCGTTGACTATTCGCTCCATCACCTTGCAGAGTAGAGAAGTGATTAACACTAAGTTACTATTTATCACTTCATTATCAAATTGAAGTGATAAATAGTAACTGTTTTATGAGCAACGATGACTGTAGATAAGATTTGTCGCTAGGGTAATATCTATATACCATATCAACCAACAATCTAAATAAGATATATTAAATCTTGGAACGGCCTTGCACATTTTTCTGTTTTTACTGATGTCTAGAAAAAACCATAGCAATAGCGCTAGATGATATATATATAACGCCGCATATTATGAAGGCTTAAATCCTCCACGAAATCATTCTATGAGCAAAAACGCACAAAACGTGGCAGGTATAATATTGTGCGTGACCCTTATGTCTAAACTTTCTTTAATACCTTTGTATAGGTACGTACATGCCCTACTGTGGTTAAAACACTTATTGCCAGTTTACTATAAATTAATTTGCAGCGTAATTTGCTGTTGCTAATTAAAAGTGGATTGTGCCACGTCCGGTAATGGTTTAGTCGCATTGGCTCGTAATACAGGCAATGTCATCGGGCATTAAGTGGAGCTTTGCAGAGTACAACCCTTGCATAATCGACTCTTTAATAAGGAAGATAGCAAAATTTGAATATATTAAAGAGTTAAACGTTTTGTTAATGAATGTTTATGGAATCTTAAAATTTTATTTGGGCTCCGCCGATAAAAAAATATTTTTAATTATCGTTTCCGTGTTTCAAAAGCTAGTGTTGATAATATACAATTCATTAAAGAAATGTACTTGAATTCGAATTCATAATTTTATTACTCTAACTATAAAACTATTTTAATGTAGGTATATCAGACGCCTTCCGTCACAACTGTACTGCGCCTGTCACCATAAAACATTAAGGTGTTCAGTCGCATGTGCCTGTAATTTCACCAGCTATTTTTATTGATAGCTATTGGCGCTGCCATAGAGTAGAGAAACAAACCATGCACATATAGGTAGGCTTAGCATCGCATTCATTACAATGATCTAGTTATTTCACTCGTTAGTCGTTACCTTCACAGTCCTTAATTCCAGTACAAACGTCCATCAATGCTAATTATTATAAGACATTTGGAGCTCAAATCCACGCAAACGAGGTCACCGTCTATGAGATTCTTTCACTTACTATGATAGATGAACGATATGTTAAGGCCAACAATTTTCTCTAAATTACGTGTAATTGGCCTAACTGCACATACCACTGTGCAAGTATTGTACTTGTATCGGGATAGTTCCCAACAGCCGGTCACCGCAGCGATTACAGTGCTAATGAACACATTGTTTGCGCATCTAACGAACTGTAAACGCATTTTATACTATTGACATATTGACATGGGCCGTAATCCTGTGTAGGTGTAAATATAATAGTATTGTATTGCAAATCATTTACTATACTTTAATTAACATACGACGAGGTACACACAATATAAACAGTAATATTATGTAACGCTATAACACCTAGCATTGCTGTAAGACCTCATCATAAAATAAAGAAGCTGGTTTATCTTTGGTTGTAATTAAAAAAATTAGAATAATATGTACCTACGTAACAATCAGTAGACATACACCGAGTATAAAACGATGAAAAGGTTTCGTTACTTGATATAGTAACGATAAAATATTTATATAGATTCTAAAGTATGATATGAATGTAGATAGCATGTTTGTAAGGTAAGGTTGCTGCCGGTTACTTAAAATTCGTACCACGGCCTGAATCCGTCGATCATAGTAAAAAATAACCTCCAAGACTAACTCATACCTCCTTCCAAAATATCTTATCTGCAATTTACAACAAGCGCTATCTAGTGTCGACATTCTTGACTATTTCGACTTGTGATGTGAGTAAACGAAAAGAAGTGGTTAGCCAGCCGACTTAGTGAGTAAAAAGTAATTGATAAAAAGGTTTTATATACAGTTTTCACAAGAAACAAATATTTCCTAATATGTACGTTTTCCTTAAAAGGTATATAATATGATTCTTTTTACCAACGTACCGTTTTTGTCCTAATCTGGCAATAGTTAGGCATAATCAAATTGTAGAAAACTATTACGTGATGTTAGGTTTTGGTTTGAGATTTTGTATACCTACCTTGTTGCTTAAATAGTACCCAAGGAAAACTCCGTAATCGTTAGGTACTGTAAGATTAGATATTAATGAAAATTATTTACACTTTTTTTACTTATGGACGAAGGACGAAACATCGGAATTGTGAACTCAGATGACATGGAGTATGTAGAATGCATGAAAGGAAGATCATGAAGAAAACGACTAGAAACATTCAGCGTATGAATAAAAATAAAGAAATCTAATTGTAATATTCAATCTTAATAATTGTCTATACAATATACATATTTTTAATTGAGTTCGACTTGGTACGGTTGAGAAGATTGTAGTAAATCCGAAAAAAAACGTATGTTGTAAGTAAAATTTAGGCTAAAAAATTATAGTTTTATATGTACCTTGTTATTGAGTAATTAAACCTAAGTCTTATTTTAAGTACCATTTAAACATTCTAGGTTAAGCATAACCATACAACTTATATATATAAGTTAGGTTTCATTAATTCATTCTAGGTTAAGCCTGTTAACACCTTCGACCACATCATCACTTACCATCACGTGAGATTGTGGTCAAAGGTTTACCTATCAGCAATAAAAAAAAAAATAAAAAAAACTATATAGATGGTACAAATTAGACAACCAGAGCCTTAAACGTACCAATAGTACTATTTTTCACAATGTTAAAATACCTCCTTTGATAAAATATGTTTGGATTTTTGAATGCTGGTTAAGAGGTAAATAAATTAAGGTCAATATAGAATATTTTGTTTAATTAAAGTTGTAGGTACAAAGCCTTATATTATTATTTATTATAATCTTAGGAAGTCTTTTTTATTGCTGATAGGTAAGCCTTTGACCACAATCTCACGAGATGGTTAGTGATGATGTGGTCGAAGGTGTTAACAGGTTTAACCTAGAATGGCTGGCTCTCAAGGACAGCTGCCGGGACACACCGTGAGGTGCTTGGCGATAGATTTTCAACTTGAGGGTGGTCGCTAGCCAGGCGGGCATTCGCAAAAATGCCCTTCCACCGTGCGGTGAAGCTCAAGCCCGCGGCGGGATTCGAACCATGGACCTGCTGCGCGGCAGCCCATAGCCAAAGCCACTGAGCTATCACTGCTTCAAATCGCCTTTTAAGCAACGCCATTCTACGTTATTATAGTAATGACAAAATATAGGGATGCGAACCCGCGTCTTCCACTTGTACGGTACGCTCTGACCGACTAGCTGACTACTACTCTCATTTTTCGTCTCGTTCTTTAACCATGGTATGGTAATGTAATGTAGTCCACAGAGCATGCGGTATTGCTAAAATAAACATATTTAAATAAAAACTATTACTCTAATTAGATTTTGTAATTGCATGGATATATAGTATAGATAAAATATGCAAGTAAATTTTAAAGCACTGCAAAAAGAAAACTTACTTAATACTCAGTGAGAAGCATGGATAGGGAACTCATACGCCTTGAAGAGAAACATAAAACATAACGAACTTTACGATAAAAGAACATTTCAAAATTACAGGTGCCAAGTCGAATCACAAACGCTTTGTAATAAAAGTCAAGAGACGAAATAAATTTAAGAATTTAACACAGACCACTTACAAATGAAAGGATGACAAAAGAACGAAAGAAGTTAAACTGAGGGCCTGTTTCAGAATGCTCGAGTAAGTTCTGGTTTTACTACTCAGAACATATTTACTAAATAAAACACTATCTTTGCGTTTCACAGTCATCGATTTAGCCTATCCATCGGTTAAAACGCGCTTGAAACGCGCTGCATGTTAACTGTCATTTTTATCATTTAGATATTTTATGTGTTGCATAGCAACCCGAAACTTTATTAGGACATTCTGAAACGGGCCCTTAGTCTAAAAAAATTCCCTGCGGAGGATGACACTTTTAACATTCATAGGTTATTTTCAATAGTTAGTTCGTACATCTAAAATTAAAATAGTTAATTAGTGGGAAGTTTGAATATACATATAACAACGCAAATAGGGTATTGTGAAACGGTAGCGATTTCACGATTGATTTTTTTCATAAAACAATCTTTAATGTCTATAAAAGACTTCCACGGCACTACATATTCATACGTAACCCTTAAAATTACTATTTGAAAATTATTATATCTGCGTGCTAGATATAAAATACGGAATTGAAGTAATATTATAAGAGCTACTTGTAAAAATACACTAAAAAAATTGCAAACTTTGTTAAATATTTTTTTATGATTATGATGAATTTCGCACTATTGCCACCTGATGTTAAGCAGTAACCTCTGCTTTTAACAGATGCATTTCGTCACAATTGACAAGCTGCACTGTGAGCATCACCCTGAAACATACAGTTGTAAAGTCTCTTATATGCGTTTAATTTACTGGCTCCCAAGACTGCTGCTGCATAAGCCCTGCTAATTACATATGAATATGTAAGTACATAATGCTTGAGAAGACTCATATGATGCAAGCAGTGTGTTGTGAACTCTCCAAAGCATTTGACTGTATAAAGCACCGAACACTAGTTAATAAACTTGCCGTCTTGGAACTACTCAGTCTCGCGGAGTTACATCACATCAGATAGCAGATGTTGGAGCGTCGACGTCTTCTTCTTATGTCAACTTTTACTTCCTGGGTAGTTGTTGTTATAACAACGTCGGCTTCAACGTTGAAGTTGGTTTTTCCACATTATGAGATGCAGCTTGCACAAATTGCTTTTGTTTCCACAGACCTCATTGACCGCTTACCCAGGACTACTCGTATCGACAAGGTATCTGCCCTCGATCTTTTAAGTTTTAACATGTTAATAGGTCATGACAAAAGCCATGCGCGGAAGTCCTGAAGAGTTATCTCTCTTTTGAACGTGTCTCATCCTCGTCCAAGGTCATGAAATCATTAGTTGCATTGTATACGGCAATATATGATAATTGATATCCTTACCCATTAGAAGAGGAGGCATCGTTGCTGTTTCCTTAATTTTTCGAGTTGGTCCGCCAGCAGTCTTTCATTTTATTTTCGAAAGGCTTGCAGGATAGAATAAATGAATGAAAAATATAATAACAAAATATTTTGTGTATTTATCTACCTGCATGACTATTTAATGAGGTATATATAATGAATGTAATGTATGGCATGGTCCCTTGTCTTACATTCTCTCCGACGTCGCGTATCGTGATAATCTTAAACAAGGAAAAGCAAAAAATAAAAAGAATTTCGATTGTGTTATGACGACTTTACGGGTATTTTACTAAGTCCCTGTCCTCCTCAAACCGAGACCATAGGTGAAAGAGATAAATGAACAATTGATCAAAGCATTCGTCATCCTTTAACCAGACAAAGGTACAGATATCGTCAACCCATTAAAAATATTACGATTCTGTTATGGTCGTAAAGCCAAAGTTTAATTATATTTAAGTAGCAGCCGCTGTAAACGTTACGAGGAAGCGGCCCGCACGAGAGGTTGCGTGAGACCACCTGCCAATAATCACGGGTATTGTGTCCGCAGTTATAATTAGAAGCGGGCCACAAATTGCAACCGCAGCGAACTGTGTATCTAGCCAAATTAAGTAAGCAACAATCAGTGTCACGTAATCTACAAAATTAATTAGGTATAATAATATTTGTGTTTAGTTTTGGACTCACTGTCTCAAACACAAGAACTAAACTGTAATTTTAATTTAAACGTTGTCGACGATTTAGGTACTAACAAAACTAAACTGTACTAAAAACTTTCCAATATTTATGAAACAAAATTCTCGTGAGGTTCACATGTATTTAAATATTATAGGTATATTACCGGCAAAATTCTCACGGTCGAGGACTAATACCAATATTATCAGAATAATTAATATTGGAAAATATTTATACTTTTACTTCATTCTTCCACCTTCATACATATTAATTATATAATAATATAACCAGTACACCTCTATAGAACTAAGCATTCATACTGTACAGTATTATTTTGCTTACCCTTTTTTGATTTTTGATGAATAATAAATTATCATTTGTCATGGGGAACATTTGTTGAACACATTTGATTTTAAGCGACTTCAAAAAAGGAGGAGGTTCTCAATTGAACTGTATTTGTTTGTTTGTGTTACCTCATAAGTCATAACATAACTTTTTACACGGTGTATCGATTTTCATGTTTTATTTACATTCAAGAAATGGTGATGGCTTGTGGTCCCTTTTAAGTTTGAGTGAGATCTGACGAGCAGTATTTGAGTTATCACTAATATTTTTTGTATTATTTTTCTAACATATATTGACACGCCACCGATTTTAAAAATGCTTTACATTACAGTTCCTTTATATCGCACCGATTTCACCTAATTTATTTCAGACTGTAAAAGGCCTTTTACAGACTGAAATAAAGTTTTTTTAGTATACATACTGTCTGCTAATCTCACAACTTGTTTTGTTGGTGTTTGCGTTCCCATTGCAAGAGAAATGTATTTTTTTATACAGATTTGTAAATGTCAAACAAGTTTCGTCTCAACAAGTTGTATCACAACGCGACTACGGTTCGATACATTGACAGCGAACTGTGTATGACCATGTTGTATAGGCAACATGTTTATGAGTTCTAAAACACAAGCTATAATTTAGCCTCAAAGCTTATTAATTCTCATAGCATCAAGATCTTCAAAAGACTTAGTAATATTATAGCTATACATTAATATATACCTATTTTACTAAAATTATGGAGATATTTAATTATTATTTCCGATATTTCTTTGAATACCTCAGACTAACCTTCTGACCAATAGTGCACAGCGATAAGTATACGAAATTTGACGACGCTTACAAAAAACGTTCCATATTGAGCCCTATTTGAACGTTATAATTAAATTGAATAACCATTTGACAATTACCAGAGAAGGTGTAATCCAACCTGCTTTTACTAAAAAGCGTATGAATGTTTCATATTAATTACAAAAGCCATTGTTTCTATCTTTACAGATCACATACGGGAATTCTCGTGCGGTAACCTTTTCTACCGCACAATATACATGAATGAGGAGAGGAATACGCTTTACGTTGGTGCTATGTAAGTGTTTCAACGTTATATATGAATTAGCATAACTACGCTACTTTTTAGTGAATAAAATATGTAACACAGTGTTCTAGAATTGCTCCCCTTCACTTCTTTCTGGAAGAAGATGGGCAGCATTCTGACGAAATGCCATCTTACACTACGATTCCCAAAAAGACAAATGCCATGTGTGGGGTTCAAGACGCTCAATTCTCCCCTCATTCCTACCGTCTTTTATTAAAACACTAAGTTATCATTTTTAAACGTTTTGGCTTTATTATAATGACCAACCGGCTCTTGACACCTACCCTCCAATACATGTTTCATCTACCTTTTGGGTGATCAGGGCGTTAAGATGGTAAGGAAACTTGTAAATCAAGGTGGGTGTTGGCGTGTTACACATAAGGCGTATTTTTCCCTTAGTCGCCATTTATGACGTCCTATGGCACAGTTCTTACATTCTTAAGTGCGTACGGCTCCCCTATGGATTTATATAACACAGCCGTTGTTTGCTTATTGGCTTTACAATTCTATAGCATATTTTAACTACTTTCCTACCTAGCTTCGAAAGTTATCGTCAAACTGCCCCTCACAGAGACCTCGCTTCGTTCGTTCTTTATTGAACATCGTAAAAGAACTAAATCGTAAATACTATGAAATACACATTGATAGAATATAATACGATTGGCAGTCTTACTTCTCTCACAGAAAGCTCCAGAGGCTTCCTTCATAAAGGTAAATTCTAGGAAATATAGAGTATGCAGCTAATACTGCTAAATAAACCGATATGCGGACGGAAAAGTTATAAAAATGTCGTATCCAATTAGCAATCCTAGCCCAAGCAACGTTCGTGCTGGTCACTAAAACAATAAAAAAAGAAAAATCTAAATTGGCACTCTCCTAAGAACTTTCCAAACGCACGTGTTTCCAATGGGCAAGCAATAGAAATAAAGGGACCGTTCAATTTAGCCATAAAAACAAGAACGCTATTGTAATTCGACTGCTATTAAGTAAGTAGTTTTGAGCTGGCAGTCGGCGACATTGTAATGATTTACCTGCTGGAAATGGGCTCGGGACATGAACACACAATTATGCATCTATTTCAGGCAGCTTTTATTTGTTATACAATTATGCTTGTTAAGAATAACCGTACCTACATAATGATATTGAGTTTGATAAAAAAAATCGTGAGGTTTTAATGCCCCTCGTAAACAATTTGATTAAGAAAATTGGATAGAATAGCTAAGTATATAGATGGTGGTAAAGTTTCAAGTTGGCTTAGCTTGCCCAATCTGAATCTACCAATAGATAGTAAAAAAAGGCTTAAATAGATCTCGATGCAATTGGAGTCCAGTCTGTAAAGTGGCGGGAAAAAGTTGGAATGTGCCGGGTTGGAAATCAGTAGAACGAAAATGGAGTACCTGGTTCTGAGACTTCGGTGGTAGATCCAATTTTACAAAAACTGCCTTAAAAGGTTTTTTTACCACCAGTTCAGTCTACTCCAATCTTTATTTAATAATCCAAAATGGGGGCAATATTGAATAACACGATAAATACATGGCAATGGAGCAATGCTACCAGCATGCTGGGCTGAGAGGTATATATCTTGTGACAATAATTTCGCTACTTAGTTGGCCTTCTATTGTAGCCATCACTACGTAAATCATTACTGCTGGGCGAATGAATTATGAGAATTTCTATATACTAATACAAAAAGCGGCCAAGTGCTAGTCGGACTCGCGCGGGGTCTCGTATTTTTATCTATACATCAGATACTATATTGTAACTTTTTTCAGGTTTCATGTGCGTGAGTCCGTCTTTCACTTGGACTTTAAGTCTTTGTTGTTATAGCGGCTACAGAAAAACATCATCGGTGAAAATGTTAACTGTCTAGCTATCACGTTTCATGAGATACAGCCTGGTGACAGACAGACAGACGAACAAAAGAGTCTTAGTAATAGGGTCCCGTGTTAACCTTTAAGATACGGAACCTAAAAACATGTTGATATTAAAAATTGACTCATTATAGTTTTGAAACAATAAACTCAGAAACGTGCTCGTTATTAAATCATAGATACACGCATCCTGTAATTTTTCACCATTTGAAAAAACGCGGCATTTTTTTATTATACCACTCTTTTGCAGCATTTGATTATGCTAAAGATAAAATCCTGTTTGGTAACTATGGTGGTAAGATTTTATTTCTATCTATGCAAAGATGCAGGATATTTTTTTAATTGCTTTGAATTCTGGCTAGGCGACATATTTTAAAAATATAGTGTTGCGAGTATATATTAAACTACGCCTCTCTAGGTGTGCGGAAAAAAGGTTTTTTTTATTTAAGATAATTCTTTACTTACATGTTTTTTATGTATTTTTATTTGTTTCAGGGATCGTGTATTTAAATTAAATATGTCTGATATTAGCCAATCACATTGTAAGGTAAGCAACGTTCATTTGTGTGTATTAAGGGCACTTCTCGTATAAACGAAATTAATCTAAGCCAGGATGAACTTCAAACATTCGTACAAAGTAAAATTAACCGCTTACTAACGGTTGCTGAGTTCTAAAGACGCCCACTTCTGCGGCACTACACAAGATTTTTAATGCATCTTACTTCCACATAGAATTTTCTACATTTTCACACGTAAGTGCCAATCTTTTGAACAGTAAAAACCCTTATGATGTCGCTACATAAAAGAGAACGTAGTGCACTCAGTGTTTGAGAATTTTATGTGGAAGTAAAGTAGGATAAATTATATTGCGTCGAGTGAGAATTAGAGAGGTTGTTTTGGTTGTGGTATTCATTTCATTATTTATTTTAGAGAGACGCTATGGTACTGGAAGCAAGCAATGTGGCGAGATGTGTCAGTAAAGGCAAGTCAGAGCCATTCGAGTGTAGGAACCACATTCGCGTGTTGCAGCCATTAGGGGACGGCAAGAGGCTCTATGTGTGCGGCACCAATGCTCACAGTCCTAAGGACTGGGTTGTATATGTAAGAATTATTTGTATTTATACATACGCTTTGTTTCGCTGGTGTATTAGACAGTAAGGTCATGATTTCATCGCATATCAAAGGTTGCCTAATTGCTAATGATTTCACATTTATTGTACTTGGTGTTTGGTGTCTACTCTAGAGTGATAAAGTTCCTTGAATTAAAGTTAAAAGTGTCAAACAGAATTTGGTATATTTATTTGGGCATCTTTCACGAAAATCTCTAATTTAAATAAACTTTATCAAATTATTAAGTAACACCAAGTCAACTTTAAAATTTTGAGAAAACACACCAGAATGGATTCCGCTATACCTAATATTATGTTCATACTACCGCATATTATACTATACGTTTCTAAAGAAAGAAGCGATGAGCCCAGCAGGAATATAAAAATCAATTTATTTTACTGTTTTCATTTTTTACCTCACTATTTTATTTATGTTTGTTAATCAAGATGGATCAAGAAAATTGTTACACAATAAAAAAGACATTCAAATTTTCGCAAGACGTAATTTTTTGCTTATTTCAGGACACTTCGAAAGTGGATTAAATTATCAAGGAATAGTTAATATTTAAAGTAGATTGAGATGTTTACAATTTCATTAATTTAATTTAAATAAATTTGCAAAAGTAACTAGCTAATTCTAACTTAATAATCGTGTCGAGTTAAAAAATAATCTATAATTGAAACGCATAGGTATATTTGTACAAATAAAATTTAAAATTGATTACCTCTGAATAATTTAATTTGTCCACGAGCTTTCTGAGTATTCAATTCGATACGTGTTGTATATCATTAATCATTTATCATTCGCTAATAAATTTATCAATTACTTTTATGGAGCTTGTAAATTTTGACAAATTAATTAGCGAGATTGACGGGGATACAGCTTTATCAACTTTATTCTGTATTTTAACTTTAATGTTCATTCAGTAGATCAGTTTGTACGTAAACTTTGTTCATTTGAAAGCTTCATTTGCATGGGTGACTGGCTCTCATATTCACGAGGTATCCTTAGCTGTACATTATCGTACAAAGGATGGGTCTCTAACGTTTATGGTCATTGATTTCACTTGCTTTGATGTTAAGTACCCATACTAGAGTTGGTTGCTTTTCTATGTGAGATCATTCTATCAATATGTAAACTCCATTAGCTTGCTTATCTATTGTTGGCTTTAAGAGTGTCATCTTAATACGTATATTCACTTTCAGTTAAATTTAACACATCTACCCCGACATGAGTATGTCCCAGGGGTAGGTTTAGGGGTAGCGAAGTGTCCTTATGACCCTGCCGACAACAGTACAGCAGTGTGGGTCACTGATGGGAACCCAGGAGGGCTGGAAGCAGTATATGCGGGGACCAATGCTGAATTTACTAAAGCAGACCCAGTCATCTTCAGAAATGATCTATTTGACTTTTCTACGGGACAGAAAAAGTATAATTTCAAAAGGACGTTGAAGTATGATTCAAAATGGTTGGACAGTAAGTTATTTTCAAAGTTCATATTTTAAAGTGACCACAGAGTGCCATTAACAAAGACTAGGTCAAAGGTAGTTAATTATAAACATTAAATATATTAAATATTCAAATGATAAATTGAGTAAAGTTTATCATGACATACAGAGCTTTACAATATGTAAATAACTGCTAAGCTTAATTACTAGACATTTTCAGGCGACATACTTAGTAAACAGGTTTGTTAGAACAGCCAAGCATGTTCGGGACAGTGTTTCTAAGTACCAGTGAACATATTAAATATTAGAGAATTTTGTTATGAATACCTGGAAAGCTACCACCATAGAGTAAACATTTGTCGCCAAGCACTACATTGTTTTCTGGTAGCGGTACTCAAAAGGCGGTGAAAATTTTAAGTAATACATAGTAGTATAAGGCATATTAAATTTTGTTAAAGTGCCTTTGGATCATTCACAATAAAACAGTTATTTGAAACTGATATCTTAGTCCCATGTGTGTTTCAGAAAAATCAATCAACTGAATTACTAAGTTACACTATGTCAACTAATGTGGCTGCAAGCAAGCCAGTGCTATTTCTACAGCGCCGCTAAGCAAAGTCAAATTTAAAATTCAAAATCATTTATTCAATGTAGGCGTCTACGACGCTCTTATGAAGGTCAATTACAAATTTTAATATTGAAATATTCTACATAGTACTACCACGTTCAGCAAAAAAAAAATTATAGAGCCACTGCGAGAAGAACGTCGACTGTTTACGAACTTCGCACTTGTAAAACGTCTATATTTCCTCTATAACCAAGCCTTAAGTTTTGTATATATAACAATACGAAGGTATATATCTCTGAGATTAAATTTTACAAACAAAAGGGAAAGTGTTATTTCGTCAAAGCCCGCTTCCAAAAACCTGGCATGCAAAACTCGAGCCTTATCGGATAAATAGACGGAGGGACGTTCATTATATTAATAGGGATATCGGGCCTGTCCCTTATTCCGTACTTTCTTTTACGAGAGTACGATAAAAGCCATAGAACTCTATCGGAGGCTCATAAAATAAAATAAAGCACGAATCTCGGGCGTATACATTAATTTGCAGTAAATTGTCAGACGGGCAATCTGTCTCGCTTTCGTTATTAAAGTTTGTCCTTCCTACTTTTTGTTAGAAAACTCTGCTTCATAATATTTTTTTCTGGATTTGCTGAGTGTTTTCATATTTTCAAAACATAAAGCGTTTGAGTAATGTTTTAAATACGGTACAGTAAATTTTTTAGTGTGACGGACAGTATATATACATATATATTTGAATTATTTTGCTATAAATATTTAATAACACACTTCTCGTTATTTTATGCATAGTTATTATATTATGCGTATTAGGATATAATTCATGCGAAATTGCGTTTTTTCTGTCGGTTTGAACTTTATAAAATTTTATGAAAATCAACAACAAATACCGATGCATAGAGTTAATCAAGTTATTAATTAACTATAACTAGATATATACATAAATTATAATGTGGGGAGTTTCGCAATGGTGAACTCTTGTCAGATAAGTTAAATGCCCGTCAAGAAATACTCGATGTATTTTCTCCATCGTTATTCTTTCTTTCAGAAACAAACTTTGTCGGTTCATTCGACGTAGGTGAGTACGTGCTGTTCTTCTTCCGGGAAACAGCGGTGGAATTTATGAACTGTGGCAAAGCGGTGTACTCTCGAGTAGCCAGGGTTTGCAAACAAGACACGGGTGGCAAACATATACTGAGTCAAAATTGGGCTACCTACTTGAAGGCACGACTCAATTGTAGCATTCCAGGAGAGTTCCCGTTCTATTTTGATGAAATTCGTGAGTTTTTTTTTTAAATATTGCTAAGGTACTGCATCTCTCTATGAATGGTTATGTAATTTAAAGTTTGTTAAGCAAATAAACTTAAATATAGCAAAATTTTAACGAAATTTGGCGACCTTAATCACACTTGTTATTTAGCTCTTGAGGAGACTATTGAGATTGTTCTGAACAGCTACAGCTATGTTTTTCAAGCAGCATATCATTAAACTACCACTTGTATCTCAGCAGGGGAAAAGTTGTATATAGAGAAAGGGGTTTTCCATATTTAAGTCGATATAAACGGCAATTATTCGTTCGTTGATATAAATAGTCATTGATCACTAATTTACCTTTATTTTCTGTTAAGTGTTAATGTGGTTTGAACTTGCCATGGCATGTTTTTTACTTGAATGGGAGTTCCTATTCAAGTAAAAAATATTCCTATCAAACACGGAACGTTGTACTTTTTATTTTATCAAATGTAGTATAGCAGTGAAGTCCCGTCCTATGTAGCTAGATTCCCAAATAATAATGAGCTGATTAACGCAAAACAAGATTGCGGCATAGAAAATTATTTTTTATTTTGTAGACATATTTCAGTCTTTTATCAGTTAACCTTAAAAAATCGAGCTTTCTGTCCCCAAACTATTTGCACTGTTTATGCATTCTATCGTGGCATGTACTCCAACTTGCCAACGTGGATGGTAATTAATATAGCAACACTAAAGTTTAATATTACATAATACTTACATAACCAGAACGAGGCCAATTATTTAAAACCTTTATCTGGTTCTCAGAGAAATAAACTTAATAGTCATATAAAGAAGTGGTCTTTCGTAGAAGTCATTGATATTTTTTAATAATGGTCTGAAACCGTCGGTATCATTTTTATTGCTTTTTAAATTGGTAATAGGCCAACCTTTGACCATAATCTCACATGCTGGTAAGCGATGATGTGGCCGAAGTTGATAAACAGGCATAACCTAGACTAAACCACTCTTGAGTGTCCTATAACATGTAATATAAATAACTATTAAACGATATTTTGAAAGGATGTGGCCATTTGTACTGAGGGTCATTTAAATGAGTTCTTTTCTGTAACAGTAAGAATTAGAGTAGAGACTTTATCTCTATAAGTTAATATGTAAAAACTTTCATTTAAATTACCACTTCGTTCTTAACTTACCGCTCTTATCTTGGCTTTTCTATCCTGCCGATCTTCCAATAAAGATCAGATCGGATCAGAACAACAAAGCAAAATATTGTCACCTGGCTGTTCTTAGAACCATACAATAAATGTAGAACGCCCTTTGCTCACAAGAAGTCATACCTGGACACATAAATATTTGAGTTTCTTTACACATTGCGTTTGTTACAGAAAGCGTGTACCAAATGCCGGGGGATACGAGTAAGTTCTACGCTGCTTTTACGACAGGCGCCAGCGATGGACTGATCGGATCTGCGATATGCACCTTCACTATGGATGATATACAAGAGGCTTTTGCCGGGAGGTTTAAAGAACAGGTGAAGAATTAATGAATTACATAGATATCGTATTAAATTTTAATTATCAAAATACTACGAACTCTACAGCTACTACAACTACTACAGGTACTACAATAAAAGCCTTTAGACAACCATAATTATGTTAATATAATAACTTGTTTTTATTTTTAAAATGAGAAAAAATGCTCAAGTTTTTGATACATGATAAGGTTATAGGCACGTTAGAAGGAAAATCGAAGACTCTTTTAAAAAGCCTACGTCACATATTTCAACATAATATATTATTTCTTTATATACAGGCGTCATCAAGCTCAGCGTGGCTACCGGTACTTAGAGCCAGGGTACCCGTTCCGCGGCCCGGTACATGCGTCAATAACACAGAAGCTCTGCCTGACAATGTGCTCAATTTTATACGGTAAGGTTTTATAAATACATAATGAGACTGTGGTCAGACGCAAGGCTAAGCATAATGATAACAAAAGCAAATTTTTTGGTATATTTTTATGATCAAAGGTCACAAATTAGATACATGAAATACCTATAAAGCGTGCTTACAAACTAATTTTGACTTTTCCGAGCCAGAATTTAGCACAGGCCGGCTTGAACTCGCGTGATATTTACCAGAAAATTTCCGACCAGCGTCCCAAGTCTTTCACCAGTCGTTTCATAAATAATACTTATCAGGTCCTCCAAAATTTTAATCGTCTCGACAGTTATTGTTCTTCTTACATACGTATAAAATTAAATTCTCGTCACAAACTCAGAATGGATTTGTTTGACATTCGAAATCTGTGTTCGAAAGTGCTTTTTGTCTGCAAGCGTAGAGAAGGTTTTTTAATATGAGCATTTGTAAGAAGTAAAACAACCGTTAATATAACCAGTTGTATTAACATTAACTTTTAATTTTTAATTTATAGAAACACCTATTTTTAATTACAGTATGTATTATTGCAATTTGCTGTTGTGAGGAGAACAATAATTGTATTTTGTTTCGCTCGGCAGCAGAAGTTATTTTGAGTCTCGGACCTTTGAAACCCTCATTACGCTCAGGATTCTATATTTGAACTTGCTTTCCTAATGGCTCAATTCTAGAATCCGTCGCTTTCTCAGGTTTCAGTACAAGTAACAGCTACTCACGCCAAATAACAATTTTGCAGCCTTGCATAAGAAATAATTAATTTATATTCTATTTCGTGCGTAGTCAAACTAATCAATCATTTGAATAAATACTACCTACTTGCTTTGATATAAATCGGAGTTTTGCAAAGTTGACAATTTTAGACCATTTTTGTTAGAGGGTTTGGCGACAGATTTTCCGTTTGACAGTAATAGCTAGCCATGCGGGCATTCGCAATATGTGACAAGGTAACATGCTATAACGTCAGCCATCCTAAGATAACAACCGAGACCGACGATTTAAAGTGCCCTCCATAGCACACGCGAAGCGCTCAGTAGTAACACCACTAGCGATCATCCAAGTCATAACCGGAACGGACGTGGAAGAGTTCTAGGCTCCTATCACAGCTAAAATGAGTAGTTTTTCAGGGTCATATTTTCTTTAGTAATAATTAGTTGCTGACGAAAAGTAAATGACAGGAGCTTGCCTAGATTGTATACAAAAAAATTATGAATCGGCTCAGTTTTGGATGAAAAAACCGGAGAATACGCGATTTCACGTTCCTTTTCCCCGCACGCATACTTCCCTCTTAAATTGAGAAAGACTAAGCAAGCTTGGTTACGAGTGTTTCCACGTTCTATATGAGCGCTTCAATTACGCTACGAGCGCTTTAGCTACATTACGATCGTATTATACTCGTAGGTTGAAAACAGAATTATTATTATTTACTTGTGCTAGGAACGTAATCGTAAATATATTTTGACACACATTAGGCAGTTGTAAAAACTACGGGTAATAATCATTATTCGTATATAGTTACATAAATTGAGTTTTATTTTTCGAAATTGTGAACCATAAAGCTGTGTCTTCGGATTATTCAAATTTGAATCGAAGCTATTAGTTCCTTTAAGGAATAGCAAATGTGTCGCCATTTACGTAATGGATTGATTAATAGGTGTTGGTGCCTCAATACACATCTCACATAAATTGTCGTTATTAGGTAGCGCTGCGTCTTGCGTTCCCCGGCGTGTAATCTCAACAAGGTTAGAGACCACACATTAGTTTCGCGACGCGTGTGCTCCTCTACTAATTGGGTCACATTCGCTTCCCCTTAATTGATGGTGCGGTGAGGAGTCACAAGCACTCTAAGATGGTACAAACTGTAGATGTGCGAGAAGACTGAACGGCAATGCACACGAACAGAATTCAATATCTCTCTACACATTGGTAGATATTTGCAGGTGTGCGTTTGTCTACACGTACACTAAGAAGAAATTTACAAACAGACCTACCTGTTATGCTTTTGTAGCAATGGTGATACTGTGGTAATGATTACGCTTCCTACTACCGCGAGCTTCAGCTTCACACACTTCTTTTGGTAGAGCATTTGGCTAATGCTCGCCTTTCTTTCTCCTACTTTCATCTTCAAGTAGAAAACGTATCGACAAACATCTAATGTGTGCTCCAGCAATTGTCATTGAGAACCTCTTTGAAGTACCAACATGTGAGATAGAGTTCAAACGCCAGCTTATCAGTAATAAAAATAAATATCTCCCGGAACGGACCTAGTTTATTAGAACATTTGGTATATTCTTCTTAAACGCTGCAGTAGAAGGTTTTGTCAAATAGATTTTGTATTGTATTAGATCTTCATAAGAGCGTCTTAGAGTCATAATTATAGTGTTTAGTAGTTATCTGGCGTGACGCGTTCGATTATCATAAAGCTTTGGGACTATTTTCATAAAATAACTCCACAGTTTTTAGATGTTTCTACTATTAGAATATAATAAATCTCTCACTTTTTAAGAATTAAAAGGTCAGAGATTTCTTTTGTGTATGTTATTAAACCACTTACATATTCTTCAAAAAAGTTGGTATTAATATAATAGAAGCAGACTCATTGCTTCTAGTAATACCCGCGTTTTATTCAATTTTATTCAAAGAAATTCAAATGAGGTGGTGAGAATTACATACGCATTGAAAGCTTCCACACCTATTATAGAAGACCTTGAACTCAATCCATGCAAAGCCTATAATCGAATATATTCAATAGAATACGGAAGTTTGTCCTAATTTAAAATTGTATACAACAAACGTGATATAGAAAACATCGCCATGAGGTGTTTTCTAAGGTTTTAAAACCACTTTCATTATGACTATGAGAAAAAAATCTGTGCCATTAGCGTTGTTTTTAATCGTAAAAGTTTTTTCTTTTCTAAAGTCATCATCATTATCCGTCCATTATCTGCAATCCTTTTTGTGTTGTTTATTTTAATTGTGAAGCACATTTTTGTCTCTTTTTGCCTCCCTTTCTGATATTGTTTGTGGGTTTATCTACTCCTACAACTGAAGCCATGTAGGTAGACTTTATGTTAACTTTACGCAAGATTTTCAATTCTGATTAATTTTGACGTAACAATTATGAAAAATTGTTGACGAACCCTCATCTTTTACATATTAACAGATTTAAGCGTTACTTTGCGGAAATCTATATATAATGATAACAAATATTCTAACAATATTTTAAGAAAACATTAAATTAATATGTTAGAAAAACCCTTAAGAGTATAAAAATATATCTTGTGGCTGTTTCGCCTAATTTTCCTGTTAAGTCAACGTGATGTCACAAGCGCCACGTGGCCAAATACATTAAAAGCTAAAAAAGAAAAGACTATTCGACGCGTTTCAGTTATACACGAACTATCATCGGGAAGTCTTGACTCTTCAAGTGCACGATCGCGTAATTTCTTGTTCATTTCTTACACGTTTAGCGTTAGTTAATAATAATAGTTGCATTTTTCAGATTTAATAATAAATACATACTTTTGTTCTTTATTTTACTTCAAATTCTGTTCTAAATCAGTAACAATCAAATCAGTCAAAACCTAGTATTGCATCAATACCCAAATCCTCCCTAGTAATGTTCATAAATACACTGTTGCACAAACTTCGTAGCAATATCTAGATATTGCTATAACTTAGTACTAGTACTAAGTTATACGGGAGCCAGATTATTCGGCTTGAGCCTTATTCATTGGCCTGATTCCCCAAACCATCTGATGACTTGGCCGAGCATTGATTGAGGCCATACACTAAGCCTATTGCTTGCCTTGCCTATCGAGGTATGGTTACTGCGGCGGCGCCCTACTTACCTTTACGTAAATTGCAGTATCGCTCGGGTAGCGTAACCAACCAAAATTCGTAGAATTCATCTCTTCAAAGCAAATTGTTTTAGAACTCTTATGACATAGCCAAAATAGTGAAGATGTATAATGCTGTCCAAGTTCCAACTGTGACAGTAACGTCAAAATAAACGTCAGTGAATATCAAGAAGCGTTTTTTGAGTAAAATATAACGTTCTTCAAAGTACAGGCAATAACAAAAGCATAGGTATAATATAATATTATACATTATACTCGTACTATACTAGCTATTATCATACATTTTCAGCACAACGTTAATTAGAGTTTTGAGTCATTAGTCATGTTGGCTTAGCGGCCAGAGCATGTCCCGGCTATAGGGGTGGATGGCACGGGTTCGAATCCCGCACATGACTATATTTTTCCTCTAGTAATTTTGTGATTTTGTAATATAATTTTATTGTTCATTTTTCGGTCTACGCTTTAAATAAAATATCCATATTTCAGGATTTTAACTCATTTCATTTTACAAGCTAGAGACCGTGACATACAGACACGGCTAGACAGACTGAAGAGTCTTATTAATAGGTCTCCATTTTGCTCTGTGGGAACGGAACTAAAATTATATCTGATCACATTTACAAATTATTAGAGTACAAAATATTTTGCTCCGGATGAGAATCGAACCCACATCCTACGATTTCGCGCCGAATGCCTACTCCATTCGGCCACCGGAACCTTACTCTTCGAGTCGAAAATTTGTGCTCCAATTGCATTACTTTAACCGTCTTAGAGGAATTTGTCAATGTGATTTTTGCTCCAGATAGTACTTGTAATCATATTTAGAAATGATATCAGATCTTTAAACAATGTATATTAATTAATTTATGTATATATGCCCCTCGATGGTCTATCGATACATATCAATTTAGTGCATAAATGACGGATGGTCCGTTGAATGCGTTAGTTAATTATTCCTTATGAGGCTTGTCCTTTAATTTCAGTATGCAAATTGCATTAATATACTAGTATTAGTGTCATAGCTCGTTATTATAAATAGTCTGGCAAAGTTTCGTATTGTCTTGAGTTGCCTTTGTAGCCCTCTTTAATTTTACGGTTATGACAAGGCTTTTGTCCCAGACAGGTGCCCTTAAATATTTAATAGGAATAACACTAATTTCACAAGAACTACTTCGCGTTAACTTAAGCGTCCCTCATATTACGCTAGTACGCTCTTCCCAAATGACGAATATTAAAAAGTTCTCTCTAATACTCTATTAGTTTAGGAAATTTTATAAAACATTTGACAAAACATTTTTGATTACAGATTTGATTGAACTTTTTTATATATTATTTAATAATTACGCGGCACGGCTGTGTAGGTGCCTATTATATACTTTTTAACTGACCCTTTTTATACTATTTCAAGTAGGTAATGCAAATGTTTGCTTAGTTTGTTACAAGCACTGAAACACCGAAATGGCTGAACGGGATTTATATTCGAATTAACCAATATCAAATTTGTATCCCAATTAAGGGCACTTTTGCACGAGCGCTTTTGACATTTTTAAAGCGCTTTATTTTTAATGTTTGTTAAATACCATATGACTTTTACTATACCTGTTAATATGCAGGCGCTTTTCACGCCAAGATTTATTTTATAGGTCCAAGTTCTAATTACAACTTCAACTAAAAGCGCTCGGCCAAACGAAGCCTTAGGTACATACTCGTAGTAGCTATGGGAATGCTATATAACCAAATACTGCGCATAGAAAGACACGGGGTAAAAGCTAAGAGTAAATAAATATGTTAATTAAAATCCGCTCCGTATCAGAAGGTCTATCAAGGACAATGACGTAGTTTGCAGAACCTCGGCATATTCTAGACTCCTCGAATTTCAATCCCTAAAATGAATGTTACCAACGTTTTGCCAGATGCTTTGACAATCACAAATGTGTTAATTTAACTTACGCGATAAATTTGAGATTATTTATGTCAGATATAATTCCGATAAACAAGTCTTCGGCGTACTAACAATGACAAGATTTCATCATAAAGCTTATACCGTAGTCTACAAGTCAATTAGTTCTAGTTCCAATAATTGTTATTTTATGTTTAGATCTCATCCACTAATGGACTCAGCAGTAAGACACGAAGGTGACGCACCAGCTTTTTACAAACGAGACTTGGTACTGACGACTCTCGTGGTCGACAGACAATTCGTCGATATGCTGGGAGATGACATCACCTACACCATTTTCTACGCTGGAACGAGTAAGTCAAAACATGTATAAATTGGATTACAGATTTGCTAATTGTGTTTGGTATAACGCATACATATATATGTAGGCTTAGTGCAGATTTTGAAATGTTGAATTCTCAAATCATTTACAAAAAGTGGGTTGAATTGTTGAAACCTCTATTTCGGTAATAAATATGTTTCTTGAGAACACAACACTAATATGTTGTTTAAGGGATTTGGGTGAGACCCAGTAAAATTACCGGCACATGAGACTTAACAGCTGTATGTCTCAGGGTAACGGGCGCAGTGCAATTCGTCACATGTGGCAAAATGCATTTGTCATACGAAGAGGCAAATGAAAACCGTTTAACGTCAAATGGGTCTCGTCTTTGTCCCGTCATAATACCATAACATACAAAAACCTTATAATAACTAAAATGATACCAAATTCTAATTATTTTATTTAAGTCATCATAGTGTTGTCAAATTTTTCAGATGACCATGATTTTTACATAGGCTTAGGATGTACCGGGAAAAAATCCTAAGTCTATGGATTTTTCTAATCAATCTTGTTTCAAGTCTAGACGTAAATCTTATAAAGGTTACATATCATTTTACCACACCAACAAAAATAGCAGAGCGGTTTCATCAAGCGAAAATTAACTTCTTGTTACATCGTGTGTTAATTTAGTATCAGAAACACGAGTGCAACAAGAAATAACTCTGAGCGAGGTTTGCAATATGATTTTCTTTCTTGTGTAGCGCCAAATTTAGATATATACAATAAAAAGTAATGGTGAGCGGCCTTTTACTTTTGTGTGATTTTAAATATGTTTATACGAATGCATTTATATTATACGAGTCATCATTATCATCAGCATCATCAGCGGAAAGAACAAAGCAAAAACCTCCACTGTTGAACAAAAGCCACCTCCATAGAACGCCACAAATGACGGTTATTAGCCATGTTGACGACCTAGGGAAGTATTGCAAGTATATATGAAAAAGTTTAAAACGATAACAAGAACTAAGTGATAATTATTGCTGTATATTAATTTTCATGTTTTTCTAACCTTTACCCTATTATCCTATCTCGGAGATGGTATCAGTACAATATTTTACAATTACACGTCACAATCAAAGCATATATTCAACAAGCAATTCTGCAAGCCAGTAAACCAGTATAATTTAACGAGTAAAATTGTATTGAATGTTTTAAACTCCTGTTCCGTTCAGACGACAAACTAGTGTAACTGTATTATAGTTTGACACAACTAAAATTGTTTTTGTAACACAATTAGTTTTAGTAGTAACCGTTTTAGTGTTTTGTTATGCTACTGTAGATTTTTGACGGCAAATTAAATTAAAATTACATATGTCAATTAAAAAATAGTCGTCTACTGAACATCTTGATAACAAATTAAAATTCAGTGTTTACCTACAAATTACTTTTACCTTAAATCATCAATTTACAGGGTTATTGGTAAAATGCTAACAACATCTTAGGGTCTAGGTATAATTTCAAAATATTTGTTAGGACTAGCAGAAGTCAACCCTAAGGGGTTGTTAGCATATTACCATTAAACCTGTATATGTCAATTAAATTGTAAAAGTCTAACAACTTGGCGCTGTAGCTATTAGGGATCCATGGAAAGGCAACCGTCGAAGTTTAATACATAGGCTGACATTGGTATCTACAATATCAGGAGGACATTCGCAAAATGCCCTACCACAAGACAAAGTTTTGTTTTCTGGCTCCTATGAAACACGGTCAAACTACATAGTTCGGGAGCCTATAGATACGTAAAAGTCATAAATAAAGATGTCAATAAATAAAGATTATTACGAAAAAATATTACAATTTGTCATTACATATTCTATTGAATTAGCTATATAGTGACAGTATTGAACAGAAAAACGTGAACACTTCTATATTTTCTTTTATATATACATGCTACCCCATAAATAAGTATATCTACTTCTCTATTGATGTTACCCATAGCTACACATATCTACCACCTCAAGACATGATAGGAAGAAAAATATTTTGACGAATCCCTCAAACCATCAAAGAATTATTTTGTAAAAGCGACCTGAGACGAAAGGGTTTTCGGTCAAGGATGCTTATCCTATCTTGCGGTACTCTGGAAGTTCTGTGATTGTAAATAAGTTTCTGCAATATTCGTAAAGTCAAACAAATCATTAACCTGCACGAAATTGAACAAATTGAAAACTTTATGTAAATTTTGTTTTTTTTACTACTGATATCAGTCGTAGCATGAGGTAAAGCTGGCATAACTTAGAATGGGAGCTAGCGCTGAAGGATAACAGCTGCCGGAACATATCGTTAGGTAATAGCCACAATTTTTTTTTTGGGCTGCTGCAACCTGTGTTGCTACCAAGCAAACTGGACGGGCATTCGAAAAATGCCCCACCACCATTTTGTTATAACTGCCGTCCTTTATGACAACAACCGGACTGAAGGCTTAACGTGGCCGTGCACGGAAGCACTACAAAGCTAAGTGATCATCACTAGCATTCACCCTTCCAAGTGATGCCCACAGCGGACGTTGCTTAACCTAGTTGATCAGTTACGAATGACTAGAAAAGCTTCCAAATCGTTTTAACGCATAGATTGTTTTAAAAATATAACCCAAAAACAATACTTACCTATGTTTATATATTATTAATTAACCGGAAAAACACTAACGATAGGGATCGGTGCTCGCTGTGTGCTAGCAGAAGATGCTGCGCGCGCTCGTTGATAGTAATCGTTTTTATCCTTGAAACCGGGGTCTACCTATTCCATCCCTAGCCTGATTGAAACAAACTCACCACTGAATTTCATACCTAAAATAAAACCTTTTTATATGCCATTAGGTAATGGTGAAGTGTACAAGATAGTGCAGTGGGCGGGCGGCGCATCACGCGTCGCGGACGTGTGGCAGGCGGCGGGAGCAGAGGCGGTGCGCGCGCTTGCACTGTCTCGTCGTCTCTCTGCACTCTACCTCGCCACAGATCACCGTCTACGTCAGCTGCCGCTGCGTCTTTGTGCACACAGGTAATGTACACTACATCTGGTACTGATGAAGTAAGACCAGCTGTCTTACGACATGCAGCGGGCACGTAAGTGGTGTTCGCTCTCAATGTCGCGCCCTCTCTCCACACTCTACCTAGCTACCAACTATTGCCTGTGTGCCAGCTGCCGCTGCGTCTCTGTTCACACAGGTTATAGTGATGTATGCTGCAGCTGGTACTGATAATGTTAGACCGGCTATATTACAACAGGCACATAGGAGGCACCTGCATCACACAGTCGAACCGTTTCTCAACACTAACCTCGCCTCCAACCCCCGTCTGCGTCAGCTGCCGCTGCTATTTTGTATTCACATATAATATAACTGTAGCCATAAGGAATACGCCCAAGAGGTCACAGTAGGTACCATGCGATGGTCAGACCAAATCCGCACTACCCTTGACAACAGTGTTCATGACGCCATTCACATCGCCAATGATAGGAACAGGTGGCAACACATTGTCAAAAGAAAGGTGATTTCCACGGAGCATCACGACCCTCAGCGTCGAGGATAACGACGCAAGGAGGAGATAATATAACCGTAACCTATATAACAGCTGGTACTGGAGGCTGTTTTATAACAGGCAGCGATGCGCGCGCTTGACTGTACAAGCGCTTTTCTACGCGCTCTATACTTAGCCATGCTACCTTACTACTAGTCAGATTAACTTTACATTAAACTAAGAAGGGGCAAGAAACTGTCTGGTGAGACTGGCGTTAGGCAAAATATTAAGATAACCAAATAAGGTCCTTTTCCATTGTTAAATTGCTGTATGGGCACTTGTGTATTATTTTATATATAAAGATGGACATTATGACGTCAGCAACAATTTAGATTTTTCGAATTGAAACTAAATGGTGGATATGTATAGAAAGAATCATTTGTTATGAAATTAATAGCACAACAATGTATCATTTTCGTACCATAGAAACCAAAACATACGTGATATAAATGGCAAACGTTGCGTAAGCTAAGCAAACTACGTACAAATAATGGAGCACTTCGAAACTATTGAAAACCACTTTCTACAACCCCATCTTTGAACCAGAACTTCACAGTTAGAATTAAAACATAATTTTCTGAGCTCAAAGCATATTAACAAAAAAAAAACATATATGAGTTCGTGACTTAAATTAAACTGTCGTTGTAATTCTGTTAGCTTATTCAAAGAAGCAAGCGTGAATAGAAAAAATAAATATTTTATGAGGTTAATATAAATAGACAATAAATAATAGTTTTATAAGCCACGATATAGTTTAGTTTACCTGTTCTGAACGCCTGCAGGCCTCATATCATAATCTCTGCAATTTCAGAATTATTTTCTTCGTAAAAGCCAGCTTATCCGAATATATGGAATTAGGCATCTAATAAGGGTAAGACCCTTATTTATAAGAACACGGGTTACATCGTAAGCTTCTGTAGATTGTTTAGAAAATAAAAACATTTTATTAAATGAGAAACCATAGTAAATTTGTTATGTTTGCGTACTTGCTAGATCTAGGATGACTCAAAAGTTATTTAAATAACTCTAGAATATCTAGAGTCTGGAACCGTGTCTGGTAAAAGGCAACATACTCGCCCCCTATTTCTTAAATGGTTTCATAGCATATCGGCGAAACGAGGTTGCATGTTTACACGCCTCGGCTTATTCCTTCGGGAAAATACAAGCGTGGTGAAATATATTATTACATAAGTATACTATTTTTTGCTGATATCGTTTCATTTTAATATAATTCCTTTGCTATTTACTTCAACTCAGAAAAGCTCCTTAATTTTAATTTACATAGTGTCCGTGGGGTGCCGGGTTAAAGTTGCACCCCCCATATCATCCCATGGGTGTCGTCAGAGGCGACTAAGGGAGGAAGGAAGGGACTATACTGGAAGGGGGGCAGCAGCGCCTTCTAAAGAACTGCCAACTTACACTGAGGTCCCCAAGACGCCTGCCAAGCTTGGGGATTATGGCAAATACCCCCTTAATAGGGGAGGCAGTAGACGATTCGGATGTTACAGTACAGTACAGACCAATTTAATTTCGTCTATTTCTCAAACAGATACGACAGTTGCGTTCGATGCGTCTTAGACCCTTACTGTGGCTGGGACAAGGAAGTTGGCGCTTGTCGTCCGTACACACCTGGCTTACTTCACGACGCCACTAACTCCACGCCTTCAATATGCGAAGCCAGTGCACCTCTGAAAACTGTCCGAGCAGGATATGGCCAGAGTGTGCATTTAGCTGCCTTTGGCATCACGCCTGAGTCTCTGAGAGACCAGATCGTCGTTTGGTATCACCATTCGAGGGAGAAAGGAAGATATAAAATAAATTTCAAGTAAGTGGTTTTAATACATATTATGTTGTATTGATGCTGTCGTAGATTTGTGCTTGTCGTCAATACACTTCTGTGTCGCTCAACGTTGCGACTAAGATCGCACCTTTAATTATTATGCGAGTAGAGGCATTTGTTCAACACTAGAACATTGGTGAACGTTTTACATCTGTTAATGTCGCCAAGCATCTAACGGTGTGTTCCGGCAGCTGTCCATGACAGCCAGTAATTATTAGGTTAGCCTGAACAATATCTTCGGCCACTTCAACACTTACCATCAGGTGAGGAAGCGGTTAAAGGTCTACTATCCAGTATAAACAAAATTTGATGTGACGCTTAAAAATAATATTCAATCATTCTTACATGTTCTTCTAATTCCAAATTTTTTAAGAGATAAACGCTACTACTCATGCTTAGGTGTGTATTATGATAATATATAATAACATATACATATTATTTAATATTTTATCTCTAGGAAGAGAGGTAGATATAAGATAACGCGACAAATTTACTTGTACACCTACATATATACATAATATGGTATACCTAAGTACGCGAAATAGATTTCTTTGGTCACTCACGTCTTTCATTGAAAATATTGGTCGTTACATTTCGTAACACCCGCTTTATAGGTATTGTAACGTAGGGTTTATCTTAATGCTGTGTCTCGGCACCTGTTACTTTCATAGGCATAAGTATAAATATGAGTATACATAACTTAGTTCATATTGTTGTGACAGCTGGGATCGAGTCTTGCAGACCTCGGAGCGAGGCCTAGTGCTACTGTCCGTGACGGAATCGGACCGGGGCCGATACGAGTGCTACTTCGGGCCCACGCTGGTTGCTTCTTATAATTTGGATATTGATATACACAGGTATTACATTTTAACTACTTGAAAACTATGTTAATAATAAAATGGTTAGCGAAGAGTTCAGAGTTCAGGGTAACACATCCTCGAAGGGCTTATGTATTTTTAGAGTGGGCCTAAAAGGCCATATCTTCCGATGACAAACAATGCTTATTTGAGATACATAATATTGTGTATATTGTCTATTTGAGATTGTTATAAATGCTTTTTTAACATCTTATTTATAAAGGGTTATTGGTAAATGGTTAACAACCTCTTAGGGTTGACTTCTGCTAGTCCTAACAAAAATATTGAGATGTTTTTTTTGTTTTAAAAAAATAAAACCTTTTTTTTATATTTTTTTGTGATTTTGTATGTTATTTTGACGAAATACGTACGAGGACCACCTGATGTTAAAAGTCTCTTGTGCCTGTAATGTATTATTTCATATTTTTTATTACTTTGTTCGATGTAAATATTCAAAACTCTATTCAAAGGAAGCACGGCGTGGTCCAGTGTTGCCGCGGTGGGCGCTCTTGGATCGTAGTAGGCAGTAACATTAAAAAAAAAATAAAAAAAAAAATATCAAAACAAAAATAAAATCTTCTCAAAATGTTTGTTAGGACTAGCAGAAGTCAACCCTTAGAGGTTGTTAGCCATTAATCAATAACCCTGTATATAACAACAAGTCTGAAAGTCGCTGCATACGGAAAAGTGATTCAAACCGCACGGTGTGGGATGTAAATTTTAAAGACATTATTTCATACAAAATGTACACAAAAGTGTATAATTTACCAGTGCACGTTCGGAAACAATATTATTGGCCCCTCCACCCCGCTATGCAGCATGCCTTAGCATCAAAACGTGTCACGGCACGTCCCGTCCGCGTCTTGTTTCGCTTCGTATGCAGGCACTTCTGAGACTAAGGGCCTGTTTCAGAATGTTCGAGTAAGTTCCGGTTTTACTACCAAGAACATATTTAATAAATAAAACACTATTTTTGCGTTTCACAGTCATCGATTTAGCCTATACATCAGTTAAAGCTTGAAACGCGCTGCATGTTAACTGTCATTTTTATCATTCAGTTATTTTATGTGTTGCATAGCAACCTTAAACTTTAATAGGACATTCTGAAACGGGCCCTTAGTAGGTAGTATCATGCATGTCTTATTTATCAAGAAGTTCAAATTAATCAAATGAAATGCCTAAGTAATCCTGCACAGTCTAAGTATTTAGGTATAAAAAAATTATGCATCACCAGCATGTTAGTTTCGCTCGTGTCAGTGCCAATGCGTAGTGGGTCCTCTCTGCCTCATCCATTTTTTTGTTATGTTTAATGAGACGGTTTCGTGTAAATATGACACAAAAAAGGTAAAGAAGTAGCTGCCTTATACGAACAATGGACCTTAAAAATTTGTAAATCTGTTCAAATTTTTGCTCAATTTTTGTGACATTTATATCCTTCCAAGATAACATACTTTGTGATATGAAAATTGAAGTAGCCCACCTAAGCCAAGAAGTTAAATATATTTTCTGTGTTTGATAATTCCTATAAAGAACTTTAAATTGTAAGCTTAATGTTGACAGTGTTTATCAAAGGCCTGCCCTCAAGCAGTACATTTGATTCAACTTGAAAATATTCCTAGAACTTTTTAGTTGTACGTTTTAGTGACTGTGAAACCGGCCCACGAACTTAAAATTTGGCAGGCTAACTGAATCAAGAAACTGCCCTCAAGCAATACGTTTGATTCAGTGTTTCAAGATATCCTTATAAATTCAAATCACAGGGAACAAAACTAGTCCAAAATAACGAAAAATTTACATGAACCTATATTAAGTAGGTATGTAAATTAAAATGATGACAAAAGTAAAAGAAATAAACTTATTTACGTATATATACAAAAGTATTGTTAGGTTTGGTGCAGTTAACCAACAGAAGTCCTTAATTTCGGTAAGGTTATGGAGTTCAGTGTAAATGTTTACGATTCACAGCAACAGTAACTATCTTGAGCAAATTCCTAAGATATTGCTAGCATGCGGCAATAGTTAGTGCGAGAACAAAAGGAGATTGAGAGCTAGAAATAAATAAACTGAAGTCATTTTTATGATATCACTTTCATGATTATCTATATTTTAATTATTTATTTTGTGTTTAATGGTACGATTAAAACTTTGTATGTATATAGCTAGTAAAGAGAAGAATAGGTTTGTAAAACTTATAAAGTTACGACTTATGGCCAAACACGAAAACTATTTACATTTGCTCGATATTCAATATTAGCAAAAATTATGTGCTTTTTCATGAATATTAGCATATCTACCTATTTGTGGGTCCGGCCAATGTGAAAAAAGGTACGTAAAATAATTTATGGGCTGCCGCACAGGTGATTCAAGTAACGAACCCTAGCGTTGGCTTGAGATTCACCGCATGATGCTAGAGCATATGCAGTGTATAAAACAATTTGAGAATAATTTTGAAACAATAAATTGATACAATTTCCCATAGTCAGTATAGAAAGGTCTATCAATAAATTCAAGAAAGTTTAATTTACTTACATTTAAATTTTGAGTGAGATTGCTTTTAACAGTAGGTATTTTAGATTTACTTAACTTTTTTATTTTCTGGAATATTTTCATTACATCATCACAAAATAATGCGTTTCTTTGTATTGACACTGCACAAAAAGTTGTTTAGGAAGATCGTTTCACATGGCACGGTTTTTTTATTAGCAATTGTTGAGATAAATATGTTATATTGTAATTTTTTGGACTATTCATACTTTCAGGGATAGGCGACAAGGGTGTAAATTTAATAGAAAGCTTGATTGTCATTGGTCTCGTCAGTAGTTTTCTGATTGAACTGTCAATTTCTACACTGTACAAATGGTAAAGGTTAAAACTTAATGAGTACCTATTATCACGTTCACGAATTCATAGAGCGCAATTTTTATGGTCTCGTGTGATGATTTTCATCCATCACTTTTGAATCCTACTGATTTTAAGTAGGACTCAGACTTGATAGATTTTATACGACAAGGATCCTTCTTTTCCGCTGTTTTGAAAATTAACATCCGTGACAAAATGTACATGTGACTCTAGATTTTAGAATTTTGCACTCAAGTCTGTTACAGGATTTTTTCCAGAATAATGGATCTTACTCACCTTTCATATATATTAGACTGTCTGTACCGCTTTTTGAGTACAAATTATAAGTACTAAAAGACGATAGGTATAAGCGGATAAAGTTGACAAGTCGCTTTTAGTTTAATAATTGCAGCCAAAACGTATGGATTTGTCTCTCAGTCTTATCCATTTGTTTGTAGATGCACTCAGCCGAGCAAGTCGCAGGAGTATCGGCAAGTGTATTCGGACTGGTGCCACGAGTTTGAGAAGTACAAAAGCGCTATGAAAGCATGGGAGTCCAAGCAAATGGTAAGTTTTATCATCATTTGCTCTCTATGATAACAAATCTGCCATTGCATCGAATATTTTTTGTAATACGTGTGCGTCCAAGCCAAGCTGTTGTCAATATAAACCTTAAATTATTCAAATAGTAGATTTCGCTTCGACAAGTCAAAATTACTTCTATTACAGTCAATTTATCTTCTACTTATTTTCAATTTAACAACTCTGTGTATTATGGTATAAGCTGTTATTAACAAAAATTGTAGGTAATTACAACCTCCAAGGCTAACGAAAGGTAGTTGCTAGCATTTGTAACGCATAATTTGTAGTTAATTATAGTCATTTAGGTACGGCATAAAGAAACTTTGAGAAAAAACATCGGATTTTGTATAAAGTCGGGTGATTTTGTACCTTACCGTACAATCTGCGTCTAAAAACTTTTGTTCGGTAAGAAATTTACCGTGAAAGTTGCTCATTTATTAAATTAAGTACTAATTTTAACTGCGGGTAACTACTGGAAGCTTATAATTATATTGTTGCTCCTTTAGATTACCTGCTAAATAAAATTCAAGTTTTCGGCTCTAACTATTTAAATTAAATGTATTTATCAATACCTTCTTACAAATGAATAGATTCAGGCGTTACTTTGCGGAAATCCATATTTAATAATAACAAATACTTTTAAAAGTATCGTCACAAACATCACGCAGGTTAGGCTGCGTGATGTTTGTGTCACGTAGATAACAGAAAATTAGGCGGAATTGTCACTAGATATATAATTTTATGCTTTTTTAAGTGTTTTATTTAAATATTATTTAATGTTTTTTAGGATACTTTTAAAAGTATTTGTTATTACTTCTCACCAATCTTTGCAATATTGCAAATTTTGTCACAGAGATAATCCTTACGCTGCACGGATTATTCAACGAATTGAGTTTTCAGTAAGATTTCCTTACAAGTGTGATTTTATGCCAATTTCATCTGCTTTTGTGACAAAATACACACGTAAAATAGATCTAACCGCTAACCCCACTGTAAAAGTGAAACAAGATAAGAGATCGATGTGCATGGATGATGGAGATACAATATCCAGCAATAGGCTACTTAACAAAAATAGTAGGTACACATTACAACTGCAAAAACAAATTGACTGGGATTGTCGTGGTTAGGTAAGTAGGTACTTGTAGGTAAACTAAGTTAATTATGATTATTTCAAAAAATGGTGATGGGAAATGCTGTGTCGTGTTACTTAATGATTCACGAGCAGGCGTCTCACTGGTGGTAAATGATCACCGTCGCCCACAAACATCTTCAACACTAGAGGTCTTGAGGATACGTTGCCGTCCTTAGAGGAAATATCCTTCTTCTAGGTTCCTAGGTCTTATCAGTTCGGAAATACTGCACCTGGCAGCTGGTTTCATATTGTGGCAGTGCGAGGCATAAAATGCCGTAAAAATCGCATGGTAGTGGACTTCCAGCAGACGTCGACATGAAATTGATGAAATATCATGCCCGTTGTGTCTTTCAATGAATCTGTCATTTTGTTCTATTATTAAAAACATCTGAAAAGGAAGACTGTTATAATGTTAGAATAAAAGTACCAACCCAGATAAATAACAACCTGAAATTATTACATTATGAGCTTATCCCTTAACTTATATTTCAGCAGTGTTCGAAAAGCGTGAACGCATCGAGCCAGCAAAACAGTATGGCGAACGAGATCGTGGCGTCGCTGCGGTGATAGGGCACAGCTCGCTAGTGATTAATGAGCGATTACACACCGCCCGCTAACATAAACTATCCGATATTTTGTGCCCTTACTAAGCGATTTGTTTTCGCAACTAACCGTTTTTGAGGAAAATATGCAAATAAACTTTTGCCTGAATAAAGTTGACGCGTATGTTGGTCATCAAGTCGTTATGTAAATTGATTTTGTTTGTTTTAAAATTAACTCAGGTGTCACCGTTAAAATGAATATGATAAAATTATAAATAAATTCCTCAAATTTTTTACCGCAGTGGTTTTATACCAGTAAATTATTTATTAAAGGTGATTCCACTCCGGATCGGGACTACAATCAAAAAATTTAAGAAAGTTACTTTATACATTTATTGCTTAAAAACGTATAGGAATTATGTAAGATCGCATTGAATATTATAGGTATCACATTATTTAAACCAGAATATGCTACAGGCATACCTAATTCTAAGACCTAAATACGTATGTAGATATAATATATCATTGGATTACAATCAGACTACCTAACTAATGATTGATTAATGTTAGTTACACAATCGGGTGGATATCGAGCACAAGTCGAACCGAATCCACCCTATTACGCAAATGAATCATAACATAAGTGAATAATCGAGAATCAATGGTTAGGGGAACGAAACTGAAAGGGGAAACTCAGAGGGGATGATCTGTTGAAATAGATTTGTTGTCCGTTCCGGAGACTGCTACTTGATGGATGACTGCATTCTCTTCAACTTTGCCGACAACTTTTTTGTTCGTACAAACAACATATCGAATAGTATATGCTACGTGTAATCGATTAACCTTTAATGAAAGCGACTGAGTATAATGTAGTGAGCCGTGAATGGAACTCCCGAGCGCTCCAGTGAACTAGTAGTTATAAATAAAGCCTTTGCAACTACTGTAAATACAAAATATATATATTAATATATTAGGGTGTGGTGCCACCAATACAAAATGCTGTGATATGAGTTCTCGTTGGATCATTACCGTGCTGTCATTGTGAAGTGTTTAATTGTTGGATAAATTGACTGCATTGCATTGAAATATTTTGCTTTTATTCTAAAAAATACTATGCTGTTGATATGTTTATAATTGCACCAAATTTTGATAAACCTGGTTTCAAACGAATAGTAATTTTCAAATTATTTGAATGGTTATCTTTCTAATTATTTACTGTAAATAGACACTGATTTTATTAATTTCTAAAGCTTAGTTTTTGCTTTGAACGAGTGTACTTAACAATTAATAAATGTAGATTTATAAGTTTTTCCTTGTTATGATTTTATTCTAGATATTTCGGTCTTGTTGCGTTAATCGTCATCAAGAGCAGATCAATATTAATTAAAACTGTAGTTACAATATCATCAAAGAAATTCGGAAACGACGAGGTAAATTAAAAATAAAAGTCACAAAATTTACATTAATCTATGAGTAGGTATCCGTGAACACTAAAATGTTACGTCATTTTTTGTTTTAATTTTAAAATTTACTTAATTTGGTGCAATTTTGATTTTTAAAGTTGATTCCTAATACTATAGAATAGTTTTTTTAAGCAAACGAGACAAATTGATGTGAAACAAATTAAAAAGCAATAAAAACGCCAACTTAGATGTAAGCATAAATGGTTAATGAGAAGCTTATTTGTACGAGACGAGTGTTAATGATGCGTAGACTTAACTAGCATTTATTTAAATAAGGGTAAGTCTTTTTATATAGTCTGTCAACTTCTAATGTAATACTCCTTGGTGAATCTAATTGTTCATGACAATGTACTTTAAGCAAAGCTTACTTATATCAGAAAGTGTTAATACAATGCCTCAATCATAGTTAATTAAAAAAGTTTGATGAAACTCCTTGGAGAGATGTTTTCTTTTTCCTTTTTTGCATGTCAACTCTTTGTAGATTGGTAACATATTATGAGAGTATTCATAAAGAACTTGACGGACTGTAGCATTTATGATAAGCATTTTGTTTTAGTGGTGACTGACTAATGTTGCGTGTTAGACCACTGTTCCACACTAGCGGTTTCTGTTTCAAAAGTGGATTTTATTGATTTGTTGCCATTAAATGTAATTCTAGGCCGACTTCGGACTCGGAAACCGAATTTAATAGTTGGTTACGTTGTTTTCGATTGAGTTTGATATCGCTAGACTAGTGCCTTGTGAAGCATGCTTACAGTAGATATTATAATATATAAACTTATTATATTAATTATATTTTTGTGTAATATGTAAAGAGATTTGAGTAGTGTAAAATTCGTGAAAAGAAGCAATAATGTTGAACTAAAAGTCGCCAGTATTAAATGTAACTAGTGCAAGAGTTATATAGCTTTTAAGACAAGTTATGATACATAAAATATATGTTGATTTAAGAAAATATTGATACGAAAAAACTTTTATGAATGTAAGCTAAATGAAAAAATTGGTTAATGTTTGTTTACGTTATTACAAGTAAATATTAATTTGTATTACTTTTATCAATATATTATAGGTAATGCGTAGTTTTAAAAAGATACATATTTAAACGTTCAACTAACAGATTCGAAATTAGTACAATGAGCTATTGTCTGCTATATAATTTTGCTGTAGATAGGTATATACGTCAGGAGTGTCACGCTATTTATCATACAGAACCTATGTCCTTTGTCTACGGTTGTTTGAATTTTAGCTATCAGAATGCACAAATATTTAAATAAAAGCTCAATTTAATTCCTCATTGTAGAAAAAATCATATTGTTATATACAAAATACCTATTCATTCCTATGGCAGAAATGTTATCATTTATATTTGATGTAAATAAAATTATCGTAGGAACACACCTACTACTTAATTGTAAAATAATGTTGATGTAAGATAGTTGTAAGAAATTGTTTTATAAAAAGGGTCAAAAAAATACATTATTTTAGATCAAACTTGTTTTTAAATTTAATCAGTCCCTTATTTCACTTAATATACTCCGTCAAGTAATACGACATAATTTAACAGAAATTGTCTAAAAATATAGGTAGAAGTAAATTTTCATTAGATAGGTACTCTTTAGTCAGATTAGATGAAATTAAGAGCACGTCAAGATCAAGCGCTCTTCCTATTCCCATTAACTTAATATCATATTCAATTTTAAAAACCTTCTTCCGTAATTTAGTCGCTTTCGTAAAATTCGTGAACTCTCGCTAATAAGTTGTTCTCTTATATATTTTACGGGCAATGAAACAGTAATTTGAGTATCGTAAACGGCGCCTGTCTTAGATTGGTGAACATCATAGAATTTAATTACCCGAGGGAGAGTGGAATAATTGGCGAGTCGCCTGTAATAGCTCGCTTTACTGCGAAATTAATAGTTTTCCGCTGCGGGCGAGCTTCAACCACTGTTCGCTATTAATTGCTGACCTAAAATCGCAGTGCTAATATACCGATATAATTGAAAGGCTGATAAATTATTAACATCATTCTGTGAAGGTTTTTACTGAATTATATTAAAACAGAGACGGTATTGAGATCTGGAATACGTACAGTAAAAGTGTTCGATATATGTCAAGGAGAGGCTCCTATAAAAGTGGTACAGCATTTTAAGTATCTAGGTCATATTATGCCCAAGGCGGGAATCGAACCCGCCTCCTCCGATATCGCGTCGGATGCCTAAACCCCCTCGGCCACCTGGACTCGGCATTTCTAACCGAAATTTCGTGCTCCAATTGTAATTACTTCAACCGTCATAGGGAACGGTGCACGGCCATCAACCAGACTACTAGACTTCATCTGATCGAAAGAAGTGTTTTTTCAAACACTTAACTCTGGGTATGATGTCCCTTCTATATTTTTAAATATGATTACAATTTGGAGTACAATTTTTTTATGCCATAATGTGTAAAAATATGATTTCCGCTTAGCACGCAATAGTGCTTGTAATCATATTTAGAAATATCTAGGTCATGTTCCGACTGGTGACCTTAAGGATGACAAAGACAAATAGAAGGAGATACGGGTACTCGCGTTTAGGTGTAACATGCTTGAACGTAGTTTCTCAGAATGCAGCGCTGATGTAAAAAACACCTAATTTAAGGAGTACTGCCAATGTTTCTGCAACGGCCAGATGTGGGTAAACTTCCGTAGGACCTCTTTAAGCGCCAGCAGGGTGCAGTACAATGATGCATTCCGCATTCTCAAGCATGCGCGCTACTGTAGTGCATTGGATATGCCATGTTGCAAGACCGATGTTCTGAGGGCACAATTTGCTTCCTTTTGGAAGGTTGAGTTACTCCTGTAGCTCGATGTCATTATTACTTTCATAACTACAGTGACAGCTATGTATTCAAAATCATGTTCCCTCGAATTAAAATTAGGTTAACGTAATTTTAATTCGATTTTACCAAATATAAAACTTATATTTGTATTATTATAATATTTAATTAATTTGAATACTCAACCTATAGCCAGCGTCAGTGCCGTCAACTGCGGTAGTGGACTAGAGCATTACGTTGCCAAAATACTTTCGTTGTAGTAGCTGTAGTGTTGTATACAGGGTTATTGGTAAAATGCTAACAACGTCTTAGGGTTGACTTCTGCAAGTCCTAACAAACATTTTGAAATGAATAACATTTTTTATTTAGTTTTTATTTTTAATTATTTTTATGTTTATATTTATAAGGTGACTATTAATACATCAACAATACTGCGGGGGATGGTGTAGAATCGATAACTGAATGTGATCCACTCATAATTAATTTTCACATAAACAAAATTAATACTAACTATTGCCTAAGCTGTGGCGCGTTGACTTTGAGAATGATAGCGACGACAACACTCGCGGCCGCCGTGGACAAGACTCACACATACACACGCGTTCTAGGTATTCAAACGCATTGCGAGGGCAATGAACTCGGTAGGTATACCTACAGAGTTCATTGCCCTCGCAATGCGTAGGTATACCTACCGAGTTCATTGCCCTCGCAATGCGTAGGTATACCTACCGAGTTCATTGCCCTCGCAATGCGTAGGTATACCTAACGAGTTCATTGCCCTCGCGATGCGTAGGTATACCTACCGAGTTCATTGCCCTCGCAATGCGTAGGTATACCTAACGAGTTCATTGCCCTCGCGATGCGTAGGTATACCTTCCGAGTTCATTGCCCTCGCAATGCGTTAGAATACTTAGAACGTGTGTATAAGTGTGAGTCTAGGCCACGGCGGCCGCGAGTGTTGTCGTCGCTATCATTCTCAAAGTCAACGCGCCACAGCTTAGGCAATAGTTAGTATTAATTTTGTTTATGTGAAAATTAATTATGAGTGGATCACATTCAGTTATCGATTCTACACCATCCCCCGGAGTATTGTTGATGAATTAATAGTCACCTTATATACTTTTGAATAGTTTTGAATATTTAATTCGAGCAAAGTAATCAGTACTAATATTATAAATGCGAAAGTAACTCTGTCTGTCTGTCTGTCTGTCTGTCTGTCTGTTACGCTTTCACGCCAAAACTACTGGACCGATTTGAATGAAATTTGGTATGGAGATAGTTTGAGACCCGGGAAAAAACATATGATAGGTTTTATCCGACTGCGCAAAAAGAGGTTAATGTTTTCGCGCGATAACCGACAATCGCGCGGGCGGAGCCGCGCCCGGAAAGCTAGTAAAAAATATGAAATAATAACTTACAGGCACAAGAGACTTTTAACATCAAGTGGTCCTCGTGTTTACTCAGTCAAAAACAAACACAAAAAATATTGATAAAAATATCTTAAAATGTTTATTAGGACTAGCAGAAGTCAACCCTAAGAGGTTGTTAGCATTTTACCAATAACCCTGTATATTTTGTAGAGTTTTGTTACTAAGCAAACCGCCGGTAACAAAAAACAATTTATATCTGGTGGCATAGATTTGTGTTCAACCATAGAACATAATAATAATACGTTGAACGACCAAAGGTTGAGCGAAATATATTTAAGCGATTGTTCACAGATTATTTAATAAGCGTATTTCTTTCAAGGACATCATACCTACTTATTAGCCGCATTTTCCTTTATACAAGTCCTTGACGGTATATTACTAAAGGGAGGGCGAATATATTGCAGCTTATACGAAGTTTGGAATTTAGGTGGTAAGTATACATTTTGTATGAAAGTGACTTACTCGTTTGGAGTAGCTCTTGGATTGGAATAAAACACAATTCTAACCTTACATTAAAAACTCCACCAATACACAGATTAAGATATTGAATTTAAGCCTAAACACGACGGGTACTCATTATTAAAAAAACTTGGCTTGTTATACGAATTCATCATGACAAAAAAAAAACCTATACCCATCAACACAGACCTAAAGAATTCGAGAAAAGTTTATAAATTTCCGTTATAATATATTCCGAGTTGTTACAAAAGGCCATCGTGCATTCTCAACTCTGTATATATGGGAAATACAGGCTTGTGCGTGTTTGCTACGATAAATAATGTTAGTATAAAAACAGGAGTCAAAATATTGTTTTGAGTATTCGTCCATCTACCATATCAACTTGTTAATTAGCTACCGAGACCCAGGTCCAAATTTTAGACCGAAAACAAGATTTGCGAAGGACCTCGTAAGAGAACAAGAACTGCAAAACTTAAGCTAGGCCAATCTCATTTCAAAGTTTTGGTTTTAATATATTTAAATGAAATCGCTGTCGGAACATCTGCTTGTTTTCCTGAAATGAACTTTGCAATACACTGAATTTGGAATTGTAAGTAGTATTGCTTTCTTTGTACTATGCATTTGTTCTAGTATAGTGGAGGATACTTCGACAAAGGAACATATTACACGGTTTTTTTATTAACGTATGAATACAATTAACAAACTCACTTAAGGTCAACCCTACTGAATGAAAGGAATTTCAAAATTTTACACTACTTGATTTATTGTTAGGTCGTCAATTATTGGATTTCTTCGGCGTTGGCACCTTGTTGTTTTGCCCCGCATATATTATTCTTTCACCCCTCGTCATATGCCTTATTGGTGCTAAATAATATTACGTATAAAAAATCTTCACAATTTATTATTATTTTGTTACACATTCATCTACTGTATCTGGCATACTTTTTTAGTGCAGTAATTACTAGAGTTAATATGAGTTTCAATTCATTACAAAACTCTACATTCTGTAATGACCGTTAATGCTCTATATGTAATCGTAACTACATATTTCTAAAAAGTACAGGTAGAACATGTGGATATGGGCAATGATGATTAGACATTCGGATCTTTAAGAAAAAAGTCTTCCTTAGTACTAGGTGAACATACGAATAACAGGTAAGAATTGAATTTCATTTCTAGTTGCCTTATTTTATATGATACCAGCTTTCCGGCCGCGGCTCCACCCGCGCATGTCGGTTGTCTTGCTAAACCATTGACCTCCTTTTGCGCAGTTGGGTAAAAACTATCCTATGCTCTTTCCTAGGCCTCAAACTATTTCCATACCAAATTTCATCCAAATCGGTCTGACAGTTTTTAAGTTTATTCGTTGCATACAAACATACAAATGTTTCCTCTTTATAATATTAGTAAGTATTAAGTATTAATAGTATTAATTATCTAAAATAAGGTAATTCAATTTGAAAATGAATTCTTGGGAAGTACCTACCAGGCAAAATCAAATTCATAATAGGTAGGAGTCATATCTATATTTGTACAGTGTATCGTAGTAGAAAATGTATTGCTGTCAGATCTCCTAGGGGTGTCACAGTGTGATTGTGAGCTATCTAATACACTGAGGGCTATAAGTGGATTTGGAAAATTTTAGTGCAATGAGCGATTAAAACCTTTTCATGTTTAACCTTTTATCCAGGAAAATCGATATTTTTTTTTGAAGGAATCAGATTAATCACAATCTGAAAGTAGGACATCGGAGCTAGAACAGGTTTGCAAGAAAAGGCGTGAAAGTGCAACTTATTTCTGATATCATCAAAGCACTATAGATTGTCGATATGACAAAGCAAAGACTTGACAAAATAAGATTTCAATGTTTGATCGTGCCGAAAAATTTGGGGATGAAAAAGTGGGACGAAAAAGTAGGTATACAAGAGCAGATTTTTTTATGATATCTAGGTATTTATATTGTTTTTATACCGATTGTCTTGATTACATAATTTGTTACGGGTAAATGGTTTATTTTTAAATATTCATGGCAGTTTTAAGGAAAAGCTTAAGAAATGATGTGAATAGGTGTTCGAAATTTGTCAATGTTAACACGAGAAATATTAATTTGAAATTGCAAATACCACGGTTAATGTAGAATAGTTGCCAAACCTACAAGCTACAAATGCGATAAAAAACACTGTATTTCCAGCCATAGAAGTCAGTTTTCACCTCAAACACAAATTTTATTAATATCTAGAAAATTATGGATTCAAGGAATAGAAATTACTGTGGTTATATTTAAGTCATGTACAATGTAAAAAATAGATCGTGCTTTCGCTTATAGGTATTCCTATTAGATACTTTTTTTTATCGGCGGTGTGCCATTATTATTAAAACACTTAAAACTTTATACAACACTATAGCAGCTAAAATGAAAGCAATTAGGCAACTTAAAGGCCATTGCAGGCCCAAAAACAGTCCAAATGCTTCAGTCCACTACGAGCTGGCAGCGTACCCAGCATTCTAGCAGCATTGCCCCATTGGAATGCAATATTTATTTTCTGAGCTAAATAAAAGCCATCATTTAGACGAGTCCATCGACCAAGCTCTCTGATAAATTTTGGATAATAAGATGAGCTCTCGGTCCCCACGGACCCAATGTCTCTGTACCAAACGGCTGAAATATGGTAGCACTACCGAGATGCACCACTTGAACCACTTCTCCGAAGGAGCCGCAGCGCCAGCCCACACATTTGTCTGAAAGATGTGACGATGCTAGTGTCAACGCACATAGCGTCCCGCACTAATGGCCGCCTGAATTTTTTTTTTTTTTTTTTTTTTTATGCCTGATAGGTTAGCCTTTGACCACTATCTCACCTGATGGTAAGTGATGATGTGGTCGAGGATGTTGTTCAGACTAACCTAGAGTTACTGGCTCTCAAGGACAGCTGCCGGAACACACCGTTAGGTGCTTGGCGACAGATTTTCAACTTGAGGGTGGTAGCTAGCCAGGCGGGCATTTGCAAAGTCCCCTACCACCATGCTGTAACGACTGCTATCCTAAGACAACAACCGGGACCGACGGCTTAACGTGCCCTCCGAAGCACGGAAGCGCTCAGTAGTAATGTCACCAGCGGTCACCCATCCAAGTCATGACTGCGGCGGACGTTGCTTAACTTTGCTGATCGAATCAGAATGGCTATGCAAACTTGGCTACGAGCGCTTCAAATCCCATGGAACCACAGTCATACCGTCAGGTCTTTTCTATCGTCACACATTAGATCATTCGGTGCGAGAATAGCTGCAACATCGGCGCTGGCAAAAGCCCGGTCGATGATATCATTTACTTCAAGAACAAAAGAGGCTGTGGTGACCATCGAGATATACGTTACACGTGGTGACCAAGTTGATCGACTGAATTACTACGCTAGCAGTGATGGACAACACATTCACATCCATGCGTAAGCTAATAGCAAGACGAAAAGCGCAAATGTATTAATAAGATTACCAGTATATAAAGAAGCGATGGCCTGTACGCATAGACCTCCTCCGATCCCCAGTTCGTACCTCCCCGTCGCCGTCCAAGGCATGTATTGGATAAATCAGATAACCCCATCGCAGCCATTACTTTGGTAGGATTCGCGCCATCCGCAAGTGGTCCCGGTAACAAGCCCAGTTGTGAGGTAAGTAAAGGTTAGAGAAAACGAAATATAAGTACTTACCTCTCGGAGTGATGAGTGCAGTGGTCAGCAGAACGAGATAGGTGCGGCACTGCAACTGTAACATGCGCAGGCGTGACGCTTACCCACTTCAACACTAAATAATATTTTAAATAATGTTTTCACGTTCATGCTCCTAACATTCTTATTTATGCCCAATGTTAGCGGGCATATAGTTGCTCAAAAAGGTTCAGTTTGTAAAATACTTCATGTCATATGTTTTTCTGGGTCTCTAATAAAACCCATAGATCCATAGAAAATTATTGAAGACCTGGAATATTTTATTCGAAGCTACGACACTCAAAATAGAACATGGTTCAAATATAATTTCAATTTATATTACAGATCGTATGTAAATGTTTTACTATAACAATACTTACCCATCATTGTTTAATTTTCTAACGCTTCTTCTGCGTCTCGGCTACATTGGCTTATTTTATGCACTCGATGTACAATCTACTGTTTATTGTGATTAATTGTACCTATGTATAAATAATATTTATATCTGAATAAACCGGATACATAAAGGCAATACGAACATGACGCTGCAAATCATTACATGACGTGTGACTTGCGCGTGCAAGTCACACGTCAACGTCAGAAAAAAAAACGTTACGGAAATTAAAACATACTAATCAGGCTGCTGGAGTGGTAAGAAGCAAGGACTTACAGTTTTCGCTGATCTGCCGTTGCACTGCACTGCACTGTTAAAAATTTTAAGTTTTCACCCGCGATGGCGGCCGGCGCGCTTAAGCAGCGTAGGTAAGAGTTATTGTCGAAGGAGGCGCCACGCGTCCTTGGTATGAATGCGCGACAGGATCCATTGATATCATTGGCCGTGCAGCGATATACGCGGGAATTTTGAAATGACGGGAGTAAGGAAATGCAAGCCTGGGGCGCGTTCCAGTAAATATTGCTCGACCAATATTTGCTCCAAGGCACCTGGAACGACCTATACAGCTCTTTTCAAAATATGGAATTGACAGCGATGTTTTTAGGTGATAAAATACAGTCTACATTTTTAATAAATGGGACAAAATACGTAATTTAGCAATGTTAACACAGTATGTCACTAATCCTTGGCTTAGCTTGTACAAAATCTATTATTTATTGTAGAATCTGTCACATTTGACAGCTGGCCAAGATTTGGCCGATTCAAAAGGTAGTAAAAATTTGGCCAGGCAGAGCAAAATTTGCTCTGACAGGTCGCCCGGAACGGGTATGATCAAATCTTGACAGGATCAAATTAAGTTCGATTAGAGTGCTGGAACGGCGTATATCTGCGTTTAGACCAAAATATGTCTTGGCCGACGGGTAGGAGGAACGCACCCCTGAACAATCTATAATGTGGAGGTGACATGTGTAATTATTAGCAGCGCCATCTATGATTCGTTTCTTTACTAAAAAGAGGTATACTTTGAAACTACTGGAATCAACTTTCTGTAGGCACAAGACGTGCGAAGCCAAATCACGACAGGGAAAAAAAAAAGTATTTCTGTAGTTACTGGATTAATACTTTTTGTAATCATTAAAAAAAGTCTATGTAGGTGAAAAATTACGTATTTCGTCATAGTAGTTTGTAAACGTAGGTGTACAACGTTTTCCTGTTACTTATATTTTTTGTTTATCACCTGATGGTAAGTGATGATGTGGTCGAAGATGTTGTTCAGGCTAACCTAGAATTAGTGGCTCTCAATGACAGCTGCCGGAACACACCGTTAGGTGCTTGGCGATAGATTTTCTACTAGATCGCCAGGCGGGCATTCGCAAAATGCCGTACCACCATGCCTTAACGACTGCCATCCTAAGACAACAACCGGGACCGACGGCTTAACGTGCCCTCCGAAGCACGATCGGTCATACTTTAAGTTCTAAAAATATGTAAGTTTCATTGATGTTACACAAAAGAGCTGACAAGAGAACTGTAAGTATGTAAAGAACTAATAAATAAAGCATGGGAAAATAATTCTGAAAACAATAAGAACACGCCCGTTTTACAGACAAATAGTAATTAAAATGTGTGTATACTTAGGTACACATACACTTACATACTGTTACGAGCTGGGGGTTCGGGATAAGTAATGCAATACGTTTTCGGCAAACTGACACCTTTATTAACCGTTCTACAGTCACTTCCAACTACACTAAAACACTGAACTAATCGCACTTCACAGAACACTATTCACAAACTTCACTGTACTTCACTATTCGCGCTTGGAGCACTTGGTCCAAAGATAATCGCACTGTTGATCGTTTCGAACTCAAAGTAAGACTGACTGGTCGGCCTGGACCCGACCCTATTTATACTCAAAATTCATATTTTCCAGAATGTTCACTAATAGTCTAGATAGAAAAACAATAAGGGCCATAAATCATCCTTTTAACGTAAACAACTTTGAATGGAATTCCACGAAAGTTAACTACTACTTATTCTGTGGTTGTTTACTAGTTGCCTGAGAACAAAGGCGACCCTTTTTTTTTATAACCTTTTGTGCGAAGAGTAGGTACATTCCTGATTTCTTTTACTTGTTTACTGACGTTGGATTATTCTAGATTGTTCGAGCCCTTGCGCCGTAACAATACCTACCATGTTGTAGTTTCAATATAGGTATAGACTTAATTAGCTTTTTCACCTCCAATGTTGCGTGTACCTAGGTAATTACTGATTTTATTCCGTACATAAATAAGTACCTACTATCCTTTAAAGGTTATAAGTACGCATTTTACAGAGAACTACATCAAAATTTAATCAATAACAAAATAAAATAATTATTTTAGAGGACGTTTGTGACCATCGCATGTTCCAATACTTAATGATACTTTTCATCCCACCATCTCGGAAAGAGTATTTTTAATCTTCAATATCTGAGTGGAAAAGCCGTTTTTATTCTCTAGAGGATAAAGTAAACTGAATTTAGAACATCGTGTGCACTAAGTTTGTGAATTAAAAAAAACATTAAACCTATTTACTTGCTACCTCTATGGTGCCGAATATATCATACAACTTTTTTTTAATTGGTTAAAAACTCAGACGTTTTTTTTTTGCATTTAGTCATTTCCTCGCTGAGGTGGAATGAAAAGTTACGTGTTGCACTCGAGTGCAACACGTAACTTTTCATCTCTTTTCACCTCGTGCTCTTTTGATTCCCTCGCTAACGCTCAGGATTCTCATTTTGAATCACTCGCTGGGCTCGTGATTCAATTTTAGAATCCTTCGCTTGCTCGGTCATCAAAATTGAACACGCGGTTAAAAAGCAACTTTGCACTCTTGTATAACAAATAACTATTTCAACACCCTTGCTCTTAAAGTGATCTTTATTATATCGTTCTTAGGGCCATAAACCGAGCTATAACACCCTTTTTTTATTCTCATGAGGAAAATGCATTTACGCATACACACCCGCCGGGGAGCAGGTGGTTATGTCGGGCTCATGTGCCGCTTCGTGGGATGCCCTGGAACACGAGGGCGTCCACACCTCATGAGGACCTAACCCTGATGGGGGTGCCGGCTGTCCCCACGGCCAACACCCCAGGTCCTCTGAGTGGAGACGGAGTGCGAGCACGACGGGCTCGCCTCCGTGTCCGCGCTCTGCGGAGCGGAACAGAGAGAAGATCTCTCTCCCTTTCCCGCTCCTCCACCTCCCTCTGTGAGACAAACGAGGCCACTGCTTCCCACGACCTCTCGTCATCGACCATCTTTACGATGATGGCCGGCAAGGAGAGGTCGGACCCAACAACCGCGATCAGGGATCGCCGCGGTCCCGCTCCACCTGGGTATGCCTCTAGTGCATGCTGGGCGGTGTTTTCCACGCAGCCGCACTGTTGGCAGACTGGGGAGGGCTCCCTTCGTGCGACGTAATATTATACACTAACGTGCGAAATAATATTATACACTAGTGCGTAATAGAATGATCCCTACCAAGTTAAGTTAGTACCTAACTGAAAATTATATGCGAGTAAACAGAGCATTTTCAATTTAACCGGGTAATATAGAATTGTAACAACAAAGAGGTTTAAGGCTAAGTATATGTAATCATAACACCATACATTAGCCTCGCGCAAAAAAAAAAGCAAACTTGCGCGCTATTTTTCATAATTTTCGTATGTTGTTTGTATTGCATTTGTGCAATATATTTTTTTTTCCTCGCAAGGGTGTTGAACACTTGCGTATGAAACTCGTGAGCAACTTGCTCATTACACACTCAGCTGATTTTCGCATTCGCCCTCGCCTACGGCTCGGGATGCAACCCACAGCCTCGTGTGTAATGAGCAACTTAGCTCACTTGTATCATATACTGTTAACCATTTACTTTAACTTATTTTGTACGTAAGTAATATCTAGGAGTAGGTATCCATTTGTTCTGTTTGCTTTTAACGTAAATATAATTATTTTTGACCTACCACTAACTTATTTCATATATGAAGTATTACATAACAATATTACGTACTAATATATAAAATAAACGCAATACTTTTGTAACAATGCGTGCAAAGAATACTAATGTAGGCATGCATAATGTAACATACCTACTAGTTATATAAATTGACATATGAGAAAAAAACCTTCCATAAAAAATTGTAACTAAGGTTAACTTTTATGGAAAAGGATTTCATTGATTTCATACCCACCTAACACAGTTTGCGATGGCCAAATAAACGGAAGAGGGAAAAAGCCTTTCGACATCACAAAAAACGTCCCAATCTCATAATAGTGAATCACGGATTTACCGTGTGTTTGACTTACTCAAATCATCCTCCAATAACATTATAGGTAAACGTTTCCCTTGAACAGAACCAATAACATAATTTTATTTTAGCCGTAGCTTGGAGACGTTTCATCCTTTGATCTTCCGATTCAGTTGGTCGGTAGTCGTTCGCGAAGGCTCGATTCGTTCTCAGTAATCAAATTAAGGAAAGGGCCCATGTTAGAAATTCGTTGGGCGATGAAGCGCACGATAGGTATGAAATGCGGCGGATAATGACGCATGATCGATCACACGTGAGGAGGCTTCTCTAAGCCTTTAAATGAACGTTATCAAAGGGTTCAACATGAATACGTTTATGTTCACAAGGAGAGGGCACGCAATCACTTGTACCGCTTGTGAATTAAAATTAGTACTTAAGTACACACGTGCTTGTCTACTAATGATGATTCGATGTAAAGTAAAGTACAACAGCATCTTAGAATTAAAATTAGTACTACGTATGTGTGTAGTGTATAAATGTGTTCGCCCGACACGGAGATCGTAATGTAGGTATCACCGCTACCCATTTTTATTTTTACGTTGTTGATAGGCTAAGCTTTTGACCACTATCTCACCTGATTGGTAAGTGATGAAGCGTTCGAGTAATCTATAATCATAAGCGTACTACGTATGTGTGTAGTGTATAAATGTGTTCGCCCGACACGGAGATCGTAATGTAGGTATCACCGCTACCCATTTTTATTTTTACGTTGTTGATAGGCTAAGCTTTTGACCACTATCTCACCTGATTGGTAAGTGATGAAGCGTTCGAGTCTAACCAAGAATTAGGTACTGACTCTCAAGGACAGCTGCCGGAACACACTGTCAGGTGCTTGGCTATAAAATTATTACGTTCAATTTAAGTATCTTCACGTGTTAATTTCAACCTTTGGGTTGCTACGCGAACACTAATTAAGTATTTATGGAGCAAGTACTATCTACCATACTCGCGATTTTGTCCATCTATTATGTTATATTATAGTACAAATATTTTATGAAACGTAATCTTGTAACCTTTAAAAAATTGTGTTAGACTTGCTAAATATTATAAACGGCTTTCTTATTGAATAAAAACATTCATCAGTTTTCAGCTCAGACAGGCACTTCTATCAACGTAAGCTGTAACTCAATAATTTAATGTTTTTTGTAATATTATACTGTTAAAAAAGTAATAAATCAACTAATTCTTTTGTAGAAAAGACACTAAAGTAGTTATTTTATTCGTAATAAAAAAATTACATGATTTAGATTGAATAAAGATTAGGTTAGATAAAGAATATTACAGTCGTTATGTATTATATCTTAACCAAAATCAATATGATATCTGCCGCCCTTTGAGAAATTGATTATGAAAAACTAACGTGGTTATTACCATTTTTCGGGTGTCACATATATATTTAAATTGAATATTGGACTGTATCAGCCGCATCGTACTCTGCTGACCACAGCATCCCCAATTAAGGGGGGTTTTGCCATAATTCCCATCCTTGGCAGACCGCTTGGGCATCGCAGTGTAAGGTGGCAGTTCATCAGAAAGGGGGCAATTCTTGTTTGGCACCCCACGGGGCTGCTGTAAAATTGAGTAACACCCTTTAACTATTTGATTTTTATTAATAAATGACTTACAAAGTACACAAAGCAATGGTGGACAAAATAACCAGGTGCAGCAAAAATAAAATGGTTCCTCTCCATATAATAATTACTAGCTTTCCGGGCGCGGCTCCACCCGCGCGTATGTCGGTTATCGCGCAAAAACATTAACCTCTTTTTGCGCAGTTGGATAAAAACTATCCTATGTTTTTTCCCGGGTCTCAAACTATTTCCATACCAAATTTCATTCCAATCGGTCCAGTAGTTTTGGCGTGAAAGCGTAACAGACAGACAGACAGACAGAGTTACTTTCGCATTTATAATATTAGTACTGATTGTATTTCACTTCGAAAAGTTCTATTTACCGGAAAGATTCCGATCAGTTTCGAACTATTTTGAAGCCATTCGTCTGAGTGTTACGATTGCGAATTCATATCAGCGCGCGGCGTGGATGTGCCGCATGGACGCGTCTTCGGGCATGTGTGGCCCCTATACGCGGCAGTCCATCGCCAGCTGTGCTTCACAGCTGGGTCGCGGGGTGTGAGTCATCACCAGTGATGGCTCCTTCGTCTCGTTCGGGGGTAGAAGTCAGTCCGGTGATCTTCTTCTCCCTACGCTCTCAGCCCGCCGGGGGAGCCCAGCGAGGCTCTCGGGAGACGAGATGATAGTGCGCCCAGGCCGGCCCTTGGGGCCCAGGCGTCGCGGCGTCGCTGAGGAGCCAGTTCGTGCTGCCTAGCGACAGGAGAGGAGTCTACCCACCCCCGCTAATACTAGCGGGACTGGGTCGACCCCCGCTCTGATCGCCTGGAGCACGTCTTGGAGGGTGCTAAGGGCGGTTTCGAGCATTTCAGTAGTTCGCGTAGTGTTCTCCCCCACACCGCACGCACTGCGCCGGGCCTCTCCTCCCTCTCCAGTGCTCGAACTTTACACCCGGCATGCACAGAAGTTCATCAACTTCGTATATGCCGGGTGTGAGATTAGGCGTCTTCTTCATCGCGGCGAAGAAAATGCAGCCTGGTCTGCCCTTTCTTGCTTGGATCTTCTTTATGTGCTCGGGTTCATACCCGAGCGCGATGAGGTCTTCTTTTATTTCTTCCGGATTTGTATTGGCTGGTAACCCTCTTATGGCGAGCTTGAGGTTTATTTCCTTTGGCCTTTAGGTAAACCATGTCACCTTGTCTGCCTCGCCCAGGTTCGCGAGGTAGGCTTGGATTGTTACGATTGCGCGAAACACGGGCTTCAACGCCTAACAGCTGACACCCATACTCGTCACTTCGTGCAAAGATTATCAATCTACGAACAAATAATGATTCGTAGTTATCAATAGTTAATACTGTATAAGAGTAATGTACCTACCATGTGAATGTTGCGTGCTAAACGCGTTTTTCCTATTTAGTTTTGCTATTGTTTGATTACTCTGCCTTATCTTTGGCCATTAACTCTTATGTTTTGACAATAGTTCAAAGATAAGCTATCTCAGAAATTTCTTTTGATCTGTTTCAAATGAATATTTAAAAAATATTGTTGGAATATATAGCGCGAAAAGTATTTTATTGTTTGTTGGTTTATTTGTTTTTAACAAGAAAATTCATGTTTGATTTGGTACTTCTTTAGTTATGCCTATTATGTGCATTTGTACTGTTAGTTTGTGCCTCATTTTTTACTTCAAATACAACATATATATATAACGTTGCTTGTATCGGTATACATTGATGAGATGATGTATAGTATACTATTGACTATATAGAATAAAAATTTGATATAAAGTTTTTTCCTGTTATTTTTTAAAATATGTTTGGTATATACCTACTGCATCCCGCAGTATCATTCGCGTAGGGAATAATGAAAAGTGATGATGGTCATGATGATTATGATAATAAGATGTTTGCGTTGTGTTTATCTAAGACCTAAACTATCTATATTTCTATTTATATTTCAGTTTCATCCAAAGTGGTCCAGCAATTTCAGTGTATATTGTATATATATATATATACACAAATATAATAAATAATACATTCTCGTCCTTACTTACAAACCTTAGTATTTCTAATGAATCGATTCAGGCGTTACTTTGCGGAAATCCATATTTAATAATAACAAATATTTTGAAAATATTAAAATAACCATTAAATTAATATTTTAACAAAACACTTAAAACCTATTAAAATATAACTAGTGACGATTCCGCCTAATTTTCGTATGGCTAGATTAGGAAATACCAAAATCATCAGGTGAGAATGTGGCTAAACGCTGTAATAAATAAAAAAATATGTAATTTTTCCTGGTCAAGAACAGTAATATTAGAAATGCTAAGATTTTAATAAAACACTTAAAAATTTAAAAATATATCCCATTACGATTCCGCCTAATTTTCCTGTTAAGCCGACGTGAGTCGAGAAGGTGCGATCGACAGGTGTAGGAGCGACACGCGTCAAAAATTCTTCCGATTTGACTGCGTGTTGTTGGTGACGTCACGTTGGCTTAGCAAGAAAATTAGGCGGAATCGTCATGGGATATATTTTTATATTTTTAAGTGTTTTATTAAAATCTTAGCATTTCTAATATTACTGTTCTTGATCAGGAAAAATTACATATTATTTTATTTATAACAGCATTTAGCCACATTCTCACCTGATGATTTTGGTATTTCCTAATCTAGCCCTACGAATTATAAAACAGAGCTTTTGAGGGTGTAAGGAAGTGTTCAGTTTTTTTTATAAATATTTAATCTAATACAACTAAACATGGATTGTTTTGTCTACATGGTTGAAACCGCGGGGAGCAATTGTTATTATAATAGTTTTTGAAAAGTCTAAACAATGCATCAATGATATCAAAGTTAATATCTAATTTTATTAATATAAAAATATTTTTATGTGAATACTCGGCTGATTTTGATTTACACGCTGGCTATACTGGCTGGAGCGTAATGCAACAGCTATAATATTAGTTTTCTGCGTGACCGTGACAATTGCGTCACGCATGCATGTAAATGTTTTCAACAGTGATTATTTATAAAAAACACTTTTATTACAAAGTTTCCAAAATCAATTTATCACCAATCAAATTTGAATAAACGAAGAAAGGGGTTCAGTCGCCCCAAAGCGGGCCTGTGTGTATAAAGAAAGGCCAAAGACACAGCATGGCTATCCGGCAACCAGTGAATTCAAATGCTAAACGGCAACATTCACAGGTAAGCGACTTTGTTGTTTTTTTCTCGATGTATTTATTGAAAGAGTACTTACTACCTCGTGCAAGTTAAACTTTCGAAGGTTCAGCGATGTTAAATAGGTGCATCAAGCATCTGTAGATACCTGTAAAGTCTTTAATAAATGATTTAGTCAAACGTTGAACAAATGCCTCCCTCTATTAAGAAAGGGAGGCATAATTGCCATAATTTTATTTCATTTAATTTGCCATAATTTCCATGCTTGGCAAGCAACTTTGGGAGCTCGTTTGTAAGATGACAGTTTTTCGGAAAAGGCAGCTGCCCAAGTTGTGATATTTTCCCTTTTGTTGCCACTTGCAACTCCCACAGAAAGATATGGATGGTGCAATTTTATCCGGGCATCCCAAGGCCGGTTAAACATAAAACAAATATATTTATGTAAATGCAGTCTACGCAATTGTTACAGATGCTACTTTATTAGAAGACAAATTGACTTGGCCAAAAATAATATTGATACCTGACACTGAGTACAAAAATCCTCGAGAAAGACTGCTGATACTGGTGTTAAAGAAATATTATGAGAATAAAGAACACATCCGACTACCTAAGACAATCCAACTCTCCGATAACCCCAAGGTATATTTTGGTATGTTAAATTTTCAAACCTACATGATATTTTACTTCCATACTTCATATTTATTTTTCATATTACTTTCATAGTAAAATTATTAGAATGATCTTAATGTTATTGATTGCAGATTTTACAAGATCTCAACCATATATATCCAAAAAATAATGAGGGGCTTTTCTTATAACTCCAGGGACTAGTGCTAGTGGTAAGTATTTTAAATACCCTTAGAACATACCCGACGACTACAAATAGGCTGGAAACGTAACGCTACAAGTGCAGGACATTTAACCATTGTGTTGAACTTATAGCGAGCGTAGTCTGACATTAATAAGCTATTGTTTCCTAACTTCTTGGTAATACTTTTTAGGGAGTGTCATTTTTATTTAACAAATTTCATAAAATATTTATTTATTCCAGATGGTAAATCTGAAACTGTAACTGTGCGCCGCACTGCTTTGATCCTCGTATACATTGTTGATTCCGCATAGAAAAATAAAATGTAAGACCATGTCGAAGATAAATTTTTCAAACTCCGTGAAATGTTGTACGCATGTCTTTTAAGCCTGATATCTGAGGTTTGACAGTTTTCCACCACGTCCTTAATAATGTCATGTACCACCTTCGGCTCGGTACGCTCACCTGTTTTTCAACTTAAATTGATAATTGATAATGGACCTAAATATTTATTTTAATTTCAGAACAATTTTGTATATTGTTTTCCACAAATAGATCACAAATTTATGATAATAAATTTTTATAAACTATATGTATTTAATTATTTAATATGCTTATTTACTATCTTATTACAGGTGCAGCCTGCATATAGAATAATTACTTATATCGTGCATCAGCCTTTGTGCACTTAGGTTGTATACGTAAACCTTAGTGCAGTTTACTAATGGTTTGGATCTTTTCTTCGTATATAATGCATCAATCTATGTAGAGTAGGGTGCACAGATTGTAATCCAATGCACATAAATAAACCAGGAGCAACCTTCATATAGTAAAGAGGTTTACCTTTGTATTTTTTTTTATTTATTTATTTAAAGCGCAAAACAGAACACAATCAAAACAGTATAAAATACATACGTTCACTTATTTTTGATGCTGGATTGCGATCCAACTACATGCGCTTACAGCTATACAAATTATACATAACATAATACGCGTGTGCTCGTAGCTAATAATATTGCTAATTTAATTAAACCAATGGAAAAACCGTGAAATTGTTCACGGTCTTTCCATAACATCATTAATGGAATAGTCATTCGGACAGACGAGGCGCGGTCGCGCCGCTATTGTCCGAGTTATTTGGTTCGGGGAAGAGGATATCTTTTACAGTTTTGATATAAAAATTATATCTTGGATAAAATACATCTAGTTCAGGATGTTTTACAAAACTTTCGTTATACTGGCGGGCCATACGGACAAGGGGATTAAAGTAGGAAATGTTGTTTCTGTGAATATTAAGAACAAACAAGGAGGTACTATTGGATCTGCGTGCATTGTATTTAATGTTAAGGGTTAAATTTGATAATAAATTGGGAGTATCTGTGATGGAGTGAACAATTTTATAAAGGTAAACGAAATCAAAGTACCTACGACGCATCTCTAGCGAATGTACATTAAATTTAGAAAGCCTCATCTCGTAGTCAAGATTCGAGCGACCTATCTTCAGACGATAACAAAGCATTCTTAAACACTTCTTCTGTACTTTTTCAATATTATCAATGTGTACTTTGTAATACGGAGACCAAATCAGGCTACCGTATTCCAAAATACTCCTCACGAGGGTATTGAAAAGGTAGAGCAGAGTACGAGGCTTTTTAAAACCCTTAGTTGATCTAAAGACGAAGCCTAGAAGTTGATTGGCTCGTGTGATAATATGCTGATAATGAGGGCGGAAACTGAGCTGGTCATCAAAGAAGATACCAAGATCTTTAGCAACATAGGATTTTTTTAACATTTGTCCATCAATTGCGTAATCATAAACTATCTTGTTGCGCTTATTTGAGAAAGATATTGTGAAGCATTTACTAATGTTTAAGTACATGTTGTTAAGGTTGCACCAATCTGATAAAGTATTTAGATCATTTTGTAAAGTCTGACAATCAGTGATACTAGATACGACATTGTAAATTTTTAAATCGTCAGCGTAGAGGAGACATTGACAGGAAAGGTGTTCAACCAGGTCATTTATGAACACAATAAAAAAGAGAGGTCCTAAATGCGATCCCTGTGGCACCCCAGAAGTAGGTTTTACAGGGGATGAAACGAACCCTTTCAATGCAACTAACTGACTTCGGTTGTTTAGGTAGGAACAGATCCAACGAAACAAACTACCATTGATTCCATACGCTGCGAGTTTGTCACAAAGCTTTCTGTGGCTCACTTTATCAAAAGCTTTGGAAAAGTCCGTGTATATGGAGTCAACTTGACCTCCCACAGCAAAGCTCTGACAAAGAAAATTCTTGTATTCTAGAAGGTTTGTTACCGTAGATCTATTTCTGACAAAACCGTGCTGCCTGTCAGAAATGATAGGTTTGAAGTGATTGTACAGATGGGTATAAACTAGAGATTCAAATAGCTTCGCAAAGCAGGATAGAATGCTTATTGGCCTGTAATTTTCACATTGTGACTTGTCACCATTTTTAAATATGGGAATAACATATGCCGTTTTCCAGCGCTTCGGAAATTCACCACTTGTGAGTGATTTGTTAAATAAGACGCATAAAGGAACGGCTAGTTCTTTACTGAGAGTTTTTATGAAAGAAGGGGGAAGTAAATCAGGCCCTGCGCTTTTGTTGCGATCGAGTTGCTTAATTTTTAGTATTATATCCCTTTCTGATATTGAGATACTTGATAACGAAGTAGCAATGGAGTTCTCCATAAGTTTAAAATTATTTTGATTGGAAGACAATAATGGACATTTCTGGACGCTATTAACAGTATCAAAAACTGAACTGAAGTAGGAGGAGAATAGTTCACATATCCCTTTACCGTCTGACGATGTGGTATTACCAAACTTCATGACATGTGGTATAGAGGCTTGACCCTTTCTACTATTCACAAAACTCCAAAACAGTTTAACATTCTTGTCGATAGAATCTTCTGTGGAGGAGAGGTATTTATTATAACAATCATCAGCCATTTTTTTAAATCTATCTCTGAGTAATGCAAATGTGTCATAATCGCGAGGATTTTTGTATTTTTTGTACAGTTTGTGATATTTATTTTTTTCTTCATTACATTTTATTAAGGACGTACTATACCAGATCGGGTACTTTTGTGAATTTATGGTAACAAAGGGAGTGTGACGATTTATTATGTCAAAAAGTATATCATAAAAAGTGTTAGTGCAGGAGTCTATATCTGGGTTAGACAAGACTTTCTGCCAATCGATTGAGTGAATTTCAGACTTAATTTTATCATAATCGCACTTTAAGAAATTTAGACGCTTACAATTACTTTTTTTGAGGCTTTTTGATGGATTTTTTAACTTGATTTCTATGGAAAGAGCAGGGTGATGTTTGTCTAACAAACTGAGTGGAGCTGTATCGGTAACGGCAACAGAATCTACATTTGAAAGAACTAGATCCAATAGACGTCCATTGTGATTTTTTATAGTATTTAATTGTTTTAAGTTACACAATGCAATGAACTCTTCTAACAGTGCCAGCTTTTTATTTTGCGTTGATATTGAAGGTAAGTCAGGAGATAAAGTAGAACAAATTGAATACTCGGGTGTGTTAAAGTCACCGATTAAGATAAAGTCTTCATGAATGTTATTTAGTAAATATTTTTGACAATTAGCATAGAATTTATCCAATCTACCGTGACTAATATAAGGAGTTAAATAACAGATACATAAGTTAAGATTAGGAGTGTTTGATATATCAGATATTAAGGTGATCCAGATATCCTCTTCATCACTTTCCCACGATGCCTGTCGAATTATTTGAAACTTTTTGTGAAGAGCAACGAGCACACCCCCGCCTTCTTGTTTAGAAGAAGAGGTGTCCTCGCGGTCACGTCTAAAAATATTATAGCGATTATCAAAAATTTCACCATCAAATACACTTCTATTCAGGTTTGTTTCCGTTAGGCATATAACATCAAAGCTGGCATTTAAGACATTAATGTAGAACTGTGATAATTTACTTCGGATTCTATTAACATTCTGATAATATATATTAATCATATTGAAACGGTGAGTTATACCTAACATAAATATTATATTTATTAGGAACAGAAAATTAGTATACTACAAATGGTGCTCTTAATAACATCTTAAGCGTAATAATGGTCCAGGTTTATGTACTCGTACATATGTAATATCCATACTCTACATAGGCGAATGCATGATAAATATAAGGAACATCCTAACTATAAGTAGGCTGCATCAAGATTAAGGTACGCGATCTACTTACTGTATGTAGGCCACTACATGACAAACATATCGAAAATACTTACCATACGTAGCCTGTATCAAGATTGGTGTACGTAACCTCCTTCCTGTAAGTAGGCTGATACATGAGATACGTAGGGATCATCTTTACTATAAGTAGGCTGCATCAAATTTGACTTACGGTACCTCCTTACTGTACATAGGCCGATACATGACTAACGCGGGGAACATCTTTGCCATAAGTAGGCTGCAACAATATTGACGTAGGCCACCACCTTACTGTACGTAGTTCAATACATGGTAAACGTAGGGAACATCTTTACCATAAATAGGCTGTACCAAAGCTGATGTAGGCAACCTCCTTACAGTACGTAAGCAGACGCATGTTAAACGCCAGAATCACCTTTACCATAAATAGGCTGTAGCAAGTTTGACGTAGACTACCTACTTATAGTAAACATAATAAACGTAGGAAACATACTTATCGTAAGTAGCCTGCACCAGGATCTACGTAACATCCTTACTTTGTCAAGTTGTTACATACTTATTTGCATGACAGTACATCATTGAATGAATGAATGAACGAATGATTTTCATACATTATTGTAATGTACAAAGCTCGTTACAGCAAGGCCATTATACGTCATGTTGTCTCATCTTTATGTACGCTTGTCACGTTTTAAACAAGAAATACGTATGTTGAGGCTAAAATTACGTATGTCAAAACATGAAATTTTTCTCAGTGTATTCATCAAATGAATGGTACATATTCTAAGAACTTAACGATGACACATAATTATGCATAATTTTAATATTATGATATACTAGCTTTCCGGGTGCGGCTCCGCCCGCGCGTGTGTCGGTTATCGCGCAAATACAATAACCTCTTTTTGCGCAGTTGGATAAAAACTATCCTATAATTTTTCCCGGGTCTCAACCATTTCCAAACCAAATTTCATTCAAATCGGTCCAGTAGTTTTGGCGTGAAAGCGTAACAGACAGACAGACAGACATACAGACAGAGTTACTTTCGCATTTATAATATTAAGTACTGATGATACAGCAAATTATTTAATCAAAAGTAATTAGGTATCACATAAGTGGGAATGTCCACAGGCTGTACACACATTTTACATAAGGGACAGGGGTTATCTATATACCTATACAAATATTACAACCACAAATGATATGTATTTTTGTATTTAACAAATAAACATAAAAACTGTCCGGTCAAATTAAACCACAAAATAGGAGTAATCTACATAAATTCCCACCAAGCTGAAAATCAGTAAGATCTTACCCCTGTATGGAAAAAAATATATTCAAGCAGCGGCTCCGCGGCCTCTTTCTGCGCCATCACCGCTTCGCAGAATGAGACCACCGCCTGCCACGATCCATCACTGCCGAGCATAGCGTTAACCACGCTCGGCAGCGACAGATCTGCGCCTATGACCGCTGTGAGGGCGTGCCGCATGAGACCATACGGCGCACTCCTCCAGCGTGTGGAGTGCCGTCTGGCGCTCCACACTCGTGACAGGCGGGGGTCACCTCGTGTCTTGCGATGTGATGCAGGTACTTGCCGAAACATCCGTGTCCGGAAAGCACCTGTACCAACCGGAAGGTCAGCGACCCGAATCGCCGCCCTACCCACCTCCGGAGGACCGGGCGAATGGTATCCACCGTCCTCTGTCCAGGGACCGGTGGAGCCAGGTCCTCCGTCCATCCCGCCGTCCAGGACACCGTCCGGTACCCGCGTATCGCCCTCGTCGCGATGACCCGCTGCGGACGACGAAGCAGGGCCTTATTGGCGCGACCGAGGGCGTCCACCCAGACACGTGCCCCGTACAAGGCTGTACTCCGGATCACTCCGGAGTACAGCCTGATAGCCACGGCCGATACAGCTAGATCAATTATTGGAATCCTACATTATCCCTGATGAACATAGGCTATAGAATATTGTCAGAAAATATAGTATAAGTATAAGTATTTTTGTTTTTTTTTGTAAAATATCGTGCGATGCCGGGGCGGACCCCTAGTTTTATATACAATAACTATTAACAATAATACTCGTTCAAATACACTCGAGAGCAATGAATCCGGGTCACTTAAAGAATCCTAAAAATCTCGGAAACTAAAAATGCTAGGTTAATGCAATAAATTGTATTTAATAGACAATGTAATACTCCTTAAATGAAGGTATTAAAACTTCTTAGTTATTGTAAAGTTATATCATAAAAAAATCAAATTTGAAAAAGGGCCACTTTCGAAGATGGAACTACGAAATTACAGCATTTGGTTTTGCTTTTGTTTGTAATCTGTCATTTATGTGGGTACATAAACCATGTTGATAGTGCTCTATATTCATTATTCAAGCTGAAATTATGTCGCTTACGCCTGAAGAATGCACCAGAATACTTACAATGCTGGAAACCGGCCGGAGTCAGCGCGATACAGCCAGGACTGTCGGTGTGTCGCTGTCAACAGTACAAAGAGTTCTCCGACGTTACGAAGAAACTGGTTCTAACCTACGCAGACCAGGAACGGGCAGAACCAGGTGTACCACAGCACGAGAAGACCGATACTTGGTGAACACCATGCTTCGAAATCGCTTTCTCACACACTGAGAAAAATAATTTCCGTCCTTCATTACTTATTGACGTGCAGAATAATTAATAATGCTGATGCCTGTAATAATATCAAGAGTATGATGAAATAGCACGAAGGCAAATATACTTTTGGTTCCATCACTACAAGTTTCAATTCAAATAACAAACAGAAGTCATGACAGCCTTTCATTTAAAAATAAAGTAACTAAATATTAAATTATTACGATATACCTTTTGAGCAGGAATTTCATATTAAATTTTCAAGTTTGTCGTGAGTAAAATGTAGCACGACAATTAATCAAGAATTAGTGCGAAACCGAAAATAAAATATCAAGACCGAGCATGACAAAAAAACATAATTTTCTACCCACAAAATGTTATTGAATCATGAGTAGTTAACGGGTTTTTACCAATAATTTACTATGATGTAACGTTCTAAATAATTTGTGAAATAATTATCTGTTGGGAAAAAATAAATGATAGTAATGTCATGTTAAATTTTCGTGACCGGCACGACGTCCCTAGATGTTGTAGTGCATACCGTGAATGATCGTTTGGCTGACTACCACCTTCAAGTAGAAAATTTGTCTCTAAGCTAACCTAATGTCCTTTTGTGTTATGTAGGTCACGTTGAAGCCAATATCAATTCTGCCCATTCTAGCTTTAGCCTGTTGGTCAAAAATGTTCAACCAATGAGTCATCATCAGAGATTCATCTTCTTCTTTGTGGTATAGAGTAATTCTATATTAATTGAACTGATTTTATTAAGATACATATTTTCAGCCATAATCATGTACAAGAGTTCGAACTGGTGGTTCTTTTTGAACTACCTAGATCTAGATGGCGCTATCACTATTTACGCTCTTTCCTATACAAAATGCGTCAGAATGTATGAAATCCTGCATCGCGCAAACGAAATAATCCGACGGTTCCGAAAGATATTCAGCTAACATTATACTAAATATATTGACATCGGCAGCAATCGGCAACACTCGGCAGTCTAGTGCAGCAGAATCACCAGGAATTACGCAATAAAAGTTATTACAGGTTCACGATAATAAACGAGAAAGCTATTTTAAGACTGCTATGATGATATCGAAAATATATCAAAACTTTCCCGTAAAGTTGTTAGGAAAATGTATTCTTATTTTGGTGAATTTCACAATAATTTATCATTTCATTAATGAAACTATACCATTCATTCTTAAATTTGTATGATTCCCTTCACGACTTTTTGTCATTACTGTTAGGGATAATTCCGAGTTCGTCATGATATTTTGTTATGACGCGTACTGACAATACATGAGTATTCAGCACTAAGAAATCTTGTGCTGTTGCCTAATTATTTATCGTAACATCAATTCATGGTAAAATCTTGCGATTTCCATGCAAATTATAATTAAATACTCTTGGTCCGTTTTTATTGGGAATACGGATATTTATTTCAAAATTCCTTTACAATTATCATGAATCATGACAGTCATTTTTCTCAGTGCAGGAACTGAACTCACCAATCAGTTTCGACGCCTCGGAGGAAGTAACCCAAGTGCATGGACAGTAAGACGTCGGCTTGCTGAATCTAACTTAAAACCCCTTAGACCTGCAAACGGCCCTAAACTGGAGCGTGGGCATCGTATTTCGAGACTAAGATATGCCCAGAGCCACGTAAATTGGAGTATTGAAGATTGGTCAAAAGTTATGTTCTCCGACGAATCAAAATTTATGCTCTACAAGCACGATGGAAGACACAGAGTGTATCGAAGACCAGGGGAAAGATTCAAGCAAGCATGCATCGAAGAAAAAGTAGCCTACGGTGGTGGGTCTGTACTTGTGTGGGCCGGAATTTCTTCTGAAAGTCGCACAGAGCTGGTGATCATAGAAAACGGCTCTTTAACTAGCGTAAGATATGTGGAAAAATCCTCAATGATCACGTTGGTCCATTTATGGTCAATTTAGGTGAGGATGCTATATTTATGCATGACAATGCCCGACCTCATACAGGTAGGATTGTGAATGACTACCTTCAAGAGATGAACATTACTCGTATGGAGTGGCCAGCGCGCAGCCCGGATATCACAACCTGATCGAGCATGCTTGGGACGAGCTAGGCAGATGCGTAAAACAACGAAACCCTCCCCCAATCACGCTTCGTGAGCTCAAAATTGCTCTCACAGAGGAATGGGAGAATATTCCCCAAAATCGTATAAGGAACTTGGTGTACAGCATGCCAAACCGCGTAAACGCAGTAATGGAAGCACGAGGAGGCAATACGAAGTATTAAAATTCAAGAAAATCGTAATAAAGTTCAAAAATTTCATGTTTCCTATTTTTGTTTTAAGGAGAGATCAGCAGTTTTTTTCTTTATGTAATTTTGTGTTAATAAAATGTATGGTGACTCATATTTTTTTTACTTTCATTTAAGGAGTATTACATTGTCTATTAAATACAATTTATTGCATTAACCTATCATTTTTAGTTTCCGAGATTTTTAACATTCTTTAAGTGACCCGGATTCATTGCTCTCGAGTGTATATACATATTTTAACGAGTTTTATTATAACTATCAAAAGTTTTTAAACGCAAGCGAGTATTTATAATATAAATATTCTTTTCCAAAATAAAAATAAGGTGAGTTCATTTCTCAGTGTCATCGTTACTATTAAACGGTGAATATGATATCACCCCGAAGATAAATGGGTGTGAGTTACCAAATAATTTATGAGTCTAGCCATCACAGGATCGACAACATGTGTTCTGTAAATCGTCGGCTTCTTATTTCTCGGTGCCCAACGAACCGTATAAATAACCGTTTTCTTACCACTCGTTGAATGTTCCTTTATTTTTTTGTGTTCACTGCTGTTATTTATGACTTGACGGAATGCAAAACTTTTGTTTCGGCGAAGGCTAAAAGTATGTCTTTGTGGTTTGTATTGTCACTGGACAAGCAAGGTTTTAATTTATTTGACTTTTACTGAATATTACTGGCGTTTGTGAAACTATTATCAAAATATAATAAACTACAGAACAGTGCAGTAATTACGTGTGTGATGCAGATGCATCGTAATGATCATCCTATCTAATTGTAATATATGTGAAACCAATGGGTATCGTTGAAATGAAAAAACCTAACTCACATATCATGCATGGATTTTCTATGGAGAATTCTGTCGTTGATTTCATATCTTTAGCAACCATTTTCCATAACATTGCCCGTAAGTTTATGATGGAATTACAATAAATTAATAAATTTAATTTTCCTAGTTTTATGGCAAGATCTCAAGCTATCCTGAACACTACAGAACTTAACGTTAAACGAAACTGGATTAATAGCTTTTAAGTAAGCGTCGAGAAGCCACTAACATTTTTAGTAAAGCTCTCTGTAAAGTACATCATGATACTCTCTTTATTATGAAAAGTAAAAACAGACATCGTAATAGCGCTATATGGCCATAGAGTATCTCAATACCCTTTCGTAAATGGTTTACCTCCTTTTTGTAATGATCCGAACCCAATGTTTTTTTGTTAATTTAATTGCCTACATTGCCGGCAGATGTTTGTAGATTTTTTGTAATATGGTAGAAGCTTTATGACATCCACCAAACACAGGATAATTTGCAAAAAACCCTACAAGGTTTGCTAGACTGACTGGGACTCGAACCTGCCTCCCGATTTGGACACAATTTACACGATGCAGCACTAACATGCGGTAACAACCGGATACTTTTATAGGTTTCTAAATATAATGTCTCTTTTAAGATGTCTCTTGTAAGAGAAGTCTTTAATTTAAGATGCATAATTTAGTGAATAAAACATTTCGTACGATGTTGAACTTCATAAGTGGGTAATGTTGTCTTAGGTTTTCGCGATCGTTAACATAGTAATTAAACAACTTTAAACGGTTTAAATCGCGTATATTTGTCATTATTTTTGTCCCGACGTTTCAAACACTTTGCAGTTATCGTGGTCACGGGGTGACTAAGTAATTAATAATAGGCGATTTAAACCGTTTAAAGTTGTTTAATTACTATATGTTCTTAAGTGAGTAATGATTGTATTTATGTGTGTGTTTTAATGAAGAATAAATTTTATTATTATTACTACTTCACTGGATTTTGTGATGGTAATTACTACGAATTAAAAAATACAACGATTAAAAAATACGTAACGATTTAAACTGTTTAAAGTTGTTTAATTACTATATGTTCTTAAGTGAGTAATGATTGTATTTATGTGTGTGTTTTAATGAAGAATAAATTTTATTATTATTACTACTTCACTGGATTTTGTGATAGTAATTATAATCAGCCACATGTACTCAGTAAATCTTTGTATTATTATATCAACGCGATGCAAGCAAGCCTTTCCACGCTTGCTCGGTGCGTGAGTTTAAAGTAGCCCATTGTTGTCGTTCCAAATCTGTATAAACCGTTACAAAGCCGTAGTAATAGTTAAAGCTCAAGGGCTGTGTCCTCATAATAAAATGCAAATTGACACTGTTTAATCCGGACTTATACCGCTGAGCCCAATAACTGTTAATAATCCAGCTGGGTGGGAAACGCGGACCCTGTTTCGGGCTATGTCAAGCGCATACCTATAACATGTATCTACTTTTATAAAATAGGGATATTTTACTACCATAAATTAATATTAATCAACTTACCTATTAAAGAGCAACTTTTTGATAAGGATCAATGATATTGAATAGTAAAACGAAGTTTAGGACTGTGTCTCATTGTATAAGCTGAATAACTTTACGGCTATGTTTTAATCGTTTATCGTTTTAATGGGTAGCAAATATTAACTAACTTAATTGATTGTCAAAATCTACTTAATTTTGAATTTCTACTTTCTTTTGAAAGCACATACATTAAAATGATTTCGTTAAAATTATACCTTTTTCCATTGAATTTGGAATAATGATAGCGTTCATGGTAAAGCCAATGGTTCTTTCTGAGGCCAATCAAAAAGTTGACGATTGATTTGCTAAGAAAATGGGCTTTACAAGGAACATATACCCAAAACTAAAGAAAAAAGCTGCGTTGAGATGCACTTAATATATTTTTTTATGTTATATTTCATGTTCTGAGAAATAATGCACCATTGCCTGATATGTTTAATTTTAATAATTTTCACAACGGCACTCAAATTTATTTATTTCATTGACACATTTGACAAAACCGGATTGAACCAGCTCAGCCTGGGGACAAAGTTAAGGTGTGCCACAAAGCAATACGACGCAGAAGATTATGTTCTTTGATTTATCACAGTTTAATATTGTATTGTAAAACCTTAATATTACCATTAGTCCGTCCGTTCGTTCGCTTGTCTGTGCTCATTGCCAAATTTGAACTCACAGTTGTCAGGTTTTCCATTTTCAATAACTGAGTGACAGCCCTATGAAAAAGGTGAGAATTTTTGAATTTGGAAGCTTTCCTTCTGTACGGTTATTTATTCATGTGGTATTACTGTCGCCTTCTAGTGTTGGTAATTGCAACAACGTCAAATTCAAATGTTATCGGAGGTGTTTGTTATTTTGTATAATAAAATATTTGGGGATGTAGGTTTTACTAAACCACAGTCTTTTTTTATAACGTTAGTTCTCAGCAAAGACGCCTAAATTGAATAATTAATATATTTTTTTTTTACTTTGTGTTGTTCATCATCTAAAAATAAAGAAATAATTGTGTTCTATTGTAAGATTGACCTTCCATGGTCTATCAACCTTAATATGTTTTACTAGTTTTCCGGGCGCGGCTCCGCCCGCGCGTATGTTGGCTATCGCGCAAAAACATTAACCTCTTTTTGCGCAGTTTGATATAAACTATCCTACGTTTTTTCCCGGGTCTCAAACTATTTCCATACCAAATTTTATTCAAATCGGTCCAGTAGTTTTGGCGTGAAAGCGTAACAGAAATACAGACAGACAGAGTTACTTTCGTATTTATAATATTAGTACTGATGGTCTAAGGAGTAAGATCTGTTTCAATCCACGCAAGAAAACAGCTGAGCTTGATAAACTAGATATCTGCGTATTTTCAGCTACATTTTTCCATGTACTGAGCATGTAACCGCCGCCGCCTCTTCTTTTTATGACCCAGCAATCAGTAAGATTTCTTCCTTCTAAACTCCTATCTTCTCTATTTGGATGTTCAGAGACTTACACACATATTTTTACTTTATTATTTGTATGTTGAGTGACGTTGTGAAGGAAGTGTCTTCCACAATCTCCAATTATTACCTTTGAGAAGAAAAAAATATAGAATAACTGCAGGGGGTCGATAGTCAAATGATTATCGTACCCGTATAGTATTTAAATTCAAGCCTAAATAGCCAAACAATATTTATAATCTAGTATAAGTAGCCAAAAACACTCATATTTATAAAACAAAGATTTCATCAATCTCCCTAATAGCCATGATTATATATTATGTTAGGTTTGTACCTAACATGGTAGTTTAAACATTTTATTGTACACATCTCTTTAACGAATACCTAATTTTTGAAAGTTTGGAGCACATACCTAGACATTTTTTTATTAGTGGAAACGATACAAAATCATATTTGAAGCATAAATTTGAGTTTATTAAATAGAAAAAGACTGGTATTTGGATTCTAGAACTATGTTTATTATTAATGGTTTAAATTTATATTTAAATTCTATACTACCTCTGACCTTCCATGGTCAATTCTAAGAGTAGAGGGCTGACGTTATAATGTATATTTATAATGTTTCTTCGTAGTATCGTAATTATATTATACTCTAGTAGATAAATTCAAAAGAACAGTTAGCAAATTATTATGAATAAAGATAGTATAAAAGTAAAAAAGACCTGTAGATGAGCCATTTTGTACTCTGTTGAATGTTACGTTGAAGCTCGAACAAACCATCCATCCAAACGTTAAAGAAACGTACAGACACCTTTGCGATTTACTTAGGACCATATAAATTATTTGCTTCATGAAGAATCAGTGAGAAACATTTCAGCCATGGCAAAACATCCTATGCTAATGCAGGACACTACATCCGCATCGACATAGCTTGGAACTTGGCGTGAGAAAAGTTCTTCGAGTACCAGTACCATAAGTGCAATATCCGGGAGTGCTGTAACATAGTACAGGCGTTCTAAATTTTATAAAGAAAAAGGATGGTTCTTACCAGCTATTTGGACACAGATCCTTTTTGCATGGTGGTAGGGCATTTTGCCAATGCCCACCTGGCTAGCTACCACCCTCAAGTAGAAAATCTGTCGCGAAGCACCTAACGGTGTGTTCCGGCAGCTGTTCTTGAGAGCCAGTCATTCCTGGCCAACATCTTCGACCACATCATCACTTACCATCAAGTGAGAAAGTAGTCAAAGGCGAACCTATTAGCAATAAAAAAAAAGATCCATCCATAAAGTCTCATATAGACACGGCTATTTTTTAAATATTTTACAAATATTATTATACTACATAAGCTTGTATAGCACACTAGCTTCATCTAAACTGTGGTCAAACCCTTTATAATTTATGACCTTAGCGCCTTATTTACCTTGCGAATTCTCAGGCTGTTTACTAAATATTTGCTCCAATCCAACCAATGCAAATATTTGCGGATATAATGTTCTAAAGACTGTATCTGGGATTGGAATAATGAAATGTAAATTAATACGTCATCTTGGATTAGGACGGGCTTAAGTTCGTTAATCCTATTAAGGGGTTCTCTTAATGATGCGCTCGTTTACCATAACTTGAGTTATTAGCGTGAAAGTTGAAAATTTACCAAAGTCAGTTGACATACAACATAAACATATAATATAGAAGAACGTCCAAGCTACTTTATATTGGTTTTGTTCGAGTTCACACATTTTATTTCCGCTAAGCGCAGTTTTTGTACAACAGAAATCCTGTTTTAATCCGCACGTTACTAATTTAACGCAATTTTTTAAATAGAATCAGAACAAAATGTTAATATTTTTGATTAACAAAAAGTCTAAAGATGATGGCAAGTATATTTTATTGTGACGGAACAAGCTCAAGGCCCACCTGATGCTAAGCAGACTAACCTCTGCCTATAACATATGCACAAGTCACGAATTGCACTGCGCCCGTCACCTTGAGACATAGATGTTTACTCATGTGCCAGTAATTTCAGTTTCAAGTTTTTTTTTGTAATTTTTTCGTTGAAAAAAACTGCAACGATATTGTATATTCTCTGGAACCAGCTGGATTAACAATTGTATGTGGTTGTTGGGGATAAACTTGAAAGATTTTACCTTTTTCTTTGTATCGGTCAAGTTATATGACACGTTGAGAAGCCGGTGGATGAAAACGTAGCATAGTTTCATTGTTACGTTCTCTTGTTATGATGCATTTACATAAGTTATATAGGTATTTCAGTTTACGGCATAGGATATATAGAAAATAATACCTGATCTTAGTTATTTAGAAGTGATTTGCGCGAGTAGCCGCGTATAATTTTAGGCCACCATTTCCACCTAAAACTTTTACCAACAGAAAACTAAGACAAACTAAGCAGTCTAAATGGATATGTAAGAGCAACTAATTAAACTTTTTTAATCCGGGCAGTGGGAGCAAGGTGTCGACGACTCGAGGCCACTCGCTTCATCCAGATAGCTCCTTCTCAATTTAAGGATCTCGCCCGGCCTCTGATAAGCCCCAGATTTAGCGCTGAGCGAATTTGTTCGTGTAATTTACTTTCCAAGTTGTGAAGACAATAAAACTTGGCGTGGCGCCTTTTGGGTTGTTATTTACTTCTGTAATGAAGTGTAAGGTATGTTTATGATGAGAAATGGGATGTACCTACCTTATTTCTTAAGAAAGCTAATAAGAGGCATTTGTAGAAAACTCCATTAAATATTTTTATCGTTCAACACATTTTTGATTGCACTATATTTTAGGTGCGTAATGCCCAATTTGAAACCCAAGTTATTGCGTGGACGATTTTAAGAGTGAGCCTAAGTTACCTCAAAAATGAACCTTATGCTTGTGTTGCAAATTTTAGATAAAAGAGATAATATAAAATATGTTCGGACACACCGGTGCGAATTCGCCCTGATGAACCCCGAAGAGTTGAAGAAATCGATCCCAAACATGACTCATAAATAACTGAATACGATTTGATATTTTGCCAGTTCAGTAAGGTACATCCGTATATGCGTACTACAAATGCGTACTATTTTGTGGACCTATTTAGTTGTCTTATAAAAATCACTTATGGACACATACACATTTATTTTATTTGAAAAAATAAAATAATTAATTTACCTACACGTTGACTTACAAGTTCCCGCAACTCACTTTTGCTACTAATTTGGGCAGAGGTTCCACCTGCAGGGTATACTGGTACTGAGTCTGGTGACTCCTGGAGTTATCACAATAAATCTGAGCACTTAATTTTGGAAGCCACCGATTATATAGAGAAAAATACTGCTGACAACGCGTAAATAGGTTTGTGAGGGATTCGGGCCTAGGTCAGCAATATATTAGGTGTAACAGTACGCATAAATTACACAAATACTATTTATATACTCACTTACTCAAATAAATATGATAATTTATACGAGTAGGTCTGAAAATTCAATTAGAAAGATGATTCCAAACCAAAGCCTATAAAAATGATGAATGAGTTAATTTTGTGGTAAGGAATAATATTTTGTAATTCAAACAAACATCTGCACATAGCATTGGGAAGGCAACTAAATCTACATTACGAGACTTAGAGGCATGTGATTGTGAGAAATCGCGTTATTATTCGGAGGTAAGTGGCCAATCCCGGCGCTTACTTGATTTATGGATCTAATTAAATACCTGTACGGAAACCATGAATTGTCTCGACGATCCCGGCATTTCAGACATTCCCACTGTGCAGTAACTTACGTTTAGTTACTTCTCAGAATCAAATTAGATTCTATTCACAGAACTGTTATTTTTTTATATATTAAAATTAATAATACATTTACAATATATATAAGTATCTACATCATATTTTGTATTCCTACAATTTTGAGGCAATAATATAAGGCGAGCGGTAATACCTATGGAATGCCAATCCGCAGGGCTATGGTTCAATCGACACCGCTGGTTTGAGCTTCACCGCATTGTAGAAGGGCATTTTGCAAATTATCGCCTGGCTAGCTACCACCCCCAAGTAGAAAATCTGTCGCCGAGCATCTAGGTACAAAGTTATGTTTCGGCAGCAGTCCTTCAAAACTAACTTAGGATGGCAGTCGTTACAGCATGGAGGTAGGACACTTTGCATATGCCCGCCTGGCTAGCTACCACCCTCAAGTTGAAAATCTGTCGCCAAGCACCTAACGGTGTGTTCCGGCAGCTGTCCTTGAGAACCAGTAAATCTAGGTTAGCCTGAACAACATCTTCGACCACATCATATAGGCCTTTGAAACTTAACAATGGTATGTTTCAGGCTGGCGGTCGCATTGCAATTCGTTAGTGCAGTGCACTTGTGACGTGCATCTGCTTTAGCCAGAAGTGACCGCTTAACATAAAGTGATCCTCCAGCTAGTTCTGTCATAATCCCACAAAAATATTAGGTTTTTCAAACCTCATCATTCCATGCGAACATAACTTGCCGCTGAATTTTATTATACATCATAATTTTTGGCCTGCACGATGATCCAAATTGATAGAGTACTTTGAATTTTGTTTGAGATGTACTGAAACAAAGAAATAGGGGGCGATTATAAATAACTCGTGAACTGCATAGTGAATTTTGTAAACGTCTTCAGATAAATGGATTACAATATAAAAAAGTGAAATTGAAGGTTGTTTGTAAATTCTTTGCTATATATGAAGATTTTATTCCTAGTTTTAGATTGGCAATGAATCACAATACAGTCATATCTTATACTAGATTTTTTTTGAGTTAGTACACAGTGTATGATTAGTTATATTTAGTGCTAGTATATATAAATGTCACGTCATTGTTTTATCCAAACTATACAGGAAAATATAACCGTAATTACTACTGACCAAAACTTCACAATAAGGAAAACATGTAAGAAAGTTTCCAAACAACACGGTAGTCTTCCGGCCGATTGACCGACAGATTTTTCCCGATCACGTCACGATCGGGATGCGAGTCACGCCGCGCCCAGAGCTGTCACCGACAACCTCATACATCAACCCTTCTCTCCGATAAACTATATCTACTTATCTTGTTAGGAAACATGTTCTCAGGAGGAAGGGAGATTATTTTATTATATTGTTATGTGGATGCTTGGGAAATAGAATAATTTATAAGTGATCGGACACAGTTTCTAAGCAGCAGATTTTATGTACGTATGCGCATTCCAATATACAGTAATGGACTAATATATACAAAAAATAAACATCACTTATATTGTTTGAACCAAGTATCAATTGAAAACAATTTAAGAATAACTAGAGAGATGAGTCTAATAATTAGCTCCAAATCCGTTCACGTTGGGGCACCGTGAGTGTTTTGCCGGTTAATGAAAATTAAGTAAATTTTATAAACAGCTTACCATTTTAAATCTGTAAGTACTTAATCCTACACTTCTACACAGCCTTTCGGGCCAGCCTGTAGATCCCAACATCATTGATCGATGGTAACACCAAGGTATGGCATATTTTGATGTATGGACAAACTCGTGTAGCAGTTTTTTTCAAATTCGGTTCAGTGTAATACTGGCAGAGCATATACGTGAAGAGTAAAATGGGATACCTACTCACAGAAAGTTCAAACAAAAACACGTCCACTTACTACGCTACGGTAAGGTTTCGTAGCACGATGCCTACTATTATAAACTAGTTCAAGTAATTATTAGCACAATGCCAACACTTTATAAACATCTCACCATAAATGTTATTCTTCTTTTTACCGGCGATATGCCTTTATTAACATAATACTACGAACTATAGTTATGTTACGGCGCAAGGGCTCGAACAATCTAGAAAAATCCAACGTCAGTAAACAAGTCAAATAAATTAAGAATGTACCTACTCTTCACACAAAAGATTATAAAAAAAGGGTCGCCTTTGTTCTCAGGCAACTAGTAAACAACCACAGAATAAGTAGTAGTTAACTTTCGTGGAATTCCATTCAAAGTTGTTTACGTTAAAAGGATGATTTATGGCCCTTATTGTTTTTCTATCTAGACTATCAGTGAACATTCTGGAAAATGTGACTTTTGAGTATAAATAGGGTCGGGTCCGGGCCGACCAGTCAGTCTTACTTTGAGTTCGAAACGATCAACAGTGCGATTATCTTTGGACCAAGTGCTCCAAGCGCGAATAGTGAAGTACAGTGAAGTTTGTGAATAGAGGTGTGTACCGGAGGCAATTTCAGCCTCCGGAGATTTTGCGGTGATTTTATTGAATAATAATAATAATAATAATATAATAATGAAATATATCCTGAAGGACGGTACGGTCGACATTTGTCGAGCATGCCGCCGTCCCGGAGAGTCACTCAGGCATATCATTTCCGGTTGTTCGCATCTTGCTAACGGCGAGTATTTACACAGGCACAACCAAGTAGCCAGGATCATCCACCAGCAACTTGCCCTTCAATATGGCCTTGTCGAGTCAGAGGTGCCGTACTACCAGTACGCACCGGCGCCAGTTCTCGAGAATGGTCGTGCATTGCTCTACTGGGACCGCTCTATCATCACGGACAGGACTATTGTTTGCAATAAGCCTGATATCGTGGTGGTCGACCGATCCCAGCGCCGGGCAGTGCTTGTCGACATCACCATCCCACATGACGAGAACCTCGTGAAGGCCGAGAAGGACAAAGTCAGCAAGTACCTTGACTTAGCTCATGAGGTAACCGCCATGTGGGATGTTGACTCGACGATCATTGTCCCGATAGTCGTTTCGGCGAACGGCCTAATAGCGAAGAGCCTCGACCAACACCTCAAGAGGCTCTCACTAGACGGTTGGATCAAGGGTCAGATACAGAAGGCAGTGATACTCGACACGACACGCATTGTCCGAAGGTTCCTTTCTCTGCAGTCCTAACCGCTGGTAGCTTAGGCCCTGCCCCGCTGCTGGCGGCATCCTAGTTTTAAGTTTTTTATAATATTTATTTTTTATATATGAATGTTGTAAAAAATTTAAAATTATGTTATTAAATAAATAACGTGAATAATAATAATAATAATAAATGTTTATTATCATGATTGCTTAAACTAGGATACATGGCCGTACAGGTATAAAATATAGCAATAAGGTCAAAGTTACCCGTCATTACATTTACAACATTATACTAATATGTAAGTATGATTTGAACATTACAATAATTACAAGCACTTTTTGGATACCGTTATAAAAGATACTGTAATACATATATGTATATACACAATGATTTTGGTAACATATAATGTAATGATATGTAGCTATAAAATATGGTGGCATTACATAACAACACAATCAATGACTGTATGTTTTAGGATACGAGTAGATAGGTAATCTCCAAATGTACCTACCAACATCTACATTACTTAATTACATTCATACTTAATGTGAACAATTAATATTTATAGGTACTGAAAAATTATTTATGTCTTGATAATTTATTTTACACAAGTTGATAGATCATTTAAAGTACAACCACAACATAAACCTATCTACTTACATATATAGTTTTATATGTAATGTGATTTTACATACCTTGCCACGGAGATTCTTGCAATGCAACAAAGGTACTATAATATAATTTATCATTTACTTTTGCAATAAAACACAACACATGTTACGGACGTATTTCTATAAATAGACATTAAACACTGGGTTACACTATACTTGCAGATATTTTAGGCCTTCACGTTTTCCTTCAGTTGTTATAATGTTATTATGCAATCACTAAAACACGACATTTATATTCTTTGGATCGAACAATTTATTCAGTACACACGAAATGTGGAACAATTTAACGTCAAAATAATGTAGCTGTCAGCCAGTAATGTAACTGGTGTCGTATACGTATTGGTCTATTGGAGACATTGAAACAACTACCCTCCGCGCTAGTAAAATACTGTATTACGGCAAGGTAGTGCATCTCGCTCTTTCCTGTTAATGTTTGAGTACATTGTCTTGTTCTTACGTGTGCGTTGACATAAAATGCGAGTAATTAGCTTTAGACATGACACAATTAGAATGAACATTAGGCAGTATATGCTTAAAGTATAGATCAAACATCAAAGTGTTTTACAAACATTATAAGTAAGTATAATTACCTACTACAAGGAATATATGGTATAATAATAGGGCATACACCCATTCCGTCCACTCCAGTGAATGTTTGATAATTGTTAATAATGTGATATATTATGATACGTATTTATATAAGATATATGATATATATTAGATATATTAAAGTATTGATATATAAGTAGTAGATATATATGTAAACATATAAATATAATTGATTCACCGGAATATATATTTAAATACATTTATGTATAATAATTGAGAAAGATCATTAAGATACATCAGAAAAATAAACCATGTTTATTACATTGAAATAATATGCTTCCGAATTGCTGTTTCTCATTGTTTCTAGGCGCAACCTTTTCTACCCGATATTTCTGAAGTAGAAAAACTATAGTAACGCACCAATTAGTTCGTATATCGTTCGTACCTTAATAATTAAATTAATTTTATTAATAAATTAAAATTTCTTGGCTATAGGTACTCATAATATTGCATAGATATATGCAGGATACATTGCATATTATAATTACCTACTGTAGCATAACGAAGACGTAATAAAGGTCATAATTGAAATTAATCTCGTATTATCATTAGGCTACATATTATTATGATTCCACTTTCAAAAGATCCTCAGTTTGTTTATAGTTGAGTTTACGCAAATATATATGTAATGCTTTTTTTAAATTGTATCTATTTAAAAGTTTTAATTTGGTAGTCTTACTTATTTCGTTGTACAGATATGGTCCTCGAAAATGAGAAAAATGTTGAGCGAATGTAGTCCTACAGTAAGGAATTCTGTAGACAAGGTCTGGGCGTCTTAAATTTATTTCATCGATAACTTGTTTTTGATGCTGCTTACAAGTGAGAGATTGTATATACAGTTGTCGCACAGTTAGTACTTCATATTCCTGATAAAGGTTGAATGTCGGATTGCAATAATTCTTTGAGTTAATGACTTTTATAACAGCTCTCTGACATCTTTCTAGGTTTATCATTAGGTATTCCATTGTACCACCCCACGAATTTATACCGTAGGTTAAAATGGCTTGACATAAACAGTAATACACTGATTTAATAATAGTAGAATCTCTTATGTGCCGTAGGTTTTTGAATACGTGAATGAGTTTTCTTGTACGTATTGTCATATTTCTAATGTGTTCGTCCCAGCGTAGATGTTTGTCAATTGTTACGCCTAAATACCTTATTGAGTCTGTACGAATTAGAGGTGAACAATCACATTGTGACTTAAAATTACAGGTATGAGCCTTTATTTCATAGTAAATATCTGGTTGTGTAGATGCTCTTATAGTAAAAGTCATATACTTCGTTTTCGAAAAGTTTAATGTTAGGACGTTGTTGTCCAACCAACTAATGACTTTCGCAAATCCTTTTTCTGTTATTTCTTTGACTTCTTGCCATGTAGGCGCACTAAATAAAATGACAGTGTCATCAGCAAACGTTATTATTTGAGCATTTTTTAGTTTCATATTGCATAAATGGTCTATGTAAGTAAGAAATAGTGTTGGGCCAAGAACGCTGCCCTGAGGCACGCCGTAAGAGATTTTTTCGTCATAACTCACATAGTCACCCATGCAAACAGCTTGATTACGATTATATAAATAGCTCTTAAATAATTCTAATGGGATGCCCCTTACTCCAAGATTTTCAAGCCTCTTTATCAGTATAGGGACCGACACGGTGTCGAATGCCTTTGCTAAATCTAAGAATATACCCACGCATTTCATTGTAGAATCTAATTTAGAGACAATGTGTGTCGTTAGAAGATCAATAGCATCGGATGTGGATTTTTTTTGTCTGAACCCAAACTGGTTCGTTGATATCAAATTGTTTGATTCTAAATAATTTAGTAGTCTATTATTCATTACTTTTTCCAGTATTTTGGAAATAGACGGTAATAATGAAATTGGGCGATAATTGTTTAAGCTGTGTCGGTCTCCAGATTTATGAATAGGTATTATTATTGACTTTTTAAAACAATTAGGAAAGGAACCTGTGGATAGGCATTTATTACAAAGCGTTGCTATAGGTTCTGATAGTATTTCTACCGCCATGTGCAGAAATATAGTTGAAATTCCATCCCATCCAGTGGATGCCGATTTTTTTAAAGTAAGGATGATTTTTTTAATTTCTTGTTTATCTGTAGGTATCATTACTAAGGAGCTTGAAGGCCCTTGGTTATTAGGTATATTTTGCACTAATTCATGTTCAGAAGTACCAAGTCTGTCAAAAATATTATTAGCCAGCTGACTGCCAATGCCTGAGAAAAAAATATTGATTTCATTTACTGACTCCAAAGCACCATCTTTTAAGTTGAGTAATTCAGTAGGTTCCCTCTTAAATTTTTTTAAATGACAAATATCTTTTATACATTCCCATGTTTTTTTAATATCTTTTTTGTTTTTGTTTATAAGATCTCTTTCGTATTTTCTTTTTAAATTATTCAATATGTTATTACACATATTCCTATATCTTTTATACGTCAAAGCCAAAGTTTCATCATTCGGTTTCTTTTTTACTTTAGAGTGTAGCTTGTCACGAAATTTGAGACATCTAAGCAAACCAGCAGTTATCCAAGGTTTGATAATGCGTTTCCTGCATGGAACGGCCAAGACCACTATATGTTTTTTTATGATGGACGATAGTGTTTCTAGGAATAGTTTAGTCGCTTGATTAACGTCTTCATAAGTTAAAATATCGTTCCAGTCGAACGATGATAGCTCTTTTATAACTTCCCCATAGTTGACTTTTTTGAAAGTTCGAGGAATGTTTACTTTACTATAGGGCTTTAGTGCAAGTGCTGTAATGACACAAGAGTGATCAGTAACTGTTGAGTTACAAACCACAGTGGTGCTTTCCTGAAGAGTTTTGATAAAAGAGTGGTCAAGGCAGTTATTTATCCGGGTTGGAAATGTATGACCAGGCAGAAAACCAAACATAGCCAAAAGGTTAAGATAACGTACGGAATTACTATCAGTTGTGCTTGCTTTTATGTCAATGTTGATGTCACCTTGCAATATTATATTCTTTATACCTTTTAATTCAGTAAGGAGATCATTAAGCGATGTTTGGAACTTTTCCGTACAGGAAAAACAGGGTGGTCTATAAATGCCAATAATTGCCATATCTGGTTCAATTTTTATAAGAATACAATTTGCCTCATCAATGTCAGGTTCCGATACTGATGCAATGATGGATGTTTTGATGTATGCAACAATACCACTATTTTGGTTAATACTTTTTTTTGACAAATAGGGTTCATAATTTGGTAGAATTGGTATTATAGGGTTAGTAGAGAGCCAGCATTCAGTAAGAATTATTATGTCAGGATCAAATTTAAGTCTGTGTAGTATGACAGTAAAGTCATTGAAATTCTGAGATATACTTCTAATGTTTTGAGTAAGAACGGTGAATTCAATATTATCTACCAAAAGTTTTCCTATACAACTCTCTGGACTGTCAAGCAAGAACGCGGGCCTAGCATTGATGGTGTCATCAATGTCTAGGCTAATTTGGTTTATAATTGTACTATCCATAATATTTTTTTATAATATGTTTTTCAAAGTAATGTAGCGTTCCAATATGACAATCCGGAGATGCTCCAAAAATGTGTATAGTTTTAACAGATGGTAGATTGACAGTTTTTTTTCTAATGTTATATATAAATAAATTGATATAGAATATATAAGATTGTTGATAAAGACACAATAAAAATAACACAATTACATAAACAGATAACACATGCACAATAAAGAATTTCTCGGAAGGGCTAGCATATTTTTTTAACTTATTTCTAAGAGTTAGTTTACAGCTTATGTTCATAATGAAATTTAATTTAATAATCGGGCGTGCTAGTCAGTCCTGATTATCCATTAAGCCACTGATATAGTCGACAGACTTCACAAATATAGCTGGCATGCCATCATCCATCCTTATCATTACTTTGCCACGAGATACCCAGCAGTATTTGCATTTACCTTGTTTTTGAAGGGCACGAGACAGCGAGTAAATTTTTCTAGACTTAGAGGTCAGGAAGTCTGATATATAAATTGGTGATGTCTCACCTTTAATTCCAATTGAAGCGGTATTTAAGGTAACTTTTTTGTCTTTTGTGTACTTTTTTATGGCCTGCATGATGTTAGCTTTTGAGTTTTGATTATCGAATTCAATAATGGCTGATTGTGTCTTCCCCGTTTTAATAGTATAGGATTTCTTGATACGCTCAGCTTCATGGATCAGGCCTAAAACTTCACATAGTGATGTCGTTAATGTCACCAAATCTTCATCAAATTTTGGAGGTAAATTTTTAACTTCTATCATGGCCTGGCGTTGATACCGCTGCATCATCTCCAATTGGTCTTCTAAATAATTTATTCTTTCGTTAGTTTCAGAGTGTTTTAATGTTATATTATTGACTTTGTTGTTTATTTCTTCGTATTTAGCTGTATTCATTTCTAACATTTTTTGGAGATTTACATGTGATTGTAGAATCAGATCATTTTGTTTTTCCATTCGATCCATACACTGTGTTAATTTTTCATACTTTGAGTCTTGCTCGATTTTTAAATGGTCAAACAAAATTTTTATTTCCTTGATAGACTCACTTGTATTATCGTTGTCAGGACTTTTACGTTTCCTCTTCATAGTAACAACTTTTTCTTCGTTTAAACATCTTGATAAGTCGGGGAGCGATGATACTTTACCTGTATCTGCCGACCGAAGCATCGTTAAAATTTGCGTATACTATGCACGTTGTATTCGTAAAACTTATTGAACAACGTTAAAAACGTAAAATTAGCCCAATATGACGATAGACATATATATAACACAGTATTAATATCTAGTTTTTTGTAATTGCACAATAATTAACCTATTAATTGCACTGTATTTCAATTTTAAATCACGACAGAATAACACACACGTCTTGTCTAAGTGGCGGTAGAAGCGAGAACGGTGTTTCTCCGGTTATTCTCCGGATAGTACGTATATTTTATCACTGATGCATAGAAAATACTTGACATCTAATCGAATTTAATGTGACCAATAATAGTAGTTTATGCAACTGTCATATAATAGAGGGTAGTTTTTGAACGAGCCGCAGGCGTGTTTCAAAATAAGATTACACGAGTGTTTTAATACCTAATTATATGCAGTTGCATACACTACTTTATTTAATCTCATGGCTATAAGCTTTTCTTGATATTTCAAAAAAATAGTCTGTTTTTGGTCTATTGGCTCGGAACCAGGGCGCTGCGGGCGCAGCGCGCTCACCACAGATAATGTGTATTTAAATTGAATTGAAACCCTGGTCGGGACACATTATACTTTAATAATAATAAAAGCATTGTTTTCTTATGAGAATAATGGTTGTATTTAATTTTTAAATTTTCTGAAAGAAGTATGTAAATGAAATATGCCAATAAAAGTCTGTTTTTCATTTCGTAATTAGAATATTACCGAATGAGATTATATAAAATATTTTTGAATGCAATCCAAGGAAAAAAAATGGTTTTGATTGTATCAAAATACTTACCTACCGAGAACAAGTATTTTTCTTGGGTAGCATAAACGGTAGAGAGCTCAATTGGGTAGTAGTAATAATGGTTTCCCGTGTAGGTTAATAGAAGCAAAACGCATTTATAGTACGAATGAGATGAGATGAAATTAATGTTATCATTTTATGATATTCATATGAGTAGTATCGAACAAAGATACATCCCTACCCTAATCGCAACTGAATCGCGGGTACAGAAAGGGTTACCCATCAAATAATCGATTAACCGGTAGTTGATAGAAACACCGATTAGTCTCCGGTACCCATCCCAACCGGTGATTATCCGGTTTTTTGAGAACCGGTACACACCACTATTTGTGAATAGTGTTCTGTGAAGTGCGATTAGTTCAGTGTTTTAGTGTAGTTGGAAGTGACTGTAGAACTGTTGAATAAAGGTGTCAGTGTGCCGAAAACGTATTGCATTATTTATCCCGAACCCCCAGCTCGTAACAAATTGGTGTCAGAATTGGGGATAAATAATGCCTGTACTCCCAAAGGAAGACATTGAGGGCATCCGAACGAGGAGTCAGCGGCAACAGGACATCGACCAACGAAGGTTTGGAGGAGCTACACCACCAGTGCTCTCCGAAGAACAACCAACTACAGAAACAACCGCCGCCGCTACATCGGGAACCCCTTCGACTATGGCTGCTCCAGCTGCGCCTGACTTGGCTGCACTAATGGCGATGCTTCAGGAGCAGGCCCGCCGCCAAGAGGAACAGCGACGCTTGGACAAAGAGGAGCAGGCCCGCCGCCAGGAGGAGCAGGCCCGGCGTCTTGAATAGCAGCTGCAACAAGACAAAGAGGAGCAAGCCCGACGCCAGGAAGAGCAGGCCCGCCGCCAGGAGGAGCAGGCCCGGCGTCTTGAACAGCAGCTGCAACAAGACAAAGAGGAGCAAGCCCGACGCCAGGAAGAGCAGGCCCGCCGCCTTGAGGAACAACTCCGACACGACAGGGAAGAACAGACCCGTCGCCAAGAGGAGCAGACCCTTCTAATGAAAGACCTGCATGCAACGTTTGGGAAGAAACTCCAAGTGGTGGAAGATCAGGTCCATCAGCATCATCATGAAAACCGTTTTGGGAAAGTGGAAGCCAGAATGGATGATATTCAAAAAACGCTGGGCGTTTTAAAAACTGGAGGCGGATTACCTGCGTCAGCACCTGCATCTGTACCGTCACTACGAGGATTTAAAGTACCGCCATTCGACGGGTCCTCTTCGTGGTCGGCCTACAAAATTCAGTTTGAGGCCGTTGTGCAGGCCAATGGTTGGACTAAAGCGCAGGCTATGACAGCGCTTACCCTGGGCCTTCGTGACAAAGCTTTAACAGTTCTCGAGGCTCTTGGAAAAGACATAGCTTATGACCAACTACTGGAGGCATTGGAGTCTCGCTTCGGTGATGCTCATCTAGAGCATGTATTCCGCGCTCAGCTCAAAGAGCGAACCCAGCGAAGCAGTGAAAATCTTCAGCAGTGGGCCCTGGAAGTGGAGAAGCTCGTACGGAAGGCGTACCAGACATCACCGGCGCTCATCGATGGAAATCTACTCCAAGCGTTCATCGACGGGATTCGTGACATAGAAGTGAGGGCTGCAGTAAGGCTGGGGCATCACGAATCTTTGAAAGATGCACTAGCACATGCTTTGGAGGTAGAAGCTGTGCGGCAGGATCATCGATCGCATTACATTCGCGAGGTTAACACACGACGTTACCGTGATGACAACCAGGGATTCAGCCCTCGATGTTTTGAATGTGGAGAAAGGGGTCACTTGCGATATAACTGCCCGCAGAAGAGCGATAGAAGAAACGACAGAACATGGGAAAGAAAACTTTCTACTACTGGTGTCAATATGCAATGGACCAGGAAAGGAGATACACTATCTGATACAAATTTTCGAAGATTCAGCCCGAGATGCTACGGCTGTGGAGAAAAAGGGCATTTAAGATCCAGTTGCCCCAGATGGAAGTTGACATCAGAAGACAGACTTCGACAAGGATGGAATCAACAGCGCGACCGACTTCACTCTAATATTGAACGCAGCGACATTAGAGAAACTCACGACGGCAAAGTGAAGGAAGTCATACCAGTAAGAATGGTGAGAACAGTTATAACCGACGACTGGAAGAAATCCATGCGACGTGCACAGGAGGATGATGCGAACATCAGGCCTATTCTGACATGGATGGAAGCTGGCACTGGGAGGCCCAAGTGGAATGATGTTGCTGGAATGGGTATGGCAACAAGGGTTTATTGGGCGCAGTGGGACAGCTTGGTGATCCATGGTGGTGTGCTGTGCCGCAAATGGGAGAATGTTCGGGGAGATAACTATCACCTGCAAGTGGTTGTTCCGGAAGCGAAAGTTCGTGAGATTCTACGGCGATGTCACGACGAATGTTCAACATGTCACCCTGGAGTGAGAAAGACACTGTTAAAGATACGAGAGCAGTTTTATTGGATCCATTGTCGGAGTGATGTTGTAGACTGGTGTAGCAAATGCAGTATTTGTGCTACTAGGAGAGCATCTCAAGCAAGTAGTGGTTTCGCGAGTGACTTTCGCAACCAGAAGAATATCTGCGAGCGTCAAGATCAATACAGAAATGGATTTTCCGATACGAAGAAGACCCGATACAGTGGAGAACTGGTTAAACCCGGATTCCAAGAAGGTTCACAAGTTTGGCTGCATAACCCTATACGCGGTAAGGGGAAGTCACCTAAGCTTCAGCCTAAATGGGACGGACCATACCTGGTTGTGACTAAAATCAACGACATAACGTACAGGATACGGAAGGGTCAACGAGGAGTCTCTAAGATTGTTCATGTGGATCGATTAGCGCCATACTGTGGTTCCAACTATGCTCGGGACGAGCATGTCTTAGGAGGGGGCAGTGTTACGGCGCAAGGGCTCGAACAATCTAGAAAAATCCAACGTCAGTAAACAAGTCAAATAAATTAAGAATGTACCTACTCTTCACACAAAAGATTATAAAAAAAGGGTCGCCTTTGTTCTCAGGCAACTAGTAAACAACCACAGAATAAGTAGTAGTTAACTTTCGTGGAATTCCATTCAAAGTTGTTTACGTTAAAAGGATGATTTATGGCCCTTATTGTTTTTCTATCTAGACTATCAGTGAACATTCTGGAAAATGTGACTTTTGAGTATAAATAGGGTCGGGTCCGGGCCGACCAGTCAGTCTTACTTTGAGTTCGAAACGATCAACAGTGCGATTATCTTTGGACCAAGTGCTCCAAGCGCGAATAGTGAAGTACAGTGAAGTTTGTGAATAGTGTTCTGTGAAGTGCGATTAGTTCAGTGTTTTAGTGTAGTTGGAAGTGACTGTAGAACTGTTGAATAAAGGTGTCAGTGTGCCGAAAACGTATTGCATTATTTATCCCGAACCCCCAGCTCGTAACAGTTATATACAACACTGCAGCTGCTACCATGAAATCATTTGGACAACCTACAAGTCATTATAGACTCACAGGCAGTCCAAATGCTTCAGCCATAAATAATAATAGTATTATATTATATAAAACAATGACCTAAATATATTATAAAGTTACAAAACTGCTTCTGCAGTAGTCGATTTGGATTTAAATATTATCTGAAGGAATTTTAAATACTTCAGATCGTTTACAAAGTTAAATGATTCAAGGTTCAAATCCATATTATAATAGAATTTTTTTTTAAGAAAATATACTCGTAATATTAGGGAATTTTTATGGCAATCATTAAGGAACATAACTAGTGACAATTCGGCCTAAGTTCTAATTGCATTTAAGGTGGTATTCTTACTTGGCGGAACTGTCGCTAGATTATATTTTGTATGTGATAAAGTTGCTAAAAAAGTAGAATAAATGTACTTTTCGCCAAACACATAACGGCAATTGATCATTAGGGGTTAAACATAAGTATTAAAAGTAATGGCAAATTGGAAAACGTTACCCCAAAATATTTCTTCGATATTGGTTATTAGTTATTGTGTATTTAAGCCACAAATTACCCTTTAACCTATAATTATATCGATTTCTGTGCTTGCATAAAATTTATTCCCACGCTGACTACAATACGTGAACAGCAATCGGATGAGTGTGTTTCTAAAGATGGAATTTTTTATATTTCAAAATGTTATGTGGAAACTTGCGTCTATGGCGGGAAACTCAAATTTAAACAGGTTTTTGCTTGTGTACTTTAATTTGGCGACTATTGTATATGATCATAGGATTCGCTGGGTAAGAAATATATTGCTCAAATTCTCTTAAAAAGTCATCAGTACTATATAATATTATAAATGCGAAAGTAACTCTGTCTGTCTGTCTGTCTGTCTGTTACGCTTTCACGCCAAAACTACTGGACCGATTTGAATGAAATTTGGTATGGAGATAGTTTGAGACCCGGGAAAAAACATAGGATAGTTTTTATCCGACTGCGCAAAAAGAGGTCAATGTTTTCGCGCGATAACCGACATACGCGCGGGCGGAGCCGCGCCCGGAAAGCTAGTTACCCATAAAACCATACAAAATATTTAAAATTGTGCTTACCCGTAACATAATATGAAGTGGCATTAGTTGGTTGCATTTTATATCAAGAATCTTAATTAATTTAGGTTTAGAAAAGAATAGTCATATAAACATGCGTACTTACCAAGTACTTACCTATGTCATTATCAATAATTGCGACAGTAGATGTCAATATTCACCTGAAATCGTTTCTTCTCTCTCTCTACGATATCTTTGCAGCAGTCATGGTCTCGGGGTCAGTCACCTCGTAACCAAGATCATTGCAAAATATTTAAAACGTTGGAACAAAATAATACTAAATATACGCGGATTAAAAGTTTTCCCTTACAAATCACGGAGCCGATATCGTCCATTTATGAAAGAAATTCAATTGTTATCATTATCTATGATGTTAATGAATTTATAACATTGCAAAGTTTATTTATAAACAAGCCTTTAAATCTTCTTTCATACCATGGCGTAAAACAAAACGATTCCCTACATACTATTAAGAATAACATGTTCAAGCTGCCTCAGCAAACTTGTTCCGTCGACATTGGCGAGGTAAACGTATCAGGTCGGTACACCGCCCCCACGGAGGTTACAATGATAGTTTTGGCCCGGGGCTAGCTGTCCGCCGGCGGCCGTGCTGACGAATCACATTGCTTGCGAACCGTGTATATTGCATATTCACGATATTCGCATAGTTCAGATTGGCTCTGATTCAAGAACTTTCCTATTCTTATGAAACGTCTACTTAGTTCGAATAAGATGTTGTAGACAAAACAAAATATATTTGTATAAGTACCTGAGGGTAAGTACCCTAATTACAGCCTTGTGTATAATGAGGCCTATGTAAAAAAATAAAAGACTTATTATGTTGGGCTATAATGTAATAGGTATGTGATTTATAATTATCTATTAATAAAGGAACATGAAAATGAAAATTAATAGCTAACCTATTTAGTATGAACTACCTTTATCCATTGTATTGATTATGGTAGGTACGTACTAGCCAAAATTAAAAAGATAATACGGTTAATAAGGCCTGCGTGACGTACATTATTAAACTTAAAAAAAAATATTGGCCATATAGAAAATCACCTCAATTAAACGGAAAATGTAAGCAGCGAATTCGTATTAAAAATAAACCGCACTAAGACACAAGACAAAATTATGATTGTCGACCGACCCAACGATAACTCGTCAAAAGTCACACTAGAATTGCAAACTATGATGTCGTACTGGCCTATATCTTGACTGCTTTCAAACTGTCTAGCTAGAGCATATCGATGAAATCTTATGACGCAGGTATGGATCATTCAACGTCAGCGAAGAACAGCAACAATCCAGCTGATACGGTAAGTAGTTTATTGTTTTGTTTTATCATAAAAAGGGCACAGCATTTCAAAAGTATTTTATGCTTTCTTGTCCGACATTTGTAATTTTATAGTATTTGTATTTCGAAGCGCTCGTAGCGAAGTTTGCTTAGCCGTTCTTAACCGATCAGCTAAATAAAGCAACGTCCGCCGTTTTTTAAAACAACATTTTATCCATGCACTAACCGATACATTGTACTGACCGATTTATGGCATTTTCCTTATTTGTTACTTATATGTATTAAAAATAAATGTGAATATTTCACCACACATTATATATTGCAACATCATGAAATATGTAAATACTAATAAAATCTACAAGTAACAAATTGAAATACTTAGGTAACGGAATTGATAACAACGACGCACATCTCTGATCAATGAAGCGCTCAGCAATGCTGGCAGTGGTGGGGTCAAGCGAGGGATTATTCAGTTAGGGTTTAAAAGATTTTTAAAAGGAAACCGCTTCTGAGGTTTGCATCGTCCAACCAAAGCACTAGTCCAATGATCATAACCTTACCGTAATATTAGGCGCATCGTGTATGGTTTGAGTTTTCACTGGTTAAATTAATTCGAAATTGAAATGGGTCCTAAGTCTTTTATTAACATTAAAAAAATGCAGCTAACATTACACGCAAAACTTTCTGATCGACTACTTTTTTGTTCTGTTGTGGCGTAAAAAACAAAGATGACGGCTTTCCGACATACGTTTGTCCATGCGCGAAACACGAAAACTACAAGCTTACTCCGTGAACTATCAGCGACAGGCCTTGTGATTTCTTAATGTCCATGGTGAAGGACGGATGTACGGGAAATGTTACGTTGACAGCCGTCACACTTAAGACCTATTTAGAAATTGATGTAAAAAGTATCGTCAATGATATATCCACTTCTATGCGCATTTGATTAACACGAGTCTCACAGCCGGAAAATACCCGAATGAATTAAAGCGAAGTTGTGTGAGACCTATTCATAAGAAAGGCAAACTGAATGAGGTGTCAAATTATCGGCCAATTTCCTTACTATCATCTATAGATAAAATTATTAGTAGTAACAAGTTTGGTTTCCAACCACTGGCAATTACATCTCTGCTGCTTTCCAAATTCAGTGATGAAATCAATAATCACCTAGACAAGTGCAGAGACATGTCCTTGTTCTATTCATCGATTTTTCGCATGCCTTTGACACTCCATTACATGAACAATTTACTGAGACATTGTACATCATATCAATATACGGATGATACATGTCTGGTAATAGCTGATAGGAATATTGATAAGGCACGACAGCAAAATCAATACGATTTTGACCGCCTAAACTAATGGTGTCATGACAACAGGCTTGTTCTAAATGCTATCAAAACCAAGTTATTGCACAATAGCTCACCCTACCTTAAATCCACCTTTGACATAAATGAAATACTTAAGGCTCATAACCATATGTGTTTTCATCAAAAGGTACAAAATTGCAGCTGTCCAGTCATCGAAACAGTCAGAAATCATACTTACTTAGGATTAGTGATCGATAGTTATTTTAACTGGTACCCGCATGTTATTAGTGTTACTGTCTGTGACATACTCAGAGCATTTTTAGCTAATTAAAATTTAATCCGAAGTAGAATACCCTATAAAATATTATTACAATACGCTGGCAGATTCCATGGAATCACCAGCTATGGCAGAACGTTCAAGACTTACCTTGATAATATTCAGAGTATACAAATTAGAATATCAAAGAAAATTGTGTCACCCGCGATCAAAGAACAACATAAAGCGAATGAATATTACGATCTCTTTTGGCACTGCAAAATTCTACCAGTAGGTACATGAAAAATGTATGTACTACCTTCTTAAAGAACAATATTTCAATTTAGATATACAACATAAAAATTCTCACAATTTAACCACTAGAAAAATGACTGATGATCAATTGACCATAATAACGTCCAATAATACATACGGTAAACGAACAACACGCTATTAAATTCCTCGTCTATTAAACAATATCGATGCTATAATATAGTTTTCCCTTTTCCGCATTAGTGTTTATGTTATGTGTGATTGAGTGCGACTCCTAGCTGTTAAATTAGTTTTTGTAATTTTGTATAGCTATGATTTATCAATTGTTATTTGTAAACAAACTCGACTATTGTACGCATACCGGACAAATCTCTGTGATTTTTGGTGTGCTTATTTCTTATGTTTTTTGCAAATGATTTAAATAATAAATTTAAAAAATAATACTTTATTTGTCGCCTAAATCTAAACAGCATACTAAAAAAGAGTATAACAACTGTCACTTTAACAAACTGTCACACCTAACATAAATTTTTGGTAGGTAATTGTTAGTTCTTTTGTAGACTAAAGTTTGAAATGAAAACTGAAATATATTACATTAACTATCACACGCAACGTGTATTTCCAGGTAATTTTAGGTACAATATAACCACTTTACATTTTTTTTATGTATTTGATAAAATCAAATTTGATAAATGCAACTCTGACAGTTGTTGCACTCAAGACTTATTTTTAGTCATTTGTAGTTTTCTTTTAATAATACAAAACCAGTGTCAGGACATCTTAGGTATATTTTTCAGTTTATGAGTGACAATGACAACTATGACAGTTGTCGACATTTAAGAAGTGGGTAGTTTCAATGTCAAGTTGCTATATGAAATGAAAACATTTCATATAGCAACTTGCATGGTGGTAGGGCATTTTGCAAATGCCCGCCTGGCTAGCTACCACCCTCAAGTTGAAAATCTGTCGCCAAGCACCTAACGGTGTGTTCCGCCAGCTGTCCATGAGAGTCAGTAATTCTAGGTTAGCCTGGACAACATCTTCGACCACATCATCACTTACCATCAGGTGAGATAGTGGTCAAGCACAAAAAAAATGATAAATGTGAAATAAACTTACAATTGTCCTTGCGTAGTAATAATATAATATATAAGTCAATCTTTATACGCTGATATCGCATAACACGTGTAAACAGTTTATAATACGCCTTTACAATACACAGGCACGTAGGCAAGTAATGAAATAGATAAAACAAGCGGATATGAGAAAGGTATAATCGGATAAGTTTAACCTTTAACTAACTGTCCTGAATCTCTAACCAATTAAGTAAATACAGAATTGATTTTAGTGTAATTTAGAAGTTGAGAAACTTAACATTCCACGTTTGAATAGAATTATAATATTGGATTACATAAATTTATCTCGATTCTCGATGGACACAAATAAAGTCAAAGGTCAAAGGTATGCTTTGAAATTTACAATGCTGAATGACATAAATTGATGGTTGTTAAGCTGGTCCTAACAAAGCATTATTAATCAATTAACCCATTAAATTAATAAGTACACTCTTTTAATATTTTATTTATAACTGATAGGCTAGCCAGTATCTCATCTGATGGTAAGTCTGATCGAAGATGTTGTTCAGGCCAATCTAGAATGACTGATTCTCAAGGACAGCTGCCGGAACACACCATTAGATACTTGAGGGTGGTAGCTAGCCAGGCGGGCACTCGCATTTGGTGCAAAGACAGCCATCCTAACGCAATAACCGGGGCTGATGGCTTAACGCGCTCTTTGAAGCACGGAAGCGCTTAGTAGTACTGTCACTAGCGGTCACCCATCCAAGTTAAGACCGCGGCGGACGTTGTGACTTAGCTAATCGGTTGAGAATGGCTGAGCAAAGTTCGCTACGAGTGCTTCAAAAATACCTACTTACTTTCAGGTATCTATAAATCTTGCTTCTCTTACTAATTTTATACCTTTTGAAATTCTATAGGTTAGTGACGTCTTGTCGCCTAAACTATTGCACCAATTTCAGACTAGATAAACCGATCGGGGACAGTTTGAAAGGTGATATTTATACGAAATTTTATGAATTATCTATACGAAATTTCACTTTGATTTCACATTCGACAACATTTTACAACTTTGAATACGAGTAAATGCGTACGTGACATTCTTACGGTTTTAACACACAATATTCTTTGGAAATGTATATTTTGCCGCATAATTGGGAGAATTTGTCCATGCCCCTTATATTTGTAACGAAGCAAAAAGTTAACGATATCGATCAGTAAAATAATATGGGATTGGTCGTAAAGAAGGCAGTATTTGACTACTAAAAGCTGCAGAGGCGAATTTTTGTATGTAGTTTGTGGCGTTTTCCGCAATAAATCAGCTTGCGAGTGTGGGAAAATTGTTAAAGCGGAAGATTCGGTCTGCAAGTGGGCATCGGCGAGATACTCCGCCGCCCCGTCTCGCTGCCCGAGCTATCCACATTTACATGAAATAATGTACTCACTGCTCAATATTTACTGCAACACATTTCAATGATTCGCGCATTTTTATTTTACGATATATATTTCTCGAAATGATATAGAGAAAGCACTTAGCAGGCTAGCCCTTGAACAACCCCAAAAACACGACGGACATCTTCACTTTTTCAAGAAGTTTCCCAGCGACTCTTCGCGAAGGGTACCAAAATAAGTTATTATACTGTCTCATGGAAAAAATCACTTCCCCAAGTAATGAAAACTCAGGCTGATGCGCTCGAGAGGCAGTACTCCGGTCCGGCGGATATTACGGCAATATATTTCAATTACACATAAGAAAAAGAACAAGTCGTTTGAAGTAGCTGAAAGGCCAGATTACAGCCGTGGAGGAAATAATAAGGAAGGCCCGCTAACGAGCCCGAGCGGGGAACTTTTAGAAAAGAAAACGTGTGGGGAGAAAAGATGGTTTTCAAGAGTGATTAAATTCCGACTTATGTTTCGAAGTAACGAAGAAAATGTTTACAATTTTAGTCAACGACTTTATACTTATGTATTTTTTTATGAGTTGTTCTCACACTTATGTTATTCTAGTTCCATAATATCGTCTATACTGAACAAAAATATTGTCACGTCTGTATTTTGTGGAGGGTTAGACGGAGGGTCTTAACACCAAGGTGTCGGGGATCAAACCCAGGACCCATCGAGATTCTAGAGCATCGCTTCACTCACCGACGAGTACCTACATATTTTTTTAAAATTTATTGTATTACAATAAAATTGGACCTATCGCGCAGTTGGTGCGTTAACCTATATATTTTAGATAAGGGCCCATACCTCGTGTAGGTTAACTGGTACCAACAGAGGGTGAAGATTTGTGCGATTCAATGGAATTTAATTACTCTGGAAGCGGGCCGCGTAACGACGCAAAAATATTTATGTTTATTGTCGAGCTAATGCCTGAATGAGACCGCACTCCGACCGACGTAAAGAGGGGTCCAAGCATTTAATAATCTATCTCTGTTGCTTGCGATTCATGTAGATATCAATATTTTCAGCCTATAGTTATAAATCTAGGACTACTATTCCTTTTCAATAAAATTAAAACATGCGTTATTAATTATTATGTATCACTGATTTTGAAACTGTTAATTTAACCAATTTTGTTTTTTTGTACCCATCTTTGTGGAGGGTGACCATGCGCTATTTGGGCGCCGAACTTTTTAAATTTTGTCCGTGAACTGGGGCGCTGGGTTAGAGATAGGAATGGTGACTCCGCTCCAGCTCGTTCTTGGTGCAACTAACAGTGACCATTGCCATTCAGCGAGGAAATGCTGCCAACATCATGGGCACCATTGCACCGGGTACAGTCCGGGGTGGCTTACTGGATGTATTAATATGATTTGTCCAAATGTACCGTATGCACGCTATTGGTGTCACCTATCTTTTGCAAATGATTTAAATAATAAATTTAAAAAATAATACTTTATTTGTCGCCTAAATCTAAACAGCATACTAAAAAAGAGTATAACAACTGTCACTTTAACAAACTGTCACACCTAACATAAATTTTTGGTAGGTAATTGTTAGTTCTTTTGTAGACTAAAGTTTGAAATGAAAACTGAAATATATTACATTAACTATCACACGCAACGTGTATTTCCAGGTAATTTTAGGTACAATATAACCACTTTACATTTTTTTTATGTATTTGATAAAATCAAATTTGATAAATGCAACTCTGACAGTTGTTGCACTCAAGACTTATTTTTAGTCATTTGTAGTTTTCTTTTAATAATACAAAACCAGTGTCAGGACATCTTAGGTATATTTTTCAGTTTATGAGTGACAATGACAACTATGACAGTTGTCGACATTTAAGAAGTGGGTAGTTTCAATGTCAAGTTGCTATATGAAATGAAAACATTTCATATAGCAACTTGCATGGTGGTAGGGCATTTTGCAAATGCCCGCCTGGCTAGCTACCACCCTCAAGTTGAAAATCTGTCGCCAAGCACCTAACGGTGTGTTCCGCCAGCTGTCCATGAGAGTCAGTAATTCTAGGTTAGCCTGGACAACATCTTCGACCACATCATCACTTACCATCAGGTGAGATAGTGGTCAAGCACAAAAAAAATGATAAATGTGAAATAAACTTACAATTGTCCTTGCGTAGTAATAATATAATATATAAGTCAATCTTTATACGCTGATATCGCATAACACGTGTAAACAGTTTATAATACGCCTTTACAATACACAGGCACGTAGGCAAGTAATGAAATAGATAAAACAAGCGGATATGAGAAAGGTATAATCGGATAAGTTTAACCTTTAACTAACTGTCCTGAATCTCTAACCAATTAAGTAAATACAGAATTGATTTTAGTGTAATTTAGAAGTTGAGAAACTTAACATTCCACGTTTGAATAGAATTATAATATTGGATTACATAAATTTATCTCGATTCTCGATGGACACAAATAAAGTCAAAGGTCAAAGGTATGCTTTGAAATTTACAATGCTGAATGACATAAATTGATGGTTGTTAAGCTGGTCCTAACAAAGCATTATTAATCAATTAACCCATTAAATTAATAAGTACACTCTTTTAATATTTTATTTATAACTGATAGGCTAGCCAGTATCTCATCTGATGGTAAGTCTGATCGAAGATGTTGTTCAGGCCAATCTAGAATGACTGATTCTCAAGGACAGCTGCCGGAACACACCATTAGATACTTGAGGGTGGTAGCTAGCCAGGCGGGCACTCGCATTTGGTGCAAAGACAGCCATCCTAACGCAATAACCGGGGCTGATGGCTTAACGCGCTCTTTGAAGCACGGAAGCGCTTAGTAGTACTGTCACTAGCGGTCACCCATCCAAGTTAAGACCGCGGCGGACGTTGTGACTTAGCTAATCGGTTGAGAATGGCTGAGCAAAGTTCGCTACGAGTGCTTCAAAAATACCTACTTACTTTCAGGTATCTATAAATCTTGCTTCTCTTACTAATTTTATACCTTTTGAAATTCTATAGGTTAGTGACGTCTTGTCGCCTAAACTATTGCACCAATTTCAGACTAGATAAACCGATCGGGGACAGTTTGAAAGGTGATATTTATACGAAATTTTATGAATTATCTATACGAAATTTCACTTTGATTTCACATTCGACAACATTTTACAACTTTGAATACGAGTAAATGCGTACGTGACATTCTTACGGTTTTAACACACAATATTCTTTGGAAATGTATATTTTGCCGCATAATTGGGAGAATTTGTCCATGCCCCTTATATTTGTAACGAAGCAAAAAGTTAACGATATCGATCAGTAAAATAATATGGGATTGGTCGTAAAGAAGGCAGTATTTGACTACTAAAAGCTGCAGAGGCGAATTTTTGTATGTAGTTTGTGGCGTTTTCCGCAATAAATCAGCTTGCGAGTGTGGGAAAATTGTTAAAGCGGAAGATTCGGTCTGCAAGTGGGCATCGGCGAGATACTCCGCCGCCCCGTCTCGCTGCCCGAGCTATCCACATTTACATGAAATAATGTACTCACTGCTCAATATTTACTGCAACACATTTCAATGATTCGCGCATTTTTATTTTACGATATATATTTCTCGAAATGATATAGAGAAAGCACTTAGCAGGCTAGCCCTTGAACAACCCCAAAAACACGACGGACATCTTCACTTTTTCAAGAAGTTTCCCAGCGACTCTTCGCGAAGGGTACCAAAATAAGTTATTATACTGTCTCATGGAAAAAATCACTTCCCCAAGTAATGAAAACTCAGGCTGATGCGCTCGAGAGGCAGTACTCCGGTCCGGCGGATATTACGGCAATATATTTCAATTACACATAAGAAAAAGAACAAGTCGTTTGAAGTAGCTGAAAGGCCAGATTACAGCCGTGGAGGAAATAATAAGGAAGGCCCGCTAACGAGCCCGAGCGGGGAACTTTTAGAAAAGAAAACGTGTGGGGAGAAAAGATGGTTTTCAAGAGTGATTAAATTCCGACTTATGTTTCGAAGTAACGAAGAAAATGTTTACAATTTTAGTCAACGACTTTATACTTATGTATTTTTTTATGAGTTGTTCTCACACTTATGTTATTCTAGTTCCATAATATCGTCTATACTGAACAAAAATATTGTCACGTCTGTATTTTGTGGAGGGTTAGACGGAGGGTCTTAACACCAAGGTGTCGGGGATCAAACCCAGGACCCATCGAGATTCTAGAGCATCGCTTCACTCACCGACGAGTACCTACATATTTTTTTAAAATTTATTGTATTACAATAAAATTGGACCTATCGCGCAGTTGGTGCGTTAACCTATATATTTTAGATAAGGGCCCATACCTCGTGTAGGTTAACTGGTACCAACAGAGGGTGAAGATTTGTGCGATTCAATGGAATTTAATTACTCTGGAAGCGGGCCGCGTAACGACGCAAAAATATTTATGTTTATTGTCGAGCTAATGCCTGAATGAGACCGCACTCCGACCGACGTAAAGAGGGGTCCAAGCATTTAATAATCTATCTCTGTTGCTTGCGATTCATGTAGATATCAATATTTTCAGCCTATAGTTATAAATCTAGGACTACTATTCCTTTTCAATAAAATTAAAACATGCGTTATTAATTATTATGTATCACTGATTTTGAAACTGTTAATTTAACCAATTTTGTTTTTTTGTACCCATCTTTGTGGAGGGTGACCATGCGCTATTTGGGCGCCGAACTTTTTAAATTTTGTCCGTGAACTGGGGCGCTGGGTTAGAGATAGGAATGGTGACTCCGCTCCAGCTCGTTCTTGGTGCAACTAACAGTGACCATTGCCATTCAGCGAGGAAATGCTGCCAACATCATGGGCACCATTGCACCGGGTACAGTCCGGGGTGGCTTACTGGATGTATTAATATGATTTGTCCAAATGTACCGTATGCACGCTATTGGTGTCACCTATCTTTAAAACTATTTTACATGCCTTCGGTATATTCCCCCTCAAAGCCGGTTGAAGTTAGGGTGACAGCATCTTTCGATTGGCTCCCGTATCTTATGAAGAACGAAAATTATTATTTATAATTGTTTCGACATAATCTTATAACATGAAATTGAGTTGTTTTGGTACTAAATTATAATAAGATATGTATATATTATAATACAATATTTACAAATAATATATTTTGTTTACATTAGAAACAGATAAGTAATTTGTGTATTCGGATTGGTAAGTAAGTAAGACAAGCAGTCGGGAGACAACGAGCTCAATGTTAAATGTAGGTACTCAGTCAGCTACTATTCACTACGCCACAGATTGCATTTATGGCGGCTGCAAGTGACTGAACGTAGGCAGCTGCCGATTGAAGGTGCCAGTGCCCTTCTTAGAAATACATTAAAATTATAGGCACATGATGAGACTTAACAACTGTATGTCTCAGGGTGACGGGCGCAGTGCAATTCGTCACTTGTGATTGCTATCGTCTCGTGTGGCACAATGGTCGGCAGATTGGGATGAAAAGAGCATGTTCCTTCCTTAGTGTGCAGTTTTGTTATAATTAGTTCTTCATCGGGTGTCTGACTCGTACTTGATTACCAGATATTACTATATATTAAGGTTTATACCATAACAAATAACGTTCGTTAAACGTAAAACTTCGTGAAGTTATGGAGTAACTACACCAAGTTTAAAATTTGTAAATAATACGATTTTCTAATCGGGTAAAAATTCAATGAATGCGATTAGTATATATATAGGTAGTACGCCCATTTTTTTTATTGTTTATAATTTTTCTTATTTCGACGATTACAGACCTCAGCATTTTCTGTAGGGTAAAATAGATATTTTAGCATTATCATATCTTCATGATACAATAAAAGTTGATGGTTTATAAAAATAACTGCTGTTTTATATCTTTTTGGATTTCTTAAAACGCATGTATACAAAAATCGCACTGAAAGAGCAGCATGCCAATACTGACTTCGATGGGGTCCATAGAGCACATGCACTACAGCTTCTTGGGCATGCTTTTACCCTGATTACCGTAATATTAGGGGGTATTGTACTGACAAGAACATTCCCAAGGAGGTTAGCGTTAGGTAGGCGGCTGAGGACACAACCTCACACAATATGTTCTTATCCTCGCATCATTTGGGTCGTTAAGAAAACATATTGTACTAACTTCACAGATAATCGGGTAATGGTATAAGATGCTCATTTACGATAGTGGCGGATTGTTCTGAATCTTTGGTCGAATAGCAAAATTTGCGAAAAGACCAGCCTAAATATTTTGCAACACATTTCCGCATATTAATTTACATTTCTAAAATTAAATTTATTTTTGCTTATTCAAATTACTCAGTTGTAATAATATTTATGATGGGTTTGTAGCTAAAAAAGGAAATATTAGAGTATGATGCGACGCGACGGCGACATGGTGACTCCGCAGTAACTGAACTATCAGGACAGAAATAATAAACCCGCCATGATCTCATTTCATCACATTCGGAGCGAATAACCCCAGTTGCACTTTATTTTATCAAACAAAGAAGAACTTAATTTAGCTTAGACAATAAATATTTGTTATTTTAGGGTTCCGTACCCAAAGGGTAAAAATGGGACCCTATTACTGAGACATCGCTGTCCGTCCGTCTGTCACCAGGCTGTATCTCAAGAACGGTGATAGCTAGACAGTTGAAATTTTCACAGGTGATGTATTTCTGTTGCCGCTATAAAAACAAATACAAAAAGTTGGCCAAGTGCGTGTTGGACTCGCGCACGTAATGACAAAAAAGGTTAAATTATGAAGTCTAATGTTCTATAGCTAATAATACGGAACCCTTCGTGCGCGAGTCCGACTCGCACTTGGCTGATTTTAAGGCTAGAGTGCATATTTTAAAAGCTGGTGTAAGCGTGGTGAATGAAATCAAATCATTTATTTGTAAACATGTGTATACATACTAAACGAGCATGCAAGGTCTTAGTATAAAGCAGTCAGCACATACATGTTCCGCACTTTGAGGTATACAAATCTAAAATTTAAAATTAAGTACATAGATTCCATTTAAAGATAATTAATCAAATTTTAGGTACAAAATAATGATGTCAATTACACATAGAAGACGTTCGGTGAAACTTAGCATGTATATCCTTGAGCCTAATATCTATGCTAATAGTTTGCCAGATTTCAGTATTTTCAAGAATTAATCGAAAAAACGTTTTGTTTGGGAGTTTTTATTTTACATTTAGGGATTAAATATATAATAAATCGAAAAACTAGCATACCTGTCTCTCTGTCTGTCTGTAACGCTTTCACGCCAAAACTAATGGACCGATTTGAATGAAATTTGGTACGGAAATAGTTTGAGACCCGGTAAAAAACATCTACAAATATATATATAACGAAAGGAAAAATTTAAACCAAGAGCGAGATTCGAACCCGCCATCATACGTCCTGCCACGATATGATGTGGCCATTTGAGCTATCATTGTGAAGGTGAGTTATAGTTTGAATTCATCCTTTCGTTTTATTATGTAACCGTCGAAGGGAACGGAGCAACATCTGTAGAGATATTTGTGTCTTAATATGATACATCTGTATGTGTCGCGAAGAGAATTAAACTACAAACAATACTTATTTGACAATTACATTTAAACTTGTTTACGATGTCGCGATCCCAGCTGTGACTCACTGTCACTATGATAGCTCATTTAGCAGAGCATGTCCTACCCCCAGGAAAGGTTTAAAGCCGTATCAAACCCCGCTCGTGTTAAAATAATTTATTTCGTTGTAATTTTCTACTAATAAAGCTTATAGCTCTATACAACCTAAATACTACTTAATCTATGAACATAACGCTACCAGATAACCATGCGAACTTATAATATATAAAGTCATCTAAGTATGTAGCCAAATAGTACCATTCACAAAAAAAAAAATTAAGGCGTCGTCCCTCATATAAAAAATAATAATGATGAGGAGCTGTTTTTTAATTTGTTTAATAAGTCTATCTTATAAAACATGTGTTGGTGTCTTGACATCTCTACCTACCCCTTCGGGATTTATAATCGTGATAATACAAAATCTTTTGTTGCAGCTGATATAGGGTTAGCCTTTGATGTCCACCTCGTCTGTCGGTAAGTGCTGATGTGGTTGGAAATTTTAAGCAGTATAACCCTAGAAGATAAACGCTCTCAATGGCAACTGCCAGAACATACCGTTAGGTGCTCGGTGACAGAATTTCTATTTGAGGCTATTGCCCCTGGGCCATGACTACTGCTTCAAATAAGGTGCAAATTGTATTAATTTCTTATTCGTACGAAAGTTGAATGCAACACATACCTTATTTATCATTCATAACTCAGAAATATCGGAAGAAACATAATACCAACATAAAATCCGTTACCTATACTCGCGAGCCAAACACGAGGCCTCTATTTCAGTAATGGAGGCGATATCTCGATCTTCAAATGTGAGTAGTTTTGGCGAGCCTCCCCTCTAGTCTTTCACTCTGCCTCTAGTTCATGAAAATAATTCGATTTTATAGAGCACTCGAAATCATACTTACTTACATAACAAAATTTTAAAAAATAAACTACATAAGTGGTAGTTTGACTCGCACACTGAGTTGAAGGCCAACTCAGAATGTCCCAAAGTGTTATTTTTTTTTCAGATCTTTTGTGGGATTTTTGGAGCAATCTGCAATTGGCCAGGTATTTCTACGTGTTGTGTTGATTTTGGACTATACTCACTCCAAGTTTGAGGCCTGTACTTGACCCAAAACCAAAACTTTTTACAATTATAACATAATTGTGAAAAGTTTTGGCGTGACGGCTCGGACGTGTGTTGCCTACACAAGCGTCAAGCACAATAACATGTTATTTATATATATATATATATATATATATGTATATACATTTTCCCTTGTAACACCAAGTGTTAAACAGGTGTCGTTCTATACTAATTCTCTGCCTTATAGCTCTTATTCTGTTTAAGCTAAAAGCCAGTTTTGTACAACGCTGCGAATGATGGTAGCTTATTCTTAGAGCTTATTCTGTTCATATTATAATTCGTACAATGCTTACGATTGACAGTCCCTATTGTTGACTTTTGTATTTAATTGTGGTATGTGTTACGCAAATTTAGTCATCATGTACCTTGGTGCACTCTACAATGATGCAAAATTATACAACAACTACGATGGAATAGTTTTATCCTATTTTTAAAATGGCATATTTAACCTTTGGTGACAGTAGTACTATTGATGGTACTACTGACACACATACGTCACTAGTACCATTAAAAAAATTGAAAATAAGGGCATTTTTATGTTACACGAATGTGAATTTTAGTGTGATCAGAATAAGAACTAGTTATCCTAAGTAAGAGAATTTTATTTTCGAGAATTTCTGCAGAATCAACACTAACAAGATATTAAAGATATATTTTCGCTATTAACGCTGTTGGCTTGTATAATGTAGATGAAAATTTATCAATAAATAATTTATTGTGTATATAGTAAAGATATATATCGTTAACACATAAGCCAACATGCTGCCATATTTGTAAAAATTTTGGCGTTGAATTATGGTCACTCTTCTGCCAACCTTCGGTAGTAGGTATACCCGCTACTTTCAGATAATCAGGGCGATAGGATGTCAAAAAGCTGTTGTGCGCCCAACGTGCAGCAGCATCCCACTCACATATCTACAATAGTAGATACCTTTTATCCAACAGATTTTAATCTCAGTTTCTATTTAGATGTCAATATTACGGTACCCTATTTAGAACAGACATCAAAGTTACGTCGTAAAAATCAAACAGTCGTCACACGGTTTCGTATTTATGTCCAGTGTCGACAATTACGGTAATTCGAAGTCGAGCGCGATGTTTCCAGTCCATTTCTCGTAATAGCACTGCTTTTATAACCGAAGCGTAATGAAACTCGTTTAAATATCACAAAAGTGGTTGGATTACGGCTGCCAAGCACTTTATACTGCTTAATTACCGCCCTCGACGGAAATAATTGGGAACTTGGGGATTACAACCGGACTTTACTTGAGAATTAAAGATTTCATTGATATTGTTCCAAATTTCATCACTTAAAAATCTGTCTTTCCTTTGATATTATTACTGGCGACGATTAAAAATAATTTTACTTGGTAATTTTCAAGAACAAAATTCGAATACTTTTCTTTCCTCTATTTCATCACCCAATGGCGCCAAATTCAAGACCGACATCACTTTCTTTTATTATATAGTTTCTTACTTCTCAAATAAGAAAGTGTATTGCGACGTAACATATTATATGTATTTTAATGAAGCAGTGAAACGCCCAGTGGCAATAGCTACAGATAGCCATGCTTGTGGTTCAAGGTTCCAGTCCCGCCGTGGTTTAGTGCTTCACTTAATAGGTAGTTACCACCTTTAAAAAGAAAATAAATCGCTAAGCACTAAGCAGTGTTCCAGCAGCTGTTCTTACGAGGTAGTAATTCTTAAACAAGTCTATTTACCACAACCACATCTTGCCAACTTACCAGGTGACATAGTGGTGAAAGGTTAGGTAAACTATCAGCTGTACTTAAATAAAAAGTCTTACTCACATTTAGTAGCTATTTTATAAGCTCGAAAAGATTATCAAAATGATTACGAAAATTGATACAATTTCGTCAGAGTTGAAATAGCCGCACTAAATCCCAATAAGCTGTTCGAAGCCATCCAGCGGGATGGAGCATCATCGGCCATTGTTCGTTAACTGAATGGATACAAATGAGTCATGATTTAGTACGCGGCACACATCGGGAATATCAGATCCCGCCGCTCATCCACATTACGAATCAATAATTCCGTTAAGCTATGTTTTCATTATGGATTATGACAGCTGATGGTGCGAATCAACGCTTCATATAAACCACAATTCACTCGGCCTCTCCTAAACAGTGAACAAATCCACTGCAATAAGCAAACAGCTGTCTAATGGATTGTTACAAATCTGGGTCAATTAAATGCAGAGTCGGATCCTTGGATTCGGATGAACTTCAACTAAAACCCCTTGAAAACCTTTAGCTAGATGTTGGTAGGTATTACAAGTTGCATACAAATAAGAGTGACAGTTGTTTATGTGGTTAAACGCATTCATAATTTTGTAGTAATCGTCAATAGTTTTGTTGCCAAAATAAGAACTAAAATGTCATCTTATTGCAAAATACGAGTATGATGACTTTCGGAAAAGCTTAATTTTGTAACATTAAAACTTGAACTCGTTTAAATCATTCCTAGCTAAACGATATAAGCATCTTATCTCATATTGCTTTTGGTCAAATAATGAAATAAATGAGTACTTTCCTGAACACAAAACCATATCAAAGGTTACTGGCGAGGGATAATCTTTAAGTTTTTTTTTTAAATCTAAATTATACCATTGTCATATATCTTACTACCTACAACAACTATAAAAATACTGCATGCAACCTACTACCTAAGTCCGAAGTAATATATTTGCTACTGCATTCACGCATTAGCTACTTGATCACATTTTGATAAAATTTGGTACAGTGATATACAGGGTTATTGGTAAAATGCTAACAACCACATAGCTAGTCCTAACAAACACTTGGAGATGTTCTTTATTTTTTTTTCTTTGTATTTTAACGTCTACCTAGCCAAGAGTTCATCATTAAAAATTAATCGGATTAATTTTTAACCGATTAATTTTTAATGTCATTTTCATAAGAAGCTATGCAATGCATGTTTGGATTTTTTTGTATTAAAATGTTAAATAAGTTATACTTACTTTTAAAGTGAAACATCCCTGTTTCGTAAACATAATTAATTATTTCTATATGTTTTTATAGGCATGTACTCAATAATTACTGGATTGCGAATATTCCATGCTGTTGTTATTGCTTGTAGTAATAACCGAGGGCGGGGATGCATAGTGTGGCAAAGTCATCTTTGTAGCATCGGCATTAAGTGGTATAAGATTTATTTACAGCTAATATGAGATCGCCATTGACCACCATCTCAGCTCATTGTTTTTAATGATGTGGTTTAAGATGTTGTTCAGGCTAATCTAGAATTACCGGCTCTTAAGTACTGCTGGTTGAACACTCCGTTAGTTGCTTGGCGACAGATTTTCGGCTTGAGGATGGTAGCTAGCCAAGCCTGCATTCACAAAATGTCTTACCACCATCCTATAACGACAATAACCTACGGCATAATGTGCCATCCAAAGCAAAGAAGAGCTAAGTATACTAATGCAACTAGAGTGGTCACCAATTCAAATCTTGATCGTAGCGGGCGCTGCTTAACTTAGTTGATCGGTTGAGAATAACTTAACAAGCTACGCCACAGATTAGCTACGCTACGAGCGCTTCAAAAGTTTAAGTAGTAATGGCTCAGTGGCAATGGCTACGAACTGCTAGGTAGCAAGTAGATATAACAAGTAAACAATAGAATAAAATCACGGGCTTGAGGTTCACCGATGGTAATAGCTAATTTTGCAAATGCTGAAGAGGCTATCTACCACCCACAGGTAAATCGGTCGCCAAGCACCTAATAGTGTGTACGGCCTTTGCCTATGAGAGCCAGATCCCATTCTAAGTAAAGATTCTTTACCATCCTCGACCCAATCATCCAAATTTGTACGAGTTGTTATTATTACTGTACAGTATTGCATCAACTGGAATCATCACTGCTGAACACAGCCTCCCACATCATAAGGAGTTTTGCGATAATCTTGGAGGTCGCAGTATAAGATAACGGTGTCTTAGAAGGTGCTACTTCCCACCTTCAGGTATTTTACCCTTAGTCGCCTATTAGGACACGCATGGGAAGAGATGGGGGTGACATTCTACCCCGGCACCCCACGGACACTATTACATGGGTAGTTATTATTAAATGGATAGAATTAATTGACACATATTAATGTGGAATTACCAAGATTTTGTTATTTTATCGATAGCCTTATAAAATAATTTAGTATATAGGTATTGCTACGTAGCAGGAAATCTTAAGATGACTCATAAAATAAAGTTTCAGTTTTAGAGGTGTAAGGCAATTTTAATTTTTTATTAAGATTCTGTTTTTTCCAGTATATAAACATTCATCAGGTATTTTTCATTTTATATTTTAGATAAAAAATAATAGCGTAACAACAACCTTAATTAAAACATGAACGGTGCTAAGATAAAATCTGAATGCTTAATCAAGTGCTTCCGCGGATTTGTCGGATGCTTTCTACGTAGATATTATAGGAAGAGTATAAACTCAGGGCTGTATTCAGTGTAAAATAATATTGCGAATACTTAATTAAAAAAGTAAAATTCCGACTGCTATTTATTTTCGTGAAACGTTTTATTGTTCCATTGAAATTAAAACTGCAAGTTATATATATATATCTTTGGAATAGTTTTTAAGATTGTTTTCACTTTAATAACCTAAGAAAAAAAAATATAAGAAAATATCCCACTATATAGCGTCTAAAATCCGGCTATTTGTATTTTTTACTTATTTTATGTGTCACTTGCGTTATCAAGACGAATCTCATACATTAAAATCAGTTAAAACGTTTAGAAATAATGGTGGAATAAAAAAACTCACTAAAATACATACATACATACATACATGAACCCTGAAAACATAACACTCCGTTTTATCGGCAGTCATCAGTACTAATATTATAAATGCGAAAGTAACTCTGTCTGTCTGTTACGCTTTCATGCCAAAACTACTGGACCGATTTGAATGAAATTTGGTATGGAAATAGTTTGAGACCCGGGAAAAAACAAAGGATAGTTTTTATACAACTGCACAAAAAGAGGTTAATGTTTTTGCGCGATAACCGACATAAGCGCGGGCGGAGCCGCGCCCGGAATGCTAGTGTTAAATAAAAGGTAAAAATATATGTTGCAGTTACGGATAACAGTCACAAAACTTTGCTAGAAAAGTTGTCTTAAATACCTGCAATTGTTTTTCGAAGGACACGAGTACCTACGTTTAAATTTATTTGTATTATATTGTTTTTTTATAACTGAGTGTCCAGCCTTTTACCACTAGTTTACCTGATGGTAAGTGATGATGTGGTCGAAGATATTGTTCGAGATAATCTAGAATTATTGACTCTCAAGGACAGCTGCCGAAACATACATTTGTTTGACGACGGATTTTCTACTTGTTAGCTGGCTTGTAACTAGCCAAGCAGGCATTGGCAAAATACCGTACCACCGTGCATGTATGAATTCATTTATATATTGTTTGGACCGTAACGACCAAGACGTATCAATTTACAGTAGGTAATTATATACTCACATTTAAAACATTTGTGAAAAGGGCCAAAGCATTTTACAGTGCTTTTAATTTAGAGCATTTAGTGCACATATTTAATTTTGATACAATTATATTCAATGTCATGAATATCAAATAAAACTTCATCACTAAAATGAATAAGCCCCGTAAGTTAAGCCTTGCTGCACACCTAACAGAAACTGAGAGAATTGTTCAGGCTCTGCGCGGGCATTGGCCACCGAAAACTGATTAATTCTCGACCGCTGGACGAACACCAGAAATATTAGCCGTACGGGTATGAGATTGCTAATCCCACTAATGCAACGGACAAATATAGCAGTTTCCAGCACACTTGCACGCCGACATTTGCTCCAAAACTATTTTGCTGCTGAAACAATTTGCAGGAACGAAAGTAATTTAGTTAATTAAAAAACATCTAATAGGCGGATCTTTTTAATTCCCCGTCCTGCTTCCTTAACATTTTGTAGGATGTTGATTACATATACAGTTTTAATTAATTCCATGAAAATGCAGAGCTAATTATAATGACCGATATTTCAACCATGCCGAGGTCGATTAAAACGAGTTTGTAGCGATCGGGAAAAAAAACAATGTTTAAAAGAAATAACAAATTGCTGCTACATGAGCTGTGACAAGGTTAACAATGGTTGTTGATCGATTGAGCTCGGTGTACCAACACGAACATTACGCTATCGTAGAATTGGAAAAGGAAGTTGTAAATTCAACAACTTTTATTTTTAGAGTATCTTGAAGCCATAGCGATGAAAGAGTCAATAGCTCTATAGCAATATAATAATTGTTAGGCAAGATTGCGGGCATTCAGTACGAACAGGTATAGATATTAGAATCATAGTCATATGGTATACTAGTTGATAATTCCGTGGGGTGCCGGTTAGACTTCTTAATTTTTTTTATTCATGATTCATCTTTTCTTGTGGTTGTCGTAAGAGGCATTTAAGTGAAAAAAATCATACAATAATAAGGCCAGCAGCGCCTTTTTAGAAATTAGCACCGCTAATTGCGACCAAGTAGCCAGCCAGGCGTTTATTATGGCAAAATAACTCTTTTATATCTGGCTCTAGTAGATGACCACGTAACGGTGGTAGGTGGAGGAAATTCGCCGAAAGACCAAAGTCACCGACATAGCTTTCTGTATTTACTAGTTGATGTGGCCACATATTTTGACAACTAAAGGTCTACCCATACATTTGTCGACGTGGAATCGGCTTAAATTGGTCAGAAAATGCTTTATGTCTACGACATAATTTATTTATTTATATTGATACATAAAACAGAATACAATCACTAAAAGAACACAGTGATAAATGTTGAAATGAGCCAGGCTATATCCCTAAATATATGTACACATCATAATTAGCAGTATGTACATATATTATACTATTAAAGGATATAAAAATATAAAATAAAAGTGGTGTTAGCAACGTTTACGATCAATTTGGGCAGTAAAAACAACTTTGCCCACATCCCTTTTGAAAATGTAAAAGTTTTGGTTAAATATGCCAAGTCAGCTATGGTGTTCTTTGTATTGGCGACACATCCAAACTATTGGATTGTAAAATATATATTGTACCTTGTACACCAGCAGAGGAAATATATTAGAGTGATAATCGTGGGCTCACGGTTTGATTGAATAAGAATTGATATCGTTCTCATGGGCTCAAATCGGACGACGCGATCCGCCGAATTGATCTCATCCGTATGACGTCTATAGTAGTTGAACGGCCAGGATGTCGGCGTCGTCGGCATGCCACGTATCCAGCAATCGCTGAACTGTGGCCAAACATGCCGATAAACTTAATATGAGTAGCATTGTGATACTTCGTAGAGACCCTAACCGATAAGGAAAGATTCTCGAGTGGTTACCACATTACAGCGGAAGACGTAGAATTGGTAGACCTCCTAGATGAACTGATGACATCGTAAGGGTTGGGGTGTGTTTATAGGCATAAAGCCATAAAAATGCGGTGGCTAATAGCCATTCATTGTGGCGTTCCATCTGATGATGATGACGATACTCATTTACATGTATTTTTCTAGATAGTAAAGATTAGAAATAAATTTCTTCATCTTTCTAATGTCCTAATCTCACACAAGTGAGATCTATTTCTATTAATTTCCAAGTCAGTACTCAGACCTTTTTGCACATATTATTATTTACACAATGTATGCGTTCTACGTTCTTCATTTATATGTTATTCGGTTTTTTCTACCCCTATGATCTCATGCTGACTATAAATAAAATGCCTAACTGGTCAATGGAAGTCTGCAAATAAGGGCGACCACAACATATCTTAGAACAATAGTTTAGAACATTGGTGTGAGCAAATTAGGTGGCGAAAAAGAGGCTACACTGGAACACTGAAAATACTTTTCTTTGATCGAGCTGCCGGGTAAAAGACGCTGCTCCCCACCTAAGGGCGGAAAAAAGTCATAGTAAATGCTTCCTTCTCTAGGGCCGGAATGTCTTGTAACCATGGTAACGATTGTTGTAAACAAAATTAGATGTCTAAGTTTTTTCGTTTTCAAATACTCTGCTGTTCGTGTTTATGTAAAAGCTGAAGGAACGAATTTAGTGTATCAAGTTAGTATATGTTATATGAAAATTGTAGTCACTAATTCTGTTTATGAACAGTGTGAATGAAAAATATACCCTATAAGCGCGACGGCCTCGGGAAGAGACGCATTGCGTTCCATAGCTAAAATTAAAAAATAGACTATATATTTTGGTGAGGTAGTATCTAAATAGAAGTTACTTAATAAAATAACAAATATTTACCTACATATTTCAATTTGATAAATTGTTTTAATACCCACAATTAATGTTATATATGAATCTTCTAGGAATTACGATCAAGGCTCTAGTAGAATTCCCGTACCGCCCGTGATACATACAATGTTACCTATAGCTTTAATACACAAGTCAGCACAGCTTTTATTACGAAATACGTGAACTTTTGTTTAAGCGAATGACGGGCTTTTTGTCCACACCACAGATTATACACATGTTTCGTGCAAATACTTACGTAGGTATACAGCCATAATAAAGCGTAAAAAAATAAAATAATTTCGACGTTTTGATACAAAAAACTATTGAAATCGATTATTAAGAACATTATGTAGTTAAGTATTGAAGTAAAAAGGTAGCGAGATTGCAATTAAATTCCTGTTTAGATACAATTTTAAGACAATTTTTCAATTGCGTGTAAACTTCTTGCTTGAACTTGCATGACCAGTGTGTGTGCTATAAATTACTTAAAAAAATTACTTACCAACAATTAAATAAGCAATCGCGGAGCACGCACTTCTCTCGGACACACAACATATTATACGGTTCGACAAAGCCTCCGTAATAGCAAGAGAAAAAGTCTTTGTACCTCGATAAGTACGTGAGGCCATCGAGATCACCCGTCACCCTAATTTCAACCTGAGATCGTGGATGGACCCTCCCGCCAGCCTGGACACCTTTTCTTAATGCTACCTCAACTCGAAAAGTGCTAGGCAGTCTAGAGTGTGATACGGTCAGCAGTGTTTGTGTTGGAGTTTTCGACGATAAGCTGAGTGACGAAGAGGATGCACTACCATCAGCTGTGTGGTTAGCGGGGCGTTCCCCCAGCCCACTCCCCGCCCCCGCAGCTCCACTCTCGCGCCGCGCAGAATGAGCAGTTGCGCGGAGTCGTCGCCGCGATTTAGACGTGTGAACCCACCTGATGAAGAGCATCGGATATGCCCGAAACCTAGGTCGACAATCTCGACCAGTACGCGTGAGTACAGCTGCTTATATAAAACATTAATATTACTTACCAACCTTGGGTTTCATGACAAAAAGAAAGCTCAAGGGGACATTACGGCCTAGTTAACTTGTATGTTTAGATACTGTTTACGTGCAAGTGCCATGAAAAATAACTAACAACATCTGCACACCTCTTCGGTGTCACACAGCTGAGAATAATCTCAACAACATACCTCATAATGGTAGGTATGTTGCCATGCTGGGCGCTAATATAAATTAGCGCCCAGCATGGCCTGCTTATTGCTGTCTTATCGTGCAAACGTTCTATTATAGATTTGACGAGTTCATGACATTGTAGACAGTATTAAATAAGTTGTTAAGTCCATATTATTTCTATTATTAATTATAATTATTATTTTTATTGAAATGTGTAATCATATTTAACAAATTATTGGAGCACAAAGTTTTATGTCCCGGGCGGGAATAGAACCCGCATCAATGAAATGTGTATATTTTTATTATTATGACATTTTCATATGAATTATTATTATTTGCAGATGTATACACATGTACATATACCCATCAACATATTGAACCTGACAGGGAAAAATATTTTATATAATTTTATAATATAGTAGTATCAATATACTCGTAGAATATTGTTCTATATTTTAGATGTGTAAATTAATAAAACATTAAAAAACCCTACTGCAATTATTTATTTTAGTTAAGTAAGCGTTTTATCGTTCCATTAAAATTTAAACTGCAAGTTGTATATATTAATGAAATCGTTTTTAAAAGCCTTTCACTTTGATGCCCCACTCGATGAGTTTGGGAGAAAAAAAATCTCACAATGTGGCGTCTTAAATCTATCTATTTGGTTTCTTTTTTACCTTTTTCTGTACCTTGGCTATTAAGAGGGGATATTAAGTACATATACCCGCCAGCCAAAGCGTGAACATTCATATAAATACTCAACTTGTTATAAAAAAAAAAACTCGCATGTAAATATAGTGTATTATTAGACCTATCGTTTCTGGCTTAAATCCTTTTCTTTTGGACTTATAATTAAATTTTTTATTATATATCGTTTAATATATAGCACTCGTTTTTAGGAGTTTGAGCCAGTTATTCGTAGCTCCAGATTTATTTAAAAAGTATAGTACTAATGTATAAATAACTTCCCATTAGGTATAGAAAGTTCATTATATTCCCCATGTTTTGCAATATAAATATTAAAAACATGCTTATTTTTCTTGAAAGAGATGCTTATAGTTGGGTCTTTCTTTTATCTAAAATTACGAGTTTTTGAGCTAGTGTAATTTCAAAACTGTATAATTTAATGAAAATCTGATGCACCACAAACCTAGATATTAGGGTAGTGATTACGTAGGTAAAAATTCATTGAGTTTTATTTGCTATTATTAAAATGAGAACGGAGCTGCGTTTTGTATGGGGGCGTTCGTCTAAAATATACCCTTAAGAGTCGTTTAGAAGTGCAATAATGAAAGTCACACAAACATATTACATACATAAACCCTGAAAACAAAACACTCCTTTTTGGGCAGTCGTCTAAAAAAAGGACAGTATTTGAGTATTACTTTTTATGAGGTATGTTGTCACAGGTCCCTATTTCAGCAACGGTGAAACAGAGCCCGTTTGGTCATTCACATTTAAAAGTTATTAAAACATTCGTCACACATCACACCCTCGAAAGTGCAGTCTATTCATTTGCCGGATGGATTCATTTCCTGCGAGAGATCGCTCTATGGGGGAAATACGATTGGAACAAAGTGTACGCCATGGGGACGGGAGCCCTCACTCGATTTTCCATTTTATGTCCATTTATCATGAAGGGGTTATCTTATCAGAGAGTGAAAATGATTTCAAAAAATGAAGGTGTGCGTGAGATGTATTTTGATAGCTTTATGACTACGCATTGTATGTACGTTTATATTTTTATGTAGGTACTTTACATTTATGTACATACAACATTTTTCCTAAGTAGCAGTTGAAATTCAAAAGAAGCGCTTCTAGCGTAAGATTATCATGTATTTCTGTGTATCTGAAAGCAGGCATGTATTATATTTACATTTATTGATGAACAAATGCGCATGTCAAATAATCATCGTCGCTCTAATATTATAAATAAAAAACCAACCAAGTGCGAGTGGGACTCGCGCACTAAGGGTTCCGTACCATTATCTGTAACCTAATCTTGCAAGTTTTATCTTATCTTATTAAATAAATTACGATGGGAGCACCATAATTATTTATTCAATTTTATTTTAACTAATTATATCTAAAGAGAACATAAAACTATATATTCTGTGAAAAGTAAAAGCGTCTACCTGTCACCGTTAATAGTATCAAACAAGATACGGTAAAAAAATCAAGTTTGTTGTATGTTTTGGAGCCCACTTTAAACATTTATTTTATTTTATTTTTAGTATTTGAATTTGTTATGGCGGCAATAGAAATACATCATCTGTGAAAATTTCAACTGTCTAGCTATCACCGTTCTTGAGATACAGCCTCGTGACAGACGGACGGATAGCGAAGTCTTAGTAATAGGGTCCCGTTTTTACCCTTTGGGTACGGAACCCTAAAAAGGACCCCCAAAACAGCTAATCGCAAATTTACAAATTATTGGAATACAAAATGTTTTGCCCCGGGCGGGAATTGAACCCGCGTCCTTCCGATTTCGCGCCGGATGCTTTATCTATTAAGCTACCGGGGGTACGGCTGTGTCGCCGAAATTTCGTACTCCAATCGTATTTCTTAAACCGTCATAGGGGACGGTGCGCGGCCATCAACCAGACTACTAGACTTCATCTGACCGAAAGAAGTGTTTTTTCAAACACTTAACTCTCTGAATGATGTCGCTACCCTTCTATATATCTATATATTATGATTACAAGCACTACCGCGTACTAAGCGAAAATCATAAATTTACAAATTATTGGAATACACAATGTTTTGCCCCGGGCGGGAATTGACTTCTTTCTATGACGGTTTAAGAAATACGATTGGAGTACGAAATTTCGGTGACACAGCCGTACCCCCGGTAGCTTAATAGATAAAGCGTCCGGCGCGAAATCGGAAGGACGCGGGTTCTCAATTCCCGCCCGGGGCAAAACATTTTGTATTCCAATAATTTGTAAATTTAAGCTAATCGCAATTTGATGAAACTCTATACAGGGTTACTGGTAACTTACGCAAAACCTCTTAAGAGCAATATCAGTACATCACAAGGAACAAGTTCTGATATTTTTTTTTTCTGAAAACTCAATTTAAAAAATCATCAAGATTTTCTTGCACTCTCTAATAAATTTTAAATCTATTTCGTCGCAAATGTTGAAGCAACAACGCAGCACGTGTGGCTCTGGCTACGTTACTCAGAGAGCTACGAATGTAGCTACACACGTGTGTGGACACGTAAGCGTAGTCAACCAAGACGCACCGTAGATACTATTAGTTATTCTGTAACACAGCGCGATCTACGCGGTATCTCCATATGCGGTATGGATATCTTTCTGCCTACCTACCTACACCATACTTACATTTACCGTCCACCGGATGTTTCTTATTACATGTACACTGAGTCCACAATCCCTTCATACTTGACTGGCTTGATTAAAAAATAAAAGTTGATAAAAATACAAACAATCTATTAGGTACAAGTAATTCAGCAACAAATAGCATCAAAGAAGGCGCGCGGTCGCACATGTGATGTATAATTGTCTACCTGTCGCGTAAGTAGCATTCAGGCACGATTGCGTACTTTTAGGGTACACAAAAACTTCCCACGTTTTTTTTAATCTATAAAAATGCCACTAGGGGGCACCCATCCAACTCATGACCGCAGCGGACGTTGCTTAACATAGTTGATCGGTTAAGAACGGCTAAGTTAGTACCTACGCTACGAACGCTTCAAACTTAAACCTAAGTTCGAAGAAATTAATTGTAGATTATTTAAATATTATAAATAAAACCGGCAAAAAATAAAAAGTAGATTATTTTTTTATGTAGGCGTATTTAAAGAGTGGAATCATTCTTATTTACAATCATTGAACTATTTACAAAATATTTACATACCATTTTACAAATTATCACCCCTCAAACTCAAGTCCCGGGGGTGACGAAGTCTATCACGTGCAAATTGTTCAAAATAATCACCGGTACAACCCACACACAGTCCACATCTGAAATACAATTGTTCTTGAACCCAGGAGAGTACGGGTTCATGGGGGTTTTCGTGACACCACAAATGTTCGTTTCTAGTATTAAACAGTCCCACTCTCCCAAAGTAGCCTCATCGGTCCACAACACAGTCGGCCTCTCGGCAAGCAGCATGTTGCAGAATGTGACGCGATGAAGGTGGAACGGATATTTTCCTTCACTGTCCATGCGAACCATTGAGACACATCGAAGCGTTGAGCTGCATCATTTGTGTCCGCTGCGGGGTAAGCCTCAAAGAAATGTAGGATTGCGTCGTGAGTAGCGTAACACTAACACAAACACACACACAAACACAAACTCACGGCAATCTTCAGACATCGATATGCCATGTGCATCGATCGCGATACGTCACAACCGGCGCGCGCGCGGCGAAATTCGCGACTGTTGAGTGTCGGCTCGGCTTGCCTAACTAGCTCAAAGAAAAAAGGACAAGTGACCGCCCCCTTCCGAACTCTGTCTTAAACTGTGACTGCCTCGTATTCTCGTACCTCGTAGGTACTATGAGGTAGTCACAGATTATGCCAGTGTTACGTGTCTGTAACTGACAAAGAGATTTTAATGGTAACTGATGCAGAAAGCTTGTGAACCTAATACCTATAAGAACTTCATACTAAACCAGGCTTAGGAATGTCTACATTAAAAAAGTAATTATTACTCCTCGCTTATGCTAGAACATATGATATGAACAACATAGGTAGGTATCCATCGTAATATTATGTTTGACTTTTATGTTTTTACAAAACTATACGTAGGTAGGTAGGTATCACAGATTATGCCAGTGTTACGTGTCTGTAACTGACAAAGAGATTTTAATGGTAACTGATACAGAAAGCTTGTGAACCTAATACCTATAAGAACTTCATACTTAACCAGGCTTAGGAATGTCTACATTAAAAAAGTAATTATTACTTCTTTGCTTATGCTAGAACATATGATATGAACATCATAGGTAGGTATCCATCGTAATATTATGTTTGACTTTTATGTTTTTACAAAACTATACGAAGGTAGGTAGGTACCTACCTACCTACCTATTATTGGTTTAAATCTTACAGCCTATTGTTCACGCTGTTTATCTCTAATCTAAAAATACTTCTACAGTACCTACCTAAGTCCTAAGTAGGTAAGTAACTAGCTAACTATCATTTCACATACCTACATAAATCGAAGGGTGTTATTTCAATAAAGGCCTAGGTAAATTAAGTGCCTACCTGACGATAAAGACGTCTGCCTGATAAGAATCCTAACGCCTAGTGATCGGGTTGTTGAACCTCAAACGGGTCCAAAAACAGACTAAATATCAGTATTTTCACTAAAGATGGTGTAGTAGGTACCTACCTAGCCAGACATCTATCGATGACAGATGTATACCTGATAAGAATCCATTCCAGTGAGTAAAGGTCAGTAAAAGCGGTGGCACTACAATTAAATGATTATTTTGCCCACCTAGACGTCTGCCTGATAAGGATCCTACCAAGCAGGGAACGCGAAATGACTTTAACAATTTAGCCCTAAACGAGTTCAAAATCATGCAACTAATTTCACCAAAAGAAAGGCCAGACGCGGCGGCGCCGGCGTCAAGAGTCGGGCGGCGCGTGGCGGCTGCCACCTAAACTTTTGATTTTGATCTGCGTGCCGCATGCCGCGCCGTGGTATTACTAAGTTAGTATTATTATTAATTCTACGGTACCTATTGCTACTATTTACTGTATTTTAAAGAAAAACTCCAAAAAACAATGTTGTAAGGTCTTATCAGTCTACTCTGCTGGTAAAGTCGAATTTTACAGATATTTATTGAATAAAATCCGCCGGTCAAGTGGTAAAAGGCGCCGCCCGTGCCGCCACCCGCGTGCTGGTGGCGCGGCGGCGGCGCCATGCGAAAGGAAGATCAAAGTCAAAACAATAGCGGCGGCGCGGCTTTTGTTCCGGGAAATCCCACCCGTTTTTTATCTTAGCCGCGCGCCTGGCGCGACAGCGGCAATCGATCAGTCAGTCGCGCTCGCGAGTTAGGTACGAATTGAGATGCGTCGGGGCATAGTTATTCACGATTTCGCGAATAATAAGACGATGTCATTTCAGTAGGTGCTTAATTTCGAGTATTAGTTCGAGTGACAGTGAGATGTGGTGTAATGATATGTGCCTGAAACCTGCCGCCACAGAGGACAGAATACTGAGGATATTCCCGAACATGCCTACATCACCAAGCCGTATGACTATGCATTGGCATTGTCACACGGCAAAAGTGGCTGGCAACATAGCAACTTTTATCCAAGATCGTGTTCGGCAACAACAGTTTCGGTCGTTAGCAACAGATTTTCTGATTGTGAGGAAATCTGTCGTTTAACAACGCCATCATTATGCGGTAGAATTTCTAATAGACAGACGTCTAGGTTGGTACTACTTACTGCCTTTATTGACGTTATTTTAAGTTAGGTTGTAACCGTTAACGTAAACGAGCCGAAACTGTAGGTACTCTAAAGATGTTATAATATTAAATAAAAGTTGAGTTGATAATTAGGGTTTAATAACGCAACCCTTACTTGGTAGGATTCCCATCAGGTACACGTCTGGGTGGGTACTACCACCTTGATTAAAATAATGCAGTTTTTAATCTGTTTAGGGTCAACAACGATATCACTAGGCGATGGGATTCCTATCACCTCTGCCTATAACAGTCGCAATTTGTCTCAAGTGACGAACTGAACTGCGCCCGTAACCCTGAGACATACAGTTGTGAGACATAGTCTCATGTGCCTGTAATTTTTACTGGCTCTCAAGAAACACACACAAGTACCTAATGTGCTTGGCGACAGATTTTCTACTTGAGGCTGGTAGCTAGGCGGGCTAATGCAAAAAAGGTGCCCTTCCACCGTGCGGTGTTGCTCAAGCCGGTGGCGCGGCGGTGGTGATCGAACCAGGGACCTGAGACATTGCAAGCTATGGCTATTACCACTCGGTCATCATTGCTTCAATACATACACATTACTACACCATTTGAAATCACGGTCATTTTATGTGCCCTGAACCCATTTAGAGTTTAGCGACGCAATCACTAGGCGTTAGGATTCTTATCAAGAAGACGTATGTGTGTGTAGTGTGTACCGACTTTATTGAAGTTACTGACTTCTTATGTGACTGAACCAAATAACAAATGAAAGTTGGGTGCCACGAGTACTAGTAGGTATTGTATGGGTTACGTGCGCAGGAGATCGCTGTGCCGCGCCGCGCCGCCGCGCTGCCCCGCCACAAGGCGCTCATTTCCGTCGTTATCGTGTCGCGTCATTGTCCATGCGCCTTGCGCTTATCTACCTGCTGGCTACTACATACACTGCATCGCTAATGTGCACGTGTACAAGTCCTAGTGAATATGTATGTGACTTTGTCCAGCAACGTAGGTACTTCATATTTATTTTATGGGTTTGTCGCTATTTAATTTACTAAAGAACTGTTTAAGTATAAAGGGATTGTGGACCCAGTGTACATACACGTAATAAGTAACATCCGGTGGACAGTATGTAGGTACCGTAGAGTGACCGCGTAGGCTGCGCTGTGGCTTGGTTGACTACGGGTGTGCGTGTCTACGTACGTAGCTCTCTAAGTTACGTAGCGGCACGCGCTCCGTTTTTGCTATATCGTTTGTTACGTTACGAAACAGATCCAAAATGTGTTAGAGAGTACAAGAAAATCTTAATGATTTTTTTTATTAAGTTTTCAGAAAAAATTTTGAGCTAAACTTGTTCCTTGTGATGTACTGAAATTACCCTTAAGAGGTTATGCGTAAGTTACCAGTAACCCTGTATAACCTAAATTTACGGGGTGAAGCTTCAGTCTGAAGCTAGTACTAAGTTTATAAAAGTCAGTGTTTTATTGTTTTTTATTTTTTTTGTTATTATGATGGAACAATCTCGAGGCCCACCTGATTTATATATATATTAAGCGGACTAACCGCTAAGTGCGCCTATAACAGGTGCATTTCGTCACAAGTCACGAATTGCACTGCGCCCGTCACCTTGAGATATAGTAGTTACGTCTCATGTGCCTGTAATTTCACTGGCTCTCAAGGACTGTTGCCGTAACACTGTTAGGTGCTTGGCGACAGATTTTCTACTTGAGGGTGGTCGTTAGCCAGGCGGATATTCGCAAAATGCCCTTCCAACATGCAGTGAAGCTCAAACCCGTGATGGGATTCAAACCAAGGACCTGTGCGGCAGTCCATAGCCAATGCCACTGAGCCATCACTGCTTCAAAAGTGCGCATTAGTTTATAAAAATTTGTCGCTACCATTTGAATATCGAGCTATTCTCGATTAATGTTATTAATTTAAATATTAATAATAAACCGGCATAACACACACGTTAGGGATCGAATACATTACCCAGGTTTCGTATCAGATGCGCAGCAGGGTCCACGAGCACGCAGAAGCTGACGCAGCTCGCTGAGCATATCAGATGCTCCAGGATCGATGTATGCGATCCATGCGTGAGTGTAATAAAATATGTTTTATTTCAGTTTTATAATTATATAAAAGGTATTGTGTAAAAGCAATGACATACCTATTGATGTATAAAATGATATGCATACAGATATAACACATAATTTTATAATGTGAATCATCATGGAAAGCTTCACGTCCACCGTTGAACAAAAGCCTTTCCCATAATAGTGATTTCACATTAGCCCCATGCTTGGCAGGCGCCTTCGGGATTGCAGTGTATATGGCAGTTCTTCAGAAGGCGTAGCTGACCAAGTTTTGATATTTTTCACTTAGTCGCCTCTTACACGATACTTTCTAACCTAGCACCTCAAAACAGATAATATGAATAATATTTGAGTTTATCTTTACTTAAATTTTCAAATAACGTGACACCTGTCACGTTCTTTGAAAATACTGATATTAAAATTTCTTTTACATTTAAAATAAAAAGTAGGTACCATATGTCTGCCATTCCAAATATTGCACAAAATATAGCTATGCTTTACGTGTTTTCTTTCATTACCGATACTTGCACAAATGTTTTCGAATCAGTTTTTCAAGTAATATAGGCATACTTACTTCGATTTTCCAAATTTATGTGCGCAACTTTATGATGCATTTTACGATGGCCTCTCGGTCAAACACGCGACTCTACGGTTTATGGCTCTCACGCAGGGTTTACAGCACAACTAAAATAAACGTTATTGCCAGCAGAAAACTTAGAACATTTGTACTAAATAGGCTCGTCAATATAATGGGTGAGAGGGCTCATTTTTCCAAATAGGTACAAAGTTACGTGCGGGTATACGAGCATCTCTTTCATCGTCAGGGCAAACATTAAACAAACCACTTTGTGTTATGGTAATTACTTGTGCTGAGTTTCTTTAATGGACTTAGTTACAAAAGTATTTACGCAAGGAACGTCTATTTGAATGGTGTAAACATAATTTGTGGCCCAAGTTGCAGATGTAATGTGTAGCGCGATATTGCCAAAACAACACCACTCGATTTAATTAAACTGTCACACGTCGCTGAATCTGAATCTTAACTTTTTAATAAATTTACTCATTTTTATTATGTGTCGCACGACGTCACTTAAATTTCAAATTATCGTAAATCTTTCTCGCTTTCAGCCAAACGACTTTAACAGAATAATTGGAATCGTTTAATCCGGAGCTTTAGCAGGTTCCAGCTAAAACCCCGCATACTCTGGTGATAGATGACATTTAGTGCAGATGGAGTTGTTCCCCCGAGTGCCTTTTCTTCGCGCCGTTGAACAAGTGCCAATGAGAGCCAATCTTCGGGAAAATTTACAAAAATAAAAAAGCACTACTTAAAGATTCTGAGCTGAATATGCACAGCAATAAATAACTGAGCACCGAGCAGGGTTCGTAGCTATAAAAATGGGTAATTTAAAATGTTACTAGCCATTGTTGTTATATTTTTGTAAAATTCCAAGAGAAAATACTTGGAGTGTATTGAGTTACATGATTTATTTTATTTCTTCACATTACTATGACTTCCGCAGATAGACTGCTTTTCTGAAAATAAAATTATAAAAATGCACACTTTTATTTTTTTTGGTTCTGGTGTTTTTCTATTAAGTTATATTACGGTATAAAGAGGATACATGCAAAGATGATAATTATATGCAAAGTTGGATATAAGAGCATACATTCGAGCCCAAAATCAGGCTATAATATTTGTTCTGATTTACCATTAATATCATTTTATTCATTCATTTAAAACTGAATTATCATAAAATATTTGTTTTACATTTCTGTATCAAACAATAGCTATAATACACGATATAAAAACTAAGTTATTTTAAGTTACAATACTTTTTGTACTTACGCCTTTGGAGAACCATTGATCAATGTGATCACTAGCATAAATACTCTTTACTTTACTTCGAGTACGAGTATCGATTGAATTGGGAGCATTGGTTGTCTTGGTGGAAGTTTCAACGCCCTGGGGTGTGATTTTATATTTATCTTCATAGTAAGATACAAGTTTCATCATGAGAACATCTCGTATAGCATTATTTTGAGTTGACAATCCATTCTAGAAAATTTAAAAGTAATCAGCATATTTTATCGTGGTTCCTATATAAAATGATTTAAATTAAAACTTACTGACTTCAGTCCACCGTGGAAATTTACTTGCGCTGGAAGAACGTGAATATTCATAGCCTGTGCGTTGTCTGCCGTCTCCAGGGCGGGTCGGTTTCTTATATTTGTAGACCATTGACCCTAGGCCTTTAAGGAAGTTTTCAAAATCTCCCGAATTCGAAAGCTGATCCGGTACTTCGCTTGTCTATTTTGATAAGTATAAAAAATCCAATATCAGAACCTTAATTATCAGAAAATATCACAAAAGTATGTAATACTACATACGTACAGCTGCACTGGTCGCCATTTCAAAGGCGGAAACTAAAATGACAATATGGAGACATGTATACTGTTTCCACAAAAACACGTTCATGAAAACTGCCGCGTGATAAGCACTTTATCGAGAAAATGTAGCAACACAAACTACTATACATTGATGTTTTATTCCTTTTTGCACCAGAGTTTTAGATTTCGTTTTAACTGTTTATTGCTTTTTGTTTTTATCAGACTGTACAAAGTCACTGAACGAAAAGCAAGAGTCTCGAGGTGAGAATTCCTCTGCCATTTTAGTCAAGTGTCGCGTGACGAGGAATTAAAGTGAACTTGAAATGGGAGCGTAGGTTTAATAGGTTATCCTTGATCCTGAATCCCGAGCGCTCAAGGCGTCCTTAGCGAGCGGAGTGCAGTAACACGGCTAGATTTATTAGTTCAATTACCCAGGTCCTGTTCTCCGCTCCGCTTGCTTGCACGCAGACGCCAACAACTAAATTTCGCTCAGGTTGCAACATTCTCTTTGTTTTTAGTCCTTTTACCGTGAGGTTAATTCGAAAAATAAATTAGGTACAGAGCTCGAATTTACAAATGGCTGTCATTAAGAATTTCGCCGTTGTTGCTTAAATTTCGAAGAAATTTTTCAAACTTGAAGATAATACAATTTTTTGCTATAAAAATTTGTAAAAGTATCCAGAAGACTAAGTACTGTGTAAAATATTCCGTTCGTATGCAAAAACTGTTGACGAATGTAGCTACAAGTTGGTATATCTGTTTCATTTTGCATATTTATGTAGATAATTTCATATGGTGAATTGTTGTGTGAAACAACAGTAGATATAGAGGCCATTTTATTGTTTAAAGGCGTTCAAGTCAAATCTAATTGTCTACAATGAAAAGGATCCATTAGATTATCTAATGGATTTTTAAAGGAATTGACGTACTTACTTTACTGAGTAAGTATATTAGAAAAAGCGACTAAAACACAAGAAATAAAAACAAGACAGCAATTCTAGGTTAGAAAGAAAAATAAAAAGATAATTGTGTAATTTTATGTTTAAATTCCCGAAGAAATAACTGTTACCACAGTGATTTCATCTTTCAATTGTAGAAAGATGAAATCATCTTTCTACAATTGAAAAGTTAAATTATGTCTAAAAATATATTGTATTTATTATAAACCCTATCATATGGTTACTTAAGTACTAATTGAATGAGTGAGCACGCAGTGCGAGCGAAGCGTCTCTGCTTTAGCTAACACAAAAATGCTTTCGTATGTCTGATTGTTCTCCTCTACAGGTCGTATTTCTCAACCGATTCTCGTGAAATCTTGCGAGCAGGTTTGTTAACTCCATAGAGATTTATAGGCTACAAATTTTTGGGAATTTTTCGAACTGGCTAAGAGATATGGGGGTTGAAAAACTTAAAAAAAATCAAATGTCAACCATATCGAAAAATTTTCTAATATGTTACGAAACTTTTTTGTTACCCTTATCCATCCAAAACCAATTTTTTTGTCAGAACAACTCATTCATCCGATAAGCTTAAGGAGGCCGGGGTGGAAATAAATGTTAAAATACCCTAATTTCCTGTGTCATATCAAATCACAAACTAATTTCATCAGTTTTTGGACCTTAGAAATAGAAATAATTTTGTTGACCCATACAAAAGAAGCCGTAAACCAATAACCAATATAATTGGCTATGCTTAATTAAAGCATTGAGCTCTAATGAATACGAATAAGTAAATATATGTAAAGAAATTAATATCATACGCTCCTTGGTCGCAGAACGTAATAAATGCGATCGGAGCAGGGAGAAGTACGACAGAAGGAAGCGGCGTGCACTCATATCAATGAAGAAACGCAATTACCTGTGTCAAATCAAATTAAATTCATCAGTTTTTAGAATTCAGCTATGATTTTTGACCTTTATTCAATTGTAAGCTATGCAAGGGCAGACTCGCAAGGTTTAAAAAGAGCTACTAGTATTAAAATTGTTTTGAATATCATGTCGCGGAGGTCAGATTTCACCTTATATTATCAGTTAGTCTAATGCACCATTATTGTGGCAAGCATGGCGACAAACGGAGCAGCAGCGAGCGGCAGGGCGCGGCTTGGCGGCGGCGGCAGCGTGGCAGCCACAACGCAACACCCCTGGCCTGCCGTTACAACTTGGCCAACTTTCAAATTTGTGGGTTGGCGCTTTCTCTGTTACACTCATAGCCAATGTCACCTACATACTAATTACACAGAGTGCAACTAGAGTTTCTAATTTATGGCGTTCTCATTTATTTCATGCTGTGGTTGAATTCTGTTTGTACCTAAGTTTGGTGTGCCCACTGATTCGCATATTTTTTGAGATCCTCGGATGATTTGACCGAAAATGTTTCATAGATGTTATTTTTGCATTTTCATAATTTGGCATAGCGTTTTTATTCCGTAGCTATATTTTGCTCAAATGTTTGGCATACCTTTGTTTGTATAGCATATTATTATATATGTTTGTCATGCTATATTTAGGTACATAATTATTTTTTATTCAATCTCCATATATACAGGGTTATTGGAAAAAAGATAACAACCTTTTAGGGTTGACTTCTGCTAGTCGTAACAAACATTTTGAGACATTTTTTATTAGTTTCGAAAAAACGATTTTTTTTGTTATATATATTGTTTTGTAATTTAATACCTACTCTGAGTCAAGAGTTAGCATTTTACGAATAACCCTGTAGGTTTATTTTACTACGCATAACACTTTTATTTAACATTTTTTTAATAATACTTTCTGAACTTATTTTGTAGCCATGCACATGCACATATATCATACATATTAGTACCAATTTGATAATACATTTATTATCAACTTTAGAATGGGTGATTTTTGATTCAGGTTCACCTTGACCTTCTACGCATCCTAGGCTTTACATAGCGTCTTATAATCTAGTCAAATCAAAGTCACGATGGGTGTGACAATGAGAGAGCGAAACGAGCTGGCCGCGGCAGTAGAAATATGTATATTTTACAATCCATATTTTAAAAATCATTATGATACATTATGTGCTTTGTTTTTTTTTATGGTTTCATATCATTAGGTATGCGCTCAAAATTTATGCAAATCCCCTCTTGTGTCGTAACCGTGTTTATTACGTATCGATTTTTATCTTGTGCACCAGCGCCCTCTTGCGACTCTATCATCTCACTCAACTCTATTAATTTCAGAAGTCTTATGCTATATTTTGCGAGACTTCTCGGGGTAACCCGTAGGTACGTACGTTTAGGTAAGCATCAATACACAAATACAGATTGAGCTGCTTTGATTTTTTAATCGGCTATCTACACGACGCCTTCACCACGGTAATGTTATCTATACAGTATTTCAACTTCATAGAAACGGATGAAACGCGAGTTATTCCTACGCGCCTCGATCTCGGCCTGCGCTCGGTACGCAGACAATCGCGTCTGCCGCAGTGACGAATGGACGGTGTGTTATTTTTTTAACAATAAACGCGCGATATTTTCACTAAAAATAAGTTTATGTACATACTACATTAGTACTAATATTATAAATGTGAAAGTAACTCTGTCTGTCTGTCTGTTATGCTTTCACGCCAAAACTACTGGACCGATTTGAATGAAATTTGGTATGGAAATAATTTGAGACCCGGGAAAAACATAGGATAGTTTTTATCCAACTGCGCAAAAATATGTTAACTATGAGAGCCTATATGCGCCTATATGGCCTATATGCCCTATGCAACAAACTTGATTTTTTTAACCGTTTCTTGCTCGATACTAATAACGCTGACACTAATAACCGTAATAATAACGCTTTAACTGTTCACAGAATGTTAAGTTTTATATTCTCTCTAAACATAATTAATTAAAATAAATAATTAAGCGGACTCCCATACAATAAAAGAGGTTTTCGCCGTTTATTTGCTAAAAATAATAATAATTAAAACATGTAGAAACTTGAAATATTCACCGAATATTTAGTTGTATATTTACTTTAAAAATAAACAATTAGTGAGATCACTATTAAGGGTTCGTACCTACCTAGGATAGGTACGTACCCACCCAGATCAATCAGACACTGCGAAAAGTGTCTGTAACTTGCAAGATTAGGTTACAGACAATGGTACGAAACCCTTCGTGCGCGAGTCCCACTCACACTTGACCGTTTTTTTTATTTATACATTATATTATTATATTGTGCTCATATAAAACGCAGTATTTTTTAGAGAACGAAACATAGTCTGAGAAAATATAGCAGCAATTATTAAATAAAAGATTTATTATCACTATTTTATTTGGAGCGCTTGTAGCGAAGTTTGCTTAGCCATTCTGAACCGATCAGCAAAGCTAAGCAACGTCCGCCTCGGTCATGAGTTGGAGATGACCGCTGGTGACATTACTACTGAGCGCTTCCATACTTCGGAGGGCACGTTAAGCCGTCGGTCTCGGTTTTTGTCTTCGGATGCCAGTCGTTATAGCATGGTGGTAGGGCATTTTGCGAATATATACCCGCCTGGCTTGCTACCACCCTCAAGTTGAAAATCTGTCGCCAAGCACCTAACGGTGTGTTCCGGCAGCCGTCCTTGAGAGCCAGTAATTCTCTAGGTTAGCCTGAACAAAACCTTCGACCACGTTATCACTTACCATCAGGTGAGATAGTCGTCAAGGGCTGACCTATCATGCATAAAAAACCCACCGATATTTTCTTTGTAATTGCATAAGATAACACTTCTCTTCCGTGTTATGTTTTGTCTTCCCCGTTTTACCTCATTTGTAAACTAAGCGTAGCCAGAACGTCAGCTGATGCAAAGCGTTTCATGAAAATTAATTATACTAGAAAATTATATTGTTTAAGTTTAATATTTTTGTAGCATTTGCATGGTTCATTATGTTCTTAAAAATATTTGTTGTATGTAGGTATGAAGAAACGTCATAATTTCGAGCTTCACTAGCCTAATATACGGAATAAGCACTGGATAGACCAAGCACAACAAAAAATATCATTGCGATCTTTAATTAAATCATAAAATTTTATATTTTGGTGTAATCATGGCTATCTCTTAATAACATTTCATTAATGGTGCCAATATACACCTAAAAAATAAACAACTCCGAAATCAAATATTTCATAAGGAATTACAAAAGGCACATAATTTTTCTTTACTTTATCATTCTGTTTTGAAAAAAGCACCAAGGATTACTACAAGTAATTAATTCAGTTATAAATATAGTTATATATTGATAATGAAGGTAGTTTATCTTTTTAGTTTAAAACATTCTTCTTTCTAATATATAAATTGTCGTGTCACAGTGTTTGTAACAAAGCTCCCCCGAAACAGCTTGACCGATTCCTATGAAATTTTGTGTGTATATTCAGTAGGTCTGAGAATCGGACGTAAACTATTTTTCAAATAGGTATATTAAAATTATTGATCATTTTTATTTACCTATATGACAAAACAACGTTTGCGGGGCCAATTAGTTTTATGTAATATATTAATTTCTTATCTATATAAGAAATTAATATATTACATAAAACTAATGCCGTATAGCCCCCGGCTTAAGATTATAAGGACATCTTCATATTGAATGTTGTAAAAGGCAACGAATGGAAAAAATGCGCAACATGCCACCACTAACACTGATGTGTGTGAATTGTTGTATCTAATTGGGGGCACTACCAGGCTCGTAAGAATATGAAAGCCCGGGTATACTGCAAACAAAAGCATTCTTTGTGCGTTGCGTTCTGACCGGCTATATGTCTAACTGAAGATAAAAACTTTTTACAATACTAAAAATTTTACCAAAAAATAACCGACTTCAAATTTATAACACGCATTATTAGGTATACAAATACAAATAAATACAAATACAAATAACTTTATTGTATAATAATATGGTACAATTAATAGGTGAAATCCCTGCCTGCTGCTGTAGTTTTCACTGTGTTGCAGAAGGCAGTTCCTTTCCCACAATTATTATTTAGAAAAATAAAAAAAAGCTTAGGTTTATAAAATATTGTGATGTGTGTGTGTGTGTGTGTGTGTGGGGGTGTGTGTGTGAGGGTGTGTGTGAAGGTGTGTGGTACGAGATGTTGTGTAAGTGGTGTGGATTAGATAATCAATGAATGTTTATTCCACTTTTTCTAGTAATTTTTCAGGCATGTCATAATCATGTTCTCTAAGCCATTCCTTTATTATTGATTTAATTTTGTAGGGACTGAGTGATTTAATATTTTCTTTCCTATTAAGTGCATTATATATCTTTGGAGATAAATGGTTATATTGTCTGCAGGCAAATATACTCTTGCACCTAGGAACAGGGCATGTATCTAATCTTTTCTTAGTTACCGGTAAGAATGGAACAGTTTTAATATGATACTTTTTGATACTGTTGTATATATATATTTTTCTGACAGAAAGTTGTTTGGACTTCTCATAAAGCTCTGTGGTAGGGTGAGTGAATGGTAAGGTCATTATAACTTTAAGAAGGGCACGTTGGGCTCTCTCTACTTCAATCATATGCGACTTTGCAGCACCCCCCCATGAACAAATGCAGTAACTAATTATACACTCTCCTAGAGCTTTGTAGGTTTGCAGCATGAGACTTTGATCTGCTACTGGGCGATGCTGTTAGGTATAACTCATATATTTCTCGTCAGATCGTTTTTTTTTAAATCAGTACACCCTGTTATTAATTATGAGGTAAACACAAAGAAAATACAGTTGAATTGAGAACCTCCACCTTTTTTGTTAATTGGTTAGTTATTATATTTTTTGTCCTGCGTGTTGTTACCGAAAAGTGGTTGTATCGACCCCGCATTTGTGTGATAAGGGAAGACTGATAATGGAATGATGATCACTCAATATTTACATTTCAAGTTCATAATGTATTGTAGCAGTTACAGGTATAGCATGTACCAAACTAGGTATAAGGATGCCTATGTTCTTCTTCGCAATTTTGTTTAGTATTTAAATTAGGTTCATTGTAAAAAAAAAACTATGCCTGTACGGAAAGACTACGAACTTTTGCCTTATCCTTTCCCAACTTTTCCTTTAAACAAAGCTAGATAAAAGCTTCAAACGCAAGCTAGACGTTTAAATCTTTTATTAATAACTTTGTTTCCTTTAAAGCGAAGGCACACCTGAAGCCAAGTCTCTTGGCGTGGGTGATTGTATATCGTTCAGTAGAGATGTATGTGCAGAGGTGGTCACTAAACAATTCAGGTCGGCGTCTAGTTATATTGATGGAACGGAAAGGAAACGTGTTTGAGTACGAGCCTGTGCTGCCATACTTTCTTCGATAGTACTATTTGCGGATTTAATTTCTTACATAAATATTTTATTGGCCTTTCAGATGAATTTATATAAACTGTTGGCGTCTTGTAATAAATGCAAAAGTGAGTTAGTATATTTGTATGTCTGGTTGTAACTACCACGATAACTGAATTTGATTCACTTCAGTACAGAATTTGAAGTCTGTCGTCAGTTCCTGAGGGAGCGCTATTCTATAGGTCAGCTAATTTACATTCGGTCAAAATAGTCATATAGCGATATAATAAATTAAACTTTCATGAAGCTAGTGTGACAGAGTACATGCTAAGTATAGATGTTAATAGATTTGCTAACTTTAGACTCGTCCAGGCCCTTGCTCAACAGTTCTGGAAATTCTGGTCCAAAACACTCAACACACTGCAATTACTGCAAACTTGCTCAAAATGGACATCCTTAATCAGCCCACAATAAGTCGAAGAATTGGTCCTCATAAAGGAAGATTCACTGACTCCCCTGAACTGGACCATGTAGGACCTGAAAACTTTTCGTAATATATGTGTATATTTTTTTTCCTTTAACTACCCCTCTAGGGATCTACAGAAGTGGCGACGATGTATTTTATTATAAATTGCATCAATAAAATCAATGAATGAGCCTGTTTCTAAAGATAGTTGCAAAATACTAATAAAGACGTCAATTTAATTTCTTTGTTTATTTTTCAGAATATTAAATATGTGTGTTCTTAATTCAGTACAAAAGTGGCAACACCACTTGAGATAGTGTTCGCAGGATACCGCTGCCGCCGGCCGGCATCAGTCTCATGAATATTGTACAAGCACGCGCGCGCCGGATCTCCAGATTCCCGTATCCCAGCTTATATACCCTTATATTCTTTTGTATGCAATCTGTAAATACGCTTCCAAGGCTTCGAACCAACAAACACTTTTTATTACGAACAAAAACTTGCGTAAATAAGCAAAGCTTTTATGGTACTCGATAATGTTTGTTTTTATCGTTTGTGATACAAATTGGTGAATCATTTATGAGTATGAAACATCTGGTGATAGGTGTTTGTTTGTAAATACCGATGTTGTTTTGTTTTAAAGTTGAAGCGATTAGTTTGAAGCCTGAGTAATAAATACCTGATACGATGAGATATAATATAATTTATTTATATAGCTTACATTTTACTTATTTATAGCAGTTAGGGTCTCAGAGTGAGTATTACTAAGAGAGTCAGTTAAGAACGGCTAAGAAAACTGTGCTACGAGCGCTTCTAAATTGTACGCATATACAGACAGAAAGCAGTTCTCTCATGTTGGACAACGAAGAGGCACTAAGTGGTATAGAGCGACGATAATACGTCAAACCACCGGCAGCAGCCTAACGTTAGCTATACGTCAAGTCAGCGTCGAACCCATCCCGCCAAGCCGTCTAACTCACACACCCCAAAATTTAATAGTCTTGTGTATGATCCTATCTCCCAGTTTTCAAAGCACTCATGTCAGACTCGTCGAGATGGTGTAGGCACAGACGTAATGGGAAAAGGGAATTTCAATGTCAAAACTTGACGCTAACCGATTCCGGATGTGAAGTTCTGATAAAGGATTAATAGCTTTAGGTATAAAAATAAACTTTTCTCTTTTGTGCTGATTTCAGTACACATTTAAATGGTATTGATTTTTTTTTTCTAATGGTGGAACCAAATTAAGTATTTATATTTCTTTTATTCTTGAAATACTTTACCTAAAATATAAATAACATCTTTTTTTTTACTTTTTCGAGTGAGTTGTGATACTTTAGTGGAGTTCAAAAACTATAATCGTTATTTATGGCGTCAGCAATACAAGATTAAAACTCAACGTAGTATAGAAGTATTTCGTTTACTAATTAGATAACAAAACCATACAATTTTATTATTATGACTTTATGTTGTGGTGGTGATTCACATTAATAAGGAGCTTATTAAAGAAATTAAAACGAAAGATGAATTAAATAAAGTTCAATCTCAATGACAGCGGCTACAGCCTTTCGTTTCTCCAAAATGCGCAAATTAGAGAAAAAATATACTTTTAATAAAGAAGTAGAATTCCAACTTTAAAAAAATATCAGCTCAGATTTGTTAAGAATATAATTAGCCACATTTTGTAAAAGTAAGATGTTAAAATTAGGTATCGTTGAGGATGAAGTCCAAAAAATAATTTTATAACAGGTGCACTTTAGTATTTTTACCTATTAATCAGCAGATATGAAATAACCTTCAGCATAGATTGGTTACTAAAACGTCCATTCATTAGGTAAATATATTTTGCTGAATCTAAATAATGATTCTCTGAAAAGGAATTCACCTTCAAAGTGATTAAAATTAGTGAATTTCTTGCTCATGTATTGACATATTGGTGTCTCATCTTATTGAATTAATATAAAACTTCAAACTGTTGCAATCTATATAAATAATTTGGAATATTATAACGTAAAAAATAAACCTACATTAATTAAAAATAGACATACATAACGTAAAAAATAAATGTTAGCTTAACTACTATGTAAAATGGGTGTAATGTATATCATCATCTGTAAATTGTTGTACGTGGGGATTCTGTAAGTCTCGATATCACGTTAGTTTTTACATTTTAAATGCCACTTAGTATTGAATGTCTCATAAAAACACCTTTATAAAATGGTAAAGTAATATCTTCTTTCTAAAAGCTTCTCTATAATTGACTGTTACAGTGAACGTTTCAGAGGAATATATCTGAATATAATATAATACACAAAACACATACGACGCCAATGACCCCTGAACTTTAGATTCGACAACCTTTGATCTGAAGCGCAAACGCGAACTAGAAAGATCACAAAGGTACCAAAATAGGAAGGTTCCAGATTCTTCCCAGAGAACAAAGCGATTCTAATCAACACAATCATGATCCCAAATAAGCGACAACAATGACAAAGATCGTGCGAGAGGCGGAAAGCGAAACGTCGCCCACAACGGCCCACATGTCGCCCATTGTTGGGACATTGTCTCGGATATTAGCGTTACAATCAATCACTGGTGTGTCTGTGACACGCACGTAATTAGGAGCGAACCTTGGAGACAGTAGCGGGCTTATTCGCGACTATTTCGAGGACGAACCCAAACTTTGGCTTAGTACGAAAATTATTTATTTTCTTGATGAATTGGGGAATATTAATTATTTTTATATGGAAAATTGCACTCGAAGGATATGGATTGTCCGGAACGCAATCAAGTCAATCTGAAGGCAACGTCTTCCACTAATTTGGAACAGATAACAAAATTTGGTCGTTAGTAACTATTTACACTTTTGGATAAACTCAACTAGAATGTCACACTACGAGTCATAGAGACAATAAAGCGAGTGAATTCGTCTAAGAAATATAGTGAGACTTAACTCTCAAAATATGCAAGTTCAAGTGGCAATAGACAGGCCAAAACGTTGAAGACTTGAAGAGCAGATAGCTGTTGGTAAGAAAAGTCTCGTGTGTATATTTCGAATCATGATGAAAAAATTATCAGGAAAAAATAACGTTTTCTTACTCAGAAGTATGTTAAATAACATGAATGTTTTAATGTTCTTAGAAATAAAATAAGCATTGCTAACTTAGCCATACTTGGTACGTAATAAATAATTGTTAAACTATTAATTCCCTTAACGTATGAAATTTTATTTAAGTAAATAGAATTTTCCTACATTTGCTTTATTACTTAATCTTATTAAAAAAGATACAAATTATCGTCTTCCTACCCTAATGTGGAGTTTTTTTTTAAAACAAGGGGCAATTTTTGAATATATTTTGAGGAATCCTATAGTACGTAACGTTTAGGCTACGATGGTAAAGAGAAATTAAAGCAGAGTGTTCAACTCCGATGAAGTTATAAACGTAAAGGCGAAGGTAGCGTGCGAGGATGATGACCGCAGGTGCTTGGTTAAAGATTTTCTATTTGAGGGTGGTAGCTAGCCAGACGGGCTTTTGCAAAATACCCTACCATGCCATAACGATTGCAATTCAAAGACAACAATCGGGACCGACGTCTTAACGTGCCCTCCGAAGCACGGAGGCGCTCAGTAATAATGTCACTAGCGGTCACGCATCCAAGTTCTGACCGCGGCGGACGTAGTGAAGAACGGCTAAGTAAACTGCACTACGAGTTTTTAAAAAAGTTCGAGGATATAATTATTATGAATACTTACCTGGTCTAAAAATCTATTATATATCCTATTCATTTTGTTTTTTATGCCAGTAATGTAGTAGTCATGAGTCATGAGACAGTAGTTTAATCTTGACGAACTCTTTTCAAAACTTTTGCTGATTTAATTTGACCTGATCAAGCTGTTATCGATGATGGGCGTGATGGGATGACCGATAATGTTGCCATAGCCTCCTAACAACTTTTCTTAGTACATTCGCACACGAAAGTACATCCGGCACGTACACTTATAAAAAAAATGCTTTGTGTAAAATAGGTCATTATCAAGATGAAAAGCAGTGCAGACGATACACCTGCGCTCAAAGCAAATAATATAATACTTATTCATACAAACGTAATTGAAACAAATGTTAACATATTATTATATACGGAGTATTTTCGGTTTTTGATCAATATTTCTTTCGCTGAAAGTTTGATGTACTCGTATACTATGCATAGTATACCAGGTGCTTACTATACTTTTTCTGTAGTGAAGCGCTATGCGGGCGCGTATTGTAAAGCGCTAGTAGCAGAGCTTGTGTAGGCTTTGTTAACCAATTTTATCTAAGTTAAGCAATGTTCGCTAAGGTCATTACTTCGGTAGGTGGCTGCTAGTGGCATAAAATGCTTGCTTCCGTGCTTTGTAGAGCACGTTAAGCAGTCGGTCGGGTCGTGGTTATCATCTTGGAGAAAAATTTGAAAATTTTACTATGCCTAAGTTAGTGAAAATATGTTAAGAAACCATCAAATTAATATTTTAATAATACACTTAAAAACTTACCCGACGCGACGTCACAAACGCCATGCAGCCAAACTGAAGAATTTTCGACGCGTTTCGATTCTACACGAAGCATCCTCAAGAGGTATTGACTCTACGATGGAGAAATTTTGATACTCGATTTTAATTCTCGAATTATTTTGTTTTACTAAAATATTAAATGTCCGCAAAGTAAGTAACGCCTGAATCCATTTATTATGCCTATCATCAAATTTTTATTTCAAAAGTTGCTGTTGAAACTGGCATTTTGAAAAAAAATACACAAAAACAAAACATTCATCAAAAACTGGCCTTAATGAAGAATGTCAGATTTCAGATTTAACACACATATTTAATAAATAAAAACAAAAAATGACACATTTTGTTTGCCTTTCAATTGTTTTAACATGCAGCTTTTAACGTGAAGAAAACATAGCAATAACATAGCAGGGTAATTATTATCCTGTTTTTTAAAGTCGGTTAAAATATACTCAGGTAGCAATTTTATTTGAATATGTTTAGCTTATTTTATATATTTTAAGATATAACCACCAGCTATAAAATTTTTTTTTTAATAATGAGTAATTTCAAATTTCCATATCTGGCTACACTGACCTGTTGCGGCAGCAACGCGTTAATTCAGCTTTTCAAATGGTATTAATGGAGCTTGTAGGCGTTTCTCTTCTTTCATAAAAGATAAAACTTTTAAAATAATTAGCCGTGCATCACTTTTGAGAGGTTTCGGCATTTTATTTGCTTTTTTCACAATGAAATCAATAAAATAGCACGGGAGCACTCGCACTAGACATCAACTGACAGCGGAATGACGTTTTTTAACAATACAGCGAAAATCCTAGCACCTAATATTCGATAGCGCGTGAGTTCCGATGTGGAACTAACGCAGCAGAAACTACTCGTCAATGCTGTGTTTAGAGAGGATAGGGATGACGAAACAACACTCTTTGTGTTGTATGTAATTTTATTTGTTTAACTGTATCGGATAAATTATATCTTTAGTATGAACCACAAGGAAGACCTAACACTAAGGTAATGAATTGAAGGTGATGATGGAACCCGTCCGTTTCAAACTATACTTAAGAATTTGTAGCAAGTTTTGTCCATAATTATTACTTAGTCAACAGTCCTATACCCATGAAAACGACAGTGACAATCATAGTGATAGTGACAGATGTGACAGTTCAAATGGAGGAACTCTGACTTTGACAGCTACGGTGCAACCGTCTCAACGCCAGTTACAGTGCCACCAACTTAACTGTTCAGGTGGGCAAAATGGGAACTACGGCCGCGTCAGCCGCTATTTTCTAAACGTCATTCCGCTGTCAGTTGATGTCTAGTGCGAGTGCTCCCGTGTTATTTTATTGATTTCATTGTGAAAAAAGCAAATAAAATGCCGAAACCTCTCAAAAGTGATGCACGGCTAATTATTTTAAAAGTTTTATCTTTTATGAAAGAAGAGAAACGCCTACAAGCTCCATTAATACCATTTGAAAAGCTGAATGAACGCGTTGCTGCCGCGACAGGTCAGTGTAGCCAGATATGGAAATTTTAAATCACTCATTATTAAAAAAAAACATTTTTATAGCTGGTGGTTATATTTTAAACTATATAAAATAAGCTAAACATATTCAAATAAAATTGCTACCTGAGTATATTTTAACCGACTTTAAAAAACAGGATAATAATTACCCTGCTGTGTTATTGCTATGTTCGACTGCATGTTTTTTTATGTATGTTCACCGACTTCTCCGTCAATTATGGATCGATTTAAATTTTTTTGTTTTTGTTGAAAGGTATACTTTTCAGGTGATCCACACAGTAATAATTTCGAAATCGATTTAGTGGTCAAAATTTTGTTTATTATTTATCCTGATTAGTCGGAAACAATCTGAAAGTATTGTTAATTTTTTAAAGCGGTTGCTGTATTTTATTTTATGGTTGTTCATTAAAAAAACCTATAAAATATTAAATTGTTGTTTTTGTAACAGGTGTTTCAGAACGATTTGTCTACAAACTAATGAAGGAAGAAAAGCAAGCTCAAGAAACTAATTCAAATATTTCTACCCCTGGCAAGAAAAACGAAAGAAAAACAGGGATATTGATGATTTTGACATTGGTGTTATAAGAAGAAAGATACATGAATTTTATTCAGTAAAAAAAGAAATTTCGACCTTACCAAAATTACTGACTGTTCTCAGGGAAGACATAAATTTTCAAGCAAAACATGAAACTCTTCGAAAATGACTCCACAAAATAGGGTTTCGTTTAAAAAAAACAAAATCGAATAGAAAAGTGCTGTGTGAACGCAACGACGTAGTTGCCTGGCGGGCATCCTATCTACATAGAATTAAGGAAAATGAGCGAGGAAAAACAAAGCCTGTTATTTATTTAGATGAAACTAACATACACTCGTCTCACTCCACTGGCAAATGTTGGCAAGGTCCTGAAGTTGACGGCGATTTGGAACCAGTTTCGAAAGGAAATAGGTGGATCATTGTTCATGCTGGCGGACAAGAAGGTTTTGTGGAAAATGCCCTTCTCGTTTTCAAATCAAATACAAAAAGTGGGGACTACCATGACGAGATGAACAATAGTAATTTCAAGAAATGGGTTCTTGAAAAATTACTGCCAAATCTGCGTCAACCCACACTTATTGTGATGGATAATGCGCCATATTATATAATATATGTATTTGCGTAAATTGGTGTCCTAACTCAAACCACACTAAAGCTGATATGCAAAAGTGGCTGGTAGAAAACAAGGTCGAGTTTTACGAACAAATGACAAAGCCTCAGCTTTACGAGTTAATAAAAAGAAATACACCTACACCTGAATATGAAATTGACAACATATTGAAAAGCCATGGTCATGACATTCTTCGATTGCCTCCTTATCATTGTAATTTGAATCCAATTGAAATGATATGGAGCTCGATGAAGAGGAATGTAGCAGAGAAAAATATCGGAAAATCAAGTGCACATATGCCTCAATTGATTGAAGATGCATTCCGCAAAATCACACAGGCAGAGTGGAAAAACCATTGCGATCATATGAAAAAAATTGAAAATTAATACAGACAAAAAGATGCGTATTTAGATGAACCTTTTATCATTCAATTACAGAGTGACAGTGAAAGCGATTCGAGTGACTCCGAAGATGAATTGTGGGAATCAGCAGATGGTTCAGGAACATCGACCGGAATTCCTGGAGTGCGGCCGCTTGAGCTCAGAAAGCATGATAACAATTATTTTTATAAAATATAAATAAAATCCTATTGTGCCGCAGAGCCATATTGAATCTATATTATGTTAGTAAGGCTTTATATGATTGATATTGTAGTTTCTTAAATTTTAATGATATCTATAGACTGACTTGCAAGACATGTTTTAATTACCTTTGTTTCTTGGTGAATTTCTTATATGGCAATACTAAATTCTCCACTAGCAACGCTGTCAACTGAACAGATAATATGGTGGGACTATACGTGCTGAGGCCCGCGCTCGGTGCTGTGCAAAATCGTGACTCCTACACGAAGAAATTCAAATAAATTCGAAACTGGTCGGAGCAATATTCGGTAAATATTACGCGAGTCCTAGCTGATTACTTAATAATAATTACTAAAGAATTAACGGCACGGTTTGACGTTAGTACCCCCATACTATTTATTCAATTTCAGAAAATCGGTAAAATTACTTGGGTACTTGAAAAATGGGGCTTCATGATATGACTGGTAAGCAGAGAGCAATGCATTTTTTTTTAAATTGTTGTACCGGTACAGAAATTAAAGGACTTTGAACCGAATTGAATTGTGACATGTGACGAAAAGTGGATCTGGATGGATTTTGGACTAAGTATAATTTTTTACGAGATAGGTTGATATTGAGGTTGACATAGGTTGATTTTGAGGGTGGGCCTCGTGCGTTTTCCATCACGAATCCCATATAAAAGGACCAAACGTTAAATTTATGTAACAATACATAAACCTTACAATAGTACTGTAGTGAATAACGTTAGAGTTTACCATTATGTAATAATAAACGTTACAATTGTACACTTTGGTAGATACACGCTTTTTTATTTGGTATAGATACTCAAGTACCTATATAATATAGAATTCATAACCATCAACAAACAAAGAGTAAATTAGCCTAAAAATGTTGCTTTCTTATTAATTCAAAAGTACTTGGCTAAGATAATAGCGTTCGCAGATCGTGAATCTTCTTAATTACCAGCAATGTTGAAATTAAGCTTTTAATGAGTTTTAATTAACAAGTTTTAGAACGTTGCGTGAAACACCTAACGATTGTCGGGAGATAGCCATAAATAACGAAACAACTCGCAAATGTGTTTGGAAATATACTGTACAGCCTTGATTGCTTATATTTGGGAGTTTTAATGATATTCTGACTTTCTGATGTAGGTATCCCTCAATGCTCTAAATAAATAAAACAATCCGCACAGCTCAGTGCTGAATTTGGATCTCTATCTGTAGTACTTATATTGAGAACATTATCCCTAGACTGATCCCTTATTGTCTTACATTAATTTTGTATTAATGGGCTTAGAGAACCAATGAACGTAAGAAATTGTAAATCTATATTTACACTTTCTTAAGTTCATTAATGCATGGATGTTTTTATAGCTTTTATAGCCTTTGACTACTATATCACCTGATAGTAAGTGATGATGTGGTCGAAGATGTTGTTCAGACTAACCTAGAATTGGAATTTCTTGGCTCTTAAGAACAGCTGCCGAAATACTGTTAGGCTCTTGGCGACAGATTTTCTACTTGAGGGTGGCAGCTAGACAGGGCATTCGCAAAATGCCCTACCACCACGCTGTAACGACATTCTAAGACCTAAGACAACAAAAACTCTTGGGGACGGCACAATATGTCTTCTATAACAATACAAATAAAAACACACGGTCACATAGAGAAATAAATGTTTTCGCTGACAACACAAGGACATAACTGTAAAATGGCTTTGGTTTTAGTGTCGGCTGCTAGTCTGATGCCAACCCTCATTGAAAATGGTCTTGTATTATATGGTAGTATTATTCTTCTTATCCAGTACGCTGTTGACAGAGTGGTCGTGATCGTTTTGCCGTATTACGGGAAGGAGCTGATGTGATGCGCCTCATGTTTTTTCACCACTTCTGCCTGCTGGAGGTCATTTTTCTGCACTGGTTCAGTGGACCTGCAACGGTGGACTGAATCTGGTCAGTCCATCGCATGTGTGAGCTTCCACTCGGTCCAGTAACTTCCACTTATCTTTGGATGACAAGGCGTTCTAAGCACTGATTATCACGCCGGAAAACATGTCCGAAGAATGTAAGGATGCAAAACTGTTCTATTGAAAATAGACGTTCAATTACCTCAAGACCACACAACTTTTGAGTTTTATTCCCTAGCACCACATTTCCAGAGCATCTTATATCTGTTTTTTCACATCTCACAGAGTCAACGTTTTAGCTGCGTATAAAAATATGGGGAATGTAAGTCAAGAACCTGGTTTTCGAGACCTTTATGCGGTTATGGCTCTTTTCTTCCATATTTTTCGAATCCTTTAGCTGGTGTATTAGTAGTATATCCGATACTTTGCGATTAAACAGGTGGTAAGGAGCACTGTTATCTACCCATTCTGCAATTACACCCCATGCAATCGCATCGACGTCAACGAGTGTGGTGCATACTATATATTAGGCGTTTTTTTCGCTTAGACGCCTTTTACAACATCCAATAGGAGGTATGAAACTGGTCTGCTATATACGGTCAAAGCATGGTTAAAGTACTTTAAAATATAAATTTTCATTATATCAACCAAGAATGTAAATAATTGTTCACATTCTAAAGCACATCGATGACAACAAATGAAAGATATATCTCTATACTCGTATTAAACTATTTATGCTGAAACAGAGCCAACAATCCCGTTTGTCGGTTCCAATGTAGGTCAAAGGATTTGGCGTGCGCCAAAATGTAGGCGAAGCAGGGTGCAGGTGCAATACTCCAGACCGCTTTAAACTATGAAATGAACCGGATAAAGTGAGCTTACGTTAAACCTTATGTAAGTTCTTGTGTCGCGGGATTCACATATTTTGTATGGCTTTAAGAGGTTGCTTTCTTTACGAGATACAAGAAGTGTTCTGAAAACTTTCGCGAAATAAACTATAACTTATAAAGGGTCTATTCGCGCACAAATAAACATCATAATATTCATTGTTTGTGCGTTGATCGCGGTCACGAGTAGACTGAAGCAGAGTGTTATCTTGAAGAGTGGCGGAAGAGAATTGAATCTAACAACCCGATCGTTTGATTTTCGTTACTACGCCTTTATCATTCTCATCTAGACACTCACTACGCCTACAGTATCTGACTTACTTGCTTATTTATGTGTGTCTTCAAATCGAGAGTAAATAAGTTTCTTCTAGCAAGCGTGCTCAATCTTAGACCACATCAATGCTAAACATCAGGCAGGGTGTGGTCAAACGCGAACCTGTTATATTTTTTTATTAAACTTACACACGGAGGCAAATTACAACGTGAGCACTTTCCTAATACTTAGTGCAATTCTATGAGGTAGATAAAATAAGGACCAATAATATAACAATAGTTGTTACGAGAAAAATTACACTGCAAATCGTACTAACGACTATCATATCTAATGAATATTATACTGATGAATTTTAATCTGTCGCCAAGCACCTAACGGTGTGTTCCGGCAGCTGTCCTTGACAGCCAGTAAGTCTAGGTTGGCCTGAACAACATCTTCGACCACATCATTACTTACCATCAGGTGAGATAGTGGTCGAAGGCTAACAAATCAAGCATAATTTTAAGATTTTTGAAGCAGTGATAGCTCAGTGGCTTTGGGTATGGACTGCCGCCCAGCAGGTCCATGGTTCGAATCCCGCCGCGGGCTTGAGCTTCACCGCATGGTGGAAGGGCATTTTTGCGAATGCCCGCCTGGCTAGCTACCACCCTCAAGTAGAAAATCTGTCGCCAAGCACCTAACGGTGTGTTCCGGCAGCTGTCCTTGAGAGCCAGTCATTCTAGGTTAAACCTGTTAACACCTTCGACCACATCATCACTTACCAAAGGCTTACGTCAAAGGCTTACCTATCAGCAATAAAAAAAAACCACTTAAACGATGAGCACTATCATTTTTGTATAAAACATAAAATATTGTTTAAACAAAAAATATAAGAACCAAAATACTAGGTCAATATTCAACTAAATGTTTGCGTTGTTAGTCCAAGTAAAATTATATTAAAAAATGTTAAATAAAACCAGTGACTACAGTTTAAAGGACAATTATAGGTATACTTACTATTTTCTCGGAACATAATAACAGAGTACCAGTCATTTTAATCATTTTGCAGTAATGATATAGTCAAGTACAAACCCACCCTCAAGTAGAAAATCTGTCGCCAAGCACCTAACGGTGTGTTCCGGCAGCTGTCCTTGAGAGCCAGTCATTCTAGGTTAAACCTGTTAACACCTTCGACCACATCATCACTTACCAAAGGCTTACGTCAAAGGCTTACCTATCAGCAATAAAAAAAAACCACTTAAACGATGAGCACTATCATTTTTGTATAAAACATAAAATATTGTTTAAACAAAAAATATAAGAACCAAAATACTAGGTCAATATTCAACTAAATGTTTGCGTTGTTAGTCCAAGTAAAATTATATTAAAAAATGTTAAATAAAACCAGTGACTACAGTTTAAAGGACAATTATAGGTATACTTACTATTTTCTCGGAACATAATAACAGAGTACCAGTCATTTTAATCATTTTGCAGTAATGATATAGTCAAGTACAAAAAATGTCTTCATACACCTAACAGAGTCTTCCAGCAGCCATTTTTGACAGCCAGTATTTCTATGTGAAGCCTGTTTACCATCAATTACCCCATCATCACATACCAACAGAGGGATAGAGGTCAAAGGCTCGCTGTAAAAATAAAGCTAAAGTATCAACAAAAAAAGATCTAAATTTTTTTTAGCTCATTGATTTTTACGTATATAATAGGGTCTAATTAAGAAGTTGCCGTTTTACCGCACTGGCCACTTTGAATTAAAATAAAACTTGTGTAGTGTCAGACTTTTTATTGAAACTTTTTTAGACAATAGCTATAAATGATTTTTAAAATGTATTGAAATACATTTTATTTTCGACTTTCAAATGTGACGATCGATATAGCTATAGAACATATATTATATTAATATGATATAGCTAAAACTAGCGTAATATTTGATGGTGTACGAGTTGCTACAGAAACTGCTGGTAATGTTTACAGAGGATACGGCTAACGAATGCACCGTGTTTTATTGGTTTAACCACTTTCGTAGTGGAAACATCGACCTGAAAATGAACCATAAGAAAGACCATCTACTAAGATTAATCTACGATGAATTGAAGATGATGGTGGAACCTATCCGTGTCAAAATACAAAGAATTAAGGGCATGGTTTGTAGTTAGCCTACCCGTAATATTGTCTCATTTGTAGAAAATCAATAAATAAAAAAAATATAGAAAAATGAGTGCCTCATAATTTGACTGATGTGCAGAGAACAGCGCTCATATTGTAGCTTGCTCTGCCTTATTAAACTGATACAGATATGAAGGAATTGTTACTTGTGACAAGAAGTTGGATTGAAGATTTGTACTAACACTTTTCTCGCGATTTGAACATGTCTTACACAAAAAAAGGAAGCAGTATTTAATGCCTTCTCATGATTTGTGGAGACCACAGAGTTTTATCGGAAAGGTTTAAATTATCTTCCTAATAAATGGCAGAAAGACAACGTGGGTACATAGATACTTTCATTAAATATAATGTGTGATAAAAAAATGTGGTATGTAACCACATTTTTTTTATTCGAAACGGCATTTTCTTACTCAAATCGCTCTCACGACAAAAACACATGAGAAATAAATCTATCCCTATGACGGTTTCAGAAATACGATTGGAGTACGAAATTTCGGCGAAACAGCCGTACCCCCGGTAGCTTAATAGATAAAGCATCCGGCGCGAAATCGGAAGGACGCGGGTTCAATCCCCGCCCGGGGCAAATCATTTTGTATTCCAATAATTTGTAAATTTATGATTTTCGCTTAGTATGCGGTAGTGCTTGTAATCATAATATATAGAAATAAATCTATATTGTAGCCATTTCAATGAGTTTTAAAAGATTTACGGCTTAAACGACGATTACGTAGATTTGGAGTATATCGACACCCAGTCATCCCGAGCCGTTGAATATAGACAAATTAGCAGCAATTTGTGCTCCGTACGAGCGATCCAGACCAAATGTGAATATCAGATGAGTGTTTAAGTGCATTCTCGGAGCCAATCATTTCGGGATCGATGGTGGTTTTGCTCGATGACTGTTAATTACCGTTCACCACGTCATTTGAACTGTTAAATGCTGATGAAGTTTTTGATTGATGCTTATAATCGTTGATTTATTTATTTAATAATATGGGACAACCAAAGTATAAAAGCACTAAGCTATCTGCTTTTCGGTCTCGCTAATGGTTGCTGAATTAACAGTTGCGAATATGATTTTGTTTGGACGAACCTCATTATATTAAGGATTTAATATAATAAATATGGTAACGGCTTATTGCTTGATAGTGAATAATATTATAATATTGTAGTAGCCACCCACTTTTCCTAGTAATGTTTGTATAGCCTTTTGAGGATTTCAGGCTCCTTAATCAAAGTATTAAAAAAATGTTTTTCATAATTATCCATTCATTAATTTATATATATTTTCGATAATACTTACCGAACGTATCTTCCGCGGCGGAGTGTCATAGAGAGTAGAGCATATATATAATATATATTCCTTGACCATATGATTATTACTACATGACATATAAAGCTTACTTAGGATTAGTTGATATATGTACTTAGTTGCACATTTGTATAATTATTTGCTAAATAAAAAATATTATTATTACTTACTATTATAACAAGTAAATAACTGTCCTCATTGACATATTTACTTCAGTGACAGTGCAAAGTTTGACTGTTGTGTTTCAGACTCAATTTGAATTAATCAGTCTACAAGAACTAAACCCGTTTTAACAAAAAAAAATGTAGTTATTCATGGGACAAAAACGTATATAAAACCAGCAGTTAATATATTATTAAAACTTAAAACTTATGTATGTTTTACATAATATCCAATTGTATCTGAATGTGATCATAAAATTAAAGCAAACTGCAAGAACAAAAGTTCAGAAATGAAAACACTGACCATAAATCTCGAGGAGACATTTAAATAGTTCCGGCTGCAAAGTTATGCCATTCGAAGGGACACCCTACAACGTCTTGGTTAGTTTACAGTATAAATAAATCAGTGAACTCACTTATATAACCCAGGAAATATTATTCAGAATTAAATTAATTATTAAAATAATTATTCAAATATGAAACAGAAATTAAATGAGATACTTGCAGCGTCAATATAATTGATCTAATAAATAAATGTAATTAAAGTAATTATGTAAAAAGTTAGGTATATTAATGAAAACGTAGATAAAACTTAACGTAGTTAACAAGCAAAAGTATATACGCATTATCTTTTCTTAATTTGTTTATAGTACTGTGTCAGTCATATTGTCCATTGCTGAACGCAGCCTCCTAAGGGGGAAGGGATTAATGTAGAGCTTCGCCATAATCCCCATGCCTTTCAGGAGCCTTGGGGATCGGTTTAATGATAAATGTTCTTAAATATGTCTAAGCCAAGACCAGATTCTTTTGATGAAAATCTATCTCTCCTGATGGTAAGAGAAGATGTGATCGAAAATGTAGTTCAGGCTAACCTAGAAAGGGTGGCTTTCAAGACAGATGCTGGAATAGACCGTTAGGTGCTTTCTGCTTTTTTGCGAATTTCTTTTCAGGGTTACAGCTAGCCACGCGGTTATTGGCATAAGGGCTACCACCATGCTATAAGGACTGCCATGCTAACGTGCGTAACCAAGACGTGCCCTCCGTAGCACGCAAGCGGTCAGTAGTAATGCCACTAGCGGTCACCTATCCAAGTCATGACCACGGCGGACGTTGCTTATCATTGAACTACTATAAGATAATCCCCGTACTGCAAGGTTTGGAGGGATTAATAAATTATACGTCTTGCTTAATAATATGATATTCTACTACTAGGTACCAATTAAAACTGTCATGCATTTCATAATACCTACTTTATATTACATAGTCCAAAAATATATATCGTTTAATGATCAGTGACATTCGCGAATATACTTACGGCAATCCACAGTTGGAATTAAGAGCGTTTCGCGTCCTCCGATTTCGCGCTGGATGCCTAAAACGCTCAGCCACCGGGGCACGGCTATTTCTGGCGAAATTTCGTGCCCCAATTGTTTTTCTTTAACTGTCATAGGGCACGGGCATAAAATTATGTGCTTCAATAATTTGTAATAATATGTGTTTTGCTTAGCACGCGTTAGTGCTTGTAATCATATTTAGAAATTAAGAGCGTTTGTTTGTGGTCAGGTTTTGACACATGTAATGACACCAAGTCTAGAGTTCACCTACTTGCTTTTCTGCGTCACTGTGGTAATGTCTCAAGCAGATTGAATACATCTACGGCTTAGGACAAAGGGTCTTATTGTTATTCACCCCTGTGCGGTGCGGTGACAAACTATTTAGACAACCCCTTGAAGGCCGTGTTGATTGTTTTTAGCCAAAAGGACATCTCATTTAAATATCCGAATACATGGCGTGACAATGACGGTTTCAGAATGGATGATGTTGCGGTTTTCGTCTTCATACAATACGAGATTCTAGGATAGTTTCTCTAAATTTGAAGACTTTGGCTAGTTGCATCGAGTGAGTACTAGCGGAAATATTAAGATATATACGTAATTACCTACACCAGCATTTCACGAAACATCTTGGTGGGGTTGACACCAACTTTCCGATTCCGGAAAACGGACTGTACCATATCCTTGAAAAACCAAGGAAAGATCTAAAATTTACCTAAAAAAATAGCACTTGTTGAGGGGATAATGGTGTTGATGTGATGCCGTCAAGCTGATCACTCACCGTTTGAACACTCTGAGCCCACACTCATAGTCTGATGTCCAAAAAATATTTCTTGTTTTTAATAGACTGCAAAAAAGTAGGCAGTTCTTGATTCGGCTGTATGTTTGGTACGCGATTACTCCTACAAATAGTTTAGTTTCAAACTAATACCATTTAAATTTAACCAACATCGGTTCGGTAGTTTTTATGTTACAGCCAAATAGCTGAAAAAAATATCAGCCAATATGCCTATAACTCGATGACATGGTAATTCCAAGTCTTGTCGATACAGGTTAGTACCTGTTTTATGTATTGTAGGTGAGTAAAAATAGTAAAAATAGCTTTTGTTAGCATTATGAAAAACAATAGGGTAAGAAAATTTTACTTTAAATTAAAAAAATGGAGCTGACTTTTCCCCTGAAAAATATGAAATAACTTGTGGAAATCTATATAACGATATAAAGATCGACTTCAGAACATTTCTCCTAAATTTGGCACTTAGATAAAAACTGGCTAAACAAAAAAAATCATAAATCTTAAGTCAATACATAGGAAAATTTGAAACTAAATAAATGAAATTGTAAATCTTCAAAACAGTAAAGGGACTGTAACATTACTGTACAATTAATTTTCTTTCTTGACATTTTCTTTGTCAATGAACATACAAGAATCTTCCACACGTTTCTCCTCGCATTATTATTGGCATTAGAACGAGCGAACTAGAGAGATCCAACATCCAATACACGGACAAACTGCAAACTTGATTACTGAATTGAAAGAAACAACAAACATCGAAAGAAAATCAGCGAGAAAAAGAAGTTGTTTGCACTGTTACTTACTCAAATCCCAGGAATAAATTCTTTACTAGAGGACGATACGACTTATTCCGGTCCTAAACAAATAAATTGGCGAGATAACAGGAAATGTCGTCGAGAAATACCTAATGCTTTTTTCTGTAAATTCCTTACATTTAAGTAAAACAAATTACGCAATCAAATACCTTGTAAAATGAGTATGTGACACGATATGCACTTGAGATTTAATATACGAGTATAGCATTACTACCAAACACAATATAGTTACTCGCAATCACTATACTTGTTCTGGACAGGGTTACTGTTTTCAAGTCTATAAAAAATACTGTTATCGACTACCTCTGACTCATCGCCGGCAATAATAGTAGTATGAGATCATGTTTTCGTCTCAACATACTCATAAAAATGCATAAATATGTTTCTCAATATGTTGGTTTCTTACTTGTCCTTATTTTATGCAATGAAGCAATAGAGAACGTACTTTTTTTGCTTGTATGGTTTGGCATGAAGATGCCATTTTATCAAGTCTCTGCTATCCGTACGTCCGTCTTACTATTATGAAACGGCTGTTTCTTATTACACATTGAAAATTTCATAAACCATGATGTAATGGCGGATTACTTTTAGAAATAATAACAATAATAGCATAAATTTCATTGGACCGGACACCATATACAAAACTTGTTTAAGCGTTTTAGGTTCCGTACACAAAAGGCAAAATGGAACCCTCTGAATAAGACACCGCTGTTGGTCTATCAAACCATTTGCCACGGGTCGCTGCTCGTAAACTGATATAGTCTAACATCCGAAATATTTATATTTACTGCAAAACTTTGAACCAGAGATCATATGACTAGAAATTCTATCAATATCCCAAGACTTCAGAAGTTAGCCTAACAAAAACTATTTTAGAGCCTTTTATATTAGAGCCGCCCTCTAGTCGATGACCACATGCTTATAGGTGCAAAATAGTTTTTTCACGGGATCTAATTATAACACAGTATTAAAGTGGTGATCTAACTCTCGACATGCGACTTGCACCTGGCCGTATTTATATTTATTTATAGTTTTATGCCAGAAGATTTAAATCAGATTCAAAAATTGTACTGAGCACAATTGTAGATAGCAGCAAGTAACAAACATTTCTTTTCTGTCGCGCCAGTTTTAGCGAGTGACATCTTATTTTGCGCCGTGGCATATTTCAGCACATGTTTGGAAGCACTCCGCTAATATATTAATACGGCACGTATTCTGATGTAGCTAGTGTAAAAATTGTGCAAATGGGATTGCTTTTACCTTATGACTAGTTTCTTAGTTCTATTTCCATCAGTAGACATATTAAAAGCAAACTTGGTAGGATAGTTGTAAGACTAGTATTTAGAACAGTATATGTTCGGAACCACAACTTGCCGTAGCGCCATCTACTTGTTATGATCTGTGAATGGACGCTCAACTCTTTGGAGCGAAACTTTTTTGTCTGTGGTTATACTTTTGTGTGAAAATGACTTGTTAAAGAATTACTTGCACTTTTACGTTTTGATTTTTTGTTCTTAATTTGGATTGTTTAAAATAACTGATTTGAAGTAGTGTAGCTGGTGCTGCCTTATAATGATAATTTTGTGACATTTCTTGTGGAAGATTGATTGATGTTTCTTGTGGAAGGTAAAGTGAACCTGTAAAGGAACATTGCCTCACCCTAGCACGTGAGTACTAAAGTAATGCAATTTGGCCAAATTAGTATTATTAAGTAAGCGTGAGGGTGCAAGCATTAGAAGGACAGAACTCATGTAAGTTTATGTCTTAGTTTTATTTTTAGCTCCGTGTATCGCGGACCAGTTTAGATTCACCAACAGATTGTCTAGGTAGAAGAACTCTGCTATTTATCATGCCTGCCATGGCAAATCTGGAATCTATACAGTAAATACCTATCGAAGTTAAGGTAAAATACATTTTTAGTAAATTGAAGCGTTACTAAATAACTGCTGAACCAAGACTAATAATCCAATTTAAATTGTTCAATAGGTTCTATACAAATATGATAAAAGTTATGCGCGGTCATACATTACGTAAAAATACGCATCGATTCCCACGTACCCCATTTTTCGGAAGTAGGTAAAAATGGTTATATGCACATATAAGGCTGGCATGTAATTGATAATATTTTATCTAAAAAATAATAGCCAATGTAGAAACATTGTATCTAAAATTGTTACAGCTACTTATTCAAAATGTATCATTAAATATGATAGGTACGAGTACTTTGCGATGACTTGCAAAAAGGAAACGATACAAGACGCTTATGTTTATAAATTATTTAAAAACAAATATCTACAACACAGCACAAAAGTGTTTCGCGAAATTAAAGTCCATCACGCGTAAGCGAGGCTTGTAACATAAAACCGAGGGTAAATTCCCGATCGGTTGCGTAAAGTTCAAATGCGAACGGGAATGCGCGAGTGGGAGCGACGCGCGACGCCCGCCTCCGCCAACTTTGACAGTTTATATGACCCGTGTAATGGCGCCTTAAACTAAATAAAGCCTTGCATTTGGCTCGTGTATCGCGAGCGCTACGCCCTCTCGCTGTGTGAGTCGAGATTAGAACTTTACTCGCCCTAGCGAATTCAATGTTCTCCTACTTATTACTTCTGTCAGTATTCGCTGAAAGTTTATTTATTTCCCCCATTTTGGTCACGTTGCCAACTGCCAAATGAAAATAAATAATTATCTACCCACTGTGATTTCAGTTAGTTTTTTGGGTCATTTGATCCATTGTTTATTCGTATCGTTGCGCTTGAGTAAGTAACAAAATTGTTGTATTTGGTATGAAAAATACACAACGGTTTTCTTCCATGTTACTAAAAATGTTTGTCTTATATGTTGTACAACGTAGAGTACTTCATATTATCACGGAATTCGGTCACTACACAATAAGCAAGCTGATGTAAAATTAAGGCCAGTGGCTAACCGCAGCAGCCCAGCTTATGTTCGCTTATCCCCGGTCTGGCCAGCGCTGACTGATGCACCTGTCATCGCCGCAGGCAGCTTGGACTGAGGCCAGTCACGAATGCAAATTCATACCAGAAATTGACTTGCATTGCTTTTGGGCATATTAGTGGTAATTTCATGGGATTAGGTTTGGCTCGAGGCAAACTGGATTACTGATGTAATGTATCTGCATATACGAAGGAGGCGTGTATATATGATGTATAGTGTATATATAAATACTGAAATATAACTATTGGTTGATATAATTGCAATACATTTTAGATTAAATAAATAGTTTTGATATAGTTGCGGTCTATACTTAAATAAATTTAAGCATTTCATGTTAATGGCTTGAATTTCAACAGATTCAATACAGAACTTTCTATTTTATTACATGATTGCCCAAAAACGAAGTGTTATGTTTTCAGGGTATGTATGTATGTTTGTGAGTTTCTTTATTCTACCATAACTTCTCAATAGCTTAGCTGACTTTGATTTATGAGATAGGTATTATAATATTATTATATCGTGTGTCACCTACCTACCTACGGTTGGTAGAAGGGAGCATAAAAGAAAACCAGAAGGAAAGATTTAGAATTATATTGGGTAGAGAAAAAGGGTCGTGGATTACAGACAGGTGTGGCAATAGCGAGCTTCCTTGTTTGAGAACTTATCTCCGGTCCGCTAGCAACTGAGTTAATGCTCAGCAGCAGGTCTGCCGTGCAGTGGCTCAGCTCCAACACTGCCGCGCCGGTAGGCTGTCCCAGCTAGGCGCTGTAGAGACGTGGAGTTTGGCAGCGGTCTGCGCAGGAGTTCAGGGGACGGCCGGAGTCAGGGGATCAGCCTCGTTAGGTACTGGGCCTGGTAGTGGAAGCCTGGTACAGGAAGCCTGGAGTTGGAAACCCGGTACTGGAAGAACCCTGAAAGGATGTGCTCAGGTCAGAATCCTATCAGTGAAGGTGTTGAGCTGGTGGGTCCATTGTTCCTCTGCTACTGAGCATGGCTAGGAACGCAGAGGTCTCAAGGATGTGACCCGCCCGCAAACAACAGATGCCTGAAGGGCTTAAGTAAAATTGTGTGTTGTGAAGCAACCAAGAAAATACAGAAAAACATAGATAAATAGAGATAGGTTACACAAGATGATATATGCTTATAGCTCGAATAGCTATTAGCAAGGTTAGAACATAGGGAAACACAGTAAATACAATGGGATAACATAGCAAGAATTAAATACACAAGTTAGAGGTTAGTTTTGTGGTAATTATTGGTTAAGCACATATTCACTTACCCGTTAAATGGGGTTTCTTATAGCTTGGATTGAGGTTTAAATTATTTAGAACTGGTATAATAAAGTCTGAGCTCAACAAATTGTAAGGATCTCAGTTAAGTTTATCTTCTGGAGGTCTCATGTAAAGTGAAGCTAGTTTGCCGTTTTGGCGCCTAGCCACTCAACCCCCGGAAGTTTGCTCCGTAATCCATTACCAAATATGGTAATGCTAGTGGTGACTAGACCGTTTAGAATTGAATCCACCAATGGCTTCACTTTTATTTTACTAATTTAAAATTACAACGTGCTTCTGCATTAGAAAATCGGAAGTAAAAACTATAACGGTGGCCATGTTGACACTTGACAGCTGTAACAAGCCAGTTCTGTCAGTTACTATATATGGACCTATAGTTATTTTATTGTAATTTAGACCTATTAAAATTCGTTATTTATTTTAAGATATTATTATTATTTATTTAGCAAGATATACTTAATATGAAAATATTATTTTACTTATTGCAACACATCACCAGATTTTTGGTTTAAGAATAGGCGACCTCTCTCGGATCATTGATGTACTACTTCAGCGAGCAAGGCGTTCACAATTGTATTGAGATCTCTTTGAGAACGGATAGATATTCTATTCTGCTCCTAATGGTAGATACATGGTTAGATGGCGCTAGTAGTAAATTAAGTAATATTTGTTCACCGTTCAGGAAGGTGACATATCCCCTTTCGGCGAGAAGAATTTTTTGTTTTACTAGAAACAAAAAATTCACTAGCCTCAAGCAGATCTAAGAAAAATACCTCACTTAAGACATTACTTGAGTTACATATATACACTATAGAAGCTCCAGCATATGGTCTTAAGTATTAACATTGTCTAGCCGCCATAGCGATGTGCATATACATATATAAGAACTCCCTAGAATTCCTCCCCATCGTTTGGATTCAGACATCCCAAGAAACGATTATTGACAGCAATATTGGGAGAAATGGAAGATTGTAGGGCTGAAAAACAGCCTAGCTACATTATAGGTATAAAGAACACACTAGAACAATAGTTAATTTAAGTACATAAAGTAAGCATTCATGGAATTAATTTTATTATAGGTTCCATGATTGCCTAAGTTAAATAAAATATTATGACAGATAGAAGTTAATCAAAAGGAAATACATAATGGCTTATTTTTTGAGTTATGTACCGCTCAGGACAATAAGGCTAAGTTAAAGAGTTTGAACAACCGCTCTGAACAATAAGGCTTAATTTAAAGAGTTTGAACAACCGCTCTCAATGGAAGAATTACCATATGGTATGTGAAAGAATGAATTTAGCAATGTTACAACACTATTCCATTCAAACTGGATAGTGACAAAGAGTATTTAAGGAAGTTACAATTAATTTAGTATATAAGTTAAGATGTTTAGTTTGTAGTACATTATAGGCACTTGAGTTAAGTTATAATATATCTTATGCCATTACAGTTGTATATAAGATATATCTATAAACAAGGATCAATATAAGAAAAGATCACAAGTTATTTGAATTTCAGAAGTATATAAGATACTGTTACATAGTAGATCAGTAGTATATAAGGATTTATTTATCCTATATAGTTAAGGTTATATTAGAATTTATTAAAACAATTTATTCTATAAGTGGGCTAAGGTGATGACTTACTATCAGGTGAGCCGCCTGATCAGTTTTATATAAGGATTTATTTTTCCTATCAAGATAAGGTTATATTAGAATTTATTAAAACAGTTTATTCTATAAGTGGGCTAAAGTGATGACTTACTATCAGGTCAGACGCCTGCACGTTTTTTCTTATTCTATAAAAATATTCTATGAGTTTGATTTTATTTACCTACCATAATTTAGTTATTTATGATATTCAGAATATGTATTTTAGTTGTAAGGTTGTATAAGTAAAGTTTTATTAAATTAATTCAAAGTATAAAAGAATAAGCATTGCAATTCAACGGGGCAATGCTGCCAGCATGCTGGGCACGCTGCCAACTGGGAGTGGGCTGGAGCATTTGGACTGCCTATGAGTCTGCTATGACTTATAGGTGTCTAAATGCTTTTATTGTAGTAGCTGTAGTGTTGTATATAGTTCATAGTATTTTGTTTAATAAAGGCATACCGCCGGATTAAAAAATTCAAAGTATGAATTTGGTTTTATTTGAGATTTATTTAAATTTTAGGTTATCAACAATCTATTCAGTAGAAAGATTTGCATATAATAATTGTTAAGTAAGGTGAAGTAATTACTAGAATATGTATTTATTATCATCCCTGATATGCCAAGAACCTAAGTTTATTGTCTTGCATATCAGTCAATTCAGAAACCAAAAAGAGAAAATTTAGTTTATTTGCAACACATTGTATTTAGTTAAATTTATTAGAATAGCTATTATCTATATAACTGTGATAGAAAGTCATAGTATGACTGTAGTTTTATTCAATATATTTATGTCAATTTAGATTGCATTTGAGACATTACTTAGTAAAATTTTGTATTTAGTCAGTCGTTAAAATAAAAGAAGTTAAATACTGAGATAAGTATTAACTAAGAAACTTTGATATGTCATAAGTATAATCTATGTATATCAATAAGTTCAGAGACAGCAAGTAAGAGTTTAGATTTATAACGACATTTACAAAATTTACAGTTCAGTTGAACATTTGAGTATAGTATTCTCCGTTGCAAGTTTTTAGAAAATTTCAAGTTATAAGATAGTGCCACTTCATATGCAAATTCAGCTTTTTGCATAGATAGAAAGTAAATGTGCAGACCCATGATTATTGGAGTGAATATGTACTTGACCTATACCCAATGACAACAGTGTCATACAAGGTCAATGAAGGTTAGTTAGTAAGTACAAAATATTTCAGAAAAAAATGTGGGTACATAGAAATATGGTATGTGTGCTATTTATAAGCTGTTTTACAGATTCAATTATATTAAGTGCAAGTTATTAAATTAGAAGGAGATATGTGTAAGATAAAATATATTAAAAAAAACTAAAATTTAATTTTAGAAAAAAAATATTTAAAATTTCTCGTTGAAGACGATATGGCTGGTTCTATGCCGCCAGAGGGTGTTACCCGTTGGCTATTAGTCGCCTCTTACGACATGCAGCTCTGCAGCAGGCCTATTCTAAATAGTACCCCGAGCCTACACAGGGCTATATGGCTGGTTCTATGCCGCCAGAGGGTGTTACCCGTTGGCTATTAGTCGCCTCTTACGACATGCAGCTCTGCAGCAGGCCTATTCTAAATAGTACCCCGAGCCTACACAGGGCTTGCCAACTTATAATTAACACACACACAAGAAGAACACAATAAAATACAGTTTAGAGAGTACAGAAAATATGTGGCAGAGCCACACCCAAGAAAGTTTGCCACACCAACCTGTCTGATCCTATTTAGTATGGGCGCCAATGTCACCTACCTACCTACGGTTGGTAGAAGGGAGCATAAAAGAAAACCAGAAGGAAAGATTTAGAATTATATTGGGTAGAGAAAAAGGGTCGTGGATTACAGACAGGTGTGGCAATAGCGAGCTTCCTTGTTTGAGAACTTATCTCCGGTCCGCTAGCAACTGAGTTAATGCTCAGCAGCAGGTCTGCCGTGCAGTGGCTCAGCTCCAACACTGCCGCGCCGGTAGGCTGTCCCAGCTAGGCGCTGTAGAGACGTGGAGTTTGGCAGCGGTCTGCGCAGGAGTTCAGGGGACGGCCGGAGTCAGGGGATCAGCCTCGTTAGGTACTGGGCCTGGTAGTGGAAGCCTGGTACAGGAAGCCTGGAGTTGGAAACCCGGTACTGGAAGAACCCTGAAAGGATGTGCTCAGGTCAGAATCCTATCAGTGAAGGTGTTGAGCTGGTGGGTCCATTGTTCCTCTGCTACTGAGCATGGCTAGGAACGCAGAGGTCTCAAGGATGTGACCCGCCCGCAAACAACAGATGCCTGAAGGGCTTAAGTAAAATTGTGTGTTGTGAAGCAACCAAGAAAATACAGAAAAACATAGATAAATAGAGATAGGTTACACAAGATGATATATGCTTATAGCTCGAATAGCTATTAGCAAGGTTAGAACATAGGAAAACACAGTAAATACAATGGGATAACATAGCAAGAATTAAATACACAAGTTAGAGGTTAGTTTTGTGGTAATTATTGGTTAAGCACATATTCACTTACCCGTTAAATGGGGTTTCTTATAGCTTGGATTGAGGTTTAAATTATTTAGAACTGGTATAATAAAGTCTGAGCTCAACAAATTGTAAGGATCTCAGTTAAGTTTATCTTCTGGAGGTCTCATGTAAAGTGAAGCTAGTTTGCCGTTTTGGCGCCTAGCCACTCAACCCCCGGAAGTTTGCTCCGTAATCCATTACCAAATATGGTAATGCTAGTGGTGACTAGACCGTTTAGAATTGAATCCACCAATGGCTTCACTTTTATTTTACTAATTTAAAATTACAACGTGCTTCTGCATTAGAAAATCGGAAGTAAAAACTATAACGGTGGCCATGTTGACACTTGACAGCTGTAACAAGCCAGTTCTGTCAGTTACTATATATGGACCTATAGTTATTTTATTGTAATTTAGACCTATTAAAATTCGTTATTTATTTTAAGATATTATTATTATTTATTTAGCAAGATATACTTAATATGAAAATATTATTTTACTTATTGCAACACATCACCAGATTTTTGGTTTAAGAATAGGCGACCTCTCTCGGATCATTGATGTACTACTTCAGCGAGCAAGGCGTTCACAATTGTATTGAGATCTCTTTGAGAACGGATAGATATTCTATTCTGCTCCTAATGGTAGATACATGGTTAGATGGCGCTAGTAGTAAATTAAGTAATATTTGTTCACCGTTCAGGAAGGTGACACGTGTAATTTAATATATATTATATATTAAATAATGCTCGATACTGTAGGAATCATCGTACGTACACAAAGGATAAATAAGATCTTACAGAACGACGAATCCAATGACTTACTTTTTTTGTTTTACTTCAAAATCTAAATATATCAAAAACGATAGGAATATTCAATTGATACATGACAAACATTCAACAGAACATGAAGTTTACATAAGCCTATTTCATTCACTCAACCCGTCCAAAGAGCAATTCAACTGAAAAAGTACCGTTTATTTCGTCTAGTGTCACGAGAAAAGTCTAGAAACCTTATGTCCTAAAATAAATTGGATGAAAGAAATACGTAGCAGATGTTGAACCTTTAAAAATAGATCGAGCCGCACTAGGAATTTACTCAAATAAATGTTTTGTACTAGAGAAATAGATTCGCAGGTACGCGATCAGGTAAAGTTAAGAGTACAAGATTAAAAAATGAAAACTGGTGAAGTGCGAGTCTGACTCGCGCGCCGAGGGTTCCGTACAATCCTGTATGTATATAAGTAAAAGTAGTGGTATTTTTATTGCTAAATGAAATCCATAACATTTAAAAATCATTAAAAATACTTTTATTATATTATGCAACTATGCTTTTCGCAACTTTTCCTATATCTGTGCTATAAAACGTTGCTTCGTACCAAATTTCAAGATTCTGAGTTTACGGAAAGTACCCGTAAATTTTTGACACTCGCAAGGATTTTGATTCCTTTGCAAGTGTCGAAAATTTGCGTCATAAACGGCTGTATCTTTTGATTGCGTTGGCTTAGAAGTTTAATTTTTTCACAGCTTAAAGAGACAGTAGACTTGAGTATTTGATATTAATTTCAGCATAACATCTCAACGCATTCTTGAGAAAAATGGTCTTGACAGACACACGGACAACAAAGTGAGGTATCCGTTTTTAACCGACTTCCAAAAAAGGAGGAAGTTCTCAGTTCGTCTGTATTTTTTTTTTTTTTATTTTTTTTTTTTGTTACCTCAGATCTCTTGACTGGGTGAACCGATTTTGAAAATTCTGTTTTTGTTTGAAAGCTGATGCTTGTCGTTTGGTTCCATTTTAAATTTCATCAAAATCGGTCAAGCCGTTTTTGAGTTACACTAAAAAGATTGAAAAAAAATGTTTAACAAAAAATTGAACTGACTTCAACACCCAAAAGTGTGAAATAACTTGTCGAAGTCGGTACCATGCCCACAATATTGTGATAATAGGTACTTTTGAACCATCATGGTACCGACTTCAACAAGTTATTTCACACTTTTGGGTGTTGAAGTCGGTTCAATTTTTTGTTAAACAATTTTTTTTCCTTTCGAGGTACGGACGGAATCCTAAAAAGCATTTAAACAATATAATTGCTGGCGGCTTACATCTAATTAGGTTTGTCATACATAATATCTGTGTGCTGAACTGGCATGATAGTGTATTATTAATGAAATTATATTTCATACGATCTTAGGCAATAAACTTCCCTCGACTCAAACACTAGCAATATCTAATTTTAAGCGCAATCTGCGGGCGATGTGACTCTGAGCAAATAAGCCTTCCATCATCATCATTACCTCAACCGGGACGTCAACCGTTGAACAAAGTTTTTGAAGCGCTTGCGGCGAAGTTTGCTTAGCCATTCTTAACCGATAAGTTAAGTCCGCCGCGGTCATGACTTGGATGTGTGACTACTGATATTACTATTGACTGTGATAGTGCTACGGACATTACTATTGAGTGCTTCTATGTTCGTAGGGTTCGTTAAGCCGTCGGTCCCGGTTGTTGTCTTAGGATGGCAGTCATTATAGCATGGTGGTAAGGCATTTAGCAAATGCCAGCCTGGCTAGCTACCACCCTCAAGTAGAAAATTTAATTACTTCTTGAGCTGTATTTTTTATTTCTGGTGGCGTCATCATTATAAAATGTACACGTTTGCTATCAAATGACATTTTAGAAAATTATTTGGAATAATTGAAAGCCTACTGTTTAATTCTTTATTTAATAAAAAGACAAAATTTAACAAAACAAATAAATTGCCACGTTTTTTTCGTAGTGTAGAAAAAGGTTGACAAACCTCCTTTCATTGAAAATCGAATAAGTACATAAAAAAGTCTACCTCTTTGTCTTATTATTTCATATAAAACCTTTTTGAGATTTGACGATTGTACTTTTTTATGTTTGCAGCTTAAAAACAAAAGAACGCTAGCAGGGCAGGTATGGATTTTCATACAACATTCCTTCAATGCTACGGAGGGAAGGAATGGAATACCATTTTACTTTTCCCGCCGCACATTTATAAGGGAGTAATGACGAACTTTATAATACGTTTTTGAACGAGGAATGAGACACATTCTGAGTGGGTGTGGTATAAAACCTTTTTTAGATTTGACGTTTGTATTTTTTTATGTTCGCAGCTAAAAAAACAAAAGAACGCTAGCAGGGCAGGTATGGATTGTCATACAACATCCCTATACTGCATCTAGGAAGGGCAGGAATGAAATTCCACAATATAACTTTTTCCGTCACACATTTATATGGGACGAACTTTATAGCATGTTTTTGTAAGAGCAATGACAAGAAGTCAAATGATATTTCGTGCCTTATTGTTATGGCCATACCACGCCAGTATACTCGTATATTTATTACCGTTCAACCTTTACGTTAGTTCACATAAACTTATTCCTTATCTTACTACTACTACTAATACTAGATACTACTTTACTGCTACTTCAGATAAACTTATTCTTTACCTTCTTCCAACAAGGAAACCTATGGCAGAGATAAGTTACATAACAACTTCACACTTACATCTCTACTAAATGCATTTTTGTGATTCGCCTCTTTCTTTGCCTAAAATTTCGGTCCATTCAATAAAACAGGTATTTTAACGGTCTTAATTTTAGTTTACATCTGAAGGATACAAGCATTAGCATCTGTCTAAGAAGTCTGTGATGGAGCAGCATTATTATTTCTTTTATATAGGTATTGTGATGTTGGTGGTTTGAGGGGTTTGGATGCGCGTACGATACAGTGAAACGTCCGAATAGGTTAATATATACTTTAATACTGCAGGCACACATCGCATACACACAATACCTACTTAAAGCTACTGTTACATATTATATCTATACCTATTTACTTAGCTTACGTCTACACACTACAGTACTAACATATATAAAAAAATCAATAATAACGCTACTCCATCACAGATCATCGTTGCGCCCATAGAGATCTCTTTTCTGTGGTTGCGCCTGACAAATTCTATATGTGCATTTTTTTTATTTGTCGTTTTCTTGCACTAAACAAATCTCCATTTTATTCTTTATGCGTTGGTAAAATCCTTTTTATAATATTTGAATTCGAAACAATTCTTACAAATTCCATATGTGTTTTGTCCATTGGCAAAAAATCGTATGTGTGCAGAAATACAAAATAAAGGATTTGCGTTCCGTTGTCATTTGAGCGAGAAACGTGCAAGCGAGATGTGAGCGTTGTGATGTATATTTACATTTAATTTCGTTTTAAGAGTTAGAACGTAGTAAAAGTGGTGGGTAAGTACTTAATTTTCTACATATTAGTTACTGTTCATGTTATATTCACAGTTCTTGATAAATTATCGCGAATATTGTGTTGATTCAAATATAAACAATATTCTAACCTAAATATTGTATAAAACTTGACTGTGTTTACCATGTTCAATCATGACATCTGATGTCTGTACATATGATTAAATAGTTTGACGCCTCAGTTGAATGAAAAGGAGTACAATCCGAATATCTGAAAAATATGTTTACACTACACATCATGTATAATAAAACGGTACATCAGCAAGCCAATAGTCCAGTGCAAGCCATTTGACTAGTGAGGCCGTGACCTCATATAAAATGCATGAAATGCAGGAAAAGGTTACCTCGCAATATTCTGATGAAAGAACTTAATCATGTGGGTAAGTATATGAAAAGGAGCAAAACAAAGCAATTTCCAGTTCCATATCACCGGAAGTTGGAAGCTGGCAAACATAAGATTATGATGTGTAAGAAAACAGGGGTGTTTATATCATGTTTGCTTCAGATCCTTTCATATTTGTTTTGCAACACAAACATCATGAAATTATATTTTATTGGCAGTATACATATTTAGAACTCTGAAAGGATATTGGTTAGCGAAGCACGTGTAAATATGAATTGATATTTTTTATCTTGCAACTGTTAATTTTTTGTTTTAATTAACGTCCTATGACATTAACTTTATTGTCTTAGCCTAATATTCACCGTGATCCACTGATAGACGTTGCGTAGTGCGTTGCCCGGGCTATGTTTTTGACCTGTATATATCATAGAAAGAAAGATTAGAACGAGCCTGATAATTTATATATTAATAGAAAAGAAAAAGAAAACATGAGCAAAGGTTGATTATTTGTATTGCTACCTGCCTTAAAATATAATCAATATTATCATGCAAAAAATTTTAAATTGCTGTGTGCAACGTTATGCAAAATACTTATTTAAAGTGAAACGACCGGTCGAATCTTAAAATTATCAACCGTAGTTTTTCGCAAATATTCACTGTGTTTTTGTAAGTTTTAATTAACACGACATTTTATTTCATAACGAATTTTTATTTAATAAAAATGTATTAGTTAGTAAAAATATGTTTTTCCTAACCTTGTATTTGGCCTATATTTTACACATACACACAGTAGGTGCCCCCTACTTACTAATAAGTTAATTTGGAACTGAGTATAAAATGAAGATTATTTAAACAAATGCAATAAAGTGAAAACAATGATTACTCGATGTTTACAGCTTTATTCATCATACAATTATTTATTCTTGACAACAAACTGAAGTGAACTTGACAGTGAATAGATCAATGATCTGTCTATCTTTAACTACGAATCAATATGTAAAGAAGTGTAATATTCATACAGTTACCGCTTTCATAAACACGCACAATCTTCCAAATTCAAATAGATTGGTTAATTGATTTAGCGTTTAAAATAGTCGCATCTGATTGGTCGAGTCAAGATTATGTTGTTGCGCTGCACGGTACACTTTTAAAGTCACCCCGCGGTAAGGTTGGCGCTTTGCTTTTGAATTTATATTTCTTTACATATTTATTCGTAGATCTTTAATCATCATCTTTATTATAAGCCGCAAACACTAATATATTTATAAATTTTAATTTAAGCTGCATGGTAGTCAAACATTGTTTTATACATGACTGCAACACAACAAACCTAAATTCATTCGCCACTTACACGGCAGTACCACATTTAACTTGCGAATCAACCATTGTATGAAAATGTAGCCATCCCCTAATTTCCATTTCACGCAGACGAACAAAGGACAAACTTGTAAAGGCGGCTGCTCACTGCACCGGCGCCCAAGAAAAGGATGGCTCGCCACTCGTGGCTAATAGGGCGTGCACACTAGGGGACAGGGCGGACATGCGTGCTAATCTGCATGTGAACTTTAGACACTTTGAAATATCATTACCTAAATTTATTTTCTTCCGACTAGTACGAATTTCTTTATTTTTTTAAATGATTGTAAAGGAGGCATTGAAAGGTAAAATATCAGTGGGTGGGCAGCAGCTCCTTCTGAAAAACTGCCATCTTATTCCACGATCCCAAAGACGCCTGCCAAGCGGGTAGATTATGGCAAACCCCATCTATTGGCGAGGTTTTGTTCAACGATGGACATGACGGCTGTTGATGAGGCGACACTGACAGTTGCAATAAAGATGGCCAACATGGCAGAAATAAAGCATTTAAAATCGAAGCGTGACAGAGACAACATCTAATTCTAAACCAATGTCCATGAACAAGTCCGTTTACATCATCGTCATCGCGTAATTATTCGCGCATATTGTGATTCTATGATTGGGAAATATATTTTTTACGTATTAAGAAAATTGTATTCGAAACATATTTTAAAAGAATTATAAAAATATATCTAGTGGCAATTCCTCCAAAACGTTCTGCTAAGGCGACGTGAGGTCAGGAAAGCCGCTTTGCACACCCATAATGGTTTTCGAGGCGTTTCCCTTGAACAGTAAACAGCTCCAGATCCAGAAATATATCTTTCTTGAACAAAGTAATACCTAAATGTATTATTTATCAAATGTCTTATTATTTACACGATACTCACGGTCTTCCCAGATAATAACTGAAAGTACTTATGTACTGATATACTCTTACGTATGCTTCACCGTGGTAGGAAATTTTGGGAATATGCGTTTGGCTAGCTACCACCTTCAAGTAGAAAATCTGAAGCGAAGTACCTAACGGAGTATTTACGCAGTTGTCCTTGAGAGACAGTACTCATTCCAGGTTAAGCCAATAGACTTATGGTGAACACACCATCTTCAATCACGTCAGTACTTACCATGAGGTGAAATTCGACAACAGGTCAAAAAAATGTCAAAGGTCTATATCATGCCTATAATATAGATATATTAATACTAATAAGTTGTTTCTCTTTTATGGGATTGTGATGGATTCCGTTATGTCGCATGTGCCTGAAAAATACTGGTACTCGAGGACTGCTGCCGCATCACACTATTAGGTGTTTAGCTGCAGATTTTCTACTCGTTGGGGGCAGGTAGATATGCAAGTATTCGAAAATACCTTCCATGGTGGAATAGAACCATGGACCTACGGCTCAACAGTGCATAACTATTGCTCGACTATCACTGCTTCATGTATATACAAGTGTAATGTATTCAAAGTTAATCTGCAATTAGTTTCCTACGTTTCATTAATTGCTGCATATTGTGTCCTTCTAGCAGAGGTACAGCGGCTAATTGCCTACGACTATCAAATTCAACTAAATTTTTTTTAAGCCTGTACACTACAAAAAGTCCCATGCTGAAGGGCTCTAAGCTAACTAACGAACTGGCGAAGTGTACACCACTCCAAGACTATTATTTACCCAGATTGGGGCCCCGTGAAGTGTGTATCCAATCTGCACACCAATTACCTATACCGTAATCAAGGAGATCCGCGAAAGGGTTCCGTCGAGGCTCAATCAAAGTTTGGCAATCATCACGCCTATCTAATCTCTGGGGCCACAATGTAACCGGGATTGGATCCTCCACGGACCACATTAACTACCGTCTTATTTATGCGTAATGATAACAAGTGGAATAGGACAAGGACCGCAGTTTGCCGGCCTTTTATTGAGCCAGGATTATTATGCGTAGGGCATGCTTATCGCGAGCCTATCGATGTACTCACTACCTATCTGCCGTGCATTGTTGCGGAGGGATGGAGGTCTGTAATGTCCACAATTAAGTTTTATTGGCCCGACGGCCTTTAATTGCCGTCATTTCCCGACCAATTCGTTGCTACCTACAAAATTTTTCATGTACTGACGAATAATATTGCTTAATATTTTTGTTGGTTTTCATAACATGTTTGTGGACGTGAAATATTAGAAAATAACTGCGCGTACCATTTGGGTTTCAGTAAACATTCATGGTAGACAGTTTTTTAATTTCCGGCGGCCCCGTAGCTTCCGCTACGAAAAAGTGTTAATTGAATGTATGCGCGAGTTTGGTAGAGGAGGGAGATTCACGGTTCTAAATCAACCTTTTGCTTGTTGTTGAAATGATTTACTGCTATTGGAATAGTTTTGTCAATATGAGCAATCCAAAATAGATGCACAAAGTACTGAATTTATGTAAATAATGGAAAAAGTTCTTGTTTTTTTTAGAAGTGTTGACGTGGTCGAAGTGGTTAACAGGCTTAACTGGCTCTCAAGGACAGCTGCCGGAACACACCGTTAGGTGCTCGGCGACATATTTTTTACTAGAGGGTGGTCGCTAGCCAGGCGGGCATTCGCAAAATGCCCTGCCACCATGCGGTGAAAAGCTCAAGCCCGCGGTGGGATTCGAACTATGGACCAGCTGCGCGGCAGTCCATAGCCAATGCCACTGAGCCGTCACTGTTTCCAAAATTAAAACGAAAGGAAACATAAGATCCACGAGCGGGATCCGAATTTGCGACCATCCGTCCCTATAACCGGGACATGCTCTGCCTATTGAGCTATCGTGGTGCGGAAGTCATAGCTTAAATTTAACTTTATTCGCTGAGCAGGTGTTAATTCATAAATAACAATGTTAGAATTATCGGAATGCGTCATTGAAATGAAATTAAATATATTTATTTGTTAGAAACACCATAGTCACATATTATTCAAATCACATTTAAAGTGTAGTTTAGCGTGCTTCACCATTACTCGCATACTATAGTATATTGAGTATTAAGGGCGGTAAGTAAGGAAATACGATCTAGGCTCTAGTAGAAGCCCGTAGTCGAAGACCGAGGGATTTTAGAGTCAAGGTTCGTAATTCCTGTACCGCCCGTGAAACATAAAATGTTTTTCATCACATTTGCGATTAAATAATTCTGAATTATAGCTTTATTACACAAGTCAGCACAACTATTATTACGAAATACGTGAACTATTTTTAGCGGAAGGCGGCTTTTTGCCTACACCACAGATTATACAAATGTTTCGTTCAGAAACATCAAGGGCAAATACTTACGTAGGTATACAGCCATGACGGAATGTAAAAAATATTAAATAATTTCGACTTTTTTATACAAAAATCTATTAAAATCGATTATTAAGAACATTAATTGAGTATTTAAGTAACATGTAGCGAGATTACAATGAAAGTCCTGTTTAGATAACATTTTATGAAAATTTTTAAATTGCGTGTAAACTCCTTGTTTGAACTTGAATTACTTGTGTGCTGTGCTACAAATTAAAAAAAAATACTTGCCTAACTTGGATTTTATGACAAAAAGAAAACTCGAGGGTTTTAAATGGGGTATTACGGCCAAGTTAACCTTTATGTTTAGATACTGTTTACTTGCAAGTGTGATGAAAAATACAAATATAATCGGAGCAAAAAATATATTATATACAAATTTATGGACATTCATAATTGTGTACAAACGCATTATACAACTAAAATCACAATATAATATATTTTAATAATGATCTAAAAGATTACATTATAATCTGATAAAAAAATACACACTGTAAAACAAGTTTAAAATTAATTGCAATAGCATTAATTTTGTTTAGTAGTTCAAATTGATTTGACTGCAGATGTCATGCCCTCTCTTTTTAAGGGTCAAACAATAGAAACGAAAGGATAAATTTGAGCTATGACTCACTCACCATAATATCTCAATTGGCAGGACATGTCATGGCTATATGGAGCTGGATTTGTATCCTGCTCGTGGTAAACATTTTTCCTTTCGTTATTATCTTTTAAGTTTCGCAAAGCAGGCGTAAATATAAAGAAAATAAAAACCAGCTTTGATTTTAGATTCAGCCTTGTATCACCTTTGTTAGTAAACCTATACATACTTAAGCGTTAAGAACATGGAAGGCTTAAGAAGATAGTTCTAAGTAACAGCTTTACATGTTAATGGATTACTTTCTTATTTACGAGGGCTAACTCTGAAATCATTTTTCATACAAAGTAATAATGTCGACCAAGGGAAGTGCCTAAGAAAAAATGGGCGTATTTTACATCATGCGAATTTGAAACTAATGGAAGCTGTCCGGGCCGCGACGCTGGAAAGATGACACAACAGCCCGCCCCGAGGCCCTCGGGGAACCAAACTACTCCGGAGAACATTCCTGGAAAACTACACATTAATATTCTACCCTTGGTGGTGTAAGCCAGCATTTAGCATTACGGAACGTCACCTGAATTGAAAAAAGGACACCGACGCCAGACTAAGAAATTAACTTTTTAAATTAGCTTGCACCCTCTGACTATTCGTCTCCCTACAGCTGAAACAGCACTTGAGATATACGAAAATATAAAATGCTTCTCATAAAATACATCTTTAGCAACAACACAAAGTAGTTTTGCTTGGAACACTCGCAATTTTTGATTTTGACAAAAAATAATAGCCGAAATTTCTTATATGTATGCTTCAATCGAACACACCGGGTGTGAAATGTTCAATAAATCAGTTCGGATAGCTTCTATTTTATAGCAACATCGAAGCCATAACCGAGCAGTTACTTTCTAATAAAAGAAAACATAAAAAGCGCAAAAACCCAAATAATTTCCCCCGAATTGATAGGTACAGCAGTAAAGTGGGAGCGCCAACACCAGATTTATAGGGCGCCGCGGAGTGCGTGCTTTAATAAAAAAATCGCAGAGGTAATTCGCGCGACAAGTTATTACAGTGCTAGAGATATATACGGCTTTCATATTCTCATATGAATAAACGGGCCATTTTTGTCTAGTACGCCAACTTAGCAAGTGATTTATTACATTCTATGTTCAAAACTCTATAGGAATTGTTTATACGTTTAGATTGCCGAAGCTCGAAACTAGATTGTGGTTGGCCTATGTGAAGAGTGCTCTTTGTGCGTTGTATATTGAGCTATAGATGGGCGATTGTATTTCGCTCAGTGTTGGCAGGTCAATAGGCCCATTGAGGTCAAAACGTCATCTATGTTAATGGTAACACGGTAGGCACGGCTCGAGTAGACTGGTACTGTAACTCAAAACTGTCGGGACCACGCGCTTATCCCAGCCTTTTGTATCGTAAGTCTATACCGATAAAGATCTTCGAGCTATAAAATCAAACTCCGTCTTTTTAATAATAACAAATATTTTAAAAGTATTCTAAGAAAACGCTATATTAATATTTTAATTAAATACTTCAAAAATATAAAAAAAATACTCAACGAGCGCATGATCTCCTAAGGATGCTTCGTGTAGAAGCGAAACGCGTTGAAAATTCTTCCGGTTTGACTGCGTGGCGTTTGTGACGTCACTTTGACTAAACAAGAAAATTAGGCGGAATAGACACGAGATATTTTTAAAAATATTTTTAATTGTTGATTAAAATATTAATTTAGTGTTTTCTTGGAATACTTTGAAAATATTTGTTATTATTAAATATGGATTTCCGCAAAGTAAAGCCTGAAATTATTCATTATCTTCCGTCTTTATACAATTTTATAGATTCATGATATCAGTTTGAAATTGAAACTGAGACTTAGAAGTGGAAACTCACGCTTGCTCCGATAAATTCATAATTTTAATATTTTCATCAAGCACGATCATCATAGTATTCACGATTTAAAAATAGTATTGCTATCTTCAAACGTCATTGAACATCAATTCACAGTGAAATTACCGCTAAAATCGACAAAAATATTAATAAAAAATACGTTTATCCGAAGCAAAATATTAAATCAATTCAATAAGTATGTATTAAAATTATATAGATATCGAATAAATTAGTCACCGATTCTTGCGTATTACGTGCTCAAGTACTAGACGACAGCAATTAAGTATGTGAATTTGCACAGGAGATCAATAGATTCATTTTTTTTTAATTAATTATTAATATTTATCGTTTAAGTACAATGAGACTATATTTGCTTATTTTTTCGAATAATAATATAATAATAATATAATACTAAGAACATAATATACAGCGCCGAAACTTTTCGTGTTAAAATTTGTTGGAGAAATTAAGTTAAGTTATTGAACGGGGAGAATCGTATCTCCTAAACCACATTGACAATAGTTAAGAAATTTTAGTTTACCTAATTTTATCTATATATTTGCTGAGTTTATAAACTCAGCAAAGCTAAGCAACGTACACCGCGGTAATAAGTTGGATGGGTGACCGCTGGTAATATTGGAATACTGAGCTCTTCCGTGCTTTAGAGGGTCCCGGTTGTTGTCTTTAGATGGCAGCGTTATAGTATGGTGGTTGGGCATTTTGCGATTGCCCGCCTGGCTAGCTACCACCCTCAAGTAGAAAATCTGTCGCCAAGCACCAAACGGTGTGTTCCGGCAGCTGTCCTTGAGAGCCAGTCATACTAGGTTAGCCTGAACAACATCTTCGACCACAACATCACTTATCATCAGGTGAGATAGTGGACAAAGGCTATCAGGGATAAAAAAAAACTTAGATAAACTAAAATATCTTTAGTCAGTACATCATGTATCAGCCGGATTGTCCACTGCTGAACACAGCCTCCCACATTATGGGTGGGGTTTTTCATAATCCCTACGCTTGGCACACGGAAAGCAAATATAAGTTGATTTTACCATATTTCAACAAAATTTTAGGGTTAATATAGCACCTACCTTTGAGTTTTGTTGAGACCACAAAACTTGTATTGTTAAACGGTTATGGTAAATTTAACTTACTGCATATTTGTTAATTCAACATTTCCATATAATAGTAGAATTAACCGTCGAACAAGGGGGTTAATATAGCACCTACCCTTTGAATTTAGTTGTTTTTATACGTTGCACAATTGTTATTTTAACCGTCAAGAAAAATGCTAATTAATTACCAACATATAGATTTTTGTTAGTTTTACTAGTTTGTACCTGGTACAAACCTGTAAAAACAACAAACCATTACAGTAAAAATAATTTTCTAACAGGGGCTGCTTTAACGTATTCAAAATGTTAAAAACACGGTTGTTTTTATGTTAAATCGACTTATTTTTAATGTTAGATTAACCTTCAAATTCAAGCTTGTGTTAACTTACTTACTATTGTTGGATCAACTCGAACTATATTGTTGGCCCAACCCAAAGTATTTTGAGTGCAGCCAACAGTATTTAATAAAATCGCTGTGTTGATTCAATCAGTCTTTTTGTTGAATTTACCCGCTTTAAAGGTTGAATGTACTTTCAAAAAAGGGTTGAGTCAACAGTCCAGCTATTTTATTTCAACCTTTGCTGTAATAGTAACATTAACACGTATCTTTTGTTGAATCAACCTCGATTAAGTAATAAAGTTAACACTGTAGTTTTGTTGTGGCAAACAGTGTCTTGGTGTTGTTTTAACCTACAATCATCATATTTTTATCAAAGCACATTTGTTGTATCAACTTCTACTAATTTTGTTGGGAATACTCAAAAGGTTTTGTAGTGTCAACTTAGATATAATAGTATATTCAACAAAACAGTTAAGTTGTTTCTATGAGTTATTTTGTGTTGAATATACCTTATATAATATGCGTTGAATTAACCTTCAAATCAGAGGTTGGGTTGACTTCGATTGAATAGTATTTTTAACCAAATCATTGTGTTGATTCATTCAATGTTTTGATGTTGAATTTAACCGCTTTAATGGTTAAATATACTTTAAAAAAAGGGTAAGGTTAACAGTCTTGTAATGTTGAACCAACTTTTGCTGTAATAGTTAGATCTACATCTATGTTTTGTTGAATTAACCTCGATTAAATGATAAAATTAACAGTGTAGTTTTGTTAAGGCAATGAGTGTCTTGTTGTTGTGTCAACTTCTACTAATTTTAATGGGAATACTCAAAATTATTTGTTGAGTCAAGAAGTGCGTTTGTGTTGCAATCACGTGACAAAATACTACTGAATCAACCTTTCGGAGAAAAAGTTGGATTAACACGAACTACAGTCTCGAACCAAATTTCGCTATAATTGTTAGTACTTCTTGCATTATATAGTCCATCAACATTATTCGATTTAAGGGTGATATAGTTAATGCATGACATTAACTTAAATAATGTTACTGAAATTTAGTTGGTTTACCATTGAAAAGTGGATAATTTGAATATATAATTTCTAACAATTATAGCTAAGCAAAAAGGATTCCACATTGTACCTCGCGTTAAGCCAACCATTACTGCAAAAGGTTGATTCAATAGATATTTTCATCAGATCGATGCAACACAAATGCACTGTAATTATTATTACCAATGGGATATTTACACAAAAAAAACGGTAAATATCCCGTTGGTAATAATAATTATAATTTTAATGACCGTAACAGTTTAAAAACTCATATTACAAACGCACTGATTGACATAATAAAACATAAACTAATTTATTATTATATATACGTTAATGCCTACAAAACATTTGAGTATTCCCAACAAAATTAATGGATGATCCGCGTTTTATAATATACTATTGATTCTAGGTTAATATTACAAGATTAATAACTAACAATTTAATTATCTACGTAAGTCAAATCAAAATTCTTGAATATTTTGATAAATTTACAAAAAACATTAGTCAAATCACACAGACAACAAATGTATCTTTTACATAGGTAGGTAGACATATTATTTTTCAGTGCAATTAAATAAAATCGAGGTTAATTATAACCTAACTTAGAAAACAAGTTGGTTTGACATAAACTGTAAAAAGAACATTAAAAAAACTATTAATACGGTAAAATATTTATTCATAAACATTTGAACATATACAGGTATGAAACAAATTAAATTATTAGGTTTAGGTGGCGCGGAGACAACCGATAACCACGTAAACATTTGAATATAATATACAGGTAAAAAACAAATTAAATTATTAGGTTTAGGTGGCGCGGAGACAACCGATATTAATCAGTGAACTACGACCATCACTTTCATGGTAACAATCATATTCATTAGCGCGTTGTGTTTACATAGTCACAGAAATAAATGCAACGATTAGGCACAACGCTGACGTTCGACCAAAGTCATTGAAAAAGCTGTCACGCTATAGATCGAATCAATTTTGACCTATTCAGTGATAGCTTTCTCATCGACTTTTGTCGATCATGATTGTTGTGCGTAAATGGAAATGGTTAAGGGGAAAAGATCCAACCTACAAATATTGCAATAAAGACATTCAAACATTTTTTGGTGTTACTAATAACGGATGGGGTATGGGTGTGATATGGGTACTTATTAATAATTTTACATTTTGTAGATTGGAACCTTTTGCATGACTAGGTCCTTCGGAAATTGTAATAAAATAGTCTAAATTTTAACATTAAAGCCAAAACTACAGGCAAAACACAAAAAAAAAACAAATTCGTTAAATAAGTTTGCACCAATGCTTGAAACGAAATTAATTTTAAGAACATTATGTAACATAAACGACAACATATTAATCGCATCGACACAAGACGACAAAATCATACCGACAGGTAGACTCAACCATACATCTTTAAATGGCACACATATCATAATCTTAAATTCAAATTAACTAAAATCAAGGATAAAACGACTTCCAATATTAATATGTTACTTAATATATGTGCGAGAATATACAAGCTTTTATAAAAAGCCCGTATCACCTGAAACCCAGTGACAGTACCTACAGTACTCATAAACTGGACGACTTTCTCTAACCCATGTTGGGTTGTAATATGAAATAAAAAACAAACAACAATTTGGTCAACTAGGTCCATTTGGTTTCGTCATACTAACTGCGTCAGCTGATCAAAAAGTCCAAAAAATTGTTTGTAAGTCACCCATGTTATTTGAGGAAAGTAGTTCAGTTTTATGAGTACTGTCGTTTTATACGGTGTTTTTCTAACACCTCATAGGTACAAAACTGTAAAATGGAGAATATGTTTAACTTTCATTAACTTTTATAATACAACATTAGTATACATATCTTTTTCAATGTCTTTATTTATTAATGCCAATTGGAATCAGTCTGATGCAAGGCGTCCCAAAACTTGGCCAGTTATGAACGGACTGCATTTCCACTGTGAGCTGACTGCAAAATTGCTGTGAGGAAGGCGGCTGTTGTGTAACCAGATCGCCAGTTCGTCTGTAACGGTGAAAAAACAAATGAAAGTCGAAGATTATGAATACGCTATAGCACCAACACAATTATGCATGAATTGTTATGACAACATGTTCAAACATGTTAAAAAGCAACTGTTTACATAACAACATAAGACACATGAACACAAACACTTGGACATGTTTTTTTAACCCTTCAACTTGTTTATTTAAAGGTAATTGTTTATTAAAGGCATAATTTACTTAAATTTGGTGACCAATTGACGCCTACAACAGGCACCATGCAATAAATACAAAATTTTGGTGTAAATACCTATTATAAAAAAGAACTAAGTACCTATTTATGTTTCTGAATATGTTTTATCTCATCTGGTAATATAATTTAAAACTGAATACACAGTAGGAGGTTCCGAATTATTTAAATTTTCAATGTAACTGAGCCTGTAAATGCCATTTAAGATGTCTGTATGTGCATAAATGAAAGTTCCATCTGAGATAATAAAGTCATGTCACACCGAAAGCAGTTGCAACTCATATGTATAGACGTGCATGTGCGCGCTGATATGTAACTATTTACCTATGAAACCTTTATGAGAAATGGCAAAAATTTAATTTTTGATTAAAGCTTTTATTGGAGACTGTATTTTTTCTACATTTAGTAGGTAACAGTAGAACTCTTTGTTACCACTTGTGATGAAGTGTATCTGTTATAGGTAGATGTTACCGATTAACACCAGGTGGGCATCGTGCTTTTTCCATCACGATTGCACCAAAAGACTATCAACTATACGCGTTGAGACGCTTCCAATCAGCTCTAACACGACTGGTTTATTATGTAGGTTCTTAGTTTAGGAGTTTCCAAGGCTACTTCAGTGCTTCAGTTTCGATCAACAGATCAGTAGGTACCATGGTTCTAGAATATTGTATTGTAAAATGATTTATATACGTAAGCTTAATCGATTGAAGATATTTGCTTCAAAATTTAGTTGCAAGAATCCACCCAAACAAACATATTTAAGTAGATAGGTTAATTATATTACATGACATTAAAAACCTTGTAAAAACAAGTTAAAGTAACAATTAAATTATGCATGAATTGTAACATCAACATATTTAAACAGGTAAAACAACTGCATATATAATTGTCACGCCAACATATTCAAACAGGTAAAAACAACTGAATATATATATATGAAGGTAGGTACGTACATTTATAAGATTGTGGAGCTTTTCCAACCCAGTCCTGAACAAGATTCTCACTCTTAGGTTTGGTACGACTCCTTTCAGCTCCTCAGAATTCATACACTTCATCAATTTGAGGGAAATCTCGTTTTCTGAAATATGTTAATCATAATAAAATACCTAAGTATGTAAAATCAAAATATTACAAAACACACTAGCAAACAATATAATAATACATACCATAGTATAAAATTATTGTGAGTATCAGTCGTTGACTCATCAGTTATTAATCAGTTACCCAAAATAAAAAAAAACAAGTACTTTATGGCGTTTCCCCATTCGGCCAAATATTCGAGACCTGAAAAACGGAATACGAACTCAAATAAGGTACCCAGATACACATATTAAATTTATAACACATTAGTATGTCAACATATTCAAAGAAGTTACGCCAACATTTTCAAAAAGGTAAAAACAACTGAATATAGAATTGTTACGCCAACATATTCAAACAGGTAAAAACAACTGAATATATATATGAAGGTAGGTACGTACATTTATAAGAGTGTGGAGCTTTTCCAACCCAGTCCTGAACAAGATTCTCACTCTTAGGTTTGGTACGACTTCTTTCAGCTCCTCAGAATTCATACACTTCATCAATTCGAGGGAAATCTCGTTTTCTGAAATATGTTAATCATAATAAAATACCTAAGTATGTAAAATAATAATATTACAAAACAAACTAGCAAACAATATAATAATACATACCATAGTATACAATTATTGTGAGTATCAGTCGTTGACTCATCAGTTATTAATCAGTTACCGAAAATAAAAAAAACAAGTACTTTATGTCGTTTCCCCATTCGGTTAAATATTCGAGACCTGAAAAACAGAATACGTACTCAAATAAGGTACCCAGATACACATATTAAATTTATACCACATTAGTATCCACTTTCTCAATATCTACCAATAATTGTATCCATTATTTATAGATCCACAGAACGCGACACGCGGCCAGTTTATTTGACTGACTGTTAGTGACTACACAGACTGATAGAAATTTCCAGAATGAGACGAATGACGTGAGCGCACCGCCTGCCAGGGGCGCGAAATGGCAACGTCGCTTCGTTCACTTCGTATAATTTTGTCACCATTTAAGCGCATTACACACGGAACCAAAATAATATTCCGTAAAATATATATTACAGTATTTCTGAAACGAGCATTTTCATCACAAACGAGCATACATTTTGTCATCATAAAACCCGTCACAGACGCAATAGTAATCAGTACTAATATTATAAATGCGAAAGTAACTCTGTCTGTCTGTCTGTTACGCTTTCACGTCAAAACTACTGGACCGATTTGAATGAAATTTGGTATGAAAATAGTTTGAGACCCGGGAAAAAACATTGGATAGTTTTAATCCAACAGCGCAAAAAGAGGTTTATGTTTTTGCGCGCGATAACAAACATATGCGCGGGCGGAGCCGCGCCCGGAAAGCTAGTTTTATATACATTCATAGCTAGGGAAAGACGTTAAATTGTATATGCACCATGGGCGGTAATAAAGAAAGCCTTAGATCGCTTGTTTATATCTCTAACGTTTTGTTCACGCCAAAAATACCAGCCTCCTGGGACATTCTTTATATAACCGCCCGAGGTGTACAATTTACTCGGTCTGGATTTTTTTTAACTGTACATATCTGCAGATACTTTCCAAAGTTAAAAATATACCATATTTCAGATTTTAATACAAAATTTGTTCTTTTTTATTTCGTTTGTTTATAATCTTAAGCGCATAAAGTTATTGCCTACATAGTTATTCCTTATCTTATTGATATGTACTTACAAAGTTCGATAACCATCCAAAACATCGTTTTAAAATGAGAACAATGCTTCGTTTGTATGGGAAGTAAGGTGCAATACGTGGCCGAACGTCCTGTGAACGCTTATTATTTATATGTTCGGTCCGTGTGTAATGCGCTTTATTCCGCAGTATTGTGCTGTATCGTATGCGACGTTGCCATCATTGCCTATTCTTGTTATGTCAACTGTTTTGAGACGGTTAAAACAAACATTTTGAATGGTATTGTGTGTGGGTATTGACTTTTTATGTTTCCGTAGCTAAAATTGCAAAAACGGAACCCTTATAGTTACGTCTTGTCGGTCCGTCTGTTTGTCTGTATGTCTGTCTGACCGTACGTCACATATATTTCTTTTTTCTTAATACATATGCCTTGGTAAGCCTTTTCATACCAGTTTGCATTTGTATTGTTTGCTCATCAGACAGAGAAGGAAATGAATGAAATTCATGGCATGGATAAACCTAGTTTGAATATCCGATAATACCTACCAAAAATTTTTTTATAATAATCAACATGCAGACTTTATGGACCTAATAGGCAGTTTATGCTACGATTGTATCTAGGATAAGTTTTTATGGAATAACTATTCATCTTATCTAACTGCCAAGCTACCCATCACAGGTACAAAAAATAGGTAATGATTGCCACGCGCCCGTGACGGTATCTATAGTGGCATAGTTATTTATTATAAAAGTTTTAACAAAAAATGGAACCGACTTCAACACCCAAAAGTGTGAAATAACTTGTTGAAGTCGGTACCATGATGGTTCAAAAGTACCTATTATCACAAAATTGTGCGCATGGTACCGACTTCGACAAGTTATTTCACACTTTTGGGGGTTGAAGTCGGTTCCATTTTAGTTAAAACTTTTTTTTAAATCGTTTTAGTGTAACTCAAAAACGGCTTGACAGATTTTGATAAAATCTAAAATGAGACCAAACGACAAGCATCAGCTTTCAAACAAAAAAAGAATTTTCAAAATCGGTTCACCCAGTCAAGAGATCTGAGGTAACAAACATAAAAAAAAAAATACAGACGAATTGAGAACCTCCTCCTTTTTTGGAAGTCGGTTAAAAATAAACATCTGTCATCATATTTTTCTCTAACAATACCTATCTATTCTGTTTTGCATGGTGGTAGGGCTAGATTTTGCAAATTCCAGCCAAAGTTTTTTATAACCAATTTTGAAAAAATGTTAGATACCATTCTCAAGTAGAAAATCTGTCGCCAAGCTCCTAACAGTGTGTTCTAGAAGCTACCCTTAGGACCCAGTAATTCTAGGTTAGCCCGAACAACATCTTCAACAACAACATCACTTAACATCAGGTGAGATAATAAAAAAAAAGGCTAGCCTATCAGGTTGGTAAGTACCTTTAAAAAATAAACTGAATGCCATTACGTTGGAAGATCCAACATAATTTCGTACGTAGTTATGTATTTACCTTCGCATACTAAATTAGAAATCAGCTCCTAACGAGTAACTACGAAACAAACGCTTGAAAGGGTTTGTGTCAATTGTTTTTTTTTGCACAGGACTTAACCTGTTTAGATAGTTATTCTAACCCTAGATAATGAGTAAGTTTAACTATCCGAACATGTTGCTTTAGCTTAAAAAGTTGCTGTTGTTTTCAAGTGTTCATATTGTTATGCCAAATATTTGTGTGGTCGTAAAATCAAACACTTCAAAGACTTAGTTCAATGATTCAAACAGGTAATTTTGGCTTTTGATATTGATGTTGCTTTCACCTTTTCAAATTTTCATCCTATCTGTTTGTGTGACAGTTGAAACAAATGGTTGAAAAGGTTGTGTCATTTGTTTTTTTTTGTAGAAGAATTAACATGTTCAAATTGTAATTATAACCCTAGCTTGAGGGTTAGTTTAACCATCTAAACATGTTGCTTTAACTTAAAAATTTGCTGTTGTTTTCAAGTGTTCATATTGTTATGCCAAATAATTGTGTGGTCGTAAAATCAAACACTTCAAAGACTTAGTTCAATGATTCAAACAGGTAATTTTGGCTTTTTATGTTGATGTTGCTTTCACCTTTGTATATTTTCTTCCTAACTATTTGCGGGACAGTTGAAACAAACGCTTGAAAAGATTGTGTCAATTGTTTTTTTTTTGTTGAAGACTTAACATGTTTAAATTGTTATTTTAACCCTAGCTTGTGAGTTAGTTTAACTATCCGAACATATTGCTTTAACTTAAACCGTTGTTGTTGTTTTCAAGTGTTCATAATGTTATGCAAAATATTTGTGAGGTCGTAAAATCAAACACTTCAAAGACTTAGTTCGATGATTCAAACAGGTATTTTTGGCTTTTTGTATAGATGTTGCTTTCACCTTTGTAAATTGTCATCCTAACAGCTTGAGTGACAGTTGAAATAAATGGTTGAGAAGGTTGTGTCAATTGTTTTTTTTTGTTGAAGACTTAACATGTCCAAATTGTTATTTTAACCCTAGCTTGAGAGTTAGTTTAACTGTCCGAACATGTTGCTTTAACTTAAAATGTTGTTGTTGTTTTCAAGTGTTCATATTGTTATGCCAAATATTTGTGTGGTCGTAAAATCAAACACTTCAAAGACTTAGTGCAATGATTCAAACAAGTAATTTTGGCGTTTTGTATTGATGTTGCTTTCACCTTTGTAAATTGTCATCCGAAACAAATAGTTGAAAAGGTTGAGTCAATTGATTTTTTTTTGTAGAAGACTTAACATGTTCAAATTGTAATTTAAACCTTAGCTTGAGAGTTAGTTTAACTATCCGAACATGTTGATTTAGCTTTATGCATTGCTGTTGTTTTAAACTGTACATATTGTAATTACAAATATTTGTGTGATCGTCAAATCAAACATTTGAAAGGGCTAGTTTAACCATTAGAACAGGTTGATTTAGATTTTTGCATTGATGTTGCTTTCACTTGTATAAATTATTATCCTAACTGTTTGTGTGACAGTTGAATCAAACGCTTAAAAGGGTTGTGTCAATTGATTTTATTTGTGTAGGACTTAAATTGTTTATGTAGTTATTTAAACCTTGGATCATGAGTTTGTTAAGCCATTTGAACATGTTGATTTCGCTTTTTATGTTGCTGTCGTCTTAAACCATTTATATTGTCATCCCAAATATTTGTGTGACGATTAGATCAAACATTCGAAAGGGTTAGTTTAGCTATTCGAACAGGTTAGTTAAGCTTTTTGTGGTGATGTTGATTTCACCTGTGTTCATTTTTATCCTAACTGTTTGCATGACAGTTGAAACAAACGCATTAAAAGGTTGTGTCAATTGTTTTTATTTGTACAGGACTTAACCTGGTTATAAAGTTATTTTAAGCCTAGACCCTGTGTTAGTTTAACTATCCAAACACCTTGTTTTATCTTTATGCGTTGCTGTTGTTTTTACCTGCTTATATTAATGATCTAACTGTTTGTGGAACGGTTGAGACAAACATTTGAAAGCGTTATGTCAATCAGTTTGATTCTAACATTGAAAAATACATAAAATCAACTATTCAGTTATTGGCAAAATTAACAAATTCATTTTGTTGTTTCTAGCAATAAAGATATGGTTAAATATGTGTTGTTGTTTTAACGTATTTATTGTGTTAATTTTACTACTTAAATTGTTATTTCAAAATATTCAAAAGTTAAATCAACAATTACTTATTTTATTACGCATGAATTGTTACGCCAACATGTACAAATAGGTGAAATTGACTGTTTTCATATCAACAAAAAAAATTTTGTGAAAACGACAATTTGTTAATGTTGTTTTAAACCATAATTTTGTTAATTCAACTAATTTGTCGCCAACACGTGCAAAAACAACCTTTTTGGTCTTTCAGTGCAGGTGTCTTGGGGATCATAATAATTTCGTCGTCTTGGTGATCATAAGATTTGCACGGCAGCAGAAGCAGTCATACGCACAGGTTTCGAAAACGTCTCAAACTGCTATAAAAACACAGAGACAGATTGTGGATGTACAGCGTGATGTACCCCGTGCTGTCCAGGATGACAATGGGTTCACCCTTGTAAAAAAGAAGAGCCGTCAACCTCGGCAAAACCGCAATCATCGCGGCACAGCTATTGCTACGACCATTACACGACAGGTCGTAGCACCTACCGTTAAAATATACCTTTCTCGACTGGACAAGGAGACTAAAGGGGAAGACATCCTGCGTTACGTCCGGGAGAGACTGAAGGGCCGGTGTGAGGAGCAAATCTCACTGAGTTTGATGCGGTTGGAGCAGATTAGGGTCACGGACTATGAGTCTTATACCCTTCAGGTCCCAGCAGTCGGTTGTTCAGGGAGAGGAAGCAGAGTCACCCTGTTATGCAGTGTCACGGAATAAAATAATTTTTAATATATATATATATATATTAAAAAAATATAAAAATATAAGGTATTTCTATGGGTATGTTCTATGGGTAATTATTATAGTACATATTTAAATTTATTTATTGTGTCTGTTACCTGAAATAAACATTTATTATTATTAATAATAATCTGTACATACGATTTAGAAATGGAAGAACGGCATCCATGTGAAAATAATGTTGTCTTAAGGTTTTTTACATTTCGGAGCAATTGCCGTAACAGCCACGTTGCAGCGTGCACTGAAATAAGCCTTATTTCAATATTAATTTGTTTGATTTTCGTGAAGGCCAGCATCGAGCGGCTGATTTAAGGTTGTGAAGATCTTTTTTGATAATTAATTAAACTAATGGAAGATAAAAAGTTTTCGACAGTCATACACTTGTAGCAAAGAATAAATATGTATGAAAAGGCTATGTAGGTATATTCTGCAAGTGGGTATATGATGTGTATTTAAAAACTTTGTTATGTTTTAAATGTTTCCTTATGGTCAAAAGATGCAAAAAAGTTAATGAATAGATTCAGGCGTTACTTTGTGGAAATCCATAGTTTAATAATAATAAATATTTTTACAAAACATTAAATTAACATTTTTTGACACACACTTCCAGTTAGGCTGCGTTGCGTTTGTGACGTCACCCACCTCGACTTAGCAGGAAAATTGGGTGGAATCGTCTCTACATATACCTATTTTAAAGTGTTTTTCTAGAATATTAAGTTAGTTTTCTTAACATATTTTTAAAATATTTGGTATTATGCTAAATATGTGTTTAATATTACTATAATGCGACACGTGTGGGACGAAATGAAAGTTTCATTTTATATTATGACGGAGTTGTCGGCTTCGCTTGTTGTGGAACGGGGCGACGCGACCTAGCCGACACATCTTCATTAGCCGAACCGTGATTACTCCCGGGGGAAATAATAGCTATTACGTCACGGGACGGTTACTTTGTAAATGTACTCACTCCGACTCCTCGTTTGTCATACATTGTCTTTGACAAATTGCTTTTTCGTTAATACTCAGTGAATACAGAAATGTACGTAGGCTAGGAGTCTACTCATGGCCACGATCACTGAAAAGCTCTTTAAACTTCGTCGTTGGGATAAAATTTATGTAAAGTTGTTTGATTTACTTTCAAAACAATCACGAGTATTCTCCATATGAAATTATTATAAAAAAGAATAAGAAAATCAAAAAAGAATAGTGACCAGTGACAGTTCTGGCCTGGGCTTGACAAATACAGCTGAGCGGGGATAGACAGCGCCGTCGCATAGTCAGTAACGCACTAAAACCTGTGCTCGTCGCTTCGCGCAATCGTGACTCCCAGACGAAGGACTTCAAAACCGTCCGAAACTGGTTGGAATCTTTCCGGTAAATATGACGAGGATCTAAGCCGGCTCTTAATAAGTTAAGTTCTTTAATTACGATCAGCTATAATTTATTATGTATTGCAAATATTATTTTTACTGTACTGTATCAGCCAGATCGTCGACTGCTGAACAGAGCCTCTCCCACTAAGGAGGCATTTATACCAATACCCACGCTTGGCAGGCGGCTTGAGGATCTCAATGTAATATTACAGTTCTTTAGAGGGCAGTTCTGCACACCTTGTATTTTCCCTTTCATCGTAATCCTGTAACTACAAATTAATTGTTACAATACAATGGAAGGAAACTCAGGTGGGAGGAGCATGTTCGAGCCCCAGAGACAGGTTGGTCGCGGTTCGAATCCTGGTTGTGGTTCAAGTTTTTTTTTTGTGATATACAAGTTAATATTTAAGTATATAGCGGGCGTTAAGTGCAAGGGCAATGATAGAATTTATTATTAATATTTAATATCTTTATTGCCGATATCTAGTCAAAACTAACAAGTAGAAAGTTGAATCCAAATCCTTACAAAGTGGTCCAATCTCAACTTATTCCAACAGATATTAGTAAAATATGTAAGGCAAAGGCAGTTCCAAAGGCAGCATGTTTTAAGCTCAGCCCGGACAGTTGGCAGGAGATCGGATAATGTCGCCATAACAGATTATATCTTGGCACAGGGCGGACTGCACGGCGTACGTTTCAAGACATCACAAAGAGATTTTATGGGTCTATTGTCTACTTTGCCACTTAAGTATTCAGTTCAAATTTGGTTCCAAGGAGTCTGTTGTTATATGTATATCCTCATGCGTTTATCTTCTGTTCTTCATAACCGAAAAAATTCTTGTGTTTGTATCATTATTAGTTTCATAAAGTTTTAAAATGCTCATTATTGCCGGTTTTAGAAACAGTGGTGTTCTAGAGGCAATATATATGGGTTGTAGTGTAAGGGTTTCAGGGTTCAGATCTCGCTGTGGGTTTGAGCTTCAACGCATGGTGAAAGGGCCTTTTGCGAATGTTCTCCTGGCTAGCTACCAAACTCAAGTAGAAAAACTGTCGCCAAACATCTTACGTGTGTTCTGGAAGCTATATGCTTGAGAGCTAGAAATTCTAATATATATATTTTTGCAATGACGCATGCTCCACGGATTCCATTACAAAATTACAACGGAAGAAATATTACAGTCATGTACGAAATTCGAAACCGCCCACATGCCTGTAATGTAATTTTGTAACAATTCTATGTTAGGCCTGTTCACTATCCTCGACCGCATCATCAATTAATAACCAGTCTATTGCGATAGATAGTGGTCAAAACCAACAAGTGTAAAAGCTACATTTGAGAGAATCAGTACTATAATAATATTATAAATGTGAAAGTAACTCTGTCTGTCTGTTACGCTTTCACGCCAAAACTACTGGGCCGATTTGAATGAAATTTGGTATGGAAATAGTTTGAGACCCGGGAAAAAACATAGGATAGTTTTTATCCAACTGCGCAAAAAGAGGATAATGTTTTTGCGTGATAACCGACATACACGCAGGCGGAGCCCGGAAAGCTAGTTGCAAATATATTGTTATGTTATGGAAATCCAGCGCTTAATACTTTCCGGCTCCATCATAAAATTAGTCCAACGTGGTTCTAACGTTATTGTATTGTCGTGAGAACTACACACAGTTATTGTAATTTTAGGGGTTCCGTACCCAAAAGGCGCTTAAACAAAACGCTTTTATCGAGACTTCACTGTCGGTTCATCCAACTGTATGTTACGGGTCTATCATAAACGGAATAAGTTACAAGCCTGAAATATTGATATTTAGCGTAAACTTTGATCCTGAAAGAATATTGAAAAATTCAATAATATTTTTCCGGCGGGACACGTTAGAAGGTAGATAAAAGTAAACATTTTTGTACCCTAAAGTGTGGAGTGTTATCGTCCAGAACTCATTGAGTAAAAAATTATGACCCATATTAAAAATTTTTAGACATCTTTAGAAATATAATGGTTTCGAGAAAAAAGTTTTAAAAAGTTTTAGAACATCTATGTTACTGTATCAGCCGGATCGTCCGCTGCTGAACACAGCCTCCCATACGTAGATGGTATTTGACATAATCTTCAAACCAGGTGATTCAAACCAGGGAGTTCATATCGGTATAAAATATTTAAATAGAACTAGTAAAATATCAGTAGGTACTGAAATTCGTATACCAGCCTACTTAGTTACATATCGGTACAAATACTTAAATGGGGTTAGTAAGATATCAGTACTCAAATATGAATAGCGGAATTTCTGTTTATATTTTACCGATGTGAAGTTGGCAGCAAAAATCTAGCAGCCTATAACCAAAGTAGATTTTAAAAATGTACCTTTTATTATACTCATGATAAGGGCTACCATTTCAGCAATGAAAAAGCATAAGCAATTGCAGCTCAGTTACTTAACCCTCCAAATTAAATATTAAAAAATATTGATACTTGAAAACAAATTATCAAATTGGCTGCTGATAAATTTAAACCAGGAGTCCTTTTAATTAATTATAAGTTTTAAATAAAATATTCACAGCTATAATTCATCATGAAGGATGAAATTTCAGCAATAAAACAGCATTGGCATTGCGGCGGTTCATTTACTTGACCATCAAAAAAAATTGTGAAAAAAGCAAACAAATTATCATTTTGGCTGCTGATAAATTCAAAGCAGAAATCCTCTTAAATCTGCAAGTTTTGGTGACTATAACTAAGGATTAATATGTGTTCTATACGAAAATCATGAGCAAAAAGCGGTAGTAATGTGTTTTTGAACCTTCCGTGGTATGACAAAACTTTTTTTAATGAATACATAACATGATGTGTTTTGATCCTTCAACGCCTTTAATAAAATAATCACAGCTATAATTCATAATCAGGGATGAAATTTCAGCTATAAGAAAGCATTGGCATTGCGGCAGTCCACTTAGACAACCCTCAAAAATAAAAATGTGAATATTGTTAACAAATTATCATTTTGGCTGCTTATAAATTTAAACCAGAAACCCTCTAAAATGTGCAAGTTTTGGTGATTACATGGGGCAAACTAAAAGTTATGCACATCTAGCTAATCGGAACTATTTGAATTTTGATTGTTATATTTTTTGAAACGACTTGCAACTCTTTAGTAATAAAAAAAACTGGCGGGAAATAATTTGTCAATTGTTTATTTCACACAGCATAGTTCTACGTACGCAACTAAAATTGAATTAAGTCGAAAAGATTTTAGAGCGATGATTAAAAGTCCTTTCTCTCCACAAGACTGTGCCGCTCGTCTTCAAAATGCTTAATGGAGAGAAGCACCTTGTTTGAGCACCGTGAGGCGATGGTTGGCTGAATTTGAGGGAGGTCGGGTTTCTTTACATGACGAATTTCGTGAAGGGCGGCCTTCAACTGCCAACGACGAAAATAATGTGGATACTGTTAAGCGGCTAATTGAAGAAAACCTTTCCAATTCGAGGACTATTTGGGTATGAGCCAAATTCAGAAAATTTTACACGAAAAATTAAACGTTCGGTAACTTTGTTGTAGTTGGTTCCCTCATGAACTGACAACGGAGCAAAAGCGGGCTCGCGTGGAATCACAGACGCTACTGAAGTAAGACCATTGATATTCTAATGCTGTTTATGACATTGTCACAGGAGAAGAAACGTGGACTTATTGTTTAGAACCCGAAAAAAAAACATCAATCTTGTGAATGGGTGTTTGAAAATGAGAACAGGCCAACAAAAGTGAGGTAGGCGAGAAACGTTGGTAAAATATAATCGCGTTTTTTTCTCAGCTACGGGTCCCATCTGCACAATTCCACTTGAAGATCAAAAGAGTGTTAATGCCGAGTATTCTTCCATTTGTTTACCCAGGAAGTTAGACAAAGATCGTGAAAGACGACCAAAAAGCCGCGTCCTCCTACATCATGACAACACTTCATCACACACAGCCAACAAAACAAAATCAGTTTTAGCTTCCGAAAATGTACACCTCGTCACCCATCCTGCATATAGCCCCGACCTGCATATAGCACCCTGTGATTTCTGTATTTTCTCCCCAAAATCAAAGATTTGATGATAGGTTTCACTTTTACCAACTCCGAAGAGGCAGTGATAGCGTTCAATCAGCACGAAAAAATGCCTTCAGATCTGAAATTTGAAATTTTATTAGCTTGTGGTCCTAGTTTACAGGTTGATGAAATATAAAAAGAAGTATCACTACGTTCCGCTTCAAAGCATACAAGCGTGAGAGTAAAGAATTATTATAATATATTATTATTATTTTTTTTACAAATTTAATGCATATTATATGTATTATTAACTGTGTTTCACCTGTTTTAAAAAAAGGTTCGATCGAATAAAAATATGTTTAATATGTAAAGGAGAGTATTTTGAAAAGCAATAAACATAATATTTTGTTTATAACATGTTGTGTTTTAGTGTGACCTACGTATAACTAATGATTAGGATGTGTTCTATAAGAAAATCAAGAGCAAAAAGCGGCAGTCATGTGTTTTTAATTTTAACCCTTTCGTGGTATGACAAAACTTTTTTAATGACAACATAAAATGACCCGTTTTAACCCTAAGACCCCTTTAATAATGAAATAAGTTTGCGTTAATTCATAGTAAAAAATCGAAATATATGATACTGCGGTGCTACACACCAAGATGGACACATTCTAATAAGACCTACCACTTGGTTGTTCGTTTTTTATACAGATACAGTAGATCTAGATATAAGCGTGACTTATCTGTAATATAATACTTATTTGTTATGCAAGTCTGCAAAGTTGTTATTTGGCGCGAGTACTTTTATTGAAACATTTATTGAAGCCAAGGATTCTGAATAAATAGAATCCTGAGCCTCGCAAGTAGTAAGATGCCGACCGCAACATACAATTTTTAACCTAAGTTCAGCGAGTTAAAGGCTAGGTGCAAGAAATACAGCTTAATTAATGAAGCAGTTAAAAGCTTAGTAAGTAAGTTTTGCGTGGAAAAAGTGGATAGTATGGATATATCTACGTAAAAATTTAATGAATTATTTTAGTACTATGGGACAGTCAATTATATATAAATACAAAAATAACAAAAAATACACATGAAATAAAATTTACAGTATGGTCAAATATAATTAATCAAATAATCCGCCGTACCCGGCACAAAGGTGCCCATAACGCTGGCTGCATTGCCTCGTTGGACTGCGACGGCCAACCTTTGCACAAGGTACGAGCCGGAGTCACCGGATTTTCCCTTAATCTACGATCTAGTTGGTTCACCAAGCAAGTTTGCCTTAATTCATAGTAAAAACCCAAAAAAAAAATTTCTAAACTTGGTAAAATTTTAAGTCAATTTCTTCAGCTGGAACTTTTAAAGAGGTTCGAATTTCAAAGACCTTTTTCACGCTAGCGGATAAAAAGCACTTTTCTACGCAGATTTCGAACGATAAACAACAGTTTACTAGGTTCTCAGGTGAAAATAATATTTACCTATATACGTAGTAAAAAGAACTGTTTAATAACTTTCAGTATAACCCTCCTCACATTCACCCATCTATAACAACGCACATATCCACGTAACACAATAGTGTAGCCGGCACCTGCGAACTCAGTCTTTAATTGGAGTAATAAATCCCAAGGGTCCCTGCAAATCACGACTTATTGCCACTTCCCACTCCGACAATTAAATCTGCTCGCGATTGTACGTCAAACACGTAAACTGAGTCTAAATAGGTCGCAAAGAGTAAATTCGAAGATTTATACTTCAAATATCGGTGAACCAAGTAATTGCTTCTGTCTTCTGTGTCTCTGACGTCATTGTAACTCGTGTAACGTTACAATGACGTCTAAAAATAGTTAATTCGCAATGTAGTCATTTTTGACGTCGCGTCGAGTGTTGGAATGTATGTGAATAGCCTCAAATAGTATTTCACGACGTAGCAACGAAATTTGTGACGTCTTGTGTCGGAAAGTAGCTTAATAGGCTCAATTAGAAGATTTATGCTTTAAATGTCTACGGTACTAAGTAATTGCTTCTTGCAAACGTTAAAATGTGACGTCTGAAAATAGTTATTTCACGACGTTGCAATGTCTTTTGTGAAGTTGGGGGTCGGTATCTGGATAGCCAAAATTTCAAAAATGTTTTGATGTCTTCTGATGTCTATGGATCAAGTAATTGTCTCCTGCAAAACTTACACTAACGCCTTCAAATAACTATTATTTCGTGACGTAACAACGTCATTTGTCATGAAAGGTTCCAGAAAGTATCAGAATAGTCTCAGTACGTAGTCTTAGTAAGACACAGAAGCAACCAGCTCAGTTCTTCACCAAGAGCTCTTATTGAGCAATAACGACAAGAATGCGTTAAATAAGTGATGACTAAAGCGATTTGTGTCTATTTTATATTGCTTTATTTTAGTTGTTTTATTCATTACCGTCAAATGCGACGACGAACGCGTATTGAATATTTTAAGTCTGTCAGACTCAAGTCAAGAAGTGTCTTATTTTAGAATAAATGCAGACGAAATTTACTTGTTACAAAAATTTCGCCTCCGGACTGAGGTGTATGGTAGGTGGCACCGGAGTTAGATCGGTGTCTAAAGTCCATTTACATATCGAAAACAATTTTATACACTTAATGAATTATATGTATATGTATATATATATATATATATATATATATATATATGTATGATAGGAGTACGACGAGTACAAATATTTTAGCATCCTAATCGAGCTGTGATATGGCGACAAAGGAATATACAGTGAGCGACACCAATGAGAAATAAATATTATATATGTCACTGGTGCCGCTCACTATATATATAAATATATATTATAATTATAACATATAATAAATTTTTTTCTGGGGTATTTGACTGCCTGTGAGTCTGCTGTGACTTACAGGTTGTCTAAATGCTTTTATTGTAGTAGCTCTAGTGTTGTATATAGTTCGTAGTATTTTGTGAAATAATGGCATACCAAGGGTTAAAAAAAACTGGTCATGTGCAAGTCAGACTTGTGCATAAATGGTTTCGTTGAGAGTCCGTTTATAATGTAGTGATAGTCAAGTGCGAAGCAATGAAGGCTTAGAGGCAATGGCTATGGGCTGCTGTGCAGTAAGTCCACGTTTCAAAGCCCGCCACGGTTTGAGGTTCACCGCATTATGGAATGGCATTTTGTGTGTTTCCCGCCTGGCTACCCTCAAGTAGAGAATCTGTCACTAAGCACGTAACGTTGTAAGCCAGTGATTCTAGGGTAGGTAGGCCTGTTAACACTTTCGATCTCATCATTACTTTCCTTTATTGAGATTGTGCTCAAAACCTAACCTATCACCAATTAAAACATAAGACTTTCATTGTATTTTATCGTGATGTGACTACAGTTGTTTGACGAATACAAAGAAAAAAAAAACAACGTTAAAATATATTTATATATTTTTCAACACACTGGCTAATTAAGTTGTTTTAATGTCACCGCAATTAGGCACGTAATGACACCTTTAATCAAACTATGACTTTTTAATTGTTATTATTCACAAGTGAGTTTTTTTTTATTTTTGGTTGAGTTCCTTTGTTCTTAAAAAAGTTCCTATACAAACGACATCGTGCGCGTAGTACAACGTAAGTTGAACTATAGATGTCGTTCTATCCCAATACGATGGAAAAAAAGAACGATAGAAAAAAATTGAGTGAATCATTGTTATGTTAGCTCAATTGGATTAGATCATACCTCGGCTAAAGGTGGATGGACGCGGGTTCGAATCCCGCGCACATGACTTAAATTTTTCCTCTTGTAAATTTGTGATTTTGTAATGTAATCCGCAGAGCATGCGTTACATATTGCAAACGTAAAAATATTAAAAATAAATTTAAATTCCCAATTTTGTTAGTAGCTAAAACGTTGCCCGCGAAAAGCCAAAAAAAAAGAAACCTCATTCTTTAGTCTATGGCCGATGGCCATGCGCGCCTTTAGGAAAACTTATAAATTTTTCCCGCCATTGCGAAAAATGTTTCACAACCCGTTTTCACTCTTGAAATTGTAGTTATTTATTAATGAGACGGTCTACAAGTACTAGTTATGAAGTAAATGATATATGTTGTATACAGCCCGATATAAAAAATGAAGCCCTTAACGTTATGGAAAGTTTACTACCTAAAATCTCCAAGGCTGAAGCTTCAACGGTACACAGGTGCTTTAATACCAAAAGACCTCCCAAACACCCTATACTTGACACTGACTCAGGAGGAGAAATCTTCCTTAATTAGTGGAGGGTATGGGTGCGGACATGGGTCTCGCATTCTGACCGTACATGAGGCACAGGGACTGACACACGAGTCCGTCATCATCATCCAGACGAGGGAAAATGTGACCAGGTTGAGGGACAGTGTTCCGCATGCGGTAGTGGCTCTGTCGCGACACACAGAAAGCTGCACGTATTACACCGACGACAGCTCCGACACCATCGGTGGGTTTGTGCGGCGGGTGGTAAAGGCAACGGAAGAAGAAATCTGTAACCATAACCTCAGAATGGCTATAAGGGACAGAAACGATAGGGTCGTGGGGGAAATGACAAACCGAAAACGGACACCAGAGTCGGTGGCAGGTCCATCCGAGACAAAATGACCTGTTTTTAAAATTGTTAAATAGAGTCTAAATCCTACATTTATAGTCTAAGCATGTTTTCCTTTTATTTTCCATTTTTAAGTATAAAATCAATGTTAATGTTAATTTTAATAACTATCGCAATGTATCAAGTAGAATAAATAACAAATTAATGTAAGAGGATTTCTAAAGTTTAAAATTTTAAATTTCAGCAAATTCAATAATTATCAAGTTCCAAATCTTAGTTATATAATGCATGATATAACTTAGCATGATGTAAGGAAATAAACTAAGAAATAAAACTGAATTGTAATACTGTAGGATTTAAGTAAATTTTAATTTCCATTTGTAATTAGAATTAAGTCGTTCCTTTGAATTGATAATTCCTTATATTAGTAAATTATATTATTATATTCATAGTAAAAAAGTATACAAACGAGGACTCACTTAGTATTTAAGAAATAACATTCGTATTGTTAATAACATCCGCATGTATCCAATGATGTATGTTGTAAAATGTAATAAAAATGTTTAAATATGTCAAAATAAATCGAAATCTAAAAAGAGTACGGACCCGGAGTCTGTAGAGCGTAGTTTTACAAATTAAATAAAAAAAAAAAAAAAAAAAAAAAATCTCCAAGGCAAAATATGTATTAGCGTGCCAAAATTTCATACAATGGCAAAATAGCAAGAATACGCAGTCTTTCTCTCATGAAATGTGTTCATGGCGTACATTAAACAATTATGTTCTAAGTACTAACCTAGCTCTTTATGGTGTATATACTCAATGTTAAAATGTACAGTCTGAATAAAGAATGGAGTGGACCTAAAAATGTACACTAATTTGCCAGCTTATCTAAGGAGACTATCCGATGTACTTAGAAGCAAGAAATCAAAGGTTTATCATCTGACGATATTGAAAAATGTATAAAAGGTAACCAATATCTGGCTACTAAGGTTAGTTAAATTAATTGTATCTACAATATAAAATGTATTTTTAGTATTGTTTTCTACACACGTGTTGAAAAACATCGTACAATACACGTGTGTATTGATGCTTACCGTCCTCGGCTCTCAACGGCAACTTACACGCTTGTCCGTAATGTAATATTATGTATGAGAAACCCCATTCCTAATTGTTTTGTTACTAAGTATCATTATTTTTAGGGCTATTCTCCATACACACATGGAAAATTCATGCGGCTGTTGTTGTAGTTCAAAAGATACAGCTATTTATATTTCGGACGGATGGACGGCAGATACTAGATTGTGCGAAATAAAAGTCATTCGGCTGCTGGGACGCTAATTCCGGATCGCCAACTGTAAGTTATTTATAGGATTCAATTAATTGAGATGTTTGATTATAGACTTGAAATAATTATTTTTACTATCCATCGACTTGAAACGTAAGTACCTACATATGTTACATATACTTAGTCATGTCACGACTACAACCGACGACGATGCTTATTATGATTACCTAAATTCAAATATTCACCATCATGAAACCGTTTTGGAAGACTAAGGCTATGTATCTACCAAAAATGTGCGAGGAAAATGAGCAATGTACACATATTCCTCGCTGAGCGCAGCGTACCCATCGATCTTTTTTTTTACATAGCTAGCCTTTGACCACTATGTCACCTGATGGTAGTAAGGATGTGGTCGAAAGTGTTGTTCAGACTAACCTAAAATAACTGGCTCTAAAAGACAGATGCCGGAACACAGCGTTAGGTGCTTACCGACAGATTTTTTACTTGAGGGTGGTAGCTATCACCATTATATAACGACTGCCATCCAAAGAAACAACCAGGACCGCGGCTTGTCGTCTAAAGCACAGAAGCACTCAGTAGTAATGCCACTAGCACCCATCCAAGTCATGACCGCAGCGCTCAAGTTAGCTGATCGGTTAAGAACGGCTAAAGAAACTTCGCTATACATGTGCTTCTTCCTGTTACACCACTCATTTTCCTCTCAAATCTCTGGTAGATGAACGCAGGGTAACCCTAAATTATTTCTTTGTCGCTGACTTCAGCTTGCTGCCTGGAGAAGGCCAAATTCTTAGCGTCACTAAGTTAAAATTATTTTCACAAGGACCAAGAAATAAACTTGCTCATCGAAGACGAATGATTGACACATTTACAGATCACTTACCTACCATATTGAACTGTATTACCACTGGCTCATAAGAATAAATAATAATGTAGATCAAAAAAAACTTCTTGATTAAAAAAAAAAAAAGTTTTTTGTTAAAAATTTTTGATAAAATCGAAAAAAAACCTTTCAACTCGGTCACCATGGCCTCTCCTGCTCTCAAAGTGCTGGTCGAATTTCCCGCCACGCCAGCCAAACAACGATATCATTCGCCGGGCTTTTACCAGCGCCAATGTTCCAGCTATTCTCGAACCGAATGGTCTGATGCGTGACGATGGTAAAAGACCTGACGGCATGACTCTGGTTCCGTGGAAGTTAGGGCGGCCCTTAGTGTGGGACGCTACGTGCGTGGACACTTTAGCGCCGTCACATCTTTCTGAAACCAACGTGAGGGCTGGCGCTGCGGCTACTTCGGCGGAGCAACTCAAGCGGCGCAAATATGCTAACCTCGGTATGGGTTACATATTTGAGCCGTTTGGTGTAGAGACGTTGGGTCCGTGGGGACCGGGAGCTCATCGTATTTTCCAAAACCTATCTGAGCGCTTGGTCGATGCGACGCGTGATCAAAATGCTGGCACATATTTGGCTCAACGAATAAGCATTGCAATCCAACGGGGCAATGCTGCCAGCATGCTGGGCACGCTGCCAACTGGGAGTGGGCTGGAGCATTTGGACTGCCTATGAGTCTGCTATGACTTATAGGTGTCTAAATGCTTTTATTGTAGTAGCTGTAGTGTTGTATATAGTTCATAGTATTTTGTTTAATAAAGGCATACCGCCGGAAAAAAAAAAAAGAAAAAAAAAAAAAATAAGTTAATTATTAGCTCGGAAAAACAGGAAACTCACATTTTCAAGATCTAAAAAAATAAGGTTATTTACTATTGTCCCCCAATTCTTCGCAGTGGGGGCCAAAAGGATATATTTTCCTATTCAGTCCCATCGAGGCCAACAGTCATTTGAATACCGTTGACCCCCCTTTAATGAGAAGTTTTTTTTATAGACCAATCTGTATGATCAACTAGTTGTTAAAAGAAATATATACTCAATAATCTTTAGCGTAAGCACAATTACTAATTTTTAACAGATTCCCATATACACAAGTACTTTTACAAAAAAAATATTCTTTGTGTTGTGGCTTGCAAGGCCACCGTTATAGATGGATACCGGCATTAAAAAATTAAGTTCAACCGTTATATACACCAAAGATTCTCATATTTTTCTGCACATTATAAAAGTGGACTGCATAGTGCATAATAAATATAATGTAACCGCCCGGTCTCAAGGTGGCAGGTGTGACCTGGGAGGGAGAGCGCAGCATGTAATTGAGGCCATAAATCCGAAGACGTCTTACCCGTGCCAGAGACGCGACAATTAAATCACGCTGAATCATGGAACACCCTAATTACAACGAGCAATGCAATTATTACAACCTATTTGCCATCTAATTTATGACTTTAATCATATAGGTATCTTAATTGATATTAGAAGTAAGATACTAGTCAAAGCTTAAAATACGAAAAATATCTGGGTAAAAATGATAATTAAACAGAGATTCTAAACACTAGTAACTAAGCATTAAAAAGCAGCACTAAACACTTATCAATGTGTAAACAGGCCTTAATCAAGTACTGTCCAAACGTGTTTCTTACTAAGCACTAAACACCTGCACTAAACACAAACATGCCTTTGTTCAACTTACGGTTGCTTCATTACAGTCAATGTGCGAGGTAACATCAGCTCAAACAAAAAACGCAAGACTTATAAACCAATCTCTTTAGAGGGTTGCTTTACGCCAATAAGACAAGTATAGACTAACTTAATATATAATGGAGGCAGGATATATCATGGCCGGCAACTTATCCTTGATACCTCTGGTGTTGTGGATATCCGTAGGTAACGGTGATCGTTTATCACTAGATGAGCCGCTTGTTTGTACTCTTATCCCATTAAAAAACGAAGCGTAGATGTTTTTTGCCGAGGTAGATGCGCAGCGTTTAAGCTTTTACATTATTTCATAGTGATAAAATTAAATTCCAACATACAGAAAATAAATACCTCATATGCTTGGACATAAAGTTGTGTAAAACGTCCGTACTTCGTTATGGCAATTTAACTTGAAACATAAATATCAAATTTAGTCAATGAAAGGATCAACACATAAAGCTATATGTGTGCATTAAACACACTTTATTTGCGGACGCTACTGTCATTATGGCTATGCGAAGCTGAAACTAGAGGTGCGAGAATACCTACATGCCTACAAAATATCGAGTACGTTATTTATTTTAAAACCTACTAGTTTTTTCTTCAGAGTTTTACTATTGTCAGAACTGGTCATAATATGGTTGTGTGGTGGTCCCGAGCTGTTTGGTCTGGCTGAGCTTATGTGCAGTACACATGTGCATTATTATTAGTATAACTTAAAACTGATTGGGGATAAATGGTAGACATATAATTGAAACAACTTATTGCAAAAAAATACAGCTATATTCTATACCTACAATGTAAATTCTTATACCTACCTATTCTAATCTTAACAACCATGTTCAGTATTGTGGTATGTCACCACACCATTAACTACTTTAGCGTCTTGATATGCAATAAATATGAAATATTAGAGGCAACATATTTTAAAGGATTGTTATGTTCGATTATTATCAATTAGGTATTGAACCCAAAAAGCAGTAGGCAGGGTTATCTTATTTATTTATTAGCAATAAAATATTTTGTATTTGTATTTTGTAACTCTATTAAATTAAAGCGTGCAAAAGTGTTTAGAAGTGTCTGTAACGGAAAAATGGACCGCGTTAATACTTACTTAGTAAATTAAGTATGTTTACATTTTGTACCAATTTGCTTCAACTCTAGCTGTAACCCCTTGATGTTGGTCGTAACTTGTTTATAGTAACGCCTTAAATTAGAAAGCGGTAGGTATGCATAAATTACGGAGCCGCTAAAGAAACCGCACAGATACCTACAATCCGAGATTAGATTGTAATTGCTTCACAATCTTTTATCTCCGCAGTAAAGCCACCGCCATTAAATAACAAATTACAGACGAGACATGGAGTCGAATTCCGGGTTATATCGTCCGAGACAAATCGCAAGGTAACATTTTATCTCGAGTTTTTTTGCGTGAAAAACGACACTTTTGTCTTGTTACACCTCCGTCAGTGTCAATTAACATAATTCCAGGTGAAATATAAAAATACGCGAATGTAAAGAAAAGGTAACACATATTGGTCAAAGAGTATAGATTTGCTGCCTCGATAGGGTGTGTTAAAGCACCACTTTGGAATCGTGAAGCCCTGAGTTCGATCACCAGGTCGGACCAGTTATTTAGATTATTCTGAAAAAGTAACTTTAGTATCTATTCGTAGTCTAGATCTGGCAGTAGGTTTGTCTCCTATTACATTTGCCTAAAACATGTATGGGAATACGTTGCTCTGCCTGCCCCAGGAACGAAAGGAAGAACTTAAAACAATGTCTATAATGTTTTAGGTTTCAATGATCCTCCGTGGACAACAGACATACCTATCTACAGAATAGCCTTTACACGTGCATAACGAAATCCCATCCATATGAATTCTCACTAATACAAAAATATAACCTTGCAACACAAGGGCAACTATAAAGATGTCTAACAAATATTTACGTACCAAAAGCGCTAACTTTGGGCTTAAAATGACTGAAACTATTGCACCCTTTTTCAAAACGTACAACTTATTACGGACATATACCCGCCAGCCAAAGCGTAAACCTATTTACAAACTCAACTTGTTAGTTTAAAAAACTCGCATGTAATTATAGCGTATTATTAGACCTATCGTTTCCGGTTTGAATCCTTTTTTTGGACTAATAATTACAAAGTTTAGTATATTCGAGCGTAATTGGTAGTTCCAGATTTATTAAAAAAATATAGTACACATGTGTAAATACCTTTTTTTTTTATTGCTGATAGGTAAGCCTTTTGACCACAATCTCACCTGATGGTAAGTGATGATGTGGTCGAAGGTGTTAACAGGCTTAACCTAGAATTACTGGCTCTCAAGGACAGCTGCCGGAACACACCGTTAGGTGCTTGGCGACAGATTTTCAACTTGAGGGTGGTCGCTAGCCAGGCGGGCATTCGCAAAAATGCCCTTCCACCATGCGGTGAAGCTCAAGCCTGCGGCGGGATTCGAACCATGGACCTGCTGCGCGGCAGTCCATAGCCAAAGCCACTGAGCTATCACTGCTTCAGCTTCCCATTATAGAAAGTTCATTATATTTCCCATGTATGTGGTGCAATAGAAATATTAAAAACATGCTTATTTTTCTTAAAAGAGGTGCTTCAAGTTGGGTCTTTCTTTTATCTAAAATAACGAGTTTTTGAGCTAGTGTAATTTCAAAACTGTATCATTTAATGAAAATCTGATGCACCACACACCTAGATATTAAGATAGTGATTACGTAGGTAAAAAATCATTGAGTTTTATTCACTATTATTAAAATGAGATTGGAACTGCGGTTGTATGGGGGGGCATTCGTCTAAAATATGCCCTTTATAATTCCATCACATTTTTGAAACTTCTATCGTCATCAATAATAATACAGATATATTTGATTGGCAATGAGATAGGTATAATTATTAGTGAATGATGTGAGTACCATAACATTTGGGTACAAGTATCTAAATTCTGGACTTTTTAAGTATAAAGATTCCAGAACGATATGCTTCTTTATGTCAGCCACTTAATAGCTATAATAATATTTTATATTACTAAAGTGAATGTACCCATAACATATATATTTAAAAACTTTTCTAATAAATAAATGCCACTTACAAAAAAAATCGTAAGTGATTAGAACATAACATAATCTTAACATTTTTATTTGGCTCAACGAATAAGTAATGCAATCCAACGTGACTATGCCGCCAGCATGATAGTACTGCTAAGAGCCTTCGGGCTAAGAGACTTTTCAAAAAAGAAATCAAATGCAAAATTAATTTTAAGGCTAGGTACCGTCCGATTTGAAAGTTGGGTGAAGACTGAGGAAGAGAATGGTTGGCTGAGATACTTACTAAGACAAAATAAATTATGATTCGGCAGGAAAGGAGTGTAGTGTGCAATAAAGGGTACATATAATATATATATAACAGTACGCTGCCAACTGGTAGTGGGCTGGAGCATTTGGACTGTTTGTAGGCCTACCTACTATCGCCTATAGGTTGCCTAAATTCTTTCTTTGTAGTAATTGTCGTGTTGTTTTTTAATTATTCAGCTGATAAGCTAACCTTTGACCACTATCTCACATGATAATAAGTGATGATGTGGAAGAAGATGTTGTTCAGACTAACCTAGAATTACTAGCTCTCAAGGAAAGCTGCTGGAAAACACCGTTAGGCGCTTTGGGATAGATTATGTACACATAGTTGAGGATGGTAGCTAATAATGCCTCACCACCATGAAAATTACTTTTATTATTTTGTGAATAAATTATACCGCCCGGGTAGGTAAATTAAAAAAAAATTGAAATTCGTTTGATATAGGTACATTTCACGATTAAAGTATTTATTTAGTTTATTGATTATTATTTATAATCTCATTTATTTTATTAATCATTACCTACATTATCAGTTGGATCGTCCATTGCTGAAAAGAGCCTCCTCTATTTAAGTAGGGGTTTTTATTTATAAATGCCATAATCCCACACTTGACAGACGGTTTAGAGAGATCGCAGTGTGGAAGGCAATTCTTCAGAACGCTCTGATACCCACCTTCTAGTATGATTCCTTTTGTCGCCTCTTACGACTCCCTCAGGAAGATATATAAGGCAATTCTAACCCGGCGACCCACTGGTAAAATAGAAAGCCGTTACATCTAAAAATAAGAAATATTATCTTAATTTTGAATTTCGAAGCAGTGATAGCTCAGTGGCTTTGGCTATGGACTGCCGCGCAGCAGGTCCATGGTTCGAATCCCGCCGCGGTCTTGAGCTTCACCGCATGGTGGAAGGGCATTTTTGCGAATACCCGCCTGGCTAGCGACCACCCTCAAGTAGAAAATCTGTCGCCAAGCACCTAACGGTGTGTTCGGGCAGCTGTCCTTGAGAGCCAGTATTTCTAGGTTAAACCTGTTAACACCTTCGACCACATCATCACTTGCCATCAGGTGAGATTGTGGTCAAAGGCTTACCTATCATCAATAATAAAAAAAAAAAAAAAATTTAAGTTTCATATCGTACCTACAGCGCGTTTTGTCGAATGCTCTTCCATTTTCTAACAAGGAGTGACTCGTTCCTTTAAAAGTCCTAAGCTACTTCTTTCCATCGTCTTGGCAAAGAATTGAATTAAGACATATTGAGGATTCCCTTGTCTAATAAATCTGCGAAGAAAACTGTTCGTCTCGACTGCGCTAGGATGTCTAACATTATGTTCTTAGAGTGATTCATGACTAAGAGGTTTTTTTTATTAAAACCCAAAAGTTTATGGTATGGCATCGTATTTTTTCCTTTAACTAGGAAAATTATGACGTTAATCGCAAAAAATCCAATAAAAAAGAATAAAACGTCATGAATGTATTGACCGTTGGCAAAAGATGTCTAAAGACCCACATTTTTCTATTCTTGTTTTGGTCCCATTTAATAGGGTGCGAGTCTATTGCCATGGCCGAGCACAGGTATAAAATCCATAAAGATTCTTTATCAAAAACGTGTATGTAGATAATTAAACCAGAACAGCATAATTATAAGGAGATTATACCCAAAATATAGGTAAGATGGAAGTGAATACGTTCCCCTAAGGAAATGTGTGTTCGCATTTAGATATAACTTTAATAGCAGGTAAAGCACCTTCATAAATGTTTGTGTTAGTTTAAGTGCTTACTATAAGAGCCTATTAAAATAATACGTAATCTTTTATGATGTCCTGGTAGTTGTAGAGTGCCTAGCGGGAAGGAAGTTAATATTTGATTAAGCGAGCGAACCCATGACGCCGGCGAAGCGTCTCAGTTTCAGCTTGGGCAAAATGCTTTCGTTTCTCTGTCCGGTGGGTGTCCGGTTGTTCTTCTTTACGGGTCGCATTTTTCAACAGACTCTCGTGAAATTTTGTGAGCAGATTTGATAATTATATGGTTTTTTTGAGATTCTTCATATCATACTCGTATTGTATGCGGTTCATTGAATGTTCATTGATTGCGGTCAAATCTGATACTGGGGAACCCCGCCCATAGAGGAGAACAGTACTCCATGTGAGGCCGAACTTGAGTCTTATAAAGTTGCACGAGATGGCCTGAAGTGCCGTCTCGCCTTACCGAGCACACCAAGCTTCTTAGAGGCAAAGGACATAAAAACGGCAGAGTTGTGGAGGTTGAAAACGTACAAAAAAATCATCTTTATGTCGCGGGGTTTAAAGATCAGCTTCTAGAGCCAAACTCATTAAAAAAAATACTATAATATACCATTTAATAATAATAACCTAACCTAAGAAGCCGTGTCAAGTTGGCATAACGATTTCAAATACTGGCTAAGTTGAAAGGAAATGCTTTTTAGTTGAGCAAAATACACCCACATACCAGAATTTTAGTCACGGGTTGCTTCGGCCAATAATTTATAAATTGCGTTGTAAAGACCACGAGCACAATTTATACTAATTATTTAATAAATTACTATAGGTTTTTGACGAACTTAAAATACATAAATAAATATTTTTTAAGCATGCGTTATTGCAAACATTAAAACATTTTAATTATTCGGTTAAGTCATCACTAACAAGTTTAAAGCTAATTGCAAAATTAGTCTTGTTTGTAGTACAACGTAAGTTGAACTAAAGATGTTGCTCCAACCCAATACGATGGTTAAAGAATGATAGGGAAAATTCGAGTTATGACTCATTGTCATGTTAGCTCAATTGGTCGAATCCCGCACATGAGTAAAATTTATCCTTTCGTAAATTTGAAATTTTGTAATTTCAATACTGCTTCAATGTAAGTCTTCAAGCATTTAACAAAAGAGATTTCAACACAATTTTTTCTGTACAAATTTTGTACTTTTAAAGAGAGACGGGGTAAACACGTATAGTACATAACTACCTACAGAATAGCCTTTACACGTCCATAACGAAATACCATCCCTACAAATGTGCCCTACAAATATAAAAATACAATCTTGCAATACAAGGACAATTCTAAAGGTGTCAACCAAATATTTAAATACCAATATCACTGTTTCGGCTTAAAATTACTGAAACTTGCGCACCGTTTTTCAAAACGAACAACTTACTGACAATTCCAACACAGTGCATTTTTGAAACATCCATCTTTATCAATAATAATCAATATATGTATATATATTATTATTTTACATATATTTATGTATTTGTTTATTTATTATCTATATATATTTATATGTATATACTTACTAAAAATTATTTTTATACTGGTATGTAATAGACTTATTTTTATTGATATAACATATTATTATAAAATGCAGTTTTTTCTTATTGATATCCTAGTTTTAAGTTAGTGCCGACCGCGTGATGGGTTCATCTGAAAACCAGCGTCAAATGTCTTTGACACTCTGCATCATGCTGAGATGAGTCCAATTTGACACATTTTACTACAAGCATAATAATTTATCACCTAATATGTAAGTTATAAAAGTTTGTCCTAAATCCTAATAGATATATGCATACATTTGTCCTAATAGGTATATAAGTATATGTAGATATCTTATGTTATGTATTTTTATTATTTTTTCAAATAAATATTTTTTCTTTCTTTGTAATAATACAGATTTATTTGATCGACAATGAATTTGTGAAAGGTGGGAGAACCATAACATTTGGGTTCAAGGATTGAAATTCTTGACTTTTAAAGTATATGGATTCTAGAACGATGCTTCTATATGTCAGCTGCTTAATAGCTATAATAATATTTTATGTTACTAAAGGATATGTATCTATATTTTTAGTTGAGCAAAATACACCCACATACCAGAATTTTAGTCACGAGTTGCTGCGACCAATAATTTATAAATTGCGTTATAAAGACCAGGAGCACATTTTATACTAATTATTTAATAAATTACTATAGGTTTTTGACGAATTTAAAATATATTAATAAATATTTTTTTTACCTGATAGGTTAGTCTTTGACCACTGTCTAAGTAATTGGTATGAGGTTGTGGTCGAGGATGGTAAATGGACTAGGCCTAGCTACCACTCTTTTTGTTTTTTTTTTTTTTATACATACATCTTAAAATTATATTGTGACGCTTATGCCTTGTAGGGTGCCGCGCTAGAGCCCCGTAGGGTTTACCCGTACCCCGTACCCCCGGTTTACAATGTCACCCAATTGCTACCTGTAGGTGTCGTAAGGGGCGACTAAAGGTAAAATAACGGAAGGTTAGCAGCAGAACCTTCTGAGGATCTGATATCTTAATCTGAGACCTTCAAGACGCCTGCCAAGCATGGGGATCATGGCAAATCCCCCCTTAATTGGGTAGGCTGTGTTCAGCAGTGGCTACGATAAGGCTGATAGGGGTAAGCCATGTATTTGGGGTCTGTACAATATAAAGGACGATACGAAAACATAATATTATATAAATATCTCTTCAACTCGACAAATATATTACAAGTAAGTTAACGACAAGAACATGTTACAGAAAATTTTAGCTTTCGTTTTATAGCCCGCTGCGAGTTTTGATGCCAACCCTCTTTGATAATGCTCTTGCTGATAGTATTTTGATTAATGCGTTAAAGGGCAATTTCAAAAATAATGACTACCCCTCATTTTACAGCTCTCACCGTAGTTCACGATTTTTTTATTGGTTAAATGCTAAATTAAATCTAAAACTGATGAGTCCTAATGAAATATGTTTAAATGAATTATATATCTGGCTTGCTGCTAGTATTATTTTTTGTGGAAAAACAATAAAACACGTCTATTTTAAATCCAGTAGAATGGTCAATTTTGCCTGTCCACTCCCCATGACAGCTTATCAAAAAATATAACTTATACATTTTATATGGAGCTTGGATTACTTTTTATGTAAAATGAACTATATATTGTTTTTGTTTAAGAGGAGTTATCGGATATCAGTGTGCTATGAAGATATTTCCAATGCCCAATTCTATAAACTGACACTTTTGGATATGTCAGTCTTTGTGACGTGATTTTCTGCGTCTTGAGAAACGGTTCCTGGATTTTTTAATCTGTAATCAACAGAAATATTTCGTTATCTGTGGCCATTTTTTAAAATACTGTCTGTTCTTTGCTGAAAGTAAGCGGAAAGGCCGTCTTAGTGTGCAGAAATCGGCCACTCGTTTTCCCAGTCAGGTATTGTGACAACTTATAAATTTAACTTTTAATTGCAAGTGCAGTTCAGTTGTTTCAAGTTTTTAAATATGTTCCAAAACACATTTCTGCATGCTATTTTACTACTTGAGTTATCAACTAGTGTTTAAAATATTGTGTTTGGTAATATCGAAATAGAAAATTGTGACGTCTGTTATGTGACATTGCTTGCCGTCACATATAAGCTAACCGAATATGTAACGATAAAACTAGGCCTAGGAGGAAGTCCACCTAGAGCTAGTTGCACTTCGCATTCATCAATAGGTAGATATTATCTATACAAATAAATAAAATTAAAGACTCTGTAATGTCACACTAACAGCTTTTTACTTAATGCATATGAAAGTATAGGGCACTTACAACAAAACTGCAATTTATAATATTTTCTTTTGTTTTGGCTAATCACTGAAACAGCTTGACCGATGTTAGAGGGACTTTCACTTTCGGATATCTGATATTATTTTAGTAACTTAGGCTAATTCAATTAGATGCTGCGGATTCGAAATGGCATACACACCATAGAAATATTAGTTTACTCCCTTGTAAAACAACAACCTTATAAAAACAATTTACTGTGGTACTGTATCAGCCGGATCGTCCACTGTTGAATACAGCCTTTTCGATTAACAAAGGGTATGCCATAATCCCCTCGCTTGGCAGCTTTTTAGAATGCGCTGCTGGCTTCATTCTGAAATGTTTTCTTCAGTTCACAGGAAGATATGGGGAGGTACAATTCTAGCCCGTCACCTCACGGGCGGTATATTGTATTAATTGACTAAAATAGAAGAGCCATTATTCGTTCTTTGTAATAATGAATAGCCTATGGCTAGGTCAGCTGGCCGAATATTACCCAAATATGTTTAACACAATAGTTGTAATGTACTTGTAATCAAATTGTAGTGTGCCTTTAGTTTTGAAAGTAAGTCCACCCAAAAATATGTTAGCCCCTGCAGCATGACAAACCCGTTTTAGAGTTCAAAACTCAGCATAATTTATCTTTGCAAGTGCACTATAGAGTAGTTTTTAGGTGTCATGCCCTATATCCCTCATTATGCTCGTTAGTCTATTTTAGAATCACTCGCTAAAATCGTGATTTTATTCTAGACTACTCCGCTGCTCGGAATTTAAAGTCCGAGCTCACATCATAAGCAACTTTGCTCACATGTTCAACAAATTACTATATTTTTTATAATCATAACAATTATAAGATGCGCTGCAAGTACCTACAGTAACGACTACAATTTCATACCTTTACATTTTTATTTCAAAGCTAATGCGTTAGCCTTTGATCACCATCTTACCTGTTCGCAATTGATAAAGCGTTCGTGAATGGTAAGCAGGTTTATCCTCAAAAGTACTGACTGCCGGAATTCGCCGTTAGGTGCTTGGCGGCAGATTTTCTATTTGAAAAGAAAAGCTAGCTATGTAAACATTCGCAAAATATCCGTCTATATACTGAACCATTAGTAAATACTTCAAGAAGTAAATCACCCACAAACTATTAATCGTCTTAGTTAAGACCTATTCGAAGTATTCACATCTCTACTTATACTCAATTGTATTGAACATCATAATGGATTGAAACACGTACAAGTCAAGTGCACGTATAAAGAGAAGTCAAAAGGAAGTCTAAGTTAGGAAACTTCAACCTGTTGCCGAAGTTATGTGGCTGTTTCCGCCTTGAGATAGCGCGACGTTATCGATGTTATGTTAGACATCGGCGCGCTGAGCTTACGGTTACCTGATGTTTGTGATTATACAGTTTAGTTTCATAATCCCGTTGGCTTCTGAATAACATTATTGGTACTGATCACAAAAAGAAAAAGTTGCACGTGAAGAACATTTTGATTAAGAAAGCAATTTTTATTAAGAAAGTTTATGATCATTTAAACAACAAAAATGCTGAACTTTGCCAAGCAGAGCATACCTGTCACCTATGCAATTTAAACAAATATTGTAATAATTCGATTCTTATATATGGTTAAAAACGTTTAAAATAAATGGCCACAAGTTTCCGCACGTTCCTCTCGCAATGGCTTTAAAACATTTCTATGCTGAACGTATGTAAAATATTTGAATATTGAAAATATTAAAATTTGTAATAATTGTCCTTCATATATAAGAGCGTCTTAGACGTCTATTGGAACAAATGTTTTTACTTTGACTTTGTAGATAAGGGGGCGTCCATAAATTACGTGAGGTGCTTTTTAAATTTTCTGTCCTTCCCTCCCCAGTTGGTGAGATGTCGTCAGATTTTTTTAACCCCCTCCCCCATCCCCCAATCTCAGGTGCGATTTTTCAGAATTTGGGTTTCTTACGTAAACGCGTCGGGTTGTTATTGTAGGAAGAAAAAAAGCAATTTGCTGCGTGCTTTTATTTACGACTAGTTAAGACTAGTAATAACTATTGCTGAGGGTTATAAATGTAATAAAAAATTAACAATAGAATACTTAAATCATGACTACTGTGATAAAAAGAAAAGAATATCTACTCTAATTCAGTCCATGGAGAATTTTGCGTAGTATAGGTAGTATAATTTTTTTTGTTTCAATTAGAACAAAAATTGCGTGATATTAAAATTTGTCGAGACCTTCCCTCTCCCTAACGTGAGATTATATGAGATTTGACTCGACCCCCTCCCCCCCTAAATCAACTCACGTAATTTATGGATGCCCCCTAATTCGTACTTTGGAACCTAGTCGATTTAAAATAAAAATTATATATCTGTAAAATAAGTACATATATGCAATGTCTGAAATTTTTCATTTAGGATTATAAAAAACACAAAACTTTAGCGTATGATACGCCCAAAACACGGCTGCGTTATAATTATACGTACATAGTATATCACTATACGAGTATATATGTATGTGTCTGAGTAGACATCAACATAAATAATACTAGCTTTTTTTAATAGTTTAATTTTTGCAATCACGCATGCTCCGCGGTGAACATTACAAAATTTGGAGAGGAAACATTATAGTCATGTGCGGGATTCGAAGCTCATTTCGAAAATATTATAATTGTAGTTTTGTTTGTAGTACAACGTAAGTTGCACAATAGGTGTCGCTCCATCCCAATACAATGGTTAAAAACGAGACGAAAAATAAGAGTTATGAGTCACATGTCATGGTAGTTTAGAGGGCAGGGCATAACCCGGCTATAGGGATGGATGGCGCGGGGTCGAATCCCGCACATGACTATATTTTTTCCTCTCCAAATTTTGTAATACTAGCTTTACATTAACCGCGCTCCCTTGGTAACTACACTCGAGAGCAATGAATCCGGGTCACTTAAAGAATGTTAAAAATCTCGGAAACTAAAAATGATAGGTTAATGCAATAAATTGTATTTAATAGACAATGTAATACTCCTTAAATGAAAGTAAAAAAAATATGAGTCACCATACATTTTACTAACACAAAATTACATAAAGAAAAAAACTGCTGATCTCTCCTTAAAACAAAAATAGGAAACATGAAATTTTTGAACTTTATTACGATTTTCTTGAATTTTAATACTTCGTATTGCCTCCTCGTGCTTCCATTACTGCGTTTACGCGGTTTGGCATGCTGTACACCAAGTTCCTTATACGATTTTGGGGAATATTCTCCCATTCCTCTGTGAGAGCAATTTTGAGCTCACGAAGCGTGATTGGGGGAGGGTTTCGTTGTTTTACGCATCTGCCTAGCTCGTCCCAAGCATGCTCGATCGGGTTGATATCCGGGCTGCGCGCTGGCCACTCCATACGAGTAATGTTCATCTCTTGAAGGTAGTCATTCACAATCCTACCTGTATGAGGTCGGGCATTGTCATGCATAAATATAGCATCCTCACCTAAATTGACCATAAATGGACCAACGTGATCATTGAGGATTTCTTCCACATATCTTACGCTAGTTAAAGAGCCGTTTTCTATGATCACCAGCTCTGTGCGACTTTCAGAAGAAATTCCGGCCCACACAAGTACAGACCCACCACCGTAGGCTACTTTTTCTTCGATGCATGCTTGCTTGAATCTTTCCCCTGGTCTTCGATACACTCTGTGTCTTCCATCGTGCTTGTAGAGCATAAATTTTGATTCGTCGGAGAACATAACTTTTGACCAATCTTCAATACTCCAATTTACGTGGCTCTGGGCATATCTTAGTCTCGAAATACGATGCCCACGCTCCAGTTTAGGGCCGTTTGCAGGTCTAAGGGGTTTTAAGTTAGATTCAGCAAGCCGACGTCTTACTGTCCATGCACTTGGGTTACTTCCTCCGAGGCGTCGAAACTGATTGGTGAGTTCAGTTCCTGTGAGAAAGCGATTTCGAAGCATGGTGTTCACCAAGTATCGGTCTTCTCGTGCTGTGGTACACCTGGTTCTGCCCGTTCCTGGTCTGCGTAGGTTAGAACCAGTTTCTTCGTAACGTCGGAGAACTCTTTGTACTGTTGACAGCGACACACCGACAGTCCTGGCTGTATCGCGCTGACTCCGGCCGGTTTCCAGCATTGTAAGTATTCTGGTGCATTCTTCAGGCGTAAGCGACATAATTTCAGCTTGAATAATGAATATAGAGCACTATCAACATGGTTTATGTACCCACATAAATGACAGATTACAAACAAAAGCAAAACCAAATGCTGTAATTTCGTAGTTCCATCTTCGAAAGTGGCCCTTTTTCAAATTTGATTTTTTTATGATATAACTTTACAATAACTAAGAAGTTTTAATACCTTCATTTAAGGAGTATTACATTGTCTATTAAATACAATTTATTGCATTAACCTAGCATTTTTAGTTTCCGAGATTTTTAGGATTCTTTAAGTGACCCGGATTCATTGCTCTCGAGTGTACTTAGTAAATAGGGATAAATATTTCTTTATTCGACCACAATTTCTACGTTTTTTAAAAAGTAAAAAAATAAGACTAATCCCATAGACTAGTAGATTCAGGCTTTACTTAGCGGGAATCAATATTTACAAACAAATACCTTAAAATACATATTTTTAATGTATCAAGTAATTGTTTTACCTTGATTTCCTGCGCTAAGACGACGCATCGTGAATGTCATGTAGCCACAAAAGATACGGTTTTTTTTCGTTCTACACGATTTTATAAAATATATTATGTTTGACCTAACGGTGATGCTTCATGTGGAAGCGAATCACTTCGTCAGAAACCTTTCCTTTAGACATTTCTCTAAATTGCCTCTAAATACCATTATTCTTCATTTTTTCATATAATTTCTTATTAAAATATTCTTCTTTATTATTTAGAAACAAAATAAGATCATTGGTTTGCTAGTTTGCTATAACTATTTCTATAACCGAATTTACCGCAAATTGCAAGAACATATATCGATCCACAACAAAAACAAAAGAGGATTCGGTTTCCTAAGTTATACGAAACTTTCTCTTACTCACAGAGCAAATAAAGAAAATAAAATTTGGAACTATATATTATACTGGCAAGATTCCAATTTCCTTTAATGAACATAAAATCTTTTCTCTCTCAATAATCCCTATTTTATTTTTCGCCTTGACTGCTTTATTGATTCGCATTTGCTAAAATCAAGCATAGAGCATTATTTTTAACTGATACGTTAGACTGACCACCATCTCATCTGTTAGTAAATAATGATATGAACCCAGAATTACTGCCCCCCAAGGACAGTTACCAGAATTTATTTATTTATTATAATAAGAACGCTTACAATGCAATTACACTTATTATCAAAACAAAGCCAAAACTCATGATACATATAAATAATTCATAGATCATGATAATTAATAAAATAAATTTAAAATGTCAAGGGGGTACAATATAAATATTACATTAATAAATTATAATATCACAATTATACATAAATATATTAAATAGGTATATAATGTCAAAAAAGTCAAATTGGTACAATATAAATTTTAGAATATTAAATTATCATATCACAATCACACATAATTATGTCAAATGGGTTCATATTGTATTAAGTTCACAAAATGTCAAGAGGAAATTGAAAATATCAGGCAACCTATCACAAAAAATGTCAATGTTAGGATATGCGTTAAGGAATGCGTTGAGACCACTCATGATACGGCATATAGGTGTCTTACTCCGGGATACTGTACGTTTTCGGCCAATGTGGAACAACTCGTGTCTGTAATCGGGTCTATGGCGGATATACATATCGGGTAAATATATAGAACACATACGATTGTGCAGTGTAGGCGAATCGATAGCACCTCTTAATATTTTGATTCCGGTCTTTAGCTGGTCAAGCGATCTTCTTGTTCTCAAGAAATTATACCCTAATTGGCCAAGTAAGAAGTTGTTTGGGTAAAGGTAAGGATAATAGCCGTAGGTCTTCTTATAAAGATTTCGCAAGAAGGCTTTCTGAACTTTCTCGAGACACAAGATATGGTTATCACAATGTGGGTTCCAGATACACGCACTCGACTCCAACTTGCTCCTGACCAAGGAAGTGAACAGAAGTTGGAGGATCTGGGGATCTCGGAAATCCCTTGCGTTGCGCAGGACGAAGCCAAGACACCGGAAAGACTCTTTTGCAGTTATTGCAACGTGATCATTAAATGTGAGACCACGATCAAAGGTCACACCGAGATCCTTAATAGATGACACCCGCTTCATGGCATTATTATCTATAAAGTACGTTTTCTGAATAGGGTTACGCTTTCGGTCGTAAGACATGACGTAGCATTTGTCAGGATTGAAAAACATTTTATTTGTCACACTCCATCGATAAATAGAATCGATGTCACTTTGCAAATTATTACAGTCAGCTTGTGATTTGATTTCAAGCGCAAGTTTTAAGTCGTCGGCGTACAATAAACATTTGGCCGTTTTTATTTCTGTCACCATGTCGTTTATCATAATCAGAAATAGCAATGGTCCTAGTACCGATCCTTGGCTTACCCCTGAAGGGGTACGATAAGGTTCAGAGACGTAAATACCGTACTTCACAAATTGATCGCGGTCACGCAAATAGTCTGCAAAGAAAGTGAGAAGGCGAGGGGTAAAACCAATATTGCTAAGCTTTTGAAGCAGAATATCACAGTCAATTTTATCAAAAGCGTTGCGAAAATCAAAGTATAACACATCAACTTGCACACCTCGGTCCATGCTACCAGAGACGTAGTCGACAAGGCTAAGAAGATTTGTATTAACAGATCTCCCGGGACGAAATCCATGTTGTACATCGCTTACAGAATACATCCTTAGGTGCTAAGTTTTCAATTTTTCACAAAATACCCTACCAACGTGTGGTGAAGCTAAAAACTACGGCAGGATTCCAGCCATAGACGATGCAGTACAGCACATAGCTATCGTTACTGGGCTGCCACTGCCTCAAAAGCAACATAAACGAAGTATACGGCAAAAGCACTATCAGTATCGAAACCATCAGCTTTTTCAGGCCTATAAGCAGCCCAAATGTCTAAGCCCGTTGGTAGCACTTGATTACATAACACGTTGGATTTCAATTCTGACTCATTGACCGCGTTGAATGCTTGCCTTATATATATAAATAAAAAAAAAGCTACGCAAATAAAGAACATCTCAAGGAAGTCGCTAGAGGGTAACAAAACTTAATGAACCTCCTAAAACCTCACTATTTTCACTATTTAGAAACACCTTAGAGCCCTCGACAGGCGGTTAATGTTGAGATAGAGGTCCGAGACAGCGTGTCCGGTTTCCGGTCCGGACCGGCCCATCCCGAACACGGACGATTCAATTTACCCTACCCGTGGCAAACTCCATTGATTGTTTCTATATTCCGGTCACATACAGTATACTCACAGTTTTGCAGACTTAAATAGACACAATCCCAAGTCGAACACAAACAATGCACTTGCTCTACTTGATTGAACGACTTCTTAAAGAGCCTTTAGAAAGCTTCCATTAGACATAAATCTTTGTCTAAATACGGAACTCTAGGTATAGCATAAGCAGGCATAAGAATTCCGTCCACGATTTGTTTTCATAGGACCCTAAGCTTTTATTCGGTAAAAATCTTTTTATAGCTCCGCCAATAGTTTTGCGTAATCCGAAAAGTTACAGTATAATCCCTACTACCCTACGTTTTTATAAAAGCAAAAGTTTGTGTCTGTGTGTATGTTACCAATTTTTTTCAAAACGGCTGACTAGATATCGTTGTCTTAGGTTTTCGCGATTGTTACACATAGTAATTAAACAACTCTAAACTGTTTAGATCACGTATATTTTTCATTATTTTGTTCCGACGTTTCAAACACTACTAAACAAATAATGAAAATATATGTACGCGATTTAAACCGTTTAAAGTTGTTTAATTACTATGACTAGATATTGGTGAAATTTGGTACATGAAAACAAATAATTTCTTTAATTTTGGCGTCTACTACGCTATTACAAGGATTCAAAAAAGATATTCAAACAATTCTTATCATATTCTTTTATCCTGATTTAGTAATTAGTTCCCGAGACAGTGCACTAAAATTAAAGGACTTAATTTAGCTGGAGGGGTAGACAGAGGTATACAAATAGCCAGTCAAAATCATTCATTCATTGTAGGCGTTTACGACAATGTCATGAAGGTCAAACACAAATTTTATCATTGTACTAGGCAGGTATTCTGGATAGATTCCACTATGCAAATTGTTATATTAATTATTATTTTAATTGAGTCTGAACTGTCTTGCAGTAGACTCAATTAAATTATGTTCTTGGAACATTTTTTTTAATTTCATGTAAAAAAAACAATACTTCACGTATGTTTGACCCGGGATTCGAATCCGGGTATTTATGATGTGGAGGTGACGCTCATGCCACTAAGTCGACAAAATTGTTTTTACATGCGCTTAAGTTCTATTTAGTCAGCGTCTAAGCGTATAGAAAATCTGTTTCCTAGTAATCACATCGCGTCTCTTTAGTCGCTATACCTGATTGTATAATAACATAATATATTTTACTTCCGGCGAGGAACAAGTTGTCCCCCACATATGCTTGCTTTCCGCCGGCGCCGGAGCCCCACAATGGGAAAAGCCTCAGTGATTTAGTTTTATTGTTATGCACCCCCCTATTCACTCAACCAGATTATTCAAGAAGAGGTGATGTTTGCGTCGCGAACTAATTTAGTTTTTTGCTTAGACAGTTACTTTTTCGCTAGTCATAGACAAGTTCTAAACTACACGAAAGTACTTTTATTAATATTAATCTCCTATGAATAGCTAACCTAAATATAAGCTAATGTTGAAAGATAATTTCTGCGTACATTCATAATAACATTAAAGAGTTACCACACAATCTGGGTGTAATAATATAAATCTATATATATAAGAATCAAAGACCTGACTCACTAACTGACAGACAACGCACAGCCTAAACCGCTGGACGCAGTACTTGAAATTTTGAGAGTGTATTCGTTTGTATGCGCAGGGGTGTACTAAGAAAGGATTTTTTGAAATTCAACCCCTAATGGGGTTAAAAATGAGTGAAAACCTTTGTATGAAAGTCCTTTGTTGTTTAACTAACAGTTCTGAAAATTAGCATTCAGATATGTCATTCAAAATAAAAAATGACGTGTACAATATTTTTTTTGGCCAATTTCACCCCCTTAAATCATCCATTGATTTAAGAGGGTGAAATTGGGGATGAAACTTTGTATGGAAAGGTCATTGTTTTTGAAGTAATGGTAATGAAAATTGCTATCTGGATAGACTTTCCAAAACAAAAACTTTAATATTTTTTGCTTGGGTTGATTAGAAGAAGTGAAAATGGGGAGGAAAGTTTGTCACCTGAACCTTAACCACAGGCGCTCGGCCTGTGTTATATTGATTTATTTTTTGAACCGTAATAGGCAGACACTTGAAAGAAAAAACTGTTGGGTTGTTACAGCTTCGGAACTAGGTACAATAAAATCTACGTTTTCAATAATACAATGGATGGTCAAATAGAAAATACGGTTAATAATATACCGAAATCCCAGATTATTTTGTTTTTGCAAACTTATAGCAAAAATGGTCTAAAATTCACAACTTTGACAGGGCCCTGTTTACAGATAAAAATATAATAAGTACATTTTTGCGTTAAGCGATAGCAGCATATACTGGGGTGTAATATTTTTATCGATAACCTTTTTTTTGGTGGGCCCAAAAAATAACTGGATTGAATTTACAATCCAATATTAGTTATTGGGTCAACGTTTTATGCAAAATATCTAAATTTCATTTACGAGCTAGACACTCGTTACCCGCGACATACCTACTTGGACTGCCGGACCGATAGACAGCGGATTCTCGTTAATGGAGCCATGTTTTTCCCTTTGGGTACGATATCCTAAGAATAGATCGAAATACACTACGCGAGCTCTGTGTGGCGTGTTGGATAGGCTAAGTTAAAGCCTAGTTTTGGGGTATTCAGGCCGCACCAAGTACTTAGTCTGTGTCGGTGGTAACAGTCCTAACGCGCCTTCCGAAGCACGGAAGCAATCATAAATTTTTACAAATTATTGGAGCACAAAATGTTTTGCCCCGGGCGGGAATTGAACCCGCGTCCTTCCGATTTCGCGCCGGATGCTTTATCTTTAAGCTACCGGGGGGTCGGCTGTGTCGCCGAAATTTCGTGCTCCAATCGTATTTCTTAAACCGTCATAGGGGACGGTGCGTGGCCATCAACCAGACTACTAGACTTCATCTGATCGAAAAAAGTGTTTTTTCAAACACTTAACTCTCGGAATGATGTCGCTACCCTTCTATATTTCTAAATACTATGATTATAAGCACTACCGCGTACTAAGCGAAAATCATAAATTTTTATTTAGCTTAAAGATAAAGCATCCGGCGCGAAATCGGAAGGACGCGGGTTCAATTCCCGCCCGGGGCAAAACATTTTGTGCTCCAATAATTTGTAAAAATTTATGATTTTCGCTTAGTACGTGGTAGTGCTTGTAATCATAGTATTTAGAAATACGGAAGCAATCAGTTGAAAATGCCATTAGCGTTCTCCCATTGAAGTAGTAGTGACCGCAAATAACATTTCTTCTAACGATCCACTACGAGATTTTCATAAGGTTAAGTTATTTAAAAAGAAATACCTAAATTCTAAACAAAAGACAACTTGACGTAACTTAATGGTGTTTGGAAGTGGTACTGGTATTTAACAAAGTTGAAGTGTCCGCGGCAGCGAGCTGTGACAAGGGATGATAAAGAGGTCACCACTCAACCTTCTCGTGAGTACGTGAGGTTTACCTTGTATTGTAATGTGCCCTCCGCTGGCCAACTGCTTTGAATAGCAATTTCATAGACGCCACCCCCGTTATTAGGGGCAATATAAACCCGACTGCCAGTCGCCGTCTCAGCGGGTTAAACAGACGAGAACCCTTAAATTAGACGCTTTGTGCATTGCAGTCGTTTCGAGCTATTGTTTTCTGAGCTATCCTCTTATTACGTCTGTTATTCAATGCCGAACTATCTAAATGCAAATTGTTTTTAGCGATTTAACTTTAACAGCTCCGATAGAAAACTATCGCGTATAGGATCGCCATAAAAATTGTGCGGGCTAAATCATAAAACGATCTGTTCCGGCGATGAATCGACACTGTTAACCCATATCGGTAGAACGGCCGCACTTCGTCCGGGGACGATCTTTTGCCGAGACGTGACCGAAGGAGCCAATAAAATCTTTGCGGATCGGTCCGGGGCTGCCGTCCGAAGTACTAAAAATTGTAGGACGTGACGAGGGCGCGTTGAAACCGCTTCAAAGTGTCACGTGTCGCCATCTACCGCACAACTGTATTGAGTAGTCTACATCTCAATTATTTAGCTATAGATATAGATTATATAGCTTTAGGGGTTTCGTAATCGACAAGTGTGCCAACTAATGCCGTGATGACCCTGTGGCAAAGAATATGGACTGCCATGCACAAGGTTCATGCTTCGAATCCCGCCGCATTATTAAGCTTTACCATATAATGTGGCACGGTATTTAAATAAGGTCGCCTTGCTGTTGGTAGCTAGTTAGCTTGATAATCTACTTAAGGGTTACCAACCTATCGCCAAGCACCAAATAGTGTTTTCCGATGTCTATGTCTTTGTGAGTCGGCCCATCCTATGTTGAGTGTTACCATGATGTAAAATTGTTAAAAATATAAAAAATAAATTGACCAATTATTGGTCGAGTAATATTAGAAAGACGAGGCCTGGCCGAGTACTTCCGAAGTGGTTTTAAATGGAGAAGGTGCCAGCGAAGTCCTTTTTAAATACATAACGAGGACGTAATTGCTATTTTGCCCAGAAACTGTATCGTACTTATTTGTAATTTGCGAAGAAACAAACAACTTCCAAAATAAAGTATCTAATTTCTGTTCGGTATTAACACGCGCAGGCTTTGTTCTTTTCCTAAAATATTGAAAAGAAATCCGTTTTCTGTCTATAAATAGTTTATTTCGTAGCGCAATTACCGAAAAAAGCCAAGTAACATTGTTTATCTTATTAAATTAATAAAGGAATTTATAAGCAAGAAATACAAACTAAATGTTACTTATGCTAAAGTAAATGAGCTATCAGGAATGAGGTAATAAAGTTGTTTGTATAATAACTGCAAAAGCACGCATGGGTGAACAATCGTAGTCGTTTGGTTCACCGTGCTTCAGCGACATTCCAATGTCGGGTAACAATAAAACTAAATCATCGGGAAGTTATCTATCTCCGAACCGACGGCAGCCGGAAAACGAAGATGTGTATCTAACTGTATATATTGAGAGATGTTTAATGATGCTATGGCAATGACTTCCACTTTTTATAATTTGATCCTTATTTTCATCGTTTATCTTTGATTTTTAGTAGCAGTTTCAATCACGAGCAGGATTGAAAGTAGGAATATATTTGCTACCCTTAAACTACGTGATTATAAAAAAAAAACACAGCTGTTACGTTAGCCTTTGTCCACCATTTCACCTGGTAGCAAATGATAAAGCACATGAGACTTAACAACTATGTCTCAAGGTGACGGGCGCAGTGCAATTCGTGACTTGTGACGAAATGCATCTGTTATAGGCAGACGTTAGTCTGCTTAACATCAGGTGGGCCTCGAGCTTGTTCCGTCACAATAACATGAAAAAAAGCTAATTAAATTTATTTTTCTATGGCTATAGTATGGAATACCCTACTAGCATCTATAATATAATTTAAATGTATTCTAATCTATAGAGAATGGGCATCATAGTCCACCGTCAACCGCGTCGTTTCTTTCCATCAAATTGATTGAATGTTAGTTAAAATAATAAGATTTGTTTTTTTATTAAAATTTGTATGAAAAGTAGTAAAATTTATTGAGACAGTAAAGAGCTCGGTATTGCACTCAAGTGCAGCACTACCCCAACTCAAATCGACGTGAGCTATGGCTAGCTGCTCATTCTGCTTAGGGCAATTATGTTACCACTTAATTGCACCACCATTAATAGTAATATGTTTTAACTGAACACCTGTGGTAAAATAACACTATAGCATTCCCTGAACGCCACCAGAAGTGCAACGGTTTTACTACTAGTGTTAAAATCAACCTGAAAATTTAGTACTTCACCATTGGTAGCCAAAATAGTACCTTTTCACTATCAGTTATGAAATAAGTCCAGACAACGGTAGAGATTGGGGGACAGTTCTTATATAAATCTCCATGCTAGAAACTGTTCCTGTATCTATATATTATATTATTATTATGCCGTAGAGTTTTTCGCTTTAAATACAAATTGTTTACAAAATATTTATTTACATTTAACGTATTGATACCTTGTTGTTGATTGAACGTAACGTGTTGGTACCAAAAGACAAAAGTAGGTTCATCTAATTTGAATATCTTAAGATTTTCATATATATAGCACCCTTTGGATTTCTGTTCCCTAAACTAGGACTTGAGAGACACAAACTCAAAAGAAATTGATTTCTGTAATGTATCGCATGAAATAATTTCACAGTGTCTTGTACGTTTGTCACTATTGTTAATGTTAGAGAGTAAACATTTTAAAAATATGATCTAGTGTTGCACTCTGCGTCGGAAAACATATTGAGTGATTCCATATGTGTGGTACTCGTATAAAGGTATATGACAATTACGTTATTATCTATGATGATTTCCGGAAGTTCTCATCTGCCGTAATATATTCGGGGTTTACACCTTCCATAACATGCGGTCTCAAAGTTCAACACCCTCAGTTAACCTCGTAAGTAGCGTAATTTGTCAGAGTAGGTTAAGAGATAAATTTTATGAAGAGACATAAAAAGGTATCTAAAATGTCGCAAATCGCAAGTATGATATTTACAGGGGATGGCATTTCACAAATTACCGGTCCCATTAATTTTCCATTAGCGGTAATTGGGGGCGGATTTACTCTGAAAAGTGACTCAAATCTTTATCTATTAAACTCAGTTTTATCTTGGGTAGTCATAATTTGCTTGCTTAGCTTTATTCAAGGCTTAGTTTACTATCAGAAAATTTATAGAATTATATTCTACAAGTATTTTTCCAATAAACTGGCTGCCTTGTTGATTGATTGACGTAAAGCGTCGTTTCAAATCAAACTGTCATTCGGTTTTCTTAAAGTCATATTGTTATAATATATAATATGTTTAATCATAATATGTTACAAAGACTTACTGTACTGATTCCATTTTAGGTAGGATAAGATAAGATAGATTTTACCTTATATGCCGATATAGTTCTTGCCACGGAAAATATATCCGAGGTTGTTTTGCGTGTAAGCCGTTACATGTAGTTTTCATGTACTTTCAAATTTCGTTAGTGTGTGTGTGTGTGTGTATATGAATTAAGGCGGTAACAATGTCGATAAATAATAATAATTAAAGCTTGGCCGTCATAATTTATACTTGATTACGATACGCGAGATACAGATAATATTATAGATTTACTGAGTTACATTTGGTACGGGCATCACATAATTTAAATGTGATCTTCGTTCAGCGTGCGATAGTGATTTCATTCATATTTAAAAATATAGAAGGGTACTGACATCATTGTGGGAGTTAAGCGTTTGAATAAGCATCATTATTACCATCAGATGAAGTGTAGTAGTCAGGTTGATGACCGCGCCGCGCACCGTCCACTATGGCAGTTAAAGTAATACGATTGTAGGACAAAGCTACTAATGTAGCACTAAGCTAGAAAGAGTAAGTTTCCGGGGGCCGAGTGGAATAGGCATCCGGTGCATAATCGGAGACCGCGGGTTCGTTTCCCGTTCGGGACAAAAAAAACACATTTTTTTGTTCCAACAATTTGTAAAATCACATTTACAAATTGTTGGACCTGTGTGGTCCAACAATTTGTAAATGTGATTTTAAGGAACTTAACCTAGAATCACGATCATTGCTGTTTAATAACTTTCAAGATAGAACGAGAAATGTTCAAACATGCAAGTTCTAAGATTATTTAAAATGGATCCAAATCCTGATAAAACTGTTAACATTTTGAATTTCTTGCCAAAGACATGAGTGACCCTTAATACCAATCATTAATCTTATATAGCAAATCATATTAGGCAATGATTGTCTTTAATACGTGTAATGAAACAGTTTTAATAAAAATAGTTTCTTAAACGAAACGGAGACTGATATAAATGAGGTGGTCAGCTTTAATGATTACCGGAATTAATAGTTAGGAGATAAGGTCAGTATTCTTTCTGCCATAAATAACACAGTCGGGTCGGCTCCATTCCGTTCCCTTCGATAACTTAATTCAATCTTTTCGCCCCTCGTCATCTAGTTGCCGGCACAATATGCTGCCGCGGGAGAAAAGCAAGAAAATGAATCGTGACTTTTCCTGATCTGCAGATGTGGGTATACTGGCTATATTTAATTATTTTGTTATACGTGCTATATGCATGTTACGACGCGTAGCAACAGCGTTATTTTTTGAGGATGTGAATCATACGTTCATGTTACCTACTTGCTGATATAAAAGAATAGTCTTTAGAAATGGTAGTCAAATTAAGCAAACGTTATAAGAAAGATTTAAATATTAAATATTTGTGTTCATAATGAGGAAAACGAACAGTTCACATTGTGACGAATGTGACAAAATAGGAGACATATAACCATATTTTGATGAAGTGTTTGCGTTGGCGATCAATTGTTTATAGTCACACATTCGGCAAGTAGTATAGGGTGCAAAGGAATGCTATCGCAGCCTGATTCTGAAGAAGCCAGAAATCTTTTTGACCTTTACCAGGGAATCTTAAGGACACCTAGTATTGGGCAATAGTACCTAGTTTTAAAATAAAAATATATGTAAATATCCTGTTTAGAAAAAAAGGTGGCATATTCTTTATGAAAAAAAAACCTGTTTACAATATTTTGAACAACAAAATAAAAAAAAAAAAAACGCTTCTCAACGGATACGCCATCATCATCATCATCATCATTTATAACAACATACAGCATATCCTGACACATGTATTCCCTGAAGGAGTACGTAATAGTACAAACAGCCAATAATCGTCGGCTATACCTTCATTAATACTGTCGTTTTACAGAATTACATTACAAATAAAGATTAACAAACCAACGAAACAATAACGAAAGAGAACAAGTAATAATTATTTAAAAACAACGTAATCTACAGATAGTAAACATGTTAACCAAGCACGAAATGTACATTTGTAAGTTACGCTGACTTTTATGTAAGTATATATTCGGTGTTGAATCTATCGCCCAAGTAAGTAACGCCGCCAAGAATCCAAGTTCGAACAGTTAGCTGCATATTTCATATTGGTCTCAGAACCACCTCTTTTATTTCTGTCTGCTCGGTGACATATGGGGTTTCCGGTCGCTTCACTGGTTTTATTAAAATTGTTCGTAATATGATCGTCAGTTCGTCATTGGTAGATATAAAGAGAAAATTAAATTGGAGATTGGGAAGTAAGATACAAATTCGAAGCCAGCGGCGGGATTTGAAACAAATATCCCGCCGTGAAAGCCCATGGTAATTGCCACATACGCATTCTATTGTATTCGAAATATCATCGTTCATAGGTAGGTTTAACCATTAGAAGGCAATACTATAAATATAGAGTCCTGTTGATCCCGCTAGTAGCACCCTTTGATACGAATAAAAAATCAAAGTAGATATGTAATTGTTCTAATAAATTTTATCTCATGTTATGTACCCAGATATTTAGAAACTATTGTGTTTTTTTGCTAAAAGTAATAAAGGATTAATATATCTACTAGCCGCGTCCCGTGATTACACTTGCGTGGTGATAGATGATGTTGATGATAAAAAGTATCCAGCACATTTCATCAAAATTGGTCATGCCATTTGAGCGTGAAGAAGTGACAAATATACAAGCACGCTCACAAACCTTCGCCTTTTTAATATTAGTTCGATGAGGATGAATTTGTTAGTATCAAATCGACATTAAAAATAAATTATATTTTTGTATGGTATTTATGGTTCACTATTTTGACGATAAGGACTTATTATATATCAAATATAGATGTATATGCTGTCGCGGGCTTTTTGTAAGAGCATTTAAGATAAACATTTCCGTTATACATTTTTTACGTGTGATACTAAAGGTTTTTGTAGCGCACGCCATAAAAGGTCGCATGTAGCAGAATTTTTCCCTACTTACTTGACATTTATCGTTATATTTTGGCAATTCACACAATATATTTATAAGTGCCTGAGTTATAGCGTATGTGTTTATCTTTAAGATATATAATTGTAAAATTTCTAGAATCCATTCAGTAGTTTTGGGCTGAAAGAGTAACCAACATCCATAAATCCAATCATTCACACATTCTTATATCAACACATCTATAAATCCATACCTACAAAATTTCGCGTTTATGATGTTAAGAAGTATATTACGTAGGTGCTTTGTTTCATTTTTAACTACTATGAAACTGTACATGTAATGGAATAGAAGTAGGTATGGTTTAAGCAAAGATTTTTTTTTACCATAAAATGTAACCGACTTCAACGCTCAAATGTGTGAAATAACTTGATGTAGTCGGTACCATGATGGTTCAATAGTACCTATTATCACAATATTGTGCGCTTTATACCGACTTCGACAAGTTATTTCACACATTAGAGTGTTAAAGTCGGTTCCAATTTATGGTAAAAAAAATCACCCTTTTTAGAGTTTTTAGTCACCCTTGCTACTTATGAGATCGATTGTCATTCACTGTCAATAACTATATCATCAAGATAGAAAAATACTTTTCAGTTATTAGAGTGTAACTCAATAACTGCTTAACCGATTTTGATGTAATTTAAAATGACCACACGCCAAGAATCAGTTTTCAAATATAAAAAAAACATCAAAATCAGTTCACCCGTTCAAAAGCTCCGAAGTAACAAACATAAAAAAACAGACGAATTGAAAAGGTACCTCCTACTTTTTTGAGGTAGGTACAATATTATAGTTTTAGGAAGTGTTGTGATTCAGTACATTCAATATTTGTTAAAACAGTTTTCTGTGCAAATATTTGCTGCTTTGTAATAATTAAAGCAACCTGGAAACTAGTATTTGAATTCAATAGTAGGAATGCGTATACTGCATTTTGCGAGTAATGCATTTTCAACCGTTTTCATCGTTTTTGTAATGCGATCTTTACCTCCTAATATTTTGTTTCCTTAAGGGTACAACAATATTTAAAAAAATTGTTTCTACCTCTCTATGTGTCCTATATTCATATATATTACTTTTACCGTGCGCGGAAACTTAAAAATAAAAAGAATGGCGGTGGGTTAATATGCCACAAACGTTCTATTCCCTTAATAACTAAAACCTATTTTTGAGAAATTAGTGTATCTATGGTCATTGTTTCGAAATTAAATTTTACACTACTACTTATCCTGGTATCATTCCAATAATGTGGTCAGTCTAGTTAGCAAATCCTTACGGAATACTGAAAATAAACTTTTTATTATAGATGCCGAATATATGCAGCGATGAATTGTACTTTATAATTTAGTACTCATTACTACTAAATATTAGTGTCATTGGCTATTGATTTCGTTGTGATTTCAGGTATGTACAATAAATTGTTTGTGTGCACATCCTCAGGATTGAGGAGCCAATTTATATTCGTTGTTTTACCAAATATACTCAGTATTACTACTTTATTCCTATATTAGAAATTTGAATACTCTCCCTACTAAATGATAATAAAGTCGAAAGTTATAATGGACCGATCACATGGTTGGAAATCCACCCTCTTATACATATATAGATTGAGGAGCCACACTAAATGTAACGTAATTTTTTTTAATTTTATCACTACAAAACTCGGACTTTTAGTAGGTACTATACACAATTACTACTAAATGATACCAAATTTTCAGATATATTAAACCATTACTTTCGAAGTTCAAGGTGTCTCCTCAATTCAGATGTTTAGATTAAGGAGCCACTTTTAAATTGATATAAGTTTTGATGCATTATACTACAAATTATTCTAGAATTTTTCTTACAAAATTTTACGATTTTCTACTAAATGAGGGTGAGAGTTTACTTTTAAAACCTGGAGTGGCTCCTCAATCCATAAGGACATGTTTACATAGCTGATTCAGCCGCTTCCACGTTTTAGTTATTATGTATTACAAAACTACTTGACAGATCAAGTATAAAGTTTCCCACTACTATTTTTAACCCAATAGTCGGAAGTTTGCTATAAACCCCATGGTTTGCAGGGGTCTTGGGGATCGCAGAGTATAAGATGATAATTCTTTAAAAAGTGTCCCTACCTACCTTCTGATAATTTTCCCTTATAAGCCTCTCAGGAAAAAATAGTTGGTGTAATTCTGGACTTACATGGAAATAAAAATATTATTCCGAAAACAATTGTAGGTTGTATGGTATTTGCTAAGTAGTAGCGATATAGTATTTGAAAGCATCCGAGATATTGATACCTTTCTCTAGATACTTATACTCAGTGAATAATTGATATCCATACTTTTCAGTAGTGGAAATCAACTTTGTTTTCCTTAAAAGGTCATTTGTTTATATTTTTCTTGAAAAGAAATTACTTATTAGGTTATAAAAGAAACTTAATTCCATAACTTATAAGTATGAAACAAAATGTAGTTTTATTAGCTTCAATGACTTGGGTAATTCTACAGTTATATAGATTTAAAAACCAAACTAGTGAACAGATTTTGATGAAATTGTTATGGGACCATCACTGAAAATAAAAATCATCAAACAAAACGTAATTGGTGGAGTAATCGCGTAACATATATACAAAAAAAAACAGTAAATTTGAAAACTAACTATTTTTTTAAGTCAGAAGGTAAGTGATTTTATAACTGCTTACGAATGTTAATTGATTGAAAATAAAATATTATATCGGTCACATGAAGTGTGTAAATAATCTGACTGAGAGGTGCGCCGTTTCTATGTGTATATTTCGCTTGAATTAACTTTTAACTGATGTCACTTCAAAAATGAATTAAAATGCTATTGCACTTCTTTCCATCGTCGGCCAAGTGGTTAAAAAGTTATGTACAACCAGAAGCAACGGATTCTATTCTCGCCTGATGTAAAAATTGAGGATTATAAATAAAATTATAAAAGATACCTTGGTACCTAGCTTCACAACGTTCTTATTAGATAAGTGCTTTAGAATAAAGAGGTCAGTGTGTAACATGCGGTCATCGTTAGGGCGTCGTCTATCAAAAAGTCGAGACAATGACAGTGACTGGTAAGTAATTTTGGTTTTTGGTCGACTCATGTCGTTAATTACTGAATATTACCGATCGTAGGTTACGCGAAAGTCGACGTGATATTACGTGAATAATTGCATTTTGTCGAACGCCAGCTGACGATATTAGTTTTTATCGCGTTTCATGATGATTTATTGAGCGCGGTGAAAATGAATTGATCATTTTGAAAGCTTTCAATAATGGAGGCTATAATCCAACGTTAACTAAAACATACCTACCGATTAAACCTATCGCATGGAAGCGTTGAAATACACTCGAAACATTTTAACTGAGCTTTTCCAAATGTTATTTTGCACGAGTTTATCGAATTATTGTTACTATATCTAACCATTAAATCGTAGTACAATTACTTTATAATGCCTCTTAAGCGTAAATACCCACTAAAACAGAGCATGAAACAAATAAAAGAGAAGGGAATGGGGATTTTCTAAAATCAAATAGGAGCATTGGCGGCGTCTCGCTTCTTATTCAATTCAAGCCGTGGAAGAGGGTAATACTAGGCCGAAACAAGTCTCGGTGTAATCCCTCAAATCCAAATTAGATTTGCTTTCACAGCCGCTCACTATTGACAGGTTTCCGGAATCGGGCTCGGAGCCACGAAGTTCCACGTCGCGCCTTCACGTTCCTAGCTCAATCTTTATCCCCCACCTAATTGGAAAAAGAACAGACGTAAGACGTATTTTGTACGTCTTTTCAATCTGGCGTCGTGTTAAGGTGCATCTGTGGCTTGGCTTTTGAGTAGTCTTTAAAAAGGGGCTTTAGGTAATATCACTCATAGTATGCCATTCAATTGCACGGAATCAATATACACTTGACAAACAATTGTTAATGGTGATTTCTAAGTAATTAGTACTAAAAAATGTACTGAAACTTCATATCGAATTACAATATCGTGTCTATAATTAAAGCCTGGCCACAAATATAGCTAATTAAACGTCCGATTACCATCAAAATAAACAAACAGCTACAAACAGCCCGTAATTAAAAAGGCTGTATAAGCTCATTGAACAAATTTTAATAAGGTCACGAAAAGAAGTCGAACGAGCGTTCGTAACAAGAAGAAACAATAAAATAAAGCGGCGCGATGGTAATGAATAGGCTGTACAAATATTGGGGCAGATTTAACAGGGTGTAAGTCGATAGTGTGACAGGCGAGATCGCGTGCCTGGCCGCACTGAGCCGACGGCACGCACGCGCCGATTTAGACATCACTTATTACAATACAGTACAATACATAATACAATAGTCCAATGAAATCTTTATCCTATTATTACATTATTATTTTCTCATTATGCGAGTAATCCTAATATCGCACACATAAACGAGCAGTTTGATTTATGAACTCTCGTAGACCTTGGTTACGGGTGGCGTAGTGCTTTGCTACGAGACCCTATATTAATATTCATAATCGTTCCTGTATTAGCTGTATGTAGTACATATAAAGTAGTGTTATCACTAGCAAATATTATCTTCTGGGCAAAGTATTTTTATCATTAAGTACCTACGTTTTTCAGTATGTTAGGCAGTACAACGAGATAGCATGTCAAGATCTAGATGAGACGCATTGTTTTAACGAGTATTGACTCAAGATAATTAACTGACTTACCTTCCTACCCACATTGGTGAACATTATAAATTACTACCTGTAATTTTGAACTATTTCATATTTACTGTGTTTATTTTTTCTTAGCGTATAATTACACCTTTTGGTAATCGACTTTCTTTCATTAAATCATATGTTTTATTAACAAAAATATCAAAATATTATTAATAAATTGTGATTTCGAAGATTTTAAGGAATTGATAAATCATTGAAAACAATGATATTCAATTACAAACAATGGTCATTATGACATTTATATTAAGTTGGTATACAAATAAATCTTTCTTATTATTTAAGTTTTCTGTAATGTAAGTCAATTCATTTAATATTACTTTTATATATATCTTGATTGTATACTACGTTATATGTTCATCGCGTAGATTTAAGTACTGGGCCAAGTCTAGAAGTATGAATCGTAGTAGCTGTAACACAGACAATCTTAGCACAGCTACTAACGATGCTCCTATAAAAAAAAGTATTTTTTGCTTATATATGAAATAAATAAAATATCAGCCTACATTTGGTAAAAGTGATAAACATAAAAATCGTCATAGTGTTTGTACTAACACAAAATACATTGGCTTTGAAGTGCAAATAAATCGAGAAACGACGTAACGCGAGTGTCTTTTTAAATTGCCAAAACAATTTCGATATCGAAAAACATTTTCCATGGATAAAATTTCGTTTGTACGCTAAAGAGTTCGTTTCCACGCAGGGTCGTTTGACGTGCATCCCTCAAAGAATTAAATTGAATATGAAAGGAAATTACATAGGCCCGTATCGACGCCGCCTCTTCTCCAATCGAATTTCCCTCTGAAAACAATGCCAAAACGGAAATTAAACCGACGTATGAAAATAACTGAAATCTTCAAATGGACTCAGATTTATTGCTTTGTATATTTTAGATACCTATACATGCCTACTTACAATAGGTTCATGTAAATTCAATAGCGTTCACTTATAAAATATTACCACAAATTCTAATTTACTGTTGATTTAAATATACATAGATAACGTTTCTTACACATCAGTCTTACAATATAGTGTTATAATGGGTGGCCTTATGGTGGCCTTACTCCTGGTAGTTTAAGCTGACATTCAGAGACGACTTCGAGTTTAGACTCAAACTTTATTATGTCAAAACTTGAATGAAGACTCAAACACCAAACATTTATATTCATAGTCGAGTTTAAAGTAATGGAGTGCGAGTTGTGGGTCATTCTTTAGGACAGGTTTTTCAAGCGGCTTTACTTAAAAATAATAGAAATCGAAAAGTCAGCAAACCATTTTTTTTTGCGCATACCTTATATCCTCTCTTAACTGGTTTTCTGATTATTATTCAATTATCTTTATAATTAAACATCTTTAAAAAATAAAATACCCCCATTCTTTGATTTTCGTCGAGTGTCCCAAGCCCCGAACTGGTCACTTAGTAATTTATATATTTTAAACTAAACGCTACATACTTACAAAAAAACTGTAAGTCTTAAGAAGTTTACAATGCTATAAAAAATTAGACCAAAGTTCTCAAAGAACTACATACTACATTTCCTAAAAAAAAATGTAATGTAACTGTCCCGAGGTTCTTGCTGACATATCGCTTAGAATGACGAAACTTATCGATATTCATCGGCTATAACGACCAACGTTGTGCTTGTACTAGCAAAATAAAACAATACGAACAATTTTCAAACCTATTGTAAAATATGATGAATGTTTTGACTTATTACCTACGCACTTTCTCCCACCCTATCCGAACCTCTCGCGCTCTTTGCCATTTGACCTTGCATGTTTCACGACTTATTAAGTAGGTACGATAGTTAACAGCGTGGTTTTATTGATATATTTTTGTATTGAATGTGTTTTCACTTCACCATATCGCAAAAAATAGGAGTGGTTTTTGAAGATAAATCACACATTATATGGAAATTACAAAATGGCGAGTCATACAGTGAACTTGCAAAGGAATGTGGAGTCTTACACTACAATATCAACAATTTGGAAGAAAAGAGAAAAAATAAAAGGACTTGAGAAAGATTTATTGAAAATTAAACTATTGGTACTGCAAGTTTTTCAGAATGAACACATTATTTTAACTTCTAAATATACATATGACTACTTATATATATTGCTTATAACAACTATCGGATATAAATTCGAGTTATATGGTCCCCTCAATGTCCTTATTTTGACTGTATATCATATATATCACTAGGTGAGTTCACTACTCACCGAGCCTGGATTTCAAACTCCAGTGAGACACGTCGGAGTGAACTCGAACCACTGTCTCTGAATATCATCCTTAGATTATTTATTATGATAATTTCATTTGTTCATGGTAATTTTTAGTTGTTGCAATACGTCGTCGTTCTCATCGTTATTGGTAATTATTATTCATAAATATGACATTAAACGTTTCACTTGACATAACGTGAGATTATTTATTAAATGTTGGCCCCAATGTCCTACATTGGTGTAATTTGGCTAAACGCGCATCTCGCGAAAAATATGCCCACTTAATCGCCTATTTTAGGTTTCAATAACTCTTGTTCAGCAGCACCAAATTTTTTTTATATAAGTAATTTAATCACTTGATGATCTTAGCCTCCTCTAAACAGTCCTTTACTTATTTGTGCACATTATTTTTTTCTTTTCTATGTGATACGAGGACAAACGAGAGGGTGGCTCACTTACTGTGGTATGTGATCACCATCGCCCACAGACGTCTGCGACACCAAGGATGCGTTGCCGGCCTTTGATGAGAGAATATGTTTTTTTTCTTGAAGGTTCCCAACCATCAGTCTAAAATACTTCAGATGGCACCTGTTCTACATAGTAACAGTGTGATGCAGAAAATGCCATGAGAATTGTATGGTTGTGGAGCTCCAAACGTTGATATAAAATTGGTGAAACATCTTGCTCCGTCGTATCGTGTGATAGGGAAATTCAGGTGCAGGTATTTAGCCGCACAGTTTATGGGAACTCCATTGTCAAGATGTATTGTTTTTCAATATAATATATGTTGTTAGAGAGATTGGGACACGACCTTCAGTAATGAAGTACACGACCAAGAAGAAGTTAGAGAAATATCGAATGTACAGAACTCACATACATGGGATTAGGATAGCATAAATCTTCAAAATGCGGAGGTATGGTACTCTGCAGCTATAGATAAATATAGTTATTAAATCACTTTTTTTATTTATAGCTGACAGTTTAGCCTTTGACCACTATCACACCTCATGGTAAGTGATTATGTTGTTGGAGATGTACAGACTAACCTAAAATTACTAGCTCCCAAAGCTAAAAAACAGCTAAGCAAACTACGCTACGAGCCTTTCAAAACTTGTAATTGTTGAATCACTAATCATTTACTATTTTTATCCCGAAGTTTCAAACACTTTTCAATGATTATGGTTACGAGGAGAATAAATATAAGCGATTTAAGCCGTTTAATTAAGGTTACTCGTATTTAATAATTGTCAGCTCGGGTTAAACCGCGGGGGACAGTTAGTGTGTAATAATCGCGAAAGTCTAAAAGAGCATTAGATATAGAGACATGGTTTGCCTTTTGGAGTACAGCTTTGCCTATCATGGGTTTCATACGAATGGCTTCTGTACAATAATATAGAAGATATAGATAATATAGAAGCGGCTGCTTTAAAGAACCAACTACCATAGTTCCTGTGCTTGTCTTCTGTTTCACATATTGTTATAAATATTAGTTATAATTTTAATATTATTTCTCTAGATAGTACGAGTAACGAAATATTACATGATAAAGATGATCATAATATTAAAGGACTCAAAGACCTCTCTGAAATGTACAACGAAATCATCTGTTTCATGAGATTTTCTTATTTATAGCCTCCATATATATATATATATATCGAGGAGTAGCGTCGAGCACAGCTGTGGTATACGACGAACCGATGAATAAATCAATATATTACGACGCTTAGAGTGCTAAAACACAGGTTTATAACTTGTTTACACGGGATCGGGTGTTCGAGAGCAGTGAGTAGGTAGCTAAGTGATTGTAAGTGAGGCGACTGGCGCCTCGCCGGAAGTCGTTCCCGCGTGACGGACGCCGGAAGTGACGCCGCCGGATCGCGTTCCTTCGTTATGTCGCTCCACCATCACTTGAAGCCTTTTATCCGCCTGCAGACACTTTACACGTCTCAGCTAGATTTTACTAGAGCGCTACCACTCGTAAAAGTGTTTACGAGTTACTTGCTTTATGCATTTACTGGTGTAGTATTTATGTACACTAAAACTTTATTATATTACGTTGCATAGCGCAGCGGTAATTAAGTAACATACCGCCCAAGCTATACTTTCAGCACATAAAACTTCGAGCTTACGTAGCTTGGATTTGGGACACGTATTTCAATAGGTACTCAGTAAAATTCAGCAGTACCTTTTTTGCATCAGCTATTGAAAGAGCACACTAAACCGCTTCTATTACTCGACACTCCAACATTTCGAAACAATGCAGTAACGTAACATCTGCTACGATTGTCATACATTTCATTGAATTGTAAGTAAGTTTTTGACACTCAGAAATAGTTTGTATGTATGAAATTAAACTTCTTTTACTTTAGTTTTAATACTAACAAGCAGTAAATCATATTTTATTTTATTTTATGGGAAAGTCATAGAAATAGCACACAGGACACCTGATGTTAAGCGGTAACCTTTGCCTATAACAGACGTATTTCCTCACAAGTGACGAACTGCATTGCGCCCGTCGCCCTTAGACATACAGTTGTCAAGTCTCATGTGCCTGTATTAATAACTGCTGCCGGAAGACAGTGTTTAATGCTTGGCCACAGATTTTTTACTTGAAGGTGGTAGCTAGCCAGGTAAGCATTCGCAAAATCCCCTTCCTCTATACGGTGAAGCTCAAGCTGAAGGTATGGATCGATCCATAGACTTGCGACACAGCAGTCCATACTCCATAGCTATTACCGCTCGACTATCCTTGCTTCTTTGCAATAAACAAAATATGGCATGGGAACTCTTAACTTGAAGTAGGCAATGATCGTTTCGTCTTAGATTAATTTACCATACGTAATTCAATTACAAGTGTGTTTTGTTAACTTTTACTGACCTTGATCTGTATAACATATTGTAATGTGGATTTTTATGCATAGAGAAATGAACAGACGGTTATATAGGCACGTTAAAAACCATTGCTATGCACCGCGCGGTTGCAGATAGCCATACTATTGCGATGATTCCAGTTAGACCATCAGCTGTTAATAAGCTACAAAACATTCTGAATGATACCTGAAGTATATGTTGTAGACCACTTAGTGTTCCATCTCAATGACAAGGCAATCGTGAAAAGCGACTCGTTGGGTATAATCGCCAATGGACAGTTATTATTTTCAGAGCAACACAAATTATTTAATTGCTGTGTTGTAAGGCATGGAGCTATGTGCGTGGGTTATGTTACAAACGAATTTCGGTATACGTATTCATACTGGCAAACTGTGATATACTTATATGTGACATGATATTTTTTATAAGATAATATTATTGTAGGCATACATGGATTTAATTTTTTTTAAACCTACCCAGTTTTAAAAAATATTATCATTTGCCTAGACAATGTTTATGTTTATATAAGTGATATACTATTAGTAGTGATATAAATATTTTTAAAATACTAGTAATACTACAATATGTGACGACATTGACAAATAAATGGTGTTAGGGCATTCTGGAAATGTTTACCTCAGAGAAATTAATAAGAAAGAGGGAGTCTAATGAAAATAAAAAATGAAAATCAAAAATGAAGCATCAAATTCGGCCAATTTTATGTAAGACACAACTCACTCAAGCAAACGTATCCAAATTCGGCCAATTTTGTCCTCATTTACGATAGACCGTCGCATATTACACACGTCACAAAACGGAATAAGTAACGCCCACTTGCGTATTAAAACACTGCAAATACAGAACATATTCAGTGAAGAAAAGTTATCTGGAATTACTTTTCACACGTAAATATTGAATTGAATGTACTTTCTTTAATATTATACTACACAATTTAGGTTATAACTTCGAACCAAAATGTAAACAAAGCGATCGTAAAGTGTTGCCAGACATACATTTTGGTTGTTTCCAAAAGTGTGCAGTTTTTAATAGTCGGTTCGTGTAGCAGTAACATTATATACTTTTTACCTAAACAAGCGTATGTTTATTAGGAAAATCTAGGGATCATCTTATCTTATAATTTATTATTCTTATAGTGCACCAAGAAATTTGATACTTCTTATAAAAGTTTGCAGGTTAATAAAAGGTATTACAGGTAGGTATATAATTGTCCTACTGTTGGGCAAAAGCCTACATTTTAATGACTTACGAAGACAATAATCAACAAAGACGCATATGATATGTTCCCGTGGCAGATGCCGTAGATAAATAGAAAACAATGTAACGAGTATTGTTGGTTTTTTATTTTATTTACAACTTCTCAAAATTTAACAGTAATTAACTAAAAATATTTTGGGAAAATGTCCTTTAAATGGCAGGAACGGTTATTTTATTATAACACAATCCTCAAACCAATTTTCGTTTGATGTTTCAGTATAATCTATTTCTATGGTATATAATGAAATTCTAGGTGTAAAAGTTAAAAATATCGACTAGGCTACCAAAACTTTCATACGAAAATGGTTAATTAGCAGTATTTTCTAAAATACTCCCGTGATACTTGTAGTGTTGGTTGAATGGCACCTGCTACGAAACCATACCATATATGTAAGCTAACACGCCTTTGGTCAATTATTTACTGTCCTAGAGAACGTAACGTCTAGAATATCTTAAAAAAATATTGCGAAACATAATCGTGAAGATTGTGCAATATTGCACAATATAAATCATATTATGTTATTGCGATCTAAATGCAGATGACCACTATCCTCAGTCATGAGGGGACGACTACAGAGAGAGATTTCTATATATTATGATTACAAGCACTACCGCGTACTAAGCGAAAATCATAAATTTACAAATGTATGTGTATTATGCGTATAATGACAACACCAATACAAAATGTTTTGCCCCGGGCGGGAATTGAACCCGCGTCCTTCCGATTTCGCGCCGGATGCTTTATCTACTAAGCGAAATCGGAAGGACGCGGGTTCAATTCCCGCCCGGGGCAAAACATTTTGTATTCCAATAATTTGTAAATTTATACAGAGAGAGATCTTATTGCGAAGTAATCTTACGAACAGAGTTTGCTGTATATTTATTTATAATTATGTATTTATTATATCTTCAAAAATTTTTCTCCCATAAATCCTACAATTTAGTTATTTTTTGCTTCCATATGGCAACATTTCTGTCGCACACATGTATAGAAGTGTGGCTTCAGTTAAATGTTTTACGAGCCTCCGTCTTTTCTTCTATTTTGTCAGAGACGTTTACTTGGTTATCGAATTCGAAGGTCGCTCAAGTAAAAAAAAACTCTTTGGAATTTTATTAATAAACTAGTTCCATAAGAGCCTTTTTACTTTCCAGTCCAGTTCCAAATATGTAGTCTAATCAGTACTAATATTATAAATGCGAAAGTAACTCTGTCTGTCTGTCTGTCTGTCTGTCTGTTACGCTTTCACGCCAAAACTACTGGACCGATTTGAATGAAATTTGGTATGGAGATAGTTTGAGACCCGCGAAAAAACATAGGATAGTTTTTATCCGACTGCGCAAAAATAGGTTAATGTTTTCGCGCGATAACCGACATACGCGCGGGCGGAGCCGGAAAGCTAGTATCAAATATCTCCGACTAAACCATCACTTGCTCGAAGGTAAGGGACGTACCTTTAAGCAGTTAAGCAGTGCTGTCCTTAACGTTTTACTTCCCAAAAAATCTTTCGTAGACGGAAATAGCTTTAATTATAAAGTATAATATTCAAGCATAATAATAATTATGCTTGAAGATTACTGTATAATACATATAATCTGGGAGGGTCAGCAGAGCTTTTTAAAACTCACGTTTTAACAATTGTGTTTTGATCCCATGTAATAAGCGGCGAGCCTATTATCACTCACCGGGCACAGTGTCAGGATCATACAAAAAGTTTTCTCTTACACAAGAACATAGACGAATAATAATATATGTTTACGCTAACTACATTTATCACACAAGAACATGTATAAAACCCTGGCAGGGCACTAAGATGGTATACAGTCCTGTTGTGCGTATAATGACAACACCCTACTCACATCCACTTGAGGATTGATATTTACAAACAAGACTTAGCCAAGTGAATAAAATACATTTTTATCAATTTCACATCCCTTTATCGTCAAAAAATAACAATAACCATCAGGAATTCAGGACCCAGTATGAAGATGTTGGCAGAAATATCAAGTATACGCTGACAAATCGTTGACTAACTAGGGTTGAAGTGCGTCGTTGTTTTTGTAATGCGTTTTCTTATGACTAGCCCTAACGATTATTTCCTCTATTGTGATCTGGGAGCATTCTATATACGAAAATTATTACAGTACAGAAGGTTGTACCACAATTATTTTTACACCGTTAAATATTATTATTTTACCAACAACGATGACGCGAACATCACTGTAGAGTGCAGTATTACATACAAGCATCTGCATTTAAGTAAATTAGATATATTATAAATCCTTCTATATAAACAAATCTATTTTGTGAAGGAATAGGAATAAAGTCTAATCAATCTGCTCAATCACATCAGGCCAAAATAGTTTAATCACTTACCAGTTGATTAGAAATGCAACTTCCCCTAATATCCTTCAGCACAGGTTAAAGAAATTATTAATAAACTAAGCCTAATACTTATGACAACGTTTTAGTCTACAAAATAAATAATGTACAAAATTAAAGATTTTGGAGATTTAAATATTAAAACATATAACTAGTTTTTTTTTAATTTATATAATTTAAGTAATTATATGGAAAATATTTTTTTTTAAACTTTATGTTTGTCGAGTTTTATAGTTTGCCTATATTTATGGTATACTAACCACAGTGTTCGTGAACGTACACAAACTTATACAAATAGTACAACACCTAAATATCTAACTTTGTTCATCTCATCCAATTTCCACATAAGTTTAGTAACGTGTCCACTACTACCAAAACATGTATTGTGAATTATTGACACGATTTCTAAGGCACTAAACTCGGGTACTCAAAATACAAATTCCGTTTGTGAACCATATAAGTTATTTAAGGAATAGCAAACATGCGAAACACACAATATAAACCTAGAAGTTATTTACAAAAAAGGACTGAATATAATGCCCACAATTCTTTTATTTCAAGTATTTCTACTAGCCTCCCTAGTATTAAAATATCTCCCAAAAATATATTTCCTTACAAATTTTGATTTTTCTAGCATATAAATTTTACAACTTCATAAACTCTTGCATATGTGTGGGTGAGTCAAATTCTACCGCTTGTACATAACTGTGACTCTGAGCTAGTCGACTGCGGCAGCAGGGTGGCCGCTGCCAAGACCCGCGAAGAAAGAGCTAAACTTACAAAAGTTTCCGACTTGTTCAAATGGCCGGCCTTTGTTAAAGAGCGACTTATTGTTCGGGACAGATTGCCGGGGATCACCCCCGCGCCGTCGCCGCAAATTTCACTCGGATATAAAACGTGTGTGAGTAGACTTTCAACTTAGTTTTTTGGAGATTCATTGGATGTGTTTCTTTGTTTTTCTTTTGTTTTACTTTAGAGATAGAATATCTCTTGACGGCAGGGCATTTTGCGAATACCCACCCGGCTAGAAACCACCAAAATCTGCCGCCATCCATGCTGCATGCGTTATCCTATATTTTTTTTTATTGCCTAACAGTAGACACATAGGCACGCATCCCACCTGATGGAAAGTAGTCACCGTCGCCTATGGACGCTTGTAACACCAGAGGGGTTACCAACGCACTGCCGACCTCTAAGGAATCTTATGACGCCCCTTTTAAACAACCCCATATCGTATCGCAGAGGAAAGTGTTTCGCGGGAATTTCCGTACAAATCGTTAAAGTACGCGGTATAAATGTTCTAGAGAACCTTTGCGTAGTCGAGCGCAGAAGCTCAAAGTAGTGGGGGTGAATATCCCGTCGTCGGTGGCTACCGGTGCGCTGGAGTTCCTCTGAACTGGTTCCTTGAGCAAGTCATTTTAAGTTAGGCCTATAAACTCCTTCGACTACAAAATAACTTACCATAGATCAGATAAATTTGTAGTCACAGGTTGATCTAACAGTAATAAATAAATCAACTATAACAACTTTACGATACGATACGATGCGATAACTCTTTATTGCATACCAACAAAATTACAAATAAAAGCACAAAAATGCGTAATTAAACTTAATTTTAGATTCAATAATAGTACATACTTTAATGTTCCAATATTAAAAAAGCCGTTTGATTGGGGATATTATGTTTGAAATTTATTCGGGATTAAGTTATAGAAAAATAGTTCAAAACGGAAGTAACATTTTAATGTACCTATTAATAAGCCTTTACCGTCATTTTCTCAAACCACACCACATAATTATATGCTTTTCCTAGGGCATGCAAAATATTTACCCAAAAGATTTTTTTTAATATAATATACACAATAATAAAAATTCTATAAAATAATTTGTTGGAGAATTTTATAAGTCTGTTTAATCTTATTTTCTATCTTTTTTAGGGTTACGTGTCCAAAGGGTGTAAATAGAATCCGTTATGTATCCGTCCGTCCATATATCACGGGTCTTTAATGAGTTACAAATTACAAACCTGAAACTTACATTTGTATGTAGTACCCCGTGCCCCGTGGGTTGCCGGGTTAGAATTGCACCTCTCCATATCATCCCGTGGGTGTCGTAAGAGGCGACTAAGGTTAAAATACTGGAAGGTGGGCAGCAGCGCCTTCTAAAGAACTGCCAACTTACACTGCGGTCCCCAACACGCCTGCTAAGCGTGGCGATTATGGCAAATCTCCCCTTAATAGGGGAGGCTGTGTTCAGCAGTGGACGATCCGGCTGTTAAAGTACAGTACAGTACTTTGACCCAATAACGAGTATTGGGCTAGAAATACAATTGAATTATGTTTCAGCGGCGCATTAATATATGAGTATGCAGACGATGACTATTTTTTTGCTCTCTAAGAAAGAAAGAAAGAAAGAAAATATATTTATTTGACACAAACAACTTAAATTATTTACAATTTATGCAATATGTAGGTACGTTCAATGCAGTAATAAGGTTAGGAGTTAGTATACCAACATACATAATATTGAGTATATATTTATGCGTGTCAAATGGGATCCATCTCAGCATAATGCCGAGTGCACTAAGCACGCGACGCTGGTTTTCGGATGAACCCCTCACGCGGTCGACGTTAACAAGTCCTTACATATTATGTTTACAATATTTAATTACACATCAATACAATGATATTAAAAAAGAACCATATAACAACGTACAAAATAAATAGTAAAATAATATATATATGCATGTGTATATAATGATGTATGTGTATATATATATATATAGATATATATATATATGCAATAATAATATACATGTCATGTAATAATATATAAATATAAGAAAAAATGTTTGCAACTAAAGAAACATAAATTATCCTATTTTAAAGCTTCGTTCTCAAGGGATTGCTATGTATTGCGCCTCGTGAAATATAGATTTTAATTGACTAAGTAATTTATAGGTTAAATATATGACATATCAGTTTTTACAGCGGCATGTTTTATTTGCTCGCTCATCAAAAATCTTCGCAAATTAGCCCTAAACGTATTTAATCTATTTAAATTTCTGATAGGCGGTGGTATATTGTTCCAACATTTGGTGGCCGCATAACGAAACCCTCCTTTGAAGGCCGTTGTGCGGTGCAGAGGGATGAATAACTTTGCTTGGAACAATTTCTAGTCGAGCATTGCCGACTGCTAGTAAACCATTCGAGTTTTTCATACAAATAGGATGGATTTTTATAATTAATTACACCAAATAAGAGGCATGCTAGATGGTGCTTACGCCGCGATTTCATTCTAAGAGCAAAATGTTTATTTAAAAATGGCGTAACATGACTTCTAGGAGGGATAGTATAACAAAATCTGGCACATGCATTTTGAACCCGTTGTATTAAGTGCTGGGTCCGTGATAGCAATCTAGGTCCATATACAGTGTCAGCGTAGTTTAACTTAGACAGTACGAGTGATTCTACCAGTCGGATACGTAGCATTTCACTAAGATATGGTCTGAGCTTGTATAATATTTTGAGCCTGTAAAAACAATTGCGCACAGAATCCGCGATGTGTTTTTCGAATCTTAACTCTGAGTCTATGTTCAAACCTAGGTTGCGTGCCTCGTATACTCTTTTAACCTTCTCACCTGCAAGAACCACATCTATAGACTCTGGCAGTAAATTTAATTTGTGTTTGGCACCTAAAATTATATACTTGCTTTTTGTTGGGTTGAGTAAAAGGCAGTTAGAATCAGACCACTCAGCTATTCTGTTAAGATCGTCATTCATGTTTTTTATTGCATCATTAACCTCATTTGGTGTAAAATGTATGTAAACTTGCAGGTCATCCGCATAAATATGATATTTGCAATGCTTTATACACTTAATAATATCGACACTAAATAGAATAAAAAGAATAGGCCCCAGTATAGACCCTTGAGGTACACCTCTTTGTACTTCCGTGACGCTTGATGAATGAGGAGAACCAATCGTTTGACGCAATTCCACATACTGCTTACGATTACTTAAGTAGCTGTGGAACCACTTAATTGCATTGGAATCAAAGCCATAGAAACTGAGCTTAGATAGAAGTAGTGTTATATTAATAGAGTCGAAGGCTCGCGAGAAATCAAGCAGGACCATTAGAGTACACATACCCTTATCCTGGGCCGCTAATATATTGTCTGTAATGTCAAGAAGAGCAGTTGCAGTGCTTCTACCCTTTCTAAAACCAGACTGAAGTTCTGGGAGAATATTGTTCTTTTCTAAGTAATCTGTTAATTGATTGCATATAACTTTTTCCAGTATTTTAGATGTACACGGTAAAATACTAATTGGTCTCAAATGTGATAGCAAGTGGGTCGTTGGTTTTTGGAAATGGGCGGACGATAGCTGTTTTCCAGAGGGTAGGAAATGTAGAAGAAGATATTGAAAAATTCACTATCGCAGTCACTACGCTCAAAGAGTAAGGTAAAGTCATCAGTAGCATTTGTGTTCTGCTTGTTTCTGCACAGTGAGATGTGATCTGATCCCACTGCATCAGACTTGAGACTTCTGATTATGTTATAAATAATATTAGTGGTTACAGGTTTGATACAAAAGAGCAAGTTTTCTTTAAAACGAGAGAATTCGAAGAAACTAATCTGGGAAATAGTGATATGTGTCTTACCGGGTACATCCAGAAAGTATTGGTTTATTGCATTGGCATCAGTGAAATGAGCTGGGAGTTCAGTATTTTTATTCGTCTTCAAGAGAGTAGATTTTAGATTTTTCCATAGAGTTTTTGGGTCGTTAATTTTATTGTTAATGTTGTATTTATAATAAGCTACCTTTTCAAAAAACATACTTCTGTTCACTAATCCCTTAAGAAATTTATAGTACTGTAATTTAGCTTCCTGCTTGTTTAGTCTATACGTGCTTATGGCTTCCTTTCGCAGATCCATCATCAACTTTATATTGTCAGTAATCCACGGGTAAGTAGGGTGTCTGATAACAGAAGTTTTTAAGGGTGTATGCAAGTCAAATAATGCAATTATGATAAAGCTAAAAATACGAACCATTTCATTTAAATCATTTAAAGCTATGATAGAGTCCCAGCAAATTGAATTAATGTCACTCTCAAAAGAGTCTAAGCAAATATGTTTTAATGGCCTGTAGGTAATACTGTAAGGTATTGGCTTATCCTTTTTGATATTAAATTCACAGATGACCATAGAGTGACCAAGTAAAGAACCAACCGGTTCGACTGAAACATACCTAGGCGTTAAGTCTGTACAGACTAAATCAATAAGCGTCTGACTGTGATCAGTAAAATGGGTAGGCAAAGTGACGATTTGCTTCAAATTTAGACACTGCAGTGTTGTAGTGAGGTTTTTAGTTTTATTATCAAGTAAATCTAGCATGTTGATGTTAAAATCACCTAAAAGAATCACATTGTCACAGCCAGACGCTGCATTGACTGAATCTGTCAGAGCGTCCAAAAATAGTTCGACATTTAACCACTGGGGTCGGTAAGCTGTACCGATAGCAACTTTTTTACCATTGATGGTTAGTTTGAGCCAAAGTTGCTCAACAGATTTATACCGTGGTTCGACCGGGTGTGGAAGTGAATGGGCATTGATTCCGCTCTTAATATAAAAAGCCACACCACCACCGCGGCCATCCCGAATGTCAACCGGGCGCGCAACATGGCGCAACCTGTACCCAGGTACGCTGGGCGCACGGCCACCCTCCCCGTCTCTCAGCCATGTTTCATTTATCGCCATTATTTCCACGTCTTGTCTCATCATACTGACGATGAAATCGTCATGGTTAGTCCCAAGAGAACCAGCATTTAGTAATCCAACACGTAAAAATTTCTTGCAAACCATTTGATTATTAAAAAATATAAAATAAATAATGATTACTATATTATAAAAAAAATAAAATATATATAACTATTATAACAAATAACATATACAATAGAACTAAAATAAAATAATCTAATAAAGTGTATTCCACTCTAGGCGGCAACCCTTACCTGCTATTATACAAATTAAGAAGCAATGAAATATAATAATGAAAAAAAAAAGTGACTAAATTATGTAAATTTTTAGCGGTGCGTAATACGAGTACCTACGATAATTTAATACCTACTAATTTATTATAAATTTACATATTGTAGAAACATTACATATAAAAAAGTAAGTTGCTTATTTACACAAAGAGTGCTTATATAGTGCAGAGAATTATAATAATAAAAGTAACAATAATAATTATAACCTTTTTTATCTCAAAATAAAAGTTACTATTACATATATTAAGTAGGTAATTATTAAAAGTTACTATCTCACCAACAAAAAGTTTGAAGTACATACTGTAATCCGTTAATTATTTATGTACATATCAAGGTGTTTGTTTTGCCCGATATCTTATTTCAAAACATAAATATGAATTCAAGCTTCACTTTACAATATTCCAGATGATTGGATGAGGAATGGAAAGTGTACAAACCATACGAGTTCGCATTAAAAAAAAAAAAAAATATCACGCTGGTAAAACTTCGGGAACGCAACCTTTCAAACATTGCCTGATTGTGCTATGCTAAGAATCTACGAACAACTGTTTAGTCTTGGAATGCTTACACACAATTTTATATCAAATGTAAAGTGGGTAGATTATTAAATAGAAGATGAGATGTTAAATTATTTTGTAAACACTGTTAGTAACTCTGTTTTATATAACCGTATAACTATACTTAGGCGATAATCGAAATTATTTGCGTTGTTTGTTCCTAGCCGCTACATTCCTGCGAGTCAAAGTGGGCTCGGGAGCCGGTGAGTGTCCCGACGACGGTGACCTCGATGCGCTGACAGAAGTTTTGCTAATCACGGTCGTTGATGGAAATTTACCTATCAGCTGGTCAAGTTCCTCCGCGGCGATAATTTTTTTTTTGGTCGTTGTTCGGCAGTTTAATAAATACTGCTCCATTACGGGTCCAGCACTGATTGTTCCCAAAGTGTTTACGAGCCGTTATAAAAATATCCTGCCGGGATTTGGTCAGAAACTCACCGAGGACGACTGGTGTTGATTTTAATCGCCGTTTCTCTTTCCAGATTAGATTGCGGTTATTAATATCATTAAATCGAACTAAAATTGGACGATTACGGATATTGTTCTTTGCTCCTAGACGGTGGCACACGTAAAATGATGATGAGTTTACATCCGGAAATTTCATAGTAGAATTGATCGCTTTAAGAACAACTGCCGAGGTATCCTCACCGTCGATTTCGGGAATACCGTTAAATATCAAGGCATTGCGCCTATTGAGGGCGTCCAGATCTTCCACCCGTGCAGAGATTGAATTTGAACTCGTAGCAGTTGTATTGTGGACAGAGCAATGTCTTTGAATATCTTGAAATCCTGGGCTAATTTCTCGACACTGGGCTTGCTTTCCAAAGATACAGTTAATAGAGATTTTTCAATCTCGGCCATTTTTGATGTTAAAGATTGTTCGATTCGCCTCTGATTATCTAACACTTGCTGTACACTGGCCATCGCTCGATATTATGCACTAAATAAATAAAAAGGTTATAGCAGGCAGGCTACTGCGTACACTTATTAAAACATTTAGTGTAAACTGGTCACCAAACTATTAAACTATAATTAAATATGTGGACTAAAATTACTTAGTGTTGACAGGTCAACGCTTACCCGCGCAATCATTCATGTACCTATGTTATTATAAAGGACTAGATGAAGAAATAGTTGTTTCCACCTCACAAACTCGGTAAAGTGTTGTTTATCATTCGAAACCTGTGTGAAAAAGTGCTTTTTATCCACTAGCGTGGAAAAGATTTTTGAAATCATATTTTCTGAAATACAGAAATTTCTTCTACTTGTAATTAGTACATTGTACATCGAGGGGAGAAAACGATCTATTTCTGTTCGAGAGCAGCGGAGGGCTTAAAGGCAACTCGAGAACAGAAATAGAACTTCCTCCCGAGTGCTACATAGCGCTTTATACTGCACCTACGAGGAAAATAAAATCATTAGGTACCTGTAAGTTTTCTCGTATTTGTTTCCCAAGACTCTTTATGACTTCTTGAGCTGTATTTTTTATTTCTGGTGGCGCCGTCACTATAAAATCGTCACTTTCACTATCAGATGGCATTTTGAAAAAATATTTTGAATAATAAAAGCGTACTGTTATATCCGTATTATCAATTTAGTTAAAAACAAATAAATATCTGCACATTTTTACCGTAGTGCAGAGAAAGATGGCCAACCTCCTTTCATTGAAAATCCAGTACGAAAACAATCCCACCTCCTTTTTGTCTAATTATTTGATATAAAACCTTTTTTGAAGTAAGTTTTGGTGTTGTATTGTTTATTTCTGGTAGCGTCATCTTTATAAAATCGTCACTTCTTCTATCACATGACATTTTGGAATATTACCTATTTGGAATAATTTATTTAATATTTGCGCGTATTGTTAAATTATTTATTTATTAGGTATAAAACAAAATTTAACAAAACAAATCAATCGCCGCACTTTTTTTCGTAGTGCAGAGAAAGGTTGCCAACCTCCTTTCATTGAAAATTTAGTAGTCAAAGTCAAAGTCAAAATCATTTATTCAATTTAGGCGTCTACGACGCTCTTATGAAGGTCAATTACAAATTTTAATATTGAAATATACTACATTGTACTGCCACGTTCAGCAAACAAAAATTATAGAGCCACTGCGAGAAGAACGGGCAAGAAACTCGGGGCCATTCTTTTAAACGTTTTTTAAAAATGTGTTAAGTACATACTATATAGTAAAATTATTACAATACTTAATTTACATTACGTAGGTGTTAGGCGCTAGCTTGGCAGAGGCGAACCAGTCCAAGCATTTTTGTCGTTTAAGTAATCACAAACTGTGTAGTAAGATTTCTTTATCAAAATATTCTTCGCTTGAATTTTCTTTCGAAAAATAGCCGAAAAATAGTACGAAAAAAGCCCACCTCTTTTTTGTATTTATTTGATATAAAACCTCTGAGATTTGACGATTGTAGTGTTTTTTAACCGACTTCCAAAAAAGGAGGAGGTTCTCAGTTCGTCTGTATTTTTTTTGTTATCAGCTAATAAATCAGTAGAGCGCTTGCTGGGCAGGTATGAATTTTCATACAACATTCCTTCACTGCTACCGAAGAGAATCAGAAATTTTGAATGAGAAAAGAGACACTATCTTAGAAGGTGTGATATTAAAAAAAAATTTTAGGCTGTAATCTAAACATTCTAAACAAACAACATTTTTTTCTTTCACTGGTTGCTGTGCTTCACACTTTGCCGATTGTTTTAACCTATAAAAAAATATATAAAAAAACAACTTCAAATATGAAATACGCGTTATTAAAAATAACTAGACAGATCTCACTCAAATCAAAATGAGACCACATGACAATTACCAGATTTCGATTATAAAAAATAACAAAAAAAATTGGTATACCCTGTAAAGACTTATGAGGTAACATAAACAAAAAAATACAGTTGAATTGAGAATCTCCCCTTTTTTTGAAATCGGCTAAATATAGTCCGAATAGGCATATAGAAAAAAACACAAAAAACAATCCCAAAGGATTCATTGTTATTATAGCTCTGGACCATCTGCCACTTGGCTGCTCGATCCAGAGTCCTTTATTAAGAACCAATTTATAAGTTCCTATATAAAACCAAAAGGAGGATAGGTCTTCCAATAGTTTGTTTACAAACATCCGAATCCGTTTCTTTTATGCTTTCCCGAACATCTGAACTGAATTCTTTTGTGCGTGTCGGCGTCTGTACGTCGCGTCGCGTCTCGGGCCGGCTATACACCGACCGACCGAACACCGACTACGGACCGGGGAGCCCAGCGTGACGTCAGAACTTGACTTCTACAAGCTAGACACGATTGCATTTCCCGCTTATTGTTTTTACACAGATCTTTTATGCTATTTTAGATAGGTATGTACACAATAACGCAATACTTAGCAATTTTTTTATCTACTTCATTATATAGAGATTGGAATAGTGTCACGAATTTCAACCCTGATTAATAGATTCAGGTGTTACTTTGTGGGAATCCATATTTAAATATAGCAAATATGTTAAAAGAAGATATTTAATTCATGTTTAAGAAAATCAATAGATATATCTAGTGACTATTCCGCCCAATTTTCCTGTTGAGTCGAATTATATTACGATCGTGCAGCCAAAAATCTAGACCTCCTGAGGATGCTTCGTGTAGAATAGAAACGTATCGAAAATTCTTCGACTATTTTTCCTGTTAAGCCGATACAACGTCATAAACGCCAAGTAAACATATATATTAGGCGGAATTGACATTATTAATATTTTTCAGTGATTTTCGAAAAGACTAATTTAATGTTATCTTATAATATTTGTTAATGTCTCTATTATACCTAATTAGCAAAGTATTTCTTACATATTTGTATATTTTGCACATCCCCTGTTCATCAATTAAATTATTCTAATGGAATAAGGTTGATTTAAAACCTCTATAGTACACATATAAATTAGGAGCCATTATTTTGTTATTAGTATGTTTTACTTATGTTGTAGTTTAAAAATATATATTTGAAAGTGTTAGAAGCTTAGAAATACAAATTGTAATCATATCACCTACTTATTATTTAATTTTGAAATAATTATGTGCACCAAAATATACATACTGTTTTGATGTTATTTTTAAAAGTTTTCATTTAAAGGTTTTATTTAATATTTATATTATCTAAAATATATAAGGTCTATGAACTAAGAGCTCATTCAATATTCTACGACGACTATGTGGCATACTACATTACACCGATTTAAAATGATTAGAATCATAATTCGACAGCACCGTACAGTGAAAACGCAGCGATGCGCTCACAAAGCCATTTATTTTTGCTTATAAAGAAAACTGTATTATCTCATATAACTCTGAAACGTGTAGCAATATATTCAGTAATAACGAAATAATATGTTTTGTGAGATAGAATTCATATTTCATAAGCACTCATACGCATAAGATATTACAGGCGAAAGTGGTGCTTTTTCCTTTTATTCGTAGTAAAGATAAAGGGGACCAGATACGGAGAGAAGGGGGCTAACTGGCTCGATGTCGACTTGTTACTGGGGAACTACCACCGGTATAAAAAAAAGGTGCTCTGTTATGAAAATAATATACATTTCTAACAACACATTTGTTTAATTTCGGTTTAACGCATTATGATAATTGTTAAAAAATCATCACCTTCTTGACTTATTATTTGATACAAATCTTTAATTATTAAATGAATTAAATAAAAAAAAAAAATTTGTTTTTTATTGCTTATAGGTAAGCCTTTGACCACAATCTCACCTGATGGTAAGTGACGATGTGGTCGAAGGTGTTAGCAGGCTTAACCTAGAATTACTGGCTCTCAAGGACAGCTGCCGGAACACACCGTTAGGTGCTTGGCGACAGATTTTCCACTTGAGGGTGGTCGCTAGCCAGGCGGGCATTCGCAATAATGCCCTTCCACCATGCGATGAAGCTCAAGCCAGCGGCGGGATTCGAACCATGGACCTGCTGCGCGGCAGTCCATAGCCAAAGCCACTGAGCTATCACTGCTTCTAAATCATTTTGCTTTTTATTTGTTTGTTCATTTTTTGAACTGAATAAAGCGATTTATTTTAAACTAGTATTCGTGTAATGCCTTTACATGACCTTTATATACCTACTAAAATGAGACAGTACCTACATAATCTTACTTTCATTATGACTAATTTCAGATGACATAAATAAAACTAAGTCTTTCGGCTATCAGTTACGGTAGGTTCAGAACTACGAATAAATATGTAAAGAAATGTAATTCATATACAGTTACTATCTTCTAAATTCAAATGGATTGGTTAATTGATTTGGCGCTTAGAAATGATCGCATCCTTGCCCGCGTCAAGGTAATGTTGTTGCGCAGCACGGTACGCTTCTTAAACCACGCCCGCCGCGGTTTGCGTTCTAATGTTTTTGAGTTTGGCTTACATTTTTATTTGTAGGTTCAGTAGTAATGTATATAAAATAAAATTGACTTTATAATTTCTACTCCGGTTGGATATCACGACCGACCCATAAGTACATACTTAATAGTTCTTATTTCTCTTTTGAAGCGCTCGTAGCGAAATTTGCTTAACCGTTCTGAACCGATCAGGAAAGTTAAGCAACGTCCGTCGCGGTCATGAGTTGGATGTATGACAGATGGTGACATTACAATGGAGCGCTTCCGTGCTTTGGAGGGCACGTTAAGCCGTCGGTACCGGTTGTTGTCTTAGGATGACAGTCGTTATAGCATGGTGGTAAGGCATTTTGTGAATGCCCGCCTGTCTAGCTACCACCCTCAAGCAGAAAATGTGTCACCAAGCATCTAACGGTGTGTTCCGGCAGCGGTCCTTGAGAGCCAGTAATTCTAGGTTAGCCTGAACAACATCTTCGAGCACATCATCACTTACCATCAGGTGAGATGGTGGTCAAAGGCTAGCCCATTAAGCCTAAATATAAATATATTTATGCTTATATATATTTATCCTTGTTTCATTTAAATGTGAAAGTAATATACACATAAGAATTGTTCTTGTCATAACGATGAGTTACCAAGATCACAAAATTAATTAAAACTATTTAGGACAGTAGATTTCCTTATAAACTACTCTATTTTAGTAAATAATACGGGATAACTCACGTGAATCAGTCAGATAGCTCCGACTATAGTTTCAACCACATTCGGTGGTCTTTTTCAAGGAGAGCTCGGGACGCCCGCGTTGACGTCTCGCTTAGCACTGCGGGCGGCAGCTCGTAGTCCGCGTGACGTCATCGGTTGGTGCGAGGGGTGGGTTGCAGTTGGTCGTGTCGTCGACTGATGCGAATCCTCTTCGTCGCTGATGGTGAAATCCCGGCTGGCATGGGGAACGTCCCAGCAAAAAGAACTCACCACATCTCCACTACACCCGTCCTTATCATCCATAACAGTTCCATGAAGACACGGCTTCCAAGTAGGTGACAAGAACCATCCTCCGTCTCTATTGAAGGTTGGACGTCTACTAATTTCAATAGATTCTCGGATCTTGCGAGGCACGAAGAACTTTTCTCTCGACAAGACCCGAGTTTTGTCAAAGCGGATGTAGTGTCCTGAACCAGATAACAGAGAATGTTCTGTCACGGCTGAGCTGTTGATGTCCTGATTCTTCATGGAGCGTATGTGTTCCGTAAGTCTAGTGGAAACGTTCCGGCATGTTTCGCCAACGTAACATTTACCACAGTCGCAGGGAATTAAGTAGACACCGGGGACTCCCAATGGGTCCCTATCTTTGGGAGAGCGAAGCAGCTGTCTGAGTTGCCTTAGAGGGCGGAATATTGTCTTGATGCTGTACCTTCGGCGTAACAAGTTTCCAATTTTATCCGTGATTCCCTTTATATATGGAAGGTATGCTGTCGCTCTTTCCACTGATGCTGGGCGTGCCTTGGTCGACGCGTTCGCAATACGCCAACTGTGCCTCCACTTGTAACCATTGCTTTGCAGAACACCTTTAATATGGTTTAACTCAGTATCCAGGTATTCAGGATCGCATATTCTTAATGCTCTGTTTATAAGCGTCCGTGGTACTGAGGCTAGGTGCGCTGGGTGGTGGTGAGAATCCGCTCTGAGATACCTGTTTGTGTGTGTTGGCTTGCGATATATGGAGTGCGATAAATGTCCGACTGAGTCGCGTTTTACCAACACATCCAGAAAAGGTAGGGCTCCTTCTTTTTCCCGTTCCACCGTAAAAGCAATTTTTGGGTGAACGCTGTTCAGGTGTTCTAACAGTGAATCCACCTCGTTTCTTTGCACAATGGCAAACACGTCGTCAACATAGCGCCACCAGTGTCTTGGCTTATATGTTGTGTTCATCATTGCCATTACTTCAAAACACTCCATAAATATACTAGCGACTACAGGAGCTAGTGGAGACCCCATTGCTATGCCGTCGATTTGCAAGTAAAAATCACCTTTCCACACAAAGTATCCACTCGACAAAGTGTATCGTATTAGATTCATGTACTCGATAGGTATAGGTATGCATTCTATTATTTCAGATATAATGTTAGTGGTGTCCTCTATCGGTATATTTGTGAATAACGACACGACATCGAAGCTCACCATCTCTTCGTCTTCACCTAGTCGTACATCCTCCAGTAGTTGTATGAAATGGGCGGAATCTTTGACATAACTATTTGTTTTGCCCGTGAATGGTAGTAACATGTCTGAGAGGAATCGGGCAGTCTTGTACGTAGGTGAGTCTATTTGGCTAACAATAGGACGAAGAGGCCAGTCTGGTTTATGGATTTTTGGCAAGCCATAGATTTTTGGTGTAGTAGGGTTTAAGGGGCGCAAGCTTTTATACAGCTCATCTGGCAAGGCCATTAAGAGCTTGTTCAGCTTGGTGGTAACTCTGTTGGTGGGATTGTAGCCAACTTTTTTGTAGGTGTTGCTGTCCTCGAGTAAGCGATTTATCTTTTCTTCATATGCTAGAGTATCAACAACAACCGTGACGTTACCTTTATCTGCCGGTAACACCAACAAATCTGGGTTTTCGCGTAGGCACTTAAGAGCATCCATCTCCGATTTGGGTATGTTGGATTTGGGCAACTTTCCTTTTCTCAGCGAGTCAATGTATCTTCGCAGACAATCTCAAAGACGGTGACCATGGCCTTAGCTAAAGGCCTTAATTTCGCACCTACACCGAAGAAAATACCAGTAGAATCAATCATCAGTAGTATTGAACACACAATTATGTGTAATAAAATAAACTCACGAGACGCTGAGTGTTTGAGACAAGATGTCGCTTTAACGCTGAGAAAAGGAAAGTTGCCCAAATCCAACATACCCAAATCGGAGATGGATGCTCTTAAGTGCCTACGCGAAAACCCAGATTTGTTGGTGTTACCGGCAGATAAAGGTAACGTCACGGTTGTTGTTGATACTCTAGCATATGAAGAAAAGATAAATCGCTTACTCGAGGACAGCAACACCTACAAAAAAGTTGGCTACAATCCCACCAACAGAGTTACCACCAAGCTGAACAAGCTCTTAATGGCCTTGCCAGATGAGCTGTATAAAAGCTTGCGCCCCTTAAACCCTACTACACCAAAAATCTATGGCTTGCCAAAAATCCATAAACCAGACTGGCCTCTTCGTCCTATTGTTAGCCAAATAGACTCACCTACGTACAAGACTGCCCGATTCCTCTCAGACATGTTACTACCATTCACGGGCAAAACAAATAGTTATGTCAAAGATTCCGCCCATTTCATACAACTACTGGAGGATGTACGACTAGGTGAAGACGAAGAGATGGTGAGCTTCGATGTCGTGTCGTTATTCACAAATATACCGATAGAGGACACCACTAACATTATATCTGAAATAATAGAATGCATACCTATACCTATCGAGTACATGAATCTAATACGATACACTTTGTCGAGTGGATACTTTGTGTGGAAAGGTGATTTTTACTTGCAAATCGACGGCATAGCAATGGGGTCTCCACTAGCTCCTGTAGTCGCTAGTATATTTATGGAGTGTTTTGAAGTAATGGCAATGATGAACACAACATATAAGCCAAGACACTGGTGGCGCTATGTTGACGACGTGTTTGCCATTGTGCAAAGAAACGAGGTGGATTCACTGTTAGAACACCTGAACAGCGTTCACCCAAAAATTGCTTTTACGGTGGAACGGGAAAAAGAAGGAGCCCTACCTTTTCTGGATGTGTTGGTAAAACGCGACTCAGTCGGACATTTATCGCACTCCATATATCGCAAGCCAACACACACAAACAGGTATCTCAGAGCGGATTCTCACCACCACCCAGCGCACCTAGCCTCAGTACCACGGACGCTTATAAACAGAGCATTAAGAATATGCGATCCTGAATACCTGGATACTGAGTTAAACCATATTAAAGGTGTTCTGCAAAGCAATGGTTACAAGTGGAGGCACAGTTGGCGTATTGCGAACGCGTCGACCAAGGCACGCCCAGCATCAGTGGAAAGAGCGACAGCATACCTTCCATATATAAAGGGAATCACGGATAAAATTGGAAACTTGTTACGCCGAAGGTACAGCATCAAGACAATATTCCGCCCTCTAAGGCAACTCAGACAGCTGCTTCGCTCTCCCAAAGATAGGGACCCATTGGGAGTCCCCGGTGTCTACTTAATTCCCTGCGACTGTGGTAAATGTTACGTTGGCGAAACATGCCGGAACGTTTCCACTAGACTTACGGAACACATACGCTCCATGAAGAATCAGGACATCAACAGCTCAGCCGTGACAGAACATTCTCTGTTATCTGGTTCAGGACACTACATCCGCTTTGACAAAACTCGGGTCTTGTCGAGAGAAAAGTTCTTCGTGCCTCGCAAGATCCGAGAATCTATTGAAATTAGTAGACGTCCAACCTTCAATAGAGACGGAGGATGGTTCTTGTCACCTACTTGGAAGCCGTGTCTTCATGGAACTGTTACGGATGATAAGGACGGGTGTAGTGGAGATGTGGTGAGTTCTTTTTGCTGGGACGTTCCCCATGCCAGCCGGGATTTCACCATCAGCGACGAAGAGGATTCGCATCAGTCGACGACACGACCAACTGCAACCCACCCCTCGCACCAACCGATGACGTCACGCGGACTACGAGCTGCCGCCCGCAGTGCTAAGCGAGACGTCAACGCGGGCGTCCCGAGCTCTCCTTGAAAAAGACCACCGAATGTGGTTGAAACTATAGTCGGAGCTATCTGACTGATTCACGTGAGTTATCCCGTATTATTTACTAAAATGAGTGAAAACCACGGTAGCTTTTATAATAAAACTACTCTATTGACTGGCTTTATTGGTAGCTCTCATTTGGTCCTCCGGAGAACAGGGACCGGTATAACAGACTAAAAAAATAAATAGTAATGGTAGTGCTCCTGGCTGTATGTTGGCCTCTTACAGATTCATTCTCCGGCATTTGCGTCACATAATATTTCACGACGGGTGCGACTGAATTTTATATGCATGAAGACAACAGGATTTTATTCGGACATATGGGGAACACTTTATTTTATTTGTGCAGATATTGCTACGATATTTCGTTTGAGCACCATAATCCATGATTTTCAAGCAAAATACTCCGTTTGTTGCGTGATAAATTTTCCAATAGTACTGATTTGGTTTTTTTTAACCGTCAGTGTACCTTTATCAATAAATACTTAGAACTACGAGTATATACAACACTACAGCTACTACAAAGAAAGCATTTAGTTTAGACACCTAATTTGGTTAGAATGTGGTTTCCTTTATTACCAATACGAGTATAAACTAGCTTGGTGACAGATTTTCTCCTTGAAAGTGGTGTAGCCATACCACCATGACTTGTGGCAAATCTAATGTCCGCTGCGGGGTTCAAACCATAGACCTTCTGTGGGGCAGTTCATACAGTATTTTCCACTGGGTCATCATCAATGACGTAGGTACTTAAATACTGCACTATAAATTTGAGATGAAATGTAAAATAAAAAGTTTAACGACGTGAAAAAAATTTATAGTCACCATCCAACTTACCGTTAAGCGTGGTTTATACGCCATTACTAATTCAATAGTTCGTTCCAACATCTGTAAGTGTTATGATACCTATAAAAAGCTCATTTGCGCACGGGTTTAATGATCACTTCCCGACACGATGAAGCACCCCCGTAAACAACAATGGTTGCATTATTATAAACCTAAAATTAAATATAATATTTTACCTTAATGTCGTAATTTGCCACAGGCGCCTAATAACAAAAACATTCTTCTAAATCTGGCCGGATTGTATTAACATAACCGCTTTGTTAAATGGAGTCAAGATAATTTGTGGACGAACTTCGGCCTGTAATACCTCGCAAATTGCTGGATAAGACTGTGTGAGACAACTGTTAGTTTTAATTAAACTGCTGGTTGCGCTCGCGGGAGTCCTCGGAATGAGAAAATTATTCTAATCTTATAAGCCTGTCGGTGGGCCAGAACTCGACTGGGAATTAATATAGTGCGCGTCGACGCGAGCTCGCCGTGACTAGGCCACTCCTCTTCATCCCCACGCAATACGCTGCTCACCACAACACCACAATAAACTGAAAGTATTCTGATATATATAATTATCCATATAACATATTATTAAATCCATAAATATATCATATACTGGGCAATTTGTCAAAGCTAACCGCAAAATACGAAACGCCACCGATTATGGGACTAAGGCGATTTGTCTCGCGCAGTCGGTTCGATTTAATGAAAAGTCTAAAGCCAGGACAAATTCGTTGGGACGAGATAATCTTCTGTATCAATTTGAAGAGTATCGTACGGTAGAAAGTGCCTTGGGATAAGTATTTCATTAGACGGACGCGGAGCTATCGACAGAATCAGAAGAGCACCTGTGGGGGATATGGTTTCTAAATACTTAAAGCTAGTATACAATATGATCTGAAGTATGTATTGACATGTAACAATTGGAATTCTGAATCGGTTAAATTATTTAATGTATTGCCTATGTCTCTTTCATTAATTGATTTTTTACATTTGAGAGGCTGGATCGGTGCCTTTGAATGGTACACAGTTTTATTATAAACTCATCTGTGTGAAGTAAAGTTATAGGTATATATTTGTCTGGTTTTATTTTAAGTTATGGTTTTAGTCCTTCATTTTGATATCCCACTCGATATAGGATTGGAAGAAACAAAAATTTTCACTTCGAAATATGGCGTCTACAATCCGCCAGCTTGTTTTTTTTTTATTTGGCTAGTGTTACTTGTACTATTAAGACGAATCTTACATATATATATCTTACATTAGGATCCGTTAAGCTTAGGTAGAAATACAAGATATAGTGGAATAAAGCAACTCACATAAGTACATACATATACTCGCATACATGAACCCTGAAAACATAACTTTCCTTTTTTTGGGCAGTCGTGTAAAAAAAGCTTTCTAGCAGAAATTATATAAAATACACTCGAAGCAAAAAACTGATATTAACAGTAAAAGATCAAGTTAACTGAAAAAGGCATCGTATTTCAGTCATATTGTAAGCGGCTGTAAGTGGGGCGATTGTCTTCCAGGGCCGCTATGCAGAATTATTGCCAGCGTAGTTTAGTGAGTTGGACCGCTAGCTTGTCAAACTTTGGTAATTTAACTTCAAAACAGGTTTCCATCGGTGCCAGGACCTAGCATTTGTTACTGGGCATTCTCGGTGTAGCCCGATCACAATAACATCATAAGCACTTTACAATTGAATTGTTAGATACCAAAATGGGAATGTTTTAGTAAATTGATACGTCTATAAATTTTCCTTATAGAATAGGTACCCAACTTATAATTTAACTGTAATGTAGGGCCTATGTTTAGGTAGGTACATACTGATAAAATATTACGCCCTAAAAATTTCCAAATGTTGATGTTCACTTGAAATCATATTATTGAAGTTTATATAATTGAATAATATTGAATTTATATATTTGTTTATATAATTGAAGCTATTTAATATGAAAATAATTGAAAATATAGATTTTGATGTAAGAAACTATGCCAAAAATTGAGTGACTGCTCTTTATTTAGATGGCATTCAAAGAGATGACTCTGTTTGTGGTTTGTATTAGGTATATATGAAATAGAGATTAGTACCCGATAAGTAAACGGGGCCCCAATTATTTTACTCTGCTACTTCCTGTCCAGCCGAACCATATCCGTATGTCTGTAGCAGACAAACTAAATGTGTAACAACATCTGAAATTTTGGTATTTTGTGTAGAATATTGACCCAAACAAAAATGTTGGATTAGGAACATAATTAAGTATGTATATAATGTATACTCGTACCTATGCGATTTCAGAGAGGGAATTCATGATAAAGTTGTAGAATTTTTCCTTTCCTGGCATGCAGGATGTTATTGTCTAAAACGTTATGTGCACAGTAGAAATATAATTTATTCATTAACTGCTCTAAAATATTACAGGATGTGACAAGCAAACCTAACATAAAGGTCCTTATAGCCTCATGAGTTGGACCGGGCTATAATGTTGAACTGGATTTCACCCACTGGTAATATATGAGATAAAAATTTGGAAATTAAAAATTTGTATGAAAACTTTTTTTTTTTTAAATGTTAACTTGTAATTCAAGATTATTTTCTCGGAGCAGATGTATAAAGTAAATTATGCCTCGGGGATAAGCTAGCTTCGTGGGTGAGCTTGAATCTATCACTCCACTAAGGATTCTAGTCGTAATCCTTCGCTATGATCAAGATATAACTCTAAACTCTAGAGAACGTTTTTTTCAAAATGTCGTCCATGAAGTAAGTTGCTGTAACACTACTTTATCACCTCGGTGCATAGTCTGCTTTTTATAATTTTTTTTAATAGTACTGCCGTCAATATTATTTGACTATTTTTGCCATAGGATCTATCACACAAAGTTCCTATGAATATGAATTTTAACTACATATGTACGATATAAATGTACTGTCAGACTCATCGAATCTCAAAATGGACTATTTATTTTTCTTATATTTTTGTTTGTTAAATACGTAGCACATAAATAATATATTATTAATTAGGTCGCTTTAAAGCCTCTGTGTGCTCATCTTATTTGATTTTGGTATTTTTTAGTCAGGATCGTTATGATACCATATTATTGTTCAAATCGTATAGAAATGAATTCAAATATTAACAACCGAGTGACTCCCAACCTTTTTACATTTTTTATTGTGCTTATGTGACAGTCGCTAACTTTTTGAGGTTGTATAGAACGAGGCTTTGTTGGAAAGCTGCGAGACGAGAGAAAAGCGGAATACATGACCGGTTCTTTTGTTGTAAGCCACCCACTGTGAATTGATAATGGCCGTGCGTGTTTGTTGTTTATGCTGTAGCGCTAACAACCTCTAAAAGACCAGTGTCAGTCGATTTTTTTTTTTCTATGATATTTATCACCAAACGAGACTAAAATTATGCATTTAATAGAAATCACGCTACGACATTGCAAATATAACAGTAGATAATTCAGAAGTAGGTTATTAAGATATTGACATGTATAGGTAGTCAGGATAAACTTTTAATAAGTCAGTTACAGATGCTTTGTTGCCACCATACAGAAAAAGATGGTAAAATATAAAGTTTTTTGGGAAGCTGATATATCTTACCTTCTACGAACTGTAATTGTAATAAGAAATAGTTTATATAAACCCCATCAAGAACAGTACATCAGAGAGGAGAAGGATGGTTAGATTAAGTATGTGAAATGAAAAGAATACCGACGTAGAATATAGTATTTGGGATATAAAATTAAATTACTAAATTAGTTACTTATATTTTGCCTTAAATTATGTATTCTACGATATACTGTCGGTAATTATGATAATTTCAATTGTTTGATAATTACTCACACGATATTTTCTCACACTAACATCCAGTAAAGCCGGAGAATAAAAGATTGAGTGAAAAGAAATATTTTCAAGTTGAAGTGGCAATAAGCAAGCCACATAGCCCAATGAACCGATAATCAATGAGGAAGAAAGGTTCTTGAGTGGTTACCACATTACACCGGAAGACGTAGAGTTGGTAGGCCCCAAGGTGCACTAATAACATCGTAAAAGACGCGGGCAGCCAAAAGTTACAAGTAGCTAATAATCTTTCTTGTGGAGTTCAATGGGTGAGGCCACAGTGCACTCTTCCGGCAGGTGATGATAGCCAATATACAATATAAGTACATCTTTATTCAAGGTTGATTTCCGTGATTTCTTTTGTAGTTCAAGTCACGATGGGTCATTTGCCCAAATGTTGCGTAATATATTCTAAAAATGAGAATAAGAAGTATGTACCTACATGACTTTATTGACCAAGTACTTGCATTTACATGCATTTGCTGTTTTCATCACGCGCACTCGTAATGTGTTCACGTGAACTAAGTCAGAGTTATTACCTTGCCAGGTCATTTCTTTTCCATAACAGAATGTATTAAATGTCATTTTATATAAAGGCAAGCGTGAAGTTATTAACTGAGATATGCCTTACATCGAATACATTGTCATTAAACAAAGACGGAGCCTTATTTTCTAACTAAAGTGGTAATGGAGATAAAAAAATGATATTTGAACTCCTGAATGGAAATTGTTTTTGGAGGTATTGTGTAAGAATTCCGTCCTAATTTTCTTGAAGAACAAACTAATAAAATTATACTAAATGCATGGACGATAGAGCTTGTCTGTAAAAGTTGTTAGAAAGAGAATCATCTCCATTTTTTCAAAACTTGAAATGACATATTGAAATTTGTTTCTATCACCATTCTAGGTTGACAAGAACATTTTGAACATATTTTTTTTTCATACTACTAATTACGTTGTTCATTTCTGCGATTTTTTTGCAAGAACTAGGTATCCCAAAACGTTAAGAACAATGTCGAAATTTAAAATTGTAACCCACAACCTGCAATGTTAAACCCGACATACAAAACGAAGAATTACCCATTTAAATTGACTTATACAGCGGACGTAAAATATGAGCATACCTGTCCCCTATTTTCCAAATTCATATTTTTACACACGCTGCACATAATTTTCATTTTACTGCCGCGTCTAAATCATACGAGTAGAACAATTTGTACTAACAAAGACGCGGTCGCATAAATTCGTTTAACGCAAGTCTGCACCGTCCTGCTCCCACTAATTACAACATAAATCTACTTTTGTATAAATCCTTCCTTTTTTATAACCCAATGTTATTACAGAATTACAATAACTTGGTCCAATTTTCTTTTTTATACAATAACTTACCTGAGCTCTTAAGAAAGCTTTTTCGTAACTGATTCTAATGCTTCAAAACTTTTTTATTATAAATCATAAAAAAGGGTAAAAGTGATGAGAAAAACTTTGATGCTTTATTAGATAATCTGAGATAAGATGATCTATTATACCTACATATATATTATCATTCTATTAACAACAGAGGTAATATTATGTCATCACCCCTTACCTTCCACATTATCGTCTTTCTTTTGAAAAATACCAAAAAATATTTTTAAAACTAGCGTGAGGGCTGGTGCCACGGCTACTGTGGCGGAGCAACTCAAGATGTGCAAGCATGCTGATATTGGTAGTGGTTTCATATTGAAGCCGTTTGGTGTGTTTACTTTAGGTCCATGGGGGCCGGGAGCTCACCGTATAGTCTAAAACTTATCAGAGCGGTTGGTCGATGCGACTGGCACCTATTTGGCTCAACGAATAAGTAATACAATCCAATGGGGCAATGCTGCCAGCATGATGGGCACGCTGCCAACCAGTGGGCTTGAGCATTTGGACTGCCAGTGGGTCTGCAATGGCTTGTAGGTGTATCTTATTCTTGGTTCGTGGTAGTAGCTGTAGTGTTGTGTATATAATTCGTAGTATTTGTACATTAATGCATGCCACTGGAAAAACATATTATAACATTTTAACTAGATCGATAAGTCGTTAACTGGGTGGTAAGTTCACTCTTGCCCATCAACGTATCATCCAGAGACAAAGTTCTGGATTGCATTCTACATACGCTTACTAATTTCAATTACCCGAGTGCCTTTTGAGAGTTCACTCTGTACATTTTGAACAATGCTTGGTGGAAGGATGTCTGACTATCCGATAGTATCCACTAAGATACTAGATTCTACTAAAATTAACTACCACTAAGATACTACAAACACTCGAAAAAGATTTTCACCTGTAGTAAGTGCGTCAAATGCTTTTATACGTACTATTTTGTTATTGATTTTGATGTTCATTAAAAGTAGGTAGCTTTTGCCCACAGATATGCTCGCGTGAAACCTTCACTTACACTGTATTTACATGCGATAGTAAATTTACATATCTTATTAATATTACAACTGCATTACTTTGTCTTCAATTTAAACATGTACCTTTACTTCGCCAATATGGCATTTTGTAAAAAAATTAGACACTATTCAGCTACATAAATTTTGATTGTAAAAATTACATCAAAAAAAATATTGATAAATATACTTAACATAGAAATTTATACAAACTGATGTATAGGTAGGCCTTTTTTGCGGAGTTTGAGAAATTCACCACGGTTGACAATATTTTTCTCTTATTTTTTATTGGATCCTTGAAATCGTCAAATAACAATCGTTTGATTACGGGCCAATAAATGACTGACATCATACTTAAAATTTTTCTGCATCTAATGATAGTGATATATGAATATTATATTTATATTATGAACGAATTAAAATGGCAAACACCATGATACAATAATATACCACGCCACACTATTACAATATTACCGACACGTTGTGTCGGTAGGGTGATATAGGCTTTAAATCGAAATATTATAAAAACATTGTTACACACATATGTGTTCGTATATAGGACGCTCCAAGGATTAACTTACATCAAATGAGAATGAAAATAAGGCTACTGAGACACAAAATAAGAAATGGTTCCTGTGTGCGTACATTTCCCAAATGAAAGCACAAACAAGCAAAATGTACACGTTTATTTTTATTGACAATGTCACGTATCACGACAAAAAGTCACGTTATTTGTCAATATGCAAAGTGAAAATATTTTAATGTGATGAATGTTATATATTCCATCCACATCCTCGGGCCGCGTTATTGCAGCGGGGTGGGATTTACGACTCATCGTTTTAAAAATAAAGCTATTTCTTCTAAAATATTGTCATATCTGCTTTAAATATTTCACTTTATGCGTCCCGTAGGTGGCATTACACAATTCCAACTGGATATCATAATCTGGATAATGTTCAATGAATTCCTGATTTATTGTTCGCTCACGTAACCTAACTACTTATCATTTTGATATTTTTGCCAACGTCATTACATATTACCAGTATTTTAAAAATTATTCTCATTTATATTAAATATTCAAAGGGAAGTACTTATCTAGAGAGAGGTCAAGATTAGGTCATTTTGCCAATGATCACCTGGCTAACCCTCAAGAAGAATAGTATATCGCCTTACGCGTAACAGTGTGTTCGACCACATAACTACTTACCTTCAGATGAGATTTTGGTCAAAGACTAACCTATCAGTAATAAGAAAAATGTTATATTAAATATATCACATTTTTCTTATTGCTGTTAGGTTAGGCTTTGATAAACGTTAGCATACATTTTAAACTGAATGAATCGAAAACTACTATACAAAAATGGATTCAGTTCCGCTCAAGCGATTTAGTATTTTTTAATTTGCCTAACTTCGTATAGCGTCGCCTCGACTCGGCACAAGCTTTCGAGAAGTCGTAAGAAAGAGGCGATGCAACTGTTTTTAGGGTGCGGCCGAGGCGATATGTCCGCGTAAGAGTTCTGAAATTTCACTTGGAAAATATACTTAAGATGCAAAAATAAATACATTAGTTTTATTAACTTTATTATTAGCTTTATTAGTTTAATTAACACAACTAGTAAAATTATCTTGTACTAAAAATATTAGCGTAAGCTGTTTTCACATCGAGAATAAAATCAAATAGAGTTAATATGAATCAATAAGATTTATTAATTTACAAAAAGAAATTGTTTAAAAAATCTCAGGAATTTGTCTCTTTTTAATTTACTCTTAAATTAGTTACTTGTTTGAGGCTTTAAACCAAAAGAGTTATATAAAAGCATTCCTGTACAGCCAATTCACAACAAGAAATGCTGAGATAATTCTAGCTAGTATAATTACTGCCGAGTGAAATACCAGAATCAATGAGCAGGTAAATTTATGGATAATAAATGTGGCAAAGCCAATTTTTTAACCAATGAATTTAAAAATATAACACCAATGTAAACCTCAAATTGAATATAACATTGAAGATTATTACTTAAAAATTATTCACAAATATACATAGTATGGCCTTTTTTGATACGCGTTCAATAAATATTCATTCCAAAAGTTATCTTGCTTGATTATGACGCACAAAGTTGTACGACTGTAGCTTATTTGTGTACCTACTTTGTACCTAATGAGCACCCCTTGTACGAGTTTTCATGCGTTACATGTTTTCAAGTAACCATGATAGTCACTGTAAGTATGAAAGTTACTTTCATACATTTTTAGTAAGAAAACAAATTACTAGAAAAAAGACATATCTTTTTGAAACTTGAGCTTACTAAAGATACCTAGATATTTGTGTATTTTTATTTTATTAATAGGCGAAAGGCTAGCAAGCAGCTAATTAGTGCCTCTTCATATTATTTTAATTACAAGCTTCTTATGTTTTCATCCCACACTAACAACTGGCGTAAGTCTACATTTGTGTGTGTAACATATTCAACATTTTAAGTAAATTTTTGTATACGATTTTACATAGCAATGGTTTAATAGCCCCTGATTGGTAATTACAATAATGATTCGAGTATTTTAGCAGCTATGTCGACACTGTTCTACAGCATTTTTATTTAAAAAGCTTGGAATAAGACGTATTTGTAAATCGTAGTATCGAAAATATCGAAATATATATCAACATTTCCTCTATCATAAATTTATAGGAGCGGCCGCGTGCTGTTAGAACTATGGAGGCTGTTAATGGTAAACAATGATGAAAAAATATTGCAAATGTAAAGATTCCTACTAGGACCCTGTCGCCTATAATAAAACAAGACCTGAAGATCGGCGCTTATCGTATATATATATATAACACAGGAAATGCCCGAAATCAATCCCTAAAGTTAAAGAGAGAAAGTCGATAAAAAACGCCTTCTGAGCCGATACGCAGGTGAAAGGCATATAAATATCATCTCTACAGATGAAAAAAATCACGCTTGAAAAGCACTGCAAAGGGCAAATGAAATAGTGTACGCTCACAGTTCTTAATAAACTCAAGTGGTCGAAAAAGTACAACGTGGTCATCATCTTGGATCAGTGATAGTTTGGTGAGGGGTGTCTTATCAAGCAATTACAAAGCTTCATTTAGTGAAAAAGGAGTGAAGGTTTCAGCTAAATTGCATTAAGAGGCTGTCTTGGATCGTATTGTGAAACCTCGTGATCGAAACGCTGGCAATTATTTCTCGTATAGCTATCTACTCTTATCTTACTTATCTCTCATTAAACAGGTTAAACTCCTAGTATGTGAGATAGTGTTACATTGAGTTTTGAAACATGTTCTATTTGATCAATAAACATTATTGTTATTACATTATTATTATTTGCCTCAAGCCTAAGCCAGCCTAAATAAGCTAGTTGGGCAAGCATGCTGTGGATTTATAGTGACCTGCATATGGAACTGCAATGACCCCTGACCTTTGCAGGTAAGGTTTCCTAATTGCTATCGTTGTAGTGATATAATATGGTTTGTAGTGTTTTATTAAGAAAGGCATATAGGTAAATAGGGGTTAGATATATTAAGAAACACGGCCTTCCTGCCTCCAGCCGGTTCGGGTTAGATCTCAAGGCGTGATAATTGTCGTTATTTTGTTTATGTCTTAACACTCGCAGGTGGGAGGGTTCTCACAAAGCAATTAACGAACCAAGTTAAAGGGTTGGAACCTTTAGGTAACAAAGAAAACAGCGATGTGGTCTTAGCCGTTATTTGGCTTACTTCTAATGTTTTTATGTAAACAGACAATTCACGTCGGTTTCTGTACAATGTTGAGCTCAAAACCCAACGGGGATTCGAAGTTTTACACTTAGGTTTCAACTACTTAATGATCCTTATGGTGTAATTTAAATTACACAACCAAAGCGAATAAGCGTACAAAATCACATAGAAATACAAAAGGTTCGATATTTATAGTTCAGTAGTGACTAAATACTCTTTGAACATATTTTAACAAAGTTAGGTATTCAAATGTGCACCAAATGCAATAATCTGATCCTAAGCCGGTCTGACTCTGGAGACCTTATTGCTGAAGTATTCCTTTAATTTTAAGGTTTGTGTCATTCTTTTCAAACTTCAAAATTTCATCCATAACTTATAAATTTGAATTAGTATACACATTACATGTGATGTGCATACCACTAGTTCCCACGTTGTAAACTTGTGTCATTTCGCGCCATTAAATTTATCAATATTATATTATAAGACAGTTATTTTTTAGGTTCCATATAATAGGGGAAGCGCCTAATGTCCTGTACTGGCCACTACATATTTATTAAAAAACCAGCATTCCGGGCGCGGCTCCGCCCGCGTGTATGTCGGTTATAGCGCAAAACATTAACCTCTTTTTGTGTTTTTTCCCGGGTCTCAAACTATTTCCATACCAAATTTCATTCAAATCGGTCCAGTAGTTTTGGCGTGAAAGCTTAACAGACAGACAGACAGAGTTACTTTCACATTTATAATATTCGTACTGACAGCAGAAAGTTCGCTGTAATAAACAAATATCAGACGATAGGTACTTAGTCGCGGTAAAAACATATAAATTATTTAACTCGACGTTTCCATCTATAGTTTGTCCAAAGAAACTATTAAGGAAATCAAGCGCTGACCGTCATCGATTGGAGATAAGAAACTTATAGGGTACGTGCACGTTGCCTTGCAACCAAATGTCATTCCGATTGCGTCTCTTCAGCAGTGCGGACGCGTTGTTTGTTGCTTATTTCAGTGTGTTTAGTGTTCGGTTTTACGTTGACCCGGCTTGCTTACTAGACTGATTCCTGCTTACTTCGTAATTTGTATACTATTCTCTAGTATTATGCGAATCATAAAAAAAATACCCTGTAATTTCACTACCTACTTAATCCTTCAATCAGAAAATCCAAGAATGCGAACATATAATATTGTTTTCTTGAACATTTAGTTTTCATCTGCAGCCGTTATCGAATACGCGTCCCCTGTTATTATGAACCGGGTGCTTTAAGCACTCAGACTGCTGGAGTAGATGCGATTTTGTGCTCTAATTGTATTATTTTAACTGTCATTGGGGAATGTATGTCCATCAACCAGACTTCTATAGACTTTTTTATACTTTCTGTGAAATAAATATTTACTTTACTTCATCAAACCGAAAGAAGTGTAATTAGTAACTCTCGTAATGCAGTCGAAAAAAGGCGAATAACACATTTCATTTTTTAAATGTTATAATCCTTTTGCATGCAATAGTGCTTGAAATTATATTTAGAAAAATCGTAGGGTACATTAAAATTATTTACCTATATAATATTATCTAAAGTTTGACTATTTGTTATGAATAAATTAAACACATTGACTTATATTGAACTTTACGAATAAGCATTCCTATTCAACGGGGCAACGCTGCCAGCATGCTGGAGCACCGTGCCAACGCAACACAATACGATTCTGTTGATCAATGAATGATACAGAATGAATAATAGTAGTAGTACCATAATTATTTTGCACGTACTTTCATCAGTAGGTCAAACGAAGGTTAAGAACTCATTGAGCACTTGTTTTACTTATATGGAGGTTTCCTTAACTTTGGTCTGGCATTTTTTTTAAAACCGTCCTTAATGTACTCTTTCAGTAATTTTTGAAGCGTAACACAAACATTGTGCATGTGAAATTAACGCGGCGTGTCAAGAGTATCTGTAGGAGTTCATAGCAAGCCGCCGCGAAGTGAGCGTATGCAGTAGTGGGACTGGGCCGTTACTTTACACGCAACATTAACTTGTGACGCAGCCGCCATGCACTATCAAGGATCTAGAGTCGTGGAAAAGGACTTTCATTTATTTTAAATTTAAATGATGAAGCTCTCTGCCATACCTAAGATTTGATCACGTGAAGAACGGTAGAAGACTTCATATACAGTACACTTTCAATATGGACTACTCTTCTTAGAATATGACTATTTATTGTATAATATTACATAGCATATATGGCAAATTTTGCGCGATTTACGCATATTGGCGTGATTTTTTCTTCCAAAATATTATATTTTTCAGAAATACTTAAAACTGTTTTTATATTTACTGTACTCAACAGAGAGTTTGGTTGATGCGGCGCGTGATCAAAATGTAAGCATTGCAATTCAACGGGGTAATGCTGCCAGCATGCTGGGCACGCTGCCAACTGGTAATGGGTTGCAGCATTTTAAGTGCCTGTGAGTCTGCGATGGCATGTTCATCGTCTAGATCATTTTATTGTGGTAGCTGTACCGTTTTATATAGTTCGTAGTATGTATTTCGTTAACAAAGGCAAACCGCCAGCTAAAAAAATAACGGAAAATATAATATGAGGAGTAGGCGAACAAAACGTCACTTTTCAATTTTTTTGCGTTGCGATTTTTTGTAATGATTTGTGTTGGCAACCCTAATACCTATTATTTGATCCAATGAAAACTCGACAAAACGCCATTATTATTGAACAAAACTGACTTTAAAGATCTACTATTCCTTCAAAACGATACTTTAAAAAAAATATGTCTTACTGTTCTAAGCCTTCAATCGAATATCTATCAAAAAACTTATTTTCAAAGACAAAATAAGCAATAACACATTATGTGCTTTCTAAACGCTATCTCTTACATTTTATTTATTTGCAATACTGAAATATGATGTTAGTGTCAATGGTTTTAAATCTACTTTCAATTAATTTTCATGTTTGCATTACGACCTGAGATTTGTAGGTATTTTTGACATTGTAGTGGTTAGTGTTCATGGAAAAATGTCTAGTGTTTCTGAGGAAGAAATAAAAAGTGGGACAAGAAAAAAAAGTTGCTGAGAGAAGAATGGTTACAATTAGGAATAAAATAAAAAAAATAAAAAACTACAAGTACGCCAAAATAAATAAAATAAATCTCAATCTCCAACTTCTATACCTGGACTGAAGACCAAGCTGGAAAGGGCTCCGTTGAAATCAGATCAGCAGTGTATTCCTATTTTACTAAAACTCTGCTCATTGACCCTAGAATCAAAGATTTAAGACTCTTTTGTGATGGCTGTGGAGGCCAAAATAAGAACTCCCACATTATTCATATTCTCCTGTAATGACTTTCAAAATCTAGCCCACAACACGTCAATGTATAACGTATGCTGTTCGCGGACACTCGTTCCTTCCTGCAGATCGAGTATGTGGGCGTGTTGAAAAGGAGCTGAAAGTGCATCCAGCAATAACCACAAAAGCAGAGTATAATGAGTATTACTCAAAATTCGCGCAAGTACATGTCTTAGGCAACGATTACGTGATGTTAAAGGACTTAAAGATAACTTAAAGAGGATTGAAAAAATCCAAAATTATATTAAATTTGCTAAAAAGACGGCAATTCTTTTGAGAAAGTTATTTTGAGAACTATGCAATTTGGACGTGTAGTGCCAAAAAAAATTACGTAAAATCATGCTGGCGAAAATATATGGAGAGAATTGGTCAAATAGGGTAGAGTTAGGCTGGTACAAGCTGATAATAAACGGTGAAGTGGGTGACGGTGAAGAGGAAATGAACGAATCCTGTGACTGTATGTCTCTTGAACATTCACATTTAATTCGTAATAATTTTAAGATTAATTTACGGAGCAAATTTTTATTGTCTCAATAAATGTCACATTTCCATGGCTATCCCTATCAGAAAGTTACTTTTCCATAAAGTGGCCTAACAAAGAGGCATTTTTATTTATTACCCAACAAAACGTCACTTCTGCAATTTTACATTGTAAATAACACGAAACCTATAATTAATACGGAAAAGATAAAAGATGCGTAAATTATATTGATTTTTTGTCTAATTTGATGCTAAAAATATACAGCTTAATGTCTTAAGGCTTAAAGGCCACGCGTTTTTTTTAGTTTCTGTAAAATCTTGAAAAGCGGAAATGTGACGTTTTGTTCGCCTACTCCTCATATATTAGTGACAATATGACTGTCGATAGCTATTATAACAGTGTAATTTTTCCGAATTTTCGAAATCACTCTCAAATGCATCGCTCTTCATATGATTTCCTGTTAAAAACGCCCCGCGTGGAAAGTGTATAGGTAGAAATAATGGAATTGATGTTTTTTTTGTTATTTATAGCTGATAGGCTACTCTTTAGGCCTTTGAACAATATCTCACCTGACGGTAAGTGATATTGTGATTGAATATGTTGCTAACCTAGAATTACTGGCTATTATGCACAATTGCCGGAATTGCCCGTTAGGCGCTAAGCGACAGATTTTTTACGCGAGGATAGTAGCTAGACATGTGAGCAGTCGCAAACTGCCCTAACACCATACCATTACGACCTGCCATCCTATAACTAAATAAAGAAAACAACTGGGACTTGCGACTTAACGTACCCTCCGAAGCATGGAAGCGCTCAGTAGTAATGCCACTAGCGGTCACCCATCCAAGTCATGACCGATGTGAGTGTTGCCTAACTAAGCTAATCCGTTTAGAACGGCTAAGCAAACTACGCAACGAGCGCTTAGCTGTTTACTTTGAAAGTGCCAATAAAATGCGTTTTTCACTTCTCCAAGAAGCCGGTCTCGAACTTTATTATTTGAGGTGATAAGAAGATCAAGTTTGAACTCATAATGCTCTGCGTTTATGTAAAACACCATACGTCCATAACGTCAGGTGAAGTAGGTACTTATTATTTTATTGGGTGCTTGCCGCAAAAGTTACTCGAAACCAGGTAGTTATCTCGAGGTAGGCATTCCGGTAGGCATGTGTTTGAAACTTTTTATCCCTCACCGTATTTTGCGGTAACAAATATTTGAGGTCGTCATACAAATATACTACGTAAGCATGTTTCAAAGGCAAAGTTATTAAATAAATTGTGGTCGCTCGGAGTCTTTGGAAAACGTTCTTTAGCTACATCTGTGTATTAACGCTTGTTTGAATATTTCCAGCACCAATAGAATTAAATAGAATAGAATAATCGTCTCGCACTGCGCCTGATTGATGGCAACAAGCTCGCCTCCTGTTACACTACTAAAACATATCTCGCGGACCATTTACTGTATTTGCACACATATACTACACTTACCCTTTCGGGGATATAATGGCGTGGTAATATGTTTTTGTTTGTAGATTAGATTTAAATACGAGGTTTAAAATTAAACGAAAAATATATTTAAATGCACCTACTAAAAAAAAATTTAATTTAATTTACCATTTGATTTTTTTTTTTCACCATAAAAAGTGCAACCATGTAACTAGCAACCTAGTATATATTTCAAGTATTAAAAGATGGTTGATATTTTCAAAACCGTTTGTAAAACAAGGGCCCAATAGACTTAGCTCGCATACAAACTTGCAAATTTTATTAATATAAGCTATCTTACCGAATTTTCCGGACAAAAGCTTAAGGCCTGTTTGCACTTTGGTTAGTGTTTAGTAGCGCTGTTTAGTGATTAGTGTTTAGTGGCTGTGGAAAAGCTGTTTAGTGTGAGTAGTATCAAAAGCTGTTTAAATTTTATGGAGAACGACTTAAAGCCTGTTTGCATTTTGATTAGTTATTTAATTATTTAAATACTAAATAAATTTAATTTTGGCTAAACACAGTGAGTGCTAGCCGGCATGTTAAGTCATAATTCCCGTTAATTTTATGAAAATATAACTTTGATTAGTGTTAAGTAGCAATCTTTAGTGATCAGTGTTTAGTGAATGTATTTAGTAAAGCTGTTTAGTGTGAGTAGTATTTAATACTGTTTATCTGTTGTATTTATTAGATTATATATTTAAATGGATGATTAGTGGCGTTCGTAATTTTGTAAGAAATATAAAATACAGTGGTGCTATCGGAAATAGATGAATACGCAAATTGCTCAGTGTAATAATATTTCGGTTTCTTACTTTGTAGACATTCGTATTTTATATATTCTTAAACAAATTTATAGTTTACATAATCGCTCCATATTGTCATTATTTAAAAACGAGATAGGTACCTACCTACGTACTGCATTTACTACGTACAAGACGTACTGCAAGAGTCTATCTGCAAATAAATGCCCGTCCAAGTGGCGAGCGCCATGCACACAGCACACTGAGAGTGAAGTTGAAAGCGCGGGACGTGGCTACTCGCAAACAAAATAGAACGCGCCACTAAATATTAATCAGTTGCTGTCCAAACGTTTTTAGTACTAAACACTAATCAATGTGCAAACAGGCCTTTAGGCGATCAAATGTTATCAACAGAAAAACAAACATACAAATGTTTAAGTTTGCCATAGCAACCTCTGTTTAGCTAGGCCAACAATGTTAAAAGAAACTATCGCACGAAATATTCCAGTAATTGGGTATTCTATATCCTTGCTGCATGTTACGACGACGTAGCAACGCGGTAACATAAAAGTATGTGTATGACCTAAAAAAATTTAAAATATCTTCCAAAAGCTAATTCCTGCACGCTTTCGCGCTCAGATGAAATTGGTTACCTATGTCGCACTCCGTCAGGTACGTACTAATAAAATGGGGGTGAAAGCATCAATGTATTCATTCGGGACCTAAGGAATTACCAAACATGAACACTCACTCAGCTGTTTAGGAGGTTAGGTGTAACAAAGACGCACAAGTACACATACTTTCCTATAATATTAGTGTGATTATGTGAAAAATCCTAGAAATATCTATAAGTACAGTTCCCGGCTTAATAATATAAAGACTGTTCCATATCCTTCTCTTGAATGTTAGAAAAGGCGAAAAGGAAAATATGAGCGCCGTGCCACTACTTACGCTGTTACGAATTGGGTGCTGCACATTGCGAGCACACCATCTTAACCCCTTGAATTCCCGACAGATAACTGCCAATGAGAGTATATACCATAGGAAGGTTTGCGTCATACTGGGGAATGGCTATAAAAGCAAAGCCAAATATATATCTTAAAATTTGTCCTTACGATGTTAGCCGAAACATATTTTTAACCGACTTCCAAAAAAGGAGGAGGTTCTCAATTCGTCTGTATTTTTTTTTTTTTTTTATGTTTGTTACCTTGACTGGGTGAACCGATTTTAAAATTCTTTTTTTGTTTGAAAGCTGATGCTTGTCGTTTGGTCCAATTTTAAATTTCATCAAAATCGGTCAAGCCGTTTTTGAGTTACACTAAAAAGATTGAAAAAAAATTTTTAACAAAAAATGGAACCGACTTCAACACCCAAAAGTGTGAAATAACTTGTCGAAGTCTGTACCATGCGCAATATTCTGATAATAGCTACTTTTGAACCATCATGGTACCGACTTCAACAAGTTATTTCACACTTTTGGGAGTTGAAGTCGGTTCCATTTTTTGTTAAAAAATTTTTTTAATATGTCCTTTAAGTTTTTTTAGAAGACATATTGGAACAACCCCTCCCGAGTGGGATAAGGGTGAACATGATAATATGATGTTATTATAATATTAGGAGGATAATTTCAGGTACAATTTTACTATTCGTATAGGTATACATCAAAGGTAATGGCGGTCACTACCCGTAACTTTCCCTGCGATGCCTCCCGGTGGTCAATTGCTTAAAGTTTCAAATTATTTATTGTTTACAACTCCAATGCTTAAAATCAAATTATAAGGTGATCAAAATAATTAAATGGAATAGTTTAGAGTAGATTTGTCTGAAACATTGTAGATCAAATTGTTCGGAATAATGGAATAGGATATGCTTTATTTATGACAAAAAAAACACCAACACACAAAAATACAAACAATAAATATAAGACAGACAAAATGATTCTTGCAGGCCTCTGCCTTGTTATTATATGTTCTATGCCTCTGCCACAAATCGGCTCCAACTAGACATAGTCATAAAACATATAATAATACATAGTGCTGATTTAATAACCAGCGTTCGTCTTCCATTGGGGCCCATAGGTGACGTTACGCAAGCTTACACATAATTAGCTAAAGAGTACATTATTTGCAGCAAAACATTAAATAGAATAAGACTAGGTTATAAATATAATATTGGACTTTTACTTAACTACTATTCAGCTAAATCTACCTACATTAAATCGTACTAAAATAACAATTCCGAAAATGTGTAATATATGTGTGAATAACCATCGTAATCAAGCACGATGCCCAGAGGGAATTTCTGCCTATAACAAATACATTTCTTAATAATATTTAGAAATATAGAAGGGTAGCGACATCATACCGAGAGTTAAGTGTTTGAAAAAACACTTCTTTCGATCAGATGAACTCTAGTTGATGGCCACGCACCGTCCCCTATGACGATTAAAGTAATACAATTGGAGCACAAAGTTTCGGCAGAAATGCCAATGTCCAGGTGGCTGAGATGGTGTTAAGCATCCGACGCGATATCGGAGGACGCGGGTTCGATTCCCGCCTTGGGCATAAAATTTTGTACTCCAATAATTTGTTTGACATGATTTTCGCTTAGCACGCGATAGTGTTTGTAATAATATTTAGAAATATAGAAGGGTAGCGACATCATACCGAGAGTTAAGTGTTTGAAAAAACACTTCTTTCGATCAGATGAAGTATAGTAGTCTGGTTGATGGCCGTGCACCGTCCCCTATGACGGTTAAAGTAATACAATTGGAGCACAAAGTTTCGGCAGAAATGCCAATGTCCAGGTGGCTGAGATGGTGTTAAGCATCCGACGCGATATCGGAGGACGCGGGTTCGATTCCCGCCTTGGGCATAAAATTTTGTACTCCAATAATTTGTTTGATATGATTTTCGCTTAGCACGCGATAGTGTTTGTAATAATATTTAGAAATATAGAAGGGTAGCGACATCATACCGAGAGTTAAGTGTTTGAAAAAACACTTCTTTCGATCAGATGAAGTCTAGTAGTCTGGTTGATGGCCGTGCACCGTCCCCTATGACGGTTAAAGTAATACAATTGGAGCACAAAGTTTCGGCAGAAATGCCAATGTCCAGGTGGCTGAGGTGTTAAGCATCCGACGCGATATCGGAGGACGCGGGTTCGATTCCCGCCTTGGGCATAAAATTTTGTACTCCAATAATTTGATATGATTTTCGCTTAGCACGCGATAGTGCTTGTTATAATATCTAGAAAAAAAAAACATTTCTACTGCGCCGTTACCTTGAGACATAGTTGTTAAGTCTCATGTGCCTGTAATTTTCTGGCTCTCAAGTACTGCTGCCGGAACACACTGTTAGGTTCTGGCGGCTGATTTTTTTCTTGAGGGTAATAGCTAGCCAGGTAAGCATTAGCAAAATGCCTTTCCATTATGCAGTGAAGCTGGGAATATACCATGACTGCTCGGCGATCGAGAGACTACTCTTTGTACGCCAATAGATCACCAACACGAGTTGACAATCCAACGAGAAAACAGTTTATACCGTTAAACCGCCGGCGCTCTAATAGATCTATCCGCTGAACGTTTCACAAAAGCAAATGGAAAATTAGGCAATACATATTAAATACTATTTACTATTCGAGTATTTGAAATGTTGTCTCTCTTTCTTTGTTGTACTCTTTCTATAATTTTATAGGTAAATCACCTAGATAGCAAACTAGGACAAGTTCGTTAGTCAGGTATGCGAGCGATCGCGTCTTTGCAGCTAATGTTGTCTTAATTTATTCAGAACGAAACGGAATTCATTCCGACCTTAACAAGGTACATTAAGAAAATTAACGCTCGACTCAGTTTTCTCTTTTGACACGAATTTCCTTGATTGGCCTGCTTACGTCGGGGAATTGAGTTATCGTGTGTGCTGTAACGTAAAAACGAAAACGTTTTTTATTAATGAGGGACAGCCAGGTTATTTAAAAATCCAATGTTGGCCGAAGATTAGTAAGTGCGAAACAGATGAATTCCCAAAGGGCAATCGTTTAAACTAAGTGCCTCTAATTCGCTAGAGTTTGCCCTCTCGCGTCCGTGGGGAATCGCGCTCCACTGCTCTGAAATATTCCTGACACTCACACTAACACACACAGTTAACACATGCACTTAAATTCGTATAGCACCTGTATGCTCGGAATGCTCGTAGAAGGCAACTATTATAGCAATGGTAGACAACAACGTCGGAAAAATTATACTCTAGCTGGCACAATAAGACTACCCTTATGAATATTTAGCACGTTGATCCCCGATGTTTTTGTGCTAGTTTTTGTTATTCTGGCGTAGGTAATAATATTATGAATCTTATAACATGAAGGATATTTGCTTTATTTAGAGATAGAATAAGATAGATTGGGTTATTTAATATTATTTTTCGGAAAGTGAGTAAATTAGATACCTACCTATCAGGAAAGTATCGTATTAGTGAGACAACAATCACCAATGTCGATTTGTTTAGATATGTAATTGATATTTTAAGCTAAATTTCTACGTATATGCGAGATCAATGAACAGATAATTTAATATTAGATACGTGTATCTACGCACGGTACATGCCTAAGCCGGTTCAGCGCGTAGGTAACGACTAGGGGTCTGGTGAAGGACAAGGGTTGCCGCATGTTTATATACCTCTGTTTGAGATAAATAATAATCTTCTCTCTATACCCTTTTTCGACTTATGTAAGGTAGGTACAGTGTGCTATCTAATAGCCTCCAATACATATATATGTAAGTGTGTGTTTCTAAATACATATATAGCGTTCAGCCACTTGCACTGATTGACTGTAGTACCACTGACCGCTATTGCACATGTCAGTAATTAAATATGTGATCAAAATAGGTAAGATGTTGCTGCTGTTAGATTTAGAGTTTTCAGTTAAGAGTTTTAGAGTAGTTAATCCAACAAAAAAGAAAAATCAGCTGAAGTGTAAGTTTTTTACAGGCGGTATGCTTATATTAACAAAATACTACGAATTATAAGTATACAACACTATAGCTATTACAATGAAAGCATTTAGACAACCTACAAGTCATTGATATCTCAATGGATGTCCAAATGCTCCAGCCCTGCACTACCAGTAGGCAGCGTGGCCATCATGTCACCACGGACCCTTCGTCTCTATATTAAACGGCTCAAATATGTAACCATTACCGGGGTTAACATACTTGTGCCGGTTTTTAAGCACAGTTGCTCCGCCCAAGTAACCACTGCGCCAGCCCTCACGTTAGTTTAAGAAAGATGTGATGGTGCTAAAATGTCTACGCATGTAGCATCCCACACTAAGGCTCTAGCCGCAACATTGGCGTTGGTTATATATAGTTGGCCCAGCGTATTATATCGTTAAGGCTGGCCTGGAGGGAAATTTGACCAGCACTTCGAGCAGTAGAGGCCATGGTGACTGACTTGGTCTACTGCAGTATCACACTGGCATGGATGTTCATCAACACAGTGCGCCCAAGCGTAAGCTAATAGCGGGACGAAAAGCGGATGAATCTATAAGGCTACGAGTTTTGTAAGAATTTATGGCCTGTAGGAATTGCTATTATATTTTAGAATTATAGCACTCAGCACCAACACAACTTTAACCAACTATAAGACAAACAGAGTTGCAAAAACTATAATACTGCAAAAAGGTTAAAAAGGTCTATTATCTATTTTCAGGCTACATGAACTTTAACTATACTCTTTCCTCTCACTATATATATTTTTTTGCGTCTTTACTATGACCCAATTAATTTCAGTTTTGATTTCAGCAAGTTCAGTACTCTTCTACTTCTGGCAGCCCTAGAGACGTGGCGAGCAGTCGGCCGGTTTTATTGGCGTCACTAATGAGTTGCTAATTCAATTTCACGGACGCAGCGCAGAGCCTGCGAGCGGCGCCGCCGCCGCCGGCGAGAGGTACTAAATACGCGTATCCGCCACAAAAGCGAAGTATACCTTGAAATTAGGGAGCTCTCTACAACACGTAGTATATATTCTATTTGATCTATGCTCTACAATTCTCATGGTGTGCGACTGGAGATTAGTCCGTAATGATAAAACAAACATACCTACTACACTTTCCTGTAAACAAGTCTCGTTTTTCATTACCACAGATTGTACTTAGGTATTTTAATCTTAGTTTTGATTAGACATCCAATAAAACGACTGAATTGAAAATTTACACAACGCAGCTAAAATTTAAGATCCTTTATAGGCAACGAACTCTTTGATGACCAGTGATCTGTTTTTTATTTAATCTGGCATTTAAATCGAAAGTTCGATAGGAGTAATTTCCTATAGATGATCAGGTTTTATAATGGCAATATTTTATAAATATTTTAAGAAAATATTAAATAAAAATTTTATAATTAAATTTAAATTTTGAAGTTACAAAAATATAACACTTACCTAGTGACATTTCCGCTAAATTTTCTTTCGAAGCCGTCGTGAAGTCATTAATATCACGAAACTCAGTAGGAACCAGGTCTTTACTCTCGATAGTGCGCTTGGAGAGTCATGAACCCCCGATGATGCTTCACGTAGACGTGAAACCAAATTTCAGTGCATCCAAAATTCTTCCGTTTGGGCTACCTAGCGTTTGTAACGACACGTTGACTTAGCAGAAAAATTAGTCGGAACTGTCACTGATTAAGATATATTTAAGTATATTTTAAGTGTTTTACCAAAATATTTATATTCCAGAACAGTCTAAATTGAAAAAAATAAAAAAATTACGGCCGAAAAACATAAATAAAAAAAATGTGTATAGCAAAAATAATAATAAATAACCATACAATTTTGATTCTTTTATATTTTAAAATTTAGGGGTCAAATTGCGAGCCTCATAATTTTCAGCGAAAATATATTATATTATAAACTACTCATAATGAATACCTTCGGGCGTTACTTTACGTAAATCCATGTTTAACCACTCTCTGTACATAAAGTTACGCCCGAATGTATTAATTATCAGTAGTTTTTATTAACTTGTAATAATTTATTACAAGTTAATTAAAGCAAGATGGTCTTTGCGACGTTCAATAATTATTTCGTAGGTACGTCACAAAATCATAAGTCCCACGACCTGGCGTGTATCACTAATAGAGCTAAGTCAAACCGGTGGCACATGTCTGATCGCTTCCATTAACCTAATGTATCTCATAAAACCTTTGTGCTTGTGGTTTATGACGGTGCGGTCGCCACTCCGTCCAAAGAAACTCGGAAAATGTAGGGAACTTTTGATTTTCCCGCACCCAATCTTTGCTCAAATAAATAACCTCTTTGTCTAATAGGTAATATGAGGAGGAATTACACTAAGGTATGTTAGGTTAGTAATAAAAATAAGATGTTCGGGCATTGACTTATTATATTGCTTCGTACCTACATTGAAATCATTGTGTTCGGGACATTTATTCGAGATAATAAATACTTACTTTATACATATTTTGTTCTGGCTATATTATTTAATGGTTAGTTGGTTTCGACACAACGAAATTAGATATTTATACATGTAATATAACTATATCAATATTACTTGTGTATAATTTTATATGTAATCTATATTATTATATACTAGCTTTCCGGGCGCGGCTCCGCCCGCGCGTATGTCGGTTATCGCGCGAAAACATTAACCTCTTTTTGCGCAGTTGGATAAAAACTATCCTATGTTTTTTCCCGGGTCTTAAACTATCTCCATACCAAATTTCATTCAAATCGGACCAGTAGTTTTGGCGTGAAAGCGTAACAGACAGACAGACAGACAGAGTTACTTTCGCATTTATAATATTAGTACTGATATAAAATTCTCGTGTCACATTGTTTGTACAAAACTCCCCCGAAACGGCTTAACAGATTCCAAAATACATACAAAATTTCCGAAATATGAAATTTTGTACTATATTCAATAGGTCTGAGAATAGGACTTATACTATTTTTCAAATAGGTTTTTTTCTTATATTTGCCTATATAGCAAAACAACATTTGCCAGGTCAGCTAGTGTATACCTACCTATATATTTATATGATTTTTAAATGTATATTATGTATGACTGTAAGTATACACATTATTATCGCATGCGCTTAGATTTTCGCGTTGTTTGGCGTTCTGATGAAAAAACGACTGCCCAAAAAAGGAGTGGTATGTTCAGGATTTATGTTTGTGAGTTTTTTTTTATTTTTTGTCTATTTTTCTTCCACATCCATCGTGTGTTGTATCAAAATGAAGGCCATAAAAAACGATTCCATACGTATATATAACTTGTAGTTTTAATTTCAATGGAATGATCCAACGTTTTTTTAACGATTATAGATAATTTGCAGTTGGGTTTTTACTTTTTTGAATCAATTTATACTTGTTTTCTTCCTGCTCCGAAACTAAGTAAAGCTTCGAGCTATGAGTCAATACTCCTCTAAGCTGGGTAGAAACAAAATATTCCTTGGTTTTAACCGAAGTACTAAGGCTTAATCTATTAGAACTGTGAGTGCACCGCAATTATCAGGCTGTGTTGCCATATCTGTACAAACTCGCACAAGCAACCCGCTTGACATTGCTAAACGTACCTTTATTGATGATAAAATTTCGAGGAATAAAGAACTATATTTGGGCAGTCGTTTTTCACATTCCAACATATATTATAAATTTTTGTTTGATAAAACAAGTTATGTGTAAAATATCCAGAAACAGCACGTATTGTGAAGTCAATACACATAACTGTCAGTTCGGTTGAACAACAAAGTTACGCGTGAAGGAACTAACACACTTTAAACTTAGTGAATTCCATCGCTGGGAAGCGGGAACTTTGCACAATTGTTTTCTTTTTCCAAGTGTAGCACTTAGACGAATTTGTAGAGATACGGCTGAATCGAATAGTTGTCTGTTGCGGAAAACTTGTGCCTGCAAAGGTGTATTGACTTTGTTACTGCAAAAGGTATGTTACCTATAGACATTGCAATATCTTGTTTGTTATGTGACATAACAAAATGTTGCAATAACAAATACTATTTTTTTTAATAAAAACATATTCGCTATTCATATTTATACTACGTAGCTATATACCTAAATGAGACTAGCACCACCCTCCCTGCTCAAAAAAATATTCTCTGTCCATCCAAAGGATGTAAGACTGCCCTTTGTACTTAACTATTGTTATTGTTTCTTTTTAATTGTTTTTTGGTATCAATAAAGTGTTATCGTATCGTATTTGAAAACATGGATATTAGAGCCTCAGAGCAATTAATTGAGAGCCAGTGAAATTACAGGCACATGAGACGTCTCAAGGTGACGGGCGCAGTGTAATTCGTGAGTTGTGACGAAATGCATCTGTTATAGGCAGAGGTTAATCCGCTTAACATCAGGTGGACCTCGAGCTTGTTCCGTCACAAAATAATAAAAAAAAAGAAAGAGGGAGTCTCAAAAAAACAAAAGTGAAGCATCAAATTCAGCCAATTTTATGTAAGACACAACTCACTCACATAATCGTATCCAAATTCTGCCTATTTTGTCCTCATTCATGATAGACCGTCGCACATTACGCACGTCACACAACGAAATAAATAAATTAAAAACCGACTTGAGTATTAAAACCCACGTAAGTATTGAACATAATGTACTTTCTTTAATATTAATTCATACAAATCAATTTAGGTTATAATTTCGAATAAAAATGTAAACAAAAGTGTTGCCAGACATACAGTTTAGGATGTTACCAAAAGTGTGCAGTTTTTAAAAGTCGGTGTACGTAGCAATAAGTTAATACTTTAATTAAACAAGCTAATGTTTATTAGAGAAATCTAAGAGGCTATTGTATCTTATACCGGAAATAAATAGAAAGGAATTATATAATTTAAACAAAACCTGTTCGACTACCTAAGTAGGTACGTAAACCAACTATTTTTGGAGGTTACTATCGGGAACTAAACTATCAACATCAATATGTCCTTTACAAACCCCAAAATGAATTGGTTTACATACTCGTATCTACGGTAAATGCCCAGTTTTGATGTTTTTCGTGTTATTCATCACTTAATGTTTAATTTAATTATTTTTCATAAGTGTAAATATCCAAAAACTGTGCATTACTCACAAAATTACATACACATAGTTCGAATTGATTACTTCCATTTTTTTTATCTGTTCAAAAGGACTCGCCAAGTAGTTTTATTTCCAAGTACGGCACCTGCATCGAAACCCTTCCACACACGTGACCTAATACGCCTTTGGTCAATTATTTATTGTCCTAGAGAACTTCAACTACAGAATATAATAAAAAGAATTGTGAACCTTCATAATATTCGTCCTTCATAATACCTTCATATAATAATCGTGAGGATTGTGCAATATTATTATAAAGTTTTATATGAACAAATTTTGCTGTCAGTATATCTTGTATATTTATATCGTTAAAAATGTGAAATGTAATTTTAAAAAGTTGCGAAAAATTATACGATAACAATCTAAATAATTGTGCAGCTTTATTGTGTAGTTTTTAAAATAAAACGATTTTGCTGTAAGTATATTCTGTACATGTATATCTTTAAAAAAGTGAAATATGATTAACAAAAAAATTATACAATAATAATCGTGTAGATTGTGCACTATTATAGTACTTTAACAAACAGATTTTGCTGTAATTATATTCTGTGTATTTATTATCATCAAAAATGTATCTGCCACAAATCCCACAAATAAGTTATTTTTTCTTTCATATGGCCACTCTTCCAACGCACACATAATATAAATAGTGGCTTCAGTTTGATGTTGTACCGGGCTCTGTTTTTCCTTCTTTGTTTGTCGGAGATTAGAGCGTACATAACTTTATCGATTTTAATAAAAATCGATTCTTTTTTAACATCCCTAGAAATAACCTCAAACTTCACTTCATGGACTTGGTGTTGTTGTTTACCTTTTCTGTACCGTAACGTAGTTATTTCTTGGCTTTACCTCTCGTTAGAGACAGAGTAGTTTATTCTTTATTATTAATAGTAACCATTTAACAAGTCGATTTAACGATTGATGATTGTTTCGACTTTTGCCGGAAGCATTTTTCAGGATCTTGAGTGTGGTACGTCCGCTGCGGTCGCGTCACGTCATACACTTCCGGCAGATGTCGAAACAATTGTTGGTCGTGTAATTAACGTTGATTGCACTCTTACCCGTGTTTTTCAATCATAAAATTAAAACATAAGGAAAGAAAAACATAAAAAACTATATATATTTACGTTTTTGTGATACGACTCCAAATTGATATTAATCGGAAAACAAGGACGCTAGCAGAGTGTATCTCACTTTTGTCGCGCGCTAAGTGAAAGTAGAACCAAAAAGCAGTACTATAGAAAATTAATTTGATACTTGTGTCAGTACAATAGAGCCAGTTATAGGTATTACCAGAGATTAGTATCATAAAAATTGTGATAAAATTACTGGTACACTATTATTATTGACAAGTTAATTATATAAACAGTTACATAACTATAATAAACAATAAGTCTACTGGTTTGTCAATGATATATATTATGTGAATAATATTTTTATCCAGACATTTTAAATAAACGTTTTACTAATTTAAACTCGTTGTTCAAGATTGATTATTCTCCTCTATTTCTTCAATAAAAGAACTTAGTGGAAGTATGTGTTTACGAATAAAAAACGCCAACACAAAATCAATGTTCAACTCAGTACATGATTCATACAAAGTTTCTAAACTCAAAGCTCTACAGCTATGCAAAACGAACAATTGTTTGAACCGCGTTCAGTGCCAAGAAATAATCTCTTACGTGACATTAACATACATCATGTGCTGAGCTGCTGAGGAGATGCCAAAACTATCTGCCAGGGGTCCCGCACTACTTGCTAACTAAAACAATATTACTTAGTTGAGTAACTCAGGCTGAAAGCAGTGTCAGTTTCCCGGCCCAATGCTGTCGGGAAAAACTTTGTGATCGTTTATTGCACGAACACTTACGTCTTACTTACACAATATCCCATGGGAAAAAACTTGACGTGCCTTTAGCTAAAACGTGTTTATATAAATAATGGTGAGCTGTGAGTAATGACGTTAAAAAAGTTGTCTTAGAAACATTTATCAAGGTAAAAATCATAGGTGAAAAATATTTCTAAAATGAGTTATCCTTCATTGTGATATGACAAAGATAGATTACACTTACAAAAACGTTCGTATAAATATATATTTTTTCTATTATAAATAGAATAAGAGTGCGTTCACAGGTAGTTTTATTAAAAACCTCTCGTCGTAACCACTTTTCTGTGCTTTCGCCGGTTTCATGAGTATTTCAATTCAAGGAGTAATTAAAACATAACTACAATAGAGTCTCAATAGTCTACTTGATTTGAATCTGTTTCTAAATTTTAGCCGTCTTCCAATTATAGAAGAAGGTTCTTCAGCTGAAATAGTAAAGCATAGTAAAGCTGACATAGAAATATATATACGGTATATATTTCTATTTGTGAATTTACTTTATTTACTTGTTTTTTGTACTTGTTTAATCAGCATCAAGTAAATTTTCAATTAAAATTTCCATTTTCTAGAAAACAAAATATGATGTACGTATTTAGTATTTTTTTTAATTTTATTGGTAGGCTAGCCTTATCTCTGTCTCACTGTTGTTAAGTGATGATGTGGTCTAACATACAAAGCAGGCTAAATATAGAACGGCAAAATGCATTCAAGCACTTGTCTGTCATGAAAGTCACCTCTTTGCAAATACACGTCACATCACACTATTATTAAAAATGCGAAATTTTGGGAGTGGATGAGTGAGGAAGTGAGTGTGTATGTTTTTACTGCTTCACGCTGAAACGGCTAAGCTAATTAAGATTAAACTTGGAATATAGATATTTCTTAGGTCTTGGAATAACACAAATAACACTTTTCATCATCATCGTCACTTTTCATCATTGTCATTTGATAATAAGTTTTACTATATATATAATAATAAATAGTTAAAAAAGTATCCATAAAGGAGAAGTTACGACAAATTCTACGAGCAAAGAGTTTCGATAGGTAACGTAAAGTATTAGCTAGATTTTTATCCATGGAGGTTAGGTTAAAAAATCAAGCCAATGCTCTACGACTACGACACGTCAAGTTCTAAATTTATAAATAGTGAATCGAAATAGTTTTGTTTGTATGAAATATTACTTGATAAGTGTATTTATAAATAAAAGACGTATCGTCGACGTCTTCTATCGTAAGGGTGCTCAAAATGCAACCTTATTTAGCAATATATACTACTATTGCAATAATCGTTTGTAAAGTTTAGACCCCATAACTTTGAAGTCCTGATGATGCTTGGTGGTATATCATGACAATGCGTAATCATCCGGAACTCAGCACTTGACAAAGTTTGAGCAAGATATCTAGGTGTAAAAGAAGAACGTTAAATCACGAGAAGAAGATAAGGAACCATACAGATATATAAAACCGATAAAAATATAAATAAAGTTGAAGGGGAATATAGATAATTCTAGTTAAAGTAATAAATAAGATTACTTAGTTGGATAGGTGTTGTTCATCGACCAAGCAACACGAAATTATTATTCACAACAAGTCTGTATACCCAACTATTGGGTAGGTATACTTTTATACTATCGACACTGGAGACTTTTTAGGGACGAAACCCAAGCAGACGAAAGTAATGAGTCCATTGAATAGATTAACTTTGAAAGACTATAATGACGAGCTTTACGCAACTTGCTGGTATAGTTAAGAGTATTCGAGACACAAACTGAAAAGATACATTGAAAGTTTCTTCTACAAAGGAACATTGATTTTGTTTGAGCAAATTGGTTCTGACAAGAAAACAGTCATATACAGTATAAAGCTGCAAAAAAATGTGAGTTTAAAAAAAAACATATTATTATAGTAGATATCTTTGAGTTTCGAAACACACTCGTACGCTCACACATGTTATTGAAGGTTATGACTGATTATTATGATTTGATCCTTTTCAACTTTCGCGTTACAGTAACTATTTCACAGTGCACTGTAAAATGGTTTCCGTAACGCGAAAACGGTAAAAGGATCAAAAAGCTTCCAATCATTATCTCCAATGACGTGTATCACACGGGATATAGTAAACCCATTAACCCATTTATGTAAAGGTATACATCGGGAATCAGTGGTATCAGCGAGGATTAAGCCCGCAAATCTCTGTTTTAGTGCCACGATCTGTGCTCGCCCAAACCGGGCCAATTAGAGCTTACTCGCACTAATCAGAATATCGATAGTGCTGGTATATCGATGATATTCATGGCTATAGTTACACTGTTATATCGATACCTGCTGCTGATGTATCGATGGTGTTTGCGGTTGTGTTAAATACCCGTATAATGCATATCGGTATCCGGAAAGCTAGCAATCTCGTCAGTTAATGGATATAACATGATGCGTTTGCTGTATACCTAAATTGTAATATTTGCACTTAAATATGTAATACTCATTTTTTTTTGTATAATTTACAGGCTTAAGAGAATCTAAATATATTGTTTTAATCTCTCATCTCTAGCTTATATTTGTCTCTGATTTGTCTAGTTGTTAAAATGTACAATATGATGAAGTAAATATCTACCTACAGTTATTCGCAATTAATTATAAATCAGAGGTACCTAGGTATAGTCGCGTGTCACCCAAGATACATGCTTTGCCTAGTTTGGGGTGCATTGTAAACACTGCTTAGGTTTATAAATCGGTTTACAATTATAGGAATATTATGTTATTTATGATCTCAACTCAATTAGGTACTGAATAAGAAACGTACCTTTGTGTATACAAATGCGAAAGTATTTGTATATGTTTGTAAATCCATCACGCTGAAATGAAAACTTGTGAAATGAGATAGTTTAGGTCCTGGATTAATAAATAGGATACATTATAGTATCATCATCATCATTATCTACACGGGTCAGGTGAAACTGTGAAATGCAGCTAGCATTAAATAATTATTGAACTAAACAAAAATTGAGCTACCATAATAAAAGAAAGAAGAAATGTTGTTGGTAGGTATCTACTTTATATGTTCTTTGATTGAGGCTGAATGTCAGCCACCAAATTATAAATAAAATTATAAATTTAGTGAATTTAGAAAAATCTTATCCAAAATTTCAAAGAGAAGGCATATCAGGTAATTTACTGGAATAGCTCCATAAGCTAAAAACGAATGTGGCCACTTTGCTACAGCTGATAAAATATTTAGAATAGGCCTTTAACATTTTAATTAAATATTACCATTTAACTATTAAATTATATATTATACACTTTCAAACTATTATGTTATATTTGCTATCATAGAATTTCATACCTTGTTGCAGATTTTAGATTGGTTGGATTCCCATTGGGGCATGAAAACTATGGTGTGGTGACAAAGGTATATCATATATTATTGGTAACAGAGATTAAATTTATATCGTAATATGGTGAAATTAGCCCTTAGATAGTTAATCAATGTATCCAACCGGCAGCATTTGCAAACCTTCGCTATACAAAAACATCAAGGTTAACAATCTTTTTAAACAGTAGAACATTAAATAATATTTCATGATGAGCTTTACAACAAAGAATATACTTTGCACTAATAGACAAACAAACACCCTTTGCCTACAAAAAGTCCCTACTTATACCCACCTCTACCCCAGCGGTTAACCTTCCCCACCTCTTTAATATAGATGAGCACAAAACCAAAAGAAAAATAAGATGCTGCCTTATTTACCAACTAAATAGGCAACGTAATTATCCCCCGAATCCCCGACCAATTCCAGTGTTTAAGAAAGAAACGAGAGGAGAGGAAAACCATTCTGCAAAACTTGTAACTCCGACTTATCACAATACTCTGGTAATTAGGGGGTTACTTCGAGGATTTATAGAAGTGCCTATCTAACTTAAATTTAGTTGGACATGCATCTTAATCACGTCAGTGAACATCTTTTAGGTAAATTTTTTTATTGTTAATCGCGATTTTTCTCACGTTAGGGATCAAACATGTCAGACGCTTCTAATTTCGATACTCGCCCTGATTATGAGCATAATAAAACCAGAAAAGTAGTTTACCTTTATAGAGCGGTACCAAATGCGCCCATGTTACACGGCACAGCATGCACACTATGACTAATATCTAGCTGGCCAAGCGTGCTATGATCATGTGATGTATATAAAATATAGACATGAATTTAGATCTGACGTACCTATATAAATGTTATGAGCATCTAATATACTCGAAACTCAGGTTGACGTATTTGATCCCCGTCAGTGTTTTGTCGGTTAATAATTATATTTTAATTATTTCATTTAGTTGGGGGGTTTTGCATATTCCTCATGCTTGGCAGGCGTCTTGGGGATCTCAGTGTGAGATATCCGTTTCTATATAAAATATAGACATGAATTTAGATCTGACGTACCTATATAAATGTTATGAGCATCTAATATACTCGAAACTCAGGTTGACGTATTTGATCCCCGTCAGTGTTTTGTCGGTTAATAATTATATTTTAATTATTTCATTTAGTTGGGGGGTTTTGCATATTCCTCATGCTTGGCAGGCGTCTTGGGGATCTCAGTGTGAGATATCCGTTTCTCATAAAGCGCCGCTGCTCTTAGTCATAATAACGTTTCTGGAACAGCCGTTGGTAATGGCTGTTCCAGAAACGTTAAATAACTTTAAACTAAGATAAAGAAGTGGAGTTTGCATCCTTTAATAAAACTAAATCATCCTCTTTAGAAGGATCTATCCACTTGTATCGTTGCTGCAAAAGATGTGCAAGAGATACAGGCATTAAGACCTACTCCTAAAGTCTTGATAAGTTAGGATCAGCTGACAATGAACAGAGAAAACGAGAGTTGTCCTCTCCTCGAATGTCAAAATCATCTCTCTTACTACGCCCTGAAGGTGCGTCTTGGGCGGTTTTATTGCAGCCTCAAACACACCTCCCCTGTTACCCTCCTCTGGGTGAGGATATGACTTAACCCGTTAGCATCCACTTTACCTGAATTCGAGCATTTATGAATGAAATTCAATTGTTTTAATTTTCTATGATACGCAATGATTAAACCATTACAATTATCTTCCAAAAATTTTATAACATCCTTCAAATAGTTGGCCACTCCCATATAGTTCTCGTACCATTATCGGACCGTATCAATGAGCTTAAGCCTCTACGCGACATGAAACGGTCCAAGGCACGATTGCCGCAAATTCTGGGTGTTCAGGACTGACACCACCTTCAAGTGTACAGCAAATGACCTTCACGTCGAACGGCCTTGTTCAGTTGACACTCTCGAAGCGTATGTCCCCCATCAGTGGCTACATGGTAGATGGCTTGATTCCGTAGCAAGGAAAGCAGCGAAACAGCACATTTCGCACTACATTTAATGCCAATAATACCTATTATACTGCTTGTTCTCTCCTGGGAGACAATTCCAATCTTAATAATGAAATTATTCAACTATCCAATAACCTTGACCCTTCAAGCTAGCAACGTTTAATTATTCACCCACAAAATCTGTAATTGACGCTTTCTATGAATAATCGTCCATTCGATATCTACCTACCTATCTAGGTACCTGTATGCCTATATCTATAAGAAAACCTGCTCTGCGGATTTCAAAATATACCTCCCGTTATTTTTTATTTAAGGATTCAACCCTTATCATTGTCAGAAAATGTTAATACCTTTATGGGAACCTATACTTAGGGCAAACATCAATAAATATGTCTGGATACTGCTTGCCTTATAAAATGTACCTCGTATGTTCTCTTTCAGTTATAGTGAGAGATAATTCAGCATATACGTTTTAACACGGATAGCAAAATGCACAAAGACTGTGAGCGTTATATTGAGCGTTTCTTTACACTCTTATAACTTTCTTGTTATACGAAATATAAGTTAAAAAAAATAGGTTTAACTTTCTACAGTGTAATGAATAGATTCAGGCGTTACTTTGCGGAAATCCATATTTAATAATAACAAATACTATTATATTAGGCGGAATTGTCACTAGATATATAATTTTATGCTTTTTTAAGTGTTTTATTTAAATATTATTTAATATTTTTTAGGATACTTTTAAAAGTATTTGTTATTATTCTACAGTGTATCAAAGTGTCCGTTTTTTTATACCGCCTAGGACAACAGTATAATTCCTGATCTTGGTTTTTTTTTTGTTTTCTACATTTGTATGCCTTATGTCATTTCATATAAATTAATACAATCCCAAGTTTATAATACTACAACATAACAAATACTAATCATATTTTGTTGGATATAGATATTAAAATTATCCTTGTATTGTTGGAATTCACCCAAAGGAAACACCTAACGCTGTAAAACTGGTGGCACAGACATAAGTTTCCACAACGACACAAAGAAAGTTACAAAAATCACATCGCAAAAAACAATCACCGTGCAGGCTCACTGAGGCACTTTATACCAGTGTATTGTACGTGATTACTCTCTAAATATTCCACTTTATCGAGCAATCTTTTCCTTGTCATGTGAAGAGTGGAGGGCAGAAGGTGAAACTGAATAATTTAGGCAGTCGACGGCGGATCTACCATTTATCCAAATTGTCGCCTTCACGGCGAACAGGGGTAGCCAGGTGAGTACGTCGGATTACCTCTAATATACAAAACTTATTTTGAATTCGATTATTTCTGCTATCAGAATAGTTATGATATCGGTACTTACATCATTATAAGTAGAACTTCGCAAGTTAGATGTAATTTTTTCATATACTATGCTTCATTATTTCAAGCAGAGGAGAGGAGCATTTATGTATTCTGAGGTATAAAGCAGGTTTCCTATGATTTATTTTCAATCCATCAGCTGAAAAGGCTGCACCAGAATATCCTTAACAATCAGCTGTAATCGTGTTTTTGTGAACATCCTGTGAACAGTTGTTCTGTTTTTAAATATGACGCAGCGAATTTGTAAAAACCGTTTTTTAAATGGCATACTGACGGATCAAGCACGATACCCACCTGGCGTTAAGCGGTAACTTCTGTCTATAACTGATGAATTTCGTCATAATTAACAAACTTCCCTGCGCTCTTCACCCCGAGACATACAGTTGTTGAGGCTCATGTGCCTGTAATTTTACTGACTCTCAAGGATTGCTGCCGGAACACCATGTTAGGTATACTTGGTGACAGATTTTCTACTTGTGGGTTAGCTAGTCAGGCGAGCATTCGCAAAATGCTCTCGCACCTAACGGTCACGGTAATGTTATCTATCTGTCCTCGAAATAACTACCTACAGCCGCACGGTACGTAAACATGCGATAGGGCTACCCAGCTCCCAGCATTTTAATTACATTTGCTTACTTTGTATTTCCATTTAGTTTTGTTTGTGATTGTAAATATCCTTTTTTATATAAACAAATAAAATACTTTGTGAATTGAATAGGAAGTGGTCAATAAAAATACGTATTATTTTCGCAGTCTAAAGCTATAACCGCTCGGCTATCAAAATATATTTATATATTTATCATTGTTTCACGATTTCTTTTTAAATAGTATAAATTCAAAAATAGTAAATTAAAAGTCTAATAAAACCGCCAATAAATTAGTACGGCACTGATCCACATGGTAGCACAGACAGCGGATAACAAGGGCGCGACTCGCGAGTTAAAAATTAACGAGCTGTCAGTTTTGTTTCGCGACGGGCTCGCGTCTCGTGGCCTCGTTTATGGAGGCGCGGCGCGATAAGCGCGGCGATACTTTCAGCGGAAATACGATAGATCCGATGACACTTCGGCGATGATCGTCCAAACCAAGGATCTTACTACAGTAGTGTCCTTTACTTAGGTACTGCTCTCGTCGCGGCAGTCGTTGAGCGCCTTCTATACTTATACGACCGCACGTGAGACGCGTTCAGTGCCTGCGACAGGCAGTTTGCCTTCAGGACTCATCTCCCAGGGTTGTATACCTTCTGCACTGGTCCGAAGGCCGGAGCTGAAGAGGTTGACAGCGACTGCCAAGTCGTAGAATACAGAAAATTGAACACGAGAAATATTTGTATTGTGTAAGGTATATAGATAAGGTCTAGGACATTAAAAGACTTACAGCAATAATAATAGAGATTCCATAGTGTTAATATTTAATTTATTATAGGGAACATATATATATATTTAAAATTCATAGCTAGCAGCAATTCATTATAAACTGTATTAATATTAAAAAGTGTGAGTAAACATATTAAATAGTGAGGATAATAAGGCCTATGTGCATTGCATGGCCTTCTTAAAAGTCAAAATAGAAGACTAGTACAAAATTTTACAACCAGGCAGTAATGTTTGCATTAGTGTATTGCAGTTTGAAGCGTAGGGGCACCAAGTATATATTATGTTCTATGTATTATGATATGTTCTACACTAACTAAAATTACACAGTACAGTGCGTGATGAAATACATTACTTATAGGCAGAGGTTACCGCTTAAGCCTGCACCGAGGCAGCGATACGTAATTGTGGTTCGTTTGATCCCTTGCTGTATCTTTATTTCTTAATTTTGAGTTGTGTAATTAATATACATTATATTTAAGGATTCATTCTATAAATCATACACTTCGGAAACACGATTACTTAACATTTTCTCTATAGAAAAAAATCCAAAGTTACATCTAAAAAACGAAATAAACCCTTAGTACGGCGTAAATACTTAACGGAGAGTCATCCGTATTTGTAAAATAATAAAAAACAATGTTTGACATGTTTTCTATAACGTATACACATTACATTTTTCAAATAGGTATTTGTTTTTAGTATACGAAGGAAATACTCAAATTCACGCATGTTCCGCCCATTTTAGTCAGAGCCGCGATGCTTTGTCCCTAACCGCTTTAGTAATTCTTCGGCAGTCGGACGGGCACGGATGTTGTTGGCGTGCCTTACTTACGCACACATACGCGGCGCGCCTAAAAAACTAGTTGCGCCCTTAACACCAGGTGGGCTAAGTGCTTGAACCCTAACGTAATTAATTTTTTAGAGTATAAATTATGACTGCAAATGTATTTAAAATAATATTAATAACGTTATAATGGTTTTCCGAAAAGGGGACGTCCATAAATTACGTGAGGTATTTTAATACATTTTCTGTCCCTCACTCCCCCGTTGGTGAGATGTCGTGAGATTTTGTTCAACCCCCTCCCCCATCCCTCAATCTCACGTGAGATTTTTCAGAATGTGGGTTTCTTAGGTAAACGCGCTGGGTTGTCATTGTAGAAAGAAAAAAAACAATTTGCTTCGTGATTTACGACTAGTTAAGATAAGTAATCAATATTCCTGAGAGTTATAAATGTAATAAAAATTTAACAATAGAATACTTAAATCATGACTACTGTGATAAAAAAAAAATATCTACTCTAATTCAGTCCATGGAGAATTATGCGTAGTATAGTATAATTTGTTTTTTGTTTCAATCAGAACAAAAATTGCGTGATATTTGTCGAGACCCTCCCTCTCCCTAACGTGAGATTATATGAGATTTGACTCGACCCCTCCCCCCCTAAATCCTCTCACGTAATTTATGGACGCCCCCAAAGCTGAAAAGGCTTTAGGCCTTATTAAATAACCCAGACCCTCTTAGACTAGGTACGTAAAACCATAATTTTGTTTTTGTGATAATAAGAAATACAACCCATAAAGACAGAAATAATTCAAATGTGTGTTGTTGCTGGCTAGGTTATAGTGTCGGGTCTCAAAAAAATAAGATTTTTTTTTCAGGTATCAGGTAGGTACTCGTACACATTTTATATAAAATACGTTCACGTTGCGATATCCAATCGCTGCTCATCGCCCCGCGTCTCTATAAATAAGGCCTTTTCTCTTTATTTATGTTAGTCACCGCCGAGAATAAACTTCTGAACTTTGATTAGCATCAACATTTTAGAGATTGGCTTCAATGGTAATTTTTTAAATGAGTTAATTACCTAGGCACTGCCAAATAGCGGCTTCTATAGTTATGGGATTTTTAATGTTAAATTACTAAGGCCTTCCTACTAGCGAGGATATTTGACTTTCGGCCCATTAAGTATTTAACTGAAATATGGGACAAACTTCGAATTGGCCAGAAAATTACCTATGTATTTGGTAACTAGTTATTGTTCGGACTTTGTTGGTTGCCATTTCTAACCCATGATTTGTAACCAGTTATGTTTTGGTAACAAAATAACTTATTTAGTGACTAATATCAATCGGGATTTTATTATAGTTTTACTATTTCATAACCGCGACTTATTATACTAGATACCAGGCCACTCAGAAAATATTGCGACAATTCGTTTTTTTGTGAATCGGCTAATTAATTATAAAAAATAAGATCATTTTAAATATACAAAAGTTTCGAATTCAAATTGAAGTCATAAAGTGTGAGGGTACTATATGACAAACTAATATTACGGTGTCTCACTGAAAAATAGATCTGTCTCGAGAACACTTTCAAGCAATGTTATTTGACCATTCATAATGTGGATATGAAAAGATTTTAAATTTATTTCTATAATAAATCTTTATTTAGAAATTAAATAATTAGTTTATCATATTATTAATACTCCAGTCGCATACTTAAATGAATGCCAATAATAAATATTGCGATGAATTTAATAATATAATGTATTGTACGTCATCTACGAATCAAAAAAGCACGCCCCCGGTCGCATCTTCAGTAGGCTTAAGAGGCATTTCACATTTTGATGCGTGTATCGAAGATTTTAAGCGCTTAATTTACTATCATAGGAAACATCTAAAAATGGTTGAATAATTGATAAAAATAGAATAATCTGTTCCCTTTTCAGTTAATGTAACACATTTACAAATATTACTTCAAGTATTTTGTAGTGACCAATCTCCCGCACCTTGTTTTACGAATTATGTACGCATAGCCATCTTCTGAGCTCTATCTCTTGTATAAAAATTCATCAAATAAACTTTTAAAAAATCTATACATCAGGCATATAATCTTGTTGACACATAGTGTACTAGAATATCGATAATTTAACGTAATTGTGGAATAAAAATTAAAGACCTTGCGCCAATTTTTACGAATTATATACGCATTTTACCACGATTTATTGCGTTAAATAAAGAGTAATTCCAAACAGATATTATATCAGAAGAAAGTGCATTCTTCAATTAATCTAATCTCAATTAACTGTGATACCTAACTCTGTTTTCTTGGTCAGTAAAACATATTTAACATAACTCTAAATTATCATGATTTACTCATGCCAATTACACAATTTTTTATATCACAACTTATATTTGTTTATTAATGAGTGCAAATATCAAAATAGGTTACTCACAGTCATGCTATTCCGTCGTCACTTCTTTCGCTTGTGTAAGCGATGCGCTGGCATTTACCTAAACGTCAGTAGCGTGATTTTGTGAAATGGCTCTTAACAGGAAAATTAGACGGAATTGTCACGAGATATATATTTTTATATTTTTTTTAAGTGTTTTATTAAAGTTTTCTTAAGATACTTTTTAAAGTATTTGTTATAATTAAATAAGAAGTATTTTTTTATGTTGATACTAACTTAATATAAAATAATGTACTTAAATAAATAACCAAACAAAGTATTTACCTTATTAATTTCACAAATTGTTCTCACTTCTGAATTAATTTTAAGTATGTTTTTATTTACCAATAAACATTTTATAAAAACTACTATTTTCATACTTATAACACGAGTGAAAGACATCAATTCCTGCTCGGACTGAATACCTCGTATGGGAATTTAATCCTTTCGACACTTATATAAAAATCTACTAGGTATATATTAATTGGACGAATGTTTATTGTCCAAATCGCCCTAAAAGTAACTGGACTCAGAGAAACGAACAGTTTTCTTGAAAACCTCGGATACGTGAGCTTTATTAGCTACGGTAGAAACGAAATGGCCCATAATTATAGCAATATTTGAATTGCCATTTCCATAAACTACAACAATCGCATGTTCAGAAACTATTTGTTGGCATGCGGTCAAATTATTTTTCGTATGTTATCTATTTATGCCTAGCTCAACATAATATGAAATCTATATTAGTTTATAGATGTCTAATAGATATATCTATATTATTTTATAGTTGGCCTAAATTATGTTCAACTATCCATATTACTATCGTTACTTTGAACCTTTTTTTATAATTTATACGCTATCTTGATAGGGTAGTAGATATCTACTACCACCAGTTAGATACAGACAGTTAGTCGTCCACAGCCACAATCTGACAAAAAACAATACTCTATACTAAAATCTTCATTAGTCGTTCAAGAAGCGCTCGTAACGTAGCATATTCTTAACCAAGCAACATCCGCCGATAGAATTTAAATTGCTGAGGACTTTGGAGGGTACGCTAAGCCGTCGGTCCCGGTTGTTGTCTCAGGATGGCAGTCGTGATGGCATGGTGTTGGGCATTCTGCGAATGTCCGCTTGGCTGACTATCTACCTCAAGTAGAAAACCGGTCGCCAAGCACCTAACGGTGTGTTACGACAGCTGTTCTTGAGAGCCAGTAATCCTTGGTTAACCTAAAGAACATCTTTTACCACATCATCACTTACCATCAGGTGAGATGGTCAAAAGCTATCAGCAATAATAAAAAATCAGTATTGTCATATAGAAAAGTAATAAAAAGAGACAGATTGTATATGATTACTGACTTGAAGCTAGATGAGTGGCTGACCGTAAGTTTCATATAAATTTAAAACAATTGATGCAGTTGGTAGGTAGGAACGTAAGGCATTAGGCACCCACATACTTACCTACTACATCATTGGGTACCTACTGAAATGCCGATTATTTTCATAGATCAATACCGCTTTGATATATAATATTAATAACATATATATAACTAGGCTCACACTCGGACACTCAGGTCACTTAGTCTCAACACAATGCAAACACAACAAAATTGTTCATTATGTTTCAGCGAGAATCAAACCCGCAATTTTAAGCTTTATAGTTGAGGGTATATCGATGGTGTGGAAGCTTCCACACCCGCGCAACTGTTAGGCCGACGACTTTTTAAAGGTTTTTTCGATTTTGATAGGTTTTTTAATGTTTTTATGACGGTGCAAGCTTAAGCCCACCTGATGCTAAGCAGACTAACCTCTGCCTATACAAATACAAAATATTTATTACTTGTTCAACATATAGGTGCTCTTATTTCTATAGTTGAAGCCCAGCCTTCTGCTGTGTTGCAGAAAGCAGTGTCTTCCCTAAATAATAACTACAAATTACATACCTAATAAATACATATACAGATACAGCTGCATTTCATCACAGGTGACGAATTGCACTACATCCGTCCTGAGACATATAGTTGTTGAGTCTCATGTGCCTGTAATTTTACTGGCTCTCAAGGACTGCTGGCGAAACACACTATTAGGTGATTTGCCACAGATTTTCTACTTGAGCGTGGTAGCTACCCAGGCAAGCATTTCCATAATGTCCTTCCACCATGCAATGATGCTCAAGCCTGCGATTGAGATCTAAAACTGGACCTGCGGCACGGCAGTCCATAGTTATTACCGCTTGGCCATCATTGCATCAAATATCTTCATCATCATCATCAGCCGGAAGACGTCCACTGTTGAACAAAGGTATACCCCGATAAAACGCCACAAAGTACGGCTATTAGCCGCTTGTAACCATTGGCTTGATGGGTGTGAAGCGCGGACCATGAAAGCAGAGCTTCGTAAAAAAGTTGAGGCTTTTGAAATGTGGTCTTACCGTCGCATGCTTCACATCAGTTGGACTGATAAAGTTACAAACTTAGAAGTTTTGCGCCGTATGGGAAAGAACCTTGAACTTATCCGGATTAAAGGTCGCCTACCTCGGACATGTACTCCGGCATGATCGTTACTCCCTCCTACAGACCATCATGATGGGAAATGTACCCGGGAAGCGTAAATCGGGTAGACGCAAAATGTCTTGGCTCCGTAATATCAGGGAGTGGACAGGGATTAAGACCGTCGAGCAACTGTTCAGATTGGCGCTTGATAAGGAACAATTTAAGAAGCTGACTGCCAACCTTCATTATTGGAGAGGCACTTAAAGAAGAAGAACCATTGGCTACCCGCGACTTTTATGATGTCGTCAGTCCATCTAGTGGGGGGCCTACCAATTCTACGTCTTCCGGTGTACCGTGGTACCCACTCGAGAACCTTTCTTCCCAAATATTATATCTATAGCATTGTTATCCACTCAATAATTCAGTACTCCAATCAAAACTTAACGTTGATATTAGAATGACGCACGGAACCTAAGAATCTGATACTAATTTAGTACTATAGACTGGCGAGTACTTATTGACGATTTTAGTTCTAGAGCAAAACTTTTCCAAACAATTCTACGCTACGCCGCTAATATTCTGTTACTGTATTAAGGGCAAGACCGTAGTCAAAATAATTTCTAATTCGGGCGGAGCTAATAGAAATGGGTGTTTACTTTTAACTCATAAAATATTCAGTCGCACGGCGGCACTAGACGCCGTACCACGGATAGCGTCGCTAAAATTGTAGAGTTTCGTGCGCTATTAGAAGCGGCAGAACAGAAGTGTAGATAACAACATTTTTATCTGCAGTTACTGTGAACCTCTAAGGTAAAAAAATATTATCACTTGTAGGTAATGATATTTTTTTAATAGACTAAGCGAAGCGAGGTCTCGGTGGAGGTCTGAGCAGTGTATATATCCCCGTCAATAAATCTCGATTGCCTGAATCGATCTTCATGAAATTTGGTGGAAAGGTGTCTATCTTGCATATCAACATAATTTGCAAGTAAGAACCTGTAAGAGCTTAATTGGTTTGTGGTTTGCTGAGATTATAGGGTCCATAAAACGAAGTTGTAATTTAAAATTCAAAAGTATTATCTCAATATTGTGCTCAAAAAAGTATTTTGACTTCATGAAGCGGTACGAAACCACGGTAATATTATCTATACAGTATTTTAACTCGGCCCTGCCCTCGAAATAACTACCTACAGCCGCGCGGTACGTAAACATGCGATAGGGCTGCCCGCCTTTAGCATTTGAATTACATTTGCCTACTTTGTGTTTCCATTTTGTTTTGTGATTGTACATATACTTTTTTTTATAAAAGCAAACTAGTGATTTGCCCCGGCTTCACACGGGTATTTAACAAAAAAATCATAACTTATAAATTAAACATATAAAAAAACAGTTATTGTGACATAGCTGTAATAGTTAGACTTATAGTATTGCGGACTTTTTATTGATGTCTTCTATAAAATTGTAGTATATCACTTGGCTCTATTTTCAATAATTTACGCAGCGTATGCGATATACCTAACGATTTATTTTGGTATTTTTTTCGCACTTTATGTTACGTTATCGAAGTTTACATACAACCTAACTTTTTTGAAAATCTTCTATAGCCTATGTTCATCAAGGATAATGTTGGATCCTCATGGTGAAAGAATTTTTCAAATCGGTCCATTAGTTTCAGCCTATTCAATGCAAACAAACAAATGCACAATCAAATCTTTCCGCTTTATTACCTATATTAGTTTAGATAAAATACATTGTAAATTGAATAAAACGTGTGTAAAAATGCGTGTTGTTTTGGATTGGTAGTAAAAAATATTTGCACCTCGACTGAAACGTACGAAATGCTTTATTATTGAATTTTAAAGTATAAAGCTTAATCAAAAATTGTTTTTGCAAACATGGACAAGGTGGAGGACAGGGAATATGTTTTACTTAGTTATACCTGCAGCTATTTTACAATTAATATGTTTGGTTTGGACGAATTCATGCAACCAAAAACAGCACAATATACCTACTCGTCATATTAAATATGTACTTGAACTTATAGGACGTTATCCGCACCAACCACTGGGTTACTGTCAAATACTTACCAACTCTAAAACAGAAACTTGCAATTTTACTCTTGATCATATTTCTATATATCTATAGATAAATAAATATTATGCATAGGTATAATTTCAGTTATAGAAAGTCATTTTGCAATTTTAGAGTTTATTTATGAGATAACATAATAAATACAAATAATAATAAAATAAAAGTTAAAAATTTTAATAGAAGTATAATCCCAATACAAAAGATAACTGTAATGAAACTGCCATATAAAATTCACCCTACCGCTACTAAAAGTGGTACAGGCAGAATCGTACCAAGTTTCTGAGTCACAATGGTTAAAGAACCCCACTCGTAGGTGCTTCGGTTATCGCGGCCATTCATCATGGAGACCAGTTGAAAATATGGAAAATAACTCCCAAGTCAGACCTCAGCCTTCAGCCTCGCAAGTCACTCACACGAATCGGACTGCAGCCTCGCCTTGCACTCGCCCTTTGAACTCACGCACTATCCGTGCTCTAAATGTAGTATGATGAATAAGAAGAGCTCGTAGGGCAAATCTAGAATGTTGGAATTCAAGATAGCCCCCATACAAAGTACTCCGATCACACTGAACTCAGCTTTACTTCAGATTTCCCATTATTATCATATCACGAAAAGCACTTTGTTATTTTCAATTTAGATTACTTTCTTTCCCCATGACTCCTTCGCATAGAACAATTTAAGTCAATGGTTTCAAAACATCTATGTATGGCGGCCATCTTAAAAAATGATATCATGGAAAAATTAATTCTAAATTCGGAATAACGACGCCTAAAACCACCCAGATATTGATTTTCAGACGGATCGGAGCAACTTGAATTTTACCTGCCATCTTGAATATGTCATTTTGGTTTTTGTCAAGTCTCATTCGACTGCTGCCATTAAAAGTTGTATGAGAAGAATTGTACCGGGTCACTTGCCTAAGGAACCCCACTTAATAAAAATAAAATTATAATAATAGTACACATTATCACTTTTGCTATGAAAATGAAACTATCTACAGAAGTAACGGTACAAACGTTACAGGTATCTACATGCTTTTAGAGGTAGTACGAAAGAACAGCGGAGTCATACAGATGTAACACACATTTAAATCCGACTAACTACATTTTAAGTATTAAAGTCAAAGGGATAAAAGAGATATAGGTAAGTTCCCTTTATTTGAATGATTGGATATATAAATACCTAGAAAGTAGTTGGTCGTCGCGGAAAGTGTGTTAAGGGCATTGGGAATAGGTTCTCATTTAATTGTACAGTAACCTAATAATAACAAAATGAAATATTTTACCAAGGGTTAAAAATCTAGATACCTACTAAAATAGGAATTAACAATGCCGTGTCTGAACTTTAATCAACTCGCTCAAAAAAGTTATTATAAAGATTTTATAAATCAATATAAACAAAAGTACTTCCCCAATAAATGTTTTACTTGCGTTTCAATAATTTATGAGTTCCAAATTAACGTATGGTAAAAAAATATTGTAATATTTCGTAAAATAAATGCACAAAAATGATGGCGTAACGAACGGCACAGATCCCACGTCCAAACGGCCCGAGCGCTGCGGGCAGACTGATTTTCGTTGCGATTTCTTCTCGCGATCAAAGAATTTTGTGGCAAAAATTCATAAAAATGTTTTCAACACAAGTTAGTAAGTAGTTCATTAGAGTATATTATTAGCTATTTTTAAAAAAAAGAATCATTGCATTTAATTCAACTATGCCTCTTAAATTAATAAAAAACAATCTAAAAAGGGTCGTCGATTACAATTTATTACAGAAGAACTAATTGGTTTCAATAAAAACTAATCAACTAATTCACTCAATAAAGAATGAAAGAATATGATATATTTTTTTCGCACATTTTGAACTCATAGTTTCAGTACAAGGAGATTCCAAAAGTGCGCATTTCACTTCCCTTTCCCCTGCCTGCAGGATGATTTAACATAGCCCTACAACTTTTCATATACGTATTTGTGGTTATTACGAGTATGAAAGTTATTACAAAACTAGTATTATATTTATTTTCTAAAGATTCAAATTCTATGCGCAGTAGGTTGCTGATGTAAATTGTATATGTCATACGTCGGTTTAAGACTTGACGTAGAGTGTTCTACGAAATAGTGGCTGAATGAATAACATTTTGTTTTCATATTTAAATATTATAAATAAAACCGGCAAAAACACTCACGTTGGGGATCGAATACGTCGACCCGGGTTTCGAAAACCGACACACACGGATCGATATCTTCATGCTAGCTCACATCATCATCCTGCACATTTGTCCTCCGTACCAAGAGCATTGATGGACCGAGCTCTTAGGCTACGTGACCCTCCATTTATAGAAAAAGAGCTCCAGCACGTGAGAGGAGTACTGGAGGACAATGGATACAGTTGGCGACAATGTTGTCGCTGGGAAAAGAGAAGTGAACGTAAGCGACCAACTAGAGTGGAACGTTCTCCTGCTTATCTTCCTTTTGTAAGAGGAATAACGGACAAAATCGGATATCTCTTGCGACGGAAATATGATATCAGAACGTTCTTCCGTCCACCCAGTCAAATAAGACAGATGCTGCGTTCACCGAAGGACAAAGACCGCCTTAACGTACCGGGCGTATATAAAGTACCATGTGACTGTGGCAAGAGTTATGTAGGAGAGACTCGACGCAACATCGCTACTAGACTGACCGAGCATATTAGGGGTATTAAGAATATGGACATTACTAAATCAGCACTCGCAGAACACGCTCATCTCTTGGACTCCAATCATTATATTCGTTTTGATAAAGCCTCCGTATTAGCCAGAGAAAAGTTTTATGTACCTCGTAAAATACGTGAGGCTATAGAAATCAACAGACATCCTAATTTCAACAGAGGTGGGGGTTGGACGCTACCACCAGCCTGGATTCCTACCCTTAATGTCACCTCAACGCAGAAGATGTTAGGCAGTCTAGAATGCGACACGGTCAGTACTGTTTGTCACGGTACGTGTGCGGATGATGATGATGCGATCACAGACGACGAAATAGGCCCACCGTCTTCCGCCGGGCACGCTAGGAGCTCGTCACCTAGCACCAGCAGCGCTGGGTTCGCTCCGCCCCCACCCAGCTCCCCGCTGCCGCCGGCGCCGATATCGCGCCGAGCCGCGCGGGCCGCGCGCCGCAGTGCCCGTCGGGAGCTCGCAGACGCAGCTGTGCACTCGCCCTGATGATGAGTATCTGATATGCTCGAAACCCGGGTCGACGTTATTCGATCCCCAACGTGAGTGTTTTTGCCGGTTTTATTTATAATATTTAAATATGTGTGAAACTCACGAGAATTTCATTTCAAAAATTTTGTTTTCATGTACTCAAAGGTTCCATTTCTTTGAATTATGACTTCTAGTAGAGGAAGTACCACATAAACATATCGTCGTGTGCTTTAAGTGTTTAATAGTGAACTAGATCCACTAGATAAACGTTTATTACATTTATGTCAAAGTTTAGAAGGACATCCGCAGTCTTGAAAAAGTATGTCTATTGGCTTAATGTGATTGCACGTGTAGATTTTAATAGAAGTGACAACCAGGACATGGTTACTACAAAAGAGAACGCTGATCAGCCTAGAACGTTATGAGAAGTTCAGCAAGTCTTTATAAACTTTAAATAGGTCATTGTTTTGTCGGCGCGCGATCCTTTTCAAGCACCATAGCATGATAAACAAATATCACATTTATATAAAAAAAAATATAATAAAGTCATAGCAGACTTCTATAAACAGTGCAATGATCTTAACACGTTGTCACGGTGACGAACTCAAAACACCCAAATTCTGTTATACTGTTATTCAAACTTAAATATCATGAATAGTTATATATGGGTACATGAATGTATAATAACAATGCTCAAAATGAAATAGTTCGTGAGTATATCCAAGTACCTACAACAAAAGGTCCAGCTACACAAGTGGATAACACTATTGCACCAACATAAAATCGAAGGAGGTAAATCAAATAATAAAGGCACAATTCTATTACAGACCCGTTCAGAGATAGCTGAACAATTGTGAAAAAGAATTTCTTTTCGGCAGTAACAAAGTTTATATCCCCGGACCCACCCTGTGCACCATATTTGTACATTTTATATTATAATATGTAGGAAGCCTATAAAACTTAAGGGTTTCCAATTTTTTATTTATTCAACTGAAATGTTACCTGCTCACATACTATGCTTCAATGTATGAAAATATTAGTTTCTACTATAGGCAACTCAAAGGAAAATATATTATACGAGTACCATACCGGCTCGGAAAGTATAGTTCATTAGTTTTTAAAATTTGTTAGAAAGTACGAGTTTCTGTAGTAGGTACAAACATGCGGGAGGGAAATTTGTGTGGCAACCCTTTTCTAACGCGCTGAGCGGGAAAGAATAGAATATATAAGTCCAGTGTTGTTTATTTTTTTATTTATTTCAGTTTAACCTATTTAGTATAACTGGCAAAACACGGAAACGGTTTTGTTAGAATACTGGTACTTTAACCATGGTACTTTGAGCACCCCACGGGCAGCCCGGCACCCCACGGGCTGCGCGGCACTCTTATTTAGTTTTGCAAGCTTGCAAAGATAAAACTCTAAAATCTGGAACATTCGCCACAGTATTTTTTTTTAACTACGAGCATCTATATCTCTTGCCGGATATATTTCGGTGACTGCGCAATGGAAATATTTTTGTTCTATCGCCAAACAAAACCGCCGACTTAATGAAATCGAAATTCTAAAGAAACGCACAAAGTACTTTGATTCAACATTTATTGTGCGAACTGTGAAGGAACTCTCTGAGTATTTTAACTACTGTCTTCTGGAAAATACAACTCGGGAGTTAACAAATCCATAGTAGAGCTCCTTTCTGAGCTATGCTAAGAGTGCTTCACCGCAGATCACAGCATTGCTTAAATGCGTACAGTGTTCAAATTTTAATAATTAGTCTGCAGGTACCTCCGCCAATCGTGAACGAAGTCGCGGGTACAGCTAGTGTTCAAATTGCTAAAGTTATTTGCCGTAAGAAAATAACCTCGTAAACAGCACTATGTTTTTTCATGCTACTAGATATCCTTAGCGGGAGTCCAACTCGCATTAAGCCAGTTTTTATGATTGTACTAATATCAGTCAGTGCCCACAGATAACATATTAAGTTTGATGCTTTATTAGGTATATATACCGTTTCAAGTATACAGTAAAAACAAAATACGTCAAAAAGAAGTTGTCTTTTATAGCGGCCTCCTTTTTATTTGCCATTAAATTATTTTTTACAGCTCTTGGGGAATAACTGGCCAAGCTGACCAAAAAACAGGGACGGCTGGTACAGAGGACCGTCGTCCTGCGCCATCGTATAGAAAAAACTATTGCGAGTCCGGTGGAAAACCATCATTAGTGTCAGCACTAGCCAGCGTTGCCAGCGGTACGGAGGTATTTGCGCCACACGCTGCAGCTGCTCCCACGAATCTTGAATTCATGGCGTTCGCTGTAAATTTCTTTGACTCAAACCTCATTCCATTTATGTTCTTTACGATGTTTGCAAAACTGGCAAATGAATTTTTATTCCCCAAACTCATTTCTCGTAGCTCTTTTTGTAATTTGGATTTGAACTTTTCAAAATTCAGCTCCTACGGTCAAAATACAATAATTTCCTATTATTTGGATTGAATTGTGAAATAAATATGCGTTCATTTGCCAGTTTTGCAGACATCATAAAGAACATAAATGGAATGAGGTTTGAGTCAAAGAAATTTACAGCGAACGCCATGAATTGAAGATTAGTGGGATCAGCTGCAGCGTGTGGCGCAAATACCTCCGTTCCGCTGGCAACGTCAGCACTAATGGCCTGCCATTCTTCCCCTAACTACTCATTGCGACTTACACGGTTCTCCGCCGCTGAGATCGATCAATTCATTAGTAGGTCCATACGCGTATCCCGCAAGTCTACTAAGGATACCTATTTACGATACATCTATGGAGGTTCCTTATATAGGCAGAACTGAAGTGGCACCGATATTGGCTGCTCTATTTAACTGGTGTATACAAACAGATGAGCAAGTACCTGTGACGATGAAATTTTGTAAAATTTCACCATTGTTTATGAGCATGGAAGACGTGAGGACATCGATGGATACAGGCCCATATCTATAAAACCTGCAGTTGTGAAAGCTCTTGAGAATATGCTCAGAACACGTCTTACTGAGTTTATGTCCTCAACCGGGCCGTTGACCGAGTTGCAGTATGTATCTATGCATACCGAGCAGATCGATCCACTACTTCACTCACGCGTGAAGTAATACGACGTGATCACGCCCCGTGCAAGAGGAAGCAGCAGGTCGCTGTGCTGTGCTGCGACCTCTACACTAATATTATAAAGAAGAAATATTTGTATATTTGTATGTAACGAATAAACATAAAAAGTTCAGGACCGATTTGAAAATTGTTTTCACCATTTCATTGATAAATATATGATTTATTTGTTGAAATTTTTGTAATATACCCGAGCGAAGCCGGGACGGGCCGGTAGTGTTTAAAGTCGATAGCCTTCGAAGTCGCAGACTACGCTGTCCTTGCTGGAACCTACAGCACTACGGAGTGACTGGACCTGCTTGATCATTGCTGACAGACTTATTGCGGAACAGATCCCATGTGGTGATCAGCGGCAGTGCTGAGACAAAGTTTGATCTGTTGTCAACAGTGATGGGTATACGTACCCACTGTACCCCAGGGATCACCGGCTCGTAATTTTGTATCCTCTTTCGCTGTTGTTAAACGACTGGCCCCATGCTGTCGTCACTGGGGATATTTTCTTGTATGCAGATGACGTAACAGCTATTGTAAAGGCTTTATCTCTTTAGGAACTGCTTTAGGTACTAGTAAAAGAATATGTTAACAATAACTATAGCGTGCTTAGCGAAAATTATATTTTAAAAATTATTGGAGCACAAAATTTATGCCCTCAGCACGCGACAGTGCTTGTAATCATCATAATTAGAAATATAGAAGGATATCGACATCATACCGAGAGTTAAGTGTTTGAAAGAAGACTTCTTTCGATCAGATGAACTCTAGTTGATGGCCACGCACCGTCCCCTATGACGGTTAAAGTAATACAATTGGAGCACAAAATTTCGGCTAGAAAAGGCGTGTCCAGGTAGCCGAGAAGGTTTAGGCAAGGTTTAGGTTAGACGCGATATCGGAGGACGCGGGTTCGATTCCCGCCCAGGGCATAACATTCTGTGCTCCAATAATTTGTAAAATATATCATGATTTTTTAGGTTTATGATTTCATAGATAACCTCTATACCTGTAACATATTCATTTCGTTACAGTGACACACTGCATTGCGCCCATCACCCTGAGACATGCAGTTGTTATTCGCCTGTAATTTGATTTACAGGCCTTCAAACAACCAGTTGAGCATTGTAGTTGTGTCATGGGTCCGGAAGGCTAACGGACTGCTGCTAGTTCACACTGTTAGGTGCTTGGTGCCAGATTTTCTACTTAAGGGTGGTAGCTACTAATAGACCGCGATTTTATTTATTTTCCATGTTTGCATGCAATAGAGGGCATACAAACCAAATGGAATTTGAACAATTATTTATATTCTATTCCTCTCTGTAAGTGTTTACTTTTAGTACTCTCTAAAAAACAGGTTCGAAAATATTCCTATACAAAATTATTTTATTTCTCGTGGCAGTAGTGCAGTACAATCTAAAACCTCAATAAATAATCAAACCCTTAGATATATTCTCTTAAGCTTCTTATGGCTCTTCAATAATTTATATAGAATATTCTGTATTTGTAAATATTGAAAAAGTACAATTAATGTGTTTATGAATTATTTATTAATTAAATAGTAAATTGTTAATACATCCATTAAGGCATCGACGGCCGATATAACTAAAGCTACGCATAATGAAACTAGCGCGACCATTATAAATGTACGTTCTAGCATAACTAGAAGAAAAATAATATCTCTTCTGTGACCGAATGAACCAAACAATACTAGATTTTGTGTATAACTACACTATACATTTTACTTTTGAAAAAAACTTTTTATTGTTTAACGTTGTTCTTTCTCTGTTGAACAGAGGTCTGTTTTAACCTATAAAGAAATATGTATGAACACAGAAATACATTACGGTTTTACGTTTTTAGATATATTGTTATTATATATCTCTACAAAATACAGCATTTTCAAAAATCACTGGTTTGTTTAAGTAGTACTTACAATATGTAATGGCGGAAACGTGTGCAGGTTTTATATAAAAGAAAATTAAGCGTTTAATTCTGTATCTCGAATAACAAAGGACTTGAACAAAACCATCTGGCTCAGTGACAATTTCTTAAATTATGATTCTTCGTCAAAACTGCCAATAAAAATTAATAAACACTGGAGAGAAACCCACACATATAAATGCACACTACCTCTTGACAAATGCTAACATATGTAGTAATTATCAAAAGGTAACAAATCTAGGGCAATCATATTTAAGAAATTGACTGCACACCACCAAAATATATCTGTTATATCCTTTTGTCATTCTTTGTAGCTAAGCGAACAGTAATTGCGAATGCAACTATAGCGTCGAAATCGAAAACAGCGAACCGTTTCAAAGACACAAAAGCAATCGGCGGCAATTATTCGCCACCCACCTTCAGTGACATATCACGAATAATTTACAAAAACCGCTAAACATCGGCTGATGCAAATTCGAACAATATAACAATCGATTCGATTATTTCAATTATATACCGAGGTTAAAGCAAACATTCGCGATACTGCTAAACAAGTCCACGCGTTAAAATATTTCGTAGCAACAGTTGCACCGCATATATTGAGATACCAACTTATTAATGCAGACAGCAACAAAAGGAACTAGAAAAAATCCTCTCAAATTGTGAGTTACTGGCTGGTTTTCCTTTACCAGTAGCGTCGTTATGAACTGCACGGCATAAGTTGGTAAGTGTAAAACGTAGCTAGTTTTTAGCAAGGCCGGTTGTCACGGCCGCGGCGGCGCGGCGCTGACTTCAGGATGTTGTCGACGCGGAGGATCATCTCGGCTGCTTCCGAAGCTGACAGCAACACTTGACGCTTCACCACATACGACTCTGTGATGCCGAGCTTCTTCATGTCACCGACGCGGCCGTTCTGCATGTCTGAAAAGATATAGGTAAGATATAGGAGTTGGTATCACTACATATTATAAAACAAAGTCACTTCCCGCTGTCTGTCTGTCCCTATGTATGCTTAGATCATTAAAACTATGCAACGGATGTTGATGCGGTTTTTTTAAATAGGTTTATATGTATAATACATGCATAATATTACATAGAAACAGAGATAATTTTAGAGGTTTCTAATGTGACGCCGTAAATGAATACTTTTTTTGTGCTTACATTGCAAACTTTGGCTGAACCCTATGAGATGGATCAAAATAATGTACTACTGTATTTGTACACCTTGAAAAGAGCTACAAAAAATTTGCAATGGTATATGTCTATCTCTTAGGAATAACCCACAATAAGCATTTGTTATCCTTTACATTATACAAGAAATAATGGCTTATTTACGAAGCGATTTTAAGCAATATAGCATTAAACCTTATCCAATTAAATACCTTAAATACATTGTGCATTTAATAAAGATCAATATGGCTCTTTACAGCATGTAAATGAATATTTTCGATTATATTGCAGATTATTTAGTATCAGCATTGCAAACGTGCGAAGCCGCGAAGGCGGGTGCGAAGGCGGGTGCGAAGGCGGGTCGCGAATATATATGTTATGAACAACACATTAGTATTTCGAATATGAATAAGCGAGAAAAATTTTAGTCTCAATTTTGATGCAAAATTTGCGGGGTGATGATTATAAAGGACTCCATAAAAGTAACCAGGAACCAAACAAATGTGCTCCAGTTTTTGTCACTCCTTGTACATTAAACCCTGCGCTTCCATGTCTACAACTAAATACTATTCATAAATTCATTCAATTTCTCGCAGCGCATGATGCGCACTCAGGCCGACGAAAAGATCTGCGCTGTCATAACGCGCATTGTTTGCGACGGCGGCCTGCGTAGAGCATTGGTGAAAGCTTGTCTACTAGAACTTCCAATAAATACTTACCAAGGCCCATAGTATTCTCTCCCTGCGCATGATGCGCTCTCAGCCTAGCGATGAGATCTGCGCTGTCATAGCCCGCGTTGTCTGCGACTGCGGAGGGCAGCCTGCGTAGAGCAATGGCGAAAGCTTCGGTGGCAGCGGCTTCTTTGCCGGGGGTACGGGCTGCAGCACGGGATACTGCTTCCGCCATCAGCATTTCACTTGCACCTGGAGGAAAAGGCTTTTATATACCTGTCACTGCATATGCGTGGCAGTATTCCAGCCAAGTAGAATTTACAAGGGACATTTAAGGCCCCTTTATAGTCAATCAGTAGGCAAATTTAGCGTGCGAGAGTTGCGGGCTATTACCACTAGAGCGCAGCGCTGCGGCGCTCTAGTCGCACAGCGCGCGACAGGTCGCTCGCTCGATGTCCCCAGCCGCACGCTATTAGCGTCACAGTGTATTAGTTGATCAACTTTAGGTATCTGCTACTAAATACAGAACTGCATCTAAATAATGGTTTTGTTCTTGTGAACATTTTTATTCGCTTATAGAATAAAAAAATGTGTTACACAATAAGTACCTATTTTTATTAGATTTGGTTCGGATACATTGTTTTTAGGGTTCCGAACTCAAAACGCAAAATGGAGCCGTATTTATGAGTGCCCAATGTCTGTCTGTATGTCCGTCCGTAAGTCATTGGTTTTTAGCTCATAAACGAAATAAGTAACAAACCTGAAATTTTGATATATTGTGTAGAACGTTTACCGAAACAAACAACGAATAATGGAATAGACTTTATTTATATTATTATTTTCGTTACCAATACGTAGTAAGGTAGCTGAAAAATTGCATACTGGCATGTGGTCGTCTGTAGAGTAAATGTATAATTAGTATGAAATAACTTGCGGAAGTTGAAAATAGAGTATTTTAATTTTTGAGCTAAAGAATCGTTTGTATATTGTTCCCTGAACGTATGCCTATGATATCTCTTTAGTTTCAGCAACTCCTAGCGCGTTCGGTTCGGTAGTGTTGGTGGTCGAGCCGCCGCGTAAGCGTTGAGGCTCCCACCGCACTCGGCACCACCACCCTAAGGTGTGCTGAAACATACATCCGGCAACTACCTTGCGTCGTAGGCGGCCCGTGCACTCCGCTTGGTAGGAACCGTGCAGTTACTGCCAGGTATTTTGTAACAAAATACCGGACGTAGTAACGACGAGATTCACCTATATTTTCATCAACTGTTTGCTGCCTGTTGGTCTCTGTGCGCGGTTACCTTGCTGGGCTATCCCGAACGGGGTTCCACCTGGTAGGGGAAGCACCGCCTCTTGGAGGCCACAGGTAGTAGCAGTACAGAGAAGTCACGAATCACCATCATCATCATCAACACCGAATCATAACCATCATCACCACCATCATTCAACATGGCGGACGATGATCGCCCACCGCCTGGAAAGGACCCCGGTCCACCCACAGGCAGTACTCCAGTGGAAGAAGGGATTGTGTGTCGCAACCTCTTCCACCCGGAAAAATCAGTCATTGTTCCGGCAAGTGTACTCGGACTGCGTAAGGCGCCGAGACCTAGGAAAGCACGAGAACAAACGAGTAAGGCAGCGGGGGGTCTCACCCTGCCGAGGGATGACCCCGCGGCAGGTGAAACCGTTACGGCTACCATACCGATGGCATCTACATCAAAGGAAGCAGCATCACTTTTGGTCAAGCCGACCGATAGTGCAAGTCAAAGAGCGGAACCCGACCAAGGGCTCGCTGTAGCTCGACCTGAGAGTCAAGTATGCACCGAACCTAAACGGGCAAGCTCTGACAGACCGCCCAAAACAGGTAGACGGTCATCCTCTGAGGAGGAAGAGGGAGGTGATGAGAAGAGGTACAAGCCCAAGACCTCCATCACCCCACCTAAGAAGGCTACACGTAAGAAGACAACCTCAAGCAGAAACGAGTCATCAGACACATCATCATCTTCACCATCATCATCGTCATCATCGGACTCTTCATCAGATTCTGAACAGGAAGGCGCAGGTGATGAACTTTATATACAAGGGCATACCGACTCAACGTCGTACGCGGCTATTGAGTCGGTACCTATGGAGTCGGCACCTATGCCATCACCACCCTCACCATCACCAGACGCGGCCAGAGCGTATTCATCAGCATTGGCATCACCCAGCCACGTAAGACCGCAGAGCCGTACGAGTGAAATTAATCGCCAAAACGGTAATAATTTGACACAGACACAACCAACCCCGCAACTAGCGAACGTTGCACCTGCTCAACAAACGCTGAAAGGCCACCCGCCGATTATAGTGGAAACACTGCCTGACTGGGTGCCGCTGTTCGCACATATACGAACTAAGCTGGGCAGGCCGCCGAATGTTAAGCCTAGAGCAAAAGGATTTAGGTTTGACTGTACATCGGTGGAGGAATTTCGGTTGGTACAACGATGCTTGACCGAGGCAACAGAAAAGGATCCCAGAGTAGCGTGGCATTGCTACGCTACTCAAGAAGAACTACCTACCAAGGTAGCAATTAAAGGGCTCCCATTTGGCATAAATCCCGCCGATATAATTCAGGCACTAGAAGGCAACCACTTCACAACCAAATATGTGAAGGAAATACTCCCCAGGAAAGGGGCAAGGGGGGGGCCTATCTACCATTTGGTCATGGAGCGGCAAAATGAAGAGGAGCTAAAGAGACTCTATAGTATCACAGAAATACTCAATATACCCAACATAAGCATCGAGGGATGGGCACCACGTAAAGGTACAGTGCCACAGTGCCACCGCTGCCAGGCGTTCGGCCACGCCTCTGGTGGCTGCCACAGATTACCGCGCTGTGTGAAATGCGCAGGCGAGCACCTGGCGGCCGACTGCAATTTAGTAGGGCCACCAAAATGTGCGAACTGCAAGGGTCCACATGTGGCGTGCAGTAGGAGATGCCCCCACTATCTCAGGGAGGCACGCAAGAGGGGGGTAACCATACCACCCCCCTTCCCAAGAATGCAACATACAAACCAAAACAGGGGAATACAACCACGGCAAAATGCTCAAGAAGACATACAACAACAATGGGCGGACCAAGCGGTAACCCAGCAGGGGGGATATTACCCCCCAACATACACCAACCTTATTCAGCCAACCCGAGCAAACGACCCCACACCTAGGGGCGCAGCGCTCCCAACAAAGAAAAGAGCGAAGAAGAAAAATAGAAGACGGAGCACGGCAAGACAGGCGACTAATATGCAACAACCCACTGCTACATCAACACCGCTGACAGGGGAAACGCATACCGCACCTGTCAATCTGCCGCAAAGTACCGAGGTGACAACAGCTACAACATCAGCAGCATCAGCGGCACCAGCAACAGCCCCCACCAGACCCCAAGCACCTGCATTTATCCCCCCTCAAGTGGAAAGGAGGGGGACAACGCAAAACTTAGCGGGACACGGTGCAACAGCGATACGCCAACCACGCCCGCAAATGCGCGGACCAGGGGGAGCACCGTCGAGGCCCCAATCCAGGGGCCCAGCGCAACAACAACACCAGCCTAGACCACAATCACGCGGGCCCAGTGCTTACCAACCGCGACCCCAATCAAGGGGACCACCACAACCAGCAGCAATTCGCCCCCAGTCAAGGGGGCCACCAGCACCCAATATGCGCTCTCAGTCGAGGGGACCACCCATGGCTCCCATGACTCAGCAAAGGCCTCAACCACACCACGTCCCATTCTACATGGACCCTAGAATGGGACCGCCAAGCACACAAGAGGACCTCAGATGGAGAGGGCCTCCAGCACCATCACAGTGGGCACACAACCCAAGAAGTGGGGGACCGATGCCCCCCTATACACCAGGCACACCAGCGAGCAGCGCCGGGAACCCCATAGCCATAATTATGGGGGTCCTGACGGAACTGCTCGTCTCCATCGCCGCTGGAGTCGACATCCAGGAGGCGGCTAGGAGAGGACTCACACTTCTTGCACAAATCCAATATGCATGACAACCTTAGGATGTTATATTGGAATTCCGGCGGCATCAGATCAAAGAAAGCAGCACTGAAAACCCTAGCACAAATGCAAAACGTCCATTTGATACTGCTAGGGGAGACAAGACTAAAACCTAAGATGGATTTTAAAATTCCCAACTACTTCACATACCGCAAGGACAGCTCTTCTGACCAAGAAAGAGCAATCAGAGGCACCGCGGTATTGGTCAGAAGAGACTTGATACATGAAGAACTTCCACACCCGCAGCTCTTAGATCTAGTTGCAAATGGCGTCGTTACTACAACCCAACTAGGCGAAATAAGAGTGTTTGCAGGGTACAGACCACCAAAACCGTCACTCATCGCCAGCGACTTCAGCAAGGTGATGGAGGGAACAGCGGCAACCTTACTGATTGGAGACTTTAACGCTAAACATACTGCGTGGGGGTCCAGACTGATCAGTAAGCAAGGCAACACTCTATACAGAGCAGCAGAAAAGGAGGGATTTGAAGTGCTGGGGCCAAACGAACCCACTCACATACCAGCTTCTGCAGACTACACACCGGATGTACTAGACATTGTACTACACCAAGGCCTAAAGGGAAACATAAATGTGGAGGTGCTGTATGACTTAGATGAACAGCACCTCCCCATCCTAGTGACAGTAGGAATGGCAATAACCCCACTGATTAAACATCCTAATGTCAGAATAAACTGGCAAAAGTACAACAGCTTACTGGAGGATATGACGACCGGTAAAATTGAAACACCTGAGGAAGTGGAGGAGGCAGCGCAGCTCATTACAAATAGAATGAAGCAGGCGAAAGAAGAAGCATCGACTTCATGCCCCCCACCAACCAAAAGGGTAGAACTGCCGATATACATACAAAAAGACATCGACAAGAAGAGGATGCTTCGCAAGCAGTGGGCCACAACTAGATGCCCCAAGCTAAAGAAAGACCTAAATGCCCTCGCTGTGAAAGTCTCACTCGCAGTAGAGGGATGGAGAGGCTCGTCCTGGGAGCAAACTATAGACAAGGCAGGCGAAAACCAATCCAACCTACATCATCTCAACAGGGCCCTATCCAGGGCGCCCCAACCCATATACCCGCTACTGGTTGATGGGCGAAGAGAATATCACCCGAAGGAGCGAGCAGAAATTCTGGCCAAGCACCTGGAGGAACAATTCTCGCTCCACCCAATACGACCGGAAGCAAGTAGAGAAGCACGACTGCACCACCAAGAAGTGACCAACGCAATCAGCACCCTTCTGACAAACCCGCTCCCCCCCTTAAGTGGCAGCGAATACATATCGCCAAAGGAGACATGGAAGACAATCAGAAGGTTGCCTAGAAAGAAAGCAGCAGGACACGATGACCTTCCAATAGCAGCCATTCACCAACTCCCGCTGAAGGGGATAGTATCAATTACGAAACTCTTCAACGGGATATTAAGAACAGGACACTTCCCGAACATCTGGAAGGTGGCTAAGGTCATCGTGCTCCCTAAGCCGGGTAAAGACCGCAGAATGGCGTCGTCATATAGACCAATTTCTCTGCTACCGCACTTGGCTAAGCTCTTTGAGCGCCTCCTCCTATGGAGAATACGCCCACACATACAACCACGGGATGAACAGTATGGCTTCAGAAGACACCATTCCACCACGCTACAACTCACAAGAGTTTTACACCATATGGCGAGCAACCTGAACAGGAACAAACATACTGTTGCTGTGTTCCTGGATGTAGAGAAGGCCTTCGATAGAGTGTGGCACGAGGGCCTTCTCTACAAACTTGCACAAACGGAAATTCCAAGAAGCTACATCAGAATCTTAGCGTCCTTCCTCAATGACAGAAAGTTCTTTGTAACGGTCGAGAGAAGAGACTCAGAAATGAGAAGCATTAAGGCAGGAGTACCGCAAGGTAGTTGTGTCTCACCATTGCTGTACGCACTCTACACCAATGATCTACCGTTACTGGACGAAACAGATTGGGAAGGAAACAAAAGGATCAAGCTAGCATTATTTGCAGATGATAGCGCATTCCTATCCCAATCTTTCAAACCAAAGCAAGCTACAAAAATAATGCAAAAACAGCTGGAGCTATTGCCAGACTGGCTGGACCGATGGAGAATTGCAGTAAATGTAGCAAAGACAACGGCAATTTGCATCAGTGGGAAGAATAACCCGACAGTCAAACTCAAACTACAAGGACAGGAGATCGAATGGTCAAACCAGGTCAAATACCTTGGCGTGGCTATAGACAAAAGATTAAAGATGACATCTCAAATAGACCACGCCATCAAACAGACAAGAGCAGCACGAGCCCTATTAACGCCGGTGCTAAACTCAAAGCTACCAATTCGTACCAAGCTGGGAATATACAAAACGTATATTAGATCTCGCCTTACATACGCAGCCCCAGCTTGGTACAACTACAGCTCCAAAACAAACAAAAAGAAATTGCAAGCACAACAAAATATAGCGATGAGAATAATTACGGGCGCAGGGCGCTACGTCTCAAACGCAACGATAAACATCAGCACCAAAATGGAGACAGTAGAAGAATTCGTCATCAGACTGACGAAGAAAATGTTCAGCCAAGCTGACAAGGGACGGATGGTTCACCTTCATGGACTAGCCCCCTTGCACGCTAGACCACCAGACGCGAAGAAAGGATGGAGAGCCCTCCCCAGGGAGCTAATAATAGCCGAAGAACCCTCGGAGGAGGAGATCACAACCTAAAGGATACAGATCAAGTAAACATAGAAACAACAGAAAGAAAAGCACTATATGGTGCTCACAGAAGCTGTGTACACAGCAATAGAGATACCGTGGGGTAGTGGCCCCACGAGGAACAGCAGAGGCCATGAGCCAAGGCTCGATGCCCCAACCAATCTTCTAAAGATTGACGAAACCATGATGATGAGTATTTTAGATGAGCATGGTACCGACTTTAACAAGTTATTGCAAACTTATCAATGATTTGTAAGTTTAGTTTGGCCTAGGTATTCTGAAATACAACAAAGAAATCGATGCTAATATTATAAAAAGGAATTATTTTATTTTTTTATTGTATATAACTGATAAATAAGATAAAACAAAACAACACTGTGCCCGTAGAAATACGATTCGTAGACCTCTCGGCGCTGTCAAAGTCAAAGTTTTTTAAAGGATTTCGAGTTTTTTTCTCGTACTTTCTGTAGCCAATAAATAATTTTTTTGGACTTATGTCAAAGAAAATCAATGACACGCGGGCCCCAGCGAAAGCTAGTTGAACACAAATATAACGGTAAAGGAATATGCAGATGCGCAATACACTCCGGTAACATGGCACTTTATATGCCTACTATTCTAGTGAGTATCCGCAGTTGCAACTGCGACTGAGATCAGTACGAAAATTCTTTTCGATATGGATTTTCGAATATGGAATTAATTTTTCGACATCGAAAAATTAATTCCATATTCGGAATAAAGACTTCCAGAACAACCTACATTTTGAATTTCAGCCAAATCGGAGTTACTTTCTTCACTTGGCAGATGTCGTCGAAAAAATAATTCCAGCAATAAAGACGTCCAGAAAGACCTATACTCTGTTTTTTCTTACCTGTCTTATTATGTAAACAAACATGGCGGTTGGTCATCCAAAGACAAGATTAGTGATGGGGACCCATCGAATGAACGACGAGCCGTACAATACTATTAAACTGAGTGATATGATTAAAAAGTAAAATAAATAGTTTCGTTCGCTCTATATTGCACATTTTCTTTTTAATATCGTTTCTTGGAAATGATCGATCTTTGTGACAGAATTGTTTATATAGCTGTTACATTAGATGTTCGATTTATATTTTAGTCATAGACTTGTTTATATAGCTTTATTCGATATTGACGCGACGACGAGCGAAGTGAGGAGGAGCGTTAGGCTTTCAGACGACGGCGACGCCGTACGAAGCCAGGATGGCTTTCTTACTGGTTGAAGCTTGTATAATGCTTTTCTTAAAAATGAAAGAAAGTTTAACAACAGATTCGTTTAATTAATATTGAAGGCTACATTCATATTAGGATACTGATAGATATTGGGATCGGTTATAATATCCAACATGATTTATTAACTGAAATTACTAAATACAAACATAAAACCCCACACTACACTTCTACAACATTACTAAGTACAACGTGCTTACTTTTTCTGCGTCGCGTTAAGTGTCACAGTCTCGTGACAGACATATAAAATGGCTCTTTAAGACTCTCAAACTATATCTATCTCATAAAATGACATACCAAAAAGAGAGATAGACATATATTCGGAGCCACCCTCCTAAAACCATGTTATAATGGCTAAACTCTAATCTGTTTCTGGTACTATGTATTTTTTTCCTAAGCTGATCTAAAGAGGATGACGTCCAGTAAGTGAATTACATACTTACTTAAATTACATACTTACTTACTGGACTGTAGGAAATTTCAAATTTAAAATCTTGCTTCGTACTGGACAGATGTGAATAAGTCTCAGGTAAAGTGCACTTTCTGGATACTTTTTAGAGATGTTATGGATGGCAACATTACATACCATTTTTGAGAAAAAATAATTATCTTAAAAGACATTGGTGAAAAATGAGTTTAGCAGACTGTTCACAAGAAAGCACTAAGTCCGAAAATTTGACTAAGTGGACACTGTAGTGACGCACAAAATAATATTGGAGCCATTTTTATGTTATTTCTATTTATATTTTCCTTTTAATACAAAACGTGGCACCTTTAATGTATTAATTACTAGCTTTCTGGGCGCGGATCCGCCCGCGCGTATGTCGGTTATCGCGAAATAACATTAACCTCTTTTTGCGCAGTTGGATAAAAACTATCCTATGTTTTTTCGCGGGTTTCAAACTATTTTCATACCAAATTTCATTCAAATCGGTCCAGTAGTTTTGGCGTGAAAGTGTAACAGACAGACAGACAGAGTTACTTTCGCATTTATAATATTAAGTATAAGTATATTAGTACTGATTTTATCTTCGACGTGATAAAAAAAGTCAGTAATGGAAGACAGGACCTTTGAAATGTTTATTTATTTAGTTTAGTTCTGGTTATTTATAAAACCAGCCAAGTGCGGGTTGGACTTCCGCACCGAAGCTTCCGTATCAACACTGAATGTACCACAAAATCGTTATGTTTTTCATACAGTGCAAGATTACCCGCACTTGGCAGGTTTTTATTATTGATAAATATTGGACTAAAATCATACCAAGTTTGAATCGTGTATGTATTACCGTTATTACTATGGAGCAAAACTAAAATTCGTTAACAAAACAGGTGTTTGTATGAAAACCCGTTTATTTTTAACTTATTGTTATTATTATTACTTGTTAGGAAAATCACTATTTTAACCCATATTCTGTGAATATTTCAATAGGCTATCTATTACCGTTTCAAAGATACAGTCCTTTAAAAGTCGGACGGAGTGAAGGTTATTCGCGGCTTTATAATAGGGTTTCACTTTCTAGTACTGAACCCTAAAAAATAAACTAAATTATACATATCTACTTGTTTTAATCTATTCAACCAGTTAGTATAACGAGATGAACGAAATATGTTCAGTTGTTCACTTCAACTATTCATTATTTTGATACCCATCTTCCCATCACTAAAATTCATAGACAAGATAGAGTACTTTATGTCAAATCACTGTCATTACTGTATACAGATTTTGTGATCATTACGATAATTGATTTATATTTTGGAAAAAACTATACATTTCAATGATATTTGTATGTTTATGGAAGCGTGATGTTTCTTTTGTTAGTCCTAGTCAGTTGTGAATGGCCAAATATCGGTGATTATGACGAAAACTTGTGATTTTGTAACTGAGGTATGTTTGTTTACATTTTAAGACAGGTAAGAAAAAACAGACTTTAGGTATGTTTTTCGTACTGATCCGTGACAGCTCCAAATTTGGAAAAAGGCGTCCAGAAGAACCTAGATATCGATTTTCAGCCAAATCGGACTAGTTTTGATTATTAGAATCTTGAATCCGCCATGTTGAATTTATGACAAGTATCATTTGACTGCTCTTCCGATTTCCTATGATAATTGTTCAAATCTCCCTTACCTATCTCTTACTATTTTCGAGATACGTGATTAGATACGTTAGCGCAGGCGACCATACTTTCCACACCTTATAATGTATATCTCATTTTGAAAAAATCCAAAAACTCAATTGACCAAAAATTATTATTGACTTATCAAACCTGCTCCCAAAATTTCGTCGAAATCGGTTAAGAAATGCGACCTGTAGAGGAGAACAACCGGACATACGAAAGCATTTTTTTCTAAATTGAAGCAACTCGCTCGAACTAAGTTCTCGCTCGGCCAAAAATACCGAGTTTAAAGTTAGGTATCTAAGTACTTATTCTTCAAGTGTGTTTTTTATGTAAATACTCCTTTAAATCAAGGTATCTTCAAACGGAAACAAAAGTAAAAGAAACAGCAAAAAAATCTACCTATGTTTAGTAGTTACATTTCTGTTACGTGTATACTGTGATATTAAAAACGTAAAAATGAGCTACATTTTTAAAACTATATAAGAACAACGAATAACTCTAACAGGAAAGCGATCGATTAGTGAGGGAATGCAGCGAGTCGGCAAAAGCGACGCAGGTCCTACCTCAGACACGTCTGCCAGAGTACTGAAACAAGTCGGACGGGCCGCTCTGTTATAATATTGTTTCTAAAAAAAATTAACCATTTTGAGGAAAAGTAACCACAAAATAATCTTCTAAACATAATTGCCTATTTTTTGACATATTTTTTAAAGTAAAAGATTAATATAATATACGTACGATTGAAAAAACGATCATAATTTCTCTCTTTTCGTGATTTTTTATGATCGAGTGAAGTTGTAATGATCGTGTTTTGAACCACAAAATAATCTAGCAAGTATATTGAACTAAAACATATATTTTTTTCTGATCAAAATAATGAATATTTGATTGTTTACGGGTGAATCAAAAATAGGTTGATTTTGAATATACTAGCCTTAAATATTTTTATTTTTGCAATAACGCATGCTCTGCGCGTTACATTACAAAATTACAAATTTACGAGAGGAAAAATTAGTTATTTGTGGGATTCGAACCCGCGTCATCCACCCGGGGCATGCTTTGACCGACTGTACAAATACGATAATGACTCATAACTCTTAATTTGCCCTCTCATTCTAAACCATCGTACAGATATGAAGCGACATTGATAGTTCAATTTACGTAGTATACTACAAACAAGACTAATTATGCAATGAGCTTCAAAGGTGTTAATGTTGGCGCAATCCTATAATTTTAAATGTTTCGGTCCCATGTAATAGGAGGCCAAAGCTTTATCAAACTACCCAGTACTGAAAATGTTGACTTAGTATTACTGCAAAAATAGAAATTATTTAGGATGGAACGATATAACTTCCAGAGGGGGGCTTGAATCCGCAACCTCAGATTACCTGGTGCATTTACGTATTATGCTATAGAAGCGTGTCAGGACAGTCGACTTTTTTACATCCTTTTAAATGCCCGTCAGTTTGACGGTGGCGACATCTACCTAAACAGCATGAAACTCTCTCTAAAGGCAGTTGGTGGATATCGGATCAACACGACACAAAACCAATGACGCCCTTTTTCTTATTGACAAAAAATGTTGTCTCAGTAAAACCCATTATTTGCATTTGATAAAATTGATATAACGATAGCAAAGGTAATGTTCTGCTCTTTGGGCATAATTTTATTATTACCTCGCTACTGATAACTGCGGTACTCATATTTTAATATTTATTTATTAAGTTGCATAACATTCTAAGCTATTCTAATACCTTTGCAAACTTTCTTTGTCTGTTACAATTACATACTTTACAGGACATGGCATCTGAAGCAATCTTTCACATTGGAAAAAACATTAACAATCTTTTACCAAAAGCCCCGAAAATCACGTCAGATACACGATAGAGGGACAGCAGGGTGAAAATCACCCTTGATGTTATTTCATATAAGTACTTATTATGTCGTCATGTTCGAAGTACTAACCTCCTCCGTACACCACTTTGGGTTCCTTGACTGTGGCGGCGAGGACGCAAAGGGCATCGTGAAGAGAACGCTCCGCCTCGTCAATGACTTGTTGAGTAGCACCTCGGATCACCACCGTACAGGCTGCTCCCAGTTCCACTCCGGAGAAACGGATCAGGCACTCATCCCCAATCAAAACCTGAAACATAATTACACCATTTAGACTTCAAAGTAGTTTACCTAGTCATTCTTAACCGATCAACTAAGCTAAGCAACGTGCACTACAGTCATGACTTTGGATGGGTGACTGTTAGTGGCATTATTACTAAGCGCATCTGTACTTTGGAGGGTCACTAAGCAGCCAGTTTAGGTGTGAAGGGCGCTGCAGATTGCTGCAGATTACTGGGCAAATGACTTAAAAACACTAAATGGAGTGACGTACGCAGTGTACTTTTAAGCAGTATGAGAAACTGCAACTGTAAGGGTAAAAATGCAGTTATTGTTTTGTGTAGATACTACACGAGTTGTTTCTTAATTAAACAATCACGGAGTTTTTGAGCTTATTATGCCAAATTATGAGGTACCCACCAGACACAAAGCTTCCTGACCACAAAATGTTCATTGAGGGTTTTGTGCACTTAACTTATACCAATGCCTAAGCTTGTCAGAATCTGGTGATAGGTCGTCACTCTTCTATCATACGCCGCACAACACTGAGATTGATCATCGCTGAGATTAGTGCGACCACTTTTGAACTCATTAAACCAGTGGTAAACAGTGGCGAGATGGGGCTTCATTGTGAAAGGCCAATCTTGTCTATCATCACTTTCTTGTTGACTTAAATGACATCGAAAGTCACAAAATATCATAGCACGAAAATGTTCTCGCGTAAATTGCAATTTACCGCCATATCGTAAAATAAATGACAAATAAATAAAATAAATAGATACTCAAAAATATATGCAGAGTTCAATTTTCAAAATTAAATTTTTTATCATATTGTTTACAAGTGGCCAGTTGTAAGAACTTTTAGTGTCACCCTTGTACTGAAAATTGCTATTAATTACGTGTAATTGTACGTAAGTGATGCAAACAAAAAAAATATGTTTTCGAAAGTTCTAGAGACTGTTTATTTTTTACAGCTGAAACCAATCAATCTCCTTCATAAGAGATAATGGTGTTAAGGGTGGTAATCTACACCCTTAATCTAAACCCTAGAAGGTACTGGCACTTATGGACTACCGAGGGAATTGTTTAACAATAAAAATTAATTAACAAGGTGATGGTACTAATCCAGACGTCTACGTCACTAGAAATTCTACCACTGAACTTACTATAAATTGTTGTTATCTAAGAAAACTATAGAACTAAGAGCATAAAGCTAACCTGTTCAATAAGCTTGCAGTGTCCAAGTTTGACTCTGTCTGGCGAGTCAAAAGTGGAAACAATCTCACCACCGGTGACGAGCGCGAGCCTCTCGATGCCGTCGAAGTCTGCGTGCTCGATCGCCATCACTCCCGCGTCCGCAAACAATTGCTCTGGGTAGTTGTAGATCAGTTGTCTAAGGAAATAATCCAATTGAAGTTAATATCACGACAACCTTCATCTTACGTTAACTAGCTAGAACTTATGTAAAAAAAAAGAATATTTATACATACAATAAAATATTTAAACATAGTAACAAATAAGAATTTATATAAACAAACTAGAATTTATGAGATGGAACTAAAATTTAGTAAATTGTGTAAACAATAGTTATTTGTTATACAAGAGTGCAAAGTTGCTTTTTAACCGCGTGTTCAATTTTGATGACCGAGCAAGCGAAGGACTCTAAAATTGAATCACGAGCGCAGCGAGTGATTCAAAATTAGAATCCTGAGCGTTAGCGAGGGAATCAAAAGAGCACGAGGTGAAAAATCTTTGCACTCGAGTGCAACACGTAACTTTTCATTCCACCTCAGCGAGGAAATGACTGAATGCAAAAAAAAAAACGTTTACAATCACGTAAAGAACCGCGTACAAAGCAAATTGAAAAAAGAACACCAAGAAGGTTCCGAGTCTGAATTTTTAACAAATTAAAAAAAAGTTGTATGATATATTCGGCACCATAGAGGTAGCAATAAATAGGTTTAATGTTTTTTTTAATTCACAAACTTAGTACACACGATGTTCTAAATTCAATTTACTTTATCCTCTAGAGAATAAAAACGGCTTTTCCACTCAGATATTGAAGATTAAAAATACTCTTTCCGAGATGGTGGGATGAAAAATTTTTTTTTACCTCGTAATGGAATCGACTTCACCACTCACAAATTAAATAAGTTGTTGAAGTCGGTACCATGATAGTTCAAAAGTACCCATTATTACAATATTGTGCGCGCGATACCGACTTCGACAAGTTATTTCACAGTGTTGAAGTCGGTTCCATTTTGAGGTAAAAAAAAACCTTTTTAGTGACCCTTGCTACGATCGATTGTCATTCACTGTCAATGACTGTATCATCAAGATAGGAAAACACATTTCAGTTAATGAAGTGTAACTCAAAAACGGCTTGACAAATTTTGATGAAATTTAAATGGGACCACACGGGTAGCACTACTTCACTAGCTTTGAAATAAAAAAGAATCATCAAAAACCCAGTCGAAAGTTCTGATGTAACAACATCCACCTTTTTTTGAAATCGGTTAACAAGATTTTTGGTTCACAAACTAGAAATTCTAAAATATATATAATAAATACTTGAATTTTTTTAACAAAATAAATTTTAGTAACCTTGCAAGGTGCAATTCAATTGTACAAACCTTAGAATTTATACAAATATGCTAAAATATATCTATATTTCAAGCTAGTTTATCTAAACTGACTTTGATAATTAGCGGGATTAGCTAAGTATGTGTACATAAATTCTAGCTTCTAATAACAAATATTTAAGTTAGTTATTTACAAGTAAACTATGATTAAGGTGTTGAATGTATTACCTGTTAATGAAAACATTGCATTTGTGAGCCAAGATCTTGTTTACTTTGTCCTTCATCTTTTCCTTTTCAGCAACTTCTAACTCTGCTATTTTTGCCATTGAGTCAACTTTGATTGTGGAGCCAAAAACTTTGATCTTGTCTGTGTCCATGGGAGTATTAGCAATGAGAATGTTGGCGTTTTCTAGGCGTTTTGGTTGGTGAATACCCACCTGAAATAAAGTAAAATTATTTATAATTTCACTTTATGTACACAGTAAACTAAGTTTTTAAATCTACATTAAAAAAGGCCTATATTAACAAAATACTACGAACTATACATATACATTACTACAGCAACTGCAATAAACTACAGCCCATTACCAGCGTGCCCAGCATTGCCCTGTTGAATTGCAATGCTTATTCATTGAGCCAAATAGGTGTCAGCATTTTAATCACGCGTCACGTCGACCCCCACGCTCCCGGTCCCCACGGACCCAATGTCTCTACACCAAACAGCTCAAATATGTAACTACTACCGAGGTGAGCATAGTTGCGCCGCTTGAATTGCTGCACCGAAGTAGCCGCGGCGCCAGCCGTCCTCATGTAGCGTTCCACACTAAGGGCCACCCTAACATCCACATAACCAGAGTCATGCTGTCAGGTCTTTTACCATCGTCATGCATCAGACCATTCGGTTCGAGAATAAAAAGCCTATTAATGTTTTATTTTATCTATTAATTAAATTTCACATTACCTTTTTGTTAAGAAGGAAACCTTCATCCAAGAAGGATTCTTCTAAAAGGCCACCAGAGATCTTGATGATCTGAATAGCCTTCAAGTTTCCAGAACCTTTGAGACGAAGCACTGCATCTACAGCCAACTTTGTGAAATGCCTGTAATTAAAGAAAAGTTAAGTGTGAAATATCATCACCACCACCTTCCTACAGTTATTGTCCCTGGTGTGAGGTCAATACAAAATATTTTACTCCTCAACTCTCTTCTGGCATCCATCACCTGGTCATTCACATCTTTTTTACACATGTCGTCTTTATAAATTAAACATTTTGAAAGGGTCCCTGAGAGAAACTGGACCCTGTTAAGGCTCGGAAATTACAAAATAGTGCCAACATGATATGGAAAATCTCATAAACCAGGTACCGGATGGTACTGCAATTTAAATACACGATACTCAAGGATATAAGTAATACTTTCATCGATTTCAAAACATGTTTCCTAATAATTGGCTCGATAGAAAAAAATCTCAAAAACACCTCTGAAAATAGAGGATTCCTACTTTTTCCGCCAGATTTTAGTGTATTAAAATTTGTTTTTTTTTTTTTCTAAAATATTGATTTTTTAAGTACAATAAATTTCATTGATTATTTTAATCCAAAAAAAGCACAGTTAATGCGTACTGAGCCTGTTTACAAAATGTCACATACGCCCTTTCATTCCGAGAAGCGTTAACATCATGTCGCACTATTTACTCCAGCGATCTACGTATATTGCTATCATCCTCGCTCATATCGCGGTCAGCCGCGTCATGCGTCGGACCTGTGTCACTTTTCTCGGCGATCTCAATTAAAATAAAACATGGGTAAAATTATAAATAAACGCTTTGGGAATGCAAAAAAGATGTATAAAAATCGTCAAAAACGCATGATGGACATAATAAGGTAAGCATCTATGGCTTCCTTTCTCCATGTACCTATGTATATAATATCTCTTATATTAATGAAATTATGATATGATTGTGAACCCTAACGCAATATAAAAAACACTTCAAACATTTTACAAGACATAGGTACAACTTTAGCTACCTAAAATAATTATTATAAGCAATATTCAGATTTTTTCGTAATGAATGTGTTGTAATTATTTTAGATGGATCATGATTAATTTATACAGTTTCTGACAATAAGGCACAAAGGTTATGTACATAATTTTCGACAAATCAATCGTCGTTCAAATAGCGCATAGTAAGTAACATCGCTTCGCAATTGAGAGGTACGTGGATCGAATCCAGCGTAAAGGGATTCTTTTTGGTCAAATTTTAATTTTACGACATAATTCTTAATAATACAATAATAATTTTACGTATGTACGTGGACCAATATAATGTGTCTGACAGTAAGGCATAAACGATATGTGTGTAATTTTCGACACCTTGGTCAATGATTGTATAGTGTGTAACTACTGAAGTCGAATCAGAAGATCGAGTACCGTGGATCGAATCTCACATACCTAGATTCTTTTTGGTGACTTTTTATTTGTATTACTTTTTATTTGATACGTATTATATTTACGTATAATTAAGTTTTCTGACGCGTATTCAATTTACGATTACAATGCTTGCAAATTTATTAGGTATCTCGAGTTTCCATGTTTTCATATAATTAGAGAGTTTAGTATATCTAATGAACGTGAACATTAAATAGGTACTACCTAATCTAGCTACCTGAACACGTTTTTTCATAGATCTCGAAAAAGTATGTCTTGGATGGACACGAGTTGCCACAGCGTAATAGTTACAGTAGAACAACATTATCAATTTACTAAAAAGCTATGTTGAGTAAACACCGTCCTTCTGTCACTACTATAGAAAAAACAAACTTTCATACATGGAAAGTTATTGAAATATTCATGGTATTATCGAGTACGTAATATATTAGTACATATAAATTAGTAAAAAGATGGCCGTAAACGTTTGATGCGATAGAGATAATGAAATTCTGAAATGAAAACTTAATACAAAAAGAAGAAGCCTAAGCTTCTGCTTTAGAATGAGACTTTCCATGGTTTTCTTGAATAGCATAAGAATTAAGAACTGACTAAAAGAAAATGAAATAATTAGCACCATACCAATACTTACGTAAGAACATCGAGTAAGGTGCATTATAGGGGACTTAACTATAACGCCCTTAATAACCAAAGTGTAGCGGATATACTACCAAAGAGAGTATTCCCCAGGACGTTTTGGTGTTAAGGGGCGGCCGGTAATTCAACAAAAGTTAAAATTATACACATTATAGCCATTATGTTTTTAAATGTTACATCTTCTGTGTTGTATAAACAACATATGGTAGCCATATAAACAACCCCATATATTGTAGGATAGGAGGATGCTTCTTGGTTATTGATACTATCCCATAACTTACTTACCAATAAAATTCTTCACCAAAAATATTATTTGAAAATCAATAAATGTTTGTTATTTTTCTAGTATAGAAAATGGAGGAGAAGAACGACGCATTGTTGATATACACTATTACACAAAGAGTATATTAAGACAAATCTCGAAACATTCACCTTTCGATTATTTTTTTATTAATATGCAGGGTTATTGGTAAAATGCTAAATCCAGGGAAACCCGGACGGATGGCAGCCCTACTCTCATAGAATGTCCGATTTTATGTCGCACTCCGGTGCATCTTCGCAACATAATCTACCTATACAAGTACATACATCAAGTGACGGCACAGGTGTCGTTTACAAACATAAACGTATCTTTCGTAATCTTTGACAAATACAGTTAATAACAGTAATACCACGGTTTTATAATCGATATGTAATATTGTGGTATTACGTATGAATAGTAATACAAAGTAATAAATTTTCAAACAAAATACTTATCTTTCTCCTTGGGTGATTTCAATAATGGTATTATTTTGTTAGAAGTTTTGTTGTTCCACCCATCTACACAATAGCATCCACGAGATGTATTTATTATTATTAACAAATTGAAACAATAACTGTACCTACCTACTACATTCTCCATGTGATTTTTTGTAAGTGAAATCTTAATAATGACTTGTAGTAATGACACGAGCAGGTACCCTTGATTGTTAGCGGAAACAAAGCCAGGATCTGAATGAACTACGCTACTTGATAAAAAAAAAACAAAAATTGGAACCGACTCCAACACCCAAAAGTGTGAAATAACTTGTTCAAGTCGGTACCAGTATAGTTCAAAAGTACCTATTATCACAATATTGTGCACGTGGTACTAGTGTTGGACTTCGACAAGTTAATTCACACTTTTTGGTGATGAAGTCATTTCCATTTTTATTTAAAAAAAAACACGTCTTTTTATGTCCCTTGCTATTTAAGGGATCGATTTTCATTCATTGTCAACGACTATATCATCAAGATAAGTAAATATTTTTCAGTTATTGGAGTGTATGTCAAAAACGGCTTGACCGATTTTGATGAAATTTAACTGGAACCAAACAACAAGTATCAGCTTTCAAACAATAAAATATTTTTTTAAATCGATTCACCCAGTCAAATGTTCTGAGGTAACAAACATATAAGAAAAAACAGACGAATTAAGAACCTCCTCCTTTTTTTGAAGTCAGTTAAAAATACCCAATAGTATAACCCGCTATTTGTATTTTGATCAGGGGTAATAAAGTTTTTTTATGATTTTCTTTGTAAATTTTACACAATATACTTGTTTTTGTAATAAATAAACCATCTTTTGTGTAACAGCTTACGCCTTGCATCAAAGTAGATACATAGTTTATGTTCATCAAAACCATAGTTCATGTTCATTAAAAATGAACATACACAAAAACTGCAAAAATCAAACAAGTTGGTAATAATCAAGACTAAACTTGTTCTACTGTAGGTATGGTAAATTTATTAACTGTGTCACACTATGATATTTACAGCATACAATCAACTAATGGTTGGTATCATGTATGCGTACTAGATGGCGCTTCAGCACACATCACATTCGTGTGTGACAAGATAGTTTCTACTAGTTCTACTAGAGAGCGCTCTAAATTTTTAATCAAATAAAATATTACCGTTGACTTGCGGACGTGGCGCCATGTACACCGCGAAGTAAACACGCGAGGAGAAGTGGGGACAAAATCTAACATCTGGTTTTAGAATTCTGTCCCTTAAGTAGCACCCCTCATAACGGCGAAGGCACTTTTTTAACTGTGGACTTTGTGGCTCTGGATGTGATAGAAAAGTGTGTCTTTGCAATGTTGTTTTTGCTCTTTTGTAGAAGCAAATACCAACTTGCTGAGGTTATAATACAAATTCTAAAATAGGAGTTACGAACTTGCTCTATACTACGCTGAATGAATAAAAGAACAGTTCTTTTGGCATATGAATACCACTAAATTATTGTGTGCTGCTATGTTTCCTTTCAGCATGAAAGTATGCATCACACACGGCTTGCTTTTTTTTTCATAAATACATGACTTTTTTTCTGCCACATTACATGGCGAAACTACGACAATCTGATGCATTTAAATTTATCAAAGTCATTGTTCATAAGAATGGACAACAGTGCCGCAAACACCCATTACATATAATGGCTCAAAGTTAACTGGAGTTATTTTACTTCATACTAATGACTATTAAAGTATCCGATTTTTATTTGTGAGTTTAAGCACACATCATCCAGACATCTTACTCGTTAGTAACCTTACCACCGGTAGTTTGAGTTTTTACTCTATTTGCCATGAGAACGCATATTAGCAACTTGTTCCTAGTAAGTACGAAAACCAAACAAAACTTTAATGGACAGTCACCATGACAGTTATTGTAATCGCTCTCGATCTCGTAGCGGTGTGTGTGTGGACGTGCACACGAACATAGAATGTGCCGAAAACTACCTCGCTTCTTTTCTGCACGGCCTCTTAACAAATTCTTGGTGATGATCTGTCTGCAGTAATTGCAATTTATATTGAGAAATACCACTTCAGCTATGATTAATTAACAAAATCTACTTGCAACCCTGATCACTGCTGTTTGAAACATTGTGACAAAAATAATGTAAAATAAACCCAATTAAAGCCATTAAAAAGTTGTTTAACATGTGTGTAATAATCGGGAAAACCTTAAAACAAGCTTACAAAATTATAATTCATGGAAATATTTGAACCCATGACTATAAATCCCTCGGGCCAGGATATGCTCTGCCAATAAAGCTATAGCAATATTTGATTCATAGCTCCAATTTATCCCTTCGTTTCTATTATTTAACTTAAACATGATGGAGCGACATCTGCAGCCAAACTGAATGAACGCTAAACAAGACTAATTTTTCAATTAGTAAGTTACTAAGCAAATAAGTCTAAAATATTATAATGAAAACAATTTTTTTTACTACTACTGGAATTCAAACCTGCAACCATGTATCCCTTGGGCCGGAACAAGCTCTGCCAATTGAGCAATAGTAGTGTTTGATTCACAGCTCAACATGATCCTTTCGTGTCTATTATTTAACCATCTTAAGGGGATGTGGGGACATCTGCATCCAAACTGAATTCAGTTCGGATGCAGATGTCGCCATTATTGTAATTTTATAAGCTTAGCTTAGCAGTCATTAGTGCAATAATAACAATGATAGGACCTTAAAAACAAGTTTCATATACCTTTGACTGGATGCATGCAGTTATCACCTTCTGTATGATATTATATGAACTACATTTGAATCTGCTTTTAAATTTAACTGGCATACTTACTCTTTGTGATTGGATAGGATCTTTGAGCTCAAAGTGGTGCGAGCGATGTTCTCTAAGTCAGCCCGGAGTGCCGCCTCATTGAAATTCTTCTCATGATCAAAGCTCGCTTCAGCTAAGGCTTGTCTAGCTGCATCAGCAGCTATACGCCAACCAGCAATGATTGTCTGAGGATGGAGTTTCTGTTCCACCAATTTTTCAGCCTCTCGAAGTAGTTCCGCAGCTAAAATATATTTGGGTAAAAACATACAGCTTTATAGCATTATAATAATAAAATGAAGATTTAATACTTTTATGTTTGCAATAACAGATGCTCTGCGGATTACATTACAAAATTACAAATTTACGAGAGGAAAAATTTTAGTCATGTGCAGGATTCAAACCCGCGTCCATCCCCCCCTTTAGCCGGGGTATCCTATAATACAATTGAGCTAACATAACAAAAAATAATATGAAGTGTTGCAATGGACCAGTTGTTTTAGTAGCATTTATTCACTAGGTAAAAGGCATACCAGTTATAAACTGCAATAGCAGTTTTGTTTAAATCATTACTAACTATTACATAGATACCTACCCAACTAACTATTTTTGTATTAAACATATTAAATTAATATGTTATGAAATGCTCTGAATGTAGTTAAACAGAAATAAATAAGGTACTGATAGCCCTTGTTGTTAATTTTTAATTGACTTATTTGTTATTTGGTGAGCAACATATAACTGACAAAGTATAAGCTGGACTTGTACACTGAGGATTCGGAAACAACACAGAATGTACCAAAATGTCATTTTTTCATACAGTTCGAGATCCTTAGTGTCAGACATACACTCTGGTCTGTTTCAGTTTTTGTTGCTATTTGGTTATTCTTGGATTATTCATACTAAGTTTGATGCTTGTATATATGACCGTTTTTGCAATACAGCTAAATCAAATGGGGAAAACATCTTATTTTTAACTATGTTATTTTATTATTATTTTTAGGTCATCTGTAATACCAACACAATTGCATGGTTGGCATCAATCACAGGTAGATACAACTGTTCGAAGGTTGGATGGCTGTTTTCTACTATGTACCCCTTTAAAGTTGGCTACAGGGTATTTTAATTTTATTTGCTTATAAAAGAAATAAGTAGGTCATTCTATGGTATGCAATATTATACCTATTGTTCAAGTGACTACACAAAATAATTGTGTGATTTTAAAGAATTTTACCATGGGTAAGAATCTAATATTTATCATCTTATTTGATAAATGACTAGTTTAATTATGATATTGAAAAAAAAAATTATAAGTAAAATTATATAATAATGATATGTAGAATTAAATTGAAGTTGTATACATTCCCTAAAATTGATTTCTTACCCAGAACTGTGACTGATGTGGTGCCATCACCAACTTCATCATCTTGTACTTTGGACATATCTACCAAGATTTTAGCAGCCGGGTTATCAACTCCAACAGACTTAAGAATTGTAGCACCATCATTAGTTACTTCAACCTTCAACAGAAAAGCAATACTCAAGCTCACACACACAGATACCAGAAGGGGTAGTATGGTAAAGGCAAATTTTGGAAGAACTTTAGAATCGGTATACATCCATATGTACAAAAGGGAAGAGGGGGAGAGGAGGGTTGGAGATTCGCCCCATTGAGTAGGGGAGTTAAGGTTTTTTTTTTAATAATAATAAGCCTTTGCTGCTTCAGTATTTGGATGCCAGTGGCGTTCAACCTCCTCCGCTATACCTTCTTTTTCTCGCTGCAAGTATACAAGCACCACACCCCCTCTGCTCCTCTGGCTTATAAAAAACACTCTAAGAGTAGGGCAGACAAGGCTGCTCCAATTCAATTCTGCTGTCACACCATTCAACTAATTTAAGCCACCTGAATAACTCACAGTCAGGGGTCCTTTAGGCTATGCCATGTACATATTTGCCCTACATCATTATGCAAAAAAAGTTAGCAGTACTAATTATGTGAAATATTTTGTTATCTGTGTGTTGTATGACTGTGCATTATTTGATTAGTCATTTGAATAAATTAAAAATTAGTAGAAGTGCAAAATATACAAATTATCAATGTTGAAATTAAACATACTCAAACTTTTTTGATCTCTCTAATATAAAATTTCATGTGGTTATTCAAAGTAACTATATCAATATTCAAAACAAAGAATGAAGGTAAATTGTGATGTATATACTGATTTTAATGACAAACCTGATTTTTTGCACTGTTCAAATTGGTATGATATTTTTTAACACAAAGGATCAACATGGAAAGCAGCACACCTGGGATGTACTATTGCTACTATCACTGGCAGGCTGTGACCTACATGCTCTGCATTATAATGTTTCTTAGTGTATGGAGGATTTTTCAAAGAGCGGAGCAGTGTAGGAGGCAGGCTGATAGTAGTTTAGAAATAAGTAAAATTTTCCATAGCTGATACCACCACAAAAACTCTCAAGCAATGTGCAAACACCTTCATTGCTACGTCTGGCACCTCTACCACTCCCACCCCCTGTCTGAGGGCAACTTTATGGCCAAAATTATTTTGCACATATCATATCATGGCATTGTGGCGAAAATTCATCCCTTCTATTTACAAATCTAGCACATATCAGCATGTAACTTATATCTTAGATGAGGTTATCACTCTGTATATGGGCAATCTTGCAGTAGTCAAGTTTAATATCAATTTAGATCATAGACGACCCGCGCATTTTGACATCGATAACTCACCTGACCTGCGTTTCTTCCCATAGAAACCAACATTTTGTCCATGCCTTTAGGACCCAAAGTACTTTTCACCAAATCGCCAATGGCTATGGCTCCAATAAAACTCGACATACGAGCTACCTCAGCCTTCTCTTCTTCGGCTTCATTTTTCAAAATCCTAATGGGATTTAGCGACACCTGAAAGATAATTTAAATCATATGAGCACCACATGTGCCATTTCATGTGAACAGACACCGGTTTCGTTTTTCATGTATAACTATAAAATGCGTCCCTTGCAATGGCAATTTTAAAATAGACATAACAGCCCCACTTGGAAATTACATATTGCCTCTTACCATTTTGAAAATATTTCTCAGATTCCAGGAAAACTTCTAAATAATGTGGAATATTTTTGCAACAACCAAACCAATAGAAAGAAAATGAGGAAATCTACAGAGTTCACAGATCAAAGACGATATTTTTTTTTTATCCACAGAATAAAACAATACACTACATTCATAGACACATAATTTCAGAGCACTATTATCCACAGATCAGAGAGACACAATAGCACGAGTGAGCGAAATGAGTTTACGTCATGGATTTATAAACACAAAGTCCATGGTTTACGTGCATTTTATCGTTGACGTATCAAATCTTTTTTTTGTCACGTGCCACTTGTCCAGCATCAATGAACATCTTTGGAGTTTTAATCACCTTCAGTATATTATGTCATCGTATCCAAACGCGATAACCTTCATCATTACAGTAAGAACAATAATACCCTTCTTGGCTCTCATTTTCTTAGCCAAGTTTTTGAATGTTTACTTCCGGTACTTATTTTTTTTTATACACTAGGTACATCCTGTGGTGTCTTGTCTTATTGGTAGTATCAGTACGGTTATGTAGGTACTTATACAACATTATTAGTTATTGCAGCCCATAAGTCTTGAGCCTTGATTATGCATACTCCTCCAGGAGTATGCACAATCTGTCTAACAGCTTCAACTAGTAAAGTTCTGTTTTCGCGTTCAGTTGCGTTTTGCTGTGGCATATTATGCGGCATAGTACATCTACGTATGATGCCCTCCTTTCGCAGGATTCTTTTTACATCATATAGAATGCACCTCCATTATCAGTGATTATTTCTTTGATAGTTTCAATTTATTTTAGGAATATGATGCGAAACTTTAAAAAGTCATCCTTATCCAACAGCAAGTAGTGGTATTAGGAAATGGATTATATATAAGGACCACATACGTCGCCATAAATACGTTCACCTGGTTTTGACGCTCCATTCTCGTTCCGATTTTTAAACGTTGAGCTTTTCTATTAATGCAGCCTTCTCAAATTGTTCTGTCAGTTGTGATGTGGTTTGTGACGTGACTGGCAGCACCATTATTAACGATCCATTAATGTATATATTTTACTGTCGTAGCGTTCAATTTAATTATACTCATAAGTGTCTTTTTAGCCTTGCACAAAGGTGAGCAGTCAATTTCTCGATATTTCGATCCTTTTTCACCAGAAGCTTCCAGCTTGAGATAAACTGTCAATATTCATCGGGGCAGCTTTATAGTCTTGCTCTTGGAAAGATATCTATTAATTTTTTAACTCGTTCGTTCTTTTTTGCAGTCGTATTAAGATAAGAGAATCCTATCAGGCTCAATATAAAACGGAATCTGGCTCATAAGTACAGCTATCGGAAAACTCGCTGTTTTCCAGTGCATAGCCAATCACTAAGTGCTTGGTAACATATTTCCCTATTAGGGGCTAGTAGCTAGCTAGGTGGGTCTTCACCTAGCTAGCTTCGGGTTTCTGGTGTAATGGGACTGGCAGGACGGTATCCTGTATGCTAATTACAATATAGAAAGTAATTACTACTGATAAAATTAAAAATTCTTTGGAACCAATCGAGCGTAAAATGTGCTGCTAAGTGAACGGTTGCTTCTTATTTTAATAAAACTGGAGTTGTGGACGTCGCTGTATAAGGCAAATATGAACTCCAGGTTCATCACATAAACCGTTGAACAAGGTCTCCTCCATTGAGATTTGCCTTGAAACCTACGCTTGGCACACCTGCCAAGCGTAGGTTTCAAGGCTTCATCAATTTCTTGGGATCGCAGTGGAGTCTTGGGAGGCAGTTAGTTATTAGAAGGCACTTCTTCCCACCTTCCGGTATTTTTTTAGTCACCTCTTACGACACTCATGGGAGTCTGGAAGAAATGAGGTTTTCTGTTGTTCATTCTAACCCAGCATTCCACGAGGTAACTCCAGTTTAGTAACGTTTATTTTATCGGTATATCTACTCACATACTTAAAACCAATACTGTCTTAGTATTAAACCTTTTGATTCATTATTGAATTGAAAATTGGACTAAGTATGAATAATAATAAGAACGAATGAAATATGAATTTTTCATTAGGTTTGTAATTCTCATCATTGGCATAAATATATTTTCGCAAACATATAATATATTGGACCTCTTATTAAAATTGGATATATAGATTTTACCTACTATGTAATATTTGGTTTTGAATCAATTTATTATACAAAATATCTAAATGTAAGTTTTTAAATCAACATACGGACATACCAACATACGGACGGACAGACATACAGAACAGAAACATAGATAGGACTTCGTTTTCCTTTTAGACCCTATGGAAAGATAATTTACGATACTCTACATTGTGTTCCGAAATAACAACCTATAGTGGTAAGTTAGGTAGGTATTTACTGATAAAGATAAGCTATCCATGAATTATGATAACAATATAGGTACTTACCTACGAGTATGATGGATGCGTCATTTCTTACATTAGTTGGTCAAATAAAGACATCAAGTTTAGGTTAAAGTTTCTAAGAACAAATGTTATTCTAAAATTCTGCCAAAAATATCTAATTGGAGTTAACGCTGTAGACCGTGTGGAAGTTACAACATTAAACATTCTTACTATACCGATGTGAAGCATTTAAATAAATCAATTGCTGTGATAAGTTGACAACTGTGATAAGTGAACTTAAAAGTAAAAATAACTGCAGCTATGGACAACCAGGGAAGTTCGACGTCCAGAGTAGGAGATAACAATGGTGTGGCTCAAACTCAAGCTCAAGTTAATGAAGTGGTTGTCATTATGCGACAAAACGTGGAAAAAATTTTAGAAAGAGATCAGAAATTATCTGATTTAGATAATCGGGCCGATGCTCTTCAAATTGGGGCAGCTGGTTTTACACAGACTGCAGGGAGCCTCAAACGGAAGCAGGTGTGGCAGAACATGAAAATGATGATTATCATAGGTGCGATTGCAGCTATTGTGCTTATCATAATCATTGTGTGGGCAACGTCTGGTTAATCTGAACTGAATACCATATTATGTTTTATTATATTAATTTATTGTGATAACTTGCTTATTATATGATTTAAAAGTAGATAAGTACCGACGTACCGGCTATTGTCTTAAATATGACAATGTTTCCTTTACTCGTTGTTGATTTCTACTTGTTATAATTATGGACGATTACCTTGCTACGTGCGTTTAAATCAAGTATCTAATTGCTTAATCTTCATAACGTGGTCATGACTTGGATGGGTGACCGCTGGTTGGGCATTACCACTGAGCGCTTCCGTGCTTCGGAGGGCACGTTAAGCCGTCGGTCCCGGTTGTTGTCTTAGGATAGCAGTCGTTACAGCATGGTGGTAGGGCACTTTGCAAATGCCCCCCTGGCTAGCTACCACCCTCAAGTTGAAAATCTGTCGCCAAGCACCTAACGGTGCTAAAGCAGTAACTCTAGGTTAGTCTGAATAACATCCTCGACCACATCATCACTTACCATCAGGTGATATAGTCGTCAAAGGCTAACCTATTAAGAATAAAAAAAATAAAAAAAAAAAAAAAATTAAAGCTGCTAACTTGAAAGAGTAGGGAATAATGCGTTTTTATTTGCTTTATTTACTACCGACTATGAAACCCAATATGCACAGTTGTATTTGAAAAGTCGTGTAGCTATGAATAATATGTATTTCGCGGACGTGGTGCACTGCAAAATAATAGTACAGTCAAAATTAAAGTTTTCTATTGAATAAAAATGTCTTTTTATTATTGAAATAATACCTCTGCATTAAAGTTATTTACCTTGTGATTTATGAAATTTGGTTAGTTTTAAGAGTGAAATTACATGTTACTGGTTCGGAGTTACTATAGGTAAGTAGCCTAAGCATGAATTACTTGGCAGTGCATTTTTTAACAACAATTATATTTTATTAAATATTTAGGTACCTAATTATATACAAGTACACACACCAACATTTTCCCGTTAAGGTAGTAGCTACAATTATTTATGCTAGACGCTAGAACATGCTCATAATGTAAGTACTTTGTTTGTTGTCCATTTATATGAGCCTAATAAATTTCATTCGTTAATCTTCTTTCATCCATCCTCTCTATGTGCCCGATCTTTACTACTTCTACACCACAACGTCCCCTAATAATATATATCGCAGCTTAAATATTATACAGCCCCAAATTGAAATATTTATTGTTTCAGGAGAGAGCGTGAAAGTTTTTGGAAGGTGTTTTTTTATGTTTTTTTTGTAAAATTTTTGATATATATATTAGTGTTTTATCATTAGATGCGTATTCTGATTCTATAACATAATTTATCATGAAGTTGGGCTATATCCATGAAAGAGACATGAAAAAATGAACATAAGGGCCTTTTGGTTACAATAAAATATTGTATAAAACAGAAACTGATAATAATACAAAAATCAACAATAGAGATCAACTTCGGTTGTATGCTATCATTCAGAGCCGCACTCACAGACGCTTATTTAATAAAAATATAATTACCTACCTAATTGGACAATATAAAAATAAATGATGATGATTGAATTGATAATACAAAGAGTTTGATTTAATACTAGTTTTAAATTAAATGACATATCTGAGTGCAATTAGTCCTTAATTAAGGCATCACAAATAACATTCGTCTAATATTATACGTGATTAGGTACAACATTTTAAATGCTTTTATAATTTTTAAATTGGTTTTTAAAATTTTACACGCCTTAGTCTTTGTCTACAATACGAATTCTATTTGGCAGCATAATGGTTATGTAAAATGCATATTGGAAAACTGTGCAGGGAATATATTCCTTAAATTTTTTATAACATTTTAATTTATACACAACTTAAATATCAGTATCTTGTCTGATATAATTCACAGTGTTTATTGAGCTGTAAAATAGGCTATCTTGCTTTTTTGCCTTTTGCGAGCTTATTTTTATTCTAATTATTTCGTTGTAAGAGGCCAATTCCTGGAACATTCAGTTTGCGACATGTACTAACGTTCGAAAAATAATATAATATAATCATTCAAATTACGTAAATTATATATTTTCATCTCTGCCAGCTCTTTCGGTAACCAATCGATCCGATATCGCCAACATCGAATAGAGTTAAAGACTTCGTACCAACTCGATACCTGGCATTTTTTGTGATCGCTGCGGGCCGATCACATATCTTCTGTAGCTCCTAGTTCTGTAGCAATGAACTGCTGATTGCAACATTCAAAAATCATAGTTTTCCGATTACGTATTCATATTTTGACAGATATTGTAGCAAAGAAACCTTCATTGCCACAGAATCTCGTAAAACGTATCTTGTATACATCGATAGAAACTGTATTGTATTATATAGCGATCACGTACAGTCAATATCAATTAGAATGAGAGTTTCTGTAGCAATCTTCATTGATACAAGTATTGGGCTGTTTCTAAGAATCGAAACCAATTGCTACAGTGAAAAGTATATAATTATTAGTAAATATAAGTATAAATTAAGTTTTTTTTAGTGCTTATTTGGTGAATACAAATAAGAAATTTCTGCATGAGTATATAACGTTGGTATTTAAATACTGTAGAAAAATTAATGCTCTCTCTCATGTGGTACCTTTCTGGCACTCATAACAAAATTATCTATCAGCATGTGATAGCTTAAATGTTCACTGGCGCTAAATCTTTCAGAATCAGTAAGGTGCTGGTTGTCAGGACTTTAACCGACGCGGCCAGCATACTATTGCTTAGATAGGTAGCTTTCCAGGTGTTCACGACCAGTTACCGGAACACTTGAATTATGCTTGGCAATAGATTTGTTACTCGATGGTGGTAGCTTTACTGGCACTCATAAAAAATAACCATATCAGCATTTAATAGCTTATATACCTTTAAACTGGTGCGTTATAAGGATAGTTGCTGGAATACTAGGATTTACAACAGGTTTGTAACTTGATGGTGGTAGCCTACCAGGCGTTCCTATTTAAATTCCCTGCCACCGTTTTAGTAGCTATCCTGGCAAGCTTAAGAAAATGCTATATATTTTTATATAAAAATTACGTGTTAAGTTGTTTGTCCGCAATGGACTCCCTAAACTACTGAACCGATTTTAAATTTGATTTGCACACCATGTGCAATTTGATCCAAATTGAAAGATAGGATAGCTTACATCTTAATTTATAGTCGTAATTACCCGTGCGAAGCCGGGGCCGGCCGCTAGTATATTAATAAAATGTAATACTTAGAATTATCACTGGCTTTTAATTTTTAGGTGACCCACATATGCGTTATGGTGCTTGGCAACAGAATGTTTGTACTTGAAAGTGGTTTATTTCCAGGCAGCTCCTTTGTCAAAATTTGATCAGGCGTTCAAAAGTGCATTCATACGTAAATGCTCAAGTGCACAACTTTCATCAGGGACCTAACTACGCTCGGTAAAATAACGTGAGCACATACAGCAAGTTGTCTTCATATCAAGAAATCTTTGAGGCCGAATGTCCACATCGAATCGTAAATCGAACGTTTGACAGATAATCGATTTTATTTACTCTGTATTATTAATAGCTGATAAATTAAGATTTTGAGAATTGGTCCCCAGTAGATTGGTAAATCATTGAATATCCGTCATGTGATGTTGTGAACAAAATGGAAAGCACCCCTCAAATATTATGCGTCATATCTGCTGTAAGAAAGAGATAAATAAGCAATTCGTGTTACCACCGAACCGCCACGAAACGTTCCGATCACCATTACACTGCGATCTCTTACACTCTCTCAACCAAACGCATGGAAGTAATAAGTATACTAGTTGTACCTAGTACTTATTACTTCCATGACCAAACGATACACATATCTCGCTCATCCACTTCATTGAGAGTGATAGTGAGTAGATTCTTAAGATAAAACAAAATGACGATATTTTCTATTTCATCAATAAGAGCAATAATTACTCGTGAAATGAAACAGTTTTACTATCTCTCACAGTGCTTGTATAATTGGTGCAAAGTCCAAAGACACAAGGAAGGCATATTGTCTACAGATTATCCCTAACAGACACGATTAGCGGCGATGTATTAGGAAGTGCAAGACTGGTAGTGACTCTGGTAATTCCCTGAATTCGTCTAGTAAATATGCAGGGCACACAACTCATTCAAAGGTAAAAAAATCTTACGGGCCTTGAGCTAGTTCCGTCACAATATCATAAAACAAATTTATTTATTTGTCATTCCAGCAAAGCCTCAGTTATCAACTTTGTTACACAAGATGAATCCCTTGGCAAAGAATTTAACACAGACTCATCACCAACCAACATATAAATATTAACTACTTGTGAATGTGTTCATTTTGTATTGGCATTTTAATTTATTTGTACAAATCTAGTGCTTTTTAAAATTCAATCTAGCAAGTAAACCTGTTTCCGAGCTGGCAACTCTGACTCCAAGGGCGTATTCCGGCAAGTGTCAAATTTAAGAGTGAAATTCTGAATTTGTTTGAACCAATCACAATACAATTCTCATCACAATATATGGTTTCATTGGCTGATTATAAGAGCGAATCGTGTTTGATTCGTGCTTTATGATTCATGGATAGTGTCACGCATATACGTCCAACCAAACGTTAAGTCAACGTCAGCGTTTGACTGTAATGGTAAATATCAAAGAAAAGAATCGCCATATTTCTGAAACGTGACATCATTGTTTTTGTGATTATAAAATTTATCGAAAGAAATTCGATTTCTCTGTCCGAGCCCACAAAAGTTACAAGACTTATTAAAAATGGAAGACCAAGGAAGTTCAGTGCCTAGAGTAAGCGACAAGCGTTTGGCACAAACTCAAGCCAAAGTCGATGAAGTTGTAGGAATTATGCGCGTAAATGTCGAGAAAGTCTTGGAGAGGGACCAGAAACTTTCAGAGCTTGATAATCGTGCAGATGCCCTACAGCATGGGGCGGCTCAGTTTGAGCAACAGGCTGGAAAACTGAAGCGAAAATACTGGTGGCAGAATTTGAAAATGATGTTAATTATTGGTGCTATAGGAGCTATCCTGCTAATTATAATTATTGTTTGGGCTACGTCCGGTTCAGGCAATTCTACGCCACCGGTTACCGAAGCGCCTACCCCTGCTCCGACTCCTGCTGCTTCTGGACGATAGTTCCAAAATACTTTACGAATTGTCAAAGTACGGATAGTAGATGAAGCGTGTTGAGCAAAGATGCATCTGAAAGTAATAAACGATATATATTTTTTAACAACATATTAAAACGCACATATTTGAATCAACTTATACTAGTACATTGAGAAATTTTGATATTTGTCTACAAATTTTCAAGAACAATAAGGTTTTCCTATTGAAAAACATATATCATATTGTTGTGTATAAAAACTTTATAAATATAGTATTTGTATTTTTGTACCATATTCTGTCTCTATGATAACAGTGGCCAACTTGTGTAAAAATTTAATAACATAGTGTATATGCGATTGTATTAAATGAAACTGATCTTATTTTGGCCAAGCAGAACTGATATTTTTACACTATATAATAATTGTTATTGTTAACGAAGAAAATGACTTGATATATAAATTATTGATGTTGGAAATATGCCTTGAAGGCTTCATGTTTATCATAGCATGTAATTGAAGCTCAGTTGACTGTGGTATCTGTGAAATCTTGCCTATTTATTCATTACTATAGCAATTTATCAGTTTAAAAGTAGCACCTAAGTATATATGCATCTGAAACATCACAACAACTCACTTTTGAGGCAGCTTTTCTTCGACCTTTCTACTAAGGTATTACAAGACATCAGAAACCTTAAGAAAAGATGGATCCATAATATATTCATAACTCAAGTTATTTAACTGGAAAATTAGTTGCCACCAATCTTGTTTTTTCCACCCTATTCACGAAACTTAGAAATTGTGACCCGCATGGGCCTCTAAAGATCGAGCTTCCGAGTTAGATGTGGTATTAGATATATGTACAACAGGTGAAATCTTAGGTGATTAAAACAGCGAAAATGGTATAGGGAAAAACTATTTTTGTGATATAGTTTCTTCGTCGACTCCAAGTTTGACATCAGTGTTCTATTTTAAGAATTTTTTCGCATAGTTTATGTTTTTGAATGTCCCATAGTTTATATATTCTCTTTGTTGTATGCACTTGTTTGTTACAACTTTGAGACTATTTGAAAGACTTGTTTATCAAACTACCATTATGAATGCACATTTTTCTTCAGAGATTGATGAATATTGACAAAATAAGTTATCTATTGTTTGATTTGGAGAAACTTAATGCAAACACTATTTGAAGGAGCTGAACGGCAGACTCATTTTGTTTAGTATTGGATTAACTGACTGAGTAACATTTGATTTTTTTCCAATTACTATGTACAGTCAAAGATTTTGCAATAAACAAATCATAGAAAAGAAAAATAGAAGTATTGTTTAAATAGGCTACAGAGACCTCTCTCAAATTTGTTGTGCCTAATCCATATTGACCTAAAATTCTATTGTATGTTAAAGTTTTTATGATTATAGTTCAGAAGCGCAAACTTGTATATTTAGTATGAATAATTTTAATGTATATTAATCATTCACTTAAATGTAATTGTGCACTTATTAGTTGGTATTAAGGATATGTTAGTTACTGTATTTTATTTATCTTAATATGGATAGAATACATTGTCATAAAGTTTATTATTGCATTTTTGTTCTGTATTAAGCGTTGATTGGGACCAATGCTTGCCCTCCTTTGTATGGAAGTTTTTTGTATTCACTGTATAATTCTAGTGATGCAGTTGAAATTACTTGGTGATATATCTCCGGTTATGATAAGTACCATTATGCACATTATCTTGTTTTTGTATTTAAGAAATAAAGTATGTATTGTATTCTCTTTTTTGATTTGTGGAAAGTCTCCGATATCAATAAGCAGCGATTTGTTGCACTTGCGAATTAAAAAATCCTCCATCAAATATTTTGGTTGTATTATGAATAAACCAAATTTACCTGTAGACCACGCGCAGTAAGGGGCTCCGTAGTAGCCCGGAATCACAACTAATAATATAGAAATATTCTGTCTTTATTCTCTTTAACTTTCATCCTGCTAAAGCTAAAAAATAAGAGTATTATTGCTGCCTAGTTACTTTTTTCAATTCACAAAATTTTAATTTGAAAATTAACCCGAATGAAAACGTAACGATATCGCGGAACCCGTTGGTACAGCGCCATCTCGCGGGAGCTTTGTGAAACATGTTGATAATTTATTATTGTTTTATATATTATTATATCTCAAAATTTAATTTGTTTTATTAGTTTTTTTGTTTTTTAATGCAAATCTTTACCCGTTATAAATAAGCAACATCTTTATCTTAGTCGCTTTAAAGGATTTATTCTATGGATTTTGTATTTGGTACAAAATTATCCAACACCCAAGTTCAACGACTATTACTGCTAAACTAATAAAGTTATCGATATAATTTTCCTTTAAAGTTCATGAATGAAATGCTCTTTCATTTTTTCAAGCCAACAACAGTTTAACTTTTAGAAGAGGGGGAAGACGCCCTGCTGGAACATAAATTTGCACTTATTTCATAAATGGAGCATGAATTGATAAATAGTATTAGCAACCCCTAAGTCATTTTAAAAGACCTATTCAACAACATCCCACATGAGGATCAAGATAACGAGGAATGGACATCCCTCTTCAGTAAACATGTAGGGAATCCTAAAAAAAAATCACAAAAAAATATTTTACCACATTGACGGCGTAGTTGATATTCACAAAATTACAGCATTCTTGTACTAACGGTCTCTTTTTTTGAAATGAAATTCTCGTGAGTTTCACACATATTTAAATATTATAAATAAAACCGTCGTCGACCGTGCCCGTCGGGAGCTCGCAGACGCAGCTGTGCACTCGCCCTGATGATGAGTATCTGATATGCTCGAAACCCGGGTCGACGTATTCGATCCCCAACGTGAGTGTTTTTGCCGGTTTTATTTATAATATTTAAATAACGGTCTCTTAACAAAACCTCGGGCAGACAGACATACGGACATGACGAAACTATGAGGGTTCCTTGTCAGGGCCACGGAACCCTAAAAACATGCCACTGCTCCTTGGTGACCATGTTTGTCATGCTCTTCGTCAGCTTCTTCTGGTGATAAAAATCGTTGACCACATAGCTTAGTTGGTCCTTGATTTATGGAAACGGATTCAGTCAATTCAGTGCTAGGTCGGGATTACGAAAGATAATGGTTTGGCTTGGCTGATGTCCCAAACGATCGATTGCTGCTTGGTTTTGGTGGTCATAGCTATACGTAGATACATATTTCGTCACCTGCTACTATATCTCTCACCTAAGACGCACTTAGATTGAAACTGGTAAGCATGGCACAACATTGATGCGGTCCGTTTTTTGAACCTCAGTTAAATTGTGAGGGATCCATCGCGAGCATAGCATTGTCACATCCACAAAATAGGTTTGTGTATCTAATTGTACCTACTGGTGCCTATGTAAAAGGATGCCCAAATCTCCAAAGGTAGCAAAAACAATTTTTTTTTCAGGTCAGGCCTTGCGAACAAATACCCACCTACAAATAGCTCCTGTTGGTAACCTACAATGATGGTTATAACTATAGTGATGATGAGGTCGAAGGTGTTAAAGACTAAAACCTCCCCCTTCTTCATGAAAACTTCGCCTATCATCACTTCACATTATCATTGTTAAACTTATCATTAACATATGTCGAATGAATTTTATATAGGGTCAGAACTCAGAACTTCTTGGTAGCTAATTTCGTTTGATCGTTGATTTTAAATGATTGACACGTGGAAAAACATTGCCTTTTTCTATCCAATAAGGCAAGATAAAGGTACATACTTACCTAATTAATTCTTAATATAAATAGGTATTACACCTTAATCAACACAAGTTGCCAATGAAATGTTGCCTAAAAAAGTAATGAAAAATGCAGGTAGGCGTAAAAGTATAACATACTCTGATATTTACGTGGGTAGGCAATAAGTATATAGGTATGCTTATTAAAATTGCAACACCTACGTACTTAGGCTACCTACGCTAGATATCAAGTTTTCCATTTACAGCTGTACCTACCTAGGTACCTATACATATTATGTAGGTAGGCACACTCTCCTCAGTGACGGGAAAAGAGTAGGTAAGAATATTACCCAATAATAATATGCAACAACTGCCAAGGTGATAATAATTATGACGGTTCGTTCACATCGACTCCATATACTGAAATAGAATTGGATCGAACAATTCAAAGCAGAAAAATATGTCTGGTAGCAGATAAAAAATGCTATCTATGTACCTACCTACTTGGCAATTAGAAATGAGAACGAAACAATCGCCTAAAATACGAGTGTAAGGTAATTATAATAAATTTCCTTGATCGGACCGCTCGAACAAATATTTCGTTGATGGCAACCTGGCCCAAAGAAGGCAACGCAACGGTACTCGTATCTATCATATTCACTTTTCTAGCAATCTTCCTAGGTCGAACCGGTCCTCGTCAATCGTCATTTTCTACAAACACATATTAAGTATTGCGTGAAAAAGCTACGTCACCCATCAGTCATTCCAATTTGGTCTGACGCAGCCTAAAAATGTAGGTCGTTAAGTTAACAGGTTATGTAAAATTGTACCTACCTATGTAGATAACGTATATCTCCTTAAAAGTCGAAGTCCTCATTTGAAGCGTCATCGCTGCGTACCTACGTGAGATCATGCGTGTGGGCATATCAAATAACAACGAAACTTTAGAAGGCATGGAGGAAAAATGCGGATGGAGTCTGACTTGGTTCCGCTTTCCGCTCTGCTTCCCACCTGCCACTTTGTGACAAACCCTGCGTTAGTTCACAACCCTGAACTGCCTCATTTAAACACCAGCTTACAAACTAGCTAATCTAACTATACAATATTTTGAACACGTAATGGAATAACTTTTTAAACAACTTAAAAAAATGAAGAAGGTTCTCACCTCGACTGTATTTTATTTGTGGTGTGTTACTTCGTAAATTTTTAGAGGGTGTATCGATTTAATGTTTTTTTTTATATTCGAATGCTGGTGCTTTTCATGTAGTCCCATTTAAATTTTGATGAGATGTGACCGATTGATGATGTTCTCATTTTCACTTGTCGATGTAAAAATAACAAAAAACTATACGATGGTCTGGTTTATTTGCTTTTTATTGCATTTTTTGTTTTACAATATTTTATGTCTAGAGTCCGTTTTTTTTGTAATTTTTTTTCTGAGAAAATTCAGAAACTGCAGCCTCGTATTATCACAGTATTACAATAATATACTCCCCAGTTTAGAACCATGGTATCTTAGAGGGTAGAGGTTTCACTTATTACGTATCTATGCCACGGTAATATTATATAGATAATATTACCGTATATTATATGCTCTTGACACACTTGCCTAGTAGGTCTCTAGGTTTTTTTTTTTTTTTTTATTCTTGATAGGTTAGCCTTTGACAACTATCTCACCTGATGATAAGTGATGATGTGGTCGAAGATGTTGTTCAGGCTAAGCTAAATAGGTATTTGTATCCAGGGATTTATTTCTGCTTTCATCATGCTAATAACCAGGGAATAGAAATTATTCCTAGCGCCTCCGTTTTCTACCGTTAAGTAGTTATGGTAGAATAAATAAACTCACAAACATACATACATGAACCCGGAAAACATAACTCTCCTTTTTAGGGTTCCGTACTCAAAGGCGTAAAAACGGGACCCTATTACTGAGACTTCGCTGTCCGTCCGTCCGTGTGTCTGTCACCAGGCTGTATCTCAAGAACGGTGATAGCTAGACAGTTGAAATTTTCACAGATGATGTAGGTACTTATTTCTGTTGCCGCTATATCAACAAATACAAAAAGTTGGCCAAGTGCGAGTCAGACTCGCGCACGTTAAAACAAAACAAGGTTAAAATATGAAGTCTAATGTTGTATAGCTAATGGTACTACGGAACCCTTCGTGCGCGAGTCCGACTCGCACTTGGCCGATTTTTTTGAGGCAGTCATGTAAAAATGAGTCATCTGCGGCGTTACGAGCGATACCTAGCTAACTAAACTCATTGTAGTTACTTATGAACGTATTACCTATTCTCATAATCAATTTAACCTTCATGCGTTCCACTAACCAGTTTTTCTTATTAACTAGGCGCCTGCTGAATTATTACTAATTGAGATTGCTCAACAAACCTCTTGTAATAATACAACACTAATTAAATTCCTACCTTTATTTATTATTGTTTAGTATATTAAGTTGTTTGTCGTAAAGTTGTAGGAGTTAGTAGGTAAATTAAGGACAACCCAAGAAATAAACTGCTAAGTGTTGTATCGTACTTATTCAATATTTTTTTTATCCCACCATCTCGGAAAGAGTACTTGTAATCTTCAATATCTGAGTGGAAAAGCCGTTTTTATTCTCTAGAAGATAAAGTAAATTGAATTTAGAACATCGTGTGCACTAAGTTTGTGAATTAAAAAAAACATTAAACCTATTTACTGCTACCTCTATGGTGCCGAATATATCATACAACTTTTTTTTATTTGTTAAAAACTCAGACTCGGAACCTTCTTGGTGTTCTTTTTTAAATTTGCTTTGTACGCGGTTCTTTACGCGGCATTTTTTCACGTCATTGTCAAACCTTATATTAAAAACAAGAAACTTGAAAACAAGTGAAAAAACTAAAATGAGTGATTCTAGCGACGAGGAAGTTTGTTTGACGCCAACAGAATTGACTGAAACTGTTAATAATGCGCAAATGAGCTTTCTCCCAAACTGAAATAAAAGTGTACCTATCTTGTGATTGTAAACGTTTTTTTTTTGCATTTAGTCATTTCCTCGCTGAGGTGGAATGAAAAGTTACGTGTTGCACTCGAGTGCAAAGATTTTTCACCTCGTGCTCTTTTGATTCCCTCGCTAACGCTCAGGATTCTAATTTTGAATCCTTTGCTTGCTCGGTCATCAAAATTGAACACGCGGTTAAAAAGCAACTTTGCACTCTGTATAACAAATAACAATTTTCACTGAAAACAATCATTTAACCACGTAAGTAGGAAGTATAATAGGTTATACCTATGTCTATAAAATACTTCTCCCCCGGTTGTATTGTTGTCTAATGAAAGGAATGTAACGAAGGAATATAGTTATGCAGATCGTTATGTATGCGTATATGATATGATACGTTCTGTGTAAGTAGGTATACTTACACTAGGTACTGAGTTTGTAACTTATCGCTACTTCAAGCTGTAGAATAGAAAAAAATCCTGTTAAACATGCAAAATGCCGATACTAATAATTTTGTGTTGATTTTTGATTGGTTCTCATAAGTTCTCATCGTCACTAATGTACTTCTTTGCGTGATTGATTAAGGCTTCGATCGGGTAGTTATTAAAATACTTCGTTTAAATTGGTATGGAGTTTACATTTCATAATGTGAAATTAAGAAGTTGAACAACATCTTCAACCACATCATCACTTAATATCAGGTGAGAAAGTGGTCAAAGGCTAGCCTATCAGCTATAAATCAAATAATGAAGGTACATACTTTAGCCTGTTTTACCGGTTTCAGAATTGAAGTACTGTTACGTCCATAATATCCTCCTTGTGGATGTCATAAAATGTATCTAAAACAATAATAACGAAACATGCGCCTAATGAACAGCATGATGCCCACGAAGAAGTGAACCTTTTTTGTGATTTCACCACTTATTTCAATGGAAATAGGGTGTTGCTGCACATTGGCACGCGCGATTTAATTGCCCTGATTACCTGAAAGATATTGTATAGCAGGTATACTGCTAGCGAGACGGTAGGAGTATCATTCCTTTGTACCTTCTAAATATTTGTTTTTAGCGGAAACATATTTTTGATATGTTATTTGTGTGTTGTCCTTTCATGCTTTTAGACAAGGAATGCCTATTTAAACACTTATCCCAATAACTAATAAAACCCTTATCACTTATCCCAATCCTAAATTGGATTGGGATAAGTGATAAGGGTAGCAAGATGTATGTAAAACTAAAGCACTTACTTTTATGGAACTCTACCGGAAGTTAGATTCCCGCGCCACACCGCAGCCATTTATGGCCGTAGTGAAATGTCGTGTCATAAATCTACAACTTATGCTCAAATTCATAGACTAAAAGTTTGAAAACGACTTCCTTACTATTGAACTTTAAGTAAGACTATACTTAGGAATTTTTTATCAATATTTATAGTACTAAAAACTTAAAGAAATACCTAAATGCAGTTCGCGAGTATGTATTCATAGGTAGGTAGGTAGTGTACGTATCTAGAATTTATTTGTATCACTTTCCTGGTTTCCTATAGATATTATTTTGTACCTATGTAGGAGTAGGTATTATATTTATGCCATTCCTTATATAGCCTGCGTTATTTTATCATGCTGGTGACGTCGCTGTTCCGTTCTAATCCAATGTGTCATTCACCCGATGCCATTGAAATTGTTTCGAATGTCGCGCCTCCCAAAGGCGTTATGGAATGAGACTGTTATTCAAAACATAATTAATCTATTTGTCTGTTTATCTCCTTGGTTCATTGTAGAGAACGTCCTCCTCTCATGCCGCCGGGATGTGAATGACCGCTAGTTTATCGGTTTCATCAGCATTCCAGCCCGTAGTGTTCCGTCTACTTTAAATGGCTGTAGTTAGCATAGCATTAGGATTAACAAAGCTGTTAACCGGATACAAGTGCCTGGCAAGGGCTTCACTGGCCAATTAAGTAGTATTTGGACACATGTGTCTAGGTATATAGGTACTCTTATAAAAGTACAGTATCCCCAGGATGTACCTACATGATATTTCGACCTGGAATGTATTATCACCTTCGGGCTTGTAGCACGATAAAGATAAAGTGTAAATTAATTTTAATATAAAGGTCGGATTTGGAATATGGATGTAGATTGAGGGTAAAGATGGGTAGCTGAGTAAGGAGACGAGTACGCAGTGAAGGGTGATATGATGAAGGATTTAAAGGAATTCTTTCAACTTTGGGTACTTATCAAAGAACGAGAAGCAAAATATTGAGTCTTTGGCAAGAGTAATACAAACACGACCAAGTATTTCAAATATGTTTTCGAGCACTATTACATGCTAAGCGAATATTACTTACATCATGGTAGTACCTATATTATTGTACCATGACTTACATTAGATTTTTTTCCTCCTCCTTGTATTATTTTTATTTATTTTTTCTATTGTTTTAAGCTTGTGCCTTTGACATTAAAATGATTCAAGGTATGACACTAACTATATTTCTATTGTACTCTGCTTCTTTCTGTGGTGAGAAATACGTGGACTAAGGGATGTAAGTAATTTGATTTTAAGATTTTATATACATTTAAATCATAATTTCAGTCATTTAAGTGTTTGTGATCATCGTATAAAAATTAAATATATAATAAAAATAAATATAGGTAATAAAATTGTAAAATCATATTTCAAAACTGAAATTGTATAATTTAGGAAAACAATAATTAATTTATAGTTATGAAAAACTAAAGCACAGCCAGGAAAAAGTTACAAAAATTGTAGAATTTTCGCAACTTTTTCGGGGCACAAACTAGTACGAGCACCTAATAAAATAAAAGTAAACAAATAGAGCCAGCTGATAGGATTTTGTGTGTTATTTGAAAATGTCGGGAGAAGGTCCTACTTCGGCGTTAGCGCAGTTACAAAATTAACTTAAAGCAAATAGGGAGGAAAGCGACTACGACATACCGGGGATTCCTGCCGTAATGTCTGTCTATGTCAAATTCATGGACAAAATAAACATCCAAGTGTTTAGAACAGCAGCAAAAATGTCTGGAGGTGTCTTACCTATACATAGGTATACGAGTAACTTTCAATGGACAATAATTATGATTGCCAAACTAGTAATAATGTTATAATTAACGAATGTTATAACTGCAGCTCAACTAGGTATATATACTCGGCTGGTTTGAGCACAGACTACTGGTTTGAGCTTACAGGATCTTAGTTGGGTAGGCATTTGAATCACGCCTGGGCTACTACTCTCTAGTAAAAAATCGCCAAACAACTTAAACAGTTTGAATTTGAACATTCTACAATTTATATATTGTTAATATATTAGACAGATTCTAGTTGAAGAATCGCTTTTCAGATATAAAAAGCACAAATAAAAAAGCTGTTGTAGAGTAGTTAATTATATCGCTACTTTCTCATAAGTCATACATACCTAACTCTTTATCACTAAAATATTTCACATCCCATTAAATGCCTGAAGCTTAATTGGACAACGTTATGGGCGACAATGGAGCATAAACACCATGAGAAGTGGGGCAGGCAAGGCAGACACATCGAGATCCATATCATCATTTTAAAACCATAAATTTTGTTGCGACGGAGTAGGAACATTATTAGATGAGTCAGTGGATTGGCGTGGCCATAAAGTTATTCTGGTGCTTCTTGATAGTCAAGCTATTTAGTCCCACTCTGGTTTGATCACGCGGATTGAATAAAATGATCCTCCCTTTATCATTGTTAAGTTACATTACATGTACATGTACTGTAGCATCTTTATATTGAGTATAATCCTTTTTTATTTGCTGATAGGTAAGCCTTTGGCCACAATCTCACCTGATGGTAAGTGATGATGTGGTCGAAGGTGTTAACAGGCTTAACCTAGAATTACTGGCTCTCAAGGACAGCTGCCGGAACACACCTTAAGTCAAAGTCAAAGTCAAAATCATTTATTCAATTTAGGCGTCTACGACGCTCTTATGAAGGTCAATTACAAATTTTAATATTGAAATATACTACATTGTACTGCCACGTTCAGCAAACAAAAATTATAGAGCCACTGCGAGAAGAACGGGCAAGAAACTCGGGGTCATTCTTTTAAACGTCGTTTAAAAATGTGTTAAGTACATACTATATAATAAAATTATTACAATACTTAATTTACATTACGTAGGTGTTAGGCGCTAGCTTGGCAGAGGCGAACCAGTCCAAGCATTTTTGTCGTTTAAGTAATCACAAACTGTGTACCTAGTAAGATTTCTTTATCAAAATATTCTTCACATGCAACTTGAATTTTCTTTCTGTGAGCGTTGTAATATGTTTGGGCAATTTATTATAAAACCGCACACAATTTCCTAAGAAGGACCTTTTATTTGTCTTTGCTAATCTAAAACCTGGCACCGCTATTTTATCTTTATTCCTAGTGTTATAATCGTGAGTGTCACTGTTTGATTTAAATTTGCTCAAATTTTTACGAACATACATAATATTTTCAAATATATACAGACTTGGTAAAGTTAAAATATCAATTTCTTTAAAAATATCTCTCAGGGATTCCCTAGGATCCATTTCATATAAGGCTCGAATTGCACGCTTTTGTAAGATAAAGATTGTCTCTATCTCAGCAGCAGCTCCCCACAACAATATACCATAAGACATAATACTGTGGAAGTACGCGAAATAAACGAGCCTAGCAGTAGCTACGTCTGTTAGCTGTCTTATCTTACGAACTGCATAAGGTGCTGGGCGACATATTTTTTACTTTTCTACATGGACCTGCTGCCAATGTTACTGAGCCATCAACTTCTTCGAAATAAATAAAATGTAAAATTAATAATAACAAATATTTTAAGAAAATATTAAAAAATATAAAAATACCTATATCTAATGACATGATATATTTTTTTATATTTTTAAGTGATTTATTAAAATATTTGTTATTATCAAATATGGATTTCCGCAGCGTAACGCCTGAATCTATTTATTATATAAAATTAAATATAAATGTACCTACGGATGATGATCTACATTATTATTCTTACTCGATTCCGAGTGTATTAAATATTTCAGAAAAGGTTTTAGGAAGTACCATAGTTTACCTTTGACCTTTGCTCTACATTTAGAAAGGCGAGACGTAATTTCCAATAGAGCACGTTTGTTGTTGTAATCGTTTCAAGCGATAAAGACTGCGCATTATAAGTACTACCCGTAATAAGTATAACCCCTTTATTCATAGACGACTAGTGTAAATTTCTAAAAACTAAAAGTTTTAGTTTTTGCTGTAACGACTGCCATCGTAAGACAACAACCGAGACCGACGTGCCCTCCGAATCACGGAGTATGTCACTAGCGGTCACCCATCCAAATCATGACCGCGCCGGAAATTGCTCGGTTAAGAACGGATAAGCAAACAAAGCTACGAGCGCTTCTAAGAGTAAAGTATTGTTACGGAACCTTCGATGTGAGAGGCCAACTTGTACTTGTACAGTTTTCTTTAGTACGGCAGGAAATGGTTTCTATATATACCTAGTTAGATATCATAATATTGTAGAAGTAGGTAGCTAAGTTATTAAGTAGTTTTATGAATTCAATTAATTGATAATACAAAGTGGGTGTGTGAGTACTTTCATTCGTCTCAAATCATGCAAACACTGCTTTCGTTGAAAACATTGCAAACGCTCGGTTCATAACTGAAATACGGGAATATGCACAATATATGATATATATATAAGGTGGATATTAATTCATCAACAATACTGCGAGGGACGGTGTAGAATCGATAACGGAATGTGTTCCACGCATGTTTAATTTTCACATACACAAAAAGTCTGTACTAATGCTTAAGCTGTGGCACGTTGGCTTTGGGAATAATAGCAAGGACAACCGCGGTCTACGAACACGGTGTATCTACTCTATTCACACACACGCACGATAGCTACGCGAAGTCAATGAACTGCTATACTAGGCACAATAGACAGCTGTTTTGTGGACCTATTCTGCCTAGTCGGTCTTTGGCGGCTTGCGACAAAACGCACGACGCGGTAGCGGTTTAACACAATACGGCATACCTAAGTAGCTGCAACACAATACAGTACGTACCTACGTAAACTTGAAATTAAAAAGAATGTAGCTAAGTAACGTTTTTTATCATTTAGAAGAGTCTCATCGATTGGCGATTATGCAAAGCTAGCTATCAGCTATGGCAGTCTAGCTAGATTGGCCGGTAAGGCCTTCGCTTTCGTCAGAATAGGTACGTGAAACAGCTTCATCTATCACGATGTCAATTAGACGCTATCACTAGGGCAAATCAGGTGTTTTGCCCTAGTGATAGCGTCTAATTGACATCGGGTAGCGTTCGTACGTGTGAGAATGGAGTAAACCGCGGTTCTCGCTATCATACTAAAAGGCAACGCGCCGCGCTTAGAAAATAGTTAAACTGATTTTTTATGTGAAAATTAAACATGAGTGGAAAACATTCCGTTATCGATTCTACACCATCCCCCGCAGTATTGTTGATGAATTAATATTCACCTTATATATTTTGCTTGCACGCAAACAATTTGAACTAACTAACTGCCGCGCTAACGATCTGTCAACTGTCAATTTACTTCTTCGCAATTAAAATTGAAGGCATTATTTTGTGAACAAGATTGTTTTACATATAAAATTAAATCTTAATCTGTCTATAAACATTTGAATTTGACGTTTTTGCTCAGCCGTAGCCGGAGGTGATAGCATAGATGACCTCGTATTCCTATTGGTGCCTGGTTACCACAATATGAACCGACTGTTTGCGTGAAAACAGTGCGAATAGCGCATATTTGCGTGATTTGAACCGGAGGATTTGACGATGTCATGTCATGATGTTTCCACAATTTGTGACATTTTTACAATTTATTTTGTTACATTTCAGTTAATGAAATCGAATGATTTCTTTTGTCTAACGTTGTGTTACAAAATCTACCTATAAACAATTTTTGTGTTTAATTTCCTTTTTCTTTTTATTACTCTAGGATTCAAATCATTGATAATATACGATTTGTTCCTAACTATAATGTTGATCATCATGCAATTGAATTTTGAAGCAGTGATAGCTCAGTGGCTTTGGCTATGGACTGCCGCGCAGCAGGTCCATGGTTCGAATCCCGCCGCGGGCTTGAGCTTCACCACATGGTGGATGGGCATTTTTGCGAATGCCCGCCTGGCTAGCGACCACCCTCAAGTTGAAAATCTGTCGCCAAGCACCTAACGGTGTGTTCCGGCAGCTGTCCTTGAGAGCCAGTCATTCTAGGTTAAGCCTGTTAACACCTTCGACCACATCATCACTTACCATCACGTGAGATTGTGGTCAAAGGCTTACCTAACAGCAATAAAAAAAAATGCAATGGCACCGCCATCGCCGCAGGCACCTAAATGGAATGGTTTCCAAGAACTTAAAAGTTGGGCAATTAACCTGTCTGGAAGTTCTGGATTGTTTTCGAACATAGGTGCGGTGCGGTCTTACTAACCAAAGGTGAATTTACAAAAATGAATATCAAAAATGCAGTACTGCTATCGAATCAAATAACTTAAATTAAAAGGATAAGAATGCAAAATATTTATTTGTTTGATATTCACTTTATTGTAAACCAAGAACCTAGATAGACGTAAAAATCACGCTTACATTACAGTAAAACTAAACTAAAGTACAACGGGTCGTTAAAAAAACAAAATATCTCTTACAGTTAATATTTAAGTTTTTATGGTGGTAGGGTATTTTCCTAAATCTGTTAACATCTTCGACCACCTACCATCAGGTGGGAAAATGGGTAAAAGGCTAACCTATCAGGCATAAAAAAAATGGAGATACAATATCCTACCGACTTTAGAGTGGCAAAGCAAAACTAATACGATGATGATAAGTTGATAAGCTACTATAGCACCATTGCCCATAATATCCAGTATCTGCAGACCGTGCATAACACGTAGGTGAACGTTTTGCACGACACCGCAATGCATTCTCCACCCGAGCTATTGTTCTTATGCTCAGCTTAATTTACTATGCAATACTTTACCTTCCATCCACATTCCGCATACCTACACGGTTGAAACAGAAATGATAACAGCAGCTGAAATATTCTGTGGTATCATTCCAGACGTATTTCTGACCACGAACCAAATGACTAATTAAAATTTATCGATCTGGTTAGGTGATATTAATCCTCATGATAGGCCTAGTAGAAGACTAGTATCAAGATTACAGCCATGATGATGTATCCAGGTCAGAAACTTGGCTAAATTGAAGGCAGGCAACCTTTAAAAAGTTACAACGAATGTCTCTTTTCTTTCTCTAACTTCAAAGACAATCCCACCTACCCATAACCATAGAACAAAACATCCAGGGTATCAACACTATTAACAAGCCGCAACAAAAATACGCAACTTTAATGTGTTCTTTTCTCTTTAAAGCCATTACCGAGCTCGTGCGTAGCTGTTGCCAGCCTGACAGCTGTAATAAATGGCTAGTGTGGGTAAAAGCTTTTTGCGGGGCTACATCGAATGTTTACATTATTGAGCAGGCGAGAGCCGGAAGGAACACGTGTTTCTAAGATATATGCGTTCGGAATGTAGGTACCTATTTATTAACAAATATAGTGAAATCTAATAGGTATTAATTAATAGACTCAGGCGTTACTTTGCAAGAATCTTATAGTCAATAATAAATAACAACTGTATAAAAATATTTTAAGAATTTATTGATTTGATATTTATGAAAAACAATTAAAATATAACTATAATAAAATATATCTAGAGAAAATTCCGCCTAAATATCCTGCAAAGCCGTTGAGACGTCACAAACGCCAGGTAACTTAGATGGAATAGATTCCGACGCGTTCGATTCTACGAAGCATCTTGTCTCGCTTCTTCGATTCACTGTCGATCGTGTTCTCGACAAAAACACGTTGAAAGCTATTCCAGCTATGTACTGTTTTGGCCTAACGTCGCGGCGTCAGTTTATAGGAAAATGAGGAATTGTTATGCTAGATATATTTTCTATACTGTTCAAATGACGATAAGGAAGGTCAATATATGCGATTAAAACATTTTACACGAAAACTATACTTAACACAATTTTGACACAATTGTTTTTAAATTTAGGATTTTAAAAATGTTTTCGAATACGAGTTCCGGCGTGATTCTAACACACCAGAGATAATAACTCGTAATATCAATGGTGCGTCAGGTGAGAATACGACTAACGAACGAACGGTTTTGATTAACTGCTTTACCTATATAGTAGTGAAAACTGTCTAGATTCATCTAGTTCTAAAAGTATGTCTGACTACTAATTAAATGTAGTCAGACTTTACTTTGTATGCTATCAGACAAACATACATTTTATTTTGGCTAAGACATGACGAACTTCTATGGAGTTTGTGACGTCTTTGGTGAGAGACATCGCACGAGTTTTAATGTAACAATTAAACCTAAATAACAATTTCAATCGGACATGATGAAAACGTGTAACAAAACAGAAGGCACATCAATGTAATAGCGTTTCAAATGATAATATACGATTACGAATAAACGCTTGACTAGATATTTATACGGCATTTTATTCACAGATGATGCGGTAGTCGACTAGTCGTAAAGAGACTTTGGAGAAGTAAAACCAGAATATACTTCAATGGTTCATAATCTTTCTTTAGACGAGTCAGAAGTTTATTTAAATTTTATTTTGTATATACTACACGTAATCTATATCTACTATACTGATATTATATAGAGGAAAGATTTGTATTTTTGTATGTAACGAATAAACATAAATACTACTTGACTGATTAAAAAAAACACTTTAGGATTCTACATTATCCATGATAAACATAGGCTATAGAATATTATCAAAAATTCTATATTTTTCCTTAAATACCCGTGCGAAGCCGGGGCTGGCCGCTAGTAGAGCATATTTTTGAAAGATACAGTCTACTTTTGTTTATATTTTGTTTTGTTTAATGGACCAATATTATAAAGGTCAACATATTTTATCACACATACTTTTACAACTAAAGGGTATCATTTTACCAACTAGTCATACATGTTGAGGTGAGTGTAAACTAGAAGGACCAAGGGACTATGAAGACTAAGTCACTAGCCCCATAGAACATTATGCGCTACGAAGTACATACATAGCTCCGGTGATCCAATCCTCACCCTTGGAAGGAACTTTAGGGGAATGATAAGAAATTCCAATGCTTTCGATTTCAAAATATGTACTTAGCAACAACTCCAATCTCCAAGCCAAAAGTAAAGTGGAGTCTCACAAAAAAGTTATATTCGTCCTCCGTCCTAGTACTTCCTTTCCTAAGGAAAGAACCCTGATTTTTACCCAGGTGACTTCTATTCAATCGTGGACTTCTGTGGCTGACATAAGGTAGAGAATAACGTATCTTTCTACTTGTAATTCAATGGCAAACATCCATGTGTAGGAGTCGTTGCGCATAGTAATAAGAATATGAATGAGTAACTCTTAATAACGTATGCAATATGTAGATACATGGTATTGATCATTTTATAACAACGTAGATAAACGTACCTTACGAACCTAGATGTGTACATAATTGGATCTTTTTGTCTTCAGCGTGACAAAGTAGTGAGTCATTGTAAAGTACGAACCAAGGTTACCGTCTGGTTTGGATACAAGCGTAGTTACCCGAACTTTTAGAGGCAATAATTACGAGACAGACTTCTCACTCGCTGTAATAAAGGGAAAGGAGACAAAATCATTCGATTCGGTATTGTGATAAGTTTATTCAAACCGCACAAGACCCGCGCGAAGGAGTTCTCGTTCGATTGCTTTTTCTCTCTGGGTGATGATTAAGGTTTTACCTATGCTGTTCTAAAAGGAAATGATAGGCCGATGAAGATGACAAGCAACGGTCATACTTTTGATCATTATTTGGTCAAACGTATGACAGTGTCCTCATATTTTTATATTAGATACTTAGATTAACCCTTTATTGAATCAGCATAATACCTAACTACAAAAAACAAATAGAGGAATATTACAAACAGTCTTATCGCTCTGAGCGATCTCTTCCAGCCAACCTTCCATGAAGAGAGATGATTAATTATTTTTTTTCTGTTTTAATTGGTATAAAGGGTACCGATTCTATGTTAGATATACATATTACATAAGGTACATAATATGTCCCAAAAAATATATAGCTAAGTTTATTGCATATTTAGAAATACTTAACTAATAGCAGCTACAAATTGCGAGCGGTATTTTTTTATATGAAGTTACTAACGGGTAAGCATCCGGGTTATAGTTGCATCCCTCCCCCATTTCTTTATGTCGGAGTCGTAAGAGTCGACCAGATTTACTTAGAAATACCAGAAGGTGGGCCAAGACGCCTGCCAAGCGTGGGGGTTATGGCAAATTCCCTCAATGGAAGAAATCTTTGTTGGTAACTAAAACTTTCCTGAAGATAACATGGGACACATGGATAACAGCATACTGTAAAGAAGATACAGTAAGTATCTGATCATTTCGGCGACGGTGGGTTGTGAGAAGCCCTTGAATTGGCGTAGGCTGAATCCATGTACTCGTACAATGTTTGGAGTAGGTAGGAGAAAGGAAACTCCCCCCGACGGTTCCCGCCTTGTCGTGGCGGTGGGGCTTAGTAGCTTGGTCACCCACGGTGCAGCGAAGAGGAACCAGGGGCCGTGCCGACTTGGGACATCGGCCGGCCCCGGAGGGGCCGCTCCACTGGGCTTTGCCTCTAAGTCCAGTATGGAGCGGCAAGGGTGGGTAGGCTGCGGTGATGTCCGGACAGCACCGCATCTGACGTGGAGGGGCCACGGCGGGAGAGGAGTGCCGGTATTACGGTGCGCCGCTCTCCCTACCTTCCGTGGCCACGGCGGGGTCGCCACCGTTCGATGGCGGACGCGGAGTGGCCGCAGGGGAAGAGGAGTGTCGGTATAGCGAGGCGCCGCTCTCCCTATCCTCTGCGGCCGAAGTAGCAGGCGACGGGGCTACTTATCTGACCCGTCGCAGGGGGACCTCGGGCGTCAGAAGCAGGGGTTGTCTGACGCCCATTTGCGGGCTTGGTCCCCGGGTGGTAGCGACGTGCCATGTGTTCTGGTGCGTCGTGAGGGGTAGCACCCCAGGAGGGGTCCGGCAACGGACAACCGTGGCGGGTTAGTGGTCGAGAGCTAAAGCGTCCCTGCGGCCCGCCGAGAAGCGGTAGAGTTGGAACACCGTGTGTTATTTAGTCGGTAGGGGCACTTGCTGCTGTGGAAGTAGTTGGTGGCGAGCCCGACATATCCCGGCCACTTTCCCCGAGGTGGACGGGAATGCGTAAATGCATTTTTCACACGTAAATAAAAAAAAAAAAGGAGAAAGGAAACTGCACTACTTGAACTATACTATACCTACTATACCAAATACAATTAAGTACTTAACTATATACCTTGGAAATGTAGGTAAGTACTTAACGATAACAAACATTTTAAAGATATTTTAGGAAACATTAAAGCTGCCTCAGGCAGTCTGGGCACGCTATCGAAGAGTCAGGACTTCCTGAGGATACTTCGTGTAGAAGCGAAAAAGAGAAAATTCTTCCGGTTTGGCTACGTGGAGTTTATGACGTCACGTTGGCTTAACAGGAAAATAAATAAGACGAAATTGTCACTAGATTTTTTTTAAAGCTTTTTAAGTGTTTTCTTAAAATATTAATTTAATGTTTTCTGTATCTATTTATAAAATATTTGCTATTTGTGAATATGAATTTCCGCAAAGTAACAACGCCTCAATCTATGATTTAGGAACTTCATTCTAAAATATTAATTAATAAAATAAAAACCATATCCTACAATATGACATGCAATAAATACTGTTTACTAATAATGATTTGATTATTATCATCTGGTAACAATTACAGAATTCCCTATACCCCTATGTACTAGTGTACCTAACACTGATGTACCTAAATTGGACTAGAGGAAAAGAGGGAATTCCAATGAATTTACACAATTCACTGTCAGGGATTAGGCGGCGTCTATTAATATTTTATGAGGTCGCCACTGATAACGTCATAAGGCCAAGGCAGCAATATCATATTAATATGTACCTACCTACTTAATATTATGAAATATGTAGGTAATAGGTATACTGCGCTATAAACAAGACAAAAACTATTTGAAAAATCAAGGCTAATCATATACTCTTAGGTACAGACGCCTCCAATAACAAGTTATACACAAACATACACATTGTAATTTTCAAAATTGTTGCTAAGACTTCTGTTTCTACTAGTATCTTAAAATCAAAGAATACTTTAAATTTTTTAACTTAAGTTTACATTATCTTCAATAATTAAGAGTTTAGTGACATTACATTATTCTGAAAATTACGAATGTATACTTGTTGTTGCAGACGACTGTAAATTAGGGTGTCGTACACATAGAGGAAAATGGAGAATTATGAGATTCCGTCCGTATGTCACGGGCCTCTAGCTCCTATACAGATTAAGAAATTTAGGTTACATTACCCAAAGACGAAGATTGGACTAGAAATTTTAAATTATTTCTCAGTATGGCTTTAATACAAGATAAGGTAACCGAAACAAAAACTTTTGCTCCCTACTTATGTGAGGCGTCATCGTCTAGGACTCATAATTTTTTACCTAAAAAATTAAATAAATGTGGGGCCGTCAAAGTGATAAATTTTACACGATTTTTATATGGGGTCTATATCTAAAAGTGAATGAACCAAGAATCTTGAATTTTGGTTTATTATGTTCCTATAATCTCTATTTAACCATGATATTTTCAAAACTATTTTTTTTATTTACAAGCTGTTCGAACAGCATTGCAATGCTGTTCCCTAAAAACGCGAGCCCTAACCCAGCTCGCACTAGGCCTACGGATAAATATGTATTATTCGTAGCACTAGGCCAAATTTTTAAATTATGCCTTTAGAATGATTAGAGGACTTAGATTAGGATAAAGGTATATTTATTTAAGTTTTTTTTTATTTATTTTACCACGTGGTCCAGTAATTAATTTACAGTTAACGTATATTTGCTATGATATATATATATATCATATTGTTATGATAGTATCTAATAAAGCAATATGCCATAGTTCCATATATACCTTAACAAGGGTGTTAAAGCATGTTGATCAGTACAGTAATTAATTATTATATTTAATTCTAAAAGGCGAAAGATGAGTAAGAAAACAGTTGGCAAAAATATCATCATTATGATATAAATTTGTCTTATTTTGGTCGGTTCTGATTTCCATAGGTAGAAAAGACGAATCGAGATGAAATGATTCATGAATAACATTACGTAGCGGTGACCGTCATCTCAGCGAGGCGTCTTGCACCGCCGCAAGCCGCAAGACGAGGCGAGGGTGTTCGAGGCAGGCAGGGAGGTAGAATGAGCGAGAAACAAACAAAGTGTGGGCTGAGTGACGGCGAGCGACTACGCGATGCCGTTCGAACATGAGGCTATTTAAAACTGTGCGCAGGCCCCCTGGCGCCGAGTCGACGACTAATGATCAGTGCTGCCTTGTCTGCCGTTGAGTGCGTAGCGACACACACGACAGTGTTTACACAAGAACGTTTCAGTGTTTGTTTAGTTTTTACCACATAACTTACTGTGAAAATGGCTGACAGTGGTCTGAAGAGGAATATTCCCATCAAGCTCGGTGACTTCTCTGTCATCGACACCGAATTCTCGAGCATCAGAGAGCGTTTCGACGCCGAAATGAGGAAAATGGAAGAGGAGATGAGCAAATTCAGATCAGAACTCATGAACAGGGAAAGCAACAACTTCTTCAAGAGCACCTCAAGGTATTTATTTAATTTGTGATATTCTTTCTCATGTAAATTAGCAAAATGTTTTTTGTACCTAAGGCAAGACATTCTATTGGGTTATTGCGAAACCGTGTAACTCATAATGTCCAAATATTTAGATATGAAAGGAAAAGAAATCATTCTCAAAAATATTGAAAAAACTAACTATCCACCGTATTTTTTTACATTATTATTCTGTCCGCAAGCTGTGTTGCCGGCCTTCTCCTTAAAGGGAATCTTGAATGAGTAAGTATGTTGGTTTCGCAAGAGCAGTCGCCTCAGGCGATCTCGACATCTACAAGAAAGTAGATACAAGTATACAAAAGGCATTATTCGGGATCAGGGCCCGGAACGGCATGGTTTCGGCTGCAGACGTCTCAGTCGACTCCATTTAAAGCGTGCAGCGATACGTAAGCCCGACGCGGGATGATGTCATAAATAGAAATAGCACCGCCACAGCCGTCGAGTAACGAGAGAATTTTTATGCTAAAATGAAAGAATGCCTGAAATTTTATTGTAAACACATTTTATCGTGAGGTGGAACGCTGACATTCATAAACCTTTCATGTTGCATGTTATGACATCGCAGTGAAAGGATTTTGCGTTTGTATCTTCAACAGTTTTATATGAAGTTGTTTGTTTGTTGCTAGGCAGTAAGCGTAGAATTTCTTTACAATTTATAAAGTTATGCAAAATAGTCTTGGAAATGCAAATAAATTTTGCTCACAAGATTAGCGGAATAAAAAGTACCGCTACCCGACACGTCATGTCATTAATAAGAATTTATCATATACGAAATGAGGGAATACATATGGTTTTTAAAATAACATAACAAAATAAAAAGTTGGAGCGGAACTCCAGATGGAAAAGTAAATAACGTTTGAAGAGATGTAAATATCTTTCGAGCTCATCTCGATGTTCGAGCCGCGGTTTTTGAAAATAATTTCAATTTTCGCCAACGAAAACTTCGGCGTAGCATTTGCGAAACTGGTTTGCAAATATTTTATCAACATTGTTGGGTAGACGCTCGCGGTTTAACTGGCGCAAATGCACTGATGTTATGTTTTCGGCATGAATAAATGACCCAGTTGGAGCGAGTTGGTGCTGTTTCAGCCCCGGACTTCGTGATGCAATGTTAGCCTTCACACCTTACTGTAGGTACCCGACAGTTCAAATAACTGCGTAGGCAGAACTTGGATCTTCAACACAAACGCTAATGTTTCTCGTTGAAATATACCTGACGTGGTATAGGTAGGTATACGTATGATGCGAGGTAAATAAAACCGCACAGAGTACGGGCAAAGTAAACAAAGTGAATTGTGATAGGATTTCAATAAATGAAGTCACAAATTATATTTGGGTTCTTGCACAATCAGCCGTCAAGTGTGGGCTTGAAACTAACTGGTCCGCCCATATTCTTGTACTGAACTGAATGTGACTAGCACCCGTGTGGGTTGAACGGCAAGAAATGATTGTACTTATTTGGGCGCGTGTTAAATCAGTTAACAAAAATAAGAAGGCGGTATAATGTGAACGTAGAGCATTGACATGTTTAACTTTGTCGGCGACAAGGTGGCGTGGTTGACTCCTATATTGACGTAGTCACATGTTTGCCGTGTCTACTTCACCTGTAGATAGGTACAACAGTTTATTGTACATTAATACGCTTTTTATTGTTAAGTATTTATTGCTTCAGCAAACAAAATTTACTTTTACAGAAGATATATCGCATATAAGTAAATCAATGCCTGCAGATATTATACAAATATGAACGTAATTTTATTTATTACCCATAAGATTTATACCAACAATTGCAACAATGTATGTATATAATATATACTAAGCTTTTACCTCCCTATAGTGTTTAGAGATATAATGTAGTATAAAGTATATGTACCTACCTACACTGCTTACTTTGCGGTCCTAGCCCTGATGTAAATGTATAAATGAAAATCAGCTCCAAGTCCCATTCAATCAATTACAGCTAAAATGTGTATACTCCATTCCACGTCAATAATGAAGAGACCATTATTATCTAATAAAGCCGTGCTACTAACGTGTTTATAGACAACCATAAGGTCATTTACGAGTGTTTTAAAAATAGAAACTATTCACCCAATTGTTATGATATTGATAATAACCGTTGTATATTTCTAGTCTCTTTATATAGATTCTAGGGATCGGAAATACTGTCGAAGCACTTGGATCGTACAAAAGAATTAGTATCAAAGGTCATACATAGCATTAATTCAGTACGTACTTAATGCGGCGTTTAGTTAATATTTTAATATATTTAAACAAACATAAATGTATTCCTGTCTAAATGTCTTATGATATTAGTAGTCAATCTATCGTTTGATAGTACCAAACGCGTATTGATTTACGATTAACAAACCAATAGGTGATGTCCCAAATATTATAGTATTGATCGACAAACCGAATTGCAGACACCGAAGTTATGGCTTCAACTTGTATTATGGTATATACGTTACACAAACTTTTGATACTTATAAGCCACAATCGGAATCAAATTCCTATAAATTTTAGTTACGCCATCAGTTTTACTCGTAGTTAGGGAAAAGTTGGTTTTTGTTATATGGGGAAAAAGAAAACTGATATTAAAGTTGACGTCCAACTATAACATCCAATTAGTATGCAAATTCATCCAATCAAAATAAAAGTATACAACATACATTATTTTTTGGGAAAACTACACTACAAAAACTAATCGTTAAGAGTTTACATCACATGTGGCTACCCCAGGCAAAGCATCTAAGTTACGCCAGCCGATATATAATTATGTAATAGAGAACAAGATCATATTGTCATCAACCGGAACAAATTCAGACTCTGGTCAGTTATGGATTTTTTAAAGTAAATATCTCCATAATTTTTGAAACCAAGACTGAGGTTCTAGAGCGACGACGCTTTACAAGGCAGTCTAAAAATCATTATAATTACATATAAAAACAGTCATAGTGGCCTTAGCATTACTAAATTCATGAACGGCTAATAATTACTACTCTGATGAAAAGTAGCAAAAAGCAAATAAACATCTCACCTGTTTAATAATTCCCAGTTGAATAAATTTATCACAGGAGCAATAACATAAAAAGGATAATTCTTTATTTACGAATTCTGTCGATCAGCCAAAATGTTTTTACATACAAAGATAAGCCTAATATAACTAACAAATAATATTGCTTTTTGCATGTCTTACAATTTCGAATCTGTTTCCTCCGGAGGAGTAACCAAATCATCAGAGAGGTAAACATGAAGAAGTATAATATATTTTATATATCTGTCCACATCTTTATTAGTATCTTGTTTTTGCTAGTATGTATGTACTAACTTACATTTATATTTACTGCATGTATTTATGTAGAGTTTGACTATGCTAATAACTACCTCTAATGTTGTGTTACTAAAGAAGCCCATATGCTTTATTTCAGTAAATATATTTTTTGCACCCACGAACTCATTAACTGTAGCAGGTTCAATTACTAGTGACTAATTTAATTACGTTACTTATACTAATTGGTAATCATTAATTACACCATCCATCATCAATATCTACAAAAAGTTATAAATTACTAGATTCTTATGACATCACCTAAACTACTTCATGCATACCAGATACACTCGAAGCTAGCAAACGAGCGATTCAAGATATTTTAAAGTGTTTGAATAAGGTCTACCTAACTAAATAGTTATTAAAAAATAGTTTTGTTAACAGTAACCTTGGCCGAGACCAATCGTGACTATCCAATCTGAATTGCGAAGCTTGAAATGGCTTCTATATCTATAGGATGATTGTAGAATATTCTAGAACTGTAAAATTAGGAACATATTGAATTATCGAGAGACAATATAATTGTGGATAGTGAATTTATACATGCACAACATATTTTAAACTTACTCTGCATATAAGCCATTGAATCTAGAACAGCTTCAATGGCTATATGCAGACTAACAACGTAAAGCAATAAAATAACCATTTTTATTTCATCAAACGTGTAGTTTGCACACTAAACTCTTTCCGATAGATTTTGATCTTGACGTTGCTGCCGTAATTATTGGACAAATATATTGTTCAAAATCTGATAAAAAAATGCACTAGATTTGCAATGGCGCGCTAAAATCAGCATGCTCTTATTGTAAGCAGACTGTCTAATTATCCACTTATGATGTCTTAATACTAAAAAAGTATTAAAACATCATACAATTCATACTGATGATCGGGATTGTAATATGATACTATATTACATAATACAAAGAAATATAGTAAAATTGAGACTGATTCACTTTGTTATTAAAACACCCTATGTTTAGTCTGACATCGTAATAAATGTGAACATTGCGAATCTAAAGCCATGTTCCCATGACGTGACGTTGATACACAAAAGACATATAGGAGGCAAGGCACCTACACAATAGGTCACAAAATTGAAAATACATTGATAACCTGTATCAGCTCAGCCCACACCAATATCGATGAGATCATTATTGTGCTGACAATGACCTTGTATCTGCTGATGACACGGACATGACATCAGCCGTGATAAAATCAACTACAAAAGCGGAAAAATTAGTTATGCTATGCATCAACTCTACAGAAGTTCGTAAACATTGGAACATTATTTATGACGCGTCATAATATAACAGTACATATTTATTTTATCAGATTTTAAAATTAGCAGCCAAATAAATTAATTAATATAATAACATATTTAATAGGTAAAATATTTACGACAACAATATAAATAAAGTATAAACAGCAACCGTATTTTGTAGGACTTTACATAGTTGTTTTTAAACTCCTTTGAAGTTTTCTTCTTTCTCTAGAATCTAGATGCTAATAAGCAAGGCAAACCATTTTGTGTGACTATATAACATAGTGTGACATAATGTGCAATATATTTTGTTAATAAGTAACTAGCTAATAATTCATAATAAGAATGTTCAATTGTATCATGTTATATTATTTTCATAACAAATGCCATACAAAACAATTTGGCATAGCATTAACTGACACCAGACGTGTTTACTAAAAACCCCGCATTTATCTGGAATTTTGTTAGGGAAAGTTGGCAGACTTGGCACGTTATATGCAATTCTGTAGCAAAACAAAATTGTGGGTAGGTGATGCATGCACAAAGGTATTTTGAGTAGGTAGATATCAGTATAGTTATAGTTGAATCATTATCATCATGAACAGCCAATTCCGCCCACAACAACAAGGTACATTATCTCTCTCTTTCGCCATTCATTCCTGCCTTGAGCTAATTTTGGTCAATATTTATTGGAACACATTACTATGCATCTATGTCAGGTCAATATATCTTTGTATTGTATTAGATTAAGTATTGTCGAATCATCCCTGAGCGATGTATGATATGGTAACATACGTAGGACTACCTACGAAGGTATCCCCGTTTGTTTAACACTGCTATTATTTTAATTTAAGTAAAATGGGTTACCGGTAATTAAATTTCCGTTGAATTGACATTAGAGTCATTAAATTGTTGTTTTTATATGCAAATATCATTGAAATGGATTAAAAGAATGCAAATCTAGCGTGTTAGAATTCTGCATGTTAGAAATTACTCATGTCGAAGTTATTTAAATTCGTTTGATACAATCTGTTATATGAATTTATTTTTAGCTTTGTGTATTGCATGCTCGAGTATGTATTGTTATTTGTTTATGTTTTTCGAATATTAAATGAGTATTTCCCCAGGCATGCTGGCTCGTTCGATACCAACAAGGAATGAAGTAGACTCTATATTAGGTCATGGAATTCTATCGAGCGTTAATAACTGTGCTGTGGTATTTATTAGGTGTTTCATATCATGAATCGATATATTTTATTATGTTCCTTAATGCTTAGCGACAAACCAAATTCCTAGATTATTATGTTGAATTCAGTTACTGTACATTTATGCGGTTGAAATGTAATAGTATAAGGCACCCATCGTGAACGTGTAGAAGTAGTTCACCGAATGACTTTCATTTATCAACCAGACAGTCGTTTTCAATAACACCTACTGAATGTTATCGGTGCTCGTTTAAACAATTAAGTGTGGTAAACTGAGTAGCTACTGGTATACGTACTCACTAACTTTAGCACCATATCAATCAACTGTCTATAAGCACAATATTATAGGTACGTCAGATTCGTCTGATATTTGGCACAAAAATTCAGCCCTTAATCCTACAGGATGTCTCATGAAGCGGGGTATCGATATGATGAAATTCTTATTTTACCTACATACATATAGGTAAAATAAGAATTTAAAAACTTTACTAAAAATATTTCATCCTCTACAGTATATTGATTCTTAGAAGTTGATCCGATAAGTGTAGTATTTTTCAGTAGGACTTTTCTTATCAAATTTTTATATTGACTTGTATAATAAGCTGGATATAATTATAGGTATCCTTAGAAAAAGTAAATTTCTGTAAGGCTTTATATTTCTGTAAAGCTAAAATATCAGACGACCCTGAATGAGAACGTGTGTAATTTGGGGGAGAACTTTAGAACTGTATTCCAAAATGCTTAAAATTAGTTTTACCATGTCCACAGCACGACAACATCTTCACAGCACAGTGACAACAGACAGCTGGCCGAGCCCAGCCACTGGGACAGTCTAAACTCGCCATTGATCCAGGATGAGGGAGATGGCAAATCTCTGAAACTTCGTTTCGATGTCAGCCAATACACCCCTGAAGAAATCGTCGTTAAGACCGTAGACAACAAATTATTGGTAAGAATTATACCATTGAACCTAAAAATTTTACTAAACCCACAAATTTAACAATGGTCCTGTTATTTTGAATGTCACAAATTTAACACAGAGCTACTACAAATAGCTTAGACCGTATTCAATAAAAACTGTAAATTAATTAACTTTTTATAAAGGAAATATTTATGGTCCAGTAGCAGCAGCCAACTGCACTATTATTACCTAAGCAGCAGTTGCAGCTATAGGATCTATACTATAGCTATACGTTCAGACTGTAGTTTCCTGAATCGTGTACCCAAGTCCAAAAAGTTGAGACATATAATTGTAAAAGGAATATAAAGTAACATCCTCGAGTCGACTGTGAATGTAAACGATCACGTGTTATTCCATCTAGTGAAATTCAGGGCGATTATTTCTACTAAATAAACAAGTTGAGCATCCAACGCAGCGGTTGAACCAGAATGTACGATGCCGGTTACATAATCTGCTGACGTCATCGGATATAAAAGCTAGAATGTAGGTAGCAACTGCACGATATTGGCAAATTCTACATGCATAACTAATAAAACTCATTTATAGCCATTTAGAACTGAGGCGCTAAGTGACAAGAATTTCTGAGATAATTTGTAGACGCGCCGCGACGCAATGGCTAAATATTTTTGACGAAAGTTTATTTACGTAGATAAAAATTGGCTCTGAAATTTTGCAGGCAATATGCCAGCGTTAAAGTAACACTTTTGTTTTTTTATCGGGGTTAACAGAGACAAAGCGTGCGGTCGAGTCACGGACAAAATACCTACCTGTTACCTACCTAAAGGCCGGATCTTATTTCCGAATAAACTAGAATGGCCCAAGGACAACTAAATACACATTTCTAAGTGTCACAACCTGGGTCTTGACTAAATACGATTCAGCATACTTTCAATACTTTTCTGCAAGTGCAAAAGCAAATCTCTTCGGTCATTTCTTTTTTCCTCACATCAGTTCTCTCAAACTAATTGTACTTAATCAAAGTTTCAAGAATATTTTAAATACAATATAAATAATTTAATCATTTAATATTATTTTGGTTACGCTCGAAATTGCCGGATTTGACCTTTACCAGCGAATCCATTGGTCACTTCTTATCAACAATTTTTTTATCCCATTTAGTTCCTAAGGCGAAATTTGTTTTCAAAGACCAAAAAGATAAATTTGTGTCTGGAGAACAAAAAAAATTACAGGGATCTATAGAAGGTGCTTGGTAATGCTTGTTGGCTGTAAATTCCCTTACGATGATTGAAGTGTGAGATGGCGCATTGTCGTGGTGCAGGAACCATAAATTGCTGTTCCACCAATCTGACCTTTTCCGAGTGGTTTTTCGTAATTGCCTCATGACGCCTAGATAATACATAACATTCTTTATGGAATGTTTGAACCGCCCACGGCGGAAGAATTACTGAGAGGAAAACGCCACAAAAGTCAAAAATAGCCTACATATCTTTAACTTTTGGGTGGCTTTGTCCTAGTTTACTGGTTTTTGGTTCGCTTTTGTAGCGCCATCCAAAACTTGATGGCTAGTTTGCAATTTGGCATGTCAAACTTATAAACATATAAATTCATAAAATATAACATATTATAAGTCGTTCTTTCAACAGCCATATCGTTATAATGCGTTTCATGATTTTGGGTTCCAAATTAGCTAATTCAGACAGGTCTTCTTTGCGGTGGTCCTTTTGAATTTAATTCAGTTTTGGAACAAACCGTGCTGCATTGTGTTCATACTCATCAATACGTCAACCAATATAGTGTGAACGAATTCGCAAGACATGTTTACTTCCTGATCCAATCATCTCAAGATTACGTGAAGTTTTTCATTCATTTCATTCGAATACGTTGAAGGTATACCAAAACAGTTGGTTGCTTCTTATTCATCTGAGAATTCACTGTACCATTCATATGCTCTTGTCTATATTTATGATTTTTTTAGATACTTACCTATGTTCCAAGACATTTGGTTGGCAACATAACATTTAGGGGACAAATTCAATTATCCGATATTTTTATCGTCGGACGTCGTCGTAGGTCACCTAGCAAATAAAAATTTCAAACAATAATTTGACTTACTCAAACCTTGAACATGAGAATTATTTATAGCTACAATAGTGTCATCCTAACAGTAAATTTAGTAGTAACTAAACTATACGTGGGACTTTATTTTCAATATTTCTAATACTTACTTATTTGTTAGAATGTAAGTATATCTTACCCTTTCCATCGTTTCCAGGTCCACGCCAAACACGAAGAGAAGTCAGACACGAAATCAGTGTACAGAGAATATAACAGGGAGTTCTTACTGCCCAAGGGCACCAACCCCGAAGCCATCAAGTCCTCACTGTCCCGGGACGGAGTCCTCACTGTGGAAGCTCCACTGCCCCAGCTCGCCATCACTGACAGGAACATCCCCATCCAGAAGCACTGAGCGCCAGAATCTCGCTAGCGGCACCCGCAGCAGCTATTCCATACTGTTAATAATTTATTTTAATTTTTATGTCTTAAAATTTTACTCGTAAGATGAATTGGCGATATTTATTTAGAATCTTTTAGGGAATCTCAAAATTATTAACACATTAATCATCTCGGGTCAATTAGTATTCGCGGATGTTCCAATGGCACAGTTTGCATGTTTAGTGTTTCGTTGGCATTTGCTTTGGAGGTGATTGTGAAAGGTTCAAAATTATTTATTGCATTTCTATGGCTCGATTGGATATTTCGTTCAATTAATTATGACCATTCGATGTGTGAGAACAATGACATTTTAGGACGACTATATTGAAAGGAGCTTACACGTGTTCATTGGAAATAAAAATAATAGTAAGTACATCGGTACTTGATGTGGCAATGCAAGGCTATGACAACGATGATTGAAAAGTGTCTTAATATTTATATGCATAAAGTCCATTTTGCTTAACACCGTCTGCAGTTAGCAGCTATAACAAGCATGTTAAAATAAAAACACCAAGTTAACGGCTTCACTTGATACACATTTATATTTTAGTACAAACAGTTGTTACGAATGTTTTTAGATGTCAATAAAAATATAAAAAGTCCATTGTTTTGTTTTTTATGTTTCCTGCCAGAAGTTTATTTTTATGTAACACGTAATTCCTTGAGACGAGGGCCACATTATGAATTAGGTCATCAAATAAAATAACTAACATACTGACATGGTCTACAGTAAGGTAGTATAATATAATTTTTAATTAAACGAATAATTAGTCAATTGCTTTACTATTTGAAAATTTACTAGTACAACTAACCTTAGAAATACGAATAGGTATATATTTACTAGTATTTTGAAGGAAAGATACAATACTTGTGAATATTTGTCACGAGTCCAATATTAAACGAGTAAAATAAGATTATAATAATCTACTTTGTTATTCCTGAATGGGTGTACCAGAAACGGTTAAAAGCATACGGTTAAAAGTTGAACTTCCGTTTAATAGAGTAATCTATTAGACAAACTAATGGACAGTAAAAACATGAATTGGCGAAGGCGTCAGAGGGCATCGCCCAAAGTCCGGTGGAGCTGTGATTTCCGCAGCAACAGGCATCACCCAAAGTACCTACCCTCTTAAAAATATGTAATATTTTAGAGACTTATAAGTCCGTTAACACAACACATTGATATTCATTGCCACTACTATAGAACTAGGTGCAGAGTTACACGTCGCACACGAGGAAATAATAGCTAGGAACAAATCTGCCTGTAGGCACGTCTATCGCGCGGAAGCCGGGTCAAATGGCAAAGCTAATTACGTAACCTAACTTTACACTGTATTTAACGCTGGTACGTTGGTGCAAGCAATGTGAAACAAAGGAACGGATACAAAAACATGCACACATCCTATTGTTATATTTGGATTTAATAATAATTTGAAAGTATGATGACGAGATTCGTGGTCACTGGCTTTTTTGTTTTTTACAGAATTGTGGTAGCGTAAGACATTTTGTAAATTCTCGCCTGGTAAGGTAGCTACTAACATTTCTTTTTATCCATAATATGGATAGAATACAAAGGTAGTACCTACGAGGCAACTCGTTATCTCACTACTCACGTTGCACCTTTCGTACGTCATTATCTAAGCAATCCAGAACTTCTTCAACCTTCTACTTGCGCTCAATATTCTTTTAGTTAGATAATTTTCATCCGGCCCTTACCCACGACACTACCAAGGCAGTAGTATCGTGTGGAATATTTTTGCCCTTCTAAACTATTGGCTAGTAGTGTCTTGGGTATTATGAACGGGGCTCAAATCTTCATTACCCACAACTACCAAATGTATTTTGTGCGATTGAACTCGTATTTTAACGTTTAATTGGTCCAAAGTTTCTGAAATTGTTTTCAGTTTTATAATTATTTTATAATATTGTATGAACTATTTCACCTTTTACATATTGAAGTGTTTCATAAATATAATTAAGAAAATAAATAACAATAGCTATTTGTTCTTATTATGTTACGATATCATCATGCTTTCCCCAGAGTATAATAATATATTAATAATATATATTCACAGAATATGTGCTATTATGGTGGATTTCCTAGCAAAAACTAAAACAAAATTGAACGATTGAGTTAGGTAAAGGGAAGAAAAGGTACTAATAGAAGGGGAAGAAAAGACTCCAAATAAGCGTGAAAGTTATTGTAATTATTAGTATGCAAATTTTATATGAATAATCAAATAATAATAGGCCAGTTGGAAGCCGGAATCCGTTATAAGTAGATCAGGAACTCAACAATATCGTAATGATATTTTCAGTATATATATGCAACAAATATATTTATTGCTGGTACGCAACCCTCAGTGTCTGAGTCCGATTTGCACTTGGTATTTACTTATTTTAATTTAAAAACATTGTCTATTCATCCTTATGCAGCTACTGGTAAATAACCTATTTCCATAAGAGTACAGAACTGGACCGATGACTAATCCATCTAACAATCAACGTTGTTTTAGTTAAGTGAGTGTGAATGTAAATGGATGGAATGACTAAGCGGGGTTGTGTCATCCTCAGGATGAGACATGTTCGGAGACAACTGAAAAAACAATATTATTCCAAGAAGAGGGATCTATTTTTGTGAAACACTCGCAACTACATGTTGTGATATGAACCCTAATGTAAAACAGGCGGGAACCTTATTAGGCTTATTAAATCTATTCATATTTATTTTTCGTACAAATAATTATCTCATGATGTTGGCATGTGCCGCTTCTTGTAAATTTAAACAAACGTTTAAATGAATTCCATGTTTTTAGGCATACAAAATAGGTCTAACGCTACCTGGGTTATAAACTACAATCAGGTATTCCTGATCGAAGCTTACATAGGTCTAAAGCTTTTGTTAGCATTATGATTATGAATTATATTCTAAATGTATTTAGAATATAATATAAATTAATGATTGTTTGTATATTTATACTATAGTATAAATATACAATTATTATACTTTCATATAATTTATGAAAATATTTTGAAGCAAATTTCAAGCAGAAACAACCTAGCTACTAATAGCACTTTTTAATACTGTAAGAAATACTATTAGGGATAGAGTGTTGAATTGCTGTTGAATTAGAAGTGAAATTTCTTTACATGGGTATATTCCTTAAAATAACCAAAATATTTACGCTATGGTAAGTTAATTATTTTTGGTTAAAGCCATAAGGTACCTATACTAAAACTGCAACCGCATTATTGCCGGAACAAAGAAAGAGAAAGGGCTCAGAGCAAGTAACGAAAGTCAGCTTTCTCGGAGTTTATTTATATACGTTCATTCAAGGGTTGATCTGATCTTAATGGAATGTGTTCTTCGATTACAAAAAAGTTACGGTAAAGTTCGTATTAATATGAAAGTAGATATAAGTTATATTTGTTGGTAAATTTAGGAAGGATAAGAGTATGGAGTGTTCATTTGCTACTGCAATGAAGATCAGAATATTGATTCTGATTCCCAAAGTTCAGGTTTCTGTTTCAGCCGTGAAGAAATAACCAATAGACTGACAAAATTAATTGAGTTGTAGTTTTTGTGATTAGAAGATGATACACTACACATTAAATATTAGGCTTGTTATTTTAATTCAGGTGTCAATTGATCAGACGTCACTGGATACTGGATAGTAATTCTAGGTTAGCCTGTACAACATCTTCGACCATATCATCACTTACCATCAGGTGAGATAGTGGTCAAAGGCTAACCTATCAGGCATAAAAAAAAAAAATACCGTTATAGATTGGCCAAGAAAAAGAAGTTTCTTTTTATCAGAGCACTTTGAACTAAACTATCACGGGGAGTGTTCCGAGGAACTGTTCAGTTTCATACCTGCAGCTGAATTTTAAGCCATCGGACTTTTCTTGGGTTTGTGAAGGAACACGCACAAGGCCCACCTGATGTAAAGCAGTAACCTCTGCCTACAACAGTGGTACTGCGGTCATCACCCTGAAACATACATCAGTTGTTAACTCTCACGTGCCTGTAATTTCAAAATTACTTTACTGTCTTAAGGACTGCTGCTGGAACACATTTTTAGGTGCTGGAGGACAGATATTCTACTTGAGGTTAGCTAGCTATGCGAACACTCTCAAAATGCCTTTCCACTATGCAGTGAAGCTCAAGCTGGCTGTGGAGATAGAACTATGGATCTGCGCTTGGCTCTCACTGCGTCGAAAAGTCCTGACAAAGTTTGATGTTTCATCAATTCCATGTCGATATCTGGAAGTCAACAACTGTGTGATTCTTACGGCATTTTCTTCTTAGCATTAATAATTTGTGGAACCAGCAGCCGATTTCGCAGACACTGGTCAAATCATTGATTTGTCAAATTATATGCTCGTCAAATCTTTATTTGTCAAATTATAGACAAGACAAATCCTCGATTTGTCAAACCAGAAACTGATCCAAACCTAAATTTGTCAAATACTTGATTCGTCAAGTTCTTAAATGTACTTATTCTTTATTCGTCAAGTGAGCTCTTTGTCAAGCACGCTTTGGGACAGTCAAGATGAAAATAAAATCAATTATGTGTATTATTTTATTGGAATAAAATAACAGTAAAACTGAAAGCGTTTCAATAACTCAAAACCTTACTTACACCTTCCTTAAAACCTAGTAAATATATCTAGTTTTTTATGAACTCAAAACTTCTTTATATGTTATTACAAAGAAATATGGACCAACTTTATCCAATATATTTTTTTAAGCATTGTATAGCCATTTTTGGCCTTTCAACTTTAGCATATTAAATCATGTCATTATTTTCCTTTTTTTTTATATTGCGTGCTCCGACCTGTAATTGTTTTACCAAACGATCATACCGCGAGTTTATAATTTACAAATTGAAATAAATATTTATTGTTTTCAATTTTGCTACTAAACCTTTAATCCGATTTTATCCTAGAAAACCACTGTCAAATATAATAATTCCCGTGGCTTGCGAACAATTAAAAAAACATAATTTTTTCACACACATCTGGACAAGTGTTTAATCTTAACTGCGTTCATAATCGCTAGTTCATAATCACATATATATTTTATTATTTTTATCTGAAATATGTCTTCAAAATTTCAATTTTTTTTTATAAGTAAGTAATCTAGTTTTTATCAAGTAATAGACAGTAAAATACACAATTCAACATGTAGGTATTAAAAACAATTTGGTGAACAGATCTGGCACCATTTTGAAGTTGCCGAATACTAAAAACAGGTCTGTTTCTTTCTTCAATATATTTCTTATACGGGGAGAAGCACAAATTAAAAGTTGTTTTCATCATCAGACTTAAACAACAAGAATTCAGTCGTCAGTATACTTAGTAATACCACTTCATTGATGCATGTAGAATGTTCCCTCGTAGCTTGCAATATCTTCTTTATATAACGAAATGATAATAAAAACTAAAAAAGCGACATTTATGTAAGGCTTCAATCTTCGAACGTACATGGGGAATTTCTTGATTAGCCTAAGTACGTGTTGTATCGTAAATTTTACCGATTGGCTTCGTTTTGGACGTTTTTTTCCAGAAATATATAATATATATACAAAACCGATAAACGCTTTATCGGTTTTGTTCCAATAAAAATCTGGGGTGCTTAAATATTTGCCTTCTCTAATTATGCTGTCCATTTTGTCATTCAATTTTGAAGAACCATTATTGAAATGATAGGTATTAATTTAAATATTTAGTATTTGGAATAATATAAACAAATAGGAGGTTGCTTCACTAAAGGGTTAATCAAAGATGAAGCACTTTAGTGTTCGATCTCACAATGACAAGATAAATCACGTATTTGACGTGTAGAAGTCTTGACGAATAATTGAATTGATGAATCGCGAAAATGACAAATTAAGCTTTTGACTTGCAAAGTATATGATTAATAAAGGATTTGTCGAATTGCGAAATTGACAAATTAAGCTTTTGACTTTTATAGCATATGACCAAACAAGGATTTGACAAGTGTCTGCGAAATCCAGCAGCCATGTGAAGTATTTCCGAACAGACACGACTTAGGAGCTTTCAAAACGAGAGTATATTCCCTTCTTATGGTCCGGAAACGCAGAAACTCAGACCTCTAGTGTTGCAAATGTCCGTGGGCGACGGCATCACATACCAACAGGTTAGCCGCCTGCTTCTTATCTCTCCTATACCCTTCCTAAAAAAATAAACGCCATTTTTCTAAAATAACTTCTTTCTCTTGAATAACTCAGAGCGCCAATAGATGAACAGCTTAATCACATTATCGTGGACTATTCATATCAATAACATTCATGGAATCAGTAATCAAATATAGCCTCGTCAAGAAATTAAGTTTTTATAATGTATGGTCTATGTTCCTAGATTTAATAACTAGGAACCCCAGACACAAATTATTAAGTGACCTGATTTTTTTGATAACAAGTAATTATTTATGAAATATTATGAGTAATATAGGTGCCATTTCTTGTTTGGATTTAAACATTAAAAGCGGGTCAACTTCTTCAATTAAATCCCATAAGAGAAAAAAAAAGAGACCTCGGTTCTTTGGCAAAAGGATATGAAAGTAAAGGAAATAAGTTACACCAACGAAAATATGTTTTTAATTTAACTGCAGCTCCGTCTTAAATGCATTTAGATTTGATACAAAAGCTGACATTTATCTACACTAAATTGAGAATAACTACTCGACAAATCAAAATTAATGATTCAAGAAAAACATAACTAATTCATTACCGGCTGTCTAATCGCGTATTAATGCCGTTCAATCCCTATGTTGCTATCTGCTATGGATCATAAAATAACGTGAGACCGAGTTCTGTAAGTTGAAAATAATCAGTGTAGAGTAAAATAGCTTTGTCTGGTTGAAATCTAACAATGTTTATTTTTACAACCAATATAATTTGACAATAATATCACCATTTACAAGTACATACCTACCGTTAAGCGCTTGGCGCCGGATTTACTTACCACTCTAGGGTAGCATTCGCAAAAAGTCTATGACGCCGGGATTCGAATCAAACCTATGGATCCACTAAACAGCAGTCCAGTCATGGGTCATCACTGAATGTTATAAACATAGTATTCTTATTTACAGTGACAATGATATCTCTTAGACAATAAGTAGTTAGTACTCAATCAGCCGGTTTTTTTTTTGTTATTGACGGAACAAGCTCGAGGCCCACCTAATGTTAAGCGGACTTACCTCGGCCTATAACAGATGCAATTCGTCACAATTCACGAATCGCACTGCGCCCGTTACTGTGTCTGTAAAGCGTCATGTGCCTGTTATTTCAAGGCTGCTGCCGGAACACAACATTGGTGCTTGGCGACAGATTTTCTACTTGAGGGTGGTCGCTTGCCCGGCATTCGCAAAATGTCCTTCCAACTTCCAGTGAAGCTCGGGCCCGCGGCGGGAGTTGAACCATGGACCTGCTGCGCGGCAGTCAATAGCCAATGCCCCTAAGCGATCACTGATTCAAACTGCAAAACAGGCTGCTGAACACAGCCTCCCCCATTATAGGGTTTGCCATAATCCCCAAGCTTGGAAGACGTTTTGGAGATCGCAGTAGATAACAGTACCTCAGAAGGCGCTGCTGCCCACCTCTCGGTATTATTCCCTTAGTCGCCTCTTTCGACATTCTATTCCGCGGGGTAATAAGTGTGTATAGCCTAGCAAAGGGTCCAAATAATGGTGCGGGTATGTACTTTACATGCAGCTTGGTGGAAGGATATTTTGTAAATGCCCGCCACCAGCGCTATTGTTTCGGTGTATTCCGGCAGTGGTATTTCACAGCCAGTTCCCATTTTAGAATGCGTTCTGTCAACATCTTCGAGATCATCATCGTGCATCCAAAGATGATATAGTAGCCAATAGAAAATTAATTGTACGTTTGTCTCATCTTCCAGTTCGTAGGTTATAGTTTATTCGATTTATGTTAAATTTAGAATGTATATTTATTGTGCCAATCAGCGGGCAATAGCTAGTAATTTGATAACTTACTCAGTTATGTATGGGCTAACAGCTGGACCTATGTTGTAGTCCATACATCCCCAACCGAAGCTGATGGGCGTAACTAATGGTAATGATGTCCATCAATTACGTACCAGTCCTAATTAACACGGGGCATCCATCTCGCTTGCCGGCCAAATGCAACCGAAATAGTCGGCAAGGTAGGTACGTTCCAAGATAACACGCAACCGCAATTATTCTCGTTCCTTATATAAACAATCTTGCAACTTTGTATAACATAAGTACAGAATAAAATTAATAGATAACGTTATTTTAACGGACTTCAAAAAAGAAGGTTTGCAATTATACACGTACTTATATTTTTTTATCTAACTATTCACGCATACCTTTTTACAGAGTAGCCCAATTTGATAATTATTTTTTTATTGAAAAGGTACTTCTGAGGTGGTGCCATATAAATTTTCGAGATTTCATCAAAATTGGTCAAGTAGTTTTTGAGACATACCTAAATGACTTGGTAGTTGCGAGTTTTGTCGCTGGTGACCAGTATTGTAGGTGAATGAAAATCGATCGATTAATCAGTTATAGAAGGGTGAACGTTTTTTACAATAAATGGAACCCTCTTCTAACGCTGAAAAGTGTGAAATAAATTGTTAAATTCAGCCCAGTGCTGATTCAAAACGACAGTAACAAGTCTTAGAAGTCGATTCAATTTAATGTAAAAAAACTTGTCTTCCATGTTCCGATTACTTACAACGAGTAATTTTGTATAATAGATAATGTGTAGCACTCATCTGCATAAGTATTAGTACATATTTTTTAATCTTAGAAGTAGGTACCTATACTGGACCATGCAGTGGGGGTTAATACACGCAAAGCTTTCAATTCCGCAAAAAACGGTCATACAAAATTCTGGCAATAAGATGCAATCTGGAACACGTTAGTTGAAGAGTTATGGAACAAGAAACATTCACATTACAGACTTGTCTCGTAAAAAAACATTAATGCAACTCGTGAAATCGACGCGCGCATACAGACATCATCCAGAATAAGAATTTGACAAATAAATAGCTTGAGCTGACGACTGATTAATGCCAAGTCTAGAGATGGGGTAATGAAATGTGGCCTGTCAGAGCTGGAACTAGGTCATCTAGGTAATTTGTAAGCACAAGTTTAGGAATAGGCGTGCTGTAAATTGAATGATGGACTGTAGCCGAGATAGAAGTGACGACATTCGCAATATGTCTTGTCCGAGTCAAGGATGATTAGTTACACTTGGGAGAATTATAGGGTAGTCTAGAGCTTGTTTAAAACTAGTAGCGAGCAGGGACATATTTATGACATATACCTAACTAGTAGTTTAGTTTTAAATTTGTATCATACATAGAAACTTTCTGATATTCAAATTTTTTCAAATTATTTAATATATTTTTTTAAATATCTTTATACCTGTTATATAACCTGTCGACGAATTTTATAAATAATATAGCCATAAATACATCATCTACAGTCGATACCACAAATCAAAAAGATTACTGTTACCTGGTTAACAACTTATTGTACTGATTAAGAGGCCTTTTAAATTTTGTGGTCTTGTCGCTCGCCCTTTTAAAGATAATTTCAAATAGAAACAATTTGGTAATGATTTTTTAAAATGTGGTCTGACATTATTTTGCTTTTTGCGACTATAGATGGTCTTAACATATTTATATTTTGTAACATGTTAATTCCAATTAGAATGAGAGACCCACAATTTTATATAACTAAATTACGCATTTTGGATCCCCCATTACAGATATCAACATGAAAGTTAGTCGAGAACATCTATAGTCGCATGCAGCGAAATAATCTCAGACCACATTTTAAAAAATCATTACCACATTGTTGCTATATGAAATTATGTCTCAAAGTGCGAGTGTAAGGGCTGCAAAAAGTAAAAGGCCTCTTAAGTATTACTATCTAGTACTAACATATCTTAAAATCATAACATCAAATTCTTCAGCTTCAGAGATAATGTATTTCTTACCGCTTCTGACCGTACCACTGATCATTTCTATCTTCGACCACATCATCGATGTCTCTAACACCAACAAGTAATAAGAAGGTAGGTAGATTCACAATGAAAATAGAATGCACTTCATAGCATAAAAGTTGAATACTTTACCCTTAGGAGAGTTGAATAGGATATGAAATAATATTTTGTAGTGTCGTGGGGAACGAAGGTGTAGAGCGCTTTAAAGATATCCCACGCTGCCAGGTATGGTACGATTCCTCAGTCAGTGCAGAGATAAATCACTGACTTTTTTTTAACTTTTAATTACCGGCGGTATGCCTTCATAACAAAATACTACGAACTTTATACAATACTACAGCTACCACAATAAAAGCATTTAGACAACCTAAGTCATTGCACATTGACAGGCAGTCCAAATGTAGCCCACTACCAGTTGGCAGCGTTCCCAGCATTTTGGCGGTATTGCCCCGTTGAATTGCAATGCTTAATCTTTTTTTAACTTAATTTTCTTAAAGACTGAGACTGTTACCAGGTTAACTTCTTAGAGACTGTTACAACTTATTGCACTGATTAAGTATTACTATCTAGTACTAAAATATCTCAAAATCATAACATCAAATTCTTCAGCTTCAGAGCTAAATGTATTTCTTGCCGCTTCTGGCACACCTTATTTTTTTTATTTTGAAATGGTACAATTTCACAGACTTACCCCACAATACGGCGATGGTTGTTCTAGATTCTTCTCATCGATCATGCACTTATGAATCTTTTTACTGTTTCAAGATTTTGAAAATAATATGCAAGTCTTCAGTTTTACTCTCAAAAACATCATCAGAGATGAAACATAATTTTTTTAAAGGTTACACAGTATAAGACGTATTTGGATCAGATAATTTTCTGTGAGCCATCACACTGGTCTTATAAATGCCATAATTATGTATGATTTTATTCTAATGGCGCTAAAACGGATTAAGTTAAATTTGCTGCTATGGTTTATTACATCCTGGATTAACACTTATGATTCATAATTTTAGTTCATCTCGATTTACTTAGTAATTGTAACAAATTAACAGAATGAAATACTAATTATATTACCTAGTAATACCTAAATAATTATGTTAGTACCTAATTAATGTTTCTAAATTGACAGGCAAGTCATTGGTTTGATAATAAAAGCCGTACACGACTATCATTAAGAAAAATTACCAAAAAATGGAACCGACTTCGACAAGTTATTTCACAATTTTGAGTGTAGAAGTCGGTTCCATTTGTTGGTGAATTTTTTTTAGTGACTTGATACTTCTGGGGTCGATAGTCATTCACAGTCAACGACAATATCATCAAGATAGGAAAATATTTTTCAGTTATTAGCGTGTAGCTCAAAAACGGCTTGACCGAATTTGATGAAATTTAAATGGGACCAAACGACAAGCATCAGCTTGCAAATAAAAAAAGAATTATCAAAATCGATTCACTCAATCTAAAGTTCTGAGGTAACACACATAAAAACAGACAATTTGAGAACCTCCACCTTTTTTGATATCGGTTAAAAATAATAAAAGTAAATTAGAACAGACTTCCACCACTGAAAGTTATGAAATAAATTGTTTTTTTATGCCTGGTAGGTTAGCCTTTGACCACTATCTCACCTGATGGTAAGTGATGATGTGGTCGAAGATGTTGTTCAGGCTAACCTAAAGGCTAATTGTGCGGAAGTCGGTGTCATGCTGTCTCAAAACACTTTCAAATCTTCATGGTCCGACTTCTATTCCGAAGTTATTTCAGAGGTACGTTGTTGGAACAAGATTCAAAGTATGTTCAATGAAAAAAACTCTGCTTTCACTGATGCTTACTGATTACAAGATCGATTGCTACTCGCCCACAATAATGGTCACCAGCAAGAATTGCAATCATTACCATCATTTCATTCAGGTGTTGGCAAATACTTTTTTCAATGACCTTTATTAAACTACTAGACCGATGTTGCTGAAATTTAAATGGCTCCAAATTTAGAGTATAGGTACTTTACCCAACGAAAAAGAATGATCAAGATTGGATGATTTAAGAAAGAAATGATTGGTCCTTTGTTCAAAATAAAAATACGTGTCGACCTAAGAATTTTCCTCCCTTTTTGGAGGTCGCTTAAAAATCTGCTATAAATTACGAGTTAAATTCCGAGATATAAAATAGGTATTAATTTTTAGTTCGTACATTTACATTTTAGATCTACCCTTAGTAGAACTAAACCGCTTTAATAATACTGATATTAGGATAGTTTAACATTTGGGTACTCTCTTACCTATTTCTAATATGTGATAAAAGATGAGCAGGCTAAGCCTAGAGTAGACAATTGCTCTTAGGAACAGGTCACGGCACATTCATCATCATTAGCCGAAGACGACCACTTTTTTAACAAATGCCTCCCCCGCCACAGAGAAAGGGTATTTAGCCGCTTATAACCATTGGCTAACCGCGACTTATACGATGTCGTCAGTCAACCTAGTGGAAGGCCGACCAACTCTACGTCTTCCGGTGTAATGTGGTAACCTTTCGAGACCCGTTTTTCCGTTATCAGTTCGTCGAGCAATGTGGCCCGCCCATTGCCACTTCAATTAGCAAATTCTGAAAGCTATAACGGTGGCTTTAGTTCTTCGGCGAATATCTACTATACTTGGTAACTAGCTAATATTTATATTCACCTACAATGCGTATCCCTTTTAATCGCATAGCTGCGCATAGCTCTGATATCTTCTGACACGGCACAAACCGTAGAATAATCCCGTCCAGACGAATACGGCGATGTACCTGTAGCTTTGTACGGAACCAGTTAATGTCAAATTTTTACCACTTACCTTCAATAACGCATTTATTTTGTATACATTCACCAAATATTTCGCATAAGTAGGATCGAACACCACGCAGTGAAAGTAGCGGAGGCAGAAGCTAGTGTTTCCTGAAGAGGAAGTATAGATTTCCACTACGATCTTTGCATACCTTTGCATGGAAAAATAGCATCGAAGTCAAATAATGAAACATTTATTTAGTTAAAACACTAGTTAAGTAATTTTTGGCCTGGTACACTAGAAATCCTAGAGAGCATACTATGAACGCTTCAGTCACATAATTCTTGACAATGTCTTGATACGACTTCTCTTTGAGCAGGTCAGCTGGTTGCGGGTTGTTTCTGCTTATCTGTAACAAAATATAGTTATACTAGCATTCCGGGCGGGACTCCGCCCGCGCGTATGTCGGTTATCGCGCAAAAACATTAGCCTCTTTTTGCGCAGTTGGATAAAACTATCTTATGTTTTTTCCCGGGTCTCAAACTATTTCCATACCAAATTTCATTCAAATCGGTCCAGTAGTTTTGGTCAGCGTAACAGACAGACAGACAGAGTTACTTTCGCATTTATAATATTAGTACTGATATATTAGTTATATATAGAAGCAATTATAGCTATGGATTGTCGTGCCGCAGGTCCCGCATGGTGGAAGGTCATTTTGCGAATGTCCGCCTGGTTCTAGCTACCACTTGAGAGCCAGAAAAAATACAGGCACATGAGAATTAACAACTGTATGTCTCAGTGTAACGGGCGCAGTGCAATTCGTCATATGAGGAAATGCATCAGTTATAGGCAGAGGTTAATCCGCTTAACATCTGGCGGGCCTCGTGATTGTACCGTCACTATCACATATAAAAAACAGTTTTTATCACAAGTATTCAAAAGGAGCTGGTTGGTTCTTCTTAAATAGGGATCAAAGTAGACTTTAATCCCTAGGGACAAAATGTGATTTCTATTTGGAATGTGTTATTGTTGCAAAAGTTCCAATCACCGAAGAGATCATCAAAAAGCATTTTATGAACAAGTACTTTGTCTGATAGAGAAATAAACCATGTGCATAAGCAAAAATCGCGCGAAAAGCCTTTCGCCTTCTTGTTTACTCAGTGTCAAATTTATTTTTTTATGCATGATAGGTTAGCCTTTGACCACTATCTCACCTGATGGTAAGAGTGATGATGTCGTCGAAGATGCGTTCAGGCTAACCTAGAATTACTGGCTCTCAAGGACAGCTGCCGGAACACACCCTTAGGTGCTTGGCGACAGATTTTTCTACTTGAGGGTGGTAGCTAGCCAGGCGGGCAATCGCAAAATGCCTGTCCACCATGCTATAACGACTGCCATCCTAAGACAACAACCGGGACCGATGGCTTAACGTGCCCTCCGAAGCACGGAAGCGCTCTGTAGTAATGTCACCAGCGGTCACCCATCCAACTCATGACCGAGGCGGACGTTGCTTAACTGATCGGTTCAAAATGACCAAGCAAACTTCGCTACGAGAGCTTCAAAATGCTGATACTTTGCCTCTTGTTCCAGTAGTGTATTATTTTTTACCTCCGAGTTTGTACCGTAAATATGTAATATAAAGCCTGTTAACCACAAAATCCCGTGAACAATATATGAAAATATTTAACAATTTCATTCTTTGCAGATATGCAGCAAATAGCAAAACCTTTTATGGAAAATGTGTTTCAGCTATATATAAACCTTCTTTCATATCCACTGATATCCAGTTTTAATAATAGTTTTTTCATCCAGTTTTAATAATAGTTTCATTTATAACTCCATTTTAAAGAAGAAAAAACAGAGCATATTTCATTAAAAAAAAGAATGTTCGATGAGGAAGAATTTGAACCTTTGCTCATTGTTCCAATGCCGTCTCGAGCTTGAGCTTCACCGGATGGAGTTAGGACATTTTGGCGAACGTAAACCTGGCTAGCTACCACCATAGGCCACGTTTGTACACATGTAATAACATGTAATTTTTTTTTTTATGCTTGATATGTTAGCCTTTTACCACTATCTCACCTGATGGTAAGTGATGATGTGGTCGAAGATGTTGTTCAGGCTATCCTAGAATGACTGGCTTAGGTAGGCAGTTATAACTACAACTACATTCAATCAGTAAATAATAAGGGACACCCCTTTGTGAGTTATTTTATTATTAAGTAATTAAGACCGAAGCCCTCCTGATGTTAGAGGTAACCTCTGCCTATTACAGATGAGTTATGTCAAAATAATTGACGTATCTCACGTGCCTGTAATTTTACTGGCCCTCAAAGACTGCTGCTGAAACACACTGTTAGGTGTTTGGCGACCGATTTTCTACTAGAGGGTGGTAGCTAGCCAGACGAGCATGTGTACGAGCGGCCGTTCAATTAAAGCTATTGAATATCTTTTACAATAAGTATGTTATTAAGTTTGTGTTTTTATAACCAAATGTGTTTTTCGAAAAACACTAACGTAATTGGGGTAAGGTTAAGAAAATAATAATAAAAAATCAACATACCTTAGCAAGTTTCAATCCCATTCTTTTCAACAGCTTCTTATTTTTCTTAATACTTGTGTACATTTTGTTAGCGGCTTGCAACAGCTCAGAGTCAGGAGGCTTGGACTTCCTTTCGTCTTGGTATGCTCTGCAGTAGTCTCGGACTAGATATTGGAGTGTTGCTTCTAATATGTACACTTGTTGGAGATGGGAGCCGAGAGATGTCAAACCGTCTACGACCCTGAAAGAAAGCATATAATATTTCAATTTGGCGACAAGGAGGTTTACGTCTTTTTTTTAGTTTTAAATTGGACTTGTATGTTTTAATATATTTATTTTTGCAATGACGCATGATCCGCGGATTACATTACAAAATTACGAAATGAAAAATGATAGTCATGTGCGGGATTCAAACCTGAAAAAGTTGCTTCTAATATTTACAATGGGAGCCTAGAGATGTCAAACCGTCTACAACCCTGGAAGAAAACATATAAAATTTGAATTTGGCGACAAGGAGGTCGTGGTTTAGATAGATAGATAGAAAACTCTTTATTGTTACACCACTTTTGAAATATAAAGGTTTACAAATTAAATAATAATAACATAGTGTTACAATGCGCGGCCTTATCGCTAAAAGTGATCTCTACCAGACAACCTTAGAATTGAGTTAATCGAATAAAACAATTGGGGCGGGTGTAGTCCAAAAATGAATAATGAAAAAAGTACATACTCAAATTTCATAAAATATTTTAAAATCAAAACGAAGTTTAGTGTTATTTCTAAACAATAGTACAAAAATAAATTACTTATAGGTTTTTACAATAATTAAATATATACAATAATTATAAATAATACGTTTATGTTTTTTTTAGTTTTATATTGGACTTGTATGTTGTAGAATTTGTACTCTTGCAATAAAGCATGATCCGCGGATTACATTACAAAATATCGAGAGGAAAAAATATATTCATGTGCGGTATTTGGGCACTCGCCATCCACCCCTTTAGCTATAATTTTAACAAGCAGAGCATGCGCTATTTAAAAATACTGTACTGTATCAGCCGGATCGTCCACTGCTGAACACAGCCCCCCTATGTAGGGGGTATTTGCCATAATCCCCACGCTTGGCAGGCGGCTTGGGGATCGCAGTGTAAGTTGGCAGTACTATAGAAGGCGCGGCTGCCCATCTGTGTTTGCTCACTCAGACTAAATTATTTGCACTTGTATCGTGTCGAAAAGTTTCCTCTTCTTTTTGATGAGCGTAAAATGTTCTTTTAACCTAACTTTAAATTTTTTAACATTTTGCTTGTTCCTCTGCGGCGCGTTGCGGTGGAATGTTATTCCAACATTTACTGGCTGCATATCAGAAACTACCTCTGAAGGCGGCCGATCTAGAACAACACATCTAGCGCTTGAAGCGCTCGTAGCGAAGTTTGCTTAGCCATTCTGAACCGATCAGCAAAGTTAGGCAACGTCCGCCTCGGTCATGACTTGGATGGGTGACCGCTGGTGACATTAATACTGAGCGCTTCCGTGCTTCGGAGGGCACGTTAAGCCGTCGGTCCCGGTTGTTGTCTTAGGATGGCAGTCGTTATAGCATGGTGGGAGGGCATTTTTGCCAATTCCCGCCTGACTAGCGACCACCCTTAAGTGGGAAATCTGTCGCCAAGCACCTAACGGTGTGTTCCGGCAGCTTTCCTTGAGAGCCAGTAATTCTAGGTTAGCCTAAACAACATCTTCGACCACATCATCACTTACCATCAGGTGACCAAAGGCTAACCTATCAAGCATAAAAAAAATAGACAATGCGTGGAGAGCGGAGGCGGATTTACAAATTATTGGAGTACAATTTTTTTGTTCCGGACGGGGATTTGCTCTCAGCACGCGATATTGCTTCTAATCATATTAAAAATTGTGGTTTATATTTTACACGGATGACTGCCATTAGGCTAGAAGAGCTCGTCACTTCTTAACTTCAGTCTCGTCAATGAAGATCATCACAACATAAAAGTAGAACAAAATTCTCTAAAACAACTCAACGGATTTTTATGATATGTAATCATGTGAAAACATTATTTCGGTCGAGGTTTAACACATCTTTCGTACCGATTTACTTAGTACCACAAGCAACTAATAAAATAGTTTATGAGTTAATGCATATTAACCTAATTTCACTCAGAAGCAGTCGCAAGCAGAAGTCCATATAGGAGAATGCCCATTTCACTAGGAGACTTAGGTCCCCTGAAAAAGTTTTGTGTCCTGATTATTTCTTCTTTAATTTGTTAACCTCTCATTTTAGGATCAATAGCCATTTTTCATATTTTTACCCTAGTTTATGAGTAATTTATTTTTTAAGTTATAAACATTATCAATCATCTAGATATTAAAACTATAATACTTTTTTGACAAATCGAACGATACCATAAGTATCAAAATCCGCAACCTGATAGTTTAGGAGGTAGTATCAACAACTTTATTCTGTTCCTCAATAATTATTCAGATCTAATATTAATGCCAAATCCTCTTCTAATTCATTGCTTTTTTCTACACAATATAACAATAAATATGGTAAGTACTATTTTCTCGCACATGCTCCCCGTTGTAAGATTTTGCTGTTGGTATTGATAAGATCCTAATGCGAATCTGCTTAAATCATTTACATTTTATCCAGATGTGGAGAAGTGCTATTAATGTTTTAAATGAAATTATCGTGAGTTTCACACATTATTAAAAGTTATACACTAACCGGCAAAACACTCACGTTGGGGATCGAGTAAGTCGAGCCAACGTGAGTTTTTTGCCGGTTAGTGTATAACTTTTAACAGTGCTATCAATGTTTTGTAAAATCCCACGTCTGCTATGTATATTTCTCCTCTGAATAACTTCTGATAAGTAGTATTCAGTATTTAATCTCATCTGATGATTATTCAAAAAATCGGAAGCAACCGGCCTATCGTGTATTATTGGATGTAATGCAGGCATAAAAATTCAGGCACAATAACAGGGTACAAGTTATTATACATTTAACCATATGCATTGAGGCTCTATTGAAGTATTCCTGTCTATTAGATTTCATTTGTAAGGAAGATGGAGGGTTGTTCTATTAGGAGCCGGAGTCATTTTTCATTTTACAACTTGTCACGCTTGTTATTTCAATAGACCGAGAATAGTCCCAATTGCAACAAAACAATAACAATAGATTGAGTGAATAATCTCAGTCACTAATGCACAAATTGAGTTCATATTATTAATACGGATATCGCTAAATTAAGCAGTGGGACAAATAGGCATATTCTACTTGATGCTATTTATGAAAAGAATAGACATTTCAAAAGAAACGATTATTTTCTTTCATGCTTTCAGCCCGTCATTGACTTGACACTCTTGACAGTAGCATGTAAACATCAGTAGTGTTGCCAGTTAACATTTTTAAATCGAGACACACCATATCGATTTTTCCTGACTTAAGAGTGTGTTAAGACAGCCGTGCTTCCACGGTATACCATAACCGATGCCTTTATATGTGGCTGCTATAAATCGTCATGTTATTATCTTGCTACTAGTCCAGCGGCACAACTAACAGCAAGCCACTGTAGTAAACCTACTACTACTATGGTTAAGTAAACAGATAGGTAACCACCTATCTGTTTACTTAACCATAGTATTGAAGACCAGACATCTATAAATATACATCTTGAAGCACTCGTAGCGGAGTTTACTTAGCCGTTCTTAATCGATTAGCTAAGTTAAGCAACGTCATAGATCATGACTCAAATGCTTGACCGCTAGTGACATTACTACTGAGAGCTTCCGCGCTTCGTAGGGCAAGTTAAGCCGTCGGTCCCGGTGTTGTCTTCAGATGGCGGTCGTTACAGCATGGTGGTAGGGCATTTTGCGAATGCCCGAATGGCTAGCTACCACCTTCAGGTAGAAAATCTGTCACCAAGAACTTTACGATGTGTTCCAGCAGCTGACCTTCATAGCCAGTAATTCTAGGTTAGCCTGAACAACATCTTCGACCAAATCATGACTTACCATCAGGTCAAAGGCTGTAAAAATAAAATAAAAAACATATATAAACTGTCAATACTATACCGATAGTATATTCTGCGCTGTCGATAGATATTCAATTAAATGCAAAACTAACAACGTGTAAAAAAAACTATATAAATAGCAATGAATTCTATCATAGCTATGTATTTTGAATCGATCTAAGATTCTGGAAAAATGGGAACTATAAATAACTGGCAATTCTAAGTTGCCAATATTTTAGTGAGGCATAAGGACTATGTATCCAGTTGCCAATAAATAAAAAAAAATGTAGTGCATATTATTTGCTAGTGTTGAAATAACAGGAAATAAATAATTTATAAAAATAGTACTCTTTAAGAAAACTTTTAATGCTAGGGTGAAAAGAAATACGCTGTTAATGAGAGAAGAGCAAAAAAATATGTAACGATTTTAGCATAATATTTTAATAGGACACTCCGCCATATAAGGGACCTGCCTTTGAACATTCTCCTTTAAAAAACAAGGCATGATATTTTCACTTTTTAAATTATTGAGATAAAATAAAAATGTAAAAGCTCTTACGTAAAATTGACTGCTTTAGCAGCTGTCAGGCCCGCTACAGACTTCAATTTCCACGCTCGCCTATGGAAGTTATTTAATCCAATCATAAGCCTTTGCCTCTGAAACGGCAGGTCGATTCCTAACTTGATCATGTCTTTTTCTTCTAGAAGTAGGAATGTCCTCAGATCCATCCCGCTCTGTTGAATGACGGCACCGACTTTCTCACAGCTCATTCCGTATAAGAGATGTGGTATTTCGTTGGAGTAATTAGGTCTGAAATGTGAAGGATAGTAATAAAGTAACCCCTGGTTATTATACGTGATATAGAAGGAAGTAGATTTCCAAGGTAATATAATAATAATAATCATTTATTTGACAAGCAAATTGCTTTACAATATTTAACATAAATATACTACATACAAGTGTAAATATAAAATTAAAATGATGTTTTAGAAAATTTTAACTCTGTTCTCCACGCTAGTATTTCCTGTATAAAATATGTTGTTAGTATGGGCTCTGTACTGTAACAGCTGGATCGTCCACTGCTGAACACAGCCTCCCCTATTAAGGGGGTAATTGCCATAATCCCCACGCATGGCAGGCGTCTTGGGGATCGCAGTGTAAGTTGGCAGTTCTTTAGAAAGCGCTGCTGCCCAACTTCCAGTATTCTTCCCTTAGTCACCTCTTACGACACCCACGGGATGATATGGGGAGTTGCCAATCTTACCCGGCACACCACGGGGCAACGTCTGTATACCATTTAAATTGTCAGAATACTACATTGTGTATTAAGGGCGGTAAGTAAGGAATTACGATCGAGACTAGTTAGTAGTAGAAGGCAGAAAGCCGAAATCGAAGCCGGCTTTCTGAGTCGAGGTTCGTAATTCCTGTACCGCCCGTGAAACATGCAGTGTTTTTTTTATGTTATTGTGACGGAACAAGCTCGAGGCCCACCTGATGTTAAGTGGACTAACCTCTGCCTATAACAGATGCATTTCGTCACAAGTTACTAATTGCACTGCGCCCGTCACCTTGAGACATAGTTGTTAAGTCTCATGTGCCTGTAATTTCACTGGCTTTTAAGGACTGCTGCCGGAACACACCGTTAGGTCCTTGGCGACAGATTTTCTACTTGAGGGTGATCACTAGCCAGGCGGGCATTCGCAAAATGCCCTTCCACCATGCGGTGAAGCTCAAGCCCACGGCGGGATTCGAACCATGGACCTGCTGCGCGGAGGTCCATAGCCAATATCACTGAGCCATCATTGCTTCAAAAATTTCATCACATTTGTGAGTAAATAATTATGAATTATAGATTTAGTACACAAGTCACAACTATTATTATTATAAAATAAGTACGTGAACTTTTTTTAAGCAGATGGCGGGTTTTTAGCCCACACCACACACTATACAAATGTTTCGTCTAGAAACGTTATAGGCAAATACTTACCTAGGTATACAGCCATGACGGAGCATAAGAGATAAATAATTTTGACGTTTTAACACAAAAAAAACTATTGAGATTGCAATGAAATTCCTATTAGATTTATGTCAATTCTGACTTTTTTGTAATATTTATTTAGGTTAGGTACGAAGGGAGTTCAAAATATTCTCGGCATCGGAACGTTTTGTTAGTGTTGAGGGTAGTTTTTGATTATGGTATTCTTGACATTATTCATGGTGATAATTAGAAAACTTCATCGATCTAATATCATTCTTTTTTACAAATGTGCTTCGAGTGCAATAAAATCTCTGACGCAACAAGTTAAATTAGAGCACCCTGTTATTAAATTCCTAAAGAAACAATGCAAAACTAACAAAAAACATCCACAAAGAGATGGTAGTCATTTACAAGAATTCCCCTCCGTCGTTGACTACCATTCGAAGGTGGTCAAGCAAATTAAAAGCGGCAAAGAAAGCATTGAAGTATACCCTCGATCAGTTTGTACTGTTTCTCCCACCATGGAAGAAAACGTGAAAATATTGTAGAAATTTGAACTATATCAATTCGTTACCAAAGATGACAATCTATCCGCGGGTATCATTCATTCAGTACTTCATCACTTTTTGAACTTCTTTTAAGTGAGTGCGAGATGGTGCCATGAATGCTCACACCAGAAACAAACTCGAAAATATTGTTGTAAATTGTTACTTATTTGGTCTAAAACTCTCAGCAATACTTTGCCTAAAAGGCAAATTATATTGCCTTATTTTCCATATAGGAATATTATAAATTGAAATAAATTAAATACGCACTTTCCATTCTTCGTGACACCGGGATAGAAGTCATGCCATGTGGTCATCACATGGTCAAAATAAACATCTTTGTCTTCGTCTTCCTCGCAGTGTTGCTTCAGAATTTCTATAATGTGCTCGTAGTCGTGTGAATGGGCAATTTCCATCAGTTTGCGGTTGCTATTGTCCACCTCCAGGAGTCTTGCACCTCTTGATATCAGCATTTCTAGTATGTGAGCTTGATTGTGATGAACGGCCCAGAATGCTGCCTGAAAATTAACAATTTATCGAACTCGGTATGGAGCTAAAAATATCATTCATTTGTACAACTTCAAGTTCTATGGCATTTTTTCTTGATATTAGTTTTAGTATTTCAAACATTTTGGACGGATGATAAATTTGATGAAGGCTTATAGGCACTCCGTTGTGTAGAGCCGCGCACGGTCCAGCTCTGCGTACGGTGGTAGCTCTATAAACTTAGACTAAAGTCGACATCATTCGCCTAATCGCGGCGGACGCCAGCGCCCTTTCTACTTTACACTGAGCTAGTCCGCGCGCGAATCCCACTCAACGCAGCGGAGAGCTGTAGATAAACGAAGTTTATATCGATGAGTATTGGTACTACGCGTGGGATTCACTCACTTTTGGCTCGTAATAAATATGGTCAGCTATCCTTCAGTTATATTTATGAAAAATAATATTTTTCATAAATATAACTGACAAGGAAGGAAACAATAGGTCTACCAGAAGAAGTTAGACAGCAGCAAATGTAAAAATCTGTTACAAGTTAAGCACCTCAAGGTGTGTTCCGGCGGCCGTCCTTGATTGAGTGCAATGAATTCTAGGCTATCCAGAACATGTGTACAACGGCATCATCATTTACTTATCATCAATAAAAAAAAAACACAATGACGGGCAAATATTTACTGTGATATTTAAGTATGTATGTAAAAGAAATAACAAAAAGGGTGTTGAATGGAAACAAGAGTAAAGTCGAAGAAGGTATAGATGGTATGAAAAAGCAGTAAGTGCATGGTGTGAATACTGAGTACTAAGCTGACAGGTAATAAGAAAAGAGGGGAAGAGAACTCCCATGTTGGGCGGAAATGCCGCCCACAATTAGAGTGGGATGGTACAGAAAAAAGATCAATTAACTATATATTTATACAAAAGTTGGACCCACCGTCCATCCTTGTTTATCCCTCATTTCAATATTGACATTCATATCTAGAAGTTTTTGCACCAATGGCACACGTCCGCTGCTTATTGACCGCATCAGGGGTGTTTGACCATATTTGTCGCCTAGATTCAACAGGCAGTCCTTTTCTATGAGGTAGGTAACAATATTGTCTATTGTGTCGTCATTTGCGCTACTATTGGAGCAAGCCACCATCACTGGAGTCACCTGATCTGCAATGGAAACACATAGTAACGTCATTTCCTGATTGGTTGGTGCAGTATCGATCTGGTAGATTCTTTGCAGAGCGCATAATATAATGAATGAGTGCTTCCTAATTGCCCGCCTCGTCACTTGCAGCGCGGTAACGTCAAGCGTGGATCACATAATTATCATAAACTTCTGATGCTGAAGATATAAGCCAGCTCACATCGAAACAGGTGTAATTCATTGGATAATAGTTCCACAAAAATTATTTATTTATTTGCTACATATACCTAACATAAACTTTACATTAGGGCTGGTAATTAATTTCAAACCATCGAGAAACTCCAGGAGAAGAAATTTTATTTCTTTTGTACGAAATATATTCAGCCAATATTCTCTTATCAAAACGCGCTCAAATTGGCTAAGCCGCCATGTGGTTTATACTTATAGCAAGTAATTAACGTGCTAATTAAATCGTCTTCGATATTTTGTAAAAATACATTATCATGGTAATATAACAATAGACATCTTGAGTTAATGAATAGATTCAGGCGTCACTTTTCGGAAATCCATATTTAATAATAGCAAATATATTTAAAATATTTTAAGAAAACATCAAATTAATATTTTAATAAAACACTAAAAAAATACAGAAATATATCTAGTGACAATTTTGATGTTTTCTTAAAATATTTAAAAAATATTTGTTATTATTAGTCATCTTGAGTGTTGAGTGTGAATACTATATGTGCTAGCTGTAAGAAGTGTCTATGTGTAACATTATGTGTTTACCTGTGGAAGCATTTACCAATGGTACATAACATTTTACTTTCCATGACTATTGAATGAACGTCTTTTAGCGTTAGCGTAGTCCCAATGGAAGTTACCTTTTCCACCCGAAATAATTTCTATGTTTTCGCTTAGCATAATAATACTGATTAAAATTGAAACAATGAACCGATTTGATCTACAACGTACAAGTATATCAACGTAGCGGGTACGTTGATATACTTAAATAGTAGAAAACTAATTACATAAGTGGTTATGTAATTAGTTTTCTACTATTTAAGTAGATGTCACCAACATCAAAAAGACGTACATTCAAACGGATTAAATAAAATTCTACAGTCTAGCACCTACTTCCATAGCTGAATTGGAAATACACCAAGACAGTATCCTGGGGTTTGCGGGTTCAAGTCCCACTGGAAGTTTTCTTTCTGCATCCGAAATCTATTTTATGTTTTCGCTTAGCATGCGTCAATGCACTTTAAAATAATACTGGTCTCATCAAAATTAGTTTTGTAATAGTGACTTGTGGTGGGGAATAATTTGCAAATTCTATGTGATACTCTCGATTCATTAATGAGTACTTGTATAATTTCACCGTTTGATTTTATATATTAAAAGTGATTCTAATTACACTAGTAAATTAGCATGAGCCATTCACCGTTTTATTGACACATTTAAGTTTATATTTTGGTGTTAATGTTAAAATAAGTTAGTTATAAGAAATAATAGAATACTGAGATTGAAATACCATACAATATTATAATCTAAGTTAAAATAAGTGTTCAGCAAATATCGTTTTATAAGCTGTTAAAAATAGGTAAGAAATCAGAAGTGAAAATTGACCTGAGCGTAGGGGTTAAGTAAAAAAGGTAAATGTCAATGTACCATTTTGAAGGGAAATAACCCTAGATAATATACATGAACATCTTGGAGGAAGTTGTATAAAACCATAGACTATGACACTAATGAAAAATATAAATTAATGAGTATTAAGGGTAGTAGGTAAAAACATAATATTTAGTTTATAGATGATACTTATGATTTCTGCAATACATATAACTTATTTAACAATAACTAAATGTCAATTTATAGGTAAAGTATAGATACTTTACTATTTAGGGCAAAACTATAGTATGGAAATGAATAACTGAGAATAAGTTGTATGATATTTATTTATATTCCACTATATTTTATAAACATTAATGGCTCTGCGGCAATAGCAGACATTCGATTTTATGCAGACATTCCATGCTTCGAATCCTGCTGCGAGCTTGAGCTTTACCAAATGGTGGAAGAGCAAATTTACTTTAATTTTACTTAATTACAGGCAAAAGAGACTTGTAACTAATCTCAGGGTGACGGGCGAACTGCATTTTGTGACTTGTGACGAAATGCATATGTTATAGGTAGAGGTTCGTACGCTTAACATGAGGTGGGCGCCGTGCCTGTTCCGTCACAAAAAAAATTACCACCTGCCTAGCTATCACTCTCAAGTTAAAATCTGTCGCCCAGTACTTAACAGTGTGTTCCAGCCAGCAGCTGTCATTGGGAGCCAGTAATTTAAGAATAAACATGTTAACACTTTCGGCCACATCATCACTTATCATGAAGTAAAATTGTGGTCGCAGGGTATTACAATCAACAATTTACCATAAGTACTATCTATGCATCAGTAGGAAATATAATATATAAATAACATTATATGAGGTTTATTTGCACTGCCTATAACAAGAGCACAGTAATCGTTTTTTACAGCTTATAGTTAAGCCTTTGACTCCAATCTTACCTGATGGTAAGAGATGATGTGGCAGAGTGGAAAATAGACTTCATCTAGAATGAAAACTGACTTGGATAGCCAGTTAAATTAGACCCAAGTATATTGTCTCTATAAAAGTAAGTGCTTGGCGACAGATTTTATACTGAAGGGTATCTAGCAAGGTGGGCATTCACACAACACTCTAACACCTGCCATCCTAGGATAACAACCGGGAATTGGAGTAATACAGTGATTATTAGTTACAGGCAATGTTTATACCTGAATTCAAATTAGGGTCTGCTCCTCTGTCAAGCAGCAGTCTCACAATGTTTTCTTGAGCATGGAAGCAGGCATGCATGAGTGGTGTCCAACCACTGTCCAAACATATATTTACATTTCCCTTCAACTCTGTAATCAAATAGAAAAATTCTTACTATATAATTTAAAAAGATGTATCTTATTCATGACTAGGACATATATATCAAATTTATCTCAAAATAGTTAAATCACCGACATATACAGCTGGTATTTTTATACTAAATTGTATTAAATAAAAATATCAATAATATAATATAAAAATACAGATAATTGATGTTTCTTTGAAAACTTTTGGAATTGACCTAAAACACATTTTTATGATTGCCATTGATGTAACTACAACACTAAATCACAAGATCTTGTGTTTAATTATTTTTTTGTTATTTAGGTAGCTCATTAGCTAAACTGAGATAGAGTAAATATTACTTTGAATCAGAGTGATTGTTGGGTGGTTTAATATAAGATTACTCTATGCTTGAAAGCAATTTGCAAGCTGTTATCTAGTCTCTGCCATTTCTTTTTTCCAGATTTGTGAAGGACATATGAAAATCCACTTTTTATTTATTTAATCACATTATAAATGAGAAAGTGAGTGTGAAAGTTGAATGACTCGATTGGATTGTGATGAATCTTGACACATAATATAATAATAAGTCCTGACCTAGTACAGGATCCTATTAAAGTACCGGCTCTATAGAGAACATGTCAAACAGACAATATAACCAAGCTAACATTAGGTACATATAAAACACCAATTTATACATAAAAGACTGCTTGGACTAGTAATAAAAGTATCCTATGGCTGCAGTTATATTCTTGGAATCACACAGAGACATAAAGAAATATATCATGTGATGCTAAGTTACCTACCATTGTCAATAATATCTTCAATTTCATTCACATTACTGTTAATTATGGCATCTTGAAGGGTATTTTCAATCTTCTTTTTTGCATTTGGAGGAGGCGGGTAGTATTTTATTCTCTGAAAAATAATGTTGTTAATATGAGTAGGGCTATGTTTATTAAAATGAGAATAGGTAAATCTTAAAAGAACTACCTAGACTAGAATAAAAAGCTAGTTAAATGGAGTAACTTGAAAATAGAACAAGTAAAGATCAAGCTTGCAAGGTAGATGCGGTCTTAGATGGATGTGCAATGGGTGTGCAAACTTGCAAATTGTATGTCAACCAACATAAAATATTGCATTGGAATCTCAAGCTCCTGTATTTAATCCCCAGGTCAGGTAGTAATAATTGGGTTTATAGACATAGACAAATATTTTTTCAGTACCAGTCTAAAGTTTGGGACTGTGTAAGTAGATGGTAATTGGCTCAATTTTGATATGGTTCCTGATTTAAGGATTTCCCTATTGTCCCATTAGATGATCATAGAAGGTATTGAATGACATGCAAAGGCACATGTCTAAGAAACCACCTTTCATGAGGTATGCTTTGGTCCTATATAATGGGGCTCATGCTTATTGCCATCTACTGAGCTCAGTTTCACTAAATTTACCACAAATCTTCCCGATAACTTTCTTAATTGGTTTCAATTGCTATTATTAGGTTTCCATTATATTAGTACAAACCTATTTTTTCATTACACAGTAAATTATTGATGCGCATTTGTACAAGAGGGCCTCATTTGTATAGGTAGGGCTCATTTCTATACTATGCCTTAGTGTGGGTGTGAATGCTAATGGTACATACAGTAAAGCAATAAAATCTAAACTATGATCACTTGAGTAGGCAAGGTAGCAGTAGTTGTAACTACACCAAAAAGATATGGAGGGCCTTTATGGGTGAAAAGGTCAGTACTTACCATATTTTGCATAGATATAAAATAATTTTGAGAATATATTCTCCTGCTCTGTCGACCAAAACAAGAACCTATATTCTGTTATTAGATGAAAGTGAAATTAGGTACATTTTTATATTTTTTTTAAAACAAAGAACCTAAATAATATTCATTGGATATGGGTCGTAGACGTAAGGGTCGAGTGTTTCTTTGCTTACGCAAGCCTAGTTGAAGTAAGCTGATGATCATGAATCGGAGAAGTTTCTGTAAAAATTTTTGTGGCGCGATATAGAAAATAACCTTTATTTAATGTTTAAATACACTGATTTACGCAAAATAATTTTACCGGTTCGTAGAAATCATCATCGCTTCCAGAGTCCTCGTCAGACAATCCAGCAGGTCTGAAGTTGGACATTTTAATTCAAAATTAACATGTAAATAGTATACTGTCTGCCTATTTCAACCAAGTTTTTGAAATTCTTTTTTTCATTCCTGACTGCCCGGCAGAAATGAAAATGAAAAACAAACAAAACAAAATTTTATCAAAATTGATTTACTTTTGACACTGAAAGTGACAGCTGGTAAAATAACACAACTATCAGACAATGGATTGAAGACAGAATACAAGGTTCTTTTTTCTGTTGTATCGTCTTTGGAACTACCACAGAGTAATAATTACAATAGAGGGAGCATTACCAGGCGCAAGCATCGTAGAGATACTTGAGCGTTTTCAAAAAACAGTGTACCCCTCACTTTTCAACTGTCCCCTGTGTTTGAAATCTAATAACATGTGGAATTTATATCGGACATTTTTTTTCATAGTTAAACAGTAGTAAACACACTTGAAACTACTTAAATTCAGACAATAGTTTTTATTATATGTGTAATATTTCAAAAAAATAAGCATTTTTAGGCAATAAGTTGTCGGTTTTTGTCTTGTCCCCCGCTCAAGTTCCACGGTGTTAGAAGCGATTCTGAAACCTTTTTGTACTGGAGTAGCATGACTTTTTGGTATGCCGTTTGAGTACTCTGAATCGACTATCATCGCCGGTAGTTTATAATTTGTGTCTTATTATTATAAAAATACAGTTGAATTTCCAAAAATAATAGTAAAAGTAATACCGACCTGACATGTCGGGTTTGAGACGGCTAGAGCTACCATTTAAAATTACGGCTTATTTTATTTTATGGAATGGCAACATCATCCATTACTAACCAACCGCCGCGCCGTTTTAAAAAAGCTAGTTAGTCCCTAAACATTTCGAGAAACAGGCGTGTTTAATGTGAATGTCGCGGTGGTCAAGATTTCTTCTGTCGGGTTTGAGATACAAATACAGTAGTATTTGTATCTCAAACCCGACAGAAGAAATCTGATTCAGGTTAGTCATATCATATAAAATTTTTCAGAAGATTCTTAATGTAGTTTTAATTTATATTTAAAACTACATTAGGTACAAATGCAGGTATTTTTTCGTCAGAATTTATTTTTGAGTAAAAAGTGGGAAAGCGGCGTCACGTCAGTTTTGCGACATTTTGTCTCGTGACCTACAGAGTACAGGCTGACCAGTAAAGTCGCAAAACCGACACCATAAGGCCGAGACTACATGTGTGGTTTTACATTTGTAGGTTTCGCAATGCCACTTAGTAGCGCAGAAAGATCGCGGAGGTATGGAGGGAAATTAAAACGAGAAAATCCTGAAAAAGAGGCACAAAGATAAAAAAATAAAATTTAATTCAAAATTAAGTTAAATGTTACTTGTATTATTTGATAGAGAGAAAAATAAGTGCCTTAACTATGACTGTGATAGTTAATACCTAGTACATCTAACTCTGACCATTGTTTGTTTAAGATTCGCAGGTACTATGGTTATGCTAATAACTTTCTTAAGTATGTCTTATACCTACTGCTCAATTTGTTATGTCAGTAGGTTTATCAGATCTCTCTTCAGTTAGTGTTTTTTTAATAAGTTAATAAACAATGACTCGTATTCCACTCAAATACTTGGGACAGAACATTTGAGCTTGATGAACATGGTTTGATTAAGACTACATCATGGCTCGAGTACAATTTGCTATCGCTAAATATGTCTGAAACTAAATACCTCTGTTTCACCAAAACAAACATAGCGACTGCAGAGATATTGTTGGAATTAACTATTCATACTTTTCCATGCAACCGTATGAACGATAACGATATAAATCGGGATAATTTTCGCTGTAGTTGTGAAAAGCTGAAAAGAGATACGAGTGTCATATATTTAGGAGTTTATATCGACAACAATCTCAAATGGGACAAGCAGATAATGGCGGTAGTTCAGAGAACACGAAAACTTATATATGTCTTCAAGTCTTTAAGAAGTTGCTGACGTCTCGTTAATAATACGAACATATAAAGCATTATGTGAATCTATTATTAACTATTGTATCAAATCATGGGGTGAAGCAGCCACGTATCTCATGATACAGTTAGAACGTGCACAAAGAGCGGTGCTAAAAGTCTCATTGAAACTTCCATATCGTCACCCTACTACCGATGTCTATTTGAAAACAGGAGTTCTCTCAGTTCGAAAACTCTTCATTTACCAATGTTTACAAAAACATCACAGAGTGGCAGATACTAACCGTATGTTGATAGGTAAAAGACGAGATAACTTTCCAGTACCACGCATACACAGTACATTTGCAAAGCGACATTATATATACCTCGCCCCCTTTTTATATAGAGAATTCTTTAAATGTCCTAAAAATGCCAATGATGGGTCTAAAAAAGCTAATAATTATTTAATGAGGAAAGCCGTTCTAGATTGGCTATCTAATTTTGATTATCATGAAACTGAGCATTTGCTCATTCCTGTTGTATAGTTACAATTAACACCTATTACAATTAAGTATCATAATTGAATATTAATTTAATTAATAATAACATACCTTTTAAGCTTGTAATCACATACACACAAACATGCCTTTTCGCATACACCTTAGCACACTCCTCTTACGCACACACACACACACACACACACACCCTCACACACGCACACACATCTTCATCCCATACTTTCGCTAAAATCAAATTAAAGAGCCAAATAAGTTTATAGCCTTGCCTATGAGAATATGTAAAAATATATATTATATATATATATATATATATTATATATATATATTTAAATATTTTTTTTTTGTTTACAAGTTACAGTTAACTTAATCAATATGACATCATTGTGGAAAGGTATTGTCTCTCATTATACCTACGGGTTAAACACTTAGTGTGAGAGACAGTGCGACATTGAGTTTTGTAACATGTTTTATTTGGATCAATATATATTATTATTATTATTATTAATGAATATTTTTATAAATATTCTTGATTTTATTTTCATCATAAGCGTACATATGTTTGGTTTCAGTTTTCTCTTATATGTAACCAGCCTTAGAAAAAAAGGTCTGTCGGTTTAGCCACAGTCCCCCGTTTTGCAACGTAGAAATTCTTTGATTTTATCTATTAATTTATATGAAAAATAAAGCACTTATAATCCATTATCTAAAATAATTTTAATGGTTCAAAATACAAAAACAATTATGCTGATTAAACAACATATTCAATAAAACATCGTAAAAGTTACTGTTGTTTAGGCAAGATGTGACAAAACCGAACTTAAAATTGCCATAATTCCTAATAAATAGGTTTGGCGATTATATTAAGTATACAATTTTTTAAATAATAATCATGCCAATCTTTTTAACACAAATAAAATTACTTGCATCCTTCATCATATTTAAGTAGATAATTTAGCTTTCGTGCCAGTCGCAAACCTGACATTTTTGTCCACTTTGCCAGTTTAATTAAGTAGTTGATTTCTCTTAAATAAATGAATATCTGCGAGTATTTCAATATCATTTAATAAACTATCATGTATCTGAATAATACCTTAATAATAAAAAAATGATTATACGTAAAATACAACCATACATTCAGCTATGGTACAATTTATTTTGAAAACGCTCACTTGCTCCTAGGGACATTACGACGACGTTACTCTTTGACCATCTTGGTTCGTGTTCAAAGAGGATTGTAATACCAGAGATTCGTGTCCAAAGGCACCTAAATCCATTATGTTTAAATAAGTACATTAATTTTATCTTGTCGTTTTTTAAATTATTAGACTCAAGATTTTTTGCACTAACGATTATAAAGTGTTGTTCAAAAAGTTACTTACAAAATTTAGATCTTTGCTTTAAATACAATTATTTAGGTATTACTTATTTGTAAATATAGCCTACGTACTCGTAAAAGCGCAATTAGAGTTAAAAAATGCTATAAGTCCTTATTTCAAATACAAGCACAAAATACATGCCTACACGTAGGTCTTTGGATTAAATTACTTTAAAACAAAAGTATTGTATTTTATTAGAAAAAGAGATGAATTACCTACCTACTTAGCATTGCATGGATTCACTGTGCGGGCGCCTGGTCCATAGCGTGAAAGAGGAAGAGGCCGAATTCAGACATATAATCAGTACTATAATATTATAAATGCGAATGTAACTCTGTCTGTCTGTCTGTCTGTTACGCTTTCACGCCAAAACTGTTGGACCGATTTGAATGAAATTTGGTATGGAAATAGTTTGAGACCCGGGAAAAAACATAGGATAGTTTTTATCCAACTGCGCAAAAAGAGGTTAATGTTTTGCGCGATAACCGACATACGCGCGGGCGGAGCTGCGCCCGGAAAGCTAGTATATATTATATTCCTACAACGTCCGTCGTGCGTACAGGGTAGGCGTCAGCAGTCCACGAATCTGTTCAGCATTTTTCAAGCTCTTTTTTCCTCGACGCGCCTTCACATTTTTTTTAAGTAGTAAGTCCATTTATTTTGAGTAGACAAAAATTTTTTTTTTTTACAGATTTTGAGGTTTTATTTTTTTAAATCGGGTTTATTTGATGCAATTTATAACATATATAATAACTACTTGGTACCAATGCACTCCTTATAATATAGGCTTTACGGGAAAAGAAATAAAAATAGACCTTTTCATTAAAAATTTTACAGGAAAAGGGTTTGAACACACTACGTATATGGCGGGAAACAGCTTCTTTTTTCTATTTTTGATTTTTCTTTGAATATGATTAGGTATTTAGGTTCTTTACCCATGTATTATTACAGATTGTTAGGACAAATATTATAAAGGTAGTAACGAGATTAAAACAACGCGATTTTTTTTCTAAGAATTTTGGCGCAAAAACTGTATGAAAGCGAAATTTTTTTGCTAAACTAAACCAACTACGACTATGGTTCTTCTTTTGATATGATTATTTACATGTAATATATACACCTGAATTATTTCAGATGTTTAGGTATAGTAGTTAAAAAGTAGTTACGAGATTATTTATTGCGTAAGTTTCCATTGGTGACTTTTCGTGGCAAAATGTATCGAGTGAAAGTTTTTATATTTTAATTTCACGATTTCAATAACTTTAACCTTATCCCGTTACCGTAGAGTGATGCGGTTTCCTGTGTTGTATAGCCATGTATACTAGCTTACTAACAACGTTTGAATAATAACGATTGGATATATATATAAGCTTCACACTAAACCTTTTTTCAGACTACCAAAATCCCGGACGGGACACACAGGGGGGTCAAAAAAAAACTTTTCAATCCTTATCCTTTTAGTTTCTTTTAACATCGTTATTGACTTATTCCCTATACATAATGCAAAATTACAGCTTTCTAGGTTCATAACTGTAAAAGTTGTTACGAGATTATTATTAAATGACGTAATATTTTGGCGCCAAAATCTAATTTGAGCTGGTTTCAGATTTCATAAAAATATTAAACATTCTTTCCGTTATCTCAGTATAATATGGATTTTTTCTCGTATAGCCAAGGATGAATCCTTTCGAAAACCGTTTGGATTATGAAAATCGGACTTACGATTTTGTAAAAGTAGCAGCAACTCGCCGACTGGGAGCCCGGTTTGTACATAAAACGGGAATATATATATTTATACGAGTAGAAAAATAAAGAACCAACACTCGCTCAGAGCGTTAGAACCAGCATTTTGAATTCTTTCACTCTTTTCATGAGATTCATGCTGCTTACGGGATCAATTAAATCATTCGCCCAAAATAATTTTCATCATGAGCAGTAGGTACTTAAAATTATCAGGTCATCGAGGTAAAGCCATATTGGCAAATAGTTTTTGTAATTTGACCGAAACTTCTTATGGGTTCCCGTTTTTTTTCGAACATTTTCCTTCTGTTATTATAGACATCGCGAACGCTTGCTCAAAAATCCCGAGTAAAAAGTGTGAGAGGTCCTCTAGCTTGAAAGTTATTCTCCCAGTCGAAAGGTAAGCATAATAGGCAACAGTTCCAATTAGGCGACGAGGGCGTTTGTTAACATTTAATTAACGTCAGGGAACCATTGTGTCGGCGTCGTGAGGCTCCGGCCCGCCAAGTTTCTGAGCTGCGTCTTGATGAGCTACACTCGCGGCACACTCGGGGATTCCAATTACACAGACAATAAAAGGACCCCCACGCCACCGCCGACGGTCAGCGTACATTGCTGCTATTGTTTTAGTTATACGATGTGAACGTTTCTGTTAAACAGCGTTGTGTAGTCTATCTTACCTTTGTGTGAGTTGAGCAATTCCACATCATACTTAGTTATTTTCTATCTATAGTACCTACCATTATACTTGAGTTCGCAGGTGTCGTGCACTACCAATAATGATGTATCTACCGCCTATAAAGTTTACCTACTGTATACTGTACAGCCGTATCTTATATTGCCTTTATATACTAAGGCTTTATGGTACCTATCCATCTTCTTCAATGCCTGATGAGAATTTTCTCGGAGTAATTGAAAATTAATTACGGATAATTATATCTAATAATCCTAATTTGCTAAAGTAGAAACTTTATATGGTACAATTTTGTAATTAGCCGTCTTAAATGAGACACTAAAATTTAATAACGATTTTGGCTTAGAGGAATGTAATGTAACCTACATCTATTTATAAGGAACTCAAAGAAAATGTTTTCGAATGTAATAAGGATTTTTGTTAGCGACGTAGAAGGTAAAAGATTTGATTTATCGTCGTCTGCTCTAAGGCGCGCTGACCGGCCAGCGGCCGCCCAGTGGCCGAGCGTTGGGCGGACTGCCCGCCCGGACGCGTTATTAAACTTTTCCCCATATTAAACATTCCGGAGACGAATACATTTTATTGTTGCCTCGGACCGACGTCAGAGGTTCCTACAAAGCGAAACTCAAAGACGGCAATTGCGAAATAAATTGAAAGCAATTTGATATTGCGTTGTGTTGTAAGTAATAGCCGTCAGAAGCCGCTGTATACTCTACTGGGGACATTTTGTATGCAATTTAGGAAACTTTCTACGGACCATTTCATATTGGCCTTTTGGCTGAATGCTTGAGAATTTGGATTTGTTGCTTATTGGAAAAATGATTTGTGATTGAACCCGAAAAGCTTTAAAACGTTATAATTTCCCTAGCGTTCATTTTAGAGTTACATTGATATTTCTTGATTTGCTTTTTTTTGTTATTTGTAGTATTAACCGTTAAATATTTGATGCTGGCTGTGTTAACTTTTTACTGACGTAGTTGAGTAGGTAGGTATATAATTTAGTAGCATGCATAAGAGCCAAGATAATTTAGATATGTTTAATTTAAGCACGCGATGTTGATACTCGCAACTAAGCAAATATTTTTGTTTTAAGTGGAAAATATCTAAATAATGTGTTAGATACGCCTCAATTTATTAAGAGAAAATATGTAATAGAAACGAAATCTTAATCTTCATGGAAATTAAATTGGAATATTATATCTTCTTGAAATATACTTAATCAAAATAAAATAAGTTGGGTTTGCTAGCAGATGCAACTGTATTAATAAATTTCTTAATTGTTTTTCGTTTCATCCGTCTTGGAGTCTTCATCAGCCGAGAACTCTAATCCGAAATCCCATTTCCGACGAATAATTGTTCGAGATGGAGGCAGGTGGCCCTTCATAGCATTGAAATAAAAAATAGATATAGGTAGGTACTCTACAGTATACCTATTTCGATTAAAAGTAAATTAACACCCGAACTAAATTTTATGCAGTTTTTTTGTACATACATATATAGTGCTGACTTGCATGTAGGTACTGTACTGTATCACAAGGTCCTCTCCTGAACACAGCCTCCCCTATTTAGAGGGTATTTGCCATTATTACCACGCTTGGCAGGCGTCTTGGGGATCGCAGTGTAAGATGGTAGTTCTTTAGAAGGCGCTGCTGCGCACTTTCCAGTATTTTTCCCATAGTCGCCTCTTATGACACCCAGCCACGGGATGATATACGGAGGTGCAATTCTAACCCGGCACCCCAAGGGGAAATAGACTTGCATGACTTTGCTAAAAATATTTTTTTCATAAGTTAGGTCTTTAACACATATTGGTAAATGATAACTTACCAATATGTGTCAAACAACCGTTACTATATTCAAAGATACATGATAATGTATCGTCTTTGACAACCATTATTTATTATAAATAATGGGTGTCAAAGACAGCAGCCCGAAGATAATTGTTGTAAGCTTGACGGCAGATTTCAACTTGAGGTTAGTAAGCAGGTAAAATTAATCAAACATGAATAGTATTCCTAAAGTGCTATAAGCGTTAAAGTAACAAGCCTTGCCCGCTATTTCCGTATTAATCAATTTAAATAACCACTATACACGTCGCTATTTATCTGAATTTAATAATCTGCCCAATCATTCGTTTATATAACAGTACGTTTATCGGATAAAAGCGTTTATGTGCTCAAAATGTTGCGTTATACTAATTAGGTACTATTACCTACTCATGTATACAATTTGTGACTTAGGACTAGGTGGACACCAACAGCTGGTTTTGAGGTCTAGATCCCCATCTAGGTTTAACCTGTGGTTTACCCTGCTATCATTCTCGACCACGCCATTGTTTACTTACAATTTTTTTATTTTAGTTAGGTATGGTATTCTTATATACTTAGTACAGTACGCACGTGACGCCTATAATTGTTTAGTTAGATCTTAGGTGGTAGCTATGTATCGTACTATTTTGAAGAGCTCGTAGCGAAGTTAGCTTAGTCAAAGTTAAGCAATGTCCGCCGCGGTCATTAGTTGGATGAGTGACCGCTGGTGACATTACTACTAAACGCTTCCGTGCTTCGGAGGGCACGTTAAGCCGTCGGTCCCGGTTGTTGTCTTAGGATAGCAGTCGTTACAGCATGGCGGTAGGGCATTTTGCGAATGCCCGCCTGGCTAGCTACCAACCTCAAATAGAAAATCTGTCGCTAAGCTCCTAACGGTGTGTTCCGGCAGCTGTCCTTGAGAGCCAGTTTTAGGTTAGCCTGAACAACATCTTCGACCACATCATCACTTACCATCAGGTGAGATAGTGGTCAAAGGATAACCTATCAGTCATAAAAAAAGAAATCTCTACATATTTCTTTCCATTCGAAGTACTTTAATCTTTTGCAAGCATCAGATGGGCCTCATGCTTGTAACAATCACATTAAAAAAAACTCTAATGATGAAACTGCGTTCGTATACAAAGCGCTACGAAGATGCTAACCTTTTGTATATAGGTGGTGGTCTGAGATAGCACACTGCATGGAGGCACATCAGCGAAATCTTCATTATTGGTATCTCAGTGAAGCCACTGTATGAGTGGGGACATCGGTACTTTGTAGTGATTCGACTGTCGTCACCAATGCATGCATGAGAACGTTCCTGGAGGACACGACATTACTAATAATTTTTGGTGAGATTTCCTTTCATAAAATTTTGGCTTAAAAATCAACATGCTAACAGTTACACTAGAAAAAAATACAAGTAATTTTTTTCAATCCTAAATGTCACAATAATTTTGTATGTTGTAGTGGGCTATACTGTAGGTATGTATTAGGTATTATACTTACTGGAATAAATGAAAAAAAATCTGCTAAGATAACCTTACGTGGATCGTACATAAAATGTAATATGTGGTTAGTAATAAACGATTATAAATATAATGTAATCCAATAGATAATTCTGAAACCTACCTGAACCTTAAAATCTTAAAGTACTAAGTAGGTATAAGTTGCGAGTCCTTTTTTGCTTCAAAGACCAAAAAGAGCCAATTTTATCTTAGCTGAAGATTTTTATTAGGTAACGTTTATTAAAACAATATCCTTAAGTGAAAGTAGGTATTTCGCAGATATACGCCATGTATTTTGTTAAAGTAGGCGGGCTCCAGCTAAGAGATTGGATCAGTCCATTATGTTGTATCTCCTGATATCTACGATGTCCAACTCTTTTGATTCACTCAACGGAATGAATGTGTGTCGCTACGCCGCGCTTCTAAGAGTTCTGACATGGAAATGAAAAGATATTGAATTTGACAAGTAGGTAGGTACCTAGATATAGTTATATTGAAATGTATCTTATTACTTTCGTATGTTAACTAGCATATTACAGTCTTTTAGGGTTCCGTACCCAAAAGATAAAATGAAGCCTTATCATCTCACTCTGCTTTCTGTTTATCTATTTGTCTGTTCGTCCGTGTCCCACGAATCTATAGCTCGTTAACGGAGAAAGTCACAAACCCGATACCTACTCCAATATTTTTGCAGGATGTTGACCCAATAATGAATAATAAATAAGGAATTAAAAAATATATATTTTACTATCTCTATTTAAACAACAAAAATTTAAAACGTCCATGTGATCAAAACAGTATTTTTTTGTCTTTTCACAAGCAGTTGCTACGCGGATCTATTTGAATGGTTTATTTTTCAATTCTCATTATAGACATTGTGTGGCTTCTTATTTATTATAAGGTTAAATTCGTATTATTTTTTGTAATAAATTATTTCTATTCTGTACTATTTAATGTGTATAAAGAGTGTTTCTTGTTGTGTTTAGGAGACTTATTTTACCCTGAGCCTAGTTTCTATTTATCTTCTTGATTAAAATGTAAGCCTTTAGTCTGCACCAACTAGACTAAAAGTCTGTACCACCTACTGCGCTGGAGCAATCTAACAGAAGCCCGTTTTGTCCTGGCACCAATTACATCATTTCATTACTTATGAGCCGGCATACAAAATAATAACGACGTATTCTGCAGTTCAATATACATAGTGCATGCGTTTTTAAGAGTTAAACAAGTAAACGTTATTGTGGTAGTTAATATACTTTTTCATTTTCCGAACATAAAATAATTTTATTGCTTTAGGTTTTTCTATGCAGATTTTGTCGTGACATTACGCAATGCGGCTATTGTGTGCCAGCCCCATTTTATTTTGATTTCATTTCCCAATGCTTGCTTTCCTAAATCAATAGCACTATAAATGAACGCACCACTTACAAGTTCATCGTTAATTTATGTGCATACATATTTATACGGTATAAGTAGGTAGAAATATTGTAAGAAGCGAGAGAGTTACGATGTAGACTTATGGCTTCAATTCACCAGAGGCAAGGTACTTTTCATGGACAGTATGGAAACAGCCACCAAAACATAAAGCAACCATATGTTATTAAAAAAAAGTGCCACGTGTGTGTTTCGTACCATAGGTGATTGACTTTATCACCATATACGTCTGATTGGACGTCTATGGTGATAAAGTGATAAAGTGTTGAAGAATTTTATTAACTTTTATGACATTTGACATCACGCCGATGGCTGTAGCAAAAGAATACATCTAGTCCTAGTTTTAAATTTCTACCGTCGAACTTGGCTCCATAAGCTAAAAACAAATATGGTCATTTTGCTACAGCTCATATACATTCTATTTCTATGTCCTCGCTACAGTCACATGGCAAAAAAGTCCATAACAAGGAGTTTTTTCCCAGGACAGAAAGTCAACAAATTCAAAAACTGATACTATTTTTTGAATTTGTTGGCTTTGTCGTTCTATGGTAGCGAGAGTTTATCACATTTTCATAGGATAAAGTCATCCGCGGATTAATTTAACTAGTTGGGTCTAAGTAGGATAGTAGTACAACAAGAAAGCTGACACATTGTGCTTACACGATATTCAAGCAAAAACTCGTGCATATTAGAAAAAAAATCTAGATTTCCTTTTCTGTAATATATCTAATGAACTACTGACTCTTGGTTCGCACTCTGAGATGTTCTATAATTTCAGTAGATTTCCTATAGTTTTAAAATACTACATCGTTCTACTTCTACAATTATACGACGTCATATATAATTATATTCTTTTTCAGCTTTCTCGCTTCCAGTGCTTTAAAGCGAGTAATGTATTATTATCCATAAATCACAAAACTATTTTTTTCATTATCATCAAGGTAAATAAATTATTGAATGTCAGAAAATAGTTAAAGACACTCTCGTATGCTAGTAGATGCTTTACTGTTATTTACTGCTATGTACCCAAGGAGAGATAATGCTTGCAGGCAATCACATAAGTGGATCAAATAGCTGTAGTCCATTTGGATAATGAACTGGCGACTGTAGCCCCGCTGGATTCTTTTATTGTGCGCCCGCTGATAAAACTAATATCCATTTAAATCAAGACATTGGTTCAATTGAAAAAAAAAATGTGAAATGAAAAGTTGTAGGTACGCATTTAGTCATTAGGTAATTACTATGTATTTAGGCTATGAATCATTTGGTATTAAAAATGTTTGTTACTAAAGATTAGAGCGTAGTTTGTTGATCATGCTTGTGTAACAGTAGGTAACTAAAACATGCGTAGCAGAACTCTATCACTTTTATAGAATGATTATTTTAAGACGATAATGGACATTTGGTCTTAAATACGATTTTTGTCGATTTTCCAAAGCAAAAGCAGGCGCGTCTCCAGTTTTATAAGAATGAATTATCACTTGGCGGCTATTCGTATTCTCGGCACTTTGGTTGGTTTCGGATCATCTTAAAAGACTCAAACGGTCTATTGCTGCTAGGTATATTTTGTGATCGTAGCTGGTTACATAATAAACTCGTCTGCAAAAAAACGGGCACTTTAGATTTTTTTTCTCTACTTCAATGAAGAAGAACAAGAAATAGGTTTTGTTAATTTGACGATGTATTGGCATGTTTTTTGAAGCATCCTGGCATGATTCTTTACGTTCCAAATTTAAAAGAAAAATAATGATTATTGTGGATTATTCTAAAATTGCTTTACTAATGGCGCGAATTGCTGAAACGATTTTTAACTGATTACGATATTTTAAAACTTTTTGGATATTTTCTGCAAATTAAACAATTTAATCTTTTATTTTACATTAAATACCACTTTTTGATATGAGTGATAAAGCGATAAGGGCCGGTAAAATTATAGCCCTACTTGAAGAAGGTTGTTCGCAAACTTACGTGTCTCAGCGGCTAAATGTGAGTCGTTCAACTGTCCAGAGGACTTGGCAACGGTATCAAGATACTGGTTCGGTCAAAAGAAGACCCGGTTCGGGAAGAAAACGATGCACAAAACCAAGAGATGACCGCTTTTTGGTGAGTCCGGCGTTGCGTAATCGTAAGGCGTCAAGTGTGGACCTGAAGAAGAGCCTTGAAGAAGTAAGAGGAGTAGAAGTTAGCTTGTGGACGGTCAGGAGGAGGCTTTTGGCTGCCAATATCAAGAGTTACCGCCCAGCTCGGGGCCCTAAATTACTGAAAACTAAATTACTGAAACTGAAGTCGAGCACCGTGTCGCTCGACTTCAATTTGCTCGGAACTGTGCTTCATGGACTCTGAAGGACTGGAATAAAGTATTGTTTTCTGATGAAGCTAGAATCTCTTTGTGTGGAGAGGACCGACGCCGGCGAGTGCTGCGAAGACCACGGGAACGCTATGCGGAAGTGTGTTTCGATGAAATCACTCCTTATGGCGGAGGCTCCGTTATGTTTTGGGCAGCAATTAATTCGACGGAGCGTACGGAGTTAGTTTTCATAGAAAATGGAACATTAAATGCACACCGGTACATAATGGAAGTCCTAATTCCATATGCACAACCCACATTGACTGCACTTGGCTGCACTTCCATTTTTATGGACGATAATGCTCGCCCGCACCGTTCTGGCGACGTGGAAGCGTACATGCAAGAAGTTGGGATCCGTCGTTCAGATTGGCCAGCTCGAAGTCCTGACCTCAATCCAATTGAGAATGTGTGGGATGTTCTAAAGAGACGGGTAAGATCAGTGCAACCTGCTCCACAAAACATCAGGGAGCTAAAAAGAGTCATTGCAGAAGAGTGGGAACGTATTCTTCAAAACATTATTAAAAACATCGTGGAAAACATGCCCAGAAGCATTCAAGCTGTGATTTTGGCAAGAGGAGGTCACACTCGTTATTAGGTTGTAAAAACCTAATAACGAGTGTGACCTCGTTATTAGATTTGTAACTTTATTAAATTAAAAAATGTAAAAAAAAACTTGTCTTTATTGCCGACCACTTCTTATTGTTTGGGCTTTACATCGATTTTAAAGAATCCATCGTTTTTTTTTCTTTTAATTGCTCAAATTCACTTCACGCGCATTAATTTACACGATTATAAGTATACAGACTACGTCAAAGAAATACATTTCATTTAATTAACTAAAATCGACCTTAGAACGTAAATTTCCTTAGGTGCCCGTTTTTTTTGCAAAAGTGTGTATATGGTGTATAAATTCATGTTTTATCGCCTGTTACTATGTAACACAAAAAATCTGACGCCCCATTGTTGAATCTGGTAAGCATGACATCTCATCAAGTGACGTGGTCGCCCCAAATTATCATGACCAAACGCCACACTACTGCGATGCTTCTGCGATCGATCTGCTGTTAATGTCAAATTCGGTAGTCTGCTAATTTAGCTTCTAATCGCAGTTGTAGTGCAATCGCGTCACTATCGTATGGCTGTGCTATGGCTTGCAAAGGTTGCCACTGAAATAATAATGAAAAACTTCTATCAATCAAGCATCAGTCAAAACATCAATACAGTGGTTTCTAGCAAACAATGCATTACATACATATACACTCGAGAGCAATGAATCCGGGTCACTTAAAGAATGTTAAAAATCTCGGAAACTAAAAATGATAGGTTAATGCAATAAATTGTATTTAATAGACAATGTAATACTCCTTAAATGAAAGTAAAAAAAATATGAGTCACCATACATTTTATTAACACAAAATTACATAAAGAAAAAACTGCTGATCTCTCCTTAAAACAAAAATAGGAAACATGAAATTTTTGAACTTTATTACGATTTTCTTGAATTTTAATACTTTGTATTGCCTCCTCGTGCTTCCATTACTGCGTTTACGCGGTTTGGCATGCTGTACACCAAGTTCCTTATACGATTTTGGGGAATATTCTCCCATTCCTCTGTGAGAGCAATTTTGAGCTCACGAAGCGTGATTGGGGGAGGGTTTCGTTGTTTTACGCATCTGCCTAGCTCGTCCCAAGCATGCTCGATCGGGTTGATATCCGGGCTGCGCGCTGGCCACTCCATACGAGTAATGTTCATCTCTTGAAGGTAGTCATTCACAATCCTACTTGTATGAGGTCGGGCATTGTCATGCATAAATATAGCATCCTCACCTAAATTGACCATAAATGGACCAACGTGATCATTGAGGATTTCTTCCACATATCTTACGCTGGTTAAAGAGCCGTTTTCTATGATCACCAGCTCTGTGCGACTTTCAGAAGAAATTCCGGCCCACACAAGTACAGACCCACCACCGTAGGCTACTTTTTCTTCGATGCATGCTTGCTTGAATCTTTCCCCTGGTCTTCGATACACTCTGTGTCTTCCATCGTGCTTGTAGAGCATAAATTTTGATTCGTCGGAGAACATAACTTTTGACCAATCTTCAATACTCCAATTTACGTGGCTCTGGGCATATCTTAGTCTCGAAATACGATGCCCACGCTCCAGTTTAGGGCCGTTTGCAGGTCTAAGGGGTTTTAAGTTAGATTCAGCAAGCCGACGTCTTACTGTCCATGCACTTGGGTTACTTCCTCCGAGGCGTCGAAACTGATTGGTGAGTTTCCTGTGAGAAAGCGATTTCGAAGCATGGTGTTCACCAAGTATCGGTCTTCTCGTGCTGTGGTACACCTGGTTCTGCCCGTTCTTGGTCTGCGTAGGTTAGAACCAGTTTCTTCGTAACGTCGGAGAACTCTTTGTACTGTTGACAGCGACACACCGACAGTCCTGGCTGTATCGCGCTGACTCCGGCCGGTTTCCAGCATTGTAAGTATTCTGGTGCATTCTTCAGGCGTAAGCGACATAATTTCAGCTTAATAATGAATATAGAGCACTATCAACATGGTTTATGTACCCACATAAATGACAGATTACAAACAAAAGCAAAACCAAATGCTGTAATTTCGTAGTTCCATCTTCGAAAGTGGCCCTTTTTCAAATTTGATTTTTTTATGATATAACTTTACAATAACTAAGAAGTTTTAATACCTTCATTTAAGGAGTATTACATTGTCTATTAAATACAATTTATTGCATTAACCTAGCATTTTTAGTTTCCGAGATTTTTAGGATTCTTTAAGTGACCCGGATTCATTGCTCTCGAGTGTATTTAATCATTTGGCTATTTTGCTATCTAAAATCCTCCAAAATATCACGGAAATTGAGTTGTCACTGTAGCAACGCAATCGCAACAAAATAGCTTACCAAATATATCAAAAACTATTGATAGCAAGCCACTGACGTGCGATCAAACCTAAATATGGGGCAGACTACGGATACTGTCAAAAACTGCAATTTTCACGCCGTTCAATAGCTAAGCGAATCGTTCTTTGAACCACGCAGTGATTTTGAGGCATCCATCGCGAGCACAGCTTTTTCATACCCAAATGTTTGTGTATCTGCCTAAGGAACCCCGGATTTCATTGTAAGTCAAATGTCTGTCAGTTTCGATTATACGCCACTTATAATATATAATTTTGTGGTATACAGCGGTGCATGGGTGACTATCATGAAATTTGTCACCAAGATATACATAGTCATCTTGTAAAGTATTTCATCGCTAAAAGCAGACTGAAGCCGGGTGAGGCTCTGTTAAGCTGTTAAAGTAGATATACTTAAATCCATACTACGAAATTATGCACGAGGTTTATCCATGATCTTTGGATGTGCCTATCATTAATGTGTAAACAGTAATCGTGGTGACGTTGACTTAAAAACAGTGAAAGGTAACTGAAAAAACTAAGTTTCATTTTCAAATATTGTAATTCCTTTTTATATACTGTTCATGTAACTTCCGGAATCACATACCTACCTAGTGCGCCCATACACCTCACATTAGCATTCCTGATACATTCGAATTTAGCAGAGATACCTAAATGGTCAAGACTCGAATTGAGAAAGTACTTATATTTCAAGTGGGATGAAAGATATTAAATTAGTTCTTTGTTTTGTCAGCTGCTGTGACTAGTTGACAATTAACATGGGGCATGTTTTATTTTGTGAAGTGAGTGTATTAAAAATGTGATGTGCGAATAAAGTGCGTGTGCACACAGTGCTACAAGTAAACTTCTGGGAATTAAAATTGAAGCGGTCAAAGTTAGTGCAGTAATGAGTTATGGCTTACCAATCAAACATGAAGTGCCACAAGGCACCATACTTGGCCTTACAATGTTCCTTAGCTACGTAAATGAACCAAATCATCTAAATCTTTAATAGCTTCAAAATTATAGCTAATGCAGTTGTATGTTACCACCTTTATTTTATATGGATATAATTGAGAAGAAGTATTTAATGTAACACAACGATGTTTTAATAACGTATGCCACGCGCTTGCATCAAATTGTTGAACCCAGAATATTAAAATAAAGTTAAATAAAGCTCAACTTATACATTATTTTTAAAGCGCTCGTAGCCAAGTTTGCTTAGCCATTCTGAATCGATCAGCAAAGTTAAGAAACGTCCGCCGCGGTCATGACTTGGATGGGTGACCGCTGGTGACATTACTACTGAGCGCTTCCGTGCTTTGGAGGGCACGTTAAGCCGTGGGTCCCGGTTGTTGTCTTAGGATAGCAGTCGTTACAGCATGGTGGTAGGGCACTTTGCAAATGCCCGCCTGGCTAGCTACCACCCTCAAGTTGAAAAATCTGTCGCCAAGCACCTAACGGTGTGTTCCGGCTGCTGTCCTTGAGAGCCAGTAACTCTAGGTTAGTCTGAACAACATCCTCGACCACATCAACACTTACCATCAGGTGAGATTGTGGTCAAAGGCTAACCTATCACGCATAAAAAAAAAATTGCTGATCGAAATCCAACATCCACTTATAAATCATAGGGATCAAAAGTAAATGTACCTGAAAGATTAATCTGAATAAAAAGTATTTTTAACCCAGTATATAATATAATAGCGAGTGACAACACAATACAACCCTAAAACCATAGATAAAATACTAATTTTGTCTATGCTGAAAAGAAGATCACATTATGAAGACTGCAAAAAATCTTAGAGCAAACTACTGCAAAGATTTATTGCTACCAAGGAAATAGATACCTATTTACTTATTTTGAAACCTGCACAGTTATCCACACTATTCATATAATTTATACTTAGGAAAAGATTCGAGATCATTGTTTCCTGTGAGATCCCCAATATTTGACGATGTTACAACTGCTATGATCGTACGATCTTATGTACTTAGGGCTGCCATCACCTAAACCACCGATACCGGACAAAATCTAAAAAAAACACGGACATTTGGGTGAATTTGAGCTTTTTTCCCGGACACCCATGAAAACAAAGTTCTTTTTTTTTTCATCAATACAGCATCTACAGTGTTATTTGGCATCAAATTAGAAATAAATTATAGTTTTTGGTATAATTAAATAACTGATAGAATCCAAATTTTTGAAGTCATCTTGTTTGAAGGGTGGATGACGCGGGTTAGAATTCTGCACATGACTATAATTTTTCCTCGTATCTTTGTAATTTTGGAACGTAATCCGCAAAGCATGCGTTATTGCAAATATAAAAATATTAAAAACATTAAAATCTTTTTATTTATTTCGGTATTTTGCAGATGTTCAAATTTTTGTCAAAGTGATCTTTCATTTCCAACAGGAATTTGGAAAAGTCAAAGCAACTCAGGTCCTTAAATTTATACTTTACTTATACTTATCAGAGAAGAAACCGTGTGTTTTTTTAGTGAGTTTTTCTCCTTCGTCCGTTGCCGCGAGACTAGCGAATAAACTCACAATGTAACTTGAGTTGCCAACTAATATCAAGATTATCTTGTTTTCCGCCAGATTTCACTAGATGTTTTTAGCGTATGGTAATGAGAAAAAAGCGCTAAACACCCTAGAAATATTCTAAACCTAGCGCCAAATGCGCCAAAACGGCAATACAGTGAGTGAATAAGAGGTTTCGGCGACAGTTTTTTCTGGTGGCGGCCGGCTACGCTGGGGACGTTTTGTTGGATTTTACAGCGCCGGAGTTAACTTGTATGCAGCTTACGAGTGAATATGCATATATGCAGCGCCGGTGTTTCAATCAATTGCTTATATTTCGATCAATCCGGATTCCCGGGTTTTACCCGGACACTATTTAAAAACCCCTACCGGATGCCCCCCGGACGCCCTCTAAACTTGGTCAAATCCGGGGAAACCCGGACGGATGGCAGCCCCATATCATGGTAATGTTATCTATATAACATTACCTATATGTACCCAATGTTATATGAATCTACATCTTGAATAGTCATTAAGTAGGTAAAGGAACTTATGTGGAAAGAAAAAGTTTTAGGTAGTAATTAAACAACTTGAAACGGTTTAAATCGCCTATATTTTTCAATAATTTTATCCCGACGTTGATGATGGCTTACCAACCACTACATTTGGTTCGACAAGCCACAAATCCTCGCTAGAGATACCCAGTTTATGCCAAGAATGTTACGTGAGGCTATTAAAATCAAAAAGTACCCAAATTTCAATAGAGATGATGGTTGGCAAGTACCACCTGCTTGGGATCCTGTTATCAAATTAATTAAATCCCAAAGCCGACACAAATCTGCAAGACATCTGGACACTGTGAGCGAATACTGCGTGAATAGGGAACGTTATGATTAGTATAAAAATTTCTGACGGTAGACCAAATAATTTCTTAATAACTCATGCGACAAATAAAATCAATTAGTCACCCCGTGACCACGATCACTGCAAAGTGTTTGAAACGTCGGGATAAAATAATGAAACATATACGCGATTTAAACCGTTTAAAGTTGTTTGATTACTATGTGTAACAATCGCGAAAACCTAAGACAACAAAAAGTTTTAGGTATATATTTGCTTTCAAATTCAAAATAATTTATTAAATTTAGGCGTCTACGATGCTCTTATGATGGTCAATTACAAATTTTAATATTGAAATATTCTACATTGTACTGCCACTTACCGATTTACCAAATGTAGTCTGATTTGCCAGCTCTGTTATCGCTGGCCACTCACTCATTTCTAGCTAATAGGGGTTTTGGGAGCAGTCTTCTCTCAGTAGAAGACTGTTGCTTGCTGCTTTTTTATTCTCCAGGCCAACACGAGTTTGTGATCTAAGCCAAAGAAGCTGTAAATGAATTGCGTTCCGAATATGTGTAAGTGTTGAAATGACACCTGGTACAGGTAAGTGGAACAATAATATTTACTTATTATGCTAACCTCACTTCGTCTAAGACCAGGGTGTAAAGAAGATGGTAACAATCAGGTACTTAAGTAACTATGTAATTGCCCTATCATTCAATTATATTCTCCAGTCTAAAGAGACGTCGTACACCTACAAACACCCTCTATAATGGCGTACCGGTGCGCCATGTACCCAAAGTGGTATCTGATCAATCCATTATCGTCGTTCACCACAGCCTACACCATAGTTAGTAGAGGCCAGACAACGGCCCATTAGTAGTAACTACTGCCCGATCTGTGTACAGGCTGTTAGCTGTTCGGCCGGCAACTTAGCGACACACATTTTCCATTTCCCCTGCCTCCCGGACGGCCCAGTTTTGCGTCTTCCATAATTCAATCCAGACGGAATCCATTGTGCGATACACTACTCAATAACGTTCAGATGGACGGCTTTGTTTTGTTTAGTGGCACTTAGCTAGGTGTGCTTCTGATGGCGTAGATGTGTTTGTCAATAAAACTTCAGCGGTTTGAGCTTGCTCGCTCGTTGCTTCGCTTGTGGAGTGGCATAGGCTAAAGTGTATCAGAAATATTATTTTTTTTGCCCTCGAGATAAGAGAGTTTTAGAACTTATTCATTTTAGATTACTGGGAAGGTGTTAAGGTTTTTATAATTATAAAATAACTCTTAGGTACCAACATTTTTATCTAACAGGCAAAAAATTGCCTTCGCAAACATTGGATTTTATAAGTGTTTAGATCCGTAATACACTTTCATATAACACGTCGAGTCACCTCTGTGAGCCTCCATCCTCACGTCAGTTGGTGAGCCATATTATACATTGAGTAGTATACATACCAACTTGAGTTGTCCTAGCAGTACGATACATCTAAATTGGCCTATGAATACAAGCACTACGTCAGGAATAGCTTGGTAATAAAAGCCTGGCTAAGCCCACAAACTTTGCACTAACTAACTAAAAGGTGGTTCTTCCAACGGCCTCTGGCTTACTGGACCGTGGTCTTACGGCTGAGCCTACCATAATATGTAACATTATTTTTGATCACTGTTTTTCTATTAGCGGATGTTGAGGGGCGGGCCACCATGCATTATCGAAAGCCCCTTCTATGTCCAAGGAAATAAGAAGCACTATTTTATTATTTCCCTAATTCCGTGTTTTTTACCCAAAACATACCTACAAGCATTTGAACATGATCTCATCTGATGGATGAGGTTGAAGAGTTCTGAGAGACCTGTTCACTCTTAAAGACTATGCTTAAAGACTCCCAGGTTATAGCTATCAGGAAACTGTCGCTGGCAAGTTGACATCTGACATCCAGATGATTCGTATATTTTCATTCTTTGGGGTACTATGCATGGGTTCGCTCTGGGAACTTATACTGGGACGTCATACTTCTATTGGATATTTTAACATATTTTGTTTTATATCATATGTGTTATATGGATTCTTCAAATGACTCGAGATAGATGCGGGCTGCTTGGGGCCAGCTGACTGACTGACTGACTGACATAATGTGTATACATATATAGACACTGGTTTAATTTGCGAGTAGTTTTTTATTATTGTATCTTTTTTATGGGAGTTTGATTGTCAAGTTAAGCGATAAGCTCTGCCTGTACCTAACAGATGTATTTCGTCACATGTGACGAACTACACTGCGCTCATCACCCGGAACCATGTACAGTGTTTAAGCCTAATGTGCCTGATTGAAAGCTCTCAAGGAATGGCGACAAATTTTCTGCTTGAGGGTGGTGGCACTGGTGGCTAGCCAGGTGGCCATTCTTATAATGCCCTACCACCATGAAAAATTAATGTGTGTACATAAATACATACATGAACAGATACAGGATCTAGCGTGTATAACAACAAATAATAAAAACGACCTATTGCTAGTCGGGCACCTACTAAGGATCAAGAATCGTATGAAAAAAAAGACATATTTTGTTAGTGTTAATACAAATAATGTAGTGACGCGATTGTATGTTACGCCAAACTTGTATTTTAGGTATTTATATATTTTAAAGTTCTATACCCAAAGGACAAAATGGAGCCTTATAAATGAACAACACGTTGTCGTACTGTCTCGCAGTCTGTCCGTATGTTTGTTACGTGTCTCTAACTTGTGAACGGTATCATTTACAAACCTGACATTGAAATATTTTTTATGTACCCAAAAACACATATTTATAATTACTTATTATTGAATAAAAAAATATATATTATACTTCAAAGAATATAAATTTAAAAACCTGTGGGGTGCGCGTTAAGAATGTTACCCTCCCATTTCTACCTGTAGCTGTAGTAAGAGGCTACTAAGGTAAAATACCGGAAGGTGGGCAGTAGCGCCTTCTGAGGAACTGATATCTTAAGCTGCGATCCCCAAGACGCCTGCCAAGGGTGGGGATTATGACAAACCCCCCTAAATGTTAGAGTCTGTATTCAGAAGTTGACAATCCGGCTGATACAGTATAAATATGCAATTGTTAAAGTCCTATATATATTTTTATCTGTATAGTAAATAAATGACGGGCTATGAAGTTATAATTTTCAGACCCGTTTTGCAATGAGATCTTTATTATTTTTAATTATTTATAATTAATAACCCGGTACAAAACATTATCTTCAGAAGGACCCTGTACGACAAGATAATATTAAACAAAATACTATGAACTATATATAACACTACAGCTACTACAATAAAAGCATTTAGACAACCTATAAGTCATAGCAGACTCATAGGCAGTCCAAATGCTCCAGCCCACTCCCAGTTGGCAGCGTGCCCAGCATGCTGGCTGGCAGCATTGCCCCTTTGAATTGCAATGATTATTCGAATAATTAATATAGAAGTTTTACTTTAAACTTAATACTGAAATGATACTTCAAAAACAAAGATTTTATACAAACTTGAAACCCCAATTTGACCCCCTTAATCAGGCCCTGTAGGAAATCTTAGCTAACATTTCCTACCTATATACACCCACATCCTAAATTTTAGCATTGTAGTTCAAGTAGTTTTTGTTTTGAAATATCGTGTTTAGTCAGTGGCCACTCTTTTATATATTATATAAGTATGTATAGATAGACAACAATCACAACACAACATGTAAAGATAATTTAAACACGGTAAATAAATATTATTACTCTGCAAATACTAGCTATATATCCTTTTTCTAAAATATTATGTGGATGCTTATTATTTTCGGATTCTCTATTTTAAGACAATCGGGAATACTACATCGATATGCACTTTGCTGTGACCATCCGCGGTCTCTAGGCACTTCCCATTATATATCTGTCCGTTACGGGTAACAAACGGAAAATAGGTTAGAGATAACTTTAAAATCATTTTATACTTACTAACCTCCTATTTAGCCTTTACCAGCCTGAAAACTGGTTATATCGCGCTAGTATATAAATCAGGATAATATCCTAAGTATTCTTTTAGTCATGCCTCTTCATGACATGCAGGCTCATACCATGCCAAACCATTATTCTCTACAACATTTCTGCCACTGCTCGTAAGTCCAAGCTATTTTTTATGTTATTTTGACTGAACAAGCTCGAGGCCCACCTGATGTTAAGCGGACTAACCTCTGCCTGTAACAGATGCATTTCGTCACAAGTCACAAATTGCACTGCGCCCGTCACCTGGAGACATAGTTGTTAAGTCTCATGTGCCTTTAATTTCACTGGCTCTCAAGGACCACTGCCGGAACACCCGTTAGGTGCTTGGCGACAGATTATATACTTGAGGGTGGTCGCTAGCCAGGCGGGCAGAATGCCCTTCCACCATGCGGCGAAGTACAAGCCCACGACGGGATTCGAACGATGGACCTGCTGCGTGGCAGTCCATAGCCAATGTCACCGAGCTATCACAGCTTCCTCTGATTTATCTTCTTCCCACTCCTTTAAAATCTTTTCCATTCTAGTTTTCTGCCACTTCCAGTCTCTTCATCACAATATTTTCTTATTGTTTTAGGTAGGCATCATAGAAAGAACATAGATTAAATTGATTATAGTCCTACAAATTTTCATAAAAATCCATTCAGTCGTTATAGAGATAACAAACGTGGTAACAAACACATATCAAAACACATTTTTTTGGGTTTTGATATCACAGTAGCATAACGAGAATTAGGTAAGCATAGATATAAACGAACATAAAATCGATGTATTCGATAAAGAAACCAAATAAATACTAAATATGATGCAGATGAAAGGTTATTTCACGGCAAGTTAACCCCAGTCCAAGAAGCTTGCGAGGCGAGCACTAACAGTGCACAGGCTTCCTTGATCCGGTCTATTTCGGCGAGATCCATTACTTCGAGAGTGGCAAGAAGCAATCTCATTGAATGACCGTCTCTCCCCCTCGCCTCCACTGAGAACAACCCACCCCATCTGATCCATGCCAATCGGTAAATATGCGTGTTAAATATGTATGCGTTGTAAGATGCTCGTAAGTGTATTAGATTTTGCTTGCTTTTTCATTCTGTCAAGTGGATACGACGGTATATTAGTCTGCGTGGACATAAAGAGGCCGAACCAATTTGCTTACGCATGCGGCTCACGCCAGAATTTATCTCAGAACGAGCCCATCAATATACAATATGCGATAGATTTGCTTGGAAATTTGAAGCCTTCGGACAAAAGGCAACTAACATGATTAATAACGAACTGTAATATTGGATCACAAGGGTTTTTATTCATGTTTTTTATAGAGAACTTTTGATTACCAATCATTTTAATATCGTTTAAAGTAAAGTTAGCCCCAGTGGCAACTTGGTTACAGCATGTTTTCCGATTACTTTCGAACGATTGACCTAAATACGACTACGAATAGATAAAAATAATTAAAATAAATGTCAGTAGCCGACTTAACTCTTAAAAGAATATATAAATAATGTATTAATATCGTTTCCATATTCTTAATTACAAATTATTTTATGTTATATGAAAAGTAATTTAATTTCTGAAGTTTTTGGTATATATGTACGCCATTGTAAGCATTTTTTTTCATAACGATGAAAATAGGTTTGCCATAATATCGTCATAATTAGATTAAAAGCTACAGTTACTAAAACAAATAGGTACATTTAGGCAAACTACATTGCCATTGCAGCCCTACAGGTTGTCCAAATGCTCCAGCCCACTACCATTTGGCCCAGCTTACTGGAAGTTTTGCCCCCTTGAATTGCAAAGTTTTTTCGTTGTGCCAAATAAGTACCAGCATTTTGTACACGCATCGCTTCGAGCAACCGTTTTGATAAGTTCTTAGTTTTGGAAAATAAAGCAGCTCCTAGCCCCTACGGACCAAATGAAAACTACTATAATTTGAAGCAAAAACTGTCGAGTGTAAAATTTTCTCGTACTAACCTACCAAGTGTATTTTTGTTTAAGATTAGTAGTCAGCGCAGCCTGAGACGCAACTTTTGATATCACAAACAATGCGAACGATGCGATGTGATTTTCACATGAATAGTTCTGTTAACTCTGTAAAATGTTTAATGGATAGGAATCTGTACGCCTAATGTAAATTTTGGAGTATGAAAATTCCAGTATTTTACTAATATTTCCAAAACTAATATGTTCGCAATGTTAGCGCTCAAACAAATGGGAAACGATCGAACATCGCCGCCCGCATGTACTGGATTATGTAAGTTTGTATCATTAGCTTTCAATCAGGCAGTCAGCGCGACGATGTTAATCAATACAAGAAAATGTAGATACTAGAGATGGGCGAAATGTGTAGGACTAGGCACCAAATACTCCTACAGCAGCAAGTGCCGACTACAACCGACTAAAACCACACGATGTCACATCTTGGCCGCATTTGGCGGGAACTCGGGAACGCTTACGCACCGAACGCGAAAACGCCGTAGTAGTCCGTCTCTGTACTCTTTCCTAGGGAAGATCCCTCAAACCAAATAAATTGGGTCTGTCCAAGTAGTCACACCTAGGGCTAGGGCCCACTCTCGACGGTACAATTCTGTTGTACTTGACCAAGTTGTTCCGATCTCTCCAAATAATAAATGCAACGCAGGCAGCGGCTCAACCCGAAGTCTGTACCACATTCATGAACGCGTTGACATCATCTTTATTTGTAGTGGTGCATTTTGGTGCCCTCTGACGATGGAGGTAGAAGACAATTCACGCCTTCTCAGGTAAAGTGCCCTTAGCACTCACTACTTCTAGGTTAGCCTGAACAACATCTTCAACCATATCATCACTTACCTTCAGGTGAGATAGTGATCAAAGGCTAATTTATCATGCATAAAAAAAGTCCGCATTTTGAATAAACTATATGTGCATCCAGGGATCTTCCTTTGAATTAGTTGTTTGATGTCATTAAAAATCTTATAATATACAGTTGATAAAAATAGGTTGTTTATCACATTTCATCATATATTTTCCGATTAGGTAACAAGGGTATATTATAACCACACCCGAGCAAAGATGCGGGTAGAGCTAGTTTTCAATTACATTTTCAAACTAATAACATTTCGGATATACTACCTATCGAAAACCAACTAGAACTTCTATTTGATAGCCAACACTCGAAAAACTCTCCGTCACTTCAAGTCATTCTCAATATAGGTAAGCTAAACCGGCCTGTTGTTTGTAGGACTTGAGACAAAGCACTAGTTTTGGTTTATAGATTGTGTCCCTCAAGAGCTTCTTCTATTTTCGTGGTTCTTTCAACTAAAAGCTTCATACCTAACCATGCTATATCTGTCCTATAAGTAACAAAACGAACTCTCTCTGGTGGATATTTGCACGACTACAAGGAGAGTATGCACCGTCACTTAAAAGCATTACTTATCTCAACCTATAAGTTGTTGTCTGCATAGGGCTTAAGTAATAACTTCTATCTGGCAGTAGCGAAAACTTGGAATGCACTTCGAAGTGACTAGACTTTTCCATTAGGGGCAATTATCAGGCGCAACAGAGGATCCATGGTCTCATCATATAAACCGTAAGGACGCTTGATGAGCAGATGGGTACTTACTCATCGTTGATCAGTATGTGGCTGTAAATGGATTACTTTGTACATAAAGGTATAATTTTAAAAGTTTTATTTAAGAGTTTTACACGTCATGTCAATATAGCTAAGATGTTTTGTCGTCAACTGATATGTTTTTCCTAAATATAATTTTTCTTTCAATGTTGCAGATGTCCTAGATGGCAATACGATTCATAACGTTTTTTGGGTTTCATTGACTGGATAACTATATCGCAGTTTACGACTGATAAAGACAAATCGAATATAATTTTGCTACACATAGTCTAAGTTAGATGTAAAAACCAACACTATAATCTAATGACTCAAATACAAGATTATTTGAGTCATTGGATTATAACATTGAAGCTACGAATAAATAATGAAAAGAAATGTAATTTAAGCTCAAAAACAACAAAACGAAAACTATACCGCGCCGGGCGTGGTTTAAAAAATGTACCGCGTGGCACTCTCAGTTCGCCGCGTGGGCTCGAGTCATGCGGTGGTAGTGCGGGAAGTTTCAACTGAATTTATCAATGTTCTTCTGGGTTGTTTAATTCTGCAAAATTATTATAGTGTATTGTAAAATTCTAGAGAAGCCATACGATACGAAAATTTCGCGATTAGCTTTCATAAACGAGTAAATAACAATATTTTGGATACCAATACTTGACTACCCTGGATAGTTTTATGCAACATGAACTTTACATTAAATCAAAAAATTGTTCGAAACATTCAAACAGTCTTAGAATTCTCTGTATGCAAGTGCGGTTTGGCCTTAAGGAATGACGGCGATGACAACATGACCTTGACGTGACCAATCAGATGCCATCATTTCTAAGCGCCAAATCAATTAACCAATCCGATTGAATTTGGAAACTCGTTACTTATGGAGTCGACGAGTCCGAAATCAAAGCGGTCACTGTATGAGAGTTACACTTCTTTATATATTTATTCCTAGCATTTAAGGCAGATTTTATAATTTACTCGTAGATGTTATAAAATATTCTTGCACTTGCATTTCCCAAAGAGTTAAGTAGCGATGTATGTGCCTACCTATCATGCACGTTCCTCAAGGTATGGTTTAGATCTGGTGTTCATTAACCTAGAGACGTGGTACGATCGGGTATCCCAAGAGTTTTTGAGCCAGAAGAAGGTACTTAAGAAGTATCTGCAGAGTTTACGTTCCGTGTACAGCCGAGCAAGAACACACGTTTGGTCCAAAGTCGGTATTACTGACGATGTTCAACATGTCTGCAGAATAAGACCAGGAAACGGCTATAAGCCCTTATTTTTGCTCCGTATAATAGAATCACTGACATGAGACATACAGGTGGAGGCATCTTGTGTGATGTTCGCTGATGACATTGTATATATGCCAAAGAAAATGCATATTAGAACCTGAATAGATTGGAAACATCGCAGGAAATTTAGATGTCAGATTGAAGTTCAGGGGAACAAAAAACTTAGCACTTCTTGTATGACTTCAGTAGTATTTTCAGTTTTTCTTATTTACCCTTAAATTGTATATACCTCTGGCCTTTTACAATTTTTAGTATATTAGTTCAACGATTCTACATGACGTAGATATTGACGTGATAGATATTGATTGGCGGGACGCGAGGAACAGAATATATTATACCTAAATTGATGAATGATGACCATAAATACCCCCTGAACTTAAGAATGACCATATAGTAACGATGAAGCTATTTTTATTTATGAAATATACAAAATCAGTTTATTTTCTTTAAAGCTTGGGCCAGGTATTTTAAAACACCCCCCGACGGTTCCCGCCTTGTCGTGGCGGTGGGGCTTAGTAGCCGTGGCTTGATCACCCACGGTGAAGCGAAGAGGAACCAGGGGCCGTGCCGACTTGGGACATCGGCCGCTCCTCTGGGCTTTGCCTCTAAGTCCAGTATGGAGCGGCAAGGGGTGGTAGGCTGCGGTGCTGTCTGGACAGCACCGCATCTGACGGGGAGGGGCCACGGCGGGAGAGGAGTGCCGGTATTACGGTGCGCCGCTCTCCCTACCTTCCGTGGCCACGGCGGGGCCGCCACCGTTCGATGGCGGACGCGGAGGGGCCGCAGAGGAAGAGGAGTGTCGGTATAGCGAGGCGCCGCTCTCCCTATCCTCTGCGGCCGAAGTAGCAGGCGACGGGGCTACTTATCGGACCCGTGGCAAGGGGGACCTCGGGCGTCAGAAGCGGGAGTTGTCTGACGCCCATTTGCGGGCTTGGTCCCCGGGTGGTAGCGACGTGCCATGTGTTCAGGTGGCTCGTGAGGGGTAGCACCCCAGGAGGGGTCCGGCAACGGACAACTGTGGCGGGTTCGTGGTCGAGAGCTAAAGCGTCCCTGCGGCCCGCCGAGAAGCGGTAGAGTTGGAACACCGTGTGTTATTTAGTCGGTAGGGGCACTTGCTGCTGTGGGAGTAGTTGGTGTCGAGCCCGACATATCCCGGCCACTTTCCCCGAGGTGGACGGGAATGCGTAAATGCATTTTTCACACGTAAATAAAAAAAAAAAAAATGGTATTTTAAAACAACTATTTTATACTAAATCATGTACGACGCGAGATTCGTAGAATATTTTATGAATTTTTAATCTAATGGAGTTTTGTAATGATTATGCAGCTGGTTGCATTTTAACGGGTTAACGTAATTTTAAATATTTTAGGCGGTTATGAGATAACATGCGTAATTATGTAGGTGTTCAATAGTTTTTAAGTTGCTATATAATCATTAACATAATTCCATCTAAGTATATTTTGAGCAATAACCTTTGATATCGCGAATTCCGTGATTATAAACTTAACTCGCACGTAAAATAAAGCGTCACTTGTTAACTCCAAACAAATTTTAATCCACACAAGCTAGATCTGTAGATTAATAATCATTAATTAATTTGAAAATGAAAAGAAAAAGTCAATTGACAAACATCGTCAAAATGAACCAATTAACATCTTGTCAGTTTCCTATGAAAAGACGTGGCCAAGTCTCATACTTTAGTATCTTGTGTCGCCTCGATGAGTTCTTCTCAAGGTCTCAGAGATAAAACAGTGTGAAAAGTGGTACATAATGGAAATCCTTAATGCACATGCAGAATTTTTCCTATTAAACATAGGCGATGATTCAATACTTGATAGATAGCACGATAATGGCGAGCATTATCGTGCTAAAATATTGAATCATCGCTCATGTTTAATAGGAAAAATTCTGCATGTGTGTTAAGGATTTTCATTATGAAACTTTTTTTTTTTTTTTTTTTTTTTATCCGGGCTCTTGTAGGCCCGGCCCGCGAGCTAAGGTCCCCTAATATGATCAGGGTCTTTATTTATCCTTATTCTAATTTTACAAGTTGTCTTTACTTAATTACATATTATTTCAGTTTATACTTAAATTTAAGTTACAAGGTAGTATTTTAGTACTTTTTACTTATATAAATATATTATTTTTATCTAGTTTTACAGTTTTATTTATCTTTTGTATATACACATGCCGTTTATATATACGTAACATATATATAACATCGTTTACTTATCTATCTATTATATTTTTAAGTTACAAGGTAGTGTCTTAATACATTTCACTTATATCTATAATTTTATGTTTAGTTATACAGTTTTATTTATCTTTTGCATATACAAATGCTGTTTATATATACATACCATATATATAACATCATTTACTTATCTATCTATTGTTTTGTTCTTAGCTATAACTTTACTGCCTATACTTATACAATATTCAATAAAGTTATCGCTATGTGTCTTATCTACTATTAATTCTTTTACATTGTTACTATTTAAATGTATACCAATTTTTTGTTCTACCTCGTATCTTTCTCGACCGTATATTGGACATTCTAGTAGGACATGTTCTATAGTTTCTAATTGACCGGGTTCACAAGGGCATGATGGGTCCTCCTTACACTTAAATCGGTTTAAGTATGCAGAGAACCCACCATGCCCTGTTAGTACTTGGGTAAGGACTCCCGTTGGCTCTATCTTCCTAACTGCTCTGTATGCCAGTACCGCATCCGGGAAAAACAATTTTGTACCATGCGCAGTTTCACCGGATTTATATCTCTGATTCCATTTGTCAAGCGAGTTCAGACGGATTTGTCGCTTGACAAATGAAATAGGACACTTATCGTAGTCAGGCTTCTTTTTAGAGTTTAGTGCGGCTTCTTTCGCCAACTGATCGGCACGCTCGTTACCCTCGAGTCCGGCGTGTGCTTTTATCCAGAACAGCGATACTCTTTTACACTGCTGTGTTATGGCTCTTATGTTGTTGCGGGTTTCCACCGCCAGGGGGTGGAGGGAGTGGTTGTTGACGACTGTCTCTAGTGATGACCTGGAGTCGCTATATACGCCGAAGGTGGTCTTCGAGCTTTTAAGTATCTCCCTGGTGGCTTCGCATATGGCAAGTAGTTCAGCCTGGTATACAGTGCAGTAGGACGACAGCTTCAATTTTCGGTATTTGGTCTCGGCCTCATCTCTCCAAAGAGATAATGAGGCTCCGACTTTTCCGTCAATTTTGCTGCCGTCCGTGTATATTCTGACGTCTTGCTTGTTGTGCGTGTCTACCTGCTCTTGGTCCGTCAAACTAAGGAATTCAAGACTCATATGCTCCGCCGGATGGGGATTGTTTACGTACAGTTCCATGCACTCCACCTCCCTGTCTCCTAGCACTGGCTGGGGGACTCCTCTCTTTGCCTCGTACAGTGCGGCTGCTTCTTGTACTCTGAGGTCGAGAGGTAGTATTCCAGCCAGTACCAGTGCCGAGTTCAGGGAGACGGTGCGATACGCTTTGCACAGTTTCTGAGCAAATCCTCGCTGTACCGTATTTAGTTGTTTCTGCACGCAAAGTTTGTAGGTTGCAGATGCCCATACACCTGCGGCGTACATAATTACCGGTTCCACTACTGCTGTGTAGATAACTCGGATTATTTCCGGATGGAGACCCCAGCTGATCCTGGCCGTTCTAGCAAGTTGTTTATAAAATCCTAGGGCCTTCCTACAGACGTTGCTTACATGATTGTTAAAGGTAAGTTTGTTGTCTATGGTTAGCCCCAGGATTTTTATTTCCTTCGCCATGCAAATGTCGATCCCGCCCATGTTTAGGAGTGGGGTATCAAATTTTAGCTTATTGGTTAGCAGCATCGCGTTCGTTTTATGCGGAGCAAACTTTAATTTATTTTTGATTCCCCACTCCCGGACATAGGCGAGAGCGGCATTTGCATGACGCTGAACATCTGTTGCTGTGTCTCCATCAAACAGGAGAACCACGTCGTCCGCAAAAGCCTGGCAGTAGTCACCCCTTGTATCCAGTTCCTTGAGCAACGGATCAAGGAGCAAGTTCCAAAGGATCGGACCCCCAATCGATCCCTGGACGCATCCCTTATCCGTCGCTCTAAGCACTTCTTCGCCTGCGTATCTGAGTCTCACCGTTCTGTTCTGGAGGTAACTGTCCACTAATCTTCTGAGATTTATTGGGCACCTCTCCTCTGCCAAACGGACTCTGATCGCTGGCCACCATGCACTGTCGAAGGCTCCCTCTATGTCCAGTGATATCATTGTAATTATTTTCTTCTGTCTCAGCTTTTCGCGTATAGTTTGTACCAGGACATAGAGGGAGTCTTCCGTGCTCTTTTGGGGCATAAATCCGAATTGGCGAGGGCTCAGTTTTGGGAGAATGTGCCATTTTAACCTATTGACGAGCATTTTTTCTAGGATCTTACCCATCACTGGCAGTAATCCGATCGGTCTGTAGGATTTGGGCTCTGTATATCTTTCTTTTCCCGGTTTCCTCAGAGCCAGCACCGTTGCTTCCTTCCATATGGTAGGGAAGTAGCTCAATTCTAAACATTTATTTGCCAGTGATAGGTAGATCTCTGGGTTGTGGTTTATTGCTTGTTTACAGATGTCGGCGGTCAACCCATCAGATCCAGGTGCTTTCTTAGGATTGAAGCTGTTTACCACTGTTTTTAGCTCTTCCGAAGTAAACGGTGGGTCATGCTGTTCATCATGACCCGGCTCGTTTACTTTTTCAGCTTCAGCCCTAACACTCTTATGGTATGCGCTATCCTCATCCTCCTTATCTTTCGGGTAAAAGGTTTCCGCCAGCAGTCTGGCTGACTCTTTTTGGTCAAGTGTTTGTCCATTTTTAACAAGTGGTTGCTCCTCTTTCCTCTTTTCTGTCCTTTTCATTACACGATAGACTCCTTCCCACAATCCTTCCTTCTCCTGCTTCCCACAAAAACCCTTCCAACTTTCTATTTGTGTTTTTATGGCTTCTAGCTCATATGTTTCTTTTGCTTGCAAGTACTCCTGGATGACCTTCTCTCTACGCACCGGCGCTGCACATCAGATCCTACGTCGTTTGGTGAGGACTTCCTGCTTCAGCTTGACGAGCTCTTCAGTCCACCATGGAAAGGTAAGTGTACTGTTATTTTTCTTAGTTCTTATACTATCATTGCATGCCTGAATTATTATATGTATGTATGCTTCTATTATCTGTTCTAAAAGTGTTTTGGTATTAATTTTCAGTATTTCTATTTGGTTTATTTGATTTTTTACGAGCAACTGGGCCATTTTCTCATGAAATTGGACCCAGTTTGCTTTTTTAGTATTATATTTACGTGTTGTGCGGCTTATATTAATACCTTTCGCTTTGGTTAGTCGTACATTAAATATAAGGGTATTATGGTCTGAGCTCGTCATGCCTTCATCCACTCTCCAATCTTCAATTAGGTCGAGTATATCCGGTGTGCAGGCCGTGACATCTACGAAGCTGGAATAGGTCTTGTTTCCCCTTACTGTATCGAAGGTCGGAGTGTTTCCTTCGTTGAGCACCTGCAAGCCCATATCTTCTAATGCACCAGCCATATCTTCTCCGCGGCCATCAACTCTAGGACTTCCCCACCATGTGCTCTTTGCATTGGTGTCTCCACCCATTATTAGCATTCGACCAAATTTTTGCTCTATTTGCTTTAACTGCTGCAGGTATGGCTGTATGGGTTTGGGATCGGGTTCGAAGTAGAAGGATACTACAGTAATCTCCCATGCACTCGTCCTCAATTTGACCACTACGATGTTGGTTGTGGTATGTTCCGGACATTGTATAACATCCATTTCATTATTGAAGACTGCAATGGCCGCTTTTGTTGTTCCATTACTCTGCTCAGCACATTGGAAGATTCTGACTCCATTGTAGTCACGCATTCTACCTGTTCCCCCCACATATGGCTCCTGCAGCAGTGCAAATGCAATCTTTTTTTTGGTGGCCTCCAGCAAGAGTTCTTTAGTTGCCAGGTTGTTGCGTTGAAGGTTTGCCTGTGCCACTATATATGGGTACTTTCCATTTGATGCCGATAATACCACTGGGACACCCTTAGCAGTAAGCTATGGTGGATCTGGCTAGTGCCTCCCATTTCCTCCTGATCGGACATTCCTGGCTAAAGGCGTTGTGGTCGACCTTCTCCATTTTGGCTATAACACAGTTCCTACACGAGGGGGCCGCGTCTGCGAGATATTCCGCACATTGTGACCACATGTGGGGGCCTCCGCAATGGCTACACTTCTCCAGCGTTTCTTTACAGAAACGCCGTCCGTGTCCGTAGCCGAGGCACATTGAGCACTGGACCAGTGGCGACTGGTCTGTCACTCTTATTTGCTGTAGGTCAATGTGAACGGTCTCCGCCTCGACTAATCGTTGCCACAACTTGGGGGAGACCCTCATCACGACGTGACTTGTGTGCGGGTTTCTTGTCCGCTTCTTGTAGGCCACTTGTATCTTGTCCTCTTCTTTTCCTAGGTCTTTGAAGATCGTCTGGTTTTGGTTCTTGAAGGCTCGCAGTACTTCCTCATCATTGTTGTACTGTAGTACGTCCTTGAAGATCACCAGGGGATCTTTGTTTTTTATTTCTTCCACATTTAGTTCTCCTGCCTTTTTTAGCCTGTCTTGGACCTTTTTCCTTTCTTCTTCCGATCTACATCCGACTATTACCTTCCTATCCTTTGCTTTTCTAATTTTCTCAATCATCACTCCTCCTTCTTTGGCATTGACTGCTTTTCTTATTTTATTTAAAACTTCTTCTCCTGTTTCAGTCTCATCCTTTGCAGTGACGACCACGGAGTGTAGCGCCGTGTGTTCAGGGGGCTGCCTCCTGGGTTGTCCAGCCGCCGCATTCGCGTAAGTCTTCCTCTCCATAGTCTCTTTAAGTTGCTCCATCTTTTCATTGTTTTCTTTTAGCAGTTTAATATGCTCGTCTAGCTTTCTTGTAAGTACGCTATCCTTTCTTTCTTCCTCTTTCCTTGTCTCAACTTCCTTTACTCTTTCTTTTTCAGCTACGTCCTTGCTTGAGCTTTTGACTGCGTCCGCCTCTTTCACCAGCTGGAAAAGACGGTCAATTGCCTGGATGACATCGGCTTTGATATCCGTCTTCAAATTTTTGGAATTTCCCAGGGTGATTTTAGCTTTGTTCACGCACGCTCTTGCTTCTGCTATTCTGTCCGAGCTTTTTATCTTTTCTAGTCTGGGTGGACTCCCTGCCTTCTCCATCGAGGCTCTAGTTGCTCCTACAGGTTTCGGTTTTCGGGCGTTCACCACGGATGCCTTCTTGGGAGGAGTGGTCTTAAGTTGAGTGTCTGGTTGCCCGGACTCCCACTCTCCGATACTTCTTCTCACACTTTTAGTGTGTGAGGGTCCAGCTTTTTCTGCTGAAGTTTCAATCGTCATTTTTTGGGAGTCCTCGTTTGTGGGATTCGTCAGTTTCATAGGTGTCCGGATTCCAAACATGTCAGGGGACGTCGCGGTTTGTACACGTAAATTTGTAAAAGTTGTAAAAAGTGTTTCAGTCAATAAAATGTAAATAAATGTATATGTAAACTTATTTAAGAGCGTGTAAAGCGCTCTGTCCTTTGCAAAAATTGCCGTCCAATTTGAGGTCTTGGTTTGAAAGATACGAAGTATTTGGTATAAAGAATTAATTTACAATTTCGAAAAATCCAAATTTAATTTACTAACTAGAACTAGCCTATACCCACGTGCCCTCAAATTTTGGACACGTGTTGTCGCTGTAATTATGATTTTAAAAATCTATAACTGTCACATTGAACTGCATTAAAGTTAATATGGTGTAATTTAGGGTCAAAAATTAACTTTTCAAAATTCCAAAGGTGCCTCCGGCGTCCCTGGGGTGTCCTCTTTACAATTCCGTTGACTTCTTCAACCCAACCCCACGGGGTCACGTACCTCGTGGCCACGTGGTTTTTGTTTTTTTGGTGATATTACCGCGCTGGTGCGCGGAAAATATCCGGACTTTTCGCAGAATTGTGGGGCCTCAGGAGGCCCAACTGGTGACACTTTAAAATATATATGTCATCGGTCTCCTTTGAGCAGCGTTTCACTTTAAAGGTGTGCACTTTTGGTGATTTTCACATTTTTCACTATAACTTTTTGGAAATCACTTTTTTCGAAAAATCACTTTCACAGCCGTGTGCGCCTCGTGAATGCGCAACTTTTGATATATAGCACTGCACTGTACGATGAAATTTTAATTTTTTTTGTGATTTTTGACTGCGGAGCGACTTAGATTTGCTGCGTTCTCGGCCAAGTCCCGGTTGTTCTCCCATTATGTACCTTTCCGCATTCCAGGTTCCCATTTTCAATGAAAACCAGGTCTGTTCGTCCTTCTGAACAAAAGCCTGCACATACGTGGAGAGGGACCCGTCGCCATAAGAAACCCGAGCAAAACGTTCTCCAGGTCGTCGATAGTGCCTGTCCCTTCTATCGTTTACATATAGTGCAAATCACGTGGCCGTGAATTTTCATTTTATATCGGGGTGAAAGTCCATACTGTAAATAGCTTGTGATCCGTGGCTCTGAGCTGAGTACTGACTGGGGGTAGTCGACAGAACCTGTTAGAGATAACGTCATAAAGTCGCCCAAGCGAAGATCCGGACTAACGTCTTTGCTGTTGTGATGCCCTCACCTCGCATAATGGACAATACTCTTAGGGGTGGCTCTTGATCCCATATAGGTATACGATTTGATCTTGTGGGAATAAACACATGCAAGCAAAGTAACGGCGGGCGTTATCTGAGTGGTGCATTACTTCCAATGGTAGTATCCTAAATGTTATGGATTCCCAGTTTTTACCCTTGTATTAAACTCGTATCTAACTAAACGTAGGGTACCAAAGTAGTTATATTAAATATTACTATTTATCTTTATATATACGTCTGTACGTGTGTACATACACACGTAACTCTGAACTCTTCCTAAGCGGCTAGATCGATTTTCATGAAATTTTTGGTCTATGTTTGAGCGGGTCCCTGGGTGGTTTAGATTCACAAATCTACTCCGTCGATGAATTTTAAGGCAGGACAATGTCTGTGGGCGTCAAATTGTTTATATAGATCAATAATTTTACTAACTAGAATACCACCAAATGGGCGAAAAATTTTCTTTTTCAAACTAGTACATGTACTATATAGTAATATAGCAATATATTACAAACAATATATTTTTCATCCCACCATCTCGGAAAGAGTATTTTTAATCTTCAATATCTGAGTGGAAAAGCCGTTTTTATTCTCTAGAGGATAAAGTAAATTGAATTTAGAACATCGCGTGCACTAAGTTTGTGAATTAAAAAAAACATTAAACCTATTTACTGCTACCTCTATGGTGCCGAATATATCATACAACTTTTTTTTAATTTGTTAAAAACTGAGACTTGGAACCTTCTTGGTGTTCTTTTTTCAATTTGCTTTTTACGCGGTTCTTTACGCGGCATTTAGTAGTTTCCTCGCTGAGGTGGAATGAAAAGTTACGTGTTGCACTCGAGTGCAAAGATTTTTCACCTCGTGCTCTTTTGATTCCCTCGCTAACGCTCAGGATTCTAATTTTGAATCACTTGCTGCGCTCGTGATTCAATTTTAGAATCCTTCGCTTGCTCGGTCATCAAAATTGAACACGCGGTTAAAAAGCAACTTTGCACTCTTGTATAACAAATAACTATATTATTACAATATTATTATTACACGAAGGATACCAAAATGCCATAATGTAGGTTACATTCTTATGTAATATACAAATAACGCATCGTAACAGTATCCATTGTGGTTACCCTGAGTGTAGTAGTAACCTCTTTCGCCCCCTTTTGTCGCGAATTGGCAAGATTTAAAACCACAAAAGGGAGAAAATTCAATTTAAGGATTGTATCTTCTTTTTGGTGTCAGGGCTTGAATGGGTATGAGATTTGGTATGGAGTTGATAGGGTTATCATGAATGTTAATAGTCTACTATTACGTGTCAATATACTAAAAATATACTGAAAAAATATATAACAAATGCAGATGCATATACAAGACACTTCTAATATATATAGCCTAATATGCGATATTAGGTAAGTACTATTAGGTAGAGGGTGAATTTACCCCCAGTAATAGTTTAACAATCGTCAATATCTAAGTAAGAATAAGATATTATTGAAATGCGTATAACGATATAAAAAAGTTCACCTTTCAAAGCGTCATCTATTGTACACTCTCTCTCTCTGCCTGTGATGTCCAGTCTAAAGTCTCAATCGTCAACATGATGGCTCTTAATCTAAAACTAGCAAAAAGCTGAGCTTTGTGCGGGCTCGCGTTTATTTCACAACCTGATTCTAGAGTGGTGTCATCAGTATTAATTAGATTAACTACGATGTATTTGAGTATTGAGTTTTGTTCTGTTGCAGCGATGTTAACTCTTTGGTTTTCTAACAGATGTCGTTAATAGTACAATAACATTGTTCATATCAATGGTTATAAAATTATATTTTTTATGACAGATAATGGGTTATCTCCATATGATGTTCAATTACTATGTTAGAGCACAAATCTGTAAGCGTGATAGTTTTTCAGTAAAATTTACCACAAAATTCTCAGGTTGTGAGATAGTGATAGGGATCGCTTCAGTCACCTTAATTAATATAGATGAAAAATCATTCAAAATTTTGGAACCTATCAGGCAATAACAGCTGATAAGTTCCTCCAAAAGCTCAAAAAATATTGATATAATGCTAATATTTAAGGTTAATCAATTTTTCATGAACCTATATTCCTTCTTTTTCACACTAGCGGATAAAACACTTTTTTAAACACAGATTTTAAATAATAAACGTCACCTTTCCGAGCGTGCGAAGTGCAAATGAAATATATTAAAAATTCATCAAAATTGAAGCGGCTTAAGTAACAAACAGGAAAACAATTTAATATCTAAAAGATACTGCACTTCTAATCCATTATTCATCTAAATATATCTGAGAATCGTTTGTTAATGAAGTAACAGGGCCGCGTATCAACACCCTCTACCCCCTTGCACTCTCAGCTAATGGAGCGGTGATGGTCCGTCACTCTACATTTGACTAGCTGGCTTTCACATCGGACTCGCTCGCCACTTACCTAATGCTTGTCCTCTTACACATTGGGATACTTCACAAATTTTTTTAGACTATCACGTTTTTGTACATAAATATCGGGAGCTTAAGAATACAAATCGCCACGGTACAAATCCCGTGAGTGATAAAAATATTTACTTCACAAAATCTTCTGAAAGGATTTAATAAAAAAGCTAATTGTTGTTGTGGATTACAAATACACAGTACGAGTAAGCGTATACCCACAATCCACAAATTGTACCTATTTTTGACTTATTTAACAAACAGACATAATTTTCGCGATTAAACTGATATTGGTGACATTTATACCTAGATACATAGCCCGGGAAGGACTTCGAATACAAGCGGGTCATATATATTTGCTGTATATTGTTAGGTATAAATATATTTTACGGTTTGTACTTAATTGACATTAATTTATAAGAAAAAATAACAATAATGTTTCTAGAAACCTGAGGAAGCGAAGGATTCTACGATTTAACCATGAACGATGCTAGTGGTACAAATATAGAATTCTGAGTGACACACATCCTGACACGACGACGACGGTGTAGATACGAGACGCAAAATAACTTTGCTGTCGAGCGAAACCACAGAATAAAAAGAGCGAAACACTCAATCATAGTTATAGTTTTTCATTTCCTAATAGCTAGGAAAGTGATAGGTGCAGTAAAAACAGCTGTAATAATAAAATAAATTCGTGTATACCTAAGTACATTAATAACTGGTTGTTAATATAGTTTTTTGGTCAAACTGTTTTAAAGGTTCGAATATTAAAAATCTTATCCACCTTGTAGCACTGTTTGCATGCAGATTTCGAAGAAAAACAAAGCTTTTCCAAATTGAACAACATGAGGTGAAGAAATTATTATCTTATCAGCGAATAAAAACACCACAAAAGGAATTATTTTATAAGCCAGATTTGAACCCGCTCACCATTTTTGTCTAGGGCCAAGAAATATTGCTCTCTGTCTGAGTTGATGTACGCCATTTTATATAATCCATTTAAAAATAGTTCTACACCAATGTGCGATATATATTTGGTAGCTACTAAGATGTCATTAAATTAGTCATCATAAAATCTGAGTGTGTAAATACAAAGTAGTAGCAAAAGAAGTTTTAATTTCTAAGATTCTTAGAAGCTTAAGACTTATAAAAGAGTTTATAAATAAATCTAAACATGTATGTACGTACACACAAACAATTTTTATAAAGCGTGCTCCTGTAAAAGAAACCTTTCACATATCTCCGTGCGTCTCCTAATGCGTACATCCGATGGAATCTCAAATAGTAAAAATCTTTTTAGGCTTATGTTCGGTGTTGAGTGGGTCCACAAATGTCGCTAAAAGGCTGGACGTCATTGTTTATCCGGGCAACATTAGGCGGGTAACCGGACACGCGCGGCCTGAGTGCGCTACAAGTATCCGCTTTCAACTCATTACGGGTCGGACGTGGTGCGTGGGCAGCCTACCCCCCTCGCTCCCTCCCTGTTCGCCGTCTTTGTCCTTCAATCCCTCTTACAATCTTCGATCCAATTTCGAATACCCATACATCCGGCTAATGTGGAATCCGATTTCGATTAAATGACAACGCGACGACGCGACGTCTTTCTCGACGCTTGGACGATGCTGACGCTTATTTTTCGATGTGCCTCATGAGACTGATTGTAATCTAATTCTATCTCTTAGAACAAATATGAAATTAATTTATAAGATGTAAGTATGAATACAGAATATGTTAAACTTAACTTCTGTATCTATTGATACTTGCTTAGGGTAAAAAAAAAAAAAAAAAAATATTTTTTGAAAATTATGGTGCATGTCGTTATTTTTTTCATCAGGCGGAATTTTTATAGGTATGTATCTAAAATATTAATATTATTATTTAGTTTATGCTTTTGTTGGATCTTATCTCTTCATTTATAATCACTTCCATCGTATAGCGCTTAGTCAGTTTAGTGACGAAGTCAGAAGTAATTTTATTTTGAATTTCACGTCAGTCACATCATAAACAGAAGTGGATACCGTTCTTCACGGCTATCAAACTGGATTTTCCAAAGGGCCACTTACAAAATGTATAATACATTAGCGGGCCGGATTAATCTAAGTCTCTTTTTCTTCAAAATTACTAAGTAATTAGGTAACAAACAGAAATAAAGGTACATATGTACCTATTTGTCACAACTATTTTAGTAATCTCGTATCTTTTTAACTAATGAACTCAACGTTCAACACGCTCAAGCCTTAGACTTGCCACAAAGACATCACTTATAGCTTTAATAAAATGTCTGCTTATTTTCACCTTCGCCTTACTATCTTGAAACTCATTTATGTTGCTGCTAATCTCATCGGTCTTTGTTTGCTTTCTGCATAGAATGTTCATTGCTGAACTGTTATTAAATCAAATGTTAATTAATTTTCAATGATAGTGACAAAATAAAAAATATATAAATCAAAGGTTCGAGCTCATCTTCTTGAATACGTATGAAAATGAACGAAGATGTGTAAAATTAATACCATTTTATTTTATTGATCCTCTTTTCTATGATACTTATTTACAACTACTATATATATATTAACCTAAGATTTTCGTATTTTTTATGAATAATAATTGGTCAATATGCCTTCCTTGTGTCTTTAGACTCTGCACCAATTATACAAGCAGTGTGAGAGATAAGAAAGCTGTTTCATTTCACGTGTAATTATTGCTTTTACTGATGAAATAGAAAATATCGTCATTTTGTTTTATCTTAGGAACCAATCTCAATGAAATGGATGAGCGAGATATGTGTATCGTTTGTGAGAGAGTGAAAGAGATCGCAGTGTAATGGTGATCGGAACGTCTCGTGGCGGTTCAGTGGTTACACGAATTGCTTATTTATCTCTTTTTTACGCATAATATTTGAACGTTCTTTCCTTGTCATTAAAAACTGCATATACATGTGCGTAGGTATGTAGATAGGTAAATTCTAGTAAGTTTGTAGAGCAGTGGTGTTCGGATTTAACTACTCTATGTATTTCAACTCTCTGGTATTAACTTTGTAATTAATTTAACTATTGTCACTGCCCAAGGCTCATATGCGATCTGCGGGCCGTATGTTGGAAATGCCTGCCGAAACAGTCATTTGGCTGCACTAAATGCATAATTGCAATTACGAGTATGTGTTGTTGACATCGAACACATGGTGCTTGTACGTTTTACACTACTCACCATACAATGTTGTTCTAGTTTTAACAGCTTTGAGCAGATATTTATGTTCGTATTAAATTGGAGACGATAAAATACGAATATAAACATAATGAGCAAAATATGACTTTAGTGTCATAAACCTCCATAAATTCGAGTTGTATGGTAAGTGATATACTTTTTTAGGATATTTCGTATGGTTTTGGGAAAAAATGTTACGAAGAAACTAACAAGTTGACCACAGACTAACGTCTACCTGTGGCATGGCGGTATTCTAGTCCAGAAGAAAGAACCCAGTTATTATTACCCAATATAAATACAGAAAGAAACAAAAAGCGATGTTATTTGAACGCTTCGTAAGAGCAATAAAGAAGATTGCTAATATCGCGGACCGATGTCACATGTAATTGCAAAATAAAGCGACACAAGTATCTTAATCAAGTGTCCATTCTGGGGAGTTAGAGCCCGGAGTCTTCGTTATGGGTGATTCCGTATAAACTGGGCTGGTCGTCTGAGCTCCCGTACTGCCTGCCCCGCGCAATAACAGTTTCGACAAATTGACTCCACTGTCATTGGAGACTTCGTAACCGGACATTTCACTACTTACCTAATAAAATTAAACACCGTGACTAACGGACACTGGACTGATTCCAAAAGCATTCGCTTTTGAAAGGAAATCTAGAAATTGATATCATTTGCAAAGTATATGAATAATAATTATGATTAGGTAGATACATAAAATACTAATAGAAGTAATGTGTGTTGTAGTATCATTGATACTGTGCATTTGTATTAAGTCAGTCATAATTTATAATGCTTCAACTTTAGTTAATAAAAGCTGAATGAAAACAAAATTACACAGAATTAATAAAACAGCTCGTGAAGGCAATTTTATGAGGAAAATCATGTTGGAAGTCGTGCGATCGCGGTCGGGCTTACGGACCGCAATAACATAACCGTTTGGACAAATTGTGGCTCGCCCGGGTCCGGATTAGCGGCTTTATGGAACAATTCGTACAGTATACAGCTCCTAGCTTCCTGATAATTGATATCGATGTCCGCAGACACAGGCGAAATTAACTGTAGATATACGAACTTCTATTTACGTTTCTACTTTGTAAAACTATACGAACGGTCATGTTTCGCTCGGACCTAGCCATCGCATCGGCTCAAAAGTGTAGTTGTTGCTTCTATAAGCAAGCACAACCGACTTTGAAGTTACCGTTTAATTTCCTAAGATCAGATATAAGTTTCTGTAATTAGTTTTTTAAAACACAAGCCTTTCTGAATAGTAAACAAAATGAATGGGCCGCCCTAAGCAAAGTTTAATCCGTTTTTATTACGAAGAAAAGAAGTAATTACTCTACCCTTAGCTCTATAGAGGGTCGGAGCTCGAGGTAAAAATTTCCATAGATTTATCATAAGCAAATTAAGTTTATAATTAAAAACAGGACTTTTGTATAGGCTTAATTTGAATATGTAAATAAAATATTATTCGACTTATTGCTCATTGTAAATGGTTTCTCAAAAAATACTCGCAAAACGAATTAATCTGAAGGCAGAATTATCGTAAGTAGATGTTGGTTATCATAACGCTTCTATCTATTATTTGGAGATATTATCTAAAAGGAATTAAGAAAGCTCGTGTGGGATAGTTGGGGCTCCGTAATGGTGTGGTGGGGACTGGGAGGGCACGCGCCGCCTTCAATTATCTTTCTCTCAGCGCGCCGTAATTATTCCATTAGCTGCGCAAATAATGATAAACTCTCTGATTAATCAGTTTCCATCATGACAACGAAATAAATAAAATGTACTAAATTATCTACTTAGATAGTATTGAAAAAGAGCATCGTGCTATTTTAAGTTGCTAACATACGAGTATTAAGCTCTAGCTAGTAGGTTCATTTTTCAAGCGTCACCACATTGACGGAGCTTTCAATTAAATTTTCTGAAGACTTCAATAGCTCCCAGGGTTGCCACTTTACCACATTTACGCAGAAAATAAACAGTGCTATTACAAATAAATTCTAATAATGTTGCAAGAATACAATATGTAGATGCAAAAATAAAATTGATAAGATAAGAGTGCGGGAGCTATTAGGCCTGCCGCCTGATGCGTAGGTCATCCGCAACGGTCAATATGCACCCTGAGTGACGGTTTTATCACTTCATCAAGATACCAGTGAAATCAATTTAGAGCCAGTAAGGCCGAGCGAACTCACCTAAGAGTCCCTAAAAGTCCCGAAGGCGGGCGTCCCTGCCGCCCGTCTCGTTCGCTCGTGCCCGTTTATAAACGGTTTTATTGCTTTCGGAGCAACCGAACATTATTAAACTTTTCCAATTTCGATTTATCACGTAGCTGTCGGAATTTAATACCGCCCTACCTTCGGCGAAGGCGATCGCCCGCCGCGTGATTACAATACACGTCGTTAATAATACGAGAGAAGTGCGGTTCCGATGCGGGGCGAGGAGTTAGCTCGCTGCCAAGTGCCAATTATGATGGGCTGGTGTCGTGCGTTACGACAAGCTAGCAGCGGCCGTCGTCGTCGCGCAACGCTCCGTGTCCACTTCGGGATCCCCCAAATGAAAAATGACTCAATCACCGACACATTTCCCCATCCAATTGTACGCTCCACGCTTCCAAGTTTGCGCGCTCTCGAATAGTGAATTTCATAACAAAATGAAGTCTAATATCAGCTCGGGTAAAAATTATGAAGCTAAAACTGTAGGTTATTGAAAACGTGACTTACATTTACATGGCTACAGCTACGAGATTTCGTATGGAGATATACGGAATGTGTTGCATATAAAATGATATTATAATTTATTAAGGATTTATTAAATCTGTGGCAGGTCTGCGAGAGGTGAAATGAGATGAGAAAGTGATGGATTTTAGGTGATTGGCGTTGGTGATGGGTTAGGGTTGAAAGAGGGTATGACGGGTTACGATTGCTGGACTGGGATGTTGGAACCGAATGATGCAATCTACTCGTATTCATAGGGCCAATCAAGCATCGACCCGTTGCCGTCCGCGCCCCTTATCTCCACCGCGTACAGAGTCAGACTTGGATTCTAGGAGCTAAAAGTATTATTCTACATTCATATTTTGATTTATGGCAACATCATAAAATGATCACCATTTATGCATCTAAGTACCTTGTAGATGCATAAGTGATGATCATTACTTCCTCCGTTACCTACTCTTACCTACAGCCTACTAACGGTAACCGTGGAGCAGGGCGGTGCGAAGAATTCTTGAAAGTTGTCCGGCTACCGCCCTATTAAACGACGACCCTTGGCCCTGGCACCATACTAAGGAAGCACAAGATTGTCGAGCTGGAGGACGAATGAACAAGTTAAGCTGGGATCTCATGGGATTATGGGAAGTGCGATACAGGGTTAGGACACCGTTATCCTGGACTCCGGTAACTTGTTATTCTATCGGGAAGAATATACACTAAAAATCTCAGTGTGATATTGGATTTCTCGTCCGGAAGTTCCTTGTTAATAGGGTTGAAAAAATCGAAAGTGTGCTGGGTAGCGTACCTTATATTCAGAAACTCTGTCTCGTTGCAGTGTCACGCAAGGCGGCCAGGAGTGATGTTTACGAAGGTCGATTGGTCTTTCTAGCTAATCACATAATAGTCGTTCTATAAAATTTTTGTAAATATATAACATTATCTGGTTAGGTACTTATTAAGTTTAGATTTAATCATTGGCCAATGTTGTTCTATATCATCGTTAATTTGAAAAACTCTTTTATCAAATCATGAGCTCCGTTACTGCACCCCTTGCTTTCTGTGTTTTCTCGGAATCACTGCTTTATTTGATATATTTCAATCCCGTGCTGTGTTACAAGGGAAAATCTCACTAAACATTGCGATTTTCATGAATAACTGAATATAAAAAAAAAATTGGCATCAATAGTAGCAGTATAAACACAACCTATTATATAGTCTGGTTAGTCTTATACTCATACTCTTAGGCTCAAACCTCAACAGCAGGTATCAAAAAAGTGATTGCCGGTCTAATGTAGACTCTTCTGTGAAAGCATTTTAAAATATAATAATATATAACTCTATATGTCTACATTTCAACGGCAAATTAAATAATAACACAAAAACAAAGAAAATATTATATGAGAATAACCATTTCAGGTGAAAACAAAAGCGACCCGTGAGTACGGCCCTGTGCAAAGAGCTCACGTACGACCGCTCGTAAGTTCAATGGAGGTGTTGATTAAAAATATTTCCCATGTGCGGGCGGATAAGGCCCAATTGGGCCAGCAATCAGCCTCCCCGCCCGCTGCCGCTCGCTCGACCTCGCCGCCGCTAATCATGCGAGTTGCGAGTTTGCGAACCATTTTATTGAACAAAACCTTATTGTTTACGTAATATTAGAACATTATTAAATACGTAGTTTAGAGTTAGTTGTCGTACACCTTATCATTAGTGTTTTTTAGGGAATATCAGTTTCTTCTACTTTAGCGAGTCCAATATGCATGTAGTATAATGTATTCTTAGGTCTAGGCGATTATTACACATAGTAATTAAACAAATTTAATCGTTTACATAACCTAAGTGTTTGAAACGTCGGGAAAAAGTTGTTAAATTACTAAGAAAACATTATAAGACTCCGACCCGCACTTGGCTTGTTTTTATAATTTGTTCAGATTCAGATTACTTTATTGTTAAACTGAGTTACATTTGGTCCTGATATTATAATTAATAGTATCAACAGCTTTGTTCATAGCGAACATACAATATTTTATGCAGGTAGTTGTGTACGTACTGGATGAATTACCGTTAAAACAAAAAAGTATGATGAAACACCTAAGATTTAAAGAACCAAAAAAAAAAAAAATTAAATTAAATTAAAAAAAAATAAATTATTATTTAAATTTCTAACCTGTAGATCAGTTGTTTGCCCTCCATATTTACTAGACGAATTCAGAGTAATCGCTTGATTCACTACCAGTCTAGCACTTCCGAGCGTCCGGTGAATACATCGCCGCTAATCGTGTTTTTTCGGAATAATCTGTGGACAATACACCTTCCTTGTGTCTCTAGACTCTGCACCTATTATACAGGCACTGTGAGAGTTAAGAAAACTGTTTCATTTCACGCGTAATTATTGCTTTTACTGTTGAAATAGAAAATATCGTTATTTTGTTTTATCTTTGGAACGAAACTCAATGAAATGGATGAGCGAGATATGTATATCGTTTGGTGTGAGAGAGTGAAAGAGATGCAGCATAATGGTGATCGGAACGTCTCGTGGCGGTTCGGTGGTAACACGAATTGCTTATTTATCTCTTTCTAACGACAGATATGACGCATAATATTTGAACGTTCTTTCCTTGTCATTACAAACTGCTTATAGATGTGCGTAGGTATGTACATAGGTAAATTCTAGTAAGCTTTTAGAGCAGTGGTGTTCGGATATAACAACTCTAAGTATTTCAACTCTCTGTGAAACACGTTTCTTGTACCTATGCCCCTTTTATTTTTAACATTTTGTTATTATTATTTTTTAGGAAATCTGTCACACATATTTTGTGCGAAATTAAACCGGCTCCCTATTATCGTTGCAAATAAAAATGTCGGATGGATGTCGGACAGCCGAGACTTAGTAATAGGGTCCCGTTTTCTAGTACAGAACCCTAAAAATTAAACTTTACTTAAAAATAAGAGAGGTATTTCAATAGACCTTTCTTTTTTAGGCTTTCACGCAGCTTCCATTAAAATTACAGGCAGTATTCAAATTCTGCTGTTTCCGATTGAACTTAGATATAAAGTAGATTATCTATCAGGTACGCTTTGTCAAATAAAATGAGTTCTTTCTTCAAAGTTTGATGGCAATTATACTCAACAACTAGTTTCGAATGTGTCTACTCGCATTACAGTGAGTTTTGTGAGTAGCGATGGTGATATAAGCTTTTGATAATAAAACACTAACTCTAGTGTAAATCATTTAGTTCAATGCAGGATCTTGATGATTGTAGTATGCCGTATGTTTTTGTTTCACATTTTGGGTGGCCTCCTTATGTAGTGGCCAATTTAGAATTCTGCAATGGTACTTCTTCCTTATATACACTAAATTGGCTGCATCAGACGTTTAAGTTCCAGTAATATGTTAGAGATAAAAAGTTGCAAATGAACAACTAATACCAACTAAAAGCGTCGAATGTTTGCCATCGCTGAGAATGTTCGGCGTGCACAAAGCGCATCAGACTGACAAAAACAACCACTTTCCATTCTTGGATAGCGTTTAATTGGTACCCAGGACGAAGTGCGTTCTTTGAGGTTACTGTAATGTTTTATTTGCTTTATAATGCCTATGTTATACAGAAGCTGCTCACGTACTATAGAAAACATTCAAGAATTTACAAAAGGTAATTTAATTTTTGATATCGTTTGATTCATCGGTTTAAATATCTTTTTTACGTTGGACTTTGCTTGCGACATTTATGATTGTCAAAATATGTTTTTATTTTTTATTTCCTCTTGAAAATATATCTACATTTTACATACCCACACCTATGCTCTACAAGACATTGAAGTACATAGTAGTACTTTAGCATTTAAAACGCAATGCCGTTTATAGAAGTCACTTACGGCACGACAACTTTTTGTAGTAGTGATTTTATCGTTTCCCAACCAGGATGGGATTCTTCCATTGATCTGAATCCATCAGAGACAGAGACTACATGTCCATGCGAGCGGAGCATGCGCCTGCGTCGAATGTCGCGCGGGTTTCACATACCGAGCTTTTTGCGCGCCACACTGTCTAACGTCAAATTACCCATGGACTCTTTGAACAAGAGATTTCATTGCTTCGGAGAATGAAATAAGACTTAGATGTGAGACTCATGCATGGCGCAAATTTCAGCTTTGATGTCGAGTTCAGTTATGTACGACCACTTCTACTTATCTGTTCTTACAGTTGGTGTTATGCGTGATGCATTAAAGCCCGTGATCAAAGCCTTTCAAAGTCTTCTATTAATTTTAAACAGCGCTTTTGTTCTTTACGCATTGACGTAATAATACTTACATATGATCCAAGAACAAACGAAATTGAGAATAAACAATATTACTACGAAAATATATGCGATTATTCTTATGGTATTATAATGTAGAAGCGATACGGTTGTCGCTTTGTAAAATCTTTTTATCGTTAGAGTATACCTACTGCGCTAATTATCAGTATGATCATTTACTTTTACAAGAATTTTCGCTAACATCTGTCTTCAGCTTATCAAATGGAAACTGCCCCAACGCGATTAGGACCCGTTTATTTTATTAAAGCACCCACTTATTACCGATGCGGGGTGTTTTTGCCGCCATTTCCATGTTGGGTGCGCCCGCGCAGATATGCGATCGGGTTTTGTCGCCGCATTCACTTGGAGCAGAAACGTCGTAATTCTTTACTGTCTGTTTTAATTAGGTAACTCTGGAAAGCTGTAGCTTTCTCGAAACTCTTTTTACTCCGTTTTTAAAGCTTTTTAGAATAGGAAAATTGGCGAATTCTTCATTCCGAGAAATATATTTTTTTATGTAAGTTTAAAGCACCTGAAAAGTATTAACACTCAAAATATTCTGAATTCTACATGAGAGTGGTAGTTAGCCCGGCAATAGTAGCTACTATTGCCGGGCTAACTACCCAGCTGGGTGCAAATGCTGTACCACCATGCGAATAATAAAAAAATCTGATACCCTCATTGCGCAACTAAATCAAAATTTAAGTAATATAATAACTTATTAACTCGCAAACGTCCGTAGGTTTACCCTCGAGACCCTACACGTGATCTCTGGGTGGTGCTAAATGGGCGAAAAATTCTGGTGGTAGGCTTCGGCCGCGGCTTGTCACCACCCATCAGATAAAGCCATGTCGCCAAACGGCCTAGCCGTGTTCCGACATGATTTCTGATGTAGCCACTTCGAAGGGTGGGTCGAAACAGTTGCGTCTCTGAAAACGACTGAATTTACACACACAGTATGTTTGTAGTATCCCGATGGCTAGCTCTGGAGAGCAGCGGGATCCGAGGCACGGTTCTCCGCTGGCCGACCGCAGATAGTAGGGGGCCCAAGTAGTATGCTAGCCACATACGAAAGGCTGCCCCGCCATCTTGCGAAAAATCCCGGGAATGCGCCATCGTGCCGGTTGGCGACCGGAAGAGAGGACCCGATGGACATTCTTGGGGGGGCTCGGGCGTCCCCGCGGTCTCCAAGCTAGCCTTATGATGCAGCATCATTCGTGTGTGTGTCTGAGTCGGTAGGTAACGCCTCGTTTCACTGCCGCCCTTCTACCTTACCACACTCGAAAAACATATGAAAACAAGAAAGAAGATAGCGGTTTCACAGCGGATGCACGTCCTCTCACTCAAAGTGCATCTCTCTTACATCCGAGGCCTGCACTCAAATCAGCCCAGTCCACTATCACCTCGAGACTGCGAAACCGCACCTCTTGTTTTTAACGGAGACGCAGATCAGATGTCCGAATGACGCCGTCATATCTGACATACCCTGGCTACGTCCTGGAGCATTGTTTTAAGCCACGTACCGGGGCGTGCGTATTTATTCGCGATGACATGTGTTTTCGGCGTCTTCGTAATCTTGAAGACTCCAGATTCTCTGTTCTATGGATATTGGTGGAAACCGGTGTAAAGAAAATTCTTTACGCTGGAGTATATCGATCGCACACCTGTAACCAGGAGGTTACCGATTTTAAGGACTATCTAAGTGTGACGGCGGATATAGCTCAACAACGGTACCCTTCTGCCCAACTTGTATTACTGGGGGACTTTAATGTTCACCATCATGAGTGGCTATTCCCATACCAGGATACAAACCACGCTGGGAAAGAGGCGCATAAGTTAGCCCTAACCTTAACCTCACCCAGCTTGTTAATGGGGCAACAAGGGTACCTGACGTTGCTGACCATACTGCCTATTGCCTCGACCTTCTGATGACGACAGATCCAGACCGCTACTCAGTGTCAGTTTCTTCACCGTTAGGTAGCTCTGACCACTGTCTGGTGAAATCTGTATCTCTATATTCCCCGCCCGACCGCTGCCAGAAAGGCACCCGGCGGATATGGAGATACAAGTCAGCAGATTGGGATAGGATGCGGTCTTTTTTTGCATCCTACCCTTGGCAGTCTCTTTGCTTCTCTTCTTGTGATTCTTCTACTTGCGCGGATGCTGTGACTGATGTGCTGCGTCAAGCAATGGAATATTTTATTCCATTTTGTGATGCGCCGCAGAGCAGCAAAGCAATTCCTTGGTTCAGTGTTGATTGTAGACGCGCTGAAGCGCTGAAACATGAAGCATACTTAGCCTGGGTCGATGCTCGAACCCGCAAAACCAGGGATATTCGTAACAAGAAGAGAGCCTTTAACAAAGCTGCCAAGGCATGCAAAAAGGCTGTAAAAAGGGCACGATTCGATCACATAAGCCGTGTTGGGTCCAAATTAGCTTCTCACCCTGCGGGTAGCAAAGCATTCTGGTCCTTGGCAAAGTCGATCGAATCCAACTTCAGCCGCCCTAATCTACCTCCACTATTAAGACCTGACGGATCATTGGCTCACACTGCTAAAGAGAAAGCGAACATGTTCGCTTCTCTATTTGCGGAGTCTTCACGTTTAGATGCAGCGGGCAAAATACCTCCATGTCTTCCTCGATGCGAGGCATCAATGCCGAAAATTCACATTCGTCAGACCGAAGTGCGTAGGGTGCTCCGCAATCTAAACGTGAACAAGGCTAGTGGTCCCGACGGAATTCCCGCCATAGTCGTAAAATCGTGTGCACCTGAATTGACTCCTGTATTGACACGTCTCTTCCGCCTCTCTCTACAGACTGGTAAAGTGCCAAAATCTTGGAAGCTTGCAAATGTGCAGCCTGTGCCCAAGAAGGGCAGTCGTGCAGACCCTGCCAACTACAGACCCATTTCAATCACTTCCATACTTTGTAAAAGTATGGAACGTGTATTGAACAATAGGCTCCTGGCATACCTGGAAGCAAATGATATCCTCAGTGATCGAGTTACATAACCTCATTCCCTCTTCTCCTTTCTTTCATCGGACGACAAGACGCACTGGAACACGGCATCCATATTTGGTCGATATTCCCAAAATACGCACAAAGCGTTTTAAATTAAGCTTTATAATGCGTACGGCTGAAATATGGAACACCCTACCAGCGTCTCTATTTCCCGATAGATATAATCTGGAAGTCTTCAAGAACAGAGTAAATAGGTATCTGCTAGGCAAGCATGTTCGCACGATCGAGAAATCTCTAGGCACTAGATATATTTTTAAGTGTTTTGCCTATTAAAATAATAATTTAATGTATTTTTTAAATATTCGTTATTACTAAATATGGATTTCCGCAAAGTAACGTTTGAATCTATTCATTATCCATATTAATGGTGACGAGTCTTTTGTCATCTACCGGGCACTGTTCCAGACGCCGGACTACTACTGAAATTAGGACCAGGACCTACAGATTCCAAAGCAATCCTTCAACTTGCTCGAGCAACGAGTTAGTTGAACAATAGAAGTATAAAATTAATAATAAAATATAGAATGTGTACAAAACTTTATTGCAAATACCCACGTAATTACATGACTTCTACAGATATTATTTAAGTACCAATTGCGACATTTTTATTAGAAGTAGATGCAGCGCTTTATATAATTTATGGTATAACAGTTAGAAGCTATGAGGCGTTTGCATTGACCACCCTTTTTGCTATGTGCATGTCTGACCCTTGTCCCGTACGAAATTATTTCAGTAATATTTAAACGCTCCTCTGCTTGCTGCAATTATAGCTAAAAGTGATACCAATAAAGGTTTCTATCGGATAATTGTATTTACAAGGAAAAACTACAACGGAGTTGGGCCTTTTGATCTGTGTTAGTTTTTAGGGTTCCGTACCGTAAGGGTAAAAACGGGACCCTAATACTGAGACTTTGCTGTCCGTCCGTCCGTCCGTCTGTCACCAGGCAGTATCTCAAGAACAGTGATAGCTAGACAGTTCAAATTTTCACAGATGATGTATTTTTGTTGCCACTACAACAACAAATACAAAAAGTTGGCCAAGTGCGAGTCGGACTCGCGCACGTTAAAACAAAAAAAGGTTAATATGAAGTCTAATGTTGTTTAGCTAATGGTACGGAACCCTTCGTGCGCGATTCCGACTCGCACTTGGCAGATTTTAACTTCCTCTCGTGTGTCAAAACCGGGATCCCGGTTGCCGAGTAGCTACTACTTTTAAAAAATCGTCCTAAAATCTGCGTAAGTCCGATTTTCGTAATCCAAACGGTTTTCGAAAGGATTCATCAATGGCTATACGAGAAAAAATCCATATTTTTCTGAGATACTGAAAAGTATGTTTAATATTTTTATGAATCTGAAACCAGCTCAAATTACGGTAACGGGAAGTTATTCAAATCGTTAAAATAAAATAAAAAACTTTCACTCGATACATTTTGCCGCGCAAACACTCACCGATGGACACTTACGTAATAAATTATCTCGTAACTACTTTTTAACTACTAAACCTAAACATCTGAAATAATTCAGGTGTATAGATGACATGTAAATAATCATAACAAAAGAAGAACCAAAGCAGTAGGTGGCATAGTTTTTGAAAAAAAAAATTACGCTTCCATAGAGTTTTCCTGCCAAACTTCTTAAAAAAACGCGTTGTTTTAATCTCGTTACTTCTTCTAAAATATTTGTCCAAACAATCTGTAATAATTCATGGATAAAGAACCATAGTAAATTCTCATATTAAAAGAAAAAAACAAAGTTATAGGTGGAATAGTTTCGGAAGAAAAATAGAAAAAAAATGCTGTTTCGGGCCTTTTTCGTCGTGTTTTCAAACTTCTTTTTCTGTGAATTTTTCCATGAAAGGATCTGTTTACATTTCTTTTCCCGTAAAGCTTATATGATGAGGATTGAATTGGTACCAAGAAGTTATTATATATGATATAAATTGCATCAAATAAACCCGATTGAAAATCATAAAACCTCAAAATCTGTAAAAAAAAAAATATTTCTCTATTTGGTCTACTCAAATTAAATGGATGAAAATGTTATTTTTGTATGGTGCAAGTGATATATTGGGGTATGGGGTCTTAGTACTTAAGAAAAACGTCACGGGGCGTCGAGGGATGAAAAGCTTGATACAGATGCGTGGAAGGCTGCAGCGTACCCTGTACAGATGAGTGGACGTTGTAGGGGCTAAGTGTATCTTTGTGCGTTTCTCTTTTGGATGTTGTAGTTTATGAACAGATATTGATGAATCGCTAAATCTAGTCTGAATAATGACCCAAAGATAAGTGACAGTTGTCGTTGATTACTGTTTCATCCTTGGAAATTCTCGATAGTACCTAGTTCTTTTAATTATGAGAATGTTAATTTTGTTCAATACTATCTCACCATAAAGATTTCTACAAGACGATACAAGTTGTTGTAGGTACCATACTAATACAATTCACTATATGAATATCTTTTTATATACAAAAAGAAGGGCACCCTAACATGCATGTGCATGCCTTGGCAGCGCAGACGTGAAGGCAGCCTAATGAGACTGACAGAAGCTTCCCCCGCGGCTTGTGATCAGCCTGAATTACTTTCACATGCCTTGCTCTTTTTAAAAGCCGCAAGTTTTACGTGCAGTCTACGGACGTCAAATTAATATCCTACTATCTTAAATATATACTTATTATATGTATAAATTTGTCTTTTTATGTTTTTAGCCTTGCTACTCAGCAATAATGACTTAAATAGTGAAAGAAATTTCGTACCTATATTTAGAATTTTAACTCCTGGAAATGTATATTTATTAATTGAATTCCCGTTTACTAAGTTATCAAGCAACGGTGGTACTATATGTTTCCACAGAGCTGCGGGCTCGATGAATACGCAATAAAAAAACCTATATAATTTAACCAACCTTTCAATTGAACGGGGCAATGCTGCCAGCATGCTGGGCACGCTGCCAACTGGGAATGGGCTGGAGCATTTAGACTGCCTGTGAGTCTGCTATGACTTATAGGTTGTCTAAATGCTTTTATTGTATTAGCTGTAGTGTATATAGTTCGTAGTATTTTGTTCAACAAAGGCATACCGCCGTTAAAAAAAACTAACCAAATTAGCTTAAAATTGTAATTTCCAAAATAGAAGTTAGCAGAAGATTATGCTCCAAGAAAATAAAAACAACTTGATACCCGAAGACTACTACACAGAAGATAAAATAAAAAACAAGACTCTTATAACGAACATAGCATTTTATGAGTTATTTTTTTTATACCACTAAGGTGGCAAACAAGCATACGGCCCATCTGATGGTAAGCAGTTACCGTAGTCTATAGACGCTTGCAACACCAGGGGTATCACTCGCGCGTTGCCGACCCCCAAGAAATCTCTTCACGCCCTTTTTGAAGAATCCCATGCTGTATGTACTCTGTCGGGAAAACCACGGCGGGGAGCTCATGCCACAATCAGAGCGTCCGCGGAAGGAAACTCCTTTGAGCCCGCACAGTACGAAACCGTTCTGATTTCAATGTGTGAGGTTGGACTCCCCGTCGATGGCCAGAGTTGCGATGGTGGAAGGAAGCCGTGGGCATCAAGTCCAACAATTCTTTAGAACACTCTCCGTTGTACAGATGGTAGTACACACATAAGGAGGCAAAGTCTCTCCTCAGACTAAGGGACTCTAAACCGCTTGTGAGCTCGTGTGAGTTATTATTTAAACAACATTATTTTCTGAACTTTTTTCTATTTATTAAATATTATGTAAAATGGGATATAAAAGGCTGTTTTTATATATATTTCTGCTGTGTTTTTTTATGTATATTTATACATATCTGTTACACTTCTAGACAAACGAAGACCATTTTTGGCACACAACCACCTGCTTCATGACTCCAGACTCTATGACTTTTTCAAACATTTTATTTTGCGACTCATTTGTGTGCTAAATTTTCATTCATATTTACATTTTATACATTTCATAATCCAATAAGCACTGCAATCTAACGGGGCAATGCTGCCAGCATCCTGGGCAGTAGTTGTAGTGTTGTATATAGTTTGCAGTGTTTTGATCATAAAGGCATAAAAAGATTGAAAAAAGTTAATAAAAAAAATCTATCTTGGAAAAACACAACCAGATTTAGCTCTTCGGGAGCTATTATACCACAAGACAGAAGCATAGATAACATTACTGTGACAGAAGTATACATACTCAAGCAGACAAAGGCTTTAAAAGGATTTCAATAAAATTAGGAAAGATTTTATTTTATTAAAATAAACTACCTACATATTTTAATATTTTTATTTTTGCAACGACGCATGCTTCGCGGATTACATTACAAAATTACAACAAGAGATACAATTATATAGTCATGTCCATTACTCACACGATGGTTAAGAAGTCATGAGTCATATTTCATGTTGGCTTAACGGCCAGAGCATACCCTGGCTATAGATGTAGATGGCGCGGGTTCGAATCCCGCACATAACTATAATTTCTCCTCTCGTTGTAATATTGTAATAAAATAAAGATTACTGTTGTAATAATACACCAGGGGTAGGTAGTAAGTAGAGTCGATTAAACTGTACATGATTCCAAAAACTGCGTTGATTACGCTTTCTCATAAACTTGTCGTTGTAAACTGATTTCGTTCGTAAACACTTATTTCTTAACATTAAGTTAACAAAATATTGCAGTTCTATATTATTCTTTAGTACGGCGAGTGCCGGCAATGAAGAAAATGAGTTCAATCACGTCTTAAAAATACTTGGATACAAGTATATACACTAAGGATGTTTTACGACTAATAAATTTTATTATAAAGTAAAAAGATACGAGGACATGTTCCGAACTCGTTCTTACGATTTTAATGATTTCATATGCACTCCCGGATCCATAACAGCGCTGATTTAATTAACTATAAAATTACAATAATAGTTTGTTTTATGTTCGTCGATGAAAAGGCAACATAATATTTTATTGTTGAATTGCATTAACGATTTTGTTTTTAGTGAGAATGTATAGCAATAAATTAGAGATTTCCTTTTAAGTTTTTTGATAATATACCTATATAAGTAATATAATTATATATTATTGACTCGTCAGGAAGATTAGACACAACTCGTATTCGTTGATAATTAATTGCCCTTTTCATTGTTGGCCGTGTTACATATATATTAAGTGTTATTCAGCAGTTAACATAATTATCATATCTACTAAGTAGTATTAATTTAGATATTTTGAATTTATCTTATCTAAGTATTTTATAGTTGATAAAGTTTAGTATCTTCATGTTGTATATCTAGATGAAATCAATGCCAGCACTGGGTCCCGGTCAACCCGTCTCAGCTCCTTTATGGGCTCACTCTGTAACGGAAGTGCTCTGCCACTAAGGCAATAATATGGATAAGCCTTAGATTATGTAACATTGTATTCTAATTAAAAGTTCGTTTCGCAATACGCATGTGTGAGATTTTCAAACAGCCAACCTTTATGCTGTATTTTGGAAGTTAATCATAATAAAACAAAAAAAGTAGTATGACGAAGTCCGAAGGAGATTGGAATACCTGCTCTAGCCTGGATGCGCAGGTTGTTGATTTCTCAATAAATTAAAGGTATCTATGTAATATGTAGGGCATATTATAGGAAATCAATACGTAGCCACCTACATACACGAATTTATGATTCTTAATTATTTATAAATCAACGCACAATCGACACTCTAGATATTTGCCATAGTGTGCATGCTGCGGCGTGTGCGTACGGGCGCGCACACGTACCTACAAGCCGTGTTTGGCATTGCTCTATAAAATCTACTACTCTAGCCGTAACTACTTCTCTGGTTTTTCTATGGGTGAATGCTGCGTATAAATGTGCAAGTATCATACATACCTCATTATATATAAAAAAATATTGTATTAGGCATACCGGACTGGAACTGCACCAAGGAGAACTAAGATTTTTTAATGGTTCATGGGCCCAAAAGAGCAGGCACCTTACCATGGGGTAATGTTTTCAGAGTAGATAGTCTATTTTTAAGGAATATTGTCTGTTCTATTGTAGTTTTGAACTCAATTTAATGTGATGAGAAAAGCTGTTTTTTTATGTTATAAAGTTATAAGTCGATAAATTCGCCCGCCTGATGGTGACATCACGACTTTTTATTACGAAATGACACCGTATTGGTTCTGTTTTACTCTGCACTGCGCTTGTTACTACGAGCGCTTGCTATAGTGCATGTCACGCATAGGTACATTAGTGTTGGCACAAGGCTTCGAGGCTTTATATCTGACACCACTCCAGGGCTCCTGCCGAAGAGACCTACCACTTGGTGCATGACATCATCTGGTCTCTATGATACTTATTTTTTATATAGGAAATATTTAATTCAAGACCTGAGTGTGCGAACTTGAAATTAATCGGCGTCTGTGTTGTGTAAATTTTTATCACATTTTTAGCCCTGGCTTCGATAAGTTTAGGGCCGAAATTTACAATTATGATGTTATCATTTTTTTAAACACTAATCTTCTCTCTTACTAAGAAAGCAACATCTAAATCGGTGAGTAATTTATGTTGTTTTGCAACTTAACCATCTCCGTTTATTTAATAGATTATATAGGCAGGCATATCTACATTAAGATCGTCGCATCACAGCAATACTTTTAATGGATCTTGTGAGTTTTTGCCTTTATTTATACGTTACGATGTGCGCATAATGGATCAGTAGACGAACACTTAGTGGATGTGCGGTATTCATACATTATTAGCGTTCTTGATTTATTATACACTACTGTGAAATAGAGTATAGAGAGAAAATGTTTCATTGACGCATTCATTTACATTAGCAAATGTTACTTAAGTATAAGTACGAGTATAAAACAGTTGGTCATATACCTATGTAACATATTTGTTTTGTCGTCTGGAATTTACAAGAACACGGATTAATGGTTTATAGAACCAATATGATTGCTGTAGGTATAGTGTGGCATATAAGTTTTAACTAAAGTCATTTAAAAAGTAAATAATTAAACGTTGGTATGTAACATACGCACTCACACACGCACACATAACACACACACACACACACACACACACACACACACACACACACACACACACAAAACGTACATACATACATCTCCACAAACATTATTACTATCATTATAAACATACCATTGTATCTACCTATTAATTTCATTAAATATTATAGAATAAGTTCATAGATTATTATTATATATATTGGATAAATTAAAATTAGGACTTACCAATGCATTCCACGGTAACTACCAATATTGTGAACTTGAAGGAAGCAACCACCCTCGATTCAAGATTTTTCTTAGTGAGGGCTATGCAAGTCTTGTATAATTTAGTGAGTAAAACATATCATAGATTATTTTGAACTTCTTAACTTATGTATTGTATTTATGTGTGTGTTTTAATGAACAATAAACTTATTATTATTATTGTCTTAGATTTCTTTTGTAATCTAGATACGTAACTAAGCCACTGCTAAATATCAAAAAGATACTTCCAATTAATTCACCTCCCATCCCCCCCATGTCTCCTCCAATGAGAGCAAGTTGCCATAATCTCCACTCGTATCGTAGTCTAAGATGCAGTTCTTCAGTAGGCGCTGCTGCTTACCTGCCGGTAATTTTAACAAAATTTCTGCGAGTTCGTCAGCTGTTTAAGCTCTCTATTACTTTAAGATTTCACAAAACTGCGCATAAATCAGTGATTGCTATAGGATCACGACGTTTAACATGGGTATCTCGAAAATCCAATTCAGGGTTTGCACATAGATTTTTTTTTCATTTTTGACCTTTGACCTTACGTTTACAAAAACTTAAACAAAATAATTAAAATATACAATCTTTCTCGTTTTGAATGTAAAAATAAAGTTACAGTTTGGATAGGTATTAACTATTTAGATACGGAAAACTTAATAATATCAATCATTTAAGATTAGGTTTCTATGAATTATATATATTTATGTATCAATTTATATAACTAACATTATTTATCTTACTATGTATTTATATTATAAAACATTAAATAAGCAACAAATCACAACATTATGACATGATCAATATTAGATACAGCAAATACCTACACAGTACTACAAAAAAAAACATTTATTTATATTTTCAACCTCATTAATTTTCTTTGTTTATACGAACCAACATTGCGTATTGTTACACAGATATGGGAAGAAAAAATAGCTACTCCGCAACAGGGAATCCTAGTGGAGTGGTTATTTGTACAGAATAAGAAACATTGTAAACTACGTTTTTTCTGGTACAATAAACTATTATTATAATTTACCCTCAGTCGTCTCTAACCTATTACGTAACCTACGGCAAGAGATAGGGAGAAGGAGAGAGTTGACATTCTAGCCCTGCACTACACGCGCAGCTTGGAACCCAGCCGCAAAATATTCTATTTAATCCATTTATTTCTTATTTTTTTCATATATAAATAGGTTTTTCTATATATTCAACAGAATATTAAATAGCTTACTAAAATAATAGGTACCTAAACGATAACATACACGAAAAATGTTATTACAGTTATAGTTTACGCAATATACCTCTGTACTACGAGTACTTTAACCAGTCCATCCTAAGCCTCCGCATGAAATAACACACACATTTATTGCCGAGTTATTTTGTTCCAAGCAATAAAGTGACGTCACTACGCTGCGGCACAGTTATTTGATGTAAAGCGACCATGTCGCGTGTAAAAACAATTAAACTTGCACAATGAAAGCTTACCAAGACACAGGTTAGTGCATAGTGCGCACAGGAGAGGGCAAGGAATAATACAAAGTTACTGCTACTGGACTAGCCAAAGATGGGGTAATAATCCTGAGCAATGATATAACTTGCAACCGACGATAGTAAGTACCTAAATATAATAAGTCCAAGGGATATTAGTGAGGGGTGATAGTATTATGTATAAGACTATAAAGCGTGTTTAATATTATGAACACGAAGGAGGCTTCTCAGAGTGTGACTTTTAACGGCCGGTAGCCAAATGATGGGATGAAAGCGCTTACACGCTGACTACTAAAAGAAAAAATAATTAACATAAAAATGGTTTCAACTAACAACTAACTAAAAATCTAAAAAGCAGATGATGTATATATTTGTAATACAATTTAAGGGGCTAATAATGTTTAATATATAATGTGGATATTAATTCATCAACAATACTGAGGGGGATGGTGTAGAATCGATAACGGAATGTGTTCCACTCATATTTAATTTTCACATACACAAAAAGTCTGTACTATTGCTTAAGCTGTGGCACGTTGGCTTTGGGAATAATAGCAAGAACAACCGCAGTCTACGAACACGGTGTATCTACTCTATTCACATACACGCACGATGGCTACGCGAAGTCAATGAACTCCTATATTAGGCACAATAGACAGCTGTTTTGTGTACTTATTCTGCCTAGTCAGTCTTTGGCGGCTTGCGACCAAAGAACGCGCGACTCGGTAGCGGTTTAACACAATACGGCATACCTAAGTAGCTGCATGCAACACAATACAGTACGTAACTACGTAAACTTGAAATTAAAAATAATGTAGGTAAGTCATTTTTTTTATCATTTAGAAGAGTTTAATCGATTGGCGACTATGCAAAGCATTCGGTAGCCTAGCTAGATTGGCTGGTAAGGCCTTCGTGTTCGTCAGAATAGGTACGTGAAACAGCTTCATCAAGGGCAAAACAGCTGTTTTGCCAGAACATACTAAAAGGCAACGCGCCGCGCTTAGAAAATAGTTATACCTACTGATTTTTTGTATGTGAAAATTAAACATGAGTGGAACACATTCCGTTATCGATTCTACACCATCCCCCGCAGTATTGTTGACAAATTAATCCACCTTATATATGCCCATCAGAATTGTAAGGCGACGCTGTACCCTTACGAAACAAAAAAAAAATACTCTAATAATTTGTAAATGCTACTATTTAATTTTTTTTAATTATTTTATTTTTTATTGTCATGAATATTATATAATTTATTATTAATATCGTAATCAAAAACAAATTCAAAAATAATAACAACAAAAAATAATTATATCTAATAACAAATCTAAATGAGTGACAGAATAAATAACGAAACAGTAGGCAAGCAAAGTCGCATAATGGGATAGTGCGGCTAGGGTGTTGTGTTGATACAATAGCTACAGTCGGATAGGTCGGCCCAAGTGAGTTAATTAACTGAGAGCGTGTAAGGCGACGCTCACGGCCGCTCTAATTGCGCGATTATTCCTCCGCGACGCCTAACTGCTGGATGAAATTTAATTAAAGTTTGTTGTTCAAATAGATTTAATTAAAGTAATGTTATAGCGAGCGCCGACAGAGAAGGCGCGCGAGCCTCAATCCGCGTGAGTGCTGCGCAACTTTTCTAATTCATTACTTCTGAAAGCGTTCCCGTGATGCCGGGCACTCTTAATAATTTGTATTGTGTAGTTATAGTCGTTTTGGTTCTCGGGAAGTGGCGCTCCGCTAGCGACTAGCTCTCTCCTAACTGGATGACACTGGATATCTCAGAGAAGCCAATTACGCTAATGGATACACGATTTAATCATCGCTAGAATTAAATCGATATTCATAATGTTACTCAAATAACATTTTTGAGCCGCTCACAGGTACTGAATTATTCATATATTAATATTATACAACTAGTGGACATTTATCCATTAGCGCGACAGTCGCACCGTTGGAAATTACATCGAAATGGTCTCTCGAATACAAATGCACCGTTAAAAGGCACATTAAGATAAAAGCTGTGCGCCATAATTCTTATTAATTATTAATAGGATTGTCAATTAAGACGAAATAGCGTTTGGGAAGACCTGAAAATAGGAAATATTTATCTATCCGAGTATAGCTTTAGTGACGATTCGCGGCCGTAAGCGACGAACGATGTTCGCGTCAATTACGGCTAATGGAAAACTTAAATTATGATAAAAGCCAAAGAGCTCGCGGCGGATGCTGGCCACGGACTAATGACGAGTCGACGACGATGACGCACACTACGGAGCTTAATTGTCACGCTATTGCTAATGAAAGAATTGCGTTTATGAGCATGAAAATATTTTTAAATATAAATGATGCTTACAATTTCAAGCTAATTAAAATATTCTAATACCAAATTAATTGATAACTCTTTCGCAACTAGAATAACTAAACATTTTGAAATTATTTATTTATTTTTTGATTAGGGGCGATAGCATGGCGGCCTATACGAGTACGTCCCCAAAACTCTTTGTCGCGCATCTTTCAGGCGATAAAACGCGTCTCGAGCCTAATTTGATTGCCACTCACCATTATTTAGGTACGTCTGCCTCTATACCACAGTTTTTGTTTACCTTTAGTCAACTAAAGGACCCCAACTTCTCTTCTTTTAGATTATTTATCAAACACTACTATTTATTGAGTTTGTTCCAAATAACTTTATTTCTCTGATGGATTGTTTGTTCTCCTGATTTACTACTGTCGTTTTCGAATCGTGGATATGATTTGTTTTGATTTGATCGGAGCATGTCAATTCAGAACAGAAACTGAATTCCTTTTTAATAAATAGGGTCGAAGATTTCTATTCAGTTTCGCAAATACAGAAATAAACTAATTCACAAATGGAAAAGGCATTTTCAATCAGTGTAATGTTATTGCCTTTAAACGTTTCGTATGAAATACTCGGTAAAACAATTTCAATGCGGCGACGTGATATTGTCACTCCGTTTTCGAACACGCAAAGCGAGTGTTGTATGCCGAACGTGATGTAAATAAAGAGTGGATTGCGTTGCGTTGTCTGCCAGTCAATTTCCTTGATGAACTCACAATTACGGAAATTGGAAGTGCTGCCTCACCGCCGCGCCGTGCCACCGCCCGACGCGCCACCCGCGCTGACTGCCCTTCCTACCATTTGTTGGCCCTCCTACTTCGAAACACTTCTTATTTGATTTAACATACACCCAAATAACATTTTACGATCTTCGTGACTTCATTTACACAAAAAAAATCTCTCGCCATACCAAAAATATAATTAAATTTTACAACGCTCCGTCGCGTTGGTTCGCTGTCAATTAAATTCTTATGACAAGGATCCCGTTTCAAAAGCTAATGAGAAGCATATGGAGTACAGATCGGAACGAGTTATTTTGTCGCGCTCTTTTTGTTATAAGTAGTGGGATAGCCGAGGGAGCGTATCCTTATTGAAATCTTTACTGGCTTCATTGTTCCATTCTCAATTTGGGCGTCCTTGCAAGTTTACGCATCTCTTTCACGAGTAAATTGCTCTGCTCCGTCGGAGGAGTCATAAAGAAAATTGCTATACAGTTGATAAATAATTTATCTGAAAGCCCGCCCCAGTCACCGAAACACGCCGAGGCGCGGGTAGCATTGCCTCTACTGTACTCCTACCTAATATTACTTTCCTTTTGTACAATTTTGCAACAGGGCCGTTCGCACGTTCCCTTGCTTTTATGGGCAATAAGTGGAACGCAATTATATTTATGGACGAAGAATGGTTAGGAAACTAATTTAGCCAAGTATCATTTTCATGGAGGTAAGTATGCAGGGGTTTTACCTAATGAGAGGTGCTCCCGCTCCCATATTTATTCAATTGATGCCCGTCATCGTGAATTCTGTGATACACCACAACAACAACGATTTTTGATAGCATACAAAACTATTAATGAAAAAATAGTACTAAGATGTACTAATAATACTACCATTCCAATTTATAAGAATGATTAGAGACATTTAGTTATGAACCACAGTATACAAGCAATGAAGATTTTGGTTGTGTCCTAGATTCCAAAAAATAAGGATGAACTGAATTTCGACCTTTTTCATTGAGAAGGACAAAAATGAAAAAGCATCCAAAATTATGGTCAATTTTAATGTTAATTTATTTTTAATATTTTTATGTAACTTGACTGACTTTCAGCTCTTAAAAACGTAAGTGAGGAAGTCACGTGAATTAGTTTTAGTTCTACATTTGAGGGTTCCGTCAAAACGGCAAAATGGAGCCCTTTTAATGAGACTCAGCGGTATGTCTGTCTATTTGTATGGTCATCCGTATGTCCAGGGACATCGGCGCTTAATTTAGTGTCTTTCCATACAAACTTAGTATCGGTTACAAACATGAACTTCAGGTATTTTATACAGGGTTATTGGAAAAATGCTACCAACTTGACGTTGACTTCTGCTAGTCCTAACAAACATTTTGAGATGTTATTTTGTTTAGTTTTTTTTTAATATTTTTTTCTTATTTGTGTTTTATTTATGGTTTTTTAACTGAATACGTGCAAGGAACACCTGATTTTAAAAGGCTCTTGTGCCTGTAATTTATTACTTTGCTCGATGTAAATATTCAAAACTCTATTCAAAGGGAGCACGGCGTCGTCCAGTGTTGCCGCGGCGGGCGATCTTGTCTCAGAGTAGGCATTCAAATCCAAAAAATATTTAAAAATTGAAAAAAAAATTTTTTTTTCAAAAAATAATAAATTTCAAAATGTTTGTTAGGACTAGCAGAAGTCAACCCTAAGAGGTTGTTAGCATTTTACCAATAAACCTGTATAAAAAAATTTCGAACCAGAAAACAAATAATGAAATGGAAATTAAATAAAATATTTTTTAGAGGGGCTCCAATAATACACATGAAAAATACATGTTTGACGAAAAACGTCTTGCTAGCTCCTTAACTATATAACTATTATAAGCATCGTCTACGGCTCATTGAGTGCAGTACAAATAATAATAATAATAATAAAGTAATAAATAATAATAATAATAAAAAAATAATAAAAAAAATAAATACCCCCGTAGATATTAGTTGTGCAATTCGTACGGCCCAGAACTGGAAAAGTCCTGGCCCAGACGGATTGCACAATTTCTGGATAAAATGGATTCGATGCTCACACGACCGATTGGCAACACAATTTCAAGAAGCCCTCGAACTTGGTTCTCTTCCCCGTTTCATGACCACCGGTGTCACCTTTCTGCTCCACAAGTCCGGTAGTACCACGGATCCGAAAAACTATAGACCCATCACGTGCTTACCTACCATATACAAGCTCCTTACATCCATTCTGACTACAAAAATTAACACGCACATTATTGCGAACAATGTTTTGGCCCCCGCTCAAAATGGATGTAGGGTTGGGTCCCGTGGTACTAAGGAGCTCCTCCTCATAGACATGACCATTAGCCAACAAGTTCGGCGGAACAGGGGGGCTCTCTCTGTTGCCTGGATTGACTATAAGAAGGCCTATGATTCGGTGCCTCATTCGTGGCTGGAAAGGATATTAGAGTTGTATAAAATTGATGCAACTCTGAAATCCTTTTTAGCTGCATGTATGAGTCAGTGGACCACAGTCCTTCGTCAACCAGGTGGTAGCGACACCCCCTCTGGCCCACAGGACTTTATAAGGATTGAGCGGGGCATCTTCCAGGGTGACAGTCTGAGTCCATTGTGGTTTTGCCTAGCGCTAAATCCTCTCAGCACTTTGCTGAAGGATTCAGGGCTAGGTTTTCGGCTCCGTAGAGGAGGTGAAGTCATTAGTCATCTACTGTACATGGACGATCTGAAGCTGTTTACTCCGAAACGCCAAGACTTGATGGAGCTGCTAAAAACTACACAGGTTTTTAGCAATGCCATTAGGATGGAGTTTGGTGTAGATAAGTGTGCAGTCTTGCATGTACAGCAGGGGAAAGTTGTAAATTCTCCAAATTTACAAGTTTCTGAGACAATGACTTTCAAATCTCTCTCCGAAGTCGAGACCTATAAATACCTCGGTATTTCAGAGTCGTTGGGTATTTCAGTAGAGGACATTAGAAAATCGATAAAGGAGCGCTTCTTTTGCCGCCTGACAAAAGTACTTAAAAGTCTTTTGTCTGGTGGCAACAAGACACGCGCCTTTAATGGTTGGGTGATGCCTTTACTGATATACTCCTTTGGCATACTGAGCTGGACGCTCTGGATAGAAAGGTTCGTCAACTGCTCACTTCGCATCGCATGCTACACCCGCGCTCGTCAGTTATGAGACTGTACATTCCACGGAAATGGGGAGGTCGTGGCTTTTTAAATACCAAGACCCTTCATAACCGTGAAGTGTGCAATCTCAGGGATTATTTCCGTAACCACGAATGCGGGATGCATCGCGATGTCGTGGCGGTTGACAAGAGCCTCACACCGCTCTCCTTGGCGAACGATAACTGGCGCAAACCAACGATGCTGAGCACTGATGACCGCAAGGCAGTATGGAAAAGCAAGGAGCTGCACGGGAGGTTCTTCCGGGCCCTAACAGGGCCTGATGTGGACCTACCCGCTTCGGTGAACTGGCTACGTTTCGGAGACCTCTTTGGAGAAACCGAGGGTTTTGCCTGTGCAATTGCAGACGAAGTAATGATGACGAACAACTATCGGAAATATATCCTGAAGGATGGTACGGTCGACATTTGTCTAGCATGCCGCCGTCCCGGAGAGTCACTCAGGCATATCATTTCCGGTTGTTCGCATCTTGCTAACGGCGAGTATTTGCACAGGCACAATCAAGTGGCCAGGATCATCCACCAGCAACTTGCCCTTCAATACGGCCTTGTTGAGTCAGAGGTGCCGTACTACCAGTACGCACCGGCGCCAGTTCTCGAGAATGGTCGTGCATTGCTCTACTGGGACCGCTCTATCATCACGGACAGGACTATTGTTTGCAATAAGCCTGATATCGTGGTGGTCGACCGATCCCAGCGCCGGGCAGTGCTTGTCGACATCACCATCCCACATGACGAGAACCTCGTGAAGGCCGAGAAGGACAAAGTCAGCAAGTACCTTGACTTGGCTCACGAGGTAACCGCCATGTGGGATGTTGACTCGACGATCATTGTCCCGATAGTCGTTTCGGCGAACGGCCTAATAGCGAAGAGCCTCGACCAACACCTCAAGAGACTCTCGCTAGACGGTTGGATCAAGGGTCAGATGCAGAAGGCAGTGATACTCGATACCACACGCATTGTCCGAAGGTTCCTCTCTCTGCAGTCCTAACCGCTGGTAGCTTGGGCCCTGCCCCGCTGCTGGCGGCATCCTAGTTTTAAGTTTTTTATAATATTTATTTTTTATATATGAATGTTGTAAAAAATTTAAAATTATGTAATTAAATAAATGTCGTGATAATAATAATAATATTTTTTGTGGTTTGTTTATAACGTTGGACCCAAAATACAACTGTTACAATTTCTAGCCTAATTTAGACATGAAATTAAATAGTTTTGAAGGGGTTTCAGGACATGATAAGATTAAAAATACCTTCTTGCATCTTAGACTGTGGGTGTCAGCGTCTTGAGCTGACTGAATAGAGCACATATCATATATTATGTACTTTATAAATTTTTATATACAATAATAAATCTGCTGTAAATTTTAGTACATTTTGTTATATGTACCACAAACTTTTCTTAAGAAACAAATATTGATAACACCTAATAATTAATGTAAATCACATTTTGTTTTTGAAGCTGAGAAAAGCACTAACAAACATTTGTATCGTATACAAGCTGTAGCAATGCGGATCCTTTAAAGAGCAAAACTTGGCTTGCACTTAGCTAGTTCTTTAGTTATTAAACTATTTTAACATTCTATTTAAAATATGGCACGGAATAAATTGCTACTAAATGTAAAAGTAGGTATGTATAATGCCAAGAAGATAAGTCAAGCGTCATGCTATAAAGGACACAATCGCTCAAAATAAGCCACCACCCTCAAGTAGGAAATCTGTCGCTAAGCACCTTTGTGTTTTCCGGCAGCAGTCCTTGAGAGCCAGTAAAATTACAGGCACAAGAGACGTAACAACTATGTCTTAAGGTGACGGGCACAGTGCCATTCGTGACTTGCCACGAAGTGCATCTGTTATAGGCAGACGTTAGTCCGCTTAACATCAGGTAGGCCTTAAGCTTGTTCCATAAAAATAAAAGAAGCAGGCCAAGTACGTCTCATTAATAGGACTGCGTTTTGCTCTTTGCTTTGGGCACGGAAACCTCAAAAACACGCTCAAGTCCTCATCGTCAAGGGGGTGCCGGGTTAGAATTGCACCTCCCCATATCATCCCGTGTCGTAAGAGGCGACTATGGGAAAAATACTGGAAGGTGGGCAGCAGCGCCTTCTAAAGTACTGCCAACTTACACTGCGATCCCCAAGACGTCTGCCAAGCGTGGGGATTATGGCAAATACCCCCTTAATAGGGGAGGCTGTGTTCAGCAGTGGACGATCCAGCTGTTACAGTACTCGTTAATGTAATGAGCTCAAATTGGAGGACTTAGCAGCCTTTCAAGGGTTATTTTTTCAACCTTTCAGCTCCATTATAATAATTAGAAGTGGAAGAAATTCATTTCCTAATAATAATTTCTTATTATCTGTTGATGATGCTGATCTTCTAATAGATACAGGCTGCGACAAAATATTAACCTTTGTCGGAAGATATAACCTACTCGTATAAGGTTAATATAATTTTTCCAAAGTTAGAAAATTACTAACATTCTTATTTTAGGTTCCACAATGCCCAGCACTCGCTGGAGGCATGCACAGGAGGAAACTGAACTGCAGCGAGCCCTGATCGCGCTTGTGGTGTCTGACCTCCTTATCGGCCAAAATGATCAAGATTATCGGTGACGTCAGTTTATGGGACTCGAAGACCTGATTCTAGATAACTATCAGGTCCACAGGAATATGAATACCCCTTGTGTTCAGGGGCACCATAGAGGCGGGAGGGAGGGGGAACCTTAAAGGTTGAATTCGCGTAAGCGAGTAGTGTCGTTGGTGGCGGCTGGGGCACGAGCACCCACTACTAGTCGACGGCAGTGGAACACCATGAGGGTTTTACCCGGTAGTGGGCTTCCTATTGACCCCGAGCCCATGTAATCCACCTGCTCTCTCGCAGGTGGGTATGTTTAATTGCAGTTTCCCCATGCTAAAAATACAGATTGAGGATTACCATCACAGAACTGACATATTTAAAGCTAACACTCGAGGTTCTTGTGTCCAGTCAGCATTATGCTGTCTTTGTGTTTGTAGAAAGACATATTTAAATTATTACTTTGAGCCGATTTCACTTACGGCTGTATTACGTCGAGAATGCGTCTCGACCGGTTTCGCGACCTTCAGAGTCGCGTCATCACGGAGTGCGTGCGCTCACGACCGCGCCCGCGCATGCACTGACATATTGCACCGACCCCAATAAGAGTCAGAAGATGATGATGATGATCATTTCCATACCTGCCATATAAACTTCCTTCAGAATGTTATTTTATTGTTTGCCCCAAGTCTGCCGTAGTGAGAACGGGCTGTCTGAGTGGCTGGTGCTCTAATTAGGGCACGTTTCTGCCCTGTAATCCACCTGACTGTTAATTAATACGGCTGAATAAACAACCGCCAGTGCCGCGGAGATTAACAATTCAGTGTAGTACACCCTTATTATGAACAACCAGTGTTATTTGTTAGAATAGGTAATATTGTTACGTGACCATCTAGGATCGATTGTCATTCGTCTAACAAATTGAAAGGCATGAACGAGGTACCTACTCACTCCATCTGGCGAATCTACCACTGCTGAACATAGGGAGGGATATACATGCCTCAGGAAAGAGGGGGTGTTTGTGATCTTCACATTTAAGAGGCGTCTCAGAAATTACATTGAAGTTGACAGTTTTTTTTCATCTACCACTGTTAGTCACTTCTGTCTTGCCTCACAAACGTGATTAAAGATACTTACAGGTGTAACCTAGCAAAGGGATCCCGAGGTTAGCTGCTGCAATAGAGCGTGAGGTGCTTTGCGATTGCGACATATTTAGGATGGTAATAGTAGACGAGAATTCGCAAGTGCCATATAAACGGTGATGCTCAAGCCTATCAGGTGATCGCCTCGAGCTATGATCGCTCTTTAAGACACAGCTGGGCAGGACAAGGCATACAATTTTCAGGTGTTCTCATGAGGTGGAACGAAGCGACCGGGATGAAATGGAGGTCGCAGATGTAGTCCTAGCTCCATGATCTTAAGTACGATCATATTTTTGGTATAGAGAGTATATTAGCGTTTTATGCTTTTAGTTGCGTTATGTCTGTTGACAATCTAACCGTTAGTACAAAGTCTAAAATGTTTTATTTTTTACGTGGATTCGTTCTAAATTAACTCTCATCGGATACTTTATACACTGATTTTAATTAGTACCTAGCTTCCGAGGAAGACTAATATACCAAATACCATGTGAAGGAAGTCACGGGTAGAAGCCAATCGTTAAATAAAGGTTAAAGTAAAGCTCTTTCTCGTAGCATTTAAAAGGTTAATGGTTACCTTGTGTGTCGTGCAGTCGCTTGTAGGTACTTAGCTAATTATTAACAGCATATAACCTTTACCTGTGGTTTCGCGTTTTATTATCACATTCACAAAATTTTTGAGTGCAAGATGTTCGCTCGAGATATATAATCTGTACTGAATCTTCCGGTTATTTGCGCCTCTGCTCCGGTCTTAATATACTAAAATGATAGTTGTTCGACGTTAGTCTGAAGATGCGGGTTCCATCCGCAATTGGGGTGATAATTTTGTTCTAAAAATTGTATGTATCAGCAAATATAAGTACGTTCTTCATGGCCTATCGCACTACAAATCTATACATAGAATTGATATAAACGTTAATTCTGACACGCATCATAAATATCTGTATCTAATGCTAACAGCTATTAGCTATTGGCGACCTGTACCGGATGTGAGGCGCGGATTCAGTGTATCGCAAAGCTGCATTAGCACAGCGGCAATAAACACCAGTCTCCGGTAGGACGAGCGAGAGTTTAAACACCTTGTACGTCTGCAATGCCGCATAACATGTCAGCCGTCAACACACCAGCGAAATCAATTAGGTTCGTTTGCAAACTGCTCCAATAAATACTGCTATCGTTAATTAGAATCAATCGTGGGATTGCGTCCGACTTCATTCTGAAATCACTCCGTGTGGGTGGACGAGTCTATGTTGACAGCAATTGGCTTATTAAGAAGCTAACAAAACGCAAAAGTGTCTAGTTCGGCCAGATTAATTTATTTTGTCCTATCTGTTTGTACTCGCAAGTGATTGATCTGTTTGTTTTGCGAAACATTTTGGCGTAGACGTTTAATTATTTCGCAACGTCCCACTAAATGTCTCACGACTGAAATAAACTGGATTTATCTTTGATTGAATGTATCTGAGCACTAATTGTGTTATTTATGTAATTATATAAAGTAGCGTGGAATTTAAATTGAGGCAGTTTTTTATTGGTGTAGAGTTTGTACTCCGTAACTTGTTACTCTATTTCATAGCCGGGAGCGGTGTAAAGTGAAAAATGTACACACAAATATCGCCTAATAACAATCTTACCGGTGTGTAGCAGCCCTGGCAGCGCAAACATCGATTAATCTTTCGATTTGCATCGATTTGAATACTGATTGGAATTATATAGCGGAGTGCAATCGGCCGGTCACGCCCGAGGCCCGCTTACACCATAGGTACAGTCAGCTGCGGCTGTGGCGGCACGGCCTGCCTCGGTCCGAGAACCGGTGTCAGTACCGGCTGCTGGCTTTAAAATTTACAACGTGTAATACCAATGATATTCTATATATTAAAAATCTTTACGCTTATTAAATAAACTCACAGACTAAATTGCTTTGACGAGATTTATTCACTCTCAATTAATCTGACAGAAAGCTTTCTAATGTCTGTTAACAGATAAATTAATTACAAAGTCGTAAAAGCGATTAGCTTATTTAAGACTGAGTTATAGCTTGTATTTTATCGAACGGTGTGTTAATATAAAAAGCTATTTTGTGTTGTTAACCTAATCGAAATTAATAGTTATAGAGAACATTTTGAATGTAATTAAGATATATTTGTATTTATTTTTTCAATTAGTAGAGAATATAAAAGCGTCGTTGTGGGGCGTACACACGAAGAAGTAAACGAGATGAGAGGAGACGGGCGAGTCGCGTTATCTGTAATTAGGATCGAGAGCGGAAGAGCTGTGAGACACTGGGAATATCCGACACGGCCGGGCAATGTGTACGATTCTCTAATTAGCCTTGTGGCGGGCTGGATAAAATGCACGGGTTGATAATTAAGTCTTTGTTTAAAATTATGTTGTGATTCTAATGCAGAGAACAACATATTTCAAATATGGTTACGCATACTTAATTTGCTTAGTGTCATGGAAATTTGCGAAGGCTAGGAGCTGTTCTTGAGAGCCAGTACCTATTCTAGGTTCGGCCTTATTTACTTTTACCATTGTCGATTACATTATCACTTAGGTCCCTATCATGATGTGAGAATATGGTCAAAGACTATCGTTAGTAAAAAAATGTTTTTATTGGCTTAGCTTACCTCACATTTGCTGCAAAAAGCTGTATGATGGGCGTCAAGTCCCGTTCGGCCCTAAGCATCGAGTACCGCAATGATTTGAGTGCGTAAACCCATGACAGATGTCCGCGACCATGTCATCATTAAGAGCAGCAGTCGATCGGATGACCTTAATCCGGTCTTGATCGACAACTTTGTAAATTAAATTGGCTCCTCACTGTACGCCCTATTCCGCAGAATTGCACTTCTTATGGCTGAGGTAATCACCAGCCCCGTATAAATGCTCCATTAAAACTGGCGTCAATTACATTAATTCCTTATATGTTTTAACTCTAACATATTATGTTACTCGTTGTGGCAGGGTTCTCTAATTAAATGTCATGTGCATAACATTTTCCGTATAAACAATCTTGTAGAATGTTGGCAACGGTTAAGTAGGCAACCATATGAGAAACCAGAAACAACGTTTGTTAGAAAACGTGGGAGCCGTCCTACTGCTGAACGAGCCATAACTATGCACAAGATGATTCTGTGTGTCGATTACCTTCTCTGGATTTCACATTGGCACATACCTTCATAATATAGGTGGAGATAGTTATAGTTATTTATATAATATGAATAAAAAAGCATTTAGGTAATTGTTTTTGATATAAGTCGGTGCCATAGATATTCGAACACGTAGAACTTAATCAGACGATATTGGTCCGGACTTATATATTATAATATTTGGATGTTATGGATAATTTTCTAATGTTTCACAGTGTTAAATGTTTATTTTATTTAGAACTAGCTTTCCGGGCGCGGCTCCGCCCGCGCGTATGTCGGTTATCGCGCGAAAACATGAACCTCTTTTTGCGCAGTCGGATAAAAACTATCCTATGTTTTTTCCCGGGTCTCAAACTATCTCCATACCAAATTTCATTCAAATCAGTCCAGTAGTTTTGGCGTGAAAGCGTAACAGACAGACAGACAGACAGAGTTACTTTCGCATTTATAATATTATAGTACTGATTATATTTAATTTGTGCTCCAATGCTACCTTAGCCGTGACAAGGGACGGTGCGGCCATCTAGCAGAGTACTAGACTTCATCTGGTCGAAAGAAGTTTTTTCAAACACTAATTCCCGGAATTATGTTTCTACCCTTCTATATTTTTAAATATTAAATAAGCACTTACCGATAATCAAATTAAGAATTATAGAAGGGTGGCGACATAATTCCGAGTGTAAGTGTTTTAAATAGCACTTCTTTCGATCAAATGAGCAGGAGCACAAAATTCGTCTACGTCAAGAATGTTCTGATAGCCTAGTCAGGGTACTCGACGCGAATCCGAGGGATTCATTCGATTTCCGCTCGGAACTAGAACTGTGTGCTCTGAAAACATGTAAATGTATTTTTTTTAAACGCAACGTGGTAATTATTTCTCAATTAGGCAGTACTGATTATATTTAAAAGATATAATACAGTATAAACTCGTCTCAAATAGTCTTTCATTTAACAAAGGCATAAGCCAAGTCAGTAATATTTATATGTCACCTGCCTTTGACTTAGATTGCCTACTCCAATCAATATAAAAATAATTCTTTCGAATAGAGTTAATCGATCAACGATCATAAAATATTTGGAATAGGTCATACGTTTCTCTCCAACCACATTTTCAACCCCTTTAGAGAACGGATCTCCAAAGAGGTTGAGAATGTGTTCTGTAAGGAGTCTGACACCAGAGCCTTCCTCGAACAATCTATTGAAAAATAACATGGGTCACCTCTTTTTGCCCGATACTGTTGCGACAGCATTTTCTCTTCAATCATTTGTTCTTCCCTCTTGTACGATTTTACGGTGAAGTGCACTAATATCTGTGAACTCTTTTGAATCTCAACGCCGTTCATCATCACCTGGAAACGATGACACCCACAATACATCTTCTAAATAGAGACGCAAATAAGGCGCCCCGATGACTTGTGATATCTTTTTTACCCCGACTATATTATTGAAGCGCTCGTAGCGAAGTTTGCTTCGCTGTTCTTAACCGATCAGCAAAGTTAAGCAACGTCCGCCGCGGTCATGAGTTGACGAGTGTTGCGTATGCCCGCCTGGCTGACTACCCTCAAGTATAAAATCTGTCGCCAAGCACCTCACGCAGAGTTCCGTCAGCTGTCCTTGAGAGTCAGTAAGTCTATGTTAGCCTGAACAACATCTTCGACCACACCATCACCTGCAATTAGGTGAGACGGTGGTCAAAGACTAACCTATGAGGCATAAAAATGGAAAAAAGTTTCCGTGCCATAGTGTTAGAACGGTTTCCAAACTCGGAACTGGTGATTCTGCGGGATTTTAACACTCATGGTGAGATATAGTTGAGTTCCCTTTAACCAAATTATTTTTATACGAGTCGCTTTTACAAAAATCATCTTCAAGAAGTGTTGACGCTCGAAATCGGCCTCCCTAAGTATTTCCTACAGAGAACATTTTGGTGGTATTATCATTACTCAAAATAACATCAATATAGATATATTTTTTTTAATCTATACCTAATGTCAAGATTAAGTAAGTTCATAACTAACTGTCTATCATTCTGATACAACCACCTTAAATATAGGACTCGTAGCGGAGCTTGTCGTTGTTAGTTGCGGTCATAAAATTAGGTACTAGGATTTATTATTGAGCGCTTCCAGCATGCTTGCATTTGCCCTGGTTGTTATCTAAGGATAGCAGTCGCAAGATATTCTTAGCAAGTCGCAAGATGGTCCTAGGATATTTTGCGAATTCCCGTCTGGCTAGTTACCACTACCATTCTCAAATAGAAAATCTGTCGCAAAGCACTTATATAACGGCGTGTTCCAGCAGCTGTCCTCAATAGCCAGATTCCACTCTCGGTTATACATGTCTACCACCTTCGATCAGGTAAGTTCGAAGGTGGTGACATTGTGGTCAAAGACTAGTCTATCAGCAATTAAAATAATTTAAGGATGATAGCTATAATGTACATGAATCAAGATGAAAAAAATAATGGTATGTTGTTAGATTGGTGCCGGTGGTGAACCCCATCTCCCCTTCCTACGGGCAGGGCTCGAGTGGCAGAACGTGCCCAGTAATAAGGTGCAACCTATTCATTAGTGTTTTGAGAAAAAGTTATTAGTGCCGGCACGTCATGCAAGGTGGCGGCTTGCGCATGCGTTTGCATTTCGTTTCGTGAATTACTGGGTCAAAAAGAACATGGTTATTCAACAGCGAGTAAATTAACGACGAAAAGAAAGGTGGACTTTATGTACGGACATGGATTTTGCGTGTCCGAGAAAATCTTTAATTTGTGTGCATGTGTAATTCGTGTTATATCATGGATACAAACCAAACCCAACTTGATATATATGTTACGTGAAATTAACGCTTGTTGCCTGTTGTTTTAAATAAAACAAACACGTAATAAAGAATTGGATTACAATATAAAACAAATGAGTAGTTATGGAGACTAACATCAGCTTGACCATTAATTGACAACTTGGTAGTGGGGAGTTAATAAGCGAGAGAAATGGCCGCTGCTGTAATGAGAGTTTTATGGCAAGGATGCTGCCCGCTCGGCGCTCGCACAAGACTCATAGCGCAATTTGCTCGCGTCCAGAGCTCGTTACTAATTAATTAATACCCTCATACCGACCAGCTACACAAATTAATTGCTCATTATTTTGCGCCACTAATTGAAATGAAAACTTCAAAAGTATATATATAGGTTTTTGCTATAGGTATATTGTAGACAACAAATGAAATACTCAGTGTAAATATTGTAGTAATTTATCATTGTGGCTTACGTAAGCGCGGTGCTAATGAAGGTATTCATAAAGCTTTTAATTAGCAAGCCAACAATCGGCCACACCTGTAGCTCGAGTGTCGAGACTCGAGACTGTGAGCCGGCGGGCATCGTTTCACACATCTACCTACATAACTACGTAGGTAATACCAACTGGTATCGATGGAGTCGATGAGAATGATCGCCGTCACCCGATCCTGTTATTCGGCTAACGAAGCATCCCCTGATTATTAAAACGGAGTGTACCTCCCGGGGCGGGCGGCGGGCGTTAATTGGGCCCCCGTAGACAATACTAATAAGGCCCGTCCGTGCCTCTATCTGTCTAATTAAACGCGAAACTTGAGAGCAGCACCCTCGCGACGAGGGCCTGTTTGCCGAGCGGGCCTCCTGAATACACTGTAATAATACCGGCTAAGCGTGTTTGAGTGGCTCTTTTTCGGATCTCTGTAAACCCCCATTTAATTAGCAGTATTATGCGTCTGAGTGTCGACTCTGGCTTGTTTAATTAAGCTAAGTCAGTAACAACAATCCATTCTTGTTATAGACGTATTGTTTGCTCTGAGTGCCAGTGGTTTAAAACGTTTTGTATAGGAGTACGTACAGTTTTATTTACTCTTTGCAGGTTTCTGTGAGAAGGTTATATAGTCAAATAAACTTAGGTTATAAGTAGATTATTTAAAGGTAATAGTGCTGTATTTACTAAATTTTCCACTAATGTTTCGAAGGTACGTGTTTTCTACTTTTTCCAGATATGGGTTAATTCCATCCAGAAAGTATAGAATATAAGTTACAGCGACAAAAAATTTGCGGTACAGCGTTCCGGTTTTGGAACGAAATTTTGAATGAAATAGGCTATTACCTCCTAAATTGAATATCGTAAACAATTCACATTTCGCACTAATGCGGTACGGGATGGCGAAAGTAGGCGTGAACTAGTGAGTTAATAACACAAGTTGGCACTTGGCAGCCCGCTGCCGCGCGGCGCCGCTGTGTATAAATACTGAGGGTCTGAAGGCAGCGTGCACACTGTGAAGAGCAAGAACCGATACAGTCTTCCACGGACTGAGGTAAAACTCTACCAACATTTTGGATTCGCAAAAAAAACGACTGCAATTTATTTATTTTCGTTAAGTGTTTTTTATAAAGTTTTTTCAAATTAAAACTGTAAGTTTATATATATGAATTTTTATTTTTATTTATATTTATGTAATCGCTTTTTAAATCCCTCCATTTTGATACCCCATACGATAGGTTTGGAAGATAAAAAAAAACTCGCAATATGCCGTCTGAAATCCGCCAGTGTGTTTTTATTTTTTTTTGTACCTATTGTCGCTTGGGTTATCAAAACAAATCTAATGATATTGTAAATGCAATTAGGTGATAAAGAAAATGGACTGTATACTGGTACTGGGTTTAATGATGAAAAATATAATATATAATAATTTAAAATGAGCACTTAAAATGAAAGGGAGAGGATCGCGCTGAAGGCGCGTATGAGAGTCGTATGGTCGAGAAAGAGAGCGGGCCACGCCATGTTTTGTTTTTGTTTAGGGAGGACATAGATGCTGGCTACCGCCTGTGCGGTCGTCCAGCTCCACCGGGTTTTGGGCGAGGGCCTGGCCCTACAATAGCCCGGGAGGGAGAAGTGCCGAAGGCACTTCTCCCGAGACGGGCGTAGAAGGCGAAAAGCGCTTTCTACCTCCGTCTCCTGCGGACGCCGAAAACGTACCGCTATTATAGGAGGGGTTGACAGCGAGCTCAAGGGCACCACTGTGGTTCGGACCTCGGCTTGTCTCGCTGTCGAGAGACATGGGGGGGATCGGAGCAAAATGCCTCTGTGCAACTGCAGTGTTGCACAATTGGGCCCTACTGAATAATACTCTTTGATTATTTGGAGAGCAATTTATCGTGACCTTGTTTTTGCCTCGAGCTCGCCGGCGAGCTCGGTGTTTGATTGTGTGACCTCTAATTACCTCACACCTGGGGATTTTACCTCGACGACTTGCGGATAACGCTAAAGCTGCCAATGTAATGACTGCGATGGGGTCATCCGGGTCGTCTAATACCTGCCGTGGTCGGCGACGGGGGGGTTTGAAAAATGGGATAGAAGAGGCAGTCGAGTAGTTCGATGCCTGGACAACCAATGGGTTCGGGTGGTGGGGCGCTCGATCAAAGTATCGGCGGGCGCAGTCCTTATTGAACTGCGCTAGAGAGGGAAGGTTTAAGTCGCAATGCAACTCGGTGTTCCGGATATACCACGGGGCGCCGGTTGCATTACGAAGAAAACGGTTTTGGATGACTTGAAGTTTATGAAGGTGGGCCTCACTAGCATGACTAAACACTACTGATGCGTAAGTCATGATGGGGCGGATGCAGGCAGTGTAAAGTGTCTTCTTATTACTAAGAGACATTTTACTCTCTTTGCGAAGTAGGGGACCAAGGCGACCCATTATGAAGGCCGCTCTGTTACGGACGGTTGTTATGTGATCGTTAAAGGTGAGATGACGATCAAGGGTGACTCCGAGGTATTTTGTTCTAGGAACCCAGGGAATGGGTTCGTCGAACAAAATAAGCGGTTTCGGGTAAGGGGAGCGTGTCTTCTCAGTAAAGCACATAGCTGTGCTTTTAGCTGGGTTGACCGCGATGCGCCATTTTCGGAACCAGTCACCGATCTCGGTGATGGCCCGTTGCATGACGAAATAGGACTGTCTGTTGATATGCCACCCAGTGGTGTAAATGGCGGTATCATCCGCATATTGGGCTAGGAATATTTTGGGCTGAGAGCGTGGGATGTCACTGGTATACAGTGCAAAGAGAATAGGTGATAGCACGGAGCCCTGAGGGACTCCGGCTCTGACTGGGTGGGGGGAGGAGAGGGTGCCTTCCACGCGATAGCGAAAGCTTCTGGCTTTAAGGAAGTCTTGTAGGATGAGCACAAGACGTTCTGGCACGCCAAATTGGAATAGCTTGTAGATCAAGCCGTTGTGCCAGACTTTGTCAAAAGCTTTCGCTACGTCGAGGAAAACTGCTAGCGTAGTCTGGGGTTTGGGGTACTTATTGAAGCCCTCAATGATGTGCTCCGTGAGGCGGTGCACCTGTTGGACGCATGAGTGTCCGGGTCTGAAGCCAAACTGCTCATCTGGGATAAGGTGGTGTTCCTTAGCATGGGACTGGAGACGGTTTGCAAGTAACCGCTCGTAAAGTTTGCCTAAGGCACTGAGGAGGCTGATGGGGCGGTAACTGGTGGGGTCAGATGAGCTTTTGCCTGGTTTGTGAATGCCAATGACATTTGCACATTTCCAGGTGTCTGGGAATAAGCAGTGGCTCATAGCAGCATTGAAGATGCTGACTAAGAGATGGATGAGAGGAGGAGAGAGGGTTTTAAGAACCCTGTTGGAGATGCCATCGGCACCGGGGGATTTGCGCGGTCGGAGGGCCTTGATCAGTCTCTCCACCTCAGCGTAAGTCGCTAAGGTGATTGGTGGGAGTTCAGAGGTGACCACAGAGCTTTTACGTTCGACTTCAGCATCCACCGAATCGAGGTGAGCTTGGTCAACGTGATCTACGTTAGGGGAACACTGAGCCTCTAGGCTATCAGCTAGGCACTCAGCTTTGTCTTCGTCAAAGAACGCTGGGACAAGTGGGACTGGTCTGTATAAGGGAGGCATGTCGTTATGGTTACTTCCTTTCAAGCCTCGCGCCAAGTCCCAGTAAGCATGGTGGCTTGGCACGAGGTTTGAAAGTTTATCGCCCCATTGTTGATCACGCAACTCAGACATGCGACTTTGAACCATGCGTTCAAAGTGGCGTTTCTTAGTTTTGTTCTCTTTACTGGGGTAAGAGTCGTAATGTCGGGTCACTGCTTTACTCTCCGTCACCAATCGTCTCACATCCGCTGGAATGACAAGGCGCCGGTCATCCGGCACTATGACCTCCTTTGCGGATGCACCTACTACGGTGGAGAGGTGATTGGTGAACGAATCGATCGCAAGGGTTATGTCATCTTTTGTCAGGATATCGTCAGGGATCTTGTCTAGGTCCGGTGAACTGATAGCCTTTAGGGCATCGCCTACTTGCTTCCAGTTCACTATCGTCTTAGTGGGGCGGGGGAGGTCAGTCGTTGGGTCGGGACCTAGTCGCAGTATAATGGGTCGGTGGTCAGAGTGAAGCTCGTGAACCACTTCTATGGAGCGTAACCGGAGTGTTACGCCTCTGAATAGTGCCATGTCAAGCAAGTCAGATCGGTGGTTTTCCATATAAGGGTAGTGAGTGGGCTCAGTGGGCGCAATTATGTCAAAGTTAAGTTCTGCGATTAGGTTTTCAAGTGCAATACCTCTGGGATTGTTGACGTTACAATTCCATAGGATGTGCTTACTGTTGAAGTCGCCAATCAGAATGACGGCGCTTCCTAATGAGAATAGGGCTTCTAAGTCAGCTCGGACGATCGGCTTTTTGCAAGCTTGGTAACAGGATGCTATGACTATAGGTTGATGACCAGTCATAGCTAGGAGGCAACAAGATGCTTCCATATTAACAAGAGTCGGGGTAGGTAGGGGAATGCAGTGCAGGGACCTTTTGTAATAGATAAGAGTGCCTCCCCCACGGGAGTTCACTCTATCATCACGTACCGTTCTGTAGTTGGCAAACCTAGGGTTCGCCTTCCCCGGTTTTAGAAAGGTTTCCTGCACGCATATGATATCGATAAGGTGGGTACAACAAAAGTCGTGGACGAGGTCACGTTGTTTGAAGAGGCCGTCAGCGTTAAATGACGCTAACGAAACTGAGTACGGTTTCGTGCGTTCGGTTGTACTACCCATAGTGGTTGTACTGGGGAGGGGCCTGGGGAACGAAGCGCTTAAGGGCGCTAAGTAAATTCGCGTGTTCCAATGTGTATTGGATCACGTCCGCTGGGGATTGAGCGTATTGCATCTTGTGGAATAGCTCTTGTACCTCATTGATGTCAACCGACATAGCCAGATCGCTGACTAGGTTGATTGCCTCTTGAAGAGGGGCAGCCATCAATGGCATAGGTGGAGCTTGTGGCCGGGAAGCGGCGCGGGGAGGCGCGCGAATGGTGTTGGCGACGGGTGCCGAGAGCGCGGGGCGAGCCGGGGCCGGTGCGCGGGCAGGGGCCGCGGCGCGGGCGGGTGCGGGTGCGGGCGCGGGTGCGGGCGCGCGGGCCGGGGCGCGGGCGGTAGCGACGGTCTTAACCATACTGGGTGGTTTAGACCATGCGTTACGGGCTGGGAGCGGCGCGGGTATTACCTGTGAGGCAGGTACTACCGTTAGTTTGGGGCTTACCCGTTGGTAACGGTCGTAAGAGGGACGGGTTGGCCTATGCCTTGCCACCCTGTGGTTCACTCGTGGTGCTTTAGGGCAACCACGGTAATTCGCGGTATGCCCTTGAGCGCCGCATAACACACAGCTGGGTGGGTCCGGCGAGTCCCGGGTGCGAGTGCACGCTGCTGTCGCGTGATCGCCTAGGCACTTAACGCACCTAGCGCGAGCGAAGCAGAATCGGGAGGCGTGCCCGTATAGTTGGCAGTTGTGGCACTGCGAGGGACTCCCATTCTTGTATGGGGCTTGGACATCGAGTCCTGAGAGGCCACAGACCTTTTTTAAATTAAAAATGGCCTTGCCTTCAGGAGTACGATCTAGTACTACGAGTACTAGATCGTAGGGACTGCGGTCCTTCCCGCTGTACATGCGGTGAACTGCATGTACGGGGAAGTCTTGTGCCTTCAGGTCGGCACATACCGAATCGGTATGTACCTCCTTGGGCACACCGCGGATGACCACTCGGAGGACTTTCTCCTCTTCGAGCGCATAAGTGTGAAAACTTATGCTCTCGTTGCGGAGGAGTTTTGTTAGCGCTCTGTGGTCGCTAATGGAGGAGACTTGGACTTTAATGCCCTGCTGCGTGGAGCGGGCATTAGTATAATGGATCCCACGATCCGAAACTAAACGGGACAGCATGTCCCATTTGGTTTTGTCCTGAATGAACAGGGGCGGAGGCGGTTTTTCGCGGCGCGCGCTCGCGTCCTGAGTGGACGCGGCAGTGGTGGCCGGAGCGGAGGGAGGAGACGCGGGGCGCGGGGCGGGGGTCGGCTTCTTGCCGGAGGCGGGGGCCTTAGCGGGTGCCTTGGCGGGAGGGGCGGAAGTTGCGCAACTAGCGGCTTTAGGAGCACGCTTGCGCTTTCTATCTACGACGGTATAGCCGTCGTTATCTGAGTCCGAGTCAGTGCGTAAGGCGCGACTCGGATCTACCTCCATCTCCGCTTCGGAGTCCGAAGTGGGCTCTACAACGGCGATGGAGGGACGGGTGCTCGCTGGCCTCCCGATCGGTGAGCGCGAGCGAGACCTCTCACGGGGAGGGGCTGCCACCGTGCGTCTGTTGTCTGGGCCCGGAGCGGGCGAAAGCGGACTGTCCTCTGAGAAGGACCGGGTCAGAGGAGGGACGTTGGCCTCCGGGTTTGAAGTCCCGGAGGGAGCGATGAGAGTGTCCGTGAAGCGGGCATTCTCTTCCTCTTCTAGGAGTTGCATATGTGCAACGTATAGATCGGGGTGGCGGAGGGCGAAGGTCTGAAGGACCTGCACCTCACCGTTAGAGGGACGGGACTGCATCCTGAGGGGAATACTCAGGACGCCCTATCCAGGGTTTGAATTCCCTCACACACCTTGTGAGCTCACTGTGTGAGAGGGAGTGTGTACCTACGGTGTGCCCTAGTTGTGTACCCTCTCCGAGCTTTTTTCTCGGCGGAGAGGGGTGCTCCTAAGCGCTACTCCGGGTTTGACTAGGGGCGACCCCAAGGCCAGAATTCCGGAGCCCAGCTTGCTTCGGCTGACCCGTGAAGCGGGAAAGGCCACGGTGCAAGGTTAAACCAAAACAACAACAGTGGCCGTTGTCACCGTAGGGTGTCACACTGCGACCGCAGCAAATGGCGGATTTGATCGTTCAGACGGGTTTGGCTGACGCTACCCCACGCCTGAACGACGTCGCTTAACAGCACAAAGTGTGTTGTTACGCGACTGTTACTATGTTGTGTCGGATAGTAAAGTGGTGAAATGCGCACCGAAAAGTGCGGTCGAAGCAAGACCACCAGCCCGATATGATGTTGTTCGTCCGAAACAAGGGACTGGGTAGGTGGTAATGCCAGACGTCTTAGAGCGCCTCTGCGCGACGGCACGGCGAGCTTGTAGCTCGCGTTGCACGGCGTTCGGTGGCTGCTCAGCTTCTGCACAGAAAACAAAGCTTCGTCAGGACTGCGTATTCCAAGGCACTGGTCTGCAACTAGCGTCGGAACGATGACCCGAGTGAGACGGCAATAGTGCGGGGACTATTGCGGTCTCACTGGGAGATACTGGCGGAGCTGTAGACAGGTGTGCTCGGCGTGGCGGCACAGGTCGGAGTCTGAAGGGCCACGCCACGCGGCGCGCTAGCCTTTATAGTAGAGAGGGACGTAAGTGCGGTGCGCGGGGTGCGCTGGACTGCTTCCTCCTCTCGTCCCGCTGAGGCGTGGGTCTCGGAGGGGCGCGTCGGGTCAGCCGGCGTTGAATGCGTAGACAATATGTTATACATCAAAATCGGTTTAGCCGTTTAGAAGTTATGGTTGAATAAAGAAACTCACAAACGTATATACATGAACCCTGAAAACATAAATCTCCGTTTTTGGGCAGTCGTGTAATAAGTAAATTGTAAAAACTTACCTATAGTATATTATGTTAGTTACGACTCCTATCATGAGGTTTTACCCTGTTTTACCGAAATATTTATTGTACCTATATATAACTTCAGTCTGAAAATAAAGAAATATATTTTTGTCTAGTTCATATTTTACTCTTATCTCAGTTGTGTCGGGTAATTACAGTATTTTTTCGATGACAACACAAGAACTATATTTTTGTTCAGTTTTATGGCCTTGGAATTTTTGTGGTGTAAAGCTATTACTTGATAGATAAAACTAAATTGCGTTCTTATCCCAACATTAGTTTCCTTTCAAACATGATTCTACTCATAGTTTTCTGACCTGCACGTGAGGCACGATAATGTGCGCCTAAAATTGTAGTTGTAGTTGCCAATAACTAGTCACATTTCTGACGATATTATACATATCTATATCTATAATCAACGATTCATAAAAAGACCATAAGCTATAAATACCCTAGCCATAGATAATGGATTGTCTCCGTCTGAATTTTATCATTAATATTTAAATAATAACTAATATTTTAAAAATATTTTCAAGGTAATCGAGAATCAATCATTTCTCGATCGTGCATTCGAAGAGTGAAGACTTCCTGAGGATGCTTAGTGTAGAAGCGATACGCGTCGAAAATTCTTTTGGTTTGCCTACATGGCTTTATGACGTCAAGTAGGCTTAGGAGGAAAATAAGGCGGAATAAAACTAGATATATTTTTAAGTGGTTTTCTAACATATAAATTGAATGTTTTGTTTAATTCTGTTTTTTTTTTTTTATATTTGTTACTAGCGCAAACCGGCTTCGCTAGCATTACACAAAAATTAAAAAAAAACTTTAAGTAAAATAATCTATAGCCCATCAGGAATAATGTAGGATTCTAATGGTGAAAGAATTTTTCAAATCAGACCAGTTGTTTTTAAGTTCATTTGTTACATACAAAAATACAAATCCAATTCACAAAAGAACACCTGAACCTATTCATTACTAATATTTTAAATTATGTCTTAATATTCAGTATTCACTAGTATGTATCTGCCTTAACAATGGCTCCTGTAATTACACCAAATACCGACTTAATGTTAAAGCCTTTAATAACGGAAGTTTGCGAATAAATTACATGTTATATAAAACATTTAAAGGCAATGTATTTGTACATGTATTATCTATACTAGGAATTATATCAGACGTTAGTTCTACTACTTACTGTCGTTGAGTCTCATGAATCTGAGATCTGATCCATATACTACCGTTGAATGATCTTAAAAGTTGATTATAGGTAAGAATGTGCCAAATAAGCAGCATTCATCCTACTTGCGACCAACGTAGACGTGAGTGGTGTATTGCTGCACATTGGACGCACAAAAAGGGTCATTGCACCAGTATTTTATTAACAGAAACATTAGAAGGAAGGAAGGGATCCTGCCTTATATAAAAATAGTATTTAACCGCTATCCAAAAATAGGGAGGTTTTCAAGTCAACGAGTATATTTTATTTTTAATTTATCGCCACACGTGACTTTATTATAAAAATTTCCTAAAGATTTTTTTTATTGGGGAGAGTATCTCTAAAATGGTTCCATTAAAATTTCATACATATCGATTAATATAGTTATTTTACACACAATTAACTGAAAGAAGTATTAGCCAATTGCCTATAATTGGATGACTTAATAATAATATTATGACAACTCTTGACGAGTTGCCTATGGTTGTGAAGTTTTTCAATAGTAGTAGCTTGCTTAGTCGTTCTTTACCCATCAACTCAGTTAAGCGCTCGTAGCGAAATTTGCTTAGCTGTTCTAAACCGATCAGCATCCGAGTTACGCAACGTCCGCCGCGGTCATGAGTTGGATGGGTGACCGCTAGTGACATTACTACTGAGCGAACGTGCCCTATGGAAGGCACGTTAAGAAGTCGGTCCTGGTTGTTGTCTTATGATGGCAGTCCTTATAGCATGTTGGTAGGACATTTTGCGAGAATGCCCACCTGGCTAGCTATCACCCTCAATTAGAAAATCTGTCGCCAAGCACATAACGGTGTGTTCCGGTAGGTGTCCTTGAGAGCCAGTAATTCTAGGTTAGCCTGATCTAAATCAGGTGAGATAGTGGTAAAAAAAAAAGACGTCCGCTGCACTCATGACTTGCATGGGAGACCGCTAATGGCATTTACCTACTGCTGAGTGAGTGCTTCGGTGCTATGTCGGTCCCGGTTGTCATCTTTGGATGATCATGATGGTAGTGCATATTGCGAGGGCACCACTACCTCCAAGGCTACCACTAGAAAATTCGGTCACCCAGCACCTAGCGGTGTCCTTGAGACCCAATACTTCTAGGTACCTATGCCTGGATGACATCGCTTCGACTGCATCATCACTTACCATTATGTGACATAGTGGGCAAAGGCTAGGTTAGAAATATGACAAATATTTTGGGCAAGTGACACAAACAATCAATTTAGTTAGCAGGATAAGCAATGCATTCAATGCAAAGTAAATAAAAAAACCTGAAAAGAATGACACAACTAGTAGAAGCTGACACCATGAAAGCGAAAAATTTAAAAATTGTACCGACTTCGACCGACGAGTTTTTTCATTCTTTTCAGGGTTAAAGTCAAATGAGCTGTTTAATATTTTTATTCTTTCATAGGTACGTCCATCATGCCGTTATAGAATATATTTAAATATATATAAAAATCTGTTGCCATGCTCGTCTCGCAAAAACACGAAAATGGAACGAGTTGAATATTTAAAAAAAATAAAATAAAGTATAATCCAAAAATAAAAAATATTAATTGTATGGGAATTGCCAGTTCGAAATACATATAATAGATGGCGTTTTTGGCGGACCTCTCACCAAATCGTGACATATGACAAAAAATACCTACAATTAGGCCTTGGGAGTGACAACTGCCAAATTGACAGTTGATGTACCATTTATCAGCTTTGATGTCATATTGGGCCAAATTTTACGTAAAAATTACCTAGAAATAGAACTTAGCTGTCAAAGTGTCTGTTAATGTCTTATTTTTCAGTTTGATTTCAGGTTTAGCCTACAAATGACTCAAAAATCCTGAAACATGGGTCTTAGTTTTCACAGCTGTCAAAGTGACTGTGAAGTTGAGTTTTTAGTTGTCGTTTCATTTTGAGCCTACAAATGACCCAAAAAATCCTGTCATTTAGGTCAAAGACAGCTTTAAAAATTACAGTGATGTTGTATTTTTCAGTTTTCATTTCACATTTAAAAACACATGTGAAAAAAACTAAAAATAATATATCTGTGACAACTGTCAAAATAACCGTTGACACATTTATCAGTTTTCATATTTATACTTGGGAGTGACAGCTATCAAAGTGACCTTCCACGTCATGAATAAAATCTCATGGCCAGTTGTTGCAACTTACGGAATTCTATCATTGAGCTAAGATACCAAAGTTAGGGTGATTTTTTGATGATCATCTTTTTATTACCTAGTATCTATATCGTATAATGAGTAAACTAGTAAGTTTCTTGTGTTATACACTGACTACAAAATAACAAGAGTAAAATTTAATGTGACAATAGAGCTTTTAGAAGAAATACAATTTTTGATCGTAGAAAGGTCGTTTTAGGTTTATGAGACTCGCTAATGGATGAAGCGAGGTGATTCTTTAAAAATAGCCATCTAAATGGATCTTGGGTCAGTTCACCCAAAATATTCCGGTCTATGTAAAAAAAGAAATTCTGGTTTGGCCTTGCTCGACTAGTTCACTTAAAGTTTTCAAAATTACTTCGGTGAATATTTCGGTATCACAATTCACAAGCCTATTTTTATGAAGTAACGTTAGAAATTTCAGGACAAATGACATCCTATTACATTTTTTTATTTTGTTTGCGGTAACTTAAAATAAACAAAGTTTGTCTACATTTAGCATTAGTTAACATTTGATTGCGATCGTTTACAAAAAGTAAATTTACGGCGTTAAAAATCAGTACTAATATTAAATGCGAAAGTAACTCTGTCTGTCTGTCTGTTACACTTTCACGCCAAAACTACTGGACCGATTTGAATGAAATTTGGTATGGAAATAGTTTGAGACCCGGGAAAAAACATAGGATAGTTTTTATCCAACTGCGCAAAAAGAGGTTAATGTTTTTGCGCGATAACCGACATACGCGCGGGCAGAGCCGCGCCCGGGATGCTAGTAATCTATATAATTTAAAAATATCAAAGCGACTTCAAATGATTACGTATAATTTGATAGGTACGATATTATTATGTGGATTGGATTTGTACTAGGTAGATCATTGTGTTGTTTATTTATTTATAGAATCTTCGAAATTTAGGTGCATAAATCTTTTTATACAGTTTTTCATATGTATTTTGCTTATTCATAAACCATTCAAAAATATCCAATCAGGTTGTTTTTCTAACGGCATTCTAGCGGCTGGCTAAGTGGATTAGCAATCACGTGATTGTTTGAATAGGTACTCCACAGTCTGGAAAATAGTTACAGTAAACGCTATGTAAATTTATTGGTCTTTTGATATCACGAACAAAAACTAGCTAGTTTGTACAAGAAAAGTATATCAAAGTTCATTAATTATTTGAAAATTTAAAAACTTATTGACGTTAAATTTACCTCTACTCAGACTTAGGTATATGTAATAAATGCTATAAAATGTTTGCGTGACTGTTATTTAGTTGATTCTAAATTCCTAGTTTTTTTTATTTATTTAAGTATTAGATCAAACACAATAGAGCGTCTTTTTTATGTGATTGTGACGGAATAAGCACGAGGCCCAACAGAAGTTAAGCGGATTAACCTCTGCCAATAACAGGTGCATTTCGTCATGTGAAGAATTTCACTCCACCCGTCACATTGAGACATACAGTTGTCCTTATTGTTTCCGAAAAATGTGTTATACACAATCAAAATCTCGTAGTAAATGATTGAATGACTCAAGATTACTTTATAGTTTTGTTTTGTGTTTTCCTACGAAGGAAACATTTGTATTAGTACAATTACACTCATTATGCTATTAAATCAATAACGTAACAAGTTCCTATAATAACACCAACATATGAGTATATTTGTGTTACATCTGAGGGCTATAAGTGAGATGTATTTACTCAGCAATGGAGAGCCGTAGCACTTATTTCTGATGCGGCTCTGACACATCCGTTAATGCTTTTCCATTTCCGTCACTATACCTCCTCCACCCTCTCTACGATATGTTCTGATGGCTTGCTTGACCGAATTACAAGCACTTTTTTCAGTTCATTTATGGAGTAAGTACAGTTGGATAAGTGTTTCTTTTTTTAAATGGTTTATTAATGCTACTGTTCCTTTAATGAATTACGCCAAGTGGGAATAGGACTCGCACAATGAGGGGTCCGTAGGAACTCAAAATGTACCAAAATCGTTAATTTAAAAACAATTCCGTATCCTTATCGGAAAAATATATATTTAATTGTTAGATAAATACATGGAATAAAATATATTTATAATTAGTAAGTTTGGTATTGATACGAAATAAATGAAATGACCACTACAGGGCATTTATAACATTTTAAATGAGAGTTTTCAACTGATGTATATACAAAGAATTACAAAAAATGCATTTTGTTTGTACCATTAGCAAAACAATGAAATAGCGTATTAGCACGAGCTACCCTATACGTTAATTCAATAATATCTTAGAAAGCAATGTCAACAACAACAGGCAACAAGCTTAACGAGAGGTCAACTTCACTTACCATCACGTGAAATTGTGTCAAAAGCTATGAGCAATAGAAAATGGTATCAGAAAAAAGATTGCTTTTACTTAGGACACTACCAGTTTAAATCTACCAAGTTAATCACTTTTCTAGCCCTATAGTAACATGAAAGCTTAACTTTTTCACATGCCCTGAGTCACATTATTGCCCACGCGTAATGCATAATAATAAGTATTTGGTATTAAGGGAGAAAAGACGTTTATCCAGTAACAATTTCACTCGCGGCAATTTTGGAATTTATTTAAAAAGAAAGATAAAACTGTACCAGGTACACTTTTATCTATGATGGAATGACTTATATGACCAGTAAATTGGATTATTATTAGTATTAAAATCATAGCAAGTTTGTCCTTTACAACAATAAATCCATCCTCCCTATCTAGCACCACTATTGAAGTATCATAAAATACCGCTTCCCCCGCACTGTCGGCATTTAATGCAGGTACCGAGCGATAATTACCAAAGCGGAGGGTAGTTGTTTCCAAGCCATGCAATCAAAACTGTAATTCGCAAAAACCGCTACGAAAATATCGAGGGAGAGCTCGAGAGGTACCCTTCCTAGTTTTACGAACAAGGAGATGCTGTTTGTTTTTATTACGTCTGTCTCGCCTATGAACATACCACAATATTATCAAAATGATGTGTGTGACATTTAATTTAAAAAAATCCTTGATTGATCTTAGGTTGTTCCCCATGTAATGCTCATAGAAAATTATTAGCTAAGAAATCTGGTGAGCGTGATTTTTTATTGCTAAAAAAGAAATGCATTTGCATGATCCTTTTCCATTCATCACATAGACAGGTTTATAAAATGTCCAAATGTTTAATTCAATATTTATTCCAAATATGGGCAAAATGGTTAAAACTGAATATAATGCACATTTTCAAAATGAGTAATTTAATCAGTCTGCAGCGTAGAACACTGAAACCTGATAAGTAAATAAAAAGGAAGGTATATATAAGTTTTGGAACCACGCTTCAACCAAAGAAATCAAGAATGTCTTAGGATAATAATACTTGTCTTCTACAGTACATTAACAATTGGAAATAATAAAGTTTATTGTAGCACGAAATTTCGGCTAGAAATGACGCAGGTTCGTTTCCCGCCCAGGGCATACAATTGTGTGCTCCGATAATTTGTAAAATAGTATATAAACAGTTTTATTTCGTATAAAACTAAATGATTAATTTAAATTTGTGGTTGACCAAATTCAGGAATATTCTAAATTCGTAAGAAAGTATGCTTAATAAATAATTTAGGTACAGACCAGCTACCATATTATTCTTTCAAACAATAATCAAAAAAATAAAGTAACAAACAGTTTATACCTTGACCAGAACTGGTTTTTGCTAGTAGAAGTGGTATTACATTTCCACTGCAGTTCTTTAAGTATGCCAAATCATTCCGGCTCCATCAAAGCACTGGAATCGTCCTGAACTCGTCTGCAAATTTTACCGTGATAACACATATCCTTAATGTTTATTACACATATATAATATTGTCAGAATCTGTTTAGTAATTAATCTTGGAGTATGCTCCTGTCCTACTTTGCATAGCCCTCCAGTGGTTTCCCGCTGCCCTTTTGATTGTGCATTATTCGCGTGTTTATACAGTTAGATCGCTTTCTAGATTGTTGCTATTGTGATACAGCTTTTTGTAGGTGGCCGAAAGGAGAAGGGGGCTTTAATTAAAAATGCTTGTTTATATGAAATGGGACTGTTTGTTTCACTTTCTGTAAATACGAGCATACGAACTACACCTTTGTAAACTAATTGCGTCTTAACATAGGTGCAAATAAATAGCTTGAACTTCAAAGCAAACATAACAACTAAACTATATACTCGTAGGTCAGATGTCAATCAAAGACAAGTCCGCGTAAAAATTCCGATGTCTGAATTAATTTCTAAATAGTTTGGTACGTTCACAGTTCACACAGTTGAACATGTCACATGGTTTGTACAGTCTTGTGTGGTGATCATAAAAATATCATGTAATAGCATAATAATAATAGTACAATAATATATTTATTGCTTTAAATATTTATTGTTGTAAGTTTCGATCAGTATTGATGTGATAATTGAAGTTTTTGGTGGGCAGATAACACAGATTCATGTGTAGCATTTTACTGGAAATACACTTACCTTAACTTAAGAATATTGCCTCCTATAGTGCAGTTAGTCGTAGTTACGTGGTCCAAATACTGAACAACATATACCGATACAATACTTACACCAAGATACAAAATAACTTAAAACGATTCGAATACGAAACCATTTGTTGATCGAATACAAAATTGGCAGCGTAATTGAAAAACTTGCCGGAGCTTGTTTTGTCATTACAAAATTAGAAGTTTAAAAAGTTAGGAAATTGTAATGTCTTGTTGAGAATTATTGTATCAAAGTTGCTTAATCCAAAAATTGAGGAGGCCGCCCGCCTATCTCGACGGCCGGCCCGCCGCCGCCGCCGTGGTCCATTCATCTCCCCGGCGCATTTATACATTACTCACGGCTCAAGTATCCGATTATATAACACGCAAAATTTCAATTACAACTTGTAATTAGTTTTTCGAGAGTTTTTCTTTCAGGAAGGGGGAGGGTGGAGGCACGGGCGTGCAAGCGAGAGGACCTATCGACATCTTTGTTTGGCGCGCGGTTGCAATTCAAGCTTTGAGTAATGTTCATGCCACTTATTTGATTATTTTTATGCAATCTGCGCAGGAAAATGAAGGATTTATTTCCTGCGTTGTTAATTATTTTTTTACGAAATCAAAAGCTACTTCATTACCTGTTTGGAAATTCAATTATACTGTAAAATTAAACTGAATAATTGATCTTAGTAATTGAGTAGAATTAAGGACGATTCTTTAGTATACGATTATGTACATTAGACACCAGTATCTCGCCTCACGGGCTACAAATTAAAGTATGAGCATAATAAAATATTTTTAACCGACTTCTGAAAAAGGAAGAGGTTCTCAATTCGTCGCGTTCTTATATTTATATATATATATATATATATGTATGACCACGCATAACATATTACATTACAGAGTACTCAGGTTATGATATTTCTTTTTTTGTTGGAAAGGGTTATAATACCTCTGAGGTAGTCCTATATTTCATTATATTTGAAATATAACTTCATCAAAATCAGTTGAGTAGTTTATATGTTATAATCAATTAACTGAAAAATGTATTCGCTTACCTGGATGATCTAATAGTAGGTATTATATTATGTAGTACATCAGAGATTTATGCTTATTTGTCAAACAAAATTCTTCTTATTTCAAGGCTCGCAGAGAAATTTTTCCGAGACAAAAACGTAATCGTTTTAAAATCTTATTATATCAACCACGCTGCCATAAAGATATATATACTTAAGAGAAATGTTTACAATATGTGCTTTCATGTGTAAAATAAATTACCTGACGAAATAAAACTGCTAGAGGGTCAATTTTATAGGAATAGGCTAAGTCAGTGGTTATTGGAAAATTGATTTTTTATTATTAAAGAATTTATGGAATTTTAGTGAAATATGTATTAATTTGATTAAATTGTTAATATTTTTTAGTGTATCAGCATTAGCCTTAAATATTTGCACGTCTGCAAGCAGAATACAGAAACAACGCATTTTACACTAGAACTCAAAATATACATTAATTATTGTATTCTTGCAATTTGCAAATAAATTATTTGATTTGATTTGATATCACTGTTGTCGACGATGAACACGTTTTTAAGCGTATGAATTATCTTGTAAGCAGTCTTTATCAGTAAAGAGAGAGAAAAAAATATTAAAAAAAATTTAACCGACTTCTTACACTGGAAAGTATGAAATAACTTTAGGAAGTGGGACCATGCTATTGCGAGGTCGGTGTTTTGAATCAGCATGGTACCGACTTCCACAAGTTATTTCATACTTCTCAGCGTTTATTTTTTAGGTGTTATGACGAAACAAGCACGACGGCCACCTGATGTTAAGCCGTAACCTCTGCCTATAACAGTTCCCTTTCAGCACAAGTGACGAATTGCACTGCGCCCGTCACCCTGAGACATACAGTTGTTGTGTCTCAAGTGCCTGTAATTTTATTGGCTCTCAAGGACTGCTGCCGGAACACATAGTTAAGTGCTAGGCGACAGATTTTCTTCTTGAGGGTGGTAGCTAACCAGGCGAGCACTCGCAAAATGCCCTCCCACCATGCGGTGAAGCTCAAGCCGGCGGTGGGGATTGAACCATGGACCTGCGGCACCACAGTCCATAGATAGCTATAACCGCCCATCATTGAAGAACGTTGGAAGTTGCTCCCATTTTTTATGTTTTTTTTAATATTTAAGCGTTAGATATATCGAAGCGAAGCGAGAAAGAAGAAACATGAGTACTGTAAGGTATTTTATGCCCGAAGAGGATACATTATTTTTACACCTTCTATATACGGAAAAATAACAAGCAAGACACTAACATAACCTGAAATAAATTACTATTATTTTTTGTTAAGCATTTAGTGTGTGGATTATTCATGATGATTAAAGATAACACTAGAAGCAACACTCCAGTTGTAAAACAACAAAATTTTGCTGGACGTTATACTTAAGGTACTTCTACTAACACCAAATATTGAACATTCATTTGTTTTCTTGTACTAATACGGTGCTGCCTTTAATTTTGTGGTATTCAGGTATGTTTGTTTCCCACGGCACAGTAAGTCCTATCAGTATGTCTCAGTGCCTACTCAGGCATGTTTCAGTACTAGAATGTACCGAAACATGCCTGATCTGGAAGAAGAAACAATAAAGGCATACATACACAAGCGGTAGGTATTTGCCAACGGCAGAAGCAACTGCAGCCATCGCCAGACGTCGATGGCATGCAGCCCACAGAGTACTTTTTTATATGCAGCCTTCGATGCGGCAACGGCGATCGTATAAGTACAGCAGATGATGATATATCGAGGTGCCCCACTTTTAAGGCTAAGGAATATTGAATAACCCAATCGCATTGCATTCCTAAGCTTGTTACATGCGCTCTATGGGTTTTGTATTCATCTTGCTTATGAAATGTCTTTTTCCTCTGTTTTCTTCCTTCCTTTGTCTGACTCCACCCATCATAAATTGTTTGTGTAATGCAAGTTTTGATCCAAGCTCAAGACACTTGCCTTCTGAAAGATATCCAATATCCTTGGGACAGATGCAATTACATCGTCGTAAGATTTTCCGTGCGTTTTCGTGACTGTGACTGTGAGGCCCCTGTGGTTGATTGAGAAGTGCTTGCAGGGTTTTTTGGGAGAGTTGGTCTACTCTAGGTCATTTGCATAACCATAAACTACTTCTATACGTGCTTTGTGTTCTTTTTATTTTATCTTTCTACCAAAAATATTATAAGGCTGCAATTCAACAAAAATGGACACTGATTCTCTTCCTATCCCGTCGAGATAATAAGAGGTAGGAATGTTTGGTACTTCAACAGACCTAGACCCAGACAGTGAGATTTAATTCAATTTTATATCAATCCATCTGTTCATGAGTAGAACTGATCCGCTTCATTAACGTATCAGTATTGGTAAGTCGTTAGCATAATATGCGAAATGAACTTTACATTATCTGCTTTTGACCTTATACCGATATACTTTTTTCATTATCAATTATTTCAATCAATGCATCATGCTATTTGAAAGAGTCCCTGCTTTTTACCAAACAAGCAAGAGCCCTTTTCAATTAGCATGATGCTGGCGCCGAACAAAGCTGAAAATGTATACAATTTCAGTGAACATCAGCAGGTCGAGTTGCAAAAGACCAAGGCTGTTCTCAAGATCTATCCAGCATGCTGCTACGAGGATTAAAGTTGTTATGTTCCAGGCCCGTTCCACAATTTCAGATCCAAGTCAATCGTAACAATCGTTCATCATAAGAAATGAAAATGATTTTGAATATTGTGTTGGTGACTTATATCGGCCTTGTACCTTTTCGATGAAGAACTTTATTTTTTTGGATTGAAATTACGAGATTTTGAGCCAGTATAATTTCTAAACTGTATATGCAATTTAATGAAAATCTGATGCACCACAAACTTAGATATTAGGGTCGTGATAAAATCATTGAGTTTTATACCCTATTCTTAAAATGAGAATGGAACTAAGTTTGTATGGGGCGCATGTGTCTAAAATATACCCTTAAGCGTTGCTAGTGTAGCATATCTAGTCGTACTTACCTAATGAGTACTTTAGACATTGCAAACCGGACCCCGCCGGACCAGGCCCGCCCAGGCCCGGTGCCCTTCTTGGCACCCACCGGGCCCGGCCAATCTTACCAGGCTCAGCCACCGGACCCGGTAAGAAAACCGCAGCACGCGGCGCGGGAGCACCAACTCGTAGAATATACGGTGGCATGGCTTCCGCTGCGTTTGGTTGTAAGTATGCAGTATAGCCTAGACTATAACCTTTTGCTATTTGCTCAATTAGTAATAGTAACACTCACTAGATTTTGAAGCGCTCGTAGCGAAGTTTGCTTAGCTGTTTTTAACCGATCAGCAAAGCTAAGCAACGTCCGCTGCTGTATGAGTTGGTTGGGTTACCGCTAGTGATATTACTACTGAGCGCTTCCGTGCTGCGGAGGGCAGGTTAAGCCGTCGGTCCCGGTTGTTGTCTTAGGATGGCAGTCATTATGGTATGGTGGTAGGGCATTTTTCGAATGCCCGCCTGGCTAGCTACCACCCTCAAGTAGAAAATCTGTCACCAAGCACTAAGCGGTGTGTTCCGGCAGCTGTCTTTGAGAGCCAGCAATTCTAGATTAGCCTGAACAACTTCTTCGACCACATCAGGTAAGATAGTAGGGGAAACTTGCCTAATTCGTACTTATTCCTAAAACGTACCACATCATTATATCCGGACTGACAATAACAGTAGCGACACAAGTCACAACAAAATGAACTTCCTCAAAAAAAAATACATGAAAGTAGTGAAATTACTTATTCTTCTGATATTTTTTGATGGAGTAGCTGCACAATGTTGTCTTTCAAATCATTTAATATGGCGGACTTACTAGTCCGCCATATTAAATGATTTCAAAAAATATCAGAAGAATAAGTAATTTCACTACTTTAATGTATTTTTTTCGCCTTTTCACAAGCACACTGAACAGGTTGGAATTGGAATGGTGCTAAATTCTATTGATTCTCTTTCGCGGGAAATTTGAAATGTCTTACAGTGCGCCTAATTCGTACTCAGTACTAAATCATAATTCGTACCGGTACGAACTATTCATAATAGTTTGATTTTGTTTCAGTTTATCATGGCTAAGTGGAAGTATACGTAATTCGTGGTATCAAAATGCCATGTAAGCCCTTTCTGAAAATAATTAATAAAAATGTAAAAACCACTGGTTTTGTAATTTGTGTAAAGAGAATAGAAAAGATGACATGATTCGGTATACCCAATGGGAGGCTTGGTTTACGAGGTTTGTCCTAGTGCTGATAAAGATAATCTGAATTATTTTAGTGATGATTATAAAGACTTAGAGTAATCAATTACATTGGCTCACCAAATTTAAAACATAACTATAGTTCCTAATTAATATAATGACATTTTGTGACTTGGAGTACTGATTTAATAATTCTATAAATGATTGTGGTAACTACAAATAATTTAGCATACATAAACATAGTTCCTAAATTTTTTATGTCATTTTGAAATTGAAATTATGATTCGATCTCTAAGTACGATTTAAGATAACTGAAGTACGAATTGAGACCAATGGTCTTAAAGCGTACTTTTAAATTTTTTTTTTAAACTTTATTTTTGTTGACACTTATAATGTTGAAGATTAAATGAGTACTGATTTTAATTGATAAAACATTAAAGATTTAATGACACGAAATTCACCATATCTATCTTTTATAGTTTTCAAAATACAAGTCTTTCTTCTTAAGGGGTACGAATTAGGGAAGTTTCCCCAGTCAAAACTTGCCAAAGAATACAAAACATAAAACAAAGTGTCCCGTTTCACATTATTATTTATTGATGAAGGTTTTTAGTTACTGCCCTCATGAGTAAAATGCAATCTTAAGGTTCTATTCTGAGCAATGATATTAGCTGCAACTGCCGTGGCTGCATGCAGATGAAAACGCAGCGCCACTAAGGGGTCTGTATGTACCTATTTCTACGAAATGAATTCAGAGAGTAAGTGCAGTTGCGGCCGCACTGGCAGAGATTACCGCTTAACTGTATCAGCCGGATCGTCCACTGCTGAACACAGCCTCCCCTGTGAAGGGGGTATTTGCCATAATCCCCACGCTTGGCAGGCGTCTTGGGGATCGCAGTGTAAGTTGACAGTTCTTTAGAAGGCACTGCTGCCCACCTTCCAGTATTTTTCCCTTAGTCGCCTCTTACGACACCCACGGGATGATATGGGAAGGTGGAATCTAACCCGGCACCCCATCGGGGCATATAAGCATACCGCTCAACACCGGGCGGATATCGTGCTTGTTTCATCACGATAGTATTAAAAAAAAGACAAGCGCAGTGCAGTGTCAAGAAAAGCTAACAAGAAAGTTAACACTGCAAAAACTTTAAATCATTTGGACCGCCGCGCCGCTTGCCATCAGGTTGGCGACATGACGGCTCATCACTTCATATAAAAAAAAAAAAAATATAGGCTTCCAGTTTTAAAGTTCCCGTCAATTAATTATATTTTTAAAATAATATAAAATAATTCACGGGGTTGTGGGAACTCTTATTTAAATTGTAATGAATTGAATACTCGTATTACTATTAATTACTCCTTATTAGTGTACCTACTTGCATGCTTCGGAGGGCATGTTACGCTTTCGACCCGGTTGGTTGTTGTCGGTGGCCGTTGTTATATGTTAGGGACTTAGGGCATTTTGCGAATGTCGGCCTGGCTAGTTACCATCTTCAAGTAGAAAATTTGTCACCAAGCACCAGTGTATTCCGGCAGCTGTCCTTGATAGATAGTAATTTTAGGTTAGCCTGAAAATCATCACGCCATTATCACTAACCATCGAGTGAGATAGTGGTCAAACGTGTAAAATTGTATTTGGATCTACCTGGGTATCGTTTCGGAAGAGTTTCTATGGTTAAAGTTGTCATACAACTAATGATATTCCAAATTCAAATCACGTTATTGACCTATATAAGAAAATTTAGTAACAAATTGCTAGACTGGCTATGACTATAGATCCAGCTAGAAAGTTGCCTGAAAAAGATAAGCTTCATGGATACGTACACGTCAACTTTACAAAAATCTTTTTAAAATAAGAGCCAATTCTGCTGTGTGAAAATATAATATTTTGCAATTGATCGATGTTTATAGAAACTACGAAAGCATGCCACTGACATATCTCTAAAACTTTAATTAGAAGCGTTACGTAGCAACATCGTATATAATAGGAAAAGTAGCGAACACTAAGTAGGTACTACCAAGTAAGTGTTGTATTGTACACATCCCCGTCCGCAAGCCAGACTGGCAGTTGCCCCACAGCCACTAATGCATGGAGCCGGCAGCGAATTAATGGCAGGAATAATGGCGATCCCATTATGGATTGCCGCCAACATACTTTAGCCATGAAAAGAACCGAAAGTTACATTTGCGATACTCTGAATACTGAACGCTCTTGGACGTCACCGCCCCGCTTCCCCCTTAGAATAGGGAATGCAATAGAGTCATATTTCTGTTCTATTTCGACGGTAAATACTTTGTGCAAATACGAATTAATGATATCTTAATATGAAATTATTTAAATAAAGGCTCAGATACCCTTGTTTTCTTTGTTGTTTTAAATTAAGATATTTTATTTTGTCTAGGCCTAATAATATTTAGGTGTGACGACGAGCGAAACGAGGAGGAGCTAATTGTTTAACGGTTATTGTGACCACAACAACGCGCGAGCAGAGCGAGCAAAGCGAGCACCCTTCGGGTGTAGCTAGCAAAGCCCAAAAATAAAAAAGTTTTATGTCTGATTGTGATGACACATTACACTGTAGTAATTAGAATATGAAAAAAAATAATTTAATAGGCAGTTAGTTTAATGTGTTAGTTTGATGTGCTTTTTGATAAATTGATATTCAAATCAGTTTCATTTGCTGTGTAACGATTTGAAATTTGATGTTCATTCACTATTTTGATAGCAAATACCTACAGGATGTGTTTCATGTGCGGTTAAATACTCCTGTTTTTTATGGGAATTTACAATTGAAAGTGGATAGCAAAAATATATTTAACTCGGTAAATAGAGACATCCTTTTAAATGAAGGGAAAGATATAATTTTAGACTAACACCCGTCTTGACAATGCTACGGTAAAGTTTATCTGGGTAAACTGTCAAAATTAACCTGCCAAAATAACGTAATATTATCTTTCGTAGGAATCCAACAGGTTGATGATCCTCCTGGTCCATCTATCTGTAGTCTTATGCCATCCACTCAATAATTGAACGTCTCCAACCATAACTGAACATTAGGTATTTGGATGATCAAACATTAGGAAGTGATTTGATTACTGTCTTAGATGATTTGTGAGTACTTATTGACGGTTTTCATCTTATTGGCCTAGAGATGTTTCCAAATTTGAACATTTGTTTGTGATACTTGTCTGAATAAAGTTACGATTATTGAAATATTCCCGTGTGCCTAGTATATAATTGATAGAAAAGTATGTCTTTTGGGTTCACCGATTCTTGACAAATATGTTTTGTGAATAAGGTATAACCAAAAAAACATTTAACGAAAATAAACATTAGGACTATTTAATGTAATTTTCGTAGTTAAGACATTTTTTTTTTGCAAACATACATACTTAACTTTGTAATATGTCATGTATAAAGTATTTGTAATTGTGCGACATGTAATGGGTCTAATGGGGATTGGGAGAACCTGACTACATAATAATAAAATTGTGCTCGTACATAAATGATAAATTGACGCCCTTGACCTGAAAGTTTACTGTTTAGTTAATAACGCGTTGAATACAATTAAATTAAAAATGCGTACAGTTAGAGTAATAACAGTAAGTAACATCTGTAATATTCACTTGTGTATATCATAAGTATAGTTCACTTACTAAAAGTGTAACCTACAATAAAATGGAGGAGAAATCGCTGCTTAAAGCAATGTGATCATCGTAGTTACACCGCGATCAAACTCTGGATAAAACTAGTATGTTACGTGCAAGATGCCGTAAACTCTAGACGAGTTATTTAGTTAAATTGATTTTCGGAAACCAAACCTACTCACAAATTTGCGATACGAATATTAGGACAGGAGTACCAATAGTGATATTCATATATAGGTATATAAAAGCATTCAGTATGTACAACGAAAACTTTTAGAACGTTATTCCTATACTTACTCGTATTTGACTTGCATCGACTCTAGCGGTTTTCTGTTCCTTTGTCACCGCCTTTCATGTGAAAGTTTTAGAACGGAAAAGTCTTTTAAAACTGCTTTCAAGAAAATTAAGGCATTAACGGTCGCTGTGTTAAGAGCGATCTGAGAGTGCAACGTTGTTTTTAGTACTATGATGCTGTCGTTCTGGCGTGACTGAAATGCATGATGGGACACGTGGCGATGACATCGTGACATTAATAAACGACTTATAAACAGTTTGTTTTAAAAGTTCTTTGTATGGCACATATATTATATTATTTATATGATATCAAACAGTGAAATGGAAGGCACACAATGTTTTAAAAAAAAAAAACATTTTCTTACTTAATTTTCAAATTCACGCAAATCAAAAATTATATAAAATTTTTTGAAGTTTGTTCTTAGTTGGCCTATTGTTTCTTACTTTTCTCATATCTTCCAAAGTGAGAATGTTAGATATTGTCTTAATTTGTATCAAGTATATGTTGATTTTTCACCTTAAATAATATCTCGTGCTTGTATACTACCCTATTTGAAATTATTAACTTTGTATTAAAATGTGTAATTGTATTGGTATAAACTATATAGAGGTGTTTGCAATATGATAGCGCACAAAAATGTTGTGGTGACGTTTATTAAATACAGAAATAACACCTGACTGAATGAACACTCATAATATGGTGCAAGAATTAAACAGTTGCCTACACTATAATGATACTTTACAAAAAGTGTTGCAGTACATTATTATAAGTTATTAAAATATTCTCAACAATTACAAAATTTCTTAACTTGGTGGCAGCCAACCTGGATGCCGATCTTTCTTGGAAATGTTTTCATTGGTAGACCTTTAGGTTGCATACTTTCAGTTTATCGTGCAGCAATCCTCTACTCACGTCGTTAGTGAATGTTGTTCATTTAGCACATTTTTCCCAAATGATGATAATATACCTTTTACATTTATCCAACGAGCGGAAAATTGTGCATTACTTAGATTCCTATAACGACGAGTAAATCATATAAAAAGATGAAATACAAAAATAAAGTCAAGAATTTTAAAATACAAGTATTCAGTTATATGTAGGTATCTATCTACCTATTCGTAGCGTAAACGTATTAGTTGAACTGAAAGTCAAAATCGATATACTGCTTTGTTTAACTTTTTATTAAACTTTCGTAAGTATTACTCATATTTAAATAATATTCACACCGATTTTTACTTACGTTAATACAGTCGAGTAGCTAGATCGTTGTTTAACTTGTAAATTATTTTACCAATAAATTGACTATCTATCTATCTTGCTATAAAATTATACTAAGAACCATGTTTTTAGGTCCTTACCTCATATAGGCTAACCAGTACTGCTATGCATATATATATTATACATATAGATCAAACAGCCTGTAGACTGTCAGTTATTTCAGTATTTACGATGACTGTGAAGTGAAGTGTCTCAAGAGTGTCTTGCTCCCCTTTTCGGATGGTTTCGGCCCGTCACGTCGTCGTCGTCGCCCGTCCCGTGGATCGGAGGCACCGCTAATTGCCAATTTGTTCGATCCTTAGATCCGGCATAATGATGCGAGTTCGTTTATTTAAATGATTCGGCGTAAAGTTGCGCCTCGTGTACTGTGTATTAGTGACTGGTAGAACTTTGTCACAGTAAAATGGGTTATTTGATATACAGCTGAGCTATATGCCTACCTATATGTATTTCTGTAAGGTAATTACCATGTGAACCTAAAAGTGAAAGGAAATCTTATAATTTGTGCATATAGAACACCAATAAGTGGAGACAATCCTCGAATGTTATTCAATATTGTCCTGTATGGACATAATAGAAAGCATTTAGACAATCCAAAGGCCATTGCAGGCCTACAAGTCCATAATTTATAATGAATATAATAATTTATTCAGAACCTAATTTAAAAATAAATAACCTAATATAAATAAATTATTATGTAATCTTTAATCAACTTGAATATAATTATTTCAACAGAGTTTAATTATAGGCTTAGATCTTCACGATAAGACTGCTACTTTATCAATTGGAAGTTTAATTTGATCAAGCTCAATGTTTGTATAATGTTTCTATATAATTAACATTAGGTAACGAAAATATTAAACGTTTCATCTTTATCGTAATCAGACATTAACTGAGAGCCAGTAATTCTAGGTTAGCCTGAACAACATCTTCGACCGCATCATCACTTACCATCAGGTGAGATAGTGGTCAAAGGCTAACCTATATAGACATAAAAAAAGACATTAACTCCCTGAAGTCGCTGAAGGTCGCTGGTTTGGGATGCCACATGCGTCATAACACTTTCAGCGTCGCACTTATCCACCACCTCCATGACGGTGGGAGTAGTGGTAGCTGCACCAGAAGTAAGCCTCCAAAGCCAGAAATATGTAATAAGTCTCAGAGATGAATACTTATTTCTGTCTTTTGGAGTAGAAACATAACGTGTTCCAAAATCATGGTTTCTTTACAATGATTTATCAAGATATACAAAACAAGCGACCGCCTGGCACTTCGCCTAGACAGAGAGGATTATCATTTCTATTCAAGGGAGCAACGTTGCCTTATCGGGTACCCTACCAATAATGGCCTCCTGCATGGTAGAAAACCGAGTCCAAAAGCAAATTGCCAGTAATGTAGGTGAGTAATAAAAATTTTATAAAAAATTATGTAAGAAATTTAGTAAATTATGTTAAAAAAATATGGAAAATATAATATTAAAAAGTCTTAATCAAATAGATTAAGACTTTTTAACTGAGCAACTATACCGTGGAGGAGTGAAACGGCCTGAGTGAGCGCAATGTGTGGTGTTCTAGCTCGGGGGCGACGCAACGCAATAAATACTATAAATCTACTTACATTAGGTTATAAAATTCAAATTATTTTTGTGTTTTCCTTTTTGTTTGTTTTTAATCATATTTGATGCGTTTATATGTGTGTAATAGAATATTATTGGGCGTGTGCTATTTAGAAATAGTAGACCAAACATTATTTACATGTATAAATTTGCTATTTTTCTATTATATTTACCTACTTCAATGACCAGAGTGGTATGATCAGCATAAAAAAAAATCGCAGAGGCCTTTGACTATCTAAGACAATTCGTTTTATTTAGGCTTTTACTTAGGTTTAATACTGATCCTTGCGGAATTCCAAATACTAAACAGCCGAAATTTTATTCTAATCTTCTGTAGCTGGTCTGAAAAATATTTAGTAAACAAACATTTTTAATGGTTTTTTTGTGGGTAATCTTACATCTCGAGGCCCCAATACCCTCAGATGTCACTAGCTTGCTGTAATATATTTATTTGGAACTTTTAAAAGCTTATACGCAAAGATCTAAGGAAAACGTCTGTAAAAATTGTTGAATAAATAATAGTATATCATTGATGCCATACTAAGTGCCTTCATTTAATCTTTGCGTGAACAGAGGAACTCTGCCACACTTGATGTATCATAGCAAGATCACTCCAATAATACTTTATTCGAAATCATCGTGGTGTCACGAGAAAAAGTACATCAGCAGGTACCCACATATAGTTGATGGAATGGTTGATCCTTGGGAGGTCAACAATCAAATATGTACACTAATTGCACTTGTGAGATTTGTTAAGATAGAGAGCATTTATTTATGCAATAATATAGGCTCAACAACTTAAGATGTTTGGCAGGTGGCGATTCCATGTAATAAGTTTCTATTAGTTGAGTAATTAACTACCTAACTGACTAGATTTTCTACGAAAAGGGAATCTTAAAAGATATAACATTTATAGGAACACATTGAGGACTTTATTAAACATAATACATTAGGTTCACGTGGATCAATTCTGTATAAGTTTATATTTACCATTCGCAACGATATAACCAAATGGGCAAACTATTTAGGAAGAACAAAGCAAACAAACATAAATCCATACACAACACGTGAACAGCAGTTATGTTACACTAAATAAATCAATAATAAAACACTTAACTTAATCAGCGATAGGTCACGATGCGGCAGTCACTTGTGAAGAATAAAGAGAGCTCAGTAAGGTGAGACATTGGTTTTTTAACAATGACTGGCGCCGAGTGTCTGTTGCCTCTCCATGAAACTTCCCGCCATGTTTATCACAGCCAATCAGAGACATAGCAGTTCCCGCCACAACGAATCAGCCAATCCGAAATTAGACAGGATGGTTCGTCATTGGCTAGTCCAGAATGAATACAGATAAAACATGATTTCAGTGTGGCGGTTATTAAAAATGTCAAACATCAACAAGTTTTACGATATTCTTGAATTACATAATGAATAGTTAAATTACAGTTCTCGTAACTTATTTACATAAGATAATCTAAGCTTAACAAAGGTATGATTCTAACACACTTATATGGTGAAATTAGTTTCTTTGATTGTGTTTACTACAGATACTAAAAGACTAGAAAAAGTACCATTATGTAATTGATTTAATGCCTCGAGTCTGGCTTAAAGTGCCCTTTTCGTTCTTAGCTTATGGCGACATCTCTTCAGAGAGATCGAAGCACTTTGTATGGCAGCCATCTTGAAATTCGCACTCTGTATTTTGGCTCTATGCGATATTTTTATTATTTGGCGTGCTTTATGGTTGTGTGCATTATATCCAACGATTTAAAGATTTTATTTTGTTTCACTTAGTAATTTATCTAATGAATCTATAGACCCAAATTGGAAATATTCTTAAGAACAATATTCTTATTACTTAACATAAATATGTACTTTTGATTGCGGAAGAAACAATTAGAAATACTATTGACATTTAGTCTTCCACTGGTATTCCGTAGTTCTGCACACATTATCGGTTGGTAATATGAATAAATATTCGTAGGTTGGTAAGTGTGTACTTATCTTGTTAACTGGAATGGAAAATATAGGAATGAATTAACATTTATCCAACCCAGGATAGGTTTCCGTTCAGTTGAAAAACCTTATTGATAGAATAGATTTTGTTGCGTAAATCCAAAATCAAATCTATTATATACCTAGCACTATTTATTCACCTACGGTTTAGTCCGAAATTTGAAAGACGTATAGCTAAAACTCTTAAACATTGTAATAACATATTTTATATCTCATATATAGTAAATCAAGGGTAATGGGCCATTCAAAAGGCGTCCGAGGTTGAAAGTTTGTTTGTTACCAACTTAATTGCATGTGTGTGTATAATTGCTTGGTTATATTTGGTATTCATAAAAGTCGTTTCGTTTAAAAGTTAAAAGGCCACACGCCCTTATTAAGTTTTAAATAATATTTTTTAAAATTGGTTTTGATTATAGGTCTCTGCATTAAATTACTTATTACAATGTACTAGTAATTTATATATTAAGGGTAAACAAAAACAGAACTCAAATAGTCATTTAAATTATATATCTTGGCGGTAATTAAATAAAATAAACGGCTGAACAGAACAGAGATTATACGATACATATTTGAATGATCTATTTTAAATTTGAGCCCCATTATATTGGTCCTTTGCTATTATTGGAATGACTAATAACCTATTTTAATGAGGACAGCAATGAAGTTCATTGAATCAGCTGAATCCATCGGCTTCGTTAATGGGACTATGCGGCGTTTTCCTTAATTAAAGGCAAACAAAGACGGCTGCCACTTCGTTATGATCAAACACATTAGTGGAGATTCGCAGCCACTTAGTGCTGCCTTCTTGGATTGGAGTTTTGCTTTATACGGTATGCACTTACTGTTTTTGCTGATATCGTAAAAACCTAAGTGAAGTTTAAATTGAAAAACAGTGCTGCTTGTTGTTATTTTTTTGCATAGCATAATGCCTTATTTCAAAATCTTCACTCCAATCTTAATTAACTTCATAATAAATATGTAGATACTTAGTGTTTTTTAATGTTGTAATTTTTGCTTTATACAAAGACTGATATAAGCTTACAAAAACTGTTTCTGCTTAAGAAGAGGACCGCTCTTTGGGTTAAATCTCATTTGTGGTTCAAAAAGCATGGTGGTAAGGCATTTTGCCTGCCTGGTTATCCCATACCTAACCTCACCGTGTGTCCCAACAGATAGTTAATCAAAGTTAGCCTTAATAACACATGCGACCGCGTCATCAAATAGTTTGCAAAGGCAATAAAATAATACATTTCGTTATGATTTTGCTGCATACTTAGATTGTGCGCGTACTTAAGTTATGCGTTATATCCCCCATATTGGGGGTAAAACCCCCATATGGGTTAAGGCCTCCATATTGCTATGTTTTAGGACTACATATTCAAGGGAGTCTATAGCCACAAAACAAAGAACAAAGACGGATAACACTGAAACGCGTTTTTTATTTGCCTATCCAACAACCTAAAACAAAATAAATAGTACGAAATCACTTAAAACACTCACCGCGCGCACCGTTAACCAAATTATTACTACTTATATGTCAATAAACGCACTTGACACAAAATATAAAAGTTCAAAGTAAATTTCTGTGGGAGCACATCCATTACCTTTTGCAAAGTTTGCGGCTCCAAGCGGTGCAGCACTCCGTGAAAGTCGATTACGGTGGTCATTAGTCTTCACTGCTCGGACTAATTAATACAGCGTTTTGAATAAAGTTACGGGATAAGATTCCTCACGGTGGCTCTTGGACGAAAAATCAGAAATTTAATTAAAAAAGTTAAAGTGAGTTTTCACGGAGCGTGCACCTCGGCTTCTAATAACTCACGCAAATTCTATTCTTTGTTTAACCAAGTTTTTAATCGACCATAAACATAAATTAGGTAACATAACGAATCGAATCAGAATATGTCTTGTAACGCGAGAATAGCTTCTTTATTGTTACTCTCAATGGCGAAAAGTAGAAGTATTATATTTATGGTGTATGTCCATCTCCTAGGATTGTATCTCTATAAACAGCGTATGTCTATCTCCTAGGAACTGATTTCGATGTAATATTTTTGTTCAAAAACGGACACACAGACAAGGGTGTTTAGTCAATTGCTGGCAATCTAATCTGTTGTTTCCATTAACCATATCTTATATATACATATATCTATGATTCTTTTATATTGTGTTTTATAACGTAGAAAATTGGGAAGTAATCTTAATGCCATTATTTGTGTTGTACTTTTAGGTCGTGAAATAGGTAAAGGCTATATTTATAGGCTAAATGACTTGTTTAATTTGTTCCATTCGAAAGCTGTAGCTGAGAGATGTGAGGCATTGTTTATAAATACGGTAAATTACACAAGAAATATTTTTGGGCCAGATTTACAGCGCAGTTAATCCTCTTGCATGTAAAAGTGGGTAGTCACAACACTTAGTCTGGCCGGACGTGATTACCGCGCCTGCGCGCGGTTACTCAGAAACGCGCACACATTTTTGTGAGCTCATTAAAATTACATTACAGCTCTTATTTAAACAGCAAACAACTAAACGACGCCGGTTAATGCGTCTCGCCGCTGGGAATTTTATGGACAGCCCTCGACGCGCATCGCGAACGAGTTTGTAACAAAAGTATTAAAAAACTAAGAACGAAAGTCGTAAAAGGGCCTCCTTAATTGTACAAGCATCATAATGGGAATCATCTGAAGCATTACATGATTTTGCTATTAATTTAAGATCGCAATTCAATTTCTATTTCTGGACGTTTCTTTATTTATATATACTCGTATGTTACTTTGTTATTTCAACTGACACTGTTGAAAAGATTTGATTTAGATTTTTTCAACATTTCTACTTCTCAATTGGCTATTCAATGTAGTTATTTTTTATTTATTTGATTGTTTTTTCTTGTATCTATATATTTGGTTTCGTAAATACCCTATGTTTTGTTTTTGACAATGCGACACCTTGTGTGTAATTAATGTTCAAAAACTTTTTTTGCTGTTTAGCAAATTGAGCAGTCATACAGTGTGTGGTGAAGTACGCTCGATAGTAAGTACGAGTATAACATATAATAAATAAACTTATTTAACTATTTACAAATTTAACTATTTATGCATACCTATATTAAAGAACAATAAATAACAATGGGTTGATAGTGCTGTCTATAAAATTTGCGTATAATAGAACTTTAAAAGTTCCGTATAAGAAAACAGGACCTTTAACTAACCCTTCACTGTCCGCTTGTATTTTTTGAAACTTTGAAGGAATTTTCACAGAATATGTGTGTTATAATAACGGATAGTCTTACGATAAAAAAGGGGGTAGTGCCACAATGTAACCCTATGGATTACAACTGAATGGGATGGCACGACCAGGGCAGTATTAATTGTTATAATTATCTGTCCATTTATTATCGACGTGAAGTAGTGGCGTAATGGCTATGTCACTACGATCGATTTTTGTGAGACCATAAAGTCCGATTCCCCAAGAGATATTATTACTCTAGGAGGGTACCAGCGTGAAATTGCTGAAGGACATGCACCAGGAGGTGGATGCTAGGGCTGCCCTGCGTATTCGGGAGGGGTAAATCTGTGTCCAAATCTTCTACTGCTGCTCTAGGCCTTAAGTCACCCCTTATGCTAGCTAAGCATGAGCGTTTGTTACATGTGGGATCTACGTTTTAATCCGTACGACATCCATTACCATCTGAAGACTGTTAAGCTGGCCTTGGCCTAACTGAAATACAAATATGCTCTGCGACATATACCTCCTTTCTCACTTACTCAGGGTACAAACTAGAGTATTCTTTTTTGCCGCGGGCGGGGGTGTATTTTCACATCAGAGATAATTTGTGCTCGTCGTCTCAGCAAACTAGAAGGACGGGGTCTATTTAAAATCTGGCTGCACGTAGACTGCGATGACCATCCGCGAATCCACGTGTATCTTTATTGGTCCTTTAGTAGTGGTAATGCCGAAATAGACCAATACACGAGTACAGATGGCTACAAATTCTGCAACGCCCATAACTGGCAGGTCCCAGCCTTGGTTTGGTCGCTCCTGTTAAATGATCTCCGCTCCGACCAGTTCCGGTTACCAAGTTTTTTAGCCCATTCACTGGCATCTTAGGATGTTAATACCAACAAACTCAAAAAAGTTTAAATCTGCCTCCAGGACCTTCAATAGAATTATCACAAAAGCAAGCATGTTCGCAGAATTGGCGTTAATTTACGTTGACTGAAACTGTTCAGTTTAATACTTAATTTCGCCATCTGACGCCGCGAAATGGCATGATTTTCCATAAATTTCAAGTAGCAGGCTGGAAATCTGACCGGCTGCCATGTGAGGTGTTTCTGAACCGATATGACAAGATGAGAGCATAATCAAAGGCCGGCACCTTCGGTATTGCAGATGGTGCTACGGTCACTTACCACCAGGTGAGCCACATGCTCATTTAATGTTTTTGTTAAATTCAGGCGTTAAATTGAGCATGAACTTGATTATAGTAAAACTTGATTATAAATACGAACCCTAAGGTAAAAAAACATTAATTAGTACAAAAACCAGCTATACGTGAAAGTCGGACTAGCTAAGGATCCCAAACTGTAAAAAACCTTTTAGGAAATTGTGTGTTAGTACAAAGTTTTCGGTATGGGAGTACGATTCGCACTTAGCCTGCCAGATTTTATTTTCATTGTCCTGAGTTTTGGTACTGTAACATAATCCGACTGATATTTTAACATCTTTATTGGTAGCTTTATATTTAAATGTATCACATTTCGATATTATGCTAATATTGTGGAATATTGTTGTTGTCTTTAGGATGGCAGTCGTTACAGCGTGGTGGTAGGGCACTTTGCGAATGCCCGCCTGGCTAGCTACCACCCTCAAGTTGAAAATCTGTCGCCAAGCACCTAACGGTGTGTTCCGGCAGCTGTCCTTGAGAGCCAGTAATTCTAGGTTAGCCTGTACAACATCTTCGACCACATCATCACTTACCATCAGGTGAGATGGTGGTCAAAGGCTAACCTATCAGGCATAAAAAAAAAAAAAAAAAAATATTAATGTTCTATGATGCTACGACCTTACAGGTCTAATAATAAAGTCAGTAATTATATTTAAAACTACCAGCGTCCTCGACTTTGATCTTCAGCAGAGTGAGCTACTCTCAGCTCATTTATAACCACGATTAAGTTATAAATGAGTTTTTTTGAAAACAAAGGAATATAAATATTCAGACAGTCGGTGTTCGACACTTAAATCAAATGCTTCAATACTTTTTGACACATTTCTGTTTGTCGCGTAAAAAAGCCATATCCATATGTTTCGACACGTTTTGCATTATACAATTTGAAAACAGTTTTTGTTTGATATCTTAATGTATTTTTAAGAGGTTTTAAGGATTTCTGTGGCCGTGTTCCAACTTTTTACTTACCAATTAGCATGTCATACCTTTTTACTCGTATGTACTGTTTGAAGAATAATAAGCTACAAAGTGTTCATAAGAGGTTTATTTGACTTGCCATCAAAATGTGATGATGTCTTAAAGCAGATTATGAAGTAGAATTTATAATAAGATCAATACAAATAAGAGCTGCAATTGTATGTTCTTACCGTTTTAAGAGTATCTAATAAAGTAGGCGAGTACTTATTATTATCCTATTATGTAATCTGTGCCTAGCTAAAAAAAGTCGATTTTGAGAGCTTATATAAGTATGGGCATGGGTGTATATTAAAAAAGGCTTATAAATATTAAGAGATAATAAAACACATAAGTAATCATTAAATAAATATATTTATTTACATTATTAACGGCAAATGAAACAAAACTTAATCTGTCGATGTTTACGAAAATTGCAACGATGATTCTATCAGCTCTATTGTTTTCATTTAACATTTATTTATGAATCATAGTATTCGCCAATATATCTAATAACGACAGTCAAACTTTTTACATATAAATACAATTTTATTATCGTAGAAATCTTTAAATTTAAAGATTTATTATAAATCTTAGAACATGTATTGTTTTTGCTTATTTATATTTAAGCCCCTGTTTCACAACTCTTGATCAGTAAGACAAGGATAACTTAAAAATGAAAGTTTATAATAATTACTTACTATATCTTTAGAACACTGAAAAATGTTGACTGGTTTTGTTTGGTCACATATAATTTATTGTGAAACTAGGGCAAATTTCATTAGTAACGGAATAGTTATCATCAGATTTAATTGTTATTATGACTTACAGTTATGCACGAACATTTATCAAAGCTGTGGCATAGAACAAAACATTTTACAAAACTGCTTATTCTTCGATTTACAACTCTTGACTAAAGTTTATGATGAATTAGTTACGTCTATTTATTTACATACTTTCATATCATATTGCAGAATAGATGGAATACGTAAATAAAAAAAGTTGAATCCAGTTACGTAACCAGATTTTTCTAGATTACTTGTAGAGACTGTGCAAGACATATTTTACCTAAATGAAAATGCAATCTGATTTATTTATCTCTTGAGCTAGGTAATAACAAAGTTTAGTCAGGAGTTGTAAAACGATATTTAAAGTTAATAATATAATTATTTATACAGGTGTCCTTAACTAACATTGCACCGCATCTTAGTACAAAATATAGAGTATAAACAGTACCATGATTTAATGAAAACATTTTGAAATTAATATCTATACAATTGCGAAAATTTTCAGTCAAATCTTTTTTTTCTAAAAATCATTAAATATCGTGTAATGTTTTTGTAAGGGTAAAATTATGTTATACCCTATATGTCAACTTTGCCAGACAAAACACCAAAACCAAGCCAGTTTCTGATAAAGAAAGAGCACAGAATTTTATATTCTTTTTATATGGCTATATATGTTTATACTCAATATTTTCACTTCTGCTGTTTCAAGGAAAATCGTCAAGTGCTTTAACGGACCAAACACTTAACGACCTTCATTATGAACAGCTTTACTTACATCGATTTCATTTCTATTAACAAAACCAACGAAAACTTATCTTTGGTAAGAATAAAATAATAAAAAATTATAGAGTTTTAAACTAAACCATGTAATAACTTCATACCTTGTATGATAACAATATTACGTGTTCTATATGTACGTCACATACACACAACTTCATAACAATGAGATCGATTTTTAATTACAATTTTTAATCAGAGTTTCAATCGTTTTATGACCAGAGTTTGAATTGGAAAATAAGGGTCAAAATCTAACGGCAACGCTTGGAAATTCGGTCATCTTTTCCGATCACTGGCATTGTCAGAATTCTATATACAAAGTATCAAAACGGTACGGTAATACTTAGATTTTTAGTAGAAGTATTTTAGTATTTCAAATGTCCCTTCTATGTGATTTTGAGAGATGAAAAATAAGGAAACATTATTTTGTACAACATTTCCGAACTCAGTAGGTTTTGACCCTTAACTTTACTAACAAAAAGTTGGAGATGTAGCTTAATTGCCCAGGGATGTGGGTATTGGTAGTATCAAAGCATTTGAGAGTAATTTGTGTTCTTTGAATCGATATCCATCACCAATATCCAGTCCATTACGCAATTTGAGCTAACAGGTGTTTCACATAATTGATTTAGTCATCGAAAATTTTCCAATGATGGAAACATAATGTGATTTTAGGTCAACTTTCTAAAGGCTGTCAAAACGTAACCGACAAAAATGTCAAAGAGCATGCAAATGCAGAGGTGAATAACGATAGCTTTCTATTGTTTATTTTAACATACAGGGCGTGTCTAAATTGGCTAAGCACAAGACGTGGTAGAGAAGCGAGAGCACGCCCTACCCACGCGGCGCGGTATCTTAACATGTAAACAAGTGCTCAAATCGTATACATAATGGAAATATCGTGTTCTAACAACGTTATCGCGGCTCATCCCGGACACTTTGTAAAGTGGCCCGCGCCGTCTGCGGCCCGCCTCCCCTAAAGGTCGACTCACACGACGCTATGTGATATCGTACCAACTTGCTGTACTTTCGTATGAAGTGTATTTTTACAACATGTAGTTTTGTGTCTGTATGTTCTGTCTAAACAGAATATAATTGTGCAATTGCTATACACTATTGTTGAAAATAATTTTCCTTATACAAAAATATAGAAATGGTAGTTTTCATTATGTATGCGCCCTAATGTTATTTCCATAAAATAAATTCCCCGATGTAATTCTGCACTTATCCGGTTATACATTCGATACATAGCCGCGGCAACGCCGAGATATCTTTGAGATTCTAGAACAGACCTTATCGAGAACTTATTACAAAAATAAAGCCTTATTGAGAATTATGTAGAGTCATCTGAAATAATGCCCAAAATGTCGATCACAACCAACATTAATAGGCTATTAAAAAAAAACTTACAATATCGCATCAACCAAAATTTCAAATAAAATCTTATCGTTGTGACCATAGAGTGGTTAAAAGGAATAGATTAACTGTAACAATAATCGCTATACATTTTTCTAATAAAATAAAGTCTATATTGCAAAATATAATAGGGTAGCAACATTGGTACGTGTTTTAGGTGTTCGAAAACGCACTTTTTCAGTCAGATGAAGTCTAGTTATCTGGTCGATTATTGCACCATCCGCTATGACGGTGAAAGTAATAAAATAGATCACTAAATTCGGATCAGTCCAGCCTCGATGGCCAAATAGCCAAGTCGGGTTAAATAACCAGTAAAAGTAAGTTATGATAAAGTAATACTATTTTTATTTCACTGACTGAGTTTGTGCATCACCTTTGTATTGCCTCTGCATCTTATCAACCTCGCTTCATTTCCACGACTGTTAGCGGCCATGTCTCAAAGTGAGGCAATGCTGATTGCCGATCAGGGGCCCAACTCCCACCTTTTGTAAACTATTATGGAAAGCAAACGTCATTGTTTCAAGTTTAAATTATTGATACTAAGGTTGGTACCGTGGCCGTCACGAAACAATAATGTTCATATAGTGCTACCTCTGTCGCACAAATGACTTGATTCAATGCATGCATCCCGCTCTCACGTTCAAGTTCTAATGTAAGTATACTATAGTGATATGTGGTGGTGCGAATTAAAATTGTAGATGTAATGTTAAAATAAGACTGAATTAAGAGATGGGAGTTGACCCCCAGGCTTGGTTAGCGTGCGTTGTGACAAGGAGTTCCACACAAAGAACACTGAATGGATTGTGGCAATGTCAATGTGCAAAAAATTGTCCACCTTTAGCCAAAATAAATCGATTGTCTCGGCATTTATATGCATTAAAACAGACTCTCTTAGTATATTACATTGAAGTGATGTAGAGCTGATGATTTGAAGAGTTGAGGTGTATCTGTGTCAGGTGTGAGGCCGGGGCCGGAGCGCCTCGCCAACACTCAGTGGGGCTTCACCTGTGGACGTTGATCTGGTTAGTTCTCACTCTACTCTGGTTACTTCACGGTTAGTTCGTTTATAATACTTAATGGAAAAATATCTCCAGATGTAGCTGTTAGATAGGGGAACAAAAAAAAGAACTTAGCGATCTCATCTATTCCAAAAATTGGTGCAGGATAATAACCTGAATAAATTCAATTCGTCCAGTATATAAACTATCAAATGTTGATTAACTATGAATATGTCTTCTTCCTTAGGAATACGAGAGTTGTCTGAAAAAAATTGTGTCGTATCGTATCGACCCCGAGCGGAGTTTGACCAACCAGGCACCAAGCCAGCTTGGATTAATTAATCTTTTTTTCGCAAGGTGTTAGGGCACTCACTCTGCCTATAGACTCAACTACCCTCAAATAGAAAATATAACTCCAAGTATGTTACGGTGTGTTCCGGCAGCAGTCATTGAGAGTCAGTTTCCATTCTAGTTTACCCTGGCCAAATTACGGTAGAAGTGAGATTGACCCCTATCTCACTTAGTATCGATTAAGACTAGCAGTATCGATCAATGAGCTAGCATATCGACAATCATAACGAAAATGAAAAAAACGAGAACAGAAAAAGAAAGAATTTAAGAAAGTAGAACTAAAGAATTATGAGAAGAATCTGAAACACAAAACGTGTCTAGTCAAAATTTAAGTAAAATTAGATAACAGAAATAATGAAGATGTAATTACCGAGGCTGCAAGTCGGCGCGGCACCTGCGGTCATCGTGCTGCATCACAAACGTCGGGATCTGGCGGACTGCCGTACCCGCTGGATGCATCGTCAGCGCCTCCGCAGCCGTTCCCATCCTTGTCTAGCGCGGGCCCGGGGGCGCCAGCGCATCCTCCTGGCCCGCCCACGTACCCACCGCCACTTGGTGACTAGAACAAAAATGTTTACCTCACTAAGCATGTCTTGATGATGGGATAAAAGGTTAATCACTAAATTAGAATAGGTTAGGTTAATTTTAAGGGAATAAATTAACTTTAATATATGAAGTAAGATGATGAATAGATTCAGGCGTTACTTGGCGGAAATCCATATAATAAGAAATATTTTAAGGAAACAATAAAATATTTTTTAGATATATTTAAGTGAAAAACACTTTAAAAAAATTCTAATGACAATTCCGCCTAATTTTCCTGTTGACGACTGAAGCCGACGTAACGGCACAAACGCCAGTGTGGTAGTTACAGATATTCTACCTCGAAGCAGTAGTGTGCAAACACTAATGTATGTAGGCGTGAAGGGCACTGTAGCAAGTGATTTTACTGGTTAAACGAGATAAACGTCACGCAGTAGCTAGCACAGTGCAGTGTCATGCACAATGACGATGTTGACACTATACCAACCGGCGAGAGACTTGAAGACATAACATAAAAAAATATTAAGGAAAAACCGTCTTCAACAGAGAATATTATAAAACAAAAAAATTAAATAGACCAAACCATCCTATACAGTTATTTTTGGTTAATTGGAAGCCTATTAAATACACATTATTAGGGATAACTCAAATACGTCAGATCTCACTGAAATTTCTCTCAAATCAAAATCAAACCCTGTAAAAAGTTATGAGGTAACACACACTAATAAATACACTCGAATTGAGAACCACCATCCTTTTGTTAAGTCGGTTAAAAAGTAACAGAGAGTTAAATGAAGACTAAATTTATTTGACCTTCACCTCCTAAAGCCAAAATATTATAAAGAATCAAAATTCACAACTAAATAACTAATTTAAATTCGAAGTTCGATTCTCATGTCAAGCTCCCAACAGTAGACCGTGAGCGCAATCAAAAAGTCGATTAGAAATGTCGTGCGGCTGAATGGGTCCCTCCACTCCCGCGACTCATAAAATGAAATAGATTCCCCCACATTCGCATTCCGACAAGCGTTCGTACGAGAAAGATTAATGATCACAAAAGAAACATAATAAAGTGGAGATAGAATCTCCCACTAACAGTGTCCTTGTGGGAGTTATTTACTCCACTGAGTCGACTTTTTCACGTGCCCTTTATTTCGGCCGAAGCCGTTTGAAGAAACGACGCAAGACACTTTTATTATATGGAATTACATAATATAATTATACCGTCAACGTTCTCCAAACAAGGCAATGCGACATAGTTACATGGTAGGAATTCCACCAGTATGTTTGACGCACTTTGCTTCTATTTTCATCATTCGTGCTGAAGGAGTGGAATATAATTGAATCTCTATCTTTATAATCTAGCTGTCTTTGTAACGAGAGTGAATAAATTTCTTTTATGCGTTTTACCCATAAATTTGCACCACCGGCCTATATAATTTCAAGTAAAATATATTTTAGTGTTACTAAACTCAGGGAATTTAATGTTTTGCCAACTTCACTTAGCATGGGACAAGTACATGATGAAGAATACACTAAAGTGCCATTTCTTTAAATATTTATTATACCTGAACTAATCGTAGCAAGATGAGTATGCGTATAGAATTGAAAAATCAATTGTATGCCTCTTACAGTGTAAAGGCTAGAAATTGCAATTTTGCGGTTATTAACACTGTGGTTCAAGTCACGCAAATATGCGCTATTTGCACTGTATGCACGCAAACGGTCGGTTCATAACTTGCTAAACAGACACCACGATAGCGTAATGACGTCATCTATGACGTCACCTCCGGCCGCAAACAACGCTCACAGAAAAGTGGTAGTGCAATGTATGCACCAACGTCAAACTCAAATCATGACAGATAGATGAGGAGATTTTTGTTGTTGTGGTTAGAATGTTGAACGTACAAACATGTTCACAAAAGAATGCCTTGAAGTGCAATACTTCTATTATCAATTTATCAATAATTAGATTTTGGGTCAATTGCGAAAAAGCAAATTGACAGTTAGCAGATGTTATTAGCGCGGCTACATATCGGTTCACATCGTTTGCGCGCAAACAATGCTTAATCTCGTATTTCAGTTATGAACCGAGCTTTTGCAATGTATGCAGTGACAGCAGTGTTTGCGTGATTTAAACCGTAGTGTAAGTTTAACAATCATCCATTATAATAATATAGTCTTCAAGAGCAGTTATTGAGACAGGTTTCCGGTCCCACGACAGGATTGGACCACGTCAGTTCTTCAGGCAGTCTACGCCACGTGGTACTTTGTTAAACATTAAGTCACATTAAATATTCTCTCTGCATCAAACAGTGTGGGAACTAGCAATATAGAGTGCTCGTCATTTTATTACAGACCGCGTAGTCTAGGCGACTTCATTTACCAGCAAATAGGCACACAAAGAGGTTAATCAATAGATCGACTATTTATGCCTGTGTCAAACTATCCTATTCATATTTGTAGCTAACTAGATCACTCTGTGTCTAGACACATCCAAAATAGCTTTAAATGGACCGATATCTATGGCACAGGTTAAATAATAGATACTACACAGTCACGTGTACAACTTAATGAAATATCTTTACGGGGTTTTCCGTATAAGGTGCACCTATAAATTAAAGTGCGGTGAACGATATTCAATCAGTATTACTTGTAATATTATAAATGCGAAAGTAACTCTGTCCGTCTGTCTGTCTGTTACGCTTTCACGCCAAAACTACTGGACCGATTTGAATGAAATTTGGTATGGAAATAGTTTGAGACCCGGGAAAAAACAAAGGATAGTTTTTATCCAACTGCGCAAAAAGAGGTTAATGTTTTTGCGCGATAACCGACATACGCGTGGGCGCGGGGCCGGGCCCGGAAACCTTGTCATAAGATAAAAAAGAACATTGATTAAATTACTGAAATTTTATTCATATCTTTTCATTCTTGCTTCTGATATTTTTATGGTAATTGGGTAGGTAACATTCAAGTAATTGATTTAAACTCAAATTCATTTATTTTCCAGATTGCAGGTTACATGGTGTGATTATTTGTTTAGATCGAGACTACCTGAATCCTGTAAATTAATATATTTGTAACTTAGATCCAATAAATGTTTACGTTTCCTTCTAATACTTTCTAGAATGTGTATACTTGTGCTAGAATAAGACAATATACCTGTAGGCCACTGACTTGTCTACGGATGTGCGCCAGGCCGCTGGGGTTAGCCGCCATACTTGCAAAGACTAGCCTTTCTTCATAGTCGTATTCGCACAGGATCTTGTTGTCGCACAGGTAGAATCTATCCCCGACGCAGAACCTGCAAGAATAATTACTTGGTTGTAATGGAAACTAGAATTTTGGTAGCCATGTGGGGAATTCGGTTCTAGAAAACAATAATTTTAAACTTAACTGCACCTAACAGTTTAGAATTCTTGTTTTTTTTATTATTGTTGATAAACTAACATACACGCCGTAAGGTAAATGTGCTTGGTGTTCATTTACTTGTGGAATTCTGTGTTCCTTGTTTAAATTAAATATATATTTATTCCACACAAACTATACTTATATTTCGCTTGTATAACAAAACTTAGTTAATGAAGCTCACTTTATAAAAAAACACTTTCCCATTATTGAACACAATTTAACCATATATTGTAAGCATATATATAAATTATGTATACTACGATTATAATAATATACATAATAAGTTGAATTTGTATTATAATCTTCAGTAGACAACCTAAATAATATCCTCCAAATTTGCGTATAACATTAGGTACAATAGATACAACTGCAATTCAAGGGGCAATGTTGCCAGCATGCTGGGCACGCTGCTTAGGCTGGAGCATTTCGACTGCCTGTGTGTGTCTGCAATGACTCGTAGGTTGTCTAAATGCTTTCATTCTAGTAGCTGTAGTGTTGTATAAAGGTCGTAGTATTTTGTTGATAAAAGCACGCCGCCGGCCTTAAAAAAATGTACAATAGTTACCCTAGCTGGTAACTAAATGTTTTGTTGTTTATGAGCTCCGTTACACGTCATTGTTAGTCTTAAGCTGCCACTATACACATGTTGACGGCTAAGTATATCTATCAAAAACACGATGTAAAATCCGTACCTGTGATTGCACTGTTGACAGGCGAAACACTCTAAATGGTAAACGAAACTCTTGGCTCGCATTACCATTTCGAAGGCGGGAATGACTTTGTTGCACGCCACACAGTTGCCCGTGGCACCAAATAACCTGTTAAAAAAATAACAGGGTTATAAAAATGAAATACTTACGGCTTATAAATACCACGACCACTTAAGGAGCACGCTGTATTACTTTTTAAACGGGTAAATTGGTTGTAAAATATTTAAGAGGTTTAAAGCTGAAATCCATTCACATACATTACATATTCGAAATCTTTATATACATTTTTGAATTATGGTTTAAAGTTTATTATCAATATCGACGTTGGTTATCCACAATGTTATAGTTAATTGTACGAGAATAAATAAAGCCCCTATGTTCTTGTGTCATGTCAATTACATGCGGGAACTTCAACACTAACCTATACCTACCTCAGACAAAGTCAAAACACAAAGTTTACGTTAATTTTACGCGCTCTTAATAAGGTCAATTGCAAATTTTAAAATTGAAATATTCTACATTGTACTGCCACTTTCAGCAAAAAAATTTATATATAGCCACTGCGAGAAGAATGGGCAAGAAACTTACTCGTAAGGCCATTCTTTTAAATGTCTTTTAACAATGTGTACTATATAATAAAATTATTACAATATTTGCTAAAATGAGGACAATTCCGCCTCTACCAAGCTATGCCTGGCACCTACGCCAGGCAAAGCTTGGTAGAGGCGGAATTGTCCAAGCATTTTTGTCGTTTAAATATTCACAAACTGTGTAGGATATATTTATCAAAATGTTTCACGTGCAACTTGAGTTTTCCTTCTAGAGCGCCGTAATAAGAGTATGTTTGGAAACTTCATTATAAAACCACTACATTAAAACGTTCTTGAGAATAATCAAATGACACATTATTCGGAGATTATTTTCGTAACCAAGTAGGTATATTATTTTAACAATCAGATAGCAATACTTAATACGGCAGGTAACGCAGTAGTCGGTATATTATGAGTAATAGGTATCTAAACTTAAAAATTTGCTGCATCTTTGTATCTTTTCGTGCTATTTAACTGTGACTGGGGAGTCACAGATAAAAAGCCTCGGTTTTCAAACAGAGTCATCTACCGTAACATTTGTTTGCCAAGTTCTTTCACTAGCGGTATTTTTTAAAATAATTTAACTCAGATCAAATCAATTATAAAACATCCATTGGTAGACTTGTTTGCAGTAAATTACACAACCCAGACAAACATGATGTCTAAAAGATCAGGTCAAATTAAATACAAACAAAACTCTAAGCAAGTACAACCTGAGGCCACTAAATTTTCCAGTCGCAGTTATGTAATACGACTTGTCAAAAACTTATGCATACATGACCGTTTTAAACCTTTGTATGCCCTAAGTGGCAACAGACATAGGCACTTACGTTCTAATAAATACTTATATTTAGTAGCAGGCGAGCCTACTTACATCTACCGGGCATGGTTTCAAACTCCAGACTGGTATAGAAAATGATTTGACAAATAAGCCAATAATTGCCCAATATGGGGTTCAAACCCAGCAACTCGACGTCTGAAACTGTATATTTTCTGGCTTAATCCATCTATACCACCGAGGCAGTTATCAAAAACATACGTAAGTATATTTGTTATTTCTAAATTAATAGGCTATAGAACTGGACTTCTTACTAGAAGCAACGGCGCGCGGCGCGGCGGTGGGGATTGAACCTGCGGCACGGCAGTATCGCCATAGCTATTACCGCTCGGCCATCATTGCTTCAGAAGTATGGTGGGGGAGGTGGCGCTAGTTCTTTATTCGAATCTGGATTTCCAGGACAGCTGTTACACAATACGTCAGTAGATACTTGGCGACTTAGGTAGATTTAGTGTAGTTGCTAACTGTCCTTTGTCGAGGAATTTGAAGCTACGACTGTTAGGTGGTTGATATTACAGTGGGCCATCGTTATGCTTCAAGATGTCACCACTAAAACAAACTGTAGAGTGACAACGTCGTGTGAATTTGTTGCGCGAAAGACTTTAGTCCTTAGTGTTATGCTTGTTTTGATAAAACTCACCTAAGATAATCCCTCTTGCACAGCATGAGGTCTGCTTTATAATATAGCTTCGAGCCCACTTCACCGAGCCGGCAGTCGCAGCATCCGCACTTAAGGCAATCTTCGTGCCAGAACCTCTCCATGGCTTTCAAAAGGAATCGTTCTGTGATGACCTTCCCGCATTGGGCGCACAATCTGGCGCCACCGGTGTTGCCTGTCACGCTGGCGTTGAGGCCATATTTACTCTCTTCTTGCTGACCTATAGGAAGATAAAAATGAAAATAATGAAATTGGGTGATATTCTTTTGAGTATATTTTAGTCTTCCTCCTTTCCTTTATAAGAAAGTATGGAGATATTTAACATATTAGTGTTTGCAGACTATTGCTTTGAGGCAAAAGATCTGACACAGCGATGGTACCCACCACGACGTGCACTTGCTAATAAGAGACCTTGATCAGCCAGAGACTCCACCTTAGCGTGGAGAAAAGGCAAGAAGGTGTCGTAATCAAAGCAATATAATATGAAATTTAAAACTTCATTGTCTTAACTTTTAATAAAACGTGGACTCATAAATCCTTTTTGATTTTGTAAAAAAAATTGATTGACTATAGTATCTAAAAAAAAATACTTAAATGTGTGTTTAAAAGGGATGAAACTGTATAGGTTTTGTTATTGCCACGGATCCCTAAAAAGGCTAGCAATATTCCGGCAGCTTCAAATAAAGCTTTTGGTAGTGTCAAAAATCAACCCGGATTGCCTTTTTCAATCAAAAAGCTATTTCATTGAATTTGATAGAGACAGACATGGGTTAAAAACTTTTTTAGCTTTATTTCGCATGGCGTCTATATTAAAATCTTCCAACTACGAACTACCCAAATAGTGTTTGTTTAAAAACTTTTTATATTATAGATTGTGGCCACAATGCCACCTGTTGGTAAATGATGATGTCGCCTAAAATGTTAAATGACTTAACCTAGAATGAGGACTAGTTCACAAATACAGGAACCAAAAACACCCAGCAGATTTACGAAATAAGAGTGGTAGCTAGCTATGCCGGCGTTCCCAAAATGCCCTACCACCAATCAATGAAACTCAAACCTGTAGCAGGCTTCGAAACATGGACCATTTACGATACTGCCTTTAGTCACTTCTGCAGAATGACAAGTTTATTAAGTTTATGTTACCCGCCTAAAAAAAGATTTCATTTAATGTTTAGCAGTTTATCCCGATCAATGTAATCTGAAGCATCCTGAATAAAAACCACCATACAAGACATTGCTTTAAATTATATAATACTAGCTTTCCGGGCGCGGCTCCGCCCGCGCGTATGTCGGTTATCGCGCAAAAACATTAACCTCTTTTTGCGCAGTTGGATAAAAACTATCCTATGTTTTTTCCCGGGTCTCAAACTATTTCCATACCAAATTTCATTCAAATAGGTCCAGTATTTTTGGCGTGAAAGCGTAACAGACAGACAGACAGACTTACTTTCGAATTTATAATATTATAGTACTGATTTTCCAATATACGTTCTGGATAATACTTATATAAGAATGAAATGAAGCATACCTATTCATAGATATTATCTAGGTATATTCTTTGGTCTCACTCTACATTTCTTACTACATCTGCTATCAAAGTTCAGGTTATGCGCTTTCTTTATAGGTATACTTACTTTATATATAATATTTTTCGTCGCAAAGCATGGCAATCTGATAGCTCTCCATTGGATTTGATAGAAACAGAGACCAGGTTAGCTAATATATGTACTAGCTAATATTCTGGCATCAATTTCCAAACATTCTGTAACATAATTTAGTGCCAAACCCCGTCTCTTAACTCTCATTACTTCACACATCCATCTCAAAATTTGTTTTTCAATTGCATGCTATCTCCTTGCCCCTGCTTCCTTGGTGGCCCAACACTTAGTTTATTTGTGTGTGTAAAATTTAATAATTAATTATTTTTTTACGACTTTATAACGTGAAGTTATACCTCATTACATCCTGTAGTTATTCACTGGATTTAAATTCCCAAAACGATTATATTAACGATTCATTTTAATGCAATAAATTTCCCATTTTATGAAATAACTACCTATATTGGATTTCTTGTTAACGTGAAGGTTATAATAATAATTTCTCTTTTGCCGGCTACATTTCATGGTTATTAATGTCCGAATAAAGCGAAGACTTTTTGCCGAGTTGGATCTGATCATTTGCATGTTTGTTTGTATGTATGCTTGCCCGACGATATCTTTCGAATATCATACCTAATAATGATAAGAAAGCAGCTTAAACATATTATTAAAATAATTTGAATGGTCGTGTTTAACTTAAAACGGCCGAGGGGTAGTGGAAAAACGGCTTTACTTGTAATCTTCAAGACTAATTGGTTTAATTTGTGACTTTTTTTAAAGTATAGAATTCATTGTGGTCTCTTTTCACAGTATCTCAGGATACTCCGCGAACAACTATAGTGATAAATTGATATCCTACATGGATAATAAGTAAAAAAATATACACTCTACCTTTATTTATGGAAAACACTAAATCTTTTGTAATATTTATTCTTCTGCCTATTTTAAACCAATTAAACATTTTTATTATTTATTCAACATTCAACATTCATTATGAATGTGAAATTAATGCTTTACACTAGATACAGAATAGAAAGGTTAATTTAAATTTAAGGCGTGGACGTGAAGCAATGTTAATCTATTCAGTTACGCTGAAGTGGGTAATTGTTCGTAATACTCCGCTCATTATGGCTTTAAGCTTGTATCAATTGTTTTCTTTTCTACTACGTAATTGCGTCAATTAATTCGAGCAAAGTCGAGCCGCGTGACACGCAGCCATTGCTCACCACCAACTGACGTCATTAAGATGCGCATACGCATTATTATCACAGAAGAAAAACTAGCAACATTGAACTAAGCACGCTCATTATGTGCATTAACATCACCCAATAAAACTTAATGGAAGGTACATTCACGCTCTAAAAGGCTAAACTACGTTTCTTATTTCCTTTATTAAAGGTAGGACATCGCGTAAACAAGTACGAGTAGACAATTTGTGAGAACATCGGAACGGGTATATGAATAAATATGTCGATCGTCATTTAGTACACAATCAGTTTCAATTGAACAGCACACGGCCTATAATACCAGTGCGTAAGTACGTCAAACCAATCACGGGTTCAATTGAAGGGGTAACTAGGTGGACATAACTCATAGCTATCGATCACTTGCGCATCGACGCGCCGATATGTCTCGTTTATTGGTGCCGACGTCGCGACAATAAACTTAATTGGACTATATTAATGACGGTTCTATATTTTCATAATAAAATAATAAAGATGACGTACAGCCTCAGAGCGTCGCAACTCACAATTAGTTGAAACGCCGCGGGGATGAAGCAGTGGATCCGACCTACCGGCGACTGGGGATTAATACCACTTAGTGATACATTGTAAGTACGAGGATCACAAACTAGATTATTTATTTACATTGTTTCATTTCCTACTCATTTTATTATTGTGACATATATCCTCTGCCAGTCTCTTGTTACTTTCTGCCATAATTACTGATGACTTGAGTTTCCCATCTGGCACATTTAGTTAGTATAATTGAACAGCAATAGTAGGCTTTATAAGCTGACTAATATGAATAACTTTATTGATCACAAACTAGACTATTTATTTACATTGTTTCCATTCCTACTCATTTTATTACAGTTACATACTAAATTCATCTGATCCTGTTCTAGTCTCATGTTACTTTTCTGCCATAATTACTGATGTGATGACTTGAATTTATCATTTTGATATTATCATGTGGGTAGGATAATTGAACAGCAATAGTAGGCTTTATAAGCTGATTAATATAAATAACTTGAAGGAGTACTCAGTTAAATTTGATTGTAGTATGTATTAATATTATATAATATGTACAGATATGTATTAATACATATCTATACATATATAAATAATCGATAATTAAATACACGTTTCTAAAAAATTAAGATAAAAACGCTTTATAAGTGCATCTCAAAGCCATTCTTAGGGTACATCGTTTCGTTATGGTGTTCCAAGTTCTAATACCTATTATCAGTTTCTATCACGAGGTCAATCTAAGACTACGTTTACTTGGCATTATTATTAGGTATTATATTTGTGTCACTTTGCAAAATCTTAACAAACCTAATATTTCCACGCCTTGTGCGTCGGTAAAATGGAATTTTCGGTAAAAATTGTTGAAAATATCGTATTATACATATAAATAATTGATTCAATGTAATTTAAATAGTTCGAAATAGGAGGTATACCAAAAAAAACATCATCAAGATTAACTGAACTAGTAAAAAGCTACGGTGGTGATATATCCATAAAGAGTGTATGCGTTGATTTGAGAACCTTCCTCCTTTTTGGAAGTCAGATAAAAAGCAATGAAGGGCAAAACACAGGCCCTGAAAATACGTACGCACCTACCCACTAATTTCTCAAAGAAAATGCCTTGGGCATAATGGCACTTACATAAAACATGTTTCAATTTATAAAATTCCGAGAACCTTACAAAACTGACACGAATATAATTAACACTTCCTGTGGCTTTATGATCCAATTCCATAATTATGTTACGGCGAGTAAGCAATCATTAAAGCTCAGAGAAGTAATTAATCTAATTAGATAATATCCGTTGAGCTCCGTGTCGAGCGTTTATGCGAAATGTTGAAAGTTAATCAATTCAGTGCGGTTTCCTTAATATTCTTGGAACGTATGCGCACGGACTGGGCGGAGTTTCTTAGAGATGTAGAAAAAATGCAGTGTGTACAAGAACGGGCGTATTTTCTACGGAAAGGCCCCCAGCTCACGAAGGCAAGCGTGCGCCCGCTGGCGTGTTTTGACCATTTTAGGCTCGCTAGTTGTTAAAGTCGTAATTATGTGCAGCTCCATTCTAATAGCCACACAGATTTATGTGCATCAATTTTACCCTCTGCGACTGCAGTTACAACTAAACTAGATGTCTTACTTACTGCAGATATATTTTTACTGTCTAGGTATGTATTATTTTTTAACGAGAGTGATAATGTTATCACTGTCGTGAGATTGAGTACTATTAAATAAATAAACTTTTTGTAATTACAATATCACAAGTCCAATTTTAGAGCTCTTATAATTTTATTGGAGATAATCATATATATAATAAATTATATGTAAATTAATAACTGATAACTTTATGCCAGATTAAAATATCCCGCTTCTTCTTACAGTCATTAAACATTCGCATCTCTTCCTGATGCATTCTTCTTTCATCTGGACCTATCGGTGAGCATCAATATTCAGATTAAAGACATAAAGATAAGTCTTTAGATGGTCTAATAAAATGTGTGTGCCCTCTGTCACTATTTTAAGCCTGCATTTATCCTATTCTTCCCATCATAATCATTTTCACCATCATTTTGGATCACGAAACCAAGGTACAAAAAATCTAGAACAGCTGGCAGAGTGATACTCGATTTAAAGCTAGCTAGCGATAGATTGGCAGAAGGGCTAAATCTGATTCCATATACCTTAGTATATGGAATCAGATTTAGCCCTTCTGCCAATCTATCCAAATTCTAACACTATCCGATCTTGGTGACCATGCACACTTCCAGTATGTGCTGGACCTCACTTGCATTGTCTCAGACAGCAGCAGGCAAAGACACCGACATACGGTTGCTCTAGCTTACAGCCACATATACCGTGCCGGCTTTGGACCGGATGTGTTGGTTGGCTATACCGAGATAGAACGGATAGGCGGCTGCTACTTCCCATGCTACTTTAGAGTCCAGGTTACACGATTATACGCTTTCTCTAGTTCACTGAACATCACATGCAGACATTTATTTTTATAGTAGCCGAAGTGCAACTCTTACGTCTTGATGGCATACACCTGAACTAAATCTGGGTCACCTCAATTTCTAGTCATTTGTCTAGCTATCACCTTCTTCATATTTTCATGGTATCACAGAGCTCATCACATGAGCTCTATTTGTTACTTCATCCTTGTTTTTTAAGACGGGCCCCCGAAATCATACACCGTTCAAATTGCAATCACCTCAGCAAATATAATGTACCTATTGAAATGATAATATCCAAGCTTGTACAATATCCCTGCAACATATCCAACATCTACGCTGTAATCTAGCCATATCTTAATTTTCCGAACCATGTAAAGGCAACAAAAGGCGTGATAATAACATATCCCGGATATAAATATCGTTTGGCGGTTGGAGGAACTCCGTATTATTTTCATTTTATTACCGACGGGTAGAAAATTTGATAGAGACTTGGCGTGGTTACCGCACTGGGCGGCAGTATAATTTTGCCGACACAGGCGGCCGGCCGCCGCCAACGTATTAAGGCGCCGAAATGAAAAGAAACCAGGAAATAGATGAAAAGTAATTTATTTTAACGTAAGTGGGCCGGCAATGGCATATATCGCTGTAACACTGCCGGAAGTTGCCAGTTCGTTGCAATCGCTCGCGCTTTTGCCTTGTTCCTAGCTTGCAGCCGGTGTTATATTAATTTTCTGATTTCGACGTAAAATACTTCTAAACATAATATCTAAGTAATTGGAACCTGTAATGGGTTTTTGTTCCGGAAATCCTTTTTGAGTGTCAGAACTCGTTTCATTATAAAAGTTTGTGAAACTTTAAAAGGCATATTTTTATATTGTTTCTATAGTAGGTAATTTACAGTATCGTGGTTTATAAATTATATATTTCCTATACCTGATCAATTACGGCCACCCCTCATTTTGTAACGTCTTCATTGACTATTCATAGTTCTAGTTAGTAGTTTCTATCGAGGCTTGTTTAAGTTGTAAATGGTCACTGGAAACTGTATATGGACTAAATAGCTTTTCTTAGTATTGCTATTAAAAAGTAGGTAGGTAACGTTGGATTTATTCGCCTGGTTTTACCAATGGATTGCGAAGAAAATTAGCTGCTTCTTTTTATCTTAAATCATATATAAGAGCCATATACATACCATATACATACTTTAGACCGTTGTAATTATTTTATGTAAGTGGCGGAACAAATTTTATACCTCAATGATGACATTGACATTCAGTCAGTCAGTTTATAGATTAACTTAATATCTTTAATCTGTAAATACGATTTTGAAATCGAAGAACGTCGGCGTCGTCTATGTCAAAAATATTATTATCTCAGATTTTTTTGAATATCAGACGTCGTGATTACCAAAACAATCACGTTGCGCTGATATGAACTTTATATCAACGATAGTTGGTTTGATCTTGCCGGAAACGAGCTGCTAATTTAGGTCTTATAAAGGCCTAAATCAACCCCGAAATAAGCATAACAGTAAAGATCGTTATTCTCAACATTTAAAAGGATATGTATAGAAACAATCTGTATTTTACAGTTCTTGCTTATCACTTCACTCTACGGTACCGTAGCATTCTTTATTTAGAACTATACAAGAAATACAAAAAACTGCATAAAATTGTCTATACATATAAAAAATAAAAATTATATTAGGAACTATGAAGCCATAGTTGGAACATAACCAAAATGTGAATAGACACGAAAATCTTTCGACACTTCTCTCACATTGTGTCATCATCTAAAAGCACATTGCTTGCAATGTTTTCCCGAAGGCACTGCTAATATTATTTTTAACAAGTTCCGAGTAAATACCATTAAAACCGGCGTTTATTCATTTTCATTACTAAAGCAAATAATCACACGTATAATCTAAAGTGCGATTCTAATGGATTTGTATAATGATTGTGGTTGCAGCTGTTCTAAATTATCGCGTAGGTACGACTACATTAAACTCGTACTAAATAGTAGATGGCCACGTGCATAATTAAATTACGTGGTTAATAAGCGATTAAGGTACAATAAACTGAAGTATTTATGTATGGCTTACTTAGACGTTCATTTATTTATTTGTTTTAATTGTTTATAAACTCGATGGTTGTAATAATACCATAGTTTTGCATAGCCGAAGAATACACTCTATTTTCTAAAATAGATACGTACCATAGATAACTATGTACGTACCTTAATATTATATAATAATGTCAGCAACTAAAACCTAGATTAGCATATGAAAATAAAATTTATAGACACTTTAACGTATAGCCTGGTAACCAGTATGCCTTACGTAATCTATGGTAAATATATCATTGGTATATCTAAAAACAGTAATAATTATTATCGTCAATTACATACTTAAATTTTGATTCGTTACTAAAGCTACCGTGTACTCTTGAACTAATATAATAGTTTAGTCGCGTCGGTCACTCATTAAACAATGGAGTTGATTGCGTACTCGCGATATCCATTATGCGGGCGGTAATTAGATTGAACCAAATGCGGGTTTAGGGTTGCCACTGTGTTTTAGATACTTAATTAAAACTAAATTTATATAAAAAAGTTTTCTTCTATTGGCCTACGAAATATAGGTACTCTAGTGATGAACAACATTGAATATTTTTAATCAACACTGAACACGGATTTTCTTGGTTTTAAGATAATTAGAATAGAATGACGTACATTAAGCAGGTAGATGACAACCCTTTGACATAAAAATCTAATAAAATATTTAAAAATAGCAGGATGCTTGCCCTGAATGACGATATTACTATACCTATCTGTTTACGGCATGAAATAAATTAGCTTTGAATATTTAAGGAATGTTGGTAAATAGCATTAGCGATGTTAAGTAATGGTGTTATGGACCTGGTTGTTCGTGTTTATTTTCCATTTATTTCATGTTTTAGAACGCAGTTTTTGAAAGTTATACAATCTTCAATTCATTACATTCTGAAATTGTTGAGTTTCTATTATAGAATCATATTTATTATCTACTTAGTAAATAAATCCTTGACAAATATTTATATCTTATAATTAAATAATTACCTATATGAATAAGTAATTATTAGATATTAATATTCAGGTCATACTGAAAGTTTCTGGATTCTGATAAATACGACCAGATTTTCGACATTCGATGCCCTCCCAATTTATATTTTTGCATTTTCTGGGACTATCGTAATAAGCAGTTGGACCAGTCTTCCTTAGGGACCTCTTCAATGGTTTCGTCAGTTTCTTCATTCATCTCTGATTAAGGCCTTTAAAACCTGTGCCTCTAAGTTTGTCTTTAATTTTAGGAAACAAAAAGAAGTTGCGAGATCGGGGCTGTATGGTGGATGCGTTATCAGTTCTACATTTGAAAAAGTGTTGACTGTGTGTTGTTGTTGTGCTGCGGTTGTCCATTGGTCTTCGAGCGATACTGTTGTCTAATGTTCTAATTAACTGAAAAAATGCGCAATCATTTTCTTACCAATGCTTCGATTTTTCTTAACTTTCGTCAGTTAATCTTAATAAGGAAAGACCCATTTGCCGACTGGCTTTTTCTTTCCGATTCAAAGCAGTACACTTAGGTTTCTTCCCTTGCCACGATATTATAAACAGCCCATGACTGCCCCCCATTTACTGTTTTTATCACATAACTGCATCAGTCGACACGCAGTCGTTTCTGGTCTTCTGTAAAATTATGCGGTATTCATCGAGAGCAAAGCTTCCAAACCTGTGTGTTCAGGATTCAAATCTTCGCGCCACCCGTTCGATAACATTATAGTGTTCATAGATTTAAATTTACATGTCTACTTTCCTACCTTCAATTTTTTTGTGCTTCCTTGCTAACTGTTGAATGGAGATTACACGTATCAGTCGAATTAAACCAAATTTTATTTAAAAAGTATACCTAGCCCCCTACATGGTCCTAAATCTACGCCGGATTGGATTACCAGCTCATAAATTGATTGAGGAAGAAGATTGCATACATTATTGAAGCCGTGGAGTGCAAATAAATGCAACGGGGATTGCACGCCATTTGAGAGTGGTCGAGAGTTCAAGTCTACGTGTGTGAAGTGAAAAAAAGCCTTTGTGAAGTGAACCGTGAGACTTTAATTTTGAACCCAACACTCTAATCAGGTATTTTAGGTATAATTCGACGTATTATAAGGTTAGTAACGAATGTCAAATAGAATTATTTACTTACTAACATAAGTGATAGGTACCGTTCAATTTTCGACATATTGCTTGATGTTAGATAAATTCAGGTTTATGTACCTAGGTACTTAGTTAGTTAAATATTACGAGTACGCTTGTTCATTGGACAAAATTATTTAACTAACATTAAATTCAACCAATTTATCATTAGTTTTTCAACAGTTTTGCAAGTTTAATTGTCAAATGTAGGTGAGTACGTACCTATTCATGTAATGTAAGTAATCATGTTCTGTCTTAGAAGTAAATTAGTGTAAGTTTGTTGCTAATCGACGTGTAAAACCACTGTAAAACCATAGTTTATCATGTTTCATTGTTATCAAATCTCATTGTTTTCATGTTAATCAGCATTTCTCATTTAGGTAAATACATTTAATTGTTACTAAATCATCGTGTTGTCGTGATCAGGTATTTGATGTTAAATTCATTTCATCATATTAGGTGTTTCTACGTACTTTGTGTCATAATCCTAAGTACATGAGTAAACAAAGACTACCTGTATCAATTCCAGGTCAACCGTGCCCGTCTCCCAGAATGACCGAGGAAAAGGATCTAATCAAAAAATGCGGCAGTATCAAAGGTCGTCTTACTGCATTTGCGAGTCATTTAAAATCTATCAATATAGCGAAAATGACTACTTCGGACGCCAGGGAGTTACAATTGCGTATCGGCAAGATCGAAGCTTTATATGACTTATACGATGAGGTACAGTTAAAAATAGAGTGTAGTTCTGAAAACATGGAACTTCAAGCTGACGAGAGAACTGATTTCGAATCGCAATACTATATGTTATGCGCTCATGCTCAGGAAATTTTAGAAAACTACCAAAATGAGCATGATAAGAGTGACAAGGCATCAGTTACGTCGAATTCTCGCACTAATCACAAACTCGTTAAGTTGCCTACTATCCAGTTGCCGAAGTTCGGTGGCTCATACGAACGTTGGTTAGAGTTTCACGACACCTTTTCCAGTTTAATTCACCTCAACGATGATATCGATGAAATAAATAAATTTCACTACTTAAGGTCGTCGTTAGAAGGTTCGGCTGCTGTGGTAATTCAATCCGTTGAGTTTTCTGCGACTAATTATTCCGTAGCATGGAAGCTCTTGTGTGAACGATTTGATAATAAACGTTTATTGATACAAAATCACGTCTCAGCCTTATTCAATATCGAATCGGTCACAAAAGAGTCTTCCGTCACATTAAAACGAGTGATAGATCAAATAAATAAGAATTTACGTGCACTTGAATCACTGGGAGAACCCGTGAAGAAATGGGACACTCTTTTGATTTATATTTTTACGCACAAGTTAGACTCAAAAACATACCGCGAGTGGGAAAAGCGCAAAGGCGATTTATGTAGGGACAAGGATCAATCGATAAAACTTGATTCATTTTTAGGTTTTTTACGTAATCAAGCTGATTTAATTGAGACGATTGAAATGTCACAAAACAATGTGTCACCTGGTGGTAAGCATGCGACAAAAATTAAGGCTATGGTTTCTGTACAAGGTAGTTCTAATAGCAATCAAAATAAAAATAATTCCAACGCGCCGTCAATGAAACCGTGTCCGAACTGTAATGAAGAACATTATTTAAATAATTGTTCGAAGTTTCTCGCATTAAGTAGTGAAGCGCGATACAAGTTATTGCCTAATTATAAGATATGTTTCAACTGTTTTCGGACTGGACATTATGCTAACACGTGTAAGAAACCGGGATGCAAAGTTTGCAAACGTAAACATCACACACTTATACACGTAAACGATTTTGGTACGAAACCGTCACCTGCATCGATGCCAGCTGATTGCGATAACGGTAATTTCAGTGGCTCGACTCAGTCAATGCAGTTGCAGCCTTCTGTTGTTACGAGCAGTTCTCAGAATCCGAGCCTCGCACTCACGGGGAACGTTACTACTACATGCGAGTATACAGGTCAAGGTCAGTGTGATGTTTTATTATCTACTGCATTAGTGCAATTATACGACAACGATAATCGTAAGGTCATCGCCCGTGCGATTCTCGACAGCGGTAGCACTTCGTGCCTAATGACCGAAAGATTGCATAAACAATTGAACTTAACAGCTGATCGCATAGATAAGTCTGTCATAGGCATAAATAATATAACAACACACATTAGTCAGATGTGCCGCGTGCAAATCAAATCGTTGAATGAAAACTTTTCAACTCATTTGAGTTGTTTTATTTTGCCATCTATAACTGATAACGTGCCCGGGTGTCAGATAGATGTAAGGAATTTAAATATTCCATCAGATATTTGCTTAGCAGACCCTCATTATCATTCGCCCGCCGCCGTTGATTTAATCATCGGCGCTGATGTTTTTTGGGATATTTTGGGTTCGCGTAGTATTAAACTGGGAGATGGAAAGCCGATACTTTATGATACTAGATTCGGTTGGATAGTTTCTGGTCCGGTAAACAGCGGCCGCGTGTCGACTTTGCCACATAAAATTAAATGTAATTTTACTCAAGTTGATTCGATGACTTCTCATAATTTTAACGATGACATTCAAAACCAATTAATGCGTTTTTGGCAGCTTGAAGAAGTAAGCCCTCAGTCAAATCAGTATTTTCCTGAAGAGAAGTTATGCGAAGCACACTTTGTTGAAAATACAACTCGCCTCGCAGACGGACGGTTTTGCGTAAGAATTCCGTTAAAACAAACACCAGACGTGTTGGGAAGCTCTTATCAGCGAGCTAAGCATTGTTTGTTATCATTGGAGCGCAGACTTAAAGGTAATGATTCATTTAGTAAAATGTACAAAGACTTTATGCGTGAATATGATATTCTTGGTCACATGTCAGAGTGCAACCCAATTACTGAAATGCCTCATTATTTCATTCCACATCACGGCGTCCTTCGTGAAAGCAGTACGACGACTAAACTTAGAGTCGTATTTAATGCAAGCTGCCCTACTTCTTCGGGAGTGTCGTCTAATAATATTCAAATGATAGGGCCCACGGTGCAGGATGACCTTTTGTCTATTCTATTACGTTTCCGGCAGCACAAATACGTTCTTGTAGCCGACATCGAGAAGATGTATAGACAGATCGTGGTGCATGAAGCAGACAGACCGCTACAGCAAATAATTTGGCGCGAAAACGAATGTGATCCTATCAAGTCATATACATTAAACCGAGTCAGTTACGGGACAGCTAGTGCACCTTATCTTTCGTGTAGGTGTTTAAAACAAGTAGGTCTAGAATGTAAAGACCCTACAATAGCAGAAATCATCATTCACGACTTTTATGTCGATGATTTGTTGACCGGAAGTGACGTCATTAGCGAAGCTTTGCGTATCCGTGAGCAGGTTACTGTCGAGCTCGCATCAGCTTGCATGCCCTTGAGGAAATGGAAGTCCAATGAGCCTAAATTAGTGTCAGAACCCGGACAGTCCACTACTGAATTGAACCTCGGAGACACTGAACCCAATAAGACGCTAGGCCTCGGCTGGCACTCAATGACAGACCAATTTTATTTCCCTGTCAGTCCCGCCGTTATGAAAGGGAACACAAAGCGTGATATTCTCTCTGTCATCGCTCAAATTTTTGACCCTTTAGGACTCTTGTCTCCTTGCGTCATCTCGATGAAAATTATTTTACAGAAGTTATGGCTTCAACGGCTATCGTGGGATGAGGAGTTGCCTCCTGAGATAAGTCGGATATGGATAGAAACAGTTAAAGACCTGCCGAGTCTGAGCAGCTTGCGTATCCCGCGACGCGTCATCTGTGACTCATATGCCCAGCTGGATTTCCATATATACACGGATGCGTCCGAGCTCGCGTATGGTGCTTGTATTTATGTTCGTAGTATTGACTACAACAATGAGGTTTCAGTTCACCTGCTTCTCGCTAAGAGCCGAGTCGCTCCCATAAAGCCCACGACTATCCCCAGACTCGAGCTCTGTGGTGCGTTGATTGGCGCTCGTATTTATGAAAAATGCATTAATGCTTTGCGAGCACAAATCAATCGCGTTATTTTTTGGACAGACTCCATGATAGTGTTAGGTTGGCTTAAAATGCTACCGTCAAAGTTACAACCATTCGTACGCAATCGTATTGCTGAAATTTTAGAAAAAACTGACAGCTGTACTTGGAGACATGTTCCTACTGATGAGAACCCCGCCGATCTGATATCCCGCGGTGTGAGTGTTGCGTCTCTTCAGTCTCACAAGTTATGGTGGCATGGTCCAGATTATTTAAAGCGGCATGAGTCGCACTGGCCCACCACTCCAAGTACTGTCAAAACTTTACCTGAAACTCGAAATGAAGTTTCATTACACACGTCATCTAACAACCCTCGCGAACTTATCGATTTCAGTCGCTTCTCAAATTTTCTAAGGCTTAAGCGCACCGTTGCCTACGTGTTGCGTTTTGTAGATATTTTAAAAAAAACGGACTGAGCGTAATAGGACGTATTTAAGTGCTGACGAATTACAAAATGCTACTATTTTAATTATGAGACATTCGCAAAAACAATCATTTCCTGAATATGAATTATTATTTAAAAAACACAACCTGCCTAATAAAAGCCCACTAACTAAACTCAGCGTTTACTTAGACCACGATATGTTAATTCGCGTTGGAGGTCGATTAGATAATTCGAATTTTTCGTTTGAGAAAAAACACCCTATAGTTATACAGTCCACACATCATGTTACAAAGTTATTGTTTGAATTTGAACACAAAAGGTTGATGCATGCTGGCCCTCAGCCCTTATTGGCCACAATCAGAGAAACTTACTGGCCTATAGGCGGTCGTAATTTAGCTAAGAAATGCTATCGTCATTGTGTGCGTTGTAACCGCATGAAAGGTAGGGTATTTGCTCCATTAATGGGTAATTTACCACAGCAGCGCCTGAAACCTGGAGGCTATGCGTTTGAAAGTGCTGCAGGCGTGGATTATGCAGGCCCCATCTCCTGTGCAAGTCGCTCTGGTCGAGGTTGTAAGCTTATTAAGTCGTATATTGCCATTTTTGTATGTTTCTGCACTAAGGCAATCCATCTAGAACTTGTGGGCAACTTATCGAGTAATAACTACCTATTAGCACTACGTAGATTTATATCGCGAAGGGGGAAGCCCTTAAATATTTTTTCAGACAATGGTACCTCATTTGTTGGAGCATATAATAAACTATCGAAGTTTCTCAAAACCAATTGTGACTCTTTGGCTGCTGATTCAGCCCAAGATAATATAAATTTCCATTTTATTCCGGCGTATAGCCCTAATTTCGGAGGTCTCTGGGAGGCTGGTGTCAAATCGACTAAATATCATTTAAATAGAGTGCTGGGCAATTGTAATTTAACGTTTGAGGAGCTTACTACTGCGTTGGTCCAGATCGAGGCAATCCTTAACTCTCGGCCACTTACTCCCCTCTCTACGGACCCAGAAGACTTGACACCTCTAACGCCCGGCCACTTCCTCATCGGACGGCCACTCACTTCCCTACCCGAGAAAGACTACCAGGACTATCCTGTCACCAGACTTACTCGATACCAGCGTGTCGAACAGATCCGCCAGCATTTTTGGACTCGATGGAGTAAAGAGTACGTAGCTGAACTCCAGCAGCGTGTAAAATGGCGATCCTGCAAGCACTCCCTAAAGATTGACACTCTTGTTCTATTAAAGGAAGATAACCTTCCACCCTTGAAGTGGAAATTGGGACGTATCGTCGCTGTGTACCCTGGTGTTGATAAAATAAACAGAGTCGCTGACATCAGAACGACTAACGGCGTTGTTCGAAGATCTTTCAGCAAGGTTGTTCCATTGCTGCCCGAAGATGACGTCTACAGTTGAAAGACGAGCTTTCAACGCGTGGGGGCATGTTCAGGATTCAAATCTTCGCGCCACCCGTTCGATAACATTATAGTGTTCATAGATTTAAATTTACATGTCTACTTTCCTACCTTCAATTTTTTTGTGCTTCCTTGCTAACTGTTGAATGGAGATTACACGTATTAGTCGAATTAAACCAAATTTTATTTAAAAAGTATACCTAGCCCCCTACACTGTGCACATGGAAAATGTTTTGCACATGGCTTATAATTCCAATGCCTATACAGTACGAATTTTCTCACAAGTTATTTTTTTATCAGTTTTAATCAGTTAACGCACGGTATCAATATTTGATTCTGTAACCGCAGTCGCCCACCGACCTTCACGTACATCGTCATGCAGATGATTACATCCACATCAAAATTCTCCGAACCACGAATATACAGAGCTGCAACATGGGGCTTCATCACAAATACTAATAGAAGTCTCTGGCAACTCTCTTGTTCGAGGAACATTCAGTTTGCTCGCGTAAGAAGAATAATGTTAAATCAAGAAACAGTTTTACATTTATTTTAGAGTTAAGTGTTTTTCATAGATCGGGGTGCCTATGCAGAACCATGTGATGACCAGGTTTGGTTCCCAATCGATTCACTAAAAATGTTACCCACTTGGCAAACAATAGTGCTGCAATCATAGGTATCTAAAATTCAAAGAATGCTTTCTGTAATGCTGCCACAGAAATCATTAGGTACCTAAACTTTCAATACGAGGCATACAAACCGAAAGAAAATAACTGAAAGGGACGCAGCTCAACATATAACTATGGCAATATATTATTTTCATGTTTAGTTTCTGGGTCGTCTGGGTAATGGGTAGATATTATATTTTGTACTCTATGTAATGCATACATGAGAGTGATCCGTAAAATGAATATAAAAAAATAGATTATTTTCACAGTGGCCAATAAATTTAGGCCCGAATTCAATGTGGTCTCAAAATCATTATTTTCTGTTTACATTGTGACCGGATCGCAAGAGTCTGTCATATCGTAAATTACCTAAAATAAAGTTGAATTTTATTTACAATGTGCCCTGCTTGATATTTTAACGAAATATCTACGTTATTCCTTTATCCCTGATGGTCTGGCATCTTGAAGGCATTATTACCAATATTTTTAGCGTCCCTAAATACGCACCTCTACGGAGGTTTGACAGTCCGTTTGACTAACTTGTTATCGAAATTGACGCAGCACGAGACCAAGAACGAGGATTCATCCGAAAAGATTATCTTGGACCAGTCACGGTCTTTGTACTCCTGCGCAGGTCATCCTCTTCCAGTGTGCTTTTCCACAAGAAAAGCTTATTTCGTCTTTCAGTATTTCTGCTTACTCTCCACTAAACGTTTCATACTGAATTGTATACAATAGTATTTTTGCCCCCAATTCCACGAATGATTACAATTGATAAAAAATAACTGGTATGTGATTTCATGCCTTTATATCACCGAAATAAATGCAGTGGTGATTAAGCAGACCCAATTCGCAAGATGTTTTGGTGTCATGTTATACGGGACGAGCATTTTGTTATCTGTCAGTTTAGAATCTAGATTCAGGACACCTTTTGTTTGTGACTTTTAAAATTTTTCATAACCAATTTAGTAATTAACTTTCTGGTATGTCACCGACGCGTTTTTATCAGTTTATCTGATGCGTCAAACGTATTTACATATAAACATATTTTTTTGCAGGCTAAAAGCTAGACTATTTGTGTACCTACTTTAGGATGCATACAAAGAAACACTCCGTTTAACAGGAACCTAACGCGTGAAAACTCATGTTGGGAAACGTGTGCTCTGTGCGAACGATATGTTCAATAGTATTCTTGAGAGCGAACATCGACATACTGATTTTGCAAAACAAATTAATCATCGGCAGAATATTTATCATCTTCCCCATATCACGCTTCTGAGATGGAATCGGTATTGTATTTTAAACATTCAAACATGAACGGCGCGTCAAAACATGAGTGTCGCGCCCTTACCAGGGCGAAGCAAATACGCGAACTGATTTTGTTTGTTGGTAATATCCTGGGCAAAATATTGGACTATGTGATCTTATATATTTTTGGATAAAAATCTCTTGTAAGTAAGTGTTTTAGGCAGGACAAACTCTTATAAAATTTGTTGTACCTACAAGTTTAACAAAGAGTGCAACAGTAGATATGCAATAAGTAAGCAAGAACTGTTAACCAACCATAATAAATAAGCTCTTTCCTCTACCGCTTACAAAGTAATTGTGTTATACCATAGTTTACTCTATAGTTTAATGTCAGGCAGGCCCTATCTACCCCTACAATATCATGCGGCCCTGTTAACATTTCGTTATTAAAAAAGTACGAGACTTTGTCATCAGTGAAGTTAGTTTTTTTTAATTAAAATTATGAAATTGATATTGCTTTCACGGCGGTGCTCGCTTCCCGACTCAACCTTGTGAAAGTTTAAATTAATTTTTGAATTAAGCCTAATAGCAGTGGTAAACGATTCCTAAGAAAAGAGTTTTTAGTAATTAAAATTTCAATTAGGCACTTTTAATTGGAAAAGATTGCTTTGCCAAACTGATATATAAGAACCTACTTAATTGTACACAAAGTTATCCTTATTAATAATAATACCCTTTAAGAACACAACTGACGATTTTTATTTTTACTTTGTACTTTTGTATTTACTTGGACATTATTTTAATTACTTCTTAATTACCTAAGCATTATTTTAAGTTTTCAATAATATATTGTGAACAATTTGTCCAATATGACAAACATAGAATTTGACATATTAAGTTGTGTTTTTATTTTTTGCATAAAGCATGATCCGGAGTCACACAACGTAAGTTGATCTATAGGTGTCGCTCCATCCCATACGATCGTATAGCGAAGGAGAAGATAAATTTGAGTATATCATGTTGGCTTAGCGGTCAGAGCACACCCGGCTATAGGGGTGGATGGTGCGGGTTCGAATCCCGCACATGACTATAATTTTTCTCTCTTTGTAATTGTGTAATATTGAATTATTTTTGAAGGTACATTTTACAGTCGTGAAAAGTGTATTCTCTTAGATTCGAGTCTGAATATGCTATTCACGACAGTATATACTGAGTCTCCCTAACGACAATCAAACTTACACAAGTCGAGACAATCTACGTCATAATTTATTTTCTCAGAGAAAGGCTCCGGGCGAAACTTAAGCCTGACATAAGTGGGCAATAAACTTCAGCCAATTTGGAGATTCGCATCTGGAGGCTCTTATTAAAGCCCGAAAGTTAGTCCTTTTCATCCATCACTCGTAATACGTGTGTGAGTTATTGTATGAAAAATTGAAGAATAAATTGAGTCGCTGCAGCAGCGGCGAGACATAAATCCCAACTGAGCCCTCAATATTGTTTTAAAGGGGAAGTGGCCATAAATTTTATCAGGGCGGCCCAGAGCAGCGCCGCCACCGCCGCCGCCACGCCGAGCCGCTCTCGCCACGCCGCGTAACGCTGCGCTGCCGTCCCACACCCGCACTGTCACCGCAATTTTCCGCCTTTGCTCCCGCTGCATTCGATGCTCATGTGAATTTGTTCAGTTATTCTTACCCAAATTGAAACCGTTCTAGTGGTTTAATACGTGCCCAACATAACAACGAAGCTGATCCCGGGAGGAAGGGCTTATTGCCAAAATAAATACAAACATATCTACATGGACTCGACATACAACGCAATCTTTATAGTCTTGATGTTATACATTTCTGAAACTGTAGATTTGTTTTTTGCGTACTAAAAGCAATGCCATTCTATTAAACTGGCAGTGACACGCAAAGAAAACGCTGATGCTCAGATTCTTCACCTAAAGTTAAGTACAGTAAAATTTATTTATTATTGTAAGCGAAAAGAAAATCTGACACAGCTGTAGTACCCACCATTCAAGGTCATACTGAATCCTATGGTCAAAATAAGTCCAAATATTTAACCAAACTACTATTGTTCACTAGAGTTTAAGAAAATAAAGTAAGTATCTACCTAATAACTTAGAGTAAAGCACAAAGATTCTTTCTAAACCTATGTTAGAACGAAAACACCAATCTGATGCAGTAAAAGGATGTTCGATTTTCCATCACGTCGAATAGCTTAATAGCCGTAACAACGTAAAATACGATTTTGATTACGATAAAGGCTTATGAAATGTTGCGCAGAAGACGGGCGAGGTAGAGCTTTCAGATTTATTGTAATTCGTATAGGGTTCCGTGATTCGCGAAGATCCTTTTAAGTTCGCCAGTTTATTTGTTCGTAGGTAGACATTGCGGAGCACAATAAAAAATCGCTTATTTTTATCAATACGATCTGGGTGTCGGACATTTCGCATAAATGTGATATTGCAATATCGTTCGTCCCCTTTTTAATATCGCGACGGACGCTGGCGGGCGGTTTATGGCGCAACCCTTCCAACGTTTTATTTCGCGACCTGTTTGTCCTAATATTATGAAAAAATTGACGTCAGCAAAACGAAAATGTCAGCCTGCTTACATTTTTTTGGTGTCATAAAGTTGTGTTCTGATTTACTTTTTACTGTACCCTTTAAAAATAGTCCCTTTTGGTGACCCAGCATACAAAACATGTTAAAGTTACAGAATAATGAAGAGTTTACAAAATAACTTCACAAAAAAGACCTTCACTTGCAGTTACATTGTTCCCTGAAATTACATTGTTACCTGAACAATATTACATTGTTTCTTGCTTAGTATTTTTAATATTGATGTACTTTAACCAAAATATCTTGTGATGGAGTCATGGAGCTGAAAGGTTGGAACTGCAACTCCATAACGCAACAACGTATTCTATCAGTTTTTTAGACTAATTGCGATTGTCTCAAAGTGCATCATTCTATAGTGTTATTTTAAGTAAATATTACTTTTACTTACTCGTAGCATTGTCAGGCTTGTGCATGGCCGGTGGATCGCGAATCATCGTGAGGCCGTCACTCTCGCATCACACCGCGCTTATTGGGTACTGAAACAAAGGGAAATATTACGATGAGTTTATGACGAGGCTCTTCATAATAGACATTAAATGGATTAGGCCTAGTTTCACCATACTCTGTTATTTATTTGACGCCTTGTTAATCCTTTTAACGGACTGTTAACTGAACCGAGTGTCCCACCAACTGTTAATGGATGATTAATTCAGTTAACTTCATAGAACGTAGACTGATTTAACAGCTCTGTTATTTTTAAAGACCCATTAGCTAATGCCTGATTTAGCGTAAACAAACATGGTATGGTGAAATTAGGCCAGGATATTATCAGTAATGTGCAAGTTTAGGGAAATTAACAATCGTTCTTTTCTTAAATCTATGTATCATTACGTACTGTTAACTTTAAAAACTGTCTTCATAATTCCGCTCATAAATCGAGGCTCAAAACCATCCATAATCCTCCAGTACATTTGAAATCACTTATATATACACTCGAGAGCAATGAATCCGGGTCACTTAAAGAATCCTAAAAATCTCGGAAACTAAAAATGCTAGGTTAATGCAATAAATTGTATTTAATAGACAATGTAATACTCCTTAAATGAAGGTATTAAAACTTCTTAGTTATTGTAAAGTTATATCATAAAAAAATCAAATTTGAAAGAGGGCCACTTTCGAAGATGGAACTACGAAATTACAGCATTTGGTTTTGCTTTTGTTTGTAATCTGTCATTTATGTGGGTACATAAACCATGTTGATAGTGCTCTATATTCATTATTCAAGCTGAAATTATGTCGCTTACGCCTGAAGAATGCACCAGAATACTTACAATGCTGGAAACCGGCCGGAGTCAGCGCGATACAGCCAGGACTGTCGGTGTGTCGCTGTCAACAGTACAAAGAGTTCTCCGACGTTACGAAGAAACTGGTTCTAACCTACGCAGACCAGGAACGGGCAGAACCAGGTGTACCACAGCACGAGAAGACCGATACTTGGTGAACACCATGCTTCGAAATCGCTTTCTCACAGGAACTGAACTCACCAATCAGTTTCGACGCCTCGGAGGAAGTAACCCAAGTGCATGGACAGTAAGACGTCGGCTTGCTGAATCTAACTTAAAACCCCTTAGACCTGCAAACGGCCCTAAACTGGAGCGTGGGCATCGTATTTCGAGACTAAGATATGCCCAGAGCCACGTAAATTGGAGTATTGAAGATTGGTCAAAAGTTATGTTCTCCGACGAATCAAAATTTATGCTCTACAAGCACGATGGAAGACACAGAGTGTATCGAAGACCAGGGGAAAGATTCAAGCAAGCATGCATCGAAGAAAAAGTAGCCTACGGTGGTGGGTCTGTACTTGTGTGGGCCGGAATTTCTTCTGAAAGTCGCACAGAGCTGGTGATCATAGAAAACGGCTCTTTAACTAGCGTAAGATATGTGGAAGAAATCCTCAATGATCACGTTGGTCCATTTATGGTCAATTTAGATGAGGATGCTATATTTATGCATGACAATGCCCGACCTCATACAGGTAGGATTGTGAATGACTACCTTCAAGAGATGAACATTACTCGTATGGAGCGGCCAGCGCGCAGCCCGGATATCAACCCGATCGAGCATGCTTGGGACGAGCTAGGCAGATGCGTAAAACAACGAAACCCTCCCCCAATCACGCTTCGTGAGCTCAAAATTGCTCTCACAGAGGAATGGGAGAATATTCCCCAAAATCGTATAAGGAACTTGGTGTACAGCATGCCAAACCGCGTAAACGCAGTAATGGAAGCACGAGGAGGCAATACGAAGTATTAAAATTCAAGAAAATCGTAATAAAGTTCAAAAATTTCATGTTTCCTATTTTTGTTATAAGGAGAGATCAGCAGTTTTTTTCTTTATGTAATTTTGTGTTAATAAAATGTATGGTGACTCATATTTTTTTTACTTTCATTTAAGGAGTATTACATTGTCTATTAAATACAATTTATGGCATTAACCTATCATTTTTAGTTTCCGAGATTTTTAACATTCTTTAAGTGACCCGGATTCATTGCTCTCGAGTGTATATATATGGTTCTAGGATTTTGCTGTATGAGGTCGTAGAACCTAAAGGAACCACAAAATACGTGTATTATTATTTTTCATTAAAGGTTTTGACATCCTTTGCTAAGTAAAAATAAAAAAAAATCGTTGTAATATGTCTTGGACAGAAAATTTACCACCTGACTTCATCGAATAAGGCGTTGGTTATAAAATTGTTGTTTTTCTTAAAATTGTTAACTCTTACTAAGATAAACTAACAAACGCTAAATTCATACAAAGACGAACTTCGTTTCGGCTAGTAGACGGATCACCTGTATGTGATCTAAAAAATTTACTAAATTAATATTATATTCATATTTATATTGTACATTGTCTATTGGCTAATAATACATTATTTATTCGTGGTCTATTGACAGAGTGCCTTGTCGATTGCCAATTTAAAAAATCTTTCATATTTCATTTCAATTAATAATGTTTGTGTATAGAGTATATTATATAGTGTCACAGATATATCCATACAGTCGAATTGAGCACCTCCTCCTTTATTGGAAGTCGGATAAAATATTACGTATATAGCGTATACTTACTAAATTGGTGTTAGCAATGATTTTAATTTTATGTTTTTTTAACTTATGTCATGTCCTTTTATAACACTAAAGTTTATTATTTGGTTAGAGATCTTATTACTCGGCCTTGTTAACCTCCAGTGTCATATACCAATACCATACACTCAGGTTTTGCCACAAAGCAGATTAACCTTTTACGCCGCCAACCTTTCAGCAATTCTTAACTCGAGTGGGTGTCTGTAGAACGCTGATCTCTTCCATGTTGGGATGCCACAGTTTGTGTCGACACTCGTGACTCACCCCCATCATAAATCGGAAAGTGTGTTTGTCAAGTTGTACAATATGTGTGGTAATATGGTGTTCATCTGCCTTAGACAGGACCGTTTTTTCTGAAGTGGACGGGCCTGGTGTTCCCGACAAAAGATTTTTTATATCTTCGTAGCGCAGCCTGACCTTGTCATATATGTTGAGTGCGAAATATTCATCATCCTTGTCCTCCTGCATATTCATTAAATTTGTGTTGTTTTGTTCATACTCTCCCCATAAATTTGTCAACGCCTCTAACCGTTTTGTTATGTAGTCGGCTGTCTTCCGGGACATGGCATCCTTTTTATAGTTTGTGCCTATCTTTTGGATGCTGACGGAAATCTCACGCTGACGGGTTAGAAGCGCTTCCATTGTTGTGCAAATACAAAGATCAATTCAATTAAATAATGGAAAGATCTTACTTGTATTCTGATGTTATGCTTTCCTGACGTCACTGTCTAGCTCGTCCGGAAATTGTTGCTGTAGGATGCTGGAGCTGTGTTTTATATATATATTATATATTAATATATATATATATATATATATATATATATTTATATATATATTAAATATAATAATATTACCAAATTATATATATATATATAAACTTCATTAAAAGAAAACGTTAAATGTCACAACTATGTCATGTGAGATTCCCAGTACTCAGTAACAAGTCTGTCTGTCACAGTTGTCCTATTAACTAATGGCGTCGAGTGATATAGCTTCGTAAGAATTAGTTATATATTAGTTATTTTGTAAAACGAGTACCCTTATGCTGTCAAGACCGTGACTCTTTAAATATGTATTTATTAATATGTCTACGCAGATTATTATTAATATGGTGTGTTTAATAACAATAAATCTAGTGATTGTTTTAAGAAGGCTATTTTTGTTTAATCTTTGTGGTTATAGCATGGTGCGAACATTTCACGTCTATGGACGTCACAACCGTGGTTTTCATAGAACATGCTAAGGCCCATGGTCGAGACAGAATCGTTTAGTTTTAGTTAAGTTTTTTTAAATTATTATTTTCAGACCATGTATTCAACATAATAACAAATCTCAAAGAATTATGTCGTGCGTTTAAAATAAAACCAAATGCCACATTATTTTTGATATAGTTTTAGCTCATTCTAATGTACTGTTTGCAAGTTTAATAAAAAAGATATTATCCAAAACGATACGTGTTAAGTTGAGCGCTTATAGAGAGCATTTATGAAACTAAAAATATGTATCAATTGTCTTGGTTGTGACAGGAGCCCCATTGTAATAAATTTCATAAAGCTGTCCTTTACAGAGTGCTCAATTCAAAGTCAATGAGTACAAATTCTTACTTCATAATCATCGCTCATCAAGGCAACCATCTTCAGGCAGATATGTGGCTTCTAGCAAAATTGCCCAGAAATAAAAATAAAATTTGCCAGATAGTGTCTATTATTGAAGATACAGTAGAACCATATGCCGTAAAACTAAAAAAAATAAGTCATAAAACAGGGCAACAGATACTACATTTAGATATAATGAGTCTATACGCGCACTATAATAAATCAAAATGTTATTTGGAATTATTTGTCTTTGACAGTGAATGACAATCGATCCAGTAAGTAGCAAGAATCACTGAAAAAAGTTTTAATAAATGTAAACCAAAAAATGGAACCAACTTCAACACTCAAAAGTGTGAAATAACTTGTCGAAGTCGGTTCCATGCGCAAAATATTGTTATACTAGGTACTTTTGAACTATTATGGTACCGACTTCAACAAGTTATTTCACACTTTTGAGTTACATTTTTTTTATATGGATACATTGCATAAGTATTGTATTTGTTAGTAAATTTGAGTAGTTTTTTTTTATTATTATAGGAATAATATGTAACATTAAGTGATTTTTTATACTGGATGGATATAAATTGAATTATGGGTAAAAAACGTAAATCCGGCTGTATGGAAACTCATGTCACGTCACGACTATGGTGCTCAATGTCACACCTGAGACTTTGAACTAGTATTTTAATATTTTCCTAGGTTCAATGAGCTTACGAAAATGTAAAGGCTTTTTATGTGTGATCATAATAAACATAAAAAAATCTAAATATATATTTTATTACAGTTGAGTTGAGGATTACCCAGATAACAAATATAAAGAAATACAACAGAATAAATTAAACTCATATTTTTTGGCATTGGACCTAACAATAGTGATAACAATTTAATAACCTTAATTAACCATTGTGTACATATTAATAGTATATGGTTCGCAAATTGCGATAAAAACTACACGAGTTAGATATAGTTTCAAACAATCAATTACAACATGACTAGATTCCATTCATCAAAATTGGTTTTCCCGGTCCTTTAGGAACCGTTCGGAAAATCGAGATAAAAAGTAGAATACGTAATATCATCTAAATCCATTCAGCGGTGTTGGAGGTAGGAAGATAAAAAAAAATTGGCTTGACTTCAACACTCAAAGGTGCGAAATAACTTGTTGAAGTCGGTACCATGATAGTTCAAAAGTACCTATTATTACAATATTGTGCCCATGATCCCGACTTCGACAAGTTGTTTCACACCCTTGAGTGTTAAAGTTGGTTAAATTTTTGGGTTAAAAAATTTCCCCCTTTTTAGTGTCCCTTGCTACTTGTGGAATCGATTGTCATTCATTGACAATAACTACGAGTATATCATCAAGATAGAAAAAACCTTTCAGTTATTGGAGTGTAACTCAAAAACGGCTTGACCGATTTTGATGAAATTTAAATGGGACCACACCACAAACATTCAAATAAAAAAGAATCATATAAATCGGTTTATCAGTAAAAAGTTATGAGGTAACAAACATTTAAAAAAAATAGACGAATTCAAAACCTTCTCCTTTTTTGAAGTCGGTTAAGAAGCTAACACACATAATTACTTTCGAATTTATAATATATATTATTATTATCATATAATAACTAAACAAGGGTGGAGTAAATCTATACTAAAAATAATATAGTACAGATTTGATTATTAACTTCATTATCTTAGACCCTGGGTACGAAATACTAGACATTCGGCTAAAACTAGATATAAAAACAATAATTTCATTGCATTTTAGCAAGCTTATTGAACCTAGAATATTATCAAAAAAACTTGTTCACATCACGGGTGTGACATCGCGTACCATGGTCGTGACGTGACATGAGTTTCCATACAGCCAGATTTATGTTTTTACTTATAATTTAATTTATATCCATCCAGTTTAAAAAATCGCTTACTTTCACTTTTACTATTATTTCTATAATCATAAAAAAGACTACTCAAATTTACTAACAAATTCAATACTCATGTAATGTCGCATAAAAATTTTTTTTTACCGAAAAATGGGCTTGACATCAACACTCAAAAGTGCGAAATAACTTGTTGAAGTCGGTACTGTGATAGTTCAAAAGTACCTATTATCACAATATTGTGCGCATGGTCCCGACTTCGACAAGTTTTTTCACACTTTTGGGTGTTGAAGTAGGTTCGGTAAAAAAAAATCTTCACACGTTTTAGTGTCCCTTGCTACTTGCGGGACCGATTGTCATTCATTGGCAATGACTATATCATCAAGATAGGAAAAAACATTTCAGTTATTGGAGTGTAACTCATAAAACGGCTTGATCGATTTTGATGAAATTTAAATGGGATCACACGACAAGCATCAACATTCAAATAAAATAAATCATTAAAATCGGTTCACCAGTAAAAAGTTCTGAGGTAACGAACATAAAAAACGGACAAATTGAGAACCTCCCCCTTTTTTAACCAACTTCCAAGAAAGGAGGAGGTTCTCGATTCGTCTGTTACCTCCGTAACTCTTGACTGGGTGAACCGATTTCAAAAAAAATGTTTATTTGAAAGCTGATGCTTGTCGTCTAGTCTCATTTAAATTTTATCAAAATCGGTCAAGTCGTGCTTGAGTTACACTTCAATAACTGAAACATATTGACCTATCTTGATAATATAGTCGTTGACAATGAATCACAATCGATCCCGTGAGTAGCAAGGGTCACTAAAAAGATTCAATTTTTGTTTTACCAAAAAATGGAACCAACTTCAACACCCAAAAGTACGAAATAACTCGTCGAACTCAGTACCATACGCACAATATTGTGATAATAGGTACTTTGGAACTATCGTGGTACCGACTTCAACAAGTTATTTTATACTTTTGGGTGTTCCATTCTTAGGTATTTTTTTTAATCGGTTAATAACACACATACTAACTTTCTAATTTATAATTTATATTATTTTTATCATATAAAAGCTAAACAAGGGTGGAGTAAATCTATAATGAAAATAATATACCTTGCATAGTTTTGATTATATAATAGTAATGAAGTTAATAATTAAAGCCCAGTGTGTTCCTATACACTGGGCTTTGATTATTAACTTCATTGTCTTAGACACTGGGTACGCAATAATAGGCATTCAGCTAGATTAATTTAAAAAAAATTTAAACATTAAAATAATACCAAAAAATGGAACCGACTTCAACACCCAAAAGTACAAAATAACTTGTTGAAGTCGGTACCATGCGCACAATATTGTGATAATAGGTTCTTTGGAACCATCACGGAATCGAGTTCGACAAGTTATTTCAAAGATTTCAATGTTGAACTCGGTTCCATTTATTTGTAAAAAAAACACAATTTTCCTAATATTAACACACATGCTATAAGTTTCACCATACCAACTTTCACTACTTACGAAATCTATTGTCATTCACCGTCAATCAGGAAGTCATCAAGATAAGCGTAACGAGTCGATTTTCTAAAAGTTAGCCCAGAGCATGTTTTATTTTGCTGTGTTTGATATTCATTTTGATCTTTTTCTGTGTGGCGCTGCGTAGGTCGCAAAAATTGACACAGGTCCTACGTCGACGAGCTCTGCGAGCGCACTGGCGGTCAAGTGAGCGAGCTCTGATACCATGAATTCATGTTAAAAAATCATATAAAATTAACATGATAACTTTTTAACATATTTATTTATGATTTAATTTCTTTTATTGATTAGTAATGCATTAAAAAATAATTGAAAATTAAAGATTAGTAAAAAAGGAAACAAAAATCGTTTTTAAATTCGAAATAGAGGTAACTTTAAGATTTTTTTCTATCGAGTGAAGTTATTTATTATGTGTATCAGATTTATGAATTAACACAAGAATATGCTTAAAAATAACATATATTTTTTTTACTTTATTAACCGAGTTTTTTCTTTGAGAAAAGTTAATTCTTGTATGGCGTTTTCTGGCCAGGAGCGCCTTAACCTTAAATAAAAATATGTAACAGAAGCCGCAGAAGCAAGTTAAATGAACATACATATACCTAACATATGAAGATAAAGATATACCTAATTCATTTATATAGACGCTAATTTAGCTATATCGAGTAAGCCTATTAAACAATTAAAATGGATTTAAATTAGTATTTAAAAATGTATCACCTTTAACCAATATTATATCACATATTTTAAGCTCATTACTTTAATTTAAAAACTAAATTAACAAATTTTATGGTAATTCATATAAAAAACTACCTTCGAAAGCTTAACATGTAATTACCAATATAAAACCAATGTAGCGCGGGATATTCATTTATTTACGTTAAGTACTATAGTTATCTACCCAAACATGTATAGCGGCATTTATGTTGCTATGCAACTGCGCTCGGGTATCGTTCGGTGGGCCGACGCGGCGGCTCGGCAGCGCTCGCGCCGTCCCCTCTCAAACCGCGCACCCGCGCGGGCGCCGGACTCGGCCGGCTAGTTTAGTGAGCCGTGCGACGCGATCGGGAATCCGCGCTCCTTCTGTTATCCTTCGCGGCTCACGTATACTACCTACCAACTTAAGTTGTTACCTCATTGTGCCTAATTTGTTTGTGTTACGCTTGATTGTATTGTTTTAATGCTGAATAAACGATTTCTAACAAACTTCAGTGTTAAACTGGCGCCTCAAACGTGCGGCTTGAACCGCTTTGTGTTGAACTGTTTACGTTCGTGTATTGTACCTACATACATCATTTGCCTTGCTGGGTATTAACTCGGACATTCTACTGCACCTGGTTATCGCTGCCCTTAAAAGATGCCGATAACGAGGCAGGGATCGCTCCGCCAGCAACAGGGCGATGGTGACATCACGATCGCACCGTCTGAAGAGGACAGCGCCTGCGCCGGAGAGCCCGGCCGCGTTGACGAACCTGCGGGTGCCACCGGCATGCGACCGGCACAATCACCAGTGTTCCAGCCTCATTCAGAATTATTTCTTTCATCTCTAATAGAGTCTATAACACGTGCACAAGCAGAGGCCAATCGAAACCTCATCAACTCGCTGATGATGCCCGGCAGTGAATTCAGGTCGTCCACCCCGGTGATGCCATCGACGAGCACGACCTGCGCCGGAACCAGCGCTACTCCCATGGCCGCTGGTGGTGGCAGCGGAGCTAATTTCATACGATGTACGGCGCGATTCGACGGATCGAACCACGACGCTGAGACCTTGGAGGCGTTTATAGATGCTGTCGAGGTCTTCAAAGAGTGTGCGGCCGTGAGTGACGATCACGCTCTTCGTGGACTCCCCATGCTACTTGAGGGAGAAGCTGCGGTATGGTGGAGAGGCGTCAAAGCGTCTGTGACTTCGTGGCAAGACGCTCTCGCCCGCCTACGTGGGATTTATGGAGTAAGACAACCATCTTATAAAATATTTCGTCAAATCTTCGCCGCCGAGCAACATGACGACGAACGGGCCGAAGTGTTTTTGTGTAAGCTACGAGCTCTTATAGCTAAGTTACCGTACAAACTTGATGAAGTTGTGCAATTAGACATTTGTTACGGACTCCTTCACCGTCGTGTCAGGAAAAGAGTGCCGCGTGAAACTATCGCAAGCTTAGATATGCTTTTATGTGAGACGAGAGTCGCGGAGGATACACTCAAAGAGTATACACAGGTAACCACACAACTTACTAACGATAATCGAGATAACTCGCGATTTATATCTAAGGGTCCTACTACCGGTTCGAATCTCACTCGATCGAGTTCCCCTACCACGAGTGCGGCCTCCACCCGCAACAATAATAAACACAAGGATAGGCCCCGCTGTACTTTTTGCCGTGCTTTTGGACATACTAATACGGAGTGCCGTCAGCGCGAAAAAGCGTCTAATAATAATAATAATGCGAGTAGTAAAAGTATAGAGAGCGGGATTACGAATAAAAACATCCGATGTTATGGTTGCGGTAAACAAAATGTTGTGAGGTCGAAGTGTGATGTTTGTAATGTGGGAACAGCGACGTCGAAAAAAGGGGAGACCGGGGTAGCTTTTAACAGTGCGACTTTTGATATTTCCGACTTAGACGGGGTATTAACTTCGAGTGACAGCGACTCTGTCAACTTCGATATTAGCACTTTATACGAACATTCACCGTGTACTATCGCGCACGAAAGTGTTAGCCACCAATGGTTAATATAAATATTATGGGTCACGATGGGGTGGCCATAGTTGATACGGGCGCTACACACTGTATCGCAAGCCCGATGTTATACAGGCTTCTTAAAGACACGGGTTTCAAATTTCAAGAGACTAAGCGTCTCATAGGTTTAGCCGACGGATCGAAGTCGCGTAAATTGGTACTGATAACCGAGGCACCTGTAACCATCGAGGGTCGTAAGGTAAATTGTGAGTTCTTTATTCTGCCCGACGACGAGACCAAAACTTTATTAGGTATAGAGTTCTTGTCCCAGGCAGGCATGGTGTTGGATGTTGCTCACGGTAAGTGGATGTTCGCGGACGACCCCGGGCATCGTTACGACTTTGTGCAGTCATACACCCTCCGCTCAGCTGATACTGAGTTAATGCGCGCTGACTGTGCAGAGCTTACCTTGCGCCCTGACGAGGGTTCTAAGTTGACCTTGGATCAGAAACATACTCTCAACGAGTTTATCAACAGCAGAGCGCTGCAATTTGCGCACGATGGTCCGCCCACAGACTTCGCTGTCCATCGAATCAAGGTAAGTCCCGACCAGGAACCCATGGCTTCTCCTCCATATAGGATGTCCCAGCATAAGAAAGATGCTTTGCAGAAAGAGTTAAACAAACTTTTACAAAGTGACGTCATAGAGGAATGTGAGTCTCCTTGGGCTTCGAACGTCGTACTTGTTGGTAAGAAAGACGGTGGTTTAAGGCTCTGCATAGACTATCGGAAACTCAATGCGGTGACAGCGCCGGACCGGTATCCGCTTCCGCGCATTGAGGACATTTTGCACGCAGCTAAAACAAGTGAGTACATGAGTACCCTTGACCTCCGGTCAGGCTACCATCAGGTCAGTGTCTCTGTGGAAGACCAGGACAAGACAGCTTTTATCTCCCCGCTGGGGACTTTCAGATTTAAACGCATGCCAATGGGGTTACGAAATTCGGGGGCTACGTTTCAAAGACTAATGGACCGATTTCGTTCTAATCTGAAGGGGATAGAGCTGCTGTCGTATTTGGATGACGTGATTCTCTTGTCTCCAGGTCCTTTTGAGAAGCACCTGGATGATCTAAAGGCCGTCTTTGATCGCCTAGCGATGTTTAATTTGCGTGTGAATAGGGAGAAGAGCCACTTTGCTAGGGAATCAGTCAAATTCTTACTGTTATCGTGCCAGGCGGAATCCAGGTGGACCCTGACAAGACCGCAGCAGTCGACAACATGGCCGTTCCTCAAAACGTGAAACATTTGAAATGCTTTTTGCAAACGTCAAGTTGGTTTCGACGTTTCATTTCGAACTACGCAGAAGTTGCGAGACCTCTCACGAACCTGCTTAAGAAGACGAGTATTTGGCAATGGGGCGGTGAACAACAGGAAGCGTTCGAGCGTATCAAGTCCCTCCTCGTATCTGCTCCCATCCTGCGTCAGGCCGACGAATCTAGACCATTCGTGCTATGCACTGACAGTAGCGGATACTGTCTTGGGGCTGTCCTGATGCAGGGGGAGGGCCACGATGAGAGGCCGATTGAATACGCTAGCCGACTCCTCACCAGCGCCGAACGAAACTATTCCACAACTGAGCGAGAGGCGCTCGCAGTTGTATGGGCACTAGGTAAGTTTCGTGGTTATGTGGAGAGCGCTAAGGTAATAATTAGAACCGACCACCAGCCTTTGCGCTGGCTTATGAGTCAAAGGTCACCAAGCGGTCGGCTGGCCAGGTGGGCTTTGATCTTGCAAGACTTCGATATCAGCATCGAATATACACCGGGGCGTTCCAATGTAGTTGCTGATACACTATCACGCCCGGTATGTACGGAGGATCCAGACTGCGATATATGTCTAACTGTCGTGGATATGCCGAAGAGAAACAGTGGCGACATCCGCGAAAATCAGTTAATGGACCCAGAGGTACGTAAAATTATTGAAGACCTGGAGTCTGACGAACCCTCTAGGGGGAGGCCTTGGTCGGACCGTGGGTACACCATATCAGACGGCATCCTTTATAGGTACAGTCTGGAAACTGACGAGGAAGAAGAGTCGTGTTTGGTTGTACCAGAACACGAACGCAGCAAGGTAATGGCTGACCTTCACGATGCACCTACAGCCGGTCACTTGGGTGTAGAGCGCACGTTAAACCGTGTTAGGTCTCGGTATTATTGGCCTGGCATGCGCAGTTTTGTAACCAATTATATTAAGGAATGCGTACCTTGTCAAAGATACAAGGCTGACAACCGCAAGCCAGCAGGAATGTTGCAGACGCCTGCTGTGTCTCGAAGATTCGAGGTTGTCTCCGTGGATCTGTTCGGACCACTCGTGGAAACGCCTAGGAAAAACAGGTGGGTTCTCATTGTAGAGGACGTGTGTTCGAGGTGGGTGGAGCTATTCCCGCTTGAGAGCGCCACTAGTGTTGAGTGTGCTCAGACACTAGCCAACGAGATCTTTCTCCGATACGGGGTGCCGCGTCGTCTCATTAGCGACAACGGCGTCCAGTTCGTGAGTGAGGTAATGCAGCAGGTCTGCCACGCTCTGGGGATAAGCCAAGCGCTTACACCTTTCTACCACCCGGAGGCTAATCCCATCGAGCGGAAAAACAGGGACCTTAAACCTCAACTGGCTATTCTTGTAGGGCAAGACCATACAACATGGGACTTACATCTCGCAGCTGTGAGGTTTGCGATGAATTCCGCGGTAACCGCGAGCACTGGATTTTCACCAGCCTATCTTACCTTCGGTAGGGAATTGCGATCTCCCTCTGACTCAGCGACTGATATGCGAGCAATCCTCGAAAATGACAACTTCGTAGCCAGCATCACTCCATATCTAAAGCGAATGGCTGCAACGCTGGACGAAGCTCGAGACACTCATGAGAAAGCGCAGGAGGTACAGAGGAAGAACGCCAATAAAGGACGGAGGGAACCACCAAATTACCAGATAGGAGATCTTGTCCTCCTTAAGACTCAAGGAGCGAACGATGCGGGGCGTGGGCAGACTGCCAAATTTATCCCGCGTCGTGATGGTCCCTACAGGGTCAGTAAAATGGTGAGTCCGTCTACTTATATTCTGGAGAACGTACAGACTGGTAGGGACATGGGCAAGTATCACACTTCGCACCTCACACCTTTTGTCGGCGAAATTGAACCTCCGATCAGGGAAAAAAGGAAACGTGGAAGACCACGCAGATACGATTGCTAGCCAAACAGTCGGGGCGCTTTGTTAGGCTAGAGGGGGAGGCTGTAGCGCGGGATATTCATTTATTTACGTTAAGTACTATAGTTATCTACCCAAACATGTATAGCGGCATTTATGTTGCTATGCAACTGCGCTCGGGTATCGTTCGGTGGGCCGACGCGGCGGCTCGGCAGCGCTCGCGCCGTCCCCTCTCAAACCGCGCACCCGCGCGGGCGCCGGACTCGGCCGGCTAGTTTAGTGAGCCGTGCGACGCGATCGGGAATCCGCGCTCCTTCTGTTATCCTTCGCGGCTCACGTATACTACCTACCAACCTAAGTTGTTACCTCATTGTGCCTAATTTGTTTGTGTTACGCTTGATTGTATTGTTTTAATGCTGAATAAACGATTTCTAACAAACTTCAGTGTTAAACCAATTTAATATACACATAACATTTTATAGTGTAATTCCCGTCATTTTGCATATTATTGTAATGAGATTCATATAATAAAAACATAATGTAGTATGATTTATAAGTTGGTATTTATTTAAATGTAACAATATTAGATTTAGCAATATTTTTTGAATATTGATAAATTATGAATCGACTAATATTTTATTTTTATTTATTATGTAATCTTATTCTACATACTGGTAATTCTGACCTATCTTAGAAAATGTAATGGACTTCAAACAAATCTATATAATTTTCTAATAATTTCACATACAAAATTCGAAATAAATTAGTGTCGAGAAATCCGACACTGGTCCTGATGACACTTTAGCAAGTCGACGCCAACATTTCTCGACATAAAAATTACTTTGGTTTAAAAATAACATAATATATAATTATAATATAGTATAATTTTTAATAACGATTTAATAAGGATTTAAAATGGTGCCGATAATCTTTAATTCTCTCATTTACACCCTATAGTGAGAAAGTGTTTGAAGCGCTCGTAGCGAAGTTTGCTTAGCCATTCGTAAATAATTTCATAAATAAATAATAATTTAAAAAATACCTACGAGTATACAAAATTAGAATATGGCTCCATAGCTAAACTACTAAACGGTATTGATGACCTACTTAAAAACCATATCAGTTCATTTATTTAGTATTTTTTCATATATATAGAATTTCCAAACACATCGATGTTATCTATATGAAAAATAATGAACGCGCATTTCGGAATAAAGGACCTATTGTCGTGACCGCTGTGATGTCCCGTATTTGAGCTCTAGGAGTCGAAGTTGAGATCGGTCTCATTCTTGGGATGCATTTATGAATGACTCTAAAGTCAGCATGGTACCGAATTCCATAAGTTTAATCACATTTTAAAGAATCATCTTTTAAAGAATTTGACAATCAACGTGCCATGCAAACTTGCGATAACTTAAAAAGGTTACGAAAAAAAAACGTTATACATAATATAAATTTTAAAATAGTGAACAAATACAATCATAGCGCGGCTTTAAAAAAATCCTAGCAAACCTTTGAAGATTATAAAGTACTTATGAAATACGTTTTTTATAATAATTTTTGGTAGTAAAATGTGTCCTCCCAACTTCACAATTTTTTATCATCCCATCAAACAGCCAAAGCGTCCACCTTTGTTGTTGAACTAATGCCTCCTTATAAAATAATGACAAGGTCGAACAGATTTATTTCGAAAATATGAATATATCCTTAATACCAGCGACATGCATAATTCATAGGGGATCACCCGCAGCGCGCATTCAGACTTGCTTAAAATTATTATACAAAAGCGCCATTTATTTTTGATTACCAAATCTATAAATATTTGATATTTTCGCTTTGTCTACTATTGAATAAATTTAATTATTATTTCGCCAAATATGGCCAAAACACCATTACAAAACTATAATAACAAAACGACTATGATATTGGTTGGTTCGGCAACCGATGGCTGTGTCTCGTATATTTTGAAACCAATTGTATGCGGTAAGGAAATTCCCTGGAAAGCTGAAGGTAATACGGTGAATAGTAGCAGCATGCGTCTCACAACGAAACCTCATTAGAATAAACGATATCCTCTCCTTACGTCCACTTCGCGCGAGACCTTATTACTCCGACAAACTACCTTCAAACGGTACCATCTGCATGCAAGTAAATCATTGTGAGCCTAAACACTAATGCATAAAGCATAATTTCTATTTTCTCTTCTTCCGGAGACACAAGTAATAATTTTGTGTCTTATAAACGCGATATAGAGTCGAGTTTCCAACGCGAAGTAAACTACAAACGTGCTATCAGGCTGAAACTTGAAGGTTGAGCTGAGACGTCCATGCAAAGCTGTAAATTGAAACCAAGGGTCCCATATCTACAGACAGAATTTGAAATAGTTTTATTTAAAATTGCATTATTCAACCATATTATTTAGGTAATTTATTTCTTTATTATGAACGCATCAGAGAAAGTTTGAAAATAGTGGTAATGACAGAAATGTTGATGACTATCTTTGTTTCTACTCATGAGATGTCCACATCTCATGAGTAGAAAAAAAAATTGGATATCGAGAAGAGTGTTAAGTAAGTTTGTGGGTGGATATTGGGATATTGGAAGGACTGCGTGAAGCGTTCCAATCTCCCGTGGGCGGAAAGTCGAATTTAAGCTCTACAGTTTGAGTTAAATGTGGCTTACTTTCCAAACATGAGTAGTGAACATAAAATTATGTGTTCATATGAAATTAAACTCAAATGACCATAATGATAAAATTAGGCCCACTTAGTTTTATGATAACTTACATTTATGGAATTATTTCAGAAATGGTTTATCTTTATGTTGAACATGAACATTTTTAAGGAGGACCACCTAAGAAGTTATTTGAAATAAGGCTCGTAAGTCGATTTAAACAATTTTGTTTGATTGTATATAATAACCATTGAAATATAGTGACACGCACCGTATAAATGATATCAGTTTGTTTTGTTATTGGAGCTACAAAAATACCTACTTATCGTTTTGCTCGTTTTTATTTGAATACAAAATCAATATTTCATTAATACAATTCTAAAGAAATAGGTACGAATTTATGTCTGAAATCTACTGACAAATATAAATAAACAGCTTAATTGCTAATAAGTATTAATGGTATGCATTAATCTTTAAAATTCATTGGATCATAACTATGCAATAAACATTAATATTTATGAAATAGGCACACCTTCATCAGATGCTATATTTATAAACATATATGTAGAACTATAAATAGGTAAATTCAAGCCGGTCGGCGGCAATGTCGATGTGATAAAATATTTTGATTTAGTTAAAATTGAAGCAGTAAAAACGGAATATGCTATCAAACTCAAACGGAATGAATTTTTTTATAACCGCATCGAAATTCCCATCAGCACCTGTTACAAAGGCGGCTATCAAATTACTCGCGACATATCCGCGGCGGCGCGCCTCCATCCATAAATACGGTATTCGTTATGCATTTCTCATATTCATGAATCCGTTTTATTGGCCCCAATAAAATATGAACATCTCAGAATGGATATGAGAAAACGGGCAAATCTAATATGGATTGCTGTGCGCCGGATTCGGTCAGATTGGCGGACGGGCGAACAGCTGTGCTCACCCACTCGACGAAAGGCAAAAATGCCATTACATTCACCTGGAAAATTAACTTTTCTAAGTGTCGATATTTCTCACGTTGTCTGTTAGTACAGAAACTAACATAAAATATTGGATTATCCTTAAATATTATATCTCACTGTGAAACACTCTATATGTAAGTATACAGAGCAGAGTGTATTACAGAGACAGACAATAAGTAGGTACGAGTACGCATTGTACCTTAGTTCGGGATCACAGGACAATAGCGGCGAGTCCCCACAGTAATCTGTCGCCCCGTGTTAAGTCATAGTGACGAACGAGTCCCACCGGATAATACGAATTTAAAGGGCCGAACCACACTAAACTTTCCGCAGAAAGAACACCGCCTCCGACGACGTGTCAAAAATTCAACAGAGCACCCGGATAAGTGGAATGGATGGCGAGCGACGCAGTCCCGGATAAAATATTCCACGTCAAATCGTACGTCACTGGCTCTCGACTTGTTCTCGGTGAGAGTGCCACGAGGAGCTCTCTTATATATTCGCTTTTATGTCAGCTATAGCACGGCTTCTTTGTGCCTTTTCCGATTTACAAGCGCCCATTAGGGTGTTTTATAATGCGAGAGAGTGCGTGATAATGTTAATTTTATTCGCTTGTTAGGAATGCGTGATGAGTGACGAGCTCGACATCTTTGAATTGATTTGCGTGAAAACCTACATAAATTCAATAGGTCCTTATTTGGCTTGGTGGATTAGTACACCTGTCTGAGTGATGCATCACTAATGGAACGAGAGTAGTCCATTAAATTGAAGTATTTGAGCAATTTGGGGAGCGCGGCTGAAACCCATTTGGGCACTATCGAGGTAGGGCCGCTAGTGGCGGCTATCGTGGGTATCTCCATTATTACAATGTTATCAGCTCGATCAATTAAGCAGCATTAGGTTAAAATTCACCCCTCCATCAATAACGTAGCAGCCGGGCTCCGTCGACAAACACTGCGCTAAACAAATATGGATACGCCTAACCCTTTTTATTAAACAAATTTCCTATTTTTATATATTTTTTCTATTTAGGCAGCGCACACTCACGGTGAGCTTCATTATCTATGTTATCTAATAAAAGTAAAACATTTTGATACTTGCCAAAGTAACAAAGTTAAAATAACCCGTCAGACACCCTTTGACTCCTCGCTGATCGAATTCATTATTCACCGGCAGAGAGCAATTAAAGCTCCACTAATCAATCTCAAACTTCAGGCCGAACTGAACTCTAATCAAGAAAACTCCTATTCCGTGAAAGCTTTCCGAACAAAATTTAACTTAATTAAAAATGTAAATTAAATTCCTAGGCGCTTCCACAAGCATCAGTCGGCGGCCCGCGCCAGCGCTCGGGGCTTTTGATTGCAGCTAAAAGGTTTGGGATTAGTGCGCGAAAGAGCTTTCAGTGCATTTGTAGAGCTTTTAAGTGGGAAGCTTTCGCTTAAGATACTTACATACAATGTAAATTTTATGTAGATAGGTATCGTCTTGTTAATGTATTTCAGTATCTGTTTCAAAAATAAATATGTTTTAGCTCCACTCAGAATAAAACCAGCGAATATACGGATGTTAAATGTGTCGTGTAGGTAATGAAGTTTATTCAACGGCAGTAACAGATGACATTAGTGCGGACAAATAGCGCTAAACGAAGGGGTTGCCGAGCCGAGAGGCGGAGGGCATGCGCCCTGGCTAAGGAAGTTCGGTGTCCGGAAATAAACCGCCCGTAAAATTGACAATTCCGAGGGAACGCCAGCGTTTGGGTCCGGCAATTTTGAAACGTGCCTTCTAACGTCTCGATCGGCCCTCGTCCCGTCCAGACAATATGGAACAACCATCGCAAGCCATCCAATTCACTGTTTCGACCACCATATACCACCACTCAGTTCTGAATTCTATAGTTGCACCAAATTAGAAATATCAAAACAAACCTATAAAGAAGACTGTGTGCAACTGTAAGTTAAATAGACTTGGGTATATTTAAATAAAATGAGCACAGAGCTCTTCAAGCAATACACGTCAGCAATATGCGCATTGCCATCTGGGTCGGCGCCAAAACAATCACTGTTATTCATTACTTAGCATCCATTCAGTAAATTACTTTCTGTATAACGCTTACATTGTCTAGCGCTACATTCAAATGATATTTCGCCGAAACAAGAAGCAGATTGAAAAGGAGCTAAACGCGTTTACGAAATCATGTAAAAGAAAATTGGGTTAGATATTATCGCAAGCAGCACACGCAGATAACACACGCATAACCCATCCAATCACAAGGAGCACCGAGCAGAAAGCTTATTATCGAGACGCGGCGTTGCGTCACCCGGATAATGAGGAGGCAGCTTGGACGCGTCTTGTCCGAGGACCGGACCGGACCGGCCGCTTACTGGCCGCTGCACACGGCACGGGAGCTCGAACTCGATCCCTCGCGCTTTTTGAGCTGAGATCATCGCGACGCTCATCCGTGAAATTGATTCCCGAGAAAAGGAAAGACTAAAAGATAAATAAAAAGGAAATAGGAAAACACAAGCTAAGATTTGGCGTGAAATTGTTTTTCAGCGCCCGCCCACCGCCGACGACACGGCGCGCGGCGACGATGGCGGCCCAGCTCGGGAATTTCCCAATTACTGGGTGTGAATGTATCTACTTGATTACGTAATGGATACTTTAAACAGCTAAATTGTTCGAATAGCTCTTGTATTACTACGACATTAAAGATAACCAGTGTTTCTTATTCAGCTGTTACTTAAATATGAGGATGTACGGCACTTATCACGTTACAAAAAGTTTTAAATAATAATTTTATCTGTACAACTACGCGTAAATGTTGGTAACAAGAACTAACAAAATATTTTTTTTACTATATCAAGTAGATCTTATATCGACTAATCTAAAACAAATAACACGATCGTATATGTTACAGACCTATATATCGAGTAGAGCCAATAACTATCTAACGAATCGTTCGAATTGGGATCTTAAAACACTGTGACATCTCATCCACTACGTGATCCATTTGCCGAAGTAAGAAGCAATCTCATTCAATACCGGCCCCGCCCGCCCCGGCGGGCCGCGCGCCTAGGGCTGCTACTTGCTAACAATGCAATACTTTGTGCGCACCGTATCACGGAACGCAATAAAACTTTACATTCCTCTTTAACTACTTCCTCGTAGTTATCAGCGCCTGATACTGAATGGGTATTACGTTACGAAGGAGTTGTTTGCACCTGACTATTCTTTTATTAAACTGCCTAGGTCGGTGAAAACTTTCAAGTGCAATTTATTGAAGTTATATGAATAACTGTTTACTATTTTTTACATACCTAAGTCAAGAATAAATATTTTTAAAATTATGTTAATTTACAGATGTTTTTTTTATGCTATTGTGATGAAACAAGCACGAGGCCCACCAAGTGTTAGTTGCTAAATCAAATGTGTCTGTAATTTCAAGGGCACCCATAACTTTAACAAAACGGAACACAGTAATGTAAACATTTCTGCTTAGTGGTGGTAGAAATAAGTATTGTAGCAGTACTTCCCCGGATGAACCCGCACAAAGAGTTCTAATGCTACTTATCATTTATTATTTATGTTAAAAAAAATACTGATTCCATAATTGTGTTATTTACATTGCCACTGTTATGCAGAACTCTATGTTACGTCCATTAATATGTTAGATCAGCTCATTACTAAAGGAACATGCATCATTGATACAAGATAATTTAGTGTACGCCAAGTAAATCGCAATAAAAAAAAATATGATTAAATGGGCAGACTTATTACGAAAAGTGATACGTGTAAAAGTGCCCACCGCTTTCCTAGAAATTTAATTGTACCTACGTATTAATAAACATAATAATATATTATGTTTATTTCGATCTAATATAGATTATTTTTCAGTTAAAAATAAACCATCGCCTGGTACATGAGGCCTGAATAAGTTGGGTAAAATATAAATATTAAAGATATGTTCGTCAACCCTAGCTTAGAAACTCGTATCGCTTTCCCGATTGTATTAGATTCAGCTGCCCTTTTCATCTACATGTCTTTGGAGGGTCGAGACTGGTGGATACGCCTCCGTGCGCTATGACTGATCGTCAAGTGGACATTACAGTAATTGCCCTTTTTGGCAAAAATGGGCTTTGACAGTTTAAAACTTGTTTCAAAGTATCATGTTATTATTCTGTCTACACGGCATCTATTTTTTATCAGTATGTTATTATTCTTTCTTCACGGCATTTATTTTTATCAGTTATAAGAAGCAGTATCGTAGAATACATTCTAATACAATTTACGATCTGAACATGTAAGTTCCGTCCATAAAATATTCATGACAAGGCATTATGAATGAAACTACATTTTATGGAAACGTATTTGCAGACGGGAAATAATATTGTATCCTCAAAATTTTGTTTGACAAAAAAACTGTGATTGGATTTAGATAGAGGTAAGGTCACCAAAGCCGCACAAAACATTTTCAACGAAAAGCTCATCTATATTTTGCCGAAAAACTATGAATATGATTATCCACACGATTCCAAAGGCCATCATCCAATAAACCTGGTTGGTGCGAGTACCAAAGGTATCAAATCTTTTTCGTCCGTAGTGAAATTGAATATTTATCCGGGCAGTATCTCTATTCCGGAACAATTTTTATATAGGGGGAGTACAAAATCAAGATATTTGGGAGGGCCACTCGTGGAGATATTGGCAAATACCTTGCCTACATTACCTTTATTGGCTCGCGACGTTGCGTGCCCGATTTGATCCTATCTACGATTATTCGCGTATTATTCAATGTTTCTCAATGTAATTCCATTACGTTTCTTTATTCATAGCGACAGGTACAGATTTAAATACTGTTTTGTATTCGAATTTATCGGAATGGTTTCGTTTTTACCTTTGTTTACTGACTTTAAATTGAACTTTGTTAAACTTGCTACAACATCGATCTGTTATCTTACCATATATTACCTTATTGAGGAACTTATTCAAATTTTATTTATTTGCCAGAACGTAAGTATTTATATAATACAGTAAAGTTATTAGTTAAATGTAAACAGATCTTCACATTCCATCATATTTGGCATGCAAAAGTATAGGTCCATAAACTAGATTATGTACTTACTTATATATACTAATAGCGCTCCTATTGACAAGGTATCTATATGAATTACGTTTTTAACTAGTGCCTAATATGAAAACAAATCTGGATATCACATCACCAATCGGTAGTAAAAACATTAACTAAATTAACAAATCTCACAAAGATATCTACCCACATTCTCTGATGATCTGATGATGCCTGACCGCTGTTAAAGTCAAGTCTCATTTTAATACCAAGACTGTACTGTAAGTGCCTTGGGGTATTATTATTATTATTTATTTCATCTTTAAATATGGAAATACACATACAAAACGATTTTTCCATAAGTACTTTTAAAAAAGTCATGTTACTGAAAACTGCAAACCAGAACCAGATTTTGAGCTCAAGGACATGTGTGCAAAATTTTACTGTGTTTGAACACTTCCATACAAATGTAATATGGTCATTTAAAATATGACCATACTACATTTGTATGGAAGGCGTTTTGAAGACTTTTGTGGTGAAATGCCAATTTGCAATCGAACATAAACTGATTACCGCATCTCACCACAAAGACATTCAGTGCCACGGATCTATGCCACACCTTCAAATAAGTTATGCTATGATAAAAAAAATCATAAATCCCCAAATTAAAAACTGAGAGCCAGAGTAATTCAATGTTAAGCCTGTTAACACCTTCGACCACATCATGAACTTACCATCACGTGTGATTGTGGTCAAAGGCTTACCTAACAGCAAAAAAAAAAAACTCAGGGAGATATCTCATCGTATGACAAACCGATCATATTTTTATGTTTGATAGGTATGCCTTTAACCTCATCTAATGGTAAGTGATGATGTAGTCGGAGATGTTGTTCAAGCTAACCTACAATTACTGTCTCTCAAAACGACAGCTGCCGGAACACGCCGTTAGGTGCTTGATGACAGATTATCTACTTGAGGGTAGGGATGTTAAAAAATAATCGATTTTTATGAAAATCTATTATTATTTTCATATAATCGATTTTTATTTTCGATTTTTTTTAGTAAAATTAATCGATTTTTAATAAATCGATTATATAAATTACGTGTTTAAATAGATTTTTAGAAACAGCTCGTATCTATGCTTCGGATGAAAAAAAACTTGAAGATTAACGACAGATTTATAGTTTTTGAGACCAAACGTAAATCTCCAGGATTTTTAATGATCCTCCCAAGTAACACAAAACAACATTATAAGAAGCGTACAACAGCATGGACTTACGTGCAAAGCAGTATATGAGCAGCATATGTAGCACTATATCAGCCGTATAAAAGTTTATAAGTGTCTTATAAGCGCAATTTGGGCCCCAAATAATACGGCTTTGAGCATTATTAAATATTATTAGTGCTGCTAACCAGCGCTTATAATGTTATTGAAGACAGACATTAGTAAAGTTGTTAGATAACATATTCTAATGTAAAAAGCATTTTGTTAAACGTTAGTACAGCTTTTAAACAGCTTTTTGAATTACAATGCCAAAGTTACGTTTTATTCTAAGGCTGAACGTTTTATTTTCTATGTATAAAAGTATTTGAAAAAACTTATCGAAACTTATGTCCGATTTGATTATTTTGATAAGTGTATTGCAGTGCATGGTGTTGTGTGCGGAGATGTTTTAATGTGTCTTCATTGAAAATGATTTATCATAAGGTAAGTATTAATTTTATTTTGTTTTGAATGCAAATGAGCTGGGGGTATTAGTCTTATGTGAAAATATATATATGTTTGTGGTTTATAATTCACGCGCCCTCACAGAAATGCATTTTTAATAAATATCGGGACAAATTTAGAATCGACATATGACACCTTTCGTATTTTTTTTAACGATTTGATTAATTTTAAGTGATAAAATTGCTTCTATCAGTACTTCGCTTATAAGAAAAACATAATAAGTAGTATTTCATTCATGTGGGTGTTATAATTTTATTTTTTATATTAGAGAAAACAGAAAGCAAATGGCGTCAGATAATATTAATGTTTTAAACTTTCAACTAGTATATTTTAATGTTGTCAGTCTTATTGTAGTAAAAAAAAACGCTTAAGTCATTCAACCTACTTATAAAGTATCTAAGTGATATCTTTAGCATTATTGTAACACTTTTTAGGCATGTTATAATGTTCATTACCCTTGAACGTCAAAAAAATGGATTGCTATAGTGTTAGTCAGGGTACCGAAATAATAATTTAGAATCCCTTAATCATATGGTACCCTACTCCACGTCTTTCATATTTTATGTCTCCAGTTAGGTAATTTGACAAATGTAAGAATAAAATCACTATCACAATAAATGAGTTGGGAATCCCCTGAATCATGTGCCCGAATAGAACGAACGGGACGTGCGACCTCATGATAGGTGGGTGGGAGTGAGAAGGATAGTATTAGCGAAATGAGCGGTTGCGCTGCGCAGTCTTGATTTCATTCATTACTATTTGTATTAGTAGGTACTTGATTCCTGTCCCTGTGACAACGCGCGCTCATTCGCTAAATCTTGTGTATTTTTTAATTAATTTAAACACCGGCGTGACCGCGATAACTTAAATTTAAAAAATAAATGTATCAAACCGCTCTGTCTTTGTTTTCAGATAATCCATTCACAACCAAATTCATCCGTAGTAACACAACTTCAGCAGCAGCCAATAGCAGAAAATACTATTTGGCTTTTAGGAGACCCAATTGAAATAGCAGTAAATTCGGAGCCAGTCATTACACCTCAGCCTGACACACACAAACTGGATACAATTATAGAAAACCAAAACAAAATCATGGATATGTAAAATAAATTTTCCTACAGATTGAGCAATTTCATAATTGAAATAGATACAACAATTGAAAAAGCCATTACAAGGACAATAAGCCGCCATCTTGATCAATCTGTTGTCAATTTAGGGGATGCCAAAAATGCAACCGAGAATTCTTATTTAAAGCTAAAAACAATTGACAGCATTAATGATTTAGAGAACTTATTTACTTTTATTGGACCCAGTAGAAAGAAAGAAACAGAAATTTACTCCGTCGTTTGCACAACTGCAGAGGGACATGGGATATAAATTGATAGACCTATTATTCACAAGAGAATTTTTATTTATATAATCTGTAAACATATATAATTTGAACAATTGTAACGAAATACTAAAACACCTAAATAAACAATATTTCTCACACAAAAAATAACAAGGTTTAAATATATAATAAGTTATTTTATTTTATATATATATTTATAGAAAGAAGTACCTTCTGATAACACTTTTGCAAAATAATTTTCAGTTTCAAATCTAAAATGTACTACGGAACCACTTGATGGAACTTCTTGACTAGTGCTTGGCTCATACACAACTACCGATTGTTCTGTATTTTGTGTATCATTGTTTGGAACACGTTTTTCATTACTTAAACCAGATATAAAGTTTGAATATTCCGTTTTCATCTTTCTCTTTACTCCACCTGTTCTCTTAGTCTTTTTCCATAGTTTATTCATGACAACAACGTTACACGTGCGACATAAATTTACCAATGAGTATACTAACGCACAAATGAAAATAATCATACCACTCATGATTTTATGGCCAAATTATGACCTATAGTCATAAAATTACATTTTTATTTATCTAAATATTGCTGAAAGCTTTAAAGTAACAATAACGTAAGAAGATAACAGAGCTAAAACTTTATTAAATGTTTAGCTAATGCTTAGCAGTAAATAAGCATAAGAAAAGATCATAAAAATGCGTTTAATCTTAAAAATGTGTTAATATATTTAAGTTCACTATAGTATATTTCGACAACGTTTATTTAATGTATTAGGTTTTCTTATGTACTTATATAAGGTCTTAACCTTCTCGTCAGTGTAAAAGCTGTTTAAGGTGTTGTATATTAAAAGTAATTAATGTTTTAGTATGATTATAAGCCACATAACTTAATTTTTTCGACCATACAATGGCTTCATGCATTATACATTTTACCACATTCTCCTCAAAAGCATTTAAACTAAGTCAAAACTGTTTTAAAGTGATAGTCTGATTTTAAAACGTAAATCAGTCTTTACTTCAGTGAATATACAGATTACGTGTTACTTGGGCTTCTAAGTATTATATTGTATCTAATTAATATTTATTGGTATAATTCTGAACTCCGATAAAAGCATTATAATGCATTATCAATTGCGGTTAGGCATTAATGATAATGAGACTTCTAAAGAAAATATATTTTAGGATAAACAATAGACAGCACCAAGCATAATGATAAAATTTGCAAGAAAATGGCGAGCAGTAATTACGCTCTCCTTAAACTTAAACCATTGTTAGATATAAAATCGCTAATATCCGTGTACTATATACACAATAAGATATTCCATTACTGTTTGGGGTAATGCTACAGAGGTAACAAGAGTTCTCAAATGTAAAAAACGTACAATAAGAACAATTAACGGGCTGAAAAAGCGTAGTCCCGCAAGGGAGCACAATCAAGTTGAAAATTTGTCGCCAAGCACCTAACGGTGTGTTCCGGCAGCTGTCCTTGAGAGCCAGTAATTCTAGGTTAGCCTGTACAACATATTCGACCATCACTTACCATCAGGTGAGATAGTGGTCAAAGGCAATAAACCTGTAACCTGAGGCATAAAAAAAAAATAAGAAAGACAACATTTTGACAGTTGTTTCTCTTTAAATCTATTATTGATTATTAGATATTCATGAGGATAGGGATATTTTAGAAAAGCAGAATTACCTTACAATCTGCGTAATAATGAAAAGCGAAATATACAAAATAATGAAATTCGGGTTGTACCAAAATTCATATTAGCTAAAGTAAACAAGGTCGATATTCGAAAATACTGATGTATGATAAGTTAACAAAAAGCTTGACCCCTTTAAAATATAGTTTGCTCAAACTGAAACTTAAGACTTTATTTCATAAAAATCTCTTCTACACTTTAAAGAATGTTTGTTCTTAGGACAAGTGCAAACACTATAAATGTAAATTGTATTAAGTGTAGAAATCAATTATATATATACTATATAGACAGAATTAGAATTTTATATATTTAAGTAGTATGTATGTAGGTATATATATATATGTATTAAATGTACCTTGGACTTGCTTGTAAAAAAAAATACAAAAGGGCTAATAAAACTTCTTTATATCTTTATATTATTTCAATAGTAGTCAAATATAAAAAAGAACTGGGCATTTGTGACAATAATAATTATTTTATTGTTTAAACTTGAAGACTAACGAAAGATTTGTATTTTAGTTAACTTTTTGAGACTATGGAGTAGTCGTTTAGTTTTTTAATTCTCAGTATGAGTATTTTATTTTAAAACTAGTCAAATGTAAAATAGGACTGGACACTTATGGTATTTTTTTTATATGATTATATTTTACATTTTGAGACAATAAGTTTGTTTTTTTGTTGGGTTTCTCATCATGTCTCTCAATGAAACGTTTATTAAAATTTCATTATTAAAATAAATAAAACGTTTCATAGTACTAAATTTGTATGCATAATGCCATTTGGTTTCCTAATTCATTACCTTGAAATTTAAAAAGAACAATACCTTAATAACACATAAAAAAACTTATTTTAAGTGGTCATTTTTTTTTCATATAATTTTATTTGATAAATTGTCAATATGAATCTCTTAGGTTTATTATTGGAATATGAAAGCATGTATTTTTAAATAATACAGAAAAATCGATTTTTTTCGTAGAAATCGATTATTTATTTTTATATAATCGATTTTTGCAAAATCGATTTGTTTCCAGCAGAGATAAAATCGATTTTTTTTTAATCGATTCTTTTCCATTAGTCTCACATCCCTACTTGAGGGTGGTAGCTATCCAGGCGGGCATTCGCAAAATGCCCTACCACCAAGCTGTAACGACTGCCATCCTAAGACAACAACCGAGACCGTGCCCTCAGAAGCACGAAAGCGCTCAGTAATAAAGTCACCAGCAGTCACACATCCAACTCACAGCCGCGGCGGACGTTGCTTAACTTTGCTGATCGGTTCAGAATGGCAAAGCAAACTTCGCTATGAGCGCTTCAAAATCAATATCCAAACAAGTTCAAGCTTGACACATCTTCTAGTGGTAGATACTCATAGCTCTAATGCTTAAAACTGAATGTCTTGGAAACACTGATCAGATTATCGCCAAACATGGCTAAGAACCATCGAAAGGTCTGATTTCAAATAAAACATAGAACATCGACAGTAGATAATGGTCACAGTTCTTCCCAAGAATTGCATTAGCAATTACTTACAGACTGCATGTCATGCATGACCCCAGGTCAGCAAAATAATAGGCGTTCAGCTTACTGGTGACTAGTGACTTCTCTGTGGCAAAAGCCTAAGGTCGCCAGAGTCAGCGCACGCGCAGCCTCATCTTGTATGCTTATGTTAATCGGATAATTCTAATGTAACGTAGTTAATATAATGGCGATATTAATAGAACTTAGGTGTAAGCTATGCATAATTTTGATTACTACGGTACATATATAATTACACAAGTTAAATTTATCAAGTATGTCTTCACCCACCCCGTGACCACGAACACTGCAAAGTTTTTGAAACCTCGGGACAAATATTGATAATATGTACGCGATTTATCATTATTTCTCGTTTAAAGTTGATTAATTTAATTATTTTGTCTTCATAATTAAACCCGAAACTGCGACTAAATGTTCAAATAAATATTAAGTTCATATTGGAAGTTTAATGATAGCGCGTTCCATACAGAGTAGTTTCAACATACTTGAAATACCATTTGTTCAATTTCGGTGAAATTTTGCACACATGTCCATAAGCCTTACCTATACTTTGGGTTTGCTATTTTTCCAAATTCTTGAATAAGAAAACCGTTTTGTTCCATACAAAAGCATTTTCTTTGATTTTGTAATTGTTGATATTTTTTTATTTTTATAGTTAGAGATAAAATAAATAATAAAACGGAAAACTGGCAAACCAAAAACGTAGATATTAGGTTTAAAAACATGCGTGCAAAATTTCCCTTAATATAAATACTACATGTTTAAAATATGACGAAAGTATTTTTTCATTGAGAGTGCTATGAACACACTTTCTTAATAAAAGTCTACATAGGGTTATTATATTAAAGTACAGTCAATAAAATTATCCCAACACGGATATCGACCTGCTTGAGTTCCAAAAACAACACAGTCTGTAGTTATTGTACTAGCACGAGGAGATAAGTATATATAAGATCTCCATAATGAGGATTAAATTCTGATAAGTAATGTGATACTGCAAACTCGAGGAAATGACTCATTTTAAGTTTATCTTTCATATCCGTAATTTGTCTGTCACTTTTGCAAATTTGATTGTACCATAACATCCCATAATCGAACCACTTCGTTAGGAAGATTAACTAAACCGAGCAGCACAATGCTTTGAAGTTTGATCGCTCTTTGGCCTTTTAGAGACTCAATTGGTTCTAGGCATACTATTTTCGTCGAACACAACATAATGGAATTGTACAAAAAAGAAATCATATTGAAGAATTACAAAAATATAAGTGTTCGTTTAGTTTTGCATATAATGTTACTTCCCCAAATGTCCCCAATGTGATCTCTATTAGAGACATTACCGACTTATGTTATAGGTGTTAATCCAAAATATTGTTTTATTTTTTTGGAAAACCAACGGGTGCGATTTCCGGTATTATTTTTAGAGCATTCTTTTTTTGTAATCTAATAGTTAGTTTGGTAGATTTTATCAAAATCGGTCTAGAAACTCAAGTATTTTTCACTAGAACTCGTAATTGGTTACGGATTAAGTCATAAAAGCCCATTTGAAAAATTCAAACTTTAAGTCAAATAACATGTGATTTATAACATACGTAGTTTTTTAATAAATGTCACTTGAAATCCCACTATGGATGAAACATTTCATTTTGAAATGAAGTAACGGTAAGTACCGGTTATTTAAGTTTTTTTACAATTGATTGTTCTATTTTCATTTGAAATACGATTAATTAATAAAAAGCTGAAAAATAAAATGCCTACATCAGGGTTTTTCAAACTACGGCGAGGAGATTAGATGATTTCGTAAAGGTGACCTCGGGATGGATCTTTCGATCGATGCTTGGTCGATTTGGGCGCTTCCAACACTTCGTTGTAAGTAAAACTTTATTTTTGTCACATTTTGCATTGCCATCGCTATAAAAATCTTGCGCGCAGACGAGGGACACAATGAAATGGATTTGTCACCCATTACAAGATAATGGACCAATTGGATTCTCAACGAAATTATATTAATAATTTATATATTTGAAGACCAGTCATAAAATAGACGATTTATAGCAAACGACGCTAAGTGCTAATGCCGGTTTGGTTATAAAGGAACTCAGCACTCTTAAAAGGATCTAACCAGCCTTTTAAGAGCTCCGCGAAGACTACGGGACCCTCATTCCTATTACTGACCCTAACCTGGTACAAAAAGCAGATGATAATATAACATTTTAGAGCTAAATCTTTAAAATGTTATGGTAAAAGAACCTTTCATTTGTGTTTTGTTTTTATCAGTTTAGATTAAAAGAAAAATTAATGATTATTATTTAGACTATTGCAAAGATTTCATTTCATAAAATGATCGGTCATTAAAAAAAAACACCGTATTCTATACAGTGCCGCTGTATTGGCATATTAAAAATTAATTAAAAAGATCGTTTGGTAGACGCTATTAAAAACCAAAAACCAATTTCACGAATCCGAATTTTTCTTTTCGTATTTCTGATGACATTTTATTAAAAGGTAGGTACTACAATTCGCAATTGCGGACAAATTGGCAATTAGTTGATTCAAATGGTCTTATTATTGAATTGTGTGTTTTTATAATCAAGTTGATGTAATATAATGATGCCGTCGGCATGAGTAATTCTTACTGAATAAGGAATATAGTAGACGATAAAGATCATATTTACGTATAATGTTTCTTACTTGACATACTTGGCGTTAGATGATTTTTTGATAAATAATCGACTGAATAAATATACCACAACTAAATTATGGCTGTTTTAATAAACATTTTCCAGTTTTTATCAAACAATCTTCGTATATAATAGAATTTTATGCCATTATGTACTTGTTTCACGTAATTGTTTTTTTAGATTTTGATGGTATTTTTTTATATTATAGTGCCTTAAAATGACCTTTTGTGGGACTAACATTACTGGAATATGTATGTAATTTATAAAAAGTCTTTTTTGGGAACGGACTAAGATAAAATTGCATTTACATAATATGATTTTATCTACTGTATTTTTTAAAAAAGTATCTATATTGATATAGCTCCTTGAAGGTTGACTTGAACTCATGAGCATCAAATTTTCTACCTTCCTTCCTGTTTGTAGATGTTTCTAATAAATTGACTGGTTTGGTGCTCATTTATGTTATGAAGTATATATTATAAAAAGTAATTAGCTTGCACAATAGGAACCTAATTTTAATTGCATTTGCAGTTTTGGTACAAGTTTACTTTATCTTGAATTTTATGGCACTTCCTCATTTTCAATTTACTTTACTCAAATTAAAAGGCATGGGATTAATCTGTTATGAAAATTAATTGATCGATTCAAAATTTCGTGTGTAACCAATCAGTAATAGCCTCAACAACAGTTGATTAAAACGCCAATTAGCCAACGCAATAGCTTCAATAACTTTTTTAATATTCCTTTGTTTCTATATCCCATAGCAATAAAGTACTTAGTCAGGTTTCAAGCGTGAGTCGTCGACATGACTCGTTCTTTGTTCTCTACCATGATAATTATTGCCGCCGAGTTGTCGCGATAGATTCTGCGATAATGTAGCTTAATTAACGGTCAACGAACAACGCTTATTACGGCGTTGTTACGTTAACTTTAGCTGCAATAACTTAAGTCGCTTGCCGTAAATAAGTGTTTGTGATCGTCGGCTAGGTATTTTAATGAGGTTTAATAGTAGTCGCCGACCGCGCCAACCGGCGACCGCTGCATAGCCTACATCGACGGCTTTAAGACCTTAATTGGTTTCTTACATACTTAATCCCCTTAATGGCTATGTTGTCGTACAACATATGACCACTAAATCCGGTTTCTTTCCACTTCTTAACCGATTAATTGGTAGGGAATAGGTATTAATGTAGATAGGTATATGCCTTAATTACGAGTAATAATTTGTCATTTGATATTTTTGTTGCTCATCAGGCTTTAATAACGCTCTACCATAATCTCCCTTAATGAATTCATATTTATTCTCTTATTATTGCGCTGGTTGTTAATTAAATTCTGTGAATTAATAATTATGTCATTGTAGCACAGCTGAAACGTCTGTAGGTATTAATGTAGATAGGTATATGCCTTAATTACGAGTAATAATTTGTCATTTGATATTTTTGTTGCTCATCAGGCTTTAATAACGCTCTACCATAATCTCCCTTAATGAATTCATATTTATTCTCTTATTATTGCGCTGGTTGTTAATTAAATTCTGTGAATTAATAATTATGTCATTGTAGCACAGCTGAAACGTCTGAAGTGAGCGCGCAATTTAATAGCTTCATTAGACACGAGAAGGTGGATTGTAATCGTTATTTATAGACAATAAATTGTTATATTCATAGTGTTGGAGCGGAAGGCGCATAAATTCGACGAGCGACTGGTGGCTGACACCTGTGATTGCATTTACAATGCTAATTCACGGCACAATATCCCCGCGTCACCGCCTCGCCGCGCCCGCGCTGCCCATGCTACTCGTTTTCACAATACCTACTACCTCACTATAAAACTACTTAGCGCCTCTCCCAAAATATTTACAGTCACCCACATTCAACAACGACGTTTAAAACTACTCAACGTGACTCAACTTGTAGGCAATATCTAAAGCGCAACTTTTGCATTGAACATAGTCCGTTAATGACGCGAACCGTGCGAATGATTGATGATTTTAAATTCATTATTGGAAAGATAAAACTGGGGAGTGGGTCGTTACACGTCGAGATAAGCCGGCGGATAAGCGGCCGCAATCCATTACCGACCAGTTAATTGATAATTGCTTTCTTCCATTACGCCGAACGAAAAACTCGGTGATTAACTCAGAATCGGTTTAACGAGCACAATGGGCTGGCGTTCAATTAAAAACCCTTGTCGAATGTCGACGGCTTCGCAGAAAAGAGGAATCGACTGACTCAATCTCGTATACATGGAATAAGGAATTACTCGCGTGCGGAAACTTTTTAATTAAATATTCACCCGTTTTGTAATTAAGACGCGATTCAATTGAGCACAATGGAGTTTCGTGAGGCGCTTTCGAAAGAAATCCGAGACGGTTTTAACGTTTTCATTTTACGCTGTGAAAACAGATGAGTCTACGAGATAATTATTATTCAAGCAGTCACTTATTTTTTATGATAATTTATGTTTCTATTGTTTTTGTCGTAATCTCAATTCAACTTTTAATGAACACAAATGTTTAATAATAACTAAATAATTTCTATTTTGATCGATATATATCAATAAAAATAAATAATTATGATCGAATCGCATCATTTTACATGTAACTTATTCGCTTCCTTTTACACCCTACACTACTATAAAGCTATGTCTATATATAAATACATCTACTCCCCGACTCTACCGGCACAGCGGCGGCACTCTACACCGAACTCTACCGGACTTGAGTGTAATTTAAATGCATGCACATTACTCGTGTACTACGTCGCGTACAATAGTTACCTCAATTTATTATAAATACCTTTATTACCAACGGTGAAGTCACCGAGAGTCGGTTTTAATAATAAATGCATTCGACACTCTTGTTCTCGCCCAGTTTTAAAAGAATTGAAACGCCCCTGTAAACTCATAATGACAAAAACAAGTTATTCCACAGAATATTATTGATTATAGCTTATTACTTTTTAAGAAAGTAATGAAAAGTAAATGAAAATTATATTTCCTATGAAACGATTTCCTCGTCTGATAAGATAGGAAATTTAATAAAAGTTTCTCAAAGTAGTTCAATAAACGACTTAGTTTTATCTCTGTGTAATCCCCAAACGACCCGGCTGGTAATCTTGCAGACGTTTAATTTCGTCGTTTTAAATGAATTGCTGATCTCATATCCCGACATCCTTGGCACTTTCATTATTAACTATATTATGTAGGTAAGTGTAGGTAACCTACCTTATTTGCTACTTTGATATTAGGATTTAGAGTTTATTGCAAAATGTCGACAAATTCATGAAACATGATATATTGAGAGATCATCCCGATGTCTCAGCCTTTATGTACGAAATATTTTCATAACTTGCATATTTCTTGCATCGTTTATCTTCAAACTGCCATGTGAACGTGGATAAGAAGCATAAAATACTTTATTAAAATACCAACTTTTAGTAAATAAACCCATTTAGCTGATGTATACGTCAGAGTTACTAAAAGCTGTCAGAATAACCATTTCAAACCATTAACACAATCAAGAAAATATTTTTTACCAACGTGCTAATGGTGGCACAACTCGTTTCGATGTCGCTAATGAAAACAGTTTCGGCAAAAGTGGCTACAAACGTCGTGGTCGTTTTTGACAGTCATGTGAAAATTGTTAAAGTAGTGTGTTTTTAGAGCAAATAATATCCTAAGCGATTGTCAGTATTTATTCAATCAGGCCTTATAGGATGTGAGAACAAGGAGGGCGAAGTATGACGCTCATCGAATCGGTGGGAAGATAGCCATCTTCCTGTGGAACATTATCCTGTCTACTCTATTCAATCGTGATCGTTCGTTTTGTGTCCATTGAATACGAGTTCCAGCCACTTTATTTATTGACAAATAAACATAACAAGCACCATTTACGCAGTAGATAAACTGGATCAACATTACTTGTTTTTTAACTGACACATAGCTATATGTTATCTAACAATATAAGTTCACGACACCTTGAGATCGGACCTGAGTCGCGCATTCCTATATTCCCGTAGCTCACTTGTTCCATAAACAGGCTTCCGTATTTTTCAATCAGAGAGCTGTCAAAGCGTTCTGACACCCTCATCCCATCGGCTCGCACTCGCCGAGCACCGAAATTGGTTTTCTACATTCAATCCATACAAAGTTTAATGTTATTCGTTCGCGATATCACCGGGATGCTGCCGATGTTTACCGACGCGCCAAATCATATTGGATTTGCAAAACTTTTGTTTGCGGACTTTATTTCATTTCTCTGTTAGTTCAGGCCGAGAGAATGTAATTTTAGATATTGTCCCCCGTTCAATGTTTTGAGTAAGTCTTTCATAATAATATTATATTTTCCGGCGAAGAATTTTATTAAGAATTCACGTTCTTAATAAAATTCTTCATGAACACAATATGTGTAGAAACAGTTCATCCGAGAGCGAGGAGAAATGTCGCTTTTCTGTTTGAGGGAGTAAAGTGCAAGTTACAAATTAACTAGTCCCGGATATCTGCGAGACGCGATCAGCTAGAAGCGGCGAAGGCACTGAGTGCACCGCTAGCGTTTATAAATTGAAGGGCTGGTACCTGCGGCTTAATACACCGCCGTTTCCGGTTCATTTCCGGGCGGCGCGCGCGGCTCCGGATATTGCTTTTAAGGTTGCGCCGCACGCCACTGCTTCACAATACCAAGGTAAACTCTCCGCTGTGCGCTCAGCTAAACGCTTTCCGCTTCTAAACGAACCAACAGCTATATTCACGCAGCAGTAACATTAATCTGCATACATAATTTGAAGCATAAGCTCCATTTGTACGATGGGATTGCTTTTTGTTTCGTGTAGGTGTGTTTTTATATATAGTTACCTATAATAAATAAATACTTCGTTTAACGTTAACGTACATAAAATAAATTTAAAAAGCTATGTGTACTAAAGATTCTGTTTTATATGGTTGCTTTGCAGCAAATAAAAATACAAGAAACGTAAGTAATCCCTTTTAGCTGGTCCGGAAATTAAATTTGCCCTAAAGCTTAAAGTTTAATTAAGTAACATCACGCGAGTGCAGCACAGGGGTGGGCTCGAGTGCGAGCGGGTTGGTCTCTCCCGGGCAGAAACGCAATTTGATGGACACTCAATTTAGAAGCGATGCTGAAACGGTAACGTGTGCACTTTAATTTGCACGCGAACAGCGAGTGGATGCGCCCTCTCAATTTACAGCCTGTAAAGGCACTTTCGAACTTTTTACTACTAATGCATTGATCAAAAAGTTGAATTTAAAATAAAATATATATATTATCTGCTAATATTCTATTAATTTTATCTAGTTATTGTAAGCAGGTACCTTACAATGGATCGTAGAGTCGCTAATTGCTAATATACCTATTAAAAACTAAATTACAAAAAAAAACTGTTATAGCTAACCCTCTCTGAAAATTGCTCGTCTAGAATTTGGTTACATCGACACCCATCCGGAACCAGATATGTGATATTTCCAATTACACGAACTTTTATGAAATTGCATCAAAAGCAGTTCCGTAGTTAGGCTTGAGAAAGTAACAAAACAGAAAGTGCATATACATAGACGTAGACAATGGTGGACAATGTACATATAAATTAGAAAACAAACGCCATGGTAGGTACATGATTTCGACGCATATTATTTTTAACGCTATACGTGAGCAATCATATGTACCTACTTCACACAGTGTTTAAAAAAAATACGCGTAGATGACTTCTTCTTTTACGGACAGTTAAAAGTATAAAGTGACTAATACTTATTTCTTGCTATTAATTTTTTCCTACTGTTAACGATTACCATATGTGGGAATAAATGTGTTAATTTAATATAATAATGAAAGAACTATAAGAGTTATACTACTAAAATGAACATGTGGCTTCAATTTACGATGGGACATACCGGTACGTTATGCAAAAAGTAGTATTATAAGTACTTATACATATGTTTGTATGTTTTTATTGATGAAGACACACACATAATGTATTAATTAGGTTAGCGAAGCTCAACTTCGCAATATGCATATGGTACCATTAACAGTAAGTATACACTCATAATGTCACCATATTCACATTAAGACGCTGACAAGTGCTAAATAGCTTTACTTGAACATATTTTAAGCAAAATTTATTAAGTTTGTAGCAGTAAGAAAATTATATGTTAGTCTTGATCACATTATCTAAGGCCAAGAAAAGTCCGAAACACGTATCATATTTTTTTCTAGATGGAATAAAAATGCCAAATTGACTCTATATTAAGCTTGTAACGTATACAGGATGGAAACTTTCAGCGGGGCAGTAAGGGGAAGTACCTTATCCCTTGCAGCTACTCGAAAATGGTCTTAAGAGACTATCCATATTTTTTTATGGAATTTTGATCCCCATTCACAGATTGTCAAAAAAAAATACAGTTAGCACGAAAATAGTCATTTTACATAAAAACATTTTTTGATGACAATCGATCCTGTTTCTAATACTGATCAAAAACATCTATGGGACCAACGATCGTTGGAGTACTCAAAAAGTCACAAATTGCAAAATACTTTTCCCGTACATTTTGTATGAAAATTTTACGCAAAAGCGTTTTTTAGTGACGGTTGAGATCTTTTTTGTTTTGTTGACTGAAGAAAAAGATAAGTTTATAAACAATTCAAATTTTAAACTTGTTATTACTAAATAAAAAATAATCTTGACAGTTTTTTTCGTTCACTAACCACATTTTTGTATTGATATCATACTAATAAATAATTGTCAGCAGCCACGAGAGGTCGGTACAGAAACGAATCAATTTATGTATAATTCGCCAAAATGGCGGTCACTTCTAGCACTTGATATCGTAGGCCAAGAAACTGCAAGATTTAAAATAAGAATAACATCACCAACTTATGTTAGTTAATAAAAAAAGAAAATTAATACGCCTTCTTTTTGATGTATGTATGTAAAATTGTACGTGATCATTTGTCTTTTATTTTATTTTTTGTATTTCAGTTACACAAATTCTTTACAAAATGTTAGGGAAAAGGTTTTTGTTATTTGTGACTTTTAGAGTACTCCAACGACGGTTGGTCCCATTGAAGTTTTTGAACAGAAATAGAAACAGGTTCGATTGGCATCAAAAAATGTTTTTGTGTAAAATGGCTATGTTCTTGCCAACTGTAATTCTTTTTTTAAATCTGTGAATGGGGATCAAAATACCATAAAAAATAATGGATAGTTTTCTAAGACCATTTCCGAGTAGCTGCAACGCATAAGGTACTTCCCCTTACTGCCCCGCTGAAAGTTTTCACCCTGTATATCTTAATTAGTTACGTATAAATGTATTAGATTTATATGTTAGTCTTGATCACATTATCGAAGGCCAAGAAAAGTTCGAAACACGTATCATAAATTTTTCTAGATAGAATAAAAATGCCAAATTGACTCTAAATTAAGCTTGTAACGTAAATATCTTAATTAGTAACGTATAATTGTAGGAAAACCTTTTCAAGAGGGACAAGAAAAGTTACGTTATCGATTTACGTTACTAGTTTTGTGTTATTACTTTTGCATTTTACCTAAACTGATCGAGACGACACCATTGCAGCCTCTCTTTCACTCCTACGCAGTCCTATAGTGACAAAACTTCAGCATTTGACAGCCGCGTCTACAAGGTAAAGTATACAAGGAAATAATATCTTGTCCTTACTGCTTACACTCAGATCTTAGTTACAAGTTAATGCACATTTTAGGGTTCCTACGGAATTCCCAAATGGACCCATATTAATGAGACTCCGCTGGCTGTCCATCCGTGCGTTCGTCCGTCCGTATGTCACGAGTCGATTTGTTCCGCGTTCGCCCCACGATGTGTCGTCCCGCATAAATAATTCTTAGTTCGCTCCGTATCAAATACCGTATTCGCCAAAAAAAAATTATTGACATATTTACCTATTATTAGTATATGATTCGTCTACTGTATTTGCAATTCCTTTTTTAGTATATTAAAAATTTTGATGGATTGTAGATACCTAATATACATTATGTCTTCAATCAATGCTCTATAATCTTAACCATTTCTAAAACGTACAGTTAGAATACGTGGAACTTGTATAATGAAACACCATAGAGATTCGTATCATACTAAGTAAAAAAAAACCCAGAACCAGGCGAACAGAAACGAGTAAGAGCTTAGAATAAAACATCTTCTAAAATTCAGGTAATTATTCGTAAATTTAGTTGCTAACACAAAATTTTGATATTAAGGGCCTGTTTCAGAATGTTCGAGTAAGTTCCGGTTTTACTACCCAGAACATATTTATTAAACAAAACACTATCTTTGCGTTTCACAGTCATCGACTTAGCCTATCCATCGGTTAAAGCTTGAAACGCGCTGCATGTTAACTGTCATTTCTATCATTCAGTTATTTTATGTGTTGCTTGGCAACCCGAAACTTTATTATGACATTCTGAAACGGGCCCTAAGTGGAGAATGTTGATCCAAAGATGAATATTGAACTAGAAATTAAATTAATAGTAGGTATATTATGATACAAGTGAGCTAAGTTGCTCATTATACACGAGGCTGTGGGTAGCAGCCCGAGCCGTAGGCGAGGGCGTAAATCAGCCGAATGTATAATGAGCAAGTTGCTCATGAGTTTCAAACGCACCTATTACAACACCCGTTCGAGGAAAAAAAAATTGCGCAAATGCGATACAAACAACATACGAAAATTATGGAAAATAGCGAGCAAGTTTTTTTTTTGCGCGCAGCAAATTTATCTTGGTTGATTACATATACTTAGCCTTAAACCTCTTTGTTGTTACAAATCTGTATTACCCAGTTAAATTGAAAATGCTCTGTTTACTCGCATATAATTTGCAGTTAGGTACTAACTTAACTTTGTAGGGATAATCCTATTACGCACTAGTGTATACTATTATTAAGCACGAGGGTATTATAGTTCGGTTTATGGCCCTAAGAACGATATAATAAAGCTCACTTTACGAACAAGGGTATTGAAAATTACTTTTTCAACACACTCGCTCGTAACGAACCTTTAAATGCACCGATTTAAGTGTCATAATATAGTCTATTACACATTCGTGCATTTTGTTACTCTACCGCATTAGTGTTTTAAATAGAAAAAAACAACGTTTCCACACTTCTCACCAAGGAGATTGTAGTTTGTTGCATAATGTACTATTATGGAGCTCCTTTCGACAGTGGTAGAAACCTGGATCGAGATCTCAATAGAAACACATTTACCCAGAGTACCTGAGCCACTTTAAAAACTTATAGGCTCAATAATTAGCAACGGCAAAATTGATGATGTTTCACAGAACTACTCGATGAAGTGGAGGCAACTCACAGGTTTCATGAAAAATGCCTCTAAAAGTCAAAGAGTAGATATGTACAAGAAAGTTACATAACGGATACATGAGAATGTAGACGAAAAAAAACATTTTTGCATCCTATAGTTCCAGATGAGGATACCCTACGTTAGCATGTGGCGTGTCCCCATCTAGAGATGTTAAGTAGAATATAAATAATCAATTTTATTATTTTTTAAACTGAATAAAATATATATAAGGTGTCAACAAAGTTCTACATTTTAGACCTTCTTTGTTGAGGGGTCTATCTCAAAAGCGAATTGAGCTATCGTGGTGAGTGAATCGTAAGTCAAATTCATCCTTTTGTTCCTATTGTTCAACCATCTTACTAAACTTACTTTTCATATATTGGAGCCCTCTTAAAAATAGTTTAATTAAAATTCTAGTCCAATAGTCGTTTTCACGTCAACGTTTTTAAGATATAAAATTTCAGGTTTGTAACTTATTCCGTTTAAGAGCTAGAGACCCTAGACCTACGGATACCTAAAAAGGTGTCATGTTCAGACCTCCCATTTTTGTAATACGAGTAGGTTGAAACACTGCCTACCTAGGTTTTATAATTTTTATATCGTGCACCAAGTTCTCGTCGATAGTAGTATGTAGTGAAGCGACAAGACTTGTTTATGAGTATGTCAGCATCAATAGCGAAATTGCCACTCACTGATTATGATGAAAAAGTGGCATCATCATAACATTTCCAAAGTTAAAACCAAAGCTCGTTATACAAATGATACAGTCTGCTTCAAAATAATCTATTTGTGAGAACATTATAAGGTGTGTAGCAAAACGAAGCTGTTATCGGACGGCCTGATTCCAAGGCATTAAATCGTTTCTATTACTTTAAGTAGAATTCGATGTTTATGTCAAACGCGGCAGCGATAATATCGCAATTTATTTTATTAACACATTCAGTTCTAATGGAAGCAGGGTCGGCTATGTGTCAATTTTAGACCATTATATAGACTGTAGACTACCTATTTATGAGTAAAATTACAATATTCAAAATCAATTCTCATAACAATAATTTTGAACATGAATGTGTCTGTATTAGTATGTTCTTTGACAACATAAGTATACATAAAAACTATTTCAAGATAAAAAAGACGTCGAATGGAACATATGTGTAAGTACTTTGGAACTGCACTGTATTAGCGGGATCGTCTTCTACTGAACACAGCCACCTCAATTTATTATTTGTAATAATCCGAACGCTTGGCAGGCGTCTTGGGAATCCCAGTGTAAGATAGCGGTTCTTCAGAAGAAACTTGCTAAAAAAATGTCAAAATACCAATTCTTTGTCGCCTCTTAATTCGATCCCACTGGAATAAATGGGGATTGTTATTCGAGCATGATAAACCACGTCAAAGATCTTATATAGATATCTACATAACATGTATATCACTTGAATAGGCAAAGCTTTGTTTCCATAGTTTGAAATCCAGCAAGTCTGATGAAAGAGAGAGACACTCAGATCATAGAAACAAGGAAACTCAGATTAATATAACTTGTTTCTATGATCTGAGGAGAGACATAAAACATAACCAAGAAAACATTCACTATCTTAATTGTGTTTGAAGATAATGAATGTTTTCTTGGTTATATTTAATTATCTTAATTATGTATTAAGATAATGAATGTTTTCTGGGTTATGTATTATGTATGTCCTCAGATCATAGAAACAAGTTCTATTATCTAAGTTTCCTTGTTTCTATGATCTGATTGTCTCTCTCTTTCATTTAATGTTTTTACCCGCATATTAATAAATTGATGCACTTAGTAAAAACCTACATTATTATGTACAAACTGGTACCTATAGATATAGAACATATAACCAAGGTACATGTTAACGACATTGTAGTAATAGCTGTTAAGTTCACTAATGATGTGGGTAGTCGATTTGAATGTTAATTCGTAATATTTTATTCAAAAATAAATAAAAACTCTAATGGCTCCAGCTAAATCAGTTATGTCAATTTTACCAAAGCAGATAAAACTCAAATTAAGCACATAAAATATGTAATTTAATCATTAGATAAGGTTACAAAAGCTTAAATTAAAATTAATTTACCATTAAGTTTCACCAAAGATTATTTTGCATAAAAAGCTATTATAGAAACGTCAACCTACATGTTGAGACATAAAGAATTTGATTAAAATGATAAATATGTCAGATTAAATTGATCCGTTATAATTACGATTAAGAAATACATAAATATGGTAATTGTTTATAAAATTTAATATTAAAAAATAATGCAGAGATCTAACGACCCAATTATTTTTTCTGAAAGTTTATGGGACTATTTTCACAATTTTATTTTTGTATAATTTATGAGATAGTATAATAAATGATATCAACCGGATTTTCCAATGCTGAACACATAGCCTCCCCCATAAAGGAGGGCTTTGCCATAATCCCCACGATTGCCAAGCGTCTTGGGGATCGCAGTTAAGTTGGTCCTCAGATGGTGCTGCTATCATTGCCACGGGGCCGTGATAATCATTACTTCATAATGTCTAGTGATAATAAAATAATTGTGAAATATGTATAAAGATCCACGTGATACAAGAGCCTAAATAATCGAAAAAATTTTGGTTAAAAGGGCAAAATCATTTTTCTTTGGAAAGGTCTACCTTCCATTCCTAAGTGATATACCATCCATTTCTATTGAATTTCGTTAAGGCTTTGTTTACCTAAATATACACTCCAACGCGGCGTCTCGTCTGAAACATATCCCACGATATTACCGCATGGCTCTGTAAGCTCGTAGTTAGATTTCCACTCGGATAACTACATATTACAGTCTTCCCGTTCAAAATATCCTTACAATCCCTTTTAATACGATAATATGCCTCTATCTTTCGTCTGCAGTCACACACACGACCCTCGTGTGCTAATTGAATTTAAGGAATAAAATCCAATCGCCCCGATTCTTTATTATTCAAGATCCAATTTGGATAAGGTCTGATCGGTCCGCAGGGCTAAGGGGGGTGGCGACGGGGTGAGAGGGGCAGTCGAGAATAAAATTGGTTTGTCACTCAAAACATAAGGTTATCCTACCTATCTTCAAACCCGATAAAGTGTTCAATCATTTTAATAAATATTTTGTGCGTGTCCAACCGGAACGAAGCGGGGGTTCTCGACGCAAGTAATGTAGGTAAGAAAATATAATATAATAAGAAACTTAATTAAACTTTTGAGGTGAGTGAGAAGAACCTATAGTATACTATTCAATATACATATTTTTTTGGCTAATATGTATATATAATAAAACTGTGTGGGTCAAATTGAAAAAGAGGGTCAAGAGGTGTATATGCATGTCATTGAGATCTTTATGGGGTGATTTTTGAATGGCTGTATTGGGGAGCTATCTTGAGACACTAAATAGACACATTCAATTGAATTCTGTTAAAATCTTAGTACATCTAGGAATCGGTTTTCTCCATACATAGATAGATAATATAGGAAGTATATGGGAGAAGATGTGAATTTAATATCTATATTTTAAAAGTACTTCATCCACTTAATATCTTGCTAATAAGTGTTTATTTATTTTTACGAATTTAGAAGCGACTGAACGGACTTTGATGATTTTTTGGCAGTTGAATTTTTTTAATTTTGAAGGTAAGTTTTTAACGTAAGGACGAAATACCAGTTTCCACCCAATTAAAGTCGCCGACTGAATCGTTAGCATAGAAAAGAACTTGCCGTATACAGGGTTACTGGTAACTTACGCAAAACCTCTTAAGAGCAATATCAGAACATCACAAGGAACAAGTTCTGATATTTTATTTTTCTGAAAACTCAATTTAAAAAATCATCAAGATTTTCTTGCACTCTCTAATAAATTTTAAATCTATTTCGTCGCAAATGTTGAAGCAACAACGGAGCACGTGTGGCTCTGGCTACGTTACTCAGAGAGCTACGAATGTAGCTACACCCACACACGTAAGCGTAGTCAACCAAGACGCACCGTAGATACTATTAGTTATTCTGTAACACAGCGTGATCTACGCGGTATCTCCATATGCGGTATGGATATCTTTCTGCCTACCTACCTACACCATACTTACATTTACCGTCCACCGGATGTTTCTTATTACATGTACACTGAGTCCACAATCCCTTCATACTTGACTGGCTTGATTAAAAAATAAAAGTTGATAAAAATACAAACAATCTATTAGGTACAAGTAATTCAGCAACAAATAGCATCAAAGGAGGCGCGCGGTCGCACATGTGATGTATAATTGTCTACCTGTCGCGTAAGTAGCATTCAGGCACGATTGCGTACTTTTAGGGTATACAAAAACTTCCCACGTTTTTTTTAATCTATAAAAATGCCACTAGGGGTCACCCATCCAACTCATGACTGCAGCGGACGTTGCTTAACATAGTTGATCGGTTAAGAACGGCTAAGTTAGTACCTACGCTACGAACGCTTCAAACTTAAACCTAAGTTCGAAGAAATTAATTGTAGATTATTTAAATATCATCAGTACTAATATTATAAATGCGAAAGTAACTCTGTCTGTCTGTCTGTCTGTTACGCTTTCACGCCAAAACTACTAGACCGATTTGAATGAAATTTGGTATGGAGATAGTTTGAGACCCGGGAAAAAACATAGGATAGTTTTTATCCGACTGCGCAAAAAGAGGTTAATGTTTTCGCGCGATAACCGACATACGCGCGGGCGGAAGCCGCGCCCGGAAAGCTAGTTATAAATAAAACCGGCAAAAAATAAAAAGTAGATTATTTTTTTATGTAGGCGTATTTAAAGAGTGGAATCATTCTTATTTACAATCATTGAATTATTTACAAAATATTTACATACCATTTTACAAATTATCACCCCTCAAACTCAAGTCCCGGGGGTGACGAAGTCTATCACGTGCAAATTGTTCAAAATAATCACCGGTACAACCCACACACAGTCCACATCTGAAATACAATTGTTCTTGAACCCAGGAGAGTACGGGTTCATGGGGGTTTTCGTGACACCACAAATGTTCGTTTCTAGTATTTAACAGTCCCACTCTCCCAAAGTAGCGTCATCGGTCCACAACACAGTCGGCCTCTCGGCAAGCAGCATGTTGCAGAATGTGACGCGATGAAGGTGGAACGGATATTTTCCTTCACTGTCCATGCGAACCATTGAGACACATCGTTCGCTGCGGGGTAAGCCTCGAAGAAATGTAGGATTGCGTCGTGAGTAGCGTAACACTAACACAAACACACACACAAACACAAACTCACGGCAAGCTTCAGACACGTTGTCTCTACACCTAGCATAAACACGCACCGTTTCGGTGCATTCAATATTGGTAGGTAGGTATATCGATATGCCATGTGCATCGATCGCGATACGTCACAACCGGCGCGCGCGCGGCGAAATTCGCGACTGGTGAGTGTCGGCTCGGCTTGCCTTACTAGCTCAAAGACAAAGGACAAGTGACAAAGCTAATTCTTCTAAATAGCGACACCGACACATCAAACACGTGCCGCGTGCGGAACTCTGTCTTAAACTGTGACTGCCTCGTATTCTCGTACCTCGTAGGTACTATGAGGTAGTCACAGATCATGCCAGTGTTACGTGTCTGTAACTGACAAAGAGATTTTAATGGTAACTGATACAGAAAGCTTGTGAACCTAATACCTATAAGAACTTCATACTAAACCAGGCTTAGGAATGTCTACATTAAAAAAGTAATTATTACTCCTCGCTTATGCTAGAACATATGATATGAACAACATAGGTAGGTATCCATCGTAATATTATGTTTGACTTTTATGTTTTTACAAAACTATACGTAGGTATACAGGTATCACAGATTATGCCAGTGTTACGTGTCTGTAACTGACAAAGAGATTTTAATGGTAACTGATACAGAAAGCTTGTGAACCTAATACCTATAAGAACTTCATACTAAACCAGGCTTAGGAATGTCTACATTAAAAAAGTAATTATTACTTCTTTGCTTATGCTAGAACATATGATATGAACATCATAGGTAGGTATCCATCGTAATATTATGTTTGACTTTTATGTTTTTACAAAACTATACGAAGGTAGGTAGGTACCTACCTACCTATTATTGGTTTAAATCTTACAGCCTATTGTTCACGCTGTTTATCTCTAATCTAAAAATACTTCTACAGTACCTACCTAAGTCCTAAGTAGGTAAGTAACTAGCTAACTATCATTTCACATACCTACATAAATCGAAGGGTGTTATTTCAATAAAGGCCTAGGTAAATTAAGTGCCTACCTGACGATAAAGACGTCTGCCTGATAAGAATCCTAACGCCTAGTGATCGGGTTGTTGAACCTCAAACGGGTCCAAAAACAGACTAAATATCAGTATTTTCACTAAAAATGGTGTAGTAGGTACCTACCTAGCCAGACATCTATCGATGACAGATGTATACCTGATAAGAATCCATTCCAGTGAGTAAAGGTCAGTAAAGGCGGTGGTACTACAATTAAATGATTATTTTGCCCACCTAGACGTCTGCCTGATAAGGATCCTACCAAGAAGGGAACGCGAAATGACTTTACCAATTAAGCCCTAAACGAGTTCAAAATCATGCAACTAATTTCACCAAAAGAAAGGCCAGACGCGGCGGCGCCGGCGTCGAGAGTCGGGCGGTACGTGGCGGCTGCCACCTAAACTTTTGACTTAGATCTGCGTGCCGCATGCCGCGCCGTGGTATTACTAAGTTAGTATTATAATTAATTCTACGGTACCTTTTGCTACTATTTACTGTATTTTAAAGAAAAACTCCAAAAAACAATGTTGTAAGGTCTTATCAGTCTACTCTGCTGGTAAAGTCGAATTTTACAGATATTTATTGAATAAAATCCGCCGCTCAAGTGGTAAAAGGCGCCGCCCGCGTGCTGGTGGCGCGACGGCGGCGCCATGCGAAAGGAAGATCAAAGTCAAAACAATAGCGGCGGCGCGGCTTTTGTTCCGGGAAATCCCACCCGTTTTTTATCTTAGCCGCGCGCCTGGCGCGACAGCGGCTATCGATCAGTCAGTCGCGCTCGCGAGTTAGGTACGAATTGAGATTCGTCGGGGCATAGTTATTCACGATTTCGCGAATAATAAGACGATGTCATTTTAGTAGGTGCTTAATTTCGAGTATTAGTTCGAGTGACAGTGAGATGTGGTGTAATGATATGTGCCTGAAACCTGCCGCCACAGAGGACAGAATACTGAGGATATTCCCGAACATGCCTACATCACCAAGCCGTATGACAATGCATTGGCATTGTCACACGGCAAAAGTGGCTGGCAACATAGCAACTTTTATCCAAGATCGTGTTCGGCAACAACAGTTTCGGTCGTTAGCAACAGATTTTCTGATTGTGAGGAAATCTGTCGTTTAACAACGCCATCATTATGCGGTAGAATTTCTAATAGACAGACGTCTAGGTTGGTACTACTTACTGCCTTTATTGACGTTATTTTAAGTTAGGTTGTAACCGTTAACGTAAACGAGCCGAAACTGTAGGTACTCTTAAGATGTTATAATATTAAATAAAAGTTGAGTTGATAATTAGGGTTTAATAACGCAACCCTTACTTGGTAGGATTCCCATCAGGTACACGTCTGGGTGGGTACTACCACCTTGATTAAAATAATGCAGTTTTTAATCTGTTTAGGGTCAACAACGATATCACTAGGCGATAGGATTCCTATCACCTCTGCCTATAACAGTCGCAATTTGTCTCAAGTGACGAACTGAACTGCGCCCGTAACCCTGAGACATACAGTTGTGAGACATAGTCTCATGTGCCTGTAATTTTTACTGGCTCTCAAGGAACACACACAAGTACCTAATGTGCTTGGAGACAGATTTTCTACTTGAGGCTGGTAGCTAGGCGGGCTAATGCAAAAAAGGTGCCCTTCCACCGTGCGGTGTTGCTCAAGCCGGTGGCGCGGCGGTGGTGATCGAACAAGGGACCTGAGACATTGCAAGCTATGGCTATTACCACTCGGTCATCATTGCTTCAATACATACACATTACTACACCATTTGAAATCACGGTCATTTTATCGATTCGTGCGAAGAGAGTGCTCCAAATAGCAAGTGAGTGCGGCATGTAACAACTGTTGCATGAATGGGATACAGCGAGTGCGTCGTGTAACAGTTGTAACATAGTGAATGTCCAGCTTTATTTTCGATTTTTGGAATCCGGGTCCTTTTTTGAGGTTTGGAACGTTGCCCAATATGACAATAGACTAAAGCTAGTCGCCGTTTATCCATCCATTGCCCGTTCAAATGTGTCTGTGGAGTGAAGTTACGGAAAAAAAAGTTCCGTAATTACGCGAACATTTTGTTTATTTTTTTTTAATGTTTTTACATACAATCATTAAAATGACTTTATGTAATTTTTTGGTAGAAATGTGTATTATCTTCATGTTTAAAGTAAGCAACTGAAGGTTTTTCCTTAAAATTCAAGAATATTTACTATTTTCTTAAATATTTAGGTAGGTCGAGTTTGCCCGCCTCTATCATAATAATTTACTTTAACATATGTCGTAAATGTTTATGTTTCGTATTTCTTGTTTATTTAGCTACCTTGGACATAAATTTTGTCCCATAGAACGTGACACAAGAGTCACAAGAGCCGATTGTTTACATTACGGCACGCGGAACATATGGTGTGGGCGGCGCCTGCAATTGATCATGTAACTGTCAAATGCTTTGGCGCCAAGTGCCGAGTGCGGCGTGCAACAATAGTTACACGCCTGACACCAGTCGTTATGTGCCCTGAACCCATTTAGAGTTTAGCGACGCAATCACTAGGCGTTAGGATTCTTATCAAGAAGACGTATGTGTGTGTAGTGTGTACCGACTTTATTGAAGTTACTGACTTCTTATGTGACTAAACCAAATAACAAATGAAAGTTGGGTGCCACGAGTACTAGTAGGTATTGTATGGGTTACGTGCGCAGGAGATCGCTGTGCCGCGCCGCGCCGCCGCGCTGCCCCGCCACGGGGCGCTCGTTTCCGTCGTTGTCGTGTCGCGTCATTGTCCATGCGCCTTGCGCTTATCTACCTGCTGGCTACTACATACACAGCATCGCTAATGTGCACGTGTACAAGTCCTAGTGAATATGTATGTGACTTTGTCCAGCAACGTAGGTACTTCCATAGATTTGAAATACATAGATTAGTTATATCCGAACACCACTGCTCTAAAAGCTTACTAGAATTTACCTATCTACATACCTACGCATATGTATATGCAGTTTGTAATGACAAGGAAAGAACATTCAAATATTATGCGTCATATCTGTTGTTAGAAAGAGATAAATAAGCAATTCGTGTTACCACCGAACCGCCACGAGACGTTCCGATCACCATTATGCTGCGATCTCTTTCACTCTCTCACACCAAACGATACACATATCTCGCTCATCCATTTCATTGAGATTAGTTCCTAAGATAAAACAAAATGAAGATATTTTATATTTCAACAATAAAAGCAATAATTACGCGTGAAATGAAACAGTTTTCCTATCTCTCACAGTGCCTGTATAATTGGTGCAGAGTCTAAAGACACAAGGAAGGCATATTGTCCACACATTATTCCTAAAAAACACGATTAGCGGCGATGTATTCACCGGACGCTCGGAAGTGCAAGACTGGTAGTGACTCAGGTAATTACCCTGAATTCGTCTAGTAAATATGGAGGCCATACAACTCATCTACAGGTAAAAAAATCGTAGGGTACTTCATATTTATTTTATGGGTTTGTCGCTATTTAATTTACTAAAGAACTGTTTAAGTATAAAGGGATTGTGGACCCAGTGTACATACACGTAATAAGAAACATCCGGTGGACAGTATGTAGGTACCGTAGAGTTACCGCGTAGGCTGCGCTGTGGCTTGGTTGACTACGGGTGTGCGTGTCTACGTACGTAGCTCTCTAAGTTACGTAGCGGCACGCGCTCCGTTTTTGCTATATCGTTTGTTACGTTACGAAACAGATCCAAAATGTGTTAGAGAGTACAAGAAAATCTTGATGATTTTTTTTATTAAGTTTTCAGAAAAATTTTTGAGCTAAACTTGTTCCTTGTGATGTACTGAAATTACCCTTAAGAGGTTATGCGTAAGTTACCAGTAACCCTGTATATATTTAATTATAATAATACAACGTGCGGCTATGGTTTAAAAGCAAGGGTTATTCGCAGTTGTGATAAGTAGCTGAAGATAAATGAATGACAGTTCGTTATCTCTTGCGTACAGCGTCCGCGAGACGCTGCGACAACAACGCGCTGCACCCCACACTCTGGAAAGCCACCTAATTGTAACCAACTAATCTGTGGCTGTGCATACGAAACCTCATCATCGAAACACGTGTTTGTTACCTTATGATGGGGTTTTAATTTGTTTTCAATTTACATATAGCCAAAAACAATATTTTTGAGATCTGTAATCAAAAAAAAACGATGCAATATCCATACTTATTATATTATATTATTTTTTGTGTTGTTATAATTTCAAAGCTTGGTAGTCTCACAGTAATTGTGATGCCCGCATGTATGACGAAAGACAATTCGAAATCTGCGCGGAATATAGCAACCGTAAGACGTTACCACGATACGCTGCGCCCCACACTGTGTAAGCCGACCCCATAATAGCATCTAATCCTTAAACTGTGATTATGTTAACCATACGTAATATAATCTTTGTCACAAAGTTTAATGCATTGTATTATATCCAATAAGTGGGTAGTTTTCACTTCAAATTTTAAAAAAGTTAAACATACTTAATACAAATTGAATTATATCAAAACTTACAATAATGTATACGTGTAAAGTAGAAAGATTACAGAAATAATCCCAATTAAAATTAGTTGCATTTTAATAATACATTTTCTAGGAGCAAAATACAATGCTTTCAATATTACTAAACCAACAAATCATTGAATACATGTCGTAACTACAACAAACAATCAAATTTATAGCCACTAAAGAAATTAATTACCTACCCACAATACTTGGTAATTAGTTTTAATACCAAAGACAGTACAATAAAACTAAGCAGACAATTATAAAAACTACCTAGGTATGTTGGTAAATTGTATAGGTTTCCACACTTCAAACGAGATGGATAAGAACAGTTAATAAGAAAATAACAAAAACAATGCAATCTGCGCGGACTATCGCACCGAGCTCACAAACGAAGTGTCGTAGCGAATGAGTTAATTGCTCAAATAATTGGGAGTTCAGTGAAAGGAGTTAAACATTCAGAACAGGCAATGAAACGAACCAGTAATTTTCCTAAATTAAACATTTTGGTACTCTACAAACGCTGTGGCTACTGTTGTCTTATTTGTATAAGCTTTATATGATCTTTTATTCGTCATTATTGGCATAGTTAATCCGTCGTGTTTCGGTAAGGTTTCTTTACATTTACTTACCTTATATATTTACCTACTGATAAATTTCTGGCCACGAATAAATGTTTATGTTTTCTAAGAATACAATTGCCATCTTCAGTATAAATTCATTATTTTTAAGCCACCTACAAACATTGGAAGAAAGTCCCCAAGTTGACGTGTACGTTTTATTTCAAGCGCATTACTTTTCATTTAATCATCCGACCTTGATGGCTTTTTGTGTTTACTTCCAATTACAACAATTACCGAGGGAAACTATTATTGAGTGATCGACACAATCAAACCTTTCAATAATTAAAAAGAGTTTTAATTAATAGTTTTATTGTTCTTAATGAATAACAGAACCGACTTTTATCACTGATATATATATAATAACTTGTTGAAGTCGCTACCATCCTGATTATCCATACTATGAGCTCACATTTTTGTAATCCTACTTCAACAATAAATTTATAATTTTAGATGAATTGGGATATGTAATACTATAATGATAATAATATAATATAATATGTAATAATGTAATAATATTATATGTTGCCTAGAGCTTGACGGCCTAACGAATATATACATGCCGTAACCAGCGATTTCTAGCCCTTATGCAAATTATGCAATGATACTTATTGATTTCAATGAAAAGCGTATACATATAAACCCTAAAATATATGGTTTACATAACAATCAGCAAATTATAAAAATGGTACCTACTTGCAAAGAACTTCAATCTACAATGCCCTCAACAAGGTAAACCGACACCTACTAAAGCTGGCGCTAAACAGTTATTAGTTTAGTTGACGTGTAGGATATTGCGAGGAGCTGATCAGTCCTCGGTTGAATATGAAACGATCATTGAAAGCACGGAAATTAAATAGCCACTCATATCCGGGCGGTGAAGGCACGTCGATCGCTCAGAGCTAGCCCGCCAGGACGACATAGGAAAACCAACTCTTTGCTGAAGAACATACAAGAGTTATTATTGAACTGCTCTTGACTGTTATTTGATCAATTGACGGTTTGTTTGTGACCTGTAGCTTGTAACTCTTCAGTGAATTAATCTTCTCTTTTTCTCACATGCTACAGCTGTTATATCAACTAAAATAACGTCGTTGCATTCTTAGGAGAGATTATATAAATTATTTCATCAAGCTCTGATTACTGTTTTAATTTATTTATCTACTGCAAATGAACGCTTGACGTAGTAGAGACTGCTAAATGAAATTAAACGAAAGGTACTTACTTATATAAATAAATCTAATTTGAAATATAATGTAATCGTAATATAATGTACGTAAACGCACATAGTTTATTTAGAGTCAGAAACAGTTTCATTACATACACTCATTTTTTTAATACACTCATAAACCATGACGGAAGCTCCGACTGAGGTGGGACTGTAATCTTCAACTTGTCGGAATATGGCAAGTTCAATAAAGTTCTTTTCAGTTCTTTTGGGTAAAGAGCCGTGACATGCTCGACTATAACCCCGTATGGGCGTATAAGGTAGGATGCAATCGAGAGCTCCAAAATGATCATGAATGAAATCACCTATGAGGCAAAGCCAAATGACGAAAGCGAAGATCGACAACGCCACAGATTTCATCAAATATTATGAGTGTACTTGAGAGCTTCTATGGACATTTCTATTACTTATACACAAATGTAAATCTGTTACCAGTAAGTATGTCTCAGGCCAAATGAGCTAAACTAACTCAACACTAAATTGAGATCGACGATATGCCAAACATCAGCACTTTATCATCTCAGAATGGGTTTCTGATGACAGAACCACTACAGGACTTCTGAAAGTGATTTCAGTAAATATGTATACGGTACAGCTAATATTATATTTTGAAAATTAACTTGTTATCTTATAAAAGAAGCTTTATGTAAACGCTGCAGTTTTTTCGAATCATAGAGTATTTATATATTTTTTGTTAATTAACTAGATAAGCCATCATAATGCCTATAATTTTAATTGAGAAATTTATAATCAGCTGTCCAATTAATGTTATCTTCTTCCTAAAAAAATTCATAAATATTGTAGTAACTGATATTGAACTGACGATGTGTTGTACCTACCGGAATATATACTGGTATATCACACTCATCATCACAATCTAGAAACTTTCAAAGTTTTACATACGCATTAAACGCCACATTGTCTAGTTTCACAATGTCGTCTATCCACTAGTGGGAGCATATCAACTCTATTCTGTGTATCACTCAAGAAACTCTTTCCTCCCCAACCCCATGCGTTATCGATGAGATGAATGGTGTGGCTTGTCCATTGATACTGCTACTGGCAAATTGTTAAGAGTTGCCAGTATATCGGTTACTTTGGTATTTTAGTGAGTTTCTCTGTTCCATGATTTATATAGTTATAGATGAATACGGGCCCATAGATCATGCGAAAAAAAATGCGCTATGTTAAGAGATTTTTTCTTAATTGGACTAATTAGCTCTTTTCCAATTATATTTGATTTAAATACAAATTTACATAAACATAGATAACGAAGTGTCAAATAAACATATCTAATGAATTTTGACGTATAACAATCATACATATTCTTTTGTTTTTGATTTTAGTTTTAGATCGCTATATACTTAGGTGTATTTCATGATAACGCGCAATATTTACAGAATGTGTAAATGGAATTGTTAGGTATCTTTTCAATAATCAAAGTTTAAACTCTAATTAAGCTTCTCTGTTCGCTAGACGATTGGGAACACTGTGTTAGAAATACTGCGAGATTTTTTAACAAGGCAGATATACCTCAGTTATTTGAGCGAAGAAAATGAAATAGCGTCAGGTGTTTTGGCGAGACTGGAGCCTATTATAATTAATGACAATGAGTGAGTGTGTACACATCTTGGAGAAAAGCTCCTGTTAGTGGAGCCGAGCCAATTAGAAGTGTTAGGAGGAGGTGGAACACCCCCCTGCCCACCGCCGACGCCACCGCCGGCGGTCCTCGGCCGTCCAATTAAACTCACTCGCCGACGTCGTCGTCGACAAAACCCACCACCTCATAATTGCGTAAGCCACTTCAAAACAAACCTCCACTTTTTTATAACGCCGCTAACAATGGAATCATGTCAGACACCGCAAGAACTCCCCTTCATTCTATTCTTCGACTGTGTACGTTACTATTGAGTTGTTAATTAAATTCGCGCAAAATAATCGCCAGTCGCTGCTTGTGTGTGCGGGCACGCTATTGCAAGGATGTAGAGGCGATTTTGGTGCCACCTAGGTTCGGCCGCCACCGGTACCAATGTTGCTTCTTGTTTAATTACAACAATAGTGGCCCCTAATGAGAGTTTTGCGCTAATAAGCGCTGCAGAATGTAATCAACATGCCTCGTCGGTCTAATGAGCCGAGTTCCTGCAAAAACGAGCTACGTCGACATTTTACTAGAGATTAATTATAGGTGCTCTACTCTACCTATATACTTACGCCAACTTAGGCAGCCCCGGTTGCGCTGGAAGACTTTGTTTCTAACTTGTTAGTCGTTGCTTAGCATTTTTCTTGGAAAACTCAATGCTATAAACCTATTGATATCACTTAGTATCATTAAGTATGCCGTTTACATGAATGCTACGAATCGCAGGTTTATAAAAACGACTCTACGTAGAGCGAATTGTCTAAACAGTAAGGCTTAAATAACTCCTATTGACAACAAAGTACACAAGGCTCGGTAAACGTCGTTAAGTTAAATAAGTACGTTTGATTACGTCGTAGCTAGCTACCCCATTAAAACTTAACGAGGGGCAACCCCGGGGAAAATAACTAACCCAATTTCCCTTTGCCGGGAAATCATTAAAAGTCTTAAAAGGGTCTTTTCATATATTTTTTACCCTGGAGCGTACGTGCAAATAAACACATTTTTACATACTCGAACAAACAATTCTCCTAACGAGGCGGGAGCGTAACGAGGTCGGGAGCTATGCTACGGAGCGGCGGCGGCGGCAGTGGCGGCGGCGGCGGCAGCGGCGCGGGTGACCATCGTGTGCCGGCCGCACCGGCTGCCGCCCGGTCCCGGCCCGGCCCGGCTTCGCAACGCGCCACTAATTGGAAGGATACGTCCGGAAATGTGTCTCGTTACACGCAGTGGCGCCTACCTGCCTACCGGAGCTCGTGTCGTCGCTCTAACGACGCTCCTGATTTATTAGAGCCTCTACATTCAAATTGACAGCCGAAACGTGGCGCCCAACTTCTAAACGACAACGCACCGTTCTGAGCCTCCAACGATTGGCTGACGACGATACGCATTGCTGTTAAAAACGATATATTACAGATCTTCTTGTTCTTATTAACCGGCTATGTGTGTGTTTGTCACAGTCTATGTCACGTAAAAGAATCTATATGTATGCAGGGGGCATACAAACATATATTTTAGTAAATGTATCAAAGCATGCCCTTTATAATAACCATTGGTTATCCGTATCAAGAATTTAAGTTTCAGAATAATAATATGCCCTTTCAAACCCATTGTGTTTCTGCCTCATAGGTTAAAATTTAAATAATGACAACAAATCCGTTACCATTTTCGTGTTTTTTCCTATTTAGTTTAATTGTTTAATTGTCAACGAAAATAAATATTGCTTTATCTTCAACACTTATATTTAATTAACCTTCAAGAATAGTTTTGCAAAGTAAGCCATAGCAAGCTTGTATGCTATTTTTGGATTTATTATTGTATTGTATTTTCATATAACCTAAGTTAGTAAACAGGTTACATTAAGAATATATTGTGTTATTCGAAATGCCCAACTCTTTGAAATTTCAAATTTTAATTTTACAAACATGTCAACAGTTGAGTTTGGCCGTATGCTCTATGCAAGATATTTATAAAAAGCGTATGTGGATTCACTGATTTACCTATATTTAAATATTTTCCAGAGTATACAAAGCAATACCACGGGGTGATCCAAGTTTTTCACTTGAATAATTTCAAATAAAAACGTTAAAACCCGTCGGTAAAAGTAAGTAATACAAGGATGAAAAAATATTACTGTTAAAATTTAAGCAATAATAATCTATACGAACTTATAATATTCACTAGGATATGCTCATGGTGCCCCGCACCATGTCGAGCGTGTACATATGCTTAAAAATGTAAATACATTTGAAGCAGTTGATAAAGTCTTCGTAAAACATAATAACTACAGCATTTATGCAAAAAAAACAAACATTGAACCGTTTGGGATTGTCGACGCCACACCACATAGCGACGAAGGCTTCATACTTAAAAACCACCTCTTTTGCCGTCGGGGGTAAAAAATACCACCGAATGTGTGGTCTAACATATTTTTCGTATGTAAAATTATATAGTGTGAATGTATGTATATTCTGAGTAAAAAAAGAACAATGATTCTATATAACATGGAGAGAAAGATTTCAAATTAAGATTTCATTAATATAAGAAACTACAAAAAATATATTCACGTCGATGTATTTTGTTCATCTTCTTTAATTAAAAAAACACGTCAGGCTAATGATACATAAGTTACATTGCGGTTAGTTATATTCTCTTGACAATAACATATTAAATTTTATAACAACATAACGAGCTCATTGTTAATCTCGGAGATTCCGCGTCGATTTAATAGGTAAATTAATTAATAGATTTTCCAATTAGTGTACGCAGCATAATTAATGAACGTGTGCCGTATTAGCCTCCGAGTTGGATACAATCTGATTCGAGCCGGGGCTCGTCGGCAATTACCGACGACTACAAAACACGTCGAATTCCGCGTAATTGCTGAGAATATTACGGCACTGAACTTAATTGTTCTCGACTTAATTAATTAAGCTTTTGTTTCAAACTAACAGCAAAGTGTAGACTTGGCAATTCTAAATTGGATCTTGTAATTACCTTACCCTCCCTTTAGCTGAAACTGTCTACCTACTTTCAATTAAAGGCCGAGCTTTGTTAATGAAATCAATTATAATTGGGACACAATGTGAAGCCTTTTCGCATCCGTATAGTCGATTACAATACTGACGGTAATTAATTTATTCTTGTTTCTTACTAATTAGAACGTCTGTATTAATTAGTTTAATATTAGGATTATTTGAACATAAATCTGTCAGCGCGCAGAGTCGGTTTCGGTGTTCATTTCAGTATTCTAAGTTGAGTGGATACTGGTGTCTTCATTACTGGGGATTGCTATTACGCAGCCAGTCAGTGGATCATTACGCGGCTCTAATGAACAGCTCCCTACGTAACTAATAATCATTACGCTTATGAAATATTTTCTTATAAAATAACGAAGTAATTAAATGAAAAAATGTTATTCATTATTACCACGTGAATTTGCAAGTTTGTACTCTCTGGAATTATGTGTATTTATATAACGACGAAGGTATACCGCCGGTAAAAAATGAAGTTCAATTTAAAAAATATTAATTAGTTTACTCAAATTATATAAATATTATGCATTGATATGTGTATAAAAAGATAGTGAAACAAGCTAGGATTGCATAATTTAGGCAAATGCGTGGTTATTTCGTAAACAAATAATTGTGATATATGAGTATGATATTTTGTTGACTTAATGACCCAAGAGATAAGAGCTTAATGTAGTAGGTAAATATATGTATAACAGGATACACTTACAAAAAATTGAGATCCTCGGTATGCTTGTGACTTATGAAGAAAATGTACAAGGTAATGTTGAAAACCCGCTGGTATTCAAACTATGATTCGGGAAGAGAGGCTTCAGTAGCAACATTCCTTAAGTTATTCTACTGACCCGATAGATCAAAAAGCAGCCAAGTGCGAGTAGGACCTTTTATTAGGTTTCCACGTCGCAACAATCCTCGAAAGATACACACTGCTTACAAACTGCATTATAAATCGGTGTTTTCGTTTATATATTTATTATATTATATTATAGAGACATCTTAATTTGCTACTTAATTGTGTTTGGATCTTCAGAAGGATCCATTGTAAACTTGGTCTAAAATTTTCTTCAGTTTCGAACTCTCTTTACTCTCTTTTTGTTTCGAATTTCTTCGTGAACATTATACACTAAATAACTATTCAGGTCTCATGCTTTTGCGATTGACGGGCCCATAACATTCCAAAGGACGAATAAACACATCGAAAAATGAAATTAAAAATACTCCATTTTACTCTTCAGACACTGAGCCCTAAAAAGAGGGCTTGATAACGAGGTGTTTACCGAATAGCATTAATTGTGGCACCCATTATAATAAGAAAGAGCGGAAAACTTGCAGATGCAAGACCATAACGGTGCATACGGAGAAATATATAAACGTCAACCAGAGTCACAGGTCCATTGAATGCTGGGAAAAACACAATTTATATATTTTACTATGACGACCTTCACTTTGGTTTGCCTTTATGAAAAAACAATAACGGTTATTTACATTTTTATATCGTATCGTGACGGAACAATCACTTGACTTACCTGATAACCTTAAGCAGTAGCCTATGTCTGTAACAGAAGCCTATCATCACAAAATGCGCCCGTCGCCCTGCATGGTACATACAGTTATTAAGTCTCATGTGCCTGTAATTTTTATATAAGTCTCTCAAGGACTGCTGTCGGAACACATGGTTGCTTGACGATAGATTTTCTACTTGAGGGTGGTAGCTAGCCAGGCGAGCATTCGCAAAATGCCCTTCCACCATGCGGGGAAGCTCAAGCCAGCGTTGGGGATAGAACTACGAACCAGCGGCACGGCAGTCCATAGCTATCACTGCTCGGCTATCATTGCTTCTAAAGCATCAGTAAATGGTCAGAACTTTACCTACTATACAATTACTTGCAACCAATAGAGCGCCTCAGGGCTGCATTGGCAGCTTAAATGCTCCATTTGGTACCGAGCAGCGTGACGGCTAATTATTGCCCTTGAATTGGGTACCACAACAAAGCAAATAAGCAAAGTAAGGAGGTGAGAACCAGTTTTTTGATCACATGGATCAGGTGGCACTCTGATGGTACCTTTCTCCTGTGTCTCTGATAGTTTCATTAAATGTCAAGTGCTTCCGGTACGGAATTTATAGAGTAACTTCCGGTCTTCCGGCACTGTGTCTCTTTACAAAACTTATCTGCCAGGAAATTTAACTAGAACTTCGAGAACATACGAGGCTGATTTTGACCGAGATGGTCGACTGCAGTTTCTCACTAACAAATACAGCGATGGTCAATATGAATAAGAAGTAGATTACAAATGTCTTGGAACAGAGTAACATTGTAACAGTGGAGGATTGGGACTGCTTGTGATCCTTCAAAGCCTGGTCTTTAGGTTGCCTAAATGCTTTCGTTGAAGCAGCTGTAGTGTTTTTTCTGGTTTGTAGTCTTTTGAATGGCATACCGCCTGTGCAAAAAAACAGTTTGTAAAGGTATTATCTAATTTTTTTAGATAAACAGTCATTTTTGTTAATTGCAAAATTTCAGTTTTACCGAATTAATGATTGTGTATAGTACTTTCCATAAATACGTAATTTCACATTACATTGAGTGCTGCCAAACGCTCTTTAAAATTTCTCATGCATATCTTTGGGTCTGTAAGTGACAAGATCTTGCTCGAATTTTCCGTTTTCTTATTCATTTCATCATGTTTAAATACGAATTACCATACTAAACCATAATGCGAATTATTTTAAAAGATATAAGATATTAGTCTCTAGGCAACGCACAATTTCACCGAGTTAGATGACTTGGTATTTAAAATATAAGTTAAATAAAATTGTATGGAAATTGCTACACTAAGCATGTCCAGAAGTGAATCGTAAATTATATACACTACTTACATTTAAGCTACAAGATTAACGCGTTATTCAAATAGTAAAATATTCGTAACACATTATTCAAAAAAACCTACCAACAATTAGTAACCATACCAGAATTAGCAATAGTATAAAATAAATACAGAAACATACATTACATAATAAACATAGTACATTTTATAATGCATTTAGGTTTATAAATAAAAAGATCAGTGTCATCATCAGTCATCACTGATATCATAAAATTCTGCCGATAATTTTTATGTGTGGCGATATACAATGTCTGCTTATATACTTACTTCGTTCTTATTTCTATCCGCTTATTTTCTTCAAATAAAATTTTATGGATATAAATGATTAATTAATTGAAGCGAAAGTTGTAATTCGAAACATGTTTTAAAGGTGACTTCACACTACCGCTCAATTTACGGTTTCGCAAGCTCCCACCGAAACCGGGCGACCGGGCGGTCACGTATCCGACGTAATTAAGCAATTACCCGCGGCAATCATCGAATTTTCTCAATTACTGGCCGTGTACACGCACCCTTAACTCGAGGAGATTCTGTTTCGTTAATTACATCCCTAATATCTCTTATTTTTGGGAAATAAAGCTAATAAAGCCGATAAAGATACAAAGGATATATTATGTTAATATATTACATAATTAATATTGATTTAAGATATAAAATATTACTAAGCTCTCTTGAATAGTAAGTATCTTTAATGTCTTCAAATTTGAAATATTATTGCATTTATATTTTTATTATTTATAATACTGATGTGTTCACTAATAATACCTACATTATTATATGCTTGGAAATGAAAACAAGATATTGAAACATTTCAATCGTTTCATTAGTATCTAAACCGTTAAACCTACTTATGAATAAATAATTTTAATTAAATGGATGCGTTCATAAATATACTCACAATAATTCCAAAATTCATTTTGTATTAATTAATAATCATTTATTATTTATTGTTATTGAACGAAGAACTAATACGTCTAAAAATTGAAATAATAAAGTAAGTCAAGTAATAAAATACAAGTAATATTTATTATAAGACAACAAGTAAACAATGCCTTAATTGAGTCAGATTGTTTTGCGTGTCACAAGGGGTGCGTAGCTATGTACTGACTTATTTTTGGACAAATACAATATGTTTATAAATTGATTATGACATATACCTGCATCTTCTTTTTACATAATGTATTGTCGTGTATACTTAACGTAATGGAATCAAGAAAAACAAATATTATTATATCTGAATAGTCATCATATTATTATTTAACATACCTTAATTTTCTGTCACGACGATACAGCACAGAAAAATAAACTCCCAGAATGTCTCAGCAGAAATCACGATAAAAACAAATCCACAGTCAAGACACTAAAACTGAAACTGTTCACAGTAAATTATCACTTTCAGCAAAAAAGTCTTTAATCTAAGACAATAGGTCCCAAAGTTAAATTATCACATTAATAAACAACGAAATCGAGACGTAAACGTTGATTAAGAATGATGGGTGAGTCGGTTATTTCGCCGGTTCCGCGACTCGTGTAAAGTTTGCGAGTCGAAGGCTCGGACTGACGCGTACCATCGGCAGGAGGGCTGACGACGGAGTGAGGCGAGCAGCGCCGAGCGGGCCCGAGGGCTCCGGGGTGGAATGGAACAACACTCTAATATAATGACAGGGTCGGAACACTTTAATACTCTAATTGAAAAAGTATACTCCACCGGCTTTTAAGTGTAATTAAGGATACGATTTCGAATAACGAAAAGCTTTAAGTTCTTTACGTTGCGATGTGAGGATTAAGGATTTTAGATGGAAAGCTTTCTGTCTGACACGTTTCAGACTAATGTAATACTAGAAGTAAATAGTTTAATGATTGACAGCTTAATCAAGACTTCTAAGAACAATATAACATTTATACATTTGTTTAAAACATTGAATTACAAAGCTTAATTTTATAAGGAAAGTCGTAATATTTCAATTTTTGTAGACACTCTACGATTGTGCGTAGAAGTAGGTAGGTACTACGAGTGGGGATGTTAAACCAGTAAGGCTACTATCGAGTCGTTCTTTTGAATAAGTATTAGAAATTAGTAAATAATATCTTACACAAATCGATACCTAATAAAAGTAATCAGCAAGAGCATCACGTCCCACTACCTCAAGATACGTAGGTAAGAAATATCACAAACACAACCTTGCAAGTGGATTCCGGCCTAAATTCAATTCCACCCCTTTTCTCCGCATCCGTTCGAGTAGGAAACCAATCTTCTTTACATTCCCTCGCCGACAAATTTATACACCTCCATACGTCCTCCCTAATAGAAGCCGGAGTGGTGGAGGTGAGGTGGTCGTCTCTGCGTAAATTATTAAGCAACCGAGTCCAGTGGTGACCCGCAAAGAAACGGCAAGTGTGTCCGGTGTCCATGCACCGTCGCTGAGAATTTAATTTCCACAGACCGCCCGCCCTCACCACCATTGTCCGCCCAGTATTTCATTACGGCTCCAGCTTTTCTATTAATAAATCACTCTTCGCCTGCGCCGTTTAATTACGTCCCGGATCCGGCCGACGTCTGATTACACTTTCATCGAACATCTAATTAGTAGTGCAGTCTGGCCGGGCACCAAGCCGGGACGGGGCCGGGGTGGTTGCGACGTGTGTATTCTTTGTTCGAGAGATATTACTCGGCCTATATTACACTGCGAACCACATCCTCCGCTAAGTTCGAAATGAACGAACTTTGATTAAAATCGACCGCTGCACTGGAGTCTGGCGTAAAACAAGAAAGCTTTTAAATTAATTTCATTCTGTTAAAGAAATTTGCTTACAGATTAAATTATTGAACTTCGGTAGTACTGAACATTAAATAATATAAACTTAATAAAATCATATATGTCTTACAAAATTGTAAAATCAGTTCCTTATCGTATCACAGAGCCGATTATTTTTTTCGGTAATTATTTTATGGAGCATGTTTCATTATTTCTATTTTTATTGCACCGAAATTTCGATTGACATACTAAAAAATACATTTTGGCATACATTCATTGAACGTCTGACTACAGGGGCATTCCGGAAAAATTGTGTAACAAATTACGTACGTACTTTGAAACTATTCTAACTAACTTCCACAGTTTTTTGTTTCTTGATATAATACACAACTACATATCAATCCCAGAAGCTCCCCATCATATGACTGTAAAATATTACCTAATTAGAGCGCAATAATAGAAGAGGAAATACATTTATGCGTCCGGCGCGTAAAGCCCAAAGATGTGGCTTCGATCCGCATCAAAGCCAAATATGCGAAATAGTGTTCATAGGCAAATAAATCATTTAAATAGCCTATGTCAAAATTAGTACAATATTTTCTTCGATCACAAAGTAATTTACTATGCCAAAAAAGGTATATTGATATATATAAACTCTTTTGCAAAAAAAACGGGCACTTTAGATTTTTTTTCTCTAATTCAATGAAGAAGAACAAGAAATAGGTTTTGTTAATTTGACGATGTATTGGCATGTTTTTTGAAGCATCCTGGCATGATTCTTTACGTTCCAAATTTAAAATTTGAAATTATTAAAAGAAAAATTATGATTATTGTGGATTATTCTAAAATTGCTTTACTAATGGCGCGAATTGCTGAAACGATTTTTAACTGATTACGATATTTTAAAACTTTTTGGATATTTTCTGCAAATTAAACAATTTAATCTTTCTTTTTACATTAAATACCACTTTTTGGTATGAGTGATAAAGCGATAAGGGCCGGTAAAATTATAGCCCTACTTGTAGAAGGTTGTTCGCAAACTTACGTGTCTCAGCGGCTAAATGTGAGTCGTTCAACTGTCCAGAGGACTTGGCAACGGTATCAAGAGACTGGTTCGGTCAAAAGAAGACCCGGTTCGGGAAGAAAACGATGCACAGAACCAAGAGATGACCGCTTTTTGGTGAGTCAGGCGTTGCGTAATCGTAAGACGTCAAGTGTGGACCTGAAGAAGAGCCTTGAAGAAGTAAGAGGAGTAGAAGTTAGCTTGTGGACGGTCAGGAGGAGGCTTTTGGCTGCCAATATCAAGAGTTACCGCCCAGCTCGGGGCCCTAAATTACTCCGTGAGCACTGAGCACCGAGTTGCTCGACTTCAGTTTGCTCGGAACTTGTACTTCATGTACTCTGGAGGACTGGAATAAAGTATTGTTTTCTGATGAAGCTAGAATCTCTTTGTGTGGAGTGCTGCGAAGACCACGGGTGTTTCGAAGAAATCAGTCCTTATGGCGGAGGCTTCGTTATGTTTTGGGCAGCAATTAATTTGACGGAGCGTACGGAGTTAGTTTTCATAGAAAATGGAACATTAAATGCACACAGGTACATAATGGAAGTCCGAATTCCATATGCACAACCCACATTGACTGCACTTGGGGAAGATTCCATTTTTATGGACGATAATGCTCGCCCGCACCGTTCTGGCGACGTGGAAGCGTACATGCAAGAAGTTGGGATCCGTCGTTTAGATTGGCCAGCTCGAAGTCCTGCCTCAATCCAATTGAGCATGCGTGGGATGTTCTAAAGAGACGGGTAAGATCAGTGCAACCTGCTCCACAAAACATCAGGGAGCTAAAAAGAGTAATTGCAGAAGAGTGGGAACGTATTCCTCTAAACGTTATTAAAAACATCGTGGAAAGCATGCCCAGAAGGATTCAAGCTGTGATTTTGGCAAGAGGAGGTCACACTCGTTATTAGGTTTTACATTTGTAACTATATTTAATTAAAAAAAGTAAAAAAAAAACTTGTCTTTATTGCCGAACACTTCTTATTGTTTAGGCGTGTAGATCGATTTTAAAGAATCCATCGTTTTTTTAACTTTGAATTGCTTGAATTCACTTCACGCGCAATTATAAGTAAGTATACAGACTACGTCAAAGAAATAAATTTCATTTAATTAACTAAAATCGACCTTAGAACGTAAATTTCCTTAGGTGCCCGTTTTTTTGCAAAAGAGTGTATATATATATCTAATGTGTAAATATATTTTGTACAGATATTAAATATTTATAATAGGTAGGTATTCCTCAATGGAACATTCACTAATCAATCAATCAATCGTTTATTTCAGAAAAATCCATATTTTGTACATGTCAATAGATACTAAATTGAATAATTATTCAAATTAAATAAATAGAATTAATTATTTATGTCATATAAAAGTCACTTAATATTAAATTTAACATTAAATTTCTCCACGACCGACCTCATAATATGTAGAATGTTCCAGTGACGCACCACGGGACAATGTATTTTATCTAAAATCGTATTTAGGAGACTGTTGGTGCTGTCTCGCACGCGTTGCATCAGGGAGGCCACCCTTTTCCTGACTATTACTCTAAAGCAATCTGTGTTCGTTTCTGTTTCTAATATCAGATGACATTTTGAATGACAAAAATATGGCAGCAATTAAAAGTATCATATCATAAGCATGAGTGTTTTAATTTCCTGAAAGAAAAGAAGGCGCGGGCGCGGCTGTGGCTATGTGGACCGCGCGGGCGAGAGCCGGCATCGGCGCGCCGCCCGCCCGTTTAACTTATTGCCACGGTTAACGAGAATACGCCGTTGTGTGCCGACGAAATTGAAGGATTTACTCGCGTCCCTCCTTTATTAAACCTATTGCACACCAACACACCCTCAACCGTCCTCCCGTGTGTGTGTATACACACGCAGTATGCCGAAATTACATTTCACATGAGTCGTAATAACAAGGGCGCGCGTAAATCACTAGCATTATTAGTTTCTCCCGTTACTCGTACCATTTGTCACTTTATATTGATGTGGGAATGCCTTATTTGAACGCCAGGTTTCGTGCGAAAATACTAATTAAATGTAGGTATGCTATAGCACAGCAACGGGCCGTAAGTAGCTTAAACAATAGTGTTTATTTATTACCTGTGATTACCTGAAAGTAACGCTGTTATAACATACAGGTAGTCATGAGGTTGTGCATCACGTAACCGTTAGTAAGTTACGCAGGGCGGCCAACAGATAATTCGGACGGGCGCCGAGAATCGTGCACCCGGGCATCTCACAATATCGCCGGACGTCCTGGCTTCCTGTAAGCTAAGCGTATCGCTCAAAGTTTTGCAATATACGCGCACCGAGACCATCCTTTATTAAAAACTATTCCCACATTTTTAATTAAAACTTGTGTTCCTACACTCAAACTTTATTTTAGCAATAAAGGCGGCGCAATTAGCGGCGCTGTCCCCGTCAGCGACTTCACCCACTTTCCTTTGCTTTAATGAGTGTTTTTTAATAAACCCGAGAGTGGTGCAAGTTTATTAATTTAGTTTAACTCGTGTCACGGCACGGCGCGGCGGCACAGGCACCGTCCAGTGCCGGTGGTGCGACTGCCCCCCCGCCCTCGCACGCCATAAACCTACTTCCAGTTCACTTATTAGTTACTGTTGTAGAACCTTCGCTACGAAACTCGCTGGGGTAATTTACTTTGCCTTGTAATTTGAATTGTATTGCACTGTGCTGATATTAGAAAATGTAATTAAAAGTTTATACAGCCTGATCAATAAATTGCTTTGCCAAACGACCAGAATCTTTTTGGTGTTTTACCTGTTAAATTTATTTGTAATTGATTTACCTAAAGCTTTAACATTATCATTCGAAAGTCGTTATTGTCTACTCTACATGACATGCTCCGACATTTAACAAATAATTGAAGTTATTTACGTAAATATATGTGGGCTGTTACCCAAATGGTACATTACGACAAGCAAAGTAAGAATCGTTGTCGTGTCGACCGTCGAACTAAAAGCTGAATGACGCGTGGGCCATTCGCCCCCCGCTCCCGGCAAGTGTTCCGGCCATAATTACATTCCCGTGTCTAACAAATGGAGAATCGGTGTTGATTTGTGTTTAGCTGGCGCGCCCGCGCCGTGAGCGGACTGAGAGCTGCGGCCAGAGCTGTCCAGGACACGGCAGCCAACTGCTAACTTATTTGTATAAAGCAAAGTTGATTTTATCTTGACGAATTGACCACCCACGAACAATATTTCAGCCTACATAATATATAAGTACTTCGAAAAGCGTCACTGTTTACCAAAACAGTGGGGCTAGAGACCATTTTTACCTACGGCTCCGGCGGCGGAGTCTGGCTGGTCAGCCAACATTGTCATCTTACTGATGGGTCATATAATTCAACATGGCTTAAGTCTTTTTCCTATTGCAGAAAAACAGCACATCGTGATTAGGTATAAGTTACTCCTTAATCCCTATAAAATAAAGTCTCTAATCATCTTTTTTCTATAATAAGATATGAATCAGGCCCTACACTTCGAGTATTAATAAACTTAGATTTATTGGCTGAATTATTTGAAAAGATTTGTAAGTTGTCTTATTTATCACAGTATGTCCAAAGTTTGGGCGAATCATCAGTGCAGTCTTTTTGCGTTCACTACTACCATATTTGAAGCAGTGATGGCTCAGTGGCATTGGCTATGCACTGCCGCGCAGCAGGTCCATAGTTCGAATCCCGCCGCGCGCGGGCTTGCGCTTCACCGCATGGTGGAAGGGAATTTTGCGAATGCCCGCCTGGCTAGCGACCACCCACAAGAAACAACACACCTAACGGTGTGTCCCGGCAGCAGTCCGTGAGAGCCAGTGAAATTAAAGGCACATGAGACCATTTCTCAAGGTGACGGGCGCAGTGCAGTTCGTGACTTATGCCGAAATGCATCTGTTATGGGCAGAGGTTAGTCCGCTTAACATCAGGTGGGCCTGGAGCTTGTTCCGTCACAATAATATAAGAAAAAAGTATTGATAATAGACTCGTACCACGATATGATCAGACATAGAGCTTGACTAGAAATTTGCTAAACTGTTCTGTTAGCAATGAATGATAAAACGTTCTATAAAAAGTAGCAGAACGCTCGAACTTCCAAATATGGGGTGAAAGATGTCATTCATGCAACATTCATCCCTTTTGCCGCTTCTAAGTTCACAAAAAAGTTGCATAGCTTCGCGCTGCGTTGGTAATTGTTCGACTATCAAGCAAGGGAAAAACGAACCCTGACTGACTGGCCTAAAAGTCGGCAGATTGCATCAGCACACGGGTTTTCCATTACGCGCTAGTTCTTTATTACGAGCTTCGATAAGTTACCGCCGTCACTTAAACTGCACAGGCTATATTTACAACACATACTAATTCTGGATAGTCAGATAAATGTATAAGATTTGAAACCTATATACGTCGGACAGTTTTCGGTATTCGCAGCTATAAAGTGGAATCGAATAGTCGAATAGAAGAGGGTAGTTTCCGTAATGGTTAGCGTGAAACCAGCGTCGTTAGGGAGGTCGTATATCGTCGGATAGCCGCGAATATTGGCCGCACTAACAATGTGCGTCTTTATAAGTTTTTAACGAGCTCGGACGGTATAAATTATGTGCGGAGCGGGCAGTGGGTCTCGTTATCTCGCTGGCTGGCGGAAGCTTAATGTACCGAGAGCTTTATTGTAGCCACTTACGGGCAGCAGCTCGAACTGCTTGTATAACTATTGTCTCGTTATACTTTATGTTCTGCTGTAAGAATTTATGCTATTATTTTAATGCATGCAGCTAAAGATGGTGTTCATTTAGACAATGTTATATTATTCAAACTGTAATCTTCTCCACGATAGACAATAGGTAGGAAACCGTAGTTTTTCGGGCCCGAGAGACGAGGTTTCCTTTAAGTGCGATTTTGTAAGCTATTATGCAAGTTTTCCTAGCGTAGTTCATAATGGTATGAAAATTTGTGACGCTAATAAAATGTTCGTGGCAAGGTAACTTATGTTAGCGCCTTTTCAACGTGTCATGTCGCCACGAGTATTTGTCCATTAGGCCGAGTACAAAATTGCATTACATAAATATCAGTGCTGTTTACCTCATTAATGTGCCCACTGTTATTTACTAAGTAAAGGTCTATATTAATCTGTGTATTACAACTCTACCTAATCATCGTTAAACAGTATTTCGAGCGTTTAGTGCCAATTTGAACAATTCATAATTTTACTGCAGGAAGTTACTTCACTATGCAATTCTGTGCCATGAATTCGAAATGGTGTAATTTGGTATAGTTTCATACTTGCTACGTGAGCAATTATGTACCTAACTAAAATTATATATCGGTTATGATTTTGTTTTTATACCAGCGGTAGGTAAATATGCCTTTATTAACAGAATACTACGAACTATATACAACACTACAGCTACAACAATGAAATCATTTAGGAAACCTACACGCCATTGCAGACTCACAGGCAGCCCAAATACCAGTTGGGAGCGTACCCAGTATGCTGGTAGCATTGCCCCGTAGTATTGCAATTCTTATTCGTTGAGCTAAATAGCCCACTAAATTCACCAGCATAAGCAGCATAATAGATAACAACTAGTTCAACTGTATGGCTGTTTTGGTTTAAACGATTCATTTTTTTCTAGATTAGACGGATCAACTTAGTGGCGGGTTTAGTAAAATGATTCCTTGTTTTGGTGCGGAACCCCAATAATAAGTGTCTTGTTATGATTATCAGACTTCATTCTATTTACATACCAAATTCTATCAAAATGTGTTCGGTAATGTTCACATGATGCGCGTGCACACAGGCATTTTTTCAAAAATGATATATTCACGTTTAGTACGTTATTTTAAGTCCCTTAAGCCATATTATATACATTTTTACTCCTGTACAGACTTTTGGATTCTACTCCTTTATTATAAGTATAGAAGAAGATAGAAGAAGAATATTAACATGTGCTTTCTTATTATAGACATCTCTACTGAGATGATACACCATATAACATTTACCTAAACAACATATTTTTTATAAGTATAATTATGATTATTCAAGCAGCGCGTAGAAAGAAAAAGCCAGTTATAAATAAGTGGACACCAATCAGTTTAAATGACAAAAAACTACCTACATTTGGAATCAACACGCCTTAATACGGAAACCATTAAGAACGGTTTAAGTTAATAAGTAATAGGAACAGTAATTGCCTACCAGAGACGGATTAAGGACAGTTCGTTTCTATCGCTTTAATTTCTCCAATCGCTCTAGTTTCTCACAGAAATTTGTAGTACTGATATTAAGACAATATTTCATTGTGTGAGGTTTCCTCTTAATTGTTGTTTCTACAACTTTTTCTTAAGATTAATATCCTATTATTGAATTAGAAATTCAGATATACTACAGTACTTGTATGTAGTCTAGGTACCCTTTGTAAAATTTGCCAACAAATTTCTAGGTTATTGTTTTACTTATATATTTTGCAATATGTCTATTATATATATTATATATATTATATTACCTTTTTACATGTTTTCTTAATACCTAGTGTTCTGAATCACCTTTACAACAGCTTTCGTGACGAAATTCTGTCCAATTATTAGTGTTCGACGAAATATTATATGATAATTTTGTTTTTTTTTTACTTTGATACTATATTTTGTCGTATAAAAAATCAGAAAATATACATGATTATTGGTAAAACGCTAACAACCTCTTAGGGTTGACTTCTGCTAGTTCTAAAAAAAATTTTTTTGTTTAGGAAATATTTTTTTTAAATATTTTTTTGTTATTTAATTTTTGTTTTTGACGGAATAAGTACAAGGACCACCTGATGTTAAAAGCCTCTTGTGCCTGTAATGTATTATTTTATTACTTTGCTCGATGTAAATATTCAAAACTCTATTCAAAGTGAGCAGGGCGCGGTCCAGGGTAGGTCCATAATTTTAGGTACAATCATCAACGCGAAGAGACAATATTACCTATTTACGTTCTCTTTGAGAATTGACTATCATAACATCTATATAATAAAATAAAGTAAAAAAGTAGAGATATGATTTTGACTTCGAAGTAATTGGACATTGTAACGTAAAGAAATAAGTTTTGGGGGAGAATTATTAATCTAAGGCTAAATATAAAAAGCGCTTCTGATTTCTAATGGTTTCCTGGATGCAGTAAATTTCTAGAGCGATGTAAATTTGAACTTAAACTATCCAGTCTATCATAGATCCTAGCTCGATAGAAAGTAGCTATATGATATTCTTTATTTGTTGAGATCTTCAAGTATACCGAAGACCACCATCACTACAAAGGGTTTGAAACGTCACTCGGGGGGAAAAAAATGAATAAAAGGTTCTAAACAAACTATCAAAATTTCAGTATCGCACCTGAATTTGAACCATTAAATAATGCCTTAATCCTGGCTAAGAACTACTAGCATTTCAGGAAAGGGAAAAAAATGAAGTCACTAAGATTTTAATCTTTTGCTTGTGACTTATCATTTTGAGTAATATATACTATAATTACAAATGTATATGTATAGGGTTATATATAAACTGTATTAAAAACAAATACTGTGAAAGTTAAAAGATAAAAGAGCGAGCCCCAACTCTGACTAAGCCGACATTTCCTCGTATGTCGAGCAAATAAATGTGATTTGAAATTTTTGTCGTTGCAATCAAGAAAAAACTAATGTACTATCTATAATCATACATAATATATATTATAAAGTATATTAATTGTCTGTTTGTCAGTTTAAAAATTGACTATTTTGTAAATCAAGTCTAATTCATCTAGTACGCATTTCATCCAAATACAAATACAAATACAAATTATTTATTAATAACACCATTGTTACAAGTCCTACAGTAACTATATTAGATGTAGTATTGTAAAAATATTATATAATTAGGTATATAATCTCAACATGTCAAATCAATTATTTTGTATTCATCAATATTCATCATATATTAATCAGTCATTATTATTTCATTAATTATTTAATATATCAACAAATATTAATTACGGCTTCATTCTGAATATCATTACATGTCAAATTAATGTATATAAATCACAATTATAATTACAAAATTACAATTCTTGTGCATTATCATTATAGTTTATGTCACAGTGCTTCATTAATAATTTCCGGTGATTTTAAAAATTCATCGACCTCATAAAATTGCTTCTCGTGCAGCCACGTCTTAATTTTGTTTATAAACGAGGTGGCGGAAGCTGTGTTACGTACGGGGAATGGTATTCTATTGTATACATTTGGTCCTAGGATGTATACCGACCTCTTTGACTTGGCGAGCCTGTGGGCTGGAGTAACTAGCTGCTCTTTCTTTTTGTTGCTTCGCAAATTTAAGGTTTGATGTTCGCCCCGCTGTTGGAACATATGGATGTGGGTGTGCGTAAACATGGCTACCTGATAGATTAGCTCGCACGGCAAAGGTCCATCCAGTGCGCATTTCGTCAAGAACTAATCCAATAAGTACATACTTCATCCCTCACGAATTTATTTTATTATAAATTTCATCTTACCCTCGTCTAGCATCAGGAATTTCCTTCTTCATGAATTTTGTTAAATAAGTTTCTTCTACCTAGTTGCTGGGTGCGTGTTTGTATCTGCACATGCAGAAGTTAGCAAATCGGTCATTTCGACGTAAATTAATGATTTCTGTGAATATAAAAACTGAAAAAAGAATAGGTACATAACAGAAATATGCATACGCAAGGTATAGGTACATATAGTATGCCTTGCGTATGCATATTTCTGTTATATTGATATTATAAAACAGAAATAAGCATATATTATAATAATTATTGATATTAATTGATATTATATGATATATAGATACAGACATTATTTTTTTGGAAGAAAACCTTAAAATGTATATAGTACCTACCTATTTTACAAAATTACAAATTTACGAGAGAAAAAATTATAGTCATGTGCGGGATTCGAACCCGCGTCCATCCACCCCTTTAGCCGGGGTATGCTCTAACCAATTGAGCTAACATGACACAATGACTCATAACTGTAATTCTTGCTCTCGTTCTTCATGCAACCATCGTATTGGGATGGAGCGACACCTATAGTTCAACTTGCGTTGAACTACATACAAGACCAATTTTGCAATTGGTTTTAAACTTGTAAATGATGACGCAACCTTATAATTTTAATATTGTTAAGTTTGCAATAACGCCTGCTAGGCGAATTACATTACAAAATTACAAATTTACGAGAGAAAAAATTATAGTCATGTGCGGGATTCGAACCCGCGTCCATCCACCCCTTTAGCCGGGGTATGCTCTAACCAATTGAGCTAACATGACACAATGACTCATAACTGTAATTCTTGCTCTCGTTCTTCATGCAACCATCGTATTGGGATGGAGCGACACCTATAGTTCAACTTGCGTTGAACTACATACAAGACCAATTTTGCAATTGGTTTTAAACTTGTAAATGATGACGCAACCTTATAATTTTAATATTGTTAAGTTTGCAATAACGCCTGCTAGGCGAATTACATTACAAAATTACAAATTTACGAGAGAAAAAATTATAGTCATGTGCGGGATTCGAACCCGCGTCCATCCACCCCTTTAGCCGGGGTATGCTCTAACCAATTGAGCTAACATGACACAATGACTCATAACTGTAATTCTTGCTCTCGTTCTTCATGCAACCATCGTATTGGGATGGAGCGACACCTATAGTTCAACTTGCGTTGAACTACATACAAGACCAATTTTGCAATTGGTTTTAAACTTGTAAATGATGACGCAACCTTATAATTTTAATATTGTTAAGTTTGCAATAACGCCTGCTAGGCGAATTACATTACAAAATTACAAATGTTGAACTATAGGTGTCGCTCCATCCCAATACGATGGTTGCATGAAGAACGAGAGCAAGAATTACAGTTATGAGTCATTGTGTCATGTTAGCTCAATTGGTTAGAGCATACCCCGGCTAAAGGGGTGGATGGACGCGGGTTCGAATCCCGCACATGACTATAATTTTTTCTCTCGTAAATTTGTAATTTTGTAATGTAATTCGCCTAGCAGGCGTTATTGCAAACTTAACAATATTAAAATTATAAGGTTGCGTCATCATTTACAAGTTTAAAACCAATTGCAAAATTGGTCTTGTATGTAGTTCAACGCAAGTTGAACTATAGGTGTCGCTCCATCCCAATACGATGGTTGCATGAAGAACGAGAGCAAGAATTACAGTTATGAGTCATTGTGTCATGTTAGCTCAATTGGTTAGAGCATACCCCGGCTAAAGGGGTGGATGGACGCGGGTTCGAATCCCGCACATGACTATAATTTTTTCTCTCGTAAATTTGTAATTTTGTAATGTAATTCGCCTAGCAGGCGTTATTGCAAACTTAACAATATTAAAATTATAAGGTTGCGTCATCATTTACAAGTTTAAAACCAATTGCAAAATTGGTCTTGTATGTAGTTCAACGCAAGTTGAACTATAGGTGTCGCTCCATCCCAATACGATGGTTGCATGAAGAACGAGAGCAAGAATTACAGTTATGAGTCATTGTGTCATGTTAGCTCAATTGGTTAGAGCATACCCCGGCTAAAGGGGTGGATGGACGCGGGTTCGAATCCCGCACATGACTATAATTTTTTTCTCTCGTAAATTTGTAATTTTGTAATGTAATTCGCCTAGCAGGCGTTATTGCAAACTTAACAATATTAAAATTATAAGGTTGCGTCATCATTTACAAGTTTAAAACCAATTGCAAAATTGGTCTTGTATGTAGTTCAACGCAAGTTGAACTATAGGTGTCGCTCCATCCCAATACGATGGTTGCATGAAGAACGAGAGCAAGAATTACAGTTATGAGTCATTGTGTCATGTTAGCTCAATTGGTTAGAGCATACCCCGGCTAAAGGGGTGGATGGACGCGGGTTCGAATCCCGCACATGACTATAATTTTTTCTCTCGTAAATTTGTAATTTTGTAATGTAATTCGCCTAGCAGGCGTTATTGCAAACTTAACAATATTAAAATTATAAGGTTGCGTCATCATTTACAAGTTTAAAACCAATTGCAAAATTGGTCTTGTATGTAGTTCAACGCAAGTTGAACTATAGGTGTCGCTCCATCCCAATACGATGGTTGCATGAAGAACGAGAGCAAGAATTACAGTTATGAGTCATTGTGTCATGTTAGCTCAATTGGTTAGAGCATACCCCGGCTAAAGGGGTGGATGGACGCGGGTTCGAATCCCGCACATGACTATAATTTTTTCTCTCGTAAATTTGTAATTTTGTAATGTAATTCGCCTAGCAGGCGTTATTGCAAACTTAACAATATTAAAATTAAAAAAATACCTACCTATTTATCAGTCATCAGTCACCCCGTGACCACGATCACTGCATAGTGTTTAAAACGTTGGGACAATAATAATCAGTACTAATATTATAAATGCGAAAGTAACTCTGTCTGTCTGTCTGTCTATCTGTCTGTTACGCTTTCACGCCAAAACTACTGGACCGATTTGAATGAAATTTGGTATGGAACTATTTCCATACCAAATTTCACCGATTTGAATGAAATTTGGTATGAAACTATTTCCATACCAAATTTCATTCAAATCGGTCCAGGTTTAAAACCCGGGAAAAAACATAGGATAATTTTTATCTAACTGCGCAAAAAGAGGTTAATATTTTTGCACGATAACCGACATACGCACGAGCGGAGCCACGCCCAGAAAGCTAGTGATAAATGTACGCGACTTGAACTGTTTAAAATTGTTTAATTATTATGTTTAACAATCGCGAAAACCTAAGATAACACCTGAAAATCTGTATGACCCGGAGTCCGATCCCAGGAACTCGAGATTCACAAGCGACGCCTCTGTAACATCACTACAAAAATTTAAACATTTTCTTAAAAACCATATTATATGAATAGACAGATAAACTTGATATCAATCGTTATTTTCTTACCTTTCTCCCACTCATGTCGGGTTGGTATATGTCTTCTCTAATTAGGTTTCAAAATCTTAATTGAACAATGACTTCCGTTCGTAAAAGACGCTATTATTTTCTCTTAATTACCATTATCATTTCTGACGCAGTGATTGTTGAAGGTTATCGGCTACACGGAGCCCCTTCTTTTACTATTATCTGTTCTTAAATTGACGTCGTTCCCAGAGTTTTGATTAAAAATACCAATTAAGATTACGAGCTTTTTATTCCAGTTCTAATCAAGCAGTTAATTAGGGCTTAGCGTAAGCTGTTTGTACCTCGGCCGTGGTACAAGTTATAGACCAGTTCGAGCGGCAAGGCCGACTGAATTTTACAGAGTTAATTAACATTATGATTTTAATATTGATATCAGTTAAATTGGTTTGTACGAACAGAACATTTAAATAGGAAATGAGATATAAATATGTCGTGATGTAGGTAATAGACTAAAATGTTCTCTAGATAATATTGTACCTGGTACCAAGTAACCGATGGAAATATTTGTACCTAATTAATATTCAAATCAAAATTGAAGTTACGTAAGTTAAGTAAAACACTAATGTTTTACTTAACTTACTTAGATATTGAACTCCGTGTTGCTGCTATCTAGACTATTATTGGACTAGGTTTTAAAATGACTCACAGTAGATATTTTTGAAGTAGTTAAAATGTATAAAAGTAACTGAAAAAGTGCCTGTCGGGACTCGCTCTTTTAGGGTTCTAAATTGCGACAACTGGTAAAACATGTTTGTTAATTCTGATCATAGCTTTAAAACACAATTATTAATTGACTTTTTCACTATGTGTTAATTTAGGTTAATATACAAAATAGGTGGAAATTTCACACTCATAACTAATTAAGTTTTTAAGATTTAAAACAGATCTAAAATTCATTAAATTAAATTTCTTAAAATCATTTTTTTAAGAAAAATGATCTAAAATTTACCACTTTGACAGCCCAGGCATTTTTATTAATTTTCATAGATAATAATATTATAAGATATATTGGTATTCTACTCAATGAGTTCTAGACGTCGCCGTCGTGTCGATAGGTCTCAAGCTAGGAAGCAGAAAAGTTTTTTCCAGTTTACTAATAAGTAAACTGTATAAAACTTTAACCAATAGGTTTACTTTATATTTTATGTTGTTTACTTAACAAAATATTGCTATTATTATGTTTACGTAAGAACCTACAGTAATCGTAGGTACCTCTCAGTTTAAATAAACTAACGTAACGCGAAAGCTAAGACATATATCCCCCATTTAAGGAGCGACGAAGTAACAAATCAATATTTGGAGTGAGTGCTTTTTCGTGCTATGGAGAAGCTTTTATCTGGACATCGGTCGGATGGCAGCACAAACCAAAGGACAGAGACATTCACTTTAACATAACACAATCTTATGCTGGCTCGTGCAATCCTTTCTATTTACTTATTGTCCCGATTTCTTGGTTAGTTGAATTCTATTGGGAGATCAGAGTCAAAGTAAATAGTATACTTGTTTCATATTTGATTGACATAATGATTTTATTTTTTATCTGACATTTGTACAAAATTGATTTACTTATTATTATTTTTTGAATGCTTATGGGTATAATTTTGCCTGAATTAAAAGAATTTAGATTTTTTTTTAATTTACACGGCTGCCCAAAAAAAGGAGTGTTATGTTTTCTGGGTTTATATATAATGTATATAGGTTTGTTTGTGAGTTTCTTTAATCCACCATAACTTCTAAACGGCTTCACCGATTCTAATGTACGATAAATCATTTCATTCGTCTAGGTAGAGAGGGTGACACTAGGTAAATAAAAACAACTGGTGGATTTTAGACACCAAATTGTAAGATATTTTTTTCAATTCTCATACTCGGAAAGTAGTGTTTGTTTGATCTGAGTAACGGGTAGGAGTCGCTGCTTCCCACTTAAGGGCGGGAAAAACTCATAGTAAATGCTACCTCCTCTTGGGCTGGAAATACTTGTACCCATTGTAACCATTGTTGTAAACAAAAATATACGTCTATGTTTTTACACATTTTTAGTCTTACACTTAATCGTACACACTTACGGTGCATAAAAAATGTTTTTATACCAACAAACCCCAACCAACTTGTTATATTTTCTATTTAAACTAAATTTTGTGAAGTCAAGGATGTCATTACCAACATTGTAGTCAAGTATATTAAGTAGGTTTGCCATGTTCGTAGGCAATAAACAAACGGAAACCTAATTAATTCTTACATTAACACATTTTCCTCGAAGCACGCGCGTTATTCGGTAATTAGCAGTTACTTAACATGGAAAAACCTTTTAATTAACTATAGTACCAATGCAATATAGTTGAGGCAATACTGAGTGGAACTCCACCGCAAGCGTTAATTATTATCTGTGAGGAGTGCTCTTTGTTTAGTTACCAACTCTAAATTAGTTTTCGAAATGGATCATTCACACCCCTACCCCTTACCCCTGTCCTACCCGCCGGCCGCAGAACATTAATGAAGACAGTAAACTACCTTGCACTATTGAGACAATATAGGAGAACCAATCAACCCAGAACATCAAACATCTTACAGAATAAACGGCAGGTGCCTCTGACGTAGCGTTATGTGTGCGTTTAAGGGACTGCTTTGTCATGTTTTTTGATACAGATTCAGGATACGAGTAGATATCTGGTTGTTAAGTTACTGTCCCCGCCTTCAACAAGTTACCACTGCATAATTACTCTCATATTTATGGTTTGACCGGAAATCCTTTCGCCATTGATATTTAAACATATTATACGATTTGGCAGTAGAACTTTCTGTGTGAGTTCGTCCGTGGAAGTATTGCTACCATACCTATTTCTACGCCGGGCAGTGATGTTCAGATTACTGTGTTCCGTGTATGAGGCGGGTGAAATTACGAGCGCATGAGACTTAACATATGTATGATATGACTTAAGTTCGCCACTTGTGACGAACAGTAACTGTTATAGGCAGAGGTACCGCTCAACACCAAGTGGGCCTTGGTCTTGTTTCGTCACGAGAGCCTAAAAAACAAACATAATATTGCACTGGTTACCATGTCTTACGATGAGGAACACTATGTAAAGATAAACTATGTGCTCATTAGTGTGACACATTGATTATTCGAACGGAAACTGATAACCTCATATAAATTATACACAGAATAATCTATCCACCAAAATGTGATAGCCCTTACCTATGAATGTCAAATGATGTTGCAGTTTTTAACATTTGTTTATGTGTCTTGCAATAATAAATAAAAACTTATATGTAATGTAATCAAAATTATCGCTTATACGTTTATGCAACGGGACGCAGACATAGAAATAACATTCACTTTTAGCTGTAGCAACGGGTGGCCCCGTATTTATTCAAAGTTTTGTTTTATAAAGAATTGAATCAACCGGCCTTAGAAAAATAACTATTTCCATCGAAATTTGGACTGTAAATCCTCCAAAATAACAATGTTTTTTTTGCTCTGCTATAACTGTCACGTATTTCTGAATAATAAATCAAAAACGAACGAATTTTATTGACATTCTATGATAAGTTAACAAAGGCTTACCATATTTTGGAGGATGGATTTATTTGCGTACAATTAAGTATTATATAACCGTGTCAAGATATTTTTAGATGGATTGATCCTTGCTTGATGAACCTTACTTAAAAAATATATTGATGTGGAAAATCACGGCTATTTTACATAGGTACGTACGATTTGTATTTTTTTTTAGTAAATATATTCATGAGGCTTTCAAAGGCAGAGAAAAAGAGCAGTGATTCATTCAGTTTACAGACTTCCGTGTCTTCTGGCTAATGATGAAGTATCAATAATTTTATAGCACTCTTTCCAGTAAACATGTAACGCCGCCAGCGAGGTCTTAATAGTCAGTATACCAGTTGCCGTGAGGAAACTTTATGCACGGCTGGCATGGCTCCCATCTTCATACCCTTCATTGTAACCGTGCGTAACTAAAACCAGTCCGTCAGTGCAAGACTCTATCACTGTAGTTTAACGTTTATGGGCCCCGGCTCTGTTCCCGGTAATTGGAACGTTCTGAGATGACACCACTCGGCTGCCTCTAATCAGTTAACAAGAAACGCACTACGTAGAAGCTATTGTCATTCGTAAACATATGCCGCATTTCCATACACAATTTGAACGGTGGTAGGTTACTTAGAACATGGCTATCTAACTATACTCAGGAACAGGCCGGCTTACAATTCGGATATCAATAGATGCGGCATCGAAATAAGCTCCTTAAATTGAATGAGCTGGAAATACGAAAATTTGAGCCTCTTTAGATTGAAGGGATCAAATAGGGAATATAACTGATATTATGACAACAAACTCATACTAAGAAAACTGGGCGGGATCGCGTCTGAATTTTGAATATTATAAAAATGTTTTAGCTAGGTGACACAAATATTTTTTTAATTCTCCGTTTCTAGTTAGTTTGTCAAAACCTAACCTAATACCTAGGAGTATATCGCGATAAGGAATCACTGGGTATAAAAAACACTTTAAAATCATGCTTTTTTTAGACGATTTTATGATATTTCGATGCCTTAACCTGAAGGGGGAATAATATTATTATTGTAGAGTGGGGATTACTTTATTTAAAAATTTCGAGGTGATGGATATTCGAAAAGCAATGGAAAATTAAAAAATAGAGATAAAAGATATTTATAAACTTTAGGAGAATATACAATATATTCTTGGGCAACCTACTTACATAATAGCTTGACATATTATTCGGATACCTGCTTTAGTACGCTACAATAAAAATAATATTAAATAATAAGAAACAATTTGAAGCATCGACGGCCCAGTGGCAATTCATGCAATTCAGTAGGTCCATGCTTCGAATCCTACCGCAGGCTTGAGATTCACCACATGGTGGTAGGACATTTTGCGAACCGCCTGGCTAGCGGCTACGAGAGGAAAAAATCTGCTGTCAAGCACCTAACGCTTATGTTAGGTGCTTGACAAATTTATCAGTGGAATCGTCTAAAGCTATCTGTTACGAGTCCCACAGAAAGATATAGGGGGGTGCTATCCTAGCCCGGCAGGTACCTCACTGGGCGATTATATAAATGACTTAACTTTTTTGTATGTATATACATCAGATTAGAGCATGTTACTGTAGTCAAATAGATATAGGCTCATCCCCAATGGGATTTAAACTAAGAATAACTGGTAGTTAAGGGCCATTTTGCCATTTATTTTGATACCTCTGCGTAACCCTTCGGGGAAATACTGGCATGATAATAGTAAAAGAGTATGAAACCTTTATTCAGAAGAGGAACATGTGCAATAGCATCGAACGAAATGTTGATAGAAGTTGCAATGCATGAATCGTTCCACTTCCCAGTTAATCCACTCCTCCGGAGAGGAGATGCTTTAACACAAAACAAATAAAAATGAATCCCGCGGATGAGTGCTTCAATTTACGAACGGAAAGCTTTTTTGGGGGTTTTAAGAGAGTGTTCTTATTTTGTTTCAGGCCAGAGATGGGCGTAAGTAAGCACTTATCTTAACAGTTCCTGCATTAAGTCGTCAACAATTAAGCCTCATTAAATTTCATTAGTGGAATGGTCCCGCGTCGCGGGTAAGAGAGGGGGTGGGCCGGCCGTCGCCGCTTAGACGGATAATCTCCAGCTGTCAGCCGCTAATGCGTTTTAGAGTACGTAATTTGAACCGTCGAGATCCGAGGTAATTAACAGCCGCAATTAAGCTAAGTGATTATTACTAACTACTTACAAGTGGAAAGAAGCAAGTGCGTCTATCTACTGAAGTGTCGACAGAACTGAAATGGCCGGCCAGTCTCCACGAAGGGTTTTCGATTACAACTCAAGTTTTAATTATCATCCTTAGAAATCGTTATGTCTTATTTAAATACGAAATAAAGTGAGGTTACACATAACTGAAACGTTTCAAGATCCCAATAGAATGTTATTTAAGTGAAGATTCACACGAAAGCAGAGTGAAGGCTTTACGTCACTTCAATTTTGTGTTAAAAGTAAGTGCGCGCCTCAAGTAACCCGGAGGCAGGGGTAATGTATTCCCATATATACATAAGTGAAAACATTTTAAGAAGCTCCACGGACCCACTGCATCACCCCGGGGGTTAGGGCCTAAAAGCACTATCTCGGAGCCAAAGCCTTACAACTCTTCTCAAATTCAACTTACTTTGCTCTGTGTAGGTGCCCACTTGGATGATTTGCGGCGTGAACAATCTTTGCACTTGACTTTTTTGCAGAAAATATATTCAGACAAAAAAAAGGAATGAATGATTTTAAAATTCTTGTATTCATTAATCCTCTCAAAATATGTTATCTTTCATTTATTGTATTAATTACTTACTTCATTAATTTATGCCAGTCATCTTCGGAAGCTGCAATTGTTACACAAAATAATTCTCCGATATTGTATTTAGTTTTTATGTAAATGGCCGATGCTTAAGTAACAATCACTAACGAATGTTAACACAAATTAGGTACTCTACATTATATTAAAATGATGAGTGCTCTAACAAGATCTATATCTTAAGCCAAGAAAATATTTAATTTCAAGAAAATTATCTAAAGGTTCAAGAAGTTTAGTCGCAGTATCGAACAGAACACACGTAACGAATTCAAGTTTAGTGTCGCTCGGGATAGAGCTCGAAACTCGAAGCCAGAACGGGACTGCGCAGTCTACCTGAGCACTTCAGCCGGTCAATCCGCAAGCTGGATTTGTCTCCTTGTTAGCTTAAAAATCAAACATACTAACAAACTACCCACATCCCAATAAATTCCAATTTTAAAATCCACGACGGAACAACTTTCCTTTCTCTGTGTCACGGCTCACGAATACGCGACCATGCTCAATTTCATATAAAATAAATTGAAAAGTTTTCGAGTTTAATTCCGTCTTGAAGCCGCCGTCAATTCGAGCTCGCAATGGCGTGGCGGAAGCGAATCTCGATGTTTTGTAATGGAGCTTTTTAAAATGGAAGTCGAACTTTTGTCAGACACTTTTAGCCGCGCCGGAGATACATTTAAGCTTTTTAACTTTTCCACTCCGGTAATGTATCCCACACTTTCCTACGTCTGTAGTAGACGTGTGTATAAGTGTTTTTATACGTGTTTGTAGATGAAGCGAGTTTTTTTATTTGTGTGACTCGACGCGGCTCCAGTCGCTCACAATAATCCTGCCAAAGAGCTTCTCTATCCGACTTTAGAGTGTTTGTTTTTTTCATGTTCGACGACAGTGTAAACATTTTGCCTACGATCCATTAAGTAAATGCACTCTGGCCGCCACTCGGTCGGTACTGCATTAATATTGCATTTCTAACTCCCCTTCTCCCCGGTCCGGGATCGCGACCCTCAACGGACATGACTTCGACAAGATGTTGAGAATAACAGCGCTATTGTATTATAACAAAACTTATTACTGAAAAACTAATAAATATGACAAGTGACAATACTTCAGTCTACAATTTAAGGACAGGTGGGGTTATGTGAGAGCTGTTTTACCCATAAGACTATTTTAACCCATTAAAATAATATACGTTACGGTAAACATTTTGATTCAAATTATTATTATTATATACATCATATTATATATATACAAGTCAATTATTAGCGCGATTGGATTGCAGAAGCACTGGTTAGATTATCCACACATATATGATACGAGTACACATGTGAAACTTCCAAGGCAACAGGCAACATTTGTCATATTACCATATGTATTGTTTCACTGTCGATACATTGCGCAGGTAACACAATGACACGTCGTTAAATGTTTCATGAGGTGCCTGGGCATCACCTGGTGTGACGAAAATAACAAATTCAGAACGCTTTTCAAAACAACACTCAGCCTGTGCTACATTATGTATGAGCACTCCATTTGGTGATCCGCTCAGGAGTCCCGCTCGCGGCTCGTTAAGCGCCTACATTAGCTACAAACACTTATTGATTTTGAGAGATTGATGTAATTCGAAACGAAAAGTGCCTTGTTAGGAGTTGAATAGATTTTGCAGTGATGTCGCTTTTTGAGAATCTCTCGTAATTTGTAAGGAATGCTCTAGAGATATCTTTGGATGTTTTTTTTTATAATTTTGATTTATTTCTGATAGGCTAGACTTTGACCACCATATAACCTGGTGATAAACGACGATGCGGTCGAGGACATTGATAAAAAATTATGTAAAACTTAACCAGCGTAAATTGCAGCAATAATGAGAGGTTTTCTTACTACTGATAAGCTATAATTACGGAACTAAAAGTTAATTACAATAAATCGCCGTTTTCAGTAGATATTAATTGTGAGTGAAATAAAGAATATGCGATACCTATGCTATGAATATAGCATACCGAAATGTCATATCCCTACTGGTTTAATTAATGTGACTTGGCACGACGAAAAAGCATTGCGATTCAACGGAACAATGGTGCCAACTGGTAGTGGGCTGGAGCATTTGGACTGCCGGTGAGTCTGCAATGAATTATAGGTTGTCTAAATGCTTATTAGTTGTCTAGTAGCTGTAGTATTGTATATAGTTCGTAGTATTTTGTTAATAAAACCATACGGACAGAAAGAAAATGAGATAGACCCTCTATTTTATATTCTGCATGTGCCGTGACAAAAATGGTAAAAAAAACACTACCTAGACGACCCCCCAGTTCTTTTTTTATTACAATAAATATACTACATTTTAGTTCAGTTATCTACATAATTGTGATATCATAATTTATTAATGATATATATACTGTACCTACGTCCTTACCATTTTGAATTTATTTTATTAATTAATGTAATCTATAAATTATTTAAATTTATAATGAGTTAGGCTTAGTTTTTTATAATACCTAAGTGTAATTGCATTGTAAGCGTTCTTATTATTATTATTATAATTATTAAATACATAAATAAATAAATAATTCTAAAATCTGTTTACAGTTTTTACTATTAGCACTAGAACCGCGTCCTCCTTCCCTAGACACTTCCGATTCATTAATCGTTCTGCACAGTGTACATTGTACAGCGAAGGCTACGTTAACGAGTAGCACGTGGCAGCATCAGAAACAACTCAGTGGGTGAGGTAGGTGAGACCAGTAGGTTGGTAATCTCCTCACTGCCAGTAGTCACTTCAAAAGCGAAATTCCTATGATCCTTACGTAACTTTATTAAATGATAACAGGAGATAACCGGCACCTCAGAATTAATTAATCCACTCAGAGATTGCATCTAAAAGCCCCGCGCCACCCTTCTTCACCCCCGCTAGGGGTCGATCCGTTTCCAGCCACTTAAACTTCACGCGGCGCGCTCTAGCTTCCGTTTTAATTACAAAATTAATTCAAAATGTAATTAAAGTTAACAATAAGGCAGCAAACAATTGAAGTTATTTATGTTAGTTTATGCTTTATGGCGAGCACTGCTCCGCTGGAAAATGCGATTTTCGCGGCGTTAGCGGCGGAATGGAGAGTGCTGATTTTAATTTTATGACCTTCAGCTTATGGGTACAGCTGGTAGATATATTGTGTACGGTACGCAGGTATCGTACACATATTGCTTAAGTAGGTATTGTTGTATGGGTAAAATTTGCGTAGAGCTGTGCAACCATGGAACGCTTAATATAGGTGCATCACATCAATCACATTACCGTAATACTGCTTATTTATACTTACTTACTTACCTATTTACTTCCTCGGATATGCATAGGTTTTTTTAACGTCAGAATAGGCTTATTTTCTCATGTCTTCCTGTCCTAATGATTCCAGGATCACACGTCAAAGTGAGTGATAACATGTACATAGTCTTCTTCCTTTTCTATTAGGCACTTACTTACACAGTACTTCTACTTACACCTGTCATCTCCACGGATGAATTCCACACGTTATCTTCGGCCTTGCTCTGCCCGATGTCCATGCACATTCATATCTCATCAACAGCCTTTACGACCACTTTAAAGTGTAACAAAAGCCTCCCACATTAGTGGAGGTTTGTCATAATGCCCGCGCTTGGCAGGTATCAAATTAATTTTATATTTTTGAGCGGCGGCGGGTGGATCTCTCAGTGGAACTCTATAATGGAAACATTGTTACATCATCTTCTTACCCTATAAGACTTTCGCGGCTTGAACTCATAGTTATAAGTATTTAACGGGACTTAATCGCGATAAAACATGTATTATATTCATTTACCGTGACGTTTCGACCAAGTTGCATTGGTTGTGATCACGAGCGGACTGAAGAGGCGAGAGTTTTCTCCAACTACCCGCATTTGATTTAGAAATGTATCGTCTCGACACACAACACTGTCATCATCCACATGTCTTAATGAAGTTAAATTAAAATAGGTTAAACCTTAAGTCCCGATTAAGTTTCTTTAGTAGGTATATTCAGTGTTTAATACTTTTATCTTCTTACCCGCTCATATGGGTTCTCGGTACAATATGTATTTTGTAACAACACTTAAAGAATAATTAAAAAAGGCTTTGCATTTACTACACACAGTAAATATATTTAAAAAAAACCGACTTCTACCTGAACTTATTGAAGCAGTGATGGCTCAGTGGCATTGGCTATGGACTGCCGCGCAGAAGGTCCATGGTTCGGATCCCGCCGCGGGCTTGAGCTTCACCGCACGGTGGAAGGGCATTTTTGCGAATGCCCTCCTGGCTAGCGACCAACCTCAAGTAGAAAATCTGTCGCCAAGCACCTAACGGTGTGTTCCGGCAGCTGTCCTTGAGAGCCAGTCAACTAAACTAAATCAAAAAATAAATTACAGGCGCATTGAGAACCTCCTCATTTTTTTGTCAGTCAGTTAATAACACAAAGACTTAGGGCCTGTTTCAGAATGTTCGAGTAAGTTCCGTTTATACTACCCAGAACATATTTATCAAACAAAACACTATCTTTTTTTTTTCACAGTCATCGATTTACCCTATCCATCGGTTAAAGCTTGAAACGCGCTGCATGTTAACTGTCATTTTTATCATTCAGTTATTTTATGTGTTGGTTAGCAACCCGAAACTAAATAGGATATTCTGAAACGGGCCCTTAATGTAAAAAATGGCTTTTTATGGCCGGCTGCCTGCCTGACACCAGAACCTGACGTCAGTACCAACCTTTCGCTTTGGTAGTGAACCTACCTACCAGCAACACTTCGGGTAATAACAAGGCGTACTTAAACATTGTAAGGGTCCCTGTTGTGCGCCCTATGTGCTGCAACACCTGACTCATATGGATGTGAGTGGTATCTTGCTGCTCATTAGTATTTTTTTGTGTTTTATCACCATTTAATAGATCTCACAGGAAGCTATGGAACAGCCCTTGTATTCTTAAGTCATTTACAGCAACATTTATCATACACCTATGATGTGATTATTATATTTGATTATTCACAAGTTTCCATGATGTCTCTTATGGTCTTAGATATATTCCACCTTTCACCTGTGATTTTATTAGATAGTTATCCACTCGATAAATAGTTAACGATAGTTAAAAAAGATAAGGGTTAAAAGCGTAGAAGCATAGGCTCATCCATTCTACGTCACTCTACCTATAAGTACTATGCAGGCAATAAAGCTCTGTTGAAAAGCACTTATGGGATTGATTCAGACCATTTACCATTCTATAAACAAACACAACCTTTCCATTATGGTAAATTATAAAACCTTTTAGCAAATCGAAACCGAAGAAAAAGGAGCGGTTTGCATTGAATAGCAATCTATTGAGATATTTCGAGAAAGGAAAAGCAGCTTTAGTGTTGCCTTAGTACTTATAGAGGTACTATTCAAGAGAATTTAGGGTACCTACCTTACTAGAAAACTGAACTCTATTAATAAGAATATATGTCTGTCCGAAATTAAAATATCTATGTCTATGAAACCGTAATACTCATATCTATAGCCCGTTGGAATTTTCACATAATATGAATAGATACTTCAGTTTCTCTGTACTGTATCAGCTGGATTGTCCACTGCTGAACACAGCCTCCCTCACCGTAATCTACACGCTTGGCAGAAATGTTGGGGATCGCAGTTTAAGTTATAATTTCTTCAGAAGGCGCTGCTGGCCACCATCCAGTATTTTATCTTTAGTCGCCTCTTACACAGGTATCAACGGGGTGTGACATTCTAGCCCGGCTAATTTTGAACGTTATTTAATAACTGTAGCACATCGTACAAGCGTTAAACTTGGTGCTTATTTATTATAGTCCATCATTTAAAAGATGCGGCCAGGTGCGGTTCAAAGAATCACTAGAGCTTTCGGACTGTAAGGAGTGTGAGGCACAAAAACAATGTTTTTAATACTTTATGCGTGAAACCTTCGGCACAGATTAGATTATAATAACTACCCTCTGTGTGCGATCTCAACTCGCACTAGGCCGCGCCGGTTCCATTAATTATACACTATTTATAAAGCAAGTACTTTGGTACATAATATGTAAACGAACTTCTTCACAATAAAATAATAACAGCTGCATGTGTGAGATTTGTCAAGATAGAGAAGATTTATAGGAACACATTGAGCACTTTAATAAAGGAATAAACATAATACATTAGGTTCACATGGATTAATTCTGTATAAGTTTGTAGTTACCATTCATAACGATATAATCAAATGGGCGAACCATTTATGAAAAACAAAGCCAACAAACCTAGACCCACACACAACACATGAACAGCAGTTATGTTATACTATATATATATCAATAATAATAATCAGCAATAGGTCAAGATGCGACAGACACTTGTGAAGAATAAAAAGAGGCTCAGTAAGGTAAGAGCAATTGGTTTTATAGCAAATGACTGGTGCCAAGTGTCTGTCGCCTCTTCATGAAACTTCCCGAACAACCAATCAGAGAATTTCCCGCCACAACGTATAAGCCAATCCGAAATTAGCTTATACGTTGTGGCAGGATGGTTCGTCATTGGCTAGTCCAGAATGAATACAGATAAAACAAGATTTCAGTGTGGCGGTCATTAAAAATGTCATATATATCAATAAGTTTTAGGATATTCTAGAATTACATAATCTCTTCTAAGTTTAACAAAGATTATAGAATTATATAAACATCTCTACTGTATATAATTCTAACACATGCTTAACGAAAATGATTCGAACTCGCGTCTTCTGATCTTATCTTATACGTTTAATCTAATGAAATGGTGGCAATTTTAATTCCCACTAAAGAAGCTAACGTTTAACTGAGTTCCCAAAAGAAGGGATTCTTCTGACATTGTAATCTTTGCATTGCCGCCTCTTAAGCGAATAAGCTTATAAAATTACAAAAAATGAAATATATTTAACAAAATCGTATGTATAAAGAGCGGTCATCATCATCAACCAGAATATGTACACTCACTGCTGGACGTTGTTTGAAATCCCCTTCAAATGAAAGGTTTGCTATAATCGCCACGCTTGGCCGGCGAGTTGGGGATCGCATCGAGAGGTCACTGCTGTCCGTCCTGCAGTAGTTCTGGATGCTAGGACATACCCAATTTACCCAGGTCAAGACGGGTAATAAAGGGTAATAATATAATACCAGGAAAATCTTTTTACAATCAATTATCACAATCTGTTTGAATATGACATATTTTGTCTTTAACTAAAGTTAGTTTTAAAACTGCATCCAAGTGTGGTTAGTCGCGTCGTGATCTCGCCGGAGATTTGTTTCCTTTCATAAGGGAAAATAATTGCTCACACTTGTAGATGCTTCCAAACATTCATATTTATTTTGCAAGCAAATTTCCATATCCATTCCCAGCTTTTAGCGCGTTTTTGAAATATTATCACGACAAATACGGGCCGCATCAAGAGGCTATTCTTATAATTGGATCGGGCCGCAGGCAAATGCCCAGAGGGCCGCATGTTTGACATGTCTGTATTAGGACATTACCTGTAAGGATAGATGTAATGTTTTAATAATAAATAAATAATAAAAAAATCTAAATAATGTGTTGTCACTAAATTCTTTAATCAAGATAAACATGAGTAAAATGAGCAATTAATTATTTGATTTTAAAATACTTCTGTGTAGGTACAAAGGAAGAAACTGTCTGATAATTTCAATGCGTAGGTATATATATATAATAGGGAGATATATATATATATATATATATCTATATATATATATATCTATATATATATATATATATATATATATATATATATATATATATATATATATATATCATATATATATATATATAATATATATATATATATATATACATTATATATATATATATAATGTATATAATAGGGAGCAGGGGGCTAGTTGTAACGTTTTTTGGTAAAATGCTGATAGTTTCAAATATTTCAACTATTTGTTAATGAAACCAAATTGTAGAGAAGATAAGTATAATATTCTTTTATCATCTGCAACTCTAAAGGAATCAAAATGTCGGTTCAATTTGGCACAGGAGATACCTTTCCAAAACAAGTCGTCTGTTACAATTTGCCTCGTATTAGGGGCAAGTTGAAACAGACGTGGGGCATGTGTGTGGGACACCAAAACAACAACTATTTTCATTAAAGTTAACTAGTTAAATTACTCATATAATAACTAGGTAGTTTAGAAGCTGTGATAAAAACCAGGAAACATTTTTCTCTTACAGGCAATCCCTTAAAGAACTAAGACCGCCTGGCACTTAGGCAGTTTAATTTATTAATTGCTACTCGATTTTTCCTTCTCGACAGTGTTAAATACATTTTACGTCCAATACGTGTGTTGTCCAATGATGGCAGTGGTTATAGCTAAGGACTGCCCTGCCGCAGGTACCTGGTTCGATCCCCACCGCCGGCTTAAGCTTCACCGCATTGTGGAAGGGCATTTTGCGAATGCCCGCCTGGCTAGCTACCACCCTCAACTAGAAAATCTGCCCCCAAGCACTTAACAGTGTGTTCCGGCAGCAGTCCATGAGAGCCAGAATAATTACATGCACATTAGACAACTGTACGTCTCAATGTGACGGCCCCAGTGCAATTCGTACATGACGAAATGCATGTGTTATAGGCAGAGATTATTCCGCTTAACATCAGGTGGGCCAAGTACTTATTCGGTCACAATCACATAAATGCTTAGCAATAACTAGTTTTGCCATAGATACATTAATATCATTTCCCTATGGTTTTGCTGTATATGTACTTAAAATTTATACTATATGTACTTAAAATTATTAGCGTTTGTAGGATTTGCGTTGGTCTGTCGGTAATTCTTGTGATAAAGTGACATCAGTCGTATTGGTTTTGGTACCCATCGGTTTCAACATTTGAACATTCTGCAGGAGACGAATAGAGCCACTTGTATTCGTTCCGATAGTAATAATAAAAGTAAATAACAATAACGAGGCTTTCATTATACACGTAACACGTATTGGACATAAAGCGTATTGTAGATAGAGAGTATTGGACAATCTGCCTATTGGACAACATGCGTATTGGACTTAAAAGGTATTTGATACTATGCGACGAGAGATTTTTCTCTTTCCGCCACTAAGCATTATTTAATAATGCCAACACTTTAATTCAGTAATAGCTAAGTTATTTACCAATAGTGAAGAGCTCTTTCATTTGATGGCAAACGAGGACAGTTCAAAGTATTCTCGGTATGGATATAAAAGAAAAGGCAGAAATATCTGAAATATCTTTTATTTTTCGATAGTCCCCTACAAACACTTCCTTAAACGAAATAAACTTTTCAATTCCCTTTATCCTCCTCCTCCTTGCGTCGTTTCCCCAATGCTGGGGGTCGTGACCACATCATGGTTTCAAAACCTTCTCTTTTATTATTTTCTGCCACTTGCTCCTACTCTCAGCGACATGCACGGCTTCTGAGGCTTTAATGTCCAGGGAACTTCGGATTTGGTCCGCCCAGCGCATGGGGCTTCTACCTCTGGGTCGTTTTCCCTCGACTTTTCCAGTTATGATCACTTTAAGTAGGTTGTCACTAGGTTTGCGGGCGATATGGCCATAGAAGTCAAATATCTTGCGGAGGCACACATTCGCTAATCTTGGCCTTTTCTCAATTTTGAGCTCCTGCAATATGGAGATGTTCGTCCTGTGTGCCGTCCACCAAATACGCAGCATCCTTCTGTAGCACCACATTTCGAAGGCCTCAATGCGCCTGCGATCAGTGGCTTTTAGAGTCCACGTCTCCGCTCCGTATAGGAATATGGAGAATACAAGGGATTCGACTAGTGACAGCTTGGTCTTCCTTGTGATGTTACGGTCCTTCCATATTCTTTCAAGCTGCGACATGGCACTCTTTGCCATTCCGATACGCCTGCGCATCTCATCTTCACACGATCCGTTGTTGCTTATACTAGAGCCCAGGTAAATAAAGTGATTCACTAATTCAACATTCAAAGTTCCACTGAGCTCTAGTTTGGATGTGCGATCCACCACCATAATTTTAGTTTTAGACCGGTTTATTGAGAGGCCCATCTCGCCACTGCACCTCTCCATTCTGTTGAGAAGAGAGCACATCTCCGTTTCGTCTGCTGCAAAAAGGATGGTATCGTCGGCGTAGCGCAAGTTGGTGATCTTGTTGCCATTAATATTTACTCCCCTGCCGCTCCAATCATCGCATGTTTGACGGATTATGTGTTCCCCATAAATATTAAACAGAATAGGTGATAAAATACAGCCCTGACGCACTCCTTTACCGAATGGGAATGGTTTCGAAGATGTATTGCCGATCCTCACCGTGCCTAGGCTGTTGGAGTAAAGACCCTGTAACAATGCGACAAGGTGTTCTGGAACACCCATTTCCTGCAATACTCCCCATAATCGGTTCCAGTCCACACAGTCAAATGCTTTGCTGTAGTCTATGAAGCACATCATGACTGGTACATCAAACTCGTAAGCCTTCTCAATGAGTTGTCGGAGATTGAGGATCTGTTCCCGGGTGCCCTTACCTTTCACGAATCCAGCCTGTTCTTGAGGGATCTGCCAGTCCAGGTAATATCGTATTCGATTGTTTAGAATCTGGAGGAGAATCTTACTGGCGTGCGATATAAGTGACAAGGTTCGGTAGTTTTCACACTTCCTTGTCGATCCCCTTTTGTGCCGCGGGAGAACTATTGATTTTGTCCAGTCCCTGGGCCATTCGCCTGTGTGCCAAACGCCACTACAGATTCTGTGCAGCATGTCGATACCAGCATCACCTAGCGCCTGTAAAATTTCCGCTGTGATCTCGTCAGGCCCAGGAGCTTTCCTGTTTTTTGAGCTGGATATGGCTGCAGTTACTTCGGATCTTAAGATGGGAGGTTCACGGTCCAGTTGCTCAATGTTGAGTGGCAAGAATGTCGCAAGGGATGGGTTACTGTATAGATCTTCGCAGTATTCGCGCCACCTATCGGCCACTTTATCCAACTCGTGCATGGGATTTCCGTCCTTGTCTTCAAGTACCCAACTTTTCGGCTTGAATTGCCTTGAGAGCATTCGGACTTTTTTGTAGAGGTCAGAAGTCTGTAGTTTGTTCGCATGCGTCTCAACTTCACGACACAGGTTCAGTATGAAGTTGTTTTTATCATTCCTGCTACTTTGTTTGATCATTGTACATAAGCCAGAATACTCCTGCATCACCGGGTCGTTTTGAAGACCGTGACATTTTAGCTCCTTTCTCCTCTGTACTAGTTGCCAGGTTTTATCAGAGAGTCAGATTTTTGATCTGCGTTCCTCGTGTTGTGGTTGAAATTCTACCAGAGAGTCATTAACTACAGCTTTCAGAGTTTCCCATTGGGCGTTATTGTCTTGGGACTTGGTTGAAATTAATTTAAGTCGTGACTCTACGGTCTCTCTGAATTTAGAACGAAAGAGCGGAATCAGCTGTCTAGGTTTCGGCGGGGACGTTTTCTTTATCCGCTTGAGTCGCAATGCAAACCAGGCAACCAGCAGGTTGTGATCAGAGCCGCATTCCGCACCCGGAAAGGTCTTTACGTTGGAGACCGAAGAACGCCATCGATCGTCTATCATTATGAAGTCAATTTGGTTCCTGTAGAGATCGCCAGGAGACCTCCAAGTGTACATACGGCGAGGATGGTGTTGAAAGTAAGTGTTCATCACACTGAGTCTTTTGTCAATACACCATTCCAGAAGTCTTTCGCCTCTATCATTACGCACTTCCAGACCATGCTTCCCTACCACGTTTCTAATATGATCTTCTCCAGCTGTTCTACCAATTTTTGCGTTCCAATCACCGATTATCATAGTTATTTCCCGTTTTGGTATTGAACTAAGTGTATGAGTGGAATAAAACCCATCAATAGTGCTTTCATCCGATTGCTTAGTTGGGGCATAAATCTGGATCAGATCAGATTTACAATAAAAGGCTTGGTGTTCAGCTTCAGCGTTATAATCCGGTCTGATACAGGGTGGTATCCGAGGACGAAGTTGTTAACCTGGGGTGTTAAGATAAAAGCGACACCGTTACGGCTTTCATTCTCAGGCCCCGAAAAATACATGGTGTTTCCAGAGGTAGTCTTAAAGTGTCCTTGACCTCTCATGTGAGTCTTGCAGACACCAAGGAGAGTCAATCGATGCGCTTGCATTTCACTCTCCACGATCGTCAATTTTCCATTCGCAAGCAGCCCTCTCACGTTCCAGGTTCCTACTCTATGTTGAGTGCGGATCGTCATTTTCTTAGCCAACTGTGTGTCGCTGGTTGAAGGTTTTTCCACATCTGTAGTCGTACAATCCTGCGCATCGGTATTAATAACATCATCGGTAACAGATTTCACACCTACCAGCCCGGGTACTGGCAGGCGCCGAGCGTCAGTCGGTCAGTCGTCAGTCAATTCCCTTTATAAAAATACATTTTATCTTTCTATTATTGTGACGGAACAAGCTTGAGGCCCACCTGATGTTAAGCGGACTAACCTCTGCCTGTAACAGATGCATTTCGTCATAAGTCACGAATTGCACTGGGCCCGTCACCTAGAGACATAGTTGTTGAGTCTCATGTGTGCCTGTTATTTCACTAGCTCTCAAGGACTGCTGCCGGAACACACCGTTAGGTGCTTGGCGATAGATTTTCTACATGAGGGTGGTCGCTATACAAAAAAAATGAAAATTAGGACATCGAGATCCCTTGAAAACGAATCCAGATAAAAATTACTGCAACTATGTCTTGCTTATGTCACATTGAAGCAATGATAGTCATGCCGCAGGTCCATGGATCGACCCACCGCCAGCTGGAGCTTCACCGCATGGTGGAAGGGCATTTTGTGAATTCTCGCCTGGCTAGCTACCACTCCATTTAGAATATCTATCGCTAAGCGTCTAACAGTGTTAATTTATTTTTTATTGCTGATAGGTAAGTTTTTGACCACAATCTCACGTGATGGTAAGTGATGATGTGGTCGAAGGTGTTAACAGGCTTAACCTAGAATTACTCTGGCTCTCAAGGACAGCTGCCGGAACACACCGTTAGGTGCTTGGCGACAGATTTTCTACTTGAGGGTGATCACTAGCCAGGCGGGCATTCACAAAATGTCCTTCCACCATGCGGTGAAGCTCAAGCCCGCGGCGGGATTCGAACCATGTACCTGCTGCGCGGCAGTCCATAGCCAAAGCCACTGGGCTATCACTGCTTGCTGTGTTCCGACAGCAGACCTTGAGAGTCAGTAATATAACAGGCACATAAGACTTTCACAACTGTGTCCTTAGGGCGACAGTGCTCCTACCAAGACTGAGGTTGCGTATTCGTTATGTATATATGTATAAAATCCACGAATAGCATCGCCATTTTTCTATATTTTCCTAGCATCGCCGGTAGATTTTTACCTCATGCACATCACTATCTGAGTAACTGAAACAGACTGCCAGAAGAAGTTGTTACTGCCACTACTCTGAATTATAGTTAACAGTCCAATATCATTCAACATATAGTGAAAGAAAGACGACATCAGTCATGCTGCTTTACTATAAATATATACATAAATAAAAAGTATCCATGTCTTCATCCGGGACCAAATGAATATTTGTGTATATACGAAGTTTTATCAAAATCCGTTCTACCGTTTCAGAGGGAAGTGGCTAAGTTACATTTATTATACACGCTATAGCGCTATGCCTGTATTTTCTGGGTTAACAGATTTTTTATATTTATTAATTATATCTTCTAAGGAAGCCATTTCTTTTTTAAAGTATCCCACTTTTTTTCTTAATATCTTAAGCTGTTTATTTTTTTTATCAAGTTTTCCAGAGAGTTCAATGATACGTCTACAGAGTCTTTTCTTAATTGGTGAAACCATCTGTGACTGAGTTACAGGGTCAGTAGATTCTCGTTTCTTTGTCTTTATTGTTGTTGAAATCGACTGGTTTTGTTGGTTCGGAGGGACTGGTTTTGGACAATCATGTTCTTCTAATGCTGTTTTTTGGTTTTTAATAACTGCATCAAACTGAGGAGAGTCAGGGTCAGTCGAGTCAGCATTTTGTTTCTTCGTCTTTGTTGTTGTTGACAAAATCGCCTGGTTTTTAGTCATTGATGGTGATGCAATATCGAAGTCCTGTTCTTTATATTGGTCATTTGATTCAGTCACCGTGGTAGCATCGGAATCAATCTGAAAAACAAAATGTTTGATTGCTATACTACGTATTGACAAGGTAATACTTATTTATAAAAAGTTTCATAATATTAACAACATTCAATGGCAATATAAAACTATGGACGTCGGCTAAAAAAGTCGTAACTCAAACAGCATGAATACGAAAAAAGAACGAGAATCACATGTTAATCTTCATTCCGTCGTACGACGTGATAGCTGTCCTCAGAGGCGCAGTATGCCTCTGAGGACAGCTATCACGTCGTCGTTGTTTAATCTTGCAAAAACTACTTAATCAAAATTAAAAAGGATAATACTGTATCATACTTTCAGTAAGTAGATTATTATTTACTAGGTACTTGAAAACAACGGCCCCGTGGGGTGCCGGGTTAGAATTGCACCTCCGTATATCATCCCGTGGCTGGGTGTCGTAAGAGGCGACTAAGGGAAAAATAACGGAAGGTGGGCAGCAGCGCCTTCTAAACTGCCAACTTACACTACGATCCCCAAGACGCCTGCCAAGCGTGAGGATTATGGCAAATACCCCCTCAATAGGGGAGGCTGTCTTCAGCAGTGTCTTCAGCAACGATCCGACTGTTACAGTACAGTACTTGAAATTAAAATATTGCAATAAACCAGAATATTTCCTTCAAAATATGATTTAATTACAAGTAGGTACATCACATTATCAATCCAGTTGAACAAATTGTATACACTATACTGCATGTTGAAATATTGTAATGCTAATTGATTGCAAGCAAAGTCTTAACGTTATGACGTTACAATTTAGCAAATACAGCAACACAGCTAAATATATATGTTGGTGCTTTCCGTTGCTTGCGAAAAGCATTAAAACATTTACCCCCCGCGCGGGAAGAGGGGGGCATTGCATTGACATTTGAACCAATCACTGAGCAAGTACTATGTGAACAAATTATATTATATATTGCTATACAGTGCGTGTTTCTAAAACAAACTTTTTGTGTCTTTTTAAGTATTTGTGTATTTTGCGCGGACGCATGCGAACTGAAGTTTTTACTTAACTAACTTATACAAAGGAAGAAAAATAAAAATCAAAGGTGTCTTACTACAAGAGGCAAGTTTTTTGTTGGAATTGTGGTATGAAATAAACGTCGGCGTCCACTTTTCATTAAATGAAAACAATCTTCTGTAAAATGACGGGAGCAAACCCTGCTATAGCTTTGTGGGACCCAGTTTTCCCTTCTTGTGAGTTCAGTCCATTTTTGTTTTAGTATTGGATCCTTAGGAAATCTATAAAAACAGAAATAGTACATACATTTTATTAATAATGATTTGAAATTTGTTGTTGGCTAAAAAAACACCAAAATTATATTCACGTAATTAAAAAATCTGGCTGATGGTGATGATGAAAACCATTGTGATTATATTAGTCTTTTAGAGATTAAAATTAAAAAACCATTGCCAAGATGATAATAATTAGGTAAGAATAATGATTTAGTCGCTGTCAAGTGCTTAATAGCTTGGCTTGAACAGATTATTAGGAAAATGTGTTTAGTTTGTAGCAGTAAGAAAATTATATGTTAATCTTGATCACATTATCTAAGGCAAGAAAAGTCCGAAACACCATTCCTTTAAATTTTCTCGATAGAATAAAATTGCAAAGTTGTCTCAAAATTACCCTTGTAATATAAATATCTTAATTATTTATGAATCAATATGTATGAAAATATATTTTTAAAATAGAAAAACCTTATAAAATGGCAAGAAAAAGCTACATTTTCGATTTACGTTAGTAGTTTTGTGTTATTAAAATTACTTTCGGATTTTACCTAAACTGATTCTGATTTCACCATTGCTGCCTCTCTTTCACTACTACGCAGTCCGATAGTGACAAAATTTGAGCATTTGACAGCGTCTTAAATATCTCCTGGCTCATTGACTGTCTGAAGCGCTAAGCGGTGAAAATAAAAGAATTACTTGAAATAGCAGTCACGGGTTGTACAAATTAAGCTTGGAGTCCTCAAATACCTACAGAGTGAATAGGTATATTTTAGGCAATCATGTTGCATCCTGAACCGTGTCATCACTTTTCAATAGGTATCTTCTAGGCAAGCATGTTCTATCCTGGACCACGTAATCACTATTCATCAGGTGCTAATTCAATCAAATGCACAATAAACAAACTTAAATCTAAAGTTTAAACCTTCCTTCTAATCTACAAAAATTAACTGTAAACAGAAATGGTTGTATTATAAATGCAATCCTGAATCGGGTCATCATCTGAAATTCGTATCTTGAAGAGGGGCGAGGGGATTCTACTGTGTTTCACTCGTAAGGCCTCGAGATCAGACCATAAAAGGATAAGATTCATATGTATATATATACAGGGTGTCCCAGAACTCAACGTCAAGCGGGCACGGGGTGTGAGGGGGGGTCACACCAGTCACAGGAAAAAATTAAAAAATATCCCTATTGGATATTTAAATTTTAACTGACAAATTTATAAAAATTCGGAAAATCAATACCTTTAACCATATTTGTTGGTACTGTGACCACAAATTACACAATTTTATGGTGATATTTTCACTAACGTGGTCCTTAATAAACGTACTAAGGAATTGCAGTCACAAATCAAGCATAAAAGATTGCTAGTTTTGTTAAAATTAGCATATTTTCCTTGACTTGCAATTGAAAAAATAATATCGCCGAACTTTCGAGTCTTCATAAAAAAAAACCATAGGTCTACCCTCTGCAAGTTACTTCAAAAGATGGCCCATTTAGCTAAGATTTTGGAATAGTATAGCACTACCTACTTTTCTAGCTATCAACAAGATTTGAAGCAATTCTTTGAACTTTCGGTTATTTGCTCAGCTATGTGAGGAAAACTACGAAGTCTTTACTCAATTACTTCTGCACACTGAAGTTCGCTGGCTATCAAGAGGCTCTTGCTTGTAAGATTTTCAGCCATTTTTGAATCTGTGTTGGAGTTTTTACAAGAAAAAGATCCGAATTTGAAAGAAAATCTAAACAATTGTAAAACAGATATCTATTACTCGACTGATATCTTTGGATTGTTCATCAAAGTTAATTTGCAGCTGCAGGGTGACAATCTTAACTTGATTAAAATAAAATCAATAATATCGGTCTTTGTGGGTAAACTAATCCTTTATAAACAAAATTTAGGCAGAAAAGAATATTCGCAGTTCCCACATTTGTCAAAATTACCAGATATGTTTCAAGATGATGACATTTTATTATATGTCACTCACTTGTACGCATTACACAAGGATTTTTACAGAGAGGTTAGAGGATCTTTTAAATTTACAAATTAAGAATTTTGTAATTTTAGTTTTGACATCGAGGTTTTTTTCTTCTAAACACTTTAAAATATGTTTTACTAAATATCTGCATACAATATTTGCTTATAAGCTATGTATTTATACAGATATAGAATTTTGAGTGTGAGAACTGAGAGACCACAGTTTACGAATCATAACTTCATTATTAATTCTTTAATTACAAAACAAATTTTATAACTTTGACTAAATCTTGAATTTCTATGTAAACAAAAATAAACTTAAAAAAATTTAGTCACTCAGTCCACACACACACACACGAAAACTGCAATCATGTGTAATAGAAACAAAGGAAGATTAGCAATAAAGCAAGCAACACAGCATTCTGGCATAATAGTCATTATAAATATTATAGAATTGTAATTAAAACTATTTTTTGTTCTTTCTTTTGCTTCAAAAGTTCAACAAATTAATAAACCTCAGCTTTGCCACTATAACAATACATATTATACTATCAAAGTGCAGCACTAGGAAATGGTGCGTGCAGTCTACTGAAAAGGTGACAAGGATGGCATTATATATAGTGTGGGAGTGCATTTGCATACATAGGTTCTACAGGTTACATTCAGCACCTATGCTATAGACTACTTTTCTGATACACTACTTTTTATTTAATTATATTGACATGCCATCGCTACACAAATTTGAACGCCATAAAGCAAATCATGATCGAAGCACAATCTTTCTCTTGCTGCCTGTTTTTAGCATACACATATTGTGTTAGTCGTATTAAGTATGTATACTAGTGTTTTGAGCAAATGAATTATTCTTATTCACATAATGTTAGGCACTCATTTGAAATAATCAGCTGTGTAACAAACAAGTACCTAAACAAGTCGCCGACATATTCTCATTCATAATATCGTCAAAACTAACCCAAAAGCTGTGTCGGTGGGTTAGAGGGTTTAAGTATTTTGTAGAATTCTGAAAACTGAATTTCTTAGATTATTTGGACTTTTTGTTGGCACTTCGATTTTACCATGTCTATCTTGGAATGTTAAAAATTGCGTAGAAATATTATACTTACATGTGAAAGGTAATTCCATCTGCTTTATAATTGGAAGTTTTGCTATTCTTCCCACACCACATAACGGAGCAGGAAGTCATTTTATTGCATTAAATAATATTATAAAACCGCAATTGTAAATCAATATTATGATTATTATGTGTAGAATTGTAGATTGTGTAGGGGGTAGGTAGGAGTGCACGATATATATCGATATTACAAAATGTATCGATATATGAACCAGATACCATATTATCGCTTCCACCCGATAATCGAAAAACCTAGTATCGATATGTATATCGATAGATCAATCGATATTATTCAACCGATACATCAACATAGCTCCCTTGGCATAATTGACCATAACCTTTACATTTTCAAAAGGGATTTTAGCAAAGTTGTTTTTATGGCAAATTGATCGTAAACGTTGCTAACAGCACCTTAATATTATCATTATCAATTAACTTATAACAGTATGATATAAGTGCATACTGCTTATTATGCTGATCATAAGAGCCCTTATTCCAGCAAAGCCATTTTACAGCCCTTTTCTCAAGGCTGTTGCGGCTAAAGTATGAAAGTTTTTGTTTTTTAAATGATGCAGAAAGAAAGTCTATTGTTTAGTGTATTAGCCAAAACAATAAAAAAAACAACTGAAATCCGACCAATTTTTTTTTAGCAACTCATGTTTTCATAAATTTCTTCATCAGTGTTACTTCAACCGTCTTTTTATAAAAATTATTCGTTTTACAGATTGAAAAATATAAGTAAACCAATCATATTATCATCAATTGAGTGTATTAATAACATTTTGGTAAATATATGTTACAACTTAGTAAATAAGGGATTGAAAGGGCACATTTGGCACAAAAATACCATTCAAAGCTGATGCTTGTCGTTTGGTCCCATTTAAATTGCATCAAAATCAGTCAATCGTTTTTGCGTTACACTCCAATAACTGAAAAGTATTTACCTATCTTGATGATATAGTCATTGACAATCGATCTCCTAAGTAGCAAGGGTTACTAAAACTAGTGATCAATTTTTTAACCAAAAAATGGAACCGACTTCAACACCCAAAAGTGTGAAATAACTCGTCAAAGTCGGTACCATGCGCACAATATTGTTATCATAGGTACTTTTGAACTATCATGGTACTGACTTCGACATGTTATTTCACACTTTTGGGTGTTGAAGTCGGTTCCATTTTTTGGTTATTTTTTTTTTGACTATGGCAAAAACCAAAAGGTTGCGTGGTTGCTATGTATAAGAAAAAAGTTTTGGAAACTAGCTAGTGACGCTAAAAAGTCTTTGTTTCTTATTTGTTCTTTATTTTATATTAGGTATTAACCTGGCCAAACAGATGGAAACGAAGTAATACATTTTTACAAACAGTGTCTTTTACACGAAGTAATTGGCCATCGAAAAGGACAATCTATGCCTCTAAGAAATAATTTTATTTAAGGCAAGACTATCTAACGGTCTGTACCGTGTACTGATTTGTTAAAAATAAAAGATGTTGAAAATAATATAGACGTTATATATTTTATCACACAAAGAGAACCGACCCTGAGTTAGGATTTAAGACTTCTATATTAAACGCAACTTATTTTCTTTCCGTAGCAACCACTAAACCGCTCCGCCAACGGGGCAGTTATACAAATATAATGAACCAAGATATGCATGCACAAAGCAGGTATACAAACCATAAAACTAAGTTATTTACCTATATACAATGATGGTTAGAAGTACATAATCGAATATAGATACCTACATAGTAGTCCATTGAAATGTTACAATTTAAGGACTGAATATTGCATTTCTTAGAGGGCGCAATTTTACTTTTGAGACATATGTGGGTGGTCAAGAAAAGCTTAACCTCAAGTTTGTGGGGTCGCCACCCTTGTTCTCCGGCCGCCATCTTGGAAAAAGGGGTGAAAACACTTATTTCGCGATATCTCGGAAACTATGCGTCTTCCAAAAAATTCTACAGCACATAGTTTGTAGCAAATTATTTTGCCTACAAATATGATTATATAACTTTTTGCCCTAAATTAAAAATTTAAGAAGTTACAAGCAAAAAAAGTGTAAAATTTTGATATATTTTTTTGCTCTATAACTTTCTTTTTCTCATTTTACAAAATAGATACCTCAGACCAATCTTGTTGATTATCTTTTGAGGATTTTTTTATGATTTTTTTATTTAATTCATTTAAAACACTTACAGCGCTTCAAAGTTGACCAGGTTCATCAAAGCTTATGAGAATGTGGTCAAAAATAATTCTTATCATATTTTTTATTATTATATTTTTCCTATAGTAATATATCCTTATAAAAAAAATTGTATTCGTACAACTTCACTTATTCATACCTTACTGTTTTCCTTACCATAGAACTTACCAAATATAACTTACCGAAGGATAAGCAGGTAGAAAAGGTCTGAGTTACCGTTTGGGAACAAGGAACATCTGCCTTCTACGACTATTATTATTATATTCAGGCTTAGCTGTTTCTTCTACCTCAGTTTATTCTCTTAGTTGTGTTACATTTTTGTCACGTGTAAACGTATTGAAAATTGTGGATATTATTTTTAGTTTAATCAATTTAACTGCGAGTTTCGGAAAAAAAATCCTAAAAAGATCATCTACAAGATTGTTTGGGGTAATTTTTTAATAATGTGTAAAAAAAAGTTATAGAGCTAAAAAATATATTTTTGCTTATAACTTCTTTAATATTTAATTAAGGGCAAAAAGTTTTTTACACATATTTATAGGCAAAACAATTTGCTACAAAATATGATGACCTTACGAATTTTTCGCAATACGCATAGTTTCTGAGATTTCGCTAAATACGTATTTTCACCCCTTTTTCTGAGATGGCGGCCGGGGGACAAGGGTGGCGACCCCACAAACTTGAGGTTAAGCTTCTATAGAACCCCATACACGTCTCAAATATAAAATTGCTTGCTCTAAAAAATGCAAAGCTCATGTAACTTTTCAATTGACTATAGTTATAGGTGTGCTAATTTTAGTCGATGAGAGGTTTATTATTAGGTTCATTGAAGTCTACTTTGTGTGTAAACTGTAAAGATGAAAAATTAATTTACAAAGTTACATAACATTCCACATCATTTATCAAAAATAAATAACACTGCAAAAAGGATCAAAATGTTTTATTTAATGCGACATCGTCGTTGACCGCTCGATCCTAACGGTGTGCTCGTGTGCGCCACGTTTCGATAAATGCCTAAATTAGAACGATAGCGCAAGGCGTAAAGACTCATAATGTGTACATATCATTTAGGAAATAGTCTGGCTCGTATATGTTAACCAATATCATATGTGTTCTTTTAGTGATTGTATTCTGTTTTGTGTATCAATATATATAAATAAATATTTAGATACTGATTTATGGTTGGCATTTTGAGTAAAAATAAAACGTAAAGCCACGAATTATAAGCCTTCGCAGTTACGAAGGTTTTGTTGTAAATAAAGCATTTATTATGCAAGCCTATTTTTTTATGCAAGGTCTAGAGAAAAAATATTGGGAATTAAAAATAAATTAAGTTGATTTGTTTCCTTAGCCTAGCTGTTTTAACTCACATCTACTTGTCAAATATTTTATATTATAGACTAGCTAAATACAAGAAAATCATTTTTTACGATATATCGAATATATTGATATGTTTCTCCGAAATATCGCAATGTATCAATAGAACAAAACGATATATTATATCGAAAAAAATATCGATACTTTTTTTGTTAAAACATCCCTAGTAGGGGGCTGCGTTCGGAAATGAGTGATTCGTCATCCTCACATCAGTCGTTCACAACTTTCCGTATATACATAACACTTTGTGCTCACCACACTTAAAGGTTAGTGTAACACTTGTCAGAGTTGTCAGTTAATCAAGGTTAAACGTAACTCAATACTAACTAATAAGTCTTACGTATTTAATTCCCTACACCACGCTTATATTTTTCATTGACTAAAAATAAACATTTACAACTTGGACAATATAAAATATGCGCATTTTTTTAACATATTATATAGAGGTATAAAATAATATAAAATATAACAATTAATGGCAACTGATTATTATTCTCCTGACTAGTGAAAATAGTCACCCTGTTTTGCAACGGACAACAAATTCAACCACAATTGAACTGCCAAGTCTTGTGTTCTAGTACTGTTTTCTAGATTACGTGACCCTCCAAATCTTGATATCATTAATGATGGTATACAGATACCATAGGCACAAGAAGCGAAATTTCTAGCATTTATTACTTGATTCTGAACGATCTGGCATTCCTCATTGTAATTTCGTCGAATCTAAATGTGAATGACGACTTAACATGATAAGATATCTCGCAGCGCAGGTGTTTGTTAGGGTGCGCAGACTTTTTCTCTCAAGCTAGTATACAAGAAGAAGTGTCATGGATTTTGGAAGTTGCTATACTAGAGCTATGTTAGAGCCCTGTAGATTAGCACTTAAAAAAATCATATCATTGAGTCTGACGCTAAGAATAATGTCTGATTCAATGAAGTCTAGTCCCCTAAATGCATTACAAATTGAATGTGATGCGCCCATTATTTATTAGGCGTCAGTTTCTATCTGGTTGTTTCTTTTTCCATATTCTACAATTTCAGAACCACCCCCTCATTCATAAATTAATAACATTAGTAGATATCATTTCATCTTGTCCATATTGGAAATCTAATCCAAACCTTGTCTTGCAAACAGCTTTGAAAAATTCAAGTCATTGGGAACTCCAACACATCGTTTTAAATGTGTTGCTCCTTTTAACACAAACTACGGAGCAATTATATTTTCTCCCGTTGTCTGTCTATACTTAGGCATTGATAAGGATAATTACAATGCTAATTCAATTTTTAATTCTGTAGTTGATGATAAATGAGAAGAGTGGTACCACATCTATTGCGATAGATCCAAGCACGGTGCCAAATGTATTGTTGGGATTGGTGTAATCCATCGCGAATATAATGTTGTACATAAAATCAAAATGCCTCCAAAAACTTCTACATTTACAGGATGTTTGGGAAAAGTAAAAGCACTAGATTATATTTTAAGACACGAAGAGATCCGATCTTATCCTTGTTAATTCACTGATAGTTCCTATATAAAAGGTCCAATGCTGGACGCCCGGCATCAGAAACAACTTTAAACACATAACTAGGTCGCCGCGACCCCGACCAATCCAATTTAACACTGATTACTTTCGCGCACAGTACATGACCTCACGTTCTCGAGGTCAAAGCAAAACAAACACGGCCGTGTGTGTGTGATTCGGACGGGCTCATGAACCGAACTGACCAGCAAATTAAAAATGGCTGACTGACAGTGGTGACCAAGCCGCCCACATTAACAACAGATCGCGACCTCGCGAATATGAACACTATACCCCTAGAGATAGGGTTCAACCCGATTGCATAGTTTACCGAACAAAAGCCACAGCTCATTTTATGGTTTAAAATAATATCAAGTTGTATTATGTGTATATAGGTAACTCCTCTGTTATTACTGAATATAGATAAAATTTTATATACCTACTAACAAATATAAAATATTTTCCTATAAATAAATATTATTTAATAAATAGTAACATATATTGATAATAATTATTTCCGTTTCTGTCCATTCTCGCCTCCATAACAATATTTCTTATTAAATATATATATAAATATATATATATATATATATATAGAGAGAGAATATAGAGAATATGACACAATACGAAAAATCGTGCCCAAGGAGAGAGAAAAAAAAGAGGAAAGATTTGTATGTAACGAATAAACTTCAAAACTATTAGGCGTGGGCCAGACAGAAGAGACGTAAGACGGAGACGCGTCGAGGACGGGGCGGAGACGAGACATAGACGCGACTTTTTGAATTATATAGAAGAGACGCGCCGCGGACTCGACGCAGTCGCGCAGGTACTATTTTCGGCATTCAACAGTCAGATTTTGACACGACGACATGTCTTCTTCTGAAGATGAAGATGTACTAGCACTGGTGCATCTCGCTAATACACAGAGGGTTAGAGGTTACTGGATACATCCAGTATGGCTAAGCAATGAAGACAATCGATTTTTTAAAATAATGAAGAACCTACACAATTACCCAGATCGTTTTGTCACAGTGTATAAAATGACTGCACAGTGTATAAAATGACTGCACAGTGTTTTAACATTATGCTTCACAGAGAAAGCATACAAATTGGAGAGCATTTCGAGACCCGCCCGGCAGGCATGCCACCCCATGCCCCGTCCTCGCCCCCGCCGCGTCTCCGCCACGTCTCCGCCCCGTCTCTTCTGTGTGTTTCGAATAAAAGGCGCAGACGTAAAAGCGTTGCGCCCGCGCCCTGCCTCTTCTGTATGTTTTGCGTCGCGACGCTTCTATACATTTTGTATGAAAGAGACGCGGAAGAGACCAAGGTCCGCGCCCCGTCTGCGTCTTACGTCTCTTCTGTCTGGCCAACGCCTTAGACCGATTTGAAAAAATCTTACACGATAAGAATCCTACATTATGCCTGATAAACTTAGGCTGAATAATATTTTGAAAGAATTTGAATTTTATTTCTAAATTGAAAATACTCGTGCGAACCCGGGGCGATTGGTACTGTAAAGTTACGATCGTCTATCGTTGGAGAGTACAATGCAATTAAAATAAGAATAGGACGGGCTATCGGCTAACTTCACTCATAAGTACGATCAGCAGAACAAACTTAAAAATTGAGCAGCGCCATTTATTTATATGTAACTTTAAATGTGACCCGAAATTGTTAATTTTTAATAAATTCATATATTTAGGGTTGACAGCACAGACACAATCTTGGTTTAATGACATAGCGGGCGTCAGGGTCTTATTTCTCCGTCGGAGTACTACTTGTTGATATTCTTGTTTTATTTTCTTTTATTGAATGCCTTGCATTTGAATCAGGCCCGGATCTAGGGGGGGGGCGAACTGGGTTATCTGCCCCGGGCGCTAGCTCCAGGGGGCGCAAAATCCATAAATTTTTCAGCAACATCGTCATCAGTAGAATACGTCCACTATTGAACACACATAAATGAAAATTGTTATCAGAAAGCGTCCTTGCACCTAATTGCACATTCGTAGATTTAGCCAGCTTATTATTTTTTGGCGGGAAAGCGCGGCCGCGTTATAAATAGGTGAGTACCTACCTACAAAACGTTCGACCATGGGGCGAGAAATGGGCGCTTCTCACTGTGTATTTACTGTTTATATTCGGAGCTTTTATTTCGAGATACCTATCTAAACTCAATCGGGTGAAGATTGGGTTAAAATACTTGTACTTACTACTTGTTTTGTAGTAAAAACGAAAAATCACAGCGAAAAAGTAAGCATAAGTTGAAGTGTAGGTAGGATTTTTTTTTAACTTAAAATGTTAAGCGACCTAACCAAACCTACCGTTAACCAGTTCACGTGTTCAAATAGGCAGATTTAGTAAGAATATTTTACACGAGAAAAAAATTAAATCACAACAAAAATCCGTCTGCAGCAAATGAAATCGTGTCTGGGTATCGATCGCGACATCGAGAAATTAATTCACTCTGAGAAAGAAAAATGGAGACAGATTCTTTATGTAGTAATGGACGCTGTCATGTATCTTGCTACAAATTGCCTTTCTTTTGGAGATTCTAAAGAAACACTAAGTGAGCTTACTACAACTTGTCCTGAACCTAGGTAAGGAAATTTCCTTAATTTGTTTACTTTGATCGGCAAATACAACCCTACCCTTTAAATACCAGTTAGAAAACGTAAAAAAGGACAGGCATCCTATTTGTCGAAGACGATACAAAATGAAATCATCGATATAATGGCAAAAAAGTTCGAAACACTATTATCAATGATATCAAGGAGGCCAATTATTTCACGATTATGTTCGATTGCACTCCAGACGTTTCTCACACTGAGCAAATGAGCCAGGTGATTCGATTTGTAAAAATTACGGAAAATGGATGTGAAATAAAGGAAAGCTTCATTAACTTTATTGAAGTGGATGGAAAAACTGGAGAATACATCACACAGTGAATTTTAGAAAAACTAGAAGCTGACGGTCTAAATTTACAAAAAAGTCCGGTCAATCATATGATAACGGATCTAATATGGCTGGCATATATAAAGGAGTACAAACGCGAGTCATGGAAACGAATGAACTAGCAGAATTTGTACCATGCCTAGCACACTCCTTGAATCTTGTTAGTGTGCATGCAGCATCGTCATGCTTAGAAGCAGTCAGCCTGTTTGGACTAGTACAGAAACTGTATTGTTTCTTTGTTGGATCCACAGGAAAGGATAGGATTTTAAATTTATTATAATTTGACAATTTAGGCTCTTGTTTTCCGTGAGATAAACAGAGTAAATATCGAAATACAGAAAGAGAACATTATTTCACATTCTGTGGCCTTAATGCAAGGTCTTATTAAGATTTTGCATGAAATGATAAGTAAACCTGTAGAAAAATGGATTGAAGAAGCTGAACTTTTATTAGAAAAGTTGGAAATCGAGCCCATTCTTAAAAACAAACTAATTCCAAAAAAGGCAGAACGACTAGACTCGACTCAGCTATTTTCCAAAAATATTAAAAAAGGGTTTGACAACATATTAACAGGAATTGAGACAAGGGTAGCGACTGCAAAGAGTCTAAATGAAAATGTCGCCTTTCTTAGTGGCCATGCATTTTAAAAACATGTCTACCCAGGATCTGCAAAAAAATGGAGCCGATCTAGTAAGAAAATATTCAAAAGATTTAAATGCAATTGATTTTTGCCAAAAACTAGCCGTTTTCAAAAATCTATTAACTGAAATTAAGCGAAAAATCGAGTGCATTTGATCTTATAGAACACCTGTGCAAAACACGACTTGAGAGAAGCATTTCCAAATGTAACGATAGCTTTGAGGATATATTGTACTTTACCGGCGACATCCGCAAACTGTGAGTGAAGTTTCAGCAAACTGAAAATAATAAAAACTTATCTGCGTTCAACAATGAGTCAGGAACGTCTATCTGGCCTAGCGATACTTGCCATCGAAAATAAAACTGCCTATCAGATAAACTTTGAAGAGCTAATAGATTCTTTCGCTGAAAGTAAAGCACGCCGTATAAAGCTGTAGCATGATTTAGACAAAAAGCTGGGGCTTAACGATTGATATTAGGATAGTAAGTTGTAGTATTTTTCGAAGGGTTAATATTCCCCCAGTCCCCAAATATATTATTTTATATTTTTTTAAATAATTAAACCTTTTCCCGCCAGAGGGAACAATGATGTTGTCAGTTTGGTAATATGTCGCCGAAATTTATTTTTTATCAAGTGCAGATGATGGTAAATTTTACGTGCGTGCTCTGGTGTAGGTAAATCACATTAAGTTGAAAAACTAACATTTATTTTAAAGTTAACTTTTTGTTGTAGCAGCAAAACCCCGTACGAACTAGTAAAGTTCACACCTTTTTACTGAGGTATAACTTGACTGTGGCTAAATTTTAATCTTGTTTCTTGACCTTGACTAAGTACCTAATACATATAATATTAAGCATAAATTGTTAACTAATATTACTTGACACTGGCTATATGCCCGGTTAAAGGGTGAAACAAAAAAAAATAACTATTGGTGGGGGGCGCCAAAACAAGTTTCTGCCCCGGTTCGGGGCTGATTTGAATGGTTAAACATTTCTGCGTTATAGTTTTATTCACAGATGATACCTCCCTGATTTTTTAAGTAGATAGGATAAATAGTGAACTTATTCATGTAAATAATTTGTTATCTATAATCTCTACGTGGTACGCGGCTAATAATCTTCTCTTACATTCAAAAAATACCAAATGTTTAAAGTTTTCTTTACCAAATGTTACTTAAGTGAACCAAAAATTAAGCTTGGCCTAGATAAACTCTCTTTTGACAATGCGACAGTCTTCCTGGGAATCAAAATGGATTAAACTTTACAGTGGAATCCACATATACATGATCTATTTGGAAGACTTAGTTCTGCTGCATATGGAGTTCGTAACTTTACCAAGTCTGTTTATATTTGAAAATATTTTGTATGTTCGTAAAAATTTGACTAAATTTAAATCAAACAGTGAAAATCACGACTATAACACTAGGACTAAAGATAAAATAGCGGTGCCAGGTTTTAGATTAGCAAAGACAAATAAAAGGTCCTTCTTAGGCAATTGTGTGCGGTTTTATAATAAATTGCCCAAACATATTACAACGCTCACAGAAAGAAAATTCAAGTTGCATGTGAAGAACATTTTGTTAAAGAAATCTTACTACACAGTTTGTGATTACTTAAACGATAAAAATGGTTGGACTGGTTCGCCTCTGCCAAGCTAGCGCCTGTCACTTACGTAATGTAAATAAATATTGTAATCATTTTTCTTAGTATGTACTTAACATGTTGTTAAAAAACGTTTAAAAGAATGGCCCCGAGTTTCTTGCCCGTTCTTCTCGCAGTGGCTCTATATTTTTTTTTTACTGAACGTGGCAGTACAATTTATTTATATTTCAATACTAAAATTTGTAATTGACCTTCATAAGAGCGTCATAGACGCTTAAATTGAATAAATGATTTTGACTTTGACTGTTTAATTTGTTCTTGTTGATTGTTTATTTTTTTTGTTGATTGATATTTATTTTTTGTTACCCTTTACTATTATGACGATACAAAATATTGCAAACAAATAAAATCAGTTCAAATTATTTTGTATGTATGTGAGTTCTTTTTATTTTACCACAACTTATTTATCTTGATAGCACAAGCGACATTAGGTACCTACATAAAAAAAAACCCTGGTGGATTTTAGGCACCATATAGTGAGAAATATTTTATTTTCGAAACAACAAACTAATTTTTTGGGTATAAAAATGAAGGACTTTAAAAGCGATTCCGTAAATATATATAATTTGCAGTTTTAATTTCTATAGAACAATAAAACGCTTAACGAAAATCATCGAGAAACTAACCTCAAGAGAAGCCTTCTAGTTGCTTTGTACGATATATATTTTACGATAAATTCTGTGATTTTTTCTCTTATCAAAACGCTTTATACTTGGCTAAGCCACCACCACTTGGTTTATAGTGATGTGACGTGATTAATGTTTTAATTTAACCGATATCGATGAAATCAATATTTTGATGAAACACAAAATAAGCTTCTCTATTCTATCTTGAGCATTGAGTGTGAATACCGCCGCGGTCATGAGTTGGATGGGTGACCGCTAGTGACAATAAATATAGAGCGCTTCCGTCACGGTAATATTATCTATACAGTATTTCAACTTCATAGAAACGGATGAAACGCGAGTTATACCTATAGGCCTCGATCTCGGACTGCGCTCGGCACGCAGACCGTCTTGAGTAACACGACGCGACTGTGCCGACGAGCCGAGCTAATGGTTTGTTGTTTTTTAAACAATAACCGCGCGATTTTTTCACCAAAACTAAGTTGAAGCGCTCGTAGCCAAGTTTGCTTAGCCATTCTGAATCGATCAGCAATGTTAAGCAACGTCCGCCGCGGTCATGACTTGGATGGGTGACCGCTGGTGACATTACTACTGAGCGCTTCCGTGCTTCGGAGGGCACGTTAAGCCGACGGTCCCGGTTGTTGTCTCAGGATAGCAGCCGTTACAGCATGGTGGTAGGGCACTTTGCGAATGCCCGACTGGCTAGCTACCACCCTCAAGTTGAAAATCTGTCGCCAAGCACCTAACGGTGTGTTCCGGCAGCTGTCCTTGAGAGCCAGTAACTCTAGGTTAGCCTGAACAACATCCTCGACCACATCATCACTTACCATTAGGTGAGATAGTGGTCAAAGGCTAACTTAACAGGCATAAAAAAAAAAAAAAAAGTTCAAGTACATATTAACATATTAAATATGACTAGTAAGATGTATTGTGTTGTTTTAGGTAACATGAATTCATCAAAAACAAATCCAGAGATAATTTTTTTTTAGATTACCTGGAAAGTGAAAGGTACTTTAATTGTATATTATGAAACAAGTGAGATAATTTGCTCAGTATACACAATATACATAAGAAAAATATATTGCACAAATGCGATACCAACAACATACGAAAATTATGGAAAATAGCGCTCAAGTTTTTTTTTATCGTTGATTACATATAAACCTCTTTGTTGTTACAAATCTGTATTACCCGGTTAAATATAAAACGCTCTGTTTACTCGCATATAATTTGCAATTAGGTACTAACTTAACTTTACACTTACTAGTAAGTAAAATTATTCCGGCTAACCTAGAAATAATTTTACTTACTAGTACGTTACAGCTTGGTTATACGTTATAGCTTGGTTATAGAGAAATAATTTTACTTACTAGTAAGTAAAATTATTTTATAGTACATATAGTTGACGGTACATAATGTGTGTCTTTTTAATGGGCAAGTATTTCCTTTTAACCCCGAAAAAAATGACTCAATTAATAAAAAAAAATAATAGAGTAAAGGAAAGTGATTGACACGACTGAAATAGGTAGTTATAGCCTGTTATTAGAATACAGATTTTTAATACTTTAAAATGTAATAAAGCATTTCGTAAGTCCCACATATATTTTTCGGTCGCAAATTTTTAAGTTCGATTTTTTATTCAAACATATGCATAGTTTTTTGATTAAATCTACCTACTATTCAAAAACAACAAGCATTTTTAGTGAACACTTCCTGTTCAATTCACAAAGTATTTTATATATGTATGTAAAAAAAAGTATATTAACAATCACAAAACTAAATGGAAACACAAAGTAGGCAAATATAATTATAATGCTGGAGGCGGGCACCCGTATCGCATGTTTACGTACAGCGCGGCTGTTGGTAGTTATTTCAAGGACAGAGCCGAGTTAAAATACTGTATAGATAAAATTACCGTGCTTCCGTGCTTCGGAGGGCACGTTAAGCCGTCGGTCCCGGTTTTTGTCTTGAGATGGCAGTCGTTATAGCTTGGTTATAGCGAATGCCCGCCTGACTAGCTAGCATCCTCAAGTAGAAAATCTGTCGCCAAGCACCTAACGATGTGTTCCAACAGCTGTCCTTGAGAGCCACTAATTCTAGGTTAGCCTGTACAACACCTTCGACCATATCATCACTTACCATCAGGTGAGATAGTGGTTAGAGGCTAACCTATCAGGCATAAAAAAAAGTTTGAATTGGTGCTTAAGAAATATAGTTTTATAAGTTTTAATTTGAATAAAGGAAAGAAATAAAGTAAGGACTATGTCTCACATCACTAAAATTAAGTAAATATGGTAGAATTACTCCCTGTATAACCTGAGACATCCAATATGATTTATGATGAAACTTATCAGTTATAAAAAAATCAACACTATACGATATTGTAAGCACCTCACTAGAAAAAAAAAATTTAAATTTCTAATTAGTGCAATATCACACATTAGATGCATGATTAGCCGGACCGTCAATTCCACTCCCGAGGTTAGTTTCTCGATGACGAAAATAAATAATTTGCAGTGGACCTTTTCATTATTTAATATACTTGTTATATCATTTCTTTTTTTTTTTGCACACTGTACCAAAATCTAGTTTTGACGTCACAACATGTGCACTGCCGGCCCCGGTCCTATTCTTATTTTAATCGCATTGTAGTGTTCTGTGGTTCTGTTCTGAATTTGTAGTGATTACCATAGATAAAACTGAAAATAAACCGGAAAGTGTATACAAAGCAAAGATTCTGGGGACTCTGTCTTAGGGATGTGAGACTAATGGAAAAGAATCAATGAAATAAAAATCGATTTTTCTTTGCTCAAAAATAATCGATTGTTCAAAAATCGATTTTACAAAAATAAATAATTGATTTCTATGAAAAAATAGATTTTTCTGTATTATTTACAAATACATCCTTTTCATATTCCAATAATAAACCTATCAGATAAAAATAAAAAAAAATATGAATAATAAATGACCAACTCAAATAAGTTTTTTATGTGTTATTTAGGCAATGTTCTTTTAAAATTTCAAGATAATGAATTAGGGAACCAAATAGCACTATGAATACAAATTTAGAACCATGAAACGTTTTATTTATTATAATAAAAATTAAATGATGAGAATCCCAACAAAATGACATACTTATTGTATCAAAAAGTAAAATATAATCAAATAAAAAAATGCCGTAAGTGTCCAGTCCAATTATATGACAATTGATTTATATTTAATACAATTTACATTTATAGTGTTTACACTTGTCCTAAGAACTTTAAAAATTCAAAAAATAAATTAAAATTATTTAATGTGTAGAAGGGACTTTTTTCAAAAACAATCTTTATTTTTAGTTTAAACAAACTATATTTTAAGGGGGTCAAGCTTTTTGTTTACTTATTATACATCAGTATTTTCGAATATCGACCTTATTTACTTTAGCTAATATGATTTTTGGTACAACGCGAATTTCATTATTTTTTATAATTCGCTTTTAATTATTACGCAGATTGTAAGGTAAAACTTTTTCCTGCTTTTCTGGAATATCCCTATCCTCATGGATATATAATAAACAATAATAGATCTAAAGAGAAACAACTGTTAAAATGTTGTCTATTTAAATGTGCGGGGCTACGCATTTTCAGCCCGTTAATTGTTATTATTGTACGTTTTTGACTCGAACGAGAACTCTTGTTACCTCTGTAACATTACCCCAAACAGTAATGGAATATCTTATTATTGAATGTTTATATGCATAGTACACGGATATTAGTGATTTTATATTATTATATACCAATGGTTTAAGATTAAGGAGAGCGTATTTACCGCTCGCCATTTTCTTGCAAATTTTATCATTATATGCTTTGTGACTAATTACTGTGCTGTCTATTGTGTATCCTACAAATATATTTTCTTTAGAAGTCTCAATATCATTATTGCCTAACCGCAATTGATAATGCATTATAATGCTTTTATCGGAGTTCAGAATTATACCAGTATATATTAATTAGATACAATGTAATTTTTAAAATCCTTAAGATTTACGTTTGGTCTCAAAAACTATAAACCTGTCATTAATCTTCAAGTTTTTTTTTCATCCGTCGCATAGATTCGAGCTGTTTCTGAAAAACGATTTAAACCCGCAATCTATATAATCGATTAATATAACAAAAAAATCGAAAATATAAATCGATTCTAAGAAAATAATAATAAATATTTTTTAACATCCCTACTCTGTCTGTAATCTGTGCAAATGATGTGAGGAAACTGGAAACTCTGGAAAGTAATACAATACACCGGAAAAATAAATTGAGTAGAAATCATAGATATTATTACATGTTGTGCTTCTTGTAAATATAGAAAATATATTAACTGTGTCACTAGGATATTCAACCACATTGTTACTAATGCCTAATACTCGCAAGAAAGTGATTAAAACCGTTTACAAGGATGAAGAAAGTGAGGGTGAAACCGGTGACTTCAGTGATTCTGGCTCAGATGCGCTTATATCTGAGCCATCTACCTCCGAAGATGAAAATGTTGACGAGAATATGTCTTCAGCTGACGAATTTGTCAAGAAGTCAGTGAAAAAGCGAGCCAAACAACCAGTCAAAATGAAACCAAAATTGTTTGCTAAAGAGTTCATAAATAAAATAAATAAACAAAACTCTGTGGATACCGAAGATAATGATACCCCACTTTCACTTTTCACTGTAAAAGACCTGACTGATGCTGATAAATTACTACCTTCAGTCCTATGTTTATCTGAAAGTGGTGAGTTCATGTATTAAATTTATTTTAACCAAATTGAAATAATTAAAATAGTTTTTTTTTATGCCTCATAGGTTTTTCTTTGACCTATATCTGACCTGATAGGGAGTGATGATGTGGTCGAAGATGTTGTTCAGGCTAACCTAGAATTATATATCAAAATACTAATGTCAATGCGTTAAAATTAAGACGAAATATAAAATTATGTATGGTTGTTTTTAAAATTTATCTTTCATCGTCACATTTTGTCTTTAGTTATATCATTTAAATCAAAATTATATATTATGTCAGAAAAGCAATATATCAAAATTTACAGTTAGTCATTTTATGTTGGTCATTATTATTACAAATTGAATTACTCCTGTCAATGAGGAATTCATTAATTGTATAGTAACATTTTTGGGCCAATATTCTTTTAAGTTTTCTTTTAAACATTGCAATATCAAGGTCTCTTATTTGTTTAGAATTTAAGTATATAATAGGGGAGTCATACAGAATATACTTTTTAACATAGATATAGTCTTAGAGTCGCATGGGCAAAGTTTCATCATGTCATGCGTATGAGTTAGAATGCCAGCATCGGTCCACTCTCCAAACAGATGTTAATTTGATTTTACAAAACATGTTACTTCCAAATATATAGAGACGGTAAAGTCAATATATATAAGAAAATACGGCCTACAACTATCAGTCTTATGAAGGTGAAACATTGCCCGGATACATCTTTTTTGAGCCTTGAAAGTAACGTCTTTATCAATTGAGTTTCCCCAGAAAATGATGCCGTACCGCAGTACTGACATGGCCATACCATAATATTCTGTTAGTAGAGCCTCTGTGTTAATGGCTATTCATCAACAGCTTGAATAATGCATATGACATTGAATTCATTCTCTTAGTAAGAATCTGTACGTGGGGTCACTTAGGCTCATTGTATATGGTTAATCCGAGAAATTTGGTTGTGTCTACTTCCTGTATAACTCTGCTTTTGTACTGTACTACTATATCTTCCTGCAAATCCCGCTGCCGGAACTGGAGAATGTTGGTTTTATCTAGATTTTACAAATAAAAAAATGTATTTTTTGATAATATTCTATAGCCTATGTTCCTAAGGGATAATGTAGGATTCTAATGGTGAAGAATATTTCTAATTGGGCCTGTAATTTTTTGTTTGTATGTTACATACGTGAAACACACCGTTAGGTGCTTGGCGACAGATTTTTTATATGAGGGTGGTAGCTAGTCATACTGGCATTCGCAAAAAGCCTTACCACCTTGCTATAATGACTGCCATCCTAAGGCAACAACTGATACCAACTTAAAGTGCTCTCTGAAGCATGGAAGCGCTCAGTAATAATATCGCTAGCGTTCACCCATCCAAGTAACGACTGTGGCGGACATTGCTTAACTTAGCTGATTGGTTAAGAACGTCCAAGCAAACTTCGCCACAAGCGCTTCAGAAGTATCTCTAATATTAATTAGTTAGTTTAACATTATAACTTTATAAGTTTAATAGTTCTTCTCATGCAAACTTTATTTGTTTTAGTAACAGTAAACTGAAATACATTTAGTTATTTTTAATATGTTATAGACAGCAGTGATGATGAAGCACCAAAACTGAAGAACATTACGGCTTCTGTTCCATATTCTGTTCAAAAACAAGATGAGAGTGAAAGTGAAGATAAAAAGGAATACAATGATGTAAGTTTATTTACCATATTAATTTTATATTGTTCAATTTATACATTCAATTTTGTTGCCGCTACAGGCTTTAAGACGCCGCGTTATATCCTCCTTGCATTTCCCCGCCCTATTAACTTATCTCCATCGGCAATTGACTGGTTTCACAGTTACTTGTTTGGGCTTATAAATTTGATATTTATAAAAGTAGTTATATATAATTATGTAGTTTATTTATATCGTAAAACAGCAATTTATATTACGTACTTGTTGGTTTATAAGATATTTACACCAACCTCCCAGTAAAAAAAACTATTCAACCAAAGGTTGTCTAGAAGAGATCGATTTTAGCGATAAGACCGCCCTTTGTATTTACCTAACTATTGTTATTATTTCTTTGTAATTTTATGTTTTTGGTGTCAATAAAGAGTTATCGTATCGTATTGTATATCGTGGATGTCCGCGATACGACAACAACACAGGGAAGCAAATTATATGGAAATATTTAAAGACGCTTTTAAATTCCTGTTGACGATAACGTTATAACGTGCACTTCCATGACATAACGCTACTATATTTACGGTACACCAAGCTTCCCACTAAAATCGTCGTGATATCTTGCGATATAGTGCGTAGCTACTATAGTCTTTTTTTTTAACAAACGTGTACCGAAAATTTTACAGCGTTGCAATTGGCCCAACGTAATCAACATAAAGTCCGTTGCACACGAACTCTGTAGTTACATGTATTACAGAGTTCGTGTGGAATACATAAAAATGGTGGTCATGTCTCAATCATGTTATAATCAAGATAGAAACAAAAATGTACGGAGTCGAAAATGTACAAAATATGATTTTTTAATTTTTTATTTTTTTTATTTGGTTTTGTTCATTTTCCACAGACTCCGGGGTCCGTGCCATTTTTTAAGTTAACTGAGAAATTTGTTAAGTAATTACATTACTATGGGGAGCATTCTTACATACTAAATGGGGGAACACAGTTTTAAGGAATATACTACTACTAAATAGTAGCAAACAGATTTGCACAGGCTTTCCGAACGGACCAGTGTCCTCAAGCAGCACTCGTTCACGAGTTGACTAGCGTGCCAGCCATCGTCCTCCTCATCCATTTTTGAGGGAAGAAGGCGACCCGACACACGATGCCACCGCTTGCCAACACATTTTCGTGAGCATGACTGTTCCGAATGCCCGCACGAATCCGCTTGCTAATGGGGGAGAAAACTATAATTAAACACTAAATCTTTACGCATTACAATAATAACTGACTATATATACAAAATATGTTATAGCAATTTATTATTGACGTATCTGCAGAAGGTTCATGACAAGGATGACGATAATTTTTAAGAGTACAAGTAATTGTAATTGAATTATTTGATTTATATGTTCTAGTGCATAATATAATTATATACTATTACAATATTGTTTTATATCATAAAAGCAAACAGAAAATTTTGTTAAGAATATACTAACTATGAAAATTTAAATCATAAAATAATAACGTCATTTTTTCTACAGTAAATTTTATAGATATTCAATATGAACTGGCCTTGACAATTTCAAAACAAGAACAAAGGAATTGACCAATGACGGCAATGACCCATCTCACTCTGTCAATATCGGAAATGTGCGAGAGACATATTCAGTACTCGTTTGTTAAAAAAAAACAGAATATAGTATTAAGTTATTTGTGGTGAGTCCACACGCTCAATGTCACAGCCACCGATGAGAAAGTGGTACATGAGTTTGACGAGCTGTTAATTGATGAGTCAATTGAGAGAGTATATACTCAAAAGTTCGTATCGGTAAAAGAAAATAATAAAAATAAAACTAGATTGGGTCGTCTTTAAGTTTAGCAAATAATAAATAAAACGTATCTTCTAAAAGTTTAGTAGCGGATGTTTTAAGGTAATTTTGACGGTACACGCACGAGGCCTGCCTGATGTTATTATTAAGGTAAATAGGATACGAGAGCAAACTCAGTGTTAGTCAAAAGAAAAACGTTTATTAATGAACACAAGTTACAACCACGTTACAACTCAACAAAAGAACCGCCATCTTAGTTTTATACATTCATAGATCCAAGTTACTGCGCACACTAGCGCCACTGTGAAGGGTGGTCATATATGACACTTATTTTGCCTCAACAGTTATAGGCAGAAATAATTTAATTAGGCAGAATTCATTTAATTGGCTCTCAAGGACTACTGCCAGTATACTGTTAGGTGCTTGTCGACTGATTTTCTACTTGAGGGTGGTAAATAGCTAGGAGAGCTCTAGAAAAATCATTTTACTACCTCTCAAGTACTACTGCCAGAACACTGTTAGGTGCTTGGCGACAGATTTTCTACTTGAGGGTGGTAGATAGCTAGGCGAGCTCTAGAAAAAATCATTTCACTATATCTCAAGTACTACTGCCAGAACACTGTTAGGTGCTTGGCGACAGATTTTCTACTTGAGGGTGGTAGATAGCTAGGCGAGCTCTAGAAAAATACATTTTACTGGATCTCAAGTACTACTGCCAGAACACTGTCAGGTGCTAGGCGAGCATTATAAAAATGCTCTGCCGCCATGCGGTGCGTGCGCTGGCGGTGGGAATCGAAACATGGACCTGCGGCAAGGCAGTCTAGTATTACCGCTCGGCTATCGTGGCTTCAAAATGCTGCCAGTATTTTTTGTTTCTTAAATACAATAATTATAAGAGCTATAGTCTAGGAACCATGGCGTCCACATACTTTTGAAATCCTGCACAAATGGCATACATCACATCCATGGCTGTGAATTATAAAAACGCATTTAACATTGGCGGTCGACGTCCACCTTACATATAATACAATTTGGTTTTATATACTTGGATAACATAGTTATTTTTTTCAGTTATTTTGATTTAAAACCAAACTACTGAACCGATTTTGATTAAATGTATATGGGATTATCTCTAAAGTATGGCCCGCCAGAAAAAAATAAATCATCAAAATTAATTCATAATTGGCTTAGTATTAATGACAAACATACAAAAAAACATTCAGTTGAGTTCAAAAACTCCTCATTTATTGAAATTGCTTAAAAATATACTGTTTTTCCCTATTGCAGGTCTGGGCCATTAACACCCATGACAACAGCGCAGATATTGCAAAGAAAACCTTTATGGAGCTTGAACATCACAAAACAACAATAGAGAAAACAAAAGCATCTCTTCAAAGCTATGTACCAAGAAGCAGTGTTGAACAAACAATAGAATCAAATGTTACTGATCTCTTGGCTTTAGGAGAAGAGACTATTCCACAAAAAAGTCCAGTAAAGAAAAATAAGAGGACCAAAAAGAACAGAGATGACAGTGAATCTGAAGTAGAAGATTGGGAAGAAGTCAAAGGTTAGTAGTGTTAGTTAAAAATTAAAGTCGAGACATTGCAACAAATACAAATAAATCTATGAAGCACATAAGAAATACCAATTTGATCTAAGCAGAACGGATCGAAGCATATTATGGGCAGGTGTGCGCCCCTGATTTTTATATTCCTATGTTATTATATTATTAAACTTTAGAAGCAAAATATCATAGGTAAAAACCGATTTAATAAAGAAAAAAATCTAAAATGGCGCCGAAAATCGTTACTTCTCGCTTGCACATTATAATGATGATTTGACAGGTAGAGAATGTAATGATTTTTGGTGCTATTTTAGATTCGTTTCTTTACTATCCCGGTTTATAATTTCATTTCCTTATACTTCTTTTTTTATTTCAGAATCTAAAGCTATTCCACAACAAGGATTACAACTTGTAGTAGAATTACCAGACTCTGTTTGTAGAAAATCCAAAAAGATTGATGTGGAAATGATGATGAAAAGAAAAATTAATAGAGTCAAAAAAGAGCACCAAGTTTTTATGCATAAAGTCCATGTACTCTGCTGGATTGGACATGGAAATTATATCAGCCAGGTGCTGAATGATCAAGAAATTATGACAGCAGTTCTTGCGATGGTTCCACAAGGCTGCTATCCTGATAAAAGACTTCATATGAAATATGTTGAACAAATAACAACATGGTTCAAAGATAAGCTCACTCTGAAACAAGATAAATATGAAAACAAATTTAAACCTAAAGCACCACCTCTGAAAAATAATTTATTGGACCAAATTAAGAAGAGAACAATATCAGCTCGTAAATACGCAGTGTTTATTTTTGTAGCAATGATGAGAGCTTTAGGTTTGCAATGTCGTATTATGTTCAATTTTATAACTGTGCCTCTCAAACCACCAAGTTCTGAATTATGTTCTCTATCTACAAAACTACCTAAAAACGATAAAGGTGACAAAAAGGAAGAAACATCAAAAGTGACTAAACCTATGTCTAAAAAGGCCAATAGTAAAACTAAACCGAAAAATACAGGAAAGCTCCCACAAGTTGATGGAATTGACGACAGTTTCTTTTCAAGTGATAGTGATATTGACAACATACTGCAGTTAGATGGAAATGATGATAAACCTATTACCAAAACCAGAAGTCTAAGATCGTCAAGAGTTAAACAAGTTGAAGCAACTAATGCTGTACAGGATGAAAGTGTTTCACCACCTAAGAGAGCTAAACTAGGAAAAGATACGACAAAACCTACGCTTAAAAATAATTCAGCAACTAGACCTGAACCTGGCAAGATAAGGCCTGAAAGGAAAAATATCAGTAAAAGCAAGGATGGTAATTCTGAAACAGAATCAAGCGCTGCTAAAATTACTATTACAGGAAATAAAACAGAACCTTCTAAATCAGCGCAAAGAAATAATCTCAATAAAGTCCAGAAAGATAATTTAGATTTTTCTAACAAAACTAGTGAAAATAAGTCAAATTCCAAACCTGATGTAATAAATAGCATAAATAAGAAACGGGATTGTTCAAGATCGCGGCAAAAAGTCAATGCTAATAATGGTAGCGATGGAGATCATTCTGAAAATGAGTCAAATACAAACGAAAATAAATTAACTGCAAAATCGCTAAATATCAATGGACCAACTAAATCGGAACCTTCAAAGCCACCGAAAAGAAGAAATGTTAAAAGCAATACAGATATTTCTGACGCTGTATCAACAACAAACAAAACTGATGAAGAGGCCACTTTAAAGTCACCTAAATCGTTATCATTGAAAAAAACTGTCAATGATGACATTCATAACAAATTAGAGAGTGTTCAAATAGAAATATTACCAGAGAAATTAGCGAGTCCTCGTAAAACAAGAATCAACAGTAAAACCGCTTCTCAAGCTGCATCACAGACCTCTAAACAAATAAAAAATACCTCAAAATCTCAAAATAAAAAGCTGAATCCGCCTAAAATTATGATAACAGATTTAAACCAAGATACTGTTGAAAGTGTATACTTTGAGAATTTAGACTGTGCTAAACTAGAACCTAAGGGACGGAATGCAAGAAAAAGATCACATACAGAAAAATCTAACGAAAAACAAGATGATAAAAAATTGAAGTTACCAACAAAAACAAGAACAAAAAGTGCACCAGGTAAATCAGTAGAAAAAAGTAAATATTTTGATGACTCCGGAAATGAACCTAAGAAATTAAAACTGAGTCTTCAACAAGTGAAAAAGCAGGAGAAATTAGAAGATGCTCAAAGAGTTTCACATAGAGATTTATCAAAACCAAAAGCAAAACCTAAAAACGATGTTACAGATGTTTTGGTTAATATTATCAAAGGTAGAATAAAAGACGCTAAGGAAGAAGCAAAGAAAAGAATTGTAAAAGGTAAGCTGCAGTAATGGCCCACTGGCATGGCAATAGCTATGGACTGCCCCATGGTGGTAGGCATTTCGCATGGTTATAAGGCATTTTGTGAGTGCTTCTATACCTAGCATAGTCAAGTAGAAAATGTGTCATCCAGCACCTATCGATGTGTTCTGGCAGCTGTTCTTGAGAGCCAGTACCTTCTAGATTAAGCATATTTACCGAATCACCACTTAACAGCGGGTAATCAGCGGCTGGCCTTTGAGCGGTAAAAAAAATTAAACTGTGAACAAATAGAAACTTAAGTTTTTGTAGATTTTTTATGTATGTTCTAAGGGCATTAAATAACTATAGACGATAGGTCCTATTAAAGCTGCGAAATAAAGTGAGATGAATTACTTAGCAATCCATGGTATCACGGTGCGGGTGCCGGGTCCATAACGCTTAGTATCTAGCGTTTTGTCTTCATAATCTCTTCATCTGAGTAATCATAAATAAACGTTAATCTCTTCATCTGAGTAATCATAAATAAACGTTAAAAAAACGAATCAAAAAATTATCTGAATTTGAATCGTATCGTCATCACGATAATATTTAATTTAGCTTGAAAAAAATCTGCCATACGATTTTGTAAATGGCAATGTTGCGCGTTGCGTGTTAGAAAAGGATAGGTGTATATTTAACCATATTCGTAAAGCTTAAAATAAGAAATCGTGCTTTTTGGTTTTAGACCCGATATCCATAGTTTGTAATTGGTTTATAAGAAGTCATAAGTTACTAAAGAATAAATAGGTACTTAAAAACTATTTCGCATTAATAATATACTCATATGATATTTAAATAAGTGAAATAAACATTATTATATGTACCATTAAATTATATATTACTTTATATTATAAGTAAATGAAATTGATAATACAATATTATATATGTCAATAAAAGTCATCATAACCTATCAAAAAAGCCCGCCCCTAGTCGCTGGATGCATTACCACGCTGTATGGCGATGGCCAGCCTTTGCACAAGGTACGACCCAGAGCGTTGGTCTCTCCCTTAGACGACGCCCAATTTGTCGTACACAGGCCTTTGCCTTCGCCTCCGCACCTCAACTAACCGCCGTCTCGACCGCCTGAGGGCCAAACTCGTACCTGTGGCAAGGTCAGCATATTTTTTTTTACTTTTAATAGCTGCAGATTCTGCTGGGTGGACTGTCTGGGCCAGTAGACAGGAGGCAAAGGTGCTGATACAGGTCGCGTTCTATAGCATGCACTTATTATACCATAACATATCTATAAAATTTGGAACCAATGGCTTTTAGGTAGCTTATAAGTATCTTTAAGTTCACATGCTACGTTTTTATAAATATTCTCTTACAGGCAAAGTGAAACAAGAGTCAGATGAAGACAGTGACTATTTGCCAGTAGAAGATGCCAAACCTCATGGTTCCGAAAGCGATGAAGACTTTAAACCCACAAAAATCAGCCCTAAAGCTCCTAAATTAAGCCCTGGTATGAAACCAAGCACAAGCAAAAAGGGCTTAGATCGGAGAACCCTGTCTTCTGACGATGAGGTATTGAGGAGTAGAAGACTGGATGTCTGGTGTGAAATATTTGTGGAAGAGTTGGAACAATGGATAGCAGTTGATGTTGTTAAAGGCAAGGTGCATTGTACTGGTGATCTCTATGTAAGTATGTACTTATATTATATTGTAATATATATATCTCATATTAAGAAATATGTTATACTTATTTAAAAATGCGGATAATAGTGATAGTGAAGAGTATTTGTCATTGTCTTCTAACAGTTCTCTTAGTGACCAGAGTTTCGAAAGCATTCCAACGCTTAAGGATACTCTCGACTCGCAGTTTTCTGATGTACCGAAGAATTTTAACGTGATTCATATTAACGCGCAAAGTATTCCGGCACATTATCCCGATATGCAGGCATCTCTAGATCACAAAAATATTCACGCCATAATAGTCTCCGAGACATGGTTCAAGCCGTGCTTACCGTCTTTATCGTATTCCTTGCCCGGCTTTAACCTAATCCGAAATGATCGTAGTGACAGCCGTGGTGGTGGGGTGGCTATTTATCTTAGATCACATATTCCTTTCTCAGTAGTCAGCACCTCATCCCAACCGCCTATATCAAATGCTGGTGAGCATCTTTTTGTGGAGGTTCTTCTTTAACATAATAAAATCTTACTCGGAGCCTATTATAGCAACTCTTCTTGTAATAATTACTTCTCATCATTTGAACAGATCCTTGAAGATCTTACCCCTTCATATATCCATACCATTATCATGGGTGATTTCAACACCTGTCTTCTCAAACGTGATTGTCGTACTATCTCACTGGAAGCTGTCCTTAATTCCTGCAACATGCATATTCTACCTCTAAATGCTACTCATCACTCCCCTAACTACACTCCTTCACTTCTCGACTTGATTATAGTATCATCCACCCAGCATGTTGCAAAGCACGGTCAATGTTCCGCCGATGCCTTTTCTTATCATGATCTGATATTCCTATCTTACAAAATTCGTCCTCCGAAAGCTAAACCTAAAATCATACTTCAGCGCAATTTTAGTGGCATGGACCAGGTAGCATTTCTTAATGATGCCCATTTAGTCGACTGGTCTCCGGTATATGATGCAGTGACTGTGAATGACCAAGTTGCTATATTCAACTCCTTATTAACACAGTTGTATGATAAGCATGCCCCTCTTCGAGCTATAAAATTAAAGCACCTTCCAGCTCCATGGTTAACCAATGATATAAAAGTGTTAATGCATAAAAAAGTAGTCACTAAAAGTAAATACAAGCGTAGACCTTGTGATGAAAATAAAGCTGTGTATGTGAAATCTCGCAATCGCTGCAATATGGTGTGTAGGGATGCTTTACGCCACCATGTTCACAAATCTGTCGCTAATGAGGACCCTGCCAAAGTATGGAAATTTCTCAGGTCATTGGGAATAGGTAAATCACGACAAGAATCAATTCCAAATGATTTAAATATCAATTCTCTAAACCAAAATTTCTCTTCGCTGTCTGATATTAACATCTCAGATACAAACAATACCCTACGTTACCTTTCAACTTTGCCGACTCCCGACCATTCGCCATTTATTTTTAATCAACTATCTGCTTGCGATGTTAAGAAGAGCGTAATTTCAATCACTTCCAAGGCTGTTGGTGTTGACGGCATAAGTCGTAACATGGTAATGCCCATCCTAGATGTTATACTTCCTGTTCTCTGTCACATTTTTAATAACTCTGTCTCTGATGGAGTATTTCCCTCAATCTGGAAAGACGCTCAAATTATTCCCTTGGCTAAAAAATCAAACCCTAAATCTTATTCCGATTATCGACCCATTTCAATCCTTCCATTCCTGTCAAAAGTGCTCGAGCGTCTTATCTACAACCAAATTAGCAAATTCTTAACTAGTAACAAACTTTTAAACCCTTTTCAATCTGGCTTTCGACCTGGGCATAGCACTGTAGCTACTCTCATCAAAATTACTGATGATATCCGTCTAGGAATGGACAACGGCGAAGTTACTGTATTAACTCTTTTAGATTTTAGCAACGCCTTCAACACTGTGAATTTTGACATTCTTCTTGCTCTCCAACGGTAGTTGATTGGTTTCACAGTTATCTGTACGGGCGCAGGCAGCGTGTTCGCCTTGAAGATGTATACTCTTCATGGTGTAGCACGACTGCAGGCGTCCCGCAAGGTGGCGTCTTATCTCCTTTATTGTTTGCTTTGTTTATTAATTCGATCTCTCACAACCTCACTTCTTCCTACCACCTATATGCAGACGATCTTCAGATTTATTCTAAGGCTCCAGTGAATAAACTATCCGAAGCCATTCAGATTGTTAATGCTGATCTTGATCGCATAGCTAAATTGAGCAATTCTTTTGGGTTAAAAGTAAATCCCATAAAGACACAATCAATAGTTATTGGTAGCTCAAGATTAATGTCAACAATTGACAGGGTATTACTTCCTCAAGTTTTCTTTGGTGGTATTGCTATTCCCTTTAGTAGCTCTGTAAAGAATCTTGGAATAACAATGGATCGCTATATGAGGTGGGATCAACAGTTACAAATTACCAGTCGCAAGCTATTTGCAGCAGCAGGATCCTTAAAAAGGTTGCGCAACTTTCTTCCAACAGCCACTAAAATTGCATTAGCTCAATCTCTATTACTTCCAATTCTTGACTACGCTGATGCCTGCTATCTCGATCTCACGGAGGAACAGCTAGATAAACTTGAGCGTCTTCAAAATGTTTGTATTAGATTCATATTTGGGTTACGCAAATATGATCACGTCTCTCAGTTTCGTTCTAAGCTCAATTGGCTGACTATACGTTTTCGCCGGAATGCTCATATTCTCAGTCTCCTTTACAATATATTGTTTAATCCTACATCCCCGCGCTATCTCAAGGAACGTTTTAATTTCCTTCACTGTTCTTCATACACTTTAAGGTCATCAGAAAATCTTACACTTGAAATCCATCCTCATACGAGTTCGTTTTATAGCAAATCTTACACTATTCAGGCTGCTCGCTTATGGAATTCTCTTCCTGTATCTATAAGACAAGCACCAACTCTCAGAATGTTCAAGGATCAAGTAAAAAAGTTTTATTTGTCCAATTAATTTTGCACTAAATTTTTGGAAATTTCTAGGCTTTATATGGGATAATATTATGATATGTATTTTTATATGATTTATTTATATATGTATATCATTATCTATCTATGTATGTTGATATGTATATATGTATATATATATATATATATATATATATATATATATATTTATGTGTGTATTTATTTATTTTAAAAACTTACATGCTATTTTTATACATTTGTTTAGAAACACCAATAAAATTAGTTTTATTTAAAAAATATTTTTATGAATTTGTACTTTTTCATTGATAATTGTTAGACTACACCCGCCCCAATAGTTTTGTTTATTCAACTCTATCCTAAGGTTGCCTGGTAGAGATCACTTTTAGTGATAAGGCCGCCCATTGTAACACTATGTTATTATTATTTAATTTAATCTTATGATGTACACTTTAATATTTTAAATGTGGTGTAACAATAAAGAGTTTTCTATTCTATTCTAAGTTCCTTCTATTAAGTTTTATGTTGTGTTACTCTTTTAAACTATTCCTTTTAATAGATTAATACTGAGGTCTGCCAGGATATCGTAGTAGCTGTGTGTATGAACGCGGCTACTGATAAGATATAAAATCAAGAGGCACATACTTAGAATAGGTGATTGTAATATGATTTGAAAAATTCCAAAAATATGTATGATCAACTGATTATTTTTTACCAAAATCTGCTTTTTGGTAAATAATGATTTGGTTGAATGATGTGAAACAGGCTTAACCTAAAAGGTTCTGTCTTTCAAGGATGATGGTTCTCTCAAGTATTTATTGTAGATAAAGTTAATACTTCATTTTAAGTAAGAAATAATTAGTAAGTAAATCTATGTTTTTTTAAAGATCTGTGGATTTTGTAATAAAGGAAAATAAAATAATATTTTTAGCAAATCTTACCATTGGCTTATATTAGGCTTAGCTACAGATCTTGGTAATATACTACTAACTTGATACATTCGCAAGTGCTTTATCATTTTACGGTTTTTCAAAGTTCAAGCTAACAACGGGATTCATACCATAAATGCCTTGTACTTCAGTCCATCCATAAGCAGCATCTCCATGCCTTCACTGATCATTATTATTTCAGGGTAATGCAACCCATCCAGTCTGCTACGTCATCGGCTGGGACAACAACAACAATCTTAAAGACTTAACTCGCCGTTACGTGCCTCAATGGAACACGGTTACTCGAAAGCTAAGAGCTGAAACAGAGTGGTGGAAAACAGCTGTTCAACCATGGCTTGGTCCGAGGAATGCTAGAGACAGGGAGGAAGATGAAGCATTGGATAGAATGCAATTGGAAGCTCCTCTACCGAAGAGCATTGCTGAGTAATTATATTGTTCTGCAAACAAAATAGTTGAAATTATTAGTTACTAGCTTTCCGGAAGCGGCTCCGCCCGCGCGTATGTCAGTTATCGCTCAAAAAAATGTACCTCTTTTTGCGCAGTTGGATAAAAACCATCCTATGTTTTGTCCCGGGTCTCAAACTATTTCCATACCAAATTTAATTCCAATCGGTCCAGTAGTTTTGGCGTGAAAGCGTAACAGACAGACAGAGTTACTTTCGCATTTATAATATTAGTACTGATTTTTTAATATACTGGTTGAATGTGAAAACTTAAGCCTGGGGCGGGCAATTCGTAATTTAAATAGTTTTATCGTGCTTGTAGCTAGGTTTGTTATCCATTCTACATATTGTCATAAAAACTAACGTGAGTTGTCATGATTATTTACTAAATCGGTCGGTCGGAGATTTCGACTAACACCGTGAGTGCTAGCCGGTATATTTAGTAAATATCCATTCTACATGTTCATGATATGCGCGCGTATAAAATAATATTCGTTGTATTGTCTTGAAAAGTTATTGAACATTAATGCTCATGATTCCATAACTTTCCTGTCATTCTAGGTTAGTCTGAACAACATCCTCGACCACATCATCACTTACCATCAGGTGAGATAGTGGTCAAAGGCTAACCTATCAGGCATAAAAAAAAAAAAAAAAAAAAAAAATCAGGTGAGATAGTGTTCAAAGGCTAATCTATGAACATAAAAAAAACTCTTAAATAACGTCTATAATATTAAAATTTGCATTTGTCCTTAAAAGATACGCCATAAGTTGAGTACAGAAACAAACTATTTTATTTATTTTATTAGATACCTTACAAGAGTATCTACCCACATAACTCAAGTAAATCACTTGATAAACATCATGCAATAGGTATATAAACAAACATAACATATCTTTCTCTCATATTTGACCCTGAACCAATTCCAATTAACTCTCTTCATATAAAACATTATAATTATATTGGAAATAACAATTATGATTCTGGGATGCCTATTATATCTGGCCACAAGTTAACATCTGGTATTTCAATAGACAGATCGTCTGAAGTTGTCCGTCTTCTCAAATTATTGTCAGGATGATCCCATGACAACCGACGCTGATTCATAACTTCTGGTCTGACTGTTCGTGCCAAAATCTGGTCCACATGTCTGCGGTAAAGTTCTCCACCTTCTGTCCTCACCCGATACACACTTGGCCCTTCGATTGTATCTATTGTACCTCTCTTCCACTTTTCCCCTGGACCATACATGTGTATAAGTACTGTCTGACCAACTTCAAATGATCTGTTTGGTTGTTTCTGTGCCATCGCCTCTAACTGTATGTCTTCCCTTGAAGGTAAATTTTCTGGGTGCAGTCTTGATATCGCTGTTCTATACTTACGACCATTAAGCATCTCAGCTGGTGTCTTATTGGTGGTACAGTTAGGTACGGTTCTAAGGTGGAACAGAACTTTTGCTAATTTCTCAGACTAGGGCATCTGCACGCTTTCTAACTTTTTTAGTTTATTTTTAAACGATTGAATTGCTCTCTCTACTTGCCCATTTGTAGCTGGGTGATAAGGTGGTGAATACAGATGCTTTATTCCATTTCTTTTTAAAAATGTATTGAACTCCTCAGAACTAAATGCCCTTCCATTGTCTGAAACCAGGACATCTGGTAGCCCTTGAGATGCAAAAATTTTCCTTAATATGGTGATGACAGTTCCACTACTCATTGTCGGTACAATTTCTGCTTCAAACCACTTGCTGTGACTGTCTATCAACACGAGAAATGTCTTTCTTTAAGGACCAGCAAAATCGACATGTACTCGGCTCCATGGTTTCTCATTACTTATCCATGACTGAGGATCTTTTGGTGGATTGTTTCTCACCAACTGACATTGTTCACACTGAGCCAAAACTTGCTCTATGTGCTTATCCATATCAACCCACCACACATATCCCCGAGCATAAGCCTTTGTTTGTACTATCCCTGCATGAGGAATATGTAGTAATTCTAGTACTTCATGTTGTAGTGACTCTGATATAATGACCCTGTTGCTCCACAGTAAACAATCTTTACTATGGGAAAAAGCCTCTCTTCGAGTCCAATATGGCTGTAAGTCTTGATCAGTGTTGTGGCGTGGCCAGCCATGAAGAACATAGAACATGACCTTACGTAGAACTGAGTCCTTCTTTGTTTCGGCAGCTATGTTATTTGCATCTAGATTCCAACCATCTGGTCGATCTTCAAGCAACAACACCTCTCTCAGAGGCTCCTCTTGCAGTCCCGCGGCTGTTGGTGCAGTCCATCTGCTAAGAGCATCAGCATTGCCTATCAGTTTCCCTGGCCTGAATTTAATATCATAATTATAACATCCTAATTTCAAGGACCATCTCAGCATCCTTGGAGAAATTTATCAGGGATCGGCTTGTTTGGGTTAAATAAACCCACCAGTGGTTTGTGGTCTGTGATTACACAGAACTTACGGCCCGTCAAAAACTCATGAAACTTAGTAAGCCCAAACATAATTGCCAAGGCTTCTTTATCAATTTGGCCATAACGCCTTTCATGCGGTTGCATTGTTCGGGAAGCCATCATTATTGGTCGCTCTACTCCATCATCCATAACATGAGCAATTATAGCTCCCACTCCATAATCTGAAGAGTAACAAATTAAGAGTAGGTCTCTGTTCAATTCATACCCTACCAATGTAAGGTCAGATGAAATTAAGTCTTTAGCCTTCTCAAATGCTAGCTGCTCCTTATCTGTCCAACTCCACTCTTTTTTAGATTCTAATAATCGGTATAGAGGTTCTAGTAAAGTTGCCTTATCAGGTAGAAATTTTTTATAGAAATTGTAGAGACCCAGAAAGGCACACAGTGTTTCTTTATTAGTTGGAGCTGGTTTCTCTTTTATCTCTTTAACCTTTGTCGGAGACGGGTGAAGTCCTTCAGCATCAATCATATGTCCAAGAAAGGTGATGCTGTTTGAAGCAAATGTACACTTTTTTACATTCAGCCGGAAACCCATCTCATTAACCTTTAACAAAACTTTTCTTAGCCTCTGGTTATGTTCCTGCATATTGGTACCGGTGATCGCTATATCGTCCAACAGACAGGCTACTCCTTCCATATTTGCTAAAGCTGATGACATAAGCCGTTGAAAGATACCTGGAGCAGCACATACTCCAAAGGCTAAACGGTTCATTTTCATTAGCCCGAGCGAAGTATTGAGTGTCAGTAGCTCTGCTGTGTCCTTATCAACTTTTAGTTGGGTGTACGCTTGTCTGAGGTCTAACTTACTGAAAACCCGGCCACCACTTAACTTAACAAAAGCCTCCTGGGATGTTAGGAGTGGATATGTATCCATATTGATGGCCACATTCACAGTAGCACGGTAATCACCACAAATCCGGAGAGAACCATCATCTTTCTTGACAACCCTTATTGGTGTAGCCCATTTTGAATATTTAACTGGTGTCAGAACTCCAGTATCAATCATTCTTCGCAATTCTTCTTCGACTTGCTGCTTCATTGGAAATGCTGCCGGTCATGCTTTAAAATATTTAGGCATTGCATCAGCCCGTACATGCAATGACACTTCTGGACCTTTATATTCCCCAAGTCCTTCCTTAAACAAGTCAGGAAACTCTTTCATCCATGGTGTGATCATATCCTCCGACCAACACAGTCCTGCTACAGCAATACTAAGAGGCTCAAACCAGTTCCTCCTTAGAAGGCTTGGGGTATTCCCTGAAACCACCAACAATTCACACTTGCTTCCTTGTCACCGAGCACCACTCGCACATGCAATAGTCCTAAAACTTTGAGGGCTTCACGAGAAACTGTCATTAGCTTCACATTTGTAGGACGTAGCTGAGGAGGGACTGGCCACATCTTCCTATATGTGATTTCAGAGATAATGGATCGTGATGCACCAGAATCTATTTCCATGGCTAACTCGGCTCCATCAATGTACACTTTTGAAACTATTGGAGGTTGATAGTCCCCCACCCCGCACATGTACAATCCCATCATGTCTTCCTCTCTTAGTACATTATTCTTGTTATTATTGCTGCCTTCTGGAACTTCTTCCATTTGGTGCACTTTTGCTGCCTTTTTCCAACATGCAGCTGCAATGTGTCCTGTCTTTTTGCAATAGAAACACTTTGCTCCAGTAAATCGCCAACGTTCCCCAACTGTATGTTGTCGGGTACAGTGGTTGCATTCAGATGATTTGACCTTACCAATCTCCATTGGTTCAGGCACGCAAGAATGAGTTTGCTTAGACTCGCCAGCATCAGGGTATATATCGGGGAATGTCGCTTGATAATTCAAACATGCTTGTAAGGTTACCTCATAGGTTAACTTATTTGTTTTAAGCAAATCCCTTCTCAATCGCTCATCACGCACACCCAAAACCAGCCTGTCTCTCAATTGGCGTTTTAAATCCACAAAGTTACATTTGGCGCCGAGTAAACTAATTGCAGCGACGTAATCTTGCACGCTTTCATCTTGTAACTGTTGGCGTCTATGAAACTTTCCTGCTTGTAATATCTCATTGATTACTGGTTCGTAAAATTGGTCCAAAACAGCGAGAATTTGCGCCAATTTAACCTTTGTCGGCCGATTAGGCACCAGCAGTGATGCAATTAGGGCGTATGTATCCTTGCCACATTGTGACAAAAACAAAGATCGCGCTTTCTCCTGATCGATGTCGGCGTATCCCGCCGCATCGAGAGCACACAACATCAATTCCTTGTAATCGCACCATTTATCAGTTTTTGGGTTAAACTGTCCAGGAAACACAATATTTGCCACATTAGACGCCATTTACACGCGAATTTCTAATAATTAACCGCAGTCGCCAATAAAAGATACGCCATAAGTTGAGTACAGAAACAATCTATTTTATTCATTTTATAAGATACCTTACAAGAGTATCTATCTGATACACATCATGCAATAGGTATATAAACAAACATAACAGTCCTGGGGGCCAACTCCCATCTCTTAATTCAGTCTTATTTTAACATTACATCTACAATTTTAATTCGCACCACCACATATCACTATAGTATACTTACATTAGAACTTCAACGTGAGAGCGGGATGCATGCATTGAATCAAGTAATTTGTGCGACAGAGGTAGCACTATATGAACATTATTGTTTCGTGACGGCCACGGCACCAACCTTAGTATCAATAATTTAAACTTGAAACAATGACGTTTGCTTTCCATAATAGTTTATAAAAGGTGGGAGTTGGGCCCCTGTTATAAATGAAGTCTTTGCAATAAATATTAATAAAAATCAGATAACGTTAAAAATGTTCTCCGAACCTCACATATTAAGTGATCCAAGTGTACAATCAACAAAACCAAAAAAATGTGTTAAAATGTTAACTTTTCCAGTATAGATAATTAACCAATTATAATATGGCTATGGTGTTGATTCTATACAAATGCTGTAAGTTTAAAATTGTTTAAACGATGGTTCTTATTCTATGTACACTTAAATCCACATTCGTGTAATATTTAAAGTGAACATCCTAAAATTGGGATTATTCTATTCAATTTTAGGCAATTTTGCATCAGTTTTGAGAACACTAAGTACCATGACGACTAAATTTGCGTAAAACACACCACAATTCATCAGTCATTATTTTATTTACACGATAAGAACAATATGTACATAATTCAGAGAATTTTAAGTTCATATAATTTAAGATAATGAATAGATTCAGACGTTACTTTGCGAAAATCCATATTTAAAAATAGCAAATATTTGAAGAAAACTTAAATTCATATGAATAAAAACAACTTCGTTAAGCCGACGTAACGTCACAAACACCACGCAGGCAAACCGGAAGAATTTTCGACGCTTTCGCTTCTACACGAAGCATCCTCAGGAGATCTTGACTCTATGAGCACACGATCGAGATACTCGATCTTGATTGAGACTCTCGATTGTGCACTTGTAAAACAGGCGTTGTTTAAAAATTAATGAACATAATAATGTTGGTCATGAATATATTTTTACACGAATGCCCAAAAAAAGGAGTGTTATGTTTTCAGTGTTCATGTATGTCTGTATGTATCTTTGTGAGTTTCACAATAACTTCTAAACAGCTTAACCGATTTTAATGCATTAGTTATCGATAGATTTGGCATGACAGCGTCAGTGACACTAGGTACATCGTAGAAAGATTATAGTAATAGAAGCGCTATGAGCGTATATCTAAGGGATAGCAATAGTTTATGACGTTGTTTATGGAAATTCCAGGTGAAAGATGTAACCGTATTGATGGGGTAAAAAGCAGCACCAGATTTAATTTAATTATATTATGATAAACATGAATACCTATCATCACATACTCAAGTTGTTGCCAATCTCATTATAAAACCTAAGGTATTGGTTTTGGATTTTTATGATTGTTTATAGAATTTAAACTAAAGTTGTAAAAATAATTTTACACCCGAAGATATGTTTTCCTTTTGGCTTTCCTATTATAGTCTAAATATGGGAAATTATTACAATCACGTCATCTAAACAACACCCAGTAAACTGGAAGTATAGAAAATATAGAACTTATAGGAAATAGGAATAGTGTTGGAATTGAGTCCGTTCTAAAATAAGTTACATTATGTGTTGTCTTGCGAAAGCAATGAGATTCAAAATGTTCGGAGCATATTTGAGCATTCCGTACTTTGTATGTTATGTTTACATTTTTTTTTTGACTCCGGTAAGGAAAATCCATATAATTATCTGGTATTAATTTTTTTTTAACTGGCAACATAGAAATAACATAAATCTTATGTACATAATAATGGTAAGTACGAAAGTTTTGACGGACATTTTTATGGTGCACCATTGTATTATTACTAAAATTTGCGTATTCAAGAATAAATTTCTAGACAACATGCGAGTGAGAAATGCAGTTAATCTTTACTTACCTTGTTGCCTAAGCTTCTAGTAATGATGATGATTTTGACCTGACTGTGACAGATTTTGACTGTTTCAGCACAGTCATGAATTAATTTACTATAGTAAATAATATACTTCAACACTTTTCATACTTGTTCTAAATATACAAAATGTATGGAGTCAAAACATTAAAAATGTAAACCATTGTTAGTAAGCTAAACAACGGTTTAAATGGATTTTTAATGCTACAATAAACTTGGACTGACAATAAAAATGAATTTAAATCCTTTATTTTCCGTAGGGTAAGGTAAGTATAAACTTGTCGAATATATTATGGGCTGTGGTTTTCGTGAGATAAATAAAAAAAAATTAGTCTTTTTATGGGAAAACTACTTTCTGGGTAATAGTATCCCAAACTCAATGGAAACCCTAATAATTAATGAAGATGCATGAAAACATTGGGGTCACGTGTAAGCCAAGACTATCTTCTCTAGTCGGTTAATACATAGATTTTGCATAGATTAAGTAGGGTAGGGGAACCGGTCCACCGGCCGGCACCTACCCATCGCCCATTCCTGATCCTCTTGTAGTATTATTTAGATATTAGCTACTTACTATTGCAATATATGAACGAAAGTCTTGTAAATACTCTTTGATTGAATCGCCTGATACCCTAAAACATTATTCGGTTGGGTTACTATAACAAACGATTTTTAAAGAATTGTTTAATTTCACGTTGGCAGATGAGAAAGAGTTACGCACGCAAATACAAAAAAAAAAGTGACTCGCCTCTCGTTCAACCGTAAGTTTTTTACTGTTATACTAAGTAAATGTTGATTGTTAATAGTTTTATAGCTGAAGAGAGAAGCTATAGTCATTCTTTCATAATTATTTTAATAGTATTTGATTTTAAATAACGATTTTTAAAAATAATGTATAGTGAATTATAGGTGATAGGCTAGCCTTTGACCACCATATCACCTGATAGTAAATTATGATGTGGGCGAAGATGTTGTTCAGGCCACCCTAGAATTACTAGTATTACTATTAAAGTGTAACAAATTAAATCAAACATCAAAGTATAGTTTTAAGTATGTACTGCCAAAACTATGAGGATGTTGGAATAAATGCGTGTTGGGCTAGTAGGATATTTTAAATAGATACATACATACATACATATTACACATAAAAATGTTTTTTTTAAATAAATTGTATGGATACATTAATTTTAAATCAATTTTAAATGTTCCGACCGAAAACTGGCTACTGCTGACCGAAAACTAAAAAAAATGGCCGAAATCCGGCGATTTCGCTATATTTGGATTTATATATTTTTCTATAAAGAAGGAAGCACTTGACGTTCCATTAAATATTAAATACGTAAACTACATTATATAGGGAACATATATCAATAAACAACGCAGGGCTCAATCAATTGTAGATTTTTTCTAGCGTCTTAAAGTTGAATGTGCCATTAAATGGCCGTAAACTGAGTATTCTGCCCTAGTCATCTTGCATCTGTTGGGAGCCAGTGGTAACTGGTAGATAAAAGGGTATACGCGAAAAGGATAAAAAATATTTATATCTGTCTCGCTCATTATTATTGCAGTTATGGTATGTGCATCCTTCTCTAATAATTAGTACAATTCATTACGCCGAATCTATTACTATAATCTTTCTACGAGGTACATAAACAAACTGGCAGATATAGAGGCGCCATATTGTATGAGTTAAAATGTGCATTGCATCATGCATTTCGTCACAAGTTACGAATTGCACTGCGCCCGACATATTTGTGAAGTCTCATGTGCCTGTAATTAACTGGCTCTCAATGACTGCTGCCGGAACACACCTTTAGGTGCTGGGCGACAGATTTTCTACTTGTCGGTGATCGCTAGCCAGGCCAGCACTCGAAAAATGCCCTTCCACCATGCATTCCTACCCCATCTTGTGGGGTATCAAAATGAAAGGCAATAAAAAACGATTCCAATAATATATATAACTTGTAATTTCAATGGAACGATAAAACCGTTAACGAAAACAAATAATTAGCAGTTGGGTTTTTGAATATGTTTTTATTAATTAATACTGATAATTCAGATAGCGGACGAGTCGAGTAGTGCGTCGGGATCTTCTAGGTCACGCAGTAGTCGAAAAGCCATTGAATCCAAGGTTTACGATGGGGACCTCCACGGGGCCGTTCGGTTGCTGGTCTCTGAAGACACATTCGCGCAGCATGATCCCAGTACACTTAACGCTCTTTTTCTTAAACACCCGAGCCCATCACGGCCACTAAACTTTCCGCCAGCACCGGACTCGTCATTTTCGGCAGTAACTGTGTCGTGTGAAGACGTGGAGCTGGCGTTGAACTCATTTTATAGCGGCTCTGCGGCGGGCTTAGACGGAATACGCCCGGGGCATTTAAAAGAGCTTACGTCGGGTTCTGCGGGGGAGAATGCTCAGCGTTTATTGAAGTGTCTGACAAAGCTTACAAACTTTTTATTGAGTGGCCAGTTAAATCCAGTAGTGTGCCCTTACTTGTACGGAGCTTCTCTCTGCGCTCTTACAAAAAAGGACGGTGGGCTCAGGCCCATAGCCATCGGGAGCGTGTTCCGTAGGTTAGCGGCCAGGCTGGCGTGCCGGTCCGTGGGAGCTGCGATGGCGGAGTATTTGCAGCCACACCAGCTAGGTTTCGGGACGCCTCGGGGATGCGAGACCGCTATCCATGCCACGCGTGCGTTCGTCATGAACCCTGATAACGAGGGCTGCGTGGTGCTGAAACTAGATATACGCAACGCCTTTAATACTCTGGAAAGAGATGTACTCCTGAGCGAAGTCAAGGATCGAATTCCCTCTCTATACCCCTTTATTTTTCAGCTGTATTATTCTCCCTCTAATCTATTTTTTAAAGACAGTCTTATTTCATCTCAAGTTGGAGCGCAGCAGGGAGATCCGCTGGGACCCCTCGTCTTTAGTTTAGCTATCCACAGGGTTATTTCTGAGCTGAAGTCAGCTTTAAATCTGTGGTACCTAGATGATGGGACTCTTGGAGGATCACCGGAAGATGTTCTTCAGGACGTAGAGGCTTTAATTCCTCGCCTCAGATTCCTGGGTCTGGAGGTGAATTCCTCCAAGTGCGAATTCTTTTCCTGTGGCACTGAAGCTCGCACATACTTTCCCCACTTCAGTACTCTATTGCCTGGCCTCAAGGAACTCTCGTCTCACTCTTTCACTCTTTTAGGGTCACCTATTTTTCCTGATGGAGTGCCAGAAGCTATTTCTTCTCGCAAAAAACTTCTTCTGACTGCTCAAGAGCGTCTTAAAGATCTTTCGGCTCATGTGGCGATTGTGTTATTACGCATGTGCTTCGCTCTCCCTAAGTTGACGTATCTCTTACGGACGACGCCTACCTGGCTTTGTCCTAGTGAAGTTTCAGCATTTGACGATACATTGAAATCAACGGTTGAGTCGATCCTGAATGTCTCGCTTAATGAAACACAATGGAGACAGGCGACTCTTCCTATCCGGCATGGAGGCATTGGGTTGCGTTGCGCACGGGATGTGGCCTTGCCAGCTTTCCTGGCGTCGGCGCATGGTGTGTCGGACCTCGTCACTGTAATTTTGCGCTCTGATGGTGGCGTGGTTACCGTGCCTTTTGTAGCCGAGGCGGAGTCAGCTTGGTCTGCCCGCAGCTCGGGAGTGGCTCTCCCTGTTTTGCCTCATATGCAGCGCGCCTGGGATGATATAACTGCAAAGCAAATCAAAGATGAATTGATTGAAGGTGCCTCGGGAGCCGATCTGGCCAGACTCCGGGCTGTGTCGCAGCCTGAATCGGGAGCATGGTTGCACGCACTGCCCTCACCTCACCTGGGTACTTTTCTGGACGACAACTCTTTGCGTGTGGCGGTGGCCCTTCGCCTGGGCTGCAGAGTGTGTGAACCTCATATATGCACCTGCAGTTCCATGGTGGAGGCCGATGGCCATCACGCACTGAGCTGTCGTCGATGCACGGGAAGGTTTCCACGTCACCATGCTCTCAATGACATAATCCGGAGAGCCTTTGTATCGGCGGATGTCCCGTGTATGCTTGAGCCACCCGGCCTTGGCAGGTCCGATGGCAAGAGACCAGACGGTATGACTTTGGTGCCGTGGAAGAATGGCAAGTGCCTCTTGTGGGACGCCACGTGCGTCAACACTGTCGCTCCCAGTCACCTTAGTCGTACTGTCCTCTCTGCAGCGGCTGCAGCCGAGGACGCGGCCTCTAAAAAGCGTCACAAGTATGCTGCTTTAGAGGCGCAATACTTGTTTGTACCGTTCGCAGTGGAGACGATGGGCAGCTGGGGCGCAGACGCAAAAAGCTTGGTTTACCAACTAGGGCGCAGATTAAGGGATAAATCTAATGACTCCCGCTCCGGCTTGTACCTGGTGCAAAGGTTGGCTATCGCAATCCAACGAGGCAATGCAGCCAGCGTTATGGGCACCTTTGCGCCAGGTACAATGAGGGGCGGGTTATTTGATTAACTTATTATATTTGTGACCGTGCTAAAAAAAATATTTTATTTTGGGTGTTTATATGATTAATTTTATAATTTAATATTTATATTTGACTATTTTAATTGGAATACTAAATTAATTTGAATATAATACAATTTGAATAAAAATTAATACTTGTCATATAGTTCCTGCAAAATGAAACTATTAATTTTAGGAAACTTGTGAAACTTACAGATACAAAAACCATCCGCTGTACGCTCTGAAACGTCACCTGCTGAAGTACGAGGCCCTCTACCCACCGGACGCGGCGACTCTCGGCTTTGTTCGCAACGAGCCGGTGTACGCGCGGGAGTGCGTTTACGTATGCCGATCACGTGACACTTGGCTAAAGGAAGCCAAAGTGGTGAAGCTCGGGGAGAAACCCTACAAAATCGTCAAGGCGCGACCTAAATGGGACAGAGTATGATATTCTTTTAAATTATTTTATTACCAAACATTTAGTTATGAAAGCATAGGTAATTGATATTGTTACGAGCTGGGGGTTCGGGATAAATAATGCAATACGTTTTCGGCAAACTGACACCTTTATTAACCGTTCTACAGTCACTTCCAACTACACTAAACACTGAACTGTTCGCACTTCACAGAACACTATTCATAAACTTCACTGTACTTCACTATTCGCACTTGGAGCACTTGGTCCAAAGATAATCGCACTGTTGATCGTTTCGAACTCAAAGTAAGACTGACTGGTCGGCCCGGACCCGACCCTATTTATACTCAAAAGTTACATTTTCCAGAATGTTCACTAATAGTCTAGATAGAAAAGCAATAAGGGCCATAAATCATCCTTTTAACGTAAACAACTTTGAATGGAATTCCACGAAAGTTAACTACTACTTATTCTGTGGTTGTTTACTAGTTGCCTGAGAACAAAGGCGACCCTTTTTTTTATAACCTTTTGTGTGAAGAGTAGGTACATTCTTGATTTCTTTTACTTGTTTACTGACGTTAGATTATTCTAGATTGTTCGAGTCCTTGCGCCGTAACAATATTAAAATCGCCGTCATATTATTGGATCCCTAATGGATAGGGACTCCACTATCTGTCTGTCCATTCATGTATTAATAATGATTAAATTTAATTATTTAGTTAAGCCCAATGTAAAAAAACCTTTTTTGTCTAAGCTACGCAGAGTACAAAATAGTCAAAGTTAACAAGAACAATTTTAGGTAATTTTTGTAATGGGGTTTAATATTATTAGATATATATTTATGTGATTGATGGAACAAGCATGAGGCCTATCTGATGTCAAACGGACTAACCTCTGCCTATAACAGATACATTTCGTCCCAAGTGACGAATTGTTCTGCGCATGTGAGACTTAGTTGTTAAGCCTCATGTGCCTGTAATTTTACTGACTCTCAAGGACTGCTGTCGGAGCACACTGTTACTGTGCCATAGTATTTCTACTTGAGGGTGGTAGCTAGTCAGGCGAGCATTCGCAAAATCCTTTTCCACTATGCAATGATGCTCAAGCCGGCGCAGCGGTGCGGATCGAACTATGGATCTGCTGCACGGCAGTCCATACACTGACACTTTTATATTATGTTACCATATTACACTCTTTTTTATCAATAAGTTCTAAAAATGTTTTTATTAATAATTCTAGCTGTCAAACAAATTGATAACTGACAAGCCGCTGGAAGTATTCGGTCCATGGCAAGTGCAAGACTATGAACCGCCCACTGCTGAGAATGGGATGGTGCCTCGCAACGCTTACGGCAATGTTGAGCTGTTCAAGACTTGCATGCTGCCGAAGGGAACTGTTCATATCAAATGTATGTGGAGATGATCTACTTCAATTCTTAGATTATAACTTGTCACATGTACAATTTTTTTAGAGAACAAAATGTATCATCTCGAGCGGGAATCGAACCTGCGTCACCTGCGGTTTCACGCACCCTATGCGACTAGGCTTTCGTGACTGGCTCGACTGACGGAAATTATGTTCTCTAATTTTATTATTTTAATCGTATTAAGGGACGGAGCTAAATGTGATTCTCTTAACACACGATAATGCTTGTAATTATATTTAGAAATTATAATAGGTAAAATTATAATGACTTAACATTCCATAGATTTATAGTACACCTGTTCGGGAAATCAAGTTTTAAGGGTACATTAATAAAAGGGTATAAATAAACAAAGTACAGAGTGGGAATTTGCTTTCAAGGACGGCTGCTGATACACTCCTTAAGGTGCTTGATGCCAAATTATAATATAGGGTTAGCAAACCAGGTCGCATAATGCCCTCTCGCTATGCGGTGTTCAAGCCCCTGCCCCAGCAAGATTCATTTCAAAGACCGTCTGTGCAAAGTCAAAATCATTTATTCAATACTAGCTTTCCGGGCGCGGCTCCACCCGCGCGTATGTCGGTTATCGTGCAAAGACATTAACCTCGTTTTGCGCAGTTGGATAAAAATTATCCTATGTTTTTTCCCCGGGTCTCAAACTATTTCCATACCAAATTTCATTCAAATCGGTCCAGTAGTTTTGGCGTGAAAGCGTAACAGACAGACAGACAGAGTTACTTTCGCATTTATAATATTAGTACTGATGGTGTCTACGACGCTCTTAAGAAATTCAATAACAAATTTTAATATTGGAATATTCGACATTGTACTGCCACATTCAGCAAAAAAATTGATAGAGCCACTGCAAGTTGAATGGGTAAGAAACTTGAGGCCATTCTTTTTAAACATCTTATAACAATGTGTTACAAATTATACTATAAAATTATTACAATATTTATTTAAATTATGTAGGTAAGACAAATTACTTAGCATTCCATGGATTCACCGTGAGGGTTCTGGGTCCATAGCGTTGCAGAGGATGAGGCTAGAGGGGCCTGGGACTTGCAACCCAGGGAGTAGGATTAAGGGGCCCTTTACGATGACATCAATGCTCCCCTTCACCACTCGAGCCTCTTCCCTTATTTGTTTTGTATTTGATTGGCAGAGGCATAATGGTCCAAACATTTCTCCAGCTCCAGGGTCCCATACCCCTGCCACTGGGCTATCATAGCTTTCTTATATGTACTATTAAATTGTAATTTATTTCTATTATAGTGCCCGGCTTGAACAAAGTGGCGCGGAAGTTGAACATAGATTGTGCGCCCGCCATGACAGGTTTCGACTTCAACGGTGGCTGGTCACATCCCGTCTATGACGGGTTCGTCGTGTGTAAGGAATTCGAGGAAGTCGTCACACAAGCTTGGGTTGAGGTAACTTGACAGGGTTTTTTTTATACTGGATAGATTGGTCTTTGACGACTATCTCACCTAAGTAGAGATAGCGTAGTCTCAAGTAAGTGATTAGGTGTTCAGGATAACCTAGAATTACTGGCTCTCAAGGACAGCTGCAGGAACACTTTGGCGATAGATTTACTACTTGAGGGTGGTAGGTAGCCAGACGGGCATTCGTAAAATGTCCTACCACCATGCGAAAATGCCTGTAAAAGATTGCTGCCTAGCTACAAGGCCGCCAATAAAATTGGCCAATAAAAACTATCTTAAGATGAAATATTTTGTAAGTATAGTACATTACTGCAGCGGCCAGCAAAGGAGGCATTGATGGACGAACGTGTAAATGTGGGCCGAGGCACACATACGTAAGTCCATCAATGCCTAATTGTGGCCAAGGCTTGTATAGTGCTTTTCTCAAATAATGCGCGGAAATTAAAACAAAGTAGTACCTAGGCAGAATGTTTTATTTGAAGATACAGTTATTAAATTCATAAATTGTACATTTAAAGCGAATTTTAAAGCGGACTTTCCGGGGATTATGTTGGTTTGGGATAATTCTAAAGAGGTGAAAAAAGAGGTGAAGAATTTCAGGTGGCGTTGAATTAAGTTCATCACACTCATTGTCTTCACTTGAACTCATTTTGCCGAAACAATTACTTTTCAAAATAAATGACTATCAACAAACAACAATAAAATTGCCCGCGTTAAAGTGTTCATTTGTTTTTTTTTTCATTAAACAGCGTTCTACTTGCAAGCCAGATCGAAATTTAAATAAAACATTTGATAAGTTACGTCCTTGGTTGCCATGCTTCGAAGTAAAAGATCGTTCCATTTTTAAATTACACGACAGATATGAGTTTACTATGCAATTTATTTGGCCGCTAGACACGACAGATATAGATTTTCATACATTTTTTGCCGGCCGCTGCGCGCTTGTATTTGGCCAGTACAGCAATGTCGATTTATCTCGAAGAAGGTTGTCAAAATAATGCTCACATTTCCAGGCATGTTTGAGAAAATATTAATTGTAATAAGGAAGTAGGTACAATAAAGTGATATCTATCTATCTCATAATAAGTATTTTGGTAGTTGGTATTTGGTAGCCTCTCAGAATTGAATTTCAAGATGATGTATATTTGTTAGATGGTAGAGTATTTTTTATTGCTGATAGTCTAGCCTTTGACCACTATCCCACTTGATGGTAAGTGATGCTGATGATGCAGTCTAAGATGTTGTTTAGGCTAACCTAGAAATACAGGCTCTAAAGAACAGGAACATACTGTTAAGTGTTTAGCGACAGATTTTCTCCTTGAAGGTTCCTCGACGATTCTACTAAGCAATAATAATTTCTTTTTTGTACAATGGATCATGAATCCGAAATAAAGTATATTATTATTATTAATAACAGGCATGTGTCCAGTTTTATTAAAAAATAAGCAATAGTCTACTAGCGCAAGCGCCACATTGGTTGGTTTTGGTTCAACTTGAAAGACCCAAACGGTCAAATCTATATTTCGTTGCATGCACTAGACCCACCAAACTTAAATCTACCCCTTCATTAAATCTAGTGCAAACACTATGTGATGCGGTCCGGTCTTTTTTGTCTCAATGAGGGATCCACCGCCATCATAGCTGTTTCACAATTGTTGAATGATTGTATCTTACTTATGCCTAAGGATGCCCGATGACATGGTAGTTCACAGCCAGTATGTTCTGATCATACGGCACACAGCATCAATTTTTTTGCTGTGCACTGTGGTGGACGCGCGACCATCACGAAATTCGTCAATGTGATTAACACGACCGAATTCTGCATACTAGCCAAAGTTAGTAGTTTTGCATGATGCTTCATTGCCAAAAGGAGTTTGAAGGCGGTTGAGGCTGGGTTGTCAAATTACAAAGAAAATCGTAGTAAATTATAGTACTTACGAATACTTTCACGAGTTAAATCCATGGTGATATAGAAACGCTGTTTTTAAAATAATGCCGCTATGTAAATCCTAATGACAGTTATATGAAACAAGCTGCTTTCTAGCAGCCAGAGTTCTGTTTCAAATATTCTAGTTACTTTTTAAATATTGTTTATGTAAGTGGCCAGTTCAGAAAAATAAAGTGCGCTCTATGTAGGCTTGCCGCCTAACATGCGACTAAAACTTGTGAAACGTAGGTGTTCAGACACTTCTGCCTATCCTTTGGATATATAAGGTCGCGATGATGTATGTTATGTATGTTTTTTTTGTAACTTTATTGAAATCCGTATCAGAAGGTCAGTGTAAGAAAACGACTTAACTGTGTTCCTAGTCCCTACCATCAGTTTTGTATCTGCCATATTTATCAAATTTTGTATTATTTTCGTAGGATCAAGAGGAACAAGAGCGCCGGGAAGTAGAAAAGATGGAACTTCGTGTTTACGGCAACTGGAAGCGTCTAATCAAAGGCCTCCTCATCCGCGAACGGCTCAAACTCAAATACGGATTCGAAGAGCCCAGCGCTTCTCAACCCGACAAGAATAAAAAGGGACCTCGATTAGTTTGCAAAAAGAAATCTTGAATAACATCTTCAATTGATAATAATTCTTGTATAACTAAGATATTGTGATAAGAAACGGTTATGGAGATTTTTACCGCCTATTCTACTTGCATGTGTTAGTTGTTATGTTTACATTTGTTTCCCTATAAGGTGATTAGGTAAGACGTTTAGTTTTAAGTTTTCTTTGTCAGTGTATCACAGAAGAACTCCGACATGTTATCATTAGTATTATTTCTCACATAGTGAGGAATTGGCAGTGTTGCCTGTTCGTGACATGGATGCCTAAAAAGTGGTATATAAAACTAGAATGCTGGACTTTCTAGTTTTATGGTTGTTTTAAAGAAAATCGTTCAAGCAGCATTTCATTATCCACCGCCCCTGTTATACTTATATATATATTTATTGAGAATTCCTTCTAAATTGTCTTGAGGATTTCTCAATCGCCTCATCGTCTTAGTGGCCAGGTGAACTCGCAAATACATCTTCCAATTTCTATTGAGTATAAATTTTTATTGTATTTACGGTGTGGGGTACGATTTAAAACTTAACTCAACGCGCGGTCCTGCAATAGCATAAGTCCGAATACCAAAATAATTATTTTCAATAACTCTCAGCGAAATCTAATCAACACATTACCTTTGTCTATACTATGTACTGCTTTTTATTTCATTTAGGGCCTGTTTCAGAATGTTCGTGTAAGTTCCGGGTTTACTACCCAGAACATATTTAATAAATAAAACACTAGCTTTGCGTTTCACAGTTATCGATTTAGCCTATCCATCAATCGGTTAAAGCTTGAAACGCGCTGTATGTTAACTGTCATTTTTGTCATTCAGTTATTTTATGTGTTGCATAGCAATCTGAAACTTTATTAGGACATTCTGAATCGGGCCCTTAATATTTTTGATTACAGAACTTTTATGAAACAATACTTATGTCTTAACAATTTCTATTATGTCAATTGTTTGTAATTAAATATTTATTTCTACATAACTGAGGTAGACTTACCCGTTTAAATATGACTAGTTCAAACGGGGCTAATTAGCACCTTGCACGTACTTATAGTATTAAAATATATATAAAAGTAATCAAATTACTTCTATTTTATTTTTTAATTTAAAGTTGTGCCGTAATCCGTAGAAAATTATACTCTTGACTAATCCACTTTGCGTTTTACCATAGTATTAATTATGTTTTTGTTGTTGCTCATAATATTCTTACGTTTCAGAGAAGTTTAGCCACTTTAGTGCTCAATGTCACAGCATATTTTTATTTTATCAATGTATTTAATAATAATTTCGATCAAATCGTCAGTATGTTTAGAAAATTATATCTGAAATATTTTTTATATCATATGTGTATTATATAATATACGAGTACTTATATATTATAATTCTACTGATAATATGTTTTAAATTTCGATATGGCGTGCAAATCGATTATTATATTGCAATACGCTCGTAGCGAAGTTTGCTCAACCATTCTGAATCGATCAGCAAAGTTAAGCAACGTCCGCCGCGGTCATGAGTTGGATGGGTGACCGCTGGTGACATTACTACTGAGCGCTTCCGTGCTTCGGAGGGCACGTTAAGCCGTCGGTCCCGGTTGTTGTCTTAGGATGGCAGTCGTTACAGCATGGTGGTAGGGCACTTTGCGAATGCCCGCCTGGCTAGCTACCACCCTCAAGTTGAAAATCTGTCGCCAAGCACCTAACGGTGTGTTCCGGCAGCTGTCCTTGAGAGCCAGTAATTCTACGTTAGCCTGAACAACATCTTCGACCACATCATCACTTACCATCAGGTGAGATAGTGGTCAAAGGCTAACATATCAAGCATAAAAAAAAAAAAAAAAAATACAAACTGAATAATATGTTTTAAAAGTTTATATTTATTCTGTTTTATTTTTTATAATTCGATTAAATATATTACTTACCGACTTGTTCGTCACACTTCGCAAATTTGAAACTATTTAAATTATACTTAATTATTTACTATTTATAATATACTTGTAATTTACTTTAATTTAATGTTATAAATTCACGACTCAAGATTGGTTCTTAAATGATGTTTCAAGAGTGTAATTTTCTACGTCTGCCTCAGTTATATAGAAGCTTTTGTTTGGAACGTCAAAAGATGTGAAATCGCGCATCCACCAAACTAAAGTTGGTAACTTTTATGTAGCCATCACTGGTTTGGTGGTTGGTTTGGTTTGGTGGAGACCCAGGTGAGACTTTAGTAGTCGATATTGCAGAATCGGTGACTAACTTCAATATTCACGCAATTTTGACACGTTATTGGTAGACTAATTGTACACTTCTTACAACAGGAACTTTGCTAAAATGTGTTGTCCTCTCTTATTATTGTGACATTAATGATAGAGACAGGTGGTTCAAAAGGCTTACAATCTATTTTTCTATACATTTTGGGGATAGTCCTTCACATCACATTTTAACTTGGAGCATGTTTTTACTTAATACTTAGTTTTAAGACTTGTATTTTATAATTCTAATACCAGACGGGTTTACTTCTTGAATAATTATTTGTAAGTTAATGTTAACTAATAAAATAAAGTTAAGATCGGCGCACCCCGTGGTCTGCTGAGGTTGCAAAGTCCGTGACGAAATGCCGGATAAGTTATAAGTGGTGTTCATAGTCTCACCGAAACAGAACAATGTACTGTGAATTGTGTAGTATAAGTACATAGTTTGAATATGGTCGGTGAGAAGTTAGTCAAAACCATTTATTTAATTTTTGTGTGTCTTCAGAAGGTCAATTAAGTAGATAGATACTACAATATTTTACTTTTAAAAGATACTACTTCAAGCTTAGCGAAAAAGGTTTAAAACCACTATGAGGAGAAGCTCTAGCTGGCTCATAAAGTTCACAATTTGTGTTAACTAGCTACCTAGTTTGCAGTTTGGATCGAAGAACAAAAAGACCCCGAGGGTGTGACTTGAAGTTGGAAATGTTTATTTTAAAATTAAGTATTTTCATATGTTTTTATCTTCATATGTGTACTTCATAAATTATTATTCTTATAACCCGATTTAATATAGAAAAAATCAAAAATGGTGAAGCTCATTCAATCATTACAAGTTACTTGCACACTTCATACTGCCTATAAAGTGCAAGAGGTATGTTTCTTTTATAAAACGGGTTATATGAGTATTATAATTGTGATGTCGTCTATGATATATGTAACTGGATTGACTATTCTGCCATAAAAATGATAATTTTGTGTGATTTTATTAGTATTTCTATGTTTTAAACTCATATTATTTTTATTATTAATTATAATTTACAAGTACCTGCTACAAAAAAATATTGCCAAGCAATATTTAAGTTCAAATAAAATAGAAATTATGTGTAGTTTATTCCATCTGTGTTATGTTTTAATTTTTATATGCCAGTCATTTTGAATGTTTTTTTTAAATATATGGATTCATTTGATATTGCATTGTTTCATTTCAAATAAAACACCAGGTCAGTAATATTTATTTAATAAAAATTATCATAACTTATATACTTGTCGTCCAATACTTTAATATGATATTAATATAAATTCGCAATAAGCTGCCTTAATTTTTACAATTTATATTTTGCGTGTTATTGTGTATAGCGAAAGCTCCAAAAGCGTAATATAAAGAGGGAGAACTCCAGCACAGCTTAGTGCGTAAAGTCTATGAGTTACTAAAATATTATATACAAAACTATTTGGTGTATAAAAATATGACACTTCAGATCTTATAGACAAGATCTGGTCGGTCGAAACGATTACATATATTATGCAATCTTGTACGCGTTTACAGGATAGTTTAATTCTGCCTCCATATCACTGTCTAGTGATAATATGAGGCGAAATCACAATGCCGTTAATTTTTTTGTATTTAAAATGCCAATAGTTTTCGTATTTTTTTTGTTATTTTCAAAATTCTTTATATTCTTAACCTACATTAAGTCTATGCGTCTTATAAGCTACACGTTTCATGAAGAATTTATAAATTTATAAACTAAGGGCCCAGACACATTCATCACAATTTGTATATTATCAATGAAAGGAATGTAACCTTAATTTATATCTTCATAACATAATATTTATCTCATTATACCTATTTAACCGTCCATTAGTCTCATTGAATGTGTATCAACCATTATTAAAGCCAGTTTAATGAATGGTAAGATCATCAGGTAGCAAAATGCTTGTAGTACCTATAGATTAGATTCCTTTCACGCTACCATTAACGCTAAATGGTTCCTATTGAAGACCAGCTTCGTTTATATTATGCCATGGTTAATGTGCCTGCGCCCAGACCAAATCCTACACCCTTAGGTCCAAAGTTCCTGCCGTAGCATCCTCTGCAGTAAATCTCGCCGTTGGGTCCGTCGTTCAGATTGGTGGAATCCTATAACAATTCAAACATTTTGTATGAGGCCTTGTGATGATGGTGCGACAGGGATTTATTTATGAAATAAGGCTGACGGACTGACACAAAATTGACAATGCAATTATACATGCTTGACGACAACTCAAACCTGATTTGTACCCTTACATGTCTTCCCTGTAAATGCATTTTACATTGTGGCGATCGCAGAAAACAGCGTGATTTCTCACTTAATGGTAAGTGATAATATGGTCGAAGGTGCTAAACGGGCACAACTTAGAATGGGGACTGACTCTTAATTACAGCTTCTGGAACACACCGAAAGTTGCTAGGTGACAGATTTATCTGTTTGATGGGTGGTAGCCCACCAGGTGGGAATGAGCAAAATACTATAGCATGGTGGTGGGACATTTTTCTATACTATACGACCGCTATCCTAGGACATCCAGGACAGAGAGCTTAACGTGCCTTCCATTACATGGAAGCGCTGAGTAGCAAAACGCTACAAATAGTCACCAATCCAATAAATGAACACTGCTTAGCATAGTTGATCGATTAAGAACGACTACGCAAGCTCCGCTACGAGCGCTTCAGATAGATTTATTAGATGTAAGTAGGTATAAGCATTCAATAGGAGTTTAGGAGTTGCAGCGGGAAACATCGCATCTTTGCCGTTCTGAAATGTTTGACTTGGACGTGACTCTAATTTATTGACAACACTTTTAGATCACTTTGACTGGACTCTGAATATATTTGTTATTGCAAATTAATATTTATCATTACAACTCTATAAATGGTGAAAATAAAAACGCCCGAGTTTACAATAAAAAAAAAAACTGACATAATGATGACGTTGACGTCTGTTATTGGGCCAAATATAGTAAATTAGAGATGGACAACACAAGTTCGATAACGTATCGAAGAATTGCTCGATGTTATTCAAATTTTTGAGATTTGATAATCCTAATATTTCACATGTGAAAGTTGGTATGCGTAAACGGCATATTGGATTTGATTCGTTAATAGAAGTCCATCAGGGAATTCAGTATTCAAGTCTATCAAGATGATATAATAAAAACAATACTCATATTGTTATGCAATCGTATAAACGTATAAAAGCATAGATTGATCTAAGATTTTTTAACTATCTATAGATCACAATAATGCCTTCATTAAACTAAGTTTTCTTAGGTATATGTAAGGACTTTTGCCCAATCATTTATCCTACTAGTTATATGTATTGGAATAAATATGGACTTCTTAGATATCTAATGGCAGAATCTTAGGAAATAGCCAAGTATAATATTATGTCAAATCATTATTACATAAGCACAAATAAAAGTAAAACCGAATTTATGACCTACGTTATGTAATTTCCTGTCTATGATTGTGTTGCTCAGTTTCATCGTTCAGGTCGTGTATGTTTTTCATTCGACTTTTTTTGTGGATTTATAAGATGAAGACTAATATTAGTTTTATACATAAAGCCTTTTCCTGTACATATAGAAGCTATTGTGTTAGAAGAAACATTCACACGGATCGTTTCTTTTGTTATACATAATATAATATATTGGTAACAATAGGACGAGTGTTTTTATAACATCGATTAAATTATCGCCCATCCCTAAAGCAAAGCAAAACTCCTCAAAAAAAAGCAATTTCAATGTTTTAGTTTGTGTATTGTATCCGAATCCGAGTAATTGTTATTTATTTTACATAAAATGTCTGTTTTTAAAGACATTCCTGTAATACATTTATTAATTACATTACTATTTTACTGCCACACCATTGAAGCTGAGTTTTCTACAGAAGATTGTGCGTCTCTTGGTTTCATAAAAGCTAACCTTTTGTGCTCCTCATGCGATCAGTTAAAAGATTTCACATTGGATCAGCTCGTGGATCATTGCAAAGAGTGCTGTCATAGTGACGATTCGGCACCCAAAGAGAAAAAATACGCGCGGGCTATATTAGAAGTATGTACGTGCAAGTTCCCTGCATATCCACAAATCCAGGCCTTCGTGAAGAGTGACCGGCCTGCGAAGTTCCCTAATCTTCAAATCAAATATGTTCGTGGATTAGACCCTATTATTAAACTGATGGACAAGGATGGAATTGTGAAAGATACTGTTGCTATTGAAAAGTGGAATACTGACTCAGTGGAAGAATTCTTAAAAACACACCTTGATAAGGAGGAAGATGATGACCGTCGTTATTTAAAGACTAATGAAATATAAATGCGCATTAAATCTAGTCAATAAGTGAACTTTACATTTATCTATGTTTTAATAAAAAATACCTATTATCAATGTTTATATTTCATTTAGTTTGGCTTGGTAGGTATACTACTATACACAAGAGTTTTACTTTGTGCAGTAGGTAATTTTTGCAATTTACAATTTTATTTTTTATTAAGAAGTGACATGACAGAAAAGTCCCCTGCCTAATGGTAGCCTGTTGATTAAAGTGACAGTGTCAGCCTTCTCACTCACAGTGTAAGTGACACACTGCGCTTGTCACTCAGAGATCTTAGGTTTTGTTTTCCCAGTAATTTCACTTGTCACAGTGCCCTTCACACCTCAAAATAGGAATATTTATGCACTACTACTTTGAAGCAGAATAATACTGGAAACAGACCACCAGATGTGGTCAAAATTAGTCATATTTATCTGGTTTATTTGAGTAATTAAGTATTTTACTTAAAAAATTAGTGAGAGCCATGTTAGTTTTTATAGCATAAGGGAAACTTGAGATCTGTCAAACCTTTTGTCTGCATCATGAGTTAACTTTGGATGGAATTTATCTAATTGTACATATCTCAACACTTACAAGAGATCTGTGGCAATCAGCACAAGAGAAGCACCGTTTGTGCCATGAGCCATTCTTGGAGTGCATCTGTTCTGCGGCATACACTGGGAATCCACAGCGGGGACATCCCTGGCCTTTAGCTGCCTTCTGGCCAGTGAATGGGAGTTGTTCAGTGCTAAAAAGAAAATTTTGAAATGTTAAAAGTATGACAAGCAAAGCTCAATAGGAGTAGTCAGTTATAAGTCCACTGTTAAACAAATGGCTCTCCCATTTTTGCCATATTATAAAATAGCAGTAAATGCGTCTTCAAAAAAAGCACTGCTGCCCACCTGCTATATTTTCCTTCGTCCACTCTCACAATTCCACAGGAAGATATGGGGAGTGCAATTCTACCCTAATCTAATTTTTACATTAATAGTATTTTCCTACATACAATACAGGTATCGTATGCCTATATTCCTCTAAAGAGGAAGCAAAGTTGTTTCTAAATGAAAGCCATAATGTGAAGCATTTTGCCAGACATGTTATGATCCCATGTAATAAGAGGTGAGCCTATGTAGGACATACTATTATAATGCCTGATAAACAATTGATTTAATTGAAGTCAACATCTTTTATTCAACTGGCAAGAAAGTGAAAGCCATTCATTTTTAACAGATCATTAATTTAATTGATCAATATTTTTAATTATATACGAACTGTAGATTTATTGTTCGTACTCTTATTCATTTCTTTTATAGCTCGAGTGTGATAAAATTACCCTTCTCTTTCTTTTTTTTTTATAATAATAATAATAATTGTTTTCAGTTATCAGTCATAATATGATCTTGATGACCAAACCATACCTGGAATATCAACAGGGCCGGCTCGAGTTTTTTATGAAGTGTATTTATTAGTAGTGACGAATTACTTAGCATTCCATGGATTCACCGTGCGGGTGCCGGGTCCATACCGTTGCAGAGGAAAAGGCCCAAGTCCAGTGTGAGTTTTATACAAATACGTAAAAAGAAGCTAAACGATGGCTTACTATGTGACTGCGGGCTCAGAGTCGCATGAGACAAGGGTGGGCGCGTGTCCGTATCCGAAGCCCCTGGGTCCGAAGAGCTTGGCGTAGCAGGCGCGGCAATGGATTTCCTTGTCGGGTCCGTCGCAAGCCAGCATAGAGTCCAGCGGTCGGTGGCATTCCGAGCAGTTGAAACACTTTTTGTGCCACATCTGGGAAGAATGGTATGGGTCAGTCAGTACTTCTTACTATTTATTTATACGCACCGTATTATTAGAAATGATCTATGTATGCTTTAGTAGCATTTGGTCACGTCTAAATCGCTAGGTTCTGGGTGCTACTCCCGCTTCGGCAGAAAAGCTTTATTGAAGTGTTTTAAAGAGACGTTCCCAGTAATCAGTATATAATTGGATGGAAAAAGTTCCTGTCTGCCTACCTCTGGGTTCTTCCTTACCCGGAGTGTCGATGCTTTCTAATTATTTCGGTATATACTACACATTCTCCTATGAGTAGGTAGCATTATTAATTACTTTCCGAAAAACGTATAGTCAGCACTTGACATGCATAGACGGTAATATTATTATCAGTTTTTGAAAAATTCATTGCAGACCTCTGCCCAAATTTGTTGAAGTCGGTGCCACACATGCTATGGAATGGCACTTACTTCAATTCATGGCCATGAAATTATCAAAACCTATAACACATTGGTATGATAAGTATACTCGCTAATAATTTTACCTAATAATTACGAAATATAGGTACAAAAGAACAGTTTTGGCTTACTTTAATATCTTCACCATAATAGTTAAGCAGGTCATTATTGTATCTAAGATAGTTCAAATATGAAAATCCTCAGAATATTAATAAAACAAATTGGACTGTAAATCTCAGAGGTCACCAATGTACCAAACCAATTTACAACCAAAACCAATTTACCTACGTACCTATATAAAAAGAATACCTACTTATATTTTTACTTTAAAAACCCCCTTTTTAGGGTTATTTAGGGATTGAATTTTCCTAAAATTTTCTTTATCATCTTAAACTTATCTTTTATATAAGAATTATCAATTATGTTGTTTCGGTTCCCAAACCTCCCCATACAAATTTCCGTAGAATAATAATAAATAGAATAATCAAGCACGTTTTTCTTTTTATATATTTATAGAATATTTTCGGTTTCAATGGCAATTTTTTTTCTGTGCTTTAGTCCACCATTCCATCTTTTTATGGTTAGACTTTTCAAAGGTTTTGCGCTGAATTGGCGATAAGTGTTATTTTATTTAGGTTATTATAAATTTATTAAGAAAAAAAAATCTGCTGCCTATAGGTTGCAGCAATCCGGACCATAGTCGGGATTCAAAATTCAAACAATATAGCGCGACCAGAATTCGAGATTTATAAAATTTAGTTCACACTTAGCGTAAATGCTCTGATCCCTTATATAATCCCAATAAGGCTGAATATGTCTCAGGATGCTTTATTAAAATACCTAAAACCACAAATGATATTTCAAAAACTTAAGTATAGGTATAGTTAGTATAGGTAATTACCGTGCCCTTAGCCAACTGCTGCTCAGCTGCAAAGACCATGCCACCGCAACGAGGGCAGCCTTGGCCTTTGGGAGCCTTGATCGAGGTGGTATCCGGGTTGTAGAACGGACGGTTGGCAGAGATTTCATCCTCACTGTTGAAAAAAACTTCGATGAAAGGAGTGAAATTAAGTGAGTGAAAACTTAGTCGTATATTTATTCCTTTTTTTGTTCTTTATAGGGCCATACATAATTGTATGCGTTGTTAGTTTTCCTAAGTGAGCATAACATCTTTTAGATTGATTTGTGATATTAATGTGAATTTAGAACATAGAAAACTTACGTTAGACCATCAGTCTGCAGGAATCCAGAGCCGCATGCGAAGCCATATCCGTGAGGTCCCCATTTCTTGCCGTAGCAAGTCTTGCAGTAGACATCAGAGTCGGGGCCGTCGCAGGCAATGATAGAGTCGAGTGTTTTCGTGCAGTCTTTGCACTTGAAGCACTTGCGATGCCACTCCCGGCCCTTAGCGAGGACCAGCTCTGCGGCAAAGACGACACCGCCGCAACGGGGGCATCCTTTGCCGGGCGCAGCCTTGATGGAGGCAGTGTCGATCACCGTAGTCTTCGGCGCTTGATCGCTGTACCATTAAATATTTCATGTGAATTTTGTTTATATAAATCGAGAAGATATGATGACGAAGATGTACGTGATATCCTAAATCGTATGCCAAACTCATCATGACTCAACTTGTATACGATGAAGTGCAAACATACGTAAACTGTTACGAAACAGGGTAATAATATTGAATGGAATAGGTTTATAACATGCTGTAAGCTTTAAGCGCGTGGCTATATAGTCGGGCCGTTATTAAAATTAGTCCGATCGAGAGCGTCGAGCGGGTTCTATTTTCAGTTTGGCAGGTTGCCATCTCTTGTTTGTATTATAAGCCGTTTTTATGAAAGTGACTATGCGATGGAAATAACCTAAACCTGTCATGTAACCTGAGAAGTTCAACGTAACCTGTTACCAAGGACTATAATAAAAAATTGCAAACGTTAGCAAATGAAAATTTTAAATGTTATTCAAATGAAAGTTAGGAAACACAAACACATTTGCTAAAGCAGTCTATAAGCAAATAATAGGGATTAAATGACACTGTTAGCTATGGATACGAGGATGAATAAAAGATTTTATCTTATAGATATCATCCATTGGGGGTCTCAGGGTGACAGAGATTGCTGTACCTTTGCCATTCTAAGTCCTTTATATCACACGTGAGACCCAGGGAAGATGGGCCTCCGTGTCCGATACCTCTAGGGCCAAACTTTATCGCGTAGCATCCTACAGCAGAAGCAAACAAGCATTATTATATAAATCGTCTGATGAGATCACAGCGTTTCAGGACAGGTTAGGTATTATCAGATTTAAGTCTGCAAAGCTGTGCCCTCGCCAGACGAGTGGAGCTCAATCAAGTGGTCCTTACCCGTTGGCGTAAGGGTCACTCTGCAACACACCAGCACCTTTGCCGTAACCGTATCCCTTAGGGCCAAACTTCTTGCCATAACATACTATAGGAAAAAAAACACAAAGTTAGAACATTAAAACATGAGTAAACGTGCCATGGAATTAATATGCACAAAACAGTTTTCAGACAATTTTTGTTGATTGATGAAAATTGGCTGATTTTCAAATACATAATTTAAAGAGACATCTTATTGTTTAAGATTATATAGTTCAGGAATAGGATTACCAACCTTTGCAGTAAATGTCTTTGTCAGGTCCCTCGCAACAGTTCGTGGAGTCCAGGCGTTTTTGACAGTCGCCGCATTTGAAACACTCCTTGTGCCAACCCTGAACATAATAGCGAATAGTGAGGGTGTGTCTCATGCGAGGACATCATTGCACTAGACTACGGGGCCACTCGGTTAACACAATGAATAATGAGGTTAGTGGCAGAAACTCATTCAATACCTACTCTGATATCTTGCGAAAGGGAAATAAGCAGATTTGATACCTCGACAATATATTTCTTTATCTGGTCCATCACAATGCAGCACAGAATCAAGGGTCTTGTTGCAATTTAAGCATTTGAAGCAGCGTCTGTGATAGCCCTATAGGGTTAAATAATAGGGTCAGTACTCTAGTATTCTAGTGTGTCAAGGGTTATTGATAAACATCCCGGTAGTATTGGCAAAAAGTATCTTCAACTTAGTTTAAATAAGTTGATTAATACATGACTTGTGTCCATTATTTAAAATTTATTTCGCGTATAGTCAAATTCAAAATTATAGAAAACAAGTGGGAGATTCTAAAGTGTTATTTGAATTCTAAAAGCAGTATATGATGTTTGTTGAAGTGGTGTTGAGTTAATGTTCATGTTTTATTAAAGAGCTTTTAAACTTACACGTCCACGGGCTAACATTTGCTCTGCTGCGTAGACGTATCCACCACAGCGTGGGCATCCCTGGCCGGGTGGCGCCTTTGCGATGGAGCGAGACTCCAAGCACGCACCGTTGGTCTTAATGTGCTCTCCATTCCTGCACACAGATTTCGGTCAGATACAAATCGACAACATCCAGGTGCCAGCAACGTTGCGATCACAGAAGAATAGTTAAAAGCCTGTAAGGCACCGGCAAACCCGGATGTCCTTCTATAACATCGGCCACACTGATCGCGGCGAAGCACTTGATGACAGCGGCGCACCTCCGCCGTAATGGGAGAAGGTAAGGGCTCCCGGCCGCCCGCTCCGCTCCGGCCTTGCTAAAGCATTACTAACATTGACATTGAGGGCGCTTTCCTTATCCCATCACATTTACCGACTAGAGTTAGGGCTAAGACGGAAGCGTTAGCTGAGTGTTAGATAAGAGTGAGTAGCAGAGAAAGTTAAAAAACATAAGGTAATTGCCGCATGCGTTCTAGGTGCGTCTGGAGCGATGCGAAGCCGTGCTGAGGCTTACAGATTGGTTTCTCACCGTTGCTCCTTTGTCTCTGTCTTGGGTCGCCCCGTTCGGAAGGAAGGGAATGGTCAGGTCGAGTAACGGTCGAGCCGGCGCGTGTCAGCGTGACAGCGCTGAGGATTCGCGCCGGCTTGACCGCGCTCGGACTCCTCAATAAATATAACTAACTCAACATTGGTAGTCGACTCTTTTGTATTTTTTTATAAATTATAAATAAATAGACCGATAAACAAATTAAATTAAGCGATAGCGAATAATTGTCCCTAACTAAGATATTTTAAATTACAGTAATGGCGTGCGTTCGCGAGGCACCGCTGGTTGGCCGAGATGTGTGTCGGCGACCCGCAAGCTCTGCTGGATGGCTGCTCACGCTCAATTCCTGTTGCGACATAAACGGAGACTGGTCATGCAATTGTCAGGCGGCGCGTAATGTACAGCCGAGCGCGCGTGACTCTACTTAGGTATGAGTTTATGTACACGCGGTTAATGTTGTTACGCACGGGCCCGGAGGCCGGTCGTCGGAGCGACCGTAGATAAGGAAAGACCCTCGGTGGCGCGGGCGGCGGGAGTGCGAAGAGGGCGTACTTACGTATCCTTCAGATGTTCTCCGCTGTCCATGGAAAGGCAGCCAGCGCCGCCACCAAAACCGTAGCCCTTAGGTCCGAATTTGCGCGCGTGGCACATTTTGCAGAACAGTTCACCTTCGTGTTCTGAGCAGTTGGTGGAGTCAAGCAGCTTCTGGCACAGACCTGGAATTGACAGATGTCACGATTTTTTAACACTTTACTTACCAATTATTATGGTAATGAAGAAGAGGCAGGTAGCTATATTCTAAATTTAATGTCCTGTATTCCTGGAGCTATTAAGGAACACACGAACATCAGCAATATATATCTAGATAGGAAATAAATATACCAGCAATTGAAAAAGAACAAATATTACTAAAAGATATCAGCTTTTATTATAATAACAATAGTGTTGTCATTATATTCTCTAACAAATGTTCTTCTACATCAATACTGTCAATAAATTTGGCTTTAATCTAATAAGCTACAAGTAATTTTCGTGTCAAATTGAAAAGTGTCGTCTCATATCTTTCCATATCCACAAAAAAGTATTGAGTGTCATTAGGCAAAGGAATAATTTACTTCCTCGTATAAGAAACAACAGCTGGAAAATTACGTATCTACAACTGTATAAACAGTAATAAACACTACCAACAAAGGTAGATTTCAACAAAGTAAACTTTAGAGTAAATAGTTTTTCGCTAAAGCGCTATCTCTGTTTATATGTGATATTTGTTTACTTTATAAATTCAGAGATATAAACATTCTGCTTACCGCACTTGAAGCACATTTTGTGCCATTTGAGTCCACCAGCGACTCGCTCTTCGGCTGCGTACACTGATTTGCCGCATTTCGGGCACTTGGGGTTGTCTGCGGGTTTGAAAGGCATTGTGCTTGCTTAACTTATCCTGAAACAAAATATTAACAGTTGAGTTTCTAACCCAGTCCAAAAACTTGATGCAAGAGGGCATGGACGAGGTCAGGCGACTTGAATCTTAGGACAGCTTTTGTATCCCAGATGGCTGTGAGAGAATATTGAATCCTTTCTCCGCTGGTTATCAACACATTTCACTTTCAAAAGCTTTTAACACATATTGGCACTAAGATAATAAAACATTGTGTTCATTATCAATTGAATTCTAAATGCGGCTTCGGCTGGCTGTGATCCAAGTCGCCTGCGGCTGCACCACTTCCATTGCATCCAAACTGACACTTTATTGCTCAACAACCACATATTACCGAACGTTATATTAGCTCTGCGGGCTTCCTCCGAATGCTTTTAATCGTAGAATCAAGTAAACGTATGCGCGCATGGAACGTAGGGCGGGCGGGAGTGGGTCGATGCGCCTGCGCGCCTAATTTGGGGCGTCCAGGTAAAGTTACGCTGGAGTCGGTTGCACCGCTAATAATAGTTCGCATTAGGAAGAAGCCGCAGAATCACTCGCGTAAACGGTAGTTATGGAATGTTAGAAAAATGTGCACTTTGGTATATTTCACCAGGAGACGGACCTGTTCGTCGAGTCGCTACGAGAGTCGAGCTCCCGAACGCGTATACAGTCGAAGGCGGTGGTGCCGAGACTGCGGTGCGCGAAGTTCGAATGATGCGTGAGGGCAGCATGCGACCGTAGTCTATGCGCGCGTTGCACACGGCCCTAGTGGAGGGGCACTCTCTACCGCCCTCGCCACCGCCCTCACGTTCGGGTACAACCCCGGAGCACCGCTACAACCTCCTATAACTTCCGTCTCGCGCAATCCGCATGTTCCTTCCTCGGAACAAATTTTACATAAAATGTCTACTTGATACCCAGTGCTGCCAATTTAAGAAATTGAAGCATTCATTAATCATTTCCGATATTTTGTAAACATTCACCAAGCTTTTTACTGCCCTAGCATTGCATAAGAAACTATGAACGTGATTTAGTAGATACTTGCTCGGCATACTTGTGTACGATTTTAGTATCTTTTGGAGGTTATTTTTTATACAATGGAGTGAAGAAATATGCAGGTGGTCCGTCTAGAGTTGAGCTTCTAGCCCTGCCCCTGATAAGTATGGAACTCGCAAAATTCGTAAATGTTCTTGTAACTGTACTAGACCTAAAACCACACAGCCTTACACTGGCTATAGGTGGTCTACCATTTTATCGCTTTGAAGAGCCTTTAGAGCTCTCCGTCGTCTGTTAGTAGGTGACAATATGATCAAAAATTTTGTTCAAACTAAGCCTAGAACTGCATACGGTATACCCGTATAAACGCTATCCTGATAAGAAATCCTACTACCAAATGTGAAGTCGAGAAATAACCGAGCAAACAAAGTTGGTGCCTATTCAAATGGTAGAGATAGTTCCTGTAGATAGAAATTGTAAATTTTCGTTTGTTGTTGTTAACACTTAAAAATCTGGCGCAAAAACACCTTACGGTGCGTAGTTGTTTTTTTTCTTGAAAGCCAGTTTCCGTACTTGCGCTTCTAGACCATCGGGCTACAAAAATCTTTGCCACCAAGAGCTATAAAATAATCCATACGAACCCAACATGTCTGTGAAGTCTTTCACCAGGTCTGGTAGAATTCTTGAAAGGAAGATTTTTCGTAGGCCTGGTCAATTCATTAGAATTCTTATTACTTTTTCCAAATTTATTCGTTCTAAAAGTAGGAGGTACTAAGGAAAAATGATAGTTTTATATGTTTCTATGGGGCAGGGTACCTACTGTAGCATATATCCTTAATTTTCACAACGTTCCAACAATGTAAGAATGTATACTCGTATTTAGTTGAGGTCGTAACCTGATACAGCTATAAGTTGTGTACCTATGTGGATGATATTCTTTTGTTACAAAGATAAATTCGTCCGTCAAAGGTAAAAGGGGGTGAAATGGATGTTCACATTTATAGCTTTAATGTTTTTTACTTGCCTCCCCCATAAGGGGGAGTTCGGATTGTAAGACGGCTATTCTTCCTAGAAAGTACCAGAACCTACTGGATTTTCCCTTTCGTCGTCTGTTATGGACTTCCACAGGAAGATATGGTGGAGTGCAATTCTAGCCCGGCACCCAACGGAAAATAATAGGTACTCAAATGTCAGACAGAAAATATTTAATAATAAAAGTTGGACCGCTCATAGCAAAAATTGGATAAATAAAATTATAAATTTGATTTAAATATTTATCATTACGGGGTGAATAGGTGTTCATAGTTGACACGATATTAGAACCAAGATTATTACTTAAGGAGAATTCATCAAAGTTAGTTAAAAGAATATTTAGTGATAATGCAGCAAAAATGAGGTCCAATACGCCAAGTAACCTAACCGGAAAGATTTTCCATGCGTTTAGCTTCATCACTACAGCAGGAAGTGTTTTTGAGCATGTGCTCAAAAAGGTACTCTATTAATAAGGTACATACCTAAGCTGAAAATTTAGGAATCATGGCTGAATATCTATTTTTTATCTCATTTTTTTATTATATATAGATTACCGCAAGGAACGCCTCCAATTAGTAAATTCAAAGTTTTATCGGCGAACGAAATAATATGAAGGCATATTTTTTATATTATCGTGGTGGAACAAGTACGAGACCTATCTGGTGTTAAGCGGTAACCTTTGCCTATAACAGTTGCAGTTCGTCACAAGCGAACTACACTGCGGCCATCGCCCTGAGACATGAAGTTGTTAAGTCTCACGTGACTGTAATTTCACCGGCACAAATAGGTACCATATATTACTGCTTGGGGGTAGAAAGAGGTATCGTGGGAGTACTTCCCCGGATGAACGGTCACCAAAAGTTCTATTGCTACTAAATAATATAATATACTAGTTATAACTATAGTAATAACAAGTACCTATAAAATTACCTTTAAGATGCCTTCGACCTTCTATAAGGTGAAAAGAGGGTTTACATGTTGCAGACGTGGATCAGTTAATTGATCTAATTTTTTTATAGATAATGAACTTTTGTGTTTGTGCTTTAATAAAACAACATTGGTTATCCCGTTTAAAGATTGAATAGAAAAAAATATATTTTAAATAACTTTAGCATTTATTTAAGCTGATTTGAACGCGGCGTCTATACGGAATTTATTTTACACGGCTAACTTTTGTTTATATTTTGTAGCTGATACGTGAGACTAGGAGGTAATTTGTGCATGGTCTGATGTAGATGGTCATGGTATAATTTATTATCCAAATGTTTAAAATTGTTTATATTTTTATTTCCTAACAATACGTGCGTTTCCGTGAAGAAAAAAATCGTTGTATTACTTGTGTTTACATTACACCTGCGGATTTATCGCTTAGCCATTACTGTTCAAGTTACGTGTGAATTTTTAAATAATGGTGGCGGAGAGGTAATTGTTATAGATTGCCGTGCACCAGGTCCATGGTTCGATGCCCACCGCCGCGCCGGCTTGAGCTTTACCGCTTGGTAGAAGGGCATTTTGCGAGTGCTTGTATGGCTAGCTATCACCCACAACTAGAAAATCTGTCACCTAGCACCTAACAGTTTGTTCTGGCAGCAGTCCTTGATAACCAGTAAAATTACAGGCACATCTCAGAGTGACGGGCGCAGTGTAATGCATCTGTTAAAGGCTGAAGTTAGTCCACTTAACGTTTGTTCCGTTATAAATACTTGAAAAACCAGACGTACTTTAACGTTTTGATTATACTTCGTTATATATATGTGTATCGTTATTTATATAATTATTTTTATTATTTATATATTTTCTCAACCTTTATATAACAATTTGTGGTTGTTTAAAAAGAAAAGAGTTTTGTATATATTTTGTCTATATTGACGTCTCTGGTGACATTTATAATATTGTTGTAATTTTAGACCTTTTTTCATTTTATTCTCTGTTTACATTTTATTATACTATGTAGTAAGTGATATGGATTTTATCTGAATTAAATGATTATTATTATCATATATCATCACCGCGCCTGTATATCACTGAAAGAGTTTGATCAATGAGTTCTGTTCTGTCATTTGCTCAGTATTACAGCCAGAACTCATTGATCAAATTGTATGCGTCAAAACGAGGAAGATAATCATTGTTTATTTAAAGATTCATCATCACTCATATCTACATTCCAAATGTTGCTACATTGGACCAAAATAACTTCTAGGGACGAGTTCGAATACTTGAATCATATGTTTGGCAACCGATCTGTCCATAATTGATGTCGGTAAGTCGGCCCAGGGCCACGAAGTGGACATAGTACCGGCAGCCCGACTGTGATGTGTACACAGAAAATAGAATTTTGCTAAAAAAAATAAAAAATTTGAATTTCATGTACTTACCTAATTTACAAGACTATCCTGATCTCAGAGAAAGTATAAACGTATAGAGTTCAAGTTTCGAAGCGATTATATAGGGTAGCCCCTGCTTCTTCAATCTTGTTGCAGGCATTTAGTTTCTCGCCACATGGTTGAAGGGCATTTTGCGACTGTTGGCCTTGTTACTAACGGCTTTAAAAAAAACGCCAAGCATATAACCATTTGTTCTAGCAGATTCTTGAGAATCCTTGATATCCTTGAACTAGTACCCATGCTAGGCTTAATCTAACACTTCTCACCACAGCATCATATCCACAGGTGAGATAGTGGCCAAAGACCATCATAGTATCTGAGGAATCAAACAAGGTCTTGAAGTTGTTTAAGAGAGAACTAGTTTATAAGGCTGAATGAGATAAAATAACATTTGATTTCAAATCGAGTTCTTTTTATTAGGTACGCCTATAGAAGTTGATTTTCGAATTGTCACAACATCACTATCAATTTGAACGCTTTTCTGCATTCGGTAAACAGAGTCGTAAATTTATTTCCACAAACGGGATGTGTCGGGTATTTCAGTCTTCCGTAGGTATTGATTCAAATGCATAGTAGTAATTAATCTGTGGCTTTAAAGTTAAACTCATTTGTTTATTTAGGCATCTACCGACGCTCTTATGGAAGTTTATTTCAAGAATATTCTACTACCGTGCTTAAGAAATGTTTATTTGCTTATCAAATTTTCACTATCTATATTAAATTTACTGTTTCTAACATAGATTCAATTTTCAAGAACATACTCGGTATCGACAATAAGTTGTTTTTTTTAAATCACTCGTAATTTAATAGTTAATTATTAGCCTTGAACTATTTAGAGACAATAGCTAACACATTATTAACTTGCACCAGTTTGTTATCTTTTCTGCTATTATATACTTTGAAATTCAAGGAGGTATCATCGACAAATAAAACAGTGAACTTTGACTACATTAGTCAAATTGGTGAAGATGCAAGAAACAGAAAAGGTCCTAATATTAATCCTTGTGAAACTTATTTTTTCAATAAACACCCGAAAGTTGCTAATTTTCTACTTTCTGAAGTCGGTATGTCAAATATGGCTCTAGAGGACTCAAAGCTGTTCCACGAATTCTGTAACGTGAATATTTACGAATCAGTGCTCCACATGCTCCACAGAGTCAAAAAGTATCTACAGCTGCCGGAACACATTGATAGATCCTTGGCGACTTTTGCTACTTATGGGCAGTAGCTAGCTATAGCCAGGCATGCATAAAGCAGCGATAATGAACTAGTCTGTCGTTGCATTTTGTCCTTAATGCTAGTATTCATGTTTTATGTGTATAGGTATCGCCTTGCCTGTTAATATCTTTGATCATATTATCATTTAAAAACTTATATAGTTATGGAAAAGGAAAGTTAATCAGCAATCAAATAAAACTGACCAAGTGCGAGCGCACCTCGTGAGTTTTGTAGTAAAATATTTGACCAAAAATTCGTTATTTATTAACTCCATTCTAGATCTTAGCACGAGCCCGACTCATTTTTAGCTGTTGTTTATTATACTTTATAGTTGGCACTCTAACCTTACCGAACAAGCTTGTGTGTACAATTATTATTAAAGAGCATCATCCTCTTCGTCCTAGTCACCTTTCAATTATTTTGCTATTTGGTATTATAGCTAAATAATTGAAAGGGGTCTAGGATGATTAGTTTTCAAGATATAAGGTTTGAGTTTTACCTTTTAAGTTTTGACTTTAAAAAGATACCATTTACTCACATAACGTCACAACAACCTTTGCAGAACTTTTGCATTTGAGGCTCAACATTATGTCAATTCAACATTTTAGAAATCTACATTGTGGGAATTAAATATATTATAATTCTACAATTTGGGAAAGAAATCACAATTATGAACCTGAAGGAATCATTCAAATCGAGTATGTCATCCTCAATAGTGATGCGTTTTATGCATAGGTTTATTAGATATCTAATCAAATAGACTATTAATTGTAATTCCAGACGTTTTGCGACATGGTATTGTTTCTAGTACATCTAGCTGAATTGACACTCTGTTGACTGGTTAGTCCGTTCTTGTCATCTAGCTAAATGGTCTTTTGGCTCTCAAGGTACCGTAAAGTAAGGTGCTTTAACCGCTTAAGATCGAATGTACGAAATTGCAACGTCATATCCGTACACTATCTATCCGTAAAATCCACTGGTAAAATTTACCGTCATCCTGAACCGTAATTTAATATAAGATTTACATTTCCATGCAGATGTTCACTGCTAACTCATTCTGTAATTAAGTCATCATCAAGATAATGTTACCTCTGACTTATCAGGTATTGTAATACTACGGATTATTTGCAATCCCAGATGGTTTACTACTTTGATCATTCTGTTTTTATGACGTCCAGCTGAATCGACTCTGTGCTGACGAAGTACTCTACGTTTATGTCATCTACAAAGCTGAATGGTTTTTCGCCTGGATGCATGCATTCATGTAATTTTGACTTTAAAGGAGAGACCGATGGACAGCAAGGCTTTAGTGATAGTTTTCTCTTTAGGCAGGGAATCCTAAAACTCAAATAAAAATTTAAAATGAATCTTACTACATGTTATTGAAATGTACCTAACCACGTTAGTTCAAAATATTGAATTCACGGTTTTTTGATATTTTGAAGTTTCATTCAATTAAAAAATCTTCTCGTCCTTTGCTCCTTTTATACGTCGGCACCACAAATATTCTTCTTAAACTCGGTTCTACTACTTTTCATCTCAGAACTCACACCTTTTATACACATAATTCTGCAAGTAAGTCCATCCATACTTTCTTCGGTCTCTCTCTGCCCCCTATATATATACATATACGGATTCATATTCAATACACTTTTACTCGTAATTACGTAAGCTTCCTTCTCCTTCCCACGAGGTGTCTAAACCACGCCAATCTATTTTTACACTTCATCTTTCCTGTCACTCGTGCTTCTCTGAACCTTCCTCGTATATACACATTCCAAATCTTGTAAATTCTAATTACACCATACCTACATCCATCTTTACAACCATATATTTGTTACATGCTTATGCTTGTGTAAAACAGCCTCTTTCTTTGCTTTGCATTCAGATCCGTATCCTACAGGTCTATAATGGTGTTATAAATTATTCCTCGAAGTTTCATGTTTAGCAAACATGTTATCTTTCATAATTATTGAGCTACTCAAAATATATTTTATAATCAGTGAGTCATTTGCGAACAAACAAGAATTGTTTATGTCTACGTTTAAAAATAAAAACATATACAGAATCAGCATGACGACGTCTTGTCTTTCGAAGACAAAATATTGTTAGGGTGAGCACTCATCGGTCAAAAATAAACAAAATAATGCATGTTCTATTACGTCGACAATTAGTCCAGCGTCGTCTCACATTGTGGCAGCTTTTTGCTTGCCAACATGCCCGCACCTGCCCGTCTATTAATATTTTTAATAAAAATAACTTTGCCCGCAATCAATCTTGTGTGAAGTTGTTCTAAAGCATATGTATGTTTACTAATAAACTGGTACGTTTTCAATGACAACATAATGTATGAGTCATAAAGTACCACAATAGTGATTGTAAAACCCAATGTATTGGCAATAGCGAGTGTTTTCTTCAATGATTGTTTGTCAACGAATTGTAATGATAATAATAACACTTAGCTCATTATTTTAATGGGAGATAACAATATTTCTGTCCAGTGCACATAAAGTAGACTTGCAAAGTTTTCTTGAAGGTGTACTGGATTCAGTAGCTACTAAGAATGTGTGGAATTTCTTATTCGTATTGTAGGTATGTGGTAGTATTTTTAAACACTAGTTTGCACTTTCCACCTGTATTACTTTAGTGTCAGTTGTCAGTTACTGAATAAGTAAACACAGCTTACCCAACAAACCTAAACATAGCTAAGTCACAATAAAAGTTGATAAGTAGTACACGATCGGAACCCATATAAGGGCCGCTTACTCAAGGCAAAAATTTATTGATACAATCGCATATTGACAGTTCACCATAAATGCACCGTGGTGACTGGTCGTATTTGAAAAAGTTCGGTGTGTATTCGTTCCTACTGTTTTAAAGTTTAATTGTTTCCATTGTGTAGAGAATGTACCAAAATCGTAAATTTTGTAAAATATACGTAATTACATCCTTTGATCATAAATCTCACATGCAATTAATATCAAGTTTGGCTTCTGTGACCTCGCAGTAATGTAAACATTGCTGTCTAGCGACTAAATTAAATGCAAGACTGGTACTGTTCCTATCATTGTCATCATCAGATTTATCTAGAGAAGACCACAGATCACAGAAAGAGATAGGGTGGTGGAGAAGATTAAGTTTTAGACTAGGTACTAGCAACAATTCTGGCACTAAGTTTATTAATTACACAAAATTTTAAGTTTTAGCAAGCAGTAATTCTGCAGGCATCTCTTTTCGTAAATCATGATGAGATGCCTGCAGAATTACTGTATGGCCTAGAATTAGGTATCACCAGAAACAATAAAAGAGAGGGCACTAACCGAATCAAGGGAAATAATTGAACGCGTTGCTAAATTAGTATGTAACGCACAAAACTGAGTCAGGTTAACTCAACATTGTCGCACATCAGACGTAAAGTCTGACACCATCGTTATTTTTTTCCTAAATTTTATCTTGGGTGACATAAATTTTATGGCCGTGAAATCGTCTCGGAAAAATGTCTTGTACGAAAACTACGCTGGCAAGTTTTCAAACTTGTCCCCTACTACACTTCTAGATCGCGCCCCCATATCTACACGATGATCGATTGGAGTAAAAACGTGGCAGGGGTAATTAAATGACTTGTTGACATAAATTCACTAAGTTTTGGTTGTCAACATTATTGTTTCTTGCTGGTACAAGCAATTAAAATACTTTGCTACGTGACATAGCCCAATCTCTTCACTGTTTGGTCACAGTCACAGATTAAATATTACTTCAGATTCCGTTAAATTTGTATGATAAAATCACACCTACTTTGTATAGTAAGCTACTTAGCTCAAAAACACCAAAAAAATATATTTCTATCGTGTGATTTGTCCAGAATATTATCACATCCTTTTGAATCGTACCATGAGGTTTTACAAATAGCTATTCCGTAAAGTCACCTCAATCGATCTGTCATGTGGTTACGAGAGAATGTTTTACGTTGATGTGTTTACAACTGAAAATATCAAAGCCACAGACGAAGTATCCGTCGAAGCATTTTAATTTAGAAATAACAGATAATTCAATTTCGTATTTATTCATATACCCTACTCCGATTTCATCCTTGTTTTCCATCCTCAAATTTTATATAGTTTTGTAAAACAGATAAAAATAAATTTGTCGTGCGATGACGCGGATTTTTGTATATTGTTTATGACTGTAAAGACCGAAGCCACTGACGAAGTAAGGTGAGGGTGGAAACATTTTGTATTTAGAAATAACAGTTAAAATACGGCTTATTCTGATTCCTACCCTGCTTCAACTTTGTCTTCATTCAACAAACATTTGTAACTATACGATATTTTCAGAAAAATGAAGATATTAATAAACTTTTAAAAATGAAAAGAATAACCAATACCGTTATTAAATTAATCAGAAAACTAAAAAAGTTCCAAAATATTGTTATTTCTTATTATAGATCAAGAGAAATCTCGATTTCGTAATCCAGATCGTTTGTATAAAACAGATCAGGATTGTACGTACGTAAAATTGTTATAACAAGTGGAATGTTTTGGATTCGGTATTGGATAACATTCAGGTGTTTATGACTCAATCCTCTTGCAGGTGTGGTAGATCTCTCCATGGAGCGCGTGTGGGCCGAAGCTAAAATAAAATGGTAACCCACCGCACTGACGAGAAGCGGGGTTACTCAGCTCTGCACAAAACTCATCGGGCCGAGCATTACTCATGCTGCTGCCGTGGGCAGTCACTCCCACGCTATATCAAAATTTCATAGGTAGCACATTTAGACGAACGCACGCATTGCTGAAACACAATATGAAAATCAGTCTGCGCCTTGCGCAAGAACGTACAGTTCGCTGCATAGCTTCATTCATATTGATTAGTTTTATTACTATCAGCTATTTAAGAGCGTTTATTTAAATGTTAGCTTCTTTCCGTAATTATCTGATCTGGTTTATCTCTCGCATCCAATTGGATGAAAGGCTCGAATTGTTTGACTTTTATTTTCATATGCGAGTTTTCTCTGGTTTTTATTCTTGCAGTATTTTCTTTACAAAATGCCGTCTTGCATATTACAAACTTTACAAGTCTTTCGCATAGTACGAAGCAGGATGTGATTTTTATTTATTTTAAAATTTCTATTTCTTACAATTTCTGTAAAAGTTATTATAGATTAGTAATGGTATTTTTATTTTGAATTGTTTTTTTTTAAGATTTATTTTTAATTTTCAATATATTATTTTGTTTCATAAAGAATGCAAGCTGCACTACAGCCTATCTTATTCGTCAAATTGGTTTAGGTCCCCTTTAAATACCATAAAATAAAAAGGAATCGAGTCAACTACGATTATTTTATCTTCTTAAATTCAACTTCTTCGTCTTAAAATTTCTAATATTTGTCACGGTTGTTGAGTCATAAAAAATTTAACACGAAATTAGATTTTACAGCAGCATAAAAATATCAAACATCCCAACAGTGAAGGACATTGAGCAAATTAGCAAGGTAAGTATGAAGATGAAAACAAAATTAATGATCTCTTGCGGCGCAAATATAACCCGCAAGTTGACAGTGATTTCTAGATAAATTGCTTTGTTGAAATTGTAGTGATAATAATCATAGGAATCTCAAAATTTTTTCTTTCATCAACATAAAACAAAAGTAATGATTTGGCGTTCTTTTACCACAACATGTTGTATGTGGTATCAAGCTTGTTGTTAAATAATACTATTTGACTAAGTGCTGTTTGTACTTACATCAATGTCTTGCGATTAAAACATTCTTTATGTGTGTTGTGTAAGTGCATTTTCTTGGAAATTGGATGGGTACTGATTTTGAGTGTACAATTAACCAAATAATCATTAACACCTATTAATTGAAATTAAATTACAGAAATCTGTCTCGTGCTACGAGTAATTCTAACCCTGCAATTTCGTGTTTTTGGCCCCGTCTCACGAATAACATAGTATTTCAGATGATTACTTTCTTTTACTTTTTGGGTTATAGGTACAATCGATTTTCTAATTCGGAAATATAAAGTGATTGAGTTGTCTTTCCATTTTTAGCATATAAAACATAAATAAGATCTGGCGAAGTGCGAGTCTGGCCTCGGTTTTTAAGAGTTTCGCATAGCTGATAAATGTTTTTGATCAGAGCTCCAAAACTACATTATAAATTGAAGCTTCCGCTATCCGTTTGTCCTAACCTTAAAGGGCTGTATCGATAGCGATACAACCTTTAAAAGTTAGGACAGACTAGTAGAACCCTAATAAGTAGCTAAATTGAAAATTTCACACAATTTTTTTTAGTGTGACGGATTAATGAATACCAAATATTTGACGAGTTTTATATATCGTTTTTGTTTTTTGTTATGTCGTGCATACGGTAATACATATAAGCCGTAAACTTGGTATGATTATAGCTCGAAATCTAACGAATTACAACCAATAATGGAAAATGAAGGCCAAGTGTAGGTCGGATTCCGTTAAGGATCTTTAACTGTCTGAAGAACATTTTTTTTCACATTTTGTGTTGGTACATCGTCGTTGGTGTGCGAATACGAATAAATATGTAAAGAAATGTAATTGAAGCTCAAAAAAGTGCTAAATCATTTAACCAATACAATTTGGTAAATAGGAAGTGCGTGTTTTTGATTGGGAACTGGGACTGTATGAAAGTTACGTATTTATTCGTAGGTGTGCGCGTCTAAACTGCACTTGGCCTTTTTTTATGTTACATAGCGGTGAACCGAGCAAGTGAAACGCCCTGTGTTCTTGCTACTGCCTCAGTTCGTTGGAGTACACCAACAAGGGTGAGTTCCCAACCAGTCAAAACGAGTTACGCTGTGATTCGTTGGGATTTTTTTTCCCATCGAGTCACAATGTTACTCGGTGATACTCATGGATCTATGAAATATATGTCCATGGTAATACTGCATAGATCGCCAAAACCCGTAAATGTTCTGCAAGGCATTGCATAGCGTCCGTTACTCGAGATATTATTTCTTATAGGTATCTCATGAACTTATAATTTTACTGCAGTACATTTAAACATAAGAGAGTAAAGGTATTAATTTTATTAAAAGTCTTCAAATATGTAGTCTCTAGTCGATGCGTATATTGTTATATGTATGTATGAACACGCATATCTTATTTTCTGGATTATCTGATTATGATGATTACCTACTCGACCCCACAAAAGGGGTTTGTGGGGTCGAGTATTTCTTCGACCAAAGTAATAGTTTAACTTTAGCACCGAAGTGTAGGTCCAAGTTGGTGCCATTTTTTCATCCCTTTAGAATATATTATTAAATAAAAATCGGGCAAGGTGCGAGTCCGACCTCGTTTTAGTAGGTTTTCGCACTGCAACAGGGCGTTAAAACATTTTTTCCCCTCACAAGGTCGAAAAGTTGCAGTTTATTATTCGAAACCTATATACGTGAAAAAGTATTGCATATCCACAAGAGAGGAAAAAAATATATTCAAAAGTAACCGTGAATATTTACAAGTTTAGTAAGTTTTACTTTTAAAATATAAGTACATAAACACTTATTTACGAGGCATATTGTCCGAGTTGTTTTTCTTGCACCTAGCATTTTCCTCGTCGTATTAAGGTGAAAAGTTGTGTGTTTTGCTCGGGAGTAAAGTAATTTTAAGTCTAGCTGGACCTTACCTTCGAAATCCTCAGTACGCTCAAGATCCTATAATCTTTCGCTTTCTCAGGTTTTAATACAAGTACTTACGCCAAATAACAACTTAGCAGCCTTGCGTAACAAATAACTTATTGGTTTTGACCATGGCTTTAGAACTACATTATAAATCGGTGTTTTCAGTATATGTTGGTTCAATATAGGATAATGGTACATATAACGCAGATTCCTAACTTGTTGAGCTTTACATCCTTTAACAAAAATTGTTTAAAATTGACGACTTTGCCCATCCATTTACAATTTTTAAATATATTAATAAAGAAATTTTGTGCTTTACTCAATGAGCATTAGACGATGTTACCCCACTACTCTACCTTACACTCAAGACTTTTTTTAGATTATATAATATATACTTACCTATATATTGGAGCCGCATTGGAAAATAATATAATTGAATTTCTAATCAAATATTTACCCTTGGATCAATATTCTACTAAAAATATCAAAATTTCTGGTTTCTTACTCATTTCGTATACGAGCTAGTCAAACAGGTACAGACATACTATAGTAACTATACTACTACTACTATAGTACTATAGTATTCTATATACTATATATATAGAATACTATAGTAACAAAAGTATTTGTCAATGTGTCTATACCTAGATGACCTTATAATTACATTGCCGATTGTAACTACGAGTATTATCGATGGCAAGGTGACGCAATCGATCCTGTCAGTCAGAATTGCTGAAATGAATAATTTCAAAGCCCTGTGTTTAAATCAGCATGGTATACCGAGGTCAATATTTTTTCACACTTAGCATTTTCTCTTAATGCTACTAACTTCATTTCATACTTTTCTGTGTCAATTCTGTTGCTGTGTTTTTTTATTGTGCATGTAGAGAAGTGTGCACGTAGCACTATTCATATAAACGTAGTTTCATCATATTTTAAATAACAAATGTTAAAACTTTTTTTTATGTTATTGTGACGGAACAAGCTCGAGGCCCACCTGATGTTAAGTGGACTGACCTCTGCACAAGTCACGAATTGCACTGCGCCCGTCACCTTGAGACAGTCAGTTAAGTCTCATGTGCCTGTAATTTCACTGGCTCTCAAGGACTGCTGCCGGAACACACCGTTAGGTGCTTCGCGGCAGATTTTCTACTTGAGGGTGGTCGCTAGCCAGGCGGGCATTCGCAAAATACCCTTCCACCATGCGGTGAAGCTCAAGCCCACGGTGGGATTTCAACCATGGACCTGCTGCGCGGCAGTCCATAGCTAATGCCACTGAGCCATCATTGCTTCAAAACTTGGCGATATTTAGCATAAATGTACTTAAGCATCGGTTCCCTCTGTGTATTCTACAGGCTCTATAACGGGACATGCTCTCAGGAGCTGTTTGATCTTATACCGGCAACGCGATTCTACCATCGTACCGCGCGTCACCGGTTAAAAGCTCATCCACACATAATCGAGTCCTGGAAGTCTCACACAGCTCAATTTATGCGTTCCTTCTTACCGCACACTTGCAAAATGTGGAATGATCTTCCATCTAGCGTTTTCCCGCGGAGCTACAATATGGATTCCTTCAAAAAGGGTGTTAAAATAGTCTTACAGTGTCGGCAACGTATTGGTAACGCCCTTGGTGTTGCAAATTTCCATAGGCGACGGTAACCGCTTACCATCAGGTGGGCCGTCTGCTTGTTAGCCACTCCATTACATAAAAAAAAACTTAATATGTATGCTTCCGGTTTGCTAACTATCCATAAAATTAAGTATCAAAAAGTTCTAAAAATCGTTGATGTGGTAATTATTCTTTTCATATTTACTGATAAAATATATGATAAATTGAAAAACTGGCAAACAAGAAGCATCGATATTAGACTCAGGGATATGCATGCCAAATTTCGAAGAGTTAGAACACTTGGTATATAACATAATGACGAAATTACGTCTGTATGAAAAGCACCACGTTCTAGATAATATAATATAAGCACTGTAATATTCTGTCATCGCCTGTAAAATGAAAAAGGAGACTAACGGAAACAATTTATCGCACGAGTAGCGTAATAAGCTGTTGCTACACATTGATCGCTTAATAGCAATCTTAACTACCTTAACGCCCTTATTATCCAAAAGGCAGCGACCTAGCACCCGCTAGAATAGTACGAAAAAGAGCATTCTAAGGACATTTGGAGTCAGGCAGCCGGCCATAAAACCGAAGTAAATTTTTTTACATTATGTCATCGAATTCATCTTTGTATTTTTCGAGAACACATGGCAACAAAGATGCTGTCTTTGTCTTGACTTTTATATTTTGTTTATCTGTAGTGGTCACGAATTAATCTTTTTTTTATATAATAAAAGTTGTTGTCCGTACGGATGCATAAATCAATTTGAGTACAACGGAATCGTAATAACCCATTTGGCAGACGCATCGCAAGTATATTTATCCGTGTTCCTATAACCCACGATATTATTTTAAAGATCAAACAGGTCATCGCAATGTGTATTACATAGTTGTTTCTTTTTATTCATTCACGTGAGGTTTGATTACGACACACGATCGAACATGGCACAATAGAAATACGGATTAAATCGGATAAAATATGGTCATGTTAATTGATTTTCGTGGATTTGATAGGAATCAAAGTCAAACATTTTCTCAATACATTTGGCTAATGCACTCATGGCTAGCTACCACCTTTAAAGAAATGGAACCTTGAATGTTACAGGCAAAATTGTAATTGTTTAGACACCTCTGATGGCTTACAGATTTTTTGTTTTTTTAATGGGTTAGAAGGGCAAGCGAGCGGCTCCACCGGGTGATCACCGTAGCTCATGAATATCCGCTACACCATAGGTCTCAAGGATGCGTTGCTGGCCTTTGAGGAGGGAATATGCTTTCTTCTTTAAGGGTCCTCGTATCGGTTCAGAAATACTTCAAATAATAGCAGCTGGTTCGTGTTTTTTTGTGGCAGTGCGAGGCAGAGAAGGCCTTGAGAATCCCAAGATTGTGGACTTGTAGACGTAAAAGAATGGTGTATATGGTATTTTTTTTAACAAATTTTAATTTTAATTGGTTTCATTTTGAGGTTTTTAGGAAGCCCTATATAGCCGTATTGCCGTTACTGATATCTATCCGATGCCTGTCTCTATCTGCATGTCAAGAGTATCGATCCTGTGCACGGATTGTAGACCTGGAGTTTTGATCCTGTGTGTAGTATGCTGATCCGTAAGATAATAGTGATTAAGAAATTAAATTATTGTAGCAGAATATTTCGTTCCTTTGCCGTGGTACCATTAGATAGTTCCTTTGATGGTACCACGGCAAATTTAATTTGCCGTGGTACCATTGACTCAATGGTACTACGAAAATGCTGATTTCTATTAACCGTGGTACCATTGAATCGTTAGACTAAAAAATCCGTTGGCTTTGCTTAATTCAACGGAAGCAAGATCAATAAAGAACAATTTATATGTTAATTTTTTTTATTATGATTTTGATGACAATTGGAAACGTGACTATTAATTTATGATTCGGTTGAAAATAATCTTAAAAAATATAAACAAATAGGTTTTAGATGTGACAGCTGTCAAAGTGACAGTATATGTCAGATAGATAGGTGTGACTTGTGACAGGTGTCAAAGTGACAGTTGGTTCGTATTTTATGTACTCAATTGCTTTTCGTTTTCATAACATCTGTCCCGCGATCTCAAAGAGATCTTTACTTCAGATGACAGCTGTCAAATTAAAATAAGATTTATCTCGGAAACTATTGACCCTAGACCACTAGTTTCTTTGCAAAAGTGATAGATCTGATAGAGATCTATATTTCAGATGACAGCTGTCAAATTAAAATAGGGTTTATCTCGGTAACTTTTGACCCTAGACCACTAGTTTCTTTGCAAAAGTGATAGATCTGATAGAGATCTACATTTCAGATGACAGCTGTCAAATTAAAATAGGGTTTTGACAAAAATAAAAGGAATTCAACAAAATCATGATGCTCATATTTGCCGGTTGTCATGTGTTATGTCATCATTGTTTAGTCTACTCAGAATAGGTGCCTACAAATTGAATTTAGATGCTTTTTTTTATTAAATAAATAAAAAATTAAGGCACGCAAAGCTCTCAGTTGAATTGAATAATGGAGTAGGTAGTTCCAATACGAAGCGATTAGTTAGATATATGTTACCTGATATATTCATTACTGGATTATGGCTGTACCAGCATGGTACCGACTTCTACAATTTATTTCATACATTTGGTATCTGTATTTTTTAAATTATCTTTTCCTTACTGTTTCCAGCATAAGAATAATAAAATAACTGTTATTCTCTGTCATCGCTCGATCATGTAAAATGGAAACTACGTTATCACAAGAGCAGGACAGAGTCTGCGTAAGCTGTTACTCCAGATTGGGTTCACAATAGCGATCTCAACACCCTAATTATCTAAGCGGCAGCGACCTACCAATAAGAGCATTCCCAAGGACGGTTGGAGTCAGACAGCCAGCCATAAAACCTAAGTATTTTATTTACATTATGTTTTTGAGTTGTTCTTTGTAATGTTTCAGAGCACATGGAAACACGATGACCTTGAGTTGACTTTTATTTTTTTCTTATCTGTAGCAGTCACGAATTTATTTGTTTATATAATGAAAGTTGTCGTCTGGTACTGATGCATAATTCAGTTTGATTACAACGGAATGGTAATAACCCATTTGGCAGACGCATCGTAAGTATATTTATCCGTGTTCTTATAACCTACAATATTATTTTTGAGATCAAACAGGTCATCGCAATGTGTATTACATAGATGCTATTTTTTTACGCGCCCACGTGAGGTTTGATTACGACACACGATTGAACATAGCACAATGGAAATACGGATTAAATCGGAAAAATATCGTCACTGTAATTAATTTTCGTGAATTTGATAGAAATCAGCCGATTTTTTTTCACTGTACAGTCTAAGTATATTTTACGAATGCCCTCATGGCATGCCTTTAAAAGACCTTTAAAATAATGGAACCTAGAATGTAACATGCGAAATGTGATTGTTTAGGGACTTCTGATGACTTCCCATTCACGGATATGCAAACTTTTTTTTTTCATGGGATAAGAGGCGAAACGTGCAGGCTGCTCCACCAAGTGATCATCGGCGCCCGCGAACATCCGCAACACCATGCGTTGCCGGTGTTCACCATGCTTTGAGGATGGAATATGCTCTGTTCTTGAGGGCTCCTAAGTTTTTAAGGTTTGAAGGTTGTTTTAAGGTTTGAAAATACTTCACATGGTAGCTGGTTCTTAGTTTATTGTGGCAGTGCGAGGCAGAAAACGCCATTAGAATCGCATGGTTGTGGGCTTGCAGATGTGATAGAATGGTGTATTTTTGTTAAAAGTTAATTTTATTTGGCTTCCATTTTAGGGTTCTGTAGATACAGAACCTAAAGGGCAAAACGGAGCCTTATTGCTGCCAAAGATTTTGTTGGATGCTCGTGTCTGTCTACTTGCCATGGGACATGCAGACAGAGACAGGCATCGGACAGATATCAGAGACAACTTTAGGACTCCGTTTTGCCCTTTAGGTTCTGTATCTATAGAACCCTAACACGGAAGACTTAAAATTAATTTTGTAAATGGTGTAAAAAATACACCATTCTATCACGTCTGCAAGTCCACAACCTTTCGATTCTCATGGCATTTGCTGCCTCGCACTGCAATAAAAAACCACATATCAGCTGTTATGCGAAGTATTTTTAAACCTATACGACTTATAAGTCCTCAAGAACAGAGCATATACCATCCTCAAAGGTCGGTAACGTGCCCTCGAGATTTCTGGTGTGGCGGATGTTTGTGAGCGACAGTGATCACCTGGTGGAACCACATGCTCATTTGGCCTCTTATCCTATGAAAAAAACAAAAGTTTGCATATCCGTGAATGGGAAGTCATCAGCGGTGTCTAAAGAATCACATTTCGCATGTAACATTCAAAGTTGCTAGCCATGAGGACATTCGCAAAATATGCTTAGACTATACAATGACAAAATTTTCGACTTTGATTTCTATCAAATTCACGAAAATCCATTACCGTGACGACATTTTTTCCGATTTAATCTGTATTTCCATTGTGTCATGTTCGATCGTGTGTCGTAATCAAACCCCAAGTGGACGAATAAAAAAACAACTACGAGTATGTAATACAAATAACGATGACCTGTTTGATCTTTACAATATTATCGTAGGTTATAGGAACACGGATAAATATACTTACGATGCGTCTGCCAAATGGGTTATTACGATTCCGTTGTACTCAAATTGATTTATACATCCGTACGGACATGAAATTTCATTATATAAAAAATAAGATTAATTCGTGACCGCTACAGATAAACAAATAATAAAAGTCAAGTCAGAGACAATATCTTTGTTTCCACGTGTTCTTGAACAATACAAAGATAAACACAAAGACATAATGTAAAAAAAATGGCTTAGGTTTTACGGCTGGCTGTCTTACTCCAAACCTCCTTGGGAATGATCTTATTGGTAGGCCGCGGCCACTGTCCATCTTGTACACGGATTGATACTTTCAGAGCTGGAATTTATACCCTGTGTGTAGTATGTTGATCCGTAAGAGAGTTATTTGAATAAGAAATTAAATTATTTGTAGCAGAATGTTTCATATGATAAGAGTATAAGAAATTCCAGAAATAATATTACTCCAGCTTCCTGGCATGTGTTACTTATATTATCATTGTCTAGTCTACTTAAAATAGGTAAAAATGTAATTCATATTCCTTTTTTTATTCAAATAATTATTAAACTGAGGCACGCTAAGCTCTCATTTGAATTTAAAAAAGCGGATGAAGTAATTTCAATGCTAAGCGCTTTTTTATATATGTTACCTGATATATCCATAACTGATTTACATGACTCTTTCTTTATGTGATAAATGTATGTACGGTGTAATCCAATAAAAAAATAAAAGATCTCTTCAATGATGAAATTGGGTGTCAAATTTAAAATTTTCAAAATTTTCTTTGTTAGTCAAAATACACGTGAACATCGTTATGTGATAATAAGTAAAGAAAACCGTGCTTTTGATTTTCCAACGTCTTTTAAGAGTAGTAAGTATGTTACTATACGTACCACCCATTAAACTACATGCAAAAAAATACTATCAATTAAAGTTGTAAAATTATTAGGCCAAACTATATAAATTGGTAACCGATTGACATAGATAGGTATGTTATAATATGTAAAGAGTACCTATTGGTATTTTAAAACAAAATAGACATCATCTAGATGCGTAAAAAATAAGTAACCACATATTTTTCCAAACATTTAGTTCAAATGTTAGAAAAATATATACCTATTCGTACATTGTTATACATCTGACGAATGGTTGTCGGATGTGTTGCTCCCTTCGTATTTGTATATACACGCGAAAGGGTTTTTTATGCGGAAGTTTACTTCATATTTGTTAGTTTACAATATTAATACGCAATATATATTATATATGCTCGCATAGGAATGCCTATGGGGCTAGTTTTCAGTAAGTGCTGAAAGATAAATAGTTTTCACGTTTCACTAAAATAATAATCAACTTGAGTGTAAAGTCTGTTGCCAACCGCTCACGTATAATAAAACTGGATATTTTTAGCCTAATACTGGAATAGATCATTCGGCACAATGATTTCCTGATTCTTGTTAGGCAACTGCCCAGTGCCCACCTACTTACTCCTTAATTATGAAGCCAGCTGTTGTGCACTAATTTATTACCATATTTACAGAAAAGGGAGACGATTATCATCGATGTTTTGTTTCAAAGGAATTGGGTTATGTCAGGGAATCTGCCTACAGATTCCCCGTTTAGAATTATCGTCAGATATAACGGTATCTACAAAAAGAACTTGAGAAAGCGTGCTTCCTGTATGGTCGTCTAAAAAGCATCGGAGAGAGGTAGACTTTTGCCGGTTGTTAATACGGTTGTAGAAAGAGTGCTCTACGTTTATAAACTTTAATACTTAGACATTAGAGTTGAAATCTAGAAGAGGATAGTTCTTGGAATGTAACAGCGTATAAGCAGATGTTATTTTGGTTCGGCGAGTGCGAGGGCGGAGCGGGCGCTCGGACACTGGAGTCCGATCATTTCTCAGAAAATTCAGATTACGGCACAGATTGCGTATTAATTCGGTAAGAGCACAATCTAGTATCTCTTGTCTATCTATAAACACAGGTGAATACTTAGAATTTTAACACTGCTCTTTAAAAGATTCCTGAATGAAAAATAAATAACACATACGATGTACTCGTAAAATCGTGCACCGGGAATAATTCCAACTTGATTATATGCCTACACTTCACGCCTTTACGAGTACATCTCCAAAATGGTATATAGGCACAGTCGTAACGTACTCGTACCTATAAGATGTATAGGTCTACGCTAATTTTATTGGGGCTGAGCCCTTTGACATGTCCTGGACTTAGTGCCAGACTCCGGACTGCTACTATAAAATTTCTTTGTCAATAAAACCCACTGCCCGAGAAGGGGATTCGAACCCAGAAACATGAGATTGCAAAGTGATGTTTTACTACAGTATTCAATTGCATATTGATGATTTTGAGTGTTTACTTCATAAGCAAAGGAATGGCTAAAGGTCGGTTAATCATCAGATAGAACTAACGAACAGACAACCAATACCAAAGGAATGCTGGTTGCTTAAAAGAAAAGTTCATGTTTTGCAAATTGGGTCAGTTTTTTCTCTTAGGTCCAATTTCACTAAACTATGGTTAAGCCATTAAAATGTTTTGATATCATAGAACGTCAAACCTAGCGGCAGTTATTGCATTAGTTGTATTTATTTCGTGGAAATACGAAATATCATTAGTTAACTGTTGCAAAATGTAAAGTGGCCATATATAAACTATTTAACCACTGTTACCCTCGTTATAAGCTGAAACATTGTAAAAGAAATTAGCAACAATTAAAATTTCTAAATTTTGAAGCTGTGATGGCTCTGTGGCATTGGCTATGGACTGCCGCGCAGCAGGTCCATGATTCGAATCTCACCGCGGGCTTCAGCTTTATCGAATGGTGGAAGGGCATTTTGCGAATGACCACTTGGCTACCAACCACCCTCAAGTAGAAAATCTGTCGTCAACCACCTAACTGTCTACTTGCTTGTCTAAAAATCAAAATGTGCTTAGCCGTTTTTTATATTAGGAAGTGAGGAGACGGACATGTCTCCCGCCTGAAGGTAAGCTTTACATTTGTCCATAACAGTCACAGTGTCACAGTTTTCATCCTGCATGAAAATCCAGTGTGATACTGCACTGCGCTTGTCGTCTCCGATACCTTAGTTCTTATAGTCTCATTCATTATTCAAAGTCTCAAGTGAAATTAAGTAATTTCATATCAAACAAAGTTATTTCACTTGAGACTGTCCCCTTCACCCCTAAACACAGTAGTGTTTGCACACTTCTACTTCGAAGCAGAATATCTGATGCTAAGGTGGCACCCACCAAGACGGATTAAAGAGACCTACCAACTGATAAGATTACATTGTAGAGGTGAGTGGTAGGTACACTAGTACCTCTAAAAATGTTTGAGATTGTTACAACTATGTAACAATCTCAAACATTTTTAGATTCACAATTTTTTTTTATTATTTGATTGTGACGGAACGAGCACGAGACCCACCTGATGTTAAGCGGATTATTACCTTTGCCTATAACAGATGCATTTTCTCATGTGACGTATTGTACTGCGCCCGTCACACTGAGACATACAGTTGTTAAATCTCATGCGCCTATAATTTTTATGGCTCTCAAGGACTGCTGCCGGAACACACTGCTGGGTGATTGGCGACAGATTTCTACTTGAGGGTGGTAGCTAGCCAGGTGGGTATTCGCAAAATACCCTCGGCCAAACAATCACAAGCTTTTGAATTTACAATTACAATAAGATTAAGTAGAGCATCGTAAACAGATCCCAATGAGCGAATAATAAACAAAGGCATACATAATAAATGAAAACATAACTCATGGAGTCGTCATGGAAAGTTCCCTTCAGTTTGAGCAGGGTTCGTTGACAGCATCTGTGCGTTGACGCATCTGGCTGGAGTGGACGTGTGCGTCACCTTAGAATATCGACGTGGCTCAGTAAAATTCCCTAATGTTCCAGTATATGCGTATGCGAGATATTCTAAGACATGTTTTACCGGGAAGAAAATGGGTCGCTATGTGATATACCTACTTCAAATGTAGCACTAAGGATATTTGAGAGTGCAACATCAATTTAATGTTAATAATCGTCATCTTCGTAACAAAATCCCAATCAGGGTGGGACTGTTCTGTGTCTGATATAAAAACGCAAAGGACAAAAGAACGTATATGTTTTCAATGACAATAGGACATACCAAATTAGGACATACCTAATTGTACAAACGATTTCCTTCAATTTCATGGACGGCCACCGCCTGCCTGATGACCCTTGGGAATGCTCTTGTTAGTAGTTCCACTACCTCTCGGGTACTCTGTCAAAGATGGAAGCAGTGATAGCTCAGTTTTGAAGCAGTGATAGCTCAGTCGCTTTGGCTATGGACTGCCGCGCAGCAGTTCCATGATTCGAATCCCGCCGCTGGCTTGAGCTTCACCGCATGGTGGAAGAGCTGTTTTGCGAATGCCCGCCTGGCTAGCGACCACCCTCAAGTGGAAAATCTGTCGCCAAACACCTAACGGTGTGTTCCGGCAGCTGTCCTTGAGTGCTAGTAATTCTAGGTTAAGCCTGTTAACACCTTCGACCATATCGTCACTTATTATCAGGTGAGATTGTGGTCAAAGGCTTACCTATCAGCAATAAAAAAAAAAAAATATTTGTTGAATGAAATGAAATTTTATTGTGTTGAACATAGTCTACACAGTGCTTCCGAGCGACGAAGTGCGAGTTCTAAAAAGTATTTTCTCGATTACTTGAACAGTATTTGCATTAATTGCATTTTTTATTATTTTATCTTTAAGTTATTATTTATTCTGGATGATCAAAGCGTAGGAAATCCAATATCAGTCTTCCGTTGTTTCAATTTGTTATAACGATTATATAATATTATTTGTGGAATTTCACGTGGGCCAACTCATTGTATGTACCTAGTAAAACAATATAATGGCAATTTTTCTCGGCGCGTCATCGTCTGCTCTCTAGGGGGTTGGACGTCCTACTTTTTACTAAATGGTGATGGACTTCGGGAGGCTTTTCACTTTCTGCTGTTTATAAGTTTAAAAAATATCTGCTTGCGGCTAGATTCCCAGTCGGTCCTTGTAGGTTGATAAACCTTCAGAGTTTGAGACTTCCTAAACTTTCTAATAAGTACACTATCAAAATGTCGTTATACTGTTAAAACTCCTACAGATAGTTGAATCTGTGGTACTAGGTGGTTCCTAGCTAGGAAAACGACTGGATGGGTACCACCACCTTGTTAATTATTTCAGCCTCCATGTTATCGATTGCTCTGTTATATTTTTTAAGCCTAATTGTGTTCCAGTAATGGATACGAACCTCATTTTGTAATTTTTTTTTAAAAACGCCAGCATGGAGTTCGTATTTCAAAATAAGTGGATCTTCATTGCTATTCTATAGTTATCCAAAGGCCCCAGGTTGCTAATAAAATACAGAGACGTAAGCTATAATTGTGTGTGCCGAAAGCTCAGTCGCACCGCGTAGTAAAGAATATTTACAGGTTCCGATTTGTCTTTTTTAGGGTTCCGTACCCAAAGGGTAAAAACGGGACTCTATTACTGAGACTACGCTGTTCATCCGTCCGTCCGTCTGTCACCAGGCTGTATCTCAAGAACGGTGATAGCTAGACAGTTAAAATTTTCACAGATGATGTATTTCTGTTGCCGCTATAACAACAAATACAAAAAGTTGGCCATGGGCGAGTCGGACTCGCGCACGTTAAAACAATAAAGGCTAAAATATGCAGTCTAATGCTAATGGTACGGAACCCTTCGTGCGCGAGTCCGACTCGCACTTGGCCGATTTTTTGCATGTAATGGGCAGTGGATTAATATTATTTGCTTGTTTTGCCACGATTATATTAAAGAGAATAGAATTTTATGTAGTGTTTCTAAAGTACCTGGAATTGTCCGCATAGCCTTCATAATAACTCTACTCCCTAGATACAGAAAAATACTTCATTGTAGATGGGATACTGCCAATTCTACCTACTTACTATACTACCTACGTCAGTCAGTTTTTGTCGAAAATTCTATTTCAGACAAATGATTAAGTGTGGATTGATTTTAAACATTCCTTTGTGATATAACCTTGGTGGGTACTAGGTGCCCTCTTTTGTACAAACCTACTCTTGTATCTGGAGAAAAATTTGAAGCTTTATTTTAACTGAAAAACAAGGTGATATGTACTCTTGTGTTACTCATATTTTATGGCATAAAATAAAAACAAAGACTGTGTGGAAAAAAGCCACACAAAAAAAGAATATATTCGATGTAAATTTATCAATAAAAATTGAAGATCTCCAAATTAGATTTTTTATTTTTAAACACAGGTTTGACTGCAATTTCACCTTTGCAGTTGGTAGGTACTTGGTTGTTACCTTGCTAAAGTAGTGCTTGTAAACGGAAACACTTGCGAAGATCAGATCAGATTAACCAATGTATACTAAATTGTTGAGCGTCTAGCCTGCTAAATGGTATTAATATGTAAAAACGATTACCGTCTGTAAATAGATGGTTGTTCAACGAATAAAGTATCATCTTAATATAAGAATCGACAGCGCCATCTAGTGATATGAGTTGACAACTTTTCACCATTGTACTAAATAAAAGGTAAGTAAAATCTCGCTACTAGTTGAACGTGTACTAAGTATACGTGATGGTACATAGATGGCAGTGTTCTGAAGTCTTATTACAAGATATTTATTGAAAACATCCAAATCAAATAGTATCATATTATATCAGAATAAAGTATCATGCACTTTTAAAAAATTGCTATGTTATATATGCTCTATAATATTCATAGTCCATGCTATTCAGTTTATAACGCATACATTTTTATTATATCAACTAGGTATTTGTTATTATAAAATTTTATGGGAAGGGGTTTTATGGAAGATAATAACACTAAAGCGTACTCACTATTATCAGTCTCATCGTTGCACCTAGCTCTACCTATCACTAAAGCTTAGAACTACATTAATACTGATATTTCTAAATTGTTATAAGCAGTTCCATCTTACGGAACTGCACAGAACTAAATAACTCTGGACACACATTTGCGCCATCTATGTAAACTCTATGCGGTGCGAAAGGCTCCGCTGCCTCCGCACGACTGAATCAAATAGGCTTCTGCAACTATTATTAAAATCGACTGTAATCGAGACGCAACCTATTTAGATATTGCGGCCGTTAAACGCCGCTAGTCGTTACTCGCTGGTTGGTCGTTATTCTCGTTAGGTCGTTAGCGTCTGCTTATATGGGCGGCGTCCGTTCGCCGTTGCTCCAGCAGATGGCGAGCTATTTTTGTTGGATAACGCCGCCGCTGCGCCGTAGAAACCGTAACGAATAACGACGCAAATTTCCTGCGCGATCTCAATTGTTTGTGGAACAACGTTTATAATTAGATTGATTCCTTTTTTAGATTTGTTTTAGGCTCGGTTGAATTACGTTTATTTAGAGTATAGGATAGGAGAATAAATAGTATACTATAGCTTTATGAAATACCTAAGCGCTTTTATATAAGGTTACAGTAATGAACTGTTATATTTGAAGCAATGATTGTCAAGAAGGCTTATGGTTTGACTATCGCAAGGTGGTCTACCATGCGAAGATGCTCTATCCCATGTACCTACTCAAGTAGAAATTCAGTACCCAAGCAAGGTGTGTTTCGGCAGCTGTCTATATGTACTAATAATCGTTGGCGCATGTTAACATTTTGAACCACATCATAACTTACAATTTACAAACATGACAACAGTGTATGTTCAAAGGCTCTAAAAACACATTTTCATGTCTGCCCAGAAGAGATGCAGAGATGTTTTTAAAAGCATCCACGGCTCTTAGTCCCATTTAATAGTTATATATGATGATGTTAGGATAAGTAGAGTTAGTATATAATTATAAATACGAATGAGGGTAAGTCTATATTCAACTATCAATAGAACTAAATTTAGTAAAAAGAAATGATCTATGAAAATTATGTTTTACAATTCGGAAAACCTTAATTTTACTTAAAGCTGTATAGATCATTTTTGAAACTATTTATATATATTATTATGATCAAACGTTACTAAATATTCTAAGCATAGATATTTGTTGAAATTGAGGTAGGCATTTACCAACTGCCTGTCAGTATTTCATTAGTAATAATGTACCAATCTCACATTGTTTCAATATGGGTATCCATAAATGAGAATGTTTTACTAAACCAACATTGCTCAAACTTGATTCATTATCCATACATAATTTAAGATCTATGTAATAATTGAACATTATAATATTTAGTCTTTTAAATTCCATAGGTACGAGGCTACGGTAAGCTTTTAAGCCTAGTATTTGCGAGTAAAAAGGTATATTTTTTTAATTTTCACTTAATATGGTTATTATGTACAACAAATAATCTCTGACAAAATAGAAGAACAAATAATAAACAAAACTAAACTACTCTGCACAACATATCAATAAGTAATTTTGATACTTTTGCAGTTCTTCTACATACAGTTATAAGTACCTACTTAATACTGAAAGGCGATATAATACGTTACAATACATATTTTGAGCAGCTATCTCCAGCCTTCAGGCTTTTGATGATGAAATATATTTTTCATAACATTTGAAACCTTCTTTCACCTCTTTATATGGCTGGTGTTAATAACCGCATCACCAAGTTGAGATCCATCTTTGATTCAGTATTTGATAAATGTTCCAAACATTAGACAGCATCCAACTTAGAGATGCATTGCAAAACAAGTCTAGGTATTTTGTTCACATGTAAAAAGCATCAATACCTTTCCTAACAAAGAAATAACCGCCAAATCTATAATCTCAGTAGGTAAGTAATTCATGTTGTTGCGGCCTTACTTGTTACAACTTTGAACTCCCATCCATACATTTAAACGGCTCCATAAAAAGGAGGAGATTCTCCATTCGTCTGTTTTTTTTTGTTGACTGGGTGAACCGATTTTGATAATTCTTTTTTTATTTGTAAGCTGATGCTTGTCATTTGATTTCATTCAAATTTATTCAAAATAAGTGAAGCCATTTTTGAGTTACACTCCAATAACTGAAAAATATTCTCCTATATTGATTATGTAGTCGTTTACAGTGAATCACAATCGATCCCGTATGTAGCAAGAGTCACTAAAAAGACTGAAGTTAAATGTTTAACCAAAAAATGGAACCAACTTCATCACTCAAAAGTGGGTAATAACTTGTCGAAGCCGGTACCATGCGCACAATGTTGTCATAATAGGTACTTTTAACTACAGATATACATAGGTACTTTGAACTATAATGGTACCAACTTCAACAAGTTATTTCACACTTGTGAGTGTTGAAGTCGGTTCCATTTTTTGGTATGTTTTTTTATGATCTGTAATTATTAGTAGAGATATTATATATTATTACCTAGAGATATTATATATTATTACCTAGAGATATTGAATAATTACGGAAAATAAAAAAGGACGTCTTCCTGCATTTTGAATTAACTATGTCAGTTTAAGAAATTTTAGTCACCCTGATATATTATCCCGCACATGACTATAATTTTTCCTTTTGTAATTTTGTAACCTGATAATATCATTTATTTTTGACATACCTATGGACCCGAATTTCACAATTTTCTAGAGTTTGACTTTTTTAAATCTTATCTTTGGGATCATCTGTGATACACCCATTCGAACAAAAAAATCATCTTTATATCAGTTCCCCACTCGCGGACCCAGGTAAAATACATAAAAATTATGCGTTTAATCGTGAACATTTCATTGTTTGGAAGTCTGCTAAAAACAAATCAAACAACTATAAATTAATTGAAAAAGTTAAAAAACCCCGACTGCAAATTATTTAATTTCGTTAAACATTTTATCGTTGCATTGAAATTAAAACTGAAATTTATATATATTTATGGAATCATTTTATAAAACCCTTCATTGTGATATTCACTCGATAGTTTAGAAAGAAAAAATCATTTTTTACCTCACAATATGGCGTCTACAACACGCCAATTTAATATTTTTTTATGTATAGTGTCACTCGCGCTATGAAGACAAATCTAACGATATCTCTTACATTGAAATCGGTTAAGCCGTTTAGAAGTTATGGTGGAATAAAAAACTCACAAACATCGTTAAAAAAGTTTATTCGTATAAACTAAGTACGATTATACAGTTGATTTTAAAGAAAAACAACAAGTAATAAAATCTAGCTCTATAAATGAATATAAATAGGACTCATTTATATTCATTTATAGAACAAATGACAAAATATTGTTCTGAATGAAGATTTTTAATTCAGTTTTAAAATCAGACATAGGTAAATTTATCAATGTGTGTATGTACTTTAAATTTATTATAAGGTCCATGCTTTTTCACCTTACTCTTGGTTCGTGAAGTTTTTCCTTATTTATCAAATTATAATTATGTATATTCTTCTTATATAATTTTGTTTACCGTTGTATATCTCCAATAGATATTTAAAAATAATAGTCCACCCTACACCTTGTTAACTTAACAGTTCATTAATATTTATGAATTAAATTTATTTAAACAAAATTGTATGTGATCGAAGCATAAATGATAATATTTTCTATTACAGTTTAATTTAATTCTTTAGGAATAAAGAAATCTAAATAGATAAAATGGTTTGTCCTCAAAAAACAGAAGTGGCGGAATTTCCGCCTAAGTTACAATAAATACCAGGACTAGAAAACAAGAAAAAAAACCTTGAATTCTGTGCGACTTTTTAGTATTGGCAACATTAGTCAAAATTCAAATCCAAAATCATTTAATTCAATTTAGGCGTCTACGACGCTCTTATGAAGGTCAATTACAAATTTTAATATTGAAATATTCTACATTGTACTGCTTTGTTCAGCAAAAAAAAATTATAGAGCCACTGCGAGAAGAACGGGCAAGAAACTCGGGGTAATTTTTTTAAACGTCTTTTTCAATGTGTTATATACAATACAATTATTACAATATTTGTTTAAATTACGTAGGAGACATGTATTGTGATAGCTTGGCAGAGGCGGAATTTTCCAAGCATTTTAGTCATATTCCAAATAGCCCGTCCTCTCCTTACCGCTTGCTTGTGACGTTCCACTACTTTGTGTTGCGAGGTATCATAGTGCTCAAAAATTGTTCCGCTAAGTACGGCTCATTAACTGGTAAGTAACGAGTTGACTTATACTGTGATTGGATTTAAACTGTTCCTTAAACATTTTTGAGACACAAATTGGGAATATTCGTGTTATTTCATACAAAATCCATTTCATATAAATTGCCTTAAATAATTTGATGGTATGATTCGTAACATCCATTAAGTAACAATTTCCTATACATTCAGTACATTGGAAATAGGTAAGGTTTCCACATAAGTAAAGGGATATTTTATTTGAAAACTGCCCAAGTATCTACCGTAATGTAAATATGAATAATACTGCGATGAGTCCGATAAAATGCGGATCCTATTAAGACAGGAGATAGATGATATAAAAGGCGGTGTGGTAGATAATTGATACAATTAGTTAATTGCCTAATTATTTTAAATGAGAGAGTCCAGAGAATTTCCGCCAGATGGAACAACCTTGACATGTTGGTCAAGGTTACTTCTTAACCTTATATAATTTCAAGGAGCTTGTTCTTTATCTCTGAAACTTAATATCATTAAAAACAATCTAGCAGATCTGGGCCATTATGTTTGATTATTTTTTACTTCAACGTATGTAGTCCTTAAAAGGCAATTGACCTATTTTTAACGGGGAGTTATTAACACTCCGCACTTTGTCCACAATTAATATTAAGGAATGATTTAAATCACCACTATACACGAAACCCCGTGAGGTGCCGGATTAGAATTGCACCTCCCCATGTCATCCCATGGGTGTCGTAAGAGGCGACTAAGGGAAAAATATTGGAAGGTGGGCAGCAGCGCCTTCTAAAGAACTGCCAACTTACGCTGCGATCCCCAAGATGCCTGCCAAGCGTGGAGATTATGGCAAATACCCCCTTAATAGGGGAGACTGTGTTCAGCGTTGGACGATGCGGTGGTTACAGTATATATGAAATAATTTTAATATAATTATACTACAATTTTATTTAAGAACGCGTCCGTGCTTGGGGGCACGTTAAGCTTTCGGTCCCGGTGTCTTACGATGGCAGTAGAAAATCTGTCGCCAAGCATCTAAGAGTGTGTTCCGACAGCTGTCCTTGAGAACCAGTTCCCACCCTGTAATCGTACTTAGTGCAAACGTTGTTTTAAATCTTTTGTAGTAATGAGACGAGGAAGAGGCACCCCTAGTGGTTAGTGGCATGACCTTTTTTTTAACCTTTGACCACTATCGCACCTGATAGTAAATGATAATGAGTTCGTGCTAACATGCTTAACCTAGAATTGCTGGCTGTCAAGGACAGCTGCCGGAACGTTAGATGTTTGGCGATAGATTTTCTACTTGAGGGTTGGATATCTCACCGGCCGGGCTTACGCACCGGACAAGTGTAATAAAAAAAGCCTAATTCCGAATTTTTTTGTATGCCCGCTCGACTAGCTGATACCTCTAAGAAGTAGAAAATCTGGTCCCATTCCATTCTAAGTTAAAACATATTACAATCTTGGATCACATCACTATTTTCATTGTCCGACTTCCTCATTTTATTTTTCGTACCTTCTTTAAGTGTTAGAAGTTGATTCATTTCTATTTTTCTATCTTTCCAGTGCTGCTTTTTTGCTTTTTCCACTGCTTACGATAGATCCCAAACTGCCTGCCGGGGATTATGACAACCCCCCTGAATATTATGTCACTCGTCCACCATCAGCAACAGTGGCCATTATTAAGTCATCCAGGTATAAGAATGTTGGAAAATACGTAATTCAATTAATTGAGTAGAAAGTACTTGATCGAAATTGATGAAATTTACATGAGACTTAAGTACTTGGAGATAAATTCAAATCGATTTTGAAACATTTTTTGGTTTAGTTTCCTACAAAAAATTACTGATCAATATTAATATTGCAAATATCAATATTAAATTAATATTGCAAAAGCCGTGAAATAGGCAATTGCAGGTCGAATATGAGTTTAAAGGCCAAGCCTTAGGCGAGGACTTCACTAATTCGAGACAGGCAATTGCCATTTCCACCGAGGCATAATAAATTATATAGTACCTACTTTTCACAAAAGAATGCAGGGAAATAAACATACTTATGTTTTCGCTATTAAAAATTTTCTATTTTTATGCTTCTGAATCCTGTCGACTGTCGTTTAAAAAAGTAGTTCAATTTCCAACTGAGGAGTAGGCGAACAAAACAGCACATTTCCGCTCCAATATAAAACTGCAGAAGTGACGTTTTGTTGGGTAATTAATAAAAGTGGCCTAACAAAGGCCACTTTATGGAAGTAACTTTCTGATAGGGATACCCATGGAAATGTAACATTTATTGAGACAATAAAAATAAAAATTTGCGCTGTAAATTAATCTAAAATTATTACGAATTAATAGTGAACGGGGCAATGTTCAAGACAGACACAGTCACAGGATTCGTTTATTTCCTCTTCACCGTCACCCTCTTCACCGTAGTCTTTCTGTCATTTTGGCACTATTTAATACACGTCCAATTCGCAGTGTTCTCAAAGTAATATTCTCAAAAGAATTGCGTCATTTTAGCAAATTTAATATGGGCTCATCCCCCGTGCTCTAATCTATAATTTTCAGAACATTGCACTCTAGCTTCTACAATGCCATCTGGTTTGACATGTTTTTTTATCGATATTCTTTTATAATTTTGGATGTTTTCAATCTTCCTGAAGTTATCTACAAGTCCTTTAATATCACGTCCCAATCGTTGCCTAAGACGTGTACTTGCCCGAATTTTGAGTAATACTTATTATACTCTGCTTTTGTGGTAATTGCTGGATGCACTTTCAGCTCCTTTTTAACACGCCCAAATACTCGATCTGAAGGAAGGAACGAGTGTCCGCGAACAGGATACGTTATACATTGACGTGTTGTGGGCTAGATTTTGAAAGCCAGTACAGGAGAATATGAATAATGTGGCCTCCACATCTTATTTTGGCCTCCACAGCCATCACAAAAGTCTTAAAACTTTGATTCTTGGGTTAATGAGCAGAGTTTTAGTTAAAAAGGATCCGATTTCAACGGAGCCCTTTCCAGCTTGATCTTCAGTCCAGGTGTAGAAGTTGGGGATTGAGATTTATTTTATTTATTTGTTTTGCGTACTTGTTATTCCTAATTGCAACCATTCTTCTCTCAGCAAGTTTTTTTTCTTGTCCCACTTTTTATTTCTTCCTCAGAAACACTAGACATTTTTCCTCTAACACTAACCACTACAATGTCAAAAATATCTACAAATGTCAGGTCGCAATGCAAACATGAAAATTAACTGAAGGTAGATTTAAAACCATTGACACTGACATCTTATTTCGGTATTGCAAATAAATAAAATGTAAGAGATAGCGTTTAGAAAGCACATAATGTGTAATTGCTTATTTTGTATTGGATTAGAAGTTTTTTGATAGATATTCGATTGAAGGCTTAGAACAGTAAGACATATTTTTTTAAAAGTAGCCTTTTTTAAGGAATAGTAGGTTTTGTTCGCCTACTCCTCAACTCATTTTCAAATTCATGCCGTTTTTAGCATGAACAGTAAATTTCAGCATCGAATAAATTGCCCATAATGTAGATGGCTTTTCAGTTTTAGCAATACGCCAAAAATACTGTTTATATAAAATGTTCACTTTTTTCTCGTTTTTCATATACCTTCATGTATTTATGTTTTGACTTCGCTGGAAGCAGGTTTTCCATTGGTAATGTAGCTTCTGATCTTAAATCTGTTGAAGTACAATCAATCTCCACTTCAGTCTATGAACGTTGGAACTACTTTTAATTATTAAATTTATATTAACTATGTATTTAAATAACAAAAATCTAGACGTATTTTCCGCTTTGCCGCCAATTTTCTATTTATCATCTGTGCCGAAAGGCAAACGCATTTATGGCCACGTGAACGCAATTTATACTAAGCAAAAAGACTTACTTTGATATGCCAAGAATGATAAAAGATATCCAATCAACAGTATTTAATAACACTAGCACGCTGTTTCATACAACATTGCTGGAGCGTTTTAATATTCCAAATTAAAAAAAATCTCCGGCAAAGGATATGTTTTTTTTTGCCAGTTAATTCAACATTTCGCATGTTCTTTTTTTGAAAAATAATTACAATATTTACATGCATCTTCGAGAAAAAAACTATTTTAATATTTTCGTTCAACATGCAATTCTCATATAAAAAAGACATACAATCGAACAGTTTAGTAGGTAGTTAAATAAACGTATTCCAAGTATAAACTCTAGACACCTGTTTGCATTTAAATATTTTTACTGTCTGTTCTCACGTGTCAGCTAACAGCCCCTCAAGGCCGCATAATTTAGCACATTAAATTACCAACTCAATTACCCGAGTTGTTTTCTCATTAACCCACACAATCTATTATTAACAGAATTTCACACAATGCCACTAAATAATCTAAATCCCAACTATTCTAATTATGTTCTGGCAGTGTCACGGCGGCGCGAGTAATTACAGAAACAACAGGTGTTGTGTCACAGAATACATAACACTACCAAAGTTGAGCTAATGGCGTCGCACAGTGCGTGCTACGCTACGCAATCTACGCTACGATTTCTACGCGATGCTACGATACCGTTGCGTAGCACATCTTTAATGCCCTCACAGACCTCAAATCAGAAAATAGTAAAATTAAATTCAAATAATAATACTTTCACAAATCGTATAAATAAATGTGTAAAAACTTGACTATATTTGCAACATTTACTTTGTCAATGGTTGCGAAACTTATCAAGTTATAAAATTGTGTGTGAAATGAAGTTTCGTTAAGTTTAAGAACAATGTTCATATGGCCTCTTAAACGAAATTTATGTTTTATTTTATAACCATCTCATTCAAAAGTTGTTTTTTTCATAACCATCTCATTAAATTTTTTAACCTTTTGAAATCGAAGAATAATAAAGAATAATAATAAATAGTTCTGACCAATGTAGATCAAATTTAAAATGGAATTATTGCCAAAAGGTGAGCTTTCTTAGTACTACATACGTTCAGTAGATGGCGATATATGTGAATGTAAATAAACTAATTTTAAGACACTCGTGCTATGAATAAATATGTACATTATTGATAGCACTCGTGTGATATTTGAAGGTCTGCAAATTATAAGGTGAGCTCAGGGTGGTTCTCATATTCTCAATCTTTCCTATATCATGAAGGCACATATTGCCACTTATTATTTAGTATGGACTTTGCATTAAATCTTTTCAACCGAATTTCTATAACTTAATAAAAATTATACTTTAAGATGGTAACAAAGAAGATATGTGCATTAGCATTTATACTTATGTTTTTTAATTTACGTCACAAATATCTTACAATTATTGTAGAAACAGACGCATTGTAACAAAAAGATCAAATTTACCCATTAGTTTTGTGTTAAAGACTACTGAACTTTTTAGTTTTAGTTGTAATTACCGTATATTTTTGTTAACACACTAGTTCTGCAAACAGGGCGCATAATCCAGTTACAATTGTGTGTTAACCTTGTTGATATAATTATAATAATACTGGGTACCTTTGTTAGTAAATTTCTATGACAAATATATAAATAAAATAAATCACCATTGCTATGTTGTAAACATTATTTTCGTATTTTATTATAAAAAGTTACAATAAAATGGAAATAAATAAAATATAAATTCTTAAATCTAAATACTTATGTACAAAATCATTTTGGCGCTATTTGGAATATCAATAGACAAAAGATTTTATACTAAAAAGGTAATGTGAAACAAATTGGGTACAGGGTTTCCTTCTAGGGACATCATTTGACTAGATATTCACAAAAGCCTGCAGTCTTGCATAGCGTCCTTCCACTCAGTTTTGTACAATAATACTTATAAATAATATCACTGGCTGTATGGGTTTCGCTCACTTGCCGATGAGGATCTTACGGCCAGCGCCCATGTTCTGTCCAGCCTGGGTGGCACCCTTGTTGGAGCCAGCCTGGAGGCCGATCACGGTCTTGCCGGCGGCCAGGACCTCATCAGAGAAGTCGCGCTTGCACTCGTCAGAAGGCTTGGGGCCTAGGTAAGGGCCGCTCCATTCGGGGTGTCTGTAAGTCTGTAGACAATGGACAAACTTGTGTAATAATTTTGGAATTGGATGTATACTTTTGATAGACTTTATTTTTTTTACTATCTGTATCTCATTTCAGTGTATTAGAATTCAGGTACTTAATATTTACTTAATAGTACTAAACTTCCTTTAGTTGCTGTGACAACAGTCCTTAATTGTCATATACATATTACATTTAACTATTTAGGTTTTCTCAAGTCAAATGAAGTATGTAAGGTATGCCTCGCGTGGCCTCCCCGAAACTGACTGGCCTTGGATATTTATGAAAACTGAGGTAATGTTGCAAGACGCTCGTAAAATTTGGTTAAACTTGGCCCATCGCCAATTCTAACAACGGATCTTAAACTAAACAAGCTGTGAACGATAGGTTACGCTGGAATAGCGAGATTCGCCTTCTCTGCCCACTTGTTTATGATACAGGAATAGAGATATGTAAACTTTTATATTGCATCATAAGCTGTAATAGATTTTTTTTGCATTCACATTAATTTGGTTAAGGTTGGAATTTGCGTAGGTAACGCTTATAATGGCTTGAGCTTTTGGAACTTTTAATTCGAAACTGTTTATAATATTAATGAATTGACATCATCTGCTACATTTTTTCATTCAGCCAATCATCGATGTAATAAAGTTGGCTTAAAGCTAATTTTAAAGGCTCCATTAATGTACGAAACAGGGTTAATATTAATGTTATTCGTTTACAATTTTTTTTATTATATTTTATCGTTCATACCCTACAACAAAAAACATGAAAGGTATTATTGGCATGTTCATTTTGCCATTTACAAAACATACAAGATGATATTGTTATCATGATCATGGATCTTTTTTCAATGTCAGTTAATAGGTATTTTAAAAGATTCCATCTCCATAATTTGAACCTGGTGTTAATATTTCAATGTATATTTATGATTTGAATAGTTATGTTATTATATATATACTAATATTTACCTCACGACCAAGGGCGTAGAGTGTGCTGACGACCTGAGCAATGTCCTTCTTTTCCCAGAGGTCTACAGTTTGGAACACATCGATGTCAGGGACACCGTAGTTTTTGATCGCTGCCTGGAAGCTGTAAAAAATAGAGTTCAATATACGATTCCTTGGTGCATGTTCGCATACTACTTGACGTCTTGAAGCAATTAGTTTCATTCCTACTACCATTCCAATTTTCGGTCTATCTCTATTTCGTAGCGATAGACATTGTCGAAAAACTTAAAATAAAATGAATATTAACTTAACAGCTTTTGTTTTTATAAATATATAACTTAATTGGCCATTTTAATAATTTTTTTTTTAATTTGAATATGTTTTAGCCCAATGTGTAACATCGAAGTTAAGATTTAAGGGTGTTAGTGATAGAAAATATACAATATTTGATACATACAAAAGAGAATACGCTAATGAAGATAAGAACTTTTCAAAATTATTTCGCTTGAATTTGCAAGGATATTTAAATACATACTTTGTGATGTTCTCCATCATTTTGAACTGTCCACCAGAGGTGTTGATTTTGTTGACGGATCCAGGCTTGATCTTGTTGACGACCTGGCACAGGACGGTACCGTCCTTGAGCACATCCTCGAAGGCATCACCAGGGGGGAATTTGGCGCCGAGAATGGTTTCAATCCAGGTCTGGACTTCCTTCTCCTGGTCAGGGTTGCGCTTGGAAGCGAGCTGTTAAAAAAAAAACATATTAATATATATATTTAAACGCTCAAAAATAAGAGACATTTTGAAAAGTCTTTAAATTAGGCAGTTTCGTGTGAGGCATGGATTATTAATCTCCTCTCTTTTTTATTTAGTCAATAAAACTAGTAAATATGGTTTTTAATTCCAATCTTTGATAAAATTTGTCACAAATAGTCACAAATGTTAAAAAAACTTTAAGCTTATAAAATATATATATATGATAATTATTTTAATTAATACTGAAGGGAATCTGTTAAATGTTAATAATAAACGATGATAGAAAAATAATAATGATAATAACTTGTATTATCTATGGCCCCAATAGAAGCATAGATAATATGGTTAAGGTAATTTTCAAAATGTTTCTAACCTTAGCGCGGACTTGGCGTTCCAGAGACATGGTAGTGTGTGAGTGTTTGTCTTGTCTGGAGGAGCTAGCGCGGTGAGATCCCGAGTAGACTGAACTCCTGCAAACCAACTCCACGTATTTATAGAGTGCAGAGACTGCGCCCTTCTGGAAAACTCGTGCGCACACCGCTCTGCGTGACTGTACACGCAAAATAAGCTCTGACTCAAGCCGCACAAATTTGAAATTATCAAAATTGAAGTGTTTATTAGTGTTATAACATTAGATATGAGTTTGATACACAACATTCATGTGATGATTTATCTGATAACTGTAAACAAAAAGCTGCGAAGCTTTTTGTGGCGTGTATAAGAAAATCAGGCCGTGTATGCTTTTTGCTACAACTATATATTAATCGATAAAAACAAAAGCATATACCAATTTGTATCAAATTTCATTCAAGTTAATTTTATTGATGAATATTTTACGCGAATGTTAATGGCGAAACGGTAGGATCGATAAATGTTTCGTTTCGCTTAGTAGCAACTAAGAAAATTTTATTTTTTCAGAACTTTGTTGAATTTAGTTCCGAACTTATTCAACTAACTAACTAGCATTTTGGGTTTTGTAAAACACACCTTATAAAATTGGCAAATTCGGGCGCACTATGCCTTGATATGACTACTCAATACGTCAATATACGCCATATTTATGACAAGGATAGTTATGGCGTAAGCTCATCACTATACCTAATACAAGTAGTTATTTCGTTTATTAGTGGTAATTAAAAAATAATAAATCAAGTTATTATTTTGCACAATATTTTCCTTGCCCCTTTTAACATCTCTACGGTTTGAATTTAATTTCTTTTTTATATTTAAAGCAGTAGGAATCCGTAAGCGCTAAGGAAAATGTAACATATGTTCCAGTATTAAATATTAAAAACGCATATGGGAAATTTCATTTCCATATGGGGTTTTTTTTCAATTTCTGATATTTTTATCTAAGTAAATAATGTAATTGATTATAAATTAGATAAATAATGTAATTGATTATAAATTAGATAAATAATGTAATTGATTATAAATTAGATAAATAATTTAATTGATTATAAATTAGATAAATAATTTAATTGATGTAAATACTCGTATATTGATTTAAATTAAGTAATGTCATAAGAAACTTTATAAGGAACTATTAAACAATCAAATAAATCTGATCTTTGATCGGACCAGATCTAAAATATGAAAGGATCTAAATTGGTTTACAAGTTTCGGAAAAAATAACGGAGTCCGATTTTAAAGACTGAGAATTTACTTTAAAGACTAAGCTTTTCCAAATCGGCTCTCGCCGGTAAAGTTATAATGGCCACGTATTTCAAAAAACCTTTTGCATATTATTCATATATATACAAATTTAATTTTATAATTATAATATTTATAATATAATAACCTAATATACCCCAATTTCACCACGTAAAAAGTTGGTTTCCAAAAAACTTTACTTTAATACCACTATGGGCACACCTATCTATATATACCTATATATACAAATAGAGAACTGGTAAAGCTAATGATACATTAGGAAACTAATATAAAATAGTTAAACTTCAACTTTTGGCTGATGGTTTAAAATATATACCTATGCATGGCCTCAAACCACTTTACAAACTTCTTTCTACTGTCGGGACGTTTAGTTAGATAGATTTTTCCATTATTATATTATTTTCAGATTTTCGTGAATGATATAGTAATTTATCACGTAATGCTAAAATAAATAATAATGTGCGCATCACTATAAATTTGCGCTCATTATTGTTTATTTCACACATTATTGCACTCTTGCTATAATGTGTTTCGGTTATAAAGCCGAGCAAGATCAAAAAGTCACATTAATATTTATAACATACTTAATATCTTAACCACCAGTATTGCTGTAGTTAAAATAACATCTGTGCAAAAATAACTGCTAACAGTCAATACGAAAACTTCAATAAACTTTATGTACATATTTCCGGCTGTAGTAATCAGCTGAAAATAGTTTTAGTGCATTAGTAATAGCGAAGTCTATTTAGCTTATAGCAACGAAGTTTTACATTGTGTTTGTACCGTAGAGTCTACGTACTTATAAATAGAATATCTACTTATAATATATGTACAGCAATTAACATAAATAAAAAACAACTGAAACTTAAAATAACTCAATAAAAGTGGCCTAATTGGTTGCAAATAATACTTGCAGTATCTACTCTAGGATGTACTCTTGTGTTGTAAATTCTGCATTCCCTTCGTATGTACAAAATTTGTAAATAATACATGGTCTATTTTGATGCTACCAGGTAACTAGATTTATAAATAAACAACATTGTTTTTTAAACTATTCATGCTAAATTGTACAGATATCATAGACAGATATTCCCTCTGTACAATTAAACTGTACTACTAATATACCCCGTGGGGTGCCAGGTAAGGATTGCGCCCCCAATCTCTTAGTCATCTCCGGCGGTGTCGTCTAGAGGCGACTAGGAGTAAAATACCGGTGGGCAGCAGCGCCTTCCGAAGAACTGCTATCTTACACTGCGATCCCCAAAACGCCTGCCAAGTGTGGAATTATGGGAACCACCCCCCTAATTAGGGAGGCTGTGTTTGTACAAAATTTGTAAATAATACATGGTCTATTTTGATGCTACCAGGTAGCTAGAATTATGAATAAACAACATTGTTTTTTAAACTATTCATGCTAAATTGAACAGATACCATAGACAGATATTCCCCTCTGTACAATTAAACTTTACTACTAATGTATACCCCGTGGGGTGCCAGGTAAGGATTGCGCCCCCAATCTCTTAGTCATCTCCGTCGGTGTCGTCTAGAGGCGACTAGGAGTAAAATACCGGTGGGCAGCAGGGCCTTCCGAGGAACTGCTATCTTACACTGCTATCCCCAAAACGCCTGCCAAGTGTGGAATTATAGGAACCACCCCCCTAATTAGGGAGGCTGTGTTTGTACAAAATTTGTAGATGCTACCAGGTAACTAGAATTATGAATAAACAACATTGTTTTTTAAACTATTCATGCTAAATTGAACAGATACCATAGACAGATATTCCCCTCTGTACAATTTAACTTTACTACTAATGTATACCCCGTGGGGTGCCAGGTAAGGATTGCGCCCCCAATCTCTTAGTCATCTCCGGCGGTGTCGTCTAGAGGCGACTAGGAGTAAAATACCGGTGGGCAGCAGCGCCTTCCGAGGAACTGCTATCTTACACTGCGATCCCCAAAACGCCTGCCAAGTGTGGAATTATGGGAACCACCCCCCTAATTAGGGAGGCTGTGTTTGTACAAAATTTGTAAATAATACATGGTCTATTTTGATGCTACCAGGTAACTAGAATTATTAATAAACAACATTGTTTTTTAAACTATTCATGCTAAATTGAACAGATACCATAGACAGATATTCCCCTCTGTACAATTCAACTGTACTACTAATGTATATCCCGTGGGGTGCCAGGTAGGATTGCGCCCCCAATCTCTTAGCCATCTCCGTCGGTGTCGTATAGAGGCGACTAGGAGTAAAATACCGGTGGGCAGCAGCGCCTTCCGAGGAACTGCTATCTTACACTGCGATCCCCAAAACGCCTGCCAAGTGTGGAATTATGGGAACCACCCACCTAATTAGGGAGGCTGTGTTCAGTAGTGGATAATCCAGCTGATACAGTACAGTATTGGTGTATTCTTTATTTTATTTATATAATGAACAAAGACTATTATTTCAAAATTACAAATTTACGAGAGGAAACATTTAAGTTATGTGCGGGATTCGAACCCGCAACCCTATTAAAAAAAGAACTCCTCTCATAAATTTGTAATTTTGTAATGTAATCTGCAGAGCATGCGTTATTGCAAAAATAAGAATATTAAAAAAGACTATTATGATAGCAAAAATCTATACCTTCCCCAGTCAGAGACTATATAATAATATATGTAAGTATTTTTATAACTTTCATTATTTTCTTAGACACCGTAAATTTACAAACGTTCTTACTGATAACCATTAGCTCGCCTAATGATAAGTGATAATATTCATCATTTAACTTCAATCGGTTCATGTGGTTTCCCAATTTTCTCATTTGGTACGATATCGATTGTATTATTTTTACGTATCACGCGAAGTCGATGTCGTCTCTTTTATGAATGAAATTCAATTGTTGTCATTACCTATGATGTGCATGAATTACATATCATTATAGGGCAGTACTTAACCGTGATTGCATATACGTACTTACTACATCATTACTAATTTACTACAGATAAAAAAAAACAGAATAAACATATCTTGATACTATTCTGACTGTTCGACCTTACTAATTTGAAATAACTTCAATGCGCATATTTTTCTGACCGCGTTATTAGCGTTCGTCCTCATTCTAGTAGAAAACATGTTGAAGATGTTGAAGGAAATGTGTTCTGCCATACAATACAGTTTCATCATATTTTAAATACTAAAATTACAGGCACTTCTGACTAAAGAACTGAATGTCTCAATGTGACGGGCGCAGTGCAATACGTCACGTGACGAAAAGCATCTGTTATAGGCATAGATTAATCCGCTTAACATCAGGTGGGCCTCGTGCTTGTTACGTCACTATAACATAAAAAAACTAAGTCTTCAAAGTCGGTTATTTTTTTTCGCATATAGTTGTCAAGCATAGATTAGGGCTCAAGGAGAGCCTTAATCTATGCTTCACAATTATTAGTCTTTTTTATTTATTTTATCTCTAAATATGAAGATAAGAATTGCTATACAAAAACATTTACATAATGTAAAGGTAAATTGTCAAACCAGAAACAGAAATTTCATTGAGTTAGATATTACAAAAATGACCACAGTGCTTTCCATATAAAGGTGAGATTACGTTTGTACGGTAAGCGCTATGAATATATACTGTATCAGCTGGATTGCCCACTGCTTAACACAGCTTCCCCCATTGAGGGGAGGTTTGCTAATAATCCCCACGCTTTGCAGGGGTCTTTAGGATCGCAGTTCCTCAGAAGGCACTGCTGCCCACCTTCCGGTACTTTATCTTTAGTCGCCTCTTACGACATTTACTTTTTACGTTTGAAAACGAGTTATAAAGTTCGTCTTATCGTCCTTATAAATTTGCGGCGGGAAAAGTTAAATAGAATTTTATTTCTGCCCGCCGTAGCAGTGAAGGAATGTTGTCCTGCTAGCGTATTTTTTTTTAGCTGCGAACATAAAAAATACAAACGTAAAATCTTAAAAAGGTTTTATATTTCATATAATTAGAAAACAGAGGTGGGATTATTTTCGTACTCGATTGTCAATGAAAGGAGGTTGACAATATTTTTCTGCACTACGAAAAAAAAAGCTCGGCAATTTGTTTTTTGTTTTTTTTTTACTAAATAATAAATAAATAAATATAACAGATCTCTTTTAATTATTCTAAATATTTTTTCAAAATGTCATATTAGTTAGTGACCGTGACGATTTTATAATGACGACGCCACCAGAAATAAAAAATACAGCTCAAGAAGTCATAAAGAACTTACTTCCAGTGAAGTCTCGAGACAAATACAGGAAAACTTACTCGTATAATGATTTTATTTTCCTCGTAAGTATAGTATAAAGCACTATATGTATCACTCGGATCGTTTACTCCCCTCGGTGTACCATGTACTATTACAGAGTTATTTTGTTTTTCTTCGTAATATTTCGTCAAAATTAACTGTAAACTCGCAAGCTGTTCCTACATCTAGTCAGTGTGTCATGTGTGATCATGTTCGTCCGTAGATGTGTTTTAAAGTGCCTGTTATGGCTATATTTATTATCCACTGCTGACTTACAGCATATTTTTTGGGGTAACTTTGTATTTAAATGTTGAAGGTGCTTTTTTGCTTCAAAAACGCAGTCTCCATTTACAGCAATGGTACATCCTGCTTGAACGAAATGTCGAATCATTTAGAAAAATATTTAAATAAAAACAATTTCTTAACGTTACAGTAATATTAGAGCTGTATTTGTTCATTGAAAACAATGCCAATTTTCTAGCTAATACTTAATTTACATGAAACGTATAGAAACAAAAAAAATACTATAATCTATATACATGTTGTACATATATACACATTATAGAATTTTGTTGATCACCTACATAGCTAAATTCGTTGTTTCTAGAGATTTAAAGAAACAACTCAATACTGTTATCTCCAAATTTTAAAAATTTGATTCTATACTCAAAATGTAATGATTATTTTTTTTAGTTTGGTAAAGTTGAAATTGCTGTTTATTATGGAAAACTCAATTGTTGAGTTAAAAAAATATTTGTACAATATATTAATAAAAAAAAAATATTTTATAAAATCTGACGGGGCAAAATTTCGCTGTAACAATTTGTGGATGAATTACTATCTAAGCTGTTTTTTTATTTATGGCTTTTAAGCATAATGCCATCATAGCGCTTGAAATTCATCACATAAAAAACATAACAAAAGCAAACAAAATTGTTAGAACGATACAAAAGTCCATAAAAGGCTAAGCTTCGGTGAAGGTGAACTGGCGTCAGGCGCTACGTAGACAGACGTCGTACACGCCACAACCCAAAAACTACTGTAAATACCGCCGCCGCCGCCGCCCGCCCGCCCACGAGCGCACGCGCCATTTAGATGAATACTCGCTGAGTTATCATTGTCGCCGGTACCCACGCGCTTTGGACGCTTCATATAACAGAAACAAACAGTTCCTATCAATTCTAATTTATTTTTCCTTGAAATACCTACATATTACGGGAACGAGTCACTTTTCGTGAAAACAGGAAAATTCTAGCATTTATTTCTAGTTACTTGTTTTTTTGCTCGATACCCAATATGTCATCGTATCCTGATGTCGTTGCGTCTCTTTTATTAACTGTTATTTCGATTAACTGCAAACGGTTATTAATAAAATTAACGGAATTACATATGACGCATTTTATAGCATCGCATTGTGTTTAATTAAAAAGTTTAATTGTGTGAGCTTTTAGCATGAGTTTATACATTTATACTGAATGTATAAAACTATAATGGCCTTAACTTAAATGATAAATAATAACAACAAACAGTTAGAATATATTTAGTGACACTTTCAGTCAAATTATTTATTTAATACTTGTTATTTTTACCTAAATATGGATAACTGTAAAGTAAGTTACGCCTGATTTTTCGATAATAATTCCATGACAAGTTTTCCAAACATTTAATTACAATCACGCAGCGAAAAATCGATCAAGAAAGTGGCAATAAATCATTTTCTTTACTAAGCAACTGAAAAACCCCTAAAAACGCAATTTGAAAAATGTTTGCTATTTGCATACCACGTTTCACGTCTATTATACCATCATAACAAGATCATAAAACTTTTATCACTGGTTAATCGCAGCTACATACATTAACAATGTAGTTGTTAAAGTTTACCTTCACAAATATGCGATTCTTGAAATAGCAGGTGATGACAATAAGAGTACGTCGGCCCTTCGGTCTCGCACCAAAGTCAGCCGCGAAGACATTTCAAGGGCAAGAAAAACTGAGTCAAGTACACAACCGTAGGTCACATATTTTTGGGTGATTTATAATAGTTGTTATTGAGCAAAGCGGTTCGAAGCGGTTGTTCGCTTCTGTTGGCTGCCATATATTCGAATCATTTAAGCTTCTTATCATGAAAATGCTTTTACGCATACCCAACTGCCGGTTAGAAGTCTCGCACACTCGTTTACTGCCCCCATCAATGTCACTACCCGCTTAGGTGGGCCCAGCCTCTGGGTAGTACCTCCTCTCTCCCATCGCGTTGGATACCCCGGCACATAGGGAGACCACCCCTTGAGAGGGCCTAACCGTGATGGGGAGCGCCAGGTGACCTAACAACCAACGGTCCTCTGAGCGGAGATGAAGTGCGAGCTCGATTAGCTCGTCGACTCCGTGTGCGCGCACTACGGATCGGCAGAGAGCAGTAGAGAATAACTTATAACTTACCAACAGCTACTATAATGTTTGCTAGCCTATCAAACTGTAAGAAAAAGTTGATTGCTTCAAAACACATATTAGCCAATGTATAGTAAAGTTTTTAGCACGAAAACGTTGGATCCGCCCTACGGTCTCGCCTGCAAGGTCGATACAATAAGCCGCGAAGTCTTCAAGTGCATTTACTATCACATGTTTTGAGATTTTATTAATGAAGCTATTTTTTTTAATGCCATAAAGAGATGAAGTGACCATGTCGCCCTCCTGGTGGTAAGCGGCCTGTAAGACCTGGCCATTACAGTTGCCGTGTGACCGGCCTTCTTCTACGTTACTGCTCTGAAGCAATGATAGCCGAGCGGTAATAGCTATGGACTGCCATGCCGCAGGTGGAAGGGCATTTTGCGAAAGCTCGCCTTGCTAGACACCCTCAAGCAGAAAATCTGTTGCCAAGCACTTAACGGTTTGTTCCGGCAGCAGTCCTTTACAGTAAAGAAAATTACAGGCACATGAGACTTAACATCTGTATGTTTGCCCCGTAATTTCACTTGCTACAATTCCCATTAGGTGCACAATATTATAGAGGTTTTAATAAGCCTTAAAGCCTTTATGATCTAGAAGGTAGCCGGTATTCTATTAGGTAGGTAAACTAGACAGGACTACCTATTAGGGCCCCTAAGATACCCTTTTAAAGTTGGACGAAGGGTCGCCCAGTTTAAAACTTAGGTCTAGTTTTCAAATACAATTGCAAATAGTAAATTATTAATATTTTTCAGCAAATATGTTATAATTAATACTTAAAAAGTTTTAAGTAGGTAGCATTAGGTACAAAACTTCGATTGATTTCTATAAATAAAAATAAGTTGGTAATGAAAAAAATACTCGAATCAGTTTATAATTCACTTTATTAAAACACCCTCGACAAACGCGTCAGTTGTAATCACTTACACACTCGTTTACATCGCGACCTAAATATTACTATGATACTTATTTACAATTTTTTGTTTATTTACTAAACAATATTTATTTATAATATTTACAATTTAATCGAGATCTACGAACAGTCCACATTTTATACTAAGCAATCTAATACAGATCAAGTTCAGAGATTGGACATAAATTATGTTAAACAATTGGATAATACAAATGACTAGAACAAAAAATATATTTTAGAAATAAATTAAAAAATCTGTTGAAAATGTATTTTCTATTTTATACATATAAATATACATAAGTATTTCAAAATGTTCAAGAGCCCAATTAACAATTATGATTACAAGTATACTTCGATAAAACGTATACAGTGTATTGGAATGTTTATTTACAGACATATCACACAACATATTAATTTATTAGCCTACAATTACTTTACTCAAACATATTTCTAATTGAATTATACACCCCAAAGTACGCACATAAATTATGATAAATGCATCTAAAATTATTTATTTAAGTTTATTATTGTGATAACACTTTAATGGACATGATTTTGGCACTTGTAATACGCACTTTATGAGGTCAATCACCATAATATCATTGGAATGTCACTTTTAAGTTCACGAGAATGATTAAATGCAATGTTTGGGCCAGGTGCCTATGCGGCACGGAATGCACGAATGTGATGTCAGGACGTTCTAAAACCACCGTATAATTTGTGGGTGAGTTGGTGCGCCCGATGCCAGACAATGGGCTTATGTTTGACCCCGCGGCACGTCATCGGATAGCAATTACGAAGCGTTGCTTTGACTTGACGATGCATATATTTCACGTCTAGTGATGGTTCATTGTTTTCGTGTCGCGGAATGGACCGGTCGTTGAAGCGGCCGGCGTTGCGCCCATTAGAACAGATGGTTGTTCGTTTTGGCGAGTGTGCCGAGGTGGTCAGAGAGGAGGTAGTTGGGCGGCGCGACGCCTAGGAGCGGGAAGCCCGAGGGCTGGCGCAGCAGGCCGCAGCCGCCGGCCCACTTGCCACCACCGGCACTGCTCACGGGCGGTACCCCAGCGCCGCCGCCTCCTCCGACTCCATTCAACTCTTCACACAACTTGTTTGCTGTAAAACAATAAATCATTATATTTATTGAATCTTTCCACTATAATCTCAATTTAATAAAAGCGAACGTTTGTGAGTGTGTATGTATATTTGTTACTTCTTCACGCTCAAATGGCTAGACCAATTTTAATGAAATTTTGTATAGAGGTAGATGAGGAGCTGGATTAACATATAAATACGCTGGATACATTTTATAATCATCATCACCATTCATCACCAAGCGCGTGTGGTTACACGCGATTGCGAGGCGCAGTTAGTCTATAACATAAAAATTATGCTGTTTATTTTTTTTATGTTATAGACTAGCAATTTTTAACGTACGCCTGTACGCCTATTCATACTCATCTAAGGGACTTTTGATTGGCTAAAATACACGAAATTAAGGCAAATCATTTGACACTATACCTAATTAGTTAAAAATTATTTTATTACATTAAGTAGTACCTATTAGTCGTAGATAGAAACTGTGATTGTTCGAGCAAAGGGTTATTTTAGGTACTTAAATTGAGATAGGTGAGGATTTATTGAAACTTATTAAATTAACATAATTCATGCGCATTGCAACAACGCTATCTTTGTTTAGAGTTCAAACAGGAAAACTAAATATTAATTAAGTGCAGTCTCACAATCGAGAGCCTAATTGCACAGACAAACAAGCAAAACTCATTCAAATCCGAATATGAAATCGGACTGCAGGTCGACGGGCGAACACGAAATAATCGTGGTAACGCAATTAAGCGCTAATCACCTAATCCTTGCCGCGCGGCTCCGTTGTTTATTCAAGCCTGAGTGACAATCGCGCGCAGAATTAGCGCAAATGAGCCGAAGTGAAAATCTGGCGGGTGGCGGTGGTAGCGGTGGCGGTGGCATGGCGGGCGGTAATGTGATTAATACGACCGCGAGCCATTAGCCGGTCGCCTCTGTGCGCAACCTCAACTAGCCTCTTCTGACTGACATGCGCCCAAAAGCATACACAATTTACTTAATTGCATCCTTAAATCTTTGCTATCTGTATCTTGCGTGTTCTACGTATTTCATTACTCGTATACATATAACAAAGTATTAATAAAATTTATTACGTTTTTCTAGTTACATACTCTACATCAAATTTTATACAAATATTATGTAGGCTATGTTGTTTTTTTACCGGCGGTATTCCTTATTAACAAAACACTATAAACTATATACAACAGCACAACATATGTTGTTGATACGACTCAGTGAAAATTTTTGTTAATAGTTAAGTATTTAATTAGGGCACAGTAAATAGGTATACCCCGTGGGGTGCTAGAATGTTACCCCCCATTGCTACATGTGGGTGTTGTAAGAGGCGACTAAACGTAAAATACTGAAAGGTGGGCATGGGCAGCAACAAAGGAACCGATATCTTAAACTGTCAAGCGTGGCGTTATGGCAAATCCCACCTCAATAAGTTCAGCTGTGGACAATCCGGCTGATAAAGTAAATATGATGTATCAAATAGGAACAAAAAAATGCTTTAGTTTGCCTAAAAGAGATGAAAAATAATATTTCAAACGGAACGAACTACAGTGAAAACTTCTAGTTCACATTGTAAATAAATATGATCACATCGCAGGAGTACGTAATCCAACGTCTATTTTAAAGTATCCAATAATAAAGACGACCATTATATCGTCTAAAGAAGCCTTGTTGTTTTCGCCCACGCAACCTTGTGCTCATTCGTCTAATATAACGTAATAAAGCTCTCCCATTGGTCAGAATGTATGATTCACTTCTCAGATTGGTGATTCCGTCGATCGAAGTAACATTGCAAAGATAAATAACGGCTAAAATTATCCCATGAAATCACGACGCGGACCAAAATAACACCCGCAAACTTTTTAACGTTGCAACGCATATTTATAAACGCTTTGGAAAGCTTTTGTAACTGATACTTTTGTCGACCTGTTTTCATTTTGTTTTGCCCACTTTCTATAAGCGCCTACGTTCAAATGCGTCGCATCTTTTTGTTCTCCGAGAATAAAACAGTTTTTGCTAATTGTCAAACATTGAAAAGTAAATTACGCGTCATTAATAACGGACATGTCAAGAATTGGCGTTAAAGGCGTAGGCTTCTAGAAAACACTCAAATTTTCATATAAAAATAACTGTTGGTAATATCTTACGGTTCAAGGGAGAAGGTTGCCAAAACATTATCACGAAAATAAATGGTTATGAAACCAAAGTACCCATCAATTGGCCACAAAACTTTTAGCAGCTATTTTTTCGTACATTGTTAATGGCTGCTAAAAGTGTAAAATATTGTGATTTGTGTAATCGGCTGCTTATCGTTCGATAAAATCGGTCAATAGTGTATATAATTTGTCGATTCTTTGTAACTAGTAGTTCCCGCGAACTCGAAACTTCGCGCTGTATAATTTATTTCACAATTAGGCTTCCACGTATTCTGCGAGAATTAGAATCTCAATGTATCTACATATAACAAAAAAACTATAACCTCTAAAATACAATAAAAAATTACCCAAAAACTGAAACCGAATTCGACACCCAAAAGTGTGAAATAACTTGTTGAAGCCGGTACCATGATAGTACAAAAGTACCTATTATCACAACATTGTGCGGATTTTGGGTGTTGAAGTCGATAAAAAAAAAATTTCTCTCTTTTGAGTTACCCTTGCTACTTACGGTATCGATTGTTATTCATTGTCAACGACTATATTATCATAAAGATAGGTAATTTTTTTTCAGGAGTGGAACTCAAAAACGTTTTGTCCGTTTTTGATGAAATTTAAACAAGACTAAACGACAAGCATCAGCTTCAAACAAAAAATAATTTTCAAAATCGGTTTACCCAGTGGAAAGTACTGAGGTAACAAACATAAAAAAACAGACTAATTGAGAACCTCCTTCTGTTTTGGAAGTCGTATAACAAAGTAACAACTTTAAAGTGCTTATTTTCTAAGCTACCCTACAAAACCCAATTTTGTCACTTTGACAATAGTTACCCTTTTCCGCAATCAATAACCCAAAACAAATTGCGAACAGCTTTGAGAATTTTCTCTAACTCACCCTTAAAAATCACTAAGTCATCAGGCTCTGTGCCCCGATGTAGCAGAAGATCTGTTAAAAGATAATTTCCCCTTCAAAATACAGAACTCTTTCTTCAGATACACAATAACCTTCTCAAAAGTTGGACCATAAAAAATACCGGAAGTATTGAAGGGTCTATTAAAAAGTGGCAGACTACTATTTGCTTTATTGCATCGTAATTAAAAACAATGTCCAATATCTGTGTCGGTAGAGGAAACTTTCTTGACCTATTGAAACATAGTATAAATCACATATTTTTTTATGTTGGGGGTCATATCTGACTATCTATTATAGACCGATATCCATCCTACCCGTTCTAAATAAAGTTTCAGAGAAATATATTATGCCTAAACAACTTAAAGGTATCCGACTTCAAAGAGCATAATATATTGCGTGAATCAGTTCAGTTTCACCAAGAGTAGATTCACAACAGATGTAGATGACATGTATATTGGAAGCCTGGGAGCGATCACATGATGCTTTGTGCACCGCACACTAATTTGTAAGTTTTCACACTATAATTATATTCTTAGAAAACCTCTGCATCTTAAAGAATCATATATTATCTGTTAGACACGGTACAGAAGGTTTGAAGAAATGGTGATACATCTTCCGCAAGATTCAATTTTAAGACCTTTTTGTTCCTAGTGTATACTAATGGTTTGCCATTCATGGATAAAGCTTTTTGAGATATTGTTTCATTTGCAGGAGACACCTCTCAGATTACAAAATTAGAATAGTTAGCGAACAAATCCAAGTAATTCTCGACTAAATTATTATTTTAAGTTCGACAAAGAAGAAATGCTTAAAGTTCTTTACCAATTGTTTGTTATGGTGAACCAAACCTTAGCTAAACTCTCGATTGACAACAGTGTACCTAGGACTCATAACGGATTCTACTTTATAGGGGGATGGATCCTCATATACATAATGTGTCTGGGAGACTTACTGCTGCTGAATATTATTATGAACTACATATGATAAGTTAACAGATGTAGCTACGGCTCGGCTAGTTTATTTTGTGTATTGCCACAGTATTATTTCGTATAGTGTATTTTTGTGGGGAGCTGCAGGTAAAATAGAGACAATGTTTAAATTAAAAAAACTAGAAAAAGCGTACAATTTATATATAAGAAGTTCATATTAGAGAATTGTGTGCGATTTTATAATAAAGTTACACAATATATTACTGGGTTCACAGAAAATAAGGTTACCCGTGAAAAACACTTTGATTAAGAAGAAGCCTTCTATAATATAGCTTAATATAGTAACCTACACTATACACAGTTTGTAATAATTTAAACAGCACCATTACGTCCCTGCAGCCTACGTAATTTTAATTTTAAGAAATATTTTAACCGTTGTAATATATTTTCGTGGTGTATCGTTAATAGACGTTTAAAATTTTCCTGCTTTTCTTGCAGGCTCTTTGGCTTTATAATAATTTTCCGTGTCCGCAAAATGTAGAATATTTCTATATACAATTTTGTGACTGACCTTCATAAGGGCCGTTGTACACGCCATAATTAATTAAAAGGTTATATGTCTTTGGTAGGTTATGACTTTGACTTTATGTAATTTTTACACATTTTTCCTTGCTACAATGTGGAATCATGGAATCATTCAATCTCCTCTCGTTCACCAAATCCTCTCCATATCATCATCATCATCGATTTGGTACAAAATCTCAGCGTATGTTTTGTCAAGTCCATTACCTTCATCTCAAACCATCTTCCACATTGGCCCTATTATCAACTAGAGATTGACTATATCTTTATTCACTTAACAATCCTTATTAGAGCTGTTTTTTTATATACTGAACCGAATTGGGTATCACTTGACCACTATCTCACCTGATGGTAAGTGATGATGCGGCTGATGATGGAGCGAGCTTACCTAGAAGATATCTATTCATTCGCGTTTTGAAGACCCCCATATTGTACTTAACCGAAAACACTGACTCAGGCAGGGTGTTCCATTCCCTGGCGGTTCGCATGATGAACGAAGACGCAAATCGCTTTGTTCGGGTAAATGGTAACCAGCTGTTTATAGTTCCTTTTATCAATTCATAAAAATGCAACTATTTGTTTTTTTTTGCTAATGCTGTGATCGTAGGGTACTTTACAAATGCCACCATCAAGTTGAAAATCTATCGCCAAGCACCTAACGGTGTTTTCCGGCAGCCTGAGAGCTAGTCCCCATTCTAGGTTATGCCTGTTGACCACCTTTGATCATATCATATTATATTGTGGTAAAAGGCTAGGGTTCATAAACAAAATTAAAAAAAAAACTGACTTGTAGTCAACTTCTTAGCATATATACATCGAATAAAAAAGTGTTCATTCGAAAACCCACTTGCATATTGCATAGTTTTTCAAGAAACTTTTCCTTGTTTTTTTTTCTATTTATATATATAAACAGGTTTTGTATTTTAAAAACATATGTACGACGCAAGGTTAAAGACGTTTAACCACCTTTAGCAGAGGCACATATATAACGATTGTTATTGGGGCAAAGGAAGACGCAAAAAGTTATGGATGGACTTCATAAAGAATAATATGTTTGTTAAGGTGTATTTGTCTACTCTTTTTAAACTAAGTTCGGAAAAAAAAATGAGTATAGTGTTGATATTACGCCTCGGCTGTTCTTAACATAGTAATTTCTAAGATTACCACTATTAAAGAATAAAACTGCCAATAACATGGACATCAGGGGTCCATGGTTCGAATCCAGCTGCAGGCTTTAATGTCGCATCGCATGCTGGTAGTGCATTATGAGTATGCTCGCTTAGCTTGTACCCTCAAGTTGAAAAGTTGTAGCCAAGCACAAAGGTGTGTACCATACAGTGTGTATTACTACACGGCTAGTTTATTTCGCATACTTCTACAGTATTATGTCGTATGGTGTATTGCTGTGGGGAGCTGCTGCTGAGATAGAGACAATCTTTATCTTACAAAAGCGTGCAATTCGAGTCATATATGAAATGGATCCTAGGGAATCTCTAAGGGAGATTCTTTTTAAAGAAATTGGTATATTAACTTTACCGAGTCTTTTTTTTTTTTTTTTTAATGCCTGATAGGTTAGCCTTTGATCACTATCTCACCTGATGGTAAGTGATGATGTGGTCGAGGATGTTGTTCAGACTAACCTAGAGTTACTGGCTCTCAAGGACAGCTGCCGGAACACACCGTTAGGTGCTTGGCGACAGATTTTCAACTTGAGGGTGGTAGCTAGCCAGGCGGGCATTTGCAAAGTGCCCTACCACCATGCAATATCTCTCTATATATTTGAAAATATTATGTATGTTCGGAAAAAAATTAGTAAATTTAATTTAAACAGTGACAACCATGATTACAACACTAGGAACAAATATAAAATAACGGTACCAAGTTTTAGACTAGCAAAGACAAATAAAAGGTCCTTTTTAGGTAATTGTATGCAGTTTTATAATAAAATTCCCAAACATATTACAATGCTCACAGAAGGAAAATTCAAATTGCACGTGAAAAACATTTTGATTAAGAAATCCTACTACACAGTTTGTGATTACTTAAACGACAAAAATACTTGGAAAATTCCGTCTCTGCCAAGCTATCACATGTCTCCTACGTAATTTAAACAAATATTGTAATAATTGTATTGTATTGTATATAACACATTGTAAAAAGACGTTTAAAAGAATGGCCCCGAGTTTCTTGCCCGTTCTTCTCGCAGTGGCTCTATAAATGTGTGTTTTTGTTGAACGTGGCAGTACAATGTAGAATATTTCAATATTAAAATTTGTAATTGACCTTCATAAGAGCGTCGTAGACGCCTAAATTGAATAAATGATTTTGAATTTGAATTTGAATTTGCAGGTTTAGTCCTTTTACTATTTTTGACCGAATCAGTACTTACAGTTGAGACGGTAGTTAAAGGATCAAGTATATACCTACTGTACAAAACCCTGACATTTCGAATCTTAGGGGGTATATTATATTTCTCACATTAACGACACAGTAGATTACTGACCATAATCACGGCAAAGTGTTTATATACGTCGGGATAAAAGTAAAGTGAAATAAAAGCTTTCATCAACATTTCATCTGTTAAAGTTGTAAAATTTATGTGCTCTAAATGTTTGCTAATTGAACCATTACGTCAGTGTGCACTCAAATGTGTAAAAATAAAACTGTTTATCAAAAGAATTTAAAAAGGATTTGATGCATAGTTTAATATTATGAAACAAATTCTTTATATACTTCTTAATTAAAAATTATTATGATAATAGTAAAAGCTATATCGACTTTAAAATTCTTTTTTTAGTTTTTGCGATCATACATATTCTATAAAAAATTTTGGTGGTCATGGGTAAATATAAAGAGATTCAGTAGTTGATGCAAGAGAAAGCGGCATGATGGAAGAAAGTAATTTAAAAACATTTATTTGTTATTAACTTACAGAAATATCTCAGGTCACGATATTCACCTGCTGAAGTGATAGGCTTGAGGTCAGGGGGCGAAAGGTGAGGTAAGGCGTGGTGCGCAGGCTGTGGCGCGGGCGCAGACGGTGCGGGGTGGGGTGAAGAGGCAGGGGACGCTGGCTTGTCGCGCTTGCCGCCTTCAGCCTTCACTGGGGCCTCGCCCGCCTTCTGCTGCGCTAGCCGCTCCTGCTTGCGAAACTTTGCCCTCCGGTTTTGGAACCACACCTGAAAACGTCGACATGCCAATTAATATTTACATGCGAATCGGAAAACACTGCATGTAAACAAAACCCAACATCCAGTTAAAAAATATAATGAAAACGTCGAACGGATGCGGGTCCCGATGAACAAACAAAGTGCTCGAACTGACTAATAGGAACGCATCCCGTGCATCGCGCGCCAAATTTTAATGTAAACCGTTTTATATTCGTTCGTATGCGAGCAAATCCGAATTGATCATAATTCGATTTGCTGCGAGAGATAATTGCAACTGCCACGGGCGCTGATTGGGCACGGTCGAGAATAAAAAACGGTCCGTCGACGCTCGATCGAGCCGCGCGGGTCGCGGCACAATCACACGCACGCCTGTTTGTACATCGCAGTGCGCTGATGATGTTTGCTCATCTACATACATATTTCTTGTTCGCAAAATTTTGAACGCGCAATTACTCCACAGTCCAATTGACACTCACCCGTAATGACTATTCAACACACGAAAAAAGCTAATATCTGTGATTACGGCTCATAGGTAGGTTCCTCCTACGCGCAACTATACGTACATTCTCCTTGGCAGTGATTATGACAAACGTTAATGACCGGCTAGCTATTCTAGAACATGTTAAAAAGGTTTATTACTAGGTGTACCCATTACATTAAATTATAGGAATCGTGATGTAACAATGTTTCTAATGCGTTCCAGAAATAGAGTCAACTAGTGGTATAAGTATGTGCAGCAAGTGTAAGCTTCCGCAATAATTAGTGCAATAACTAAAGCACGAACATGTGTGAGCATTGACATTGAGCCCAAGATATATTGATGCTACTTTTGTCTTTGTGTGTAGGCTGAGTGCAGTAGTAAGTCGTATGTCAAGCCGCAGCTGCAGTCGCGCGGCAGTTTGTCTCTGGCTTTTCCGCCCTACATCATCTCTACATGAACGAATGATCGTTATGCTAGTTACTGTTATGACAAACATAATTATGTCCGTGTTCCCAATAAATCTTGTTTCACATTAGGTAAATGTGCAAAAGTCTGTTGCTACTTTACCTTAAAATATTTTGATTAATTGATAGTTTGCGCCAACGGGAAGAAGTTACAATTAGAGATAAAATATTTAAATATTTATCAACGCATACTTTCTTATCTATACCTTGATCTTCACTTCTTTGCAAGTGTGTAAATATTTAGTTCAGGATTAGTTCAGCACGGCGAGTAAAGATTGTTGAAGTTCATCATTTTATTGGAGAAAATCAGTGCTACCGAGTGGAAAGGTCCCACGTAGATACGTGCCCGGGTTAACCAAGCGAGGAGCGGGCCCCGGCGACTAACGAACACACCGGCTTGCTTGATTGGCGCTCGGCACGAGCCCGAACAGCCGATCGCCTCAGGCTCCGCGCCTTCCGCATTATTTCCGAATTGGAAAAAATCAAAGCTCCCACAACGTATGCGGAATCCCCAAACAAACAAATAATACAAAATCCACCACCAATACAAATGAGTAGCGATACCATGCCGAGCGGAATGCGAAGTCGGAGTGAACCGAAGCGTGGGCCCGAGGCAAATAAACGTCCGCCGATGTGTTTGTAGGAATTCGTTGCGATGTTTATCGAATGCGATGCGTGCTTCTGATGTAAACATTCCCTCAATTTTTCCTGTTGTTTCACTCGGCTGCGATACGAGACTCGCCTTTCTGACGGCGAAAATAGGCTATCCGATCTTAATTACCATAAAATTTAAGTGGAATCGTAAATGAATGGCACACGATAAACAGAGGGAAATGTACGCAGAAATGACAATAATAAATAACGGGCGGGCAATTAAGAGTGGGGTCTGAACAATTGTCATAGCATCGAAATGCACTTTGCAAATGAACCGATTGGCCGGCAGAGGGCGGCGGCACCCGGACGCATTGCCAAATGAAATTAAATGTGAAACACGCGCCCTACAGATGGCATCTCTACAAGATAATTAACATCAGATTAAATGGAAGTAGATCGAAAAGATCATCGCCATAATTTGAACCGTTATTCATTTAGGGTTAAGCGTTATAATGCTCGTTCTTTTATATTCGAGTGCCTACAGGCGAAACATAAAGGAAGCTGTGATACGGTAACGGTTAATATTTGTAACGAATATACTTATTTACAATCTCTATGATTAGTCTGTTAGCATCTTGTTTGGAGAGAGAGTAATCAGGCTTTTTTAAATAATTTCTAAATAAACTAATTTTGTATAATTTTAGAATGGTGACTGCCGCGTTTTTATCTGTAAAAGAGCTGCATTAGTGTCTCGAGGTACTGGATTCGATTTCTGGGTATAACAAGTTACCTCCTGGATTTTTTTGACAAAAAAATGTTTAGTCGTTCGGACTCTGGATCTGTGCCCGGTAGATGCCAATATGCTCGCTCTCTGTTACATAGAACAAAAAACATGTCTGGGCAAATATGGTAACTTAGACCATCTGCTGCTTATCCCTTCAATTACAAATCATCATCGAATGACCAGAAAAAATATGTTTCAAGTATAAAATGGAGATCAAGCAAAAATCTGGAAATATCTTAGAATTTTGGGAATTTTTGGGTTACTCACTTGAGGACTCTCTTGTGGAAAAAATTGTTGTTGATATATGCATTGATAATGCTATGAAAGCGCTTCGTCAGTTGCCAATGATGGCATATGTGGTAATATGATACTTCTTAATATCGACACAAGTATTGTATGCCATATCTTGAACCATTCTGTCACTGAAGGTGACTTCCATGCCGTTTGCAAGGAAGTTCTAATAACTCCTTGTGCAAAAAAACGTAATCCTAAATCCTACTTCGACTATCGTGTCGTATATCTATTCTTCTATTCCTTTACCCAAAGTCATAGAACGCCTTATCCACACTCAAATTTATTCAATTCTCAGTAATAACAATCTTCTCAACCCCTTTGAATCTGGTTTTTAACACAACACAGTAATTAAAATATTATAAGAGAACCTTTTCGTATGGAAAATGGATTCTTAATTTTGTCGACTCTACTAGACTTTAGCAATACGTTTGAAACAATTAATTTTGTCATTTTATTGGGTATTCTTATTCCGGAAGCTGTCCTTGAGAGCCAGTAATTTTAGGTTATAGGTAATTCAGATAAAATCACTGTTCCATGTTTAGGAAGACAGTTAAAAACTTTGGCATTACATTTAATCAGCAGTTGACATAGATTAGCTGTAAAATGTATGATAAATTCATTACGAGGACTTTATTGTCTTTTAGCCTCAGCTACCAAAATGGCGCTTGCACAATCTCTTTTCCTTATACTTGACTGCTGATGCCAGCTATATGGACTCACCGAGGATCAGTTTAAAATACGTAGCAATGTGATATTTCTTAAAATTTACACAAGTACTGTATGTCATATCTTGAAACATTATTTCACTAACGGTTCCATTCCGTATGCAAGAAAAATAAAAATAATAATTCCTTATCCAAAAAAACCTAAGCCTAAGTCCTCCATCGACCACCGCCCGTATCTAATTTGCCAGAATATCCTATACAATATACCCTATAATTTACAAAATCAGTCAAAATTTGATTTACAATGTCGAGTATACGAAAAAAATACAAAAATAGTTTAAAAAACACCGAATGTGGTCGAAACAAGCTTTAAAAAAAAAATATTAGACAGCGATTATGCATCAGCAGCAGAGTTTGCAGTTTGAGTTCTAGAAGCTGTTACTCGAATTGATTTGCAAATATATTATATGTATACATATAGGAAATGACGATAACTGTTTAGCTGACTTAATCAGTGATTAGTTATTCTAGTGTTAACTTTAAACAAATTTATGAACAAAAACCATTTAGTTTCTAAAGAAAGGTCTGAAATATTTGTGACAAGCACGCGAATGAACGGAATAATATTGTTCCCTCAACAACCGATTATTTTAAGTAATCTTGATTGCCTTGAAGTCCACAGCAAAGAAGGTCTAAAGTTTAATTATATTATAAGTTTATTACTACGTAGGAACAACAGAGTATTAAAGAGCCGAATCAGAAGGTACTATTTTCTTTTACAATTACTCGTCCCAGTAAACTCTTGTATTTGTTTAGCCCTAAAACAGTACACTCAGACCCATATGGCAGTTAAGCGCAGTCCCTCGGCAAACAGCAACGGGCAACAATGGTTGAGTATTAAAATAAACAGAGACATGCCATGTGGCGGCAAACACCAACAACAGGGGCTAATGTATTCGGGTGCACGTCAACAGTTTCAGAGTTTCCCAACTCCAGAACTGTCGCCGACAACTCGCTTCCGCAGTTCCACTTTGATTTTCTAATGAACGTGCCGAAACTAAAGCTAGCGTTGTTTTACACTCTTACAATAAAATCAGATAAAAACTTAATTCAATTCTAAAAATTTACGTTTAGTTTTCAATCCCACCTCTGGATACTTACTAATTTTAATTCGTACTAACCCAGTATTTATTTATTAATTTTTATGGATGACCAACAGCTAGGTCATACTTCTTATACATAAACAAATAGACACAAAAAGCCAATTATATGTCATCACGGATAGTATTACAATAAGAAATAAACAGATAGGAGCACATATATAAAACAACTACTTACATGATAAATTAGGCACAACAAAAAATCTATTGATATTAAATTTTGACTAACAGTATAATTATATAGGTACTTGTAATACCTTTTGCTTCTTAATAAATTAGAATATCGTTTATTTGCAATTCAATAATAATGCAACTCAATAATATATAAACTGATTTTTCCGTTGAGTTTGCCTGAAATGTAAGTTACATGTTTTTGTATTATAAGTATATTACTAGCGACCCGGCTTCGCACGGTTTTTAACTAAAATTATAAATGAAACACATAAAAAGTAGTCATTGTTACATAACTGTAATAGTTAGACATATGGTATTACAGACTTTTTTGTAGATATTGTTGTCTTCTATAAAATTGTAATGCATCGAATCACTTTGCTCTATTGTCAATAATTTGCAGCGTACGCGTAATAAAGATTTTTTTGTTATTTTTTTCACACGTTGGGTTACATAATCGAAGTTTTCATACGGATCCCGAATTTTTTGAAAATATTCTACAGCCTAAGTTCATCAAAGATAATGGTGAAAGAATTTTTCAAATCGGTCTAGTAGTTTTTAAGTTTATATACTTTGCATATAAAAAATATAAATCAGTCTTTTTTATAATATTAGTGTAGACCTAGATGTGGATGTAGAGTTATTTTTATTATACAAATACATTTTACATCCGTCCCGTTTATCAATATATTTGATAATATAAGGTGTATTAACTTTTTAACCAAAAATATCACAAATGAAGAGCAATGGCAATAAAAAGTCTAAGTCTAATATATACAATTATTATTTTTTTTATCCGGCGGTATGCCTTTATTAAACAAAATACTATGAACTATATACAACACTACAGCTACTACAATAAAAGCATTTAGACAACCTATAAGTCATAGCAGACTCATAGGCAGTCCAAATGGTTTATTTAACATAGGTGAACAACTTTAATAGCAATTTATCAGAATAGAACTTAAAGTAAAAATAGAGGTATATTAGAGTACTTACAACATGTAAATATGTAAGTAGGTACCCCTAAAATTCTAAAAGACCTATAATGGAGGCTGAAGTGTCCTTTGACTGTATATAGTAACGCTTTTTTCTGCCTACATACGTTTTGAATGATTTTTTATATGCTGAACTCAGGTCACTGTGTACAGGTAGTATACTCAAAAGGCCGGCGCAACTAAATAGCGATGCTATTTAACTAGATTAAATAACATAATATACCTATATTGGTAAAACAAACATCTGTTATCAAATAAGATATATAAGTACATGTTCCAATAAGACCACACAAGTTCGGGTAAAGCCACGAAGCTGTCGACTGTCAGAGAGGATGTCAGTGTTTGCACGAGTGATGTTTGCGTCCACATTATGTGCCAGCGACGGCGACAAGGCATCTATTTGACACGTCAGAGGGCGCTCCCGGGTATGAAAAACGTGAGGCCGCGCGGAATGATCTAATTGTGTTCATTAGTAGGGGCAGGGTACTCAAATATTGACTGTAGCAGTCGACTCGCCTCGGGCCGCGTTGGCCTTTGCCACACTGCTTTTGATCTGTTCATATAATATAGGTTCATTATTATTATCTCTTCTAAGTTTGAGGGTTTATCTGCAGGTATAAATTTCATCCGTCTCTATATGTTTTGTGCACTGGCAGTTGCTTAACATCAGACACGACAATTAATCGTTCCAACACGTTTTAAATTAAAAAAAACTCATTCACAAAAGGTAAAAGATATATTAAAAGAACCGACTAATATAAATGAAAATGGTGAAATCGCTTGTCAAAGTCGATACCGTGCTGATTCAAAACACTGAGCTTCCATTTCCATGGTCCGACTTCCACAAGTTATGTCATACTTTTCACTAGTCAACCCAGTTTTTTTAAACTATTTTTTTCATTTTGTTCTGTAGTATCTTCTGCTTACAAGATAAATTTTGCACTAGTTATTTTATACTAGTCACATTCAACAAAACTTGCAATTACTATATCATCACGACAAAAGCATATTGGCAAATACATTTTTTCACTTATTTGAGTGTAATTTAAAACCAATCGATATTGACGAAATTAAAATGGAATCAACTTAGAGGTATACTCTATCCAATAAAAAACATCGAGATTAGATGATAACTGCAGAAGTTATACAATATAAATAATTAAATTATTTATTTTTCAAGCGCTCATAGCAGAGCTTGCCTAATCATTCAGAACCGATTCGCTGCGGTTATAACTTGGATGGGTGATCGCTGATGGCATCGCTTCTGGGCTTCGTTGGACACATAAACCGTTACAGTATGGTGGTAGGGCAAATTGCAAATATTCACCTGGCTAGCTACAACCCTGAAGTAGAACCATCGCTAAGCACCTAAAGAGTTTTGTGAGAACTGTCTTAAAGAGCCAATAATTCTATGTAATATTATTGTAATTCTATAATTATATTATATATTCTAGACAACGTTTTCGACCGCATCATCACTTATCATAGGGTGAGATAGTGGTCAAAGGCTAGTGTGTCAGCTATATAAAAATAAAACTTAATACACTAAACTAAATATTTGTTATACTCTGCACTTGAGAATATTACGGTGCAATAATATGCAAATAAATTATTCAAAGATATGTCAAAATTACGATTTATAAAATGTTTCTTTATATATTAAAATTTTATTACAAGGACTCAACTTTTTACGTAATCAAACAAGATGAAATTAAAAAAAATTCAAAGCAAAATATTAATATTTCCGAACCGGCTTCGTATCGGTAGGTAATAGAAAGTAAATCAATCGCCGCGCGGTCGAGCTCAAACAGCGAACACACCCCCCTGTTTATACTTAGCGGATGAAAAGGCAACATTGAACGCCCCGGAATAATATTAGCTACCCTCGATCATCCGGCCAATTCTATCACCTTTCTCAACCCTGCGAGTTAAACTTTATTGTGAACGCTATAACGATCATATCGCATTGCAGCGGTAGGCTTTAATGTCGTTTTGTAATGGCTTATTCATTTTTTTAGTAACTGGTAACATGTGTTAACATTTGATGATAATCCGGGATTAACACATCATAATAAAGAGATGAATGCATCGTTTATTCAACGCGTATGTCGGCTATTCGACGGCGTTTAGCAACTATAGTGACAGGTGCGGTGCCGCAACTCATCTTATTTGATTAAATAGAGATTGCTTATTCTGTATCAATTAGTCTTATAACTGTAATTATGTTGCTAGTGTTATTTCCATACTATTAATGTGTTCAAAATAAGTATAACGACATTATCTCTAGATATATTTACGTAAATGATTAGAGCATTTTATTAAACAAGTCAGAAAATATATAATAGGAATACTGATTCTGACTGCGAGCTCCAATGTTCAATTTCCTTCACTGATCTTAAATATGGACGGTAATATTGTATCTTATGTCCAATGTGGTATACATTATATTAAATTATGGTATATTTTTTATGGATATACTTATTATGAAATATATATTGTTCTAAAAATTTTTTCAGTCTAACATGTAATCACTCGTCGAAATAAAAGTGGCAATGAATTTATAATAACACGTGAACATCAAAAAGACCATTACAATGAGAATTTACAACGTCACGATTGCAAAAACTTTTGTATCCACCGACAGATGTGCCCATGGCGGTAATCCATGCTCCATTGCACCAAACCCCATCGCGTCTTTCATAAATAAACTAACGCCTGCACTATTAACTCCGACTAAAACATTAACTCCGGCTTAAATATTAGCTCGCAGCACAAATCACTAGTTGATATACTAGCTGTAGCCGACATCATGAAAGTCATTAGTTTGAAGATTGATAGATGTTATGATGTACCAGACTGATCTACAGAGTTACGAAAACGATGTTGTTGGATATATGTAATGTAAGATACGTTTTATGTGCCAATACGCGATATTATTTTACAAGATTATTTTTATGAGCCTTGTAAACTCCACTGCAGTAATGCCTAATGTAGAAAATTATAATAGCTTAGTTACTATAGAGAACAACTTATGTCGGAAATACACTTCAATGGTGACATCCGCGACAGGCTGTACAAAATGACTTCAATTTCTGTCTGCCCTGGTCTTTGCACCAGGCAGACGCCAAAAATTGGCAAAAGCCAATTTCATATACAAATGTATAGATACGAGTATAGTTCAGATACAATTCTTTATACTAGTAGTTTTGTTTCACGTTTTTAATACCGTCTATAGATATATATATGTATATGAGATATTGTGGTGTTACAGATACCTACTTATAAGCTTTAAAAAATATCCTTTGATTACTATGAATGCCTCATTTGTCGAATGCATAGCGTGAAGCATTTCCTTGGGATTTATAGATCCTGGAAATCGATCACAGGTCGGAGAGTAATTGGACATTTTTTTTACAATGAATTTTTCTGTAAGTTTCCGAAATGTGCCTGGTAGGTGACAATATGCCGCATATGATATCAGTTCAAGATATGTATCAAAACGTGGATGTTTAGAAAGATATCCCTCCAACAATAGGCAGAGTTTTCTAGCTTATACACTTGAAGTGGAGATTGCTTAGTCGTTCTTTATACCAAACAACTAGGTTAAGCAACGTCCATTGCAGTTATTACTTGGATGGATGACTGCTAGTGGCATTCATTACTGAGCGTTTCCATGATTTGGAGTGCAAGTTAAGTCGTCGGTCTCGGTTATTGTCTTAAAATGGCAGTCGTAATAGCATGGTGGCAGGGCAACTTATAAATTCTCGCCTGACTATAGATACCACCCTCAAGCAGAAAATTAGGTAAATAGTTAAAAACATACCGATAGGTGCTTAGCGCTGCCGCTAAGCACCTAACGGTATGTTTCGGCGCTATGGCTGTTCCACTTTCAACCAAAATCATTGCTTACGATACTATTTACCAAAAGCTTAGCCGTAATTTAAAATTTTTAATTATAAGAACTTATTGTAAATTATCATAGCCATCACTTGAAATCGTATATGTTCATATCATTTGATAGAAATGTATACCTACCCTACATATAATATGACATAAAAAGTTTTATTTAAAATTATAATAAATCTGAGAGCGAATGCCTGTTCACTCTCAAGTGTTCAATGATGTCAACATTAAAATAAATAAAAAACTCATCACGCATTAAACTCACGAGCTTTGATGAAATATCAAAGCTCATGGGTATAAATAACGAAGAGTTTACTAACCTCACAAATATGCCAAGAAAACAACGTAGATGGATGATTGCTTTAATCAACTAGACACAAAAAAGTCATGCACGATTTTATGTTCAGAAATAATCTTTTGCAATATTATTCTCGTTATTATTTATACCCGTGACATTTGATTAGTCATTATAAACTTTACCGATATTTTAATTATCTTTAAATAACCGGTAGGATTGCTAGATTTGTAAAATTATTGCGAGCAACAAAAAAACCTGACTCAAAACCATAAATAACGCAAGTTACCATCTATCCAATTAATCACTCGTAATCGATCTTCGTGGCACTTCCCTAAATGCTCAGCCCTACTTTTCAATTAAAAATGAAAGTATCGATATAATGACGAATCACCGTGATGCGCTCCGTTTTGAATTCGGATCATTGTTCAGAGGTAGGTACCATGGTTGGGAGTATTCCCTTTAACAATGATCTAATCAGTAGGTGGCACGCGACACGACAAATTAACCGATAGCGATCGACAGATGTTTGTATCTGACCTTGCAGATTTGATCATACAAAATGTCAATTAGAGTTTTTGAAAAGAAGAAACTATTATCTATTTGATCACACTACAGATTTTAATAAAAAGTCGGTACCATGATAGTTCAAAAGTACCTATTATCACAATACTATTCGCATGGTTCCGACTTCGACAAGTTATTTCACACTTTTGGGTGTTGAAGTCGGTTCCATTTTTTGCAAAAAAAATATTTTCAACCTTTTTAGTGACCCTTGCTACTTACGGGATCGATTATGATTTTTTTTTTACCGGCGGTATGCCTTTATTAAACAGAATACTATGAACTATATACAATACTACAGCTACTACAATAAAAACATTTAGACAAACTATAAGTCATAGCAGACCCATAGGCAGTCCAAATGCTCCAGCCCACTCCCAGTTGGCAGCGTGATTAGATTATGATTCATTATGATTCATTGTTAACGACTATATCATCAAGATAGGTAAATACTTTTCAGGTATTTTAGTGTAACTCAAAAACGGATCCCCATTCCGACCTGTGCCGCCACGCCGTGCACACCTGTCTACAGCTCCGCCAGTATCTCCCAGTGAGACCGCAATAGTCCCCGCACTATTGCCGTCTCACTCGGGTCATCGTTCCGACGCTAGTTGCAGACCAGTGCCTTGGAATACGCAGTCCTGACGAAGTTTTTGTTTTGTGTGCAGAAGCTGAGCAGCCGCCGAACGCCGAGCAACGCGAGCTACGAGCTCGCCGTGCCGTCGCGCAGAGGCGCTCTAAGACGTCAGGCATTACCACCTACCCAAGTCCCTTGTTTCGGACGAACAACATCATATCGGGCTGGTGGTCTTGTTTTGACCGCACTTTTCGGTGCGCTTTTCACCACTTTACTACCCGACACAACATAGTAACAGTCGCGTAACAACACACTTTGTGCTGTTAAGAGACGTCGTTCAGGATTGGGGTAGCGTCAGCCAAACCCGTCTGAACGATCAAATCCGCCATTTGCTGCGGTCGCAGTGTGACACCCTACGGTGACAACGGCCACTGTTGTTGTTTTGGTTTAACCTTGCACCGTGGCCTTTCCCGCTTCACGGGTCAGCCGAAGCAAGCTGGGCTCCGGGATTACTGGCCTTGGGGTCGCCCCTAGTCAACCCCGGAGTAGCGCTTAGGAGCACCCCTCTCCGCCGAGAAAAAAGCTCGGAGAGGGTACACAACTAGGGCACACCCTAGGTACACACTCCCTCTCACACAGTGAGCTCACAAGGTGTGTGAGGGAATTCAAACCCTTGATAGGGCGTCCTGAGTATTCCCCTCAGGATGCAGTCCCGTCCCTCTAACGGTGAGGTGCAGGTCCTTCAGACCTTCGCCCTCCGCCATCCCGATCTGTATGTTGCTCATATGCAACTCCTAGAAGAGGAAGCGAGTGCCCGCCTCACGGACACTCTTATTGCTCCCTCCGGGACTTCAATCCCGGAGGCCAACGTCCCTCCTCTGACCCGGTCCTTCTCAGAGGACAGCCCGCTTTCGCCCGCCCCGGGCCCGGACAATAGACGCACGGTGGCAGCCCCTCCCCGTGAGAGGTCTCGCTCGCGCTCACCGATCGGGAGGCCAGCGAGCACCCGTCCCTCCATCGCCGTTGTCGAGCCCACTTCGGACTCCGAAACGGAGATGGAAGTAGATCCGAGTCGCGCCTTACGCACTGACTCGGACTCCGACAACGACGGCTATACCGTCGTTGACCGCAAACGCAAGCGTGCTCCTAAAGCCGCTAGTTGCGCAACTTCCGCCCCTCCCGCCAAGGCACCCGCTAAGGCCCCCGCCTCCGGCAAGAAGCCGACCCCCGCCCCGCGCCCCGCGTCTCCTCCCTCCGCTCCGGCCACTACTGCCGCGTCCCTTCAGGACAAAACCAAATGGGACATGCTGTCCCGTTTAGTTTCGGATCGTGGGATCCATTACACTAAAGCCCGCTCCACGCAGCAGGGCATTAAAGTCCAAGTGCCCACCAGTAGCGACCACAGAGCGCTAACAAAGCTCCTCCGTAAAGAGAGCATAAGTTTTCATACTTATGCGCTCGAAGAGGAGAAAGTCCTTCGCGTTGTGATTCGCGGTGTGCCTAAGGAGATACATACCGATGCGGTATGTGACGACCTTAAAGCACAAGACTTCCCTGTGCATGCGGTTCACCGCATGTACAGCGGGAAGGACCGCAGTCCATATGACCTAGTACTCGTAGTACTAGACCGTACACCAGAGGGCAAGGCCATTTTTAATTTAAAAAAGGTCTGTGGCCTCTCAGGACTCGATGTCCAAGCCCCATACAAAAATGGAAGTCCCTCGCAGTGCCATAACTGCCAACTATACGGGCACGCCTCCCGTTTCTGCTTCGCTCGCGCTAGGTGCGTTAAGTGCCTAGGCGATCACGCGACAGCAGCGTGCACTCGCACCCGGGATTCACCGGACCCACCCAGTTGTGTTCTATGCGGTGCTCAAGGGCATACCGCGAATTACCGTGGTTGCCCTAAAGCACCACGAGTGAACCACAGGGTGGCAAGGCATAGGCCGACCCGTCCCTCTTACGACCGTTACCAACGGGTAAGCCCTAAACTAACGGTAGTACCTGCCTCACAGGTAATACCCGCGCCGCTCCCAGCCCGTAACGCATGGTCTAAACCACCCAGTATGGTTAAGACCGTCGCTACCGCCCGCGCCCCGGCCCGCGCGCCCGCACCCGCGCCCGCACCCGCACCCGTCCGCGCCGCGGCCCCTGCCCGCGCACCGGCCCCGGCTCGCCCCGCGCTCCCGGCACCCGTCGCCAACACCATTCGCGCGCCTCCCCGCGCCGCTTCCCGGCCACAAGCTCCACCTATGCCATTGATGGCTGCCCCTCTTCAAGAGGCAATCAACCTAGTCAGCGATCTGGCTATGTCGGTTGACATCAATGAGGTACAAGAGCTATTCCACAAGATGCAATACGCTCAATCCCCAGCGGACGTGATCCAATACACATTGGAACACGCGAATTTACTTAGCGCCCTTAAGCGCTTCGTTCCCCAGGCCCCTCCCCAGTACAACCACTATGGGTAGTACAACCGAACGCACGAAACCGTACTCAGTTTCGTTAGCGTCATTTAACGCTGACGGCCTCTTCAGACAACGTGACCTCGTCCACGACTTTTGTTGTACCCACCTTATCGATATCATATGCGTGCAGGAAACCTTTCTAAAACCGGGGAAGGCGAACCCTAGGTTTGCCAATTACAGAACGGTACGTGATGATAGAGTGAACTCCCGTGGGGGAGGCACTCTTATCTATTACAAAAGGTCCCTGCACTGCATTCCCCTACCTACCCCGACTCTTGTTAATATGGAAGCATCTTGTTGCCTCCTAGCTATGACTGGTCATCAACCTATAGTCATAGCATCCTGTTACCAAGCTTGCAAAAAGCCGATCGTCCGAGCTGACTTAGAAGCCCTATTCTCATTAGGAAGCGCCGTCATTCTGATTGGCGACTTCAACAGTAAGCACATCCTATGGAATTGTAACGTCAACAATCCCAGAGGTATTGCACTTGAAAACCTAATCGCAGAACTTAACTTTGACATAATTGCGCCCACTGAGCCCACTCACTACCCTTATATGGAAGACCACCGATCTGACTTGCTTGACATGGCACTATTCAGAGGCGTAACACTCCGGGTACGCTCCATAGAAGTGGTTCACGAACTTCACTCTGACCACCGACCCATTATACTGCGACTAGGTCCCGACCCAACGACTGACCTCCCCCGCCCCACTAAGACGATAGTGAACTGGAAGCAAGTAGGCGATGCCCTAAAGGCTATCAGTTCACCGGACCTAGACAAGATCCCTGACGACATCCTGACAAAAGATGACATAACCCTTGCGATCGATTCGTTCACCAATCACCTCTCCACCGTAGTAGGTGCATCCGCAAAGGAGGTCATAGTGCCGGACGACCGGCGCCTTGTCATTCCAGCGGATGTGAGACGATTGGTGACGGAGAGTAAAGCAGTGACCCGACATTACGACTCTTACCCCAGTAAAGAGAACAAAACTAAGAAACGCCACTTTGAACGCATGGTTCAAAGTCGCATGTCTGAGTTGCGTGATCAACAATGGGGCGATAAACTTTCAAACCTCGTGCCAAGCCACCATGCTTACTGGGACTTGGCGCGAGGCCTGAAAGGAAGTAACCATAACGACATGCCTCCCTTATACAGACCAGTCCCACTAGTCCCAGCGTTCTTTGACGAAGACAAAGCTGAGTGCCTAGCTGATAGCCTAGAGGCTCAGTGTTCCCCTAACGTAGATCACGTTGACCAAGCTCACGTCGATTCGGTGGATGCTGAAGTCGAACGTAAAAGCTCTGTGGTCACCTCTGAACTCCCACCAATCACCTTAGCGACTTACGCTGAGGTGGAGAGACTGATCAAGGCCCTCCGACCGCGCAAATCCCCCGGTGCCGATGGCATCTCCAACAGGGTTCTTAAAATGAGATTTTATTAAGATGAGAGGAGGAGAGAGGGCTCTCCTCCTCTCATCCATCTCTTAGTCAGCATCTTCAATGCTGCTATGAGCCACTGCTTATTCCCAGACACCTGGAAATGTGCAAATGTCATTGGCATTCACAAACCAGGCAAAAGCTCATCTGACCCCACCAGTTACCGCCCCATCAGCCTCCTCAGTGCCTTAGGCAAACTTTACGAGCGGTTACTTGCAAACCGTCTCCAGTCCCATGCTAAGGAACACCACCTTATCCCAGATGAGCAGTTTGGCTTCAGACCCGGACACTCATGCGTCCAACAGGTGCACCGCCTCACGGAGCACATCATTGAGGGCTTCAATAAGTACCCCAAACCCCAGACTACGCTAGCAGTCTTCCTCGACGTAGCGAAAGCTTTTGACAAAGTCTGGCACAACGGCTTGATCTACAAGCTATACCAATTTGGCGTGCCAGAACGTCTTGTGCTCATCCTACAAGACTTCCTTAAAGCCAGAAGCTTTCGCTATCGCGTGGAAGGCACCCTCTCCTCCCCCCACCCAGTCAGAGCCGGAGTCCCTCAGGGCTCCGTGCTATCACCTATTCTCTTTGCACTGTATACCAGTGACATCCCACGCTCTCAGCCCAAAGTATTCCTAGCCCAATATGCGGATGATACCGCCATTTACACCACTGGGTGGCATATCAACAGACAGTCCTATTTCGTCATGCAACGGGCCATCACCGAGATCGGTGACTGGTTCCGAAAATGGCGCATCGCGGTCAACCCAGCTAAAAGCACAGCTATGTGCTTTACTGAGAAGACACGCTCCCCTTACCCGAAACCGCTTATTTTGTTCGACGAACCCATTCCCTGGGTTCCTAGAACAAAATACCTCGGAGTCACCCTTGATCGTCATCTCACCTTTAACGATCACATAACAACCGTCCGCAACAGAGCGGCCTTCATAATGGGTCGCCTTGGTCCCCTACTTCGCAAAGAGAGTAAAATGTCTCTTAGTAATAAGAAGACACTTTACACTGCCTGCATCCGCCCCATCATGACTTACGCATCAGTAGTGTTTAGTCATGCTAGTGAGGCCCACCTTCATAAACTTCAAGTCATCCAAAACCGTTTTCTTCGTAATGCAACCGGCGCCCCGTGGTATATCCGGAACACCGAGTTGCATTGCGACTTAAACCTTCCCTCTCTAGCGCAGTTCAATAAGGACTGCGCCCGCCGATACTTTGATCGAGCGCCCCACCACCCGAACCCATTGGTTGTCCAGGCATCGAACTACTCGACTGCCTCTTCTATCCCATTTTTCAAACCCCCCCGTCGCCGACCACGGCAGGTATTAGACGACCCGGATGACCCCATCGCAGCCATTACGTTGGCAGCTTTAGCGTTATCCGCAAGTCGTCGAGGTAAAATCCCCAGGTGTGAGGTAATCAGAGGTCACACAATCAAACACCGAGCTCGCCGGCGAGCTCGAGGCAAAAACAAGGTCACGATAAATTGCTCTCCAAATAGTCAAAGAGTATTATTCAGTAGGGCCCAATTGTGCAACACTGCAGTTGCACAGAGGCATTTTGCTCCGATCCCCCCCATGTCTCTCGACAGCGAGACAAGCCGAGGTCCGAACCACAGTGGTGCCCTTGAGCTCGCTGTCAACCCCTCCTATAGTAGCGGTACGTTTTCGGCGTCCGCAGGAGACGGAGGTAGAAAGCGCTTTTCGCCTTCTACGCCCGTCTCGGGAGAAGTGCCTTCGGCACTTCTCCCTCCCGGGCTATTGTAGGGCCAGGCCCTCGCCCAAAACCCGGTGGAGCTGGACGACCGCACAGGCGGTAGCCAGCATCTATGTCCTCCCTAAATAAAAAACTCAAAAACGGCTCGACCGATTTTGATGAAACTTAAAATGAGACCAAACGACAAGCATTAACTTTCAAACAAAAATGAATTGACAAAATCGGTTTACCAAGTCCAGAGTTCTGAAGTAACAAACATAAAAAAAAAAATAAAACAAATAGACGAATTGAGAACCTCCTCCTCCTTTTTTGGAAGTCGGTTAAAAAAAGGTTATATTTTCAATAACTAAATTATGCCACATTTACAATAATATTTTAGAGCTATCAAACGACATATTTTTTGAATGTCATCAAATATGTATTGCTATTTTATAAAGTGCGAATTAAAAGTATAATCATATAAGTACAATCCGAACGAATGCAGAAATGCAATGTACTCATGGTATAAAAGTCTGGAAGGTAAATAAGTACCTAGTAACTTTACTTCGTCCCACATTTCTACTTTAGTAAACAGAAGTATCTACTCCATGATTAACTTACTTCTTTATCTGTGTCTTATTTATTTACTGGTTTCTACTCGCGTTGTGATTTTACCTGTACATCTTGCACTCTTTCGCCGAGATTAGATGAATCTATATACCAACCATCGGTTTTGGGGAACAGTAGTAATGGACAAAAACTATTGCAATGAAATGAAAACAGATATGAACGTTCACTACTGTAATATTCCTGTGATTACTGCAGGTATTGGATTTAGGACACATAACTAGTTCAGCTTCCTACAATGCGACCGTGGGACATAGATCCAATCAGTAGGCCGAAATGCGACTGCAAATAATTGATAAATATCGACAGCTGCTATTTCGACGGCAATCACTAATACATCGTCAAAACAGCATAATCTTTATTAGATTTTAGTGAGAATAATTACAGATTTTATGTATAATTATAATGAGAATCCAAGATAATTTTGCCAATTTGAACTAATGTAATTTAGCTATATTTCTATTAACCCTTGGTTTAATATGAAACTTAAACTTGATTATTTTTGAAGAAATGTACATCCATATCAAATTTTATAACATCGGAATATCAGTTTGGTAGAAATCATCACAAACGCCGTGATCTTTTACCTGCCACCGGTTTCATCAAATGCTAAGCCCCTTAAACAAAAGATCTTGGTGGGTAACAGATAGATTGACATATTTTAATCCAATAAAAAAAAACAAAATAATATGATGTATTTAGTTATAAATTATCTATACGTGTACCAAATTTAAGGGTTGTTGATGTTATTGCTTGCGAATAAAATTATTGTGACTTACAATTAAATAGATGGATAGGCACAGAGACAAGTTGCAAAACTATAGAATTCTGTTTTTCTACGGAACTCCAAAAAGAGATTTTGGTCTTCTTTCAACTCATTTTATGCGGTCTATAGTTTCGTATGTCAATGATCTGAAAGTGGCGAAAGCGTTGCTTTGAAATCTTTTTATCACGGGGTTAGACGATTGTTTGGTTTTCCTAACAAAATTCTTAGCAGTCAGGAACTATGTCCGGTGGATCGCAATAGGCCCGCTCCTGTTACATGGACCCAAAACTTGTCGAAAAAAAACGTATTACGTTGGTTTTCGACACTGCTGAACACCCCTTCGGGAAATACAGGCATGTATGCCCGAAGTCTTAAGTTATGCTTATGATCTCATTTAAAATAATAATAACGATCCTTTTTAGTCTCAATAAACATTTTGTGCCCCCATTACATTCACAAGTAATGAGTACGAAGTCAATTTTATTTTTATTATTATTAACTAAACTAAAAAATTTAATAATAACACTATGAATACTGTGGATATCGTACCTACAAGTATAAAAAAGAACACTTGTCACAAACATTAATATAATACACCATCAACATGTCTAGTCAATAAAGCAAGCCAGAGTGCACCCGAGCTCGGGCAAGAGACGGAGGGAAATAAAGTGTATTTAATTCGCAGACAATAGGGCCCGTTGCTGTCCCATACAATCGGTAAATGGCTCGTGAGCGGAGGGCATTTGTGACTGATTTTTGCTACAAATGTGGGGCGTTCGGAGCTCTGGTGCTAATAAATGCTGATTACTTTGTCATCTTCTCATGGGGAGGTATTTTTATAGTACTTTTGAACCTAGTATAAATGCCATACTAAATACCAATTTCAGAAGTCATACGTAAAATACTCTAGCTTTACAGTTATCTAAAAGTTATACTGCTTGTGAATCCAAACTCTGTAGTAAATTCGAAACATAATAAATAAAAAAGTAATCAGCGAGTAATATACTCGTATTTAGAGATTAATACATTAATACGACTAATTCAAATTTAACGAAAAGTCGAACTGGTAGACAATCTTCTTGCAAGCCTGTATCTGTAGCTACGGTTAAGATAATATAATATCATATAACGGCCTGTAGGTTTCATACCACTTATAAAATGATTACAAAGAGTGGAATAGTATAGTTACTTGTCATTGTTTGACTGCCATTGCTCAATTTGTATGACAAACTAGCTTGCTATACATGCTAATCGAGGGTCTAATGAGCCTATTGCTATCTAACGGGCATAGTTTCAGAGTTCCGGCTAAGACTGTTTTTTTTTATAAAAAAATTGTACTGTCTGTACCCTAGCATTTTTTTAGGGATGACATAGATACTGACTACCACTGTCGGTCGTTCAGCTCCACCGGATTTTTTCAAACCAGCGCAGCGCTAATATATACAAATTCCTTCAAAAAACGTTAAGTTAAAACGTTTCAGAGGTGAGAGGTTACAATCATACAAATACACAAACACAAACGTTTACAATATTATTATTTATTGACATAAGTTACATTTAAAACACGTATAAAATGTACGTATAACGTAAATAGGTATCGTATATGAGTAACAGGTGTAGCACAAATAACTTTTGATTTTAGTTGAATATAGACATACTTTGCAATTATTACTTATAATCTCCTCCATAATATGTATAAAATATTGTCTAATATCCTCCCCATATCAATAAGTAAACAGAGCAGTTTATCTGATCTGTAAATCATGGAACCCTCGCGCGACATCGGTTATGATGTCCATATATCGAAGTCGCCGGATAGCTTGTGACGGCGCGCCTCTGTTTTCCGCCGAACTACAGAATAATGTACCGAACACGAACTAGCTCTTTATTCTCAATGATCTTTATAATATTCTGGTTTCATTTTTCATAAATGTTGTACGATCACTTTGTAAATTACTTAATTTTTATATATTCTGTATATTAAATGAAAATATATTAAATGAAAACAAGTCGGATTGTAACAACATTATTTCTTATCGGCTAGTTGTGATCGCTATCTCACCTGTTGACAAGTGGTTATGTGGTCAAAGGGGTTAAATATGGCAAGAATATAATACACCCTTTGATGCTTGTAACAGGTTTTCTGTGTGAGGGTAGAAAATAGACAGGTGAGCATTCTCATGATCAGATGCTATGCCCATGACCAGATGCTATACCTCGTGACCATCTGGTCATGAGGCATAGCATCTGGTAAGGTCATCCACCATGTGGTTAAGTCCAAGACCTAGGCGATTCGTAGACTCCCTGCGCGCATGTCCGTATGATAGTCCATATGACCTATGGGTTATTGTTGCTACAAAAATTATTAAGATATAACCAAGTCGATTATTTTCTCTTCTCGTATATCAAATATATCTATGATCCTTTTTATCTACTTTCACAACTGTGTTTCATAACAGCAACGAAACTGCTTTTGTTGTCACTATATGATTAGGTATAAATAACCCTAAGCTTCATACCATGGGATAGCAACATCTTACCATGGGAACTAACAAACTTGCTAAAGCAGCGTTCTCACATTCAAATTGTACTTTAATCCTAAGGGAACGATAGTCACACTTGAACCCGTGGCTTCCCTCGGGACCTAACGACTAGCGCTAAATGAAAAATAATTGCACTGCACTTGCTAAAGAAAAAAAGGGATGAACATATTCAAACCCCACTCGAAAATGCGGGAGAGAAAATGAAATGATTTTCACGTACTGAGCCGTGTTTTGTCATGTGGTGTGAGCGGTAATTGTGGTAACCTCAGGGATTTGTTTGTGTGAGAACCGCAAGTGAGATAATACTCTCACGTTTAGGAAAACCAATTATTTTTGGGTGAGTATAATAATTTAGTATGTTTTTACAGTGATTCGCTATTGTATATTGACATCCCCACACTTGATTACATGTGTATTTTTATTTGAGTATTTAAGGAATAATTATAGTTTTATTTATGTTTAATTTGGCATGCTGGTTACAATATATATTTTAAAGTTAGTCCTTCACCACGGACTTGAGTTTTGCTGCATGGTGGATAGGTATTTCGCGTACCTTAAGGCTTACTTCCCTCGATAAACTATGAACGATATGTTTCAAATTCTATCCACGATCTAGTAGCTATTCTAAGTCAAACCGGCTATCAGCTTTGACTACACTACCAGACGGTTTAACTTGTTACTGTTACTGTTAGTTTTTCTTCTTCTGTTAGATAAGTTCAGGTAACACTTATAATCAATACATTATTTGTGACCATTCAATTTCAAAACCATTTTAAAAGAAACTACTCTAAACTACAGGATTATCCTGATTTTAAGGAAATATCGTATTACTAAACGAGGCATAAAGAAGGAATAGGCGAATCCGAGGTGTAGTCTCTGAGTAAATTCTACTCCTACAATCAGGTAAGTTTAGTTTGGAATATTATATAATTATAAATATTATATAATTATATAACATCAAAACAACCGAAGCTGCATGTGTGCTTAGTTTGTTAAATATTATTAATTCAGTTCAAGTCTCTGTTGCATCTGATGCGAGAAAAGAATATAGAAAACTGCTACAATCTAGACTTATACAAGAACTAAAGGAACTTAAAAACCTATAACTATTGGAAGTCTGAAAATCTCGCAAAATTTGAATTTGTACAAGCATAAATTTAATACAGAGATCTAGAAATTGTACGTTAAGCCTGTTATTCCTGTGTTTTGAAGCAGTGATGGCTCAGTGGCATTGACCATGGACTGCCGCGCAGCAGGTCCATGGTTTGAATCCTGCCGCGGGCTTGAGCTTCACCGCATGGTGGAAGGGCTTTTTGCGAATGCCCGCCTGGCTAGCACCACCCTCAAGTAGAAAATCTGTCGACAAACACCTAACGGTGTGTTCCGGCAGCAGTCCTTGAGAGCCAGTGAAATTACAGGCACATGAGACTTACAACTGTCTCAATGTGACGGGCGCAGTACAATTCGTGACTTGTGACGAAATGCATCTGTTATAGGCAGAGGTTAGTCCGCTTAACATCAGGTGGGCCTCGAGCTTGTTCCGTTAAAATAACATAAAAAAAAAACATATTTGCCTACATCACTTACATAAAATAAATTTTGCATGTATTGCTAGTTTACCATCTTGGGTCTTATCATCCTATACCAACTTGTAAACAAATGGTTTTAGCTTCGTCATATTCCATAAGTCATATAGTCAGTATTATTTTGGAAATCCTGACTAAACGGCCGTTTACAGTCCTAATCGTAGAAGTAAATTAGGCATAGCTACTCCATTGTTAACCACGTTTCTTAATTCTGTTTTTAAGACTACGTTATTACGGGGTTAGTCTAAGATGAACTACTTTTAGCGTAAGGCAGGATTAACAAAGATTAGACCTTTATAATAAGACTGTTGTTTATATAAAAATAATTGTGAAACGTTCTTGCTCGGGCATAATGGAAAAAAATCAACGTTTTGAGACTTAACGGAATATAAAGCTTATTATAAATTCTTTCTCAGAAACTTTTGATTGAAAGAACAATTAGTATTTATAAACTAACTACATTCCGAAGACATGTTTCATTACGTTAAGAAGTATCTTACATAGATAGTTAAAGCATACAGACATACTAACATGCGCATATTTCTCAGTAGAAAATACATACCTACAGCTAGAAATATTCAATTTTCAAATCACGTATTGTTTCGCTTTAACCTATTAGGGTGCATTTTGATCTCCAAAATACGAAAACAATTACGTAACTGGCTCTACGCAAGTGGATCGTAGCATTAGCTACACCCTCCGTAGCTCCTCTACGCCACTACGAGTCACTCTTTAATCGCTTTAAGTGCCTGTCCGGATTTGCACGCTTCTTAGCGGTGAATAGATAAAGAAGAAGAATGGTGTGTTATAGAAAATTAATATTTTACATTAGAACGAGAATAGTCATTTTGTCGAGAGTCGTATTTCAACCTGTGAAATAGTTTTTTGAATGTCATTGAGACACATTTACCGTTTACTGCTTATTATTTTTGAATAAAGTGTTTATTTATAGCTTGTTTTGGTCTTACTTACATTATTTAGGGTTATACAGAAGGCTAAAATCCCATAACGAATTTGAAAACTTAACAGAACGCAAGGAATTCATAATGTGAAGACACTAGATTGAAGAAGATAATTCCCAAATTATAATCATGCGATAAATTATGTTGACAGGCGTGACATTCGATATTCTGCACTAACACGGACAAGCATGTCCGTGAGAAGCAAGTACACATCAATGTTCACAACATAACATTAAACAGTAAACCATCTTTATACCAGCATGTTTAACGATTCAGAGGTCCATGAATTTATTTAATTTTCGGCTAACAATAATGTTTGAAAATTATGTATCTAAATTATGTTTTATGTATATATCAAAATATGAATTTGGTGCTTATGAAGTGTGTTATATGGGAGTGAACAAAACAAGATACCTGTGCCGGTATCGTGACAAATGGAAATCTTTATTCTCGCACATTAAGCCCCGCTTATTAACACTAATTAGCATTAAATACTGCTACAAAAGCAATAAAAATAATTATATATAATAAAAGTTAATAGTTACTTGATGATGCCTCATTTTTACCTCAGGAATTGCAGTATATCAGCTCTACTTTAGATTTACATAACATACTGCTGACTATTTTCCATATGATTATTATATAAATTTGTTAGTTATAATATCTGAAATCGTCATTTTGAATAAGCTAATCAGTAACTGAACCCAACTGCAATGGCAACATTGACCTCCACACTCGTGCGCTGGTCATGATTGAAACTCAAAACTGACCGCAAAATTCTTGAATCAGCCGTCTGGGAACTAAATTTAAAATTAAAATGAACTCACCCTGGCTAACAAACTGACAGCATAGAAAATTCCTTATTTTTTAAATTAGCCTTTAAATACTTTCAGGAATCATGCCAATACATTGTATTGATATATTTTTAGAATATATTTTTAACATTTCATTGATGATGATCAACCAATCTTAAGGCACATAATCGCCCTGCTGTCTTCCTCTATCTTTATGATACTCATAGGAAGAGATGGGTTTAAAAACATATATTAAAATGTATCATAAACACGAGTTCTAAAGCCTGTCTAGTAAATATTTGTAATTTCATTTTCTTATCATTCTTCTGTTGTATTTGCTCTATAAAAATTACTATCTATATGATTGCGGAAAGTTCCTATGCCGTTCTACATACATATTTATTGGAAGTGGATAATTGTTTTGTTAAACGGTACGTTAGGTACTCTGATTCATAGAAAAAAAGTGAGTACATCCGATTGCGCCCGCTCACCGTATCCCCTTTGCCGCCTGTCCCACGGCATTAGTACATCTGATAATTTGTCCCGCTCGATTTTTATCGTAGTGATATTTTCGCACGATTAGAGAGTATAAGAGTGACATGGGAATAATGTACTCGATAGAATTAATATTATGTTTCAAAAATTAATTCTCGTACATTAATTTAGGACATAAGAGTAATCATATGTGGTAGCTATAATTGTTATATAAGTTCAAAACAAAAACGTTACACCTAATTTCCTACCCAAATTTACCTTAGGGACTTGCATCCACTCAAAACGATAATGTTGCACTGCCCAGATATATACCTATATAAAAAAAGTTTATGCGTTGAATTCGTACTTGGCAGGTTTTGAGGAATTAACCACTAAAATAAGTGTCATGGGCGTGGAGCTGTAGTTCTATATTATCATTAGCTTCCTTATCCTTATAGGTAGGTCTTCTACTAAGAGACAACAAGCTAGATACGTACACAGAAGAGAAAATAAAGGACGAAACAAAAATATGTTGCAAAAAATGTTTAACTTCGCGCTCTTTGGGAATGCTTTTATTGTAGTATATTTGCTACCATTTAATAATAAGAGCACAAAGGTAATAAAGAACCTCGTTGTTCGCCTAATACGCAGAAACACACCACTCACATCGATATTAGTAACTACAGATCCATGTATCACCGTAATAATTAACCAAGGCGGATATGTATACAATTGTGCTAAATTTTGATCACTTTGATAAAAAGATTCACCAAGTTACTAACAAATAAGCTCTAATTGGTCACATATAACAAACTCATTGGCTCCCAAGTAATTGCGCGGTTGCCCGGCTAGATAAAAGTGGTACTTAGGTAGTGCTAAGTTACATCTTCTACTTGAGGTTGGTACGTGTTTGTTGGCTACCTATATCAAGTAGAAATTTTGACACCAAACTAACAATGTGTGCCAGCAGTTATTCATGAGAGCCAACCACCATTTTAGACTTAGCCCATCGCATCTACGACCACATCATCAGTGAATAGGTGAGATAGTAATAAAACTCTAGCCTCTGGGAACATGAATTTCAATGCGTGAGTTGTTAAATACCTCTAAAGCGCAGTCTACTGCTTAATTTCTCGTCGATAATCGTCAGAATCAGTGGACAGGCTGCGCTAAGTGATTACTTGATCCGTCAGTCGGCGAGGCGGCAATCAACGCGATTAGCCAGGGGTTAACTAAACATTCCTACTTACTCATAATACCATAGTTTCATTATATAGTAATTGGTTTGCAACCAAAGTACTCGTACATATTCAATAATATATGATTTCAAGCGAACGAAGGTTGATTGGATTTAACAATTATGGTTTTATTAGCTATAGTGTAAGTGTTGGTTTAATCTTCAACAGCAAGCAAGGACTAAAGACAGTATTTTACTCTACTTGAAACTCTTGGCTTTCATACAGGTACAAATATTGTGAAAGAAGTTCTCCCTATTTGCCATATGCAAGGAAAATAGCTTATTTTTTTTGTGTGATAAAATGACGTGATGGACAATTCACCCCCATGATTGTAAGCAATACACCTGTCCATTACAATTGGAGTGTCACCACCCTATTTCTTCCACTGTGCTCCTATACGTTTGTTCTACAGTGCCCTTCACGCCTAAACACACTCTCCTAACATTGTTAGTCTTCAGTGTCGCCTTTAACACTGTCTAATTTGACAATTGTTATTCGTGCTCAAAAAACATATCACCAAAGTCATATCTTTTCTAAGTTTTTTGTATGGGAAAGCAGTGCAATCCCCTTGAAGAAAACTTTTATTTTTGGTTAATATATAATATTTAGTTTCTTAGACAATATTAACTTAATGTTTAATATTTACCGAAGACCTACCAGATATATCTGTTCGCCCGCTGGTGGGTCACTTCTCCAGGTGGTAGGTCTCTTCAGCAAGAGTCAGTCTTGTAGGCTGAACTGGGCTAACGATACATAAGAGGTAACGTCTAGGAATGATGAGCGCAATGCAGTTTAAAGCAGAACGTTCACAGTTGTGCTTCTTGTTCGTCTTATAACTTAATAATTTTTTTTTGTTATAATAATTTCAGAAATGATTAATTTTATGTTATTTTACTTTATCACAGCTTGAATATAGTTTTGTAAATTATGTTTAGATATTACGTCATACGACTAATATACAAATCTGTTCAAAAACAACAGTCCAATTTCTCTCCAACCCAATCTCTACAATAACAATATTATGGTTTCGCAAATGCTGTCATTGGGGCGTACAATGGTTGTTTTTGTTCCCCATTGGAAGGCATGGAGCGACAAACATTTGTGGCAAGTGTGTCTAATCAGAAGTGGATATAACGCGTACGAGTCGTGTGCGGGGCGCGTGCGGGCCGCCTGCGACACCTGCGCGGTCGCGTGCCTGCTGCGAGGGGGATGAGCGTAGTGTCAGATGATCTTTTGTACTTGACTAGGACAATAAAGTAGTGCAGTGCCCAATGACCCTTGATAGTTCACGAGTTGACGTGTAATTAACGATTATAAGATAAGTGTTCGTGATATTCCATATACCCTGTCCAAAAACAAGGTAGGGTTCTTTGTTTTTTTCATTGCTTCCGACACAAACCTCGCTGTTTATTGGATAACTATAAACAAGGGAATTTTTTATCAATAGAAATTTGCTTGAATAGATCTGAAAACATTTAATTACTTCTTTCTTATTTTAGACATATTTTTATAATATTTTTATACATTACCATCATTCGAGTAGAAGCAAGAACAACTATAGCAAGTTGAAAATAATCATTGCTAGTATGAAATAAGTTTATAAAAATATTTTTTTTCAGATTAACTGATAAATTATTTTATGTATGAAATCAAGTAAACATTTTGTATTTATTTCATGTATAAAATCTTATTATCACAAACTTTTATTATTACTACATACTTATTTATGGTAATATATCTTTAACACCATAAAAAACTAAAGAGTACTCATCAAGTACATAACGTTATTTACATCTGCCTCAAAAGGTGGCTACGGTATTTTAACAAAAGCATAGCAACCATTTACTATCCAAGCAATTATGCATGTACAAGATGAAGATCATCTCCGACACGGTGCATTCCCACTGGATATCCGGTGCCTAAGATCGAGAGATTGACATTTTGCAGTGCCCCTAGTGGCAGGCACGTCAATCTGATGCTTAGCTTTGTCTGTCAGGTGTCAGCTGACCAATGGACTTTATGGCCAAATTTTACAATGTACATAGCATATATAACACTATCATCTACAGGCAGTTACATTTTTATTGTCCAAGCGAGCGCGATGCGCGAGCAAAGCTTCTTCTTTTTAGTTTGGTCAAAAATAATTTCATATGTCTGTATAGCGGATATCCGGCTGTTTTCCTCGACAGATTGTATTTCTTAACCGATTTTTGTGAAAATTTTTGAGCAAGTTCAATAATTATATAGGACCTTTCTGTCGATTTAGTTATTGCAATTTTCTAGAGGGCTGAAATATAGGGGTTGAAAAGGTAAAAAAACTACTGCTACGAGTTATTTTATAATACAATGATAGAAATGCTGGGAAATATAATAGACGATACATATAATATTTAAAAAAATGCCGATGATTTGCATTAATATGCCGGTCGCTAAGGCTTGACAGAATCTTCCACTAGTTTTCAATAATGCGAATTTCCTTTTAGTTACATTGCAGATGAGCGCTTTCATGCTTCGGAGGGCACCTTAAGTCGTCGGTCGCAGTTGTTATCTTAGGCAATAGCCGCGACCGACGGCTGTCGTTTTAACATAGTCGTAGGGCATTTTGCAAATGCCCGGCTGGCTAGCTCTCAGGTAGAAAATCTTTCACCAAGCACCTAACGGAGTGATTCTGGCAGCTGCTAGCTCTCAAAGCCAGCTTTCATTGAGGGACTGGTAAGCCAGAAGAACATCTTCAATCGCATCGTCACTTACCAACAAGTAAGTTTGTGGTCAGAAGCTAGCCTAGGTAACAAAACGTGTGCTTATATTAACATTGGTTTGTAAATTTATACTAAAAGTATTGTTTATATTAGCCTTACCTAATAATTACCTAAAAATAAGTTTGTTGTGACGTAAAACTAAACTGGTTTCAATTTTATAGGTGATTGCTAGCTTTGGCTACTTTGTCATCTGTTGGTATGTGATGATGTGGTCGAATGTATTAAATATGCTTAATATGTAGTGTGAACTGATTCTCAAGGAAAGCTATTATAATACATTGCTAGGCGCTTGGCGACATATTATCTCCTTGAGGGAAGGAGCTAGCCAGGCGAACATCCACAAAATACCATACCACCAAATAGAGAACCTTAAACCCTATGCGAAATTCAAACTTTGAATCCCTGACGTGGTAGTCTATTCAATGCCACTAGACCATTATTCTCTCAAAGTTCAAACATTATATCTTTCCTTTTATGAAATATTCTGCAATGTCAAGAAAGCTATTGATCAAAAAATCTAAAACCTCCCTCTTCTCACGAACTAATCTCTCCGGCCGGCGGGAATAACAATAAAACCAGAATCGTCTGCGATAATATAGAATTTATTGAGTTGGACGGTGCCGCGCAACACCGCGTGATGGATTAAATTGCCGGGGCCCTATGACAACGTGGCCAGAAAAAATACGCTCAGTATTAAAAAGCAGCTGGTCATTTTTCAAGCAATTCCTTTTGCTCGCCGGAGCAGGTGGACCAGCCTGGTTATCGGTAGTTTTCGTTAGCGGATACTTTTCTTGTCATTGAAAATGTTGAAATGAGACCAGTTATTTGCTGCCAGGTGTTCGAACGATTCTAATATGAATTTAGAGGATGCTTAGAAATAAGTCTTTTGCAAAGTTATGTTTTTTAAGTTTTCATACTACATATTTTTTTTTTAAGAAAAAAAAACATGTAGAAAAAATAAAAAAATATTTTTTTTTATCACTTATTTCTTCATAGTTATCAATTATGAGTTTTTCCATGTGTTTTTTTGTTATTACAGGTTGTATGAATTACTGTTATATTATACTATTGTAATAATTGCCAAGCAGGTGACGCCGAAATGACGCGTAGGAGGAGGTTGGTTGTACAGCCAAGTTGGTTCTAAAGCTTTTCTTATATAACCGCCAATACCTACAAGGTGTTATAGTAATGCTTTTGTTATTACACGACTGCCTTTAGGGTAATGTCTTCGAAGTGCTTTCCTTAATGACGTAGTTTCGACATATTTTATATACCAAGACTTCAAACCGGCAAATATCTTTGAGCCGAAAATGCAGTTTGGCAGTTTTCCGTTTATTTAACCATTTTCAAAAATATTCGATAAAATCGTTCTTATGTGTAAAATATATCACAATTTTTTAAATACTTTTATGGGAAAATATATGATAAATCAAAAACTAGCAAACCATAGAATAGTCATGATGATCTATTTTTTTTATTTTTTATTTATTTATTCAGATACGCCAACAGTGTACATATTAAAACATACAGTAAAAAACTTATATTAACAAATTATAACAATGATATAAGTCATTATTACATTGGTCTGATATGCACACCTTTTATAGGCATACACAGCTTTCATTAAAAAATAGATAACTAAATAGTAGTAGTTCTAGTAGTATTAACGTTTGGTGGTTTTATATTCAATGCGAGAACTTAACTTAGTTATTATTATTTCTTATAAATAATAATGTATTAATATGTAGCTATAATAATTTATATAACAAAAATAGGATTAAATTGCTAAACATGTTTAGTCTAATATTCACTGAAGAACATAATTAATTTACTTTTAAAGACATTTAATGAATCATTGAAAATATCAACATCGCCAAGAGCAGCATTTAATTCATTATAGGTACGACATATACGTTGTGTGGGGCAATTGTGACCTAAGTTAGTTTTAACATATGAACAGTGGAAAATATTGGAGATTTCATATCTTGGATAGTGGTAAGGAACATTCAAGAAGATGTTAGACAAAAGAGATGAACAGTCAGTGGAACCATGGATAACCCTATGAAGAAATGAGAGATCCCGAATTTTTCGTCTTTTGATCTAGGAATATACATGAAAAAATTCACAGATTTTCAACACTTGGTATTTAAATTATGAACTACGAAACTACGAAATATGGAAAGCGCTACGTCACGTAGCCTTAGCCTTAAGAGAGGATAATAATTTTAGAGTTCATGGTGTTTCTGGAGGTGCTTTATTCCAATTTTAAACACTTGTACATATTTGAATATTGATATGAACTTGTATATATTATAATTCTTACATCATCCCGAGTGCCACTGGCTATATTTTTTTGGCTGTACAGTCATGTTTTTTAATGTTTAATATCATTTTAGAATAAGTATCAAGACTTAGTTTGTTGGGCTCCTATAGGTATTCTATTACGAAATTAAGCTTTACAGTACAATTATTTGGGACTTTAAATATGCACAGCTACCACCCTTAAGTAGATAATAGTTCTCCAATTGCCTAACGGCATATTTCGCCAGTTGTCTTTGAAAACCAGTTCCCATTCTAAGACAAATTTGCTACCATCTTCGATAACATAAAGATGGACGAAGGCATATATATATATATACTGCGCTACAAAATCTACCTTTACGACGAGCTCTCGAGCTACCGTATTTTTTGTGAGGCTGGACACGACACGGGCCCGACGTGAAGGTTTACAGCGAGTTCTGCGTTTATTTAATGCTTACATTGGGGAACAATGTTTGCGCACTGCCGCTGATGAATTCAAGCACTGTTGAATTAGGACGTCACGGTGTTTCTCTCGACGCTTGTATTTTTATGTAAATTATTGATGGACAAGATAAAGGTATACCTATCTAGTGACAAATATTACAATGAAACAAAATAATATTGTTGAATGTGCTCAGTGCACATTACTGAGCTTGTAATTAGAAGGAAGTAGAAACAAAAGGTTGAGTAAAACTAATAAAATTGGCAATCTTTCCGTTCACATTGAAACTACATACGTACTAAATGCTACTGCTATATGTAACCAATATGATATTCAATTATACAAGCTGCCAAATTCTAAAAACTGAACCCAAAATATACTCACTAGGCCAAGGTATTAGTCAGCTTTCATGGAGCACACTGCTCTAAATAAGCGATACTTGTTAGATTTAGTATTTTTAATTGTGGAACAGTAACAAATAGACATACTGTCATAAATCAGTATCTAATTTACCTACATTGTTGTTAAACATGTTCAGATATGGCGTAACAATTATAAGGCGACTCGAAGCTTGTATGTTCACAAATAATAATCAAAAATTATAAATTATAAGGATGTAAAAGAAATGGGTTATGGACACGAGTATGTTGCGATGCAAGCCATAGTATACCAATGCTTAAATCCACCACCTCTACCAGGTCAATTTTCAAAGACCTTAACTCTGTTACCATATTATTTTCTGAAATCACCCATTCAAACTTTAGAACTGTTCAAAGTCGCACAGTAGTAAACAAAGACACACTCCTAACCGAACACATAAATCATCATCCAACACAACCGACCGCCTCCGAGTACATGCAATATAAAATTTAATTTGTATGTTTACCGAATAACGACCCACTCGTTGCAGTTACCCGTTTTTAATTGTAATATGTGAATTCGCGTTTTCCAGTCGAGTTTTAATTATCGGGAGTCGCGCGCGCTTGAGTTACGCGACCGCCCGGGATATTTATGGCGGCACCCCGCCATTCGCCATTCCAATACACTTTTTAACGTAATGAGAGCTCGTTGGCTGCGAGGGTGCCACCACACCGCACACTGCCACCGACAGAGTGCGCCCCTGCCCTGCCCGCCCAGCGAACATATACCTATTATTCACCATTGTTTTATTTTACCTGTTTTCAAACCAATATTTTTGTTATTAGACATTTACGGATTCAAGGGCTATTTGTGTATTTGAAAGCCATCACATCTTCACTATTAATTGATGATGTATCTAAGCGAAGCGCAAAGTTTGTATTTCTGTATCAAAGTCGAATGGTATACAAACAATAATTACTTATTTACGAATGCGGCGACCGAAACAGAAATATGAAAATAATATTACGACAAGTTCCAAAACAATAAGTGTCGGTCGCGCCGAGGGCGTCGTGTGTCCCGGAATACGCGAGTGAGTCTCCGACCTCGTCCCATACGTGATCTGATAACAATAGAACGGAGAATCGCCGATTGCATTAAACATTCAAAAGAAGCACACGTCGCGCGCTCGGCTAACATAAAAATGAGCGGTTATTATGAAATTAACTAGAGCTAACCGTGCAATGTTTGCTAGGTTCTTTTTTTCCACGGGCCGTCAGCCGCAGTCGAATTACTGGACACTAATTGGACTGTAGAAATGTGACGGACGGCGCGGGAAACCGCTGCCTTTTTTCGACTATGAAAAAATAATCCCCTAAATCAATTTTTGCTTTTTTTCATCTTTTGACTTGCTCGTGGTTATCAGATTGTCAAACAGAATATTAAAAGAGATTCATTGTTGTGAGAATTTCAACATAAACTTTTTCATTATTAATCTAGATTCATTATTTTTAAAACAATTGACGTAGAAATCATAGTTGATAGTTGTTGTTTTTTAATTCCCAACTAACTAAGTAAGTATATTGTCTGGTATAATGAGTGAAGACGCTTAAATATACATTTAGTTTTTTCTCAATATTTCATATATATGTATATATATATATTTCATCACCAGACTTAAAATAGTTTAGTAGCTGACTTACCTGAACTCTCGCTTCAGTAAGATCTATCTTCATCGCGATCTCTTCTCTCGTGTAGATGTCAGGATAGTGCGTCTCTTGAAAAGCTCTCTCTAATTCCTTGAGCTGTGCAGATGTAAAGGTGGTCCGGATCCTGCGCTGTTTTCGCTTCTCCGTTAGTGAGCCTTCATGACCACCGTAAACTTTGTAGGGAAGACCGGCTGGAAAAATGAACATGGGTTAAACATCTTGTTTATAGTTAATGTATTTGAACTATAGTAAAAGATGGGTTTTTTATCTGTTTTTATACCTCAGCATATATCGTCCATGAATATAGTATATGTCGATTAAAGTTCTATATAACTATTTAATGTTTGTAGGTTTTACAATGTGTTTGTTCCTCTTTATTACATGCTACGAACTACGGCCCAGGCAACCGACTAACGAGATTTTCAACACAGTTATAGTGAAGGGCCGGAGAGAACCAAGACTTCCGTTGGTACAGAAAATCTAATATATTTTTCATAGAATCGAAGATCGTTAATAGGTGTCCGATCCGAACTTGGTCGGATATCATTGTTTGTTGCTATATATACTATTAGTGGCATAAGGCAACCGAAAAACATGCGTATTATATAATCAGTACTAATATTATAAATGCGAAAGTAACTCTGTCTGTCTGTCTGTCTGTCTGTTACGCTTTCACGCCAAAACTACTGGACCGATTTGAATGAAATTTGGTATGGAGATAGTTTGAGACCCGGGAAAAAACATAGGGTAGTTTTTTATCCGACTGCGCAAAAAGAGGTTAATGTTTTCGCGCGATAACCAACATACGCGCGGGCGGAGCCGCGCCCGGAAAGCTAGTATCATATAAACTTAACAAAAGACAAATTACATTTTTGCATAATGGTGTGAGGGTAAATTTTATATGTATGAATAAATAACTTATTCATATAGCATGTTTTGACGATAAACGGTTCGTGAGAGTGAAAAAATTTTTTTATGAAAAGTGAATAATCATTATCATTGGAACAGATGTGATCTAATAGCTTGTTTATGTTGAACAAAATCCAAATTAAAAACAATGTTCAAACTAACACATTGCTATGTATCTTATATAAGTACAAAACGTCAGTGAGTGCACGTAAGCAAGAAAGGTGCACCCTATCCGCCATTTTTGTTTCCCCTTCGAGACGCTCCCTCCGCCCCGACATACCTATAGCAAGTAGGTACAGCCCTTATTTACCTTGCATCACCATTTTTAATTAGCTCTATGTGATCAGCAATATAAAAAGTATTTAATTGGTTTAAAATGTTATCGGGCAACGATTTTCTTCGAGCACAGGCATCAGATTCACAATCACTTGGTTACGTCTACAGTACAGTTCTAGTAAAGATTTAAAAAGTGGTTTAGTTGACTGCCTACGAAGCTTTATCCAGCCTTCAGTATCTTCAACAACTTCTATACCAGGTTTCATACGTTTTAAAGCTTTTACAATTATTTCCATATACGACATACGAAAATTGCATTTATCACTGCTCCCTTTTATGATTAAGGCAGAAATTACTGCCTCAAGTCTTTCAAACAAGCTTAAAAAGTAATTCTCTAACTTCTTCATTCACTCTCTTTACAACACTTCCTTTCTGGTCTCAGATTGAATTCAGCTCTGAGCTTTAAATTTTACCTCTGGCTGAAAAAGCTATTTCCCAAAAATAACCTTATTATTGACCGGAAACATTCAGATAAACTTATTTTGTCATCTCATTTTCCTAACAATATCTTTCATTCTCACTCTGCCAATTTTAGCATCCTCTAAATAATCATCGGTAGCTCTTGAATTTTTAGGTTTGACCGAGTCTCCAGCCAATCTATTCGATGCTTTTTTCATCTTTCTTCTCTGTTGATTCATTTTTCATCTTTCTTCCTTTTACACTGATTTCATTAGAAACCAAGGATGGTATTGTTGGTTTCTAATGAAATTGGTGTAAGATGGAGGAAGTAGAAGAGTATTTTACGAGAAGTCTAAGCGCCCAGTGCCCAGAGCATTGCTACTCATTATTAAATCCACTATTACAAAACGAAAGAGACTTTTGTTCACATAATTTGTTTCTCGTTTAAACTAGGGTATATTCCACAAAAGATTAGAAACTACAAGCATATCTCAAGTGTATATTCATATGTACAAATGTGGAAATTTTAAATTTTTTTTTTAAACGTGGTGCTATGTGTATAAAATTTATATTATTAGAGATTGTTGGTCGGGCAGTCTGTCTGTCGGTTAATTACTAAGAATTTCTCCTAAACTCTTCCTCCATTATGCAACGTCCATGAGGACGTATCTACTTATTTCCCAAAATAAAAGACATGACATCTTTTTGAGTCATAAGATTCTGGGATTCACAGTTGAAGCTCTTACCAGCCAGTTTCATACACACAATAGTTAATTTAATTCGATTTATTTTCAACAAAAAGGTGTAGGTATGGACTAATTCACCTAGTTATAAGTAAAAGCCTCTCAATGCTTAAGCTGGGCATCACATAATTCTCTACTGGCTTCATGTAATGTATGAAGGTGGATACTTTTCCTTTCAGAAATGGTGTAAATGCATACCAATATATACATATCATTATTCATAGGCGAATGCTAACAGATTTTTTCCGTGGAGTAGCAAACTTATACATGTGAGTGCCAGAAATAATTGACATTCATAATAAGGAGGAGGACGTTCTCAAATCGACGCGTAAATTTAAATCATATATAGTACATATTGAACTATTATTTATAACGAAATGCATTATCCAGCGGTATTGCACGGCTAAGGCAATAGGGTCAATTCTGTTAAAAACTTAGTTCTTCTGTTTAAGACTTAAATTATTAGTCCTTATATAAGGAGTAAAGTCATTTGTCATGTTTGTGCGGGAAAATAAAAAACTACGCAAGTTTTGCCATGTTTTAGTAACTATTCTAAATGATAGTGGTGTTTAAAATAAAATAAGTAGTATTAGTTTGAAAATTTATTGAACAAATACGTATCTTGATAGACATGATTCCAGTATGTAAGTTGATATTGACTTATTCTGTACCAAGCATAGCGTTGGCTAGGCGACTAGTAAGCAGAAAGTTTTTGGAATAATAATATGTTATAATTAACCAATACTAAAATGTGGTATTTCACATTATTTATAACTATGGTATTATATATATATATGGTATTTATAACTATGGTATTACCTAGCCACGAGGACCTTTAATTGGCTTCATTCATAAATATCTTTTCTAAAATTATATATTCCTTAAGATAAATAAATAAATTATTGACCCCTAAAACCGTCAAAATATTAGAAATGTTTACCCGTATCAAATGTATTTAATTCATTAGGTATGGTAGAAACCATGTATTAAACGATAAAATAGTTACAAAAACTAACTAGCAACAAAAAAAAATGTGTTTCGCGCCATAGATGTCTGCGCCCATTTTGACATAGAACCATAAAACATATAATAATACATAAATTTACTAACGTTACATTAGAAACTATGTAAATGAAAGAAGTTTGTAACTGGCAAGGACTTTTCTATATCCAAACGAATAAAAATGTGCTGAATAAACAGCGGACCACTATTCTCGGCAACATGAATAGGGTATTTTTGTACGTACGGCGCCAACAAGACTCTTTCCGCATGAACGCCTTCACTAAACGAATGGTAGAGATACATTACCAACAAGAGCACCTCCAAGAATGATTGTCATCAGGTAACGGGCCGGTCAAAATGGAAGTCAAAGCTTACTAACTCCTAATGGTTCGTGGCATCGTAGCTCCGATGCGCTTGGAATAACTTTGATGCTGTTTTTGCCCGTATTGCAACGCCACCGTTTTGCGTGATACTACACTGTGCTCATCGCTTGTAGATATTAGTTCTTATGTCTAGACGCCAAGTCCGACTACTAGAATAAGTTCAGTTTTGAAATAGACTTTTCTGACTCGAATTCGTCGATGTCACTTGACAGCTGTTAAGTTCCTCTAAATATCAGTCAGGCAGCCCAGTCCCAACTACCGCGGTCTAGTTTTCTCTTGTTATAAATTTAATATATAAAGTTAACAAAACCAAACCCAGCGATATTCAACGTTAGCGGGGAATAATTAAAACACAAGTTCATAGATTCCGGGATTCGCAACACAAGTACCTACCTACTATACGTTTTAGCACCAAATTTTAGTAATAAAATTATAGACTACTAAACTAAAATAAATTACAACTGTCAATTGACCATCGACAAACTCGAGTCAGAAAAGTTTCGTTCGAAATCGATTAGTAGCCTTATCTTACGTGCATAATCACAATAGTGTTGCAAATATTATAAAATAAACGTAGGTATTGGACATCCCTGAAAAAATATTTAATTGTTTTTTATATATTTAATTGGGCCACGCAATATTTCTATAGGCAAATTGTATAGGGATACGCAAAATTTCTAGTGTGGCATTACCAGCTTTTTTGTCTTCTTGTGTACAGAAGACAAAAAAGCTGGTAATGCCACACAATGTACACACAAATTAGTAGAAAAAATTCTTGGACGATCTTTAGGCTCTTTCGATGTAGCATATCTGGCTGAGGCCAAAAACACATGGAGACTGGCTTGTCCAAATACTGAATTCCCAAAAATTTTGTCATCTCAGAAATAGTGGGATCGGCCGCTATGCGAGCTAACACGGAAAGATCTTTTAAATACGTGTTCTAGCATCGCAGATCGTGCTCGTATTCTCGCTGTTTCTGTGTGGGAATCTGGTCTTTGGTTACAGGCCATTCCTTCTTACAAAACTGGTAGCCTTATAGATCCATCCACATTTTTGTCTAGCTATTAGCTTACGCTTGGGTGCAAGGTGTTGTGTTGCACATCACTGCCAGTGTGGTACTGTAGTTGATCAACTCGGTCACCATGGCCTCTCCTACTCTCGAAGTGCTGGTCGAATTTCCCGCCACGCCAGCCTTAACGATATCATTCGCCGGGCTTTTGCCAGCGCCAATGTTGCAGCTATTCTGGAACCGAATGGTCTGATGCGTGACGATGGTAAAAGACCTGACGGCATGACTCTAGTTCCGTGGAAGTTAGGACGGCCCTTTGTGTGGGACGCTACTTGCGTAGACACTATAGCGCCTTCACATCTTTTGAAACCAACGTGAGGGCTGGCGCTGCGGCTACTTCGGCGGAGCAACTCAAGCGGCGCAAATATGCTAACCTCGGTATGGGTTACATATTTGAGCCGTTTGGTGTAGAGACGTTGGGTCAGTGGGGACCGGGAGCTCATCATATTTTCCAAAACTTATCTGAGCGCTTGGTCGATGCGACGCGTGATCAAAATGCTGGCACTTAATCTCGAAAAATTAAAGGATTTCCCAGACATAGGCTAACTATAATTAATCAGTTATATTTGTTTTAAAATTGTTAGTTAGATTGTTAACACGTGTATATGTTAGGTCTGGAGATACAAATTATCACATTTCTCGTCTTAAAAAACCCGGTTTAGTAATCTAAAATGAGAATTCGATAGGTTCTAATGCATTATTATTGACGAAAATCAATTTAATCAATCTAGAAAAAAAACAATGATTTCTAAAACGCGTTAAAATTAATTTACGAGCATACAGAAAACTTTGGAAATCCAGTCTCCTATATTTTAATTTCTATACTTACGTAGTGAGCTGTAAAAAGCCGTATTACTTATGTATCTCTATTCTGATTCATATTACTCCGAAATATGGTATTTATATAATGTTTTCAATTTGTGCATAGATTATTTATGTACTAAAATAACAAAATAAAAAAACAACAACTATATAATATCTTGATTCACTAAATACTTCCGGATTTACTAAAATTCAATTTCTACCTCAGAGTAGAAGCTTCTTAAAATAAAGTTAAAAACCCTTGTAGAAGCATCGTAGCGTTGGGTTGTCGCGTGGAACAATATCGATCGTAACTCGTAGCGCTACGCCGTAGCCAGCTACGAGACCACCGGGCTCCTTTTATACAGAATTCGAAATTTCTTCTTTATTTGTTTTTTGGTCATAAGTGATTGCTGATATTAACAATTATGGCTTATTGTAACACATAGTACAACTAAGGTTGTCTTTGGTTATTTCTAAAGATCGGCTGTGAAAATTAAGAATTAAACATAAATACCAAAAATAATTCTCGTTAAAAAAAAACAATTAGTTAAAATATACGCCTACAATGGATCTTTATTTTTAAATAGCTTGTACCTACTATTGCTTCTAATATGCGTAGACTAATTCATCTCGAAATAGCTTTATAATAAAGTTTATAATTTGTTAATTCAATAAATCACCTTTTGCACTGTCTTTTAAGTAATATTATATTGCGACAATATAACCTGCTACGGGTACTTATATTAATAATGTGAAAAAGTTAAAGCAATCAAGATATTTTATACCAGCTTTCGAGTCTCACCATTCACCACCGCACGAAATTTTGTCGTAATATATCGTTTCATCAATGCTGAATATCGGCAAATTGCACTTCAATCTCTTCAGGCTTACTTTTGATTAGTTTTTCCCTCCAGAGAAAGTGAAAGACGTGCTATTTTTAGTACATACCCACCAATGTAATATGTTCAAGAGTCTTCTCTACTCTCTAATGGCGGATACAAGTCCTGATGCGGACCACAGACCGCACCAGGCAACGACAATTACCTCAAATGAACCGGAATTAATCGAGACTCGCTTCTTGGCCGAGCTGCGGTCTCATTTGCATTATTAATAGAAGCTGCGGAGCCCAAAGTCCCCCTCTCGTGTCACTGCCCTCCCCGCCACCCCTCTCGCAATTTGCGGGCTCTAATGAAGAGGATCCTCGCAAGATGTTTCTGTTCATAAGATGTTTAATTTGAGTTTGCAATTCGTGGGTCAGACGACCGGCCCGCTCATTGTTATTGCGGTGTTATGTTTTATCGGGCCCGGGTCGAACGAGCCTCCTTTTCGGTCGGAAAGAATTTACTGTTCTTTTTGTTCCCCATCAATACTGAAGGAGCTTCGGTTATTCTTATGTTTGTTTAGGGTATCTTGAACGCCGATTTTACTATATGACTATTTGTGTCAGTCTGTAATTTGTCATGTAAATCATCATCTGTCAATCCATCGTGTACTACGCAAATAAGATCATCTTCATCATTATCTTAAGGAATTGCAGTCTGTACTGTTCAAAAATATATAAAGGAAGGTGTAGCATAAACCAAAATGTGAGGGTTTATCCTTACTAGATTTTGAAATTACGTAAATATACCACAGAATCAGGTAACCACACCAAACTTAATAATCTCTCGCTGTAGTCACGCTGTAACGTACTACGATTACGTGGGAACACGTGGCTCTAATTAATCGTCACGGAGCGATTAATTCACGGGTGATATGATCCGTGACCTCCCTTCCTTCCTCCCCCCACCACCCTTGTTATACCTCCGCACACCCTTCGCGGAGGTTTAGCTAATTACTAGACGGCGAGACGTCTTGAAGGGCGCTGAGGACTTAGCCGAAATACGTTGGCACTTGGGAATTTTACAGTTGAAATATGAAAGAAGTGGTTGCTGTGAGTAGTAATAAAAGGCTTCTGTTGTATTTGTTCACGCATTTCTTTACGTCATCGCCAAAGATCGCTGAACATGAACTGTTTTATATAACTCATCATAAGTTGGTCACATGTCAGCAAATCTTTGGAAAAAAAGTTCACAAACTATTTTTTCTTTCGATATTGCTAGATTGAGTATTTGGTGCACGTTAATTGAATTTTAGCACAAAGTGTGTGTGTGGCATATTTTGACTCTAATCAATTGCTGAGATGAATTTCAAATTTACTGCTGAGTTAGTGCTAAAGCATTCTTACAAAATTTATTTAATATTTTCATATTAGATTTTCATTGAGTTTGAATCCCGCAGACTATTATGTCTCCTCTTGTAATTTTGAAATGTAATTGAAAGCAGGGCATGCTTTATTACATAAATAAAAAATAAAAAAAATATAGAATTGCGTCATCGTAAATAATTTTAAAGCTAATTACAAAAATGTTTAACCAAAAAAATAGAACCGATTTCAACACTCAAATGTGTAAAATAACTTGTTGGAGTCGGTACCAAGATAGTTCAAAAGTACCTATTATCACAATATTTGTAAGTTATTTCACACTTTTGGGTATTGAAGATGGTTCTATTCTTTGTAAAAAAACCCTCTTTTTAGTGACCCTTGCTAATTACGGGATTGATTGTCATTCATTGTCAACGACTATATCATCAAGATAGGTAAATATTTTTCAGTTATTGGAGTATAACTCAAAAACGGCTTGACCGATTTTGATGAAATTTAAATGGGACCAAACGACAAGCATCAGCTTTCAAACAAAAAAAATACAAAATCGGTTCACTCTGCCAAAAAAAAAACAGATGAATTGAGAACCAGAGAGAGATTTTTCGGAAGTCGGTTAAAATTTAGTCATATTTGTAGTACAACGTAAATTGAACTGTAGATGTCACTCCATCCCCATACGATGGTTAAAGAACGAGAATACAAATTAGAGTTATGAGTCATATGTCTTGTTAGCTTAAACGGTCGGAGCATGGCCTAGCTATAGGGATGGAATCCCACACATGACTATTATTTTTCCTCATAATTTTGTAATATATTTAATCGCAATCACAATTCGTGAGTGTGTCACAATCTTGAGACGATCCCGTGTCGGAGAAGTTATTGGTTTTCTGACAAAGTAATTTTTATGTTGAAGTAATGAGACGAACAAATCACCTGCCTGATGGCAAGCGTCACGCCTGTTTATTACAGGCTCAGTGTCGACGTCCTTGTTTAGCACGATATTGCATTGCGCTCATTACTCCAGCACACTAAATTTTATGTCTCGTTCGCCTAGTGATAGATAGATAGATAATAAAGTTTTATCTATCCATTGTACTCTTAACACAATTAATAGTCCTTACAAAAGATTTCATCTTAAGATCAGTGGCCTTATTGCTAGGCAGCAATCTATTCCAGGCAACCGTAAGCAGAAAACACAATTTGACTAACACTAATTTCACTTCTACAGTACTTTTCACGCCTAAACATAGTAGTGCTTGCACACTACTGCTTCGTACCAAAATATCTTAAAACGCGACGGTCAAACTCTCGTTAAAGAGATTTACCTACTGGTTAAACGCAATGCCATGGATCATGGTCTAAAGTAATACTTACAGGTGTGATACGGAATACTTGCCTAACTGTAGTTCAGGTAGAAAATCTGTCGACCAGCACCTTACGAAGTCTTACTGCAGCCGTCTTTGAGAAGTAATTGTGCCCGGTATAATTTTATCTTGTTGAAAACCTTTGACCACGTATATAGTTACATACATGCTACGTGAATCTAACTCATAAACATGCCACAAAACTCATATAAAGGTACTGCCCTTCAGGTTTTTATTGGGCTATTTCCGTGTATTGGTGAAATATTGACCTATTACTTTAATAAAAGACTTATTCATTACAATAAGTAATGAATTGATCTTTTAAGCTTTTAAGAAGAATAATAAAATGTTGAAAACAACTACAAAATAAAAGGAAAATGTGACGAAAGATTTGGTATATAAGCTCCAAAAGGACAACCATTTCCTTGTCTTGTAATAATTTTGACCCAATTTATAACTAAAAAAATATAGTAATCATAGGATTTCCCTCAAGTTTTAACACAAGTCAGATATATTTTAATGCTTAAAAACACCATTTTGTATGTTGCTAGAACTTAACGTCTGAAAAAAACCATTATTAATCCAAGCAGCAACCCTTCTCCTCGGCGGGTAGAGGAGCAGCAATATGGCGCGATGACGCGCCGACGTCCTGCATTATGGATGGAGGTGAACTTTCCTTGTGACGCGAGAAAAATGAACCACAGCTAACGTAGATGGATCGCAATGTAATATACTAGACATGAGCCGAAAGGATTTCTCCGAAAACGGGTTAAGTAATCTTATATTTAGTTGTTCATATTGTTCTATTTACGTGGTAACATGTGAATTTTAGTTTGTTATATAGAATAGCACACGAAACTCTCTGTGTGTGTATTTTGGAATGGTTAAGTTATAAGATACAATAATCAGAACTACACTGATAAAATATATTTTATTTTGCATTTTCTTCATCAAACGACTCTTCAACCTCTTAAATTTTTTATAATTATTCTACATATAGCACAATATAATTCGTTCTGACAGCATAAGGAAACGAACACTACCTGATTAAATTTTAACAAAAATAAATTCAAGCTCGCGTGCCATAATAGTATTACATAATATATACATAAAAAATACATTATCATGATAATACGTTCTCAGTGTAAAAGTCACTAAAGTTTCCGAATATAAAAAGTATGAAAGCATCGAGAGTAATATACAACAGCAATATATTTTATATTGCAAATAAACATGTGGATAAATTTGCGTAATGGTGGCCGTAAAACGCAACATTTTTGCGTGGAGTTAAATTGTGGTACTCGGCGAATGCTAGTCGGTTTTAGGTATATGCTCGTATATGTGAAATATACAGAGCTTTTCACATATTTTATACACTGACCGTACATAATATGTTTAAGTTTTTTAAACAATGTCCAAAAAGGAGGACGTTCTCAATTCGACAATATGATTTTTTTTTTATATATTTTTACACGATTACTGTTCCAATTTTGACGTGTCTCTTTTAATTGCATAGAAAATAGCTACAAGCAAAGTGGTTCCTTATCAATTTAATTACCTTCGGTAAAGTAGTTTCTAAGTTCGAGTCAATTAAATAATATATTCGGATGATTTAATGGTATGACCGATGGCGAACAGGAACCGACTTTCAACATTAAAAAATATGAAATAAATTGTAGGAGTCGGAACCTGATAATGTGCGGTCAGTATTTTGGATCACCTTAGTAGTGACTTCAACATGTTATTTCATACTTTGCAGAGTAGGGAGTCAGTTCATTTTTTTTTCAAAAAATTGTCATGTCAAAACAGAACCATTACGAAGTCCATCTGCGTTTAAGCGGTAATCTCTGCCTATAAAAGATGCATTTGGTCACAAATGACGACCTTTTCCCCTGAGTCATAAATTCTCATGTGCTTTAAATACCGGCACACATCGTACCCTTCAAACAGGAAAACGGTAATTCAAAAATTAAAAAAAAAATTGTATAATTATGAAAAATAATTATAAATAACCATAAAATTTAAATTTTTATATATTTTAAAATTAAGGGGGTCAAAATGCGGGCCCCATAATTTTGAGCGAAAATTGACCTGAGTTTAGAGGTTAATGCTTGGCAGTAGAAATGCTGGTAGTACCTCCCCAGATGAACTCGTACACAGACTACTGTTACTATAAAGCCTCGTTATGAATATGATAGCATAATACTCTCTTTGTTAGAGTAGTGTCACACGAAGACTCCATAAAAATTGGTTCATGGTTTAGCCAATTTATGCTGGGACTCGTGGGTTTGCTACATTAATGTGAATCCTGTAATAAGTACCGTATAAGTTAATATTCAGAAGAGTCTGATAATAATAAAAAGACTGATTAAGAACCTCCTCCTTTTTTGGCAGTCGGTTAACAACATAATATGTATAATGAAACAAAATAATACGACGTTACTAGCTACACTTTTAGTGACATGTTATTTATGTGTACATGGCTTAAGTATGAATCCGTGAAGAAAATGTCATCTTAAGTTATGTAGAAGCCACTGTTGAACATTCGCAGAAAACAATAATTTTTCTTTTCTAAAAATAAAAGTCTTTCTGTACCGCTCGCCGCCGTAACATTGTAGAAGTTACGATCGCTTCGTCTCAGCTCAACTGTGAGATATTGCCGTTTTTATGGCCCACTCTTCTATACTATACTGGGACAGAATAGATCACATGATGCGATAAAATATGGCCCCCGGTCTTCCCACCAAATCGAATTAACCCGTCCACTTGCATACAACCGATGTAGAATAAAAATGGCGATATTGAGTTAGGATATGTAAACATTTTCCCTTGTTGCTGTGATATTTTTGTTCTGAGATTTTTTTTTTATAAGTAAACGTAGTTTTATTGTTATATGCTAATGTTACCAAATATTAGCAGAATAATAAAATAAACAAATATTGTTTGAAACTAAAAACTTTATTTTGAGTCCAGGAAGATATTTTGTAAAATTTGGGAACAGATATGTTTATCTTAGCATCACCCACGTGGAAATCTGTTACATGAAGCTCGGTAACTACTAAAATTAGTAAACTGTATGAAATTAATTTAACAAGGCAATAGTATGTTAACACAGAATTCAGGGAATATGTACCAAGTTTCATCGATATTATTTCATACTTTTGATTTTAGAATGGTAGTGAAAATGTAATAAGTACCCTCATTTTTCCTCATTTGTGATTATATTTCTAATTCTAAAATGTTCAGTGCCATCCATCTTATACTAGTGTTAATTCCACTGATTACTTGTATAAGTTCAAGATACATTCTGTGTCTACCACCATATTATAATCATATCTAAGTGGCAGGTAGGCGGCAAAGACTCTGCCTCAACCCTGTAATTCTTGTTATTGTGCTACAATTAATACGCAAACTTGTAATTAATTTCCGCGTGATTAACGAGTATAATCCGGACTTACTCGAGATTACGTGAGAGTTGCCGCCCGAGGTGAGTTATTGTGCGGAAGAGGGGCGGGTGCGGGTGCTTGAGGACGCGCGGGGTTCAGTAGGAGCCGCAAGATGCGAAGGCTCGCTGGCTCCGTGCTCCGTCGTCCTCCCCTTAAGATTCTCGCAAACGCCGCTGCCAATTAGGAGCGCAATCGCTCACGCGGAGTGTCCCCTCCCTTCTACACCCCTCCAGTCCCCTCCTACCCTGAACTACTCTTTGTTCCGTGAGCCGTGAGCCCGTGACCGTCGTGGCAGCCTCCCGTCCCGCTACTTGTTCTCCAAATGAAAACGGTTTCACTTTGGTATTGCTGAGTAAAAGCAATAAAGATAAAGTTTAAGAAAGGTTTTTCACCTTTTCTCGCTTTGGTTGCCGAAGTTTGTTCTCTGTTTGTTCGGTTTACATGATTTCATGAGTTTTCTTCGTATGCTTGTCCAAAGGCTTTTTCCCTACTAACTTCTTTGATATTATTGATGTTTTTCGGTTCACTCGTTTTGTTTTTATTATGAAAATTTTTAACAGTGGCGAAGCTAATAATCTCACCTGTTGTGTTATGAAGAGGTCTTTAGTTGATAAATAGTGCCTGCGTTATCAACTGAGTCGTTATTATCGTCCATTATTTATAGCCCGAAATAGGAATGTGCAACGCTTTGCATCTAATGGATAAATTCAAAGGCTCCACTCGCTACCTGCGTCCGCCTTATCGCCGCGGAAAAAGCTACCCTCATTGAATTTGTCGTTGTAACTTGTTTATTTTAAATAAGGTCACAAAGTAAGGAGCTCTGTATTTTTTTTTATTTCTATACAGAAAACAATATAACAACGGCCACGATTTTACCTTGACGAGACATGGGTAAATCAAAACCATTCCAGAAAACGCGTGGCTTGGAAAAAAGTGATATAAGTAGATGGATTTAAAAATGAACTAGTAAAAAAAGGACAGTGATTATTATTATTATTTGTCATGCAATTTCTGCAAAGATTGGTTGCGTACCTGAGGCAAAAATGATATTCAAGGCCGTAAAGTCTTATAATGCTGACTGTCATTGAAATGGATAGCGAAACTTAAAAGGAATGGTTTATTAATTTTTTAAACGACTTATTGATTTGTTGATCCCTCAGTAAATATTGCGATGACGCATGCTATCACTAGTATATCATTAATACAATTGGTATTCAATACAGAAGGCATAGTATGCAAGTGGAGAGAATACCTTCTGGAAAGAAACACCTTCTGGAATTAACGAAAAACAGCATCGCATTTACAAATAATTAAATAAATTGTTACGAAAAGAGATAGAAGGCAAAAAAAATATAGATTAGTAGACTTGAAATGATACAACTGCCACCCTTCATTGTCAATAGGATTATATATCCTATTCAGCTCATATGGCCCCAGGTGAAAGGAGAAATTGCAACACAAAACCATACTATTACAATAGCCGATGTTGAAGTTATTCTGCATAAAACAATAGAAAACGCTTTAAAGTAAACTAGGTTAAATGTGTGAAGCATAAGACCGGAAACTGATTTGAAAAAGTTTTTTAGAGGGATCAAGTTGAACCTTTGATTATAAATCTAAATCACTCTCTAGATTATAGTAAGTCTACCAGTAGATTTGTAACCAAAGGTTCAATTCATCTCTCAAAAACGCTAAGTACACAGATGACTCGGATACAGAAGTTAATTTGTAATATAATAAAATATGATATGTATATTTTATTAGTACATTACTGCAGATCCCAGTAAGTAAGCCTTCCTGGCCAAGAATGACCTCACCTGCGGTTCGGTCCGGTTATAAACCAGGCCAGGATGGTTTTCTTACTGTTTGAGGCTTGTATAATGCTTTTCTCAAAAATGAAAGAAAGTTTAACAAAACAACACAATAATTGTCGCAATTATGAGAAATCCCGCCAGTCGTTTTTTCTTTTTACCTAAAAGTTTGCGTTTAATTTTGAATATTGTTCTATTTTTACATTACATGAATGATTTGATAAAAAAAATGTAATTTATTGTTTTTAAAACTCCATGTTAATTTTACAATGAAAACTTTTAATCCAGCATGATTTATAAACTGCAATGACTAAATACAAACATAAAATACCACACTATACTTCTAGAACATTATTAAGTATGTACAAAACGCAACGTGCATACTTTTTCTGCGTCGCGTTAAGTGTCACAGACTATACAATGTCTGTTTCAGAGGCTCCAAAAATATATATATAATCTAATATATCTCATCAAATGTCAAACCAAAAAGAGAGGTAGATATATTTGGAGCCTCCGTCCTGTAACCATGTTATAATGACTAAAGTCTAATCTGTGTCTGCATCTTATCTTATCTCTATCGGAGACTTATTCATAACTGTCCGGTAAGAAGCGAGATTTTAAATTTGGAATTTCCTACTGTCCAGTATGTTAGTATGTAATTTACTTACTGGACAGTCGGTCATCTTGGCCAATTAACTCGTACTTGGCCAGGAAGGCTTACTTACTGGATTCGGCAGTAATGTACTATACTTAGTTCCGAAAAAAAAAGTCTGTCAAACCAGCATAATTAATATAGCTCGTGTTACGATGTTGCAGTCAATCTTGATAAATGAAGTTTTAGTATTTTCCCTTGCGGTGACAAGCAGCTTGCTTGTGGTAAATACTATTTTTTGACTAGAAAAATGTAGGTTTTGTTGGATCTTCCGCGGTTCGACACGGACATTGATACTTTTCCTCACAGTGGAATTTTATTTTAAATCGTTAGACCCTAGTTCGAGCACAAACTTGAAGAATGGCAAAATATAATAGTTATAGTATTACCTTTTAAAGGACACTTATACATTAAGCTAATTAATAATAGGTAATTGTTGTATAGCTTAATCAAACGTCATTTTGTACTGCGCAAAGCTTAACTCTCGTGCGCGATGGAATACATTGGTGAGCTAAACATTCCATACAAAACAAAAGTAAAATCGTTGATTTGTTAATCCATGGATCGCATGATAAAAATTCCAACGAGATCTGAAATTAGCACATACACAGGCGATTTATAGGGTTTTGTACTAAAAAAGTGACCCTATTATTAAGCTTCGGTTCTTCGTTCGTTCATTTTTCTCGTCTTATTTTAATTTTTCTTCGTCTGTCCATCCTTCCGACCTTTAAAGGGTTTTCGACTTTTTGGTGTATTCTGTGTTGGTACGGTACCATTGGTGTGAGGGTCATACTCGCACTTGGGCAGATTTTTACTATAAAATTGTTCTCATATGAAATTTATGATATATTTTTGTTTGGAAAATCATCAAGATCATGTTGTAGTTTTGATTTGAATTACTAACTCCTGGTCAGAATGCAGTTTTTATACACCTTGGAATCAAAGTTACTTACTATAAAGTTCGTAAAGATATTTTGTAGTTGTGTGTAATTACAAAATAGTGCTTTTGAAGTGAATTGTTTTGCTTTTGTTACGATAATGGCTATGAATCATGGTACCGACTATAAATATATATGCCTATTATGTATTTAGTAATAATTATTGTACAGTGTTAGACAAAGAAAGTCTAAAGGAACAGTATCTAAAAACTCTTATAGCCTATCTTGAGTAGATGTTCTTATAAATATGTAGTTTACTGAGGGTGAGTTTGCACGATTTAAAATTTTGAAGTCACTCCTATCCATAGGTTAGGGTTCACTATAGAATCAGGAAACTATCGACACATTTCTACTCTACCAGTACTGTCTAAAATTCTAGAAAAAAATACATCTAGAAAAATACCTATACTCTATACAGTGTTATTGGTAAAATGCCCACGAACAATTAGCGATGTTTTTTGTTTTGTTTTTTTTTTAATTCTATTTAATTTTCTTTTTTTGGTTATTTATTTTTTTGGCGGAATAAGTACGAGAACCACCTGATGTTAAAAGTTTCTTGTGCCTATAATGTATTATTTCATATTTTTTATCACCTACTTTGCTCGATGTAAATATTCAAAACTTTATTCAAAGGGAGCATGGCGCAGTCCAGTGTTGCCGAGGCAGGCGCTCTTGGCTCGAAGTAGGCAATAAAACAAAAAAATAGTACAAAACAAAAAAAAAACATCCCAAAATGTTTGTTAGGACTAGCAGAGGTCAACCCTAAGAGGTTGTTAGCATTTTACTAATAACCCTTTATAGATATTTTAACTGAAAAACAATAGTGTGGGTTCAGCGAAAAAAATAACACTCTTATAGCGACAGCAGATTTAGATGACAAAAGTTAAACATAATATTTATGCTAAAAATATTGTAATGTAATGTTCAGGCTAACCTAGAATTACTGGCTCTCAAGGACAGCACCTCTATTTGACGGTGGTAGCTAGCCAGGCGGGCATTCGCAAAATGCCCTACCACCATGTTGTAACGACTGCCATCCAAAGACCACAACCGGGACCGACGGCTTACCGTGCCCTCCGAAGCACGGAAGCGCTCAGTCACCAGCGGTCACCCATCTAACTCATGACCGCGGCAGACGTTGCTTAACTTTGCTGATTGGTTCAGAACGGCTAAGCAAACTTCGCTACGAGCACTTCAAAAATTCACAAGCCACCTTGCTGACTATCTAATCTCTGACAGTAAACTGCTAGATAAATGAATGAGTTCAATGAGGTACGTTACTACATTTTACATACCTAGTTACTCCTTAGTATAAAAAAGCCGGATGTGTTTTTATATAATGTTTAGTACAATTCTCAAGTTAGTGACAATGTATCTGTCTTAATTGAGAATAATATCTTTAAACCTAATAATAATGTCCACCAGCCAGTATCGGTCGATACAAACGTATCCACGGTCCAATTTCCTACGATCGAGAAATTTCGCGTGTACCCTCATTCCACAGATTTTTTTCATTAATTTTTATGTGCCCTAATTATTAACTACTTGACTAAGTATCATAGGTATCATGTCACCTCACTATTTTCTTTTGCGTTTTGTACACTTGATTTAAGACCCTAATACATCCAGATAAGGTACCTCTGTTTTTATTTATATTACAAAATAATATTAAATAGTCAGCCATCAGTTATTTTAACAGTAAACATATAAATAAAGCTATAAATTATTATTGCCTAACCTCCAGCAAGGTACAGCAATTGATTTTCTATCTTTTTGAGATTTTTTTAAATCACCTGGGAAATAGTGTTTTGGATGTAACTGCAAACCAAACGTGAAGTGGTGTGGTTTTATAATGTGTTTTATGAAACTAAAATAGCCAAGTTTTAAAAATCGGCCTAGTGTGAGTCGGACTCGCGCACGAAAGGTTCCGTACCATTAGCTATTCAACATTAGATTTCATATCTTAACCTTTTTTTGTTTTAACGTGTGCGAGTCCGACTCGCACTTGGCCAATTTTTTGTATTTGTTGCTATAGCGGCAACAGAAATAGATAATTTGTGAAAATTTCAACTGTCTAGCTATCACCGTTCTTCAGATACAGCCTGGTGACAGACGGACGGACCGTAGGTATGGACGGACGGACGGATAGCGAAGGCTCAGTAATAAGGTCCCTTTTAACCCTTTGGGTACGGAACCCTAAAAATGAAGCAGGAGGGCTTCTTTGTTCATTACTATGTTATTGTTATGACATAACATTTGGTCGATACGTATGATATTTATTATTTAAACAATACTGTACTATGAATGTTAAAACCTGCTAGTAACATACATTAAATATTAACTATACCAATATTGTAGAAACTAGCCAGTTTATTAGTCTAGTTATTCGTAAAACTTTGATAAAATATCATACTAATATTGACAAGTTATTCACCTAGAACTATTTACAATGTACGGAGTTTTCATAGATATTTATTGAAGCGCTATTAGTTGAGTAGTAGTCGTTTTCTAATCGTTCTTAACTGATCATCTAGGTTGATCAGTTAAGAAAGATTTTGCTGCGGTGACTACTTGGAAAGGTGACTGCTGATCGTATTTATTACAAAGTACGGTCCCTGAAGGATACATAAATTTTCGACCTTACGAAAATGTCTAACGTTTTCAAATTTAATATTGAAACCCAACATGTAAGGTGTCATTTATTTAAACGTAGGTTATGGTCTCTAGTCACTGGTCGAAACCCTACCTTACAATCTTAGAAACATATAAATTGCTGCGGTGACTACTTGGAAAGGTGAATGCTGGTGGTATTTACTACAAAGTACGGTCCCTGAAGGGTACATTAAGCTATCGATCTGCGTTGCTGTCTTAGGATAATAGTTGTTAAGTTGTAACATTGAAGGCCCTCGAGTGGACTCAAAACTCCAACGCTTTGCGTGGTGGTTTTGAGAATGGTCACCTGGCCAGCTCAAGTATTAAATATGGCATGTATCTAACGGTGTGTCTCAGCAATAGTCCTTGAGCGCCACTTCTCATTCCTAGATTGTCCCATTATTAGCTTGTTCAAAATTGTCTCCACTCACCAACAGATGACAGAAAACTTTCAAGACAATTTTATAAGAATATATCGATGATAAACATTTTATGATTATTATTTTTCAAAAACTACAAATTGGCTTCCTACCTTAAAAACCATAAAATAGTAACAATTATGTGTATAACTTACTGAACAATTATGTATACCGAATACCTATTTAATTGAAACTCTGCCAGCATCATCACACATTATGGCCTCTGTTCTGAAAATTATTATTTGATTATTCTAAGAGGAGGAAATCAGATTTCCTATATATTGGAAAAATATATTATTTGTCACTTTTGAGTGATTTTACTGCACATTTATGTGATGGTTACATGTGATATGTATTGGCATACTAACACAAATTTTTATATAAAATATAATATAAACTATATTTAATGAATCATATATATAATACTACATATCATCTCACTGCCATATACTTGTAGTCTCTAAACATTTCAGATATTGACGTCTAAAACAATATACTATTAACAACTAAAAACAATTACTTATATCGAGCAAAAAAATTACACGAATTGTATTGTGCTTGGCGTGCTGGAAGGTATTCAAAGTTGTTATATTTACACATAGATACATTTAAACACTCCTTTTAAATTAACTATAACAATTTTTTATATTAAAATAAACAAAAAACTTTCTATGAAAGAAGACTGAACCCATATACCTAGGGGTTTAAAGATTCAAATTGATGAAAGAAGAATTAACCCATATAGGGGTTTAAAGATTCAAATTTTGGAAAACCAATAACATCTTTTTACCAAATTCTACCGCCAAGCATTTACGTTCATACGTATATAAGACTTGACAACTTTGAGTCTCAGGGTAATGAGCGCAGTGAAAAACATGTTTCCTTTATATTTCTGCCAGATTTTCCATTGCTTGGAACATCCCCCCCCCCTCCATTATAGAAATACCAGGGGGGTTGCCATAATTCTCACATTTGGCAGACGTGTTGGGAATCGCAGTGTAGCAGTTCTACAAAAAACGCTGCTTCCCACGTTTTGGTAATTTTCGACCTAACGAAAATGTCTAATTTTTTCAAAGTTAATATTGAAACCGAACATGTAAGGTTTCATTTATTTAAACGTAGGTTATGGTCCATAGACACTGGTCGAAACCCTACCTTACAATCTTAGAAATATCTAAATTGGCTTATAATGAGATTTCGTTACAATTATGCTCATTAAATTCAATAATCCGTTGAATCAATTTGGGTAACATTCACAATAAGGAAAAAAGTGCGATTAAAAATGTAGAATATTATATAAAACGTTGTAAAGAACTTTTATATGCGGTATCATTTGTGATGCTAATAAGTTTGTTGCACCTTACTACACAGTCAGAGCACAAGTATACATTTAAAAAAAAGTTAAAATTAAAAAGTAAGAAACCCGACTACAAATAATTTATTTATGTTAAGCTATTTATCGTTCTATTTATTTTTTAAAGTTCTTCATTTCGATACCTCACTGGATGTGTTTGGCAGATTTTTATTTTTATCTCATAACATTAGGTCTAGTATCCGCCAGTTTATTTTGCAATTATTTTAATGTACCTAGTGTCACTTGGGTTATCAAGACGAATCTAATGATATATTTTACATCACAATCGGTTTAGCCGTTTAAAAGTTATGGTGGAATAAAGAAACTCACAAATATACATACATACACTGAGAAAACTACAGAAACCTGAAAAAACCATATTTGAAAAAAAAATATGATTCATCCACTTTGCACATGAAATTTTATACCTATTGGACTACGAGTAATTTAAAAATTAACTACACTAGTAACAATGAATATGGATATATAACCCTTTCAATTATTGTTCTACGCTATAATACATATTTTTTTTAATTATGTAGTATATTCTTAAAGCAAAAACTCTGTATATATATATATATATATATATATTTGGATTGAAAACGTTATAAGAACGTCCAGCAATTAGCGATACAGGGAAGGTAAATAAATCGATTTACCGTATTTTAACAAAAAATCGGAATCATAACTACTTCTGATTTATTTCAAGGGTACTTCTGATTTTGTATTCAAAATGAATTTGAAAACTGTATTTTATAAGCAGGTTTACGTATATTTAAATAGAATTACTTCGGGATCCTCCGCACTTTCTTCTTCCGGAGTTTCAATGTATCCATCACCTTTATAAAACATTACTTGACTGTTTTATTGACATGAACGGAACTTGACTGTCACTACCTAGACGTAAATTTTACTTTGCAACATATTAGTTGACAAATTGCACATGTAAAAACCGTGAGAGTCCATATTGAAACTCCTACGAATATACGCTACGCCGTAGCAGGACGTAGTGCTACTATGCACTGTAGAATGCTGGTTCACAATTCAATGAACTTTTTCTAGGCAATTTTGTTTACCGTTTTTAATAATATTAAACAACTAACGTATTTTTATAACCTGGTGTAACATTTTCTGATTGAACAAACTTGAGTATAAACGACATCAACGCAGTTGGTATAAACACGTCCTATGTATTATTTTGGGCTGATTAAACCCATATTTTTTAAACTCTTCGATATCGTCATATTCTTTATACCCTTGAACTCTTGCATCTCGTAAAATCTTCTTGCCGTCGGTTATTTAGTGCGAAATATTGTAGATATTTTAAAAAATCCTACACGGTCTACAATGCTTCGTCTTACGCGTTTGGCTTAAGCTTGTGTTCATCTACATATGATTATAAATTTGAAATTTCTATTCGGGATATTTATTATTTTGACCATATATTATTTTTCTAATAAAACTGCCAGCTATAAAGCCTGTACTTACGTTGTAAGTTCATAGAAGGAGGGAATATATGGTGATTCCTCATAGCGGCGTCCTGTGGGCGCGCGCACTGCGGCGGCGGAGGCTGGTAGCGCATGCCCTGGTACCGGTAGGCCGCCTGTGACATCTGTCCGCATGATGCCAGCTCGCCCCAGGACAGCTCGCCGCCGCCCGAGCCCAGGCATCCGCCATCGAACCCGCCACCTGCCCCGCTCAAGTACCCGTACTCCATGGCTACCTACGCGACACACACATGGGACAGATTTTGTTCAAAATTTCAAAACAACAAGGTCGGCGGCCGGCGCGTCGGCGCCGTGGCGCGCGAGCTCGTACTTTCGAGCAAAGGGCACGCTTGGACTCACGGCCTCATAATTGGATGAACCGCGAGTATATTGAATTATGCCGATCACAGACGGTATCGGGTCCCGGCGATAGTTTTTGCCGACGCGGAGGACCGCGCGCTTGCCCCACTTGAAATCGAATGATAAGCCTAATTCAATAAGGGCGAGCCTCGAGGACGGGGCGGGGCGCTACCCCCGGCGTGGCCAATGGCCGCGCGCGCTCGCCTGCCTGCCGCCCCGCATTGGCCCGCGCGCCCCCCTTACCCCGCCGAGTCGAGGGGCGCGTGTCACGACACTTGTCTACTTTTCTTTTCGCCGACAGTTCCTTTGTCATTGAGGAAAATAAAAAAGTTGTAATTAACGATCCAGGTAGGTATGTCCTTAATGAATGACTATAGGTATTTTATTGCTTCTTGTAAGTATTTGCGCATTTTAAAGGTCAGCGAATGAAAGGCTTTCACAAATTAATGTTGGTTTATTATAAATATTTAATACGAACATCTTTTGTGCTATCTATAGTTAAATCATTGTAGCCAACAAATTACCGATTTCATATATCAAAAGATTTAGTTCTGAAAAGTAGGTACGTAAATTGTCTTCCAAATTTCTCAAAGTCCCAATAGTTATTCATTGTTGTTCAGACAATGCCTATTTCTTGTCTATTGAGTAATATTTCAAATAATCTCTGCCTGTTTGTCTATTCGTGGTCTAATTAATTTATGACTATCTTTTTTTAATTTGTTTAGCAAGCTTTTGACTGGAACCTCCACTGATGCAAAGAAACGACGCGGTCGGTGGTGAAACATGCTTGGTTAGAAGATATTTATTCACTCTATGTTTAATATAATTAAGTATACTTAATTGTGATTTCAATAAAACAACTTTAATGGATAAAATCCTGTATATCTTACGCTAGCTATCGCCCGTGACTTTGCATGCGTGGAATTTGCTTATATTATATCGCTCTATTAAATACTCCATCAGAAACAACATGGTAAATCAGGATATAAAGCATATTACGTTCTAAATCCATGACCTTAGAAATATAATGTACCAAGTGAAATTCAATCTGTTTACGACGTTGAGACGTTGACGTTTTAGAAGTGAGTGGCAACAAACACACACGCATACTCACTTTCACATTTATAATATAATAGAGTGATTATTTTAGTAAAGTAAAAGCAAGGCGGTTAAAACATTATTTATCTATATTAGTAATATCTAAGAAGTAATCGTTACTTAGTAAATATTTGCTCGACTATAATACTTCACATAATAATCGAGTAGAATTTTTTTGAAGTTAATGTCTCAATCTATCCATTTAAAAATGTTTTATCACTAAAAATATAAATAAAACAATTGTTATCAATTACGATTTCATTCATAAATTACATTTCCATCACTCCAGGGAGTTAACCCACTAAAAGAAGGGCGATAGATATACGTGGGAGAAAAAAAACGCGTATAATATTCACAATACTGGAATTACAAGCGTCGCGGCACCGCTGCCTCCCAAGGGAGATGGCACACTGCGTCACACGCGCCCGCGCCCGCGCTCGCTTCGCTTGCAACTACGCTACACACCTTATTTATTATTTATATTAATTACACTTGCTACGACGCTTTTTTGTTGTTTTTTATTTATTATCTTCGTATTGCAGTGTAAGGTCGTAAATCTGGCTTTAAAATATGTTGATACCATTTGTCTTCTCTTTGAGCACGATATATTTTAAATGGATACCTAGTTTATATATGAAACGAAAAAAAAAAATCTGCATTTATAATAAAAAATTACGTAATATTAAATTCAACAACAGTATCCAAAATTGAAGTTTAAGTTCAATAAAGCAAACCAAAATTAGTTTAAATAAATAAAATATATAATTAAATCTTGGTAAATATATTTAGAAGATATTAACCGATTAATAGATACTTTTAATACGCCGGTTAAAAAAGCTTGATACTATTTCCTAGATATTTCAAAGAAGTATATGTCAAGACTAAAAATCTTGTATCGATGTGGCCGAAAGTGTAAATCTGGAATTATTGGCTCTCAAAGACATCTGCTCGAACACACCGTTAGGTACTGGGATGATAGATTTTTAACTTGTGGGTGATAGCTAGCCAGGCGGGCAATTGTATATTTGGTGAAGCCTGCAGCGGGACTCGCATCATAGAGTTTCTGCGCGGAAATCCTTAACCATCGCCATTGGACGATCACTATTTCTAAAATATATATGTAGTGGAAGTTAAATATTGTACAAATTATTCTCACTAATTCAGTTTTTGCTTTACATTGTTAAAATTTACCTATATTTTTAACATTTAGCTATTATTGGATAAATTATTATACAAAAATAAGTATCGTCTATAAACACGCTTAGATATTTAGTTTATACCTAAACGTGTATTTTTATTCGAAGGAGGCCTTATATAAATTCTAAATGGGTCTAGTTAGTAGGGGTTAGGCTATATGAATTTCCTACTATCTATTTACCACTAGTCGTAGTTTCGAGTTCGGTATTGATCGGATGTCGTAGGTTGTCTAGGACTCCCTAAACAACCTACAACACATAATGTAAGAAAGTATATCATAGAATATAAATTCTACTGTATACATAGTTAAAGCCAAGCATATACAGAATTCACTTGCTTTTCCAAAAAGAAAGGTACAGGTTCCTAAAATACTCTATAAACTGACCACTTTGGGTATTGACTCATCAAAGAATAATCTAAACAAAATGGAAATATTGCAAAATTATGACCCAAGTGATCAGTTGAAGCTAAAAATTAAATCTTATAAAAAAGTATTGAGAAAACGAATTGCAGCCAAAATACTATAATATCGTCAAAAACAAGATAAAAGTGGCGACAAGAAAAATTATACACTTACATAGAACTATTTTGCAATCTTTGGATCTAAGGCTTTTGATTGCTTAAGACATGATATACTTCTGTTTAAACTGGGTTATTATGGTTTTCAAGGTTAATATGATGCGTACTTATCTCAGATAAATAATAGGATTCAGATTGTATCCATCAATGAGCAATTATCAGTACTTGAGAAAATTAGCATCGGTGTTCCGCAAGGATCTATACTGGGCCCATTATTATTCTTGATTTATATAAATGATCTAGCCAATTATATGCCAGTCATCACACATAAGCTTGTTTGTTGATGATACTTACGTAGGATTAAAAGATAAGTGTGAAAACAAATTAAAAATAAGGATTCAGGACACAATGTATAAGCTTAAAGTGATTTGACGCAAACAGTATTATTCTAAATGTTCAAAAAAATTTAGTAATAAAATATCAAACGAAACAAATTAAAAATATTGTCACAGAAAAGGTATTTTTAGGATATACAATTGATAACATTATTAGCAAAAAATTACATGTCGAAAAAATATGAAAAAAAAAATCTAGTGACATCTACGCTTTGCTTAAACTGAAGCCATTAATAAATAAAATGACTCTCATATCTGTTTACTACGCTTACACCCATGATATGCCATTACAGTCTGAGGTAACGCTGCGGATATAAAACAAGTATTAAACTCCAAAAAAGAACAATTAGAAATATTAACGCCTTAAAGAAACGTACATCGCCAAGAAGATACTATAAATAAAATAAAATTATGACCGTCATATCCCTTTTACATATATAATAGTCTATTGGAAATACACGAGGATAAGAACAGTTTACCAAAAAATAAGGATATGCATGATTAGAACCTTCACAACAAAAACAAACTGTTCCAGCCTAAAATAAAATTAGCTAAAGTTCAAAAACACGGAAAATATCTAAAAATAGTAATGTATAACAAACTGCCAACAAAAATCACGGAATTAAAATTGCATGTCACACTAAAGTGTTTTTTGAAAATAAACCACTTTATGACCTTAACGAATTCTTAACCCTGAAATTAACTGACTCTTAATTTTTTTACAACGAGGGATGTGTTTGAATTTAAATGTTTATTTGGATTATTCTATATTACGTAGGTCCAAACTTTTATTTTTATGCCTGATAGGTTAGCCTTTGACCACTATCTCACCTGATGGTAAGTGATAATGTGGTCGAAGAAGTTGTTCAAGCTAACCTAGAATTACTATTAATACATCATTTGAATTTGTTATATTATGTGCATTTTATATATTATCTTTTTTGTTGCAAATTATTGATAACGTCTTAAGTATCGTAAAATATATATATATATTATATATATTTTTATATAATCGTGTACATGTACCAATAAGTAAAAAACCTATAAAATGTATGCGTAAATTGACTTACCTAGTATAACGATCATTGTTATAATGACGAATAAAGATCTGAGATCACTCTTAAGCTAAAGATATTTGTTGTTAAGTTACCATGTTAATTAATTACAACAAAATATCGATATCGATCAACTTTGCACATTAATTACGCCCCATTACTACAAATCACGTGGTGATTGCTAACTAATTAGAAAGCGTTTTGATTACTGAGATATGCTGATAAGAGAAAATTTACTAAATTTTATTATGTTATTTTTTTTTACTCTCTTTAACCATCGTTAAAATGTAATAAGAGAATAACTTCTATCACATGTTGGTCCTTAAACGTTCTGAAATCTTATTTCACATTATTATTATAAATCTGAGATAGGATTTCAGATGCAGATATCCAAATGCAAGTATTTACTCAAATGAGCATCCTGCATACCCACTTCCACCCTCATATCATGCTTGAACGAGCAATGTCTTCGACACACGTGCCTCTAGGTTGTAATTGCTTACTATTATCATGCTTTTTTACTACCTAGGTGCTTATATAAAGGCATGTCTATCTATACTTACATTAAAGGACAACACAATGGCATATGAAAAATATGTTCCCGCCAACAACACATAGGGCAAGAATTGTAAAAAGATTGACACTGACCATCCTGGGAATGCTGTTGTTGGTAGTTTACCTGCTACCACTCGGGTGATCAGGGGCGTAAATACACTCGAGAGCAATGAATCCGGGTCACTTAAAGAATGTTAAAAATCTCGGAAACTAAAAATGATAGGTTAATGCAATAAATTGTATTTAATAGACAATGTAATACTCCTTAAATGAAAGTAAAAAAAATATGAGTCACCATACATTTTATTAACACAAAATTACATAAAGAAAAAAACTGCTGATCTCTCCTTAAAACAAAAATAGGAAACATGAAATTTTTGAACTTTATTACGATTTTCTTGAATTTTAATACTTCGTATTGCCTCCTCGTGCTTCCATTACTGCGTTTACGCGGTTTGGCATGCTGTACACCAAGTTCCTTATACGATTTTGGGGAATATTCTCCCATTCCTCTGTGAGAGCAATTTTGAGCTCACGAAGCGTGATTGGGGGAGGGTTTCGTTGTTTTACGCATCTGCCTAGCTCGTCCCAAGCATGCTCGATCGGGTTGATATCCGGGCTGCGCGCTGGCCACTCCATACGAGTAATGTTCATCTCTTGAAGGTAATCATTCACAATCCTACCTGTATGAGGTCGGGCATTGTCATGCATAAATATAGCATCCTCACCTAAATTGACCATAAATGGACCAACGTGATCATTGAGGATTTCTTCCACATATCTTACGCTAGTTAAAGAGCCGTTTTCTATGATCACCAGCTCTGTGCGACTTTCAGAAGAAATTCCGGCCCACACAAGTACAGACCCACCACCGTAGGCTACTTTTTCTTCGATGCATGCTTGCTTGAATCTTTCCCCTGGTCTTCGATACACTCTGTGTCTTCCATCGTGCTTGTAGAGCATAAATTTTGATTCGTCGGAGAACATAACTTTTGACCAATCTTCAATACTCCAATTTACGTGGCTCTGGGCATATCTTAGTCTCGAAATACGATGCCCACGCTCCAGTTTAGGGCCGTTTGCAGGTCTAAGGGGTTTTAAGTTAGATTCAGCAAGCCGACGTCTTACTGTCCATGCACTTGGGTTACTTCCTCCGAGGCGTCGAAACTGATTGGTGAGTTCAGTTCCTGTGAGAAAGCGATTTCGAAGCATGGTGTTCACCAAGTATCGGTCTTCTCGTGCTGTGGTACACCTGGTTCTGCCCGTTCCTGGTCTGCGTAGGTTAGAACCAGTTTCTTCGTAACGTCGGAGAACTCTTTGTACTGTTGACAGCGACACACCGACAGTCCTGGCTGTATCGCGCTGACTCCGGCCGGTTTCCAGCATTGTAAGTATTCTGGTGCATTCTTCAGGCGTAAGCGACATAATTTCAGCTTGAATAATGAATATAGAGCACTATCAACATGGTTTATGTACCCACATAAATGACAGATTACAAACAAAAGCAAAACCAAATGCTGTAATTTCGTAGTTCCATCTTCGAAAGTGGCCCTTTTTCAAATTTGATTTTTTTATGATATAACTTTACAATAACTAAGAAGTTTTAATACCTTCATTTAAGGAGTATTACATTGTCTATTAAATACAATTTATTGCATTAACCTAGCATTTTTAGTTTCCGAGATTTTTAGGATTCTTTAAGTGACCCGGATTCATTGCTCTCGAGTGTATTATATAAGACGTCCTTATGTGCGCCCAATTTGCGCATCGACGTCAGTGGCGGCATGCTTCTCACAGTGCGCATTCTTCCTTTTAATTAAATTAGTAACTGTAGGATATGCAAACAGGTCCTAAATCATTCCAATTTATGACACTCTTTTGACTGACTTTCAATTGTTTTTACGTATTAAGTCTGTTATTAAGAACCCAAACTAATTTCAAATAGGTACCAATTAATCCGGATAATAGTATATTATCCGGAGCAGCATATAATAGTATATTGCAGCAGAGACAGCTTGAGATTTTATACGACTGACAAACGCGCTGTGCCTTTTTGGTTTAATAGCAACTTTTGTAGACACTTCGACTTGACCACGAGGAAAACCAGGCGCTAGGTGAATAACGATGAATATAAAGTAATGGAGGAAGCCGATTTTTTATCAACAACAACCAACACTTAACGTCGTGGGTTGGCGCTCAGATCTTTCTCTGATCTGTGGGTTGACATAGTATACATAGTATTTTATAGAATTTGATTGATGAAATTGATATACTGTGTATAAATAACTAAAATTCCCTATTACATTTTTATACATTATACATACTTACATAAATAATTAAGATATTTACATTCCAAGATTAATTTGAAGTCAACTTAGCAATTTTATTTTATTAAGAAAATTTTAAGGAAATGTGTTTCGGAATTAACTCATCTTTAAAAAGTATGATATATTTTACATATAGTTTCCTATATACTGACTAATTAAAACATTTTGTTAAAACTCTGCTCATGTAAAGCACTAAGGCACTTCTGAGCATATAAATGGGGAGGCTATGTTCAGCAGTGGACTAATACAACGTGGTGTAATAAACGCGAAAACCATAAAAACTACAAAATATAATTTTCTTTTAAAAAGGGGTTTCAATTGCTCAATTTAAAACGCCAATTTTATTCCTTAACACATTGTATTTAGGTGATAAATTAATCAGTCTATTTCCAAAAATCAAAACAAGAATATATCTTAAGTACCTACACATAGACCCGGATGAAAAACAACGAGTCGCCAGTAAAATATGTGATCACTTAGCGACCTGCAATCAAACAACAACTGTTTTTCACTTTCCCTGCGACGAATTCCCTTTTGTGTTTTCGCAAATGAATTCACTTTACTATGTAAGCGTATACCTATTCACCTATATACGTGACAATCGGTAGTAAAATTATTAGTAAGAAAGGTGTGTGGATGGTTACTACCTTTTTGTAACTTAGTTCTTCCACCTAACAGTACTTTATTAGCAGAATTGTCCACTTCTGAACACCCCAACCCCCCCCCCCCATCAAGAGGGGGTTTGCCATAATCTCCACGCCTGGTATGCGTCTTAGAGATCGCAGCATAAGATACCAGTTCCTCAGAATGCGCTGCTGCCCACCTTTCGGTATTTTTCCCTTTGTCGCCTCTTATGACATCCACGGGAAGAGATGAGGGGGTGACATCCTACCGCGGCAACCCATGGCAAACCACTTAATAGTAGTAGGGTTAGCATATAAAAAAATATAGCTAATATTTTAGCCTTGTGTTGGTCAAGACCTTTGGGGTGCCGGGTTAAAATTGCACCTCCCCATATCATCCCATGGGTGTCGTAAGAGGTGACTAAGGGAAAAATACTGGAAGATGGGCAGCAGCACCTTCTAAAGAACTGCCAACTTCCACTGCGATTCCCAAGACGCCTGCCAAGCGTGGGGATTATGGCAAATACAATAATATAAAGTGAGAGAGGTGACGGGCGCAGCGCATTCCGTGACTTGTAATGAAATGCATCTGTTATAGGCAGAGGTTAGTCCGCTTTACATCAGGTGGGCCTCGAGCTTGTTCCGTCACAATAACATAATTTAACCAGACGAGCATTCGCCATGCGTTGAATACCCAGTCCGCGGTAAGAGTCAATCCGTGGCACGTGGGTGGCAGCACCTTTGCATGGGAGGCGATAATCTTGCCACACTGGGCTATTATTGCACTATATCACTGCATGAGACTGCTATCACATGAGATACCAAACTACTCTACAGGTACCTACGTAAGATATAAGAACGAATATCTCGGGTGGGGTTCACAATGCAGAGCTAGTCTGTACTCGTTATGCAGGGGTAGTAGTATAACTATTAATATTATTGTATTAATAGTTATACTTTTATATTTGAATATAGAAAATGGAACTGCAGAGACTACCGGCTTTCTTGCCATATGTAAAAGCAGTGACGGATAAAGTTGGAACAGCATTAAAGTCCTTCTCCTTTAAGACTGTATACCGTCCGTTGTCCAAGTTGCCAGCGCAAGTCAGGTCACCCAAGGATATAATTCCCCTTCAGACACCTGGTGTATACAAGGTAGATTGCAGCTGCGGTAGTCCATATATTGGACAAACCAAGCGAACTATAAGTGAACGGGTCAAAGAACATATCGCAGCTGTGAAAAATCGCCAGGTGGAGATATCTGCTATAGCTGAACATCTGCTAGAGTCAGGACCTGATCACTGGATTGAGCTCCACGGCCCGAAAGTCCTCTCAACGGAACGTCACTACCATTCTAGTTTAGTACGAGAAGCTATTGAAATAAGGAAATATCATAATTTCAATCGAGAGGATGGTTTTAAGTTAGCTGCATCCTGGAATCCAGTGCTAAGGAAATTCACCAAGCGCGTTTTACCTTCATTAAGACCTGTGGATATTGTCAGTGTTGTGTGTCGAGACGATACATTTCTAAATCAAATGCGGGTAGTTGGAGAAAACTCCCGCCTCTTCAGTCTGCTCGTGATCACAACCAATGCAACTTGGTCGAAACGTCGAGGTAAATAAATAAATACATACATGTTTTATCGCGATTAAGTCCCGTTAAATACATAAAACTATCGTAGCCCAGCTCAGCCCATAGAGCTATAATACCTACTTTAGGTGAGGTTTGCATGTACGTGACATAGGAACACGTAATGTGACATTCTGCACGTGGTCACGGTAATATTATCTATACAGTATTTCAACTTCATAGAAACGGACGAAAAGCGAGTTATACCTACGCGCCTCGATCTCGGCCTGCGCTCGGCCTGCAGACAGTCTCGAGTGCCGCGAATGTGCCGCAGTGACGAGCAAATGGTTTGATGTTTTTTTAACAATAACCGTGCGATTTTTTCAACAAAAATAAGTTCAAGTACATATTTTATATGACGAGTAGGATATATTGTGCTGTTTTTGGTTGCATGAATTCGTCAAAAACGCATCCAGAGATAACTTTTTTAGATTACTTTGAATCTGAAAGGTAATAAATAATTTTTCATCCCACCATCTCAGAAAGAGTATTTTTAATCTTCAATATCTGAGTGGAAAAGCCGTTTTTATTCTCTAGAGGATAAAGTAAATTGAATTTAGAACATCGTGTGCACTAAGTTTGTGAATTTAAAAAAAACATTAAACCTATTTACTGCTACCTCTATGGTGCCGAACATAGAGATATTTTCTGTGGTGCCGAATATATCATTCTACTTTTTCCTGACTCGGAACCTTCTCGGTTTCCTCGCTGAGGTGGAATGAAAAGTTACGTGTTGCACTCGAGTGCAAAGATTTTTCACCTCGTGCTCTTTTGATTCCCTCGCTAACGCTCAGGATTCTAATTTTGAATCACTCGCTGCGCTCGTGATTCAATTTTACGATTCTTCGCTTGCTCGGTCATCAAAATTGAACACGCGGTTAAAAAGCAACTTTGCACTCCTGTATAACAAATAACTATTACTTACTAGTATGTAAAATTATTTTATACATAGTTGACGGTACATAATGTGTGTCTTTTTAATGGACAAGTATTTCCTTTTATCCCCCGAAAAATAAATGTTCGATTAATAAAAAAAGTGCATAGAGTAAAGGAAAGTGATTGACACGAGTGAAATAGATAATTAGAAGCTATATATTAGAATGTGGATTTTTTATACTTTAAAAAATTAAATGTAAACACGATGTAGGCAATTGTAATTAAAATGCTGGAGGCGAGTAGCCTTATTACATGTTTACGTACAGCGCAGCTGTAGGTAGTTATTTCTAGGACAGAGCCGAGTTAATATACTGTATAGATAATATTACCGTGACGTGGTCGTGGTCTATTTTGGATGTATATATACAATACTAGCTTTCTGGGCGCGCCTCCGCCCGCGCGTATGTCGGTTATCACGCAAAACATTAACCTCTTTTTGCGCAGTTAGATAAAAACTATCCTATGTTTTTTCCCGGGTCTCAAACTATTTCCATACCAAATTTCATTCAAATCGGTCCAGAAGTTTTGGCGTGAAAGCGTAACAGACAGACAGACAGACAGAGTTACTTTCGCATTTATAATATTAGTACTGATAGTACTGATGACATATGTACTGTTTTTGTTCTATTCTTATAATATAATATGTCTTTATTCCATCATAACTTCTTAACGTCTTAACCAATTTTAATGTAATGTATGAGATATCGTTAGATTTGTCTTGATAGTGCAAGTGACACTAGGTACCTACATGAATGAATAAAAATACACCTACTAGCGGATTTTGGATGCCGTATTGTGAGAGAGAGAGAAAAATCATTTTTTTTTTTATTGCTGATAGGTAAAGCCTTTGACCATAATCTCACTTGATAGTAAGTGATGATGTGGTCGAAGGTGTTGACAGGCTTAACCTAGAATTACTCTGGCTCTCAAGGACAGCTGCCGGAACACACCGTTAGGTGCTTGGCGACAGATTTTCTACTTGAGGGTGGTCGCTAGCCAGGCGGGCATTCACAAAATGCCCTTCCACCATGCGGTGAAGCTCAAGCCCGCGGCGGGATTCGAACCATGGACCTGCTGCGCGGCAGTCCATAGCCAGAGCAACTGAGCTATCACTGCTTCAAAATCTTTCAAACCCATCGCGTGGCTATCAAAATGAAGGGCTTTAATAATCAATTCCATAATACATAAAAAGTTGCATACATTATGCAACAAGTGCGCGAAGTTGCTTATTACAATCGAGACGGGTTTTAGCCTAAATGGAGTAGAGATTGTAATAAACAACGCGCACGAGTTTCATACGACTTTTTTCAGCACACTTGCTAGGAACGAATACGAAAATTTCGATACGAAAATATTTTCTTGATCTTTTTGATAGCAATAATAATAAGGTTTATTATTAAAAATCTTCAAAAGTTCTACTTAGTAGGTAAAATACTCTTTGGTTTGTTTTTATATGAAAAACGAACGAAACAAACGACAATCTCCTTGGTGAGAAGTGTGGAAACGTTGTTTTTTTTCTATTTAAAACACTAGTGTGGTAAAATCATGGAAGTAATAAGTATTACTTCCATGGGTAAAATAAACAAAAAGCAAGAGTGTGAAACTGAGCCCTAAACCTACCAACAACTAAAGGTGTCTGACGAAACTTGATTTGACACCTCCACTTGCCAAATACAGACGTGGCAATATGTATGTCACCTATGTATTGCTCTAAAAACCATTCCGTTCCAAATATGATATGCAAGCAATATCACACGTTTATTTATCATAATATACCTACTCAATAAATCATTACAGCGCAAAATTTTCATTTCGTTCTCGTTAGCCAATATGGAATAATTGGGTTCGATCCCCACTATTCCAAATTTCACTTTTCATTTATGTTGTAGTTATATTCTAATTTAATATATGTCTATGAATACCTACCTCTATGAGAACTTGACACTTCATCTATAATACAAATATGATAATTAAGGTAGGAAGGAAGGAAATTGTAAATATACATTAAAATTCCGACCTTGACCAAATCAAAACTTATAATTGACGTAGTGCTGCACTGCATGTGTATTCTGAAGTCGCAAGTCCCTTTCTAATCTGATAATGCTCGGGTTATGGGTATGGCGGTGCGTGCTTGGAGCTCCATTTACCCGTCTGTAATTCAATTAGAGCCCTCTCTGGCCCTCTGAAGGGCCACATGCCGAGCTGCAGTCGACTGTCCCCGCAATACGACTGTTTTTAATTAAGAATACCGCCAAGAACCATGAGACCGAGTTTAATCATATCACGTTATTTAGCTGTTACACTAAGATACAATCTTGATATTTCACAAAATCGGCCAAAGTCAAAATTTTAAAGCCCGTTATAAGTAATTGTGTCATGTTAAAAGGTTATAGTAATTATTTATATCAAATAAATTACCAAAACAAATAATATGCGTGGTAATACATAAATATATATGGGCAAGTGCTGTTCCTATGGACGCAATTACGATGTATTTCTTAACCTCAAGGTAACACTCAACCACATTAACGACTTAAGGTCTGCCGTATAAAATTTTATTCAGTTGCAATATAGTTATAAGTATTTAACGGGACTTAATCGCGATTAAACATGTATAAATTTACCTCGACGTTTCTACCAAGTTCTTTTGGTTGTAGTCACGAGCGGACTGAAGAGGGGGCTCTCTATGTTTATGGATCACGAAAGTCTGAATGTTACCAGTTGTAATACTTTTTTCGTGTTTAGGGTTTCGTACTAGAAATAGGGACCCTAGTACTAAGCCTGGGCTGTCACAAAAGATTCCGGCGAAACTAGCAAACTTAATATTCTAACTTGAAGGAAATCGTACAGTTTTGTCTATGGTTGGCAGTTTTGACGTGTAGCCATCTTTGTTTTCTGTGTGGTTGTTGCATGGATTTAATGGGTTGTTGATGTGCCGGCTTTGAAAGATTTTAGCGCCAAAAAGTAAGTAATTTTGTTTAATTTAAATCATACAACAGTCATACCGTGAAAATATAAACGATATCGGTTTGATAGTATTTTCACTATGATCTGTGTTGTTTATAGCATATTTAGTATTTATTTCCTTGTCTAAAATCTGTTTTATCGTCAAAGCTAAATCAGTTTTATTTTATTATATCGGAATTTGTACCTATGGACAAAAATATGACTGTACCTGTGGACTGTCCAAAGGTACAAAAGTGTCATTACCTATGTTTACTAACAAAATTTGATCAGCTGTTTCGTTTATTTTTTTCAGTGCCTCGCAGTCAAATTGGTTTAAAAAGGCAAGGAATATGCCCCGATACACTCACAGCAGCCGTAAAAGAAGCAAAAAGTGGCAACTCGATAAAGAAAGTAGCTGAAAAGTACAAAATACCTAAGTCAACAATTTTTAAATACTTGAAGTTACATAAAAGCAATGATTTAAGGAATGACATTCAGCTTTTGAAGAATGCCGTAAGAAAGGTATTTGACCCGTAAGAAGAAATTTTGCTGTGCAAATATTTAAGAAAAGCTGCATTTCTACACATGGGTTTAAATACAAAACAATGTAGAGACCAATACGCTGTTTCTAAACGGAAAACAAATCTGCCTGCTAACTGGGAAAAGCAAAAAATGGCAGGAACCGGGTGGCTCCGTAATTTTTGACTTCGTTTCCCGCAATTATCTCTTCGCAAACCTGAGCCAACGAGCATAGCGAGAGAAACTAGCTTTAACAGGGCAAACGTGAATGATTTCTTCAACAATTTAGAATCGGTCATGACACGATACGACTTTCTATCAGGATCCATTTATAATGTTGATGAGACTGGGATCTCCACTGTTCACAAGCCAGCGAAAGTATTGGCTCCCAAAGATACAAGGCTGCATAAATGCTGTTGGAAATGCTGTACCTCCTGTGTTCGTATTCCCACGAGTTTTCTACAAAGACAACATGTTGAAAGGAGCTCCACCTGGTTCTTTGGGTGTAGCTAATCAATCAGGGTGGTCAACATAACCAATTTTTAAAAAGTTCCTGGATCACTTTATTGCATTCGCTAAACCAACAAAACAAAATTCATTTCTCTTAACAATGGACAATCACGAAACTCATATCTCTTATATATATATAGTTCGTAACCAAGGTGATAATAACAGATACCAACCGAGTAAATGGCGGTGACACAAGCGATCGTGTACACAGTATGCATCAATGTGTGACGTTCTCATCCTATTCTACCATATTATCACCTCATTTCACAATTCGCTACTATCCACAAACATTTTTCGTACTCCCATTTTTTATTCAAATTAAATAATCGCCACAACTCGCACTTTCCTGATTTAACGCTTTCCTATCTGAGCTCCCATTGTGAGCAGAACTAATAACTCACCTATTTTAATTTTAAATCTAAATAAAGTGATATTTTTATTTATTATTGTTTACGTGTGAGTAAAAGTAATATTTTAATGTTCTCTTCGTTGTATCAATGTGTTGCTGACTGTTCCTGGTTTACCTTATTCCTACTTTGTTCTGTTCCAGCTTCATCCAACATCATTCCTTACCGCTGCCGTGACGACAAGTAGTTCCTATGAGCCAGCTGGTAGCCCTTCTGGGCTGACACACCGTTGCTACTGAAAGAGTAAACTCTCAACTCTGCTTACTTTAAGGGTTTATTTTATGTGTGAGTGTCAGATATTGGCTTATTATTTTTATAAATTGAAAATCAAATACCTAACTTTCTCTTAATCCAGAAGCTGGTCGAAGTCGCTTATATATAAGGTACTGGTTTGAAGTCAGTTGCGTTGTTTTTTATACATATTTTTATAGTATAATTCAAAGTTCAACCTTCACAATTCAGCTCAATCTTAGTTAAATAGAAGCCAGGCCTTTGACTGTATACCAATGCAGAGGATGCCGAAGGGCGGGCGGGGCCGGGGCGGGTGGCTGCACCTGAGGCCCGTGATTGATGAGCCCCAGCCATCGTCATGATTGCGAACTGTCTCGCACACCCATTAGCTGAGATCTCCGCGGTATATAGTGACATTTGATACCACTTCTATTTACTTATCCATATTATTTTTAAAATATTCAAGATGTTAATTGCCGGATATAGCCAAATCCCAATTGTTGATGTGTATTATTTATATTGAAAGTTGAATGATATGAGTATTTTGTGCTAGACTTGCATTAGCATAATGTTGAATCCTAAAGCGCTCTTGCGTAGCTTGATAACCGTTATAAACCGATTAACTATGTTCGCAACGTCCGCTGCGGTCATGGATTGAATGGCTGAACGCTTTCCGTGCTTCGGCTTAGGATGGCATCATGGGGCATTTTGCAAATACTCGCCTGGCTAGCTATCACCATCAATTAGAAAATCTGTCGCCAAGCACCTAACGGTCTGTTCCGGCAGTTATCCTTGACAGTTCAGGTTCGCCTGGACAACATCTTGTGTCACATTACAACTTACCAAGTGATGAGATAGTGGGTGACCACTATAAAGCTATAATAACAACTAATTTATTTCTGTGCATAAACTCAAAATCTGAAACAAAAGCTGTAGAACTCTTAATGCGAGTTCGTCCGAGGAAGTACTGCGACTATACCTGTTTCTACAGCCAAGCAGAAATTTTCACATTACTGTGTTCCGACTTGAAGGGTATGGGTGCCGGTGAAATTACAGCCACGTGAGATTTAACAACTTTATGTCACAGAATGATGGGGCGCAGTGTAGTGCGTATTTTGTGTCTTTGTGACGAACTGCAACTGTTATAGACAGAAGTTACCGCTTAACACCAGGCGGGTCTCGTTATTGTTCCATAGGAATAGCATAAAAACCTTCATGATTTAACTATACTTACTAGACTAAACTAGAAGTTTATTAGCCCTGTTGTATTTTTTTTACAGGCAAGTCCAAGGTACATTTAATACATATTGATGCTAGGTACTTAAATATATTAAATTCTAATTATGTCTATGCAAATAATTGATTAAAATTTAATAATCATAATATTTTTACACTATATAGTCAAATACAATTTACAGTTATCGCGTTTCCACTTGTCCTTAGAACAAAGATTCTAAAAGCTGCACTGACATATTATTTTAATGTATAGCACGGATTGTTTTCAAAAAAGTTCTTAAGTTTTAGTTTGAACAAACTATAATTTAAAGTGCTTTTTGGTAATTTATCAGACATCAGTATTTTCGAATAACGACCTTGTTTCTGTACTTTAGCTAATCTACACTACTACTAACTTAAGTAGCTGTGTAGGTACTTCAATGTCTTCAATCTTGCTTACAGGCTTTGGCTGTAAATTCAGTGCAAGTTATGGGTAATTTATATATTGTCACTCATAACATGAGTTTTGAAATGAATTTAAAGTAGAGTAGGAAAACGGGCAGGGTATTAAATGTACTATTACTTAGTAAGTATAAAATACGTATAGTGAAAATCAACCATCATATTCTTATACCTTTATCCTACATGTGTGTGAGACTTGACACAAACAAAGACAAAAAAGATATTATACAAAGATTTATATAGCTTCGGTTTTACGACCAGCCGCCTTCCTGACGCGTACTCTCAATGGGACTAAAGATCTTGTTGTTTAAATAATCCCTGCCTTTTGGTTATCATGATGGAGATTGTAAATTGCCCTCTGTGCATCAAATGTGCAGCAACACCCTATTCTTGCAGATGACAGTAGTATGCGCCTTCTAAAATGTCCAACAGAGGGCTACGTAAATAAAGCCGGGAGCTGTATGATTTTGAGTCTAATTCAGGATTATTTCTATTTTAACTAAACTATTACTTAATAAAATATATGCCGACTCAACCCGTATTTTATTTTAGTAGACTATCGAACTAGTGAACATAGAGATAAAAAATAGATTCGATGAAATTGTGTTTAAAATTAGAAATGGAATATTGATTGTAAAAACAAAGATAATTGGAAATTTATGTGTAATTGCTGTATAATCTAATGTACGTGCATAGTTCTATCATATATACTTCTATATGACATTCATATCAAAACTGATGTTGCCCCAGATGTAACAACATATTTCACACTATCGATATTGATACAAGGTATTTAACAGTTCAGTGGGTTACATTTTTTATTTTTATAGTACAAACATTTTTGTCTCAAAATTTCTTCTCAGCCGTGCTATCTTCAGTGGCCTAGAGGTTAAGGCACCCGGTGCGAAAATCAAGGGACCTGGGTTCGATTCCCATATGAGGTGAGAAATTTTGTACTAATAATATTCGTAAAAATTTGTAAATTGATATTCGTTTAGCACGTGATAGTGCTATTTAGAAATATTTCAGTGGGTTGTTTTTGAGCTACATATTGACTAGAATATAAAATATGTTTAAATAATCGTAGGGCTATTAAAGCCTTTGATTACAATCCCATTGGTATCCCTAATGGTAGGTGGTAATGTGGTCTAAGGAGGTGAACAGGCTTAGCCTAGAATGGAAATTGGCTCTCAACGACAGGTGCAGAAACACACAGTTAGGTGCTTGGCGACAGATTTTCTACTTAAGGATGGTATCTAACTATGTAGGCAATGTACCTCAAGGCAAAATGCGCTACCGCCGTCGTGTAGAAATTGCTGTTATCCTAGGGCAACAACCTGAACCGTCGACTCCAACTGCCCTCCGAAGGTCCATTTTATTCTGTGTCCAAAGCAAGGAAGCGCGCAATAGTAAATGCCACTAGAAGCCAATATGATACCCATCCAAACAAATCATCCGCTTAACTCAATTTATTAGTAACAAGCTCCAGTAATAACTTTAATCATATAATTTTCTAAAACATACATATAAAAAAATACGGTGAATTGTGAATGCTCACCTAGCTGGCTGCCACTTTCATTCAGTAATCAGTCAACAAGCACGTAACGATGTGTTGCAGAAGCTATCTTTAATTTCCAGTTCATATTAAGAATATCAACAAAATATATATCACCTACCTATGACTTTTTTTATGGTATTGTGACGGAACAAGCTCGAGGTGGGCCCTGATGTTAAGCGGACTAACCTCTGCCAATAACAGATGCATTTCGTCACAAGTCACGAATTGCATTGCGCCCATCACTTTGAGAAATTGTTGTAAGTCTCATGTGCCTATAATTTCACTGGCTCTCAAGGACTGCTGCCGGAATACACTGTTAGGTGCTTGGCGACAGATTTTCTACTTGAGGGTGGTCGCTGGCCTGTCGGGCATTCGCAAAATGCCCTTCCACCATGCGGTGAAGCTCAAGCCCGTGGTGGGATTCGAACCATAGACCTGCTGCTCGGCAGTCCATAGCCAATGCCACTGAGCCATCACTGCTTCAAAAAATATAAATGACTGCGATTATTCTCCAGAATATCTGTGGTAAAATAAACAAGAATTATTACTGTCTGTGATTTTAATTTTGGCAATTAGAGTTATGTTATGGTTAAATTTATTCCCAGCACCAAATTGTGCATCAGACAAGACTAAGACGAAGTTAAGTATTATTCAATTTCGTGATATGGAATCGACCTCATTGTATGATAATGATTAAACATTAATTCGCCTAATATGTCCTGTCCATTTAAACTCTTGTCAAGACAGCGAACCGAACACATGGTAATATATTACCGTGGTAAAGCGTTTTAGCGTTTACTTTATATTACATAAATTGTCTACATTTTACTATATTTGAAAGAAAATATCACTTTTTGAACTACAAAACAAACATTAGCTTGTACGATACATTAGATTAACGAGCATTTTTAGTGATGTTATTTAGTTGCGGAATAGATGATAAAAGGTGAAGGGCATGACTATAGCCGGCCTTCATTTTACGAAAAAACTATTGCTTTAGAGGTTTTATCTATCTATAAAAATGTATAAAAAATACTATGTAGGTACTTACATTTTTATTGTTGCAAAATATAAAATTGTGTCTAATATAATGTTGTCCTAGGTTTTCGCGATTGTTACACATAGTAATTAAACAACATTAGACGGTTTAAATTGCGTATATTTTTAACTATTTTATCCCAACGTTTCAAACACTTTCTCGTGGTCACGGGGTGACTAATTGATTTTATTTGTCACATGAGTTATTAAGAAATTATTTGGTCTACCGTCAGAAATTTTTAGTTCCTTATTCACGCAGTATTCGCGCGCTCACAGTGTCCAGAGGTCTTGCAGATTTGTGTCGGCCTTGGAATTTAATTAATTTTATAACAGGATCCCAAGCAGGTGGTACTTGCCAACCATAATCTCTATTGAAATTTGGGTACTTTTTGATTTCAATAGCCTCGCGTAACATTCTTGGCTAAACCTCTCTAGTGAGGATTTGTGGCTTGTCGAACCGAATGTAGTGGTTGGGTTTGTCCTGGGCATGTTCACAAACCGCAGACTTGGTCGAGCGTCTGTTCCTCATGTCAGCAATGTGTTCTTTTACCCGGATACCAACGATCCTCTTTGTTTGCCCAATGTATGACAGCCCACATTCACAATCAAGTTAGTACCGCGAAGTGGAGACAGTATTTTAGCAAGGTGATGAGCTAGTTTGTATGTTGGCGAGTCAATTTGGCTTACAATTGGGCGCAAAGGAACGTCTATTTTATTTTTGGTAATCCATACAGTTTTGGTGGTTTCACACACCAGTGCCGAGCAGTAAGAGTTCGTGTGTGAAACCACCAAAACTGTATGGATGGTACCTCTGAGGCGCCATTGAGACCCCAGCCGTTAGGTGAGAGAGCCGAGGATGGTAACCATCAATACACACGTTTATCATACGACGTTTTTCAACACACGTGTGAAGAAAGTAATACTAAAAACTTTTGTGTATATCTAAACTTTTTTCAGAACTAAGGAACTCAACTAATAATATAAAAAAAGACGTGTGGCACTCGGAGACTGCCGCGGTAAAGTTATTACATAGCATTATTTATCAACTTATGCAATTATAAATCTCGACACTTTAGTTATCAAAACCTTTTTTCTGCCAATATTTAGTTACTTTTACACACTGTAGAGGCGCTGATCAAATATAGTATCACCGCTGTGCCGGTCGGAGTTCGGGGTGTTAGGTTATTTTCGTTACGGAATTTCTGGATTCGGTCTCCACGCTCAAGGCCCGCGATAGAAGCTATGCAATAGCTTAAAAAGAACTCTATACATAACTCACTTGTGAATAATAGCAATGATAAAGTCCCAGTTTGATTACAGGTGTCATTATATGCCTAATTGCGATGAAATTAGACTTAAAATACTCCAGCCCACTACCAGTTGACAGCGTGCCCAGCATGCTGGCAGCATTGCATCGTTTAATTGCAATATATATGCTTATTTCTCATTGAATTAAATTATACAAGGTTTGGTATAATTCGCATTTTTAATGCAGTCACCTTATGTAAGCGCTGTTGGGACGGACTTTGAAGATTCTAGTATTAAGACATAAGGACACTTTTTATCGCACATACATAATTATGATCTCTATATCCTCGAAACTAATAAGCCTTAAATTTTGAAACTAAAATAGTACAATATAAAGAGCAATTTAATCCTTTAACTCTTACGTAGCAATTTAATACTAGGCAACGCCTTAGGTGTATCATACTTTTTTACTATCAACAGTCTTTTTTCTTCAATTACTAATTAATGTGGCAAATGTGTACAATATTTTTAATTTCCATTACATTATTTACTTTAGGACCAGAGTTGTGCATTACTTGTTTTGAGTGAGTATAGGAGGTTTTGTTCGAATTTAGTGAGATGTTATTAAGATTGGCAAGTTAAGTAGGCTAGTTCCTTTAAAAATAACTAAGGCTATTTTATACACATTTCTTGCATGTATTTAAGGACACAAGGGATGATATATTATATTTTCTGAAACATGGGGTGCAATTTTCCGTGACAAGGATTCATGTGGCATGTTTTTTTAGGGAAATAAGCAGATCTTGATAATTTATACTATATCCACACAGTATTAATATATCTAGAGTACTGTCACCAGAAAAAAATATGGTAATATTGTCACTAGTACATACTATTTGTGATACAAATACAATGGTACTAAACTCTAGAGTTTTTTTGCCAAAGTTTTAAATGGCAGCAAAGCAGGGATAAACGTACAATAACTCTGACACGAAAATATTCACTCTTTTATTTCAGTCATTATATACTGTATCAGCTGAATTGTCCTCTGCTGTACACAGCCTCTCCCACTATGGGGGGTTTGCCATATTCCCATGCTTGCCAGGCGTCTTGGGGATCCCAGTGATATCAGTTCGTCAGAAAGTGCTGCTGCCCACCTTCTAGTGTGTTAGCCTTAGTCGGCTCTTACGACACCCACGAGTAAAGATGGCCCACGGGCAATCATTAAAAAATTCACTATATAATGAGGTTTTATTCCGTAACACATTTTTTTTTATAATTAAATCAAATAAAAAATACTTAACACAGTAGTAGCTGTATATATATATATCGGCTCCTCAACTTTTAAATTAATATAACTAAGTATATATTTGCTTGAAATTCACTCCATTGACTAAGTAAATAGTAGTACCTACCTACCCATATATTCTCTATGCGATGACCGCACTAACTCGTGTTGTCTTTGTCCCAACAAACATTCCAATGTAAGTAAACACAAGCGCAAAGCTACAATGTCTCGACCGTCGACCTATAGCAAATAAGAACAACCGCGCGTATTTACCATCTGCAGTCCCCGATAGCTCTTTATCGTTAACGTTGGATCAGTGAAGAGGAAGATCGGGCGAGCGAGGACCGGCTGGCTGGCTGCTTGTCAAAGTGGCCGCCGGCTGTTTGAACAACTAATGAGCGGCTCCCCTGAGACGGTGTGTTTGCGAGAACGCCCCGAGCTCCTCGCCTCTCATCTCGCTGGTTTTTAGAGCAAATGTCGGGAGTCGGGACCGAAGACCCCGCCCGCCCTAGCGACTGTTTGCACTCCACTCGGTGTCGTGTCCGACTTTCGAGTGTAAATGGAAAATGGAGATAAACCTTTGGAAAGGTTCTTATGCCTTTCCATGAGTATATCTGGCGATCAAGTATATGCATGAGATACAATATTCCTTTAGTAATCCTCTTTAAATATACCTACTTAAACTAATCGTTGTCTACAAACTTATAATATGTATTTAAATATTTTATCGTTAATCTTGGAGTATTTGAAAATGATACTTAGGTTACACTAATAACTAACAATAATAATTATATAATACCTACCAATTAATCAGTTAGGTTTTATATCTACGTAATATGGTTATAATTATTAAGAAAAACGATTTCATAAGCGTATGGCTTATTCTAAGAGACTATTGCCTACTACTTACTTAAAAATATATATAATACAAATAAGATGGTAGCGGCAAGCTTTCTACAATAGTTGATTTAGATTTTGACCTTATTCCTGCGTCGAAATTTTACTAACGCTCATCTCGACACCGTCAAAAGACCCACCCCCACATCCAGTAAGTATGGACATCACACACTATTCGCTTTTCTCGCTCATTTCTACCGCGTACTTGTGAGATGTGGAACGACCTTCCTCCGGAGGTCTTTCCGCGAAGCTACGACATGGACCAGTTCAAAAGGGGCATCTACAAATTCCTCTCTGGGCAGGCAACGCATCGGCAGCGCAGCTAGTGTTGCAGATGTCCATAGGCGGCGGTTACCGTTTTCCATCAGACGGGCCGCCTGCTTGTTTGTCACCCTTAATATAAAAAAAAAATAAAAAATATATATTACAAATTTACTTACAAAAAAAAGTTATTTTGTAATAAAAATATTAAAATGGATTTATACTACTTATTTTAAATTAGTTATAAATACTTTACTTAACCCAAACATTTAATTATGTATTTGCGTTATTTAATTAAATAATTTCGTGACCAAGTGATTGTTATATAAAAATTAACCCAGGTGAAATCGACATCGTATTGATACGTTGAATATAAAATTTATCGAAGCGAACCCATGTAATATCATCAAGGTAAATTTATTTTAATATATCATTATATGACCACGTTTATGAAACAGGATGGTGGAGAACATACATAATAAATAATATTCGCCAAATACACACTGACGACATCTATATTAGATTCTAGGTAGCTACTCTTTTTGAAAGCTCTGCTTTTTCACGCCACACCAAGGTGTCCTGTCAATGAAGTCCTTTTTGTGCCATATCTGTACAAAAAAAATACAAATTAAGTACCTATATGAACATTGTGATTTTCACCTAAAGACATACCAACCACATGTATTTTAGTTTATAGAGAGTTCTTTTTACAAGCTCTCCAGTCTCCACGCCACAGCACTGAGAAGCCGATATATTACACTTCTACAGACCTTAATCAAAAGCTTGTCTCAAAAGCGCCATCTCGGCTAAGCTTTGATTCAGCGCCCCCTGGTTTCATTATAACTCCTTTTTGCTCGGAATAGCAAGCCAGTCAGTAAGTAGCTTTCATGTCAGTCCGTCGAGAGAGACTGACATGAAAGCTTCAATATGTTCCAACATTCGTTTTAGTTATGAGCTTTTTCAAAAGATGGCGCTTTATCGAAATGGTAATCTAATCCCTGCTTACCAAAAATGTATAATTCTTAAAATATAAAACAATAAGTTTTTTGAGCTGTCTGAAAGTTTTTTGAAATTTTTAAATCTCTTAGTAAAAGACAATGCCTACTCCGAGCCAAGAGCAACCGCCGCGTCAACATTAGATCGCACTGCACTCCCTTTGATTGACATCAAGCAAAGTAATAATACATTACAGATACAATATACTTTTAACATGATGGTGCTCGTGCTTATTCCGAAAAAAAATAATTTCAAAATTTTTGTTAGCACTAGCAGAAGTCAACCCTAAGAGGTTGTTAACATTTCACCAATAACCCTGTATATCAAACTCCTAGACAATCTAGACATTACTGGAACAGTACTGGATATATTAACAACGCTATTTTTAAAACCGATCTGTCAGTGTTAACTGCACTAGATTTTACATTTGAGTTCGGTAGTGGTTGGTATATATATTATCATGCCAAATGCCCTAACAAAATCCACGTTAGTAAATATACGGCACTCATGTTGTATTGATGTTGTACCTTTTAACCGGCTACCAAAAAGAAGGAAGTTCTCAAGTCGACGTTTTTTTTTAATGTATAATAACGCATCACTTTTTACAGAGTAGCCTGAATTTGATAATTCATTTTTCATTGAAAATATCTCTCTATATCTATAAGGTGGTCCCATATACATTTCATCAAAATCAGTTGAGTAGTTTTTAAGTTATCTACACTCAACTAACTAAAAAATGCTTGACTGACTTGATGACTTGGTACTTGCAAGTTTTGTCGATGGGGTATCACTGAAATATTGGATTTTTTTTAATAAAAAATTTGGAATCAGTTTCTAAAACTGAAATGTATAAAGTCAGACCATGAAAATGTGATCCCAGATTGTTTTAGATCAGCATGCGGCCGACTTTAACAAGTTATTTCATACTTTTCTATGTAACACAATAAATAGAAGTCTGTTCCAATTTTTGATAAAAATTATTTGCAACTTAAAATAACAAAATGTATATTTATTAATAAGCTCTGCAGTTAAAACTTAGCAGTAAAGTAAACAAAAACGAGTCATAAAAAATAACGAAGTAGGTAATTATATAAGTAATTGTGGAGCAGTAAAATAGTGAAACGGTCAGTTACGTGTGCTCAGTTCACAGGAGGAATTAGTGAGAATGAAATCTCATTCTAAGCAGATAATATAATCTAGACAGTTCTAGCCTTTCGCTGGCCACTACCGCAGCTCGCACGTTATAACGTGCGAACTACTATAGTAGTCACCAGTAACCGAACGCTCCTCTTCACTTCGCTCGTCGTCACACCTATTATGACTTTGCTGTGACTATATACTTCACGTGATCCGTGAACTGGCGAACTATTTACCCAACTACCCAGTCTAAAATTTTTACTGCCCATTCATTTACTACACAACATATTATGCATTTTTGTACTGACATTGTTTTACAAAACAACAGACCAATTTTTTTTTAGAATACTGTTCGTGCTGCAACAGCCGAAAAATAATAAGACCATAATGTAACAGTAGAAAAATATTATCCTTAATATATTTGGAATAAAGATATATTTGAAAGGAAATAGATTTGGAATGAAGAGAACGTAGGTAGGTATTCCATTAAAGTATTTTTTTACCAGCAATAAAAAAAAAAAACATTTTCAGTACATTCCATCAAATTCTTAGGTTTAATTTTGGACAAACATTTAAACTGGAAAGATCACGTAACAGCGGTTTGTAATAAACTCCATCGCTTCGTTTTTGCTCTGAAGAGACTGAGGCAGGCCGTGTCTACTGAGGTTGCGTTGACAGCTTATCACGGGTACCTTTCTTCAGTCCTCAGCTATGGGTTGATTATGTGGGGAAGCTCAGTAGACTCCGAAAAGGCTTTTAAGGTGCAGAAACGGTGCATTCGTGTAAGTAACAAATCGTGGTACTTAGATACATGTAAACCTTTATTTCAAAGAAATAACATCTTACCGCTTCCATGCTTATACATAAGAGAAGTGTGTATTTTTGTAAAACGTTATCCATCATATTTCAAGGCACGAAGTGAAGTTTACCCAAGACAAAAACGTAATCAATATAAAAACCTATTATATCAACCTCGGTGCTATAAGGACATTTATAGGTGAAATATGTATAATATGTGTATTTTAGTATTTAATAAGTTACCTGATGCTTTGAAACAACTAGATGGACAAATCTTTAGAAAGAGACTTAGTAAGTGGCTATTAGATAATTGCTTTTATAGTGTAAAAGAGTATTTAGAATTTCAAGGGATTTATAAATGTTAACTGACAATGTCTAATTTTAGTAATAATTATTGCGACTTAACAAAAAATGTGCACGTCTGCTTGCAGACTGAATACTAATGCGGCACATTTGTACAACAAATCAAAATGTAATTTGAAATGTTTGTATTCTGGGAAATAAATTATTTGAATTTGAATTTACAAAATACCTATGTATTATGTGTCAGGATATTTTTGATTATATTTTTTAGTCTCATTATTTTTATTGCCATTATCTATAGTTCGTAAAGTGGCATTACCATTGTCAATATCCTGTCCAGGGCCAGGCCGGTGTTTTAACAGGAAAAACTAAACAGTCATTGAAAGTCTGGAACAAAGAAAATACCTACTGATCTCTCCTTCCTGGTCACTGACCTCAGTAAGTAGTAAATATATTCGTTGGCTCTGACGCTGCTCACGAATAGGTATACTTACTTGTATTTCGATTGATGAAGCGAATGATTCTTATATTCGTGTTCCTCAACGGAGCATGCAAGGGCCTCTTATATTTATAATCTACCTAAATTTATACTACTACTAAAATTATATCACCTTTAGGTGTGTAATTTCCAGATGACGACAACCGTTTTCAAAATAAGTAGATATGTATTAAAATATAAACTTTCATTAAAAGTAGCTTAAATAATGTACTATAATTCACTATAATATAATTATAGAAATTAAACTTAAGAACTAAGTTATATTATTATTTCTAAATGTGCTAACATGAAATCACGGAAAGCCTTATTGTAGGTGAATATTCTGTTTAATTTCCACCCTATCTCTCTCACACGTGTGGGAGCATTACCAAAATCTCTCACAATCTTTCAAGCAAGTTCAGTCTTGGGATACATTTTACTAAGCAGGCTAAAGATGACACTGAAAATAAATACCAACAAAACAACAATTGTTGTTTAACATGAATTAAAAAAATGAATTATACTGTATCACGCGCATTGTCCTCTGCTGAACACTGGCTCCCCCATTTAGTGGGGTTTGCCCTAATCCTTGATATCTAAATGCTTGGTAGGTGACTCGGAGATCGCAGTTTAAGTTATCACCTCCTCAGAAGGCGCTGCTGCCAACCGTCCGATATATCACCTTTAGCCGTCTCATCCACAGGTAGCAATGGGGGATGAAATTCTAGCCAGGCACCCCACGGGGGCAAAAACATTGGTTAAGAATGAAAAAAAATTAGGAATGCACAATTAATCTGGATGAAATATGGTAAATGAAATAAATTTCCTTACTCCCTTAACCTCTAATCTGAAGGTGTATTATATGTTGAGCAATCAGCCATGTTATAATAATATGCCAAAATTTCTTAGATTAGAGCATACCCCGGCTAACGGGGTGGATGGACGCAGGTTCGAATGCCCCACATGACAAAAAATTTCCTCTCGTAAATTTATAATTTCGTAATGTAGTCCGCAGAGCATGCGTGCAAACATAATAATATATGTTTTTATAAAAATATTAAAATTATAGGGTTGCGTCATCTTTAAAAAGTTTAAAGCTAATTGCAAAATTAGTCTTGTTTGTAGTACAAGTTACAACGTAAGTTGTACTATAGATGTCGCTCCATCCCAATACGAATTAAATTATCTTAAAAAAAACATTAAATAATATTTAAATAAAACACTTAAAAAAGTATAAAAATATATATCTAGTGACAATTCCACCTAATTTTCCTGTTATCTACGTGACATCACAAACATCCCGCAGCCTAACCGGAAGAATATCGAGACGTCTCGATCGTGCGCTCGGTCAGTCAAGACCTCCTGAAGATGCTTCGTTTAGAAGCTAAACTAGTCGGATATTCTTCCGGTTAGGCTGCGTGATGTTTGTGACGTCACGTAGATATAACAGGAAAATTAGGCGGAATTGTCACTAGATATATATTTTTATACTATTTTAAGTGTTCTATTTAAATATTATTTAATGTTTTTTTAAGATACTTTTAAAAGTATTTGTTATTATGATATATGAATATTACTGTAATTTTATTTTAATATAATTATGTACATTATTTGATAGGTTGATTTTAGAGTACTATATTAAAATCAACGCTTAGATATTTGAATTTAAACTTTCATTCTGTACAATTATCGGGCTTTTAAATAAAAATTGCTACCTACCTTTGGAACTCTGCGCAGGTGGTCCACGGTGTGGGTGCCCACGCGGGATTGAGCTTCATGAACCGCTCGGAGGTTATGGATTTGGGAACATAGTTTGCTAGTTACTATCAAGTTTGAAGCGCATCTAGCAGAGCATGTCTAGTCGTTCAATGAGTTAGGTAACGCTCACGTCAGTAGTCATTGCTAAGATGGGTGACCTCTAGTGGCGTTGACTATTGACCGTACATGGTCGTACGGCATTTTGAGAATGGCCGTCTGGCTAACTAACCGCAAGTAGAAAATCTGCTGCCAAGCATTTTTCGATGTGTTCCCGCAGATGTTCTTTAGGACCACTAATTCTTGGTTAGTCTGAACATCTTCGAACGCATTATGACTATACACATGATATTAAAGGCTAGGTTCTCAGCAATAAGAGCTTTTCAGTTTCATCCAGCTCCTTTCCTCGAGAGGCATTCCTCATTCGAGGTTTACTCTGGCAATAGTGGTCATTTCGGAATATTATGTTTTTTTTATGCCTTATAGGTTAACCTTTGACCACTATCTCACCTGATGGTAAGTGATGATGTGGTCGAAGATGTTGTTCAGGCTAACCTAGATTTACTGGCTCTCAAGAACTGCTGCCGGAACAAACCGTTAAGTGCTTGGCGACAGATTTTTCTACTTGAGGGTGATAGCTAGCCAGGCGGGCATTCGCAAATTGCCTTACCACCATGCTATAACGACTGTTATCCTAAGACAACAACCGGGACCGACGGCTTAACGTGCCCTCCGAAACACGGAAGCGCTCAGTAGTAATGTCACCAGCGGTCACCCATCCAAGTCATGACCGAGGCGGACGTTGCTAACTTTGCTGATCAGTTCAGAACGGCTAAGCAAACTTCGCTACGAGCGCTTCAAATAAGTATTAAATTTCAAGTAGCCTATACGGTTTCAAAGACAGCACTTTAAAGCGTGACGGATTGAGGGAAGGGCGGACAGGAGGGGCTTAGTAATAGGTTCCCATTTTCTAGCACGAAACCCTAAAAATTGCAATACATAAACTAGCCTAGACCACCATTGTAATCGTACACGCTTATATCATCTTATAAGAGTATGCATTTCGCGAATTGCATGCATGGTTGGTTTCAACCCTTAAATAAAAAAATCTGTCGTATAATAACAATTAACTGTTTGTTTCAGCAGCTGTATTTGAGAGCCAATTTCCATTCCGGGCCATTTCCGGTATAGATATTTTAGTTTTTTTATTTTCCAGGCTTGACCTGATATAACATCTAGAAATATTTTCTTTATAGAGAAAAGTAATGATACCGGAAAAATCTCTTTTTAACTTTCCAACAGGTGAGATAGTAGTTCTCAATCATGAAGTTGAGTAGGGTAGCTAAATAAACATTAAGACCTTTTCGTTTGTTTTTGTCCAGAGGCAATTGTGTATACGGTCCGCATAGAATATAGGAAGCGACATATGCTGTGATTGAATAGAAATTCGTAAAAATTAGTTACGATTTGCGTTAGCGTTCTTTCTCTGAAATATAAGTTCGTAAATAAAATACCTGGATACTAATATCTTTTTATTTAGAACATACTGTACATTAAATTGCCTAACTGTTGAACATACATACTTAGTACTACGTATCTTATCTTATTCAGTACCTAAGTACAACTAATTTATAATTAACAATAACATCTATCTTGTAAATATATAAACAAAAATCTTAGGTTTAGCATATCATTCTGTAAAAATCAACAGTAGCAAAGATAATTCTTAGTTCATTTCCAAAGTAACAAAACACACCAAAGCTATCAAAATAAAATAGTAGAAAAACAAATGTACAAAGTTTTTACGTATATATTACAAGCTGAATAAATATAAAAATACAAAAGCTCCAACGCAAATAGACATGTTTTCCTTTTATAAATTATATTAAAAGTAAAAAGGTCATGAACACTCATTATAAAATATAATGGAAATAACGCAGAAACCAGCAAGCTCGACCAATAACGTAACAATTATTTTAATTAACGTTATACGTAAGGTAACGCTCTTTGGCTCTCGCTACGACGCTCTCCCTTACATCCATTACTATGTCATAAATCCTGTTCTGTAGACATTAATTACCAGAGAATAAAATGTACTAACGTACACATGAATAAATTTAATTTACCCAACTTAACTACGCGGCTTAAGTACAGGTGTCCATGTCCAACCTTATCACGATTATATTTACCTGCCACGCCGTGATGTGATTTCTCATACAAGGCGTTCTTTAAAGGTTTTTACTTTTAAAGGTTTCGTATGTATATATAATATATATTCGTACGTACATATTTCCATATGAAACGATGACAGGCTCTACTATAGACATACGTAAGGGAGGAGTGAAAAATCTTAGTAGATATTTATGGAATGTAGCAAGAACATGTGGGTAGATGTAGACTCGAAAACTTTCTTTTAAAATGCTAGTGCTTAACTTATTGTTTTTGTTTTCAATAACCATGTACAGTCGCCTGCAATAAGAAGTATACACTTTGTAATTTTCAAAATACGCGATGTCGCTAAGTTTAATAATTATTGAAGTTAACATAAACATGAATAAAAATAATCAAATTAATCTTTGATTTTAAGATACTTCTGTGTACATTAAGAGAAACAGAAGTTATTGGCACAATTTTGAACATTACGAAGTGTATACTTCTTATTGCAGGCGACTGTACATGGTTATTGAAAACAAAAACATATAAAAGCGACAGGATCTCTGTATCATTAATCACTCTTGAAAATTTAACTATTAGATATGCCTTAAATTGGATTACCATTTCCAGAGAAAGAATATAAGGATTTTTAGACAAATTAGCAATATTAAAAATTTATGCAACTAGGTGCAGCAGACAAAATACAATGCTATCATTTCGCTATCGCCAAAACTTATCAAATAAATAAAGCAGATTGGGCAAATTTGCCCTAACCCCCCCTCAAAATCATCCCAGAGACTCCATCTATGTATAGAAGACATTAGGTACTACGACGACTCATCTCAATTGCAACTTCATTCTGAGTTATACCATTCACAACATACATAAAAGGATGATCCTATGACCATACTCGTATAAAATAAATGTAGAGTATGCCAAACAAATGATTATTATTGTTATTAATATTAACAACAGTCATTATAAAGTCATTACCATTAACTATCGTAATAGATTTTAAAATAATACACATTTTTGGTATTACACAATAATAAGTTTTAAGTATTCCTATTTCAGTGATCATACATAACAACGAAACATTAATTATTGTTATTTGTTTATAAAGATTATATTATGAATATTATTTAATGTGATTCTCTTAAATTGTTTTGTACATATCATTACATGATACAGAGTATTAACAATAATTAATAGTGATTTGTTGTGTATGAATATGAAGTTAGAATATTTTATAATATTATAGTTGAAATCAATAAGACTATTTACTTCATAATAACTATTATGACTTTAGAAACAATAATAATCCTTACAAAGATTTATCAAAACATGGTCACGGAACCATCGTGTGATAGTTACATTTAGAATGCCAATGTACTTAACGAACTAACAATAAATTTGAGTCGTCGTACCAACTGATGTTCTCTATAAAAGGCCTTTCAATTTGGTACATATATTTTTTGCTATTATACGCTTTAAGGAAGAGGGACAAATCACAGTACATTTTTGGTCATTGTCCTTTATGAAACCAAGCAACGCTACTCGTGATAAAATTGGCCGTAGACTTCCGCACTGATCCATTCTTACCATCCGAATAACGAGTATTCCTTCAATATCAATATAACTAAGTCACATACATCTATGTAGTAATAGTAATATTTTAAGTGTTTATATCTAAAAAATCATGTTTGGTCGAAAACAGGAATGTGTAAAACGTGTGACTAGAATTTACTAAACTTAACATTCGACCTAATAAATATTACAATAGTTAACGTTATCACTCAAAACTCGTTACGCTAAAACACCTCTGTACAGGCATCATGAATTTACTACAAAATGAGATCCACACACAAACATTATTACAAACTATATGTAATAACAATACATCTATTCACACTAAATATTTTCGCCGTAATATATTACATATGAACAAAATATATGTATTCTTTGACAAAAAATTGGCGAAGATGTTGTTTACGTGATCCAGGGGCAGAGGAGACATTAATTATGAGATATGTATTTTGGCTTCAGTCTTACAAACATATTTTGGATTAATGGAGATCAAAATGCAACAACGAACGCCAAGATTTAACGTCGTTGCTAAGGTGAACAGATAATAAATAACGTAGCTCTATACAGCTCTAGCAATATTTTACATAAATAAACTTGAGATCAATTGACATTTTCTCCACAATATCAAGGAAACATCAGCCGACGCTACACGTGAAGGCATTATTTTTTCTTTTCCTTTTGAATAGTTTTTGTACTTACCCAGGTGCGCAGCGCAAAAAATACGTCTAAAATCTTAACAATGAAAATCCGTATCCAATGAAGACTCGGAATGGATGAGATCGATTGAATCCTTGTTTATTTACAATACACCTAAACTAGATACAAAGTTCAAAAGTTTTATGCACAGGTACTGTTTATTAAAGTTTATGTGATCGATTGAATCTTTGTTCTCTCAATCTAGAAAATAGCGTACCTAGAGAAAACTGTAAAGTTAGATCAAAATATTTTTTGTGTTATCGGCTGAATCCTTGTTTAATTAGAAACTTATACTAACAAGACTCAATCAAGATTGAGTGTATACTAAATCTGTATCTATTATAATATACATATTTAATAGAATCGATTGAATCCTAGTAGAACACACTCAACATATAAATGCAAACAAATAGCTTGGGCGCATGTGAAAACTAGATTTTACAATATATTAGTGAGATCGTTATTGAATACGTGATCATATAAAACACCCAACCTAGAAAAACAATTAAAATCTATATTTATTTTATTTTGATTATTGAGGGAGGTCGATGGAACCCTTGCTTATTCTGAAACCAAGGAAAGATACTGGACCTAGATTGGGTGTATGCGAGAACACTTGTTTTAAGTATGTTCACTGGTGACTTTTTATAGAACACGCCCAGTGTAACAACACAAGACTCATCATAAATTGAGCTTGTCATTGACTGGCTTGAAAAACATAAACATCAATAGCAACCGTCCATATCTGACAAGTTGTTTGGGCCATTTGATGGTGAAGACTGTGCAGTTGGATGAAAGTTCACAATTCAGAAGAGGACGTCTTGTACATCTGTGGGTGTGTTGGGCAGTTGCGTTTGTTCCTGCGTGGATTGTTTGTAATGCTGGCTATGCCTGGGACGGGGCTCCTGCGGCTGAGTCTCTCTGGCCAGTACTCGCTCCACGTGGCGAGCCACCAGCTCAGCGGCGGCGGCCGGCGTGCGTGTCAGATGACAAAGTTCGCTTACCGAGATGCGCACGCGCAGCCCTCGCGCTGCAGCCGTGATGCACGCCACTGCCACTAGCGATGGTGGCACTAAGAGGAACTCGGTTTCTGTTGACAATGGAAACGTTGTTTTAGAGATGTGTGCGTTTTTGTTTTTTTGAATATCTTGACATCACCAAAATTGAGAAAATTGAGACCAAAGAACTTTTCATGATTTCCAAGTTCTAATTTTAGATAGAGGCATAGAGAGATAGTTAATTAACAATTACTGATCTTATCAAACATTTTAAGTACCACGGGAAAAAAGTTAAAAAAAACCTGAAAATATCGTTTGGAAGTAGTATAGGATAGTTTATTTTATTAACTACCATTTCACCTGGTGGTAAGTGATACAGTGGTCAAAGATCATTAACAGTCTTAACCTAGAATGGGAACAGGCTCGTTAGGTGCTTGGGGACAGATATTCTACATGAGCTAGCCAGGCGGGCATTCGCAGAAAAAACCCTATACCACCATATGGGATATACTTAGACATAATATAACAGATAAGTAGACATATTAACGCTATCAACAGACGGAGGCTTAATCGTAAGCAATCTCATTCTCAATGCATAAATTGATGAGAGTTTATATTTTTCTAAAGGTACCTTTTGCCCTGGTACACAGTAATGAACGGTGCCTTGGTAGGTACCTACTACTTTCCTAACATTGCTAACCTTCATAGCATAAATCACCTACCTATATAAACCTTTCCAGATCTGTATAGGTATTCACAAAAGCTAATGAGATCATATAAATACAAACAATGCAATCCACTGATATTTTTAGAGCAACAACTCCATCAAGTTTGTTGTTTATGTTTTCTTGTGAATTCAAGTTTTTTATACAGATGCCGCGAGGCGCAAGGGCAGGTAGGACGCATCTGTTGCGAGATAATTATTGCTGAGGACAGGTGGCCGGACACCTTGCACCTTAACCACAAGACGGTATACCCTTTATAATAATAATAATAATAATAACTCTTTATTTCAGGTAACAGGATTGAATAAACACTGACCCATAGAAATATATACCTTACAGACTAACATAAACAATATAATATAATAAAAAAAAAAACACCTTTAAACAGTTTTGGGACACACTTTTAAAAAGTTTTCATTTTCGGCCTCGCCTCCCTATAGCGCCTGTATACTACGCCTTCCGGCCAGAAGTCAGGAACTAGGAACGCATCCATATATAGCCTACCTCCGATAAAATGATACAAATGAATTGGTAAATGATAAACCAAAATAAATTTATGAGAAGTAATATTAACGCAGTATCTCGCCTAGTCATAAATTTAAACGGAAGATTTAAAATCTTCAAAATAAATATCAGCCACGGTTCACTAAGAGAAGGGTCTAAGCAAAAAATCGTCGTGTTACATTTTGCACAATACGAGACGTTCATTGTTGTTTAGAATAAGGAAAGAGCGTCGAACAGCTGCCCGATTTGTGCATTGCGTCCCCGTCTGCATCTTTGTGTACCTACCCAGGACAATAGCACGGGAATAATGGTAATTTACATCTTAAGTCGTCTAGCTAAGGGCGCAGCTGCGATTCTGCCGGGAGAGAAGGGAGCGCATTGTTCCGTAATGTAGCCTTCGATTACAACTCTCTAATCAATACTTACTTACGCTCCTGATAAAACATCCGTTATTTTTGCATTTTCGTCGTATTCAGTCCATATAGAGCAGGAACCTCGAAGTGCGAAGCTCTCTAGTACACATATCGCTTGAACTCGACACGATGTCCTAATACCTATTTGCGTTTTATTAAATTACGTAAAACGTGGACAGTATCATCATTTCCGCATGTTTCTAACGGTGAAGGTACTGGAGCGAAACAAGGTAGTTATAGTGTCTTGGGTGTAGGTAGGCAGCGGCAGCGCAGGCCAAGACGGCAGATGTGACGGCACCTGGCGCGACCCTTCCGCTCGCACCTCCACACACTGCAACCACGGTACGTAGGGTCACTGCCCACCTACCAATACCAATACCCTCCTTCGCCCTTCGCCTTGCTCTTACAGGCACGTTCCTTTATAATATTTTCCTGATAAAAACTATCGCTACACACGAATGCGTCATAACTTTAATCAGAAAAAGTACACACTACTTTAATTAACGTACTTTATTATGTAACTCGAGCTTACCGGCTCGTTTAAATGCAGGTCAATGAAACGCAACAAGATAGGGTGCACCTTAGATCTACTGCGAATGCTAACGAACTTCTTTGAAAAGCATAACTGCCTTCGTAGTGTTATTGACTGTTACGCGAGAGCCGTGTGTAAATAAGGTTGAATAGGAAACGTGGACTTATTAAAAATCAAAAACGATAGCGGGTCGCATATCAGCAGAGATCTCGGCATGGGCAGCGGAGCGGCGCGTTCCGTTGTGCAACAGGTTGCCCGTCAGTTGGTACCCGAGTCGACATCTGCTAGAATTGCCCACGCGCCAACCCAACGCACTTCAAGACACCCCCGCGTCTTACCCATCTATAATTACCCCGAATAGGTGACGCTCATACCCAACAGTCATCGAGAACCGTTAAGTTCCGTTCAGAAACCTGTCAACCCCACCCCAAATAGTGAATCCGTACTATCACAAAATTGTATGCAAAATTGCAGGGGTTGCAAATAGTTAACGTCTAATCGTGCGAAAACAAGTTACGATACAAATTTCTACCCTTATACATTTTTATGTCTTATTTTAGAAACAAGTTTAATGGAAAGGTTTCTTAACGACTTCTAGAATTTGTGATTTAAATGAATGGCTTGATTTTGTCACCGTAAAAGAAAATACAATAATTGTATTCGAAGCGGTTTCTAAAAAGGTTTTTTATGAATTTATACTATGCAGTTCAACGCATAACACATGTGTTTTTGCAATGCAGCATTAGGTTTCTACGAGGCGCATAGAAACTTGATCCGATTCAGCATACAAAGATACAAGAACGGGGTTTGTATTTGATATTATGATGTCGGATGCTCAAGCGGAAACATGAAGGTCTCTCAAGTTCAAATCTCCAGTACAATGTGAATTTGGAAGACGCGTATGGCAAGTATCGGGTTAGACAGGGTCCCGTTTTAGCCAGGTGCGCGTCGAGACGATTTCTGTACCGGGGACCTTTTGTCGTGACTTTCGAGACAGGGAATGGGCGCACAAAGACCGCAGTACGTCTTCGTGTATTGTCCTCGATCAGCTGTCGCGGTCTCCCTTGCTCGAATCAGGCCAGTTTAGTCAACCATAGAGTCACAAGCTCTTTAAAAGTTTGGGCAAACGTGTTAATATTTGTCATACAGCAAGAACTTATTACTTTTACCCTAACAAGTTTTACTACCGTTAAGTATCTACACATTACTTTCGCAAATTTGCATCATACAAAAGCGTTTTTTGTTTATAACAGTACTTAGAGGGTAAACAAACCCCGCAATTAATTCTTTAGTTAAGACGGAGGAAGTTTAAGGGTCAAGTAATGTTATTAACCCTTTCACACCTGAGTAATGCACGATCAGTTACCGGCAATTATGCCGTTTCCGGCGACTGACACCGACAGAATTTGACGCCCAAACGCTTGTAACTACCTTCTACTACATAGGTGTATGAAAAGATAACAATTTTTATTCGGATACTATAAATATGAAGCTAGAAAAGAATGCATCTTTAAAATCTGCTCACAAAACTTGTTTTGCAGCTGAAGTTGTTACTGCAAGTTTGTTTATTTAAAAAATATTAATTAGCACCATATGGGAGTGAAAGAAGCATTTAAATCTATACATGGATCAATTAGTAGGGGTATTGGTATTCGACTGATGGCTATAACTATAAATAACTCTTATCAGGATCTGATGGACCATACGGGCAGTAACCGATCAACTAATGCCGCCGGGCGCGGCCGTATTGACATGTTTTTGACTCAGGTTTTGACTCTACGTCATGTCAACTAATTTTTGCAAAGCTAAAATGAATAAAGTTGAGGGAATTATTTGTATTTTGGAAACAAATTCTAGATTATTTAAGTATTATTTAGGTTTGCTTTTATTTGTATATGCGATATACACGCAAAAAATCTTTAATTAAATGTGGTTTCAACGGCTCGAAACGGCTTGGTGGACATGCGAAGTTTTCTTCATTTCTCAAAAGGTCAAGTAAAGCCAGCATGTCTGTTATGAATTAGTTATTTTTTCTATTTATGTGTTCAGTGATCGGGCAAGCGCAACCCTCGGGGTTGAACGCAGGGGGTCATTGTTGGTCAACGGGACTACGATACTGTAGAACTATAATCATGCAATTTTATACACTACAACTCCATAATATATTTATACATGTATCCAATATAACACCTACTGATATCTAGTTCGATGCAACAGTGTCATCAAAGTTCCCAAACATAATTACAACGCTCAAAGAAGGGAAATTCCAGTTGCACGTGAAAAACATATTGATTAAGAAATCCTACTACACAGTTTGTGGTTACTTAAACGACAAAAATGCCTGGACAATTCCGCCTCTGCCAAGCTATTGCTTGTCAGCTTGTAGCCTATGTAATTTAAACAAATATTGTAATAAATTTATTATACATAGTAAGTCATTAAAAGACGTTGAAAAGAATGGCCTTAAGTTTCTTGCCCGTTCTTCTCGCAGTAGCTCTGTACAATTTTTGTTTGCTGAACGTGGCAGTACAGTGTAGAATATTTCAATACTAAAACTTGTAATTGATCTTCATAAGAGCGTCGTTGACGCCTAAATTGAATAAATGATGAACGCTTTGACTTGACTTAGATCGTTATTAATCGCAAAAGCTTAGTATATAGCAGTAGGTATCGTCATTGAATAAGTAGTAAGTAGGTAGTAGGTACCATAGTCACATAGAAGATAAGTACCTATCTGCCTAAATTTACGAGATGAATTTTAATTATATCAGTAAAATGTTTTTTATAATGTTTCCTATTATTAATAATGTGCTAAAGGAGTGTAATGATTGTGCTTTATCTTAGGATTAAAGAAAGTAGATACAATTTATTTAAGTTTTCGTTTCATTTTGTTTTGTTGAAATAATAAACAATCTGTATTCAAGAATTAATTCAATTCATGTCAACAACAAAAGACGCGCCCCAAAATGAATGCATTACTACTAACTATGTATACCTAACTCTTTACATTATACTTCATATTACATTTACGATCCATAAACAGCACTCTATTGTACTGTTATTGAAATCAGCTTTATTTTTAGTGTCTTCTATAAAATATAATCATCCTCTCCAATACACGTGCGCGCCGCTAACGACGCGGACAGGATCATTTGCATAGATTGACACCAATCAAAATGGACCGCCACCGAACTGGTTAATCTACTTTGTAATACGAAACAGCTAGAAGTAAGCTACATTGTAAAATGGAAAGTTGAACCTCATTGAGAGGCTCAGGATTAATTGGACATTAAAACTGCGCAGTGACAATAGGAGTAGTTGGGTGAGTGCGAGGGGTGCGCGAGCGCAAGGTGTGCGATATCAGTGCGCTGCGCCACCATGTGCGAGTTCCGATACACGTCCCTCACACCACCCTAAATGCCCACACTCGTGTAGTTGACCGCATGCACAATCGCGTTTTCAAACAAAGGGAGGCTTCCAGCTTTTACAAAATAACATTGTATTTTTAGGGCACTTTCGTGTTTGTGCAGCAAGTATGCTAAAACCTAAAATAACAGGAGACACGCTCTTATCGATTCATGGTAATTAACACTAGGAAGCCAATTCGACCCGCATATTACGCACACGCGTGCTATTTTATGATTGCTATTAAAGCGCTTTTTGCGAGTACTCACCAGTATAGCACACCGAGGTCAAGGTTAGGGCGTGCGTCCGAACCAGAGGATTCGCTCTGCCCCAAGGTACTCGCGCCAGGAACGGCTCCACGAAGTCGAACGCCGTCGCTATCGACAGCTGCCAGTTCAACCGTTGGAGGAGCATCACTTCCCATTGCTACAACAAAGAAAAATACACCTCCTCAAAAGATATTCCAGACCCTCGACAAAATGCATGTCGCCATTTAAACAGCTCATCCCCAAAGGGCACAACCCCGTGAGAAGTCGATACACAATTGCATGTTTGAAAGAATAATTTACGTGGCCTTATTCAAAGTGATTTAGGTATTGAAGTAGGGACAAATACTCCGTATTCTTGATAGTTAAGGATCGTAACGGTCATACTTCAAGGGTTTAGGCGGAAACCGCAAAAAGTAGCAAGGCAGGTTATAATCACAGCAAAAACTTCACAGGAATTTGTGTAACGCAAGGAACGCCTACATTCTGCTTGAACTCAGGCCTGGTATACCAGGGCCCGTATTCAAATGGTAATAAAAAATTATCTTCATTTAGAAATTGGAATATCTTATTTTATCCTTATTTGTCATCGCTAACGATTTCTAAGGAAAATGACATAATTATGTCAAAATCAAGTATGTGTCTATTATCATTTCCCCAGGTAGTTTAGATAAATTTAACGTATGTAGAATGTAGATACTTTCTTATAAATATATTGAAATAGGTAGGCAATTTTTTTATTGAAGACATCCTTTTTATATTTAGCTTTTAATCTCATCTGATAGTAAATTATTGTAGTCGGCCTATCGTGGAATGGCACTCCAAGAAAACTGCCGGAACGCTTAGGTGCTTGGTGACAGATTTGCTACTTGAGGGTGAAAGCTAGACAAGGCGATCTTTTGCAAATACCCTACCTTACAATAAAATATTTACCTTATTATACGCCACTTTACCTATTTTGTAAGGTTTTCTATTTGAGGCGTATCCAAAATATATGGTTTATTATTTGTAAACAACGGGTGAATGCCATCCCAAAATAAATAAGAGTGCGTATTAGAATAATCTCTATAGAGTTCAACAGACTTATTTAGATAAGCGTGATTTATCTTGCTGTCTAAAACACGCTACATAACTATTAAGTTCAATTGGTCGATATGATCAAAATGAACTAAAAATTCCTTCGGAATATATGATTAAGTTACAGTTCAGTGGGAACTATCATTTATGTTTGCAATGTTTGAATATATCATCACTTACCAATAGGTGCGAAGGTGGTCAGAAGGTGATCGGTTACCCTTTAATCATAATAAAGAGAATAAAAGCAGGCAATTTCTTTTGGAATTTAACCTACTTAAGGTTTCATAGTAAGAATTAACAGGTATGTAATCCTTAAATAGAAAATGATCTGCGGTATCTTAATGAGTCGCACGCACAAGTAACTAACTTCGTAGAGTTGAATTACAATATATGTCAAGGTATGGGAAAAGCGTCGTCGTCTGAACCATATGACATCATTACGTATGCGCAGTGCAGGCATATCGCGATCATCGCCCGAATTAATTGCAAGGAAGTATAGGATGCCATACGGTGCCTCAAAAGAATGGCGGCTTTCTCACGGTCCACAGTTGACTTATGGTTTGGTAATTTATATTTCAAACCGGATAGCTACGAGATGGCATTTTTTTTGGTATGGACATAATCTCTCGCATTATTAGTATGGTCTATTGTCCATAGGTGATTCAAAATTTTGGGAACTACGGCAAAATTGACATGTGACATGAGCACGCTAGAGCCGTGTGAAATGTGGTGACAGAGTCATGGTTACGACCAATATAATTGTTCGAATCACACCTGCCCACTCGGCCGGAGGTACCTCACAATTTTGTTATCATTAGGCTCACTGTGGGAAAGGGTATTGCGTGGAAGCTTAACCACACAGCACATCTCTGACAAAGCATCCTACCAACACGTCATGGTAATTATGTAGATTTTCCTAAATGAGGGCACTGGACGAGACGGGGGCCGTTACTCTCGTTTAAAGCAACGTAACTTATGATTACTTATGATGGCAGCTACTCTCACTCGAAATATCTACCCAATTGTACCCATTACAATAGAGATACACCATCTTATATCCGTCGCGTTAGTCACGTTTCCGTCGTCGTCGGAAGGATGTCAAGTAATTTTGTGTTGTGACTTACTTCGTCACAGGCTACGGCTTGCCACGGAGGGTGACAATGTTACTGCCCTCATGAACGTCTTGAGGAACACATAATTACCGGAAACTCACGTGGTAGGAAACGACCATTTGGGGTGAAGGAGTGACATTTGACTCGGCCAATCGAGTTCATTCGCAGTGAAATCAAAACAATGAATAACTTGCGGTCGACACAGGATGTGTGTTGTGTGGCTGCGTTCGAGGGTATCGAGTGATTAGTTAGGTTAAGAGGCAATTACACGAAGTCAAGTGTTTTTGTAAAGTTATGAAGCCGTACAAGAGGAAACCTCAGCGAAAATTGGACACGCTTAATAATATTGTAAGCTTGGTAGGTACGGGTGGGTACAAAAAGTGAAAGGTAAAGGCAATCATGTGAGGACATTCAAATCAAATTCAAATCAGAAAAACCCCAACTGAGACCACGACAAGTAAATAAACATTTGTTTTTAACTAATATAGGCAAACAATTAAAAGCTCTTGAAGATAAGAACAATTCTGCCATATGTACCTTCAAAAATATAGTAGTTACTTATCAATTTGTCACTTGGAAGTTTTGATATTAGTACTAATTTCACCAGAGTTATTCCATTAGGCTACCACTATTTTTCCTACTTAAAAATTCAGTTCTTTCTTTCCTACCTATCTAGCGTGGAGGAGGACCCATGACAGCAGCACTAGCGGTACTTACGACATGATATGGAGTGACAGCTAATAGTTTCTAGACGTCACGCTAGCGATACTCGGGCCATGAAGAGCAGGCGAATGACATCTGGTGCTTTCATTTTAACATGTAAGCCTTAAAAAATCTAGGAATTCTAACCTTGACTTCAGTAAAATAAGCCACCAAAAGTCAAATCCTTTTAACCTTTACTGAATAACAGATAGAAGATTGATGTATAAAACAGGCTAAAAATAAACGTTCAAATTATCTGCTTAACTTGACTTCATATAGGAATGACAAGGGCGGGCGAGTGACAGATAGACAACAGCTGGATTTAAAAAAAGTTTAATAGTTAATTAGATCTTACCTTGACTTCATTTGGCAAAGAAAAGAACAGACTGGTGAGTGGTGACAGATAATATAGCTGGATTAAAAAGCCTCAAAGTAAAATCCTTTTTACCTTGACTTCGTATGAAAAGGGCAAGAGTAGGCAAGTTACGAATATAAAATGCATAAAATATCTTTAAAAGTAAATTCCTTCTAAATTTGGAAGACATGAGCAGACGAGTGACAGGATAAAAGAAACCTTCAAAATTCAAATCTTTCTTACCTTGACTCGAGTGACAGATAACAGATAGATCTGGATAAAAAAGCTTCAAATTCAGATCCACCTTACCTTGACTTTACATGGGAAGGGCTAGAGAAAGCGAGAAACGGATAATCGCTGTATAAAAATAATCTAGAAAACTCAAATTCTTCTTCCATGACTGGGAAGGACAAGAGCAGATGAGTGACAGGATAAAAGAAACCTTCAAATGTCAAATTGATTTCAAATGGGATGAACCGGATAACATCGGATAAAAATATACTTTATAGGTATATTTGGCCACAACGTTAACTTTATATGGAAGAACAGGTGAGTGACAGCTGGAAAAATAATTATTCAGAAGTCAAATCATACTTACTCTGTACCTTATACGAGAACAGAAATTAGTCTACATAACACAGGATGTTCACAAACAGCGGCATTGAGAGTTAGGTACTTGGAGAAGACAAGCAGGTATGTGCCTAATTAAATCTTCAAAAATCTCGTCATGCTTACCCTGACTTCATGTGGGTAGACAGAGTTGTCTGTATATGCGCACAGAAGGTCCACCGGCAGTGGCCGGCACTGGCGGAACTTGGATGCTAGGAGAAGAGAAGTGACGGCCAAGAGCTGCAGCTGCTGTCGTGAAATGGCACGCTGTGCAAGAAACCGGTCCATGTAGCTGACCGCCAGTGGGAACACCTGCTCCTCACATTGTTGTTCTTCACACACCTGTATAAAAATATAATGTAAACATCTATATATCATCGAAGGTCGCATCAATAAAACAAATTATCATAAAAGCTAATGGACAGCCATTTGAAATATTGATATTTGTATGAAAGTGAATTTGAGTGCTTATTTGAAATTGTGGAGGCATTTATGAGATGAATTGGTTGAAAAAGATTTTAAATTTGTATAACCATCACAAAGTTATTATTCATGTCAATTGCCCAGGTTCTTCAAAACCATTATATGCCTACCATTATACTATACCATTATAAGAGTGTAAGAAAGTTTGTAAACTTTATATTAATTACAGATGCAGTATACAGTGTGATGGTTATCGCTCGCTAGCTTTGAGTTATGAAATACTGAATCATAAACGTTTTTATCACGATTCCCATGCCCACAAATTGATGTAGCCGGGAACACCGAAACTTTATACTACGGAACAGATTAGGTAGGTACCTTCTCTGTTGCGTCACTGTGAAGCGATGCAGCGATGCGAGGAGGTCATTGTCATTGATGCGTAAGTAAGAAAGTCTTTCTAAATAAGTTCAAATTACTTCTTTATTAAGAGCAGTACCTACCTACATATGGGTGGTAAATATAAGTTGAATATAATTATATGACTGACCGGCAAAACCAATTATTTATAGATAGATTGTTCTAAATCTAGTCCCGATAAGGACAACAAAACAAGTAAGTGGAATACCTAGTAGGAGCAGGTACTACTTATTGTTACAAGAATAAATCGGGTTAAGAAAATAATTGGGTCAGTAATTAGTTAAGTAATTCTGGAACCTCATTAGATGCAGGTAAGTATTATGTAGATACATATTTGAAAATCTCAAACAGAAAATGTATGCACCTACTTACATTTATTACTACACGTGTAACGAATGATAATTTCTAGCTATCTAATTTTTAGTTTCATACCAAATAAAATTAATTAATCAATCGCTTCTTTCATATTTTTTATCTAATATGTTAATTGACATAAATAATGTGCTTCATATGAACTCAAACATCACGTAATAAGGAAAATAACTGTAAATAGTAGGTAGACATTACAAATCAGCTGATTAAACAAATTGCAAGAGGTGCATTGACATCTACCTGCAGCGCATTTATGTCTATTGGGCTCGCATTTTAGTTCACCGACTTTATTAGTCTTCAAGTACTTATTATCATGAATAACCATGCATTATAAATAATTGTAGGTACAAGTTAGTTAATTACCTCGAGCATCCAAGTCGTGACAACCTTCCTCATAAAAGGCTGGATATCAATCTGCACATTCTGGAAGTAGTCTATGTGTAGTGCATGAGACCTCTCCAAAGCTAGCAAATTCACAATGACCCGAGGATCCTTGTCCAAGGCCCGGTCAGGTCCTGCGACGCACATGTCTACAGCTCTTCCACCACCGCTGTTTCCAGGGGTCTGCATGTTCTCTCCACACGACAAATCCATTTGTAACACCAAGTCTGTACAGCACTAGAAGTTATACAAATATATCTTGAAGTAAGCTCGAACGCTCGAGTTTCGCGCAAAAAGTTTGTTTACAATCGACAGGTAATCAAGCGCACGGCACGACCGCTCCGCGAGCGGCTCACAGATAAGTGTCGTCAAGTATACGTCTTACGTGCCTGCAGAGGGCTGTGTTGGAACGTGTGGCAGCCCTTCGCTCCCCACCCCTCTGGGTGCCCTATTATGGAGCCCTATAGCAACTGGTAACTAATCTGTGAGCCTCTATTGTGGACTTGCGATCCTTGGGTAGTAGGACTGACTCCTAATCTGTGAGCGGCCCTTGACTGGACCCTATTTATCGTACACACAAAGTAGCACCTCGACCGCTAAATTACGATTTTGAAACTTAAAGTAACACCTTTGATGGCAAATTATGATGACTATTGGTGGAAGATGGTTTTGATTTCAGCCTTAGACTAACATAAATTATAAATTATTATTGACTTAAGTTACTATTTTAAACTCACTCTTGACTTTTCAACTCATGAAAAAAATTTAACGCCGTGCGAGTACCGTTGTGCTTTGGCATCATATTTAGAAAGCCAGTTCCCATTTTCCACTTCAGTAAATACAAGTTCCTCTATGGGTTGAGCATCGACCTTGACTCGGATGTAGCCAAAGGCTAACCTACCGCCAATTAAAATAATACGTTTCCAACATGTATAAAAACCTGCTCCAAATACAGATAACAGTTGGATAAAGTATTATCATATTTATTACATTTTATAGTAAAGATTATATAGAAAAGAAGAATAATATATTATTTTGGACTCTTCTTAATCTGATACTTTAACACTTCGCGTAGTCGTTAAACTGTAGCAACAATTGGCAAGGAATAGGATTTCTAGTGAAACATGAAGACTTCTGGGCACCTTGTTTGCTAAACCTTCCTTATGTTCCTCGTATTCTATCATTTGTGCTTGTACCATCCTCAGACCATGTATAAAATTGGCCAAGTGCGAGTCGGACTCGCGCACGAAAGATTCCGTACCATTATCTATACAACTAGACACTATATTATAACGGCAACAGAAAAACATCATCTGGCATCTGCCAGAAAGACAGACGGACAGAGTCTTAGTAATAGGGTCCCGTTTTTACCCTTTGGGTGAGGAACCCGAAAAATTAATAGAGGTAATTCCTTGAATATATACGACCTAAATACTGTGTACCTACTATACTACTTTTAAAATATTTATTTATGAACAATCAATAAAATTAGTTTATAATATTATTTGCTATAAAAGAGTACTTTATGCAAGCATTTTTAACAAATATATGAATATTACTGCATACATAATAAACGTACCTAGTTAACGTATTAAAAATGGTTAAACTACAATGTTGTCTAGAATTTACAAGGTGGTAGGTCTCTTTAACAAACTTAGGTACCGTCTGTCTTGGTGGATACCACCGCAATATCAAAATCGAAGCAGTAGTGTCCACAATCCTGTGTTTAGACGTAGAGGGCACAGTATTACCGGTGTATTTACTGGGTGAACGAGTCTCGGAGAGGACAGTGCAATGTCTAGTAGGACGAGGAAGCAAAGACTGCAACTGACAGGCGTGGCACTTATCTTATCAGACTTGTTCTTCTAATGACTAATCACTTCGTCATGTATAAAAAAGAATTTCAATATAGAGTACTAACACACGCACGAGTGGTATAGTACATAGTAATTTCACGTTATTAGGGAAATAGAAATAGTGTTTACTCATGGTCCTTCTAGTAGAAAGAGCATCTCAGTAGCAGCATAAAGGTTGTTCCATTATATCAAGAATAAAATCTCAAAAAATAACGTACCTACCTGACTAGTCGCGTGCTCACATTTAGCAACATCTACAATTATTCAAATAAATCCAGGTGCACATTCACACTTTAATGCTTCAATTTACAATACAAAAAAAATATTCATATTATGGACAAATAAAATACAATAAAAATTACAATACATGAGGTTCTGTGTGCTGTTTGTTCGGAGGGCGCTGGCCGGAGGGCGGAGGGACGCCGACGGCAGCTGCGCGTGCGCCGGCTGCGTGCGCAATACCCGGTTGACATTCTAAATACAAATCCGAACACACCTGATCTTGGACCGGTCATTATTATAATTCCATTCTCTTTTCTCCACTCCTATTGTATAATTTTCGACGCGTGCTCCGATCGTGCCCTCCAGAATCATTTTATTACAATAACCAGCTTCATTTCAGTATCACCACCTGCCAGAAATCTGAATTGTATGCATCTTGAATGTTTATATTTTATTTCTTTAGTTTTCTATTTAACAAATGATAAGATGTTATTCGCACGTAGGTTTCTTTTTCTGCTCATCTTTAAACTGTCCGTTGTAGAAAGGTATGAAGGTGACAACAGGCCTCCAGTCAGTAAGATAAATCAACCCAACTACGCCACTCAATGCGTAAGCTACAAAAGATACAGTAAATCCAGTCAGCTGTTCTAATTGTTTTTTACCCAAACCCATGGTGATGCTTGGTTACCCCTTACTGATTTATAAATATCTCATCAAAATTGACTTCTGCGATCAGATTTTCTCAAGGATTATCAACAAAATTTTACAGTCAAATAGCATGACATATGAAGATACAACGCAAAGTACCTCTATGGTACAACGTTGGTAGGCACTTTGGTTTGACTTGGGACTGCTTTGAGGTTTTATTATAGATTGTGAAAACGCAACTAAATGAGAAAATATAATTGCAATTTGTTCAATATCGAGGGCCGATATCACAAAAATAGGGTATACTTATAAATATCTATCTTATTCTATATACGTATATGTTAACGGAAAAGTGTGTAATCCATCATTGTATACTATTCTTAGGAAATGTATGATATATTTTAAAATAAAGTGCGCATCGCCGCCGGCTGCTACCGCGGCACGTCAAAAAGGTTTTGAAGCAGTGATAGCTCAGTGGCTTTGGCTATGGACTTTCGCGCAGCAGGTCCATGGTTCGAATCCCGCCGCGGGCTTGAGCTTCACCGCATGGTGGAAGGGCATTTTTGTGAATGCCCGCCTGGCTAGCGACCACCCTCAAGTAGAAAATCTGTCGCCAAGCACCTAACGGTGTGTTCCGGCAGCTATCCTTGAGAGCCAGTCATTCTAGGTTAAGCCTGTTAACACCTTCAACCACATCATCACATAACATCACGTGAGATTGTGGTCAAAGGCTTACATTTCAACAATAAAAAAAAAAAAAAAAAAAGTGTCAATCTTTCTTTATATCTGTATGCAAAACTGCCAAACCGATTTTGATAGAATTTGGTTACACATCAAATTTTGATCAAGATTATAACAAGATACTTTTATTGGGGTTTCGTCCAAAAAAAAAAATACCCCTTTACTAAACCCGCGACTTCGGCTACCCTACTTTCAAAGAGATGAATTTTTAAACCATAATAGCTATTATGTACTAGTCTAGCTAGTCAGTTAAAATAGTATTTGAACGATTGCTACTATAGCGGACAACCTGTAAAATTATGTAACCTATAAACCAAGATTATAACAAGATACTTTTATTGGGGTTTCGTCCAATAAAAACCGTACCCCTTTACTAAACCCGCGACTTCGGCTACCCTACTTTCAAAGAGATGAATTTTTAAACCATAATAGCTATTATGTACTAGTCTAGCTAGTCAGTTAAAATAGTATTTGAACGATTGCTACTATAGCGGACAACCTGTAAAATTATGTAACCTATAAACCAAGATTATAACAAGATACTTTTATTGGGGTTTCGTCCAAAAAAAACCGTACCCCTTTACTAAACCCGCGACTTCGGCTACCCTACTTTCAAAGAGATGAATTTTTAAACCATAATAGCTATTATGTACTAGTCTAGCTAGTCAGTTAAAATATTATTTGAACGATTGCTACTATAGCGGACAACCTGTAAAATAATAAAATACACAAAATAAATAAAATGGCGGGCAATACTTATACAGTAATCGTGTTCTTTTAATTTTTTTTCGTAGACGGCTGAAGGAAACGTTAAATATGATGTACTCTACTGTATTAGCCGGATTGTTCTCTGCTGAACACATCGTTAACCCTTATAAGGGGGTATCACCATAATCCCCACGCTTGGCAGGCAGCTTAGGGATCGCACTGTAAGATATTCGAACCCGGCGCCACACGGGTAGTAATAACCACTTACTTAATTATTTTATTTACTTGATAATAATACAAACATCGTTAGATATATTTATTTATATATACATAATTATATAATTGTGTTTTATAAATAGATCAATTTAAAATAAATATCAAAAGAAAAATATTATATAATATATATATATCTTATCGTAGGTACATTATACTACACAATATTCCTACTCCATCTAGTTTGCAATTGGCTAATAATAATAATCCAATGTTGTCTTAGGTTTTCGAGATTATTACACATGGTAATTAAACAACTTTAAACGGTTTGAATCGCGTATATTTATCATTATTTTTGTCCCGATATTTCAAACACTTTGCAGTGATCGTGGTCACGGGGTGACTAATTGGTTTTATTTGTTGAGTTATTAAGAAATTATTTGGTCTACCGTCAGAATTTTTTATATTAATAAAAACGTTCCCTATTCACGCAGTATTCGCTCACAGTGTCCAGAGGTCTTGTAGATTTGTGTCGGCCATGAGATGGATGGATGGTGTTACAGAAAGCACATGGCATATGATTAATAATTTCTGACGCTAGACCAAATAACTTCTTAATAACTCATGTGACAAATAAAACCAATTAGTCACCCCGTGACCACGATCACTGCAAAGTGTTTGTAACGTCGGGACAAAAATAATGATTAGTATATGCAATTTAAACCGTTTAAAGTTGTTTAATTAATAATAATCCAGTCTAGCAGCTCGTATCGAACGATTGAAAACTACTGAACCAATTTTGATGGCACTTACACGGTTTCCCAAGTTAACATAAATGTAAGTCAATTAAAAAGATGTCAACAATCCCATTCAAGTTTAAAAGAATTGCGTGGACGAAAATCATACATACACATATAAAATATATAAACCTTTGAAAGAACTAGTCGAGTAACATAATATACGAATATACACGTATGCATTTCTAATAATCTTACATACACACGTGTTGCAGTATTCGGTTCTATGTCCATGTATGTATTTTATTCATTTTTAAGTAAAATATACATGATAAAATACTTGGAAATATTTCTGACACCAGTCAAAGTGAAACTTGATGTCGTGTTTTATTATTGGTTACAATTTTCATTTTGATGACAGCTGTCAAACTTAAGGTTAAACTGGCCGGTCACATCTCCATACAAACGTGGAAAACCTTAAACAAGGGAATAAACACCCGATTACTCCCTTATTTAAGGTTTTAGGCCCAGCACTAAGCATGATATCGATTTATCTCTTCTTTATCTAGACTTGTACAATTTTCTAAAAAGTTAATTAACTTGATAATTATGGTCCTTGAAACATTTTTTTCAAGGCTCATAACTTTCAACTTAATTATCTTTTAAAAATTTCGTTACGATACAAACCTAGATAATGGAGAGATCAATTGATATTAAGCTTAGTTCTGGACCTAAAATTCAAATTTCAATTTCAACTAAGAGAGTGCATTCTTCGACATTTATATGGAGAAGTTAACGGCCAGTACACCCTTAAAAGCGCTCTATACCTGAAACTATTGATCTTATATCACTATATTCTTATGGTTTGTCTAAATCTGAAGTCGGGTAAATTTGTATATATTATTTTTTTAATTTATAATATACATCGACTTTAGGTTAGTTTTTTATCTTATCGAAACCCTTATTTCAGTTGTGTAGACCACTAGCTATTTCACTAAAGTCAAATTTCACCAATATCAGAATTAATTAAAACTCGGATAACATTGTACTATAAACCATTCAAATCGGATATTCTTTTGCCATCATAGCATAGAACGTCAAACCTAGTAGAAGATTTTAAATTTGTTGAATTTCTGTTGTGGAAAATAGAAAACTCCTTGGTTTGACATAGAAATAGTATGTAATATCCAATGACAAAAGAATTATGTTTATGGTCGTATCGAGTGCCAAAAAAGAAAGTAAAATAGCGTCGGCTCCGCCGATTTCCCAGTGTTGTTCATGAGTGTAAATAATTACTCGCCATTTATAACAAGTTCGATTAATCGATCATAATGTCAAAATCACCACAGTAGGGAAGTATATTCCGGCTCCTCTACTCATCAAGCGGTGTCCCAAAAGCATGAAAGATGGCTTTGGTGCACTCTATCCCTAAAAAAGGTGATCGCTCAGATCTAATTAAATCATTATTTTCGAGATATTCAATTTTTTTTATAGTTTAATTGTAGCAAGATAATTCGAGAGATCAATTCTTCAAGGAGGAAATTTAGCGACTAAAAACAATATGGCTTAAGTAAAGGAAAATTATAAAATTTAAGTATAATTTCAAATTTAATCAACAGTAAAGAAATCAAATATTGTTAAAAAAAATATTTATAAACAAAAAACAATTATTTATAGAAAATTTACTTAATGATGTTTTAGTAACATCGATGTGTGTATTAATACATCCTATTAACATCGATGCAACCGATCGATGCATTACATCGGAAAAAACATCGATGTATATTTTAAATGTCCATCTCAAGTTCTACTCAACAACCAGAAACTAAGATGGCGGGTTGGCCGATGGGCATGACCAAAGTGACGTCATATGTTATTGTTGCAATTTTAGAAAGCGGTAAAAGTAATGTTGTCTCTTGTTACATTAATACAATCACATGCGTGGGAGTGAAAAGCATACACTTTTTTTATTTCTGTGTTGAAATGCATCGTATTTCTATAACGTACTAATATATAGGTCATATATTTCTAGTCCTCTTCGTTCTTTTGTCATTGGTAATATCAGCTGTAGCACTGGCCATTATTTGTTTGACTTTATGGAGCTATACCGCCAAATTAACTAATAAACTAATAGGATTACTAAGATTCTTTTCTTTGCTACATTCGTCTACTTGATGTCAAATTTCATAAAACACCATGGCAAATTTAAAATTCTGCAACATCATTGGACGTCTGTGGTCACAAAGGTCTATCATATTCTGATATTTACAGAGATTAAAATTATAGTCGTCTAGAATAAATTTCAGATAATTTAGTAGTAGTTTCTATAATTTTAGTCACCCTCTTTGAATTCGCGTGGACGATATCGTCAATTTATTATCTATAGGATTCGCATGGATTAAGAGTCAATTTCACCAAGCTAAGGTGCTAAATACACCTAAGCTAGGTGAAATTGACTAATGGAGTCATTCATTCCTATAGCCAGGAAAAAACAAAGGTATTTTGTGTTTGTGGAAATTGTGAAACAGAATGCGTTATTGCAGATAAAATGAAATAAAATATTAAGGGCCCGTTTCAGAATGTCCTAATAAAGTTTTGGGTTGCTATGCAACACATAAAATAACTTAATGATAAAAATGACAGTTAATATATGTAGCACGTTTCAAGCTTTAATCGATGGATAGGGTAAATCGATGACTGTGAAACGCAAAGATAGTGTTTTGTTTAACAAATATGTTCTGGGTAGTATAACCGGAACTTACTCGAACATTCTGAAACAGGCCCTTAGAATTAGAAAATAAACGCATTTTAAATTATTCGTGTAGTTGGAAAAAATACAAAACCGCAGTAAAATAATAACAGAGTATTATTGATTGCCTAAATAATTAAAGGACTATTTAGTACGATCCTTTTGGGCCTCAAGCTATATAGCTAAAAGCAAATGGATCTCACGGCCTTCACTAATTTAAAGAAAAGTAATGTTAAGCATATCTATTCAAATTTCCATGTGCAAGTGCGGAACTGAATTGAACATTTGGTGTCCGTCTGGGAGTCTCCGACTGGGCAGTTCCCAGCCGTGCCACATGCCATCCTCGAATTAAGTAAGCTCCTGCTCGAAGCCGCAACGTGACCACTAATTATAAAGTTATCGTCAACTGTCAACCCGTCCTTCTCTCTATTTGGAAAATGCTTATAACTAACATCCTACCTACGTAAACTCACTCATCTACACTAATCTACATATTCACTTACGGCTATATAATAAATATAATAATGTACACTAATATAATAAAGTGGAAAGCTTTATAAGTATTTTTGTATGTGACGAATATACCTAAAAACTACTGGACCGATTTAAAAATTTCCACCATTAGAAGCCTACATTATAGACCAGTAATAGTAATATTATACTTACTTTAGTAATAGTAATATTTTCAAATTAGTTGAAATTTTTCATTTTGAAATTACCCGTGCAAAGCCGGGGCACACCGCTGGTTATATTATAAAGAGGAAAGATATGTATGAAATCCGTATGAAAACTTTGACAATGTAACTCAGTGTGAAAAAAATACCATTTCTTTTTTTTAGATAGTGATGTACTACAATTTTACAGAAGACATCAATATCATTCTTATTAGACCTACCATCCGTTAGAAATTAGGACCATAGGAAGGAAAACTAAGTAAATTATGTACGTGGACCACAACCAATGACTGTCAATGCCAATATTGCCGCTTACACGTCAAAATTAACGAACAAAGCAGTGGTACTTACCTATCGAGACGTGTTCCTGTTACCATCTGTATAGTTTCTTAATAAGATCGTTGAATCGCATGTTGATGTCGCGAATCACGTTATATCAACAAGGGCAAAATAAAATACTTAGGTGCTTAATTATTTTCGAAATAACCAATGAATAGATTCAGGCGTTACTTTGCGGAAATCCATATTGAATAATAACAACAATTTCAAAAATATTTACGAAAATTATTTTTCGATCGTGCGCTTGTAGACTCAAAACCTCCTGAGGATGCTTTGTTTAGACTTTAGAGGCGACATGCGTCGAATTTTTTTCCGTTTTGGCTGCGTGGCGTTTGTACACGTAATAAAATGGAATTGTCACTTGAAATATCTATATTAAAATATTAATTTGATATTTTCTTGAAATATTTGTTATTATTCGAAATAACTGTTCAACTATTATATGTGGTGTAAATCCCATTTAAAAACTTACCCGAATCCACATAATATGTGTTATGTTATTTTATGTTCATAAACTCCTACCACTACTGTGGTAAGAGATTCTGAACATAAACGTGATTTCTGAACTTTCACGTTCTCGTGAAGCTAGGTTTGGTAACCATTTTACATGATCTTGGTATTTGCGAACAGGAGTCTGTCTGTATAATCTATGTTCGCGAGTTAAAAATTATATTGCACTCTCATTATGTTGAAAACTTATCGACCATGATTCAATAAGTTTACTATTACTATTATTATACTACCCTATCCCTAAATTGATAAAAATATCAAAAATTACGTTTAAGTACTCGTAATCAATACGCTTTTATTTATATTCACAAATTAAAAAAATATATATTCTAAAGATCATTAAATTTTATTTGTAATTGCGACGCGTGATCAAAAAGCTGGCACCTATTTGGCTCAACGAATAAGCATTGCAATTGAACGGGGCAATGCTGCATGCTGGGCACGGTGCCAACTGGTAGAGGGCTGGTGCATTTGGACTGCCTGTGAGTCTGCTATGACTTATAGCTTGTCTAAATGCTTTTATTGTAGTAGCTATAGTGTTGTATATTTGTCGTAGAATTTGTTTAATATTTGTCAATATACATTAGATACCTATTGTAAATATGTATATGTAATAATGTAAGTACAAAATACGCGAAATACTTATATTTGAATTGCTTGTTGCGCTGCTTGCTCAGTCGTTCACTCAGTCCGCTAGCTGCGGTTATGGCTTGTATGGGTGATCGCTATATTACTATTGAGCGATTCCGTTCTCGGAGGGCATGTTCAGCCATCGTCGGTCCCGGTTGTCGACTTAGGATGGAAGTCGTTATCTATGGAGGTAAGACATTTTGCGAATGCCTACCGGGCTACATACCACCCTCAAGTAAAAAATTTGTCACCTAGCACTGGTTTGTTCCGGTAGCTGTCGCTGGAGAGGTTAGCCTGAACAAAATGTTCGACCACATCATCACTTACCATCAGTTGAGTAAGAGGTAGTGGTCAAAATCTCTTACCACAAGACTGCCCTAACAGATATATATATATATATATATACATATAAAAACTACTACATATAGGTACATATACCTACGTCAGAGATTACGATTAGCTACGAGTAGCAACAAAACAAATGAAAAAATAATTTTAGATTTTCCTTCAATTTCCCGAATAAAATAATTGTGGTACATACCTACATCATTTGGTATTAAACTTAATAAAGTTAGTAGGTATTAATAAGAATACACAGGTACTTGCCTATATTTACTTCATAGCATAGGTTGCAGAAACTACCACCATAATGTTCACGTGCAGTAAAATATGTAAGTAGATTTCAATACAAATCACAACCAATGAATACTATTATCAATTATTATATCACAAGAATGCGTATCGAAAGGGTAGCTTAAAATTAGGCCTGATAAATGAAGGTATTTATGTAACTGACTGTTGCCTGACGTAAAACATTTCCCGCCTTTTTTACTTCGGTTTTAGGTACTATTATGACTCAACCGCCTTGACTAATAGTGCTGTGATCTTCATTATAGTAGAGGGATACGTTCCCGATATTCAATTTGATCAATCTTCTCAATTCGACGTTATGATTCTTTTGTGTTGGTGACGCGTATGGCCGCCAATTATGACATGATTTTGATGATACTTTTTTGTTCTGTTGAGAAGGTAGGTAGGTATACCTCTTAGTTTCTTTTTTATGAAATTGTGACGGAACACACACGAAACCCGGCTGACATTAAGCTGTAACCTATGCCTATGACAGATACCACGGTAATATTATCTAAATATTACTGTGCAGATACATTTCTTCACAAGTGAAGAACTGTACAGCGGGCATCACCCTGACACATACATTTGTTAAGTGTCATGTACTTGTAATGACTTAGGTAGGTACTGACTCTTAAGGATTGCTAGACTAGAACACTCTGATAGATGCTTAGGGACAGATTTTTCTAACTGAGGGTGGTAGCTAGAGAGGCGACCGTTTTGAAAATGCCCTTCTATCATGCGGTGAAACTCAAGACGGTGGCCGTAGGGATCGAACCATAGACCTGCAGCACTAAAGTTGGTCCAATTAAATAGAATCAACATCGGTCAAGTAGTTTTAAACTACAACCAGTCATTTTATGTTTTTCCGTTTATATTTATTTCTCATTCTTTTTAATGATGAATAGGTGCATTGTCAATTACCTAAAATACTGTTCAACATCTAATAAATATTTCCATCTCCCAGTTCCGCTTTTATTTTTCGTCCTTCGTTTAGGAGTTCTCGGAGCGAGAAGCCGATTGTATATAAAAAGTATTTCTAGTATTGTCTGACACTTTTAAGTTCTGTGTCTCGTAGTAAAGACAATGCCTACTCTGAGCTAAGAGCGCCCGTCGCGGCAACACTGAACCGCGCCGCGCTCCTTATAAATAGAGTTCTGACTATTTACATTGAGCAATGTAATAAAATTATGAAATAATAAATATATACAGGCACAAGACAATTTTAACAATAGCTAAATACATATTTCTCAAAATGTTTGTTAGGATTAGCAGAAGTTAACCCTAAGAGGTTGTTAGCATTTTTCCATTAACCCTGTATAATAAGTAGGTAGACCTCATTGCTTGGGGTTAGATATGCATATTTGATTTGCCACCAATATTTTTTATGATATCTACTTTCCTTAATATTCAGTAATATATTTTTCATTATTGTCGTAGTTTCGGTTTTGATACACAAGTGACTAAGTTTTTCATGTTTTGAAAAAAATCATATTGGATGTCGTAGGCTATCTATGGAGTTTTAGTGGTTTGAATGAGTTATTACTTTATTTCTTAACTATTTCAATTTAAACCTTACTTACTTTTACCTTATAAAAGGATATTTACAAAGCACTTTTTCGAATATACTTAATTTATTTCACTGTGTTTAAATCTTCTGTATTTTTACACAATTGCCCAAAACAAGGAGTATTATGTTTTAGGGTTTATGTATGTATGTTCGTTTCTTTATTCCACCATAACTTCTAAACGGTTTCGCCGATTTTAATGTATGAGTTAACATTAGATTCGTCTTGATAGAGCAAGTGCCTCTAGGTACATAAAAAACTATCTGCCGGATTTTTGACGCCATATTAGTAAAAAACCTCTAGTAACAGTAGGTATGGCATATGTATTTCTAGATTAAGCCTGTTAACACCTTCACTTACCATCAGGTGAGATTGTGGTCAAAGGCTTACCTATCAGCAATAATTTTTTTTTTAATGTACAAATCATACGAATCCAATCACACAGTAAAAAAATCAGACGGCAGTCACTGTCAAGTGACAAGTGTCGAATCAATGTCAACACTTTAGGCTATAACTTATTGGTCTGTGGCTGTAACTATCGAGGTTTCGTACTTTATTTATGATATTTGTACTATAATTTTATGCTTCGTACTACTATCCATATCTAAAAAAATATATAGTTTTATTACTTCATCTACATACATGACCAAAATAGTATTAATTGCCAATTTACCTCACTTTAAAATTACGTTCAATGGGTTGTGCTTTTCTTGTCCAATTTCAAGTATTTATGGTGTATTGGAGGTAGGTAATGCTAAATGCTGTAGAACAAAATAAATTTGACATAGTCAGTTGTCAATGTCATTGCTAAATATTACCACAATTTACTTAATTACAACTAAATGAGCAGGATTTTTCCCGCTGTTATATTCGAAATGTTTTTTTTTTATTGCTGATAGGTAAGCCTTTGACCAAAATCTCACCTGATGGTAAGTGATGATGTGGTACATGGTGTTAACAGGCTTAACCTAGAATGACTGGCTCTCAAGGACAGCTGCCGGAACACACCGTTAGGTGCTTGGCGACAGATTTTTTTCTACTTGAGGGTGGTCGCTAGCCAGGCGGGCATTCGCAAAAATGCCCTTCCACCATGTATTTGCTCAGTAGGCGTTAATTCAAACATTACAATGTTAGGAATACAATACAAACATTAGATTATAAATAATTTTCATCTCTAAATCTTTGACGAGGACTTCCGAAGTACTATTCTTTCGAAACCTCCATTTGATTACTAATTTTTCATTTTACGTATACCAGGCAATGGTGTTCAAAGATAGACGTGCAATAGTACAACTGATTTAATGTTCATTTAGTGTGACCATGGAAGCAATTCTCATAACCGGGAGATTTCGATTGATGATTTTAAAAAAAACATTTCAATTAATATCAATTCATACTGAAGCTGGCATGATAAAGATACCATTTTTATGTGCTTGCTTACGGTGATTTACCGAGTGGAGTGAGGTCTCTGCGGCAAGTTACGCGCCTTAGCATTTGTATGATAACTTTTAAACATGACATTAATTAGACATCACATCAACAGCCGGAAGACGTCCACCATTTTTACGGCGTTGGAGGGATTTTTGTATTTTGCTTTCTCCACACATGGCGCAAACGTCTAGAGAACACAGGAAGATAAAGGTATATTTGGGTAATTCTAACTCCGCACTCCACTAGGCATTATATTTAGGTGTATGAGTATTTTCTATGGGAAGGTTGATACTTGATACAGTCTTATCACTCTAGTGAGCTTACCTCTACCCTCCATAATATCGTGCGTGATAATTTTATTACTGCGCGAGAAACGCCATCTTCATTCATTCCATACTCATTATTAAACCATAACTGAAAATATAACTGTTATGAATTGTCTCAGAGTATTGCATTTTTTTTTTAATACCTATGTTTAGGTTTGATCCTAGAAACGCCGTTAGACCGGTGGCAGTATCCAAAGAGAACATCTGGATTCCGGCTGTGTAGACGCGAAATGGTCGAAAGTAAAACATTATATAGTATAGTATAGTATATATAGTATAGTATATATAAATGAGGTAGGTATATTAGTACCTACCTCATGTATTAACATACTATAATTTTGATACAAATACTATCCTTTTCATTTCTTGTTACTATTGTTTTCAGCGTACCTAAATCGAACCTAATACCCACGTCTACCTAGTACTAGGGATGTTCAAAGAAAAAAAGTATCGATATTTATTTTGATATAATATATCGTAGTGTTGTATCGATACTTTTCGATATATCGTAAAATATGATTTTCTTGTATTTAGCTAATCTATAATATTAAATATTTGACAGGTTGATATAAGTAAAAACAGCTAGGGTTAAGAAACAAATCAACTTATTTTTTTTTAATTCCCAATATTTTTTTCTCTAGACCTAGCATAAAAAAAATAGGCTTGTATAAAAAAAGCCGTTACTAACGCTTTGTTGTAACCAAAACGTTCGTAATGGCATTTTTTGCGAAGGCTAATTAATCGCAATTCGTGGTTTTACTTTTTGATTTTACTCAAGTTGCCAACCATAAAACAGTATCTAATTATTTATTTATTTATATTGATACACAAAACAGAATGCAATCACTAAAGGAACACATATGATATAGGTTAACATTTACGAGCCGGACTATATTCCTAAATATGTGTACACATTATGATCAGCATAATTAGCAGTATGCAATTATATTATACTGTTAAAAGTTAATTGAAAATGATAAAATTTATGTGGTGTTTACGATCAATTTGCCATAAAAATCAACTTTGCCAACATCCCTTTTGAAAATGTAAAGGGTTTGGTCAAATATATCTAGTGAGCTATGGTGTTGTATCGGTTGAATAATATCGATTGATGACATATCGATACTAGGTTATTCGATAATATCGGGTGGAAGCGATATATCGTGTGCATATATCGATATTTTTTGTAGGATATACATCGTGCGCTCCTTCCTAATTCCTATTACCTACACTACTCACTATCACAATTTTTTTTCGCTCTGTTGTTGTTGTGATTTGTAAACAAAATATAATTTATCTGATTTATAATGAAATTACAAGTGATTAGACTATAATATTACATACATACACATTGGAATATTATTTAGGTGCCTTGATTACCTCCGCCAGGCCAAAATTTAGACATTATAGGTAATCTAACGACACGAGCCTAGAAACTATGTATGTTAGAAATAATGAATACCAATTTTCTGTGTTGATTACCTGTGTACCTAATATCTTTTATTCTTTTCAGACAATAGGTAGGTAATCAAATACCTACCTACCATACTTCTTTAGTATTTAGGACCCACTATAAAGTCTCACTACATTAATACTACCGCTACGATAAACTTGTATGCCTGTATACGCATAAAATAGTTATAGATTGACATGCCCAATCTTATATTATAATGGCATCAGAAAAAGATCCTTTAGTAAGCGAGAGATCTGGAACAGTGAGAGAAGTAGGCAACCATGCCATCTGGAGCCTTTCGTCATGTAAACCAGGTAGACGAAGCTATTTAAATTATTATTATTTGGTTGTTTTGTTGCTGTAACTTACTTCATTAATATGAATATTTTAATATGGATCTAAGTAATGATTTGAAAATAAAATATATATAATGTAAAATTTATTTTAGGATTTGGAATTGATCAGCTAAGAGATGACTGCATGGATACATATTGGCAGTCTGATGGACAGCTGCCACATTTAGTCAACATCCAGTTCCAAAGAAAAACTATGGTATCCCACATCTACATTTATACAGATTACAAATTAGATGAAAGCTATACTCCAAGCAGAATTTCCATCAGAGCTGGCACTCATTTTAATGACTTGCAAGAGATAGAAGTTATTGAACTCATAGAACCAAGTGGTAAGTTTGTACTTATGTGTGGAGTGCATTTTAGTGACTTTTTGGCCAAGGCTTAATTTGCTGTAACTATGGATACTTTGGGTCAACCACTCTATTTGATATCAAACAAATTAATGGAGTACAAAATTTTATGCCCAAGGCGGGCTTAAAGTAATACAATTCGAGCACAAAATTTCGGCAGAAATGCCAAGTTCCAGGTGGCCAATATCGAAGGATGCAGGTTCATTTCCCGCTTTTGGCTTAAAATTTTGTACTCCAATAATTTGTTTGATATCAAAGCACGCGATAGTGCTTGTTATCATATTTAGAAACACTCTATTTGAGCTTAATTTGTTCAAGACAATGTTTGATTAGACCAGTTACTACTAAATTATGTTCTGACTGCCCATATTCATACTCCTGTTGAAATGGTCAACTCTTCCCCTTCTGTCACTAGGTAGTGCATTATAAAGGGGAGAACCTTAAGAATGCACTAATCACCAAAATTTTCATGCCAGTTTAAGATTATGAGAGAGATGTCTTTATCTCGACCTCAACCGGCAATAATGAGGTAGTAGAGGTTATGTATGAGAAGATATCCATAGCCATTCATACCTCCATACATACATACATCACAGTTGTTTTGGCAAACTTCAACTCAAAGACAGGCACACATAATGATGATGAGTTAAGAGTGGGGCCATATGGATAGAGTATGAGAAGATATCCATAGCCATTCATACCTCCATACATACATACATCACAGTTGTTTTGGCAAACTTCAACTCAAAGACAGGCACACATAATGATGATGAGTTAAGAGTGGGGCCATTTGGATAGAGTATGAGAAGATATCCATAGCCATTCATACCTCCATACATACATACATCACAGTTGTTTTGGCAAACTTCAACTCAAAGACAGGCACACATAATGATGATGAGTTAAGAGTGGGGCCATATGGATAGAGTATGAGAAGATATCCATAGCCATTCATACCTCCATACATACATACATCACAGTTGTTTTGGCAAACTTCAACTCAAAGTCAGGCACACATAATGATGATGAGTTAAGAGTGGGGCCATATGGATAGAGTATGAGAAGATATCCATAGCCATTCATACCTCCATACATACATACATCACAGTTGTTTTGGCAAACTTCAACTCAAAGACAGGCACACATAATGATGATGAGTTAAGAGTGGGGCCATATGGATAGATGCTGGAACTAGACCGGGTTTAACTTCATGGTTTGATGCCTTTGAGAAGTGACCTTATAGGAAGTGGATGTGAATAAACTCTGGATAACCCTGTGGTTCTACCAAAATTGAGATTGAGTATACCATGCTGATTGGAATGTAAAAACTCAAACTTTACTAGAACAATTCAAAGTTTTCTCCATATCTAAATATTTTTTGTGTGTGTTGAGGGTTCTAATACTTCTAATATAAAGCCCATCTGGAGTTAAGGCTATGGGGATCCACCTGCACCAAAAACATCTCAATCATACAAAAAGCTCAGAATAATATCCTAAGAAACATCAAATGCTCTATGGTTCCTTAGGACTACCGAGTTGCATGAAAAACTGGAAATTAATACAGTCAAGGAAATACTTTTTTCAATTACAACAATCGACTGATCATGCATCCAAAATCCCTTCACACAACATCAGCTTTCCAAAGAGGCTATGCAGACAGCAGATCATACAATTGGACAGAAATGATGGATAAAATAAAGGAGATATCTCCTCTCATCAGATCACTTCTCCAACATGCCCAAAATCCTACAAAAAACCAGATCATGGTCTGAAGGCTCCTCCTAGATTAAAATATATTTAAAAAAATCAGATAATGATCCTAGGTGATAATTAGAAAATTCCTAACAAAACAAATCCAAGAAGTGATAATGGCCATTTACAAGGATGCCACTCCTTCATTGGCTACCATTCAAAAGCGATCAGGTGAATTTAAAAGTGCACATAAAGCATTGATTTTCGAACAGGTGGTTCTGTTTCTGCACCGTGAAATAAAGCATAAAAAAGGTAAATATTTGCACTCGTAGGTGCTCGAATAAAAATCAACTCATTATTCCATATGTGGGTACCACATATTTTAAAGGTACTTTATGACTTTTTGAACCTCACTGAATGTTAGTGCAAGATGGGTACCAACCACGAAAACTAATACCACTATTAGAATTAGAATTTAAAAATTTTAAAGAGTTTTTGTAGCAATTGTGGTGCAAATCCTACCAGTGTTTTCGATCGCATTGTTATCGAAAACGTGACCTAGTTTCGTGAATAACTACGACCCTGAATGCAAATATGAGTTAATTCAGTATCAATACCTAAGGGTGCAGAAAGTCCAGAAGGTCAAAGTCACGCTATTTTTGGAAAGCACATAGCCACAGTATTCTGGGACTCGAAAGGGATTTTCCTTATTGCATATACCAACAAAGCCCAAAGTATACCTAACTGTAGCTGCTTACGCAACCACGATGCGTAATTTTAAGGCAAGGCAAATTAACCGCGAATGTCTTGCTCTTTCACAACAAGCGCCGACTCAATCGATGCGCGTTGCCAAGGCTGCATGCTTTCAGGAGTGTGGTTTCCAAGAGATCAAACATCGACCTCACAGTATTTTTCCAGAAATTTAAAAAAGAGAATTGTAGAAAGCGATTTTCTGACAGCGATAAGCTCAAGGTGGCCATAAACGATAATGTTTCAGAGAAGAATAATCTTCAATGGTCCATAAATGTGGCCGTTTTCAACAACCTCAGATCACTATCTCTATGGCGCAGCGTGCCATAGTTATGCTTAAAGATGTTTACGCGACTAATTCAGAAAATAAGAAGTTCGCTGAAGAACTAACATCGTCAATATAGCTCTTAGAATTTTCGAGTTGATGTGGAAATGGGCTGGCCACATAACGAATGATAACCGATGGGGAAGAAAGTTTCTGTCAGTTACCCACTAGACCGGAACACGAAACCTAGTATTATTATACTATCTTTGACAAACAGCTGACTGATGTTAAGACAGTTATGCATGACCCCTAGATGGTCTGACGACATTAAGTCGCGGGGAGCCAAAGGATCCAAGCATCCTGCAACGTCTTCTGGCTGTTGCTGTTGATGAACAGTACTATATAGGATGTTAATTTCAATACGTTTGTTTATTTCAAATGTGAATAGCACATTAAATTCAATACCCATCCCAAGTGCATGGTGGAAGGGCATTTTGCGAATGCCCGCTTGGCTAGCTAATACCCTCAAGTAGAAAATCTGTCACGGAGCACTTAACAGTGTTCCGTCAGCAGTCCTTGAGAGCCAGTAAAAATACAGGCACATGATGAGGCTTAACAACTGTGGGTCAGGGTAAGGGGGGTGCAATTTGTCACTTCTAACAATCAATTAATCTGTTACAGGCAGTAGACACCGTTTAACATCAGGTGGGCCTAGTGCTTGATCCATCTCTAACATAAATACATGCATAAAACACTGGGACATATATTTTGATGTTGTAAGATGGTTGTCATGCCCAACCACTTTTAGCTTCTTTATTTTAATTGTATTATTATTATTTTTAGGTTGGGAGATGATACCAATCAAAGATATTCATGACAGGCCTATCCGGACATATATGATCCAAATAGCTGTACTGAGCAATCATCAGAATGGCAGAGACACCCACATGAGGCAAATTAAAGTACATTCTCCTTGTGAACCAACCTCATTTGATATAAATAAATTTCGCAATTTTTCTACTGTACAATTCCAGCAATATGCTACCATCCGATAAAGTACATAATACTCAATGATTATCATTTGTAAAAAAAAAACTAATGTTTCATGTATCATAATACTTCTTAAGAAACGATAGTCATAACAATTTAATGTATAAATTTATGATGTCATTAAATAAATATAAAATGAAATAAATGTTGAAATATGAAATATAGTATATTTACATGTTTTCAGTAATATTTAATCAGATTCACTTTCTTCACTAGCATCTTCAAGCCATTCAAAGAATTTGATTAGCGATGCCTGCTTCAATACAGGGCTACTGTTCACTTGCAAATCTCGGCGCCATTCCAACAGGGAATCTTCATCAACAACATCAGCATCATACAATATGTGTATAATGTGACCACATTTGTCATTGAGCCATTCACATTGAATGCAGCTATCCTGTAATAAAAAACATACAAATCAATATTGCAATAATCAAAAGTAAAAGCACCATTGTCATGTTAGCTCAATTAGTCAGAGCATACCCTGGCTAAAGGGGTGGATGGACGAGGGTTTGAATCCTACAAAAGACTTAATTTTTTTCCACAGAGCATGCATTATTACAAACATAAAGATATTTTAATTATAGGGTTCCGTCATCATTAACAAATTTAAAGTTAATTGCAAAATTAGTCTTGTTTGTAGTACAACGTAAGTTGACTATAGATGTCGCTCCTTCCCAATACGATGGTTAAAAAACGGAAAAAATTGAGTCATTGTCACGTTAGCTCAATTGGTTAGAGCATACCCTGGCTAAAGGGGTGGATGGACGCGGGTCCGAATCCCGCACATGTGTTAAATTTTTCCTCGTAAATTTGTAATTTTGTAATGTAATCCGCAGAGCATGCGTTATTGCAAACATAGAAATATAAAATCACCATATTTAGCATATAGAGACTAAATACATTGTAATTGTATCTGTAACAACAAAATTATAATTACACCTTTGAAGCCAGCCACCTGTGGGAAAAAGCTGGTTGGAATTACAACATTAGTCTAATTCATTCAGACATGTCAAACATGCGGCCCGCGGGCCGCATTCGGCCCTCTAGGCTTTTACCTGCGGCCCGTTCCTATATTTTTTATATGTATGTCATAGAAATTCAATGTGAAACCTATTTGAAACCAAAATTTTACAGTGTTGATGCACTCAACTTTTACAAGCATTTACCTTATAATTACCAATAAAAACGGAAATTGGCTTACAATGGAATCAACTACAAGTAAGTGTGAGCAATTATTTTCCTTAATCAGGGAAAAAATCTACTGCGAGATCGCGACATACCGACGCGCTTGGATGCAGTTTTATTTTGTTTTTCAGATAAAATTATCTCAAATGAGTTATTTCGTTAAATACGAAAGTTATCAAATTCCTGAGAAAATATTGATTAATAATGATTCATTGTTGTAACATTTTCCTGCAATTTTGTTGTTAATTATTATACCACCATGCACCTCCAACCGAACTGGATATGAAATGAATGAATGAAATGAAATTGTATTTATTCCAGATTTTTGCATCCATAATTACAAATAAATATATAAATTGTTGCAAGTTACTAAAGTTATATAAAAACTATTTCTATCATTAAATTGAATTTAGAAATAATACGAGTAATAATAATTTAACAAATAATAATAATATGTCCTAAAACTGCATCCCTAACCACCGGAAAATGGACAGCCTTCTCTCGGTTTAAAGTGAGCATTTTACGATCCCCAACCCACCTGCCGAGCGTGGGGAAGCAAATCCCTCTTTTGAAGGGGGAGAGCGTCGCCCAGCAGAGTGGACGTATTCTGGTTGATGATGATGAGCGCTCTGACTATGAAATGTTTTTTTCTTTATGGTTGGGTTTTGCGGCCCACGACTCTAAAATCCTTATGCATTTGGCCCAACGATGACTTTGAGTTTGACATGCCACTCTAATTCAATAATCCGCTAAAGGATAAAATATGTTTACTTACTTCAACAGCTCTTAAGCAATCCTTTATTGACGGCTTTGCTTTGATATAATTTGACAATACAGGCCTAAAGTATTTCAGGATATCTTTCACAGTGGCTATTATATTCTTGCTCTCTGCAAGGATTGGGATACTTAGCAATGCTCGAATAACAAAGAAATTGACTTCATGTAGTTGAATATTGTAAGCATATCTTGATGAATTAATTTCCAAGATGAGATAATCACATTTCAATTTTTCTTCATAACCTCTGGCAAGGCTGTCTATTACTTCTTGCAGGAATACTGAAAAATAATTCCAGATAAGTATCAGTATTATTACTGAATGAATTATATGCTAATGCACTGTTCATTTAGCCACGCTTGAGAAAGCCATAGCCTTAGGGTGTGCATCTGCCAGAGATGTGCACGGAAAATATCAATCAATAAGATCATAGAGAGAAAGTGAGGCTAGGAAAATGAAGCTTTTTTATGTGATTGCGACGGAACAAGCACGAGGCCTATCTGATGTGAAACGAATTAACCTCTGCCTTTAACAGATGCATTTAGTCATGTGACGAATTGCATTGCGCCCGGCAAACTGAGACATACAATTGTTAAGTCTCATTGTGACTAATTTTTCTGGCTCTCAAGGAATGCTGCCGGAACACACTGTTAGGTGCTTGGCGATAGATTTTCTACTTGAGGGTGGTAGTTAGCTAGGCGAGCATACGCAAAATACCCTTCCACCGTGAAGCTCAAGCCCGTGGGGATCGAACCATGGACCTGCGGCACTGCAGTCCATAGCCATAACCGCTCGGCCATCATTGCTACATAATATATCATTACTATCATAGCATTCCTATTGGTGGATTTTTCCTCACACACCGCACACCTTCCTCAGACATCTCTGGTAGAAACACAGCCTTATGAGGAGGCATTAAAACATAGCTTCAGTAGTGGTTTCTACACAATCAATCTCTGCAAGCATGACAAACCCAAACTCATGGAAGTACTGAATGTGTTATATTTTGACTGATGATGATCTTATAACAACTCACTGTTTGTGTCATCAAGAACTGGTGAGTTAGCCATGGAAGATTCTGCACTGCTGTCAGATGAGTAGCATGATTCACTATCACTCCATGCTTTGTCAAAACCTATGACTTCATCATCTCCATATCCTGATGACTCATTTTCCCACTCTGCATTTTCTGATGTTGATTTCTTGAGTGTCTTTTCTGAAACTTGAGAAAAGTATAATCTGTTATTTTCAAAGCATTCAAATTGCATGGCTGTTGGGAATTTAGCAAATGCTGACCTTGTTAGCTACTATTACGACAGCCGTCCTTAAAGGTTGTTCCAATTGTAGGCTTAGCGTGTTTAACATCTTTAACCACATCATCACATACCAACAGATGAGGTGAGGATAGCCTATTAGCAATCAGAAATATTAAATCTCACTACAATAAGTGTAAGTCTATAAAATGTCTACTTAAGTTACCTACCATTGTCATCCGAAGTTTCAATGATGCTGCTTTTCAACACACTGCCTGCATCCACTTTGACAAATTCAGCTATAATAGTTCCCCCTTCAAGAACACAATTTTCTTCTATGACAGTGTTCTTATCAATGAAACTTTTAGTAATCTTACAGTTGTCTTTGATAATAACATTGTCCATAATGTGGCATCCTTCAAGGGTGACATTGTTCCCAATAGTGCAGCTATTACCAATGACTGTTTTTGATATTACAGTATTTTCTTTGATATGAGTAAATTCTCCAACTTTTACATCTTCTATAAGTTTACATGATCTGAAATATAAAGCAATGTTATGATATGTATTTAATGTGTTAGTCAAACATGTGACAAACATGTGAATGTGAAAGTAACTCTTGTCTGTCTGTCTGTTACGCTTTGACGCCAAAACTACTGGACCGATTTGAATGAAATTTGGTTTGGAAATAGTTTGACCCGGGAAAAAACATAGGATAGTTTTTATCCAACTGCGCAAAAAGAGGTTAATGTATTTGCGCGATAACCGAAATACGCGCGGGCGAAGCCGCGCCCGGAAAGCTAGTATAATATGAAGTTACCTGCTCAAAGTTGCACTCTTCGTTTTAAAGTTATGGTTTCCTAAGAATATATTATTTGTCTGAGTAAATGAGCCAGTTGCTATTGTTATTGGATACACCCAATTATGCAATATATCTCGGCTGTAATAAAAAAAAACAAATTCAATTACTTTTTATATAGGAGAAATAATATGCAAGCAGATAATATAATTTAACTACTTAGCACACTATTTAAGAAATTATTGGAGTACAAAATGTTTTGCCCCGGGCGGGAATTGAACCCGCGTCCTCCAATTTCGCGCTGAATACCTCCCGCCCGGGGCAAAACATTTTGTACTCCAATAATTTGTAAAATATGATTTTCGCTTAGCACGCGGTACTGCTTGTAATCATATGTAGAAATACTAAGCACAATTTGAAAAATATATAATTTTCAACTCATTTACAAATTTTCTTACCAAATCGTCTGATATGTCTTCCAATTTGTAACAGCTGCAGCATACTGATTGCTTTTCACGAGAGTATAGTACAGTGAGCTAGCCAATATCTCTTCGTTGATAAGGATGCCATGAATGAAATCATCCCTGGTTTGGAAGTCGAAGTTGTCAGAGAATAGTGGTGGGACAGTTTGTGAGCATAGTGCAATTATAGGATCCACTAGATTATGATGCAACTTTACTTCAGAATTATTTAACATGATGTCCTGAAAATAATTATGAATTTTTTGCAGTGGCCTCATGTACATGCATCTGTTCATGTAATAAATAAGAAGATATGGGAAGAAAATAAACTACATTTACGAGATTCAGTTGCCAAGCATGTGTTTATATCGCTAGGCTCCAGATAACGAAAATCTAAGCAGAACTTAAATAGCACATTAGGATTATGGTTTATTAAAAATAGCTTTGAAGCGCTCGTAGCGAAGTTTGCTTAACCATTCTGAATCGATCAGCAAAGCAACGTCCGCCGCGGTCATGAGTTGGATGGGTGACCGTTGGTGACATTACTACTGAGCGCTTCCGTGCTTCGGAGGGCACGTTAAGCCGTCGGTCCCGGTTTTTGTCTTAGGATGGCAGTCGTTACAGCATGGTGGTAGGTACACTTTGCGAATGCCCGCCTGGCTAGCTACCACCCTCAAGTTGAAAATCTGTCGCCAAGCACCTAACGGTGTGTTCCGGCAGCTGTCCTTGAGAGCCAGTAATTCTAGGTTAGCCTGAACAACATCTTCGACCACATCATCACTTACCATCAGGTGAGATAGTGGTCAAAGGCAAACCTATCAAAAAAAAAAAAAAAAATAGTGCATTTAATAATTTAAGAACTCACTGAATCTGTTTTAATGCAGAATTTGTCTCTTATTCCTGATTTTGGAAAAACATAAATCAACTAGGTATAGTACGAAATTCGCGTCGGTCAAGGGATGTTATAGTTACATACCTCACATGGTTTTTCTTTGCAGTACTGGACAGATCATTTTCAATGACCTGTACTTGTACTTTTGTAACTGATAGATATAAGTAGATAATGGTGATTACTTTTTGCAAGTTTTTCAGTCATATAAAAAAGGGAAGCTTAAAAAAACATACTTACCAAAGGTGAATCTACAGTTCTTTCACTAGATTTAGGCTTATATTTCTTGTGTATCAAAACTTTGTTTGTTTTTCCATTAGCTGCAAGAAAAATCGACTTGTCTGATGTTATCAGTGGATGCTCCCAAGCTACTTGTTTGTAGACCAGTGTCATTGCTGCCCCCTTGTCTTTTTTGTATGTTTGCCTGGAAGTTTAAAAAAATTATGGACTATATATTACTGATTGAGAACCAGTCATACTAAACAAGTCACACCGTGACTGGTTAAGATATTTTTCTCATGATTGAGTAGGAAAAAGCTCTACAGGTTGCTATAAAAGTTATGTTGAGTAGTCCCCTACCCTTTCACGAAATAATATCTAGACAGAATTTAGAAACTCTTTACCTACCTCTGACAATCAATTAATCTCTCTGATATAGGTACCTACTTAATAAGAACCTACTGTGCTTAATTTTTAACATTAGTTCTAATTCTTATTCCACATGAATCCAAGCTAAGTTGGGCAAGGATCAAAAATTATTCATATTATTTTAAGCCCATTTATACCAGTAATATCGCATCATTCCGAAAAGGCAAAGTGCTCTCGACCTTGGTTCGAGGCTTTATTTCATAAAAAACTTATGATAGATGCACAGTCCAGCAGAGCGGGGTTTGGATCGAGAAAGAAAATTGAGGATAAAGTCAAAAAGTAAAGGTTGTAAAAAACTTTTCTACAGTAGGACAAAAATGATAGCCATAATGTGCATGCAATGAGCTAGGAAATGTAATGCGAATGGCTAACAATAGGTGAATTTTGTATCCTCCTGGCGTTAAGCGCACCTTGAGATACGATTGGTCACCTGCCTTATTAAAATTCTATCAACGCCTTTCAGATGACCGTCCTGGATCAAAGAATAAAATGGAGGAAAGCCACCGTAAAGTCTAACTGTATTTTATGGGATGCGATAGGAACAGCAAAGCACTCACTAGTAGAATGCAAGGTGCTCGTTGATAGGCCCATTCTATACGTTGCCATGATAGAGTCCTCGAAATAATACTCGTACAAGAAGTGAAGTCTTTTGGTAGTTAGAGCCAAAAAAGGCTTGACCATGAACAAGATACATCTATTTTGTTAAAGAAGGGTCCAAGCCTTACCCCACCTTACTCGTCTTTCCAACAGTCACTGTAAATTGGATCCCAATTTAAGACACATACGCCGCCCTAGTACTTGAATGGCTAACCGACCTTTTTTTTTACCAAAATGACTTTTATTCCCATTCATAGACAAGTTGATTACGCGTTGTTCTATGTATATTATTTCGTTTTATTTGTAATATAACGTTCAGAACTAGCGAAAATAAAATATCCTATCTCCGATTCATAAACTGTTTTGAATGCTTGTTTGGCTGAACGCCATATTTTGCTCAACCGAACGCATCCAAACATTAAGCTCCGTTCTTGTATGCCCAACCACCATCAACGGACCAATCACAACTGTTCATCTGAATGGGACGCGGCGCCATCTTATTTGTTAAGATTTGAGTCTAGCAGCGATATTGTAACAAATATAATATTATTAATAGTTTAAATGATAAAACACTTTTAATAAAGTGCTCAGATTTGACAGAATTTACTATAAATGAAAGTTACATGCACAGTGCATTGGATTTAGAAAGTTACGTGTACATTTTGTTGAAATTATTTAGCTTTAGTCTCTGAATCAGGAGTGCACTGTTCATACAGGCTGATTTTATTTGTTGTAACAATATTTTTTATTCTCTATCGGTGATGTGAAATATATGTTTTATAAATTGTATAAATATTTCTTCAAATAATATTACTAATTAGCAAATTTTAATATTCTTTTAATTATAATATAAATGTATATATATAAGGTGACTATTAATTCATCAACAATACTGCGGGGGATGGTGTAGAATCGATAACTGAATGTGATCCACTCATAATTAATTTTCACATAAACAAAATTAATACTAACTATTGCCTAAGCTGTGGCGCGTTGACTTTGAGAATGATAGCGACGACAACACTCGCGGCCGCCGTGGACTAGACTCACACTTATACACACATTCTAAGTATTCTAACGCATTGCGAGGGCAATGAACTCGGTAGGTATACCTACGCATTGCGAGGGCAATGAACTCGGTAGGTATACCTACGCATTGCGAGGGCAATGAACTCGGTAGGTAAACCTACGCATTGCGAGGGCAATGAACTCGGTAGGTATACCTACCGAGTTCATTGCCTTCGCGATGCGTTAGAATACCTAGAACGCGTGTGTATGTGTGAGTCTTGTCCACGGCGGCCGCGAGTGTTGTCGTCGCTATCATTCTCAAAGTCAACGCGCCACAGCTTAGGCAATAGTAAGTATTAATTTTGTTTATGTGAAAATTAATTATGAGTGGATCACATTCAGTTATCGATTCTACACCATCCCCCGCAGTATTGTTGATGAATTAATAGTCACCTTATATATACAGGGTTATTGGATAAATGCTAAAAACCTCTTAGAGTTGACTTTCGTTCGATAACTGTATCAGGTGTATTGTTCACTCTTGAACACAGCCTCCTCTATTATGGGGGTGGGGGGGGTTGTCATATTGCGATATAATGAATGATGGTCTACTGCTGAACACAGCCTCCCTATTATTGGGGTTTGCTATAACCCCCACGCTTGGCAGGCATCTTGGGAATCGCAGTGTGATATAATGAACGAATATTGTTTAAGCCGGATTGTCCACTGCTGAACACAGCCTCGCCTATTATGAGGTATGTCATAATCCCCACGCTCGGCAGGCATCTTGGGGATCGAAGTGTGCGATATGAACGATGGTTCAGTCCTGAACATTGCCTCCCCTATTATTGAGGTTTCTCATAATCCCCACGCTTGACAGGCATCTTGGGGATGGCAGTGTGATATAATGAACGAATACTGTTTAAGCCGGATTGTCCACTACTGAACACAGACTCACCTATTATGGGGATTGTCATAATCCCCACGCTCGGCAGGCGTCTTGGGGATCCAAGAGTGTGATATGATGAACGATGGTCCACTCCTGAACATTGCCTCCCCTATTATTGAGTTTTCTCATAATCCCCACGCTTGGCAGGCATCTTGGGGATTGTAGTGTGCGCTGAACAAATGCTTTATCAGCTGGATTGTCCACTGCTGAGCGCAGCCTTCCCTATTAAGGGTGTTTGCTATAATCCCCACACTTGGCAGGCATCTTGGGGATCGCATTGTGCGATATAATGAACGAATACTGTATAAGCCGGATTATCCACTATTGAACACAGCCTCCCCTAATATGGGGGTTTGTCACAATCCCCACGCTTGGCCATCTTGGGGGTCGCAGTATGCGTTATAATGAACGAATACTGTGTCGGCTGGATTGTCCACTGCTGATCAGAGCCTTTCCCATTAAGCGGGTTTGCTTTAATCCCCACGCTTAGCATGGGGTCGTGGGTATTGCAGTGCGCCCATTTTCTGGTGTTTTACTACTGTTGTTGTTCTGGGGGTAATATTCTAGCTCATGGGCATCCCATGGGCACTTATTATGATGAAGGAAAACTGAACATGCTGTATATTAAAAATGATGGAAATTGAAAATATGCAGTATATGGCTAATATTTTAATAGGCTAATATTTTAAAGATATATATATATATATATATATATCTTTAAAATATTAGCCATAGTGATATTCAAGCACTAAGGCGGCAACAAGTCTTAAATTAGAACATAAAGTTTATTAAGTCCATGGCAACGCAGCAATATTTATAACCTAACTTTCTGAAAAGCCAACTTAACAACAGACTAGTGGATATTCCAGCTGATAAAATATGGTATTGATAAACACAAAATATAGGTATGTTTACTTGTGTGTTTCCAATAAAGCGGCAAAGTTGATATTTGTAATAGTATTGATTCCTGTTAGGATGAAAGGCCCTCTAATGAGACCTGCAGCATCAATTTCTCTCATTACATCTCCCATTGTCTGACATGTTTCTGACATCATCACTTGCACATCCATTGTAACACTCCAAAGAGTTTTCTCTTTTTGACACCTCCTGAAATTTAAAGTCATGTAACACATGAGCATTCAATCTTTTAGCTGAATTTAATATAAGGTAGTTTAGCTTATTGCTGTGCCTAGTGCCCTTAATCACATGCCTGGATCTGGTTATTTCCAAGACAGTAAGGTACTACTTTTTGAAGGTTCTCTCTTGTACTGGTATGAGGTTGATCAATGAGATCTTAATCAGAAAAATAATTCGTTTTTTTTTTAAATTAACACTCATTAGGGCACCGAGAATATTTTCAGAAAGTAACTGTTCTTCAGTCAAGGTATAGGACAATGACCCCAGATTCAAAATTATATTATTTTGATGGAGTTGCACCTTACTCTTAGGTTCCTCAGGGCTTGGGCGACAGTCTGTAAAATAAATAAATATTTGTTGGGCAAATATAGGTAAGTATAATATTTAAAAAATGAGTTCAAAATTATTATTTAGTAACCGGCTAAGACTCGCGTAATATTAACCGGATATTGCTCCGATTTGATAGTGAGATATTGTTTGAGTTTAAAATTCAAATAGCAGAACCCAAATTTTGTGAATGTATTAATTGTTTTACTTTCATGCTAATTCATAAACCCTATGAGTATTCATTCATAAACCCTATGAGTATTCATTCATAAACCCTATGAGTACCGTAAATAAGAGTTGTTTTTGTACTGTGAATTAGGTAGCCGTTAACCAGTGCACTGGTGGACGATAACTGAGCGAAAACTGGTATATAAGAGGGTCATTCAATAAATACTTAGCCTACAAAAAGTAAACGAAAATTTTCTAAAAGTGGCAATTTATTTTTCAACATAGTCTCCTTTTAGTTCGATACACTTAGCCCAGCGATGCTCCAACTTTTTTAACCCGTCCGAAAAATAGTTTTTGTCAAACTCTGCAAAATAGGCCTCCGTGGCGGCGATGACCTCCTCATTCGATCCATACCTATTCCCGGCGAGTGATTTTTTCAGATTAGGAAACAGAACGAAGTCACAAGGGGCCAAATCTGGAGAATACGGTGGATGGGGCAGCAATTCGTAGCGTAATCGACCAATTTGGCCATGGCAACGGCAGACGCGTGAACCGGTGCGTTGTCGTGGTGAAACAGCACTTTTTTCTTCGCCAGATGGGGTCGTTTTATCTTTAATTCGGCGTCGAATCGGCCCAATAAATCGGCATAGTAAAGCCCTGTAATTGTTTTACCCTTCTCGAGGTAATCGATGTAGATCACACCTTGTGAATCCCAGAAAACGGTGGCCATAACTTTTCCGGCCGATTTTACAGTTTTCGCCTTCTTTGGAGCATGTTCCCCAGTCTGGATCCATTGTTTTGATTGCTCCTTGGTCTCTGGTGTGTACTAGAGGATCCAGGTTTCATCGACGGTCACAAAACGACGCAAATCTCCGCTGGATTCCGCTTAAACAGCGCCAAACACGTCTCCGATGTGGTCTCACGGTTGCGCTTGTTTTCTGGTGTGAGTAAACGCGGCACCCATCGCGCCGACAGCTTTCTCATGCCGAGTTCCTCGTGAAGAATATGATGCACTGTTCCTTCTGAAATGCCTACAGTCTCAGCTAGCTCCCGAACCTTCAATCGGCGATCTGCCAATACGAGATCATGGATTTTTTTAATGTTTTCCTCCGTAGCAGCTGTTTTCGGTGCACCTGGACGTGGTTCATCAAAAACCTACATACGGCCACGTGCAAACTCGTTGAACCAATTCTTGACGGTGGCCATCGATGGAGAAGAGTCATCGTACACAGCATCCAAATGCTCTTTGATTTCGATGTGCGTTTTCCCTTTCAAAAATAGGAAATGAATCACCGAACGATATTGCTCTTTTTCCATTTTTGTAAAACCGATCGACACGTTCCCTTCCATAAGTTGTCAAATTAAAACAAATGAAGGGATTGGAATGAAAATTTGAAAAAAGAATGTGCTGCACTGTGGTAAAACTCTTTTGAATCTACAGCGCCCTCTGGCGATGAGGCTAGGTACTTATTGAATGCACCTTGTATGCTATATTTATAATAAAAAATTCTTTGATTATGTATCATAGATACGTCTATAATTTTTAGAATTTATGAAAATAGACTATTGTAGGATGAAATGTTTTTTTTAAACTACATAGACTAGAGCATTATGATGGAAATCAAGTTGGAAGTCAACAAGGCGCTTAAACGGCCGATAACCAGTATGTTTATCCTATTATCTCATACAAGTTTTTAATGATGTTGTAAGCTACAAATCCTAATATATATCTTTTGTTACAACTTAGACAGTATGTAAAGGTCAGAAAGTGTATATATTCTTGATGTTTTGGGAACTAATACTAAATTTGTTAATTTCAAAAAGCTTGCATTTCTTTACATTATCTAAATATCCTTTTAATATTAGTAATTTCATCCAATTGAGGATCATCTCTAGAATCAGTAAATGCCACACAATGTACCTTCATATTTTTAAAGTTCTTCAGACCTTGAATATTTGATTATGGCCAATCAAATAGTTTAAGGGTAATCACACGGTCAAATGGGTGAGGTGACACTCAGGGGCGATATAGTGAGAGTTCTGGTGAGAGCCCATAGAAGATTTAAATGTAATCATGAAAAAGTAACATTTTTATAAAAATAGTGAGGTAAGAAACTCAAAAAAATATATCTAAAAAGGAGGGAGGGTGGGGGTCACAACTTTCCCTTTACAGGGGAGTCTCTCTGGGGACACAGTCTACCCTTACCTCGCACCACCCCTCTAAAATCGATGTCTGACAATAGTGAGGTTTTAAATTAAGAAAAATCATGTCTTAGGGAGGGGGATCGCAATTTCCCCTGTAAAGGGGATATCCCCAATCCCCCGCCCCCACCCCCTTTAAATAGATGTTTTATAAACTAGCAGGCTTGTTTCACCTTCGACCGCATCGTCACTTTCCATTCCTTATTCAAATAAAAAATATATTAATTGATTAACTTTACCTCATTACACAATATATTAACTTACTTGATATATTCTTTGATCTTTAACCCATCTTGACTACAAAATAGTATGGTTTCCCCTACGCCGCCCAGGGCAAGGGAGTCCAGAACTATGTCTATTAGATGCACACCAGCTACAGTTAAAAAGGCCTGCGAAGAACAAATAACTTTTAATTACGAACTTAGGGAAACATTGCAATACATTACATGAAGCTTACCATTGGTTTTTCGTAATCAATAATAGGAACAAAGTTACTGTTGAATGTGTCGGTAACAACAACAGCTTGAACAACATTTTCTTTATCTATTTCCATTGTATATCAATTTATTTAAATCTCGTGAGGTTATGCTTATTTACAACTTGCAAAAAACGACGACGGGACAGACGACATCGACCATGTTATCCACAAATGTAATCTTTGACAGTGACAACTGACAGTATTACTAACAAGGGTACGTTCAGAAAATCAAAACCAAGGCCGCGTTCCACGCCTCGTTCATGTCGAATCTAGTTGTTTATCTTACTCCAAGGCTTAGAACGACTCGGTTGTTTACAATATTTCTCAATCGATTCTCGTGAAATTTTGAGAGCAGCAGGGCTATCATGTATCTTTTGTAGCTATGAACTGTTGATTGCAACAATAAAACTGTCAGTTTTGACAAATTTTGTAAGACAGATAGGTAACAGACCTTCATGCGTCGGAACGTTAGTCGCCGACCGTTTTTTTTCTTTTATACCTGAGACGATAACTGGCATATACATTGATCGAATTAAAATTTCGTACTATGCATTCTACTAAAGATTTTGTAAATATAAGTATAGTATATATACAGGCTGTACTCCCATGGTCAGTATTTCCTTTTCTTTCATATTATTATTATTCTAAAATCTAAATAAAACAAATAAAGGCAAAATTCTTACCTGTTACGTGTGAGCAGAAATTTTTATGAGATAAACAAGAGAGTTGGCCTAGATATATTTTGTACAAGCATTGCATCGGCTAGGCGGTTGTAGCAGAGAGTTCTTCAACTAAATGTTTGAATTTTGTCATAAGCAGCAGTCTAAACATAAAAAGACTAATCTGTAACTTAGTGTTCATTATTTGAATGTCATTTATAAGATAGCTATCCGTGAGGACCTATAATTGGTTATCTGTTGTTATTAGTTATATATAAGATATTTGTTATACTTACTGTTGGTCTTCCTAAGAAATAAATAAATAAATAAAACTTAAGTTTATACTGGCATAGATTTTAAAATACAAGTAGTAATTTCTTATTATTATTATTATTTTTAGTATTCGGAGAGAGGAGAAACTTATTTTTTTCCCGCTCATGACTTCATTTTTGCCTCTCGTATTTTTTTTTATGTTATCCGCAGAGCATGCGTTATTGCAAAACATTAAAATACTAAAAATATCATAGTCGCTTTATTACATTTGGTTTTATTTTACAGGATATATCAAGCGTATGAAACGTGTTGCAGTATCCAAAGTGTAGATTGGCCATTAGACACTAGAATTGAAGCTGTGTGGAGGAAGATATATTTTGGGCTAAATTGTGTTCAGGAAGAAGAAATTATTACTTGTATTTTAAAATAAATGCCAATATTTACTTAAATTTTGATCTACTTAGCTTTCAAACATTAAATTAGATTTTAGAATAATAATAATATGAAATCAAAGGAAATACTGACCATGGGAGTTCAACCTGTATATATACTATGTTATTACAACTCTATAGTAGAATGGATATTACGAAATTTTAAATCAATCAATGTATATGCCAGCTATCGTCTCAGGTATAAAAGAAAAAAACGGTCGGCGACTAACGTTTGGGCACAAGAAGGTCTGTTACCTATCTGTTTTTTTCATTGATACAAGATCTGTCAAAACTGTCATTTTTGATTGTTGCAATCAGCATTTCATTGCTACAGAAGATACGTGATCACCCCGCAGTTTGATAATTCCATAAAAAAATGTCTATTCAGTTTTTGCAAATTTTTCAAAATAACGGAGATATATGGTTTATAAAATCGTGTATGTGCCATATAATCTGTTCGTATAATCTGATAACCTTATAGTTTATTTGTATCATGAAGCAACTTTTTGTCAGAACAACTTATTCATACGATAACCTTAAAAGCTAACCCGGCCGGTGGAAAAAATGAAAAAAATAACGCTCATTTCCAGTGCCATATCAAATCACAAATTAATTTAATCAGTTTTTGGAATATATTTTGTGACCCATTCCCCCGACAGCGTGCACGTGAGTTTTTCAGCTCCGGGAGCCACTAGTTGTATATTTTTACTACTTTCCCGCCAAAAACAAAACACAACAGGCACCATAAATAAAATAGATAGATATAATAGTACATTACTGCAGCGGCCAGCAAAGGAGGCATTGATGGACGAACGTGTAAATGTGGGCCGAGGCACACATACGTTAAGTCCATCATAATATACTAATAACGTCAGTTTTCAGTATCTTGCACGGATCATGATACAATATTAAATTACGCCAGGTAATTACACTCCAAGACCGGATGTCACGTAACGTGGACACAAGTTTCGTCATCAGTTCTATCTACGGCTCTCAAACTTTAAACCTAATTTGAGGAAATTCGGGGGCAGTAACATTACTGTTTTTTTTTTTTTTTATATTAGGTAAGCCTTTGACCACCATCTCACCTGATGGTAAGTGATGATGTGGTCGAAGGTGTTAACAGGCTTAACCTAGAATTACTGGCTCTCAAGGACGCACCGAACACACCGTTAGGTGCTTGGCGACAGATTTTCTACTTGAGGGTGATAGCTAGCCAGGCGGGCATTCGTAAAATGCCCTACCACCATGCTATAACGACTGCCATCCTAAGACAACAACCGGGACCGACAGCTTAACGTGCCCTCCGAAGCACGGAAGCGCTCAGTAGTAATGTCACCAGCGGTCACCCAGCCAAGTCACAACCTAGGCGGACGTTGCTTAGCTTTGCTGATCGATTCAGAATGGCAAAGCAAACTTCGCGACGAGCGCTTCAAACGTTAACAGATTTTAACTTTTTTTTATATATAGAAAATAACGTGTAGAAAATATTTAATTTACTTAGAAGATTCTAGAATGAATTATGGTTATCAAGTTAATAGTGTTTGACACTTTATATAGTTTTCTTGTCCTGGTTACCGTTGATGCTACTTAATTTTTTCATATATTGTAATCAAGTGAGTGTTTTCTATGCCGAAGTAAAAAAACGCAGTTATTTTGGTGTGCAGTTTAGCTTCAAAGAAAGTAGAAACCAATTTGGTACCTACGTTATAAAACCAAACAAATTACATACTACTTATAGTAGTTGTTTGAGATCCACAACAGCAAAGCAATTCTTCGGCTACAGACTCTTTTGCAGGAAATTAAATCATCCTGAATTCACTGCCTTTTCTACTTTTATTCGTACAGTTCCGAACAGTACAAACATTTTTATGTTTTTGTTATACCTACTCGTAGGTAACAGAAATGAGTACTTTACGTCCCAACCACAACAGTTTGCGAATCACTGCGCATTGTGCTAGAGCGAGAGCAAAATAGATGTTAATAAAAGTGCGACAGAGACGGCGATAATTGTCAAAATTGTGGAACCATAGGGAGACAACTTTTTTCATACCATTTTCTCTGATAAACATTGATTCATGCGTTACGTTCAATTAGACGTTTGAAATAATTTATTGCTATTTTAGAACAAAACATTCTCAGAAAAAAGAACCATAAAGTTGTATGATGTTAGGTATAAAAAAGAGCTAATTTGTTTTTTTATTTATTTATATTATTGTGACGGAACAAGCTCGAGGCCCACCTGATGTTAAGCGGACTAACCTCTGCCGATAACAGATGCATTTCGTCACAAGTCAAGAATTGCACTGCGCCCGTCGCTTTGTGACATAGTTGTTAAGTCTCATGTGCCTGTAATTTCTCTGTAAGCTCTCAAGGACTGCTGCCGGAACACACCGTTAGGTGCTTGGCGGCAGATTTTCTACTTGAGGGTGGTAGCTAGCCAGGCGGGCATTCGCAAAATGCCCTTCCACCATGCGGTAAAGCTCAAGCCCGCGGGATTCGAACCATGGACATAGAACATATAATAATACAATGGACCTGCTGCGCGGCAGTCCATAGCCAATACCTCTGAGCCATCACTGCTTTGTGACGCAGCTTGTGTTTCTTCGGGAGTAGACCTTGTTTTCTTGGATCATGGCACGGATACATAGTATTATTATATGTTCTATGGCACGGATCAAAGAAGCTGTAATACCCGGATGTGACATAGACTACTAGTGCATGTCGCTATGTTTATGATACAATAATATAAGAAGACTTTGTTGTCTTGGATCAAGGCTAAGTCGTTATAGTATAGGTAACAGTAGGTATAAGAGACTTGGGTAAAATAATAACTGGTAATTGTTCTACTGTTTTTTCTGCGTTTAGAACAAGTATACCTATAATAAAATAACTCCTAGGCATTTTTTTTATTGCTTATAGGCGTATTTGACCACTAGCTCACCCGATGGTAAGTGATGATGTGGTCGAAGTTTGTTCAGGCTAGCCTAGAATTACTGGCTCTCAAAAAGTTCTACCAATAACCAAGAAGGAAAAGTAACTCCTGGTTTTCTACTAATAAAACGAAGGATAAAGAATGCCGGTTGATCCATTCTAAAAAATACCTTAAAAAGACGTGCCTCTACCACAGATTATACCCCTACATAATTAGAAAGGTAAGTAGGTAGGTAACCAAGGCAGCGGAAAACCAAAACATTCAATAGGAAAACTTTTGGCAAAGGTTTTACCATGGATTATGAATTTTACCGCATTGACTACATTATTTGTGGGATAACGTACCCTGGTACATTAAAGATATTGCCTTCTTCCGGACAGCGCGCTGATCAGAAGGTTTTCCATTATGTTAGAACTTCCTTTCTTTGAGATAAAGTCATCGAGTCATTACTATGCGATCAATCATTTTAATGTTTCAGTTCGCAATCGGCGATAAAACAGGTGTTCTCCAATGTTTGAGTATAAAGGATGAAGAACCAGTTGTTCAATTCAAGACACTCCCAGGAAAAGCAATAACTTCTGTGCAACTAGCTTCCGTCAATGGTAACTTAATACCCACAAAATATATTAATTATTCATAGGTAGGTACTTATCTACAAACGTAACTAAGCCACACTTTTCCTTATCTACCCGATTTTTATGAAGTACTTAAAAGTCAAAATCAATTATCGTCTACGACGCTCTTATGAGGGTCAATTACAAATTTGAATATTCGAATTTGATATTTGAATATATCAAAGACGTTTAGTTGTATTTATTACATAAGATCATTGTAAAATATTCAAATCATACATCTTATAGACCCCCTTCGAAGTACAAGTAGGTATACTTATAATACGCTTAGGTATAAAACAAGTAGGTATCTACGCGTATTTATAGACAATAATTGTAGGTGAATGTTAGTATATAGGTAGGTACCTACTATGCTATGTAAGGCAAAACTATTTATGTATTATGGAAATGAAGAATAAGCTGTATGATTAGATTCAAACTCCACTATATCTTTTAAAAGTAGTGAAGGGCCAGTGGCAATGGAGATATTAAGATTAGAGAAGATACGGATATCCGCTCAAAAATTCAATGATTTAAATTCCGCTGCGGGTGTGAGCTCTACCAAATGGTGATAGGGCATATGAAAATACCCGCCTTGCTAGCTACCACCCTCAAGTCGAAAATCTTTCCTGGAGGGCCAGTAATTCTAGGTGTTAAAACCTTGGCCACAATATTACTTGCCATGAGGTCAGATTGTGGTCAACACATTATAACCATAAGCTCTGCAATAGGAAAAAACTATTTTTCATTTCTCATACTCGGAAAGTATACAGTGTTTGTTTGATCCAAGTAGCGGGTAGAAGACGCTGCTTCACACACGGGGAAAACTCATAATAAAATGCTTCCTTCGCTTGGGCCGGAATATCTGGTAACCATGATAACCCTTATTTGTCACAAAATAAGATGTCGTTTTTTCGTCGGATCCCGTCGGCGGTCGATAGTTCGAAAAATTTACAGAATAGCCTGAGACTTGCGTACATCCGATTCTCATAATTCAAACAGTATTCTTGGCTATACTTAAAAAAACATATAAGGAGTATTTTAGTTATATTTTAAGAAAACTGAAAGCATCTTACATTTCATTTTAGGGCTTATTCGTCAACTGGCGAGCGTGAAACTCGCGAGCGCTAGCGAGTTGGCACCTTTTGATTTTACCTATTTTTTTTGTTGTCAACTCACGCGCCCATACATTATGAAGTACAGTCAAATAAAAAAGTGTTAGAATCAGTTAAGTATCGACTATCCAGAACGATAGGAAGAAAATATTTTTATTTGATATAACATGCTTGACTTATACAAAATAAAAGCACACAAGTGGGATGCGGCCGATGACGCATGATGCATGCTATCCCTTATGACGTTGCTTGCGCGCAAACCCTTGCTGTCTCCCTCTAATGCCTGTTGCAAACCCGTTATGACGCCATTGTTTTAGTGATCTTAGTGTCAGCTAAGTTGCCGGTTACAGTGCATTACGTACATATTTTACCGGAGCAGAAGTACTGTTCCATATTTCTAAATAACAAGCAATATAAAACAAAAAAAGCTGAACAAATAGTTCTGTTTTCTGTAAAATTGGTATATACACGTATATATATATATATATATATATATAGTTTTATATTTTTCATTGTTTTTTTTTTAATCAAGTAGAGAAGAGAATGACTAATATTAATGACTCGGGGAAACCTTGTTTCAATATCAGCTATTACCTAACGTTTTAATAGTAAGCATCAAGATTTTAAAGACGTCTTTCTTTTTCTCTCATATACTGTATGTATATTAAGTTATCTTTTGCAAATAATTATTTATCTTATCCTATCTCATATTTTTGTTTATACTGAACTGGGTAGCACTTAACCACAATCTCACCTGATGTTAAATGATGATGCGGTCGATGATGGAGCGCACTTACCCAGAAGGTATAAATTCACTCACGTTTTGAGGAATTCTCTTATTTTTTTAAGTATGTAAGACTGCCATTTGATGAGTAAAAAATATTAAAATGTGGAAGTTTTGAGTGTTTTTGATGTATAGTGGGGGTAAGTTAATAACGATGTATTCTTTTGCTTAGTTTGAATCGGTATATTTTATAACAGCATTACTACATAATAAAATAAAGACCTTAAAAATAAAGACGGCTCATTTATTTAGAGGTATGCGAAGAAAAATCTATGTAAAGCGAGACTATTACTAGCAATAATTGTATTAAACGAGATGACAGGTCACATCTGTGAACCTGATATTGTGTCATATGAATTGGATATTACCTTTAATAAGTGCATTGAAAAAGTGAAAAGTATTTTAATATATAGAATAGAAAGGTATAGAAATAGCATATTTATTTCTATACCAAATGCGTTTCGACAGGCTGCTTCAGTACTAAATTTATTATGAGCTCAAAACTTGAACTCATAATAATAATACCCGAATTTAAAATGTTAAGAACAAATTTTATTGAAAACTAAATCATTAGCTAAATGCTATACTCGTTAATTACTATTTAAATTATATTAAGATAATAATGAGCGATTTCGCTTTACTCACATACTATGATTTTGTTGTTTTTTGTTTTATTTGCTTAGTTTTAGACAATTTTAGATTTTTACAATAACATGCAATACACCAAATTATTGAGTCATTGTGATATTGTTAATAATTATTAGGAAAATAAGCAGTTCCATATGTTTTGTATCGATTTACTTACATCTTAGTGGTTATATTTTGTATAAGCATAGCATATCATGTCTAATAATCATAATTTCTTTATACATTACCCTCTTTTTTCTGTATAGTTGGTAATTAACTAGTGTTTATCCTTTTGCATATGACTGTACTTTATACGTGCGCGCGAGTTAACGACAAAAAAAATAGGTAAACTCGGAAGGTGCCAACTCGCACGCACTCGCGAGTTTCACGCTCGCCAGTTGACGAACAAGCCCATTTTAGCGCCAAAATATTAGGTAAGTACACCATTTAATTTTTAATAATAATCTCGTAACTACTTGTACAGTAACTACTTTTATGTGTAATTTTTCATGTGTATAATAACAAGTCTATAATGGTCTGAAATACATTTAAAGAATTAAGGCTAGAAGTTATTGAATAAAAATCCCCTTATCTTTCTCGACAGGGATCCAGTTGCCTGAAAAAACGTTTATTGTGAAGCTTCCATAGATCCGATCGATGTAATTCAAACTTTGTTAGTATTATTATAGTCAGCATTGGTCAGCATCTTAACTATACTCAGTTAATATTTTTTACTCTACAGTAACGGAAAGTTTTTTAGTGAAAACTTCACGGTTTAAAAAACTTTCCGTAAAAAAAAACACGCAATTTAATCAACACACACCGGTGGAAAATCGCGTAAGAAATAATCACGTACCTAATACTAAAATTTTTGTGCATATAAAAAATGCTCTCCAATACATATTTTCCGCCAAAATTCTTTAAAAAAGTGTGTGACATTCTAACCCGGTACCCCACGGGGCATAAACATGTTTAGGTAATGGAAAACAACTGAGTACTAAAAAAACACAAAACATTTCGATATAATAATTAACCTAGGAGATGCCAAAGCATCTCACCATATACAAACCTCCACCCCCCACGGGTAGAGAGGGAGGGGTACCGGCGTTTGAACCAAGCATTAAAAAATAACTGCTATTTTTTTTGTCAGGTAACCATGCAGACAAAATATTCGCAGCTTCCGGAAACGAAGTCAAAGGATACACAAGAAAAGGAAAAGTGTTTCTAACGATAGAAACTTCTGTATCTGAGACCATCACTTCTATGTAAAATATCTTATGCTGTATTTGCAATTGTTCTTTGAAGTTCCGAAGTTAATCTTAGGGTTTACGTTGGCAGGTGCGTCTATGGAAGCGATCTGATCCTGTGCAGTGGACGTACAGTCACATTCTACAGAGATTTAAGAGAAATTAATTCGTACATCTGCGAAGATCGAGTGCTTGACATCGCAGTATTTCCAGCACCTAATGTAAGCAGTGATACTACGAGTATATTATCGCTATTATTTAACGTTGCTTTTAAGTGCTTAGACCACGCTCATTCACCACCAATGAAGCCAAAGTTCTTCTTATGTTGTTATGTAGGTACGTAACGAACTTTAGCTATCATAACAACAAAAATGCCAGCAGATTTTTTTTATTGCTGATAGATAATCCTTTGACTACTATCTCACCTGATGGTAAGTGATGATGTGGTCGAAGGTGCTAACAGGCTTAACCTAGAATTCTTATGGATCTTAAAGAGAGCTGCCGGAACACACCGTTACTTGTTTGGCGACAGATTTTCTACTTGAGGGTGATCGCTAGACAGGCGGGCATTCACAAAACCTTCCACCGTGCGGTAAAGCTCCAGCCCGCGGCGGGATTCGAACCATGGACCTGCTGCGTGGCAGTCCATAGCCAATGCCACTGAGCTATCACTGTTTCAAAATTATATGCCAGCGACCAAGAAATAATTACTACATGGAGTTGAAGTGGCTTGGGTAGAACTGGCAGATGGAATGCACAAAACAAACATGCGATATATTTGTTTTTACATCGTTATTTTTCCCTGAAGGCATAGGCAATATAAATTTAGCATTGATTATCAATGATAATTTTAATTTCAGAGCAACAAGTTGCGATTGATCGTGTTGATCGCCAACAAGGGCGCAGCTATACTGGAGAGTAGTCAATTGGTTTCCAGAATCTCTATATCTTCGGGACCGTCTCGTTTAGCTGTGCCGCCGTCTATGCATACCACAGAAATTTACGTTTTTTACGGAGCCAGCGATGGATCTATTGGACTTATCAGTTATGAACAGTAAGTTTCCATTGAAATTCTTTTATTGAAAATAAAGGTTATCTGCTTAGCTGTCTAATCTGATGATCTTGTACAATAAATAGTCTCTTCAAATGGTAGCTACTAATATTTGAACCGGCAGGTAGCTTAGATTGAATAGTTAATCTTTTTTGAAGCGCTCGTAAGCAACGTCCGCCGCGGTCAGGAGTGGAATGGGTGACCGCTAGTGAAATTACTACTGAGCGCTTCCGTGCTTTGGAGGGCACGTTAAGCCGTCGGTCCCGGTTGTTGTCACACGATGGCAGTCGTTACAATGGTGGTAGGGCATTTCGTCAATGCCCGCCTGGCTAGCTATCACCCTTAAGTAGAACATCTGTCGTCAACCACCTAACGGTGTGTTCCGGCAGCTGTCCTTAAGAACCAGTAATTCTAGGCTAGCCTGAACAACATCTTCGACCGCATCATCACTTACCATCAGGTGAGATAGTGGTCAAAGGTTAGCCTATAAGCTATAAAAAAAAGTTTGCCGGCGAAGCTCGGGGTCCCAAATTCGACTGTTGTCCGAGGCTCACATATAAGTAAGTAATGGAATTTCGGGTCTTGAGTATGTATGTCCCATAAGAGTACCTGAATAATCGATTATGGCTCCAGGTATTCTTAGTGTGGGAATGGCATCATGAGTATGCGAGTATGTAACTAGGTACTTATGTTTTTTTTTTTTTATATTCCAGGTCATCTTTATACAGTAAATGCCTGGTGGAAGGGCGAAGTCTCGGACCAGTGGTATGCCTCGGCTGGTACTCAAGTAACGGCAACACACATTTGGCGGTTGGTCGACATGATGGTTCTGTACAACTTTACCTCATCGATACGGAAAACTTTGTTGAAAAACCAAGGCTTAAGTATACTTACGTATGAATATTATCTGTCTTCTCCATACTTACGCATTAAAACAGTTTCCGCGCCAACAAGGTGCATTCATAGATATGGCATAACTCGCATTACCACCAAGATTTGTCTTTTCTCAAGGGTCCACGAAAACCAATATAAAGTATCTACCTAAGGGAGTTGCATTCCCCTAAGATACCAATCGTAAAAGTTTTCGGTAAAGTAGAGCAGCAATGAGTTGTCTAATATCGAAATGCCTCTATCTGAATGATTAAAGCGTTTCTATATATTTCTTACCCGTATGGAAAGACATGGCGCTGAACAGAGATAAGTGTAAGAAAGGGTTTCCCAGTGGAACATTACATATTAATTTAAAAAAAGGTATTTTTTATTCCAATAATAGGAAAAAATTAGAAAGTAATTCAATAAAAAATTTGAATTAGGTAAATCCAAAAGTTTGATAAAGTTGTCGTGTAAGATACTTCCGCCGTACGTAAAGGTGCAACGATATAATTCAGTATTAATGTCTATTATATTGCAGCAAGCTAGGTTAATCAGCCTAACCACTTTAGCGGCCTATATGTAATTCAACATTTAATAAGCTGGTGTGCTAATGCTTAGGCCATTAATAAAAATACTAGTCTAGGGCAAAGTAATTTATAGTTGTAAATACGAGCGAAGCGAGCAGGTGCGCACTACAACAACGCGCGAGCCAGGCGAGCGAAGCAAGCTAGCATAGTTGCAGCGCCGGTAATGCGCTCGGAAAAGTTAGGCATTAAGTTAAATGACTAGGATAAGTAATTATGAGATGCAAATTCAATTACCTACTTGGCTAGGCAAATAGTCAAACGTCAATGTCATCGATCCAAGTCATTTGCCTAGCTGTTCGATTGAATGGCTGAGTTTCAGTCAGGATTATTTAGGCCGATCAGGCCGCTAGTTAAATGGAGCCGTTTAGTAATATAACTAGGCTTCTGGCTGGAACATATTCTTAGATGACGAATGAAGGGACTTTTTGCGTCAACTACATAATGAATTTCAGTTTTGCGGTGAGCCTGTAACTTCTATAGACGGCGGGTGTATCGGCACAGATGAATGCGAGCTGCTCGTAGCGACATTCTCTGGAAGAATTTTCTCACTGAGGTCGGGGCATCTCACTGGTGCAGCTGCTTTGTCTAAAGTCCCTCCAGAAGTTTTAGCGGCGCGGAGGATCAAACTTGAGTAAGTAAAGCTAAAGAATTTATATTTAATACAGTCCTTGCTCCGTTGGCCCAGTTAAATAAAGCGTAACTTTGAAATCTTGAGCTCCTAGTTTTAATTCCATGATCAGACAATTTAATTAAGTGTTTCTCACTAAATTCTAAACAACAACTATACCTAACTACCTAACCTACCTATTAGTCTGTAATAATGTCTTTGTCAGCAGTCTCTAGATCTGTGTCCGGTAGACGGCAATAGGTTCGCTCCTTTGTTACATGTAACCTAAAACAAAAATGGCGAAATGTGCCTATAGACCTTTAAATTATAATACAGGCGTGATGTTTTTTTTTAACATTGTAGCGTAAGTAGATATTATATATAATTGTAATAAATAAGCCAATAATATAGCAGCGGTACTTTTTAGGGGTGAAATAGCACGATTAGAAAAACAAACTGCCAATGAACGCCAAAAATATCAACGCAACACACGTTCTGTAAATTCTGGTTTATCAGCACCACCACTCTTAGATTTGCAATATGAAGTAAGTATCCACAAGATTCAAGAACAGGTCAATACCCACGTGTAAGTATTTACTTTACCCCATAATTTTGAAGAGATGGGCGATTTGACTGAAGCTTACGAATAAATATGTAAAGAAGTATAACTCTCATACAATTACCGCTTTGATTTCGGACTCATAAAGTTCACAATTAACACAACTCGCGCTATCTCGCAAATTCAATTAGATTGGTTAATTGACTTGGCGCTTAGAAATGATCGCATCCGATTCGTCGCGTCTAGGTTATGCTGTCACGCGGCATGGTTTACTTTTTAAGTCATCCCCGCCGCGGTAGTTTGCGATCTGCTATTTTTGAGCTTGACTTACATTCCTCTACATATTTAATCGTAGCAGTGAAGCACATACTAACGTAACGCATCTATTTAAGGTTATAGGCGCATCTAAGGATGGTTGGCAAGAGGCAAGGATCATGTCAGCTGTTCCTTTAGATATGCTCTTCATCTATTGTGATAAGACACTAGAAATGCTGACAGACACTGCTGCTGTTCTCAGTATATGCGGTTCACAGGTAAGCTCACTGACATAGAAACTGTAGCGGAGAATTTAATTGAAATTTAATTTGCTAATGTACAGTATTTCGGTGCAGGATAATTCTTCTGACTTGCTAGCGACCGTGAGGTGCCAAGCTGGCACAAGGAGGTTGTGGGTTCGTATGCGTAACATGCGGGCATCTTCTACATCCACGCCTGAATCAGTGCTCGTTTACATTTACGCCCTGCCTACCGGAGCCCCGAGGGTGGCCCGTCTTATCACCATCAGATTAGTTGCATTGCCTTATTATTCACAACATGAAGACACAGAGTGCGAGATGCAGTCAAGGCAAGTTACGTCTATTTCAAGGTAATGGTAATGTGAATCAAACTAAACAAAAGCAAATAAAAGAAAGTAAAAAAAAGCATTGAATTTAAAATCAAGATATATGACATCAATAGTCACTTTGGCAGCTGTCATATCAACATCTTTTATATTATGAAAAATTATGTTACTTTCCATGTGCATCGTATAAATATCTATAACAATAGTATTTCATTCATAATTGGATGATATCCACTCTGATGCATAGCGGTTAAAATTGTTCTATAATGCTCTTACTTATTTAGAAAATTTTTGAAGCAGTGATAGCTCAGTGGCTTTGGCTATGGACTGCCGCGCAACAGGTCCATGGTCAGGCCGCTGGCTTGAGCTTCACCGCATGGTGGAAGGGCATTATTGCGAATGCCCGCTTGGCTAGCGACCACCCTCAAGTGGAAAATCTGTCGCCAAGCACCTAACAGTGTGTTCCGGCAGCTGTCCTTGAGAGCCAGTAATTCTAGGTTAAGCCTGTTAACACCTTCGACCACATCATCACTTACCATCAGGTGAGATTGTGGTCAAAGGCTTACCTATCAGCAATAAAAAAAGAACTAAGCAAAACCAGCGTCATTGTTGGTCTGACGTTTCAAGGGTACCACGGTTAAGTTGTGAAAGAGTGCAAGGGCATATCCTTTGAAGAATAACTGTGTGCGTCGAGAGGAACGGTGGATATGTCCAGACTCATGTGTAAATAGCCATGTAAATAATTGTGTAGGTACTAAATGATTGTTGTAAATAGGATTGATTGACTTTTAAACACGCCAAGTGGATGTAATTTTATGTTTTCATTCTACCTCAAACTTAAGAGGCCTTATTCCAGCAAAGCCATTTTACAGCCGTTTTCTCAAGGCTGTTGCAGCTAAAGTATAAAAGTTTTTGTTTTTTAAATGATGCAGGAAGAAAGTTTATTGTTTTTTTAATGGAGTGCATTAAACAAAACAATAAAAAAAACAACTGAAATCCGACAAAAATTTTTTTACCAACTCATGTTTTCATAAATTTCTTCATCAGTGTGACTTCAACAGTCTTTTTATCGAACAAAAATTATTCGTTTTACAGATTGAAAAATATCATTAAACCAATCATATTACCACCAATGGAGTGCATTAATAACATTTTGATAAATATATGTTACAACTGAGTAAATAAGGGATTGAAAGGGCACTTTTGGCACAAAAATACCATTCAAATTTCTTGTTATTTCTACAAAATCTGGTATTTTATGAAATAAATAAATATGCAATTCATTAGTTGAAGTTTTTATTTAATAGATAATAATATTTTGTCGTTCATTTAGTGAAAAATGTATTTTATACAATTTTTTCAATATGACGTATAAATTACGGAACACAACGCCTTGCATCTCAGTTTGCGCCTAGCGCTCGCGGAGGGAGGACGTATCGCTGCTCGTCCCGCGCCCTACACGTGCCGCAACTACGGTGCGCAATGAAAATATAGCGTGACCGAGTTGTTTTGATCTATGCGTATGCTTTTATTATTGTAAAGGTATTTTTGTTGAGACCATGCCTTTTTCATTATTAACTAGGATTTATTATTTCCTGATCGGAATTGAATTTTTAACTGACTTCTAAAAAAGGAGGAGGTTCTCAGTTCGTCTGTATTTTTTATGTTTTTACCTCAGAACTTTTGAAAGGGTGAACCGATTTTGAGTATTATTTTTTTGTTTTAAAGCTGATGCTTGTCGTTTGGTCCTATTTAAATTGCATCAAAATCAGTCAAGTCGTTTTTGCGTTACACTCCAATAACTGAAAAGTATTTACCTATCTTGATGATATAATCATTGACAATCGATGTCGTAAGTAGCAAGGGTTACTAAAACTAGTGATCAATTTTTTAACCAAAAAATGGAACCGACTTTTTGGTTTTTGCCATAGTAAAAAAAATGTAACCATAAAATGGAACCGACTTCAACACCCAAAAGTGTGAAATAACTTGTCAAAGTCGATACCATGCGCACAATATTGTGATCATAGGTACTTTTGAACTATCATGGTACCGACTTCACATTTTGGGTGTTGAAGTCGGTTCCATTTTATGGTTACATTTTTTTTTACTATGGCAAAAACCAAAAAGTTGCGTAGTTGCTATATATAAGAAAAAAGTTTAAAAAAAAACTTGAAACTAGCTAGAGGCTAAAATGTGTTTATATATATATTTTTTTATTTTATATTAGGTATTAACTTGGCCAAACAGATGGAAACGAAGTAATACATTTTTACAACAAGTGTCTTTTACACGAAATAATAGGCCATCAAAAAGCACGATCTATGCCTCTAAGAAATAATTTTAAGGCAAGACTATCTAACGGTCTGTACCGTGTACTGATTTGGTTAAAAATAAAAGATGTTTATAATAATATAGACGTTATATATTTTACTAAACAATTAGTACCGACCCTGAGTTAGGATTTAAGACCTCTATATTAAAAGCACCTTATTTTCTTTCCGTAGCGACCACTAAAGCCGCTCCGCCAACGGAGCAGTTATACAAATATAATGAACCAAGATATGCATGCACAAAGCAGGAGGTCTACTCCCAAAAACGAAGTTCGAAGTTTCGTTTGACGGATCGCACCTTTTCTTACCACGAAACACTTTCGGATCCGGACTTCGATCCGTACTTCGTGAATTGACATATTGCCCGTATTTGACCCTACTCCCAAATGTTATTTGACATTTATTACTTCGTATTTAGACAGTAAGTTGATTATGGATGAATGATAATCTCATGATAGATACGCCCTACTGTTACGTCTGTCAGAGTCATCACTGCTTCAAAATATATATATATTTATAATATGTATAATGGTGATGCGCTTGGTGGTGGAAGAAAAAGTTATGGAACATGAATGTACAAATACCTCTGTGTACAAGAGTCGCCGTTACAATAAATAAGAAATCATTCTTGTGTTTTCAAGAATATGTTTACTTAATTTAGGAACGCATTGCATGGTTGTTCATAAAATGCAGCGCGAGAAATTGGTACTTACGTCAAAAAGAAGAAGCCCCAAAAATGGGTCTGCTACTTGAGAAAATAAAAACATTCTGACGAACGGTGTATTGAACATATGGGCTTATCTACTAATGTAAGTCCATGGTTGCATTCTAGTTGTCATATTCGAAGTAGAATTTACGAAAGAGTTTATAGTGTTAGGCAACATTCAATTAGGTTCTTTGTTTGTCGACGACACAACCATCACTCTGAAAAATACTTGTTTACTAAGAAAACAAATTGTAGAATACATTTAATTCCACATACACATTCATGAATAAATAATTTATTAATTATCGAAACATTCTTCTTCACAAATTCTTTTTGGTTATTAGTTTTTGATTTATTCATCATATCTACCATAAAGAACCTGCCCAAAGATTTCAATATCACTCCACTATAATATTTGTCTATGAATCCGAAAGAAGACCGTCCGTACAAGTCGCATCCGAAGTTATTTGGTGGTAGGTTTTGTTATAAGTTCGATGTTCGTTACTTCGTTCCGAAACGAAGCTTCGATCTTCGAACTTCGTTTTTGGGAGTAGACCTCCTGGTATACAAACTACAAAACTAAGTTGTTTGCCTATATACAATGATGGTTAGAAGTACATAATCGAATATAGATACCTACACAGTAGTCCATTGAAATGTTACAATTTAAGACCGAATATTGCATTTTTTAGAGGGCGCAATATTACTTTTGAGATATATGTGGGTGGTCCATAGAAGCTTAACCTCAAGTTTGTAGGGTCGCCGCCTTTGTCCTCCGGCCGCCATCTTGGAAAAAGGGGTGAAAACACTTATTTCGCGATATCTTGGAAACTATGCGTCTTACAAAAAATTCTACAGCATATAATTTGCAAATTATTTTGCCTACAAATATGATTATATAACTTTTTGCCCTAAAATAAAAATTTAAGAAGTTATAACCAAAAAGAGTGAGAAAATTTTCATATATTTTTTTTTTCTCTATAACTTTCTTTTTCTCATTTTACAAAAAAGATACCTCAGACCAATCTTGTTGATTATCATTTGAGGAATTTTTTTATGATTTTTTAATTTATTTCATTTAAAACACTTACAGCGCTACAAAGTTGACCAGGTTCATCAATGCTCATCCGGTCAAAATGAAATGTTTAGCTTATATTTTTCATATCCTTAAAAAAAAAATTCGTACAACTTCACTTATTCATACCTAACTGTTTTCCTTACCATAGAACTTACCAAATATAACTTACCGAAGGATAAGCAGGTAGAAAAGGGAAAAGGAGTTACCGTTTGGGGATAAAGGAACATCTGCCTGCTACGACTATTATTATTATACGCAGGCTTAGCTGTTTCTTCTACCTCATTTTATTCTCTTAGTAGTGCTACATTTTTTGTTACGTGTAAACGTGTTGAAAATTGTGGATATTATTTTCAGTTTAATCAATTAAACTGCGGGTTTCGGAAAAAAAATCCTCAAAACATCATCTACAATATTGTTCTGGGGTAATTTTTTTGTAAAATGTATAAAGAAAGTTATAGAGTAAAAAAATATATTTTTGCTTATAACTTCTTTAATATTTAATTTAGGGCACAAAGGTATATACGTACCATATTTATAGGTAAAACAATTTGCTACAAATTATGTCCTAACGAATATTTTGTAAAACGCATAGTTTCTGAGATATCGCAAAATACGTGTTTTCACCCCTTTTTCCAAGATGGCGGCCGGGGGACAAGGGTGGCGACCCCACAAACTTGAGGTTAAGCTTCTTCTATAGACCCCCATACATGTCTCAAAAATAAAATTGCGTGCTCTAAAAAATGCAAAGCTCATGTAACTTTTCAATGGACTATAGTTATAGATAGGTGTGCTAATGTTAGTCAATGAGAGGTTTATTATTAGGTTCATTTAAGTCTACTTTGTATGTAAACTGTAAAGATGCGAAATGAATTTACAAAGTTACATAACATTCCACATTATTTATCAAAAATAAATAACACTTTAAAAAGGATCAAAATGTTTTATTCCATGCGACATCGTCTTTGACCGCTCGATCCTTGCTAACGGTGTGCTCGTGTGCGCCGCGCTACGATAAATGCCTAAATTTGAACGATAGCGCAAGGCGTAAAGACTCTTAACATTCGTTTAATAAAATCGATTGTCGATGAAAATTATCAAATGATAAATGTCAGAGCCTCCTGTGAAGTGTTTTGATGCACAAACGTTACATCTTGATTTATTGGATTTAATATAAATACAAATAGTTTTTATTGACTTAAGTTACATAGGTACAGAGTAAAATTTGAATCCATAGGTTCCCGAACTAGCGTCAGCTGTGTTTCAGGAACCATAGGCTTCTCCCATAATAGTTATGACACTGGCACTTACGTCTAATATTAACTATCCGGTCTTACAATATTACTTAGCGCTTTAGGAACATATAGTGTGTGTGTAAGTGTGTATGAAGTGTATGAGTGTAAGTGAGTTTGTAGTGTATGTTGTGTGTTAACAATTGGTAGTAGATGTGATTGTAAGTAAGAATGTGTATAAGGAAAAGTATGAAGTAATTGATTACACTGAGTGTTGGGATATATTATTATTTTCTCGTATCGGTATGAATAAATACGAGTTTTAATACAAGATTATATTGTGTAATGGTCATAAAATGTATAAAACTCAGTTAATAAATTTTCAAGGGCTTCATAGTCATATTTTTTTAACCAGATATGAATTACTTTTTTAATGTCATTATTACTATACTTTTTAACCTTTAATTCCTTATTTATCTTGTTGTAAAGATGAGCAGCCATGACACAGTATTTTTTCTGGCCAAATCTTGTAGAAGCGATTGGTATAGGGCATTTATAAATACGTTTTGTTAGTTGAGGTAGATGAGAAGCCGTTTTCCTATGGTAACGCTTTAAACTCTCTGATACAAATAATTTTCTCACAGTTATTACATCGGCTTCTTCATAAAAGTTGTTGTAGGGTGTCGATATGGTAAATAAAGTATTACTTTAAGGACTGCCCTTTGTGCTCGTTCAGCCGTTATTAGGTGTGTTTTTGCTGCACTTCCCCATGCACATATACAGTACCGAATGAGACACTCACCTAGAGCTCTATATGTTTGGATTACCAATTTCGCATCAGCCACTGCTCTCAATGACTTAAAAACATAGATAAGTTTCCTCAGTCTGGATGCCAAGGATGCAATTTGGAAAGTCCAGTTAAGCTTATTATCTATGTGCACACCTAAGTACCTAATTGAAGAAACACGGGTTATTACATGGAAAAGTATGCATCTTTACGTTTAAATCCTTTGGGGCCATTCCTGCGTTTGTTATACTATAGCACATGATCATTGTCTTGGAAATATTTAATGATAGGAGACTGTTTTCAAGCCACTGCGTTACCACAGCGAGACATTCTTCAGCCAAGGAAGTAACTTTTCCCCATGTCCTATCATGTGCCAGTAATACAGTATCATCCGCAAACATCAGCACATCTAGACAAGGCAAGGTAGTACAACAAAGTTCATTAATATAAATAAGGAAAAGCGTAGGTCCCAGTGTACTACCTTGTGGCACGCCGTAGTTACAAAATAAGCTATCACTAACATACTCATTAACCCGGACTTGTTGCGATCTGTTGTTGAGGTAACTTTTAAACCAATCCAAGCTTAAGCCTCTGATACCTAAATTTTCTAGCCTTGTGAGATGTTAATGGGTAAGTTTAATACTTTAAGAATATTCATTTTTGTCGTGAACACTATTTTGAGATGTACCTAACTATGTATCTGATAAAAGTGAACCCTGGTAGCGGATATTGAGAGCCAGTTGAAAATTTCCTCGCCTCTTTGATCAATCATCTTATTACTTACCATCTAATACCTACTTGGCCCGCACCGCCTCGCCATTGCTACCGCTTCTGCGTCCGTCAAACAAGAAACAGCTGAATTATACCTACCGAGTTCATTGCCCTCGCAATGCGTTAGAATACCTAGAACGTGTGTGTATGTGTGAGTCTAGTCCACAGCGGCCGCGAGTATTGTCGTCGCTATCATTCTCAAAGTCAACGCGCCACAGCTTAGGCAATAGTTAGTATTAATTTTGTTTATGTGAAAATTAATTATGAGTGGATCACATTCAGTTATCGATTCTACACCATCCCCCGCAGTATTGTTGATGAATTTATAGTCACCTTATATATATAATTTTATACTTTTTTAAGTGTTTTATTTAAATATTATTTAATGTATTTTTAAGATACTTTGGTATTTGTTATTATTAAATATGGATTTCCGCAAAATAACGCCTGAATCTATCAATTGTAACACAAAGTTTTGGCTCGAAAGAGTAAGATTTCGGTGGCCGAGAGGAATAAGCATTCAGCGCGAAATTGAAGGATGCGGGTTTGACTCCCGTCGGGAACAAAACATTTTGGGTTTCAATAATTTGTAAATGTGATTATTCAACCAGGTTGAAATATTTTCCGATATAATAAATACGCGGGCTCAGCGTGTACTACTGATAAACTTATTTTCTATTATGCTCCTTATTGTACATCTTGTAGTTTTCTATTTAGCATACTTAACCTATTTATTTACCCCTTGATATATGCACATACACCTTCTTAAATACCATTACTGGATGACTAGTAGATAATGCCTTAGCATTAAGTCCGCCTTTTGTACATGTTATGTTTTTTTGTGCAATAAAGTATTAAATAAATAAATAAAGACTCTGTATTTCAGGGCATGGTGTCAGATGCGTGTATCTGGGAGTTTCTCCGTAGCGGAAATAACTTCGTGGCTGACTGAGGCTCTCCCTGGGGACTTGCCGCGGCCAGCAACCAGTGTACAATTTGCACGATCTCATGCATTGGTTGGAACTATGCTTATATGTCGATACCAGTAAGTGTATCTGCATAATACAAGATTTGAAACGAAATATCTAAAAGTGTAATAAATATAATGCACCAACAAAAAAGGTAAAGGCCCATACTTTGAAAGGCAGTAGGCTAGTTTCAGAATATGATTACAGACACTATCGCGTGCAAAGTGAAAATCACATTTACAAATTATTGGAGCACATTTTTGTCCCGGGGGGTAAAATAGAACCCGCGTCCTTCGATTACGCGAAGGAAAATTATGTATTCCAATAATTTGTTACTGTGCAGTAGATTAAGTTAGATTACAAAATTACAAATTTACGAGAGAAAAAATTATATTCATGTGCGGGATTCGAACCCGCGTCCATCCACCCCTTTAGCCGGGGTATGCTCTAACCAATTGAGCTAACATGACACAATGACTCATAACTGTATATTCTTGCTCTCGTTCTTCATGCAACCATCGTATTGGGATGGAGCGACACCTATAGTTCAACTTGCGTTGTACTACAAACAAGACCAATTTTGTAATTGGTTTTAAACTTGTAAATGATGACGCAACCTTATAATTTTAATATTGTTAAGTTTGCAATGACGCCTGCTAGGCGAATTACATTACTAATTATAGTCATGTGAATGTTCGAATCCCGCACATGACTATAATTTTTCCTCTCGTAAATTTGTAATTTTGTAATGTGATTCGCCTAGCAGGCGTCATTGCAAACTTAACAATATTAAAAAGATTAAGCTAGGTTAGATTTAAGACATTTCCAGTCACGAAGGCAAGTCCATATTTTTTTGAGTGTAAAAAAGTGTATTATATTATACCTAACACTATTTTGCAAGGTGATATAGGGCGTTCTACGAATGCCCAAATAGTCAAGCATCTAACGATGTGTTCCAGCAGCTATCCTTGATAGCCAGGTTAGGTTAGCCTTAACACCATCTTCGACCGCATCATCGTTTACAATCAGGTGAGATAGTGATCAAAGATGAAATAGCGGTCGCCTATCTGTATTTATAACACAACCCCTCCCCCATACTGATTTAAAATGTATGTACCCATATAACCTAGCTTGTATAGATATAATGTATATTAACTACATTTTGAGATCTTCAGATCATACATTCAAAAGTTATTATCTGAAAGACATACTTTTGTATGTCTGCTCAGGTCCCCCACTTACAACAGAATTAAATTTATGTATTTACATCACTATAATATTTTGTTTGCAGAAGAGGCTTGGCTATTTTTAAATCGGACAATATTTCAACAATAGCTGTGATGAGATGTGTTATATCAAACTGTTCTGTACAAAAAGGCATCCGAGCAGAAATTTCTTGTGGTAGGTATGATAAGAGTTTAATTAAGTATGTAATATTGTGGGTATTTAATTATTGTGAAATATACTTATTATGATGTGTATTTTTATCTTTTTCAGATATACCAGATAACTGTTGTGTAAAAGCTTTTGAGTTTTTGGAACATAAGTTTAAATCAGAGTACCAAAACAAAAACGATATTGCACTACGAGAAGCAATTAGGTAATTGATTTATTATTATATATAGGCAAAGTCCCGGTAAAGCAGGAATTCAGGTTCAGAGGTAATCAGAAAACTAACAGCGTGGAGGGGTGGGTCATAAAATCAAAAATCATAGATATATTCCGAAAAACTAATGAAATTCATTTGATGTGACACAGGTAATTTTCGTTTTTCGTACGCTTAGTGAACCACCCACCCATATCTGCCACCACCGCCGTTTTGAAAAAGATCCAAAAACTGATTTGAAAAAAAAAATCATATATTTATTGTACGATTGTACGTTCATTTACCTTGATTTTTTCACGATAAGCTTACCGATTAAATATTTATTTAATAAAGACGCATTTGCCTCTAGCGCGGCAAAAGCGGCTAAAATTCCGTTTATTTTTAAACACTCAATATAAAACCTTTCTAAGAATCTGGCGAAAAAATCACTGCTAGAACTTTGTTCAGAAATAGTCGTATATTTAGCTTGAGTTTCAAAAAGTGGGATATTGCCATAAATTCGCTCTCATTATGGCGAAAACTTGAAGTGATTGAAAAATATGACGCAATTGCCCCGGTTGACCTTACCGTTTTCCCTAGTTTTCGACCAAAAAATCTAGTTTTCGTCCACATGCGGAGTAGTTTTCGACCAACAATAAAAACAGGTTCAGGGCGGTAAAACTTTATATTTATTATTACTAGTTCAATCAGGTATGAATTACCTACTTATATTTTTTAAAGCTGTATTAAAATAACACAAACTAAGAAGCACTTTCTGTATAAAACCTTATCATAAAGAATTGGTCGAAAACCGTTCCAACTCGACAATATTCGACCACTATTTTTTTATTGTAAATATTGTGCATCGTTTTATATAATTTAGGAAAATATAACTTTACCTTTAAATAATAAATATTTTTGAAAATAAAAAAAAAATACATTTTTGAGGTATTTTTTTAATTAACAAAACACTGGTCGAAAGCTATAATGTTATCTAGTCTATTTCCAGTTTTCGTCCTCAAGTGATTTTTAACGATTGTATTATTTACAATATAAATTATGTGGACGAGTATTGGCTATGAAAATATTCACGGGCATAGGGTTCAAATTGCTAAATGTCATTTATTCATTTTTAAAGATCGTTAGATACTTGAGTGACCAAACTAGACATGTCATACACAGATCTCGACCACCTGGTCGATAACTGTGCGTATTTGAAAAAAGACGGACCAATTCTCGTCCACTTAATTAAATTTGTAAAACAATAAAAAATATAGTAAAGTATAAGTATTCTCATTTTATGTACCATAAATGACATGGTAAATCAACAAACGACATTCAATTTATAATACGACAACTTAAAACATACCGTGAAAGTTGCAGCACTGGTATTTTTTTTACACAATTTGACGCATCCACACTTGGTCGTTGTAAACCACAGACTAATTTGGCTTTCTTAAATATATCACCCATACAAGTCACTTAGTTTATGTGTGCATATGTTCATATGATATTCTAGTTTCTGTAAGACCTACTTTTATCGGTGTATGTGTCTCGGTTAATTTATTTAGCGTAATTTTACAACAATGAACCATCAAATGGTCGAAGACAGGCACTGGTCGGCTAAATGGCGCATTCACCCTATATGGATTCCTTCAAAAAGGGTGTTAAAAGAGTCTTACAGGGTCGGCAACGCATTGGTAACGCCCCTGGTGTTGCAAATGTCCATAGGCGACGGCGACGGTAACCGTTTACCATCAGGTGGGTGCTTGTTAGCCACTCCATCACAAAAAAAAGTACCTAACGCGAAAAAAAAGTAGTGAAAAAATTTAAATTGGTATGGGTTGATAAAGGGCATAGTAAAAATAGCCAATAACATTAGTTATTCGTTTACGTCTTCTTTATTTTGGGCCCACATATGAGGGGTGAGTTGACTAATAACCTAACAAAACAATAAGTGAACAGCACTTTTGCCTATGCAGCGGGACACCATATTTAAACTGTAAAAAACCAAGCTAGATGGCACATTATCATCATATCATCATGCCTTTACATCCCTGAATGGGTAGGGATTTTGTCGCACATGTTTTGGTAATATATATATACAGGGCGTCCCACGGCAATGCCACAAGGAGGGAAAGTACCCTGAATATTGTAGATGAAACATTTTACTGAAAGAAGACATAATTTGAATTTTAAAAACAATTTAAACTGTATTCATAGATATTTAAATAATTACATGGTTGAACAGGGAATCAAACCCGTTAGACAAGAAAAATATCAACTGTATTTTTATCATACCAATCGAAAGATTCCATCATAAGGATTATTTTTTGCTCAATATCAAGAAGAATTGAAAGTGTCGGAATTAAAAGGAAGACCATGAATTTTAAGATTTGATGTGAAAATTTGTTCAGAAAATAAAAAGCTGACATTGCCGTAAGGACATACAACTGACATTATCATAAGTACCTACGAGGGTGAATCAAAAAATTCTTGGAATCAATATTAAAAAATGCAAAGATTTAAATAATAATATTTTATTTTTCTACATAATCTCCCTCCAATGCAATGCATTTAGAATAACGCGTTTCTAACTTCCTTATTCCTTGTGAAAAAAAAATATTTTCTTGACTCTCGAAAAAGTCCTCTACGGCAGCTATAACCGCGTCATTATCGTGAAATTTTGTTCCACGAATTTCCTCTTTTAATTTTGGAAACAAGTGAAAATCACTTGGGGCTAAGTCCGGAGAATATGGTGGGTGGTCAAGGAGATTGAAGCCAGCACAGCGGATTGCGTTGACCGCAACTTCCGATCGATGAGCAGGAGCGTTATCTTGAAGGAACAACACGCCCAACGACAGTTTTCCACGACGTTTTTCTTTAATCGCTTCACGCACTTTCGGGATTAAATTTGCGTAATAGGGTCCAGTAATCGTCTGGCCTTTTGGCATGTAATCAATAAAAAGGATTCCTTCACTATCCCAGAGCACAGAGGCCATAACTTTGCCAGCGGTAGGAGCAACTCGAAATTTTTTAATGGATGGAGAGGATGGTCGTTTCCAAGACATGCTTTGTCTTTTAGTTTCAGGATCAAAATGGTGGACCCACGTTTCATCCATGGTGACAAGACGACGGCAAAAATTATCCGGATCACGCTGGAACATTTCGAGATTACGCTTGGAAATTTCCAAACGTCGCTTTTTGTTTTCATCGGTTAACATTCGTGGCACCCATCTTGCAGACACTTTTTTGAACCCCAGTGAATCAATTAAAATGGATTGAACGCTACCAAAAGATATCTTTAGGATCTCAGCTATATGTTTTATAGTCATTCTTCTGTCTTCCAAAACCAGATTCTCAACCTTTTTGACATTTTCTTCTGTAACGGAGGTTGAAGGCCGCCCAGAACGCGGGTCATCTTTACAGCTTGATCTACCTCTTTTAAATTCAGCCACCCAGTACGCAACCGTAGAATAGGGTACAGCATCACCCCCTAATGTCTGCTGAATGTCCAAAAAAATTTCCTTCGTAGACATTTTTTTCAAACTGAGATATTTTATCACCGCACGTAACTCACTTTTATCCATAATTTTGACTTTTTAGCAACTCGTTGCACAAAAAAAATTATTACATGCGAACGAACTGACAAAAATAAGTGACAGTCTGCATAAATATAGTGTGATAGACACTCTTTAATTTGAATATCGAACTTGATCCAAAAAGGTTTCATATATATGCACTTCTAAGAACTTTTTGATTCACCCTCGTATTACTAATAAATGTACCTACTTGAAAATCACTTCCCTATTATAATTTAAGTGCCTGATAAATTGATAAAGAGATACATAAAAGTATATCTGGTTGTATGCAACAAATCGAGCCATATCCTGAGCCGAAAGACGCGTAAATTATTTTGCCAATGCAGCCGGCAGATTGTAAAGAAATCATTTAAAATTTCATATCAAATGATGAAATTCATGGTCTTTCTTTTATTTCTGATACTGTGTTATTTAGCTTAAAATAATCCTTATCATGAAGCCTTTCAATTGGTATAATAAAACTACAGGTTTTTTTTCTTATGGAACGGGTTAATCAACCCGTTCCACAAGTCGTTCAACTGTTCAACCATGTAATTATTTAAATATCTATGAATGCAGTTTAAATAGTCTTTAAAATTCAAATAATGTCTTCTTTCAGTAAAATATTCCATCTACAATATTCAAGGTACTTTACCTGCATGTGGCATGGCTGTGGGATGCCCTGTATATTAGTCATCATAACTAAAGACCTTAGACAACAAACATATATATATATATATGTTGAGAGAGTTGAGAGTGCGTGTGTGTGTGTCATGTGGTTTGCAGGTATGTGTGTATGTTGTGAGACAAATAGTTGCTTTTTATACTAGGTTTTCAGTTTGATCATATGATAGTGTTAGGAGCCATTCTTTGACTGTTCTTTTACATAAGAATACATTTTTGTTTTTAATATCACATAATATTTTATTGACTTTATTGTATGTGTTAATATTTGAAAAAGCTGGACGTCGTCTAGCTAGTAAAGAGGTGTATAAAACAAAATACTTAGGAATAACACTAGACCAAAACCTATCCTATACAGACCACATTCATGATATATCAGGTCGCGTGAGAAAGCTCATATTTATTATGAAGAAGTTAAGAGATTGTACGCCTTTAGATATTCTGCAACAACTCTATCTCGCTTTATGCCAGGTAATAATCCTACAATACTGTATTTCTGTATGGGGGTGTGCAGGGAAAAGTAACTTTATCATAGAAGAAAGAGCCCAGAGAGCTCTCATTAAGGTAACACTTAGAAAACCCTTCAGATACCCAACCAATAAACTCTATCAAGAATTTAATGTCCTCCGTGTTCGGCAGCTTTTCATTCTAAATGCCACAGTAAAAGTTCATAGAGAGTTTCTTAAGCAAGCAGACTGCAAATTCTTACAGTTGCGGCGAGTCTTTCGTCTCCCATTACCTAAAGCCACCTCTTTACTAGCTAGATGACGTCCAGCTTTTTCAAATATTAACACATACAATAAAGTCAATAAAATATTATGTGATATTAAAAACAAAAATGTATTCTTATGTAAAAGAACAGTCAAAGAATGGCTCCTAACACTATCATATGATCAAACTGAAAACCTAGTATAAAAAGCAACTATTTGTCTCACAACATACACACATACCTGCAAACCACATGACACACACACACGCACTCTCAACTCATACATCCCACACACACACACTTACACTAATACCTAAGTTTCTACAGTCACACTATCTAGCTTAGCTTAGCATTCTGGTAATATTTGGCACTTATACATTAGTAGCCCATAATAATATCTTCCTCCAATCTTCTATAAAATATATATTATCGACGTTTCCAACATAAATAACTCTGAACAAATTAAAATCATAGTAACAGTGAAAATCATAGTGGTAAATCTACAGCACATAATATGCAAACATATTAGATAATCATATCTCAGGGGCCCAAGATACAAGCTTATGCTTAGTTTGGGTCTCAATGTCACCTTTAGGGCGTTCAGATAGCCTATCAGTTCCAAAAATAACACTCACAAACGCTCAAAATGATCACACAGGGCGTTCGTATATGGACTTCGTGAGCATTTATATCGTTTTCGCTCACCGTTCGGATAGCTTTGAAAACGCTACAAATGACAGAGAAAAGTGCTATTTTTGACCCACGTCTTACCGTGGGATCGTTGTGATCGTTTTTTGTCAGCTTGGACATTCATATCTACCTTAACATTTTATGAGAAATATTGTGGTTCCTATCATAAAGAATAGAACTGGCGATGCCTGCGAAAGATTCAATTACAGACCTATATCTTTGGCTTCAGTTGTTGCACCTATATCTTTAGCTGCAGTTCCAGAAAACGTTATTTTGGTTTTCAGCGGTTGTCAAAATAAGTATAAGACGTTCGGATAGCATACAGTCATTGGTGGTCAAAAATAGCAGAAGCTTCTTTCCGAACGCTAAGATACAAATGCCACTTTTGAAACTGTTACAAACGCAACCGAGCCAAAACGAACGCACCACTTGTGTCCAGACAATTAGGTAGCATCTTATCCACCAATGAACTAATATGTACCACGAAATTGTAAACCTTTTTGGAAATAAATTTATATTATTATTATTATATTATATATGACAGCATTGCCTACATATAATGTTGATTTTTTTTATGATGATGGTTATTCTTATTGCATGTATTTTTCCCGGTAAAGTGCATTGGACTTGGATGCTAAAACTCTCAATGAAGGTGGTCCTGCTCTGTGTGAAGATTATATGCGTGTTTGGGAACCTCTAGATGGAGAGATTGAGACACATTTTGATGAACTTGTGGGTAAATATAAAGAAATTATACTCTACTAACAAACAAAGTTTGTCGATCAGTTGAGATTGATTGATTGATAGGTTCTTAAGCTTTCATATTATTGGTAGGTTTATAGGTGAGGAAGACACTGGATGGCTACAGTTACCTTGGCCAATAATTGTTCAATCAAGCTGTGGCATCAAGCTGTGGTGTTCAAATTCTCGAGTACTGGATTGAAAGTTATCCTTCAATCCAGTACACCAAAACAAAATTACAGGGACATGAAGACATAATTTCTCCAGTGGCAAATGAAGCTTCATGCCACATTAAAAGTAACACATACTTTTAGTGTTTTTTATAAGAAGTTACACCATAATAACACATTTTGTATAAATTCCCCCCAGTTACCATGTTTTAAAAACAATAAGCAACTTACGGCCGGTTTCAATAATCTACTAGCAGTTAAATGTAGATAGCTATCATAGAGATAATAAGTTTGATCTATCTGTTACTGCCGTTGCAATAACGTTAACGTTTCAACCCTATCCAAGATAGATTGAACTCCTATCTTTGGTTAAGGCGTCTCTCCAAAACATTTTAATTTTACATTTCTAACGAGGGCTATCTTAAGTTGTATACATACACATTTATAGCTGTGTTTTACTACATTATGTAATTATCTGTATGAAGATAAGTTTTAATTGATATTTATTTTGAAGTACTATTTATTGCATAATACATATATTCCAATAATAACTAAAATAAAACAAATTTATTACAATGCTTACACAAAAACAAAACACACATTATCGTCTATAACTGTCAGGCACGTCATGTCACTTTCATTTTTATTGACATCAGACGAGACTGCCTGGAGTACCTGCTTGCTTTGTAAACATAAATTCAACCGTGGTATTTTTTTAATGTTTTGTTTTGCTAATTTATATAAAACATGTCTCAACAAGACAATGTTAGAACTGTGCATGTATTAATTACATTTTCTATGTACTATCTAATTATTCAAATTTAATGATACACAAAGATGCAAAATGTTATTTATTCGCTATTGTTATGTCCTCATCTGAGGGTAGTTCTATAAATACCAGTCTGGTGCTGTCAACTGATCCAGTGAGTTTGTGCTGGACAATTATAAGTGAATCGGTGCGTATATAATAGTGGCGACGAGGGAAACTGTGGAAAAGTGGAAATTAATAGTGTTAAAGTGTGTGGAAATAGTGAAAAATTTTAAAAAATACGATATGGGTATCAAATTTAATGACTTTGATGTAGCACATGGGTGCTGGAAAAATTATATTGAAAGGTTCTGTTACTGCCTGGAAGCAAGTGAAATAGTGGAAGATTCGAAAAAAAAGGCGAATTTGCTAGCAGTTTGTGGTCCTGATCTGTATGATTTAATAATTTCCTTGATATCTCCAAAAAAAGTGAATGAGGTTAGTTTCACATATTTGGTGGCCATTTTGGACAATCATTTCCATCCTAAGCCAAATGAAATTGTGGAATCCTATAAATTTCATACAAGAGGTCAAGATGAAGGGGAGAAAATGAGAGATTACATTGCTCAATTGAGGAAATTAAGCATACATTGTAATTTCGCCGATCTAAACCGGACATTGAGGGATAGGTTGGTATGTGGTATAAAGGATAAAGACATTCAAAAGAAACTGTTACAGCAGAACAAATTGACATTTGAACAGGCTTGTGAAATTGCACTGTCACATGAAACAGCTAACATTGATGCTAATCTAATAGTGCAACCGGGGCAAAGCAGCACCAGTGCTACACTGATTACACAGGATATGGAAGTGCCTATGGAAGTCAATAAATTTACTAGCAAGAAAAGGGGGGAAAGAAAAAAATTCGTCCGAGTGTTTTTGCTGTGGCAGGCAACACAAAGGGGAATGTAGATTTCGCTGGAGTAAGTGCCGCCACTGTGAAAGGACAGGACACATAGAAGCAGCTTGTATGGTGAAGGCAAGGCAAGTAAAACACAATTCCACATGTAATGGATTGTATGAGGTGGGCCTTAATAGTATTAGACAAGATAAAGTAGATCCATTTCAAATTAAAGTGTTCTTGAATGGTAGAGAACTACTGATGGAGGTGGATTCAGGCTGCCCATACACCATAATCAACGAGAACACCGCCAGACTCATATGGAAAGGGAAACTACCTCAGTTGGTAACTACGGATATTGGGTTGAAGTCATATACAGACGGCAAGTTAAAACTACTGGGACAGGTTCCTGTAGATATGAAGTATAAAAATGTCAACAAAATGATGGAAATTTTAATTGCCAAAGGGAGTGGTACAAGTTTGATTGGACAGAACTGGTTTTCTGATCTGGGAATAATAATACAGGGAATTAATAACATTAAGATAACTTCCAATGAAAAGCAGTGTATAAAACAAGTTATCAACAAGTATAAGGAAGTATTTGAACCGGGATTAGGGAAGTATACAGGGCCACTAGTGAATATTACACCGAATGAAGGATCGGTTCCAAAGTTTCTCAAAAGTAGACCAGTTGCATTTGCCCGGAGAAAGGAAGTATACAAAGAGATTGACCGGTTAGTGGATGAAGGGGTCCTCGAACCGACTACACACTCTGATTGGGCTACACCTATAGTAGTAGTTCCGAAACCGAATGGAAAAGTGCGGTTATGTGGTGATTATCGCTCTACCGTGAATGAGGTAACAAACACTGATACCTACCCATTACCTACACTGAATGAAGCCTTTGTAGAGTTACAGGGAGGGGTAGTATTCTCAAAAATTGATTTGGAGCAAGCGTATACCCAAGTGATGGTAGATGACAAGACTGCTAACTTACTGACCCTGAACACTCCAAAAGGATTATATAAGGTGAAAAGATTGGCTTTTGGAGTTAAAGCTTGTCCTGGAATTTTCCAAAGGTTAATGAGCTCGTTGCTCGCAGGAATCCAAGGCATAGCGGTCCTGTTAGACGACATAGTAATATGTGGCAGTGATGTTAGGATGCACAACGCACGATTGGAAATGGTGTTGCAGAAATTACAGGAGGCTGGTCTCAGGGTAAATAAAGAAAAATGTGCATTTGCAGTACCGTAAGTGCAATTCCTAGGTTTTGTGATTAATGAAACAGGAATTCATCCCACAGAAGACAAAATAAACACTATTGAGAAGACGCCAGCGCCAAGGAATGTGAAGGAGCTTCAGGCATTTTTAGGGCTCTTAAATTTTTATGACAGGTTCTTGCCTCATAAGGCTACCATAGCCGAGCCTTTATATAGACTATTGGAAAAGGGGTCTAAATGGAATTGGACTAAAGAATGCCTCAGAGCTTTTGGAAGATTGAAGGTAATGCTATCTAGTGAAGATACTTTGGTGCATTATGATAGTGAAAAGGAATTAATTATGTCATGTGATGCATCTGACTATGGCCTCGGAGCGGTATTGGAACATAAGATGGGAGATGGAACAGTAAGACCGATAATGTTTGCATCGCGGACTATGAATACTCATGAGCGGAATTACGCACAGATAGACAAAGAAGCAGCGGCAATAATATTTGGTCTGAAAAAATTTCATCAATATATTAGTGGACGGAAGGTGATCATTAAAACAGACCACAGACCTTTGCTAGGTATATTTGGACCAAAGAAGCCTATTCCAAATATTATATCGCCGAGAATGTTGCGATGGGCGCTATTGTTAAATTCGTATGATTATGAAATCCAATATGTGGAAGGAAAGAAGTTGGGTAATGCTGATGCTTTAAGTCGCTGGCCTGCAAAAGAGCTTGTGGACGCAGAATCGGAGGAGGAGTATTTAGGAGTTCTGTTAATAGAAGAGACTCCTGTAGAACTGGGTTTTACTGCTGTTGAAGTAGCTACACATACGAAGAAGGACAAAACATTAAGCAAAGTTTTGTACTGGATTAGGAATGGGTGGCCAGCCAAAGTGGATAAAGATTATCAGGTATTTTGGCAGAAAAGGGATGAGCTGTCCGTACATACTAATTGCATCCTGTGGGGAAGTAGAGTGGTCATGCCAGAAAAGATAAGACCATATGTTTTGGAAGAGTTACACAAGAACCATGACGGAATAGTGATTACTAAAGCTTTGGCTCGGAGCTACTTTTGGTGGCCAGGAATGGATAAGAAAATAGAACAAATGGTAAAAAATTGCAGTGTTTGTGCTGAAAACAGGAATATGCCAGCTCAGGTCACTCATCATTGGATCAAACCTGCTAGAGCTTGGTCTAGATTACACATTGATTACGCTGGGCCTTTTCAAGGAAAAACTTTTTTGATAGACTCATATTCTAAATGGCCAGAAGTTAAGATTGTTAACGATATGAGTAGCTCTACATTAATCAGAACACTGCGGGATATATTTGCAGAACAAGGATTACCGGATTCCATAGTAAGTGACAATGGGAGAAGTTTTATATCGGAAGAATTCAAAACTTATCTGAAAGAATGTGGCATTAGACAGATATTAGTAGCACCGGACCATCCAGCGTCTAATGGCCAAGCAGAATGGACAGTGCAGACGGTCAAAAATAAGTTAAAAAAGAGAACATCCGAACCTTGGTATATACGTATCCCTAACATGCTATATGGGCTGCGGGCGACGCCGAATACCGTAAATGAAAAAACACCAGCCGAACTTTTGAACAACCGACGGTTTAGAACCAAGTTCGATTGTTTGAACCCATTATCATATACAAATAAAAAAGAAATAACTAATGAGGGAATCAAAGTACGCTCATTTAACGTAGGACAGGTGGTGTACATCAGGAACTACAGCAGAGGACCTCGCTGGTTAAAGGGAGTTGTAGAGAAACGTGTTGGGGTGTGTAGATACTTGGTGCGATGGAATGGGAGGTTGCTCATGAGACACATCAACCAGATGCACACTGGGGGAACCTTAGCAACACAGGGGGAACAGCAACCGAACACTCAAGAAGTAGAAAACGGAAGTGATGAGGGCAGTGAAATAGTGATACCCTCACCACGGAAATGGGCGGATATCATTGGAGTGACAGGGCCACAGGATATCGCCGTGCCGAGCGGTTCTGGGGAAGTGTCTAGGAATAAACGGGCATTATCCACCTCACCATTGGCATCCACAAAAAAGAAAATAAGATCAGCCAGGCAGTACAGTACTGAATCTGAAGAAGAATTTGTACTGGATACCAATGAGGAATAAAAAAGCAGTAACCCTAAAAAAAGCAGTAAAAATAATGATAACCAATAGTAATAGTTAGAATAGTAAAAGTAGACTATAATAATCTTAAAGATAGAATTATGCAATAATAAGTGTAATAACAATAAGTGTAGTGTAATAGAAACTATATGTGTGGAGCTATCCCGAGGGAAAGGCATGTTATGTCCTCATCTGAGGGTAGTTCTATAAATACCAGTCTGGTGCTGTCAACTGATCCAGTGAGTTTGTGCTGGACAATTATAAGTGAATCGGTGCGTATATAATAGCTATACAAATCCATTTCCTGTAAAATACATTCTAAACTCAAGAAAACTTTAAAGATATGCAACGAAATCGAGTGATAGGTAAATCTCTAACTACTGGTAATATGAACTATGGACAGATAGCTTTCGAAACGTTATTGAAATGCTCCTCGTTTTTTTTCTATGGAACAAGTTATCTATGGTAAGCGATAGACCCTCCGAAAGATAGATCAATGTTTAAGATAGATATTCCTATCTATCTTTGTTTATAGAAACAGTAAAATGCACTATCCTTAACCAGCAGTAGCTTTTTGAACTGATAGTAGTTATTGAAACCGGCCGTTAATCTGCACCCTTTGTGCTCATGAGAAATAAGTTTTATTAAAAATGGCTTATTATAAAATTTTCAGATATAGTGGTACAGTGGAATATAGACTGGCATGCATTGTCACTGCATGGCGACAGCTTCAATAATGAAAATGAAAGTCTACAAGCAGCGCTCAAAGAATGCAACTTGAAGGAAGTTATTAAATTACTAAACAACAAATCTGCATCACCTGTACCAAATGAGTTTTGAGCATATAAGTTGGTAATTAAAAATATTATGCAAAACTAAAGTTGTTTAAATTTACATGTTTTAAAATATAATCCTAGATCAACTCTTTATTTCTTTGTGTTATCTCTTTGTCGCCATTAACCCTCTTGGTCCAGCAAAGAGATGTAGAGTTAGGACTGCAGTTTTTATAGAATATTGATAACTGCCTCAATGTACTCAGTTTGACATCACAGAATCACAGATGCTGAATACTAATATTTATAATGGGACAAAAAAAAACCCTTTTGCCTGTGATTGATGATATAGCAACATTAGTATTTTCAGAGAAAACACATTCATTTAAAACATAAATATCAATATATTTAGACCAATAATCAATGTCTGTACATTTTAGATCTTAAAGGAGCTGTCATGGTGTGAAACAACTCTTACACAAGAAGCTCTCGCTGGACATGTGTCTCTCTTTGAGTAGTAGGCATGCACCTCTTTCTATTAATTGTGCCCACGGCATAGATACACTCAATTAAGTATGATAAGGACTGTTTGGGATGGATACTCCCACTTATACCGCTGAAATGGGGCCTCAGTCCTGTTCATGAGTGACATGGGATATCACAACCCATCAGTAATGTGGAGACTGGGATGAATGTATACTATCAAGTCCAACAGGGTTGATAAAACTGTTACATTTTGTTTTATTGAAATTATTCTGTATTACATTCTCTAAGGGTATTTCGGGATCCTAGATCTTACCTGTACTTATAATTCACACACTACAAGGGTAACCACATATATTCTACTTTTGGAATGGATAGTAGTCTAATCCAGAATTATATTTGAATTTATAGGTGAAACGATTTACTTGAGTCTTGCCAATTTCCATCATCTTTTGTACTTCTTTTCTGTATGCTGGTGGGAGGAGTTCTGTCTCCAACTGACAATCACTTTTATGCTCTTCTGATACTTTGAAGACCCGCTGTCTAATAATATCCACATCGCGGCTATATTCTTCTTTTAAATCAGCCACAGCCTGAGTTGCAGTATCAATTTTAAATACAAAATAGTTAGCTTCTCTGTGTACTAGACCGTGAGCACTAGTTTTGTACGGCATTGCTCGAAAACCAAGATTTTCTATATTCCTTATGAATCCGCCGCGGTTATAAATTGCTATACCGACACGTTTGAGCGTACTTTTCAGTTCTGGTTTTGGCATGCTTCGAAGTAATAATGCCAATTCATATGTGGGCATATTGTATAACGTTTTATCAGTTTATGACCTAAATATAAATCACCACCACACGAAATGCGAAGAATGTTTATTATATTTTAGGTTAACTCTTATATCACTTGACCACAGAAGGAGAGCTCAATGGAATAGTAATAATGGTCTGCCGTGTAGGTTAATAGAAGCAAAACGCATTTATAGTATAAATGAGATGGGATGAAATTAGTATTATCATTATATGATATTTGTATGAGTAGTATTGAACAAAGATACATCCCTACCCTAATCGGGACTGAATAATTCGTTTCGATAAGTTTACCCATCAAATAATCGATAAACCGATAGTTAAGAGAAACATCGATTAGACACCGGTACCCATCCCAACCGGTGATTATCCTGTTTTTTGAGAACCGGTGCACACCACTACTGACAATCTGGCAAACCAAATAAATAATGGCTCTGGCGATGAATTGAAGTAGTGAAGTTTGAAGCGCTCGGAGCCAAGTTTGCTTAGCCATTATGAATCGATCAGCAAAGTAAAGCAACGTCCGCCGCGGTCATGACCTGGATGAGTGACCGCTGGTGACATTACTACTGAGCGCTTCCGTGCTTCGGAGGGCACGTTAAGCCGTCGGTCCCGGTTGTTGTCTTAGGATAGCAGTCGTTACAGCATGGTGGTAGGGCACTTTGCAAATGCCCGCATGGCTGGCTACCACCCTCAAGTTGAAAATCTGTCGCCAAGCACCTAACGGTGTTTTCCGGCAGCTGTCCTTGAGAGCCAGTAACTCTAGGTTAGTCTGAACAAAATCCTCGACCACATCATCACTTACCATCAGGTGAGATAGTGGTCAAAGGCTAACCAATCAGGCATACAAAAAAAAAAGTGATTGCTGGAGCGCGTTCCGAACCTCGGTTAGAGCGCACTCGGAGCGGAGAGCACTCGAAATGCAACTTTTCACTCTAAGGTCGTTCACAACCTTCGGGTAGAGTGCAACTTTTTAACTATCAAAAGAGGTCGTTAAAATGTTGAATCTTTAACTGACAAGACCTTGACATTTCTTGATGAGAGAACTATAGGCACTCTTTTATTTTTCTCGATTGTTTATTTGATGATATTATATGAGCTATAGTTGTTTTTAAATTCCCGTGCTACCTAATGGGAGCTTTAATAATGAAAGCATAATTGCTATCATTAACAAATTCTAGAAGCGTGGACACTATATGTTCAGCGGTGGACGATGTTATGCTGAAATCATTACGGCTGAAGTAATTATACGGATCTTGGAAATAATAACCTTAGATATATTATTTACAGAAATCATGCCTCGAGTATACGAAACAAAAGAAGACTCAAAAAATAGGAATAAAATATTTTTAATACGAAGCGGAAGTTTCAAATTTAGAAATTGATTTATTATGTATGGAGACGGTGTGATATGCCTAAGATTTTGAAAACAATATAAAAAAGTTTATACGGGACACTTGATACCATTCCCTATTTTTACTTTTAGTCAAATAACTATTAAATTTAGACACTTATATCTTTCGGTCTTACATCAATTATAGGCAAACAAATTTCACGTAATTCAGTACCAATATCTTTTAAAATGGATAGTCACTAAGGAAATAAGGGATGAAAAACAAAAGGGGGGATCAAATGTACCCAGGTTCCCCTAACGGTAGTTATTGCTTTTCAAAAATCATAAAAAGTCTATAAACGCATATGCAAAATTCCCCGCCAAAAACGATATTTGAGGTTATAAAACAACCGGTCGTTCGGAACCTTCGAGTAAGTTAAAGCAACCAAACAATGCACTCTGACTCTCGGAACGCGGCCTTGTGAAAGAAACAAACAAACTAGTGATTTGATTGATACTTAAAATTATATTGTAGGGGTTCTCCCCTACAATATAATTTTAAGTATTAAGTATAAAGGAGGCAGCTTAGGACAGAGGCAGATTAGGACATTGAAGATAACTTCAAAATCAAAGACAATTTTCGGCCACAAAAATCGTTTTCCAAAGGGCAATACTATCTCTCAATACTGTCAAATGTCATCTAACGAGTTGTCACCCGTCAACCTGATTTATATCCTGTTGGTCATAACTTCCGACTGCTGCAAATTATTTCATGAACAATTGTAAGTACTTTTTAACTAAAATAGTCCATATATGCTATGCAACTTATTGTTGTTGGTATCGTTAAATATCATTAGATAAAATAAGTTTATTCTTAAAAGCTTAAATCGTGTTTATTTTATTTTATGAGTCAAATATATTTAAAAGGGAGTATGGGCAGATTAGGAAATTCTTACTGGGGTAGTTTTAGACATGTCCAAATGTACCCCTTAATATATAGAAATGGTTAGCGAGTTTTTACTAGTTCGCGAGTTCGTCAGGAAGGTCCTCCAAGCTCGTGAGAACAAGCAACAAGTCGCAGCAATCTGCTGTGACTTGTTGCCTTCGACAGGGCGGACCGCAGCCTGATACGGGATAAACTCGAGCACTACGGTGTGAGAGAGCTGGCCGTAAATTTAATGATGGATTTCGTACACGAAAGATGTCAAAGAGTATTTGGTGAATCAGGCAACGCCAAATCCTAGAAGGGCTTTCCTGACCTGGGCGTTCCCCAGGGATCTTGCCTATCAAACACAACGTTTTCATTTCTTATAAACGATTTGCCGGCGTCTGTCCACGGTGCCGATGTATACATGTTTGCAGACGACGTGGCAGCCCTGGTAACTGCACCGAACCTGTCCGTACTCAAGCAGAATCTTTCAGATGTTGCATCACAACTACATAAATGGTTCGCTATAAACGGTTTTGCGCTCAATCTGACGAAAACCTGCTTTATTCACTTCGATCTCTCGAACAGACAACAAAAATCGATAGACATAACTGTCCAGAATGCCGTTCTACAGCAAGTACCGTCAATGAAGCTACTTGGCTTTCATGTGGATCGAGCTTTAAAATGGCACCTGCACATAGACGCACTGTGTGCGCGACTCACCCAAGCTTGTTTTGAATTGAGACGGCTGGCGACATCAGCGCCCCGGCACACTGTGCTCAGCTGCTACTTTGCCACAGTCCATTCCTTACTTATGTACGGAACTGAGCTGTGGGGAGACGCGGCAGAGTCGGAGCGGCCGCTGATCTTACAGAAGCGCGCCGTCCGTGCCATTGTAGGGGTGAAATGGGATGTGTCAGCAAGACCCTATTTCAGAGAACTCGGGATATTGACTGTACCATCCATCCACATATACCAGGCGTGTCTCTTTGTGCGGAACAACCCTGAACACTTCAGCCAACTAGGAGACTCTCATAGCTATGAAACGAGATCCAGGGACAAACTGCGGACACCTGCTCACTCCCTCGCTAAATCGGTGAAATCCGTGTATGTAGGCGGTCCGAACTTATACAACCATCTACCTGCAGATGTAAGAAGTGCAGCTTCCGCCAATATATATAAACGACAACTAAAAATGCTACTTATAAGTAAGGCATATTATGATGTTAAAGAATATTTAAAAGACGACTTTTCCACTACCACTCGTGGTAAATTATATTTTTTTATGCTTTATAATTACAATGTATGACATGTAAATCTATTTTACCAATAAATAATTTGTATTTGTATTTGGTTTTCTGTTAAATAGAACACCTTTAATTATTTATTTTAGGTGTATATAGCACCAAAGCACAAATGTTCACGATTATATAAAAAAAGCGAGAAACAATATGTTAAGAAAGCATTGAAACATCTGCAAAATGAAACGATGACGTTAAGTGGAAATGTACATACGTACAGGAAATGTACATTTTGTTATTACTAAAAGCACTTTAGGATACCGAATAAAAACAATTAAAAAACAATAAGAATCTAAGATTGAATATTTATCTACTAAATATATCGCCAAACAACTATTCATAAACGCTGAACAATCGAAAAACATATCTTATAATCATCAAATATGAATGATGGCCTAACTTACTAGAAAATGAGATTGTTGGCATATGAATATGCTAGGACGGTAAAAGTTTGTCCAGTAGCATAGGAAGAAAAGCAAATTGCAGACAACATAATCTCTCATACAGAAGATGTCAGTGTGGAAGATATCAGAGCCGGTGATTTTTATTCAAGTTTAATTTTTACTCCGTTTAAGCATGGAAAGTTTCGCAACGCTTAACTGATCTCAATATATAGTATGTTATAAGTATTCGTTATAGATCCTACTTCTGTATTACTACTTATGATATTGTATACTGTTATTAAACAACTAGAACTAACTTATTTGGCCTTTAAAATCATCTGTCCTAAACTACCCAAGTAGGGTCCTAAGCTACCCCTCAAGAGGGGCAGATCAGGACAAGGGTGAGGTTGTTTTCATTAAATAAAAAAATATATTTCCATTGCCAAATATTAATATTTTATATTTTTTTCTCATAAAAAAATAGTTACTCTACCATTTTATGTATTTACATCTTAATTGTGTCAAATATTGAAAAAACTAAAAATATTTTACCAAAACGTGTCCTAGGGTCCCCCCTCTCCCCTATGTAGTAAAACTGCGGATATATATCCATATTAAAAACGGATCCATCAACCAATACTTAGAAACGGTAGGTATCTTCAAACTATTTTTAAATTAAACTTCGGAATTATTTTTCTCTTGTTTAAATTCAGTGGTGCTACATGTTTCTTTGGTGTTTTAATCTAAGGTTATATATCAGTTTCAGATAACGCTGTTTAGGTTAGACTTCAGGACGGAATCCAGAATAATAAATCAAAGCAAAATATACAGAAAAAAATCTGAAGTGGTGGCAGTTTCAACAAACCTATTAAAGATTTGTCGAGTCTTAGATTCTGGCAATGCGGATGCAACACAGGATACTGGCCATCGTTATTGCTCCAATTCCATGAAGAACTTGGTCACAAGTAGCTTTTGTCAGCCTTGTTTCCACCGATAGGTCAGTGTTAGTTACTAGTACATGCTTGAGTTGAAGTCATTTAAATTATGTACCTACTGATGTATTCTGTAAGAAGTGTCTAAATTTAAAAGCCTTAATGAGCTAAACTTGCAACTACTTTTTAGTGAATCAAATAGCCTATATTACTATGCACAAGAATTGCAACAGAACAGAAGACTTCTTAATAATGATGCATTTTGAAATGATTATGTGGGTGTTACTTAAAACTATAAATACCTATCTATGGCAGCAAATAAAACAAAAGCAAAACATTACACATCTTACTTTTGGTAAAACCTGAAATTTGCAAAATTTTGTAATTGGGCATAATGTACATTCTTACTCTTGAATAGCTGAACTTTGATCCTTGCTGATTTATCGACAAAATTAAGAGTATACATTGATGGCATAAACTCATGATTCGTCTGGTACTTGTCACAGCTATCAAATGTTAAATCTAAAATACTACATCATTTTACTAGATGAATTGGATGCTGAAGATTAACAAATACTTCTTTGAATTTCACTCTCAGTTGTTTATCACAAATAAAATGTTTTGTTTATTATCTGCTTTGACAAAATAAAATAATTTATTCTCTGATTATTATTAATTCATTTCTCTGACATTATCTGATACACAATCAGATAATGAACTGTTTGTTTTTCATAAAATTCGATAAAAATGTGACTATTCTAAATATATACATATATTTTTTTCTTACAACATATTAATTATTTAATATTTTTTTCTTACAACATATAAATTGCCGCCATATTGCTTGACGCGTGAACTTCGCTATCCGTTATTTTATTCCGTATTTCGGTAAAAATGTCCAATTTCAAAGTGGAAACTGCTTTTGCCGAGCTGTCGAAGAAAGTAGCAGCGTTAACACTAAAAATTTCATCGCAAACAACTCTAATTGAAGTGCAAAATAAGAAACTTGAGGAATAACAACGGACTATAGAAGACCTGAAAAAGGTAATCGAAGAAATACCCGCGAAAACGGTAGAACTCTGGCAAGTACAAATAGCAAAGAGCGAGACAGACGTACTGGCCTTAGTACCTGCAGTGCCGAGTGCGAGCGAGGCACCAATATCATCGGAGACTACCGAATTATCGCAAAACCTGTCCCAACGAGCGCACCGTGCATTACGTCGGGCCGTGGCTACACCAGCCGCTAAACGATTGGAAACCAATTCGGGTCAAATTAATACGATATCTTCCGAAGAATGGAAACTAGTGGAAACTAAGAATGTTTCCACTAGTTTACGTGATTGTAAACGTTTTCACCATTCTTCAGTCCAGAATGGTGAAAACGCCATGATCGATACGTTTCAGGCTATACAGAAGAAGAAGTTCTTGCACGTGTGGTCGCTTCACACGGATACCTCAGAAGCGGCGATTGAGGCCCACGTCAAGAAAATATGTGGTTCGGATGACATCAAAGTTGAGAAGATTGTACCAAAAACCAAAAGAGACTACGCGTCATTTATGATTGGAGTACCTGAATCAGCCTTCGATAAGGTGAACCGTAGTGATAGTTGGCCAATAAATGCACGATTTAATGAATGGGTGTGGTTTCGTAACTCCCGTAAGCCAGCGGCGGGACCTGAAACGCGCCTATAAGGACATTCATATCTACTACCAGAATGTGAGAGGTCTTCGAACGAAGCTACCTATTTTTACACCAATATTTTGGCATCATCGTGTGATTTATTTGCTATCACGGAATCGAGCCTCCACAGTTCGATACAGGATGGAGAACTAATCCCACCAGACTTCACAATACTGAGATGTGATCGAACCGATGGCCGTAAGCATGGTGGAGCATTCCTAGCTTCATCTCCATCAATAGAATTGCGACGCATCCCAGTCGCCGATGTGGACAGCGCCTTATTTGAGATTGTATGTGCAACGGTACACCGCGATAATAGTTATTTGTTATACAAGAGTGCAAAGTTGCTTTTTAACCCCGTGTTCAATTTTGATGACCGAGCAAGCGAAGGATTCTAAAATTGAATCACGAGCGCAACGAGTGATTCAAAATTATTATCCTGAGCGTTAGCGAGGGAATCAAAAGAGCACGAGGTGAAAATCTTTGCACTCGAGTGCAACACGTAACTTTTCATTCCACCTCAGCGAGGAAATGACTAAATGCAAAAAAAAAACGTTTACAATCACGTAAAGAACCGCGTACAAAGCAAATTAAAAAAAGAACACCAAGAAGGTTCCGAGTCTGAGTTTATAACAAATTAAAAAAAAGTTGTATGATATATTCGGCACCATAGAGGTAGCAGTAAATAGGTTTAATGTTTTTTTAATTCATAAACTTAGTGCACACGATGTTCTAAATTCAATTTACTTTATCCTCTAGAGAATAAAAACGGCTTTTCCACTCAGATATTGAAGATTAAAAATACTCTTTCCGAGATGGTGGGATGAAAAAAGTTTTTGTTTCTGTGCTGTGTTGTTTACATCCCACCGAACAGTCCAGTTAGTGAATATATGCAGTTATTTATGATTTTAGAAAATATTTGTGTTAAGTATGAAAATAGTACAGTTTTGGGTGATTTTAATATGTATAGTGCGCCTCTGGAAATGCGCAGTTATTTGGAATACTTGAATGCATACTGTGGATTTCGCCAGGTAAACTATTTCCGTAACATTAACGATCGTACTTTAGACCTAGTGCTAACAACATTTTTTGAGCGTGACGTGGAAGTGAAGTTGTCCGATGAGCCGTTAGTAGATATCGATGTACAACATCCCCCGGTGTCTGTCACGATAACAGCCGAGGCCGCTGGACTCGGCCCACGGGAGCCGCAGGCGCAGCACCGCCTATCTAAAGTTGAGCTTGATCATAACAATAAACGGCGATGGAACTTTAATAAAGCCAATTTTCAGGTAATGTATCATAACTTCCTACAAATTAATTGGGAAGTCTGTACGAAATTGATAACTCTGAAGAAGCTTTGTCTTACATATATACAGTGGTGAATGAAGTAATAGACAGTTCCACACCTAGAATCTATAAAAATAGTGTTAATAACTATAATTCCAGGTATAATTATCCAGATTGGTACTCGTACGATTTAATTAAGGATATCGAACGCAAGTGGAGGAATCACAAACTGTTTAAAATTACTGGTGCGCAATGTGATTACGAAACGTTTGGTATTAATCGATCTCGAGTTAAAAATAGAATAAAAACGGATTACACAGCATACCAGGAAAGATTACAGTTAAATTGAGAGATTGTCTAAATAATATTTTTTTTTTGACATGCCTGCTTCTATTTCTCGAGTGTATAATTACTACACAATTTTGTTTACAAAATGGTTTGTTCGAGTGGTACCCTCTACTTATGTCTCCGAATTTTAAGTTAATATGTAGCTTTAGACCACATTATGCATTATTCACTTATCTTATCTTGAAATAGTTTTACTACCTACTACTCGTATCAGTTTTGATTTGACACTTTCAATTTGTTTTGACGTTGACGTTATTATTTTAACTTCACATCAAACCATAGAGTTTATCACTATAGTTTATTCCGTTCAAGCCTGGTGACATAATTATCATAAATATGGATCAGGATGTGAATTCACTCATATTGTCATTATGGTAACTTAAAATATAATATGTGTACATTATATCTGATGTGGTTAGTTTATGTCTATGTGTTAGTTTTTTTTTTTTTTATCTTTTTCTTCCCTGGGTAAAAACGAAAATTTGTACGTGTGTATATTGTGTGTTTTTGTATTTTTTGAATTACTGATACCCAACTGGCAGGTGGAGAGTTATAAAAAACCTCTTTTTTATTTTTATCTATCTATATATATACATATATATATTTACATTATTATTTATAAGTATAAATAGTATTTATTATTTTATTATATAATATTTATATCTCATATTACAAACTATGTTAAACCTATTTAACAATGCAGATAATACTGATAGTGAAGAGTATTTGTCATTGTCTTCTAACAGTTCCCTCAGTGACCAGAGTTTCGAAAGCATCCCAACGCTCAACGATACTCTCGACGCACAGTTTTCTGATGTACCGAAAAATTTTAACGTGATTCATATCAACGCGCAGAGTATTCCGGCACATTATCCCGATATGCAGGCATCTCTAGATCACAAAAATATTCACGCCATAATAGTCTCCGAAACATGGTTCAAGCCGTGCTTACCCTCTATATCGTACTTCTTGCCCGGCTTTAACCTTATCCGAAATGATCGTACTGACAGCCGTGGGGGTGGGGTGGCTATTTACCTTAGATCACATATTCCTTTCTCAGTAGTCAGCACCTCATCCCGGCCGCCTACATCAAATGCCGGTGAGCATCTTTTTGTGGAAGTCCTTCTTTCACATAATAAAATCTTACTCGGAGCCTATTATAGCAGTTCTTCTTGTAATAATTACTTTTTATCTTTTGAACAAATCCTTGAAGATCTTACCCCTTCATATATCCATACCATTATCATGGGTGATTTCAATGCCTGTCTTCTCAAACGGGATTGTCGTACTTCCTCACTTGAAGCTGTCGTGAATTCCTGCAACATGCATATTCTGCCTCTAAATGCTACTCATCACTCCCCAAATTACACTCCTTCACTTCTTGACTTGATTATAGTATCATCCACCCTGCATGTTGCGAAGCACGGTCAATGTTCCGCCGATGCCTTCTCATATCATGATCTGATATTCCTATCTTATAAAATTCGTCCTCCTAAAGCAAAACCTAAAGTCATACTTCAGCGCAATTTTAGTGGCATGGACCAGGTTGCATTTCATAATGATGCCCAAGTAGTCGACTGGTCTCCGGTATATAATGCAGCGACTGTGAATGACCAAGTTGCTATTTTCAACTCCTTAACACAGTTGTATGATAAGCATGCCCCTCTGCGAGCTATAAAATTAAAACACCTTCCAGCTCCTTGGCTAACCAATGACATAAAAGTGTTAATGCATAAAAGAACAGTCACTAAAAGTAAATACAAGCGTCAACCAAGTGATGAAAATAAAGCTGTGTATGTTAAATCTCGCAATCGCTGCAATATGGTGTGTAGGGATGCTTTACGCCACCATGTTCACAAGTCTGTCGCTAACGAGGACCCTGCCAAAGTTTGGAAATTTCTCAGGTCATTGGGCATAGGTAAATCACGACAAGAGTCTATTCCTAATGATTTAAATATCAATTCTCTCAACCAACATTTCTCTTCGTCATCTGATATTAACATCTCAGATAAAAACAATACCTTGCGTTATCTTTCAACTTTACCGACTCCCGATCATTCTCCATTTATTTTTAATCAACTATCCGCTTGTGATGTTAAGAAGAGCGTAATTTCAATCACTTCCAATGCTGTTGGTGTTGATGGCATAAGTCGTAACATGGTTATGCCCATCTTAGATGTTATACTTCCTGTTCTCTGTCACATTTTTAATTACTCTGTCTCTGATGGAGTATTTCCCTAAATTTGGAAAGACACTCAAATTATTCCCTTGGCTAAAAAATCAAACCCTAAATCTTATTCCGATTATCGACCCATTTCTATCCTTCCATTCCTGTCAAAAGTTTTCGAGCGTCTTATCTACAACCAAATTAGCAAATTCTTATCTAGTCACAATCTCTTAAACCCTTTTCAATCTGGCTTTCGACCTGGGCATAGCACTGTAACTAGTCTCATCAAAATTACTGATGATATCCGTCTTGGAATGGACAACGGCCAACTTACCGTATTAACTCTATTAGATTTTAGCAACGCCTTTAACACTGTTAATTTTGACATTCTTCTTGCTCTCCTTCGCTCAATTAACATTTCTCCAACGGTAGTTGATTGGTTTCACAGTTATCTGTACGGGCGCAGGCAGCGTGTTCGCCTTGAAGATAAATACTCTTTGTGGTGTAACACGTCAGCAGGCGTCCTGCAAGGTGGCGTCTTATCTCCTTTATTGTTTGCTTTGTTTATTAATTCCATTTCTCACAACCTCACTTCTTCCTACCACCTATATGCAGACGATCTACAGATTTATTCTAAGGCACCAGTGAATAAACTATCTGAAGCAATTCAGACTGTTAATGCTGATCTTGATCGTATAGCTAAATGGAGCAATTCTTTTGGGTTACAAGTAAATCCCATTAAGACACAAACAATAGTAATTGGTAGCTCAAGATTGCTGTCTACAATAGACTGGACATTACTTCCTCAAGTTTTCTTTGGTGGTATTGCTATTCTCTTTAGTAGCTCTGTAAAGAATCTTGGAATAACAATGGATCGCTATATGAGGTGGGATCAACAGCTACAAATCACCAGTCGCAAGCTATTTGCCGCAGCAGGATCCTTAAAAAGGTTGCGCAACTTTCTTCCAACAGCCACTAAAATTGCATTAGCTCAATCTCTTTTACTTCCTATTCTTGACTACGCTGATGCCTGCTATCTAGATCTCACGGAGGAACAGCTAGATAAACTTGAGCGTCTTCAAAATTTTTGCATTAGATTCATATTTGGTTTACGCAAATATGATCACGTATCTCAGTTTCGTTCTAAGCTCAATTGGCTGAATATACGTTTTCGCCGGAATGCTCATATTCTCAGTCTCCTTTACAATATATTGTTCAGTCCTACATCCCCGCGCTATCTCAAGGAACGCTTCGATTTCCTTCACTGTTCTTCATACACGTTAAGGTCATCAGAAAATCTCACACTTGAAATCCATCCTCATACGAGTTCGTTTTATAGCAAATCCTTCACTATTCAGGCTGCCCGCTTGTGGAATTCTCTTCCTGTATCAATCAGACAAGCACCGACTCTCAATATGTTCAAGGATCAAGTTAAAAGGTTTTATTTGTCCAATTAATTTTGCACTATATTTTTGTCAATTTCTATGCTATATATGAGATAATATTATAATATGTACTATATTTTTATATAATTTATAGGTATATGTATATATCATTATCTATTTATGTATGTTGCTATGTATATGTTTATATATACATATATATATATATATATATATATATATATATATATATATATATATATATATATATTATATATATGTTTATAATTGTATCTGTTTAATTGTTATAAAAACCTATATGTATGCTATTTTTTATATATTTGTTTAGAAATTACACTAAAATACGTTTTATTTTAAAATGTTTCTATGAAATTTGATTATGTATTTGGACTACACCCGCCTCTATTGTTTTATTCGTTCAACTCCATCCTAAGGTTGCCTGGTAGAGATCACTTTTAGTGATAAGGCCGCCCATTGTTACACTATGTTATTATAATTTAATATGTAATCTTTTATATTTCTAAAGTGGTGTAACAATAAAGAGTATTCTATCTATCTATCTATCTTTCTATCTATCTATCTAATGTCGGCTTCCGTATGAGCTAAGGACTGTTTATTGACTAAGAGGTCACTTAAAGAATCAAACTGGGATGGGTAGCGTTCCAGAAGTTACGTGACATCTTCTCGTCGAACATCCCGCAGAGCTTGAAGACCAAAAAGTCGACATAATGGTACTGAAACGTGATCCTTTATTGTTGCCTTTATGGACAAGCTCAGAGACGCTCAACGAACCATGAAAATCCGGAACGTGGATAATCGCAAAGAACCAAAGTTATAGCTCTCAGAATTTGTAAGTTGATGTTGCAATGAGCGGGCCACATTGCAGACGTATATACAGAAAACCGATAGTGAAGAACCGGGTGGTTGTCATCACCCCACACTAGGTGGACTGACTACATCGTAAAAGTCACGGGTAGCCAATGGTTACAAGAAGCTAATAGCTTAGAAGAAAGCATATTCCCACCTTAAAGCTTCTGCCAAGTTAGCGCCTGTCACCTACGTAATGTAAATTAAGTATTGTAATAATTTTACTATATAGTATGTACTTAACACATTGTTAAAAAACGTTTAAAAGAATGGCCCCGAGTTTCTTGCCCGTTCTTCTCGCAGTGGCTCTATAATTTATGTTTGCTGAACGTGGCAGTACAATGTAGTATAATGCAATATTAAAATTTGTAATTGACCTTCATAAGAGCGTCATAGACGCCTAAATTGAATAAATGATTTTGACTTTGACTTTGAAAGGCCGGTAACGCATCCTCGAGACTTCTGTATGTTTGTGGCCGACGGTGATAACTTACCACCAGGTAAGCCGTGATAACCGTTTTTTTAGGTGTCCCATGACTGTACCTACATACTTAAAGGCAAAGCACCTCACGCATTATACGACCAAAGTCATGAAAAGTGACTGCAGGCTACCAAGTAGAAAAGCAAACCCATGTCGTGTTTGGCCGCATGATTTGTATTGGCTTAGTTTCTATAGACAATTTATTTGTTGCGGACATTGACCATGAGCGTGGTCATATAGTGTGTGAAGTTGCTTCGACTAAGTATTTTTTAAATATATACACTTATGTTTTTACATTTTAAAATGACGAGAGGCATCATACAAGTAAAACATTTTTGCAATAGATTAATGATATATTTGAAAATTTTAGTATTCGGGGTCAAAGTACCTATGAAATTGCCGATTGGTACTGAAAAAATGTTTTTTTATGTATTTAACGCATTTAATCAAACTTATTACCATTATGATCTATACATTGCTGCCATCTAGGAAGGTCATTTATTCCTTTGCGATAGAACTCTGGTGATCTACATTCGACAAACTGTGTGAAAGCATTTTGTACTGCCGCCTGGGAAGAAAACTTTGTGTCACGTAGAAAATTGTCCGAATCACGAAAAATATGATAGTCCGTTGAAGCAAGGTCTGGCGAATACAGAGGGTGACGAATGGTTTCTGATTTCAGTTCCTGTAGAGTTAAAACGGTTTCTCGTGCTGCCTTGCGTTATCATGGAGCAATAATGGTGAAAATCGATTAATGAGATGGGGCTGTTTCACTGCTAGCTTTGCTCTCATTGTACGGAGTTTGGCACAGTAGACAGCTGCCATTATTGTTTGACCAGATCGGAGAGAGCTATAGTGAATAACTCCATGCTGAGACCACCAAACAGTTACCATTACCTTTTTATTGGTAAGGTTTGCTTTAGGTCACTGTTGCGGCGTTTGAGCTGGGGTCAGCCATTGCATTTTTCGCTTACGGTTATCGTAAAGAGTTCACTTTTCATCACATGTCACAATTTGATCCAATATTCCGTCATTTCTTTATCGATTCAAAAAGGCAACACAAGTTTCAACACGGGTTTCTTTCTGCTGATCAGACAATAGGCACGCATTTTTCATATTTTTTTATTTTATTGATTTGACGCAAATAAGTCAATATTGTTGCGAAAGGTAACGTTAAACCATGCTGCTAATTCCTGGGTAGTTTGGGTCGGATCGGCTTCCATCTCTTTCAATTCATTCTTATTCACCTGTGTGGGCTGTCTTCCACGTGGTTCGTTCTTCAAATTAAAGTTTCCATCACGAAAGCGTTTAAATCAAAATCGCACGGTGCGTTCATCAGAAGTCCCCTCTCCAATTGCAATATTGATATTGAGAGCTGTTTCTGCCACGTTAGTTCTGCATCGGAATTTGTATTCAAAAATCACTCGAATTTTCAAAGTATTCATCTTTCTTGTCCAAGCTTTTTTTTTGTTTTTGAAGTGGTAGTGCCACGCTGTAGCTCTATGGGTTACAGCTGAATGGGCCGGCACGACCGGGGAAGCACCACTCTCCCACATGATATCGTATATACGTGAAGTAGTGGCTTTGCCATTGCGTTTCGATCGATTTGTGGGAGATCCGGAGGCCCAATCCCCCCCCCTAAAGGAATATGGCAGCACAGTTTCACGAGACATTACTCCAGGAGGGTACCAGCCGCGTAAGCGCTGGAGAATCCCTCTCCGAGCATCCACCTCCAGGACCTGAACCTGAAGGTGGATGCTCGGGCTGCCCTGCGTATTCTGGAGGGGGCAAAACCGTGCTCAACCCTATTTCTGCTCGAGGTAAACGAAGCAGGAGGCTTAAGTCACCCCACACCACGCTAACCGTGGACTTTTGCAACATACGGGGTCTCCGTTCTAACCTGAACGATGTCCATTACCATCTGGAGACTGCTAAGCCGGTCTTGCTCTTTTTGACTGAAACACAGATATGCTCTCCGACAGACACCTCATTCCTCACATACCCTGGGTACAAACTGGAACATTCCTTTTTGCCGCGGGCGGGGGTGTGTCTTTACGTCAGAGAGGATATCTGTGCTCGTCGTCTCAGCAGCCTTGAAGGACGGGGCCTATCTGACATTTGGTTGCGCGTAGACTGCGATGACCATCCGCGAATCTACGCGTGCCTTTATAGGTCCCATATGAACGGTAATGCCGAAATAGATCAATTCGTGGAGCACCTACAGATGGCTACAGATTCCGTGCTTGAGCAGATCCCCACCGCAGAGATCGTGATACTTGGCGATTTCAACGCCCATCATGCCGAATGGCTTGGTTCGCGCACCACCGATCATGCGGGGAGATCTGTTCACGACTTCGCTTTAGCGTATGATCTAACACAACTGGTCACCTCGCCTACGCGAATCCCAGATGTGGTTGATCATACACCTTCCCTGTTGGACCTTCTGCTGACCTCTCACCCGGAAAACTACACAGTATCCGTTAACGCTCCTCTCGGATCGTCGGACCACTGCCTGATCCGGAGTTCAGTGCCGGTTACACGCCCAACTCGACCCCGTTTTGTGGGTTGTCGTCGCGTGTGGCACTATAGGTCTGCAGATTGGGACGGGATGCGGTCCTTTTTTGCATCCTACCCATGGGGGCAAGTTTGCTTCTTGCCGGATGATCCAGATGTCACTGCTAACTATGTTGCTGATGTAGTGCTTCAGGGTATGGAACTCTTTATTCCATATTCTGCAGTGCCCATCGGTGGCAGGTCACAGCCCTGGTTTGGTCGCTCTTGTAAAATGGCCTCTGGCCACAAACGAGAGCGTTACCAAGCTTGGGCTGATTCAGTGGCATCTAAGGATTCAAATACCAGCAATCTCAAAAAGAAATATAACTTTGCCTCCAGGTCCTTCAAAAGAGTAATCGCAAGAGCGAAGTCGGAGCATATCGGCAGAATTGGCGAGAGATTAGCCCGCCTTCCTTCGGGAACACGTGCGTTCTGGTCTCTTGCTAGGGCTGTCCAGGGAAATTTTTGTCAGTCATCCCTACCGCCCCTGCACAGAGAGAATGACACACTGGCCCACACCGCAAAGGAGAAGGCCGATCTTCTGGGCTCTCTCTTTGCGTCTAACTCGACTTTGGATGACCAAGGGAACTCACCACCGACTATACAACGGTGTGATACCTCGATGCCGGATATAATTTTCCGGCAATGTGCAGTACGTAAAGCACTGTTCTCCTTGGACATTCATAAGTCGAGTGGGCCTGATGGCATCCCTCCGATAGTGCTGCGGACTTGTGCTCCAGAGTTGACACCGGTTCTAACGCGTCTTTTCCGGCTCTGTTACTCATCAGGCGTTGTCCCAAAAACATGGAAGACGGCTTTGGTGCACCCGATCCCTAAAAAAGGTGACCGCTCAGATCCGTCCAATTACCGCCCTATAGCCATAACGTCTCTGTTCTCCAAGATAATGGAATCCATTATCAACAACCAGCTCCTGCAATATCTAGAGGAGCACCAGCTGATTAGCGATCGCCAGTAAGGTTTTCGTCGCGGTCGCTCAGCTGGTGATCTTTTAGTATATCTTACGCATCGATGGGCGGAGGTGGTGGATTCCAAGGGTGAGGCGTTGGCGGCTAGTTTGGACATAGCGAAGGCCTTTGATCGGGTGTGGCATAAAGCGCTTCTTTCGAAGCTTCCTTCCTATGGGCTTCCCGAGAAATTGTGCGAATGGATCTCCAGTTTTTTGGCAGATCGGAGCATCAAGGTCGTTGTCGACGGTGCATGCTCCGACTTAAAGCCGATTAATGCTGGCGTTCCGCAAGGCTGTGTGCTATCTCCGAGTCTATTTCTCTTGCACATCAATGACATGCTGCAACTCAGCGATATTCATTGTTATGCAGATGACAGCACCAGAGATGCCTCATACACCGGCCGCGCTAATATTTCTCGGGAAAGCGTTGTCGAGAGTCGGAACAAACTTGTGACTTCAGTCGAGACCATGCTGTCAAATGTTTCGAAGTGGGGCCAAATGAACTTAGTCCAATTTAACCCCAAGAAGACACAAGTTTGTGCGTTTACCGCTAAGATATCCCCCTTTGTCGTATCCCTCCGTTTTGAAGACACTCCCCTTGCCACCTCTACTAGCATCGGAGTACTTGGCGTCGACATATCGAACGTCGTCCAATTTCGCTGTCACTTGGAAGATAAGGCTAAGTTAGCCTCTAAGAAGCTCGGTGTGCTCGGTAAGGCGAGGCGGTACTTCACGTCGGCCCATCGCCTGCAACTTTATAAGGCTCAGGTTCGACCTCACATGGAGTACTGCTCTCACCTCTGGGCGGGAGCTCCCCAGTACCAGCTTCTTCCATTTGACCGCGTTCAACGCAGAGCGATTCGAATCGTTGACGATCAAGTTCTCTCCGGTCGGCTCGACCCTTTGGCTTTGCGTAGAGATGTTGGATCACTCTGCATCTTTTACCGTATATATCACGGGGAGTGTTCTGAGGAACTGTTCGATTTACTACCTGCAGCTCAATTTCGCCACCGGACTTCCCGACAAAGCGTGATGTTTCATCAATTTCATGTCGACGTCTGGAAGTCCACAACCTTGCGATTTTCACGGCATTTTCTACCTCGCACTGCCACATTATGGAACCAGCTGCCAGGTGAAGTATTTCCGAACAGTTACGACTTAGGAACCTTCAAGAAAAGAGCATATTCCCTCCTTAAAGGCCGGCAACGCATCCTCGAGACCTCTGGTGTTGCGGATGTTTGTGGGCGACGGTGATCACTTACCATCAGGTGAGCCGCCTGCTCGTTTGCCCTCCTATCCCATAAAAAAAAAAAAAAAAAAAAGCTGAATAAAAAAAACAACTGAAAGTCGATAATCGAATATTGCACATTTTTGAAAAGAAAAAGCTCATAGGTACTTACCTAATACCATAGCAAAAATCTCAAATCATAACTTCTATGTCTAACGGCTATTTCATACTTTAACCCCTATATTATTTACATAATTTTTATTAGCATACACAAAAGTCCTTTTTCGTGCGTTTGCAAATATTTCCACAATATTTTAAATTTTATCGTTTGTAGATAAATACTTTCTATGTACATTAGAGATAACGCTGTAAGTTTTTGCTGGCAGAGTGTGAAGCGCAAAGAATTATTTACTCTTTTTAAATGCTGTAAAATACCTTTCGCCGCTGCAGTTGGTAACATATCACTACTTATTATCAAAAAAAATCTTAATACTCTCCACATTTAGAAAAATATTAACTGCAACAAACTCTTTGGACTTCTGGCAGAAATATAATGCTCGGCCTTGTTGTCAGATTTAAAACTGCACCAAATAGACGCATTCTTCAGCAAATATTTTTTAACTCCTTTGCTTCTCATAAATTCACTGCCGTCTAGTTCATGCAGTTACCATAAAAAAAATCTTTCTGATTCTTACATTTCTTATGCATGCGATAGCTTCGCATCTCCTAATTGCCTCTGATTCAAAATTTTCATACAATCAAGTAATACTTTTTTTAAACTATCGTGAACTAAACTCGTGCGTGAATAGACCCGGTAATGATTAAGAAATATAAGCATGTAATGTCTCAATAAAGAGTAACAACATTAGATGAATTAACAGAATTTGCTTGTAGCTGTGCACTAACGATAGCTGCGCCGTTGCCAGCTGACTCACTACTCGTTCGACCACTGACCGATTCGAGTGACAAGTTACTGTTTGCTTTATGAGCGCTTTTCATAATTTTAAAATTTATTGTTACCACTGGGGACTCCTAAGCTTTAACATATATCATTATATCAGTTAACAGCTTATTAGTTTTAGTGTTTTGTCTCGGTCTAGTTGAAATATGTAGGGTAGATGCAATTATGCTAGATTAATAGTACATACGAAGACACGATTATAGCGCCCCCCCCCCCCCCCGATCCTCGCGCCCTAGGCTACAGCCTAATTAGCCTAAGGGTTAATCAGGCCCTGCATACATACCCAATACTCATAATACATAGCTCTGTAACTCGCTCAATGTAGGTAGGTACACAACGAACGAAAGGAACGTATCAACAATACTAACGCTCGCCCTCTCTGTCACACGATGCGCCGAGGATGCACGAGCCCGTCATTCGGTAGCGTTCCACGTCGCCGCTTGCCATGATGCGAGTGACTGAGAACGAGCTATGGAACGATGAACCTTGTTCCTTTGCGACAAGTCACGATGATACTATTTGCCTTCAGATCACAGTGATTTTTTCATCGTGACGTTATTTTACAACCACCTCTACAGTGCAGCTTACTTTTGACTTGGCGTTCAGTGAGGACAGACGTATGGCTATATTATATAAAGTAGGTGAATTTGTGTGAGAACAGACGTATGGCTATATTATATAAAGTAGGTGAATTTAGTTGTGGTGTATACAAGTGTTCAGTGTGGTTTTATTTAAGAGAAGCTAACGTAAGAAACATTGATGGATATGTCAAAGTCAAAGTCAAAATCATTTATTCAATTAAGGCGTCTACGACGCTCTTATGAAGGTCAATTACAAATTTTAATATTGAAATATACTACATTGTACTGCCACGTTCAGCAAACAAAAATTGCGACAGTTGAAAAAATTGAGTCAGCCACTGCGAGAAGAACGGGCAAGAAACTCGGGGCCATTTAAACGTTTTTTAACAATGTGTTAAGTACATACTATATAGTAAAATTATTACAATACTTAATTTACATTACGTAGGTGTTAGGCGCTAGCTTGGCAGAGGCGAACCAGTCCAAGCATTTTTGTCATTTAAGTAATCACAAACTGTGTAGTTCTTTATCAAAATATTCTTCACATGCAACTTGAATTTTCTTTCTGTGAGCGTTGTAATATGTTTGGGCAATTTATTATAAAACCGCACACAATTTCCTAAGAATGACCTTTTATTTGTCTTTGCTAATCTAAAACCTGGCACCGCTATTTTATCTTTATTCCTAGTGTTATAATCGTGATTGTCACTGTTTGATTTAAATTTGCTCAATTTTTTACGAACATACATAATATTTTCAAATATATACAGACTTGGTAAAGTTAAATATCAATTTCTTTAAAAAGATCTCTCAGGGATTCCCTAGGATCCATTTCATATATGGCTCGAATTGCACGCTTTTGTATGATAAAGATTGTCTCTATTTCAGCAGCAGCTCCCCACAGCAATATACCATAAGACATAATACTGTGGAAGTACCCGAAATAAACGAGCCAAGCAATAGCTACGTCTGTTAGCTGTCTTATCTTACGAACTGCATATGCAGCAGAACTAAGTCTTCCAGATAGATCATGTATATGTGGATTCCACTGTAAAGTTGAATCCATTTTAATTCCCAGGAAGACTGTCGCATTGTAAAAAGAGAGTTTTTCTAGGCCAAGCTTAATGTTTGGTTCAACATAAGTAACATTTGGTAAAGAAAACTTTAAACATTTGGTCTTTTTTGAATTTAAGAGAAGATTATTATATTATGTATATTATAATCGCGATTGTCACTGTTTGATTTAAATTTGCTCAATTTTTTACGAACATACATAATATTTTCAAATATATACAGACTTGGTAAAGTTAAAATATCAATATCTTTAAAAATATCTCTCAGGGATTCCCTAGGATCCATTTCATATATGGCTCGAATTGCACGCTTTTGTACACATTATAGACTCTGCCACTTTAAATGTGTAGTAACACACAGTTAGGTGCATAATGATGGATAGATTTGCTACTTTAGAGTGGTATCTGGCCAGGCGTTCATTAGTAAAATAACCTACCTTAATCCTATAACGACTGTCATCCTATGACAACAACCTGGATCAGCTGACGACGCAACGGCTTAACGTGCACTCCTAGGCATATAGGAGCTTATTTATAAATCCCACTAGTAGTGACCCATCCAAATTAGAGTATTGTATATATAAATTATCGATTTTTGACCTAGTAGATAGATAACTTTTGTTCTTTTGGCGACATAACCCACTGCACGCTGTACTGCAAGACTCTCCACACGTATACATTCTTGATTTTTTTATACCTACCTCACGTCACGCCTACCGCACTCCACTGCTTCATCGCCTCAATCAGCAACTATAACGTTACGTCACTAACCTATCTATTAATATTTCATATGAATGCGACAAGGCTCACGCTTAGATCAATTCTTCTGATATAATTCCATAACCGTGCATAATATGATCTAATAACTTCAAGAATTCCTTCACTAAGTCAACTCTCATATTTTTCTAATGATAGCTTATAATTCATGAAGATATGAGTGATCAGAAAGTCATGACTCTTATAACTAGTGGCTCTTAGAACCATAAACCTCGAAATTCTACTCTTGCATAGCTTACAATAGAGTTAGGTGCACTGCGCACGCACATGGGGAAATGGGTCATACTGAGTACCTTCTACTTTTTAAAAGTCGGTTAAAATAGGTTTCATGTTCACAGTGTCTAATATGGTATTGATAATGACACGGAACCTTTCGTGCACAAGTCCAACTCGTATGTAGCCATATTTAAAAAAATATATAAAAACTGATTCGACTCATTTTTTATGTAATTATCTAACTTACTTCATAAAGTCAATAAAATCCAAACAATATCAATCTTCCAATCAGTATGAAACGTAGTCCATAAAGAAAAGCCAAAGTTGGTAATTAGTTAAAATCCAAGTGTAACCTGCTCCGAAATATTCTTAAAATAGACACAATAATTAATCAACACTTTTGTCAATTATTTTTTTTATTTTTCTATATTATTTTTTTTATTATCGTAAACTTGGGATACTTTGTGACAAGTTTTGAGGTTTTTTGGAGTACATTTTTATATTTCTTAACTTAGATCAAAATGAGAGACTGTTATAGAATCTTGATTATGTGGCGTATCTACTCGATCATAAATATTTATCTTATTTATTATACTCTTAGTATTTATACCCTTCCAAAGTCTGTACTAAAGTTTCCCCATGCTTGGGGTTACTTTGTGACACACTAAAAAAGGCTCAATAGTTCTTTGTAAAACGAATAATGGCACAATCTTAGCCCAAGAACTAGTAATGTGTATGCATATATACCTAATAAAAAAAAAGTTGCCAGTTCTACTAGAAATAAATCTACTAAATATCGATGAGAAAAGAAACTATCCACATATTTTTTAAACTAGTTTTAATGAAATTACTGCTACACTTTTAGATCAAAAATTACAAGTAACGGCTTATTTCCGGCACATCAAAATGTCCTCTTTTTGTCACCTGCTTTGGGGCATTATTTTTTTCTTTTAACATACCGGCTTGGTACCAAATTTCGTCTTTTTTCTCCGGCCACTTCCAAAACTTATTTCCTTTGACCATTGTACTGATTAGATATATACCTCCATCGACACTGGTAACAGTGCCGGGATAATATTTATCATCATAATTGACTATTACATAATCCCCTTGGTTGTATGATTGGATAGTCTTATCCCTAGTGCTCATAATTTCTGGATGTTGCCCTGAGAGTATTATAGGTTTGCTTGGTGACACATTTTCAACCTCTTGATCCTCGCTTTCGTCTTCTTGATTGTAGATCATGTTAGTGAATGCTTCGAAATTATATTGATTATATAATAATGAACAACTTCTTTCACTTTCTTCAGAAGATAAGTCGTTGTTTGTAACTATTGCCCTTTTCAACAAACTCAAACCTGATGTGGAAGGTGCCATTGTGTTGTCGACATTTTCATCTTCTTCAACGTTATAAGGGCTGCAACTGCTTTCTCTCAAAGAGTAATCATCGCCACTTCCTTCAGAAGTTGAGACATTATCCTTGACATACGTCTGTTTCTTACGTTTGCCTGTTGCTTTTGAAGCACCCTTTTTTTTCTTTTTAGTCAAAGCCACCTTTGACTGTATTGAAGGTGTCACATCAATAATGTCTTTCATAGACACACTTTTTCCAGGAATAATGTTCACGGCTTTACGCTTCCTCCTTGGATTGATCGTGGTTTGAGTGTCTCGTGTTGTTTTTAGAAAATCGATAAATGCGTCACCAACAACCCCTGACTGCTGTAGATCGGTTTCCAAAATATTTTTTGGTAGTCGAGCTAGAACTACATCTCTGTTGATCGGTACTATGCCACATTTACGAAAGCCTCCTTTTAAGTTGTCTATTTGAGAAGCTTTTAGTGCCACAAAAAGTTTTTTGACAAGTCCTGGAAAAGTGTCTTTCGGTATTGTAGCACATCGACTTCCATATGCTGTCTCTTTCCATTCAGACAGTATTTTTCTCCAATGAACTTTCATTGGCCGGAAATAAGCTACATCGAGAGGTTGTAGCAGATGTGTGGCATTGGGTGGCAAGCAAATAAAAGCAATATTGTTTTCTTCACAACGCTTAATAACTTCTTTGTTATGATGTGACTTAAGTTGTCCCCGATTAGCACTTTTTTACCATCTTGTTTTTTTAGAATTGGTAGCATGGTATTTATAAACCAATCTTCGAAACGATGGCTATCAAACCAACCCGATTTGCTGCAATTATACCTTGCCCCTTCCGGTCCACCTTCAATCCAAGTGTGCCACAACTTTTGTGATTTGTAGTTGACATAAACCGGCGCAGTCCCTCCATCAGCATTGCCACATACCATAATAGATGTACATGCTTTAGTGGAATTTCTAATTATCTCTGGGTATTTGGTACCCCTTTTAACTAATACTTTTTTTGAACCCGGATCATCGACAAGGTTGGTCTCGTCGTAGTTCCAAATATTGCTCGGAGGCACACCTTCCAATTCCTTGTATACGTGGTCAAAAAATTTGTTAAGGAACTCTTCATTTATTCCAGCTCGAGCGTTTTTTATATTTTTGGCAAATCTGTGTGATAAGACATATTTATGTCTCTCAATAAAACCACGTACCCAATCAGGGCCGGGCATATTATCTTTGAACTGCGGAATCCGTTTACCCATCTTGTTTATGTATGCGCGTACAATGCACCTCAAGTCTGTTGGAGTAACTGGAAAACAAAACTCGACATAGCAACGATATGACTTACAAAATCGTTCTCCTCCGCTTCGGTGAAAACCTTTGGTCATCCTGGAGTAAGAGTATTCTTATCTCGAACTTTGTTAAACAGTGTGTTTCTGTGTATATTGTACTTTTCGGATGCCGCACGGATAGATAGTTGCTTATTCCGAATCTCCTCGACAGCGCGCTGCAATGTCTCTGGCGTATAATTTTGGTACGTTCGCCCACCAACTTTTTTTGTATGTGTCCGAGGCATAATAATCCTACCATACATCTGCAAAGAAAAATATCATAAGTCTAACTATGTGACAACAATACTAAAGCCATTAAAGTGTAGTAATAAAACAAACGGGGTTACTTTGTGACACAGAGATTTGCATGCTGATAAGTAAGTAACGTTATTTATTTTAAGAGATATTTTTATTACATTTAATTCTACCAAACATATCACATTTCTACTATTTAGAAATTTTCACGATCATCTGGCAATGCTGCTGCCATATGTTACAAATGTCATAAAGTAACTTTGTATATACTGAAAAACTGGGTCTGACAAATGTTACAATGTCACAAAGTTACTCCAGTATGTTCCAATATTACACAATAATATAAATAGTGTCGTTTACTTCACCATTATCTAGAAACACTATTGCTTATAGTTTTCAGCATAAAATTTACAATAGAAAATACATACCTGTATCTCTAAACAGTTGTAAATTTTTTTGCACCGAGAGAAAGTTTGCGCGGAAATTTAATTCTCGTCTTTCTAACGTTTTCTTCAATATGCCACAGACTAAAAAAAATCATAGACTCTATAACGTTTGTTTAGTAAATCATGTTCATGACATTTGATTTGTTTTTGAAGGATCAATGGATGCGTTCAAATTAATAAGATTTCATGATACGTCATGTTGATTGTCAATAAGTGGAGTTGTCCTAAAGTTGGACCGCAGTCACAAAGTATCCCCAATTTAGGTGGTAGATATACGATTATTTTAAAGTTTTAAACCCCATATAACTATCATTTTGAAAAGTTTCAAATTACTAAATCATCCAAAAAATTCAATAGACATATCGAACCTGAAATCAGAATCGATACTTCTACACAACTTTTTAAAAGTAATAAGGCTTAGCTTAAGCATTTCAGACTTTACTACACGCTGTGATGAATTATTACCAACCTTACATATTTAAACCACAACCGCACGCATACAAATTTTTACAGATCAGAGCTTCGAAAAAGCAATTCAAAAAGTCATTAATTACACTTAAATGTAAACTTAACTATATTTTCATACTTACCTAATTAATGAAATATACCACAATAGGTAGTTTATCGTAATTTTATCTCAGTCCAACTGCATGTCGTGTACCACAAGCACCAGTACGTAAGTACCTACCTATATGACGTGAGTGTGAAAATCAACAAAAACAGGAAATTTACAGTGCTGCAAAGGGCTAGTTTATCATTAGTATCTTCGATTAAAATCCATCTGAAGCATGATCTGCTGACGTCAGATCACAGATATTTTTTTATAAAAAAAAGTATTGTCCTTAAATCATATTTCAATATTGTCACCAATGTCAGAGAGGGATAAGAGATACAGTTACTGAGCTCGCGTTCGGCTTCAATTTTGCGACAACAGCTCATTCCTGCAGATGTACGTAGTACTTATTACTTCCATGCTACCCCCATATATCTATCTTCCGAGTCGTTTTGAGATCTTAGCATTAGTTGCAATTTCAAAATTGGCACGTGTGCTTAACGTTCCGAAAGCAATTTTAGATATAATCATATAAACTGCAAAAAAATGGCAGTATTCACAAATCTGCTGCAAAATCTGTAATCCTATAGCCCGCTAAAATCGCAGGATCATGCTAAATCTGGTCACCCAGACTATTTATTTATGTCAACGTCATATTCATCGATACAATTATTTTCATTCTATTCATTTCATTCTTCATCACGTCCTTCATTCATGGAATAATGGCGGTGGCGTGATGCTTGCTTGTTTTTACATATGAATTTGGTGTAATATCAATAGTTTTTGCTGTCTCAGCATGGGCTCTTATACAAAATTTGTTACTGAATACTGCAAAAGCTGGGAGAAGTCTGGAAAAGATCAGTTGTAAGTAATTCTGATACAATGGCGAATGATCTTTGTATGAATGTACCACCATGCTATTTACCTCCTCAATATTTCAATGTTTCCATTCCATCGGGAACTAAATTAAGACTATTCATAATTTCTTAATAAAGCAATAATATTTAACTACAAACTTCCTTGTCCTTACAGTTTTTTTTAATTAGAAAGCCCAATATTTATCCGGGTAGGTCTGCTGGTTTATTCAGATTCGAAAGACGAAGTGGAACCGTTTAAAAACTTGCACACTATATTATATTGCATGTTTTCAGTGTGAAACATGTGACTCAATCTATCAAAGATGAAGACAAGAGTCCACTATTTTCTAAGTCAGGCAAGCTCTCTGGCTTGTCTCAGAGCATATATGATCTCTTACTTTGTGGCCTGCGTGGAACCTTGAAGAAAGATGCTGTACTTGCAGTTTTACGAGACATTACTGTGAGTTCACTTAGAATCTGAGTATCTAATCATATTCCGTTCTACCTACTAGTTGTAAGCACTTACAAATTTTTAATTTTAGGCTCTTCATGCTGATATTCCATCCATTATGTTAGATGTAGTATCTGTACTGGATGCTGAAACATGTTTGGATGTTCAGAATGAAGAACGCACAAATTTTTGCTATTTTGTAAGGGAACTGGAGTTGTTTATATCTGACAAATTATTAAAAGAGCGACTGGAGATTGACACTCTACAGGATGTTGGGATATTAAAAACCAAGAATTTTTATACTAAATTTATCAAAATCAAGACTAAGTTATAGTAAGTATTCAGTATTTATTATAAACCTGTAAAGGAGCACAGGGTACGACTCTCCATTGATATCCGTCGAGTTGGGGGTTGATATTTTTTTCACAGAAATGTTACATTATTACAAGCACACATGCAAAGTTGTAAAACCAGAAAATGGCTAAAAAAATATTGAAAATCAATTATAGGCTAGAACGTTGATGTCGCAGTTTTTTATTATGTGGTGGTTTTTTTACTTAATATATTTTTAGATGACAACTTAACTATTTGTAAAACGGAATGTTCATTGGCGAGAAGTCTATATAATCTGTGCAACCACAGATATGTCGTTCCCTCCCTACGGATTGGCATTAATATTGCATAAATAATTGATTTTCAATTTTTTTTGTCTCAAAAAGTAGCAGTTTTCTGGTTTTTCAACTTTGCGTGTGTGCTTGTATCAATATAACCTTTCTGTGAAAAAATTTTAAATCCCCAACTCGACGGATGGCAAAGGAAAGCTGAGCCGAGCACAGTAGCCTTTACTTCATTTTGTATATATATTAGGTATAAGAATATAGCAAATAAAGATAAAATATAAGGTATGGCAACAGAAACGTTAAAAACACCGTTAGCTGAAATGGTCTTGTATAATGTAGTGTGATGAATTTAGGATTGATGTACTGTTAGCACCGTTTCTTAGGGTTCACCAATTTGTAAAATCATTTGGTTTATTGCTGGGCCCTTGAGTAATAATATCAGCTCAAAACCATCTTAGTGAGCACTACAATGAAGCTATAAGTTTAATGGATCTTGTGACCACCAATATGGAGAGTGTGAGAACTACTGAGTGTGCATGCTCAAAGTCACATAGTCAGCAACCAACTAGAGATTCAATACCAACAATTTGTCATACAGTTCAGCCATTGAATAAAACATGCACTGAAGCAGTACGGAGGGAGAATCAAGGTATCACCTCAAACCAGGATATGGTTACCAAAGTATTGGTTTTTTCAGACAGACAATAGGAAGAAATTTTGGTTCTGTGCTTGGTAATTCACTAGACTGCTCTGTTGAAAACTACTGCATGCCTGGTGCTTCTTATGCTCAAATTGAGAAAAAAATTATGTCTGCCGCAATTGATCGCAATACAGTCATTGTCTATTTAGGCCAAAGTTTAGGTATAGACAGGAAACAGGTTATATAGCAAATGTAACCTCTTTGTTAAGCCTTAATGCATTTAAAATTATGTTAAAAGAAATTAAAAGGATAAGGATTGAAAAGTTTTTATTTGACCCTCTTGTGTGTCCCGAACGAATTTTCGGTCGTCTGAAAAAAAGGCTTAGTGCGAAGCTTGTATTTATCCGATCATTATAATTCAAACGTTGTTAGTAAGCTAGTATCCTTGGCTATACAACTCAAAAAACTGCATCACGTTACGGTAACGAGAAGTTATTCAAATCGTTAAATGAAAATAAAAAACTTTCACTCGATACATTTTGCCGCGCAAACACTCACCGATGGAAACTTACGTAATAAATAATCTCGTAAGTACTTTTAAACTACTAAACCTAAACATCTGAAATAATTCAGGTGTATAGATTACATGTTAATATAATCATATCAAAAGAAGAACCAAAGTCGTAGGTGGTATAGTTTTTGAATAAAAAAAATAATTACGCTTCCACAGAGTTTTCCCGCCAAAATTCTTAAAAAAAATGGCGTTGTTTTAATCTCGTTACTACTTTCAAAATATTTATCCCAAAAATCTGTTATAATTCATGGGTAAAGAACCATAGTAAATACTCATAAAGAAAAAGCAAAGTTATAGGTGGAATAGTTTCAGAAAAAAAAAATAAAAAAAGTATTTAAAAATTGCTGTTTTTCGCCATTTTTGTCGTCTGTTCAAACCCCTTTTCCTGTAAAATTTTCCATAAAAAGGTCTATTTTCATTTCTTTTCCCGTAAAGCGAATATGATGAAGATTGCATTGGTACCAAGAAAATTATATGTTGACTAGCTTCCCGGGCGCGGCTCCGCTCGCGCGTATGTCGGTTATCGCGCGAAAACATTAACCTCTTTTTGCGCAGTCGGATAAAAACTATCCTATGTTTTTTCCCCAGTCTCAAACTATCTCCATACCAAATTTCATTCAAATCGGTCCAGTAGTTTTGGCGTGAAAGCGTAACAGACAGACAGACAGACAGAGTTACTTTCGCATTTATAATATTAATATAGTACTGATTGGAGATTACATCAAATAAACTCGATTTTAAAACAAAAAACGTCTAAATCTGCAAAAATATATCTACATTTCGCTGTTTGATCCACTCCAAACTAAATGAATGAAAATGTTATTTCTGTATGGTATAGGTGATATATTAGGGTATGGGGATATTAGGGTGACATGTTAAGGTAATGAAAAACAACTTTGTACTAAAAAAAAACGTGACGGGGCGTCGAGGGAAAAAAAACGTCGACAGTTTACTATCAATGCGCCATACCCGATTAACAGATTCCACATATTAGGGGATTATGTGCTTTTCCTTACTCAGATGCACTAACTAAAAGTCAGAATGAGCATATTAACTGCTTAATTACATATTTATATAATATGACATGTCGTCATAAAGACAAACTTTTATTTTTTTACTGTAATAAATTTATTACTAAATTTATGTTGACTCAGGATAGGATGTAAAGTCGCCTGCAATAAGAAGTATACACATTGTAATTTTCAAAATTGTGGCAAAGATTTCTTGTTTTCACATTTTTTACATGTTCACAAAAGTAAAATAAAATCAAAGAATAAGTTGACGTTTTTTATTAATTTTTATGCAAGCTTCGTTTATTAAGAATTTAGTAACTTTGCATTATTTTGAAAATTACGAAGTGTATACATCTTATTGCAGGCGACTGTACCTACCTAAGAAATGTAAGAATTTAATTGCTACTTTGGTAGCTTATAATATTGAGACGGCTATAAAAAATATAACTAAGTCTTTTATTGACGCTACAGATTGACGCTACATTTGTATTAGTACATGAAGTTCATGTACTAATACAAATGTAGAGTCAAACTGTTTAAACTTATAAGTCAGACAACAGGGAAGTGTTTTGACATAGCACTGTATTACCAAAATATAAATCGCTTCCCTGGCAAAATACTTGAAATGGAAATGTTCTTAGATAAATATCCTTTTGATATATTATGTTTCACTGAAACATGGCTAAGAACAGATAAAATGTTATTTAATGTTAAGAATTTTAGTTAATTATAGTTTAGGCAGTGCATTTAACAGATCATCTGCAGAAGGAGGAGGGTGTATTATTCTTGTTAAAAATAACTTAAAATTTAAAGAACGCCATGACTAGTCAGATGTTCTGTCGAACGTGTCTGTGAGGTTGCTTGTGTGGAGGTGGACAGGCATCTCGTGTTGTGTTTATCGACCACCAACAGATGAAGGTCGTGCTCAAAATTTTACAGAATTCTTAGCCACTCTGGAAAGTATACTACTAAAAATTTCTAAATGTAAAAAACCCATATTTGTATGTGGTGATTTTAATGTAGATATTTTATTGAAATCTAAAAATAAGACTGATCTTATTTCATTGTTTAAGTCATTTAATTTGAAATTTCTATTCTGTGAGCCCACTAGGATAGCAGACACTTCAGCTACCTGTATAGACAATATATACTCGAACTGTAAGACTAAACCAAAGTCAATAATGAAGGGTGTTAGATCTGATCATGAGGGCCTGGCAATTAGATTTGATGGAAGCAGAGAAACAGCGAGGTATGAAATTGAACATAGGCCGTTAACAACCAGTAGGCTAGAAATACTCAGTACCAATATAGAAGCTAAGCTTGCCATTACAAGTTTTTCTCATAGTGACCTGAATGACATTTATAATAGTTTATTTTCTTTAGTAAATACTGAGTTTCAAAAAGTTTGTCCAAAAATAAAGAAACAAGTAAATGGAAAGTTGAAGTTCGGTGATTGGGCAACAGGTATTCGAAAAGTAGAGATTATTTGTATGATCTGTATCGCAGGAAGAATTGGACAACCTGCAAGCAGTTTCGTGATTATGTTAGGAACTATTCAAAAATGTTTAAGTCTGTTTGCTTGTGTGCTAAATCTCTTTTTATCAGTACTATATAATATAATATATAATATATATAATTATATAATATATATATATATAATCAGTACTAATAATATTATAAATGCGAAAGTAACTCTGTCTGTCTGTCTGTCTGTCTGTTACGCTTTCACGCCAAAACTACTGGACCGATTTGAATGAAATTTGGTATGGAGATAGTTTGAGACCCGGGAAAAAACATAGGATAGTTTTTATCCGACTGCGCAAAAAGAGGTTAATGTTTTCGCGCGATAACCGACATACGCGCGGGCGGAGCCGCGCCCGGAAAGCTAGTTAGAAATAAAATTAGCAAGTCCAAAAAATAAAATAAAAACCATTTGGAAGACTATAAATACTGAGATCGGTAAAAATAAACGTAGAGATTCTATATATCTCTTAAATATTGATAAAAATCAAATATCTGATCCAATACAAGTGGCAAATACATTTGACAATTTTTTTCTAACTTACCCCTAGAAGTCACTAAGTCATTGGATGCATGTCCCGATGTAGCAGAAACTCTGCTAATACATAATTTCCCCTGCAAATCGCCGGACTTTTCTTTCAGACACACAACAATATTTGAAATTATAATGACATTTAAAAATTTAAATACTAAGAGCACCGAAGACTTGTGGGGTATGTCAGTTAAAGTGGCAGAGTCTATAATACGCATTATTGCACCATATTTAAAAACAATATTCAATCTTTGTATTGATAAAGGAAACTTCCCCGACTTAATGAAACAAAGTAAAATCACTCCAATTTTGAAGTCGGGGGCTACATCTGACCCTTGCAATTACAGACCTATTTCTATCTTACCTGTTCTGAGTAAAGTATTCGAAAAAATTATGCTCAAACAACTTCTATCCCATTTTAATGAGCATAATATATTGAATGAGAATCAGTTTGGTTTCACAAAGAGCAGATCCACAACAGATGCAGGTGCTCAATTGATGTCACATATACTTGAAGCCTGGGAGAGTTCACAGGATGCTATTGCCGTATTCTGTGATCTTTCTAAGGCATTTGACTGTGTAGAGCACTGCACTCTGATTCGAAAACTTTCACATTATGGTATTCGTAGAAAAGCTCTGGATCTTATAAAGTCATATCTGTCAGACAGGCTACAGAAGGTTAGAATAAATAGCAATACTTCTTCCGGGTCTTTGGTAAGAATAGGAGTACCGCAAGGATCAATTTTAGGACCTTTTCTGTTTCTAGCATATATAAATGATCTGCCTTGCATGGTTAAAAATTTCTGCAATATAGTTTCATTCGCAGATGATACCTCCCTAATTTTTAAAGTAGATAGGAGGGATAGTGAACTTATTCATGTAAATAATGTATTATCTATGATCTCTAAGTGGTTCGCGGCTAATAATCTTCTCTTAAATTCAAAAAAGACCAAATGTTTAAAGTTTTCTTTACCAAATGTTACTTATGTTGAACCAAACATTAAGCTTGGCCTAGAAAAACTCTCTTTTTACAATGCGACAGTCTTCCTGGGAATTAAAATGGATTCAACTTTACAGTGGAATCCACATATACATGATCTATCTGGAAGACTTAGTTCTGCTGCATATGCAGTTCGTAAGATAAGACAGCTAACAGACGTAGCTATTGCTTGGCTCGTTTATTTCGGGTACTTCCACAGTATTATGTCTTATGGTATATTGCTGTGGGGAGCTGCTGCTGAAATAGAGACAATCTTTATCATACAAAAGCGTGCAATTCGAGCCATATATGAAATGGATCCTAGGGAATCCCTGAGAGATCTTTTTAAAGAAATTGATATTTAACTTTACCAAGTCTGTATATATTTGAAAATATTATGTATGTTCATAAAAAATTGAGCAAATTTAAATCAAACAGTGACAATCACGATTATAACACTAGGAATAAAGATAAAATAGCGGTGCCAGGTTTTAGATTAGCAAAGACAAATAAAAGGTCCTATTTAGGCAATTGTGTGCGGTTTTATAATAAATTGCCCAAACATATTACAACGCTCACAGAAAAAAAATTCAAGTTGCATGTAAAGAATATTTAGATAAAGAAATCTTACTACACAGTTTGTGATTACTTCAACGACAAAAATGCTTGGACTGGTTCGCCCCTGCCAAGCTAGCGCCTAACACCTACGTAATGTAAAGTAAGTATTGTAATAATTTTACTATATAGTATGTACTTAACACATTGTTAAAAAACGTTTAAATGGCCCCGAGTTTCTTGCCCGTTCTTCTCGCAGTGGCTCTATAATTTTTGTTTGCTGAATGTGGCAGTACAATGTAGTATATTTCAATATTAAAATTTGTAATTGACCTTCATAAGAGCGTCGTAGACGCCTAAATTGAATAAATGATTTTGACTTTGACTTTGAATATAAAAGATTTTACTATAGGTCTGCTAGTTTTTGTTTGAGACTAGCAGGATTCTTAAATGGCAGACAGGTTGGCTTATGGTGAACGACAGAACCATTCAAAACTGTGTTATTTTATCATTCCCTTTCTCTCACATGAGAACCCTAACAGATTTACAACAGAAAGTTTATTAGTTGTGTCATTCAAACACTGTATTAACAGTGTTTTTTCCTTTCATTGTTTCATCAGCCCTTAGTTTCTTACCCTCTCTAAGTTATACAAGATCACTGCAGCTATTAGTGTCTCTAATATTTCTGTTGCCAAACCTTGTATCTTATCTATAAATATAGCTAAGTTTTGAAGACTAATATTTACAAAGTAGCTAGTAAAGGCTGCTGCATTCATTTACACAACCTATGTGATGAATAGTCATGCATTTTGTAAATCAAATCAAATCAAATAATTTATTTGCTAAAATACATGTCATATAAGATCTTATATTAATTGTTAAGATACAATGTATTTAGTCAGCAAGCAGACGTGCAAATTTTTTGTTGTATGAATTCAGTCAATATTACATTTTACAAAAGTCTTTAAATTCTTTAACACTATAAAAGCAGTTAATAAGAAGCCAGTGAGTCAAAGATCTTTTAAATTTGTTACCATCCAATATTTTGATGTCGTTAGGTAGACAGTTATAAATAGATAAACACATATTGTAAATATTTTTTTTATATAAGTCCTTCTTAGCACGAGGTTCATATAATAGATTGGTGAACTTTGTCCTTTTTTGACGTGTAAAAACATCACCACGTTTCTTAAATAAATCAGGGTGTTGTTTAGTGAAGACACAAATGTCTTTTATGTACATGCACGGTAGAGGAAGTATGTTACATGCTTTAAAAAGGGGTTTGCAGCTTTCTAAAAACCACGCCTTGTTTATGACCCTAACACATCGTTTTTGGATCACGAACACTCTATCTATGTCGACTGAGTTGCCCCACATTATCAGTCCGTAGCTAAGCAGAGATGACACGTGTCCATGATATGCCACCAATGCTGCTTCCATAGACACAGTTTGCCTAATTTTTTTGAGCGCGAATACAAATGTATTTAAAGTTATAATTAAAAAAATCTGAATGCAATGCAGTAAAATTATTATATTATATAAATACAGACCTACTCACTCACAAAGGTGCTCCACTCCACAGTTATTAATTGATGTATGTTTGTACTGTTGGACCTTTTTTGGCATTGGTAGGATCTTACCAAATTTGGTTTGCAAGGAGAAGGGGCTCAAGCGGTGAAGGGGAGCATTGATGACATTGTAAAGGGGCTTTAACCCTACTCTTTGCATTGCAAGTCCCAAGCATCTGAGTCTTGAGCCTCTTCTGCAATGGTATAGAACCGGCACACTCACAGTGAATCCATGGAATGCTGAAGTAATTTGCCTTGTCCTCTCTCTATATAAGTGTGGGTATGAATACTAATGGTACATACGAGGGTAAATCAAAAAATTCTTGGAATCAATATTAAAAAATGCAAAGATTTAAATAATAATATTTTATTTTTCTACATAATCTCCCTCCAATGCAATGCATTTAGAATAACGCGTTTCTAACTTCCTTATTCCTTGTGAAAAAAAAATATTTTCTTGACTCTCGAAAAAGTCCTCTATGGCAGCTATAACCGCGTCATTATCGTGAAATTTTGTTCCACGAATTTCCTCTTTTAATTTTGGAAACAAGTGAAAATCACTTGGGGCTAAGTCCGGAGAATATGGTGGGTGGTCAAGGAGATTGAAGCCAGCACAGCGGATTGCGTTGACCGCAACTTCCGATCGATGAGCAGGAGCGTTATCTTGAAGGAACAACACGCCCAACGACAGTTTTCCACGACGTTTTTCTTTAATCGCTTCACGCACTTTCGGGATTAAATTTGCGTAATAGGGTCCAGTAATCGTCTGGCCTTTTGGCATGTAATCAATAAAAAGGATTCCTTCACTATCCCAGAACACAGAGGCCATAACTTTGCCAGCGGTAGGAGCAACTCGAAATTTTTTAATGGATGGAGAGGATGGTCGTTTCCAAGACATGCTTTGTCTTTTAGTTTCAGGATCAAAATGGTGGACCCACGTTTCATCCATGGTGACAAGACGACGGCAAAAATTATCCGGATCACGCTGGAACATTTCGAGATTACGCTTGGAAATTTCCAAACGTCGCTTTTTGTTTTCGTCGGTTAACATTCGTGGCACCCATCTTGCAGACACTTTTTTGAACCCCAGTGAATCAATTAAAATGGATTGAACGCTACCAAAAGATATCTTTAGGATCTCAGCTATATGTTTTATAGTCATTCTTCTGTCTTCCAAAACCAGATTCTCAACCTTTTTGACATTTTCTTCTGTAACGGAGGTTGAAGGCCGCCCAGAACGCGGGTCATCTTTACAGCTTGATCTACCTCTTTTAAATTCAGCCACCCAGTACGCAACCGTAGAATAGGGTACAGCATCACCCCCTAATGTCTGCTGAATGTCCAAAAAAATTTCCTTCGTAGACATTTTTTTCAAACTGAGATATTTTATCACCGCACGTAACTCACTTTTATCCATAATTTTGACTTTTTAGCAACTCGTTGCACAAAAAAATTTATTACATGCGAACGAACTGACAAAAATAAGTGACAGTCTGCATAAATATAGTGTGATAGACACTCTTTAATTTGAATATCGAACTTGATCCAAAAAGGTTTCATATATATGCACTTCTAAGAACTTTTTGATTCACCCTCGTACAGTAAAATGTAAAATATGATTGTTATTTATGTAGAAAGTAGTAGTTGCAACTAAACCACTTATATAGGGGCACACCGTCATGAGTGAAAAGTCTGTGATTGAAATTACTAGTACCAAAATATGTTACATTGGTAAGATAACAATATGGAAGCTGGTGAAACCTCCAAATTCATTTTCATTGGCCAATATCTATCTGTGTTTTCTAGAATCTGGAAGAATTTAAACTTATAATTCTGATTTTTCATGATTTTAATTTGTCTTCTTTAGCATTCCATGGATTTGATGCCATTGCCAGGTCCATTGAGTTCAAAGGAAGGAGGAGAAGCATGAGGGTGTCTGGGACTGGTAACCCAAGTATAGGGTTAAAATGGCCATCTTTACGATGAAACATAAATGCGCCCTCTAGCTTCTTCACATGCCTGCCCTTTATTGTCAAATGCACAAAATAATTATTACTAGGTAAAAGGTGAGAAATTGAATATAGTCGTCGGGATTGTGGTGTAGGTTAGTAAAAATGTAAGAAACTTGCATTTTCAACTGCCTCTTACAACATAAGCAGCCCGGAAACTTTTCAGTGAAATATTGTATCAATATAACATCGAATCTAATTATCTCCAACAGGGGGCCTGCTTATGGTAGGGTTGACCCTCTTCCCCAGCCTCATGTGTCTGTAACCTCCCCCCCATTAATGCAATTTATTTTAAGATGTCACCCTTGTTTTGTTCCGTTTACATCGTTTGAATGTTTTGTTTCATTTGCAGCTACAAACAACGTAAATTTAATTTGTTTAGAGAAGAAAGTGAGGGATATGCAAAGCTAATTGTGGAACTTAACCAGGAAACGAATGAAGATGTGGAATGGAAAAGCTTTTTGGAGATTATTCAATCCCTAATAGGTATGATTTTTAAGGAGTCACTCAGCAGCCTTCGCTTGTTGAATTTGCTTTGACATTTTAATTATGCAGTTTTGACTACAATTTGAAATTGGTAATGAGCATGCACATCATCATTGAGCATTGATGACACTGGAATTTTGTTAGGGTTCCATACCCAAAGGGTAAAAACGGGACCCCTTTACTAAAACTCCACTGTCTGTCTTGTCTGTTACCAGGCGGTATCTCATGAACCGTGATAGCTAGACGGTTGACATTTTCACACATGATGTATTTCTGTTGCCGCTATAACAAAGAAATATTATTAATAGGCCAAGTGCGAGTGAGACTCGCGCGATTCAATAGATTCCAGTGTCTTCTAACACCAATGTTTCAGCAAGTTTGCATCTTAACTGGTATAATGGTTTTTTTTTAACATACGATTAATACATTCAACCTCTAAAATAGTATCAAAATGCTGGCACCTTTTTGGCTGCACAAATAAGTATTGCAATTCAAGGGGGCAATGCTGCCAACATGTTGGGCACAATGCCAACTGGTAGTGGGCTGGAGCATTTGGACTGCCTGTGAGCAATGGATTGCCATTGCCAGTGTGTTTTGGTTCACACAAAAGCTTTGTAAACATTTAATAAAGAGGAACCGAACTCTTATGTAACTACAAAGATTAACAATTTATAAAGTCAAGGCCAAGAGTATAATAGTGCTCTAAGGGTTTGAATCAATATAGCACAGAAAACTACTAGCTATTATTGATTCCTTTTTAAAATACAAAATTTGTTAGTATATTTATTTGAAAACTAGTCTGTGTGTAAGATAATACCTAATGAAAAACAATTTATTCTTGAGCAAAGTGCTTCTACAATCTTGGAATGAATGGAAAGAAAAATAAAAACATGAACTAACTAATCTAGAGTGAATAATTATTAAACAGCATACATGTATATTGGAATCTATCTTTGTTTCAGGTTGTTTCAATCTTGATCCGAACAGAGTGCTAGATATAATTTTAGAATCATTCGAAGCTCGACCACATCTTGATTATTTATTCATACCTTTGATAAAGAATTACATGGCTGACCCTCAGGTTATATCAGAGGTTCTAGGTTTTAAGCTAGGAAATTCAGAAATACTTGAAGACTATAAAGAACCACCAGCATTAATGACTGTAATAGCTTTGCTGCTGCAGCATCAAGTGATATCATTGGATGACATTTACCCCTGGGTAAGTAAGACTTCGAAGCTTATTGAATATTAAGAACGAAGAATATTGAGAATTTGCTTAACACTAAACAATACCACTAGTATAACTGTTAATGTAGAAAATATGTTGACAAAGCACCTAACGGTGTTTTGTGGTTACTGTCTTGACAGCCAGTAATTCTATGTTAGCTTGAAATCTCAAGAATTGAAGAATATTTTTGACCACATCATTACATACCATTAGGTGAGATAAAACCTATAAGCAATAAAAAAAACACTAGAGTTTGTTGACATATATTATATACTTGATTGTGGTGAGCTGACAAGACGAGCATTCTCACAATCTAACTGGCGCATACATTTTTTCTTACAATTTAAATCAAATTAATTTGACCTCGTTGGTTGGGGAACATGGAGCAATATTCATGTTTCTAATACAAAACTTATTAATGCCCTCTATGAAAATCGCATGTAAATCTACCGACCCACTTTACTGTCACTAATTAAAGCACCAATCGTATTTCGTCATATATTTCTCACATCGTTGTTTATTTCACACAAGATCATTTTTTTTCTTTTTAATCGAAATGCGTGAAACAGGGCAAAATTATGCGCTTTCCTAATTGCCTCTAATGATATTAATTAAATTATAAAATTCTTATTAATAAATCTTGAATATGAATATCGAAACAAATGTAACTAATGTCAAAATCTTATTTTTTATTCTAGCTGCGACCAGATGATTCAATAATGGCTAAAACAGCTGAGAAGGAAATCAAGGCAGTACAGGATTACATTCGAAAGCTCAGTATTGTATCAACAAAAGGACCTCAAGCAAACGCCCCAACAGAGTTTGTAGAAGAAAAAGCTGATCCTCAGGTAGTTCACAGATTATTTACCGTCGCAACAATAAACGTATGTACCTCTCATCATTTTAATTTATACAAATTGATTGCTGATTGTATGTTTCGCAGGAATATTGGGGCAACCAGAAGTTAGTGCTTTGCGAAGCGCTACTGAATGTTACCGCGTGGCGTGAATTCGCCGCTCTCTCGGCCCGGCTTCCCGGTACTGTGATGCCGCAAAGACCCGCCAAAGCATTGTGCAATATGCTACATGCTATTGTTGAACCAGTTTATAGAGCGTAAGTAAACCTTAGAAGGAGTTATTAAACCTGATTTCGAGCCTTATCGCATGCTGAGCGAATATCACATTTACACCTGTTTAGGGCGCAAAATGTTTAGCTTGAACTGAAACCTTTAATCTGTAAATTATTAAATTATAAATTTTTTTTTTTTTTAATTTTTGATAATAAATTATTATTATTATTTTGAGGCTAATTTTATCATGTATAATTTCCATGTAACTTTATAATTTAATTGGAAGATTTATATAAAAGTAAAATAAGCGTGTTAAATCTTAAAACATGTCGGCGTAATTTAGGGTAAGGGGGAACTTACTGGTTTAACCTACCTATATCAAATATTTATATACAGGGTTACTGGTAACTTACGCATAACCTCTTAAGGGTAATTTCAGTACATCACAAGGAACAAGTTTAGCTCAAAAAAATTTCTGAAAACTTAATAAAAAAAATCATCAAGATTTTCTTGTACTCTCTAACATATTTTGGATCTGTTTCGTAACGTAACAAACGATATAGCAAAAACGGAGCGCGTGCCGCTACGTAACTTAGAGAGCTACGTACGTAGACACGGACACCCGTAGTCAACCAAGCCACAGCGCAGCCTACGCGGTAACTCTACGGTACCTACATACTGTCCACCGGATGTTTCTTATTACGTGTATGTACACTGGGTCCACAATCCCTTTATACTTAAACAGTTCTTTAGTAAATTAAATAGCGACAAACCCATAAAATAAATATGAAGTACCTACGTTGCTGGACAAAGTCACATACATATTCACTAGGACTTGTACACGTGCACATTAGCGATGCAGTGTATGTAGTAGCCAGCAGGTAGATAAGCGCAAGGCGCATGGACAATGACGCGACACGACAATGACGGAAATGAGCGCCTCTTGGCGGGGCAGCGCGGCGGCGCGGCGCGGCACAGCGATCTCCTGCGCACGTAACCCATACAATACCTACTAGTACTCGTGGCACCCAACTTTCATTTGTTATTTGGTTCAGTCACATAAGAAGTCAGTAACTTCAATAAAGTTGGTACACACTACACACACATACGTCTTCTTGATAAGAATCCTAACGCCTAGTGATTGCGTCGCTAAACTCTAAATGGGTTCAGGGCACATAAAATGACCGTGATTTCAAATGGTCTAGTAATGTGTATGTATTGAAGCAATGATGACCGAGTGGTTATAGCCATAGCTTGCAATGTCTCAGGTCCCTGGTTCGAGCACCACCGCCGCGCCACCGGCTTGAGCAACAACGCACAGGAAGGGTACCTTTTTTGCATTAGCCCGCCTAGCTACCAGCCTCAAGTAGAAAATCTGTCGCCAAGCACATTAGGTACTTGTGTGTGTTCCTTGAGAGCCAGTAAAAATTACAGGCACATGAGACTTTGTCTCACAACTGTATGTCTCAGGGTTACGGGCGCAGTTCAGTTCGTCACTTGAGACAAATTGCGACTGTTATAGGCAGAGGTGATAGGAATCCTATCGCCTAGTGATATTGTTGTTGACCCTAAACAGATTAAAAACTGCATTATTTTAATCAAGGTGGTAGTACCCACCCAGACGTGTACCTGATGGGAATCCTACCAAGTAAGGGTTGCGTTATTAAACCCTAATTATCAACTCAACTTTTATTTAATATTATAACATCTTAAGAGTACCTACAGTTTCGGCTCGTTTACGTTAACGGTTACAACCTAACTTAAAATAACGTCAATAAAGGCAGGTAGTACCAACCTAGACGTCTGTCTATTAGAAATTCTACCGCATAATGATGGCGTTGTTAAACGACAGATTTCCTCACAATCAGAAAATCTGTTGCTAACGACCGAAACTGTTGTTGCCGAACACGATCTTGGATAAAAGTGGCTATGTTGCCAGCCACTTTTGCCGTGTGACAATGCCAATGCATTGTCATATGGCTTGGTGATGTAGGCATGTTCGGGAATATCCTCAGTATTCTGTCCTCTGTGGCGGCAGGTTTCAGGCACATATCATTACACCACATCTCACTGTCACTCGAACTAATACTCGAAATTAAGCACCTACTGAAATGACATCGTCTTATTATTCGCGAAATCGTGAATAACTATGCCCCGACGCATCTCAATTCGTACCTAACTCGCGAGCGCGACTAACTGATCGATTGCCGCTGTCGCGCTAGGCGCGCGGCTTTGATAAAAAACGGGTGGGATTTCCCGGAACAAAAGCCGCGCCGCCGCTATTGTTTTGACTTTGATCTTCCTTTCGCATGGTGCCGCCGCCGCGCCACCAGCACGCGCGGCGGCGTGGTGGCGGCACGGGCGGCGCCTTTTACCACTTGACGGGCGGATTTTATTCAATAAATATCTGTAAAATTCGACTTTACCAGCAGAGTAGACTGATATGATAAGACCTTACAACATTGTTTTTTGGAGTTTTTCTTTAAAATACAGTAAATAGTAGCAATAGGTACCGTAGAATTAATTATTTGTAATATTGATACTAACTTAGTAATACCACGGCGCGGCATGCGGCACGCAGATCAAAGTCAAAAGTTTAGGCACTTAATTTACCTAGGCCTTTAATGAAATAACACTCTTCGATTTATGTAGGTATGTGAAATGATAGTTAGCTAGTTACTTACCTATTTAGGACTTAGGTAGGTACTGTAGAAGTATTTTTAGATTAGAGATAAACAGCGTGAACAATAGGCTGTAAGATTTAAACCAATAATAGGTAGGTAGGTACCTACCTACCTTCGTATAGTTTTGTAAAAACATAAAAGTCAAACATAATATTACGATTATTTACGATGGACCTATGATGTTCATATCATATGTTCTAGCATAAGCAAAGAAGTAATAATTACTTTTTTAATGTAGACATTCCTAAGCCTGGTTTAGTATGAAGTTCTTATAGGTATTAGGTTCACAAGCTTTCTGTATCAGTTACCATTAAAATCTCTTTATCAGTAACAGACACGTAACACTGGCATAATCTGTGATACCTACCTACCTACGTAGTTTTGTAAAAACATAAAAGTCAAACATAATATTACGATGGATACCTACCTATGTTGTTCATATCATATGTTCTAGCATAAGCAAGGAGTAATAATTACTTTTTTAATGTAAACATTCCTAAGCCTGGTTTAGTATGAAGTTCTTATAGGTATTAGGTTCACAAGCTTTCTGTATCAGGTACCATTAAAATCTCTTTGTCAGTTACAGACACGTAACACTGGCATAATCTGTGACTACCTCATAGTACCTACGAGGTACGAGAATACGAGGCAGTCACAGTTTAAGACAGAGTTTGGCACGCGGCACGTGTTTGATGTGTCGGTGTCGCTATTTAGAAGAATTAGCAGAGAAAGGGGTGGCGACTAGGCGAAAGGGGGCGTCACTTGTCCTTTGTCTTTGAGCTAGTTAGGCAAGCCGAGCCGACACTCAACAGTCGCGAATTTCGCCGCGCGCGCGCCGGTTGTGACGTATCGCGATCGATGCACAAGGCATATCGATATACCTACCTACCAATATTGAATGCACCGAAACGGTGCGCGTTTATGCTAGGTGTAGAGACAACGTGTCTGAAGCTTGCCGTGAGTTTGTGTTTGTGTGTGTGTTTGTGTTAGTGTTACGCTACTCACGACGCAATCCTACATTTCTTCGAGGCTTACCCCGCAGCGAACACAAATGATGCAGCTCAACGCTTCGATGTGTCTCAATGGTTCGCATGGACAGTGAAGGAAAATATCCGTTCCACCTTCATCGCGTCACATTCTGCAACATGCTGCTTGCCGAGAGGCCGACTGTGTTGTGGACCGATGAGGCTACTTTGGGAGAGTGGGACTGTTTAATACTAGAAACGAACATTTGTGGTGTCACGAAAACCCCCATGAACCCGTACTCTCCTGGGTTCAAGAACAATTGTATTTTAGATGTGGACTGTGTGTGGGTTGTACCGGTGATTATTTTGAACAATTTGCACGTGATAGACTTCGTCACCTCCGGGACTTGAGTTTGAGGGGTGATAATTTGTAAAATGGTATGTAAATATTTTGTAAATAGTTCAATGATTGTAAATAAGAATGATTCCACTCTTTAAATACGCCTACATAAAAAAACAATCAACTTTTTATTTTTTGCCGGTTTTATTTATAATATTTAAATAATCTACAATTAATTTCTTCGAACTTAGGTTTAAGTTTGAAGCGTTCGTAGCGTAGGTTTTTTTTTTTTTTTTTTTTATTGCTGATAGGTAAGCCTTTGACCACAATCTCACCTGATGGTAAGTGATGATTTGGTCGAAGGTGTTAACAGGCTTAACCTAGAATGACTGGCTCTCAAGGACAGCTGCCGGAACACACCGTTAGGTGCTTGGCGACAGATTTTCTACTTGAGGGTGGTCGCTAGCCAGGCGGGCATTCGCAAAAATGCCCTTCCACCATGCGGTGAAGCTCAAGCCCGCGGCGGGATTCGAACCATGGACCTGCTGCGCGGCAGTCCATACCCAAAGCCACTGAGCTATCACTGCTTCAAAACTAACTTAGCCGTTCTTAACCGATCAACTATGTTAAGCAACGTCCGCTGCGATCATAAGTTGGATGGGTGACCCCTAGTGGCATTTTTATAGATTAAAAAAAAACGTGGGAAGTTTTCGTGTACCCTAAAAGTACGCAATCGTGCCTGAATGCTACTTACGCGACAGGTAGACAATTATACATCACATGTGCGACCGCGCGCCTCCTTTGATGCTATTTGTTGCTGAATTACTTGTACCTGATAGATTGTTTGTATTTTTATCAACTTTTATTTTTTAATCAAGCCAGTCAAGTATGAAGGGATTGTGGACTCAGTGTACATGTAATAAGAAACATCCGGTGGACGGTAAATGTAAGTATGGTGTAGGTAGGTAGGCAGAAAGATATCCATACCGCATATGGAGATACCGCGTAGATCGCGCTGTGTTACAGAATAACTAATAGTATCTACAGTGCGTCTTGGTTGACTACGCTTACGTGTGTGGGTGTAGCTACATTCGTTAGCTAACAGCTCTCTGAGTAACGTAGCCAGAGCCACACGTGCTCCGTTGTTGCTTTAACATTTGCGACGAAATAGATTTAAAATTTATTAGAGAGTGCAAGAAAATCTTGATGATTTTTTAAATTGAGTTTTCAGAAAAAAAAAATATCAAAACTTGTTCCTTGTGATGTACTGATATTGCTCTTAAGAGGTTTTGCGTAAGTTACCAGTAACCCTGTATATAGGACACAAGTCTGCGTATCTCTGGTGGATACGCAACCTTAGGCTCTTATTAATGAATGTCCATACATTAAACGTCAAAACTACTTAAGGACATATACCCGCCAGCCAAAGCGTAAACCTATTTATAAACTCTACTTATTATTAAAAAAAAACTCGCCTGTAAATATAGTGTATTATTAATTAATTAGACCTATCGTTTCAGGTTCTAATCCTTTTTTTTTACTAATAATTACAAAGTTTAGTATATAGCGTTTGGTATATAGCACTCGTTTTTAGGAGTTTGAGCGCGTTATTCGTAGCTCGAGATTTATTAAAAAAATATAGTACACATGTATAAATAACTTCCCATTATAGAAAGTTCATTATATTCTCCATGTTTGTGGTGCAATAGAAATATTAAAAACATGCTTATTTTTCTTAAAAGAGGTGCTTAAAGTTGGGTCTTTTTTTATCTAAAATTACGAGGTTTTGAGCTAGTGTAATTTCAAAACTGTATAATTTAATGAACATCTTATGCACCACTGCACCACAAACCTAGATATTAGGATAGTGATTACGACGGTTAAAAATCATTGAGTTTTATTCGCTATTATTAAAATGAGATTGGAGCTGCGTTTTGTATGGGGGCGTTCGATTAAAATATACCCTTAAGATCGATCTCAACTTTGGGATGTATTTATTTATACCAGTCTTAGGAATATGTTAAAATCTACTGGTGCAGCGCCGTCCGCAGCCACGACACTCTCGCTTTGCTCGCTCGGCTCGCGCTTTTTTGTTATTGGCACTAGTATCGTGACGCTCCTGCTCGCTTCGCTCGTCCCTAAATATGACTTCTGGTGATTAAACCTGTAAAATAGTGGCCTACCATTTCAATATCAAAACAAGTTTCTTGGTCCGAGATTCAGAGTCAGACACACACAACGTTGGAGACGAAGAGAATATCGTCGTTGCTACTTTAAAACCTCCTATGTGTCACTTTTAGTGAAACGGACTTTTTAATAGCAATCAATTCGAAATTTGAACATGTACCGTATACAAAAACTCTCATGTGCTTAGAGCGTTAAAATCGTATATTATTTACGAGATTCAAAATCTCCTGTGTGACGACTCAATAAAAAATGCTATATAAAATATCCTATGTGCTAATGCACATATACAATAACACATAAGAGGTTTTGCTGTCTCAAACTTTAGTTTTTGTGCGGCAGTGTAATACACATAAGAGATTTTAGTTAATACAATCACACGGTGAAAGCGCGGGTAAGAACTTATTTAATTTAATATTATTGGTCGTTTTATAACCAATAGTAACAGAGAAAAAGGGACAGCTAGTCAGGTGTTTTTTATTAGCCAATCGATGCAGTTATGATGCGATTGTTATTGTCTATTTAGTTCGTTGCAGGTCGTGACTTGTTTTATACTGTTTTTACGAGTTCGCGTGCATATTTGATTATTATTTGTATAAATAAGTTTAAAAACGTGCAATATGAGTAAATCACTGAATCTTAGTGAGTTAGAGTCATTAGTTAATGAACAAAATACCGAGGACTTTGAATTGGGTATGTTACAATACTCCGAAGACACTCAGACTATGAAAAACGACTCGCCGTGTTTATCGCTTATTAGTCCAGAAGATTTAGGCATAAAATCTTCTGAGTTAAATGTTGAAGATAAAATAGTGTTTTGCAATGACAGTGTGAGCATCCTTCTTCCTACTGAAAACGTCGAGGTTATGTGCGGATCAAGGGAAGTGTTATCGCCCTTACCAGTCTTTGAAAATTTAAGTGACAATAGTGACGATGATCCAGATTGGGCTCCTGATATTTCACGGCGGAGAAGACCACTTTATCCTCGCCGAAGGTCGCTCAGTTCAGAAGATTCTCAATTAACTGTGCAAGATTTACACAGAAACACACATTTGTTTTTAAGAAAAAGACGTAGAATCTTTAGTTTTTCAGAGAGTGATGAAAATATTGAACCTAATGTTGCTCATGTGCGAAAAGAACTGCCATGCACTGTTAAACGGAATAAAGCTGCTCGAGTTGCTGGTAAACCATATCTTGGCTACAAAAAAATGTCTGACAAGTTGATACCTTGTGTTGAAAAGCCGGAGAGAATTTTAAAGTCACGTTGTTTGCATACTAATACGACTTCTAAATCAAAAAAATCCTTTCTTTGCGGTCTAGTGTCGGATGATGAACGAAAACATATTCACGAAAAGTTTTGGGGGCTAAAAACATGGGCTGAAAAGATAGCTTTTATTAAAACTTCAGCTGTGAGAAGGTGCATAAGACGACGACGTAAATCCCAACAAACTTCTTTGAGTAAAAAACAAAGTGGTCATGACATCTACTTAAACAAATCTGATGCAAATTGCACTAGAGTGAGAGTTTGTCGACAATTTTTTCTTAATACCATTTGTATTGGAGAAGATAGTTTCCGGCGTTGGACGAGAGATACTGATAACCTCAATGAAGAAAATACAGAGCAAGATAACCTTCAACTTGAGGCAACTTCAAGTACAGTACGCCCAAGGCGGAATTCAGAGCTGAGAAAAACTGTTAAAACTTGGCTCGATATTTTACCTAAAGTACCTAGCCATTACTGTCGTTCTACATCCACAAAAATCTACGTTGAATCCACATTTCGGTCTACACTCCACATGCATCAAGTTTATAAAGAATGGTGCATTGAAAATAACTACAGGGCAGCCTCACGAATGGTTTTTACGAGGGTACTTGCCCAAGAAAGAATTGGTATTCACCAACCGCGTAAAGATCAATGCGATACCTGCTGCAGTTATAAAACAGGTAACATTTCACAACAAGAATATGAAAATCATATTAAGAAGAAAAATGAAGCTACAGAGGCGAAAAAAAAACGCGATAGATAGTGCAGACGAAGAAACGATTGTTATAACAGTGGACGTGCAAAGCGTTTTGCTAGCTCCGAAGCTGTTAGCAAGTTCACTGTATTACAAAATGAAATTACAGTGCCATAACTTCACAGTTTATAATGCAATATCAAAAGACGTTACAATTTATTTTTGGCATGAAGCAGACGGCAATGTGACTGCAAACGAGTTTACATCTTGCTTAATAAATTACTGCCAAAATTTATCAACTTCGACGAAACGCATTATTATTATTTCTGACGGATGCGCACATCAAAACCGAAACCGAATTTTGTCTAGTGCCCTCAGTGATTTGGCCCAAAACAAGAAAATTAATATTGAACAGCTGTATTTAGAAAAAGGGCATACTATGATGGAAGTTGATAGTGTTCATTCCACCATTGAACAATACATTAAGCCCCCAATATACTCACCTAGTGACTACATAACCCGGATGAGACAAGCTAGACCACAGCAGCCCTATGACGTTAAATCAATTCATTTCGATTTTTTCCTGAATTATGAAGAATTGGAATCGAATCTGAAATCTATTCGCCCAGGTAAAAAGAAGGGAGACCCTGTCGTGGTTGATATAAGGGGTCTAAAGTATTCGCCGGATGGATCTATATTTTATAGATTAAGACATATCGATCAGTGGACCATACTCCCACAGCGAAGATGTAACCAAGGCATACTAGTACCAAACCGATTATACATGATTCCATTAAAGATTACTGAAAGCAAATTTAAACATTTACAGGAATTGAAAACGGTTGTTGATCGAGATTATCATCCATTTTACGATTCTTTAGCATACAATCCGGGTACTTAAAAAGGTAGCCACTAAGATTTTTTTTTGTATAATCGACTTGAAATTTTGTCTCGTACCTACTATTCTAAAGTTGTCATTATGATTAAAAACTATTTCTTATAATAAACATTAAAAAATACATACATTTTATTTCATTTATTTTATAACTCGTCTTAAATCAAAATCTCTCATGTGATATAAAATGCTCAATCAAAATATCTTATGTGACCAAAGATAGTTATAATCATTTTTTATACAAAAGTAGCTGTTCATTTATTTTTCAAACCAACATAATTAAATGAATAATTATACATTGTAATAAGTAACGTTTTTAACTTTGAGTGATATCTTTGGTTTTTTTTCAGTAGACTGTTTTTTTTTATTTTCTCGTAATTGTCATTTTTACACATAGGAGATTTTAAAGTAGCAACGACGATATAATCTAAATTACGTTCAATTTCGCGCATTAGCATTAGGGAACTTTATAGGATCAAACATTTGAAAAACAATTTAAACATTTTGGCGGATCTCCGGCAGCTAAAATTATTTAATCCGCTTAAGACTGACCTCTAAGATTCCCTGTTCTTACAGATTCCACATATTCAGGCTACTTGATTCAAGAGCGAATCTCTTTTCAGTACTAAACAATACCAATGATTTACAGAAACTGCAAAGTGGCTCCAAAAATATCAGGCCAACCAATCCCACCTCTGACATCAAGTTTAGCACCACAGCCTTGTAGAACATTTGAAGATATGAAGGAAACAGTAATACCAGCCCTTATTGCTTTAGGACCTTCATTGCATTATGACCCTATTCTAATGTATAAGGTATGTATGATTTCACTTTTTGATTCACATATTTTGAGTTTAAAAACTTTCGGGTGTTTCGTCATAATTATTATTTAGGAACCGGTTAGGATTCGGGTGATATTAACCGGTAAATTATCCGCCCACTTAGGGACTTATTTGGAGTTCGTCACCTGGGAGTCATGATTTTGCTCAGTGGCCAGCGCGGGCCTCAGCACGAAACTTGTCGGAGTTTCCCCGCACAATTTCCGGTAAAATCACGCGACTCCTAACTGGTGTCATAATAATTATTTAAATGTACAGTTTGCAAGCGCTATTCTTGGGAAAGTGGTTAAGTTATACTATAGTGAGACCATTGTCATTTTCTGCTATTTAGTGATTAATTATTTTTCAGATAATCCGTATCTTTAGAACAGCTCGAACACAAAAGAATGATCCATTACATCATGAAGCACTGACGGTTCTTGATGCGGCTATACTGCCATCTCTAACGCTAATGGAAGGCAATTGCTGCATGGCCGAGGAGATTTACACACTGCTCAAACTATATCCATACCAGTGCAGGTTAATATGATAATCTTTTATAACTCTTCAATGTTTGCGACATAAACTATTGGCCAGTAGTAATAGTTCAGTATAGACATTTTAGTGGAATATTTGGCCAGAAAATCGAAAATGTGACATATACATAATATTATGGTATTTGTCAAAATGTTTAACAGAGGCTGATGAGTAGTTATAATTGATTAATAGCCGTTAAAATGTTTGTGAGTGTGCACGACTTAAGCAAAAACAGTGATGAACAGTGAAGCAGTGATAGCTCAGTGGCTTTGGCTATGGACTGCCGCGCAGCAGGTCCATGGTTCGAATCCCGCCGCGGGCTTGAGCTTCATCGCATGGTGGAAGGGCATTTTTGCGAATGCCCGCCTGGCTAGCGACCACCCTCAAGTTGAAATTCTGTCGCCAAGCACCTAACGGTGTGTTCCGGCAGCTGTCCTTGAGAGCCAGTCATTCTAGGTTAAGCCTGTTAACACCTTCGACCACATCATCACTTACCATCACGTGACATTGTGATCAAAGGCTTACCTATCAGCAATTAAGAAAAAAAACCTACACTTGTGCACACTGCACTCGTGCATAATGCATGATAAGTGTAGGCATTTGCCTACAATGTGTACTTATTCTCGCCCAATCTCACTACGAAGTTCTAGTAATTTGTCCACCACCTTCCTAAAACATAACTTAAACGCGACTTTAATGATCTTCCATATACTAAATGTACATTAACGCTTATGAAAATGAGAGCGAGTTTTACAACTGTATTCATCTAAATTAAAGCACAGTTTTTAGTTGCTAGCCGACAATCGTTCACACGGTATGTAATAATGCAAGTTGTTTGACGCAAGCTATTTGAACTTAATTAAATATGTACTATTTAAACCTGAGTAAATACTAAATATGCTAACTTCCAATTGTGTTGGAAATAATATTGTTTTTGGAATTCGTGTATTTCGCGTGCCCGATTTCTATTAAAGTATGTATATATTACATACTATATCATTATATAGTGTATTTTATAATTATTTAGTATGTGACATATTATTAAGACGTTTAAAAGAACGGCCCCAGTTTCTTGCCCGTTCTTCTTGCAGTTGCAATATACATTTTTTTTTGCTGAAAGTGGCAGTACTGTGGGGAATATTAAAATTTGTAATCGACCTTAGTAAGAGCGTCGGAGACGCCTAAACTGAATAAATAATTTTTACTTTGACTTGACGCGTTTTGTAGTTTAAAAAGATCTTCAGTCTGTTCGTATATTAACATTTGTAATAATTGACTGTCATAAGAGCACCAGTAAAAGTAAAAATTTAAAAAAATATTACAACTGAAATGTAGAAAAGGTGTTCGAGAAGATATGCATATAATTTCAGATACTGTTTGTATTCCCGATGGAAAAATGAAGCGGGTGAGCGTATACCAGCGTTGATGCGAGTTCGCGGCAACTCACTGCAAAGGATCAAACACATCATGAAACGTGTCTCCAAAGAAAATATCAAACCACAAGGACGCCTTATAGGCAAGCTGTCGCATGCTGCACCCGCATTTCTATTTGATTACATGCTTTTACAGGTATTGTAACATTTTCGACTGCTATAAAAATATTTTATGACACATTTGACATGAATTAAAAATTTAATAAGGTTTCTTATCTATACTTGCACAATTTTAGTCCACTTCAACCATCTAACAGTATTTTTTATAATTTAGTCCACAACGAAACTCCGCAATCCCTCAAAATATACCTACTGGTTTTATTCATCATTTTATTTCCCGACAAAAAAAACTCATTTATGATGTGATGTGATAAAGGAAACATGAATAAAGCTATGTACTTATGAGATTTTATTAAAAAAAAATATGCCTACCGTTTGTTCATGTGCTTTGAAGGAAATAAATTTTGTCTGAGAATGGGCCTGCAATACCTTTCTGGCTGACTCTTGAAAAAGAAGCCTTTTAAGCCCTATTATTTTTAATATGCACTTAGATTTCAGTATTTAGTAGCTACTTAAAACCTATATAAGAGGCGAAGAAAACTCAGTGTATTAAACTATAATGGTCATAGTGTAATTTTTTGAATGTATAAAGAAATTACTCGTATATGGTTGTTCAATGTTAACTTACTGTTAAGTACATAACCATTTTATGTCATCTGAATAAGCCGTTTGCCTCAGAATAAAATAAACAGAGTGTTGGCCACAGGCTAGCTATCACCCTCAAATAGAAAATCTGTCGCCAAGCACCTAACGGTGTGTTCCGGCAGCTGTCCTTGAGAGCAAGTAATTCTAGGTTAACCTGAACAACACCTTGAACCACATCGTCACTTACCATCTCGTGAGGTGGTGGTCAAACGCTAACCTATAAAGGATAAAAAAGAAGTTATAATGAATGTTGCAGATTCAAACCTACGACAATCTGATCGGTCCCGTGGTGGAGTCGTTGAAGTATCTGACGTCGCTGTCGCTGGACGTGCTGGGCTACTGCCTGGTGGAGGCGCTGTGCTCGGGACGCGGCAGCGGCGGTGCGGCGCACCCGCCCTGGCTGCAGGCGCTTGCTGCTTTCGCCGGCGCCGCCTTCAAGAAGCATAATATCGAGCTTACCGCACTACTACAGTTCGTTGCCAACAGGCTCAAGGCACACCAGAGGTATGCTACTCTACAACTACCAACACTTCAACATAACTAAGGAAGAAGCTGTTTACTCACAAGTCACATACGTCATACTAAAATAAATCCCTGCCTTCAAAAGTCTATTTTACCAAGCACACAATAGCTTATTCAAAAAACTGTCTTCGAGAGATTGTTGTCTAGCCTTAGTCAAAGGGAAATAAAGGTTGATGCGATCACCAAGACTCCTTCAGTTGAAACCTGATGTTGCACATTGTACAGTCTATTGCCTGGAACTGCAGATGACTAAAGATTTGGACCACTGTACAGTGTCAGCTTCTTCACTGTGAGGTGGATCTGACCACCTGTGAAATTTGTTTCTCCATATTCCTACCTTGACGCTTCCACAAACATAGGCACCAGATGTATACATATATACTGAGTCAGATGTCAGCAGATTGCGATGGGGTGCGGTATTTTAATGCATCCTATGCCTGGAAGTGCTTCTGTTTCTCTTTTTGTGATCCTACCTAACTGTGCGGATGTTGTGACAGCTGAACTGTGTCAAGCAATGGAGATTTTATTTCATGATGCGCCACAGTACAGCCAAGCTATCCCCCTAGTTTAGTGTTGAAGGTGGATGCGCCGAAACATAAAGCTAATAATAAAAGATATGAAACTAAAATATTATATAACAAATTTACACACTTCGTTACCAAGGGCAGTTACACTTGAGAGCCAAATCACACAATAAGTGCTGGGCGATCTATCTTCTTCATGGTGATATAAGAGAAAGAGGTATGTAGCCAAGTGAGCTCTTGCCAGCATGCGGACTCAAACTTGAGCCTTAGGCGGGAATTGAGTCATAGGCAGTCCATAGATATTATTGACACTGGGCCATCAGTCATTACTGCTTCATAAATAATGCAGCACAATGGTAATAGTTACTACGAGTTAGTCTTGACAATCTCTGTGGCCACTTCAGAGAAATCGGCTCCAACTGTTTCATAATGCAGTGTAATATATCACAAGAAACCAAATTAAGCTCAGGTATAGATTTAAAGGGCTAAAATTATGCTATGGAATACCTACTTAGGTTTTGTTAAGTAGCACTAATTTTCATAATAAAAATTAAAGGCACCCAGCTAATACACATAACTTTCTATACTTGATCAATGTTTTCTATAAAATACCTGCAATCTTTGTTTACAGTCAGGACCTACTTATACTGAAAGAAATAGTACAGAAGATGGCCGGGATTGAAGCGGTAGAGGAAATGACTCCAGAACAGTTGGATGCAATGGCTGGTGGAGAATTGCTCAAGGGAGAGGTAAATATAATATTTATTAAATATACCCTTGAATTTGATTTTAAACAATTAAGGAAAAGCTTATGAAAGATTCTCATAATTGTAGTTATTTTTTGTACTTTTAAGTACAGATCGTCAGTCGGTATTGGACTGTTATATAGCCTATTTTCCACTTAGCCATATCCTGTATAATGTGAGTAATAACAAATTGACAGAACACTATCTCTTATACTCGTAAATTGTCTTTTCACATTTATGCTTTCTTGTAGGCTGGATACTTCGCACAGGTGCGAAATACGCGACGATCATCCGCCAGATTGAAGGAGGCAATGGCTGGTAACAATCTCGATATATCTCTGTGCATACTGTCAGCACAACAGCGTCATTGCTGTGTTTGGAAAGGTTGGTAATCATTGTAATTATTTTTATACATAGATAATTAATTCTGCCTAACATCTCTGTCTACAATCTAGAACTGTGTCCAGAAGATCCATCATATTACATGGAAACATAATATACCTGTCAAAACGACAATTATATGTATAAGTTGTAAGCTATAATGTATATTTATTATAGGGAATTACAGACCTAACTATAACTTGAAATTGCACAGAATATGAAGATATAGATGCGTCGATAAGTGGTGAGCCCCCAGGGTCCCAGTTAAAAGTGGTGGGTCGACTCGCAGATCAATGCCAAGATGCTCTGGTACAGCTTGGGACCTTCCTTGCTTCTTCACACTCTGCCGATGAGTATGCAGCAAGATTGCCACCTTTGCAGGTAGGCTACTGTTATTTTTAGCATTCTCCATCAACTAAAGCTAAAGTTTTGATTAAAATTAGCAGTACCAGTATATCACCCAGCCAGCAGTACCAATGATGTTACAAAAGACAATGACTTGAGCCACTTAATTTTGAAAATTTGTTTTTATTTCTCGAGACCATGAGACTTTTATTGATAATCTATCATTCATTGTCATTTTGTATAATATATTGATTGTTTGTAGGAACTACTCCGTGAATATCACGTCGACGCAGATGTGGCGTTTTTCCTCCATCGTCCAGTTCTGGCCCAAAAAATCTCCGCGAAAATGGACGCCTTGCGGTCAATCGCAGACACAAAAACTGATAATTTAGAAAAGAGGATAGAACGTTACAACGTGGCTGCGCATGAAGCTTTAGAACCCATTATAGTCTCCATAACCCCCATGCTGCCTGCTAGGGTGTGGGAGGATATATCACCGGAGTTCTATGTCACATTTTGGTGAGTTATATTTCCATATTTTATGTGCTGTACTGTTTCAGCTGGATTGTCCACTGCTCAACACAACCGGGGTGGTTGCATTGAGCAGTGGACGATCCATTAAGGCAGGGTTTGCCATAATCCCCAAGATTAGCAAGCGTCTTGGTGATCGCAGTTAAAGGACAGTAGGCGCTGCTGACCACCTTCCGGTAATTTTGAGTACTTATGTACTTACTATTATATTACTTCATTTCTATTCGTCTTTATGTACTGATTTTATTACTCATCAGGGAATTTCATAAGGGCCGATTCACACCGGAATGGTACCGGCCGGCAGCGACCCGACGAGCACTTTCAGTGAGAAATAATTTTAAACTTTATCTACATACTTAAAAGTCTAGTAACCCGATGACGCGCGGCCACCCGCGACGTCGCAGGCGGCCGCGCGTCTCTTTCGAACTTTTCAAATGATACTAGTAATGGAAACGATAACGATATTAGTAATGTTAAGTATGTAATGTAGATAAAGTTTAAAATTATTTCTCACTGAAAGTGCTCGTTGCGTTGCTGCCGGCCGCTGCCATTCCGGTGTGAATCGGCCCTAAAGGTTGATAATAATCATGTGAGTGCAATTTCATACTTTTGTGGATTAGGTTATCATCCCATTTCTATTGACAGGTCACTATCGATGTACGATCTTCGCGTGCCGGAAGAGAGCTACGACAGAGAAATCGAACGTCTGAAAAACTCAGCCGCACTCGCCGCTAAAGATAGCTCACAGGGTAGTAAAGGAAAGAAGGAGCAGGAGCGCTTCAACACTTTGATTGAAAAGCTTCAGGTTAGTGTATATTTTAATGTAAATTTTCTTTTCATCTTGTATTCAAACCTTTGAAATTCGAAATTTAATTTAAAACTAAAAAAAAAAAAATTTTATCAGTTTTAAATTGTACTTCTATGGTTTGTAGAAATGAGCTTCAATTCCTGGTACCAAAAATAAAAACTAAAATTATCTGGTATAAAAACATATATAAATATTTTTTCATATAAAGTCTAGACAGTCAAAACATACTATCAGTGTATTACTAGTGACAATATTTTTTTTTGGTAGTAACTTATGACACATGATCCCTTTATTTAAAAGAAACAAAGTCATACACTCATAGTAACCAGCAGTGATGTCCACTGTTTTTATAGTTTGAATCTCACTCCATCTGCACACTCACAGTCACTCATCAATGTCCATAAATGATCTTCAAGGATCAAATAAAAAAAGTATTTATTATTATCTGTCCCCATCTACTAAATATCAAATGAGAATGTAAAAACATTGCATCAAAAATATTGTATTGTATAGTTACATTCTTTAATTCTACCAGCATTCATAAAAATATTTTCACTCCTCACCATCCATAGGTTCCACCATAATAGAGATCGCTTGTAAGCGATACGACCACCGATTGTATAACTTATTAAATGTAATATTAAGGTTATATTTTTCTTATATTTGGAGATAATATCCAGGTTCTTTAAAGGAAACTTGTTGCATATCAATGTTCAACGTTTGCAGGAGGAGCGTCGTCGGCAACAAGAGCACGTGTCCCGCGTGACGGGCAGGCTGAGCCTGGCGGCCGCCGGCTGGTTCCCGACGCGAGCGCAGCGCTCCGCCAAGAACGAGACCGTGACGCGCCTCATGCAGCTCTGTCTGTTCCCGCGTTGTGTGTTCACGCACCACGACGCGCTCTATGCCGCACAGTTCGTGCACACCGTGCATTCACTCAAAACGCCTAACTTCTCCACATTGTTGTGTTACGATCGGGTAATTATCAACACACTTATTTTACTGTATGTTTTCTATCACTTTCTCCTCAGACAGAGAAAGGGAAGTATGTTTCATAATCCACCATAGTGCATAGGTCAGAACATGTAAACCTGAATTGATGCTTTATGTGCCCTATGAAGCACAGATCTGTATTTGGTTTTTAATCTAATTTTTACTTAGTCATAACTGGATAGAGGTTAAATTGATATAACTACTACTTTAAAATTTCAGCTTTCCTCAGGAGCCAGTAATTCTAGGTTAGCCTGAACAACATCTTCAACCACTTCATTACCTTCAATCAGTAGAGATAGTGGGCAAAGGCTAGCTTATCAGCAATAAAAATAACTACTATTATTGCATGTGTTTAACTTTCAAGTAAATTCGTTTGCTACTCAGGCTAAACTCAGAACATGTTTAGTCCAAATACATATTATGTCATAAATACTCAGACTTACACACCTAGTTTTTCGTTGACTTCTCTACCCAGCATTCGCAAAATGCCCTTCCACGATATGGTGTAGCTCAAGTCGGCAATAGGGATAGAACCAAAGACCTAAGGCACGGTAATCTATAGCTATTACCGCTCGGCAATCACTGCTTCAACTATGATCCTCCTCCTTAAGGTTGAACTGGCCGGCCACTTCTCCATACAAAAGTCGAAGGGTGATCACTCCGTTATTTGTGATTTTAGGTCCAGAATTAAGCATAATACCGATTGATCTCGTCATCATCTAGGCTTGTATGATGCCGAAATTTTAAAAAGATAATTAAGCTGAAAGTTATGAGCCTGGAAAACTTATATGAAATTTTTTCGAGGCTCATATCTCTCATGTTAATTATCTTGTTAAAATTTCGGCATCATACAAGCTTAGATAATGACGAGATCAATCGGTATTATGCTTTGTTTTGGACCTAAATCCTCCAATAAGGAGTGATCACCCTACGACCTTTGTATGGAGAACATACCGGCCAGTTCAACACATATTATATCAATAAACTATGCTGTATATGCTACAGTTATTCTGCGACATCACATACTCGGTGATGTCGTGTTCGGAAGGCGAGGCGGGTCGGTACGGCACGTTTCTCCGCGCAGTGCTGCGTACAGCGATGCGGTGGCACGGCGACAAGGCGGCCTTCCATCGCGAGTGTGCGCACTATCCCGGCTTCGTCACCAAGTACAGAGTCTCCAACCAGTTCACTGAGGCCAACGACCACGTCGGATATGAGAATTACAGGTGACACTTGACAATAAACTGTGGGGTGATTATTGATAGGATAGTATCTGTGATCACTTTTATCTTATATACTGTATCAGCAGTATCGTCCACTGCTGAACACATTGCCCCCATTAAGAGGGGAGTTTGTCATAATCTCCATGCTTGTCAGGCCTCTGCCAGGACCCCACGGAAATTTTACTACAATAACTGTTAGCAAATTATAATTTACTTAATAGTTCAGTATGCGATTAAGTGCCATCGTGATTATCCCATGCATTGTAGATACTTATAAGAATAGAAAGAACAATAGAAATGGTTGATATCGTCCACTGCGGATGCTTAGAGCTCACGATTGTAAATTATTATTGTCAATCGCGTCAGTTCACGACAAGAAATAAAATTGCAAATGATGACGTTGTGTTATCTTTTAAACTTAAAGATTGGAATGAGAACTAGGTCTCAAGAGCGGCTACCTAAAAGTAAAATTAGGTGCTTAGAGAAAGTTTTTTTACCACGTGAATGCTCTTCTCACCCTAAAACTTATAATATAATATGTTGTCAATTAATTCCAGACATGTGTGCCACAAGTGGCACTTCAAGATCACCAAAGCGATGGTGATTTGCCTGGACTCTGGCGACTACGTGCAGATTCGCAACGCGCTGATCGTTCTTATCCGTGTGCTGCCCCACTTCCCAGTGCTCGCCAAGCTAGCTGCCATCATCGAAAAGAAAGTTGACAAGGTGAGCGGAATACATAACGACTTACAAAATGACAATGATTGGCAATGCTTAGCCGGCGTTAAGGCAAACATTACAATGTTAGAACATAAAGACTTAGCGTATACTGTATATCCAATAGATTTCGGTCTTTAGCTCTTTGTATCCAGTTACTGCCAGCATTACACAGTCTCTACAAAAGGCTACAGGTGTTCTACGCTATTTGCCTAAAGAAAGTCTTAATTCAATAAGTCTTAACAATTCTACCCGAACACTGAACTCTTAATGCTAACTGAATCTTAATGCTCTCTATTCTTAAATACAGACCTGAAGCCAAAAAACATGTGTGCAGGACAATTTAGACAAATTCTAGTAAATATATAACAAGAGTGTTTGGTGGGTCCTGTGTAATAAAATATTATTAAAAATCAAACTTGGGCCAAAATCGTTTCAACCCATCCAGAATCCCTTTATTATACCATAAATTAGACCATAACTTATATGTCTTTATGTATATTTTCTGTTCTAGGTCAAAGATGAAGAGAAGACACAGAGACAAGATTTATATGCACTTGCCACAGTATATAGCGGTCAACTGCGGAACAAATCTTCTAGCATGATGAGGGAAAATGACTTTCATCAAGTGAGTTTTTTAAGCCCTTGTACAAACAAATATTTTCAGAAGCATAATTATTACAGAAGCGTAATTAGACCTTGTTAACAAATTGTGAAATAGTAGTTAGTACGTAGGTAAAAATTTTGCTGGACCTGCACTATACATGCTAACATTCTGCAAAAGACAAGCTTACATTCCAGTCGCCTTGTCATTTAAATCGCTATATTGCCAGTTCACTTTATAACTATAATTATTATTTAGAAGTGGAATATTAGGCCAGATGCTGGTGTGGTTGCGATTTTGGCATTGCTATTGACAAAAATTTAAAATTTATATTTGAATTTAGTTTTTTAGTTGGTAGTCTGCAAATTGTAGCTATTTGGGTGCTTATTCTTTTTCAATGGTCACAAACAATATATAATTTAAATAAAGTAGGTATGTAGCAATTTTGTGGAGCAATCATGCAATTTTTTACTAACAATCGCCAGTTGAAATCGCTATTATGAAAATGCTAGTTAGCAACGGAGACATATAGCAATGAATACAACAGCCATTGTCATGCACTCACACGAAAATGGCGGCAGAATTTTCGAATACCGTCTGTGACCTCGCCTTCAATGAACTGATGGACGCATGGATAGTTCCATAAACACATTGCCTTCTAGAATATTCATAATTTTGGTAATGCAATTCTATATAGTTCAAGTACTATATAGAATAATACTATATACTAATATGTCAGTGAACAGAAACCATTTTTGAAATTAAATTGATCACTAGCTATAAATTTCGTGCAAAAAGGTACCCTTCTTTGGATTAGTCTTGCCGTAGTACACTAGAAAGAATTGTTATTCTTCATAGTGTACTACATTGTATAAAGCCTTACATTAGCCTAACATATACAGCTGCATACAAAATTGTGTAAAAATTCACTTGCTTTTAAGTTATTCTTTACATTCTAGGTGGGTGATAAGGATAAAATTGCAAACGCTGCGGCTACCCCTGTTGTAGTCAAAGAGGAGCCTGTAGTCAAACAGGAAGAAATCATCACTTCACCTCAACTAGCCATAGGTATGTTCCATCCATGTCATATTGTATTCTATTTGTAAAGAGACTAATTCAGTTTATTCTGCTATGAATGCTGCTGTGACATCTAACCCTAAGTTCACTAGTTGGGCGCCAATCGTTAAGGGTAAAGATTAACGTCGCCAGTAGCCTTTCCTCATTTTCACGCGTACTCGCTAGCTCGCGAGTCGATACCGCGTTGTAGTTATAGTTCCCTACAAATAATACTGAACGGCTTGAATTGAGGCGATGTAGATGTTGGGTGGAAAAGTTCAATGCCCCAATTTCGGTGAAATTAAAGCCTAAAATTGAGTTGTACTAGAAATATATAATAATCAATTTTATTCATAGATGCTGAGAAACGCGAGGCCAGAATTAGCGACAGGCGTCGGGATGATTCAGACCGCGAGAAAGAGTCGAAACGGGAATCAAGATCGTAAGTTTTTGACATACTAACTTATTCTTCTGCTAGTACAATTCAACAGAGCAGTGGGCAGAGATTATTGATTTTCACGACCTTTGTAAATATATCTTGCTTCCTTCACTCCAATCAAATTCTTCATACATAACTGCCTGTTGAGGATAATGATGACCTGGCTTTAGAACATCTCCAACTTGGGGTCTTATTATCTTACTGGGATGGTAATGAAAATGACAAAATGACCTTATTAAATGGTCATGATTAAATCATCTCGGCCATATTTATAAACCACCAATAAATTCACTGCATATTACCATCAAAATATTGATCATAAGTAAACTGATGAAGCAGGTGTCTTGCAGAGCTTCGGGATTGATTTAAATCTGACAATGGATTGTAAGTGACAGGGATTGTGAAGTCGTGTCCAGTATCTGTCAATGTGTATCGGCTTTTCTATAGACTTGCCAAATCTTTCCCTAGACTAACGTCGCTATGCCTCATTCCGCATTGCTTTCTTTTCATGCTCACCTCATTCTATCGTTCAAAGTATTACTCCACATCTCATAGCGCATCTCAAATTATCAATCTCATCTTACTTACTAAAAATGATAATTCAGCCATACTCAACTTTCACTACCATACTTAAGTTACTAATGCTCAATCAATACCTTGAAATTAAGGAACTAAATACAAAATCACACCAAAAAGAAATAGTTTTGAAGTGTTAGAGGAAATTGAACTCTAAACGTCCGCCCTCTAAAATCCGGGAAACACTCTTCCAATTTAAGTAACAGTTAATAATTAACTTATATTCTTTCAGAAATCTCAAGGAGCGAGTAAAAGAGGAAATACGCACTAAAGATCGATCCCCAAGAGACAGATCGCATAGAGTAAGTTTTATCTTAAATAGTTATGTATAAAATATAAACACAAATATGATATTTATATAATATACAAGCAGCCCGTTATATAATATACTAGCGGCCCGGCCCGGCGCCGCACGGGTAATTGCGACTATAAATTGAGATGTAAGCTATCCAACTTTGATCATATTGCACACGGTGTGCAAATCAAATTTAAAATCGATATTGTAGTTTAGGAGTCCATCGCGGACAAACAACGTGACACGTAATTTTTATATATAAAGTTATGATATAAATATGTACATAAGTGGACTAAATATTCCCGGAAAGTTAATTTTCAATTATTTTTTTCAGGAGGAGCGTTATTTGGAAACTGTATCGCCACCGCACGATCATCGCGGTGTTGTGGATGAATTAGAACGCGGTAAGTATATCCGAATATTTAGTTTAAATCCGGCTTAAAGTTAGAATTTACTAAGGCTGATTAGCTAGAAACAAATCTTGCCCTGTGGGTATTGGTAATATATGTATGATATAAGTTTCTTCTTTCTATGTCAGTTCACCCTAACCATGGGTAGTGTTGACGCAATCAAAAAAACGTCTAGAGCGATATCACAGAGCAATGTTTACAATACATTATTGTTGTTTCCAGATGTAAAACGTCGTAAAGTAGAAAGCAGCGGCAACGGCAAGGTGAGTATCATTGTAATTAATGGGCATCGCATCGCGCTCGCGCCGGGCTAAGGATTGGGCTGGACCACGACCACAGAGCGATGCGACACTGCAAACAAACTATATAATATAACAAAAATACTTTCAACGTTGTCTGCAACTACGAGGAAGCTCAGAAGAATTGTGCTAGTGCGAAAAGAACTATTAGACTTATTAGTGAACAAAAATATCAAATCAAAATATAATTACAAATACTGAACATTATCAAATAAATAATCAGCTGTAAATAAAATTCAATATGAAATCATAATTATGTAAGAAAGATCAAGCAGTAATCATCAGACCATGGCATTGGAGTTAATACAAAATGTAAATATAAGCTACAATATTTACATATTTATACCAGCAGATATTGTGCAATAGAAGAAGTGGAAAATGTTGAATGAACCTGAGAAGGCCATATGAAGATCGAAATGTAATTCATACTATAAATCGAAATCTAGAGGGTGATCCACTGGAAGTTTTGTCAAGATTTAAAATATTAAAATTATATTTAAAAACACCAAAACAAAATGGGATTGCGCCGTGTGTGTCGTTAGTCCGTTAAGCCCAGTCCATGTGAGTATAGGTAAGGTTAGTCTTGAAGAGTCAAAAGGCCCTCTGAATAAAGTCCAACTTAAAAAAAGGAAAAAAATTAAAGACCCATAGGAGCATGGAGGCATTCAACTTTACTGCAGACTGGAAATAATTTGAAGCAGAAGGAATCAATTTTGCATCATCAAGAAAACATGATCAAATCCTACATATAGTGCAGCTATATTAATGTGGATACTGATAAAATTACATCTACAAAAAGAGTGCGAGAAATAAAATTATTCTCGTTTGCATTGGTAAACATTTTGCAATCTTTGATTATATTGCTCTCAACTTAGATATTCAAAGAAAACAAGGCACTTCATCACCAACAATTTATGGAACAACTGACCCAATCCGCCACTTTAATCATCACCTACCACTACTCAACATTATTAATACTATCAATGCATTATAAAATTGAAATGGTACAAAACTGATCCTGAGTAAATAAGAATAAAGTCAACCAAACTATATTCAAAGAAAACTTACTCCACTGAAAACTGAAACAGTGAATAGAAGATATAAACCGACTAATGCAATCGGCGCTGCAGCTTTTTTTCCCAACGAAAGAGCCTGAGGAAGACTCAACAACTAAAAGAAGAATGAAGAGAATATCTCCTTCCGTATGTTTTTGCTTACCACTTGAGGAAAAAAGAAGTATAATTGGACATTGAGTAATTGAAGCAATTTTTTTGAAAATTGAAACAAAGTAAACATGATATTTTTTGAAAAAAAAATAGCCGAAATTGTTTGATCAGCAAATGAAAATTATAATATCTTAGCGAAGGGCAGACAGCAAATAGAATGTTCATGAAGAACCAGATTTCAATTTAGTTTTGACAAGGACAACAAATTGTCACCCGTCAAATGTATCCTGCAAACAGAGAAAACAATTTAGAAGACGTAGATAATACCTTTGATGAAAATGATCAGTGATTACCATGTTGACTTAATTCACAGACCCTTTTGGCTCTGTAGCACTTAGTTTAACATTTTTTAAGTTCAAGTATACTGGAATATATTTATAAATGTGTAAATTATGTTAACATATTGTTTTTGATGAGCAGGCAAGCAAAGAAATTGAGGAACGTTCGCCCGAAAAGGAAAAACGAAAGGCTAAATTGAGGGGCGATGAGCGTAAAGAACGTAAGATGAGTCGAAAAAGGGTAAGTAGTCACGCAGCCCACACTACATTTGTCAGTTGGATTTAAAAAATAATTGTATTTATCTAAAACGAAAAAAATAATTCTTAGGGTTCCGCGTGTCACTGGTCCGTTTCCTTATATTTTAATTGCACTGATCCCTCAGTTTCTTTATTATATAGTTTCGCATAATTGACAGTTTCTTTAATTCGTCATCAGATTTTCTTTTAAACTGTTTCGCAAGATTGTAATTTTTTTTAGTTTACAAGTATCTCTGATTCGTCTGTGTCTTTATTAGACGTTTTAGCTAGGTTGTCAGATTATTCGTCAATAGATTTTCAATAAATGAATGCTGAAAGTTATAAAATACTAGGTTAATCGAGTATGATGTCGAAGCGCTCGTAGCGGAGCTTCCCTAGTAGACAGAGCATAAAGGTTAACAGTGTGCAACGTCCGCTGCGGTCATGACATGGATGGGTGACTATTAGTTTCATTAACTACTGAGAGCTTCTATGCTTCGAAGGGCACGCGTTAAGCCATCGGTTCCGATTCTTATCTTATGATGGCAGTCGTTATAGCATAGTGGTAGAGCATTTTGCGAATGCCCGCCTGGCTAGCTGCCACCCTTAAATTGAAAATTTGTAGAAAAATAGAAAAGCTCCTACCTATATGCTCCAGTAGCTGTACTTGAGAGCCAGTATTTATAGGATAGGCCTTCGACTACTTATTACCATTAGGTTATATTTAGTCAAAGGCTAGTTATATGTACATTTATGTACTATTTTTTTTTATTGATTTTACGAGTATGTACTTGTATACCTATATATGAAAATAAACATTTGAATAGGCACCGTCAATTACAATAAAAGGCACATTATTGATGTAGGTATCTTATTAAAATTATTAAAGAAAATAACAAATTAGTGGCTCTTCACTTTGAAGTTGTCGCGAGTTTATTCCATATTTACTTTAATTTATTTATCTCTGACATTTACATTTATGTTTTCTATTCGTCGCTACCGACTTTTTAGCAAGGACCAGCGTTATGTCAGTCATGCCCTTAATCCCGTGCTCGTCGCTCCGTCAAGTATTTAATGGAGACAATGTTGAATAAAGAAACTGACCAGTGATACGCAAACCCATTCTTTCTTTGCGTTCTCACCTACCGTGATGTGATATAAATACAATGTCAATACAAAACCTACTCCCTTAATACCATATTCCTCTATGAGCTAATTCAGAAAAGGTGTGTGTGTGAGCTGCGTTTTTTTTTCACGTTTTACAATCACTACGTAATAATAAATGCATTTTTAAAGTTACTAAAGTTACTACAGTGGCTTCAGTAATTGTAAGTGCTTCAATAAAAATATTTTATGTTCATAAGAGGGAATTAAATTTTATATCGCGCGTTTTCAGGACAGAGTTGACGAGACCGCCATTCTTGAACAGAAACGAAGGCGTGACGAACAGAAGGGTATGTATTATTCTATAATTAGAAATTTCGTATTTGTTTATCTGTTCCTGAAAAAAAAGGTTAACTGTGCTTGTAAAAGGATTTGAGCTATTGGAGATGGATGTTCCTAATAAAATAAATTATGTCACAAATAAAACGTATTCAACTGTCTTAAATTGCTTAAGACTTATTAAATGACAAGCTACCAGGTAGTTATGAGTCAGGCCAATGCCTGCCCGTGGTTACTAACATTAACTAACTTTTCAAGTATCGTTACCCTGTAGGTACAGGGAATTTTGAAGAATTCATGAACTAGTTGTTTTTTATAATATTCTGATTTGTGACGGTTCAAGCTCGAGGCCCACCTGGTGTATTTCAGATGTATTTCATCAGAATTGTCGAATTGCACTACCCCCATCATCTTGAGTCATAAAGTTGTTAAGACTTAATGCCTGTAATTTTACCGGCACCAAAACCCTTCAAAATGGAATACAGTAATGTGACTGCTTGGCGGCAGAAATAGGTATGGTAGTAACTTCGCCGTACGAACTCATTCACAAAAAGTTATACTGCTACTAAAACCATTACATACGAATGAGTCAATTGATGATGTTGACAATTATGAATTCTCCATGTAACTAAAATGTAATTTGCTTATGACAACAAAAGAAAAAACTTTTAGTACACTTGAAAAAAACCTACAAAGTTCTTGATTTGTTATAATTGGTTCTAGTTTAACTAATTAAACATAATCACACCTGTATATCCCTTGTGATATAGACAAAGTTGTATAAAACCCATGTTTGATTGATCAACACATTTTCTAAAGTCCCGTTATATACCGGGATCAAGTATAAGTATTTTTACCGGGGTCAGTGTCAGATTTTAGTTAACTGTCAAGAAATCTGGTAACACATGTTCCATCTCAGACTGTTAGTACTTTGAACCGCTCTTAGCATAGCTTGCTTAGTCGTTCTTAAGAGGGAAGGCGGGGTACGATACTGCATAAAAAAATATGTTTAAACCTAGATAACGCCTCTACTTAAAAATATATGACTGAAACCACTAAAATTGCACCTTTATACGGCCACGATCAGATGACCATAAGACAAATTTGAGAAGTTTTTAACATAAAAGTAAATAATAGTAGCCTACATTTTTGAGAAAGAAATAATTGATATGGCTCAGTTTTGGAAGAAAAAACAGCGAAATACGAAACGTTGATTGCGTGATTTTTTTTCCTATTCCTTGCTCGCATCGTTCCCTCTAATCAACCAAGTTAACCAACACCTCCGCGGCAGTCATGACTTGGATGGTTAACCGCTAGTGGCTTCCGCGTGTGGTTGGTACGATAGTTCTTCTTACTATTGCAGTCGTTATAGTATAGTGGTATAGCATCTTCCGAAAACTTGCCTGACCCTCAAATAGAAAATCTCTCACCACGCACCAAACGGTGTGTTCCGGCAACAGTCCTTGAGAGCAAGTAATTCTAGGTTAGCCTAAACAACATCTTCAACCACATCATTACTTATCATCAGTTGAGATGGTGGCCTAAGGCCTACAAGCCTTAAGTCCAAAGCGATAGAGCATAACTTGCCTCGTTGATACTTGTATAGCAAGTACAAGTAATTACCTGAATTATTTTTTTTCAGCTGTTATCAAAATGAGCAGTCATCAAAATGGATCACAAGAAGACCATCATTATGAGAAATACCATAAACGGGTAAGGACCGCAATAATTGCATTAAAATAAATAAATATTTACGTCTGTGTTATATAAGAAAAAACTGATGCTGCCAATGACCTGCTTACTGATAGACAATCATTCATAAATCAATCAAACGTGATTTAGTACTGTACAAAGTAAAGATCTTATTTGCAAAGAAATTATGTGACTTTCTACTTGGGTTCCGTTTTTAATGAAAAGAAAATGTTTTTTTACTCACCCACAATACATACATATCTATCAGTCATCACATCATCGACAAGACTTCCAATTAATATGGTATAGTATAGGCATATTTGCAAATACTGTTTTTGATATATGAGTGTAACTTAAAAACTACAAAACTGATGTTTATAAAGTTGAAATGGTCGCAAGTACCTATGACCTATAAAACAAAAAAAATGACAAAATCCATTCATAATATGTGAAGTAATAGCATAACAAACACAAAAACAAAACAGTTGAATTGTGAACCTCGTTATGTCATTTAAAAATATCTTAATTTACTAATCTGTTTGGTCGTTTCACGTTGATATAAAAACATTGGGTGGTATGGTAAAAATTAACTTTAGTTAGTTTTCTGTGCATTTTTCTGTTTTAATTAGTTTGTGGGAATTTTCCATCATGATGTACAATAAGGAGTTAATTATTCAAATTAACTCATTGTTGCACATACAAGTTAATTGAAACATAATTTAGTCGTAAACTCACTGTGAGGGTGAATGATTTTCACATCTATGAACTTCTGTATTTAATTACAGCTGTTATTTACCTACACTCATAATTATTGTAAGAATGGTCAATTGCATACTTCATCTTTTATTTGGCATAATAACTATTGTGCAAGTCTCTGGAGAAAAAGTTATTACTCGATTAAAAGAAATAGTAAAACGATTTCTACTAAAATGTTTAAAAAAAATAATAGACTAGCTGAAATAAATTATACCTACATAAATTATTTACCTCTGGCGCTGAATATAAATTCTTATTTTTGAATACACTTAAAACATGTTAGTGGTTTTTTACATTTTACTTCTTATTCTGTTGCATATGGGTTGGTTTTATGCTCCATTCATTTATAATTATGTGTGTTGTATGTAAGTAATAAGAATAATAATACATATGTGATACTTACCTTTTCAGGAAAAGTCCCCATTCCGAGACCGGTCACATGAAGAACAACGAGATAAACAATATCCTTTTTGAAACGTCTCTTATATTTAAGCCAACATAAATTATTTACCCACATAGCTGATATATTGTCGGGTAGATAGATTAGTAAAGACTCTTTTTTGGCCATGTAATGTAGACAAACTCTGAGAAATTGTTCAACATAGAACAATATAGCATCGGGGTTGTTTTCAATTAGAGGGATGGCTTTCTTCAAGAGTTTTCATAACATAATTTATTATATTACTTGGACAAGACGCTTATTAACCATTAATGATGTCGGAGAGGCAGACTAAGAACATCTCAAAGTTCAGTTTTTATTGTAATGCGTAAAGATTTAGTGTTTAATTATAGTTTTCTCCCCCATTAGCTAGCGGATTCGTGTGGGCATTCGGAACAGTCATGCTCACGAAAATGTGTTGGCAAGCGGTGGCATCGTGTGTCGGGTCGCCCTCTTCCCTCAAAAATAGTTGAGGAGGACGATGGCTGGCACGCGAGTCAACTTGTGAACGAGTGCTGCTTGAGGACACTGGTCCGTTCGGAATGCCTGTGCAAATCTGTTTGCACAGGCATTCCGAAACATTTAGTAGTAGTATATTCCTTAAAACTGTGTTCCCCCATTTAGTATGTAAGAATGCTCTCATAGTAATAAAAAAAAAAAACCATTAATGATAAATTGTGCGCTCTTGACAGCATTTTTCCTTCTTGCCTAAGCAACAAATTGATATAGAATAAACATGCTAATTTGGGTTGTTATTGCATTCTACCACAAGTATACATTAATTAAAAATTAAAAATATGCAAATTTTTTTTTTTAGTTATGCGTTTTATCGTTACATTCAAATTAAAACCGTAAATTTTATATATTTATGGAATCGTTTCTTAAAGCCCTTCATTTTGATACCCCACTCGATGGGTTTGGGAGAAAAAATTTTTTTTTTTTTTAAATATTGCGTCTTACATCCGTCAATTTGCTTTTTTTACTTTTTATGTACCCAATGTCACCTAGACTATTAAGACGAATCTAATGATATATTAATAAAATCGGTTGAACCGTTAAGAAGTTATGATGGAATAAAGAAACATACATACATACATGAACCCTGAAAACATAACTCTCCTTCTTTTGGGCAGTCGTGTAAAAAGTTCTCGTTTCTGCCAGGTTGATTCAATTTGGACATATTTTAGGATCTGTGTGGTTATCATGTCATTTTGTTACGAACTAATTTGAACGCAGAACGTTTGCTATATAAAATGACATCCGAGTAAAACGTCCGCAATTTAGAAGGTACTGTATTTCAAATGGCAGGAAATAAACATAAATAAATATATACATTACTCAAAATTTTAACAAAAAAAAACGACTTCGCACGTAAAATACGCATTATTAGGGATAACTCAAATACTATTCGTCACTCAAATTTAAATGAGACCTCATTAAAAGCACCAGATTTAGAATGTAAAAAAATCGTCAAAATAGATACAACTTGTAAAAATTATGATTTTCACACACAAAAAAATAGTCGGTAAAATATTTAAACAGAAAATCAAAATCTAGTTCATCAATCAACAATATAAATTTTAAAACTATTTTGGTTAATAACCCATGCGCATCATAAATATAATAATGATACAAATTTAGTTTCATAAACCCGATTTCGGTTGCTTGTGATGCCAAATGATGTATATTGATGCTAAATTTTATATGTCATCGACGATGTCATATTCACGGATATTATTTAGTTATTCTTTTGAATATAAAATTTCCTTAACCTCTACTGCACTAGACGGTCGAACGAGTCTAAGATAAGAAGATAATGTATGCTGCTCACACCAGAATGCTGCAGAAAAATGAAGATGAATATGGTCAAATTACGTTTAGATATGACAGAAAATATTGCACGGAATAAAGTCGATAAAATAACTTTGTTTGTATGATTGTTTTGACCTGTCCAACTAATTTACGTAGCTTAAATATATGTAAAAAAAAAACCTCCTTTGTTTTTCCGTATACAATATGCATACATACATATTGTATACGGAAAAACAAAGAAATGGTCTCAATTATTAACTTTGAATATGAAATACGTTCAATAAGAACTACCTATGTAGTTTCATTTTTGGCACCAAATGTTCTCTCCAATGAAGATAGACTTAAAATTGGTTTGCAAATAAATTCACCATTAAACATTTACATCCATAGTCATGGGTACACTTTAGATTCTATTCTGAGCTTGGTGCTTGCAGATGCAGTGGACAGCGACGTTCGGAATAGAACCCTATTTAGTTTGCATAGAAGAGCGTAGTATGCAGGGTATAAAAACATGCGAGAAATCAGGCCAATATAAGCAAATGCATAAAATCCGGTATCTGCATATTATGATTACCGTGTTCCCGTAGTTAAAAATGAAATAACGTAGGTAAAAGCGATAGATACAGATGTACAATTAAGTGACCAAAATCTTTACCCATATTTTCAATAGCCATAATGAATGCTTTGTCTCCTAGTACAAGTGTGCCAAACAGCTATCGTGTATATCAATTTGCGATTTTTATCGATAGTGGGCTCGTATACCGGCAACTATAATGTTCTTTTATCTATAATCTCTTGAAACTCAGTGTAAGGATCGTGTGGCCTGTAATTTAGGAAGTCTCAAGTATCAATTCCCTCGTTAAATTATTATAGATTAAGCTTTATTTTTTTATTCAATAGGAGGGCAAACGAGCATGCGGCTCACCTGGTAAGTGATCACCGTCGCACGAACATCTGCAACACCAGAGGTCTTGAGGATGTATTGCCCGCCTTTGAGGAGGGAATATGGTCTCTTCTGAAAGGTTCCTAAGTAGTATCAGCACGGAAATACTTCACATGGCAGCTGGTTCCATATTGTGGCATTGCGAGGCAGAAAATGCCATGAGAATCGCAAGGTTGTGGACTTTTTCAATCGTCGACATGAAATTGACGAAACATGCTTTCTCGGGACGTCCGAAAAATACTGAATGTTTCTGGATTCTAATAAGTAAGACCAGAATGACGATAGTTAAATTTTCTTTAGTATTCTGATTGAAAGCATCATTTAGACGGGCGATGCCCCGTCCACCCACTGGACTTTCCCACTGGTGGGTGGACGGGGAATTCAAGTTTCCCCGTCCACCCACTGCACTAGAGTGACAACGCTAGTCAGTAACCGAGCCTCACTGTAATGGAAATATTGATCATTATACTAGTGCACTGGACATGATTAAAGCTCGAAAATGATGACTAACTTTCCGATCGACGACGACGCAACCATCCGAATAGTTACCTTATTTTGGGTTAATAATTATTGATGCATAAATGGTATAAAGTTAGTAGAAGTCGCAAGGTGCGAGGTCTGGCCTGTATGGCGAATGTGTCATTAGTTTTTAATTTGATGCCTTCAAATTCGCTTCCTTAACATGAGGACGCGTCGTGGTATAGGACGACAATGAGCTTTTCACGAACTTTTTCTAAGACTGCAAGTATGTGTTGACGTAGAAATCTGCAGGCACTGTTATTTGATCTTCAAGCGATACTGTTGCGCTACGAAAAAATTGTATCTAGTGAAGTATAACTCTCATATAGTTACCTCATTGTTTTCGGGCTCATTACATGAAATTCATATATAAAAACAATCTTCCAAATTCAATTGGGTTGGTTAATTGATTTGGTGTTTAGAAATGATCACATATCCGGTTGGACGCGTTAAGGTAATGTTGTTGTGCCGCACCGTTCACTTTTTAAACTACAAAGGTAAGCAGTGCCCGTCGGGAGCTCGCAGACGCAGCTGTGCACTCGCCCTGATGATGAGCATCTGATATGCTCGAAACCCGGGTCGACGTATTCGATCCCCAACGTGAGTGTTTTTTGCCGGTTTTATTTAAAATATTTAAATATGTGTGAAACTCACGAGAATTTCATTTCAAAAATACAAAGGTAAGGTATGCGTTCTGCTGTTTTTGAGCTTGACATATTGTTTTTATATATTTAATCGTAGCTGTTAATGTCCTGATTTGCCGAAAAAAGACTCGACCATTTTCTTGTCAATTTTTCTTAACTTTCCTCGGTTAATCTTCAAAAGGAAAGACAGGTCTTTCCTTTTGAAGATTCAAAAGGAAAGACCTGTCTTCGGCCGACTGGGTTTTTCTTTCCAAAGCGGTACGCCCAGGTCTTGGCACCTGTCGTGATATTATAGACAGACAATGACTGTCCTCCATTAAACTTTTTTATAATTTTACTGCACTACCCGACACGGAGTCGGAGTTTCTGGTCTTCCGTTAAATCATGCGGTCGGTATCCATCGAGTGCAAAGCTTTCGAACCTTGAGTTGTACTGATACCGTACAACAACTGATTGAAACTGACAAAAAAGTTACTTGGCAGCAAATTCGTACTGTATTAGACAGTGGAATGAGAATATTGGAATCTGTAACCACAGCTGCCGGCCGACATTCACGTACATCGTCACGGAGATGATCACGTCCACGTCTGAATCACGAATACACAGAGCTGCAACTTGGGTCTTCATCACAAAATGCCAATTTAAGTCTATGGAAACTCTCTTGTAGAGTTAAGCCACATTTCATATCGCTATTTATGTCTATCATTCAATTATGTCAATAATTATGGAAGCGAAACACAATTTTCTACACTGAATTCTGACAGTCTCCCAAACAAAAAAGTAAGTAACAAGTTTCTGGAGACTTCCATTTTCAAATAACTTCTTATTTTTTAAGTTCTAGAAACCTCTAGGGTCTATGCCCCACACCTAGAATGTAGGTAGACTTGTTTTCTTTATCTACCTACCTAGCGACATGCATACTGTAGTTACTTTACGAAAACTTGCGATTCAAGCCACGAATACACACACCTTACAATAAAATTTAAGACGATCAATACGATTTTATTTCAGGCAACTTAGTAGATAGGAACTTAAAGTAAGTAACTACATAAGTAGGTAGATGATACAGATATAAGCTAACATTCACATAATAAATAATATTGGTACAAAAGAAAACAAAATATATTTTATTAAATTAGTTGCCGTGTCTCGCGAATGGACACGGGCAAAAGATAACAGATGGAGCCCCTTTTCGCCCAAAAATGCATCAACGTTCAACTATAGAGACGGAGACCACGTATCGCTGCGTCGTCGGCAACTCCGAACAATGCAGATAATTGCTGTCGGTAGGTACCTTTTTTGATTTGATAGCATTTTTCTTTTTGAATTTTATGAAGCTACAATAGTCATATGTAATAGGTACACACACAAACATATTAAATAAGACCTGCATGTAGCTACATAATATGTTACAATAAATAAATAAATGAGTACCTAAGTATCAAGATGTCAAGGGAGCAAATCATGCCTATGACCAAAATTATACTAAAATAATACGACATACCTGAAGTGTCAAAAACATATCGATGAGTCAGTAACTCACGACGATACCTTTTATGGATATTCATTGAAAACTTATAATTCTGACAATCTGATGATTAGCCTCATAGATATATCAACATACCTATTACGACGTTGACAGATAAATTTGGTTTGCCTACTTTAGGCTAATTTCACCATCCTATGGTATTACGAAGATAACTTATATCTCTGTACGGTAACCAACTAAATATGATAGACTTTTGTACCATAAACGTCCAATGATGTTGCAGTACTTATTTTAAATTTGTCATGATATTGACTTTTATGAAATTTGAAATCAGGCAGACAGGAAAAAATCTAATTTAAATTAAAAAAAAATAGTAAGTACTTACATCGAATTCAGTAATATAGTTCTAAAATTAAAATCAAACATGTCCAGTTTACTACAGCTGATAAAACTTACTATTTTTAAGTCAACAGCTGCTGTTACAAGTCATGAAAGTCTTCTTTTTCAAGGAGTTAATTTTTCCAAAACAGAAATCCAACAAATTTAAAATCTCTTTAATAGTATTAGGGTCCGTTTCAGAATGTCCTAGGAAAGTTCGGGTTGCTAACCACATAAAATAACTGAATGATAAAAATTACAGTTAACATGCAGCGCGTTTCAAGCTTTAACCGATGGATAGGCTAAATCGATGACTGTGAAACGCAAAGATAGTATTTTATTTATTAAATAGGTATGTTCTGAGTAGTTTATACTACCGGAACTTACTCGAACATTCTGAAACTGGCCCTTAGTCTCTTACATTTTAATGGTCTATAGTTAACGTTATCCGCGTATTAATTTGACCTTACATTGGTGAAGTTGGTCCTTATTCTTACGTAATATACAACCCCCCAATATTGATTTATTAAATACATAGGGTTAATGCGTACCTATAAATGATAAGCACCACTACTCTTTTGAAATCTGAAATGACATATTTTATGAATAAAGTAGGTATATATATATATACTAATTGTGCATCTATATTTAGATGGACGTTGTTAGTAAGAAAGAGTCGATTATCGTCTTCTAATTTAACGATATTATAGCTGACAGTCATGTTGAAATCATCTACTGGTATATTTTTCCTACTGCCGCTTTTGTTCATTTCGTTGGGAAAGTGCGGCTAGGGACAAACTTTAAAAAAATCAGCTAAATATTGAATTTCTAAAAAATAATAAATTAAATATGTATTTATCTTGGTTAACTTAAAAATTGGCACGGACACTGGAGTCTGGAAAATTGATTATAATTCATAAAAAAAAAACCGTATGTTACGTATTACGTAGCGAAATATCAAATAATTTATTAGTAAGGTAGTAATACACATATAAAGAAATATTATCAAGCTACTTTTAAAGCGATTTAAATAGGTTTTAAAAATGTTATGCCGCACTTACCCCTGCTATGGATATGAGTGTGTTCAATAGTTTTATTTTAATTAATCGGCTAGTAAGATTATTTTAATAAATAAAATGACCGGCGAAATGGATCACAATTTTGTACATTTATTACATTATTTATATTAAAAAAAAATGTAAACACCTACACCGTTTATTTAAATTCATACCACTATTTAGGTATTTACCAACAAGTTAAAATATAAGTTATTATCATAAATGGTATGTTGTGCTATCCACATAATTATAATGAATGATTTTCTAAATTAATAATTCATGTTACCTATCTATCATACACCTCTGCTTATTTTAAATTACCTACATTTAATTTTACTTGAATTCAATTTCTGTGCATCACATTGTTAATACTTATATTAAAATATTTTGACATATTGTCTGGTTATATTTTCAGTTTTCAAGGAAAAAATACTTTCGGTATCATTACTGCTCAAAACGTATTATACAACCGCAAAGAATGGTCGCAAACTGATAGGCATGTGGCCGACAACTAAACTAAAAGACCGGGTAAGTACTGGTTAAAGTGCAGCATTTTTTATGTAAGTAGGTATTTACAGCTTTTTTGTATGTATTCAATTGGTCTAAACACAAGAAGTAATATTAAAAACATTTGATTCGAGTATTATATTATAAAATGGGTCTTAAAAATACATTTTACCAAAAATCATGAATGTCTAGGTGGAAAATCTGTCGCCAAGCACTTAACGGTGTGTTCAGGCAGCTGTCCTTGAGAGCCAGGAAGTAATTCTAGGTTAAGGCTGTTTACTTTTGCAGCTTCGATCACATCATTAGGTGAGATTGTGGTCAAAGGCTAACATATCAACAAAAAAATAAATGTGGTCGTAAATAGTCGAAGTTAGGTACCCATTAACACGTATTAGCACAATTGGCACAACGAAGTTACCCTAAGCACGGTAATGTTATATAGATAACATTACCGTGCCCTAAGTAAAAGAATTTCACCTACATAAATAAGACGCTTTTGTCTATATTTATAAGTAGGTACTAGGCAGGTAGGTACTTACTTAATATTTTGTTGTATGTATGCAGTAGGTAGATGGTATATAGGTACTCACCTACTTTTAAGTTAAATGGTAGGTTATATTACGAACTCACCTCTAGCAATACCTACCTACGTAGTGCCTTCTGCATAATATGTACGTGCCTACATCATAACTTAAAACAACCACAAATAAAGACTCCAGAGGGCGTAGCGCACGGCTCGTGTTGAAAAATATTTGAACAACATAAATCATCTGAAGATGAGGCATCCTACACAAAAACTTATGAATATAAGTGTCCCACAATACCCTTATTTTACTCATTTTGGTCCTAAAATGTAACCCATTTCTAATCTAATATGTACGTTGTTTGCGCTATCAAATAGAAGAAGTAATTTTTAACCTCTTTGACAGAAGATAAATAATGTGTCATAGATTTACAACACAGATACATAATGAAATAATTTAACGTATATGAACGAGACGTCATCATTCACCAAAACCTTCGCAAATTTTTCATCTGTAGTGAGTACAACATGTTTCATTCGTTCCGTGAGTGAAGTAAATACAATCGTAAGATCAACGATTTCTATTTATTACATTTAACCATAGAATTTTTAGTCTTAACTGAATATTTCTGAATTAATTATTAATATAATGCAAAACAAGTGTGAGGATACGATAAAATTTGTACTTGGATGGCTTAAAAGTTCATAAAGCCTTATCAAAACATGTGATTCCACCCGCTGTCAGCCATTTTGTTTTCATGTAAGTCTCTAATATTGTTATATATTTTAGGTTATGTACGAACACGTAATCACATATATTTATCCTTGTAATCTAAATTATACATAAATAAATGGTACACAAAATCAATAAATGCAATTAACTTATGCTACCTGTTGTGCGAAGTTGCTATTGGTACTAATCCTTGTTTTTTTTCTGTTCAGATGGCTTCGCACATTTTGTGCACTCAAGCAGCAACTGAAAATATTGAACCTCGCGAAGTAACAACATAGTAGGTAAGTGAATTAGTAAGTTCAAGGGGCGTCTACTGAGAATGTTTTCTTGAAACACTACACAAGATCACGAAACTTTTGTCTATGGCCGAAACAAAAACTTGATTACATACTTCCCTTAGCTAGTAGAAAGCATGTACACGTTTACTCTTCCTGCTGCTAGAGGGAGGCAGTGTATTGTCATTTGAACCAATGAAATATACAGTGCGTGTTTTTGGAACAAAGTTTTGTATATAGGCCGTTAGCCCGTCTATAGCGCGGACGACGTGAAACCAAGTTTGTGTACGACTTATTCACAACACGTTGCAGCAGACCTACCTTTAATCATTGGCATCCAAGATAATGAGACCAATAGAATTTCATTCATAAAATGGACGACAACGTCCACGCGGATTCCAATTACTGTTTTAATAAAGTACTAAACTTTATTAAAACAGTAAGTCTTTACAAAGTACCACAACAGTTGCCGTACATAAATCTTTAAAATAACTTTTGCAATGGTAGATAGTCTGTATAGTAATTTTGACTTGTTTTCTATAATCTAAACAAAGGCAAGAATAAACAACCAATTATTTTCTGGTCCGTCTACGGTTAGCCACGTTGTTGTGTTGCCATTATGCCATACTTGATTGGTACAATTCCCCTTATATTTTATAAATATGTATGTAATGTGAATATATTATTCCTGTATAAATAAAAAAGAATCGCTAGTATAGATGAGCAAAGAATACAAAATGATATTGATTTATTTATTTCCAGCATATGAGTACTCTAAATCTATGTATCCTTAAATCTGCTTAACTAAGTTAAATTTTACGTAATTTATATAAAGGTTTTTATTTAAGGCAGCACCTCTTTCGGCTCATCTTTAGAATCAGTATGTGCGACAATGTAAATATTTTTTTTTAACAGATAAGTTTAATTATCTTGAATAATCACATTATTTTTTATCCTGCGGAAATCAATAAGTTTTTTGAGAAATAAAAATATTGAAGTTAAGTTAATTTTAACCTTAAATTATGTATGCATCTTGCGTTTAGCGACGCGTATATTTGATGCTTAGATAGGATTAACGGTATGACAGAGATGCATGCCATCTTCCAAGCAGTCTTGTCTGCCCTTCACCTAGAATGTTTTTTATAAGCCGGAGGCGTGGAACTGAGCGGCGGTGCTAGTCCAGTCGCGGCAAGAAGTGAAGTCACGTTGGCTTAACAGGAAATTCAGGCGGGATTGTGACTAGATCTATTTTTATTTATATTAAGTAATGTATTCTTAAAATATTTGTTGTTATTAAATATGGATTTATACAAAGTAACGCCTGAATTAATTAATTACATGTATTTGCGAAACGTAAATGGTAGAGTGGAGGCCATAGCTCAAGATCAGAGAGACCAAGATCTTTCAATGGTGGCCTCCTTAATTCTCGTTGTGATGACTTAATGTATTCTTTATATTTGTTGCATAATGGATTTTCTGCGTAGTCCTGCTTCCGTTGCTTGTGGAAGTGTAGATAAAATTTCTTATGCTTTTTCAAGATAATCTGTAAAAAAATTAAAGGTACATTGTGGCATATACATATTCTAAAGACCTAATGTATTTGTTATAAGGTGCCTAGCTCGTGAGGGCTAAACTTTTAATCAGAAAATTATTACATGTTTCTAAAACCCGTTCAATCGATAGTGGTTTGCTTGGTAACAAACATACATTAAGCTGTAAACTAGCCCATAGCAATATATAGTGTTACTCCGAGTTTAATTATTCTTGTATAATAATTGCCCACGCAGGCTTTTCACTTCATGTTGTGACCTGAGACGTTAGTATGACTTATATGTGCAGTTATTTCAATTATTGCAATGAACACACTACAAAATATCTAGCACTGTGGTGATGCACATCGAGACGGACTTGCCTTACCAGTTAATTTATCAGTGGGAAAAAATACTCGTATGGTGTCTAAATCTAAACAGGTTTATTTCAGAAGCACAATAAAAGGGAATGGTTTGGCAGTGACAGGCAACACCATTTCTCACTGACGAACTTTACATTAACAAAGTGGTTTTATTTACTTTCCCCCAATCATATATACTGCGCACTGCTAAAACAATGTTATTGGACTTATTTACTGCTTTCATATTATTTTTGACATAAATAGAAATATGTGAATAATTCAAGAAGCTTTATTCTTTATTTTTTTGTTACTATCTTTAAGTTTGGCTTTTGTGAATAAACACACGGCAGAGTACTTACTTGGGTATAACGAACGTTTAACGATATCACAGGATTATTGATCATTATATTCTGCTGCTAATGTCCGTTTATGCTCATTTCCCATAGATAATAGTATATTTTTGCATCTATTCTTTCTACATTTAGATTGGACTCGCATAGTTTGTACGTATCTAGATGTTGTTTGCCAAGTTTTAAGGTATAGGTAGTTAGCTAAGTTTTAATTTTGATTTGACTTAGTCTTCATTATTTAAGGCTTAAAACTATATATTTCATAATATACATTTTCCATTTTTTTCTCTTCGTTATATTCATAAGTTACAATTCTATTAAATTCATTTATTTACAATGTGTTTGAAATATAACTCCTATAAAAAGTAACAAAATATATATTGTATTGATTATGCATAATGGTTCAATAAATAACGTTTCTACATATTATTAATGTTATTTATAGTCGTCACACATCACTAGTCATGACGAATAGGCACGTGTCAGAAACACAATCTCGATCTGTAATTAAAAATCTGCTATAAGGTTTGACGTGACGTTCTATCATAGCATAGTCCTATCACAATTTAATGGTATATAGTATTAAGTTATTGGCGTATTAATTAAACCATATATTACTAAAATTGAGCCGAAGTAAGAGATTATTTAATATTTAGGCTGGTAAATTTCGAACCGTTTCATAGGTCCATCGAAATTAACTCTTTTATTTAGTCGATTTCACCTTTGTTAAACTAATCATAATAATAAACGCTGTTTGAAATTTAAACCGTAGTGGTTTAAAAGCATTTTCAGGTTATCCGATACAATTTCGGTACCGGGCACATATTGACGCATTCGGGACGATATCGGAGCAAGTTAAATGTATGAACTATCTATCTTTCGGATCCGATACCGATATGTAGGCTATATCATCGGATGGCCGTGGGCTGTCGGATGATATCTTTTTAGGAATGCTATATGTACATGTATTAACATTTTATTTGTGCGCGTGACTATGTTTATCTTGGGCAATCGGTATCGTTTAGAAGCTGCACTGAAAAAGATATTCATAGGAGAACTGCTTTAGCGTGGAAAAAGTAGTGGAGCAGGGGAAATATTTAAAAATAGAGAAATAAAGTCAAGCATAAGCATAAAAAAGTGTTCGGCATAGCAATACTTCCTTGCCAATATGTGATTATCAAACTTGGGCACTAAGAAAAAAGAAGAACGAAAAATGGAGAGGAGTATGTTGGGACTGAACGTATCTGACAAAGTTAATAAGAAAATCATCTGAAAAAAACAAACGTACTTGACCTTAGACATTTAAAATGGAAACGAGTGGGGCACATTTGCAGATTAAAAAATGCTAGGACGACCAAAAAAGAGGTGGAGAGACATTTTTAGGGAACGATGCGGACCAGACTGGGTAAGGAAGGCTAGCGAAAGGGACGTATAGAGAGATTTAGGGGAGGCCTACGCCGCCGTGGAGGTGACTACTACGGAAGAACTACATAGTGATAATCAAGACTAGCTTATATTAATAGCATATAATATTATGATAATTTTTAGATTTAGATACCTTGTGTGCATTAGTTCAAGGGGCGTCTACTGAGAATGTTTTCTTGAAACACTACACAAGATCACGAAACTTTTGTCTTGATTATTGATCATTATATTCTGCTGCTAATGTCCGTTTATGCTCATTTCCCATAGATAATAGTATATTTTTGCATCTATTCTTTCTACATTTAGATTGGACTCGCATAGTTTGTACGTATCTAGATGTTGTTTGCCAAGTTTTAAGGTATAGGTAGTTAGCTAAGTTTTAATTTTGATTTGACTTAGTCTTCATTATTTAAGGCTTAAAACTATATATTTCATAATATACATTTTCCATTTTTTTCTCTTCGTTATATTCATAAGTTACAATTCTATTAAATTCATTTATTTACAATGTGTTTGAAATATAACTCCTATAAAAAGTAACAAAATATATATTGTATTGATTATGCATAATGGTTCAATAAATAACGTTTCTACATATTATTAATGTTATTTATAGTCGTCACACATCACTAGTCATGACGAATAGGCACGTGTCAGAAACACAATCTCGATCTGTAATTAAAAATCTGCTATAAGGTTTGACGTGACGTTCTATCATAGCATAGTCCTATCACAATTTAATGGTATATAGTATTAAGTTATTGGCGTATTAATTAAACCATATATTACTAAAATTGAGCCGAAGTAAGAGATTATTTAATATTTAGGCTGGTAAATTTCGAACCGTTTCATAGGTCCATCGAAATTAACTCTTTTATTTAGTCGATTTCACCTTTGTTAAACTAATCATAATAATAAACGCTGTTTGAAATTTAAACCGTAGTGGTTTAAAAGCATTTTCAGGTTATCCGATACAATTTCGGTACCGGGCACATATCGACGCATTCGGGACGATATCGGAGCAAGTTAAATGTATGAACTATCTTTCTTTCGGATCCGATACCGATATGTAGGCTATATCATCGGATGGCCGTGGGCTGTCGGATGATATCTTTTTAGGAATGCTATATGTACATGTATTAACATTTTATTTGTGCGCGTGACTATGTTTATCTTGGGCAATCGGTATCGTTTAGAAGCTGCACTGAAAAAGATATTCATAGGAGAACTGCTTTAGCGTGGAAAAAGTAGTGGAGCAGGGGAAATATTTAAAAATAGAGAAATAAAGTCAAGCATAAGCATAAAAAAAGTGTTCGGCATAGCAATACTTCCTTGCCAATATGTGATTATCAAACTTGGGCACTAAGAAAAAAGAAGAACGAAAAATGGAGAGGAGTATGTTGGGACTGAACGTATCTGACAAAGTTAATAAGAAAATCATCTGAAAAAAACAAACGTACTTGACCTTAGACATTTAAAATGGAAACGAGTGGGGCACATTTGCAGATTAAAAAATGCTAGGACGACCAAAAAAGAGGTGGAGAGACATTTTTAGGGAACGATGCGGACCAGACTGGGTAAGGAAGGCTAGCGAAAGGGACGTATAGAGAGATTTAGGGGAGGCCTACGCCGCCGTGGAGGTGACTACTACGGAAGAACTACATAGTGATAATCAAGACTAGCTTATATTAATAGCATATAATATTATGATAATTTTTAGATTTAGATACCTTGTGTGCATTAAGTAGTAGTTCTTTCTTTTTTTTTCCTTTAGTTTTATCATAATATCTAGTGTTTATTGCGAATTTCATAATGGACAAAAACATCGAACGAAGAGTTTTTCTTAAAATTTGCATCGCCACTGAAAATATTGCAGAAGGCTTACGGTGAATTGACTTTATCAAAAACACGTGCTTATGAGTGGTACAAAAGTGGTTGAGATGTGATGGAAGATTTGCCTCGCTCTAGTAGGACATCAACGTCTGCTAGTGAAGTTAACATCGCAATAATGAAGGATATGGTGACTGAAAATCCTCATTCAAGTATAAGAAAGATAGCCGCCCTACCTTCTGGGTCTCCACGAGTCGATCCCTACCATTTTAAATTATCACGTGGGTATGTAACATGTAGCCGCTGGGCTAGTCCCAAAAGACCTGAATTTTCTCTAAAAAATGCACATGCTAAAATTAGTTAATTCCAACCCAACATTCATGAAAAGCATTGTTACTGGGGACGAAACGTGGAACGTGGGTTTACGAGTTTAACATGCAAACTAGTCAACAAGCTTCGGAGTGGCACCATTCCCGATACTTCTTTGACTGAATGTAGAAGTGTATAAATTGGGAGGGCATATGTACCTACTTTGAAAATCAATAAAATAATCATAATTCTAATATTTTAGTCTTATTTATCAGAATCCAGAAACACTCAGTATCGCCCCAGTACTTAGGTCCAATTATTATTATAAATTCCACACATGCAATTGGTTACTTGGTCCCTTTTTTAAAAAGAGAAAGTCCAAACATGCAGTTTTCCGATACGATATTCTATTGCAGTCACCAAAGTCAAAATCATTTATCTCTCTTATTAGCGTCAATCACATAATTTACTATTAAAATGCCGCGCGCTACTCGTAGGTATGTGTCAAAGCTAGAACCGCACTATCACGAAAGCGGCGCGGTTGGGCGCGGCGTGGTACCGGGGCGATGCGATAGTACCTAACTACACTACAGGGGTGCGTTCTTATTTGTCGTCCGACGACGTCCGACGACGCCCCGAGCGTTTTTATATGCCCGGAGCGATCGTCCGATGATCTTCCGGAGCGTTCTTATATATCGCTCGACGACGCACCGGTCGCCCCACGAAATCGGTGGATAAATATCGCCCTGACGTTTCATTTGACAGTTGGGACTTGATTTGTCTTTGTTTTAAGTTACTTTTTGTTTACGTAGACTTCTGTTTACAAAATTTTATTATTATTGTTGTTATATTATGTATGTTTGTTTTAATTGTGTGTCGTGGAAAAGTACATAATTGTAAATACATTTCTTCTGAGTCAGTGAAACATTTTAAGTAGTGTTCTTGATACAGTTATGATACAGAGCCGTTCTTAAAAGGCGGATGACGAGCGTCGCTCTGCTTGGAGCGATCATCCGTCGTCGGACGACAAATAAGAACGCACCCCAGGGGTGCGTTCTTATTTGTCGTCCGACGACGTCCGACGACGCTCCGAGCGTTTTTATATGCCCGGGGCGATCGTCCGATGATCATCCGGAGCGTTCTTATATATCGCTCGACGACGCACCGGTCGCCCCACGAAATCGGTGGATAAATATCGCCCTGACGTTTCATTTGACAGTTGGGACTTGATTTTTCTTTGTTTTAAGTTACTTTTTGTTTACGTAAACTTCTGTTTACAAAATTTTATTATTATTATTGTTATATTATGTATGTTTGTTTTAGTTATGTATACTGGAAAAGTACATAATTGTAAATACATTTCTTCTGAGTCAGTGAAACATTTTAAGTAGTGTTCTTGATACAGATATGATACAGAGCCGTTCTTAAAAGGCGGACGAAGAGCGTCGCTCTGCTTGGAGCGATCATCCGTCGTCGGACGACATATAAGAACGCACCCCAGATGCGCAGCGGCGCAACTCTTCGTTCATAATAGCAACGTGGCGTAGCAGAACGGTTCTTCCAACTTATCGCAAAAGTCCGAAGTGGAAGAAATCATCGAAGAAGAGAATAATCTTGGTGTTTTGCGAAAGGGCAAGTAGAGTTTGAAAAAAATAATATGGGTGAAAGATATTCTAAATGCTCGTAAAAAAAAGTACTACACCCTTTTCCGCGACTTCACAATTTTAGAATGTAAAAAGAGAAGTTCTATGATTTTTTTAAACGTGCCTCAGCTGCCGCAAGACTTAACGCACTTGTGGCAGTTGCGCGTCTTTATAATGTGGCTTGGGTCATATAAAACCGTATAAATTATATTTGTCGAGCCGCACGGCGCTGTTTTTGTCCAATGTGATCTTTAAAGTTCTTCCGAGCAAGAAAAGCGCTCCCGAGTTAGGTTAAGACTTTCTAATGAAAGCTCTATGGTTTCTAAAGTTTTTTTGCCAAGATGTTATCTGTGGCTGGAGCTCTACTTAGTCTGTAGAATAAAAACGATTTGTTTGCTTTTTGTTGGGCCTCATTTGTGTCAAATTCAAGTCAAATTGAAAGTGATACACATATTTTGAAGTTTAAGAATACATTTTTTACGTAATAAATGACGGCAAGTAGGTATTTAGGAGTGACAAATATATAACAAAACTATAAATAATTTATTGGAGGTTATATATTAAGGGTTTATTTAAAAAATAAATATTTCATTACAGCGAGATTAAGACGGATTTGTTATGCTAGCCATGGCGGCCATTTTGCTGTGGTTGAAAGGTACCTAACCGTACTTATTAATTTTCATTAGATGCAATTTAATTAGCCTCAGCCCCATGTAACAATAAAATAAACATACCTACTTTATTACCATTTGTACATTAATGCTATGCTACATACATTTTTACGCCTCGTGGTCAGTATTTTATTATTCACACTATTAAGTCGGTACATAGTTAGGTTATGTTCCTGCTAGGTACCTCTATAGACTAGTTAAGCAGGTAGGTAGGTACATACTGATTAAACTAAATTATCTGTACACCTATGAGTGTTAGAAATGCGAAAGTGTATACCGGGCTTTGTTGAGTATCTAGTTCATTACATGTAGCAGAAGAGCAATGTTTTTGTGTAATTATTTTTAATTTAATATCGAGTTAGGGGCTCGGTGTATGTGATATTGATATACTTACTTATTACATATTAGAAGAATATACCTAGGATATGTAAGGTACCTATCTAAGTAAAGAAGTATACTTACCCAAGTTCGTAGGTACCAACCTTATACCCCTATTTATATAATTAGATACCTGATAAAGAGAAATGGTTGCAGGGCTTATTATACAGTCTACAAAAAATTATACAAAAATATTCTGTTTATTTTCTATGGCACATCTAGGTGCGAGTTCGCGCAACGTCTTGCCTGTTCGGGATAACGTTTTGTTCGGCCTTGCCCTGCACGTGGTACCTTTTCCCGTCTTTACCGCAATAGCGGCCATACTAGAAGTAACCTCGAATGCATATCGTTGCAAGCTTCAATTTTAATTACTCTGACCTCATCGACATGCTGGTAACAATTAGTGATATTACTACCATTTTTTCCAATTCAACTTGGATTAATGTTACCTACTCTAAGATTTTCGTTACGCTAATATTCAATTGACAACGTAAATAAAGATTAAGTAGAATAAGATCGCAGGACTAAAGCGCAGGTCGAACCCCCGTCCAACACGTGCAAGTAAAACCATGAATGCCAGGACCACGGTAATGTTTATAGATAACATTACCGTGCCAGGACTGTGCGGTCCCAATGTAAAGCTTGCACGATTTACCGTTTTGCTGTCCATACATAAGTGATTACATGTGTTTACTGTTTATTTTGGGTTTGCATGCACGCAAGACGTTGTGTGTGGACAGCACATAACCGACCGGGCATACGATCTGAGTGCGGTTTGTTTTATACCAACAGTGCTCACAGTACTCTCGTACTCTCTCATGGGACTGATTTCCTTTGCAGAATCACGGCGCGCGGCGTGCTAATGATGATCCATTAATAACGTTAACATCGATTCAGGCAAAAAAACATCCACCCCTCTCAAATAAACGTTCTGCCGAGTTCGAATTCGAGTGGCGTAAAATCCGAAGCAGTCAATATCTCGTCATTCTATGTATAATATATGGAATATAATTATATTTATCGGTATATTTGACGAATTAAACGTTACCTTTAATTCGTCAAGAAGCAGTGATAGCTCAGTGGCTTTGGCTATGGACTGCCGCGCAGCAGGTCCATGGTTCGAATCCCGCCGCGGGCTTGAGCTTCACCGCATGGTGGAAGGGCGTTTTTGCGAATGCCCGCCTGGTTAGCGACCACCCTCAAGTTGAAAATCTGTCGCCAAGCACCTAACGGTGTGTTCCGGCAGCTGTCCTTGAGAGCCAGTCATTCTAGGTTAAGCCTGTTAACACCTTCGACCACATCAGCACTTACCATCACGTGAGATTGTGGTCAAAGGCTTGCCTATCAACAATAAAAAAATAAAAAAAAAAAACACGAATAATTAATATAACAGTAAAAATAACACGTGGTGATATCGCGCGATGCTTCTCTGCTAGTTATTTAAATGCAATGCAGTGTGATTGTGACTGTAGTTAAAACACAGAAAATGGTATGTTGTGTGTATCACATCAATAGCCACAATGTCGATCGTTGAACAAAGGCCTTCCCTATTGTTATGGGAAGGGATGGGGGCTGCCGTAATCCCCGCAGTTGGCAGGCGTCTTGGGAATCGCAGTTTAAGATGGCAGTTCTTCAGAAGGCGCCTTCTGGTATTTATCCTTGTCTCCTCTTACTATTCCCATAGGTAGATACACAATTCCGCAAATCTCAGGCACACTTAATTAAATACATTAGTAAACTCAGTTTATGACTGTGTGAAAATATAATGTTTTTTGTTCCAGATTGAGTTGGCAAGATGGAAAACGAAGTTAAAGTATTTCATTCCAATATATCAAGAACTGAATGTAACGAAAATAGTCATTTATATGAACTCCTGAAGGTTACACCAGCTAAGCCGATTCCACAAGGCACCCATAGAAAAAACGACGATACTTGGGAGTTCATTCCTAACAACGACAAACATTTTAAAAAGTCTAGAATTTCCAAGTCTAATGTTAAAACAGTAAAGGATTTAAGAGCTTTACTAGAAAAAGACGTATACATAAATTTGCCGGATGACATATGGAGACAGGAGAAATTTTTACTTCGTAAAATACAAGATGGATCTTCATGCGATGAAAAAACAAAAGAAGTTGCTTGTAAAATGCTAAGTGGTGAATCCCCTATTTCTAGATCGGCTTGGCAAATGCTTGCTAATATAAACCCTGGAAATCATAACTATTCTAAACAGTTTATTTTATGGAATGGCAGATGTGTTCAAGTAAATGGGAGCCGAGGAGGCAAATACAAATATCTCTATAATTTTGACTTAAATCATTACAAAAAAGTAGGATCGCTAATGCCACATCGATTCAAAAAAAAGATAATGAAGTCAAAAATGGGTTTGTTACGAAATTCTTTGAACGTTAAATTTAAACCAGGCCCTTTAAGAAAGAAAATGTTTCTTGATAACTCGCACCATAAATATCAACTGGGTCAAATAGAATTGGTCAAACTACCAGCACCTGCGCTGGAAATCAGACCGACATACGGCACTGTTATAGAATCCCCAATCGCAGGATTTATTAATAGCTTGAGTGGTGAAACTGGTACAATTTCTAAAACATTAGCTGAATTTGCCATATCTGTTGTGGGAAAAATATCCAACCATACTCCCACACAACTTGATAAAGAATGCTGTGTAACATTGGACCTACACTATAAATATGATCAAAATCGTTTACTTATGCGTCGAAATATTATAGAAAATACTCGAACTCACGTCGAACATCAAAACGAGTCAAATATAATGTTGACAAATGGATCACAATCAACAACTACAAAGGTTGGGCCGCAATCTGATTCTTCGATAACAATGGTTGAAATAAACAAAATAATGAATGATATTCTGAACTCCGTCGAAATAAGTTTAATGCAAGATAGTGTGTATTATTCTGAAGAAGAAAGTACGGGAACCGCCACCTCATCATCTGATTGTGCTGAGATAAATAGTAGTACTACAAAAGACAAACCTAAACGAAAATTTGGTGAATTAGGTAAACTAGACGTAACCGTAATAAAATTACCTGAAAGCTGTCATACAGACTGCATAAAACCGTGCGATAAATCGTTTTGCACAATGGGTTGTGTTTGCGAATCAATAGATTGTTTATTTACTCTTAAACAACATTGTGGTGTTCTTGATTGTATGTTTGAATGCAAATGTGAAGCATCCAAGTTCAGGGATATTGAATTACTGGAACGAGATTGCTCTGAAATATTGCCTGGTCTGATGAATTTAGATAATGAAATAAATTCTCACTTGTCTAAAGAAGAAAAAAAGTTTCATCAGACCGTCATAGTTAGTGGTGAGAAAAGTATCTTGTTAAAATCCCAAAAAAGAAACTCTAAATTAAATAAAAAATATTCAGAATTTTTCAAAAATTTAAATTTGAATAATGATGATAAAATAAAAAATAATTTGGTTGTACATGTAACAAAACTAGATTGTGGTAATCTAGAGCCTTTTTGTATGATTCACTATTTGTACAAATGTTTTTGTAAAGGCAAATTTACAGAATCTTACATTGCCAATGTAAGTGAAATAAATCCAATCAAGACTATAAATAATGAAAACTCAAGTCTCGAAAATGGTACAATCATAGCTGACACAAACTTAAGTGAAAACAAAAAAGGGAGACTAAAAGCACGCCTTCGAAAAACTAATGAAATATTTAAATCTGTATCGAAAAGTGATGGAAGTGAAAGTGTAAATCTTTGTTTAGATTCTGATGAAAACGATGCATGTAATTATTCCTCTGCAAGAACAGAGGGCCACTATGCAAGAAAATACAACGAAGAATATTATAAAACAACTAATAAAAGAATATCAGAAATGGAAGAAAATGATCGCTCTATAAAAAAGAAATTGACGATATTGGTCAATGGCGGACGCCCCGAACAAACGCAAAAATTGCCACAAAAACGTAATTCATTGAATTTATCTTTGGATTCTGAAGAATCAAATAAGTCAACAAAGTCATTTGGCAAAAATGAGGATTCAGAATATCCTTCCTATAATAGCATGACAAACAAAAAGATTGTGAGCGTAGAACATTCAGATAAAACAATCGGTGAAAATGATGATTCAGAAAATCCTTTCTCAAACACGACAACCAAAATAAGTCTAAAAAAATGGTTAGAAACAAGTTACAAAATGTATAAAGAGCGACGTGATCAAGGGATTCTGAAGAACTGCTTAGATGCGCCAAAAAGAGGGAAAATGTGTTTGCAAACATGGGAATTTATTTTGAGTCGTTACAGAGAACGAAAGAACCATTTCTTTGTGTCGAATCTGGAGCCTTATCGCACATTTTTGGCCGTAGACGGAAGTCATCCTTTTTTTGAGAACTGTACAAATATTGATGATATTCGGTTTGCTGAACTACCCAAGTATCCACTTGTTATTCGAAATTTGGTTACCAACTCAGTTGATTCAGAGAACAGCTTTTGCATGTTAGTAGGTCGAGATCACTGCTGGGAATTAATTGGTTCCGCTGTAAAAGTTTTTGAACATACTGCAGAAACTCGTATCGAATCTAAAGAAAGTTCGGAACCAGGTGCCTTTATTAACCAAGATGACGCTTGGTACGACGAAAACCGTGGCTGGATTGACCAAATATCATTGAACAGCAAAGATTCTACTATTTCGGAAGGCGATAAAGTATGTAAGCCGCTTGAAGAAGATAATAACAATTCAGAAAGATCGAAATGGTTTGTAATGACCGTTGAAAATGATTTTACTGAAATTCAGTTTTACAAAAAGGGTTTCTTTGTGACTTACGCTGGAATTCAGAGGTCCATATCTTTAGCTCGCATCTCGGAGAAAACTGTCAGGCTGTCATCACAAGCGCGTATTGATAAAAATAGTGCACACCAATTTGGAATTTATGCCATTCCGTCTACGAATGAATGTTGCGTATTTATTGGACCATATGAATTAAATGAGCCTTTAGGCATTGAAGTAATAAAAACATGTGTAGAACCAAAAACGGAAAGAAAAACAAGAGGCGTGTGGATCACAACTAATAAAGTGGACAACATTAAAGTTATTGATAATCCATTATCGTTTATGCCATCGGTCCCTATATGTGATAATTCAATGGTTACTCTTCAGTCAACCGATAATAATGACAAACCTAAACAAAAAATCCAGACGCTCACTGACACCAAAAAAGAAGACAAAACACGGAACTCTAAGCAAGATGTATCTGATAAGAAAATTTCTAAAATTGTTAAACCCATAAAGATTCGCCGTACTAACGGATTCTATCATTTGTCATCAAAAAATATATTACAACAAATATCCCCTAATAAAGGGTCTCTCCCAGCAAACAATACAAATCTTGTTTCATTGTTGAAGAAACCGAGTAAACCTCTGAACTTCTCAGTAGAATGCGGACCGACCACGTCCACAAGCTATTCCAAACCCGTTGCTGAAATAGCACCTCAATGCAATAATTCAGAAGAATGTATCACAAACTCCCCCATAGCATACACAAGGCCAGTTGCTGAAATAGCCCCACAAATTAAAATCACTTCTGTGTATTCTGAATCAGATAAAATTAATGCAAGTAAAGGAAGTGCCGTGCTAATTTTAAAACCTGAAGAAATCAATAAAAATATATTGGCCAACACCGCAAAAAATGATAATATGTCATTGGATATCGAAAAGTTTCTTGAAACGTCTACAATATGTATTGCTCCTCGGGATGAAGTATTTTTAATATCGGACGGTGAAGAAGACACAATAACTGAGAAGAATGTATGGATTCAATGCAGAAATGTTTCTGACTTTGGATGTATTCGGGGAAGGATCCGTCACGACAATTTCGTGAGCTTCGAACTTCCTGGATTTAATTATTCCGAATATTATACGGAACAGGAAGCTTTTAATAAAATAAACCAGTAAGTATTCATTAAGTCCTTCTTTTAAGCTACTACTTCCCGACAAGTCAGACTTCGTCCACAAGTCAATACCTACAACAGTTACATTCCATTATTGCGCTGCGCGTCTGGACACGATACTGTAAAGTAGGTAAGTATTCTAACTGGACAGAGTTAAATTACAGACCCAAATTTCTATGTAACCGTTAAAAATATCTAGTGTGCGTCAGCTGTCCGTCCGATAAGTTATATTTAAAGATTCAGCAACGTTTATACATTGATGATGTATGCATGACCTTGCGGAAGTGTCTATGTTTGTACAATTTGATAATATCATCACATTTGTGTTGTTGGTAATATATAAAACCTAAAAGCGCACATTTTCATGCGAATTTTCTCTTCTCTCTTCTGCCTGGCTAGCATGCGCAAATAAGACATATGTCACGCATGACACGAGAAGAGTATTTTTCTCGCGCTTAGAGAGAGTGGTGGACGATAGCAGCGGCCGCACCACGCTAAGATCCGTTAATTGAGATTATCTATGGACGATGCTCCATTTCGCTATTTGTTGGTTGAATTGCGAAAAATAAGCAGCGATGGACTTTGTACTAATAAAATACCATACTACTATAAACGATTAAACATTTTTACCGTTCTCGAGACTTCATTAGGAATTATGATGGTTTTATGATTAAAATTGTTCCCGTTGATGTAATTTTCAAACGAATGATGAAGATGTTAGTAGAATTGGTGATTTTTCTGCATAATGTAGGGAGGTATTTCATTTTTATCTCTGTTTACGATGGCTGCTTATCTGTTTTTCTTGTGGATGAATGAAAGCGAAACAAAGTTTTTAATTTTTATCATAGCTACTTAACTAGTTTTCAGTGCCCCATTTTTTTTTTTTTAAACAATTGAATAATATTTAGAGCAATATATTGAGTACGGAACCCTAAAAGGAATTTATTCATTTAGATTACTTTAAATGTTTACTGTTGCAAATTTCATGAAAATTTTATATATTTTTAATACCTACTCATTTATTTACATATAACAGTTATTTTGAGTATTCAGCGAAGAACCTATAATTCCATTACTTTAAAAATAGTTGAAAAAAACAACATACACTAATTACAGCATTATTCAAAGATATTGTATTTAAGCTACGCACACACGAGTTCGTGGGTTGTGTTCAAATTACGTTATTGTATAGATTACACATATATCAAGGGTCTGCTAACACTGGATAGGAAAGTAAATTTGTACTAAATCGTCGATCGCCCCCATTATACTTAGACGCGCGAGAAACACTCGATTTATCTCGTCCTCAAAACTGAGGTAGAGAAAATACACGCAAATACTCGCAGATAAGTGTCAAAAATCGATTAAACGAAGGGCGCGCATGTTAGTGTTGGTCGACAAGTTGCCACAGGTAGCACAAAATGTACGTTACACGGACGAGTTCTATGCTCTGCCATGTTAGCTTTCGTAGACATATGTCAATATGTCTATTTTACACGAGATAAAGGGTAGACAAAATTTACTCGGGGCGTGCATGCTAGCCGGGCTGGTTTCTTTGACTTACGTCTCAGCTTTGGATCTGATAATCTGTTCTCACTGCTACGGTCGCACTTGCGCCACGCGGGTGAAGTTGAGGCTATGTCAGCTCTATGAAAAATATTTCAAATAACACTCAAAGATCAACCACATGCCTTAAAAATATTTTTGGCATTTGTACTTACTTACATTTTACTTCTTGTTGATATAAATAATATATTTTTTTGTAATCGAACAATGACAATAACACAATAGCTTTTGGCGTTAATTACTCATTCAGGCTTAATACTTTGTTGGTACTACACATCACATCAACGGAAACGTCCACCGTCGTAAAAAAGCTTTCCCCGTGTGGAGAGTTTGCTTTAATCCCCAAGCTTGGCAGGCATCTTGGGGATCGCAGTGTAAGTTGGCAGTTCATCAAAAAGTGCTGCGGTCCACCTGTAATATTTTTCGCTTCGTCGCCCCTAACGACTCGCCCACCATATGGGTACAACTCTAGCCCGGCACCTCTTGGAGGAGAGGGTTCGGGGGGCATCTCCATAGTTTTGCTCTACCCCTGTGTCGTTTTAACTTTTAACGTTGTCTCTTAATCTTTCAAAATTTTAAAAATGCAATAAGTATTAACCTATTGAAGTAACATTACATTATGAGTCATAACTCTATTTTTTGCTCTCGTTCTTCAGCCATCTTATGGAGATGGAGCGACACATATACCTCCAACTTACATAACAATATTAAAATTATAAGGTTGCGTCATCATTTACAAGTTTAAAAACCAATAGGAAAATTGGTCTCGTTTGTAGTACACCGTAAGTTGAACAACGTATATTGAACTACAACGTAAGGTGTCGCTCTATCCCCGTGCGATGGTTGAAGAACGAAAGCAAAAATTAGAGATATGAATGTCATGTGAGCTCAGTCGGTCAGAGCATACCCCGCGGATAGGAGTGGGTAGACGCAACACTGTTATGTGTCTATATAAATGTAATGTAATGTCTACATAATAGTAGTAGAGCGACCGATCTTTTTCATGATAATGAAAAAGATCGGTCGCTCTACTACTATTATATCTTTGCCAAAATGGGTCATATGTATGCCTTTATAAAAATGTATTTATAAGACCAGCATGTACACCACATATGATGCAATAAAGAATTGAGGATTCGAACCCGCGTCTACCCACTCCTAATTTGTCACCAAGGAATTAATTTATGGTATAATAAATTTATTAATTAATAGTTTTTTTAAGGTATTGACAAAAGTCGAGTCTTTATCTTCACTTTTTAATGTATTTGGTAGCGTGTTAATTTTTTTTTAAATCCTGCACATGACTGTAATTTATTCTCTTGTAAATTCGTAATTCTATAATTGTTTGTTAGTTTCTGTATAGGCAGTTCCTAGAAGTTAAGAGCCGTTTCTGCACTTATAAAATCGGAACAGAGTTGTTGACTAAAACCTAGAACTCATATGTTTTTGCACACTCATAATTTCCGTAACTTAACAAAATAGTTCACTAAAGCCTAGACCCCTAAGTTTTCGTACACACATAATTTCCGTAACTTAACAGAGTTTATTACTAAAGCCGAGAACCCATAAGTTTTTTGTACACTATTCTCTTAGTATTCGTAACTTAACAGAGTTGTTGACTAAAGCTTAGAACCCATATGTTTTATTACCCTCAGAATTTCCGTAACTTAACAGAGTTGTTGACTAAAGCCTAGAACCCATATGTTTTTTGTACACTCATAATTTTCGCAACTTAACAGAGTTGTTTACTAAAGCCTAGAACCTATATGTGTTTTGTACACTCATTATTTCCGTGACTTAACAGAGTTGTTTACTAAAGCCCAGAACCCATATGTCTTTGTAAACTCATAATATCTCCGATCCTCTGTGAGCACTGAACGAGCCCACATTAAATTATATATATTTTTTTGAATTTACGAAAGTTATAATGTTGTCTTAGGTTTTCGCGATTGTTACACATAGTAATTAAACAACTTTAAACGGTTTAAATCGCGTATATTTGTCATTATTTTTGTCCCGACGTTTCAAACACTTTGCAGTCACCCCGTGACCACGATCACTGCAAAGTGTTTGAAACGTCGGGACAAAAATAATGACAAATATACGCGATTTAAACCGTTTAAAGTTGTTTAATTATTACGAAAGTTATTTTTTTTTAGGATATATTTGTTTCACAATTGTTCAGGAGCTTTTACATTGTTTTTATCACTTAGTATGTTGTAAAAAGATTCTTTTTTCTTGTAGGAATTGCAATGGAGAAGTTATCTTTCTATTCAGAAACTTAGTTTATAGAGATATGAAATTTGCAGGAATTTGTAGTACGGTGCAAATCATTTGCACAGAATATTAAATCGTCACCACTGATTTTCAAAATATTCTAGAAGCCTGTGTGAAAAATGAATCGAGAGTACGTTAGTAAAGACGTGCGAGGACAAGCTTGTTCCATATGCGTAAATAAGAGCAATAACAATAACTTTCTTTCAGATTTATAAGTTAAGCTCTTGCTGGAACTCTTCTATGCAAAATCATAATCTTTCGCTTCTTTCGATACCGTTTTGTGTGCTGATAGCAGCCTGATATTTTTACATCCTCTTATGAGCTTTGTATTACATTAATTGAGCGATTTCGTAAGGTTTATTGCGTTTTATTGAACAAGAATGCACAAATAATGAGATAAATACGTATTTATGCTCTTGTCATCTGAATAAATTTTAAGGTATTAATATATAATTGGTAGAAAGGCTTTGGACAAGACCTGAATGTACCACCACCATAGTAGGGTATATTTTATTATTAAATCAAAGAACACAATATATTTTCGTCTAATATCCAGTAAGCTGGTAACGAGTCTAATAGAGTCGAAAGAGTTTGTTGACCCGATGTGAAATAAAATATCGCCCCACTTCCAAGTATTCTTTGCTTTTATACCAGCTAAATTGGCCCTGGACTCAATGTATAATCGTAAATTATATTTTGGTGTTTGTGTTACGCTTAGCAGCTAGTGTTAGCAAATCATTTGCACAGAATTTGGAATTGTATTGGAACAGGAATAATTTGAAGACAGCAGTAAGTTTGGAAGAATTTTGCTAAACACTCAATAAGACGTGCTCGGACGACACACGACTTTCAAAACGTTTTTTTCCAATCCACCTCAGATACGTCCTTCACAGCCTGCTCGTATGCAGCTATTGCCTCTTCCAGCAACTCTATCCTTTTTTTTAGAATTTTTAGTTTAGGGGATGAAAGGAATCACACGGTGCCAATTCAGGGTTATAAGCAAGATAACCAAGGAGTTTACCGGTGTATCACGAAATAGGGTTTCAACAATAGGTCCAAATATACAATATATATGAATAGACAAAAATAATTGGAACCAATGCTACATAATTCATGCATTCAATTACTTTAAAAATACCAATATTCACCACACAAAATCTTTCAAACTGACATCATATTAAAAAGAAAACTTAGTCTTAAGAAACCATGCTGTGGAAAGAAAAGAAAGAAACTCCTCTGACAACAACCGGGACCGACGCTCAGTAGAATTGCTACTAACGGAAACCCAAGTCATGACCTACTATAGATACCTAATATAGCTGATATACCTGATACCTAATATAGTTGATTGGCTAAGAACGACCACTAATCAAATAATATTGTTTTTATTTTAGGGTTCTTGGAAGAAAAATATACATTCCGGATAACATAACATTACAATGGGAAGTGGTAGAAACCAAATGTAAAAAGACGAAAATGCTGACACCTCAGAATTTGGCAGGAACGAAATACGTGAGTATTGCTCATTAGGCATGTATTTTCTTGATATTTTCCATATGTATATACAGGGTTATTGGTAATATGCTAACAGCCTCTTAGGGTTGACATCTGCTAGTCCTAACAAACATTTTGAGATATATTTTATTGTTTTGAAACATAAAATTAACCTTTTGCATCCGAAATTCTTGTCCCATAAGTTGTAACAAAAATATAACAATCATTTACCATCAACATTCCCTTGCAGTCTATAATGTGGGTATAAGATACACGTATCGTTTTGGAATATTCGAGTAAATAAATAGAAATACATATATTACTAGATAATTCCCCTAAAATCATTCCCTCACTAGGTCCCAAGCTCCAAATTGAAATAACTTTATATATACATACAAAAATGTAATAAAAGCCTTGCAAGTTTTACCGATCAATTTAAAATAAAATATATTAATAAAAAATCTCTACTTGAGGGTGGTAGCTAGCCAGGCATTCGTAAAATATCATACCACCGACCACGCGAAAATATATGCACGGAATAAAATAAGAGGTTCACAGTTTTGCCTTCAAAAATAGCCTTTCATTGTTCCCACTGACCACAATCCCCGGTCGGTGGGAACAATGAAAGGCATGAGATAGGGCTAAAAGCAAGCTGTGAAACTTATGTGTACCTATGCCATATTTATAAACTTATACTGGATGTAGCTGGTTACATTGGACTAAAATTACGTCTAACCTTCATAATGACTATAGCTCTGCTTTTCTGTGTTCACCACCCAAGTAACATTTTAAACTGTATAAAAGCTATATTATGGACTAATTGTTTACTACAGGCTGTTAAACGTTGCTGTATAAAGACTGTGTAGCAAGCTATACAGCCCTTGTAAAGCCGAAATGGGTCCCAAAATTATACAGCTTTAAGTGTAGATTTACCTGTATAACAGCTGCATAAAAGCTGTACTATTTGGCTTTAGATAGATAGGACTTAGATACTTTTATACAGATTCCATTCTCTTATTATCCTTTTATGCTTTTATACAGACTCAGGCTTGTGAAAATCCTAATAGAAGAATAAATATATTAAAATTGTATTCGTGGTTGAATTTATTCTCCATTTTATTTCTTAATTTACTTTACGCTAAGACAGAGGCCATATGTGAAGTATAAGTGAAATAAATATTTAATATCTAAGTACTATTTCCTGCTTATCGTTGTTGTTATGCTTGCGACTGATATTTTTATGTGAATATGTATACTAGTTTTAAGCTCAAAACTCACGCCCCTTTGAAATAAGGAATATACATATTTTTTTCTGTAATAACAAATATGTGATCAAATCTGAAAACAGTTTTAAGAGTAACCCGGACTGTTTTGTTGATAGTAAACGTAATTGTGTGTACTATACAGTTAAAATTCTTTGTAAATTTGTATTGAAATTTAAAAAAATAACAAAAATATCTTGTAAAATTGGAATGCAATTTATAGATTATGATAAAATGGCGCCCTTAGTTTATACAGCTCTTGCTCTTCTAGTTCCCCTTAATGCAGCTTTTTGCATAACATAGTCGTTATTAAAGGACGTATTTTAAGCCTAAAGATTAACATTGTCTGCACATTAGTATTTAAGTACTGTAGAAGCTGTCTTAAAGTCTTATTCATATTCATTAATACAGTTAATTAAAGTTCAGTTGAAAATATAGAAAACCACATTATGACCCAAACCAAGGCCCGTAAGGCGGTGAGCAAGGAATCGGATTGTTTTAACGAAAGCGTTCCAAATATTTTCGATAAAACAGTCCGATTCCTTGTTCATGGCATTTTTGTCTTTTTCTAGTTTTTAATGAATTTTTGAATATATTATATAACTATTAGGCTCTTAAAAAGTAGAAACACTTAAAATAAAAGTCTATTTTGTAGTCTAGTTTTAGTAGACATACTAAAAATACACTTATTTTTAGTTCAATTTCGCTATAATTGTCCATACTTTGCTCAATTATACCCGATTCTGCCTGTAGAGAACCCTCACCGCATGTTACTAACCCAAAATACATATTTTCAGTACATATATTTGCTATTTCATCATAATCCAACAATTTTGATTCTACGGAACACTCATTGCATGGTGGTGATACCAACTTGGAATTTAGGTGTCCGTGCCCTTGTAAAATTATATTTTGTTCCGTTATTTCACTTTAGGAATAAGCTTTTTTTAATTTTCTTTTTATTCCGCCGGTGCTTATTTGTTTTTTCCATGGTTTTATATCCATCTTAACTCTGGTTCACTTAACAAATTATCAAAATTATGACTCCATTTTGTTATTAGTTTTATCTAATAAATGCTGATTGTAAGCTATATTCGTTTCAAAATAATCGATAAGCTGGATAATTGTGTATGCCAACACTATAATAATAACTTTAATCTTCTAAAACATGAAAAACTGTAGAAAGGGAAAAATGTACGCCAATCGCATAAGGCTTTAAAAAGGAATAAATCTAAACTCTTCTACATGAGATAGAATTGTATTACACTATTATAAAGGGAATTGCTTGCTAAGAGTATCCTAGATTTCTGTTGTACAGCTATTATCAAGCTTTACTTGAAGGCTGAGCAATAGAGTAATTTTACACCAATATTCACGCTATAACAATATTGAATGCTCTTGTACAGAAGTAGGTTATACAAAAGTATAATTTGAGAGCAATATACAGTTATTGTTGTATACAGTTGCTGAACGCAGTTTTTTACGTCGCGTTCTGTATTTTAGCGTTTTCCAATGCTATTTTAAAGCTAAAGGTAAAAATTTAGGCTCTATACAGCCGTTATTCAGCTATACTGTATACAGTTGTACAGTTATACTTTAGTACAGTCCTAAATATATATTTACACTCTTGCACATTATTTATTAAGCTTATAGCTGGTAATGCGCTGGTAAATATAATATTTTTCCGCTTAAATGTTACTTGGGCAGTAACTTAACTTTCATCATCGCTTCGCTCTTCGTCGACCCTATATATAACTGCTCTAAAACACATTTAGCCACATGGTACTGTCCCTCTAAAACTAGATGCAACCGCACTTTAACTGTAACATATTTCATATCGTTTCAATTATTTTAGTTAAATTATAACCTTGATAGGGTAATCGGCAGTTATGATAAATAGTTGTAGATACCGAATGTTAAAAACTTTTTAATTTTTGCAGCTCATGAATATACTCCGGAAACAGCGAAGCAATAATAAGAATGCGAAAATAGACACCATCAAAACCGTCAGAACATATTCGAAAGTAAACCCTACAGACACGCATACGGTTTCTGAAGACCTATATTTGACGACAACGAATAAGGTAAGTTAATTATATGTTTACATTTTAAGTAACATAGGTGATATGAACATCTTAGAATGAAAACGGGAAATTGCATGATCCAATAATTGTATAAAAAAGGAACAGATGAATTACACTCTAAATTATGTTTTTTGTTACTATTTGTAATACCGAATATACATTATGTCGTTATTTGATCATACCAGTTATGTTACCAAAGTTACTCCTATGTTTGTATAAGGGGAACATAAGACCCGGGAAACTATCGACCAATTTCGGTTTTGCCAGTGTTATCTAAAAAATAAGAAAAAAATAAAAGAAGTAGATTTAAAAAAGAAACTGACGCGGTCAGATTCAGTTTTATACATAAAACAATAAATATTACCGGCCGGCACTGCATTCAACTTTTTAAATCATATTTAAAAAAATAGTAACCACAAAAGTGACACACTGCCAATAATAACATGTGGAGACTCGCAGAGAGCCATTTTAGGTCTATTGCTCTTCCTGATTGCAATATATATAAATAATATTAATGATATCGGTCTACGTTACAACCTACGCTGATAATACCTGTTTATTTTGTTTTGACTCCTATACAGGGTTGTTGGTAAAATGCTAACAACCTCTTAGGGTTGACTTCTGCTAGTCCTAACAAACATTTAGGTTTATATGATTTTGAACAAAAGAAAAAAATAATTGTTGTGTTTTAATGCCTACTCTGAGCCAAAGCGCCCGGCAACACTGGACCGCGCTTTGCTCTCTTTGAATAGAGTTTTGAATTTTTACATCGAGCAAAGTAATAAGAATATGAAACAATACATTACAGGCACAAGAGCCTTTTAACCTCGTTATTACGATGTAATCATTTTTTTTCTATACAAAAAATAATAATCTCAAAATGTTTGTTAGGACTAGCAGAAGTCAACTCCAAAGAGGTTGTTAGCATTTTTCCAATAACCTATACATGACTTAATAACATAAGCGCAAGGTGAGCTCAATGTGCTATTTAACTGGTTCCAATAATATTGCTGCACCGCACAAAGCGCTTAAAATTAATACCTTACACTGAAAATGTTATTTGTTATGCGAGCTACAAAGTTGTCCCCCCGACGGTTCCGCCTTGTTGTGGCGGTGGGGCTCAGTAGCCATGGCATCGTCACCCACGGTGAAGCGAAGAGGAACCAGGGGCCGTGATGGCATGGGCAGTCGGCCGGCCCAGAGGGGCCACACAACTGAGCTTTGCCTCTGTTAGGGTCTTGCACTGCAGGTGTGCTCGATGGACCCAATAAATGTTATGAATGAATGAATGAATGAATATTTATTTGCTTAAGTCTTGGGTACATAATTGCAAAGTTAAAATAGCATAAAAATACAGTTCCAACAAAACTCTGCCTAAATGGCGTGCAAATATTTTTAACATGCTTAATTTACAATTATACAATTTTACGATTATCAAATCATATATAAAATAATTATTAAATAATACAAAATAAATGTCAATAATTATTAAAGTTCAATGTCATTACTAGATTTTAATTTATACATAACCATACATTAAATTATACTATAATAAGATAATTTCATTTATGCAGTTAATTATTTTCATGTCAGTTAATCGTTCTCGCTGCAGAATACATTATAACTTTAATTTTTTGTCGTTTATAAAGTCTTTTACAGAGTAATAACATTTTTCCAATAATAAATTGAACAGCTTTTTTTTAAATAGATTTAAGCCATCTCCTTTGAATTTGTCAGGTAAAGTGTTATAGACTCGAATTGCCATGCAATTAGCATTTTGCGAGGTAAGCACTAGTCGTTGATGTGGTACATATAACCTATGTGGATATCTATTTGGACAAGATCTTTTTATAACATCACAATGTTTTTGGAATAGATAGGGATTTTTCTTAACAAATACACATATTTCGTAGATGTATAGTGAGGGCACAGGAAGGATCTTTAGTTGTTTAAAGAGTGGTACACAGCTGTCCATATATCCCGCCCCACATAGAGACCGTACGCACTTTTTTTGTGTAATGAACACCCTATCAGCCTCAACAGAAAATCCCCACAAAATAATGCCATATCTCAAACTTGAAGATACATAACCATGATAGGCAGCCAAAGCTGCTTCCTTGGTTGTTATTTGTCTAAGCCGGTACATTACATAAACAAATCTATCTAATTTAGAACATAAACCATTAATATGTGATTTCCAGTTACAATGTTTATCAAATGTAATGCCAAGGAACTTAGTTTCATCCACATTATTTAGTATGTTATTTTCATAAGTAATAATTACATTGATTGGTGTGCTATTATAAGTTTGAATTTCAATAAATTTAGTCTTGTTTAGGTTAATATACAAATTATTATTTTGTAGCCAACTGAGAACATCTCGAATCGCTTGGTTAGCTTCATCTTCTAGATAATCCTTATTTTTACATTTGACAACGATGGTTGTATCGTCCGCAAACAGAAGACATTGATGTCGCGTGGCTTCGGGAAGATCATTGATATAGAGTAGGAATAGTAAAGGTCCTAAGACGCTTCCCTGTGGGACGCCGTATCTATTTACAGAATATGGCGAATGGAAAACTTTTTTTGTGCGTCCAATAATCTTACTTGTCTCAACACACTGATATCTACAAGATAGGTAACTTTGTAGCCAATCCTGAGCCTTGCCTCTTATTCCGTACTTCTCTAGTTTTTGCAGTAAGGTTTTATGACACACAAAATCAAACGCCTTGCTCATGTCCAAAAATACAGTTACTAATGGTATCTTTTGGTCTAAGCATTCCGTTATTAACTTTATCAGAGAAAAGCACGCGTGGATGGTAGAACAATGTTTTCTAAAGCCGTATTGTTCTGGTTTTAAAATTGAGTTTGCGTTAATAAAATTTATTAATTTTGAGTACATCAATTTTTCAAAAACTTTTGATAGTATAGGTATTAATGTAATTGGCCTATAATTTTCCATTTCACATTTATCTCCTTTTTTAAATATAGGCTTTACAATTGAGTACTTAAGTCGGTCTGGGAAGATTCCATCTGTGAAAGATAAGTTAACTATGTGGCTTATTGGAACGCATAATTGCTTGGAACATAGTTTTAGTATTTTTGTATTCAACTCGTCATATCCAGTAGAATTCGACTGTTTTAGTGATTTAATAGACTTTAGGACGTCTAGTGGGTCTGTTGGAGATAGGTAAATAGTTTTATGAAGAGATCGTTTTATTGACATACAGGCGTTTTTATTTTTAATGTTTTTGTTGGTTAAATTTATGTGAAATTTGTTGAAAAGATCTGCAATTTCTTGGGGGTGAGTGTATTTTTTATCATTTACTTTTATTTCTTGTACTTCATGAGATTGGCACTTGTAATTGAAGTTATCATTAATTACTCTCCACGCTGCTTTACATCGGTTAGAAGAATTATTAATATATTTTGCGCTATTAATTTTCTGGGCATTTAGAATACATTTTTTTAGAATTTTTGAGTAGGCTAGATATCTTTTGCGGTTACCTTCCTTATTCGCTGAAGATAGGATGTATCTTAGATAGTAAGTCCTTTTTCGTGTACAACATTTACGAATACCTTTTGTGATCCATTTAGCCTTTTTCATTTTATTAGTAATTTTAACTGTAATAACAGGGAAACATAAGTAGAAGAATAGTTGTATGGTATCATGAAAGATGTTGAATGCGGCATTTGTGTTAGACTCAGACAGTACCTCACTAAAAGATAAACTTGCAATGCAGTCTTGAAATTTATTTATGTTTTCCACACAAAAGTCTCGCCGCCTCTCAGACCAGACTATTGGCTTAGCACGGTTTTGATTATAAGTTGCATCGAAAGTTATAGTTTGGGCCGTTTCGTGATCCGAAAGTGCAACATAATGTGTATTACTAATTACTCGTGATATGTTGCTGGAGATTAGATCAATACATGATTGTTGTCTTGTTGGTTTTAAAATATGATTTTGAATGTTAAAGTTAGTAAGAATTGAATTTAGTGTTTTGGTTATATTATTAGGTTTCAGCAAGTTGATATTCCAATCACCACAAATGATAACGGATTTATTACCAAATTTATTTATTTTATTCAGAAGTTCATTAAGGGAGTCAAAAAAAATGTTTATGTCAGATTTGGGAGTCCTATATATACATACCACTATAATATTATGCTCTGGTAATTTAACAGCACAATATTCAAAATGTCGCATTACCGGGTCAATTAAATTTTTTAACGATTCACAAATAATATTATTTTTCACTAAAATACATGAACCGCCTCTTCGCTGATTTTCTCTGGAGTAATTTGCAACTAGTTTATAGTTATTCAATATAAAGTTATTCTCTGATCCTCGTTTAATATGCGTCTCTGTCAGACAGATTATATCTATATCTCCAATGGTTAGCGATAGATCATGTAAGGCAATGAGTAGTCGGTCTCGTTTACCAAGCGCACTATTAATATTTTGGTGTAGGAGTATTACTTTATGTGTTTTAGGAACGAAAAAACTGTGCAGGGCTTAAGACATTTACATTTTGCTTGTCATGATTAATAACGCTTGATGAATTATGGACAATTTTATTTGATTTCAAACTTATATCAGCATGATTAGAAGGGCTATGGTTTATTTTTCTCCTCGAATTAAGAAATACCCTTCGATGATGCAGAAAAGTGAACTCGACATCCAATTTAAATATTAAGGATTTTATATATTGATTGTGCTTGTAGTAGGATCTCTCAGAATATGTATCGCTTAAATCAAGAAAATGCCAGTTGTTGTACTTTTTACACAATGTTTTTATATGAAAGTTCAACATTTTTGTATTCAAATAGGTGTTATTATTTACATTTACAACAAACACCTTGTTATTTTTGATACTACCAAAGGAATGACAGAGGTCGATTAATAATCCGAAGGGATTTTTATCATGTGATCCAACTCCTAAAATGATTATGTCATCTCGATTTAGAGAGGTAATGAAGGTTTCACAGCTATCTACAATTTGTCGGCACGTAGCATGTGGTTTAATTATGCCTGTTACGTCGAAGGTATCATTCCAGCTTCCTTTCGTTTTTCGGATCATTTCTATTGGTAAAGTTCGTAACTGTTCATCTCCAAATATTAAGATTTTAGGCTTGGGCTTTACGTCAGTTTGTGCAAATGACTTATGTTGATATTCCGGTGCTTGTGGTGGGGACTAGTGGTGGATAATATAGCATCTAGCGCCATAGAAAAGCGTGTTATTGCCTTGTAGCGCATACAGCGCGCTTTGTATATTATTCTCTTCGCGCTATTAATATAACGTTTAGCATCAAGCGTCCACTAACGTGGCTGGGTAGGCCTATAACGCGGATATGCGCAAAGCGTGTTAACGCGACCGAAACCGCGGATTGACTGAAGCTTGGCGCTATGCCGCTATCCGCTATACTGTCACTATAACAGTATAGCGGATAGCGGCATAGCGCCAAGCTTCAGTCATCGCGCGCTTTCGGTCGCGTTAACACGCTTTGCGCATATCCGCGTTATACTGTTGCGCCTGACGCTATTGTGACGACACCTAGCATATGCATCTAGCGCGAGCGCCATGTTTCGTTATAACGATAGCGTATAATAAAGCGCGCTATTCGAATATAGTTTATAGTCTCTAGCGCGTTGGTGCTGTATAGCGGTTTGAACAATACTAGTGGGGACATTATATGCGAGAAGTCAGATAACTTCCCGGGTAATTCAGTAGGAGTCAGTTCGATCCTCCTATTTATAGATAAGATAGGAAATGCACTAATTTTGTCGTATGCTCGGCGACGAGGTTCAGAGCAAGGTCCTGAAAAATTTTGTTGTCCGGGATCATGAAAATTTAAAGATGTTGCACGTGAATTATAGTTGCGAGGAGAGTTCAGAGGGGTGTGGCGTCCAAAACCTTTCTTAATGTTCAAAATTGTTCTATGGACAGGAATAGAATCCTTCTTACTCAAACTACGCACAACTCTTGAATCTCCTAACCCATTAGTTACACCCTTCAATAAATATATCTGTTGATCTTTGGCTTCTAGTAATTTCTTCAAATTAGAGTTCTCGCAATTTAAATTAACAATTTCTTCATGGGCTGTATTTAATTCCTGTTGTAGGTCCTGAAGATCCTGTTTTAGTTCGATAAATTGCGAATATTCGGCTTCCAAACTCATATCTAAACTTTTTACCATGGTACAATCTAACATTGTGGAATTCATTGTTGAGCTAGCAGTATGTTGCATAAATGATAAATCCTGGTCCGAAATCGCTCGCCTTAGTGGTTTTCTTTTTGTAATATTCTCCATTTTCTTTATTTAAAAATATAGTGCAAAAAGATATCTTCTTGTATGAATTTGACCAATAGCCTTCGTAATAACAAAAAATCAGTACAAAAAGAATCTCATGGTTAGCAGATTCGAACTCGTATACGTATTCTTCCCTATTCCACGCCTGTGACAACTGAGCCACTGATGTTCGTATAACATAGGCGAAAATGTACGATTAACTCTGTGCGAGGTGTATTATGATGTTCGATTGAGCACTAAGTGAATGGAGTCCAAAGGTCAAATACATTTAAAAATGTCATGTAGGGTAGGCATGTAACTACGAGTATGTGAGTTATTTGTATTTAAACATAAATCACTGCGATGCATTAATATTGCACAATTAAAGTCACAGATTGGATATTCTTTCGTGCTTGATGTTTATGTTTACGCGGATTGTTGTTTATGTTCCAAATTAGCACTCCACTTATTGAAACACTTTTATAGACTTGTTTTATGATTAAATTAAACTGAATTATCTGGATAACACTTATACGCAATAATTGTACAGAAATATATACTTCAAGGTTAGATTTATCACTTAGAAATCATTTTTTCTATTATTATTGTAATTATAAACACAGAGCCGATGTCGTTACTAGAGGCGCCCCTGAATCGTCTGATGATATAGAATATGTTCTCGCACTGCACGTGTGCTCGAAGTAAATGTTATGTTGTTACACTGCAGGTGTGTATAATCACTGTATGTGAGTGCGAAGACCAGGGAAGATTACTATAGGAAACAAACCCGATGATAATCTTTCAAACACTGATTTATTGTAGATAAGTAATTGTTTTATAACAATGTAAACTGATGTATAAGCAATATGAACAAAAGGTATAAATGTGCAGATATAACATTATTATTAAGTGACCCCAATTAGTGAGTCATTGACTTTGCTTACTGTGCGGTAACCCGTACAGCCTGTATGTCCAGTATGGAGCGGCAAGGGGTAGGCTGCGGTGCTGTATAGGCTGCGGCGGGTTATGCTGTTGTATGGGCGACACAGTGAGAGGCCACAGTGGGAGAGGAGTGCCGTTATTACGGTGCGCCGCTTTCCCTACCATCCGTGGGCACAACAGGGCCGCCACCGTTGGATGGCGGACGCGAAAGGGTCGCAGGGGAGGAGATATTTTGTCGTTATAGCGAGGTGCCGCTCACCCTATCCTCTGCAGCCGAAGTAGCAGGCGACGGGGCTACTCATCTGACCCGTCGCAGTGGGACTTTGGGCGTGGGAAACGGGGTCGTCTGGCGCCCATTTGCGGCCTTTGTCCCCGGGTGGTAGCGACGTGCCATGTGTTCTGGTGCGTCTTGAGGGTTAGCACCCCAGGAGGGGTCCGGCAACAAAGTCAAAGTCAAAATCATTTATTCAATTTAGGCGTCTACGACGCTCTTATGAAGGTCAATTACAAATTTTAATATTGAAATATACTACATTGTACTGCCACGTTCAGCAAACAAAAATTATAGAGCCACTGCGAGAAGAACGGGCAAGAAACTCGGGACCATTCTTTTAAACGTTTTTTAACAATGTGTTAAGTACATACTTTGAAGCGCTCGTAGCGAAGTTTGCTTAACCATTCTGAATCGATCAGCAAAGTTAAGCAACGTCCGCCGCGGTCATGAGTTGGATGGGTGACCGCTGGTGACATTACTACTGAGCGCTTCCGTGCTTCGGAGGGCACGTTAAGCCGTCGGTCCCGGTTGTTGTCTTAGGATAGCTGTCGTTACAGCATGGTGGTAGGGCACTTTGCAAATGCCCGCCTGGCTAGCTACCACCCTCAAGTTGAAAATCTGTCGCCAAGCACCTAACGGTGTGTTCCGGCAGCTGTCCTTGAGAGCCAGTAACCCTAGGTTAGTCTGAACAACATCCTGGACCACATCATCACTTACCATCAGGTGAGATAGTGGTCAAAAGCTAACCTATCAAGCATAAAAAAAAAAAAAACTATATAGTAAAATTATTACAATACTTAATTTACATTACGTAGGTGACAGGCGCTTACTTGGCAGAGGCGAACCAGTCCAAGCATTTTTGTCGTTTAAGTAATCACAAACTGTGTAGTAAGATTTCTTTATCAAAATATTCTTCACATGCAACTTGAATTATCTTTCTGTGAGCATTGTAATATGTTTGGGCAATTTATAATAAAACCGCACACAATTGCCTAAGAAGGACCTTTTATTTGTCTTTGCTAATCTAAAACCTGGCACCGCTATTTTATCTTTATTCCTAGTGTTATAATCGTGATTGTCACTGTTTGATTTAAATTTGCTCAGATTTTTACGAACATACATAATATTTTCAAATATATACAGACTTGGTAAAGTTAAAATATCAATTTCTTCAAAAAGATCTCTCAGGGATTCCCTAGGATCCATTTCATATATGGCTCGAATTGCACGCTTTTGTAAGATAAAGATTGTCTCTATCTCAGCAGCAGCTCCCCACAGCAATACACCATAAGACATAATACTGTGGAAGTACGCGAAATAAATGAGCCTAGCAGTAGCTACGTCTGTTAGCTGTCTTATCTTACGAACTGCATATGCATCAGAACTTAAGTCTTCCGGATAGATCATGTATATGTGGATTCCACTGTAAAGTTGAATCCATTTTAATTCCCAGGAAGACTGTCGCATTGTCAAAAGAGAGTTTTTCTAGGCCAAGCTTAATGTTTGGTTCAACGTAAGTAACATTTGGTAAAGAAAACTTTAAACATTTGGTCTTTTTTGAATTTAAGAGAAGATTATTAGCCGCGAACCACTTAGAGATCATAGATAACACATTATTTACTTGAATAAGTTCACTATCCCTCCTATCTACTTTAAAAATCAGGGAGGTATCATCTGCGAATAAAACTATATCGCAGAATTTTTTAACCATGCAAGGCAGATCATTTATATATGCTAGAAACAGAAAAGGTCCTAAAATTGATCCTTGCGGTACTCCTATTCTTATCAAAGACCCGGAAGAAGTATTGCCATTTATTCTAACCTTCTGTAGTCTGTCTGACAGATATGAATTTATAAGATCCAGAGCTTTTCCACGAATACCATAATGTGAAAGTTTTCGAATCAGAGTGCGGTGCTCTACACAGTCAAATGCCTTAGAAAGATCACAGAATACGGCAATAGCATGCTGTGAACTCTCCCAGGCTTCAAGTATATGTGACATCAATTAAGCACCTGCATCTGTTGTGGATCTGCTCTTTGTGAAACCAAACTGATTCTCATTCAATATATTATGCTCATTAAAATGGGATAGAAGTTGCTTGAGCATAATTTTTTCGAATACTTTACTCAGAACAGGTAAGATAGAAATAGGTCTGTATTTGCAATTGTCTGAAAGAAAAGTCTGGCGATTTGCAGGGGAAATTATGTTTTAGCAGAGTTTCTGCTACATCGGGACATGCATCCAATGACTTAGTGACTTCTAGGGGTAAGTTAGAAAAAAAATTGTCAAATGTATTTGCCACTTGTATTGGATCAGATATTTGATTTTTATCAACATTTAAGACATATGTAGAATCTCTAGGTTTATTTTTACCGGTCTCAGTATATAAATAGTCTTCCAAATGGTTTTTATTTTATTTTTAGACTTGCTAATTTTGTTTCTAATAAAAAGAGATTTAGCACACAAGCAAACAGACTTAAACATTTTTGAATAGTTCCTAACATAATCACAAAACTGCTTGCAGGATGTCAAATTCTTCCTGCGATACAGATCAAACAAATAATCTCTACTTTTTCGAATACCTGTAGTTGCCCAATCACCGAATTTCAACTTTCCATTTACTTGCTTCTTTATTTTTGAACAAACTTTTTGAAACTCAGTATTTACTAAAGAAAATAAACTATTATAAATGTCATTCAGGTCACTATGAGAAAAACTTGTAATGGCAAGCTTAGCTTCTATATTGGTACTGAGTATTTCTAGCCTACTGGTTGTTAACGGCCTATGTTCAATTTCATACCTCGCTGTTTCTCTGCTTCCATCAAATCTAATTGCCAGGCCCTCATGATCAGATCTAACACCCTTCATTATTGACTTTTGTTTAGTCTTACAGTTCGAGTATATATTGTCTATGCAGGTAGCTGAAGTGTCTGTTATCCTAGTGGGCTCACAGAATAGAAATTTCAAATTGAATGACTTAAACAATGAAATAAGATCAGACTTATTTATAGATTTCAATAAAATATCTACATTAAAATCACCACATACAAATATGGGTTTTTTACATATAGAAATTGTTAGTAGTATACTTTCCAGAGTGGCTAAGAATTCTGTAAAATTTTGAGCACGACCTTCATCTGTTGGTGGTCGATATACACACAACACAATATGCCTGTCCACCTCCACACAAGCAACCTCACAGACACGTTCGACAGAACATCTGACTAAGTCATGGCGTTCTTTAAATTTTAAGTTATTTTTAACAAGAATAATACAGCCTCCTCCTTCTGCAGATGATCTGTTAAACGCACTGCCTACACTAAAATTCTTAACATTAAATAACATTTTATCTGCTCTTAGCCATGTTTCAGTGAAACATAATATATCAAAAGGATATTTATCTAAGAACATTTCAATTTCAAGTATTTTGCCAGGGAAGCGATTTATATTTTGGTAGTACAGTGCTATGTCAGAACACTTCCCTGTTGTCCGCTCTAAAAGTTTAACTGAACATTTATATTAGTACATGTACTAAAATCTGTAGCGTCAATAAAAGACTTGGTTATATTTCCTATAACCGACTCAATATTATAAGCTACCAAAGTAGCAATTAAATTTTTATATTTCTTAGGTAGGTACATCCCGAGTCAACATAAATTTAGTAATAAATTTATTAGTCAAAAAATAAAAGTGTCTTTATGACGACATGTCATATTATATAAAATTGTATTTAAGCAGTGAATATTCTCATTCTGACTTTTAGTTAGTGCATCTGAGTAAGGAAAAGCACATAACATAATTTTAAATGCATTAAGGCTTAATGCAATGAGGTTACATTTGATATAACCTGTTTCCTGTCTATACCTAAACTTTGGCCTAAATAGACAATGACTATAGTATTGCTATCAATTGCAGCAGACATAATTTTTTTCTCAATTTGAGCATAAGAAGCACCAGGCATGCAGTAATTTTCAACAGAGCAGTCTAGTGAATTACCAAGCACAGAACCAAAATGTCTGCCTATTGCATCTGAAAAAACCAATACTTTGGTAACCATATCCTGGTTTGAGGTGATACCTTGATTCTCCCTCCGTACTGCTTCAGTGCATGTTTTATTCAACGGCTGAACTGTATGGCAAATTGTTGGTATTGAATCTCTTGTTGGTTGTTGACTATGAGACTTTGAGCATGCACACTCAGTAGTTCTCACACTCCATATTGGTGGTCACAAGATCCATTAAACTTATAGCTTCATTATAGTGCTCACTAAGATGGTTTTGAGCTGATAAGTAGCTAGAGAAAATATTTTGCATTAATTTTTCTTTATCTAGCAGTTCAGAGCGAAGACTCAAAGTATCATCATCATATAATTGCTTAGTAATCTCTACTTCATCCAAACAATTTTGAAGTTTTTCCTGTAAAACTAGCTTATCTTTCACCAAATTCACATTTTTCTTGAAATATTTGCGGTTTTAAGTTGTTTTTCGCACTTACGCATCAGTTTCTTAAGTTTGAAGTACTTTTTGATTTTCTTATGGCTCTGAAAGACTGGAAATTGACTACATATAGTGTTCTCATCAGTCAAGTCAATAGTTTCAATAAGCTGTAGGGAGCTTGCTGATTCCATGCCACTACCGACCGAGAACAGACAACAGTGGCGGGTTCATTGATGAGTGCTAAAGTATCCCCGCGGTCCCGACGAGATGCAGTAGAGGTGGAACACCGTGTGTTATTTAGTCGGTTCTTACCGCTGTGGGAGTAGTTGGTGTCGAACCCGACATATACGGGGTACCACCCCGGGGAAGGTGGCCGGGAATGCGTAAATGCATTTTTCACACGTAAAAAAAGGCTGCAAATTTGTTATTTGACGCGATTACTTTTATTCAAACTGGTGAAAATGCAAAAAAGGTTTCCTGCCGAGCGCAAAATACAATTTTTCACCTCACTCCAGCAAGGAACATGCTAGATGCAAGAAAAACTTTTTTTATAACTTTTTTTGATGTTTTTTTTACAAATGATAAAAAAGATACAAGCCAATTAACTTATGTAAACAAGGCTGATTAGAAACCATACAACACAAATAAACTGACAAAAACTACAGCTAGTGACAATTCAACTCATTTCAACCCATCCCTAGAGATAGACAAAACGACTCCTACCATAGAACTCATTCTGATCAGACAGTCTGAGAAGTTTGACCTTATCTTACAACAAATGAGCAATCTTATGAACCTCATAATGAAACTCATCGACAGGATATCTCAATGATTTCGATCCGAATTGCTACATGGATCATAAATGGCCAGGAACCAAACATAACTGAATTAGCAGCACTTATGAATGTCCACAAGCTGGATCCAGCCCTTATATCAGAGGCACATTGTACCTCATCTTCAGGCGTGAAATTTCGGGACTAAAACACGAACCTCACAAACCAACCTGATGGAACTGGACACGCTGGAACAGCATTAATTATCAGGAAATCTGTCAACCACCATAAACTTCCTGACTAACAAACTGAACACATCCAGGCTACAACGGTATGCGTCATAGAACAAGCTGGCCCCATCAACTTCTCGGCGATCTACTGGCCGCCCACCCAGGCACAAACTGACAAACAATGCTTACAGACTATTTTGAAACACTTGGCAATCGGTTTGTGGCTGGAGGGGACTGGAATGCTAAACACACTCATTGGGGTTCTAAACTGTCATCATCAAGAGGGAGGCAGCTAAAAAAAAGAGCATTGATGACAATATTTTGACAGCGATAACAACTGCGGAATCTACATGGCCTATCCACCCGGGTCATGTAGGGTTGCCAGTTTAAAATATATTTTAGAAGCGCTCGTAGCGAAGTTTGCTTAGCCGTTCTGACTCGATCAGGAAAGTTAAGCAACGTCCGCCGCGGTCATGAGTTGGTGACCGCTAGTGACATTACTACTGAGCGCTTCCGTGCTTCGGAGGAAACGTTAAGCCGTCGGTCCTGGTGGTTGTCTTAGGATGGCCGTCGTTATAGCATGGTGGTAGGGCATTTTGCGAATGCCCGCTTGGCTAGCTACCACCCTCAAGTAGTAAATCTGTCGCCAAGAACCTAACGGTGTGTTCCGGCTAGAGGTCCGCGCCGCGGTCATGAAAGTCGGCAGCGGCGCGCTGGTAAACGTACCCGGCGCGGCGCGGCGTAGCCGGCGTGTTATTGATTTTTTCACCTATATGGTGGAATAGAAAAATTAAATCTGCTGTATATGTACTAAAAGGGTAAATGTTTATTTTCTTGCATACAAGTAAGTTCCTACTCAAATTAATTAGTCAAAATATTGAAGAAACAGGATCTTGCCACCAACCGATACACAAACTTCCACAAAAGCCCAAAATTGACTGGCCTAAGTTTATGAAAACCGCATGAGATACCTCAACTTCAAGGCATGACACAACCCCATCAGAAGTGGACAATCTTGCAGAAGAGATCACTCAATGCACGCAGTAGGCACTTCATACCTCCACAATTAAAGAAAACCCCTAAGGAGAATCGAGATTGCCCATCCTCCCCCGCTGTATAAGAGAGCTCATAAAAGAAAAACGCCTGCTCAGAAAAACCTGGCAACATTAATGAGACCCCATCCACAGAACTGGGCCTCACTCCACAAACTCTGCAGGCAACTTAGGAAACACTCAGAACCAATTCGTTGTCTTTTCCACGAAAATTGCAACTTGAGATACAGAGCAGAGGACATGGCAGAAATATTTGTCCAATCCCTTGAGAACTTATTCAAGCCCAATCCCACAGTGAACAGAGAACACTCAGACTCTGTGGAACAGTTCCTCGATGAATACTTCAGTGTCCCATAAAACACAGAAGAAGATATTGGACAGTGATCCGTCACCTGTCCTCTAAAACCACGGCAGCTATCACGCGCCTGTTTAACGGGATCCTGCGCACGGAGCACTTACCCTCTCAATGAAAAATGAGCCACGTGGATATGTTCCCGAAACCCGGCAAAGACGTTTGGAGACCCGAGAATTACAGGCCTATCACTCTACTTACATGCATTTCGAAAGTCTTTGAACGCCTCTTCTTAAGTCAGATAGCCCCTCACATGAAGTCCCGACCGGAGCAGTTCGGATTCCGGTCGGAGCACTCCCCCACACCTCAGCTATCCAGGGTAATGCACCTCACGGCAGAAAACTCTAAATTGATTTTCGACGTCGTCGGCGTGAATTTGTTCATGACCCGGCGGCGGCGGCGGCGCGCCGAGGTAATTTGGCGGTGACACGCCGGCGTGGCGCGGATCTCTATTCGGTGGTAACACGAATTGCTCATTTATCTCTTTCTAACAACAGATATGACACATAATATTTGAACGTTCTTTCCTTGTCATTACAAACTGCATATACATGGGCGTAGGTATGTATATAGGTAAATTCTAGTAAGCTTTTAGAGCAGTGGTGTTCGGATATAACTAATCTATGTAAGTATTTCAAATCTCTGCCTAACTATACTTACCTTTGCTTTGCTAAAACCTTTGCTTCTTAAAGCTTTCTTTTAGGACACTTGTTTGGGAATGGGGCCCCTTTTGATCCCCGTAGTTCCAAACTATACCACGATGTCGTGGCATATTCGACTGGGCTCCTGGAATGTAACAGGAAGACACCAGCCGATATATATGCCCTTAGGCACGTGGGAAAAATGGGCGGGAAGGACCTACTTTCAGAGGACCCGCTCGTCGCTCCGTCACAAGAAGCCTATCACTAAACACACCCTACAAATGATTAATTAATCAATTAAAAAACGCTATGGATTTTTTGTAAGGGATACGCTCCTTTGTCCTCGATGTTGTCCGCCCGCCAACAGCTTGCTCATCCTTCCACCAAAAGGAACGCACGGCGTCCAAAATAACGGTCACTCACACAAATAAACCACATGTTTATATTCACTAATATCTATAGCAATCCTTGCTAGCACATCCGATCGCCGCGACCGGAAACCTGTCTAACTCCGTTTGTTTGGAATAAACGTCGTACGAGAAACGTTTTCTAGTACGTCCGCGTACGAGAAAACCTTAGAGCGCACTGACTGCCCTTCAAAATCAGAGGTGAACGCAATTATAGACTTTATAAAGTTAAAAAAATCAATTTGTTTATTTTTTTTTAAAATTTTATTTTTAAAAAGAAGATCAATTTATTTAACTGTTGGCGTCGGTATCAGAAAGGGCGTCGGCGTTGGTGTCAGTAAAAAAATAAGTGTCAGTGTCGGAATAGGCGTCGAACTCGGTGTCGGTGTCGGAAAAGGTGTCGGTATTAAAATTGGTGACAGCATCGGCGTCGGTGTCCGAATAGGTGTCAGTTTCGGCGTCGCGTCGGCGTCGGCGTCGGCGTCATTGTTGGAATAGGTGTCGGCGTCGGCGTCGGTGTCATTGTTGGAATAGGCGTCGGTGTCGGAATAGGTGTCAGTTTCGGCGTCGCATCGGCGTCGGCGTCGGCGTCGGTGTCATTGTTGGAATAGGTGTCGGCGTCTGCGTCGGTGTCATTGTTGGAATAGGCGTCGGTGTCGGAATAGGTGTAAGTTTCGTCGTCGCATCGGCGTCGGTGTCATTGTTGGAATAGGCGTCGGTGTCGGAATTGGTGTCAGCTTCGGCGTCGCATCGGCGTCGGCGTCGGTGTCATTGTTGGAATAGGCGTCGGTGTCGCAATAGGTGTCAGTTTCGGCGTCGCATCGGCGTCGGCGTCGGCGTCGGTGTCATTGTTGGAATAGGTGTCGGCGTCTGCGTCCGTGTCATTGTTGGAATAGGCGTCGGTGTCGGAATAGGTGTCAGTTTCGGCGTCGGCATCGGCGTCGGTGTCATTGTTGGAATAGGCGTCGGTGTCGGAATTGGTGTCAGTTTCGGCGTCGCATCGGCGTCGGCGTCAGCGTCGGCGTCGGTGTCATTGTTGGAATAGGCGTCGGTGTCGGAATAGGTGTCAGTTTCGGGGTCGGCGTCGGCATCGGCGTCGGCGTCGATGTCATTGTTGGAATAGGTGTCTGCGTCGGCGTCGGTGTCATTGTTGGAATAGGCGTCGGTGTCGGAATATGTGTCAGTTTCGGCGTTGCATCGGCTTCGGCGTCGGCGTCGGTGTCATTGTTGGAATAGGTGTCAGCGTCGGCGTCGTTGTCATTGTTGGAATAGGTGTCGGCGTAGGCGTCGGTGTCATTGTTGGCATAGGTGTCGGCGTCGGTGTCATTGTTGGAATAGGTGTCGGTGTCGGCGTCGGTGTCATTGTTAGAATAGGCGCCGGTGTCGGAATAGGTGTCAGTTACGGCGTCGCATAGGCGTCGGCGTCGGCGTCGGTGTCATTGTTGGAATAGGTGTCGGCGTCTGCGTTGGTGTCATTGTTGGAATAGGCGTCGGTGTCGGAATAGGTGTCAGTTTCGGCATCGCATCGGCGTCTGCGTCGGTGTCATTGTTGGAATAGGTGTCGGCGTCGGCGTCGGTGTCATTGTTGGAATAGGCGTCGGTGTCGGAATTGGTGTCAGTTTCGACGTCGCATCGGCGTCGGTGTCGCATCGGCGTCGGCGTCGGCGTCGGTGTCATTGTTGGAATAGGTGACGGCGTCGGCATCGGTGTCATTGTTGGAATAGGCGTCGGTGTGGGAATAGGTGTCAGTTTCGGCGTCGCATCGGCGTCGACATCGGCGTCGGTGTCATTGTTGGAATAGGTGTCTGCGTCGGCGTCGGTGTCGTTGTTGGAATAGGCGTCGGTGTCGGAATTGGTGTCAGTTTCGGCGTCGCATCGGCGTCGGCGTTGGCGTCGGTGTCATTGTTGGAATAGGCGTCGGTGTCGGAATAGGTGTCAGTTTCGGCGTCGCATCGGCGTCGGCGTCGGTGTCATTGTTGGAATAGGTGTCGGCGTCTGCGTCCGTGTCATTGTTGGAATAGGCGTCGGTGTCATTGTTGGAATAGGTGTCGACGTCGGCGTCGGTGTCATTGTTGGAATAGGTGTCAGCGTCTGCGTTGGTGTCATTGTTGGAATAGGCGTCGGTGTCGGAATTGGTGTCAGTTTCGGCGTCGCATCGGCGTCGGCGTCAGCGTCGGCGTCGGTGTCATTGTTGGAATAGGCGTCGGTGTCGGAATAGGTGTCAGTTTCGACGTCGCATCGGCGTCGGCGTCGGCGTCGATGTCATTGTTGGAATAGGTGTCTGCGTCGGCGTCGGTGTCATTGTTGGAATAGGCGTCGGTGTCGGAATAGGTGTCAGTTTCGGCGTTGCATCGGCTTCGGCGTCGGCGTCGGTGTCATTGTTGGAATAGGTGTCAGCGTCGGCGTCGTTGTCATTGTTGGAATAGGTGTCGGCGTAGGCGTCGGTGTCATTGTTGGCATAGGTATCGGCGTCGGCGTCGGTGTCATTGTTGGAATAGGTGTCGGTGTCGGCGTCGGTGTCATTGTTAGAATAGGCGTCGGTGTCGGAATAGGTGTCAGTTACGGCGTCGCATCGGCGTCGGCGTCGGCGTCGGTGTCATTGTTGGAATAGGTGTCGGCGTCTGCGTTGGTGTCATTGTTGGAATAGGCGTCGGTGTCGGAATTGGTGTCAGTTTCGGCATCGCATCGGCGTCTGCGTCGGTGTCATTGTTGGAATAGGTGTCGGCGTCGGCGTCGGTGTCATTGTTGGAATAGGCGTCGGTGTCGGAATATGTGTCAGTTTCGACGTCGCATCGGCGTCGGTGTCGCATCGGCGTCGGCGTCGGCGTCGGTGTCATTGTTGGAATAGGTGACGGCGTCGGCATCGGTGTCATTGTTGGAATAGGCGTCGGTGTCGGAATAGGTGTCAGTTTCGGCGTCGCATCGGCGTCGACATCGGCGTCGGTGTCATTGTTGGAATAGGTGTCTGCGTCGGCGTCGGTGTCGTTGTTGGAATAGGCGTCGGTGTCGGAATTGGTGTCAGTTTCGGCGTCGTATCGGCGTCGGCGTCGGTGTCATTGTTGGAATAGGTGTCGGCGTCGGCGTCGGTGTCATTGTTGGAATAGGTGTCGGCGTCGGCGTCGGTGTCATTGTTGGAATAGGTGTCGGCGTAGGCGTCGTTGTCATTGTTGGCATAGGTGTCGGCGTCGGCGTCGGTGTCATTGTTGGAATAGGCGTCGGTGTCGGAATAGGTGTAAGTTTCGGCGTCGCATCGGCGTCGGCGTCGGTGTCATTGTTGGAATAGGTGTCAGCGTCTGCGTTGGTGTCATTGTTGGAATAGGCGTTGGTGTCGGAATAGGTGTCAGTTTCGGCGTCGCATCGGCATCGGCATCGGCGTCGGTGTCATTGTTAGAATAGGCGTCGGTGTCGGAATTGGTGTCAGTGTCGGCGTCGCAACGGCGTCGGCGTCGGTGTCATTGTTAGAATAGGCGTCGGTGTCGGAATAGGTGTCAGTTTCGGCGTCGGCGTCGGCGTCGGTGTCCTTGTTGGAATAGGTGTCGGCGTCTGCGTCCGTGTCATTGTTGGAATAGGCGTCGGTGTCATTGTTGGAATAGGTGTCGGCGTCGGCGTCGGTGTCATTGTTGGAATAGGTGTCGGCGTAGGCGTCGGTGTTATTTTGGCATAGGTGTCGGCGTCGGTGTCATTGTTGGAATAGGTGTCGGCGTCGGCGTCGGAGTCATTGTTGGAATAGGCGTCGGTGTCGGAATAGGTGGCAGTTTCGGCGTCGCATCGGCATCGGCGTCGCATCGGCATCGGCGTCGGCGTCGGTGTCATTGTTGGAATAGGTGTCGGCGTCTGCATCGGTGTCATTGTTGGAATAGGCGTCGGTGTCGGAATAGGTGTCAGTTTCGGCGTCGCATCGGCGTCGGCGGCGGCGTCGGTGTCATTGTTGGAATAGGTGTCTGCGTCGGCGTTGGTGTCATTGTTGGAATAGGCGTCGGTGTCGGAATAGGTGTCAGTTTCGGCGTCGCGTCGGCGTCGGCGTCTGCGTCGGTGTCATTGTTGGAATAGGTGTCGGCGTCGGCGTCGGTGTCATTGTTGGAATAGGCGTCGGTGTCGGAATAGGTGTCAGTTTCGGCGTTGCATCGGCTTCGGCGTCGGCGTCGGTGTCATTGTTGGAATAGGTGTCAGCGTCGGCGTCGTTGTCATTGTTGGAATAGGTGTCGGCGTAGGCGTCGGTGTCATTGTTGGCATAGGTGTCGGCGTCGGCGTCGGTGTCATTGTTGGAATAGGTGTCGGTGTCGGCGTCGGTGTCATTGTTAGAATAGGCGTCGGTGTCGGAATAGGTGTCAGTTACGGCGTCGCATCGGCGTCGGCGTCGGCGTCGGTGTCATTGTTGGAATAGGTGTCGGCGTCTGCGTTGGTGTCATTGTTGGAATAGGCGTCGGTGTCGGAATAGGTGTCAGTTTCGGCATCGCATCGGCGTCTGCGTCGGTGTCATTGTTGGAATAGGTGTCGGCGTCGGCGTCGGTGTCATTGTTGGAATAGGCGTCGGTGTCGGAATTGGTGTCAGTTTCGACGTCGCATCGGCGTCGGTGTCGCATCGGCGTCGGCGTCGGCGTCGGTGTCATTGTTGGAATAGGTGACGGCGTCGGCATCGGTGTCATTGTTGGAATAGGCGTCGGTGTCGGAATAGGTGTCAGTTTCGGCGTCGCATCGGCGTCGTCGGCGCGTTAAGCGGCATGGGGCGCCCCTTTTTGATACAATTAATATTATTCAAATTATAACTAACGAACAATCGTCGCTCGTGGCGCGTCTCATCGTACTCCCGCTGCGGATTGGGATAAAAACAAAACACACTTTTTGTGTTCTTTTACAATAATGTAAATGTTTTAACTTTTTACTACATGTTATAGTCAGGTGTTCGTAATTTGTGTAAGTGTATTTTCCAGAGTACCTATCTAGGTACATTTTTCTCTCGGATTCGGAAGCTTTTCGAATGGTATTGTACCTTGTACTTGTATGAATGTTATTTAGAATACGAATGAAAACGTTTCCTTGCAAATATGAATTAAGTACCTACTAGGTATGCAGATCATCACATTATGTGCACCTTCAAAAGTCGACACCCTTTGTTTACCGACCTCCAAAAGAGGTGGTAGTTTTCAATAGAACGCGTACCTAACTATCTAAGATTTTTTTACCTGTAGATGATTTGTATGCCTTCCATATTTACTAGACGAATTCAGGGTAATTACCTGAGTACCAGTAGTACTACCAGTCTTGCACTTCCGAGCATCCGGTGAATACCTACATCGCCGCTAATCGTGTTTTTTAGGAATAATCTGTGGACAATATGCCTTCCTCGTGTCTTAGACTCGGCACCAATTATACAGGCACTGTGAGAGATAAGAAAACTGTTTAATTTCACGCGTAATTATAGCTTTTATTGTTAAAACAGAAAATATCGTCATTTTGTTTTATCTTAGAACGAATCTCAATGAAATGGATGAGCGAGATATGTGTATCGTTTGGTGTGAGAGAGTGAAAGAGATCGCAGCATGATCGGAACGTCTCGTGGCGGTTCGGTGGTAGAGGTCCGCGCCGCGGTCATGAAAGTCGGCAGCGGCGCGCTGGTAAACGAACCCGGCGCGGCGCGGCGTAGCCGGCGTGTTATTGATTTTTTTACCTATATGGTGGAATAGAAAAATTAAATCCGCTGTATATGTACTAAAAGGGTAAATGTTTATTTTCTTGCATACAAGTAAGTTCCTACTTAAATTAATTAGTCAAAATATTGAAGAAACAGGATCTTGCCACCAACCGATACACAAACTTCCACAAAAGCCCAAAATTGACTGGCCTAAGTTTATGAAAACCGCATGAGATACCTCAACTTCAAGGCATCTCACAACCCCATCAGAAGTGGACAATCTTGCAGAAGAGATCACTCAATGCACGCAGTAGGCACTTCATACCTCCACAATTAAAGAAAACCCCTAAGGAGAATCGAGATTGCCCATCCTCCCCCGCTGTATAAGAGAGCTCATAAAAGAAAAACGCCTGCTCAGAAAAACCTGGCAACATTAATGAGACCCCATCCACAGAACTGGGCCTCACTCCACAAACTCTGCAGGCAACTTAGGAAACGATCAGAACCAATTCGTTGTCTTTTCCACGAAAATTGCAACTTGAGATACAGAGCAGAGGACATGGCAGAAATATTTGCCCAATCCCTTGAGAACTTATTCAAGCCCAATCCCACAGTGAACAGAGAACACTCAGACTCTGTGGAACAGTTCCTCGATGAATACTTCAGTGTCCCATAAAACACAGAAGAAGATATTGGACAGTGATCCGTCACCTGTCCTCTAAAACCACGGCAGCTATCACGCGCCTGTTTAACGGGATCCTGCGCACGGAGCACTTACCCTCTCAATGAAAAATGAGCCACGTGGATATGTTCCCGAAACCCGGCAAAGACGTTTGGAGACCCGAGAATTACAGGCCTATCACTCTACTTACATGCATTTCGAAAGTCTTTGAACGCCTCTTCTTAAGTCGGATAGCCCCTCACACAAAGTCCCGACCGGAGCAGTTCGGATTCCGGTCGGAGCACTCCCCCACACCTCAGCTATCCAGGGTAATGCACCTCACGGCAGAAAACTCTAAATTGATTTTCGACGTCGTCGGCGTGAATTTGTTCATGACCCGGCGGCGGCGGCGGCGCGCCGAGGTAACTCGGCGGCGGCACGCCGGCTTGGCGCGGATCTCTAGTTCCGGCAGCTGTCCTTGAGAGCCAGTAATTCTAGGTTAGCCTGAACAACATCTATTCATTCTAGTCAAAGGTTAGCCTTTGACATCTATCAGTTGAGATAGATGTCAAAGGCTAACCTATCAGGCATAAAATATATATATATAAATTCCGGGTTATTTCGGGGGTCAGAAAGGGAGTTGATACTTTTAACTAAAGTTCAAATCTATATTAATCTACAGTTGAACTGACAAATTAGTAGCTAGGTAATAAATCAATGTAATATAAAATTTAACTCAAGCCACTCTTTATTAAGCTATTAACTAATCATCAATGGATCGCCGCCGTGCATAGCATAGTATTGGTGTCCATATGTTTGTGAATAAACATAAAACTCGTAAATTCTGGGACAGTAGAGCGAAATTACTGGACGCGGGACAATACACCCTATTCCAGTACTATCCCGGATTTCCCGGATGTCTGGCAACCCTAAGGTCATGCCAAGTATGAACTCGAGTTGCCCGAGTTGATAAAAATGCGACTTGTCTCATCGCTAGCTCACAGTCGATGGCGGGGTGAGGAAGGCTGGATTGGGTGGGGCGAGGGAGCGTTCATTCTATACGTAGTATAGAATATGTAATATATGTTCTATGGCGTTACTTAAGATATCGTCGGACATGATATAATACATACAAACGCCGATTGTTCCCAGTGGACTCTAAGACCTCGCTATGCTCGGTCAATTATTTTTACTGGAACTTTTAAAACCTTTTCCACGCAGATTTTGAATGATAAACAACACATTAGTTAACTTTAGGTAACAGTTAAGTTTGTGAGGTTAAGGACCTGTTTCAGAATGTTTGAATAAGTTCCGGTTATACTACCCGGAACATATTTATTAAACAAAACACTATCCTTGCGTTTCAAAGTCATCGATTTAGCCTATCCATCGGTTAAAGCTTGAAACGCGCTACATGTCATTTTTATCATTCACTTATTTTATGTGTTGGTTAGCAACCCGAAACTTTATTAGGATATTCTGAAACGGACCCTAAAAGTATTCTGGCCTTTAAGAGCCTATACATTTTGAATTTGGAACGAGCCTTTTTATACACTTGCTCTAACTAATACTTCAATATGCCATGACAGAAACCTTTTAAGTACGTCCTTTAGTTTTATTCGTCTCTTACAATGCAAGTCAGATGGTCTTAAAATTCTACCTTATAGTTAGATCGTTAAACGAGGGTCACATGTTGTCCCAGATAATTGTCACATTTCATTCATCGCACTCCTTCATTACCTATCTAGATTTCTAGTCCTTGAATATTTGTGCGAACCTTACCGATTCCGTTGAAGTATTCTGTTTCGTGTATTAACTAATGAGAAGTCGATGTACGCAGGCGAATGGGGCGAGAGGTCTGACTACGTGAAGCCGTAGGCAGCAACTAGTTTATTAAAAATAAATACTTATGCTCATTCACAAGTATCGTAAGCCCCTACCTATCTTTTGTTTCAGGCTGAAATTATAGAGAGTTTAGAAGCAACTAGCAAACAGCTAGAAAATCAAAGCACGCTGCTCTGGAACGAAGCGGTCACGAGAAGAGATGAAATAAGGACTACATTGAATGCTATCAACAACCTCAATGAAGGAATGTCCACCACATTGAAAGACATCATGTCAATGAATGAGCCGGCAGTTAAGTAAAAACCGCATGAAACAATCTTTGGTAATTATCCACTCAAAATAAGTGTCAGATTAATAGTGCTAGTTACTATATTAGTAGTTATTACTGTTAGGTGCGGCGGAATATAAAATTGGCTATGAACATATAATAATTGTCATATAATTCGATAAGCGTATTTCAAAGACATGTCACCGTTCCAATGAAGTACGAGTTTTGAGAATAGGTCTAACTATACTAATGTAAAGTTCTGCTGTTTTCATCTTATATATACAGGGTTATTGGAAAATTGCTGACCACCTCTTAGGGTTGACTTCTGTTAGTCCTAAAAACATTTTACGATGAATGTTTTTATATAGCTATGTGTTGCTGACTGCCAACTCAGTTAAATAAATAAGAGATGTCATTAACGAGCGTGCGCCACACAAGGTACCCATTTTGTACAAAATCTTGCACATTTATAGTAATTAAGAGTAGAGTTCACGGAGCGCTTTCCATACATAGGTACATATGTAGTTTCGTAATATTTTAAATACTAAGTGTTCAAATTCGGTGAAACTTTGCATGTAGATCCATGAGCCTAATCCATGAGCTTTTGGTTTGCCAGATTTTCGTAAAATTAAGTATATTAAAAATAATTTGAAAAATCGTTTTGTATGGGAATTGTCATTTTGTGATATAATAACTAATAAATCGAAAAACTGGCAAACCAAAAGCATAGATATTAGGCTAAGCAATATGCGTACAAAATTTCACCGAGTTTGATCGAAAGCGCTGCGTGAACTCTACTCTTAATTTTTTGTCACCTCACACGCACGGAAGGGTGTTGTTTATCATTCAAAATATTTGTGGAAAAGTGCTATTAATCCGTTTTTTTTAAATCTAACCTTGTTACAAAGGTCCAAAACATTAAAACGTAGTAAAAGTAGTTGTAGTAAGTTTTACTTATTTTTTTTATATAAACTAGCGATCCGCCCCGGCTTTGCACGGGTGCAATGCTGATACTAAATATACTTCAGAATGTCTTTATATAAAATGTTCACAGCTTTTTGTCATTAGACAATACAAACATATTTTCTTTAGAGGTTACTCTTGACATTAGAAACCTCAAAAATTATTATTGTTTCTCTAGTAGGTATATTATGCATGTATTAACTGCATGAATCACCCTGTCTATTAAAAGCCGCATTAAAAACCGTTGCGTAGTTTTAAAGATCTAAGCCTTTGTTTTATACTATGTAGTGATGAACACTAATTTACTACATTTACTAAGCTGTTTTTAAGTTTGCTCGGCTAGCATTTTCTTCGCTGATGTGAGGTGAAAAAACGACTTATAAATATATCATTTTTAAATTAGGTAACTTTAAACTAATGCCTAAACCAGGAACATAGATATATCTAGATTAGTTTTAGAGTACCTATAACTTACCACAGTGTTTGACTGAATTCAACACTAACATATTATGATGAAAGCATATTTGTGTAAAATATTATATCTACGCATATTTGCTTTGTATAAGTGCTGAACACTTGAACTTATATTCAATGATAATATAAGGATAAGGATTGATTCCACGTGCGTCGTAGCACTCGTGGAATTAATATTTATCATCATTACCAAATAATTTATCATTATTAATAATTATCTAAATAGTTTAACGGAAATGTTTCAACTTATTTTTATGATACGTACGTGATTAGTTAATAAGTTAGGTGTAAGTTTGTTGATATTTTATCTTGTTAATAAGGTTGGTAAGAATATTATTAAGTAGGTACTACGTATGTTATCGAAGTCCCTAACTAAATCGATAATGTTGATAAGCCGTAGACGATTACATCTAAGTTAGCTATTATTAAAAAGCTTCAATTTAATAATTGATCACCTCGCGTTTACACCCATGCCAATACCGAGGTACCTATGAATGTACTTATAACAAACACGTATTCTACATTTTGTAAGTGCCAATTGCATTTTATTTCCACAGACATAGGTACCTACTCGTAAAAGTAGTAACAGTACTTTTAAAAAACTAGTCAAACATATTTTTTTTTTAATAACACGTGAACAAACATTCATTTATCTTCGTGTCGCGATTCGTAGAGTATTTCACTAGTGTTATTAATGTAAACAACTTATTTGGGGTGTAAACGAGGAGTTACAAAGACTGAATTTGATTTAATTACCTTTCTATCACATTTCGTGGTACCAAAATACAAGACTTACCTACCTGATTCTAACGCTATAATGTGTTGTTTTATTTTTTAAATTACACATTTTGTTATTTTTTTCATTAAATATATTGAATGTTTTAAGTCTATATTTACAAATAGGTTAAACTGTACCCACAGTCAGGATACCTACCATACTTTTTCCACTATTTGGCCCGAGAAAGCGTCGCGTACGATGGTTACTTGGTTTCATATCGTATGTCGTACAAAAACTCGTTCCTCGGGGACTTCTAATCCTATAGGAATATTCATCCAAACGGAGTTCCCTATTTCAAGTCCGAAATAATCACTACATTTCAACAAATCCGTTCCGGTTGATTCACTCTAAACTTCTTATCATTTAACTGTATAATTTATACAGGTAGAATATTTAGAAGCATATACGATCTCTTTTGATTAAGATTTATAATGTTCATTAAATAGAATAAGTACCTACTTTGTATGTTATAGTTATAGTCTAAAAAGGTGAAATGTTTATTTACTGTGATATTGAACTACAAACTAAAGATGCAAATTTAATGTTAGTGTGTCCAGTGAACTGATTTTCAACATTGATATGAGGCCCGAAGCTGTAAACCTTTCAGAATTTAAACATTATAATTTTCCTAAGTAAAATATTGTCATTTTTATTTAATTACCTACTAACATTTATTTGACCGAGCGAGCACAAAGCGTCTCCGTTTCAGCTTGTGCAAGAATAGTTTCGTATGTCCTCGACACGTTTCCATCTGTTCTCCTCTTCAGATTGCATTTCTCAACCGATTGTCATGAAAATTTGTGAGCAATTTCAATATGTATATGGCATTTGTTTTGTCGACTAATTTTTAATTCTTGAAAATTTTCGATTCGGGGCAGATATGGTGATTGAATACCTAAGTTAAAAACAAGTATTTCACTCGCGAGCTTACAGAGCATAGTGTAAACTTTATTAAGGTTTATTGAGTTAAATTACTTTAAAAATATTTTGTTGCTGTGATAGGGAGTTTAGGCTTTACAAAAGTTTACTAGGATTAATTTCACGCTTTAGTCTGTTGGGATAAGCAATAGATTTTTTTTTATTATGTTAGTACATAGTACCTTTACATGATAGTATTCATTTTACAACGCGGTCACATTAACTCGACGCATCGCTGGAATGCGGGTCCCCCGCCCGCTTCCCCCCGCATTCCCTTTTCTCGCCCGCCAAGTGTCAGTACACAGCACACACCGTACTTGAGCGCCAAAATGACGTCACAAGGTCAGGCGTCTAATTAATGTGACCGCGTTGCATGTGTTCCAGTACCTACTACAAAGTAATCGTGCTATAGCTGATAGAAAAAGAAGCCTGCCGTATAAACTAATTAGTAGAAACTATAGATGTTATTTTTAAACTGGTCGAAGAACTTCCAGTGTCACTGTTGCATTTCAGCGTGCGTAAAAGCATGCAACATTGTGCACCGCGGTGCTTAAAAAAACCGTGAATGCACTATTATAATAATATAGTAACCTAACAGCACAAAATTCATTCAAGCAATTTCCATCCGGTACCATAAATAAAAAAAAACATCAGAAGTCAGAAATCACGACATTTGTTTTACTGCTGATGGGTCAGCCTTTGGCCATAATCTCACCTGATGTTAAGTGATGTTGTGGTCGAAAGTGTTAACAGGCTTAACCTCGAATTACTGGCTCTCAAGGACAGGTGCCGAAACAAACCGTAAAATGCTCAGCTACAGATTTTCTATTGGAGCGTGGTTGCTAGCCCGGCGGATATTTGCAAAATGCCCTTCCACCATGCGGGAAGCTCAAGCCCGCGGTGGGATTCGATCCATGGATCTGCTGCGAGGCAGCCAACGCCACTGAGCCATCACTGCTTCATCAAACATTTACATCAAAAACTAAAAAAGTTTAAGAAACATGTTTTATTCTTAATTTATTCCTACCTATTATTTAAGTTACCCACTTTTGCATTCAGGACTTGAAGGAATTATAATAAGCCATTAAATTTATGACAGATTTTTTATAACAATATTTCTAAATAAAATGTTTTAAGCATGGCCTCGCATGAGCGACATACTATACCGTATTGCAAACCAGAACCCCACTATGGTAACTGGCTTTACCTTATCTTGGTTTGGGAGTTGTGAAATGTGAAACTTGATTGTGAGTCCTAGCGGTAAAGATTGAACTGAAATGAGCGATAAAAAAACAATATCTTGCAGGCTGATAACTGGCGTTGGTTCAAGGAACAAGGAAACTAGAACATAAGAACTTAAAATATATTCAACTATGTTTATTGCAATAAACAAAATATTTTTATTTTAACCCTGACTGGTTAAGGAATGTATGTGATAACTAAATCTATATATCTACATAATAATACAACTGTATAATTTCTTTGTCGTGAATTTATACAATTTATAAACATATTTTTAAAGCAAACAAACACATAATATTTACTTATATTAATTGTACTTAACATATTATTAAGGGTTTTTTTACAAAATAGTTAAGTTACACGTAGGTAACAAAGTAAGTACTTAACTTCTTCAGTCACCCCGTGACCACGATCACTGCAAAGTGTTTGAAACGTCGGGATAAAATAATGAAAAATATACGCGATTTAAACCGTTTAAAGTTGTTTAATTACTAAACTTTAGTATTAATTTCTAACTGCAATAAAATATCAAAATTATAACAAAGATAGGTTGATATTCTTTATTAAATAAACTAAACCAACATACCTCTTTACATACATCAAGGCATATAAGTAACAATATACTTTTCAAGTAATGTACATACAATTTCATAAACATCTACTTTAGTACATTAAACTACACCCTTTATTAGAACATTTTATTTGTAATGCTAATGATACATTATGAGATTACGATATGAAAGAAATGGTTTTACGCTAACTAGAAAAATAAGTTTTACCTTCGTCATTGCTTTGCCATACAATATGTTATTTATATATAATGCATCAATATTTAATTTGGTTATACATTAGCGATATACACTTATGCCTCTCAGCTTTGAAATAAATCCATAACTTCTTTGAATAAATATACTTCATTTCTAAGTAGGTACTACGATGTATCATAATTGCTCAAATAGCAATTAAACAAATATGCAACACATGTGTTCGAGCTTTTTAATCATGAAATTATATCAAAGCTCTCGGACCTCTATAAATTAATAATATACGCGATATATTTGAAACAAATAAAAATATTTATAATAACGTAAAAAATATATGACAAATTAAAATCATACGAATAAATAAAGTGTGAAAAGTGCTCAAAATGCCGGTAGCATTGCCATTACCAAGTAGGGCAGCAATGATTATTCTTTGAGCAAAATACAGCCCTGCACTTTGGACTCGATAAGCTTCTGAAATTGCAAGTTGAAAGCCGACGGACTATAATTTTTAATGTTTACCACTCTAAAACATATTGACAAAAATAATGTTTCATATTTTTTTTTGCGTAGGTATTCGTATTGGGTATAAAAGTTGGTTAACTAAATTTTTTTCCTATAGATGTTCATACGAAATCAGTCAATTTTATCGCGTTACGTTGCTGTCAAGTTGTGTGTGTGGGGTGGTGTGCGAGTGAAAACAATGCGGATATTCACATTAACTCCTATCTGTAGTGGAGGAGCGACGGACGTTGTTTCGTTGCGGAATGATGAACTCTGCGTGGCGCGGCGTCCCGAACGGGTTGGTGGCCGCGAACGGGCCGCTGATGGAGCCCTGGCGCTGCGGCGGCGGTGCACGCCGAGCCCCACTCGCTGCCCTGCAATACATTCGTTTGTTATTAGCGCAAGGAAATAACAACACAGTGGCACCGTTCCCTATGGCGGTTAAAGTTGGAGCACGAAATTTCGGCCAGATATAGCGTGCCTAGGTGGCCGAGTGGTTTAGGCATCCGGCGCGAAATATGAGGAAGCGGGTTCGATTCCCGCCCGAGGCAAAACATTTTGTGGTCCAATAAAATTTTGTGAGCATAATATTTTGTGTACTATATAACAACACAGTACTCAAGTGCAGTTGAGCCGAAAATCTCTTGAGCTTTCGGTTATGATTTACTTTCGTGATACTACAGGTTACTACGGTTTCTAAACGTAAGGGATAAGTAAAATATATTTATATGTATAAATGAATATACGGTTTAAGTAACAGGTATATAAATAAAGCAGTTAGAGGTGGTCTAATTAAAAATAATAATGTATTATCAACGAAAGGTATAAGAAAAATGGTAAATAAATAAACCGCTAGGTGATTTAAGTAAAAATAATAATCTAAAACGTGATTGACGCATGAAAATGTAGAATTAATAAGTAGTAGGACTCGTATCGTATAGGTAGCAAAACAAGGCAATTTATTTTGAAACACTACCTCCTGCTGCGAATTAAAGGGGCTGGGGAGTGGCAAGAAAATCGCATTATTTTAAAAATAATAGAATGTTTCTAGCTCCGTATGTGCCTACTATGTAAGTCCATTAAACATAAAATTACCATTTCAACGCGGCGACGCGGTAGGCCACGCGGCCTCCGCCGGTACAGGAAGTACCTACCACAATCTAAAATTTTACACGTATGTCGTTGAGCCTAGTATCTATGCTTGTGGTTTTCCGGTTTACAGTAAAATTATTTTTAGAATAAATACGCAAAGTAGTGGTTTTGTATGGGATTTCTTATTTTCCATTTAGATATGAAACATTTGTACGTTTGTACAGAAAGCGTTATGAATACACTTTCCATAAATTGTTAATACTGAAAAATTACTATTTTAGAAGTTTTTTGAAGAGTTATTACATTACTTGATTGCTATCTAAGGTAGAGCCTCGGCACACGCGACACCGAATTCCGCAAACATAAAATGATGGGAAGAGTCAAGCTACTCGCAAAACAAAGACATCGTATGAAACAATTGGGAATGGGCTAAGATTAAGCAGAACTCTCTGGACTACCAAGGAAAAAAAAACAAATATGACTGAGCTGACTATCATTCACTAGTTGGACATTGAATTTAAGAAGAATGATGTGTTTTATACGATAACGATGTCGCTGTTTGTTAAAATTTGCACGGCATTATCTAGTTTTTTCTGTTATATCGAGACTTTATAAGTTTGAATATGTTTCAATACTACTGGTTGAACATTTTTGTGTTTAAGTTTTTTGTGTTGAATGAGGGTATTATTGTATACATTCGGGATGATGAATAGCGTGATCTATCATTTACTAGTGCAAAGGTTTTTAATAGAGATGCTGGGATATAAAATTAAGAATAAGGCGAAAAGGGTTTTTGGCGTTTTTAAGGTCATTTGTGGTTGATACTCTATCGTAACTAGCACCGACACACTACGAATATAAATAGAAGCTAATACCGTCTTTGTTAGTTATGTAGATCGTTGACAGAAAATCTCAGCGCCTGTGGTGACGAAAATGAATTTCTTTAATAAGTACATTTATAATTAATTAACTATTTTATTTAATTCCTATGTCATCATTGAAGATATATTTTGATGAACACTTAGATCTATATTAATAGTCAATATTTATGGAAAATATGCAATGCTATTCCTTCGGTAGGAGAAGTCAAATTCAAAATTCTTAAGCGACACTAATGTTAACCCTTTATATTAATATTTCGTAGTGGGACACATTGCTACAGTGTACCCGTTATGGCACACCTTTTTTATTTTGGTACCTTTTTACACATTTTGAATTTTGCCGTTGAAAATTGAAATTGAATCGTGCCGTTTTATTTCCAAATGTTACCCTAAAAGCTATATTTGAAATAATATATTTATTGAGTTATGAAGGGCTAGTAGTGAAAAAATCACGTTGTCAAATCATATGTGCACCTTGCGCTGCAAATCGTCGCACTGTAGGTACAGTGCGCGCTATGATACGCTAAAATATTGTTACTAAACACCGACACGTGTGTCGCGGTAGAGATCGTGTAATCTTAAACTGAGGTTTTGGTCGAAGCGAAATCGAAAATCGATTGCGAATTTTTAAACACCCAAACCGCTCTTTTGGCCGAAGAGGTGAAATGAAATTACCTCACACACACCAGAGTTGAAATAAGGTATTTCCTCTGGGGGAGGCAGTCTTATTCTCAACTAGAGTGGTAACGGAAATTAACATAATTTTGACATTTGGATTTATTCAATGTTTTATGTAAGTAATTTACTCTATAAAAATGCTTGAAAGTATATTTATATTTCTATTAGTTAATTATCCAAGCAATACCAACAAATTATTATACAATTCTTTCGAAAATTCCCATTCTAAAGTTCAAATGTCATTTCCATTACATTTCTATTTAGACAATAAGGCTGCAGGTTGCTGGTGGACAGATATGTTGACTGCATTAGCAGTGTGTACACAATGGAGTAAATTTTATGGTATATTTGAATATCGTTAGTGACCTTGGTGCGGGCGGCGAGACGGCTAGGTCTGCGGCGGCGGAGTGCTGGCGCGGCGGCAGTGCGGGGGGCACCGCCGCCCGGGGGGTGCCGCCCACGCGGGGCGGGATCTGTAACGAAGGACACTACTGGTCTTACTAATCATGTTATTTAGTACAGGATTTTTTTATGCCTGATAGGTTAGCCTTTGACCACTATCTCATCTGATGGTAACTGATGATGTTGTCGAAGATGCAGTTCAGGCTTACCAAGAATTACTGGCTCTCAAGGACAGCTGCCGGAACACACCGTTAGGTGCTTGACGACAGATTTTCTACTTGAGGGTGCGTACATTTGTGAATGCCCTACCACCATACTATAACGACTGCCATCCGAAGACAACAACCGGGACCGACGGCTTAACGTGCCCTCCGAAGCACGGAAGCGCTCAGTAGTAATGTCACTAGCGTTCCTCCATCAAGTCACGACCGCGGCGGACGTTGCTTAACTTTGATGGTCCATTCAGAATGGCTAAGCAAACTTCGCTACGAGCGCTTCAAAAGATAGTACCTACTGGATTCCTTACTAAAACATAAGGGCGCAGTTTCCATAAAACGCTGACAAGAGTATCTCATCTATAGGAACTGCCAAAGAGGACGTAATACAGAGAGGGACTGCGGTAGAAATAAGACGTCCAGCGATGGTGAAATGCGTTTGGGTGTCAAATAAAAAGCTTATTCAGACAAAACAAGTAACATTAATAACGTTTTAGAGTAAACCTTGCCATTTTAATCTATAAAGACAACTTTAAAATAGCGTGTTTTGGAAGCAATCAGTATATAACATTATCAAGATTAATTTTCCTAAATAGTATTTCCTAGCTAAACAGCTCCACTTCAACATTTTTTAACAAAACATGAAAAGTTTATAATAGCTGGCTTACAATTTTTATTTTTGCTATGACGCATGCAAATTGTATAGTTGCGTCATCGTAAACAAGTTTAAAGCGAATTGCAAAATTAGTCTTGTTTGTAGAACTATAGATGTCGCTCCATCCCCATACGATGGTTAACGATGAAAGGATGAATTATAACTATTGATATTAAGTCAGAAACTTGTGCTGGCCTACCAAGGATTTTGAGGGCAAATAACTGTAGGCCCGCTCCTAATTGAGCCTGTCTTGATTGCGCTAACAGAAGCCTAGAATTATTATCCGTTACCCACCTCCTAACCAGCGCTGTCCGGCAACACCACATAATCACTTTCTATGTCAAAATAACACTTCGCAATAATTCTTCGCTGACTTGATGCGAAAAATCGTGCCGCCGCGCTTGGGTAATACTTGACTCGAGAGGTACAATACCTACTCACATACTTAATCTAACTGACAACATAATATGATGTGAGCGTCAGCGCGATGCCATGTTGCGTCACGTATATACACGTGCTCCGCGTTTGGGATTCAAATCTAGCGCACGCATATACGTGATCTGCATGGAAGGCGTGAATCATATTGATACAAAAAACCAATCTATCTTAAGACATTTACAAGTAGGGAAAGCTGACTTCCAAAGAAATAACTAAGTTCCTTAGAGATACAATAAAGCTGTGGTTAATCTATCTATCCTCACGTAATCTATGGTCAACTTGAATCGAACAACATAATCACATAATTAAAATATACTAAAGTGAAAGATATGGTAGGTTTTATCATGTTTTATTTTAGCCGATACATTTAATATTATGTATTTTTATAGTGTATAAATATCTTCCGACACAATAATTTATGCCTAGTGTTTAATAATACCTGTACGAGAATCGTACATATGATCTCTGGATGTGAAGTGAAACTATAGTTTTTGCTATATACACAATTTATTGCTATATTACTAAAAGATACTAAACTATTCCTAAAATGATGCTAAAATGCTGATGATTTAATGTTAACGAACTCGCTGCTGCTAGAGTACTGTCGCGGGTCGCGGATTCCGCGAGCCGCGCGCATTTGGGTCATCGCTAAGTCAGCTATTTTGCTGACTGTTCGAAATATCGAACATGCTCCCGAGGGCGAAAAATATATTAAATGAGGCGTTACAATAAATGGTTACGCGCTACAAGGTTAGTAAAGTTTGCTTATATGCTAGCGAGGGTTAGCGACATAAAGTTGATGGAACTATAATATGTATGATAATAGCCTAATTAAACCTATACTACGGAATCGTCTTGTCGAGGGAACACTGAACGCATTTTAGCTATAGGGGACGTAGCACTGTCTTTTTGTTTCATTCGTACACTACACCACCTTTTAGGTTTACGCTCACAAACACTAACACTAACAGATCCATGCTCGGGCATGGATGATTCACTCGCACAGGTAAGTTCAATAGTATTAGCACAAACACTGTTGATTTCACTTTGGTTGCGCTCCTGGGGGCGGCGCGGACGCTCGCATCGCTCCTGCTGGGCGGACGAGGTCCGCGCTCGCCGGTTGCGGTGCCATAGGAACCACAGAAGTGCTGCGATCGCTGCTGCTAATAGCCCGTACGATAATGCGTAGTTATGGATATCGTGGCTAGTTAGAGTATCTGTTTGCTGAGTTGCCTCTTTTAATTCTTTTATTCGATTGTCGAGGAGCTTAAGAGAAACATTCAGTTGTGTTTTCTCCTCTTCTGAGCTTGAATATTCTTGGATAGGCAGTGCGGTGTTAATAACATGTCTCAGTGGGTCAATATGGGTAGCTACAATATCTTGCTTAAGTTGTATTGTATTATGCAACAGTTGACGGGAGTACAATGTGACGTCATGCCCTTTTATCAAACATTGCTGATTTAAGCGTACGAGTCCGGCCTTGCTTACCTCGCACATTTGAACGTCGTCATCGCATATGACGCGAACATGATATGGGTCGCAATAAAAATATAAATACGTTTGTAGGTCATGCAATTGATGCCATATGTTTTTGCAGCTGGTTTTGCTTACTTCACAAGCAGATAGGTCAGTTTTGCAAAATTTTTCGTTTGTACCTAGATGATTGATTGGGCTTCGTAGCTGGCAAAGGTAGGCTTCATCTTCGTTTTGACAGTTTTGAAGATCGTTTATGCTCGCTGTTAAGTAAGTGTCTTTTTTCAGGTTGATGGCAACATATTCTGCTATTGGCTTGACGCTTACCATTTTAACGCCAATTTTTTGTGGGATGGGTATTATATTGAAAATTTGGAAGTTATCTCGGCTGATTAAAGGTATCGTTATTTCAAAGATTAAATATTCTTGGCTCATCTTAGCTTTCACTTTCATTAATTTGTACAGACGGTTTAGATCAGTTTTGATATTCTCTATAGGTAAAGTGACATCTTTTGATATTTGACTGGAGATTATTTGCAGCTCATCGTGTAACTGCATAGGTGTGAGAAGATGTATATTAATCTGCCCGTGAAATATGTCTGTCATTGTATCTATCAAGGTTTCTTGGATCCTGCGTAAGTTCTGTATCAGGTTGTTGCTTGCTATAGCTGCTAAAGTGATATCTTGAATTAAATTTATCTCATTTTGTATAAAATTGGTTGTGTTTTGTAATTGGTTAATATGCTTGTTAATAATTTTGTGTTGATTTTCTATTAATTTCTCAGTTCTTTTTAAAACATTGTACTCAGCCTCAACGACTGATGTCTGGTTCTTCCAAAGCTGAGTCAGGTGATCTTGATTTTTATGCACTAGTTCAATATCCCGCTCATACTTTTCTGCAAAACTCTGATCTAATACTCCGAACAAGGAGTTCGCTACAGAGCCAACCGCGTTGATAAGCCCTCGGCGGCTTCTAGATCGTGTGTCACCTTGCTGATTGAGTAACAGCTGATTAAAGTATTGCAGTTCATTGTAATCGTGTTTTATTTGTAATAAGATATTCTGACAATGATATGAGTTCTTTAGATTTACACACATACGATCTAAATAACTAGCTAAATCTTTTGTCGCTGTATTTCCTTGCCAATAAGGTCCCATTTCATAGTATGCTACGATTTTCCAGCTGTCCCTAATGAGGTGCATTTTTCCAATTTCATCAAAATATATAGTTTGGTTATTGCTGAGTTGTTTTTGAACAAATGTTGCTGCAGATGATGATATTAAATTTAGGAAAAATATGAGTGAGACAGCCATGCTCATAAATTTTGGTACATTTTGTAACTTTTTGTTGTTTGTTTTTGCTCTCTTCATAGGTGTCTCGCTGCTTAGTTTTGTTTGGCTTTGCTGTTTGGTTGATATATTTTCTTTTGACAGCGATGACGTCATTTCTCTACTAGCTGCGTCAGCTGGATTTTGCTTTGTTGCTACGTAATGCCATTGCTCAGGTGGCATTGTCGAGGTTATTTTCTTTACGCGATTAGGTAGAAAAGGTTTCCAACGTTCAGGATTTCCTTGTATCCAACCAAGGGTGACCATAGAATCACTCCATCCATAAATTTTACTTTCGACGCTGTTGCTGCTGATGCTATTTACGACTTTACTCATAAGCTTTGCTAACAGTTCTGCCGCGCACAACTCCAGCCGCGGCAAAGTTACCTCTTTTTTGGTAGGCACTAGTCGTGTTTTTGCTGCTATTAACACAACTGAAGCGCTTTTCTCTTTGACGACTCTTCCGTATATTACTGCTGCTGTACACTTTATAGAAGCATTGCAAAATCCATGGAGTTCAATCACACTGTTTCTCTCAGTCTGTAGCCACCGTGGTACTACGTATTGGCTGATACACTTCATTTCGCCTTTTATTTTCATCCACTCCTTTTTTATATTATCTGGGACTGTATCACTCCAATGTAGATTTGCCTCAAGCCAGACTTCTTGAAATAATAATTTCATTTTTGTGGTAAGTGGTGCTAACCAACCAAGCGGGTCAAATATTTTAGATATTTCGGATAATAACAAACGTTTCGTAAGTTTAGTATTATCTGAACCTACGTTATTATATTCAAACGAAAATTCATCTTTCGTTGAATCCCATCGCAAACCTAAAGTCTTGACTGATTCTTCGCTTTTAAATGTGAAATTTGATTGTGAACTTTGGTCGTTCTCGTTTATATTTTTTAATAATTTTTGGTTGTTTGCAGACCACTTTCTGAGTTGAAAACCGGCACTGCTTAGTAGTTTTCGCAGTTCTCCGATTTTGTTGCACCCTTCGATTAATATATGAGCACCTGATACAAGGTCATCCATATAAAATTCTTCTTTTAGGCTTCTTGCTGCGTTAGGATAATTATGCTGCTCATCTTTTGCTAACTGATGTAATGTCATGATTGCTAGAAATGGCGCCGATTTCATTCCATAAGTGACTGTAGACAAGCTAAAAGACTTTAAAGGCTGGCTTGGATCGTCTCTCCACAAGATCTGCTGCAGCTTTTGATCTTCCTTATTCACTAATATTTGACGGTACATCTTCTCAATATCTGCTGTATAGGCATAACAAAACAGCCGCCATTTTATTATCAAGGCTTGCAGATCAAGTTGTAAGTTAGGCCCCTTGCCCATAAGATCATTCAAACTGTACCCTGAAGTAGTCCTGGAAGATGCATTGAATACAACACGCAGCTTAGTGGTGCTTGATTCCTCTCTATAAACTGCATGATGAGGTAAAAAGCATTCGTTTCCTTGACTTGGTTTTGTTAATTTCATGTGCCCTAATTGTTCATATTCTCTAATAAATTGCTTGTATTGCTGTGCTAACCTTTCGTGTCTATTAAACTTACGCTCTAAGCTCCGAAATTGTGCTGCTGCTAATTGTTTTGATTTTCCTAATTTTTCCAAAGCCTGCGGCTCAATAGGTAGTCTGACTTCATATCGACCATTTTCTAATCTTTTTGTTGTAGAGTTGTAATAATCCACACACTGCTGATCTTTTGCTGACATTTCATTTTGTTCGTGTATATCCTCTATTTTCCAAAATTGGTGTAAATCCTCAATATTACTTAAAGTTACATTACATTGAAACGTATTAATGTTTCCACCACACAGTAACCATCCGAGCTGCGTCTGTTGTGCTATGGGCTGCATTGAATTTTGACCTCGACTTATCCCATCCATTAAAATTATGGAATAAATTTCAGCTGACAATAATAAATCAACCGGACGGCTTGAGTAAAATGTAGAATCAGCTAAATTAATGTTTGAGGTATGTGCCCAGGAAGGCTTTTCAAATGACCTATTTGGCAGATTTTTTATCAGATTCTTCATTATAAAAGCGTTGGCGTTAAATTTAAAGTCTGAGTATATAGATTGACAGGTTATTTGCAGCATCCCTTTACAACTACTTTCTTTTTCACCGACACCCAAAACAACACCTTTACTCGACTGTCGTTTAAGGCATAGCTGCTGAGCTGCCCTTTCGCTTATAAGGCAGATTTGTGATCCCTGGTCTATTAGGCAACGCATAACGTGCTGAGTACCATCTGCTGCCGACACCTTCACCAAAGCTGTCGCTAATAATATCTCAGATGATTCTTGCTGGGACATATAGGAACGGTTTTGGTTTGTATTTTCCGAATTAATAATTATTGATTTTCTGTTGCTAGGGCCGGGTGCAAAATGAGGCTTATGCTTAGCGAAGCATTCATGCAATATAGTGTGATGACTGCCTGCGCAAACGTGACACCGTTTTGTTGAGTGGCATTTATTTCCATTATGGTCGAAAATGCAATTAGTGCAATAACGCAATTGCTTCACTTTATTTAATTTATTTTCACATGATAGCTCAAAAAATGTTTTGCAATCTACTAGGTTATGTTCTTCGAAACAGAGAGGACATTGAACTGTTGACACGTGCATTGCTTTGCTTTGAAACGTTGTTTGAGGATAATAGTTTTTATTCATTTTAAAGTTATTAGATGGTAGAAGATATTTTTTATTTGAACTGTTTGATGATGATGATGTAAAATGTTGCTGAGGCTGATGCTTTCTGTTCATTGATTCCTGTTTTCGGCGAGATGCTTCGAGAGACGTAAATTTATTTTCCAAAAAGTTTGTAAAATCTATTAAGCTAGGAAGTTCTCTCGAGTTTTTTAAAGAATCTATATAGTCGGCATATGATTCGCTATCCAGCTTGTGCGATAAAATGTGCACCACAAGCGGGTCCCAAGTGCTGATGTCAACACCAAGGTTCTTGATGGCGTGCAGGCTTTCAATAGTTACATCATGCATATTTTTTATAGATGTATATGACTGATGCTGGATATTCGGCAGATTTAAAAATGTATTAGCATGTGATGAAAAAATTAGTTTTTTATTATTATATCTGTGGTTAAGGATCTCCCAACACACAGAAAAATTGTCGGAGCTGATAGGTAAATGAGAAATCAATCTACTAGGTTCACCACTGACCTTCGCTTTCAAAAATTGCATTTTTTGCGCGTTTGATAAAGCTGAGTTTCGATTGATGGCTTCTTCAAAAAGATCTTTAAATGATACCCATTGATGGAAACTGCCGCTAAAGATGGGAATATCTAATTTCGGCGTACTTTCATGATGATGTGACACGGAAAACATCTTTGAGTTTATTGCTTTTCTGGTTTTGTTGTAAATTATTTCGTAGCTATTGTAATTTTCTTCGTAGGATTCGTCTGCTTCGTCCAACTCCCCAACTATCTCCCAATGCAGATTATCAACTGTGGTCCAGCGATTTTGTAGTATACGCAAGGCATCCTCAAACTCCCATTTATCCACCATTGACTCTACATCGACGTTTCCTACTGCTCTCATAAATGCTTTAAAATTAACCAGTTGCTTTCTTATCATGTCATCTAGTTTGCTGTTTACTCCTCTTGACTCTAGAAGTCTAGTTCGTGGTTGAGGCTGGCTTGCACCGCTTAGCTGCTGCGGTGATCTCTCACCCTCAACGTACTCCCGCTGTTGCTGACTATGTTTTAACAATTCTTCATACTGGGCACCTATTTGCTTTTTAGCTGATAAATATATATTTTTTGTACTCTCGAATTCAAAATTAATAAAATATTTATGGTTTGACCTTTCAAATGGCTGTAGCTTTTCGTTGTTTGATTGGAATTCCCTCCACAAAGATTCTAGTTTATTTAGCCGCTGCTCACAATATTCTACAGTTTTCCGCAATGCGCTATCTTTTCTAAAATTGGATAACACCCTGCTCATTTCATCTGCGATCTCGCATTGCTTAACATATAATGCTTCCATCTTGTTGCTGCTGTTATTAAGAAGATATACAGGAATAAACAATAAGTGTGTAAGATAAATGGAAAGATCTTACTTGCTATCCAGATACTTTTGCTCGCTCGAGAATAGTAGCTCCTCACGTACGCTTATCCTTCGATTCGCTCCTGCTGCTGGGCTGCTGCTTTGCTGCTCCTTCCACCAGAGTGCTCGCTTCACGATGTAGGTATCAGCGACGTAAGCTCGCACTTACTGCTGGGTTTGTAGATGTGTGAAGGAATAGTTCACGGTGCTGTTATTAAAACTTCACTCCACTGTCCAAAGAACACTGCTCACTGTATCTAATGTCACTGACACGAAATTGTCACACGCAAACACGTGACTTTTTGACTTCAAATCCGGCTCGAAAATGTACGAGAATCGTACATATGATCTCTGGATGTGAAGTGAAACTATAGTTTTTGCTATATACACAATTTATTGCTATATTACTAAAAGATACTAAACTATTCCTAAAATGATGCTAAAATGCTGATGATTTAATGTTAACGAACTCGCTGCTGCTAGAGTACTGTCGCGGGTCGCGGATTCCGCGAGCCGCGCGCATTTGGGTCATCGCTAAGTCAGCTATTTTGCTGACTGTTCGAAATATCGAACAATACCCTGATCTATAGGTGATATTAAAGATCCAAGCAATTATCCTATATGAAATAATACTAACAAACCTGATTTTTATCAAGAGTACAAAAAATATTCGTACAGAGAATATTTTTTTAAGAAATGGTAATAAAAGTAAAATAAGAGATTTTTATAGACAAGAACGTAAGCAGTTTTAATCCACTTACACCGGTCATAAAACATAAAACTTACTAGCTCGAGGAGTGTGAAAATACGGTAACGAACGTAACTAAATGTTAAGCAAAAGCCAAGCAAGCACCTAAAGGTGTGTTCCGGCAGCTGTTTTTGAGAGCCAGTAATTCTAAGTTAAGTCTTCGAGCACATCATCACTTACTATCAGGTGAGATTGTAGTCAAAGGCTTACCTGTCGTAAGCAATAAAAAAATAAAAATAAAACTATGAAAACTCGTACATACGGTTTTAGTAGTAGTTTACGGAGGGGGGTATACCTGCGGCGGGTCGTGTGGCGGCGTGGAGCGTGGCGCGGCGTGGGAGTGCGCACGCGCGAGCCGCGGGTGTGGGGGCGCGGGGGGCGGCGGTCGGCGCGGCGGGACGCTCTCTCTCCGCTCCAGCGTCGCGCCGCCCTCCGCCGCGGCCGTCTCCGCCGCCCTCGCGCCTCTACTCCGCTCCTCCGAGCTCGTCCCGCCGCCCCACTCAGCTGCACTGCTATGCTCTGCACTGCCTGTGCCGCTACTTCGTTCTGTGCCGCCGCTCGGTTCCATGCCTCGGTCCGTGCCGCCCCGTGAACCTGGCGATTAAATATACGTGACATTTGGATTTAACACAAATTTATTCCTCACTATAGCTTCCTCTACGGATGGTTTTATTGCACTTCTTCGGGAACTACAATCCGTAAGAAGTGACCGTGTCCAGGCCGGGGTTAACATGAATTTTCCTGTGATTGGGCTTCCTTAAAGTGAGGCAAAACGTATATCATTACTTTTGTACAAATACGGAAATGTGTATAAAATATTAGTATGATTAATTATGCGATTGATTGTATTTACTTTACACGATATTTACCGCTAGTGTCTATAATGTCTGGTGGCACTCGAGGTGAGGGAGGGAGTGGAGGCGCGGGCGCAGCAGGCGGGGGGTGCGGTACTGGCCCCTCGCGGCCCCCCGTCTCGGCAGCACAAGCACCCACAACGCGCGAGCTGCCTACGCGATTCACTGGGGACTTCTTCTCCACCTGCATCAATACAAAAACTTCTAAATACCTGAGATAGACGTAGTTGGCCTACTCAACATGCGTTATTGTATATTTTACAAATTATTGGAACACAATCTTTTTTGGTGTTTTTTTTGTCCACAATTCAAACATTACATACACGAACAAAAAAATTTAACACGAACAATTATCCAATTACCTATATTTTACATAAAATCACGCCTATTTTCCGAAGGGTAGGCAGATACTACGGATATTCACTTGCTGCGATCTTGACATACTCTTGCTTTCTTCAGTCACATTTCCTATTACAGTGTATTGTCACTCATGACTTAAACTTTTTCGAGAACGTTTAAAATCTGACAAGAATATTTTTGCCTGCAATTTCCTTTTCACACTCGCCGTGTATACTTGCTTTGTCAGTCTCCTCACAAGTAATTCTCACTATAAGTACTCGGAAACTGCGAAGTACTGCTGACACAGACGTATACCTGTGGAGAGTGTCGGCTGGGCGAGGAAGACCTGGAGGAGTTGCGGCCCCTGGGCGAGGGTGAGGGCGGCGGTACGAGGGCGGCGCCCGTGGGCGGTACGCGCGCTGCTTGCTCTAGGATCGCCTTCTTTTGCTCCTGGCCAGCCGCAAAGTACGAGAACACGCACAGCACCGCGTAGCAGATTTGATCAGCCTGGAACACACCGTCAGATTTTTTATATAATATGTCATTTAATACATTTGAGATGCAAGAGAATTTTAGCAATTTACCATTATTGTGTCATGTTAGCTCAATTGGTTAGAGCATACGCCGGCTAAAGGGATGATTGGACGCGGGTTCGAATCCCGCACATGACTATAATTTTTTCTCTAGTAAATTTGTAATTTTATAAAATTTACCTTTAGTTGCTAGTTATCAAAATAATGATAACAGTATGTAAAAACATGTTTTTTTTAAAATATTTTTATGTATGCAATAACACATGCTCTGCGGATTACAATACAAGATTACAAATATACGAGAGGAAAAATTTAAGTGTTGGTAGTACAACGTAAGTTGAACTATATATGTCGCTCCATCCCAATACGATGATTAAAAGGAACGATAGGAAAAAAAATAGTTATGGACTCATTGTCATGTTAGCTCAATTGGATTAGAGCATACCCCGGCGAAAGGGGTGAATGGACGCGGGTTCGAATCCCCGCACATGACTGAAATTTTATCACTCGTATATTTGTAATAATAATAAAAAATATTTTAGATTGTGCGCACTCAAGCGCAGTAAGTTAATCCACATAAGGGTAGCTAATAATTAAGGTAGCTAACACCGCATTAGGTATTATAGTATGACTCAACAGAATATATTACTAGCTTGAATTTTGCTTATGGATAAAGAAATTTGGAAGCATGCATTTAAGCGCCACCTCAAATACACCCAATATGTACTCGTGTGCTACTTGATATATTTGTGGCGAAACAATAATAAGAAAGAAGCAAAGCATAATAACAAAAATATACATACAAGAATAGGTGTGTAAAGTGTGAAAGGCACTACTGTGACCGCAGTGCTACGTCTCGATATGCAGATAGTATCGAGAAAGCCATATGGAGAAGTAACGATGGAGGTGAAACACTACTTTTTCTGCCTAGAACAAAACACAACGAACAAAACAAAAACAAGCTCATCAGGCGACATAACATATCACACATCAAAAGTAAGCCATAGAGTATATGCACGTCATTTTAAATATAATTTTTTGCTAAACTTGTATATATAAAAGGAATTCGCATTTTCGGTCACGACGACTAAAAACAAAATCTTGAAAACTGTATGAATAATTAGCCTGTACAACGCGGTCACATTAACTCGACGCATCGCTGGAATGCGGGTCCCCGCCTGCTTCCCCCCGCATTCCGCGGTGGCAACACCGGATGTGTATAATGTAAGCCGTGGCGACACCGGATGTTATATGTGAATGAAAAATAAACTATCTTGAAAAACTCAACAAACAAAAATTCCTTAACTTCAGCTGAGAATGGATTTTGCGACATTGTCGAATTGATAGAAGTTCAAATTGGAGCTCAACATTAATAGGAAAGCCATGTGTTTTAAAGTTTGGAACATGAATTGGCAGGTAGGTAGCTCCAAGGGAGAAAATTTCAGCTATGTAGGGATTTTGCAACAGGTCGTATAAAGGCGATTAAATTGGGGCTCAAAGTTTATATGAGTCCTAACTTTTTAATGATAGGAGAATAAAATTTGGCAGATACGTAGTTTATAGGTTGTAAAAGTCAGTTCAGAACGGATTTTGCAGCAGGTCCGAATTAAGGAGGACAAATTGGGCTCCAACTTTATAAGAAAGTCGTATGTTTGTAAAGTTAGGCGCATAAATTAAGCATTAATTTCTATAACATAAAATGTTCATGTATGGTACAAATAATTTTAGGAGAGGGACGAATTAAGGTTCTAAAATAATACAAGTCTTGTTTTTATGTGGAAATCTACTTCCTCTTTAGCATAGGTATAGAAGATAGTAGGGTTGGGGAGGAAATCACGAAAACTTACTTGACATACGAAGCTATAATTTGGCATGTAGGAAGTTTATAGGCAGGAGACGTCAGTTAAAATCGGGTTTTATGAAAGGGCAGGATTAAGGGAATAAAATCGGGGCATAAATTTTGCATGAAAGTCCTGTTTTTCTTGTCAGAAGCATGAATTTTGTTACGTGAAAATAAGGATGAGCTTAAAAATTTCAAGGTCAAGGAAGACGTATGTCTGTTTTTTCTTACCTGTCTTAAAATGTAAACAAACATACCTCAGTTACAAAATCACAAGTTTTCGTCATAATCGCCTATATTTGGCCATTCACAACTGACTAGACCTAATAAAAGAAACATCACGCTTCGATAAACATACAAATATCATTGAAATGTATAGTATTTTCCAAAATATAAATCAATTATCGTAATGATCACAAAATCTGTATACAGTAATGACAGTGTTTTGACACTAAGTACTCTATCTTGTCTATGAATTTTAGTGATGGGAAGATGGGTATCAAAATAATGAATAGTTAATGTGAACAACTGAACATATTTCGTTCATCTCATATTCTTCGACATATTCACAGAATATGGTTTAAAATAGTGTATTGCCTAACAAATAATGAAAATAACAATAAGTTTAAAATAAAGGGGTTTTCATACAAAAACCTGTTTTGTTTAACGAATTTTATTTTTGCTCTATAGTAAAAACGGTAATACGTACAAGCGTTAAACTTGGTATGATTTTAGTCCAATATCTATCAATAATAAAAACCTGCCAAGTGCGGGTAAGGCTCTCGCTAAGGATCTTGCATCTTGCACTGTATGAAAACAACGATTTTATGATCCATTATGTGTCGATACGGTCCCTTCGGTGTGGAAGTCCAACCCGCACTTGACTGGTTTTTATTAATAACCAGAACTAAACTAAATAAATAAACATGTCAATGGCCCTGTCTTCCATTACTGACTTTTTTATCAGGTCGATGATAAAATAATTAATACATTAAAGGTTCCACGTTTTGTATTAAAACGAAAATTTAAATAGAAATAACATAAAAATGGCTCCAATATTATTTTGTGCGTAACTACAGTGTCCAAGTACTCAAATTTTCAGACTTAGTGCTTTATTGTGAACAGTCTGCTAAACTGATTTTTTACCAATGTCTTTTAAGATAATTAATTTTTCTCAATAATGGTATGTAATGTTGCCATAACATCTCTAAAAAGTATACAAAAAGTGTTCTTTACCGGAGCCTAACGCTTCGCCTCCTCACTTCGCATCAATATCGAATAAAACTATATAAACAAGTGTATGACAAAAATATAAATCTCGAATATCAAATATACCTAACTATATAAACAATTATATTAAGAAAATCTTTCGTTTTATTTTACTCATAGTATATATCATACAGTTTCATAGTATGGTTCAGTACGGCTCGTCGTTCATTCGATGGGTCCCCATCACTAATCTTGTCTTTGGATGACCAACCGCCATGTTTGTTTACATAATAAGACAGGTAAGAAAAAACAGAGTTTAGATATTATGGTTTAAGTAAAAGGTTGAAGTTTTTAACTTACAATGTTACTATGACTGTACCATTAATTGTGACAGGAGGACAATATTTAAAATTTAGAAAAGTCCAATGTAAACGCGGGCATAAGCTAGTAATATTATATTATTAAGGGCAAAACGTATTTGAAGAGTAACTAGTCAAACACTATACTATTGGCTGAGGAATCTGATGTGTCATTGTGTACGGTGTAAATGTGAGCGAAGCGCAGTATTTAAGTCGCGCTTCACTCGTTTTATCGCTACCAATAGCAATTTTAGACACATGAGTAACCGTTTTCTATTGGTAAGAAAGGTGGTATTGTTACGTACGCGCCGACTTTAAAGAAAAATTTTGTGAAAACTGTTCTAATTATATCGCAGTTTCGAAATTTGTTTTTGAGTTAATAACATATTTTATTGTCGGTTAACATATAAACCTTAATGTTCATACGTAATAAATTTAATAAACATACTTAAAAACACATGCATATACAATATTGTACTATATATTTTAAGCGCCCCATACACTTACAATATGATGGAAATTTAATAAGAACCACGATAATTTTAAAATATTTTTTATGAACAAAAGGCCCCTTCATTGGACCGGCCTTTTGTTCATAAAGACGATTCTAAAATTAACTAACTTTGTTTTTATTATTATTGATTACATATTATTATGCGTATCATTTTTATTGTTAGGGTGTAAATCATCGTCAACTTACGACCGATATGTTTCAAGTATGGACGTGTCCAGTTGGATCAGATTTGGCTGCGCCTTTCAGAGATAAGGCACTCAAGCAATTTTAATTTAGAAATCTTCATCCATTTAAAAGGATTAAACAGTCAATATAACTCGAGAATTTATAAATTTGAGTAGGTGTATGGGGCTGGTCTAAAGCTAATAAACATTAAAGCAGTTCACACTTCTTAATCATTTGAGATTGACACTTGCAGGTTGCAGTAATTAAAATTTTTAATAACCCAAATTTGCCCTGAAAATTTTATTATGATTATGACTGTTTTTGAAGGTAACTCACCATCACAGATTTGTACTTTCTTTGTATTATCTGCCTAGTTTTTGGATCTGAAAATAGAAAAAAATATATATAACAGATACTGCATACATGATTCAAGCAATGTATAAAATATTTTATACATTGCCTAAAGTTTTACAATATATACCTAGGAATTCTATAGAAAGCTAAGGTAAAGTCTTACAGGATATGAACACCTAAAACCTAAACCTACATTCAATTAAAATACATTAAAATTATCAATTGTCGGTATTTTCGTTTGAACAACTCGAAAGCGCTCTTTGTGGCAGAATATATGGGATGACAGTAGATTTTTTTTTACGTATAGCGAGTGCTTAGTCTTCTGTGAGAGCACAAAGGTTTTCGACGGGCACCGGGGCGGCGGCGCTGTTAAATCAGTTTGGTGGCGTGGCTGTATTAACGTACTCTCGTGACGTCACAGTAAGTACTAAAGTTTATCATGCTTGGTTTTATACAGTTTGTAGCACTTGTGTACTAGTATATAGGTATGTAGTAAATACGAGGGGACGTATAAACATGTGGTATGTTTATGCGTCTCCCCTCGTATTTACCACCATTTGTATCAAGATATATTTCATAGCTTTAGTTCAATACCTTACCCTATGGAAAGAATTTGTGTGGTTGAATATGTTGACAGGCTAAACCCAGAATAGTTTTTATGAACGGTGGCCGATTTCTTTTACTTGAGGATGGTAACAAGCCAGGCTAGCGACTTCAGTATCGTCAAGGTTCTTTTGAATCCAGTGGAATTCCATACTCCTATGACGTAACTACCTAGATACAATGGCTGATTATACTCCTCAATATTTTGTTGCTTGCGGAGATTAATGTGGTCTATAGTACCAAATCCTTTTCGGAAATACGCTTGTTCAGAAGTCTTCAAACTTTCGAGCGAAGCGGTGCGTAATGAATGACTTTCAAAAATAGCTCAGAATTTTTTTTAATATTTAATTCTTTAACATAGTCTTCTCGTTTTTGGAGTTCTGGTTTCGCTTGATGACGACCGTAATATGTGATTTATTATAAAATTTTCGAATAGCTCATTGCTTCTTTAGGTTTTCTTAACCCATCAACTAAGTTAAGCAACGTCTGCTACGGTCACGATTTGGATGCGTTACCGCTAGTGAATTTACTACTGAGCGCTTCTGTGCTTCTGAGGTAAAGTTACTCCGTCGGGTCTTGGTTCTTATCTGTATACCTGTGAAAATCTACGGTGTGTTTCAGGGGCAGTCCCTAAGAGCTGTAACTCTAGGTTAGCCTGATCAACATCTTCAACCACATCACCACTTACCATCAGGTGAGATAGTAGTCAAAGGCTATCTTTTCACCTATAAAAACATTGCGCTAGGCGTGTTGTTAAAAAACTAAATTATCTTTTTATTACTTACTGAATTCTTCTAAAACGAAGATTCCACCATTTTGAGTGAAGCATTTCCGAATGTGATCAAGGCGTACAAAAAACTGGAATATAAAAGAATGTATTAAAAAATCATCATGTAAGCACAAAAATATTAAAAGATAACCAACTAATTCTACACAAAACAAGCCGTAACATTTTAAACTACACAGTACATAATTAGCCATTACTATATTTAGTAATATGCTTCAACAAGAAGTTGTATAACTTACGTACTTGCCTACCCCCAAATTAGGATGATTTAATCACAGACATATATAATACATATACTAAGGTTTTTTTTTTCTATTGTACTAATTAACCTATGCCTATACTGTTAATGAGTTATATTACTAAGTCTAAGTAACGTTATTTGCTATAAATCCCATTAACTATTTTGTAAGCTCACTAAAGAAATAACACTTTCATCTACATAGATTCTACAGCAATACAAAAGTAAAAAAAACGCTTCTTTTGCAGTAAAATCTGAACTGAGTTTTTGTTTGTAATCATCTTCGCACTCTTTCCCAGTTATGTGGTTTCGTTGGTACTATATGCCTTCTCTGCAAACACACCACAGAACTACACAAGGTCATGACTGTGAAAAAGTATCTTTGGTTTTATGGCCGGCCTGATTGTCGTCGGTTCTATACATACACTAACTCTCTCGTTGATTCTATACATACACGCTGCATATCGGATAATCAGGTTAGATTTGGTGGGGACCAGATATTACGGACTCAATTTGTAAGATTTTTCTAGATATGGGAAAAACATACTACTAACTCGCTTGTATGTTCCTGAGAGCGCAATCAGAGGTTTCTAAACACCCTAAATTACGCTGACAAGGTTCATACCAAGGATTGAAAATCAAATATCATAAAAAAATTGTTCTTGTATTTCTTTCATATAATTATTATAAAATATAATACAGTTCAGATTTTAAAAATTTTAAGCACGGCATTGGCGTTCACTCTGACATGTAGCACCAACTCATGTTGTTACCCGGACAATTCTACAATTGAAATAAAGCAGGTGCATTTTTGTGATTAAGTAATTCCGTCAGAGCACCGCCGATACTCAAAGCTCGTAAAAAAGCTAATTGTGAAAAACAAAACGCTATTTGAATGAGTGACGTCATGCAACATGCGATACGAGCACGAAGCCCTGACTCGACTCACGTACCGCCGCCGCGCTGCGACACATGCCATACAACAATACCGACATGCCGATATTTACGCCTCTGATGTATCTTACCTATTTTTTTATTCGATCAGTTCTAATTTATTAAAATGAAGCATTTCAAACTATAGTGAAATTGCTAAGAAAGGTAATATAGATCGGAGCGTAAAGGCAACTACACGGAACTGAGAGCAGGGATAGTGATCGAGGCGAGGCGAAGCGAGGCTGATCTGCGTGAGTGCAGGTGCGAGGTCAGATGCGGTGCGAGGAGTGGCGGGTGCTTGGGTGCGGGCGGGGGGGCACGGGACGGGGGCGGGGCGGGAGCCGCGGCCGCACCGGAACTTGTGAGATGGCGAATGCTCTACGACTGACCTCGTGACGCGCGTACGTTAAGCTTTAGCGCTGACGTGGCGCTCGCTCGGGATCCGGGTGAGAGGGAACAAACAGACTAAATCTCGGCACGGAGTGCGAGAGCGAAAGATCGAGACCGCCGGACGATCCACGATACGAATGCAAGCTGTCGGGTGCGATAATATAAACAGATAATAAACAAAGGGCGTCTATGTGCATGCACGACCGCGCGCTTAGGCGCTCGCCGCACTCGGGAGAACTAATACAACGCTAACAACGGCTAAAAACAATCTGTAAGCCTCAAAACTACAAGTAAAGCCCTACGACCTCGAACGATCATCGCTAGACGAGCGTCTCACGGTGACCGGGACGGAGACGACAAGGTCGTGAAGGTCGTGTCGATCATCGTAAGAGCCAGCCATTACTAGTGAATCAACCACTATGTACCTCGAAATCCTTGAGCGCAGCGGCGCGTGTCGGCGTGTCCGGATAGAGTAGAACAGACAAAAACAAGAGATTAGTTGGGTGAGGGCGGGCGAGCGCGGGTCAAGGACCATCTCAAAAGTTCCTAACGAGCGCGCGCCGCGCTCCCGCTCCGGCCGGCCCCACGAGAGCAGCACATGCATCATGGACCTAAGTACTGGCCGCGTTCCTGGGCTAGGACTCTCCACTCCACTTCCCATCCACCCAACCCACTCCACTCTACTTTACTCCGGGAGCGGAGAGAGAGCCCATACAACGCAACACTAGGTATTACGAGTACATCCACTTATGAACGGAACGATACAAAGATTAGGGAAATACTGGAGTTTATAACGTATATATAAGCTGTTATTTATAAAAAAAAAACACGAGGTTGTAAGAAAAATGCAAAATCACCCGAATTTGAAATAGAAAATATATTTGAAGATATAAAATATAAGTAAATACACTAGATACATAAAGAGAAGTTATTGAAATTTTAAATGAGTTAGGAAGAAAAAAATACATATTCCGATAGGAAAGTTTGAGTGGTCCTTGCGTCCCGATGTAATACATGTTACCAGCAAATATAAACGAATACATATATTAAATTAGCTCATGGAATGGGGCTTTTATTAAAACTTTTTACATCAGCTGATTTGATAAAAACTTACTATAATTAATTGCTCCTATCAAAAGTATGAAGTTGATAAATTTCGTTGGATGAGAAAGCTTCAAGTAAATAGAGAAACGAGTATTAAATAACAATGCGCTATGGCACCGGTACAATATCGAATACAATGAAGCGTTGCCTAGCGTGGACGCTGTCCCAAAGTACATAGACTGCCGTAACATTAAACTGTACGACATTCTACAAATTGTCATTCAAATCCTACCGAGACTTGACCCAAATTAAGCGAAACACTGACAAATATCTTACCTGATCGTAACTTGCATGATTATACCAAAACATATTACTGATTGATAAGTAAACACTACCTCTTTTACAAATTATTACACTACTTACAAAAGTTTTGGTATATCATATAATATATCTCGATATTAAATAAACAACATAAATAAGCTGACAGAAATATAAAAATTGAGGAATGGAAGCGACGGTACGTACCTTGCTGTGGTGGAAAAGAAGCCCAACGCCTTCCATGCAAACCTATAACATAAGTCAAAATTTTGTAAAATACACATACAAGACGCCGGTTTATCGCTTTTTCTTTAATTATATACAGTATATTAACTAACTTTGGTAGAGGCATTTAATTATGGCTCTGATACATATAGCAAGATACCGCTGTTTTTTATTGCGTTAGTCCATTTTGCAAATGCTCGCCAGGCTAGCAGCAACCACACTCAAGTAGTTAACTACGCGCACTTAACCACGTGTTCGCTCTTGGAGCATCGGACTTTATACAAACAGATTGTCGTTAGAGCTATGTTCAGTGCTTAAACCATCATATAGTGTGGTGGTACGGAACCTGCCGTGAGCAAGTATGACTCTATATAATTTTTTTGTGGGTAAGGATTTTCGGTTTTTTTTTTATTTGTTTTTTTAAGCTAGAATAAACCCTTTGCCCAAACCAAAGCGTACAGATGCATCCGCGATGGGATACTTTAAAAAGAAATAGTACTTAAGGGCACCTAGAACGCCGGGGAAGCAAGTGAACGCACGGGTTTGTGAGTACCCTAAGACTGCTTTTTGCCAAATTGTGTTATTCTAGTACATTTCTAGGACCTAGAATAACACAGTGGCATGTGGATTATTGTAGCTATACTTAGTTATGTCTATGCAAATACTACATTCGTATTTTCGTTAAATTTCAACCTTTCTACATATCGCAGCGCATCGATGTATATCCCCGAATGGGTAAGCAGAGGTGCTTAAGCACACACAAATACCGCTTGTTGATTGGAAGACGTATGTGATTGGAAGACGTACTAAAATAGGCTATTTTAGTGCACCGCAAAATTCATACACCGAACTCTTGCTGAGATATATTTGACCGAAAACCAAATATTACAATCGTACAACTCGGGACTTTCACATAATATGAGTAATTGTCAACGAACACAAAGCTAATTGAACATAATTTGAAGTGATGTTTTTTTTGAGTAGGCCCAACTTAAGGTGGAAACTCGCGTATGTGTGCAAGTAATGATGTTCTGCAGAAGGTTATTTAGATACATATAATATCAACACGCCTATTTGCTAGATTGGTGGCCAAATAACACAGATCATCATTTCTTCTCTTACTTATTTCAATCTCATTACATTCTTCATGCACACCCGTCTGATAAGGCTCGTGGTCGTTATTTATAACTTTTTGTTATTTTATGCTCTTGATGGGTTGGGTATGTTTGTGTATGTAAGTATACCTAAAAAAGAGTTACTTTGGGACCCACTGTTAATTACAGTTACCTGTATGAGGCCCCCCTCTCCAGTAGCGCAGTCCTGTATAGGAAACTCGCCGCCAAGTTCAGCCGCGTCCTGACGCCGCCCACTCTTCTCCATCGCTTCTTTGATGCAATAGTACAGCGCTTTACACTGAAACAAATTACACCAAACCAGTGAAATTCTAACCACAAACAATTAAGATACATATAACAATTATTATTTATAAATAAAGTCACGAACGCAATTCACTGCAGTGTTGGACCTTTACAGGTTTTGAACGGTCTGCATTGGTTATGAGCAAGGGCAGTATTTAAAAATACGGTGGAATGTAAGATCATTTTCATACATGAAAAGAGTACTATCAGTTATTATTGCTTTGGCACAAGTAGGGTTTCAACCAGTACTATATACTTCTATAGAAATATATTTTGTTTGTAAAAGTAAGTCCAGAAATTCACAAATTACTTACATCACAAAACACCGAAATCGGTCAAGTATAATTGAAGCGAGCAACATAAACTTTCAACCGCTGATTTTAATGCTATTGTGATGGAACATGAACGAGGCCCACCTGGACCAGATGTTAAGCGGTACGTAACCTCTGCCTATAACAGATGCAACTTCTCAAAAGTGGCGAACTGCACTGCGCTCATCACCTTGAGACATAAAGTTGTTCAGTCTCATGCGTGTAATTTCACCGGCACTCATATCCTTTAAAAATTACATCATATGTGGACTTTATTTTTGACGGTTCCGTATCTACCCAAAGGGTAAAAACATGGTGTATTTCTGTTGCCGCTATAGCAACAAATACAAAAAGTTGGCCAAGTGCGTGTCGAACTCGCGCACGTAAAACAAAAAAGGTTAAATAATGAAGTCTAATGTTGTATAGCTAATGGTACGGAACCCTTCGTGCGCGAGTCCGACTTGCACTTGGCCGATTTTTTTATATAATGAAGTGACAAAATGGATCATCGCGTGATGTTAAGCATCACGCCTTACCGTTATAGTTGCAGTGTCACGGTCCTCTCTGCTAGACACTGCACTGCGCTCGTCACTCCGTTTATTTATTAACTATTTAATTTCTGACGGGACAAGTGGGATTCTCCTCGTACTTACACCGGTTCAAGTGCAAGGAAAGTGTCTCTGCGATCCAGAGGTAGCAGAGAGTGCTCTACATATAGTTATAGACAGACCAATTTATGGTAGACAGCGATTTAATGTCGAGAATGAAATAGATAGTAAAGAATATAATAGAAAATATACGTGAAATAGTTAAAATACGGAAATTTGATAGTATTGCATATTGTAAAGATTTTTTTGAAAAAGTTGTTAATAGAAAAAGTAGAGATAAAATATTCACAATGCAATATACTATAGTCATTATTATTTTTACCTCAATTAAACAATAAAAATAAATATTAATTTAGAGATTAGAATTAAAAAGTATAATAAAAATATCGAAATAATATGTAGAATAGCCACTGGTATCCCCCCAGTGTTAGGTATGAAAGAGATTAATGAAAGAAAGAAATAGTATGCAGCAAGAAATCGAGAAGTAAGATTGGGCAAAAGGACTCTGATCATGTCTGAGGAGATAGTTGTTAGATAGCTCGCGGGCCGGGACTTTTTGCTCCCGGACAGGAACAATAAAAATACTTGTGATTTGCCATTGATTTCGACAATCCCGCGTACCGCCTGTTTTGGGCAAACTTATTAAATAATTAAATCAGGATTCGAAGATACATATATGTATTTATGTAATGTGAAGAGGTAGTGTATATTACTTCTCTGATACTGCTGGCTGATGGATTCTCGATTTTGTTCAACATTATCAAACTATCGAAACTTGGACTGATCAAAACTATTTCCCCACATTTGTTACTATCTTATTTCATCTTCATTCTGTATTTGCACATCTCAGACTTCCAAGATACAGGCTCTTGCTTAATTTGAAACTGGCTCATAATGTATACTGTACTTTAATAGCGGATTGCCCACTGCTGAACACAGCCTCCTAAATGAAGGGGGGGTTTGCCATAATCACCAAATTTGGCAGGCGTATTGGAGATCGCAGTATATGATAGAAGTTTCTCAGAAGGCGCCGCTAAGTAATAATTATGTAACTTTTTCGGTACCATAATACTTATTTGTTATTATTATTAGATACCTACTATGATATACTTATGTTATGTTTACAAAATCATTTATTGAGGTCGTAGACGTGGAAAAGGATTGCTGGCTAACCATAACTGACACAACTAAATACATTTTTATGTTCACATCCTAAGATAACGCCTTTATTTAATGAACTCGTCAAATTACCCAAATTGTAAGTCAATAATCCCGTTACCGAGAATAGAATACCTTTTTAGTGTAGTATTTATGCAGTTGCGTCTGTCCTCCGTTCTTTCTCCAAAGGCACAATACTCGTATCTTGGGGCTGTAGGTCATATTCACCAGCCTCTCGTACCACCATCTCTCGACAATTGTACCTGCAAGAGAAAAATCGTCAGTAGCTATACAGTTTCATACTAAACTGCTTTATTCAAGAGCTCTTAAAATATAAAAAGTTTATAATATGTTTCTGTGACCTACAACCAAAACATACTTACTTCTTTTTGTTTTATACTAAACAAAAAAATACTACATTCAAAAAGTTACTATTATCATATTTAAAATGTACCTAAGGCAGTGTTTGAAAAATAAGGTATGATTAAAAAACTTATGCACACACGTTAATAAACGGGCAACTGCGGGTCGGGCCGTATAACCACAACCTACAATAACATATAATATCTGTTGGCCAGACCAAAAGATAATATGTCACAAAAAGATAATATGTCACAAAAAGATTATATGTCACAGATAAAAAGTTAACAAATACAAATCAGCCTTTTCACTATTCATTGTTACATGTATAGAGGATATAGTACAGAATGTATAGAAAAAAACTAATTCCTAACTAGTTTCTTAATTCCTAATATTCTAAACAAAACAACAAAATTTAGATTTATAACTCATTCAGGAATGACAGACAGCGGAGACTCAGTAATTTTCTCTTAGTGTACGGAACCCGAAAAAGGGTGTGTTTTTGTTTATGAGGGTGTATGGGTGTGTATTTTTGTGTAGTGTGTAGCGTGTGTACCTTGCGTGGAGCGCACGACGAGCCCATCATCGCGCACCTCCATGAAGCGCAGCTCGCCGGACGCGCCCGCGCCGCCCTCGCCCTCGTGCACTGTAAAAGTGGCGCGCCGCAGCAACCGCGACCCCAGCGGCTTCAGCTCTATATCGTTGCCGTGCTACACAAACATACATACACATACTAACTGTAGATTTTAATATCGTTACAATTACTATCGTTCCCGTTCAATCTACATTGCGATCGAAAAGTTTAATTATTATTATTAATAGCCGGAAGCCGGCCTGAGGTTTCTAATTGGTCACCAACAGCCAATTACACAAAAAAGAGATATTATTTATACAAATTATTATTTAGGTAATATGGGTAATTTTTTTACTGATAATAACGGGGAACGAGTTATTTTTTGAACTGAAATGTAAAATAAAATGGCAAGTAAAAAAATAGACATATACACAATTAACCTTGCAATATTATGACACTTCTGACTCGTAGTTACCACTCATACAATGAATTTTGCGCTTTTATTTTTCTTATTTTATATTCTACATATTGGATTTAATTTCATATCCAATATTTTGATAAATAACATAAATATCGGATTTTAAACTCTGATGTAATATATAAAGTAAGCAAGTTAAAAATATTTACCAGCGTGTGAACCACGTCTAGAAGATGGTTCACCTCCTGACTGTACACGAGGCCGATGTGACTCTTCGCCAATAAGCGTCGGACTTTATTCCTGACTATATCCGGCTCCACGCCGAACAGCACCATCGCTGCGGTCAAATTGTAAAGCGCAGTCGAAAGCAGTCTGTCCTCTTCATGTTCGAGGCGTTTCCGTTCTGTATCGCTCAGGCATTTGTACCGCTCCATCATCTCATTGGCTCCCTGGTCCATGCCGATCATGTCCCGTTCTTGGCTAACGGCGTCCAAAAACGCGTCTTCCCAAAACTGCATTTGATCCCACACGTTCGATCGCTCTTTCCCTTTAAAATATTCAGCAGGTTTAGAGCCAGGTACGGTGTTGTGGTTATGTCAATTTTAAGTTGAAAACTGATTTTTGCAACAAGAATGTTTTAGTTTCATTCTACGCAAATGTTACACCTGTTCACCTAGTTTTGTGAGGAAGACTTAAAATATAATCATTTTTATTCTTATTTATAATATTTATCATATAGAAGAACAGTAAGGTTTTTTAAGTTTTTTGGTTAGGTGAGTTTTTTTTTTATATTTTGCCTTTTGTGGAGTTATTCTTGAAAAAGATTACTGTTAGGTAAATATAAAAAAAATACTCGTATAATCAACAAATATAACTTATTATACAGTAGTATGGCACAAAGGAGTTCAGTTTAATAATTAAAAATAATAATGCAAAACTTTAATTTAACAACAATCACTGGAGTTTTCCTATGGTATTACAAAAGGAGCACCAGGGGCCTTGCTGTATGGCCGTATTTTTACTTTCCTATGTGAGAATGTTACAATGTCTCTTTTTCGTTAGGTACTGTATTATAAAGCTCATGAATTGTAGAGTGCGATAAGAAAACTCGTTCACATCGCACCAGAGCCCAGTTTTAACAAAACTCGATACAGCACATTGACTGAACGCCAGACTGGAAGACAAGGCTGAAAATTGTCTCACGCCGGGGTCAACACACTTACCATAACCACCTACACAGCGATGTTTTGGAGTTCACTTAGATGGAATTTTGTGAATCGAATAGTGTTGGAATGAGCTTTACCTATGAGTCCTTGGTAAAGGTAAGTCCTTGCCGTGTCGGGCGATGTGAGCGGCGACGTGACCGGCACGCCAACCGGCGGTCTGTAGCTCAGGGAAGATTTGGAGGAAAACACGCTAGCGGCACGAGGCTTGCCGCCGGCACCACCTTTCGCCACCTGTATTATATTATGTTACATTTATTTATATAAATAGAGCTTAAACTCATGTGCTCCAAACTAAATGAGTGCTATTGTTATGAGATGAATTTGTTAAAACTTGACAGTCTTTGAAAGTTGTAGTAACAGCTCGTAAATATGTTAGTTTGAGAAGTTTGGTTAAATAGACACGGATAACACAACATGCACTAAGAAGGTAACGATGCGACGAAGACCCGGTAATTGACGAATGATTTTTGAGTTGTAAATGTGCCAATTGCGTTGACTGTTTGTCGGAAGGAAGCGAGAAGCGGGTACAGAACACACTAGGACTTACATCGAGGAACATGACGTCAGTGTCAGAGAGGTTTGACTTAAAGGAGGCGCGGTGGTCGTACAGATTGGCTCTGTTGGTGGTGATCGAGCCGCTCTCATCGGCCGAGCACTCGGACGACGGCGCCGCCTGCCGCCACACAACACAATCTTGTACGATACTCGTACACACATATACATTCACAAGGGTCTACTTTTATGTGTTAACCTTGCAATCTAGAATTAATTCGGCAGAGCAAAAGTTTCTTTTAATGAACAGCTTTGTCGTGTTGATAGAGTACTAACTATTGCGGTTGTATGTTTTTGTAGCCAGTATAAAGTAATTGCGTTGTTCAAAATGTATCAAGACTATTCTAAATATGTATTATTTGTTGAGGATCGTAACAGTAGGTAGCGAGTATCGTACTTTCGATGCCCTCAGACAGACCTCACATCGCTCTGCCTTGTTTTATCTAACTTTGTACAATAAAACCAAATTATGACTTCATTACGAATACAAAATGTGAATGGCGCGGATGCTTCTACGGTTAAAGTACATTGTTTGTCAAAACAAGGCTTTGATTATTTTTACCAAAGCGATATCGAAGCTGCAAAATATTGGGAATAACATGGTCACACACAGGGTAGTCTGCACAATACTTTTGACAAACTTACTTTTGACTCCATCTAAAAGCGCACGCCCATCTTTCAAGGAGATACGAATATAATTACAGGGACAAACAATTTACAAATAATACTTTAAATGTCAATAGAGAATTGTAACAGTAGAAATTATGCCAAGGCCATGCTCAAGGGGTGAGCTCAAATGTTTTAAAATTACACAAAATACACTTTATGATACACAGGAGTAGAGCCATAACAGGGTAGTTGACTAATTACGAAACAACAGTCTATATTAATAAATAACAACAATATATAAAAAAAATATATTAACAAAAGTCTGTATTTTTTATATTATTATAAATATGTTGCTTTGAAATCAAGTCGGAACAAGAAATAGTCTCACTTGACATATTTTAACAGGGACGTAAACTCTATTTTACGTTAAATTATTATAAATAAATAAAATGTTAAGATTTTTTTTTAAATATGCCCAGCTAATGCCAAAATAGACAGATCAGAAACGATATCTGTATCAGTCAACATCCCTTATCAACTTGCAACCATGCGACAGATGTACAACACACAATTTATATACATACAAAAGTAGGTACGTACGTCTGAGTCAAATGAAGTGAGTTTACTAAAAAGAAGATTCCTCTTTTGATTCAACATATCTCTGAACATTTCTGTGGTGCTTTGCGCTTCATTTGAATCCATCTCGGGGTAGTTCACGGTCGGTATTTCTGTAGGAGATAAATTATAAATGCTGTTTGTTATCTCTGCAAAATAGCACAGTCCACGTAAACACATTTGGTTTTCTTTAAAGCACGGATTGCCTTGAATATATGAATAAGGATTCAGAACATTAGAGATTGAACCCAAACTGACGCTTACCGACACAATCGTTTAGTCCCCGTGACATTACTGTATGGCACTATCAATAGTGCTATGTCTTCCTATAGCACTATTAAAGTTTCAAGAATAACGAATTGTCTTAGATCCGCACTTAATAGTACTAACTATACTATCATACAAAAAAACTAGGTATGTACAATAATATTAGTTATTTTAGTTTAGTTTTAGTTATTATTATTAGTATAACTATATTACTATCATACTAAATTACCTTTAGCCAACCTTTTTGAAGATAGGATAAGATGTTAAAGTTATTTGCAGAAGTTGAACTTAGTTACTTAAGAATTAGTTAGTTTTATATCTACACTTTAAACTGAAAGTTCACCACTGACGGGTTCCATCCTGTGCAACACAGTGGACTCAATCGCAAAGTTACTCCACAGAATGTGAAATAATTCATTTTAAACGATAATATTACCTATCTGTGAGCTTTTTCTCGAGGAAGGTTGTCAATAGTGTCAATAGTCGTTAAGTCCGGAGTCATGATTTTTCATTTCGATTTTTCCGTTTCGGCTAGGCACTTCCTCGCTACAGTCATGCTATCTCGGCCACTTAGAACACGGAGATCATATCTCCCAGTATAGTATATTACCTGTTTGAGAGCTCTTTCTAGACGAAGGTGAGGAAGGCGTGTCCAGCTCGTGCCTATAGTCGCTGAGCGCCGAGTTAGCCATGCCTCCGTCCAGACACGCGACCTCCTTGCTCCAGTAGTGTGTGTGTGCCATCTCGGCCAGTTGGAACACAGAGGCCATGCCGCCCAGGCCGAAGTTAGAATATGTGTGCTCGAGACCGTGGACGACAGCTTGCAACACCTTCAGCAAACCTTTCCACACTGGTTTGCTCACAAACTGCAATAGATAATCATATTACAATGTTATAATTATATTCTATCTTATATAGAAAGTTATAAAATTAATTGTAATAAGAAATACATTTTTGAAATGCGATAAACGCCCTATGAAACAGAAAGATTACGTCTTCTTGTGTGTTTTTTAAATAAAACTGAGAGATTGAGAAGGAAGATGTCACTACCTAGCCAGTACTAAAGTTTTCAGCCAGCAATTCCGATTAAGACGTAGATGTCTTTCGTCTTATGATGAATTATTAGTTGAACATATGCCTCCCCGTTTAAATGCCCCAATGAATAACCTATATCAGTCACTAGTATCGCAACGGATCCTTGTGACTCAGTTTCACCTTACTAATAAATTATTTGGAAATTTTCTAACATAATACATACAACATCGTCGACTTTGTCGCAAGGTGTAGACCTCCTGTTGAAGTTCCTGTTCAACTTGCTGAGCACCATGTTCCTGTACGATTCGTCCTCCATTAGTTTCTTCAGCCTGTTGAGTTTTAACCAACCGACGCCTTCGCCTTCCAGTACATGCTGGACCAACTATTACAGAAAATTATTTTGTCATAAGAAAATAAAGATAATATGCCGGGTACGCACTAGCCGATAGCATGCAAAAGTGACCGAGTAGTCGCGAACAAATCAATGTGGACGATTCCACGAAAGCGAGTGAGAGCCACAAAAGGCCTGAATTCGCGTTGAGTTGGGATACAAAACTGACCCTATCATTTAAAGACCGATTTTCGCCCTTCCTGTTCCGAGTAAATATTAGAAAAAAATTAGGTTTAAACAACTTCTATTCCATTTCATTTTCATGCCTCTGTCGTATATTGTGATTTTTCTAAGGCATTCGCACGTGTGGAGCACCGCATACTAAATCACATCAGACAAAAGGTCAATACTTTGCTAACAAGAAGAGGTTCGTTAAAATAATGTACACTAAAAATGTGTTTTTTTTTCTTTTTTATGCCTGATAGGTTAGCCTTTGACCACAAAAAGGTTTAGAAAGGTTCATATAAAATTCATGGTATCATGGTATTTTCTAAGTTGTGGTTATTCTATATTGGAAAGCGACAAAACTATCAAAATGATCCCGACGACGAACGTGCCATATTGTAACTTGATATTGACCTTATATGAAGCCGTGGGAGGTAAGAATATGCTGCTGAAATGAGACTTATGGGAAATTTATGAGACAGACAAGTGGAGTGGAAGTAAAATACATGTTGTGTAAATCTCACTTAGCGTGGGATAGTCAGCCATGTTGGCCTATTACAGACTCTTGAAGGACGTCTAAAATTTAAGTATTGAAAATTTCTACTAGCGCATTCAGCAAAACGGATAAGGGAAGGTAGAAGGGATATAATATATATAGTAGGTAGTTACATCGTTGAGGAAGGCCTGGTTCTCAGTGTTGGCGGCGGTGCGCGCGTGGTGCGTGGGCGGTGGCTGCGGCGCCGCGTGCCGGATGAGCGGCGAGCGCTGCACCAGCCCGCGCGCGCCCTGCGAGAACGGACCGAACGTCGCCGCCGCTGATGCAGCCGACGACGATGTGCTGCCGGGAGATACCGCAGACGCACCGCTACCGCTGGCTCCACCGCCGCGACCGCTCTCCGCACCCCGTGTCCCCTGCTTACCTGCACGCACGGGTAGACGAATAATGTACAGCGCTTCCTATACCATTTACGTGGAAGACAGGACAAAAAACCGCAGAATGAAATGAAATCCCACGGTAATGGTCATAATGGTGTTTGCAAACATCGATACAATCCATTTTATCGAATTTAGACGATTGTAACGTCAAATTTATCGATCGGTAAGTTCGGTACTTGCGCTGCTGTTTGCCACAAAGTGCTTTCACCGAACCGGACACAGCCGGACGTACCGGAGACTTTGCAGCGTGAGCCGCCACGTATTATCCACTATTGCATTTTTACCTCAAATTGCTCATTACTTCAACGATAGGGGTATTATTAGAACGGCTCTAACTCCCATTCCTTACTATGTAGACACAGACTCCCTCAGGAAGTCAAATTGTCCACAGCGGTGGAGTTGATGACCCATTGGCCGCGGTGCTTCTCGAGAGTATAATATGTTGGTTCTATAAGAATTATCTACACAATGTCACTATGTGGCAGTTCTTATTCGCCCACACTAAAATTCACATCCATGTGAAAACTTAGGACTTCTACTGGATTGTGTGTAATTTTACTTCAGTTTACACAGCACCAAGTTACATGAGGACTAATTCTACATAAAATATACCCACAATTGAACAGATACGTAAAATTTACTGGACTGACATTCGCAAGCGTTATACGAATTTGAATTTTAGTGTTAGTGTTTTAGATTACCGATATGTTAACCTTTGACCACAATCTCAGAAGATGCAGTAAGTGATGATGCAGTAGGAAGCAGGCTTAACCTAGAATGACAACTGAACGACAGCTGTCGGAACAAAGCGTTAGGTGTATAATGACAGATTTTCTACTTGAGGGTGGTAGCAGGCGGGCATTTGCTATATGCACAGCCATCATAAAAAAACGACTACCATATTAATGCAACAGTCATTACCAAGGTTTAACGTGCCCCTGAAGCACGGAAGCGCCGGATAAATGCCATCAAGTAATAAAATCCAGGTAATAATCTATTTGGAAATCGATGGGGGAGGCTATACGCAGCAGTGGACTTCTTGCGGCCGAAATGATGATGATAATGATGAATAACCGCAGAAGCTGATTGGCTAAGATCGATAAGGCAAGCACCGGTTCACGATTTTTCGGAATATTGGTTGAGTACTGGAAACACATATCAAGTTTCGACTCAGTCGAGTATAAAATTTTGAGGATGACATTTAATTCGTAATCGAAGGTGGTACACCACTCCCACTTGAAACAATGGGTAACCATTGTGTTTCGAGTGTTGTGTTCGGGATCAGCAGCCTAACTACAATGGTAATTAACCTTATTTGGTCAGAATTCCAGAAAAGGCATTTTCGAAGGAATTATGTAATACATTGTTGGCATGGTGAACAAAAGGATGAAAGCAAATTTAAATATTCTCTAAAGTAGGAATGACAATCAATACCAGTTCATTGCAATTTTCCTATTATGTAAGAAGTCCGAATGTCATAATTTAGTTTATCTCCATCCGCCATTCCAGTTAGACAATAGGGCTACTATGAATATAGAAATTTTGTTATTATTTCAACAAGATAAGTTGATTCACTTTCATGACATTGAGTTAGAACACTACCATGTTAACACGGTCAGTTCAACACAATTCACAATAAGATTTAGATCATAGAAAAAAGTAACACTCCGGACTTACTACTAAACTGGTGTTGTGATATGGTAGAATGATCAATCCTTTTATGGTAAGGACAACCTTCATCTTTGCCTATGCGTCACTTGACATACAACCTACCATTGAACTTTTAAAATTACGTGTGCGTAATACAAAAAGCAACTTAATATGTGACAATTTACCTTTATTTCCGAAGAAATCGCTAAACATGCTAGAGGTAGAAGCAGCCAGCCCGTTCAAGTCGGAACTGATATTGGAGAAAAAGTCTCGATGCATAGCTGTCAGCTGATTTGTAGTTTGGAGTGCTGTGGAATCACGCCGGTTGGTCGGACTGCTCACTGACTCTTGACTTTCACCCTACAATCCAAACAATTAATGTATCTATCTGTAAAACTAAGTTTTATTTATTCTATATTTACGGCTTTGTTTATGTATTGTTATCTGCTCGGTTTGTTAACGAAGTTTCCAAGACGAATAAAAAGATTTTCTAAAAATAACACGGCTTTGGATCTCAGTATATAAACATTTACATTTCACCACAATTTTAAGGTCTCATGAGCTTTAAATTAGCAAGGAAATTGATACATAGTTCGGACTTTTACTGAAAAGTTCTTGTAGGAATAATCAATAGCAACTGTCTGGCCTGTGAATCGATCCCACTTCTTAGACGTGACGCTCATGTTGCCCACGAGATACAGATATTTTAAACATAACAGAGGATGCTTATAATGATGAACATTAAGGATCTAGCGCTCATTATTACACCCTCGACATGTTAAATAAATGAATACCTGAAAGCTATTCAAACTATTTGATTATCAATGCTTTACCTTAATAAGTAGCCCTTTCTTCGCAGCTGCCTCCTTAGCGCTTTTTGTTAGGTCTCCCAGCGTAGACTTTCCCACATAAGTAAGATCCTCAAACGTATTCTTACTAACAGCAGTAGCGGTTTTGCTAGCTTCTAACGCAGATTTTGACGCTACATGCATGCTTTTAGACGCTTCTTCGGCCGCTTTTTTTGCATGAAGAGTTAACTGCAAGAAATATTAGCAGGAACCTAATGTTACTGTATTACATTTTACAGTTAAACGTGAATATTACATAAATGTCAACGCAAGTTGTCCTCGAATCTAGATGAATCCAAACAGCGTGCATGGGCTAGATGTTATTGGAAGTATTGTTTTTGCTAAAGTACTTGTTGATATATAAAGAAAGACTGAGGATGTGCTATGATTTTTTTAGCATAAGATAATAACAATATTTTTAATAAATAAGCCTTATCGCTTGTTGCAATATAAATTAGGCTTGGGATTAGTGAATAGGACTTTACGAAGCGTGCTTAGTAATAAGATGACTTAAAATTTATACTAGTAAGAAGGTATAGTTTATGACAAACAAAATGTATTTCACAATCTAACTGATCTTACATGTTCTTTATGCAGAACGCTTTATATTTACAGGCATTTTGTAATGATGATACATATTATATTTATATCGCCGTTAATAAAGTGATATCTAATGCTATATGGTATGTTCAAGCCTATGTTCTAAGGGCTAAAACAAGCTCTATCACTCTTAGTGTTTGACTCGATACCTGACCAAAAGGTGCGAACATTTTCTTTTCTTCTCCATCTGCCACTGTTCCTCTTTTCTTTTTGTAGTATGAATAAATGTATAAAAGATAAATTAACAGACAAAATAAAAATTAGAACAAAAATCACATAAACCTTTTTATAACACACTATGTTTTCTTCATGCTAAATTTTCTCAACATGTTCTCCAATTACTGTCACCAATTGTTATTTAAGGATAAGTTTCTTTTTCTGCTTGGTCATATTATTTTTTACAATATCTTTACTTAAGTATATCAAGACGGAGGGATAAAAAGTATAGTATACCTTGTCGACGTGAGCCAGTAAGCCTTCTTGGCTGCTTTGCCGCGTAGTCTCTCTCACCAGTTCCTTGGCCTGTGCGGCGAATTGTTCAAGCAACGACGACTGCGACGCCTGTCGAGATACTCCGCTGCTGGCACTCTGAAAATATATCATATAACGCTCTTAAAACCTGTAGATAGTTTCAACCAAATATACTATGCAGTAGTATGAATCAGTAACATCAGGCTAGACGTTACTGCTTTATATTACATTATTAAACTATCAATAACACATATAGTGAATGAAAATTTATGAATAGTTACTGTTGGGTCTCAAGAACGACTGTCATGATCATGGTAGTGTGGAGTGTAGAATGAAATCGGTGGTTTGTAGGTTACCTTGACGTGCGAGTGCGAGGGAGGCAGCGAGTGGTGTGAGGGAGTGAGCGCGCGGTCTGAGTCGCTGGTGCTGCCACTGTCGGCTGTGGCACGTTGCCGGCTCACCACAGTCTTAGGAGTGGTTGTCGAGTTCGAGTCCGATTCGCGCCCGAAACTTCCACTATCCGTGTCCTGCATGGAATGTGACCTTCTAGCGTCTATCTTTTTTTTACTATGATTTCTAGTGTTATTTTAACTACAATTGCGTTTTGATACGATTGATGTTAGACACTTTTTCCAAACTACGTGAATGATTGTTTCCGTCACACATTGACGTCATGGCACGTCCACCCGTTCATAGCGTAGACTTATTGCACTATTTACTTGTGAAACTAATGTGCCATAGGTAATTGCTAATGACTAAATACTTCATAAAGGCAGGCAGATAGGTGTTCAAATACAATGAAATAGCTGTGTCATAAGTTTAACATATAATGGACAATGAGTCTACATCACAGTCACCTATGCACAACAGCATCATAACAAACGCTGTCCTTAAATTGATGATCTAAACCAGTGTCTCACTTGATGACGTGGTCTAAGATTTAAACCTAGAACGGGAATTGACTCTCCAGGTCAGCTACTACACTCAAGAAGAAAATCTGTCTCCAGTCACCTAATACGTTAGCTAAGCAGGCTAGCATTTGCGTGTTTTCATGATGCTAAAGCCCACAGTATAATCTGCCCCATGGCCTCAGCACAGCAGTCCATGCGCCGTGCGAGTAAGCCATCATCAATATAAATAAAGTCACTAGGCTTTCTAGAATGAAGAGAGGCTCAAAGGGAGCTGTGTTATGTTTTAAATACGAGTATAAAAAAGCGAAGTAAGTAAAGTAGCTCACGCTCTTCTTGACGGGCTGTGGTCGTGCGTCTCTGTCGGCGCGAGCTGGCGGTTCATCGTCATCGCTGCGTTCGGAGCTGGACGCGGAGGGGGAGGGGGAGGGGGAGGTCGACGCTCGTCCGCGCTCCACCTCTTCGCCGTACATCAGGGAGGACGGCGGGCTGTACACCTGCGTACAACGAAACGGGGCTAATCTAGATATAATTTCTAGCTATATCTGCGCGCACGGTAGTCTGGGGGTCCGCCAAGTTTCACTATTAGAACATATATCTTTCTTCTTCAAATATAACTAAATGTATACTACTTATTTTTAGATTACATTTACAAATTCCTAGTGTCCTATGTCAGTAAGAAACAATTAATTAAAGCACAGAATTCGTAGCTCATTCCACGGTCTCCGTGTCTAAAGAGTTATGGCAAACTGCAAGGTAATCTGTGACCCTGTGTTTAAAATTAGGTGATGCGGGTGCGAGTATAGCCCGAGATGAAAACTTTGTTCTCTAAAAATTTGAAAATTATACGGAGGTTTTTTTTTTAAATTGGACTCGTGCGGTTTTTTCATTTCCTGATGTCATCTTACACAAGATAAATTTTCATAAATGCACAAACGTAGTCACTGTGTGACGTTTTTGTCAAGTCGTGTTAACAAATCACAATCGTGTAAGATGTTGGTATAATTACTGAAACTTTACTACAGTAATTTCTTGCTATTGAACTAATTGCTACACTCATGCAGTTCACGTTCACGATGCAGTAACGGTTAATAATAGGTACTCCAAATAAAATCTCTCATTTTAGAAAATAATGCTAACCTCGATGTTTCCATCAACAGTCTACTCGTGACTACGGTCAATACAACTTGATCGAAACGTCGGGGTTAGTCAAAATATTATCTTGATATTAATTAGTGCGTGGAAAGACCCGTTAATGATTAAGAAACATTATGCAGCATTTAGTCTGCTATGACATATCGGTTGTCTAAATGCTTTTATTGTAGTAGCTATAGTGTTGTATGTAGTTCGTAGTATTTTGATTAATAAAGGCATACCGCCGGTAAAAAAAAAAGAAACATGAGTTTAGTCCACAAACGTTTGAAGAAAATAAATACCGCAATGTAAAAAATTACAAAGTTCCAATGTTTCCGCTAAAACTGACAGGTCATCCTACAAAACGATAGCAGTTCGTGATCTCATCGGCCGATGTATACAATACAGTACGTACAGTCTTAGGATCCAGCGACGATGACAGCGTCATCGGTACTGACACAACGGCGCTGTATGTTTCTCCAATCACGTGTTGTTGGTGAGGGTTCCCTGGAAAACCACGGGGGGGGATATTCATACTTTTATAACAAGGTTTATAAAGAAACGAAGCGAAGATGGCGCTCAAATCATAACATATCATTACATTACATATATGTGTATATATACAATACTTACCCGGTGATAGATCAGATGAGACCATTTCGGACACAAAGTCACTGAGTGACGAATATGATGAACTCGTGCTTTCCGCTCCTTCAGAATCTGATCCACTTTCATCTGAAAATGATTTCATTTCAGAACAAACACAGAGGTACTGAACAGTAATGCGGCACATTCAAGTATTTTGAACATGCTGAAAATCTATGGGATCGAAACGATTAAAAGGGCCGATTAAAACTAATGTGGTTTTCACCGAAAATCACGTTAGTTTTCGGCATGTACTAAATTATACATAATATTATGGCTTTAACACTAGGGTGCTCGCGTCTTAAAATACTCCTCAAGTCCTAACGCGGATGTCATTTGTCAACTACAAATAAATATGTAAAGAAGTGTAACTTTCATACAGTGACCTCTTAGATTTCGAACTCATCAAGTTCATAAGTAAAAAAAAAACTTTCAAATTCAATTGGATTGGTTAAAAATGAATCGCATATGATTGGTCGTCCTGGACCTACGCTACGCTGCGCTTCCGGCCATTAACATCGCTACCAGCAACGCAGTCAGCAATATATACACGACAGTAATGTATATTGTAGTTAGGTAGTCATAATTTTTAGGGTCTCATAAAACATAATTTCGATTAATGGTGCGATTCCCGAACAATTGGCAATTTCCTTTTTTCTGGCTCGTTCCCTTTTATCATTTTTATCTGCACTTGATAGTGTAGTGTAAAGTTTCTAATCAGCCCCTTTTTAAAGATCAAACTTAACAGGGTACACAAACCACACTGGCTGGTCACTCACATCCGCGGCTCATACCTGTGGGTTGGTTCTCGTGTCGCTGCAATTGCCGCAGGGCACCGTTAAGGCTGGAGCCGTCGTCCCACACGGCGAAGCGCACCGGTTGTAGCGAGTCCGCGAACCACTTGGGCTTGTCGCCGACCTGCCGCGGCTCCAACACGCCCGTGCCTACCCGCAGGAATGCCACGTTGCACGGTGTCAGCGACCACTCCGCTAAGAACTCCACCGCCTAAATCATACCGGCACATTTTCAAGTCATTTTTTTTCAAACACTACTTATACTTAATGGTCTAGGGGAGACTAGCCACGTAAAGTAGAAAGTGTATAGGAGGGTTGGATAACCGTCGGCAAGGGCTAATACCAATGGGAGTTCAGTCATACTCGACTTATTGGAATTTCTGGATAAAATCAAGTTTTGGATATATCATAATATATTGATTACGAATAGCTAGTATATGGAATGATTGTTGTCATTCAACCTGCTCTGGGTTTTTTTTTCACTTCGCTCCTCCTTTGACCGACTTGCACAATCACTATAGGGATAGTATATACCTCATGATAGGACGCTCTAATGACCTTCAATTTGAGTTTGATCCAGCAGACTCTCGAGTGCATTTGCGCACTAAGACAAGTTTGGAGGCTAATTATTATATACATTTTTAATACTTTAGAATCTATAAAAAAGAGTACCTAGAACTGCCGTCATGCTCTTGTACAAAGCGACTTAGTTTAGCTTTCAATAAGACTAGTCAGCATCGACTATTATTTGTGATTTGCCACCGGCAAATACTATATGGACAAATCTAATGAGATGGTTTGTATTTTGGTCGATAGACTTGCCCATATTATACGGTTTAAGTAATTCTTGGTAAATCGGCGCTAAACGTAGTAATGACCTTCTCTATTGTTACAACGCAAGGGCTCGTACAATCTATAAGTACCTAATAATAACAAGTCTCGGGAGAACAGTTTAGTATTGTAACGGATAAATAAGTGTCAGTTTGGTGAATAAGTATTGCATTATTTATCCCGAACCCCAGCTCGTAACAGTGATACGCTAATACGAGAACGTTTGAAAATCCGGTCACATCCTTTTCTCAATTATCTTAATTGGGAATTACTACAATTGATAGGAATGTAACTTACGATGGCTTAAGTTATCTGTTTCTTACAGCATAATAAGTACAGCCCAAAATAACTCCAGCTGCGGAGTAACAAATACAAAATATATAATTTTAAATACTTTCTGGATTTTGGGAAAGTTTCTTGATCAGCATGTAGTTCTTGATATAGATGAACTGTTTGACTTTCTCCAGCGCGTAAATATGGTTTGCTGTGCCTGTTTTAAATAATTGACAAACGTTAACAATGTTGCACAAACGTACCTGTGTTCTCGCGAATTTATTGAGGAATGCGGTCGTTCTCGGTCGTGATCTGAGGAAACTGTTGATTTGAAATGCGACGACCGGTCGCGGATACAGTCGCAAAGTTCGCGTGTGTTCCATGAAGTTAGCCAGAATATTCTGAGAGTTGAAGAAACGAACCTGAAATGAGAAATTGTATATTTAAAATGGGTGTTTTCTTCAATTATCTAAATAAGTTTGTAAATGATCAATTATGTTCCAATATAAACATTAAATCAACAAATGTCGATTACTGTGCCAAAGTATGTTTAATGCGATTAAATTTATCGTGGACATTTTGTGCACGTTTTTGTAAATCGACGAAACTCTTGTACGCAATGCGTAAAAGACGAAGTATTTGTTGGTAATTATATACCGAAATTTTAGATTCATAACAAGTTAAAATTTGTAATAGAAACCAAAACAATAAAAAACGAATATTTACAATTTTGACGACACCCCATTTATTGTTAGACAAAAATATATATATATATAAAATTTGTATTATACTCAACTTGGTTTAGACAATGACAAATTACATGCTACGGTGCAAACACTATATTTTTTTAGCAGGTACGTTTGCACGTATTAGACCCCCTGATAAATGATTAAATTGGATGTTTAATCCAGTATTCGTTTTGGGTCAACATTTCACACAAATTATCAAAATTTCTGGAACTCATTCCAGAGCTAGCACTCATCCTAGCTACAGACCCGTGACATACTACCTATACTACCGAAGTCTCATTAACAGAGTAATTTTCTGCCCTTTTAGTACAGAACCCTAAAAAGACTATGTTCGAGTATATGTGTGACACCTGGAGTGTTGGGCAAAAAATGCCTCCAATATCTTCCGTGGAGTCGTAGGAGGTGACCAAGGGAAAAGTACCAGTATGTGGGCAGTGCGTTCTCAAGAACTGCGATCTAACACTGTGATACCCAAGCCGCCTGCAATATATGGGTGAACCACTGTGTAATGGAGACTGTGTTCAGCAGTGGACGATCCAGTTGATACGTTACAACATAGTATAGGTGGTATAGTAACCATGGCGACGCGCGTGGCTACGTCGACCGAGTCGACGTCGTTCCCGTAGATGAGCGGGTTGAAAGGATGCGGATGGTGCGGCGAGGCCAGCGAGTGTCGCTGCGGCGTGTGGCCGGCGCTGGCGGCGGCGGGCGGCGGCGGTGTCGGCGTGCCCACAGACATGCGTCGGGATTCCGGCGTGCTGTGCGGTGCCGAGTGAGCGCCCTCGCCCATGCCGCGGAACGATGCCGGCTGCACTCTGATAAACCAACGTGGCAAGGTAACTAACACCATGGGAGAATGGAAGTTTACAATACAATACCTACATGGCCTCCCTCTTTGTATATACAATATTTTTTGGTAAAATAATAACAAGTGAATACTAACAACGTCGTTAGTCATACGTTTTTATTTCGACGTATTATTTTGCCATACGATAATATCAAGATCGACATAATTATATAGAGCTAGATGGACATACTCGTACGTAAATCTCCTTCGGTTAAAATTACGCAAATAACGCTATTTGCACAGTATTCTCGCAAACGGTCGGTTCATAGTGTTCTAAACAGACATCGATAGCAATATGATATCATCCATGACGTTTCCTGCACATAATTCCCGGCTGCATATAACGATCACAGAAAATAGGTAGTTTGCACAACCGTCAAACTCAAATTTTGATAGATATACAAATTTTTGTTGTGATTAAAATTGTATACATAAACAATCTTGTTCTAAAAAGAATGCCTTAAAATTTGATAATACTTATGTCGATAATTGAAATGAAACCTTCACTTCAATATTGGGTTAATTGAGAAAAGGAATTCGCTTACTGTTGAAATTGTTTGCGCGCAAACAGTGAATATGATTTACTCGTATGATGAATACTTCAATTATGAACCGACCGTTTGCAATATATTCAACGAAAGCAGTGGTTGAATGATTAAACCGTAGTGTCTATTTAAAGTGCGTGCGGCAAATGTATGCGACAGGTGTGTGGTGCCACTGTTGCTATTTCGTTTCTAACGAGACAAAAAAGTATTAGAACGAACTAAAAAGTATTAGACATTATTAGAAAACCAATTATTATTTTTTATGTTGGAGGTTTTGAGTAAAGTCATTAAAATAAAGTTGTACGTTATGTCAGGCAGAAGTGGCTCGTAAAATGTTGTCAGGATTTTCCAATAACCTGTATAGTACTGATAAAGGGATCAATAATCCAGGTTCAAGTCATCTGTCTGGTGGGAGCCTGAGATGTAGGTTACCGTGGAGAGTTTTGCATAAGTAATCCCACACACGTTGCCATTAATGTTAGTGCAATTTTCATTTAACCAGTTATTTTATACTGTTTTTGTTAACTTAATATTACATTTTAATATCTTACTAAAATTCTTATACTAAATATTACCCACGAAAACAATAGAAAAAACACTCTCAAATAATCATAATGAGGGCTAAGGCACAGATTAGAGAACAGATTGTGGTAGACAAAACTTGCAAATTTTTTTTTGGGTCGACAAGGATGTTGTATGCCCCTGTCGGCTGTACACCGCACTTTAATTTGCTATTTAACTTTACTTACACCTACACATAGCATGCCTTCCTGTGGTAAAGACACACAAAAAGTCCATAACATGTATTCTTACTGCCCTAATATAGCCCAAAGTATCAATATATCAAGTCGGTCAGTATTTTTTGAAAATATACTTACTTGAGAGTAGCACCACCGACGCTGTCCCGTCGTGAAGGCAGCAAGTTCGCGGTGGCCTGTTCTGCCGCGCTGTTAGTTAGACTACTCAATGCCTGACATCAAGAAAAACAACGTCACCAATACACAATTAAATGTACTATAAATTTTTTTATCGAACAGTGATTTTTACAAAGTGCTTGTCATAATGTTTATTTACAAATATAAATATTTAAAATTTACTCTATGTGATAGTCAAAGAGGCTCTAACCATTTTATTTAGCATATTTTATAATACTCGGTTTAAATACTAATCACACGGCGAAGATAAGGATGCAATTTAGTTATAATTTAAAACAAAAACGCCAAACTTACTACTCTGAGCCATTAACCCGTAGGTATAGCTCACAGGCATCTGAGTGAATTTAGCAATTCCATTAATGGTTAATCAAAAACAGCTTAGCATAATAGTATTATTAGCACATAACAACAGTCAAACACATGCTGCAAAAATAACGACAAATGACTGAAAATTGTGTTAGCAAAATAAAAAATTACAGTATAAATAATTTTAGGCTATAAGTAATCATTGTAACGTTAACACTTATTTCAGTCGGGGAGAAGTGTGTGCGCCGAATTCAACTCAAGTATAAGTAAACATTATTCTTACAAAGTAATTTATGAATTAACGCCTGCCAAGCAAATTAGTTAACTACATTACACGTACCTATTCAAATTGTGTTTTTTTTTGTTTTCGATGTAATTTTGTAGAATTAATAATTAATCTAATATGATGTTTTGGCTCAACCAATAAGCAATGCAATCCAACAGAAAAATGCTACCAGCGTGTTGGGCACTTTGCCAACTGGTAGCGGGCTAGCGCATTTGGACTATAGTACTGTAATGTACGCCTGCAATGGTCTTTAAGTTACCTAAATGCATTTATTTTTGTAGTAGCTGTAGGGTCGTTTGTAGTTTTCAGCGTTTTGTAATTAAAGGCATATCGCCAATATCAATTAATTGAGTACTTATAACATTTAGTCATTTGCAGAGTGATAAACTGTAAGTTACATTTATTTTTCTGGTTTAACATCCAAATTAACTCAATTTATAGTTACGGTTGATTATTTTTACGAATCAAATGTTATCTATAAAGTCTATAAAGAAAATACGTCATTGATTTAGATTTGCATTCAAGCGTAATCTAGTCAGTGTCTTTATGATAAATACATCAAATAAATGGGAAACTGTTCCCATTTATTTGATGCATAATTAAAAATTAAGATTTTAAATTCGGCACACACGCACACATATCACTCTTACAAACTGCCGTGAATAGAAAGTCAAAGTGTGCAATGTAAAAAGAGTATAGATATTTACACGGAATCCGGCACTGCCCAAGAGATGCACAGCCTAGCGACGACAGAGAGAAGTGAGGGAGTTTGTTAGTGAGTTATCTGATAGTGTATTGAGTTCAGAAAGAAATTGTTATCATACTGTGGTTTACGAAGGCGCAACAATCAAAGCCGATGGTACACCAAGAGGTATTCAATTATAGGTATTAACACATCTTGCCCTGTAGGTTAATTTGTATAGTTTAAAGAATTGTGTTTCTTTATGTATGCAAAAATTTACTAGAACTATACCTTTTCATCGATTAACAGAAAAACCTGCAAGACATGCCTTCTTCGAGGAAAAGGTATGATATTCTTTATTTGTTCCTGATAGCTATATTTTTGCATAGCCCTTAAACATGTAATGAAAGACTGATATATTGAAATATTTTTTATAATTATAATTTGGTTGATGCGCTTCCTTATAGTTTATTCGAAATATTTTCTCACTACATCCAATGACATTTAAAAATTCCGTACAACGTTATTTTTATGCATTTTTTTTTGCATTTGCATTTATTTACTTCCGAATAAACTACAAGTCGTAACAATAGAAAAGATGTAGAAAAATAAGTATTATTCACGAAGAAAATGTAACGTCTAGAAGATTAAATATATATCGAAATAATGTTTACTTGACACAGCAGCTTAGCGACATCGATATAAATGCGCCCACAAGTGCGTATCAGAGAAAGATTAAGTGAGTAAAATCAAGAAAAACTTCATTGACACACACAGATACATTCACTATAAGTAATGGTGAGGTACCTGTTTGAGGTGGTTTTTTAAGACGGAACCTTCTGGTTCGGGCAGCACTGGCAGATCCTGATCGTTGCCGGTCGGACTTATCAGCTTCGTAGCGTCTAAGTCCACCAGCCAGATATCATCTGGTAATCTGCAAAATAATCAGTACTAATATTATAAATGCGAAAGTAACTCTGTCTGTGTGTCTGTTACGCTTTCACGCCAAAGCTACTGGACCGAGTTGAATGAAATTTGATATGGAAATAGTTTGAGACCCGGGAAAAAACATAGGATAGTTTTTATCCAACTGCGCAAAATGATGTTAATGTTTTTGCGCAATAACCGCCATACGCGCGGGCGGAGCCGCGCTCGGAAAGCTAGTTGAGATATATTTACAACAAACAAAGGTATTGATATAACAGTTATTGAGACTTTAAGTGATTAGTTCATTAATATTGGGGTAAGCAACAATGGTAGGACATTTTATTTTTTATTGCTTGATAGATTAACCTTTGACCACTATCTCACCTGATGGTAAGTGATGATGTGGTCGAAGATGTTGTTCAGGCTAATCTAGAATTACTGGCTCTCAAGGACAACTGCCGGAACACACCGTTAGGTGCTTGACGACAGATTTTCTACTTGAGGGTGGTAGCTAGCCCGGCGGGCATTTGCAAAATGCCTTACCACCATGCTCAGTAGTGAGTCACCAGCGGTGACCCATCCAAGTCATGACCGAGGCGAACGTTGCTTAACTTTGCTGATCGGTTCAGAACGGTTAAGCAAACTTCGCTACGAGCGCTTCAATATAGACTGTTTATTAGTAAGCCATCCAGAGATGATGAGCTTTACTCTAAATAATGCCAAATTGGCCGGCTCGTCAATTTGGCATTATGCTGTACTGCTTCTGCAGTAATGGATTATCATTACTTGATAAGTTATGTATTAATTGTGTTTCTAAATAATAAAAAACAACAACTTTGTATAAAAAAAAATCCCTAATAGTGAATAATAAACCTACGTATATTACACTTATAATATACGTAGGTTTATTATACATATTTCAAACTAACCTGAAGTTCTTCTTGTAAGTAAGAAAAGTGGCGGGAATTCCAATGAGGAAGGGCGTGGGCGCCAGTAGCAGTTGTTCCGCACAGTTCATGCAGCTCGGCAGCAGCGGTATCGCAGGGAACATGTACTCCAGCGGATACAGCATGCACACCAGCGCCATCACAGACATGGAGAGCGCGTTGTAGTCGCGGGACTGGACCACCACTTTGTTCTCCAACAGGATCAGCGTCAGTACTTTCAGGCACGTGTCCACCCCTGCAAATAATACGCTCATGAACATTTGTAACTGGAGAAGCTGGCTTCTGGTTGGGGGACTTCAGTTACATATTCTCTTTTCAGTTTATGTCAACAAAAATGTCTATAACCCGGTCAAGTTAAATTGGTTACGATGTATAAAAAACTTGCCTGTTGACCTAGGCACCTTGGTCGGGATTAATTTCAGCAGCATGTTGTAGAAGTACTATTTACATCAAATCTAGTTTTTATCTTAGTAAACAAGTGATACCCATATCATCGGATAACATATCGTCATAAAGCATAAGAATCTCCATACATCTATATCAAATACGAGGTGTAAGACACCGCGAATATGGGGTACCTGTTGTTTTTGTCCATGATTAAATTATTATGTGTTGGTCTTGTCTTATGTGTTGGTAGGGATATGTTGTAATAATATGTTCTTATATTGTCTTTTGAGTTGTTAGAGAAGAAATATTGGACCGACCCTACTTGAGTGAGATAAGTGTTCGAAATTGATGACTGTCTTAGATATAGATAACTTGAAATTATTAGAATTATATTCATAATTATTGCCCTAAACAACAATTTATTTTAACTAAAATAGAAAACTTCTTGTATATTTACTACAAATAGAAATAAAGTTTTTATCCAAAATGTTTAAAAAAAAAATTCATACTATTATTTAAATCAGCAGGCACAACGTAATTACTAATTATGAGACGTTTCTCTTTCTTACCGAGAAGTTCCAGCGGCAAGTGCAAGGGAAAGTCGACAAGTGAGAATCGCGTGTGGTCCGGCAACGCAAACAGAAGCGGGGCGTGCGCAGTCGGCGACAGAACTTCTAGCTCCACCCTTGTCTTGCCCGGCACAGGCACCGGCGCGGACAGGAGACGGAGGATCCACGTCTCTATCTCTTTCACATCGTGAAGGACGATCGTGGGTGTGTTGTCGTACGCTTGTCCCGTCAGGACAGACCATACTGTATCCCTGGACCAAGGAAAATAATATTATAGTTTAGATTTTATTGAATCATTCAATTAAATTAGATTAATTTTTGATAATAATAGGCATTGCGGCTTTACATTACCGCCGTAAAGTGAACGCGGACATTTATGGCGGTTAATTGAAAATGGTTTTTTTACTACATTTTGCAGGTAGCTCTAGTTACGTTATGTTGTGTGGATCTATTCAGTTGTCTTAAAAAAAACAACTAATGGACACACACACATTTATTTTATTTAAAAAAATCAAATTATTAATTTACACTTGACTTTAAAAGTTCCCGCAACTCACTTTTGGTACTAATTTGGGCAGAGGTTCCACCTGAAGGGTATACTGGTACTGAGTCTGGTGACTCCTGGAGTTATCACAATAAATCTGAGCACTTAATTTTGGAAGCCACCGTTTACATAGAGAAAAATACTGCTGACAACGCGTAAATAGGTTTGTGAGGGATTCGGGCCTAGGTCAGCGATATATTAGGTGTAACAGTTAGTAATTTTGTATTCATATGATACGCGTGAACCGGTGACTATTCCGTACAATATCTAAAATAATGTTTAATAATCATGCATTTTTTTTTGTGTTAAGCTTGATAATTAATAATTTTGTCCGTTTTAGAGGCAAATATATAAACTAATACTATGCGCAATGTAATTTTTATATAGCGAATTCAATGAGCATACTGTGACATAACTATAGATAGCAAATTTAGCTAGAAAAGAAACTGATTTTTTGGGCATCCCGCGCATATGTGATTTTCCGCCTACTGCTACGTTTAGCAAACAAAATTTATTGAGCCACTGCGAGAAGAACAGGCAAGAAACTCGGGGCCATTATTTTAGACATCTTTTTACAATGTGTTACAAACTATTTATTAAATATTTGTACAAAAGACTGTCCGATAACTCTGCTAACACTTAAATGTAACTCTAACTTTTATTATATATACGTATATATATATATATATATATACATCCCGCAAACAATTAGACGTCCTCTGAAGAGAAAAGTGCATTTAAACTGACGTCCACCTGCTTTTGGCGTCCGCATACTGGACGCCACTTTGTTGGCCAGTGGCACTTACGTCCCATTGGTCCTGACTAGCCATAGGACAAATATTGATAGAAGCCAAAATATCACTTAAATAGCTGCAACAATATATTAAAAAGTTCGCGACGAAATCTTAGCGCAGGTGTGGCGCTGCTGTCGTGCGTATATTGAAAGCCGCATATCGCGGAGAGTTCCTGACTATGGATCCGCGTATTTGGCGTCCACAACTGCGACGTTGCCAGCTCGTTTGCAACAATCCAACAATAAATCACAATTATCACACGATATTTAAGCAAAACAATATATTCGCCTTAGGTGGTGTACGCGTTGCGTATCATTAGGAGCCCGAGTTCATTTAAACTTTTAAAAAGTCAGTAAATGTTACGAAAAAATATACGTACAGTCAGCCTCATTTGCCTGTAATTTATAATGTTCGATCATTAATATGTGTTTGTAATGAATGATTCACTGGCTCTCAAGGACTGAGCTGAGATGCTAACCTCTAGAATATTTGCTTGAGGTAGGTAGGTACCAACGTCGTAAAGGTTGCTATTTCTAAGACATTAGTAATGATAGCAAAATTGAATCAACTTATTGTTGTTGAATTATTGTTTTCCAAAAAAATATTATACATCATCAAGACTGAATAAGTAATTTTTGTAGCTAATTTTTCTATTGCTATTAGACTGAATCGTAGATATTAATTCGTCGTGAACGTTAATTACTAAGTAGGTACTTACTTACTTGGTAGCATAAAAATAACAACTTTGCCCAGGTTCTAAATAGCGAGCTATCTTTTGAAATCATTTCGTTGGTAGCAACCTATACCCGCAACTTTTAGCGTGAACTGGGCATGAAGGTTATAAGAAGCCATGTCATGCACCCTATGTGGAACAACACTCCACTCACATCATTTCAACATCCAATAGGAGAACATGAAATGTGAATTCACCTCAATACTGTTATTATAATAATAATAAATAATAATAATATAATAGATTACGTATCTGTAAATACCTCTACCGTAAAATTTCTGCTCGTCACTCCAAGATATTGGTTTTACCTTACTGAAATATGAAATCTCTACAATATACTCGGCTTGTACACATATCCCTACCAAGGTTTCCACTTGAATATACCGGTTGTGACAGATGTAAACTTAAGTTCACTTATCCCTATATAGTATAAGTAATAATAACTATGTATAAGTTAATGATAGCAATTACATTATCACCTAGCCACGTTTTTGTATGAATGAGCATGATATAAAAACTATTGAAATATAATTATTTCATATAGCCAGTTTTACCCGCGCGCTGATGAAAAACGGTGATGATGGTGATGATGAACAGTAGTCTATATGTTAATCCAGGGTAAAAGCTATCTCCATACCAAATTTCATCCAAATCCATCCAGCCGTTTAGGTGTGAAGAAGTAACACACATACTCACAGACTTTCGACACATACCTACCTATTTTTTATTAGTGTGATTACAAAGATTTTTATTTATAGTAATAAACTTAAAATTAAATTATTTCCAATAAAAATCAATAACTAATCATAGGTTATTTTTGATTAGGTAAGTGCCTACAATCATTGCTAAGTTTACCAGATAAAATTTCGTACTACCTCATACCTACCTACTACAAATATATACCTATACTTATTCTATGAATTTACGTAGGTAGATACATAGTACTAACTTAATTATTTGTTGTGATCTTATAGCTATGTAGGTAGATAGGTATGCAATGCAATGCGCGCCCGCGAATGTCGATTTGACATCGTTGACAGTTGCGTACCTAGGCAGGCCTATATGATAAATGATAATTATATCGTAGATAGAGCTTCTAACCCTTTACTACTTTGTGGTAGGTTTACTTTATCGAAAGTAGCTATATTACTGCTAAGACTATATGTAAAGTGTTATTCTATCTTGATGATTAGGTAGTTGGCAGTGAATAACAATAGTTCCCGTAAGTGGCAAGAATCACTAAAACGGGGGAAGGATTTTTACAAAAAAATTAACTGACTTCAACACTCAAAAGTGTAAAATAACTTGTCGACGTCGGTACCATGCGCACAATAATATGACAATTGGTTCATTCAAACTAACATGGCACCGACTTCAACCAATTATTTCACTGTTTGGAGTGTTGAAGTCGGTTCCATTTTTTGGTAAAAAACCTTCCCCTTTTTAGTGACCCTTGCCACTTCGAGAATTCACAAAATGCCCATATATATATATATATAATATGTATAAATAAACTGTACATTAAATACATACGTTCTAACAATTTGAGGGCCCGCCACCCAGCTCCCGAGTACGAGAGTAATTTGTTCATGTACCCATGACTCGCTTCCCGAGTCGTGCCTCTATGTAGTGTAAATTAAAACACGATGATAAAGCTGCAAAATATGTTAAGTAAATTCTTTAAATAAAGGAGAAATCGGACACCCAATAGCTTTATACGGACGACCAATAGCTATATACGGAAGCTCAATTGCTATATACGGATGTCCAATTCAAATTTAGTGGGATAGTCAAGAGAAGTTAATTAACAATATTTCTTCCTAATATAATATCGAATATATAATCTATATAATCTAATATCGATTTTTCGATATTTTAGTTACAAAATTTACGACTTATAAATTTCCTCAATTTTGAAATTTAATCAACATATTTACATTTAGACTAGACTTAAATATGTAATGACGATACCACCCACCAGTGTGGAATCCGAAAGACCTGTTTACTCCGCTGCCTAGACTTGCAATAGCTTAAAGTCAGTAGCTAACCTTATAAAAGAAAGTTATTTTTATTCATGTATTATTTTGTTTGGTAGAAATCTTTATGAATCTTTATGTGTTGATATTTTTAGAAATAGCAATGTTTAGCTGTTAGTAGAAAAATAATACATAAATAATATTAATACGTTTTGTGCCCCGTGGGGTGCCGAGCTAGAATGTCACCCCCCGATTGCTACCTGTGGGTGTCATAAGAGGCCACTAAAGGTATTTTTTTTGTGGGATAGTAGGGCAAACTACCAGGCGGCTCACCTGATGGTAAGTGATTACCGTCGCCTACAAACATCCGCAACACCAGACGCGAATGAAAAACGGTGGTTCAGGCTTAAATTTATTTTTTTAAGCCTGATAGTTTTTTGCCTTTAAGCCTTTGACCACTGTCTCACCTGATGGTAAGTGATGATGTGGGCGAGGATGTTGTTCAGACTAACCTAGAGTTACTGGCTCTCAAGGACAGCTGTCGGAACACACCGTTAGGTGCTTGGCGACAGAAAAGCTGCTAAATATGTTTAGTAAATTCTTTATATAAAGGAGAAATCGGACATCCATTAGCTTTATACGGACGACCAATAGCTATATATGGACGCTCAATTGCTATATACGGAAGTCTAATTCAAATCTAGTGGGATCGTCAAGAGAAGTTGATTAAACATATTTCTTCCTACTGCCAATAATTCCCATTTGTCCCGGGGAAATCTGTGGGGACAAATGGGAATAATCCAATATGGTGCAACACAATTGGCAACAAAATTTCCACCATACAGTAACTTGTAGCCAAACAGTACTGCCTCACATAGTGCCGTATTTTTATAATAAAAGTAGCCAGGTTATTGGACGTCCGTATACAGCTATTAGGCGTCCGTATATAATATTGGACGTCCATATATAATATTGGACGTCCATATATATTATTGGACGTCCATATATAATATTGGACTTCCATATATAATATTAGACGTCCATATATAATATTGGACATCCATATATATAATATTGGACGTCCATATATAATATTGGTTCAGGCCATGGTACGATACAATTCCGATTTTATCATACCTATATTTATATTTAACCCACAAATGAAGTTATTACGTACCTAAGTAAGCAATATTCTTCTTAAATTTATAAAAAAAAAAAATTCAAATTCAAATTCAAAATCATTTATTCAATTTAGGCGTCTACGACGCTCTTATGAAGGTCAATTACAAACTTTAATATTGAAATATTCTACATTGTACTGCCACGTTCAGCAAAAAAATGTATAGAGCCACTGCAAGAAGAACGGGCAAGAAACTCGGGGCCATTCTTTTAAACGTCTGTTTACAATTTGTTATAAACAATATAATACAATTATTACAATATTTGTTTAAATTACGTAGGAGACAGGTGATGGCTTGGCAGAGGTGGAATTTTCCAAGCATTTTTGTCGTTTAAGTAATCACAAACTGTGTAGTAGGATTTCTTAATCAAAATATTTTTCACGTGTAATTTGAATTTTCCTTCTGTGAGCATTGTAATATGTTCGGGAATTTTATTATAAAACCGCACACAATTACCTAAAAAGGACCTTTTATTTGTCTTTGCTAATCTAAAACACGGTACCGTTAATTAATATTTGTTCCTAGTGTTGTAATCGTGGTTGTCACTGTTTAATTTAAATTTACCCAAAAATTTTATGAACATACATAATATTTTCAAATATATACAGACTCGGTAAAGTTAATATATCAATTTCTTTAAAAAGATCCCTTAGAGATTCCATAGGATCCATTTCATATATGGCTCGAATTGCACGCTTCTGTAAGATAAAGATTGTTTCCATCTCAGCAGCAGCTCCCCACAGCAATACACCATACGACATAATACTGTGGAAGTACGCGAAATAAACTAGCCGTGCAGTAGCTACGTCTGTTAACTGTCTTATCTTACAAACTGCATATGCAGCAGAACTAAGTCTTCCGGCTAGATCATGTATATGTGGATCCCACTGTAAAGTTGAGTCCACTTTGATTCCCAGAAAGACTGTCGCTTTGTCAATAGAGAGTTTATCTAAGCCAAGCTTAATGTTTGGTTCAACATAAGGAACATTTGGTAAAGAAAACTTTAAACATTTGGTCTTTTTTGAATTTAAGAGAAGATTATTAGCGGCGAACCATTCAGAGATCATAGATAACACATTATTTACATGAATGAGTTCACTATCTTTCCTATCTACTTTAAAAATCAGAGAGGTATCATCGGCGAATAAAACAATATTGCAGAAATCTTTGACCATGCAAGGCAGATCATTAATATACGCTAGGAACAGAAAAGGTCCCAAAATTGATCCCTGCGGTACACCTATTTTTACCAAAGACCCGGAAGAAGTATTGCCATCTATTCCAACCATCTGTAGCCTGTTTGACAGATAAGACTCTGTTAGATTCAAAGCTTTTCCACGAATACCATAGTGTGAAAGCTTACGAATCAGAGTGCAGTGTTCTACACAGTCGAATGCCTTGCTTGAATAATGTGGATATTAATTTATCAACAATACTGCGGGGGATGGTGTAGAATTGATAACGGAATGTGTTCTACTCTTTTTTAATATTCACATACACAAAAAGTCTGTACTATTGCTTAAGCCATGGCACGTTGGCTTTGGGAATACTAGCAAAGACAACCGCGGTCTACGAACACGGTGTATCTACTCTATTCACACACACGCACGATTGCTACGCGAAGTCAATGAACTGCTATACTAGGCACAATAGACAGCTGTTTTGTGTACCTATTCTGCCTAGTCGGTCTTTGGCGGCTTGCGACAAAAGAACGCGCGACGCGGTAGCGGTTTATCACAATATAGCATACCTAAGTAGCTGCAACACAATACAGTACGTACCTACGTAAACTTGAAATTAAAAAGAATGTAGGTAAGTAATTTTTTTTTATCATTTAGATGAGTTTAATCGATTGGCGATTATGCAAAGCATTCGACAGTCTAGCTAGATTGGCCGGTAAGGCCTACGCGTTCGTCAGAATAGGTACGTGAAACAGCTTCGTCTATCACTAGGGCAAAACAGCTGTTTTGCCATAATGATAGCGTCTAATTGACATCGGGTAGCGTTCGTACATGTGAGAATGGAGTAAACCGCGGTTCTCGATATCATACTAAAAGGCAACGCGCCGCGCTTAGAAAATAGTTATACTGATTTTTTTGTATGTGAAAATTAAACATGAGTGGAACACATGCCGTTATCGATTCTACACCATCCCCCGCAGTATTGTTGATGAATTAATGTCAATCTTATATAATAAACGTTGTGTTGTTAATTTTTTGTTGATAAAATTAATCAACGCTTGTTTTCTTATTTCTAGCTCTTGCGTATTAGCGTTCTAAGTGCTTAGCTAAGTTGTGTGTCTAGCACGAAGTGCCATAGTTGTACCTACATAATAAACGTTGTGTTGTTGGTGTTGTTGACAAAATTAATCAACGTTTGTCTTCTTATTTCTAGCTCTTGCGTCTTAGCGTATTATAAGTCTACTCTCTCTCTCTAAAACACGGAATAAAAGTGATACATCTACATGTTTTTTGTTTTTATTTATTTACCTAATATGGGTTACCCTGAAATATAAATATTACATATAGGTACACTATGCAAACTAACTTATTCTTTACTTTACCTACACACAAACTACCTACTACAAAAAACCCACCTATTACACTAAATAGTCAAATTATCACACTTTCTATATTGATTCTGCAACAAACTAGCCACTGTTTAATCATATGTGCCGTTTGTGGTGAAGTGTCACAGGTCCGTTCTGTACTTCTGTACAACATCTTGTCCTGCATGATTTATTTGTACCTACCAACTACCTACGCCCCGCAGTTTTACCCGCGCGCTGATGAAAAAGGGTGATGATGGTGATGATGAACAGTAGTCTTTATGTTAATCCAGGGTATAAGCTATCTCCATACCAAATTTCATCCAAATCCATTCAGCCGTTTAGGCGTGAAGAAGTAACACACATACCCACAAACTTTCGACACATACCTACCTATTTAAAATATTTTTGTTTGCAATATATCAATGAAAGCCGAACCATGCCGAACGAATTACTATGTTTGACGACGGACGGAGATAGTGTCTCAAGCTACGTCACGATGTGTGTAGGTTCTTCAGATAAAATAATATTTTAAATTCACAGAGCAATAAATTTTCGCGGAGAGTAGGTACCTGTTACCTGTAGTACCTTTATATACGTTAGGTACGTTGCTCGTGTGAGACAATATGATGAATAGATTACAATATATGATCGCCCTAAATAAATATGTAATATATTACATACCTACCTATTTAGGGCGATCCTTCTGTTGTTCTTTGTTTTTAGTCATCTTTCGTTTTATAATAACATTAGTAGGTAGATACTGTTTCAATATTGCAAGTGACATGATTGTCATTGATTACATTTCTTATAAAATTGTGTTTTATCTCTGAAACATATAGGTATGTTTATGGCATCAATATGAAAAGAACAAACTACTACATTTACTACGAACAAATAATTTTACTTAATATTTACAATAATTATTTATTACATAATTTGTAACTTACTGCATTTACTACAACATATTTTGTAAAACAGTGACGGCTCAGTGGCATTAGCTATGGACTGCCGGGCAGCAGGTCTATGGTTCGAATCCCGCCGCGGGCTTGAGCTTTACCACTGGGTAGAAGGGCATTATGCGAAGAAATTCTTGTCACTTAACACTTAACGGGATTAACCGAGCAAGAACTTAGTTCGAGCGAAGCGTCTCTGCCTAAACTTACACAAAAATGCTACCGTATGTCCGGTTGTTCTCCTCTACACGTCGCATTTCTCAACCGATTCTCACAATGCCAAAGCCCACAAAAATAATAATAATGGCCAAACAATTGATTACAACATTTGCGGTTTTTTAAGATAGATATTAACCATAAACCCCTACACACATTAACCCAATAAAATCAGGGGCGTCCAATAAACAATGCGAGTGTACCTACTATTTATATATAAAAAATACTGGCTGGCAAAGTAGATACCAAGAAAAACATGAACAACTTGTTTCTTTACAAATATAAATCCATAATATATTATACATTAGTACAAAATGGATTTCTATTAAACATAGCCCAAGACTTGATTGAGAACGTGCTTCCACGAAACTGGCTACAACCCAGTCACCGTAAATTTGCCATGACTCAAAGTTTTAATTGTGTCAAATGCCACATTAAAAACTTTGATTAATTTTTTGGGAACTTACGTATACGAGGGGAAATTTGAAATTTCAACAGTTTTGTTGTTACTAGCTAATTACGAATTCAGTTATATATGGAATACAAATCTAAACAACTTTTTTACCAAACAGGACAAATTTACTAGTAGTAACAGTAAAAAATAAATTGGTTATTACTCACCTAAACACTTGTCTAGATCCGCCGACCCGCCGAGGACTGGAAGACTCGTTGCACGCATCAATCAGTTTCTTTAGGATGAAGAGGCACTCTCGAAACGTTGAAAAGAAGGGGTGGTGAGACAATAAGCACAACGATGTCAGCGAATGGTTTCGAACGCGCTGGAATAAACAAAATGTTTGAACCTAAAACTTAGACTTATAAAGATCTCGTCAATTATGCGATTATCTTTGTTTAACCATAACATTCGAAATGTTAATCCAATGAAAATTGGGAAATAACCAGAAAAGCAGGGTATATTCATAGAATTTTAAGTTTGTACTCATATATGGTTTGAATTGACCAAACTACATATCAATCCAGGGAGTGATCAGACTCCAGAGTCCAGATCCAGTCAAACAGTTACTTATAGTTAAGGTAATAAATACTCGTAGGTGGATATTCATAGCTGTGAAAATGTGGGTGTTTGGGCACCTCTGTCAATGCTTACAGGGTTGATAGTATGCTAACTTTATGCACGGTAATACAGTACAATACAATACAAAATTCTTTATTGATCAACAATCTTAAGGAAAACAATAAAATTATTACAAACAAATTAATACATTACATTGGACTAAGGGCGGCCTTATCGCTTAAGCAATTTCTTACAGGCAATCTTGCATGGAGAGTATTTACAATATTGCGGTTTAGGGAGTCCAAAAAGAGAAAAAAAAAATAATAAAAAAATAATTATAAACATAATGTATAACACATTTATATTATACATTAAGCACAGCACACATATAATTTTCTTGAATTGTGCATAAACTATACGTATATAATTTAAACATAAAAACAAGTAAAACATAAGTAATATTATCTTTACACAGTATTTCAACTTCATAGAAACGGACGAAACGCGAGTTATACCTACGCGCCTCGATCTCGGCATGCGCTCGGCACGCACACAGTCTCGAGTGTCGCAACTGTGCCGCAGTGAGGAGCGAATGGTTTGTTGTTGTTTTAACAATAACCGCGCGATTTTTTCACCAAAAATAAGTTCAAGTATTTATTTACATATTAAATATGACGAGTAAGATATATTGTGCTGTTTTTGGTTACATGAATTCGTCAAAAACGCATCCAGAGATAACTTTTTTTTAGTTTACCTGGATTACAGATAATTATAGACAATATTACCGTGCTTTATGTGTGTATTCACCTGTCGCTTCCTGGCGGCGCGAGGGCTAGGGGAATGCTCGCCGCCACTCTCCGAGTCGGGTGCGGGCGGCATGTGCCCCGGCCCGTGCCCAGGAGCGTGCCCCAGCACGTGCCCCGGCGCCGCCGCCGCCGCACTGCAGTCGCGCTCCGAGTCCGACACGGCCACGTTGCTGCTTCTATAGTCACTGGAACACTCCTCACGTCTTAGTCTACACTATAATTGAAACCAGGCGACAGATAAACACGTTTTCGTCACCCGTGCTTGTAAAGAAGGTCGTTTCACATATGTAATATGAAATGCGGAATTTCAGCAAGCAGTTGCACATAATTGCAGGCGCTTATGGTTCAAGGGTTAGTTATCCCGCTATCAGTATCCAAACCTTATTTAACTGGCACGAAAATTTTGTGAATGAAAACACAATTAATTCTTGTCGAGGAACAGGCTTTTGCCAGTTAAATGAAGAAGTTTCCAAGATAGATTAAAAATTATCTTGTAGGCAAATATTGCTTCGTAAAGGTTCTATTCCGAGCGATGCTGCCGACTGCAACTCCAAGCTGCAAATGCCGCGGCTGCATGTAATCGGCCGCAGCTGCACGGTTTGTATGTGTTTTTATGAAATGAGTTCTGAGCGCCGCGACAAGTGCAGTTGCAGGCACTTAGAACTCATTACATAGAAATTTTGCAAACCAGTATGTAATGTATTTAATCTGTGGCGTCGCTCGGAATATAACCTTTACACGTTCTAGTTTCGGTCGCGTAGTACTGTATCACCAGGTGAGACAAGAGTAGGGTTTCCCCGGATTTGTCCTAATTTAGAGGGCGTCCGGGGGGCGGGCGTCCGGTAGGCGTCCCCGGACACTATTTGTGTCCAATTCGGATTGATTGAAATATAAGCAATTAATTGAAACACCGGCGCTGCGTATATGCATATTCACTTGTAAGCTGCATACAAGTTAACTCCGGCGCTGCAAAATCTACAACAACACCAGAACGTTCCCCGCACCGCCGCGCCGCGGGCCGGCCCCCACCATAAAAAACTGCCACCGACCCCGATCATTCACTTACTGTGTTGCCGTTTTGGCCCATTTGGCGCTAGGTCTAGAATATTTCTAGGGTGTTTATCGCTTCTTTCTCATTACCGAACGCTAAAAACATCTAGTGAAATCTAGCGAAAAACATGATAATCTTGATATTAGTTGGTAACTCAAGTTACATTATGAGTTTATTCTCTAGTCTCGCGGCAATAGACGAAGGCGAAAAACTGACTAAAAAACATACAGTTTCTTCTCTGATCGAAATAAAGTATAAATTTAAGGACCTGAGTTGCTTTGACTTTTCCAAATTCCTGTTTGAAAAGAAAAATCACTTTGACAAAAGTTTTAACATCTGAAAAATACCGAAATAAGTAAAAAGATTTTAATTGTTTTATGTTAAATTACTAAAATACGAGAGGAAAAATTATAGTCATGTGAGGGATTTGAACCCGCGTCATCCACCCTTTTAGCCGGGGTATGCTTTAACCGACTGAGCTAACATGACAATAAGCATTGTGACAATTGTCATGTTAGCTCAGTCGGTCAGATCACAGCATACCCCAGCTATTGGGGTGGATGACGCGGGACCGCACACGACTATAATTTTTCAAAATTTTGTAAAGTAAAAAGATCTTGAGCTCGTCAAAATTTAAACTTGTTACATATTTTTAATTTACACAAAAAAAAGTTTTACGGTTTTGGGTACTTAATCGACGTAACCAAACAAGATGACTTCAAAAATTTTGGTACAATTGTAGTTTGTAGTTTCTAACTAATTTGATTATTGATCAGACCAAAAAATATTTTTTATTTCTAATTTGATGTCAAATAACTCTGTTCTTCATTATTTTTATCACCAGATTGTCTCAGAAAGAGAAGAGTGAATAATTATGTTTGTAGCACTGTAGTTTTTGCGCAAATAAGCTGTGTAAATGAAAAAAAAATTGATATGAATTTTGTTTTCATGGGTGTCTGGGGAAAAACTCAATTTCACCCAAATGTCCGGGTTTTTCAAAGATTTTATCCGGTATCGGTGGTTTATGTGATGGCAGCCCTAGGCAAGAGGCAAGTTTGCCTGTTAAATAACCTTTATAAAATTTTGATATTTTTTAAATGTGCAAACTGTAACTATCTGTTCCTGAACACGAGTATTCATGGTTTTTTTTTTCTGTCACAATTAGTCTATTGAAGTTGTCGGGATTTTTTCAAGTTTACTTTATAATGCGGGCATAATTCACGACTAACGAAAATGAGGTCTGAATTTTTGTAATTGTAATTACCAAAATTGTATGAAGAGATAAAAATATAAAGATTACAAGTTTGGTTATAGAAGATAAGATATCATTAGACACGGGAACTTTTTATGTTTATTTCAATGTTATGGCCAATATTTCGGCACTGCTGCAAGCGAGTACACTGAAATATATGCGAAAAGATCAGCACCAAGATAAGGATCCAAATATCGTAAAAAAACAATCAATTACACATTAAATATGCCGCTCTTACGTAAGCTGCAGTGCAAGTGTCCATAAGACCCTATATATTTTGTAATAGAGATAAGTGGTGTTGTCACCTGGAGAAGGCGGAGTCGGAGCTCTTCTCCATGGACTTGCGCCACGACTCGCGGCGGAGCACCCCACGCTGCGGGCCCGTCGCCGCCGCTCGCTCGACCGCGCGGTAAAAGTTGACGCACACGCCGTACCGCGTTTTACCTGCCAATACGCTACACATGAGATAACGATGGAGGAGATAATTCAAATGCATATAGTATTATTACTCACCCCTGATGTAAAGCAAAAAACTGTATGTTTATCATCATGATCCCACGGACACGCAACCCTAAGGCTGGCAGAAGTACACCATGTCTAGAGGCAATTGAAAGTCATCGTTTTGTATGCTTACCGGAGTCCTTATCAGTGAGTGTGAAAACGAAGGACGTGGTGTCCCTGTTGGCGGCGTGGCCGGGAGCGCGGCGTGGTCCCACGGACATGCAGCCCTCGGGCTGGCAGAAGTACACCATGTCCAAAGGCAAAGGGAAGTCATCGTGATTCGTCAGAGGGTACCGTCGAAGTAGCTCCGGTGCCTTTAAGAAATGTATCACCAATGTCATAACTTTCATGTTATGGATTACACAGAAATATCTTGAAAGCTGTGAATACGAAAACACGATTATTACAATTTCATTAGTGACTTAATATTTTGTTTCATTTATTCTATGCCCTTTATTGATTGATTAGAGTATTCTTTTGTAAATCCAACATAACGGTTCTCCTTTTTTGGCGAGCATTAATCGGGTAGATTCGGTACTATCGAAGAATTTACTTATCAAAACTTGAAACAATAGATTGTGTCCAGTAAAATCATAATTTCAATAAAATTGGACCATAAAGAAAATAGAGACGATATACAAAATTTCAGTAAAATGAAAAGCCACTATTGCATTTATATACAATATCACGACATCATAAACAATTATTCAAGTAAAAAACATAAATTTCTTCACTAAGAATCAGTCTTTATGCGTACAACAGCAGTGTCAGATATTCTGGCTCATATAGCAGAAGTGTGCATGACTACTGTGTTAAGGCTGGAAGGGCACTGTAGCCAGTCATATCACTAAGCAAACGACGCATAAGTACTAACGCATTGGGAAGTCTCGAGCACTCAAGCAGGACGAGAACGTGACACAGCAACTGTAATGGCTGGCTATGTAAGGCAGCTATGAAAAGCTATGTATATTCGGATATTTATGAATGAAATTCAATTGGTATCATTGTCTATGATGCGCTTAGATTAATAAATTAATAAAAGCAACATTTTTTTTGTGTTTCTGCTGCCGAACTATGCTCATCGCATGTGTTTTAGCATACAGCGTTCCCTTAGGCATGTAGTCTAAATCTAGCATAAAAATATTTTACACCAAAGAATCTAATGAATTTTGGTATGAAACGTAATACCAGTTGTGTGCTGATTTTAAATAATCACTTTTATATAACAGTGGTTTAATCGTTACGTCAAAACCTGCTATAGTACTCGTAGTACTGATTCAGTAACGAGCTTTCTGCGCAAAAGTCCCGGATTATATTTGATCCGGCTTAACATACTACGAGTATTTATTGGGATAAACCTTTTGATAGAAACTAAGCCGACTGACTCTACTTCCTCATGACCTTAAACCTCGCTAAGTTTACGTCTTCCACTTTCCGTATCAACGGCCATTTCAGTACACATACAAAACTTTTTATTGCATCGTCCTCGCAATGAATAGGCCCTATACACAACATTTTGATTCAGAAACATGCACCGTACATTTAATTGGTTCAAATGTCAGTACCCAGAAGGGAGCGGGGGTACGGGAATGTGAACCCCGTTGAACCAATTGAGACCAGTGCGGGGCATGATGAAGCCAAGTTTTAGTTTCGACCATAGACAAAAGTTACGTGTCTTTGTGTAGTGTTTTGGAAAAAACATTTTGAGCAGACGCACTTCAAACTATTCCTTTGCGCTTCATGGTCTTTCGAGAGTCCTAAAACCTGTCGCTATTATATATTCTGTAGCTCACCTCCCGATCATTGTCGATGTCATTATGGATTAAAGAGATACATCGTTTAAGACTACGCAGAAATGTTTGTGTAGCAAGAAGTCAGAAGTCACAGAAGAAGAAAGTAATAGATGTTCTGTTTTTATTCAGCTGATCTGCAATGCGACACTTTATCCGGACATTTTGCCAGCCTATTCTGGACCTCAGTTGCATTTTCCTAGCAAAAGGAGAATGTCAACGGCGTATATACATCATAGATCAGGGTGCATTCATAATTAGGCGTTACAAAAGAGGTTAAAGTCAATCCCTGGTGCAAATTTGGAGCTACATTATTATATAAGTTTCGGTACCTTAAGGCCGTACATGTGCATGAAACAAACATAATAAGCTGCAAGTACGAGTAGGTACTATTAGAGAACCTCGATCTTACAACTTTTCTAGGTCTAAAAATACCGTATGCAGGTTCTTGTGCCACGTCTGCATTTTCTTGAGCCAATACCCTGACACTAAAGTGGCAGACTAACAACACTAGAAGAGCTCGAAGCACTCATAGTGTAGCTTACTTAGTAGTAAGTAAAGCAACTTCCGCTGCGGTCAGCAATTGGACGAGTGACTGATACTGAGCGCTTCCTAAGTCGAGTGAGACTGCCTGTTGCCTAAGGATGTCAATCATTTTATCACGGTTGGGCAAGGTTAGCTACTTCCCTCAAATACAAAATCTGTCGCGAAGAACCTAATGGTGTTTTCCGGCAGCTGTACTTGAAAGCCAGTAATCAGTACTAATATTATAAATGCGAAAGTAACTCTGTCTGTTTGTCTGTCTGTTACGCTTTCACGCCAAAACTACTGGACCGATTTGAATGAAATTTGGTATGGGAATAGTTTGAGGTCCGGGAAAATACATAGGATAGTTTTTATCCAACTGCGCATAAAGAGGTTAATGTTTTTGTGCGATAACCGACATACGCGCGGGCGGAGCCCGCGCGTGTGTCGGTTCATCATCATCAACATCATCTACGACCATATCATACGAGACTGCATTGAAAGGCTAGCAGCCTATCAACTTTAAATAAATAAATATAAAAACGAATATATGAGTATTGGGACTCTATGCACTTGTTCGTCAGTACTAATATTATACATGCTAAAGTAACTCTGTCTGTCTGTTACGCTTTCACGCCAAAACTACTGGACCGATTTGAATGAAATTTGGTATGGAAATAGTTTGAGACCCGGGAAAAAACATAAGATAGTTTTAATCCAACTGCGCAAAAAGAGGTTATTGTTTTTGCGCGATAACCGACATACGCGCGGGCAGAGACGCGCCTGGAAAGCTAGTAAAATATACGCGCCGATTTGAATATTTTCACCTACTTTTTTAAAGTAAGTTGCAAAAACAATCACTCTTTATAGATAGCGGTAAGTAGACTATATATTTGGGTTCCTACGTGACCCTATTGCTACCTATTTGAGCCTATTGCTATACCGCTAACGTCCAACAGTTTACTGTCTATCTCCTACATGAATAGGGCTGTATATTTTGAACAATCACAGAACGCAGGTTGTAATTACCACATAACATTTATTATTATAGTGGATATCATAGTCAAATAATAGAAGTCACGTGGAGTCAATACACGAAACATTTTACTAGCGTTTTTTTCTTTTCACTTTATTTGAAAAAAAAAAAAAAAAACGATAATATACGTAAGCGTCAATCTTGGTGTAACTATAAATATGACAAAAACCGACCAAGTAGGAGTCGAACACGCGCTATGGATTTTGAACTGAGTGAAAAAAACTAACATATTTTTAGGTGAACAACAGTAGTGTCTGAACCCTCTCGGTGCGAGTCGCGTTCGATCCTTAATCGTGTATCTTACCTGCACTGGTGCAAGTCCTTTTCCGGAAGTATAAGGTTTCGCTCCGACTATAGTCAAATAATCCACGAGCCGGGGGCAGAGGTGTTGTTTCTGAATATCCATGTTTATGCTGTATTTCCTCTATATCATCACAAAAGAGGTGACTCTGTCCCATCATAATTTGTCAAAATATTGCTTGTCATAATTATCACTTTTCACCTTTATCCAAGTCCTGAAAAAAAAACAGTATTCATTGCCACAACTTTGCTTAGACATTGATATAAAATATTCATGAGTGATCGAGAGCAACCCAAACGTTTATTGATTTGAGTTGGCTATTATAAGCGGTGTAATACTCCAGCTCCTTGACCCATTTATTGCCTTGACACATTTCCGTCGGGCGGGCTCTCTCACCACCCCCGTAGGTGGTGAGCTATTATAGCCCTTATACACCTTATAGACCATAAACTACCTTCACATTAACATACCTGCCACCATAAAATCTGGATTGCAATGACTATTTCATTGCTGTCTAAAACCTTTCAGTTTAATGGCCAATAAGTCATGAAAGAGGAATAGTATGAACACCTAACACGCCGTACGTATACAAATTGTACGTAAGTACTTGTACTTCATTGAGGGTGGGTCGTCAACCTTGAAAAGGGGCTCCTGTAAGCGCCTCGTGCTCACACGAAGCTTCTGATTAAATTACGTTTCACCTACCTCTCTGATTGCTTTTGCTTTATTGTGGTAATTGAGCTCCTGAGCTTTGTAATTTAATTATTTTCTTATGTTATCGTAGTAGCCTACGTAATGTTACATGGGGAAGTTGACTTGAAGTTATCGACTCATATTGAGAGCGTGACGGCCGCGGTAACGGCCGGTGAAGCGCCAGAAATATTTTTTATTCCACCTGTTCGATAAATATTTAAAAAGGATGCTTTATTTGCAGATAAGTGATTGATAAGTGCGAGCAAAGTAGGTAAGTCTTTTCTTTAGTAGACATTGGAGGGTTGTAATTTTTTGAACTGGAAACATAAATTTTGAGAACCTAGAGATCGAACATAGATATAGCCAGTTAAAAAAAAGCATTGAAAATAATTAAAAAAATAACGACGAGGTTTCGCAAAGTTTAAAAAACTGGCTGAATCTTGTCTAATATGTGTAACTTCACTTCAGTTCAACAGATTGGAGGATAGGGTCGAGACCCTCTGTGTAATTATAATATTTGTACATACTCTGTGCACTATTATAGTGAACAACTAAAAGCATTAGAGTAGAAGCAACATATTATTTGATTATATTATTATGTATATTAATAAGTTATATCTAAATGCGTCTCTTTTGCAGTTTTCTTTTGGATGGTGATCAGTGGTGTATTACTTGGTCGCAAAAATATTTTACAATAAATCCCTCCCTATGCTCTAGAACCAAAATAGCAGCCTCGCCGGAAAATTTAGCTCCTCTTTAATACCACATGAGGAGATTTGATATGGAAAGAGAGATTATACAATAAAATTTAACATAATTATTTTATTCTTGCAACGACCAAAAAGGCCATGCAAATTTAGGGCATTCGTCTTATACATCGTTGTATCGTTGTGTACATATCGTATATGACGAATGTATATTCGAGTATACGAGTATAATTATACGAGTATATTCGATATTTTGAGAATAAAATACTAAACAGTACTTTTGAAATAGGTGTTTCATCCATAGTTCTACTAAAATAAGCACATTTAAACTTAGATCTCCTGATACGTAACTATACAAGCTCTTAGAAATGGCCTCAAATTATTATAGTTAATGCTTCGGTTAAATCAAGCGCGAAAGTTTTGTAAACTTCTTAATCATTTATGCTGAAATACATAATATATTAAATATGCTACGAATAATGATATGTATAATATTATGTCAACGAAGCAGAGCGCTTTTAATTATAGCATACAAGAGTCTGGTTCATAAAACCTATATGGATGAAGTGTGTGATTTGATGAGTTTGGCAAATGTAGGCATAAGTTTAATCGTCGGATGTGCTGGTGACGTGACTATCATACCTACAGATATCAATGTTGCGTCATTCATGTGGGTGGTAATCAGAAAACAGAAATCGTTTGACCTTTTACAATTTACATGAATTGCATACGTTTAAAGCTTATCTACATATTTTCAGAAAAAATAATTTTTGTAGAATAGAATTCCTACTTAGTTAAAAACTAGACGTGTAGTTTCGAGGTAAACATATGAATATTAGTTAGTATGTAAGTAAATTGTTTCCAAATTTATTGTATACATATATGTTTGATACATAAATACTCATCTATAATATATAACATTAGAAAGCCATAGTAATAAAAAAAATCGAACTCCATGTAAGAAACTGTGATTTAGGTAACTGGTTGTCTAAGGAGAAAAATCTTTCGTATACTTCTGAAACGATCAGTAAAGTTAAGCAACGTCCACCTCGGTCAGGAGTTGGATGGGTGACCGCTGGTGACATTACTACTGAGCGCTTCCGTGCTTCGGAGGGCACGTTAAGCCGTCGGTCCCGGTTGTTGTCTTAGGATGGCAGTCGTTATATCATGGTGGTAGGGCATTTTGCGAATGCCCGCCTGGCTAGCTACCACCCTCAAGTAGAAAACCTGTCGCCAAGCACCTAATGGTGTGTTCCGACAGCTGTCCTTGAGAGCCAGTAATTCTAGGTAAGCCTGAACAACATCTTCGACCACATCATCACTTACCATCAGGTGAGATAGCGGTCAAAGGCTAACCTATCAGGCATAAAAAAAAAAAAAAAACGTTTCGGTTATTGTAAGAAACACATGTTTTATACATATGGTGTTGTAGATTTAGAAGTAAGACACTTGATACAAATAAGGCCCATGCTCTAAAAAGGCCTAACGTGCTGAAACTCATTTGCACGCTGGAAGGGCATTTTGCATTTGCCCGCCTGACTAGCTACCACCCTCAAGTAGGAACTCTATCGCCAAGCTTCTAACAGTGTTTGAGAGATGAGGCAGCAGTCCTTGAGAGCCAGTAAAATTGTAGGCACATGAGACAACTGTATGTCTCAGCGTGTCACAAACACATAAATAAAAGGATAATTAATTATGACAATATCTTTCGTACGTGCACGCGTTTACCAGATAAACTAGTTGGGTTGGGACTGTTGGGAGTGTGCGAGGGCCCCACTTCTGCTCTCTGTGCTAGTCTTGACACGTTCTTTATGAGGATGCTACGTGATGCGCATAATTTTTTTGTATTTTGAGAGAGTTTATAAATATATATTTTTTACGTTCGTTTAGAAGATTGTAAATTCTTTATATTTTTTCAATGAAAGTATTAGCGATATTTCCTAATTGCGTATACACAATACAACTCTTCGCGTTTTTCTTAATGTTATTTATTTATTATAATTTAAACCTTAATATTTGGTTTCAAGTTATGTGTGCTTTATTCATGTCGAGTACCTTACTGAGATGCTACAAAGACAGTAGACAGAAACTTAGTTATTAAAATGTGGTTAAGTACATGACGTACATGCTTAGTTCACTGAGCAAGGGTAGACATGCTCTTGATGACTTTTGGGTTCCGTAATTATAGCCTCTTTAGTCAGCTATATCTAAATAATTCGATACCGACCCTAAAGTTTTTCGTAGGAATTTCGGGATTATATAAAGGAAATTCCAATCGAGATCCCGGTGTAGAGCCCCAATTTTGGATTGCATAGTAAAAAGAAACATATAGGAAAGGATCTTCTTACAATATTTTTTATGAACAAATGGTAGCTTATACCTTACCATGCCTTAATAAAAAAAACTAGTTAAGCATATGTATAAGAATAATTATTTAACAATTTAAATTTCTCAACTGAATTAAAAATTTAATTATACTTAAATTCCCTCAGGTGACATGCATTTTTTCCTTCTTCTAAAAAATCAACATCCATCATTTGAATAAACTGTTTATGTTAGCAGTTAAACAAATTTCAGTTTAGTAAATGATGCCTAGGGCAATAATAATAATGCCTAACGATGCTTAGGTAAAATTTAGCTTTGTGAATGTGACTCTCTGAATGAAAGACTCACATACATACGGACACGGCGAAAGTATAGGGGTTTCATCTTGCTACACAACCCTAAAAATACTCTCCTACATATAAATTTAATGACAAGATAACAGAATACTCCTCATAATAGATTGCTCTGAAATCGATACCATTTAATCAAGATGGATACTTCAGGCTATATTTTAAAGGACCGCCTGTTGGCGAGCCTAATTGCCTTCTCAAATGTCTCTCGCAGAAGCTAAAATTTACAAAAGCCTTATACAATGTACACTCCACGCTTTGAAGTAACGAACCTATTATGACTTTGACAAGATCCCATGAAATAGGTTGCTTCCCTTTTCATCGGAGACAGGAGGAAATTACTTGTCTAATGAAGTTTCTTGGGAAATAAAATATAGAAATACGAGTATGTACGCGTATGTACCTAAGTGAATTGTTGAGTGGATATTAACAACATCAAAGAAATTGAACAGTTTACTATGAGAGTTTTTTCTTTAACCGAAAATAATATTAAGAAATAGATTTCGTTGGACTTAATAGGACAGATTAGGGTTACCTAAAGTAAGGTGTACAATTTTAGACGAATATTTGAAAATAATTATATAGTAGGCATTTTTATAATACATTTATGACTGTCTGCTTGTATGTATGTTGTTCATGACGACACTTAATTCTTTTTTGAGTGTTCCCTACAGCCGATGTAAGAATTTAAACTCTTAAAATTCTAAAGTTATGGCGTGAAAATTACAAAAATCCAGCTATATAAATTAGGGTCACTATATAACAACAAAAACTGTTTCAAATCTTCATGGAAATGTGTGCTTTCTTTTTACATAATATATATATATATATATATATAATAATAAATGAATATTAGCAGAATATTAAGTTATACAATTATTTCAAGTAAAGAGCCCTCCTTCACGCGAGTCCGCGACTCGCATGTGTACGGTTTTTTATTATTAAGTAATTTACTAGGGTTCGAGAGAATGAGGGTGCCGCCACTATCATGTGGTGTAGATATGCAAATTCTGTTCCCTTTAACTAATCGTGCCTGCATTATGATGGAGGACTCAATGCCGTTGCTCGTAGATAACGCTAGATAAGCCAACTCTACTACGAGTAGTTCACGGACATGATTTCGTTGTTTTTTAAGTAGGATCACTTTGGTCTTTATCAGAGGGTCCTGTAAGGATGCTATTGGAGGTAATACGAAAAACAAAATAAGCCAAGTGCGAGTTGGACTCGCGCACGAAGGATTCCTGTGTTCCTTGTTTGAACGTGCGCGAGTTCGACTCGCACTTGGCCAACTTTTTGTATTTGTTGTTATAGCGGCAACAGAAATACATCATCTGTGAAATAGCGGCAACAGAAATACATCATCTCTAGCTATCACCGTTCTTGAGATACAGCCTGGTGACAGACGGACGGACAGCGAAGTCTCAGTAATAGGGTCGCATTTTTACCCTTTGAGTACGGAACCCTAAAAAAGAAAACTGAGGGGGGGTCTTATGATTAGACGACCCACTTATTTCATTATGAACCTTAAGTCACACGTGATTACGCAGATTTCCTGAGTTCTTTACTTTCATCTCAACATATTCTTCATACACGCTTCGTCAACTTATGGTTTCTATAACCTGTAACTTAATCTTTAATTAAGTTCGCAGAGTTATTTCTCCATTCATAGTTGCCTTGTACCTATAATATATGTTATTTGTTGTTTCCTCTATCTATGAGCCTAAACCATCTCATCAAAGATTTCTCAGTAGTACCTGGCCGCATTGCTTGAGTTCATACAAAATTGCTACAGACGTTCATCACTTAAGAATCATTAAAATGATACCGGAATATATTTAAGAAAGAGGAAGATTAAAGCAAGGTGATTCTGATACACCTTTATCAAATTATTAGCTAGTAGAATGCCTGACAAAGGAATTTATCAAAATTTTTCGATAACATATCAAAATGTTCAGTCAGAAAAAATCTTAAGAAAATTTCAGACAAACATTTAAAAATTTACCGACTTGAAATATATTTATAAAATATATTTCAAGTCCCTACAGTTTCGCCTAATTTTTGCTAAGCCGATGTGAGCTCGATCGGGCACTCGAAGAGTCAAACCCTCTTAATTAAACGTGTCGAAATTATACTAGTTTTTTTTTTTAAGTGTCATCATTACCAATTGTAATAAATTATAATTTACTAAACCTAATAATATAAATGGACTATAAGAAAGCAAAATACTAAAAGGATTTTTTAAAGTAATCCATAATAATAATTCTAATATAACATAGATAAATAATATATTTGATATTAGAATAATTACATCGTTTTTTTTTAAATAATTTATTTCTAACTGACAAAAAATTTACAAAGTAACAACCAAATTAGAGACACCCAAATTTATAAATAAATTAAAAATATTACAGAGATTTTATCGGGTGTCGAATAAACCAACATAAATGTGAAAAAGACGAAATGTAGGGCTATTGGGGTTTCGAATCAATACCTCAGTACAGAAAAAACCTACAACCCATCTATAGTCAACTCTTCCGCCCTGTTCCGCTCTGAAGTGAAAAGGCTTCACAATAACGAAACCACAAAACAATTATGCAAATAAAGGTTTCCATTCAGTTACGTCACATGCACGTCAAAATGACGCACTTGAACCACTTTGCAGAAGACCATGGTAATGAAAAGTGGAGGCCGTGTAAAAGTTATTTGGGAGAAGAAAAAGAAAATGGTTAAATGTAACTTTACCTTATATTGTCGGTGTGATGTAGAATACTATGTGTCTACATAGTGGTGGTTGAAGTGGATTGGTGGTGTTAAGTCGGCCTCAGCATCGCGTAGTGCATATCAGACGTCTGTGGCGCGGACACGGTGGAGTGGTGTGGCACGCGGACATGCGCGCCACCCGCCGCCCACGCTCGATATTGCCGCGCCGCCGCGCCTCCCGCCTGCGCGCGACTTTGCTATCCCTTGACACAGTTCACAATCTACAGTAGTATATTTTACTCTATCTGATGTACTGTCCTATCAGGTGTTCAAAACTTCTATGTGGCAATACCTTACTGTTGCTTTTAATTTTATTTTGAAAGCATGTTTTTTCCTAGCAATTGAGGCAGGTGCTGATTTAAAGCACGGTACTATTATCTCGCGCTACCGGCGGCGTAGTATTATTATCTGTTCTATGCTACCGGCTACATTTACTGTTCTCTATGAATAGCAGCTGTTTTGATGTTATTTGTCTCCGTATAATATACTATAGTAGGTACTTTGTGGCTATATGATATATTCCTCCAACACTAAACCTGTCTTCTGATGAGAACACAAGCCATCAAGATGTGAAATCAATTTCAACTAAATTCAATATCGAAAACTAAATACCATTAAAACTTAAGAAAATAGGATTATAAGTGTACAAAAATTGAAAAAGCATTATACTTAACTTTTATCACATTTGATCACTGGTCTCTTTCCGCTGTGGCCATGCACTCGGCAAGGACGATCGGATTCGCCACAAGGATAACGCCACTATACAACAATGCCCTTTACTACCAACACTATTTCAAGATCACACATACATCATCACAAACTATTAAGGTTTTTTTTCTCACAACCTACTGTGTTGTACATACGATAGTAAAATTCATTGCCTTGTTATTGACATCTTTCTAAAAGTACATATCGTCACGCCTGATTACCGAGGAAAAGGCAGTAATGTCTAAGCATACAAGTTTCACCAGATAGTTTTGGTCCTATTTTAAAAGGGGCGAGCCTGTTGCTACCTACCCGGCACCTATTGCCACCTACCAGGCACATTTCCAGACCCTGTACGGCCACCTATTAAAAAATTCTTTATCATAAAAACCCAATAGTTAACTAGTCTGATCCGGGATCGAACCCAGGAACTCACTGTTCCAATACGCCACATTTCAAGACACAAAACGAGGCAGTTTCAAAGCAAAACGAATAACAATGTTTCACAGTTTCTGTTAAATTCGTTTATATATCATATTTCTATTTCATATTGCTGTTTACATATACACAAATCGAAAGTGCCATGGGATCAAGCACGTTTTCGAGTAAATCAAGTAAGTTTTAAACAGATCTCATTTGGATCAGGGGTAACCCCAATGCTCAGATTAATGCGGAGAGTATTGTTTCAGAAGTGATCATCCCTTTGCCAAGCCATATTATTTACAAATGGTAATTCGTTTCGTCTAATGCACGTCCATACACGGCTAGAGTCGTAACTCGCACTCTTGCCGATGCTCGCATCAAGTGGCCTTCTAAATCGCAAGACCTCAACCCCATTGAACATGCATGAGATATGCTACAAAGAAGAGCTCTGCCAAGTGTGGATGCCGTGCATACCCCACAACATCTTTTTTACTTGTTACATAGAACGTGGGCGGCCATTCCTCAAAGTGATTTTGACTAACTGATTTTAAACATGCCAAATAGCTGTGCTTGTGTGATTATAGTGTAAATGGTAGAAACACAGATTATTAATTAATATAATTTTACAATAAACATAGCAAAAATCCTAATATTTTTCGTTTTTCTGCCAAACAAGTCACTTATAGTTCAAATATACATGATCCCTAGGCACTTTTATGTATGTGTGATGTTATATGTTATTGCCATCATTATAACATATACTATTATATATGGCCTACTTGTTAATGCATCATGCCTTTTATTATTTCCTAGTAACACGGTGCAAAATATCAAAGGATTATACAATTATTATTACCTTTTATGCGGCCATGGTAGACTCAGAGAACTTCTCAGTAGTTGTATGCTTCTATGTTCATAGGCATGTTTTTTTTACTGTGACATAAAGTGCTCTTGAGGTTCTACCTGAGGAAATCTCTTAGTAGATTTTTACTACGTAAGAAAATTAAATTGTAGTCTTACATAATCGATGGGTGTTTATTATGATAAGTATACATTTAATAAATACATAATATGTTTATAATTAATATTTTATTATTACAAACTAACTGGTCCTAATCACAGTTCCAACCAATCTCCAGTGTTTATCTTCCCCTCTATCCACATGACATTGGCAAAATTATGGAATGCCCGCAAAGGCCATAAACTTAAAGTTGAAGTTAGATGAGTAGTTTTACGCCACTGTCACCGTGTTCGGGAAAAAATATTCGACCGGTTATACTATATGATATGTATCCGTCAATGAGCAGCTGCTGTTTTTGAACTGCTGGGTCGCCTGGTATACTAAAATTACGGTGGCTTGAAACTTTACCTTTACAAATTATGATTCCTTGTCGTCCAGGGTCAAGGTAATGAATAATTCATAGCGTACATTACATCTGCCCTCACGAATTCTACTATAAGACCATGACCGTCCTGTCAAGGGCGTAACCACTGGGAAGAAGAATAAGCAGATTATTATCTCTGGTGGCAAAAAAAAGTAATGTCGCGCTGTCATCATAAATTTATATATTCCGGACATCAATAATGTCCGGAATACATTATTGATGTCCGGAATACACGGAGATTTCATCAATAATGTCCGGAATACATTATTGATGTCCGGAATACACTTCGTATAGAATCTCCTAATTTTTTAACAATAATATCTTTTTTTATGTGATTGTGACGGAACAAGCACGGGGCCCATCTGATGTTAAGCGGTAACCTCTGACTATAACAGATGCATTTTTCACACGTGACGAACTGTATTGCACCCGTCACCCTGAGACATACAATTGTTGATTCTCATGTGCCTGTAAATTTACTGTCTCTCAAGGAGTGCTGCCGGAACACACTGTATCTGCTGTGTTTCGTAGGTAGCAAAAGAATTTAGACTATGGAACTGAGCGAATGATCCTGGTCCTGTAAGCGTGAATTATACTAGGATTATAATATACACTAACAGAATAGCAATATATATGCATGCATTAAATTATTTTCGTTACAGATGATTATAGAAGTACCTACTCAATTTTATTTCATTTTGAATGTGGTAGGTAATTATGACGATGACTGTACAAGAATATCATCCTGCCACAGGTCACACGACGGCGACGGCGCGAGCGATGTCTCCTCTAGTTCGTCCCCTACTCCATCTCAACGCACTCCGTGACGCCAACACTGATTTTGACATTTCTTTTGACAAGTGGCCTACCATCGTTTCTGCAGTATTAACGTATTGTGAAAGCATGAGAGACCAATGGGTCAATACGGGTAATCCCGAAATTAGCGACAGTGAATGATGTTTATTTTACCTATATGTAATTTGAATGTATCCAATTGACATTAATATCATGTTTTTATCATTGACTTATACTTAAGGGACATTATTATAATTTGAAATTTAGTTTTATTCAATCCTATGATCTTTTTATGTATTTATCGTTGTAATTTGTATGTTTTTATTTGTTTTCTAAATGTACCATATTGATTTTTATTTGTTTTATATTTGTATGTTAATCCCAATCTGTGTGGTAGATGTAATTGATTGTAAAGTCGTTTCTATACAATAAACAAATTTAATTTAATTTATATAATCTCATTCGGTAATATTCTAATTATGAAATGAAATACAGACCTTTATTGGCATGTTTTATATACATACTTCTTTAAGAAAATTAAAAAAATAAATTATAGCATTATTCTCCTAACAAAACAATGCTTTAAAACATTTTTTTAATTATTAAAGTACAATGTGTCCCGACCACGGAGATTTCAATTCAAGTACACATTATCTGTGGAGAGTGCGCTGCGCGCGCAACGCGCTGGTCTTTATATTGCATTTTATTTAATATTGCTACCTATAGCCATGAGATTAAATAAAGTAGTGAATGCAACTGCATTCACTATTTTTAATACCTAATTATATAGGTATTAAAACACTCGTGTAATCTTATTTTGAAACTCGCCTGCGGCTCGTTTCAAAAAACTACCCTCAAGTTTTCATACCCTCTATTATTATGACAGTTGCATAAACTACTATTAATCATTAGGTGAAGCACGGGCCACCCAAATAAGCACTAAAAGAAGAGAATATGCACAATCAGTATTCATTGGTTTACATAAATCATGGTTAAAAAATTAGAATTAGTTCTAGTGCAATACCCTATCATTAACCTACATAGTTTACTAGATTTTCGAGAGCAATCCTTTGATACTATTAATGTATAGGTAGAAAAAGAAGTGAATTTCGGTCTAATGCTAAGGACTGATCCCAAACTATATTTTTGATCTCTGTGTCAACTAACGTCACTGGACAGCGCTTGAAATTTGGTGCCATATTGTAGCATTGCATGGTGGAAGGGCATTTTACGAATGCTCGCCTGGCTAGCTACCACCCTCAAGTAGAAAATCACCCTCAAGTAGCCAAGCACCTAACAGTGTGTTTCGGCAGCAGTCCTTGAGAGCCATAAAAATTACAACACAACACAAATGTATCTGTTATACGCAGAGGTTAATCCGCTTAACATCAGGTGGGCCTCGTGCTTGTTCTGTCAGAATCTCATCAAAAACCAGTCACAATAATCATTTATGCGAATGAATCGCTTAAATGATTAACGTAGAACTCAGAAAGCAAACGCACGGCTCAGTAAGACTCGAGGTCAAAATGTAGGGATGCTAAATCACTTCGTTTAAGGTTAAAAATAAGACGAATTTAAAGATGGGAGTTGTCCCCAGGTTTTGTCCCCGGAAACCGTGCGATCGAAAGCACTGGTAGGATTTTCACCAGAAAGCTCTTTACAACACTCCATTCGCGCTTCTTTTGTAGCATTCGTGGCACACATCGTCGTCTCATCAGTTCATATGATTTAGTTTATCGTTTAATCAATAATGTAATATTACAATTTAGAAATTAACACATTTATCTTTTTGAAATAATGATCTTAAAAAACAAATAGCATCAATGGGTAAGCCCTACTAACATGAGTCAAGTTAGTTCCCCCCCAGATGGCACTATTATTACAAAGAAAATATGTGTACGGAATTAATTGAAAGTTTTTTGATTTCACAAAATTTTTTTATATTAGAGTTGTGGAGATGAACATCAAAAGGAGTTTAAAAATTTCTGAATAGTACATCCTGAACGAGAAAATGGGTAAAAACTTAAGAGATTTCTTATATTGCAGTAATAAAAACTTAAGAAGATTAATAAGTAGGTACTTAATAGAATTTTATTTATTAATATGAAATTGTGGGAATTTTCATACGTTTAAAATACTATGATATTCCAAACTACAAAAAAGTCGTAATAAAGTCTTATCTTGAGGTGCTTCTGCAAACATACAGCACCATTTGCGAAATAGTAGTCAGTAATCAGCCCCAGTATTTTATCTGCCAATATACTAATGAAACGACATAATGTTGCCAGCAGCCAAAAACGCTCTGTCTGCTTCAGGACTTGATGGTTTGATAGTCATACAACCAAGTCCAATATGAGATCGAGGACTTTAAAGTTGTTGCGGAAGCCCGCAGAGCCCTAAAATATCTTGTTTTTTTATACCAGATAGGCTAACTTTTGACCACTATCTCACCTGATGGTGAGTGATGATGTGGTCGAAGATGTTGAGGCTAGCTTATTCGTTCTGGATTACAAGATCCCACATTGCTGGATTGAAATCACTACTGCTTTCCAGTTAGACTATTGTAGTATTGCATATTATACAAGTATAAAAGATACAACGGTTATTCAATAAATAATATACTTTAATCAATAAAAAAATATTTATAACAATACGTACAAAAACATTTTATTAGATCTTCTACTTTCCAGTGTCTTCTTTAAGAGATACGGTTCTATTAAATACAATCTGTAACAAATGAAAAAGGGATAAGATGTTTAATAACATAGTTTCCACCCAAGGCTTCATGGAAATTCATATGATGGAAAAAATGGTGTGGAAGTTCATTATATCAGACCTCTTCACGAATCGCTGATTAAATCTAAGATATCAATGAATCTTTCAGCCTAAAAGGTGGTTCGATGTAACAAGCTAACACACACAAACTCGCAAATATGAGATTATTTTTAAAAACATATTTAAATGCTCAACGAATGTATTGAAATTCTGTTAGATGGAAGATAAATAGTCGAAGACTTGTAATCAAGGGTCGAAAAGCAATCGTAGACAATTATTTTTTCAACGACATCTAACAAATATTGCGCATACAAAAATAACAGGGTGGAATACAAGTCTTTACGGTACAATGAGGCTACATTCTATATAAAACAAAACACACATACTTACTCTTATAATTATGACAAAATTACAAACCTTGGAGGGCAAATTATTCAAAGCATTTCACACAAACATAAAAAGGTATAATAAACCCGTTAAAATATAATCATAATTTTGACCCACAGTAGAGACAAAACACAAAAAAAGCATTACTCCCATTAAGTACAAAAGCTATTAGAATGGGTAATTATTTATTCGTAAGAAACACAACAAAAACGTAATGAAGGAAGTAGCGAAAAACGGTATCATTGGTTAATAAATTATAAACAATAACATAACATTAATTTTAGAGCGGTGCATTATGAACAACAGACACAGGGCGCCAAAGCTTGGTGCAGTGAAAGCACGCATAATATTATGAACACACAAGAATCAAGTATCAATTATGATTACAAGCTCTACCTACTACAACAGCGGTAGTAGTAGGTAGAGCTTGTAATCATAATATTTAGACAATAAATGTGATTTTTTAATCTGGACCAACTGTACTAGACTTACATATTACACGCTGTTAAGAGTAGTTCAGAAACCCACTAAAATTGAAAGGTCTCTTTGATAGAGACCCGCAAAAGAAAGGTTCTAGTAAGCAGCAAATTGAAATGGAATCAATTGAAAACTATTATAAGAAGCAGAAAATAATCACTCACCGAGCTGTCAGTAGAATCAGGATCAACAGAGAAGAATCCAATCCTTTCGAACTGGAACTTGTCATAAACCTTTGCTCCCTGTATAGAAGTGTCCACATAACCTAGGACAGTGCTTAATGTGTCCTCGCGACAGTCTGACAGAAAACCTCCGGGAACCTCACTGGGGTCTTCAGGATTCTTGTGCTTGAATCTGGCGACAAATTGGTAGATTCTTATATAGAAGGAATCAAACTAGTTATGTGTCAATGTGGTTTACATTTTTCCTTTTGTTGTTATTTTGTAAAGGAATCAAACTGACCACAGGCTGATACGCCATCCAAGTCTTTGTCTGCTTGACTACGGGTCCCCAAGATACAGGCCTAGCCGAGTTTTGGGGCCCACTGATAAAATAAAGTGTATGCTACGTAATAATTATTTTAGATCTACATTGTTTAACTCTCTTACAAGTTAGTTAAGCAACTGTAATGTAACATTTTTATACATTCTGTAAAATAAAAATTTACTTTACTTTTTTGGTATTACGTATTTAATAGGGTGGATAAGCACAATTTCAGTTTTTCTTTTCTTTTTCTTTTTTCGGATGGGCTAGCTATTATGTGTTGAAGTGGTGACCACTACTTCACTTGTTGGTAAGCGATGCGAACAAAGTTGTTATTAGACTCTACCTAAAAGGGTTCCCCTTTTACTTTTAGTTCCTGGCTTTCAAGAACTTCTGTGGGAGCCTACGAATATATAATGAAAAGAAATGTAATTAAAGCTCAAAAACAACAGAACGCGAACTGTACCGCTTCGGGCGTGGTTTCAAGTGTACCGTGCAGCGCTCTAAGTTCGCCGCGTGGGCCCGAGTCATACAGTGGTACCGCGGAAAGTTTCAAGTGAATTTATCAATGTTCTTTAATTCTGTAAAAAATATAATAGGGTATTGTACAATTCTGGAGAAGCCATACGGATGTGAAAATTTCGGGAATCGCTTTCATAAATGAGTCAATAATAATATTTTGGATACCAATACTCAACTACCCTGGATAGTTTTATGCAACATGAACTATACATTAAATCGAAAAGTAGTCCGGTACATGGTTAGTCTTAGAATTCTCTGTACGAAAGTGCGGTTTGGCCTTAAGGTATGACAACATGACCTTGACGCGACCAACCAGATGCCATCATTTCTAAGCGCCAAATCAATTAACCAATCCGATTGAATTTGGAAACTTGTGCGTGTTTTGTTACTTGTGGAGTCGACGTGTCCGAAATCAAAGCGGTCACTGTATGAGAGTTACACTTCTTTACATATTTATTCGTAGGTGGGACACACTAAACTATGACCTTTTTATAAATTAAGCGAAGCATAAGTCTACAACAAACATTAAATCACGATCCCTGCATCATGGCAATCGACAAGCACTGCCACCGGGCTATAATTGCGTCTGATAGTGAAGTAGTAACACTAACTTCAAGTTATACATTAAAGAATAAGTTTTTTAATATACATGTTACTACAGAATAAAATCTTGTTTTCGCGAGATCACGGCCTAAAATTGGTGAGATCTCGCGAGTTCATTGGAAATTCTGTGATTCTTAAGGAGCTACTTTCAACATAGTTCCTTATAATGGCGTGTGATGTATACTGAATAAGCTTTTTATTTGATATCGATGGTTATTAATAAATAAATAGATAGGTATATTTTGTTAATAATTAATCTCTAATTTCTAATAGATCTCCGAGTAGGCATAGTTTATTTTAATGGATAAAATAATATCTCAGTTTAATAATATTCAACTTGGTTTACTTGAGTTGGGTACTTGAGTTTCATTTTAGTTTTTGACATATTGATGTTTTGTTACAAAAGAACTGGTTTATTATTAAAAGACAAGTTTGAAATTAGAAGAGAAAACTATAGTCTGTTTTTTTTTAACAAATGAGTACTGAGTTTGTCTTTCGCACGTTTCCGATATTGACAGAGTGAGATGGGTCATTGTCGTCATTGGTCAATGCATTTGTTCTTGTTTTGAGATTGTTAAGGCCCGTTCATATTGAATACTTCTAAAATACACTGTAGAAAAAATTACGTTATTATTTTATGATTTAAACTTGCATACATAGTATATTCGTAACAAAATTTTCTGTTCACGTTTCAAATATAATACAATATTGTAATAGATATTTTGCACTAGAACATATAAATCAAATAATACTACTACAATTCTTAATATTCAAAATTATCGTCACTCTTCTGATAAACTCTCTGCAGATACCTCAATAATAAATTGCTCTAACATATTTTGTAAATTTTTTTTTAATATATTTTTATCTTACCTGATGGTAAGTGATGATATCAAAGTCAAAGTCAAAATCATTTATTCAATTTAGGCGTCTACGACGCTCTTATGAAGGTCAATTACAAATTTTAATATTGAAATATACTACATTGTACTGCCACGTTCAGCAAACAAAAATTATAGATCCACTGCGAGAAGAACGGGCAAGAAACTCGGGGCCATTCTTTTAAACGTTTTTTAACAATGTGTTAAGTACATACTATATAGTAAAATTATTACAATACTTAATTTACATTACGTAGGTGTTAGACGCTAGCTTGGCAGAGATGAACCAGTCCAAGCATTTTTGTCGTTTAAGTAATCACAAACTGTGTAGTAAGATTTCTTTATCAAAATATTCTTCACATGCAACTTGAATTTTCTTTCTGTGAGCGTTGTAATATGTTTGGGCAATTTATTATAAAACCGCACACAATTGCCTAAGAAGGACCTTTTATTTGTCTTTGTTAATCTAAAACCTGGCACCGCTATTTTATCTTTATTTCTAGTGTTATAATCGTGATTGTCACTGTTTGATTTAAATTTGCTCAAATTTTTACGAACATAGATAATATTTTCAAATGTATACAGACTTGGTAAAGTTGAAATATCAATTTCTTTAAAAAGATCTCTCAGGGATTCCCTAGGATCCATTTCATATATGGCTCGAATTGCACGCTTTTGTAAGATAAAGATTGTCTCTATCTCAGCAGCAGCTCCCCACAGCAATATACCATAAGACATAATACTGTGGAAGTACGCGAAATAAACGAGCCTAGCAGTAGCTACGTCTGTTAGCTGTCTTATCTTACGAACTGCATATGCAGCAGAACTAAGTCTTCCAGATAGATCATGTATATGTGGATTCCACTGTAAAGTTGAATCCATTCTAATTCCCAGGAAGACTGTCGCATTGTCAAAAGAGAGTTTTTCTAGGCCAAGCTTAATGTTTGGTTCAACATAAGTAACATTTGGTAAAGAAAACTTTAAACATTTGGTCTTTCTTGAATTTAAGGGAAGATTATTAGCCACGAACCACTTGGAGATCATAGATAATACATTATTTACATGAATCAGTTCACTATCCCTCCTATCTACTTTAAAAATTAGGGAGGTATCATCTGCGAATAAAACTATATCGCAGAAATTTTTAACCTTGCAAGGCAGATCATTTATATATGCTAGAAACAGAAAAGGTCCTTAAATTGATCCTTGCGGTACTCCTATTCTTACCAAAGACCCGGAAGAAGTATTGCTATTTATTCTAACCTTCTGTAGCCTGTCTGACAGATATGACTTTATAAGATCCAGAGCTTTTCCACGAATACCATAATGTGAAAGTTTTCGAATCAGAGTGCGGTGCTCTACACAGTCAAATGCCTTAGAAAGGTCACAGAATACGGCAATAGCATCCTGTGAACTCTCCCAGGCTTCAAGTATATGTGACATCATTTGAGCACCTGCATCTGTTGTGGATCTGCTCTTTGTGAAACCAAACTGATTCTCATTCAATATATTATGCTCATTAAAATGGGATAGAAGTTGTTTGAGCATAATTTTTTCGATTACTTTACTCAGAACAGGTAAGATAGAAATAGGTCTGTAATTGCAAAGGTCAGATGTAGCCCCCGACTTCAAAATTGGAGTGATTTTACTTTGTTTCATTAAGTCGGGGAAGTTTCCTTTATCACTACAAAGATTGAATATTGTTTTTAAATATGGTGCAATAATGCATATTATAGACTCTGCCACTTTAACTGACATAACCCACAAGTCTTCGGTGCTCTTAATATTTAAATTTTTAAATGTCTTTATAATTTCAAACATTGTTGTGTGTCTGAAAGAAAAGTCCGGCGATTTGCAGGGGAAATTATGTATTAGCAGAGTTTCTGCTACATCGGGACATGCATCCAATGACTTATGATATGGTCGAAGATGTTGTTCAGGTTAACCTAGACTTACTGGCTCTCAAGGACAGCTGTCCGAACACACCGTTAGGTGCTTGGCGACAGATTTTCTACTTGAGGGTGGTAGCTAGCCAGACCGGCATTTGCAAAATGCCCTACCACCATGCTATAACGAATGCCTTCCTAAGACAACAACCGAGACCGACGGCTTAACGTGCCCTCCGAAGCACGGAAGCGCTCAGTAGTAATATCACCAGCGGTCACCCATCCAACTCCTGATCGAGGCGGACGTTGCTTAACTTTGCTGATCGTTTCAGAATGGCTAAGGAAACTTCGCTACGAGCGCTTCTAAAACACATGATTGTCGATTCCGAACATTTTTTCAAAACGATCTTTGTTTTGCGTACCCTAATTCAAAAGTTACAACTTTAGTATTGTTTTGTTACAATATTTTTCGCCGCGTAGGTAGTCGAAGACTCTGATTGTACCTACATGTAACTACAGAGTTCGTGTGGAACGGAATTTATGTTGATTACGTTGGCCAATAGCAACGTAGTAAAATTTTCAGTACTCGTTTGTTAAAAAATAGGCTAGATTGTTTACCTCATTTCTTATTTGATAAGATACGTCAAAGTTTATAAAAAAAATGCTAGATATGTCAAACAATGTTATTAAGTATGTAACCTATAATTTTTATGATTTTTTCAAATTTACTCAAATATTGTAATTATTTGCAAGAATACACACACAATAACTACCAATCTCGCGAGATCTCGCGGTATTGTTATTCATAAACTCGCGAGATCTCGCCTGAGCCCTAATCTCGCGATATTGCATTCCCTAGCATGTAACCACAACAATAAGAAAAAATATAATGTAACTTACAAGGGCTCATAGAGTCTGACTTCCACGCTGATAGGTGCAGACACCCAATGTATGAAGGCTTTCGGCTTTTCGGTGGAGTCTGTCGGCGCCGCGGTACACACCACCTCTGTCACTTTCCCCGAACTGTCTTTTATTACTCTACACACCTGAAAGTCAAATAGTTCAATTATTAGAAATCGTCATTATAATCAGTACTAATATTATAAATGCGAAAGTAACTCTGTCTGTCTGTCTGTTACGCTTTCACGCCAAAACTACTGGACCGATTTGAATGAAATTTGGTATGGAAATAGTTTGAGACCCGGGAAAAAACATAGGATAGTTTTATCCATCTGCGCAAAATGGGGTTAATGTTTTTGCGCGATTACCGACATACGCGCGGGCGGAGCCGCTCCCGGATAGCTAGTAATGTATATAGATTTACTGGCTCTCAAGGACAGCTGCCGGAACACACCGTGAGGTGCTTGGCGACAGATTTTCTACTTGAGGGTGGTAGCTAGCCAGGCGGGCATTAACAAAATCCCGTACCACCATGCTATAATGTCTGCCATTCTAAGACAACAACCGTGACCGACGGCTTAACGTGCCCTTCGAAGCACGGAAGCGCTCAGTAGTAATATCACCAGCGGTCACCCATCCAACTCATGACCGAGGCAGACGTTGCTCAGCTTTGCTGATCGGTTCTGAATGGCTAAGCAAACTTCGCTACAAGCGCTTCAAAAAATATCCACTGCTGAACACAGCCGTCCCCGATTGAGGGGGGCGGCGATAGCGATAATTCCCTCGCTTGGCAGGCGTCTTGGGGATTGCAGTTTAAGATATCAATTCTAGGATATTCCTACCTATATTGTAGAATTAATATCTTAAACTGCAATCGCTCGTTGTAAGAGGCGACTAAAGGTATTATACCTTTAGTCGCCTCTTACGACGTCATATACTAGCCCAGCACCTGACGGGGTTATAATTATGCATATTTTAATTCCGATAAACAGTATAGGACTTTATCACACTCACTCTGTAGATTGAGAGGTCGGGATCACGCTACAATGCAACGTCAATATAATTATTTCAATGGTACTACGAACAGCAAATAATAGAAACCAGACAGCCAACTATCATGAAAGAGCAATTTTGACTTAAAGAAGTCATATTTTGTATAAAGTCAACATACACGAGGCCCGTGTCTCGTCGTCGAAAGCCATCATCACTGAAGGTAATTAATATTACATGATATATTAAATTCAAACATACCATTACAATGCTTAAATGCCCACATTTTGCCAAACGTTAAGTCCTATGTAATACAGAGCGAGCCTATTGTCATTTACCGGGAATGGTATCATAATCCGGATTGTTAATATGTTGTTGGAAGAATTACCTTGATCACAAAGCCAGCATGTCTCAAACCAACAGTCTGAGATGGGGTCAGGCGCCTGAATCCTTTTTCGGGTTCCTCCTTGAAGTCCGTAGCTTCTATATACACAACCTTGTTGAAAACTACGGTATGAGATCCCTTTTCGGGCTCGTTGGGGAAGTCTGGCACCGTCACTTTGATTGGCTTGTCACTAGGGAAATTTTCTATGGTGATCTTCAGTGGATCTAACACCACCATTACTCTGGAATAATAACACAAATGTTTCAACTATATACTACGTATCAGAGTCCTGTAGAATGAGCAAATACAAAAATCTGTTATCTTAGATTAAAGTAATTCACCATTTTGCTCACTTATAATGAGTCCTTACATTATATTATATTCTTTTCTTGTCTGATATAAGGCCAACCAAATTCACCGTTGAATAAATGCAACCACCAAAGGGAGGAGGGTGCGGGATTTGCCATAATCCCCACGCTAGGTCTTGTCGATCGCAGTATAAGATAATAGTTTTCAGAAGCTGGTATAAGACAGCGTATTTTCATACGCCGTGTCCATCTACGGGTATTACAGGAAGGTATGGGAAGGGGGTTCAATTCTAGCACGGCAGTGCAGTAAGTAGAATTGTTGATAGTAACTAAATAACCCGAAAACTAGTACTTGTGTGTATACTAACGCTGTGCCATTGTATAGCTCGAGCCGGCCATGTCGTACGTGTGAGGATTGATGCTCCTAAGCTCCCAGCGTTCTACTCTCAATTGATCTTTGAGGGCCTTGACAGCAGAGTAGATAAGAGCCAGCCTGATTCGGCACCATTCGGGCTATTGGTTAAAATCCTGCCGATCGCTATGTCAATTCGCATTATTATCTGGGTCAGATTTTAATAATTCTTATTACGTTGTAGCCTCCGCGCATTGCTGAAGGTTGACTTTTCATTTTGGGAACGTGTTAATCCTACGTTGTAAGTTACCTAGGCGCTGTAAGATTGAGCGCGTCTCTGGTTGCCGCGTCTAGCATGCCAGGGTCGACGGCGCCGAGCGCTCCCGTCACGCCGAGCGCGGCGCAGAACGAGTTGATGGCCGCCGCCGGGACACCGCGCCGCCGCAGCGCGCTTAGCGTGTACAGCCGGGGGTCGTCCCAGTCTGCAACATTTATGTTCATCGTGAATGCAAGTATTCGAAACCATAGGATAGGAACAAGATAATAAAATAAAAGGCGTTGTTTTAGCCTCAATGTTTTTTTATGTTTGTTACGCGATTACCTCCTCTTTAGTGCTGTTTAAATTTCATCAAGATTGGTTGAATAGTTTTTATGTTACAGTCAATTAACTGAAGAATGATGTAATGGTAATTGCAACTCTAGTAGTAGATAATAATAGTAGATAATAACAAAAATAAGTGAAAAATAAATACGGAAAACTCTTTTAACACTAGTATGAAATAACTTGTGAAAGGCAGACTATAATAATGTACGGTACAAAATACTTCCATTTTGGATCTGAACTAAACCTCTTTTATTAGTTGACCGTAGGATTACCAAGATTTGTTGGTTGACATATCCATATAGAATATACTCTCATCACTTAAAGTCGATACATTGTTGAGGTTTATATTATTGACCGTTTTAAACGCTACATAACTCTGATCAACGTCAGTACATAATAACAGATTTCTCGAATGAAGTCGTAAATATTGCTATGGAGGACATCATCACGATGACAACGTGGCAGCCATCACTGAGATTCACGGCTATATTAAGTCAGTTAGACTTTTTGGTGGTAAGTGGTCATCGTCGCCTACGAACATCCGTAACACCAGAGGTCTCGAGAATGCGTTGCCGGTATTTGAGGAGGGAATATATACATTCTTAAAATAGAGCAACATAAAAGTTTAATCGCTTGCAATTGATAGCTTTGTTATCATTGTTTTGGCATAACAAAACAATATTTAACTTTTACACTTGAATAAACATTGGTAGTACATACACAACATTTTATTTAGTAGTAATTAAACAGCTTGAAACGGTTTCAATCGCGTATATTTATCATTATTTTTGCCCCGACGTTTCAAACACTTTGCAGTGATCGTAGTCACCCCTTGACCACGACACGATCACTAAACCGTTTAAAGTTGTTTAATTACTATGTGTAACAATCGCAAAAACCTAAGACAACATTATTTTATTTTGTGTTTCTGTTAGGTAGTTATATCAGTAGATGTGGTCAAAACTCAAACACGCCAAAATCATAAGAACTGAATGTAGTGTAAAATAACGATAACTGCTTTCATTATACGTACCATTAACAATTCCTTCATCAATGAGTTTAGCTATTTTTCTCTTAGAAACAACAGTGTAGTTAACATTGAGTCTGCCATATTCCCACTGTACAGGACAGTAAATGCCTAAAGCATTACACAGCCAATAGTATGATGACCTGAAATATGAATAATATAATCATATACAAATTATCTGTAGATTTGATATAAAAACGTTTTCTGATTAGTTGACAAATCAACACATTTAAGAAGCACGTATACAATAGCCCTGTGGGTGCCGGGCTAGAATGTGACCCTCCCATTATTACCTGTGGGTGTCGTATGATAATACGTAATGGTATAATACCGGAAGGTGGGCAGCAGCACCTTCTGAGGAACTGATATCTTAAGCTGCGTTCCCCAAGACGCTTGCCAAGCCTCGGGATTAAGGTAAACCAACCTGACTAGAGGAGTCTGTGTTCAGCAGTGGACAGTATATACAATGGAACCAAGTTATAGAATATCGGCAAAACATGTCATAATTACAAAGTCAAACTGCAAATAAGATATGGTTGGGACTTGTCGAATCGAAAGTAGTATGAGCTAATTATCGAATCGCTTTGTGTGTCCATTACCTATAAACACCAGCATAACACTATACCAACAAACAATTCATAATGAAACGGTTGAAGTTATAGATTTTCGGCAAAACATGTCATAATTACAAAGTCAAACTGCAAAGAAGATATGGTACGGGCTTGTCGAATCGAAAGTAGTATGAGCTAATAATCGAATTGCTTTGTGTGTCCATACCTATAAACACCAGCATAACACTATCCCAACAAACAATTCATAATGAAACGGTTGAACCGATTCAAATGAATCTTGTTATATAGTTAGATTCATAATTTTTATCATTGACTGCGCGGATGATACTGTGGGTCGCAGGTAGTATAAAATATTATGTGTTATGAGGATGCTCGCGACCCCAGATATTAAAAATAAATAGTCATATCATTGACCTTAGGTTCATTTCAAATACTATCAACATAACATCTGCTCCTACATCCCCCTTTTCTATGTAAACGAACAATAACGTTTATTTTTGTATTGACTCAATTGCATATATATTAAAAATAATATATGGAGCCCTCACCTTCTAGATTGAAACTCCTTAGTACACAATGAATGTGTGATATGTTCAATGCTATCGCATAAGCAATGTGTGTAGTCGTAGGTGGGGTAGATACACCATTTATTCCCTGTGCGGTGGTGAGGTTTAAATCGGATTCGATATGCTACTGGATCCTGTTTGCCCTCTTCTAAAGTTATTTTCATTCTGAGTGTGGCATCACCTTCATCAATTTTTCCATTTTTCATATCCTAAAAAAAGGAACAATAATTATTATCCAATTTGTGCATTTTGATAAACCAGGACCAAATTTGTTTTCATAGTTTCTAGACTTCTAGATAATATAGAATAATCTATAACAATGCATATTTCAAATTCATATAACTTCAGGCCGTTTTAAACACTACAAAGATGCACAATAGTTATATGGTAGACTTACCTCGAATAATTGTAAACTTTCCTCAACAGGCCTGTTCCGCCATGGAGATGGTGGAGGGTTGAAGCCCTTGATTTCCTCCGACTTTTGATGGCATACATAAGCCAAATCTTTCTTTATAAGTGTTACAGCCCATTGATAAAGTTGATCAAAATTATCAGATGAGTGTGTTATTTTGTATGGTTCATAACCTAAAAAAGCAAAAAATGTTATTTATACAACTGCCTGTTACAATATTAACTTTACACAAAGGTGTTACTCATTAAAGACGGATTCAATTCCAACTTGAAGTAAATTTATGGCTTGTAAAAACTTGGCTTTGCAGCATCTTGAGTATTGCAGTTCTTCAGAAGGCACTGCTGCCCACCTTCTGCTATTTTTCCCTTCCTCGTCTCTACAGCTCCCACAGGAATATATGGGGGAAGGGATAGAATTCTAACCGGGCAAACCATGCGCACTGTATTTACTTTGGGTTTGTCTGATGTGACCCATCCAGACAGGACGAAAGACAGACAGGCAAAAATTTTAAATCAACTTATTTTGATATCACAACTTTCGAAAACACCACAACATGTTTTTCCCTATTATTACCTTTTATGTCTGTACTTAAATCTAGGTTACAGTTTTATAACATATAGATAACATGAGTATAAAGACTAAGTACCTACTTAGGTCCTTAGATAATACTTACCAAGCCACTCAACCATGTCTTTGATGCCCACAAAGAACTTCTCTTCTTCTTTTTCAGGATTAGTATCATCATATCGCAAGAAACAGACACCATTGTGAGCAGCTGCATACCCAAAATTAATATTTATAGCTTTAGCATGTCCTATGTGAAGGATGCCATTTGGTTCTGGAGGAAATCTTGTCCTCACTTTTCCACCAGTAATTTTTAAATGCTCCTCTAATAATCTTTTAGTATCCGGTGTGACAACATAGCCATCAGACTTAAAGTTCTCTCCAGGAGCATGAAACGGCAACTTTTTCATGAGCTCATTTATTGATGATGCACCACCAGTATCACCAAAGGTATCAGATAATTTTGTCACTATAAACAATAATTATATATTATTTATAATACTACAAAGCTTTCTCCATTTCTAATAGTTTACACATTTTATTACTAGTCATATAAAGTAAAAAATAAAGGAAAAGCAATAAGGAGGGATCGGAACTACCAGAGCAAAAATACTCAAAGTTGGCAAAATTACACCATATTGTATTGTTAACTTGTATTCACCAAGGGGGTAGGAGGGGGTGTCAAAGGACCAACAATTTGCCAGTCATACTTTAGCTCTATATTATAGAGAAGCCCTACATCTGTCAGGCACAGTTCCAGACTCCTATTGCTACTTAAATTGAACAAGAAACATTTTTTTTCCTTCGGTTGTGATTCAAATGACTTAATTGTTTGGCTGGTGTTAACACAGAAATTAGAATAGTACCTATCAGAAACTCATTAACTGTATATCCAAACCCAGGGCCTAGAGATTATACATCACCACTTTGACCACTGACCAAAGCGACAGATGAGACTATGACAACTATTAAAAGTTCCAAAATCATAGCACTGTGGATTCAGAGACAAATTATTTAGCATTCCTTGGATTAACCTTGTGGGTGCCAGGTCTACCCCTTGCTCTGACTTCTACAGCATATAAACTAAATACATAACCATTCTTGATTAATTAATTTGTTCAGTACTGATTTGTTTAGATTTTTTGTAATGAATTACACAATAATTATGATTAATCTGTTAAATTATTTAAATCCTGGGGAATTAGTAGCTACTTTTACACTTTGTACATTATGTGCAGAAATATATAAACTTAAGGTAAATTTACATTTGATTACCCAATCACTGTTTAAAACAAAAAAAAAACAATTATAACATTACAAACTCATCTGATGTTACATCATCAGTATCACAAAACTACTGGTAGATGGCCTGCTTACATTATTTTACTGGATTCTGTGCAGAATTGATGCTCAACAGTCCAAGATGAATAAATTTGGTACAAGTTTCATCAAAGAGAAGATCTCTTGATGATTAAAACATACTAATTCCTATCCTTACTAATATACTACTACTTGACACTGATACTTGACTCTTAATTATTAATAAACCATGTTTAATTTATTAGATCAGAAAATTATAGTAACATACAACAATACAGATTGTGCAATAAAGAAGGGTCATTGCGTTAGTTAGCCGGCCGGCGTTACTTTTTGGCCTTTTGGTGGAAGCCTTTAAGTAAAATGAAGAAAATAGAGTTTTTATAGTACTTTTTCATTCTTCTTTTCGTTCAATATAACGTAAAATAGTCGGACAACATCACATATTTATTTTACGCGGGTAGCGTGTACAAGTGATTAACAATAAATAATTAAAAACCACCGGCACTGGATGGTCACTGCGTGCATAAATTTAGTAAAAAAAATAGTGACGCGCCATTCATTTCAAGTTATTTGATGTGGTTAGGTACGGGAAACAATGTGATGTAAATTATAGTCTATGAAGAAATAAATGAAGATAAGGTACTAATTGTTTTTATTGCGATACTAGCTTTCCGGGCGCGGCTCCGCCCGCGCGTATGTCGGTTATCGCGCGAAAACATTAACCTCTTTTTGAGCAGTCGGATATAAACTATCCTATGTTTTTTCCCGGGTCTCAAACTATTTCCATACTTACCAAATTTCATTCAAATCGGTCCAGTAGTTTTGGCGTGAAAGCGTAACAGACAGACAGACAGACAGACATTTATAATATTAGTACTGATTACTTCAAAAACTACAAAAAAATAGACGGCCGAATATTAACATATGAATTTATTAAAAAATTTAGTTCTGGGCCTAGGGGCCGAATACTAGCTTATGACTACTTTAATTATTTTTATCTCTTATTTTTCATATAGGTCCGCTATATAAAACTCCTTTTCAATTTACTATTGCCATACACTGAAAGATCCTGGCTATCAGTTTTCGGCCGCATTAAATACGGCGAAATAGATGAATAACAGTTCTATTTCAGTAACGGCCGAAATCTAAAATTGCGACAATATTTTGAATTAGTTTTCAGCCTATCAAAAATGAATTGAGTTAAATTAAGCCGAAAATTGAATGGATTCATCAATTTTCCGGCCATGTTGCTAAAAACTATTCCTAACGCCGATAAAAATATACCTATGTTATTATTGCATAAATATCTTCTTCATTGTTTTCAAGGGTACGTAAACCAACACGTAATGATAAAGTGTGAATACTGAATAATAAAATAAACTCAAACTACTGACGATTTAGGCTTAGATTTTTGTATCAATTAAAAATTGTCTGTCTAGATGGCACCTCCAGAAGCAAAACAAAAAATAACCCAATATTCAAAGAAGCTGCGATCTTGGCGCTTAGGGATTTCAGAGAGAAAAAATTGTCTATAAGGGAAGTTTGCCGAAATAACGGAATTTCTATACAAGATCTTATCTCTGGAAGAACTAGTGATACGATTAAAGCGCGGCCTAATCCTTTTATCATAAATGAAGACAAAAAATATCTCGCAGATTGATTATTGAACTTAGCAAAGTGTAGTTTTCCTTTAAAGAAATCAGATTTACCAGACACGGTCCAAAAAATTTTATAAGACTGGGAATCCAAAAAAAAAACAAAATGATCACGTCCAGCAATCCTACTTCTTAAGCTTTTTAAAAAACATCATATTTAAATATCTGAGACAAGGTTGTTAAGTCTCAAGTAACTGTAATTTTACAGTATATATCATGCAACAAACGAAATTATGACAAAAAAGTGAAGCAAGACCACTGTGAAACGGAAATTACAACATCAAACCTTACATCAATCCAACATAATCTGATTGTGTCTACCTCTAGACTAAAAATGCATAGTACAGGACCAAACGCAATGGCAGTTTCGCCTGGCTAGCTACCACCCTCAAGTTGAAAATCTGTCGCCAAGCACCTAACGGTGTGTTCCGGCAGCTGTCCTTGAGAGCCAGTAATTCTAGGTTAGCCTGTATAACATCTTCGACCACATCATCACTTACCATCAGGTGAGATGGTGGTCAAAGGCTAACCTATCAGGTATAAAAAAAAAGGCAGCTAAAATATATAATAAATTACCGGTTAAAATAAAAAGTATAGATAACGTTCACAAATTTCTCAAAGTTCTAAAAAATATACTGCTCCAAAAGTGCTACTATACTCTTGAAGATTTTTTTCAGGATCCTTCGATTATAGAATAGATTGTCCCACTCCTCTACAAGTTGCTATACCCTATCAGGGTCATTATGTATAATTCCACCTAATTTTGGTTTGTATAAATTAACTCATGTAAACTGCATTTGAATGTACATAATGATTGCAATAAATGATTGAGTATTGAGTAACTCTTCATGATTAGAAGTAATTTGAAGCTTTAGGTTCAATACGTATTACTTATTTAATAAGAGTTTAAACAAAACAATCCCATAAATGTTACATTTCAATAATTACTCATACATATAATGACGGTTTTATTAAAATGACTAATATATAAATACACGGGACATTTTTTAAAAATAGAATTGGGAGAGGTACCTGACTATAACGTTATTTTTATTGTGTTATTGGCGATAATAACTATTAATGATTTGAGAGATTTTATGACTGTTAGTTAAATAACAGTCATAAAGTCTCTCAAATTATTAATCATAACATGACAAAGAGCAGTATCTAAAGGAAGTGTATATTCCCTTGGTAAATGCTTTATTAAGTTAGGTATACTTAAAAAAAAGCTGATGTTGATTATGGCAATGAAACTCAAAATAATATAACTAAACTAACTCTCTGAAATCTTTCATGAAATTTGTGAGTAAATTGAATAAAGAATATAAGTACTCGTATCAATTTTGTACTTATTATGGACTGCCCTTAATTAATTGTAAAGAATAAATCCATGTTGTCTTGTCATGAATCTATTGCTGGATGAATAATTAAATTGATTCGAAATAAAGAGTCCAAATTATCTTATTTTTAGTGTGAATTCATTTATAAGATTTTAATTTTAAACAGTCATATCACAGTGGCTCAAAACTAAAATATATGAGGCCGAATACTGACACATATGGCCGAAAACTAGCTTTTTCACCACTTTTATAATTAACATTATGTTGTAAAATAACTAAGCTCCTTGAAGTCAATAAATTTTGTGATGGAAAACTACAATATATAAGCTACCGAGAAACATAAATTGTGTAATTATAATCCTTGCAATTATTTTTTGGTGGTATCTTAAATTTCGTGTTTCGGCTAAAAGGCCGAAAACTGACGTAATCACCCTACAAGGTATGGTTTAACAAACATATGTATTTTTAAAAGTGAAGTAATTCCATGATAGCTCCCATGCTGTGGGTATGCATTATTAGTCTACATGCTGTAGAATAACACAGCTCCCCCTCTCCACATTCGAGGGCTTATAAAAAACATTCTGAGGCAGACAAGACTGACAACTGCCTAGACATGACTACTTGGAAGGTCCCACCTTCCAAAGTAAGTCTTGTCCTTAATTGTAACTATTTTAGAAGCCATTATTTTACATAGAGTAAAGTAAGCACCAAATTTAGAATCCATTTCAGAAAAGAAATTGGGGTTCAAATTTTGATAAAATATAAACTTCTTATGAAAAATATTATATTAGTTTTGGTTATATGCACTTTATTTGACTAAAATTATAATCAAATTTTAGTGATTGTTTACCCAAATTGGATAAAATTGTGCTTATTGGGAGGAATATTATACTCCATTTGGTAAACAGTTAAGCAGAAGCTATAAATAAATGTTTAACTGAAACTATTCTAGGATAAGAAAAATATAAATAAATAGACATAAAACTTCAGACCGCTTCATAGAATACCTAGAAAGTAGGATGTTCAACAGAGCAGGCACTTTAAGACATCAGACAGATCAACAAGAGGTACATCAGAGTATAGCACCATTCTACTCAAGGTCAACAAAGGAAACCACAAGAAAGAAAACAAACCCATATGCAAGGGAGTTAATCCAAAGCGAGATGACCAAAGAAGAAGTCAGAACTGACATGTCTAGGCTCCCAGTGGTCCAGTCACAGTCACTGATCGATCATCTAGGCTGACCTGATTGCCCAGATACCTAACAACCACCGGATTTCATGATAACCCTGTCTGAGAAGTACGCATCAAAATAAAGCCAATATAACAAATGTGCAGGTTTGAATAGCTTTTATGGTGAAATTTCACTAAGTTTAAGTATTTTTAATCTGAATATTCTGATCACTGTTAATATGTTGGGGTTATTTCATTTAAATACAGCAAATTAATAATACCTTTGACATCAATTTTATGTGGCTTGTTTCCAGCATTAGCATTGGTACTCTTAGCCTTTTTTTCGGGTTTAGGAAGAGGAGCAAGGTCAGCTTCAGTTTTAGGACCCAAAAGATCTAAAATCTTAACAGAGAAACCAAATTAATAATTTCCATCTTGATATATTATACATAGCTAACTGTGTTAGAAAAAAATTTTATATAAATACTTCATTTTAAACATTTACCTGTACATCAACTTCATTTTTTATAGCTTTGCCATCAGCCCAAGGGAGATTGGCTCTCACTTCTTGCATAATTATGCCAGAGTTAAAACGATACCTCTTTTCCAGTAGTTCTTGTTTGTACTTGGCCATCTGTTTCTCAACAGCCTGCTCTACTTGTTCCGGCGTGACCGTAACGCCAACACCACAAGCTTTTTCAAATGCTTCAATATCAACATTACATTCATTTACCGTAGCCAAAAGATATTCTAGAGCAGCATCGACCCTCAGACTAGAATCAAATTTACCTTTAGTGATATAATCGCACACAAATTTTAATTTCTCAGATATTTGCGGTTTGATTTTGGTTGCCAAGTGGTATATTAACATGCCGGCTCCAGGAGGCAACTTTGATAGATCGACCTGCAAACCAAGGAACATCCATAAAAACCTACAGAATTATTTTGACACATGTAGGAGCTACTATTAAGTGAATATAAATCTGACTACCTAATTCCGTGTGCTGTTATAACTGTTTTATGTAATAATGCGTTATAATTCTAACCTCTTTTATAGCGGTAAGCAGCAATTTAGTTACACTCGCATTTTTCATAGTTTCTTTGGCTTTTTGTTCATTAAGGCCCAGAAATTTGAATTGTTCTACAGTTTCTTCTGGTGACATGATGTGCTTTTTAAATTTAATTTGAAATTACGAAATATAACACTTTCGCAAAGTGCCAACAAACAAAACAACTAACCACAGAGACTAAGGATTAAGGATGCTCGATGATCATCATGAGGCAAAACATCGATGTTCGTTCGATCGATGTGATGTTTTATCATCGATGTTACAACATGCCTAATGTCATAAATCACATCACATTTTTAAAGAAACTATTGAAAATCTTAAGTTTTAATATTAAAAGATTTTAGAAGAGAATAATTATGAAATCCAATCACCTATGTAGGATAAACCGAGGATAAGACTAATAATTTTTTATTTTTCTTTGATTGTGACGTAATTGCTCTCAAATTCGAAGCAAACTATGTTTATTACTTTTAAGAAACATCCAAAGCTCTCGAATTAAGTTATACATTATAACTGTATTAATTAGGACATGGTGTAGTTAATTCCTAAAGTGAACAATGGCTAGTACCATTGTAACTATTAAGCCTTGCATAGGGTAGGTTGTAACATATTTTCAAAATGAAATAATAATGAATATGGTTATCTAAACAGGCTCACTTCTGTACTATTCATTAATTACAATCCTAAGTTACTGTCTTTTGCAAAAGACTCATTATAATTTGACTATAAAATTTTAATGTAATGACAAAACAAAAAAAAACACGTCTTCTCTATAAAAACTAATTGATAACAATTCTCACTTGAATAAAACCATCACAATTTCCTTATTACTGCCACACGTACTAAGATTATCGTTAAAATTGCGATACACATAATGGTATCGATAATATAAAATTTCCATTTATATTAAGGGTGTTACTTTTGACCCGTATTACAATCATCCCCAAATATTTACTTTAAACCGACATCAAACAAAAGAGGATATACCAGATACCTACTTTAAAAAAGTAAAAAAAAGTTAAATTGTTAAAAACAAAATTATCACAAGGATAAGTTTTCTTTTAATTCCCAATCAATGCAATTGGTTTCAAAAGGCTTTGATGTATTAGATTTTAGTTGAATAACTTATTCTATTTACTCGATTGTAACATATAACCCGAAAATGTACGATTTTTTATTTTGCTCCAGCTTTTTCTCGTTTCTTCTGACATTAGCGAAACATGACTAGGGATGTTAAAATATAATCGATTTTTATTCAGAGCCATTTCACAAAACCACGCTACTGAAGTTTAGGTAAATGCGCTGGCATCGCTTGCACAAGCGAAAGAAATGACGACGGAATAGCTAGACTGTGAGTAACATATTTTGATACTTGCACTCATAAAGAATATAAGTTGTGATTTTAAAAATTATGTGATTGGAATGAGTAAATAATAAATTTACTGTCGATTATTTACCAGTTTTATGGGACAGAAGTAGGCATGCACGTTAAAAAGTCTACCTACATTGTGCATCCTATATTTAAATTTTATCCTTGTTGAATGTTGAACAAAAATATAAATATTTGAATCATAAATTCCAAGAATACATTTAAATAATGAAAAAATTGAGGGGCGTAAATTATATATACGGATATATAATTCACGGACTGATATGATCAAAACTCTGCGGTCGCACTATAAACTTGCATCTAAGCGTCTCGCGTACGGAACGTCGGAGCACAGCAAAACGAACACAGGTCCTACCTCGATGGGCGCTCGCGCCGTACTGATCGCCTCGCGCTTGCACATTTCAATTTATGCTAATTTAGAGTTACATTAAATATGTTTTCATGTCTAACATAACAGAGTTAATATTACAATTATTTGAGATCATATTAATTGAAGAATGTACTTTCTTTTGGTATAATATCTGGTTGGAATTACACTTTATTTTACGCAATAAATCGTATTAAACTGCTGATATAATTCGTAGAAATTGGCGCACGAACTTTATTTTTTTTCTATAAGGATTATTAATTATTGATATTCTGGTACATGATGTATCAACAAGATTATATGCCTGAATTATAGCTTTTTTTCAAAGTTAATTTGATGATTATTTATACAAGAAATGGAACTCTGAAGTTGGCTATGTGTACCATAATTCGTAAAACAAGGTGCGGGAGATTGGTCACTACAAAATAATTGAAGTTATGTTTGTAAATGTAGTACATTACTCGAAATAAGAACAGATTATTCTATTTTTATCAATTATTCAATAAATTTGTAGATCTTTCCTGTGATAGTAAATTAAGCGCATAAAATCTTAGATTACGCGCGTTAAACGTGAAATGGCTCTTAAAACCGATTATTATTTTCTTATAATTGTTTTTTTTTTAAGTTTTTTTTAGTAATATTAATCGATTTTTAATAAATGGCTTATATAGATTACGTGTTTAAATCGATTTTCAGAAACAGCTCGTATCTATGCGACGGATGAAAAAAACTTAAAGATTAACGACAGATTTATAGTTTTTGAGGCCAAACGTAAATCTTAAGGATATTTAATAATCATTTTAAGTATAACATTGTATCTAATTAATATATACCGGTATAATTCTGAACTCCGATAAAAGTATTGTAATGCATTATCAATTGCCGTTAAGCATTAATGATAATGAGACTTCTAAAGAAAATATATTTTTAGGATACACAATAGACCGCACAATTAGTCACAAATCACATATTGATAAAATTTGCAAGAAAATGGCGAGCAATAATTACGCTCTACTTAAACTTTAACCATTGTACATCTATAATTGTGTATTATATATTCATGAGGATAGGGATATTCCAGAAAAACAGGAAAAGTTTTACCTTACAATCTGCGTAATAATTAAAAGCGAATTATAAAAAAATAATGAAATTCGGGTTATACCAAAAATCATGTTAGCTAAAGTAAACAAGGTCGATATTCGAAAATACTGATGTATTATAAGTTGAAGTAAGAGCTTGTTCAAACTAAAACTAAAGATTTTTTTAGAAAAAGTATCCTTTCTTCACATTAAATAATTTAAAAAAACAAGTGCAACACTAAAAATGTAAATTGTATTAAGTGTAGAAATATTATGGTTATTACATATAAATCAATTATTTACATAGACAGAATTAGAATTTAATATATTTAAGTAGTATATATTATATGTGTGTGTATTAAATGTACGTTGGATTTGCTTGTAAAAAAAATACAAAAGGGCTAATAAAACTTCTTTATATCTTTATTTTATTTTAATATTTGTCAAATATAAAAAAAGACTGGGCATTTGTGACAATAATTATTATTTTATTGTTTAAACTTGAAGATTAACGAAAGATTTGTATTTTATTTCCCTTATGAGACTATGGAGTAGTCGTTTAGTTTTTAAATTCTCATTCTGAGTATTTTATTTTATAACTAGTCAAATGTAAAATAGGACTGGACTGGACACTTACGGCATTTTTTTTTATTTAATTATTTTTTACTTTTTGAGACAATAAGTTTGTGATTTTGTTGGGATTCTCATCATTTAATTTTTAGTATAGTTAATAAAACGTTTCATAGTACTAAACTTGTATCCATAATGATGTATGTTTTCCTAAATAATTATCTTGAAATTTTAAAGAACATTGCCTAAATAACACATAAAAAAACTTTTTTGAATTGGTTATTTTTTATGCATATGTATTTAATCTCTAGGTTTATTATTGGAATATGAAAAGCATTTATATTTAAATAATACAGAAAAATCGTTTTTTTCGTAGAAATCGATTATTTATTTGCATAAAATCGATTTTTGAAAAATTTATTATTTTTGAGCAAATAATAATAGATTTTTATTAAATCAACTCTTTTCCATTAGTCTCCCTAAACATGACTTAATTCAAACATTAGTGCTGCACACCTAATAGACTTCCTTCAAAATCTTCAAATGCAGTAAAATGCATAAAAAAACAAGAACAACAAGCCATTAAAATTTATCAAAAAAAACACTGGGGTTATTTGTAACATCGGGTTAATTGTACCGTTACAACTTACCCCGCGGTTTGTGGTACAATTGTGCCGTTGATGCCATTTTCCAAATAACACAAAAAATATCTATGATTTGAACAACAAAACTAACAAATTCAAACTTCAGGTAGTGTCTAGTTTGCGTACCATCGAATAGTATTAGACTTTTTTTATATAAAATGCGTGATTTTATTAAAAAAAAAACAATTTGTAGTCATCAAGCTTTTATTTTTGTTTTATTTAGAGAACATAATAAGCATTCCTTAAAAAAACTATAACTAGAAATATATGTACACAGAAATACCAGACGGATAAATCATAAATTTTAATAATTTTAAATAATGAGCTCCAAAGAAAATAATAAAAAAAAATTGACAATACATTTGGAGTGCAGATTGTAAAAAAAAACAACTATGAACTTTTAGCTTTCGAACAAGATATTTAAAGTAAAAATTAGTGACAAGATTACAATTTGATTACAAATGAACATTACATTATAAGCAAGTAAAAAATGTACAAATGCATTATTTATTCATACATCAAATAAAGTATCTAAATGTAACTGAAATATCCAATAATCGCAAAAATTATAGTTTCTAAAGCTGATGCTGAATATGACTTTCTCTGTTTTTAACACGTACACGCTTCTTTTTTTTTATTGCTGATAGGTAAGCCATTGACCACAATCTCACCTGATGGTAAGTGATGATGCGATCGAATGTGTTAACAGCCTAAACCTAGAATTACAGGTTCTCAGGAACAGCTGCCGGAACACACCGTTAGGTGCTTGGCGACAGATTTTCTACTTGAGGGTGGTCGCTTGCCAGGCGGGCATTCGCAAAATACCCTTCCACCATCTCAAGCCCACGGTGGGATTTGAATCATGGACCTGCTGCGCGGCAGTCCATAGCCAATGTCACTGAGCCATCACTGCTTCGGAAAGATTATTTTTCGCAACTCGCTCTTTACCACTGTTGTTGTTAAAGTAGTTCTGATTTGATTTGCAGCATTACCTACTAAGTTTGCTTTTATTCATAAAAGCAAACTATTGTGAATCTGTCAATTTTGCTCTCTCTCATTTAAGTGGCTTTATATTTTGCGAACCTGGACCTTACCGTATACCCCGGGTAAGGTAAGTTTACCGAACATTTACCATACCCAAGTAATCGTTGAATAAGCGTTGTTTTTGTTGGAACCTTAGACCTATCATACCTGCTTACAGTTCTATAATATACTATTATGTACGTCAATTTCGAGGTATCTTGTAATGCTACATACGAAATACGAATATTTTATCAATATTGAATCAGGGATCATGATCATGTATATTAGTTATGAAACACTCAGTAACGTCTGTTCTTAGCTTATCAACACGAGTAAAAATGCAGAACAGCCTATCTGTACTTCTTTGAACCGCTCGTAGCGAAGTTTGCTTAGCAATTCTGAACCGATCAGCAAAGTTAAGCAACGTCCGCCGCGGTCGTGAGTTGGATGGGTGACCGCTGGTGACATTACTACTGAGCGATTCCGTGCTTCGGAGTACACGTTAAGCCATCGGTCTCGGTTGTTGTCTTAGGATGGTAGTCGTTATAGCTTGGTGGTAGGGCAATTTGCGAATTCGCCTAGCTACCACCCTCAAGTAGAAAATCTGTCACCAAGTAGCTAACGGTGTGTTCCGGTAGCTGTCCTTGAGAGCCAGTAATTCTGGGTAAGCCTGAACAACATCTTCGATCAAATCGTCATTTACCATCAGATGAGATAGTGGTAAAAGGCTAACCTATCAGATATAAAAAAAAAATTACAAGCTACTATGTAAAGAAGATGTTTAAATCAATTTAAGATAATTCATTGGTACCCCAAAATCAAAACATATATTTCACCTACTTTTATAAAAAAGGTTTTAAAAACTGGTATCACTAGGCACGTCTTTACCATCAGTGATGCACTCCGCTTATAAAACAATAGTAGCTTCGCATACTGTGTGCGTGATACACATAGGTACAATCATTTCAAAACGAGGCCTGTTATTTTTGTTGCGATTGCAGAACTACTGTTTCTAGATCATGATTTGTAAATGCTATACCATTTTGGACTTTTGTAAACAAACTAAGAACTTTTATATATTACTTCATTTTAGTTGGTTTTCCATAACAAAATTAACAAACAATTATCTTTTTTCTCAATTATAAAATTACATTATATTCGTAACCAGTTATCACTAATAGATGTAGAGTGTAGGATTAGATTAGAATGCAATATCTTGGTCAAACAAAGAGCATGTAATAAAGATCTAGCAAATAGGTCAACATTCTGAGAGAAAAAATACCTACCAACATATTTTGTAAATATTGGCATTATATGGTTGTTAAACTACACAACACTTTCTCCTAGTCTATACATTTACTGTTTCTTTGCAACTTCTCCACAAATCCTTAACGTGAAAGCAAAAAGTAAGTTCAAATGCTATAGAAATAAGGTTCAAAACAGATTGCAGTTACAGCGAACGGGGCGGCAACGCCGCGTTGTTAACGAAATATTTAAATATTTAGGCGGGAAGAAATGTTTTTGCTTATTATACAAAAACTATGAGGCCCACTGTTTTGAAAATTTGCCGATGGCACAAATTCAACCCAAAATTTTAAGCTATTAAAAAGTAGTCTAGCCTTCTCCGTTTGAGCTGTACAGCATGTGCTAGCTGGGGACATGTGTCTCCTGCTTACACGTTTATTTGAGCTTGTAGCTCCAAAACCTTAATAGCCACAGACTTGAAAATTTTAGTGCCAATGGCATAAACTTGGCTCTATATTTTGACATATTAAACAAAGTCGTAGGCCCATTCGTTCAGAAGATACAGATGAGCAGCTGTAGACACGTGGTCTCCAGCTTACACGTTGTAATCGGGTCATTACTACCACAGCTTTCAAGTAGGGCGTTTCAATTTTTTTTTGCCACTTGCACAAATTATGCTCTAAATCCCTGGCTATAGTATAAAATCACATGTTCAGCCGTTTCGTATATACAGCACGTGTCAGCTGGAGACCATAACGCCGTCTAACACACTAATAATCACATGTAGCATCGAAGTTTATTTGACACCTAAATTTTGAGGTATAATTGCACTAAATCTGCTCTAAATATTGGCATATTCAGAATTAAGAAATTTCAATTGAGTAAGCTGGAGACATACACACGATGGATTTATTAACCGCTCCATACACAGCTCGTTTTTATTATACTTACCGAAGGTCCAAGTAGTCATATATTACAATGGTCACCCCACGGTGCCGAACCAAAAGGTGTTTACGGCGGTTAATACGAGCCAGGTAAGCAGGTCAGGCAGAAGCGCAAAACATTAATTATATTTTGAAACTCGATTCTGTAATGAATACTTACATCATCGAAAAACTAACCTCAAAAGTAGCCATTCTAGTTGCTTTATACGAAATAAATACAGTCAATTTTTCTCTTATCAAAACGCTTTCTAATTGGCTAAGCCACCACCACGTGGTTGATAGCGATGGGACGTGATTGATGTTCTAATTTAATCGATATCGATAAAAGCAATATTTTGATGAAATACAAATTAAGCGTCTCTATTCTATCTTGAGCGTTGAGTGTGAATACCGCCGCGGTCATGAGTTGGATGGGTGACCGCTAGTGACATTAATATTGAACGCTTCCGTCACGGTAATATTATCTATACAGTATTTCAACTTCTGAAACGCGAGTATTACCTACGCGCCTCTATCTCGGCCTGCGCTCGGCACGCAGTCCATCTTGAGTGTCACGACGCGACTGTGCCGCAGAGATGAGCTAATGGTTTGTTGTTTTTTAAACAATAACCGCGTGATTTTTTCACCAAAAATAAGTTCAAGTACATATTTACATATAAAATATGACTAGTAAGATATATTGTGTTGTTTTTGGTTACATGAATTCATCAAAAACAAATCCAGAGATACCTTTTTTTAGATTACCTGGAAATTGAAAGGTACTATAATAGTATATTATGATACAAGTGAGCTAATTTGCTCATTATACACAATATACATAAAAAAATATATTGCACAAATGCAGTAACAACGACATACGAAAATTATGGAATATAGCGCTTAAGTTTTTTTTTATCGCTGATTACATAATTATAAACCTCTTTGTTGTTACAAATCTGTATTACCCAGTTAAATTGAAAAATGCTCTGTTTACTCGCATATAATTTGCAATTAGGTACTAACTTTACTTTGCAGGGATAATTCTATTACACACTAGTGTATAATATTATTATGCACGATGGTGTTATAGTTCGGTGTATGGCCCTAAGAACGATATAATAAAGCTCACTTTACGAGCAAGGGGGTTGAAAAATATTTTTACTTACTAAAAATAATTTTACTTACTAGTAAGTACTTTTAGTGTACTTTACTTACTAGTAAGTAAAATTAGGTACTAACTTAACTTTGCTGGGATAATTCTATTACGCACTAGTGTATAATATTATTATGCACGAGGGTGTTATAGTTCAGTTTATGGCCCTAAGAACGATATAGTAAAGCACACTTTACGAGCAAGGGTGTTGAATAATAATTTTACTTACTAGTAAGTAAAATTATTTTATTGTCTACATATAGTTGACGGTACATAATGTGTGTCTTTTTAATGGACAAGTATTTCCTTTTGACCCCGAAAAAAAATTACTCAAGTAATAAAAAAAATTAATAGAGTAAAGGAAAGTGATTGACACGACTGAAATGGATAGTTATAAGCTATTATTAGAATACGGATTTATAATACTTTAAAATTTAATAATAAAGAATTTCGTAAGTCTCACATATATATTTCGGTCGCAAATTTTTAAGACCGATATTTTATTCAAACATAAGCATGATTTTTTGATTAAATCTACCTACTATTTAAAAACAACACGCATTTTTAGTGAACACTTCCTGTTCAATTCACAAAGTATTTTATTTGTTTATGTAAAAAAAAAGTGTATAAACAATTACAAAACTAAATGGAATAGGCAAATGTAATTAAAATGCTGGAGGCGAGCACCCCTATCGAATGTTTACGTACAGCGTGGCTGTAGGTAGTTATTCCAAGGACAGAGCCGAGTTAAAATACTGTATAGATAAAATTACCGTGCTTCCGTGCTTCGGAGGGCACGTTAAGCTCACTTTACGAGCAAGGTCTTTTTCCGGTTTTTGTCTTAGAATGGCAGCCGTTATAGCATGGTGGTAGGGCATTTGCGAATGCCTGCCTGACTAGCTACCACCCTCAAGTAGAAAATCTGTCGCCAAGCACCTAACGATGTGTTCCGACAGCTGTCCTTGAGAGCCAGTAATTCTAGGTTAGCCTGAACAATACCTTCGACCATATCATCACTTATCGTCAGGTGAGATAGTGGTCAAAGGCTTACCTATCAGGCATAAAAAAAGTTTGAATTATTGCTTAAGAAATATAGTTTTATAAGTTTTAATTTGAATACAGGAAAGAAATAAAGTAAGGACTATGTCTCACATCACTAAAATTAAGTGAATATGGTACAATGACTCCCTATATAACCTGTGACATCCAATATGATATATGATAAAACTTATCAGTTATAAAAAAAATCAACACTATACGATATTGTAAGCACCTGACTAGGAAAAATTAAATTTTAAATTTCGAATGAGTGCAATATCACACATTAGTTGCATGATTAGCCGGACCGTCAATTCCACTCTCGAGGTTAGTATCTCGATGACTTACATTATCATACCTACCCTACAACCTACGAATAAATATGAATTAATTCATAGCCTACTACTGATGTATTGCATCCACATAGGTACAAATACCTACCTAATTTATGTATATAAAATCCTTGAGTTCGCGCTACTGGTGGCAGGGGGAACAAAGTCATATTATCTACAAATTGATAACATTTGACATTCAACGCCAGACTCGTTTTGGTAGGTCTAGGTAGCTACCAGTTTTATCACTTTGTGTGTAGAGTTCGGTTCGTGAGTGTGACGACTTTACAAAATATATGCAGTAACTCTAAGTAAGTACTATAGATGTTTACTGATTTATTAGTCTTGGCTAGTAGAGACTTTCGCATGGCGTCTCTGCACGCGGCATTATGTAGGTATATCTACTTATAACTATATCGGTTATTTATGTACTAATCTTATTTATACTTCCTTTAAATATTTGTGAAGTCCAATGTGCTAGTTAGTGTTTATTGTTATTCATTCTAGCCCGCGCGCCCTGTGAATTTAGGTGAAACCAAATGTAATTTTGGCAAAGAATAAAAACTTTTGGGAAAAGTCCAGAAACTAACAATGATATTGATCTAATTCGTATATGGCAGAAATACATTTTTGTAGTTTTCGTGAGACACCCTGTACCAAGGTATATAGTTTTTATGTTTAGCTATATATCTATAGGATAGATTTTAGTAGTAAAAATTGGCTTGAATTAACTACGATTTGAATATTTTTAATGTGATTATGACGGAACAAGCACGAGACCCACCTGATGTTAAGCGGATTAACCTCTGCTTATAATAGATGCTCAAGCCGGCGCGCCGGCTTTAGCTTCACTGCATGGTGACGACGGTCACATGACGAAATGCATTTATTATAAGCAGAGGTTAATCCGCTTAACATCAGGTGGGTCTCGTGCTTGTTCCGTCATAATCACATGGCGGTGGTGATCGAACCAGGGATTTGAGGCACGGCAGTCCATAGCTATAACTGCTTGGTCATCATTGCTCCTGCAAAATCATTATTTTTATTTTATAAGTACGCATTGATATTTCACTGCGGTTGACATGTGTGTGTTTTGTTATGTCTAAAATTTTGGTGTTTCTAGATAATCGCTCTGTTTATGTCGATCTGTTTTATAATATATGTTTTGGATTCTAAGCATCATATGTAGGTACTTAGTTATTCAATTTGTCTTATCGTTGTTGACGTATCGAGCTTGTGTTTAGTGACTAATTATTAATCTTTTTTATGAAGAAGATGGCAATTTTAAGAAATTTCGTTGATATTAAAAAGTTATAGGTTTTCATAACCCCCCCTCCCCTCAGGGGGGATTATTAGCCCTCCTTATCCTTTCTGGAGATGCTGCAATCCCTCCCCTTCCCATAGTACATAAAATTCCGTTTGTGTGGTTATCTAAAACTAGCTTTCCGGGCGCAGCTCCGCCCGCGCGTATCTCGGCTATCGCGCAAAAACATTAACCTCTTTTTGCGCAGTTGGATAAAAACTATCCTATGTTTTTTCCCGGATCTCAAACTATTTCCATACCAAATTTCATTCAAATCGGTCCAGTAGTTTTGGCGTGAAAGCGTAACAGACAGACAGAGTTACTTTCGCATTTATAATATTAAAGTGCTGATGGAAGGTTGGTTGAAGCAATCCATGCCATTTTCCAAATATTGCAGCCCTCGACGTGCCAAGATGTTTACCTTTAGTACCTTCTTAGTTGTTTTCCATTACCTAAACTTCAAGAGAGGAAGGGCATAACGGGTTGACCCGTTCAAAATTCTAATAAATTGTCTACATATCAAAAAACTAATAAATTGTCTATGACATTCATGTATAATATCGGCGGATGGTTCGAGTAAGCACACTACTTCTAGCATAAATAAATGATCTGCCTTGCATGGTCAAAAATTTCTGTGATATAGTTTTATTATGAATTTGATCCTAGATCTTACGAAGGTTTTGTTTACAACATAACCTTCGTAACTGCGAAGGCTAATTATTCCAATTCGAGGTTTTACGTTTTATTTTAACTCAAGTTCCAAAACCATAAATCAGTATCTATTTATAGTATAGTATATTGAGACACAAAACAGAATACACATTACTAAGAGAAAACACATTCTATAGGTTATTATTTACGAGCCTAACTATATTACTAAAATTGTGTACACATCATGATGAGCACAATTAGCTGTATGTACTTATATATATACAATTAAAAAGTTAATTGAAAATTATAAAATTAAAGTGTGTTAGCAACGCTTACGATCAATTTTCAGTAAAAACATCTTTGCCCACATCCCTTTTGAAAATGTAAAGGTTTTGTCAAATATGTCAAGTGAGTTATTGTGTAATATCGGTTGAATAATATCGATTGATGTATCGATATAAATATCGATACTATATTATTCGATAATATCGGGTGGAAGCGAAATATCGTGCCCATATATCAATATTTCACGAAATATCGATATATGTCGTGCACTCCTAGTTGGGAGTTGCTTGAGTTGCTTGGGTAGTAAGAAGTTTGGATTATTACTTGCTCAGTGGTAGTTTGTTTGTTTATTTTGTTTCTGGTGTTTTGAGCAAGCATTTTATCAAACTTAGTTGTGATTTTATTTGTGCAACAAGGAATCACAATTTAAATTATTATTTAATGTACAGTGAATACGTCATTAATATTGTATCTATTCCTTAATACATGAAGTGAGTTGAGAATGTTGAGATGTATGTACCTACCTACTTATTGTATTTAACTCCATGATTAGGTACAACGATGACTGACAGTGTTGCCAGAGGCCTCTTGTCAAAAGTCACCCGAGGGTGGTTGAAAAGTTACCATATTATATTGCAAAAGTAACCATATAGCTGTTTAACCAACTTCCAAAAAGAAGGAGGTTCTCGCTTAATTCGAATGTGTGATTTTGTCTGTATTTCGCGATTACTCCGCCAAAATTAACTAAATTTTATTGTTTTTTTTTGTTGCGTAGCGTAGGTAGGAACCTACCTACACCACCCAAAAAGCTGCATCCTATCCTACCTTCTTTTTTCGATCACCACACAAATGAAGTCTTATGTAGGTACTACGGGAAGGGGAGAGAGGGAGGGATTGGTCTTGGAGCATCCACAGAAGGGATTTTAGAATCGGAATATATATACATAATATGTACTACGGGAGGAGTGCTAAGAGTCCCCCCTGAGGAGAGGGGGGGGGGGGGGGTTATAAAACCTATAACTTTTTATAATTATAACCTATAAATTTCTTAAAATTGCCTTCTTCATAAAAATTAATAATCACTTAATCACAAAACACAAGGTACGTCAACAACTATATTATAATAAGACAAATTAAATAACTAAGTACCTACTACCTACCTAAATATGATGCTTAGAATCCAAAACATATATAAAACAGATCAGGACCCCTACCAGCGTCGATTAGCAAACGGTCTATTTGCAAGGCAGTGTAAAGGCAGCGCTTCTAATCAACTACACGTGTCAGCTGGAGACCATAACGCCGTCTAACACACTAATAATCACATGTAGCATCGAAGTTTATTTGACACCTAAATTTTGAGGTATAATTGCACTAAATCTGCTCTAAATATTGGCATATTCAGAATTAAGAAATTTCAATTGAGTAAGCTGGAGACATACACACGATGGATTTATTAACCGCTCCATACACAGCTCGTTTTTATTATACTTACCGAAGGTCCAAGTAGTCATATATTACAATGGTCACCCCACGGTGCCGAACCAAAAGGTGTTTACGGCGGTTAATACGAGCCAGGTAAGCAGGTCAGGCAGAAGCGCAAAACATTAATTATATTTTGAAACTCGATTCTGTAATGAATACTTACATCATCGAAAAACTAACCTCAAAAGTAGCCATTCTAGTTGCTTTATACGAAATAAATACAGTCAATTTTTCTCTTATCAAAACGCTTTCTAATTGGCTAAGCCACCACCACGTGGTTGATAGCGATGGGACGTGATTGATGTTCTAATTTAATCGATATCGATAAAAGCAATATTTTGATGAAATACAAATTAAGCGTCTCTATTCTATCTTGAGCGTTGAGTGTGAATACCGCCGCGGTCATGAGTTGGATGGGTGACCGCTAGTGACATTAATATTGAACGCTTCCGTCACGGTAATATTATCTATACAGTATTTCAACTTCTGAAACGCGAGTATTACCTACGCGCCTCTATCTCGGCCTGCGCTCGGCACGCAGTCCATCTTGAGTGTCACGACGCGACTGTGCCGCAGAGATGAGCTAATGGTTTGTTGTTTTTTAAACAATAACCGCGTGATTTTTTCACCAAAAATAAGTTCAAGTACATATTTACATATAAAATATGACTAGTAAGATATATTGTGTTGTTTTTGGTTACATGAATTCATCAAAAACAAATCCAGAGATACCTTTTTTTAGATTACCTGGAAATTGAAAGGTACTATAATAGTATATTATGATACAAGTGAGCTAATTTGCTCATTATACACAATATACATAAAAAAATATATTGCACAAATGCAGTAACAACGACATACGAAAATTATGGAATATAGCGCTTAAGTTTTTTTTTATCGCTGATTACATAATTATAAACCTCTTTGTTGTTACAAATCTGTATTACCCAGTTAAATTGAAAAATGCTCTGTTTACTCGCATATAATTTGCAATTAGGTACTAACTTTACTTTGCAGGGATAATTCTATTACACACTAGTGTATAATATTATTATGCACGATGGTGTTATAGTTCGGTGTATGGCCCTAAGAACGATATAATAAAGCTCACTTTACGAGCAAGGGGGTTGAAAAATATTTTTACTTACTAAAAATAATTTTACTTACTAGTAAGTACTTTTAGTGTACTTTACTTACTAGTAAGTAAAATTAGGTACTAACTTAACTTTGCTGGGATAATTCTATTACGCACTAGTGTATAATATTATTATGCACGAGGGTGTTATAGTTCAGTTTATGGCCCTAAGAACGATATAGTAAAGCACACTTTACGAGCAAGGGTGTTGAATAATAATTTTACTTACTAGTAAGTAAAATTATTTTATTGTCTACATATAGTTGACGGTACATAATGTGTGTCTTTTTAATGGACAAGTATTTCCTTTTGACCCCGAAAAAAAATTACTCAAGTAATAAAAAAAATTAATAGAGTAAAGGAAAGTGATTGACACGACTGAAATGGATAGTTATAAGCTATTATTAGAATACGGATTTATAATACTTTAAAATTTAATAATAAAGAATTTCGTAAGTCTCACATATATATTTCGGTCGCAAATTTTTAAGACCGATATTTTATTCAAACATAAGCATGATTTTTTGATTAAATCTACCTACTATTTAAAAACAACACGCATTTTTAGTGAACACTTCCTGTTCAATTCACAAAGTATTTTATTTGTTTATGTAAAAAAAAAGTGTATAAACAATTACAAAACTAAATGGAATAGGCAAATGTAATTAAAATGCTGGAGGCGAGCACCCCTATCGAATGTTTACGTACAGCGTGGCTGTAGGTAGTTATTCCAAGGACAGAGCCGAGTTAAAATACTGTATAGATAAAATTACCGTGCTTCCGTGCTTCGGAGGGCACGTTAAGCTCACTTTACGAGCAAGGTCTTTTTCCGGTTTTTGTCTTAGAATGGCAGCCGTTATAGCATGGTGGTAGGGCATTTGCGAATGCCTGCCTGACTAGCTACCACCCTCAAGTAGAAAATCTGTCGCCAAGCACCTAACGATGTGTTCCGACAGCTGTCCTTGAGAGCCAGTAATTCTAGGTTAGCCTGAACAATACCTTCGACCATATCATCACTTATCGTCAGGTGAGATAGTGGTCAAAGGCTTACCTATCAGGCATAAAAAAAGTTTGAATTATTGCTTAAGAAATATAGTTTTATAAGTTTTAATTTGAATACAGGAAAGAAATAAAGTAAGGACTATGTCTCACATCACTAAAATTAAGTGAATATGGTACAATGACTCCCTATATAACCTGTGACATCCAATATGATATATGATAAAACTTATCAGTTATAAAAAAAATCAACACTATACGATATTGTAAGCACCTGACTAGGAAAAATTAAATTTTAAATTTCGAATGAGTGCAATATCACACATTAGTTGCATGATTAGCCGGACCGTCAATTCCACTCTCGAGGTTAGTATCTCGATGACTTACATTATCATACCTACCCTACAACCTACGAATAAATATGAATTAATTCATAGCCTACTACTGATGTATTGCATCCACATAGGTACAAATACCTACCTAATTTATGTATATAAAATCCTTGAGTTCGCGCTACTGGTGGCAGGGGGAACAAAGTCATATTATCTACAAATTGATAACATTTGACATTCAACGCCAGACTCGTTTTGGTAGGTCTAGGTAGCTACCAGTTTTATCACTTTGTGTGTAGAGTTCGGTTCGTGAGTGTGACGACTTTACAAAATATATGCAGTAACTCTAAGTAAGTACTATAGATGTTTACTGATTTATTAGTCTTGGCTAGTAGAGACTTTCGCATGGCGTCTCTGCACGCGGCATTATGTAGGTATATCTACTTATAACTATATCGGTTATTTATGTACTAATCTTATTTATACTTCCTTTAAATATTTGTGAAGTCCAATGTGCTAGTTAGTGTTTATTGTTATTCATTCTAGCCCGCGCGCCCTGTGAATTTAGGTGAAACCAAATGTAATTTTGGCAAAGAATAAAAACTTTTGGGAAAAGTCCAGAAACTAACAATGATATTGATCTAATTCGTATATGGCAGAAATACATTTTTGTAGTTTTCGTGAGACACCCTGTACCAAGGTATATAGTTTTTATGTTTAGCTATATATCTATAGGATAGATTTTAGTAGTAAAAATTGGCTTGAATTAACTACGATTTGAATATTTTTAATGTGATTATGACGGAACAAGCACGAGACCCACCTGATGTTAAGCGGATTAACCTCTGCTTATAATAGATGCTCAAGCCGGCGCGCCGGCTTTAGCTTCACTGCATGGTGACGACGGTCACATGACGAAATGCATTTATTATAAGCAGAGGTTAATCCGCTTAACATCAGGTGGGTCTCGTGCTTGTTCCGTCATAATCACATGGCGGTGGTGATCGAACCAGGGATTTGAGGCACGGCAGTCCATAGCTATAACTGCTTGGTCATCATTGCTCCTGCAAAATCATTATTTTTATTTTATAAGTACGCATTGATATTTCACTGCGGTTGACATGTGTGTGTTTTGTTATGTCTAAAATTTTGGTGTTTCTAGATAATCGCTCTGTTTATGTCGATCTGTTTTATAATATATGTTTTGGATTCTAAGCATCATATGTAGGTACTTAGTTATTCAATTTGTCTTATCGTTGTTGACGTATCGAGCTTGTGTTTAGTGACTAATTATTAATCTTTTTTATGAAGAAGATGGCAATTTTAAGAAATTTCGTTGATATTAAAAAGTTATAGGTTTTCATAACCCCCCCTCCCCTCAGGGGGGATTATTAGCCCTCCTTATCCTTTCTGGAGATGCTGCAATCCCTCCCCTTCCCATAGTACATAAAATTCCGTTTGTGTGGTTATCTAAAACTAGCTTTCCGGGCGCAGCTCCGCCCGCGCGTATCTCGGCTATCGCGCAAAAACATTAACCTCTTTTTGCGCAGTTGGATAAAAACTATCCTATGTTTTTTCCCGGATCTCAAACTATTTCCATACCAAATTTCATTCAAATCGGTCCAGTAGTTTTGGCGTGAAAGCGTAACAGACAGACAGAGTTACTTTCGCATTTATAATATTAAAGTGCTGATGGAAGGTTGGTTGAAGCAATCCATGCCATTTTCCAAATATTGCAGCCCTCGACGTGCCAAGATGTTTACCTTTAGTACCTTCTTAGTTGTTTTCCATTACCTAAACTTCAAGAGAGGAAGGGCATAACGGGTTGACCCGTTCAAAATTCTAATAAATTGTCTACATATCAAAAAACTAATAAATTGTCTATGACATTCATGTATAATATCGGCGGATGGTTCGAGTAAGCACACTACTTCTAGCATAAATAAATGATCTGCCTTGCATGGTCAAAAATTTCTGTGATATAGTTTTATTATGAATTTGATCCTAGATCTTACGAAGGTTTTGTTTACAACATAACCTTCGTAACTGCGAAGGCTAATTATTCCAATTCGAGGTTTTACGTTTTATTTTAACTCAAGTTCCAAAACCATAAATCAGTATCTATTTATAGTATAGTATATTGAGACACAAAACAGAATACACATTACTAAGAGAAAACACATTCTATAGGTTATTATTTACGAGCCTAACTATATTACTAAAATTGTGTACACATCATGATGAGCACAATTAGCTGTATGTACTTATATATATACAATTAAAAAGTTAATTGAAAATTATAAAATTAAAGTGTGTTAGCAACGCTTACGATCAATTTTCAGTAAAAACATCTTTGCCCACATCCCTTTTGAAAATGTAAAGGTTTTGTCAAATATGTCAAGTGAGTTATTGTGTAATATCGGTTGAATAATATCGATTGATGTATCGATATAAATATCGATACTATATTATTCGATAATATCGGGTGGAAGCGAAATATCGTGCCCATATATCAATATTTCACGAAATATCGATATATGTCGTGCACTCCTAGTTGGGAGTTGCTTGAGTTGCTTGGGTAGTAAGAAGTTTGGATTATTACTTGCTCAGTGGTAGTTTGTTTGTTTATTTTGTTTCTGGTGTTTTGAGCAAGCATTTTATCAAACTTAGTTGTGATTTTATTTGTGCAACAAGGAATCACAATTTAAATTATTATTTAATGTACAGTGAATACGTCATTAATATTGTATCTATTCCTTAATACATGAAGTGAGTTGAGAATGTTGAGATGTATGTACCTACCTACTTATTGTATTTAACTCCATGATTAGGTACAACGATGACTGACAGTGTTGCCAGAGGCCTCTTGTCAAAAGTCACCCGAGGGTGGTTGAAAAGTTACCATATTATATTGCAAAAGTAACCATATAGCTGTTTAACCAACTTCCAAAAAGAAGGAGGTTCTCGCTTAATTCGAATGTGTGATTTTGTCTGTATTTCGCGATTACTCCGCCAAAATTAACTAAATTTTATTGTTTTTTTTTGTTGCGTAGCGTAGGTAGGAACCTACCTACACCACCCAAAAAGCTGCATCCTATCCTACCTTCTTTTTTCGATCACCACACAAATGAAGTCTTATGTAGGTACTACGGGAAGGGGAGAGAGGGAGGGATTGGTCTTGGAGCATCCACAGAAGGGATTTTAGAATCGGAATATATATACATAATATGTACTACGGGAGGAGTGCTAAGAGTCCCCCCTGAGGAGAGGGGGGGGGGGGGGGGTTATAAAACCTATAACTTTTTATAATTATAACCTATAAATTTCTTAAAATTGCCTTCTTCATAAAAATTAATAATCACTTAATCACAAAACACAAGGTACGTCAACAACTATATTATAATAAGACAAATTAAATAACTAAGTACCTACTACCTACCTAAATATGATGCTTAGAATCCAAAACATATATAAAACAGATCAGGACCCCTACCAGCGTCGATTAGCAAACGGTCTATTTGCAAGGCAGTGTAAAGGCAGCGCTTCTAATCAACTACACTAAAATGGTACCAGGGTCTTTAAATAGCAGCGCTGCGTTTTACAGTTTGACGACCGAATGAATGAATGAATACGGATTTTTAGCCAGTTGTAAAACGTTTGAGCAAAAGGGATAAAACTATTGCTATGTGTGTCTATTTCGCTCTCTCAATTTTTTTCGTCAGTAAACCCGAATATTTATGCATTGGCTTTTACCAGGTAATGAGATTATTTTTTGAATTTAATAAATGTAACATATTTTTAGTCTAGGAATTATGTTTTTCTTCTGTTCATATGTATTTTATATACTCTGTTGACATATATTCCTAAATAAACGTACTTTTGTATTAAATGATAGTTTCGCATATCAAGACAATATTTAATGATGGGTTTTAAAACGAAGGCGTGTGTTACCAGGATACATCCTAATATTAATGAATGTGCCATGATGCTGCGCCATCGGTTTCATTAAACATTTTCACAGCCTATTTATTCATACAGTCGTTAAATTAAACGAAAGCGTCTAGCTAACTTTTCATTTTTAAATTTTAAGTCTTTTTACTTTAACTATCATGTAATTTTCAATACATTATCTGGTTTATTACAAACCTTTTTCACAAATTTTGTTCCTTTTTTGCGTTAAAATATCTTCCTACTGCTGGCAGCACTTTAGCAGTATAGGCGCCATTTATGATTTTAAAACAGTTTCTTTCACTGCGGAATAAAGTTTGTGTACGTACTTACAAAAACCAACTCTTGTTATTTGTTTGGAGTTAGTGTCGTGCGTGAATCATAGTTTTTCAATGCCGTAAGTACAAACGCAGTGCTATTTTGCATAAAAAATTCAAGCATTAACTCTTCGTCCATCTGAAACACATTACTATATCTAAACTTTGAATTGCGTATAGTGCGTGCATATATATACTTACATCAATGTTTAGATAGGAACATTACATTGGTTAAATTGGTTTATCAAAGAATCGCCATAGAAGTTTTCTTACAGTAGAAAATCAAGATTTGGAGGCAAGAATACCTAAGTAATAATTATAGAGTCTCAGACTAATAAAGAAGTTTATTCATCATAGCACTGAGCTTGTATTGAAAGGAAATGTATTTTTCTAGGTAAATATCATAACCTAAAAAGTAATGGTTTGCCCAATTTAGTCAATTTGTGATATTAATGGAGCAAAAACGAAATTACGTATGTTACGACTATACAATAACCAAAACATTACTTTGCTTGCGACTATCTCTGTCAACACAATTTTACTTCAAATTGAATACAAAAAGTACGTACAATAGCAACTTTTTATGATTCACTTAAGTTCCATAAAATTGAAAACTAGCCGTCAAACTAGCAGTAAAGAACCTGTCAGATAACAGACGATGGTACGAAAACACCCATAAAATGAATGAACAAAATCATAAGCGGAGTATAAGCAGCGCTGCTTAGGATACAACGTGATGTGTGCGGATTGTGTGACACTATGGTACGAATTAGTGGAACGGTTCATTTCAAGTCTTACAATAAACTGCAATAAGAGACGCTGGTAGGCCTGCAGTTTCTAGAGAGTCGCGATTCTCTAGACGCCAAATTTTGGGCATAACAACACACACATGTCAACCACAGTGAAATATCAATGCGTACTCATAGAATAAAAATGATGATTTTGCAGGAGCAATGATGGCCGAGCAGTTATAGCTATGGACTGCCGTGCCTCAGATCCCTGGTTCGAGCCCCACCGCCGGCTTGGGCTTCACTGTATGGTGGAAGGGCATTTTGCAAATGCTCGCCTTGCTAGCTACCACCCATAAGGAGAAAATCTGTCGCCAAGTACTTCACAGTGTATTCCGGCAGCAGTCCTAGAGAGCCAGAAAAATTACAGGCACTTGAGTCTTAACAACTGTATATCTCAATGTGACGGGCGCAGTGCAATTCGTCACATCACGAAATCCAACTGTTATAAGCAGAGGTAATCAGGTATGATGCTTAACATCAAGTGGGCCTCGTGCTTGTTCCGTCATAATCACATAAAAAAATTCAAGTCGTAGTTAATTCGAGCCAATTTTTTTTCTTAGTGCTACTAAAATCTATACTATAGCTATACACCTAAACATAAAAACTATATAGCTATACAGGGCGTCTCACGGCGATGCCACATCTAGGAAAAGTACCCTGAATATTGTAGATGGAACATTTTACTGAAAGAAGACATTATTTGAATTTTAAAATCAATTTGAACTGCATTCATCAGTAGTTCAGTACTAATATTATAAATGCGAAAGTAACTCTGTCTGTCTGTTACGCTTTCACGCCGCCCGCGCGTATGTCGGTTATCGCGCAAAAACATTAACCTCTTTTTGCGCAGCTGGATAAAAACTATCCTATGTTTTTTCCAGGGTCTCAAACTATTTCCATACCAAATTTCATTCAAATCGGTCCAGTAGTTTTGGCGTGAAAGCGTAACAGACAGACAGACAGAGTTACTTTCGCATTTATAATATTAGTAGGTACTGATTATAAGGTTGAACCGGAAATCGAACCCGTTACACCAGAAAAATAATCACCTGTAGTTTTATATATAGGAAGACCATGAATTAATAGCATTAGGTACTTTCAGTAAAATGTTCCATTTACAATACTCAGGGTACTTTCCCTCCATGTGGCATCGCCGTGGGACGCCCTGTATGTGTACCTTAAAGTTTTTATGTTTAGTCTATCATCTATGAACCAAAAACTATTCGATAATATACGATTTATTAGTACCTACTAGGTATTTGCTATTGTAGATGGTGAACAGTATTTCTCAGGTCATTGGGCATAGGTAAATCACGACAAGAGTCTATTCCTAATGATTTAAATATCAATTCTCTCAACCAACATTTCTCTTCGTCAACTGATATTAACATCTCAGATAAAAACAATACCTTACGTTATCTTTCAACTTTACCGACTCCCGATCATTCTCCATTTATTTTTAATCAACTATCCGCTTGTGATGTTAAGAAGAGCGTAATTTCAATCACTTCCAATGCTGTTGGTGTTGATGGCATAAGTCGTAACATGGTTATGCCCATCTTAGATGTTATACTTCCTGTTCTGGGTCACATTTTTAATAACTCTGTCTCTGATGGAGTATTTCCCTCAATTTGGAAAGACGCTCAAATTATTCCCTTGGCTAAAAAATCAAACCCTAAATCTTATTCCGATTATCGACCCATTTCTATCCTTCCATTCCTGTCAAAAGTTTTCGAGCGTCTTATCTACAACCAAATTAGCAAATTCTTATCTAGTCACAATCTCTTAAACCCTTTTCAATCTGGCTTTCGACCTGGGCATAGCACTGTAACTACTCTCATCAAAATTACTGATGATATCCGTCTTGGAATGGACAACGGCCAACTTACCGTATTAACTCTATTAGATTTTAGCAACGCCTTTAACACTGTTAATTTTGACATTCTTCTTGCTCTCCTTCGCTCAATTAACATTTCTCCAACGGTAGTTGATTGGTTTCACAGTTATCTGTATGGGCGCAGGCAGCGTGTTCGCCTTGAAGATAAATACTCGTTGTGGTGTAACACGTCAGTAGGCGTCCCGCAAGGTGGCGTCTTATCTCCTTTATTGTTTGCTTTGTTTATTAATTCCATTTCTCACAACCTCACTTCTTCCTACCACCTATATGCAGACGATCTACAGATTTATTCTAAGGCACCAGTGAATAAACTATCTGAAGCAATTCAGACTGTTAATGCTGATCTTGATCGTATAGCTAAATGGAGCAATTCTTTTGGGTTACAAGTAAATCCCATTAAGACACAAACAATAGTAATTGGTAGCTCAAGATTGCTGTCTACAATAGACTGGACATTACTTCCTCAAGTTTTCTTTGGTGGTATTGCTATTCCCTTTAGTAGCTCTGTAAAGAATCTTGGAATAACAATGGATCGCTATATGAGGTGGGATCAACAGCTACAAATCACCAGTCGCAAGCTATTTGCCGCAGCAGGATCCTTAAAAAGGTTGCGCAACTTTCTTCCAACAGCGACTAAAATTGCATTAGCTCAATCTCTTTTACTTCCTATTCTTGACTACGCTGATGCCTGCTATCTAGATCTCACGGAGGAACAGCTAGATAAACTTGAGCGTCTTCAAAATTTTTGCATTAGATTCATATTTGGTTTACGCAAATATGATCACGTATCTCAGTTTCGTTCTAAGCTCAATTGGCTGAATATACGTTTTCGCCGGAATGCTCATATTCTCAGTCTCCTTTACAATATATTGTTCAGTCCTACATCCCCGCGCTATCTCAAGGAACGCTTCGATTTCCTTCACTGTTCTTCATACACGTTAAGGTCATCAGAAAATCTCACACTTGAAATCCATCCTCATACGAGTTCGTTTTATAGCAAATCTTTCACTATTCAGGCTGCCCGCTTGTAGAATTCTCTTCCTGTATCAATCAGACAAGCACTGACTCTCAATATGTTCAAGGATCAAGTTAAAAGATTTTATTTGTCCAATTAATTTTGCACTATATTTTTGTCAATTTCTATGCTATATATGAGATAATATTATAATATGTATTATATTTTTATATAATTTATAGGTATATGTATATATCATTATCTATTTATGTATGTTGCTATGTATATGTTTATATATATGTATATATTATATATATGTTTATAATTGTGTCTGTTTAATTATTATAAAAACCTATATGTATGCTATTTTTTTATATATTTGTTTAGAAATTACACTAAAATACGTTTTATTTTAAAATGTTTTTATGAAATTTGATTATGTATTTGGACTACACCCGCCTCTATTGTTTTATTCGTTCAACTCCATCCTAAGGTTGCCTGGTAGAGATCACTTTTAGTGATAAGGCCGCCCATTGTAACACTATGTTATTATAATTTAATGTGTAATCTTTTATATTTCTAAAGTGGTGTAACAATAAAGAGTTTTCTATCTATCTATCTAAAGCCAGTTAATGTTCTTGTTAGCAGTACGTAAAACTAAAAAGAGTAAAATTAATATTTTTCAATAAAAAGAACGGAACTGACTTCCACCACTGATAACGATGAAATAACTTGTGGAAGTTGGCCCATGATATTATGAGGTCAGAGTTCAGCCACGGTAATGTACCGTGGTTCAGCCGAGAGAGAATCAGCCGGGTTCCTGCCGATTTCGACAAGTTATTTTTAATTTGGTTTCAGTATGTATTCACAGAAAAAAATAATATCTTAGGCCAAGAGAGTTTATTTGGTTCAAGATCTTTTAGGTTTTCGATATAAGGAAAGTCGAAAATGTCTTCACCTAAGAAATAAAATGTTTTGTATTATAGTTCTTGGGCCAACAAATATATTCTTATACCAATATTGAAAAGTTTCTTTTTTTAATTTTTTAAATATATCACTTCAAGACGGAAACTATTTCAAAACAAGAAACATTTTTACATCACAATATGGAAGAGCTCTTTTTTTAAGAGGTAAAAAGTGGAACCCAAGAGCCAACCTATTTTATTTAAAATTTTTATTTCGTGTCTCAAAACCGAATAACTATTTTTTGAAAAGCTTTATGTTTTGACCCAAGAGCGAGTATGTCTTACTTGAAATATTCTATTATATCTCTCAAAACTGAAAAGCTCTTTTTTTCAAAACTTAATGTATTGACCCTAGAGCGAATTTGTCTTACTTGAAATGTTTTATTTCATCATTCAAAACAGAAAAGTTCCTATCTTAAAAGCTAAATGTGTTAAACCAAGATCGAGTATATTTCTACTGAAATATTTTATTTCATCATTTAAAAGTGGAAAGTTATTAACCTAAGAATTCAAGTATTTTAATGAAAGTATCAGAATTCTTGATGTAAAATTGATCAGTTTTGAAGGAAGGATATTATATATTTTGACAAAATGTATTAATTTTTAAAATAAGAAGTTAGAAAATCTTTTATGTAACTTTAATTTTTACGTTAAGAATCCAAATTCTTTGTACTTAGCCATGGAATGATTTGACTTGAGATTTATGTTACTTTTATCGAGATAGTTATATCTCTAAAGCGAAACTTAATGTTTCAATTCAACAATTGGAATGTATTGATTAGATATTAATGTTACTTGTATCAAAATATTTACTTATTTGATAGATTTAGTTTACCTATATATATATATCGAAAGTAAGTACATAGAATTTGTAAATAGTTAACATAGATTAATTTGTCAAAAATTATTCTCATTTGTATACAACTATAATTTATTATTCGGCCATGATGGACAGTGATTTCTCTTTCGTTGTATATTCGTAGGTTTTTTTTCCAAAAAATAGAACTGAGTTCTACACTGAAAAGTGTAAAATAACTTGTCGATGTCGGTTACCATGCGCACAATAGAGTGATAATAGGTATTTTTGAACAAGCATAATGTTCCGAATTCAACAAGTTATTTTACACTTATCAGTGTTGAATAGTGTTACATTTTTTGGTAAAAGAACACACAAATACACAACGAAGGAGTAATTACAAGCCCATCATGTAGTCATGACCGAAGAAATAATAAGAACTGTATACAAATGATAATCGTTTTTTACAAATTATTCTATGTTAACTATTTAAAATTCTATGTACTTACTTTCGATATACACACAGGTAAACTAATTCCATCAAATAAGTAAATATTTTGATACAAGTAACATTAATATCGGTATAACTATTCTAAATTTTATCTACCGTAATGTTACACACTACACGGAATACAGATATAAGACTTTTTATTATCTTTGATATACACATAGGTCATTGGATTACAACTAATTGAATTAAAGAAGTGACAAGTTTTGATATCAGTAACTTATGTCTAGTTAAACCATTCCAACAGTTGAATTAAAACATGGGTAGAAGATAAAAATATCTTGATAATAATATAACATAAATCTCAAATACAAATTTACCAAACCTATTTGATAGGGAACAAAGCATAGGCTAGCAATAGAAACTAAATTAAGATTCATATAATTTATTTAATTATTTAAGTAATTATGAACCACTTTTTTAAAAAACATAACAATAAACCACTTCTTTACAAAAACTTAATACTAAGTGCTGCACCCGCTGAGTAGGGAGTAGGTTCACACGCACGACATGGGCAAATATTGTTAAGTATATGTATTCAATTGGCTGTCAATGTTAAATTATATTCTTCTGTTATTTACTTCCGAAGTTCTCCAGAACGTCTGGCGATACATTCCAGACTGATAACAAACGACGTATATTTTCTTCCATCGCAACGCAACGGGATGACATTTTTCAGTAGAAACCTTTTTATATTATAAATATAAACCACTGCAAGAAACTTAATCCAAACACTTCGGTGGGCACTGCTTTTCTTTACACAAGTCAAATCTCTCACAATACTACGTTGTTGTAAATTAACTTATTTCAGTATAACCGCCACGCTGCGCGCCGCCGCCACTGGACTCGATTATATACAGTGTTGCCATATGAACTCCAGATCTAGTTCCAAATATTGAAGCTATAATATAGGAGTCCGTGTTCAAGTAATTCAAAGCCAATATCTACGAGTTTTGGCTTAGGGTTATTGGGCTGTACAATGTATACATAACTTTATTGTTACACCCTTCGAAAAATATAGTATATTTTATCGAAGGTTATTACCCACAAGAAGTGCAATATTACGTATGCATGAAATTACTGAACTAAAATTTCTAGCGTAGGAAATTAAACCTTTTTTAATAAGGAGCATTATTGCGTATGAAAATATAATACTTAAAAGGCTTTTGCCTTGTAAGTAGTGTAATTGAATATTGTAAGTGTTTCTTATTGTTATGGGAATAGTTTGATTGTGGAGTTCAATTGAGCCGGTAAGACCCCCACAATACTTGCAAGTTGGTAGTCGCCATGAGTATTTTCTATGGCGTTGTATCGTAGCGTATATACGTACAGGAAGGGCGCGGGCACCGATCTCTCGAATCAAGCTGTCGTTAATATACTTTTAAAGACTTGCAAGTATTTGGGGTCGGCACCTGGTTGGCGTACATGCAAGAAAAAACCAGCTTTTAAACCTGTTCGCGTAAATACCCATTTCCCTAGCTAACGTCACGTAGTACCTGCTATCAATTATTCTGTGCTAACGTTCCGCAATCAAATTTTGGACGTTCTAGAAAAGGGTCAGATCAAGAGTACCCAAAACCGACGCGCATGTATGAAAGGATTGGATTGTGAATGGAGTGAAAGAGGGTGTCTGGATCGCAGAAAGTGAAAATCTATAGTCATTGCCTACCCCTTTGGGAAAGAGGCGTGATTATATGTATGCCTATGTATGTATATAACAACATTATTTGGTTGTGAAATATCAACACGAGCTGATAGGTATTAGACGGGTTAATAATACGCAGTGAATAAAACAAATCCAATTCATAGTATAGGTACTATATTAATTTATGTCCTGTTCGTGCGTTTTCGGCTTTGATGTATGAATTAGAAAACATTTGCACAGGGCTATAATGTACAACCTTTATGTACCTCAGCATATTAAAAATGTCAAAAGTTACAAAAAGAATAAATACATCCTTCCTAAATATTTTCACAGAATCTTACTTTCTATTGAAAATTAAAATAACTTAACCGCAATGCACTTGTAATTTTTCCCACGAATCTCGCGGAATCTCAAATTTTATAGCAACACTGACCACTACTGGAATTATCGAGCCAACCAATCATCACTGTTCTCATTAGGCAAGATTCATGTTTCTTCCATCAAGAATCAAAAATCTTGATTTGATTAATTCGATAAATTTGATTCTTGAATGAAATAACTTTCTTATCGACTTTTGACCGGTATTTACCTACTTCTTAATGTTTCTTCCATCAAGAATCAAAAATATTGACTTGAAAAATTCGATAAATCTGATTCTTGAATGAAACAACTTTCTAGCTGGCTTGTGACCGGTACCTACCTACTTCTAAAATCATCGCCTAAAAACCTAGATAGCAAATTAGATAATTAATAGTTCAAATAAGTAAATAAGAGTAAATATATTTATGCTTAGTAGTAGCAGTAGGTACACATTTCTAGGTTAGTACAGAATCCTAGTAATATTATAAACGCAAAAGTGTATGCATGGATGTTTGTTACTCTTTCATGCCTAAACGGCTGAATGGATTTGGATGAATTTTGGTTGGAAGATAGCTTATACCATGGATTAAAGCATAGGCTACTTCTTTATTATCACCATTTTCATAGTTTTTATCACCACGCGGATAAAACCGTGGGGCGCAGCTAGTACAAAATAATATAAAAAAAAGACAAAATAAATACTGTCTAGGACTGATATTGTTAACATTTTATATTTAGCAATTATATATGTATTATGTGTAGGTATTGTAATGTATGTATACTTATATTAATAGTACCTAAGTAAGTACTTAAATATCTAATATTTTTATACAGTTACTACTTTTTATGGATTTTTATCCAACGTATCTATATTGTACTTAAGGTGGTACTATTATGTATACTGTGATTTATTAAGATACGTACTATTTTCAGATATGCTCCCCAACGACACTTGAAGATTTCTCAAAATAAAACGGAACTGATTTCATTCAAACATTTTTCAGTTATTGGAGTGTAACTTAAAAACTACTAAACCAATTTTGATACAATTTTAATGGCACCTCTTCGAAAGTATACCCTATTAAACAAAAAAGAATTTTGCAAATCCTTTACAAATGGATTTTATAAATGACGGAGTTATGCCCGAACATACATAAAAATTAAAAATAAATACAGTAAATTTTAGTAGTGAATTATCGGTTTGTTACAGCCTGAAAGTTTGACATATATAGACTAACTTGATATTGTCAAACTTTGAGGCTGTAACAAACCGATAAATCACTACTTACATAGTATAAAACAAAGTCACTTCCCGCTGTCTTTCTGTCCCTATGTATGCTTAGATCTTTAAAACTACGCAAGGGATTATGATGCGGTAATTTTACAAACAGGGAGTTTTAGATGTATACATTCATAATATAATAATCACTGAAATTTTAGATATTTTTAATTGTAATGACGTAAATAAACACATTTTTTGCGCTTATATTGCAAACGCTGGCTGAACCTTACGAGATAGATCAAAATAATGTACTACAGTAACACCTTAAAAAGGGTTACAAAAGGGTTCGCAATGGTATATGTCTATCTCTTAAGAATAACCCACAATTACCATTTTTTTATCCTTTACTTTTTAAAATAAATAATGGCTAATTTCGAAGCGATTTTAAGCAATACAGCATATTTATCCTTATCCAATTAATACCTTAAATACATTGAAGTTAATTTAATATACTAAGATCAATATGGCCATATACTGCATGTTATTTAAATGAATATTTTCGAAGATGTTACAGATTATATAGCCCCAGGTAACGGCCTGCTTTACCCAAATTAACGCAAAGTTTGGTTCTTTTTACCAAAGTGACTTGGTCCGGTTTTGTCTGTACTATTCATTTTTATTTTTGGAGGGTATTTTTTATTGCAATTGCAGTATTGTACCCAACTGCAAGTACCTAAGAGTTTCTATATTATTTCAAAATTCTTTTCCCATAAGTACCTAAGCCATTCCTTTTTCATACCAAATAGTTTTTTTAATGTTTATCAGTCTTGGTCTGATCCTGCCTGTAGGTGCTATTTTGTTACATTGCGCCCATTTATTATTTGTAACTTTTAAGCAGAGTTTCTTTTTTTTATAAAAATACAAATTATAACATGCCTCATGCATCAATATTCTTAGACATTATTCTAAGAATATTGGAAAAACGCTGACAACCTCTTAAAGGAAAAAAAACTTTTGTTCTACAGACGCCAAGCATCATAGCAAACAACTTTAGTTCTATGACTTTTCTCGCCTGCTTGCCGCCGCTGCCGCCAGGTGAAACGCGACGGAGTCGCGTAGATACTTACGTTGTAATGGTGCCTGTCAGAAACTACCTAGCTATTCACTCTGATATTAAAGACTTGACTGGAACGACCGTGAATGGAATGATGGATTCCAATCTGGGCCACTGCCATGACTGTAGTTCTCTATAGTTCTGATTCTTGGTCGAAACAATCAGCATTTTGTATCAAGTAATAAATGTTATGCTTTAATAAATCCTTAATTCTTCACACCATGTTTCAGTGACTGTTGATCGAAAAATATACGAATTAATACCAAGGAATTTAAAGTTTAGCCATAATAAACTTTATTCTTTACTGCATGTTTATCTGATTCTTGGTCGAAATAAATACCATTTTATACCAATTACTTAGATTTTGCCGTAAAAAAATCCTCATACCTCACTGGAGTCTGATTCTTTTCCGAAGTAATAATTATTTTATGACAAGTAACGTATGTTTTGCATTAATAAATTATTAATTATTTAATTATATTTACTGCACGTATAATTGAGTCTTGAACGAACTATTTTAGTATTTAGTATCAAGTAACATATTTCTTGCCGCAATAAAATCTTAATTCTTCACTGTACGTTTAACTGATTCTTGGTCGAAACAATGGCTATTTTATACCAAGTAACGTGTATTTTGCCATAAAATTGTCTAAAACTTTAGTGTATGATTCACAGAATCTTGTGCCAAAATATTTATGTTTTATATCAAGTGGCATGTCTTTTGCTACAATATTTATTAATTCTTCATTGGAAATAAAAACTAAGTATCTAGCCAAATATGTATCTTTTTCGACACAAGAGTTAATTCTCAAGTCAAAACTTCGAAGCTAAGAAAGTGTCGTTTTTAATATAAGAAACCAGTATGTTTTTATTCAAGATATACATTTTGAAATAAGTAATAAAATTCTTATGTCAAGACATAAAATCTTGAAATTGTAGAATGTTTAATATTTGAAACGTTATTGAGATTATCTTACACCAATATATTTACATCTGTGATTAAGAAATATCAGTTGAAACATATTTGATTCTTGGCTCAAAAAAGTCTTTTTTTCTGTGTTGGAAGTTAGAATTCTGTACAGTTTTTTTTTCTTTTTGAAAGATATTTTTTTTGTATCAAGTAAGTAAGTAAGTACCTACTTTAAAAATTATGTGACTGCCTGAAATCATGACTGATGTTTAGTAACATTATTATTTCATAGTAAGTTTTTGTAGAGTGATAAAACATCAACAATTCAACATAAGATCATTGCTTATCGCCTACATAATGCTGCCATCTCGGATCACTAGAATGTTACCGGACCTATTCTGGGGCCCAACTCCCACCTTTTATAAACTATTATGGAATGCAAACGTCATTGTTTCAAGTTTAAATTATTGATACTAAGGTTAGTACCGTGGCCGTCACGAAACAATAATGTTCATATAGTGCTACCGCTGTCGCACAAATGACTTGATTCGATGCATGCATCCCGCTCTCACGTTGAAGTTCTTATGTAAGTATACTATAGTGATATGAGGTGGTGCGAATTCAAATTGTAAATGTAATGTTAAAATAAGACTGAATTAAGAGATGGGAGTTGGCCCCCTGTACTACGAATGCTTCGAGTTCGGTATTGTATTTTCAACAACTTACAGAAATATTTACGAAGAGTTTTAATTATTTATTGGTTTTCAATTAATAAACAACTAAAATAAAGGTAATATAAATAGGTATCATTTTTTATGTATAAGAACATATGAAAAGAATATAGTGCTAATATAAAAAAATACACGTACTGATAAAATACAATAATAAAGCATTGCTGAAAATTACATCAATAACTTTGCCTTCACAATTTGCATTGCTATATAAACGATTTTAGCTTGAAACATTGCATTTAATGGCTCAAAGAAACAGACAGAAAATTTAATAAAACTTTGTCATGTTATTAGAAAGTTATTAAAAATATACGTGTGGGCGCACGTGCCACTGCATGCACACTATGGAAAATATTAAATATCTAGCGTATACAAAATAAAGAGAATGTACATAATTAATATCTAACAATCATAAGAATCGCATTTTAGGCTTTAGCACAGAATTAGTTTTAGGTAGCTCCGAATTGATTTGCTGTAGTAGGTATACCTATACATATTACATGGATAACTGGGGTACAAAAAAAGATCTTCCCCGTGTGACTTTTTCGTTATCAATTTCCGGCGACGTACCCTGAGCAGCCAGACTTCTGGCATCATCTTTCTGGCTGCCCAATGTTTTCCCCATGCCACTAACATGAAGGACCGTTTCGAAAACCCTGATGATTGCAGTTTTGGCGGATAGTGCATGGGCACGGTAATGTTAATAACATTACCGTGCCCATGCACAACATTACCGTGCAAAACTGCAATCATCAGGGTTTTCGAAACGGTCCTTCTCAAGACCACACAAAAGGCTTTTTTTAGAGTTAGCCCTGACTGTGATTACGATTAACATCGAAGGATTCTCGGATCACAAATCAGCACTTGTATTAAAGCTGTATCAGAGGCACTTGTGTGTTCAAGAAGCGCACCGTGGTTCTGAACAAGTTAGACCACAAATAGTTGGTAGGTATGGTCCTTATTGCTGAAATTGAGCATAATAAATATGGGAGCGCAGTGTTCGCAAAACGAACCATCAAGGTTTTTTCAGCAGATTGCTGCTGCGAAGGCGGATAGATAACTATGAAACTGAGATATGGACTATACCCTGCGTAGTAATTCAGAAAATATGAATACTTATATACCTTTTAAACTGTGTTTTATTTTCGTTTTAGCCGCTGTCGTCGACGAGCTGATGATTTTGCCTAGGTACCATTAAATTCGTAAGTAACTTACTTATTAATTGTTGATAATTAAATTTGACTTTTCTTTCACTTACAGGCAGTCGTTATGGATAATCTTAGCTTAGATAATATGGAAGTTGATACAGCATTAGCAGAGGTAAGTGAAATAATTTTACTAAGTTATATTAAGAAAAATAAGTTATTCCAGAAGTAAAATTATTAAACGTAATTGCAATTAGTTACTACCTGATAACAATAAGATGAGGTAATGATAGCTACCTACCCACTTGCAATGCTTTAGTGTCTCTATAATCAGATGCTAAGTGTTTATATTCCTGCAAAAAGCTGAGAAACTATAGAAGGGGCTGCAAATTTTACGCGGTACTTTTTCAAATTTTTCCACTAAATCTCAATATTTTTTGTATATAGTTACTATAATAATTGACTGCAATTTATAAAACAAATAAAGGAATTACTAATCACGCTACGCGAAACACTGGTATCTGAATTACACGAAGCCAGAGGGTCTATTTTTATGGATTTAGTGGATGATTATAGACTAGCCTTTGGCTTTAGTAAAGCTGGCTGGTAGAACATAGTCGCACGCTGATATCCTGAGTATACACATCATGATTAATTATATATCTTGGGGTGGCTAATGATAATATTAATATTGAGAGGGGACATCAGCGTATATCAGCCGGCTGTGAGGCCAGGGCTAGATTATCCAGTATTCCGGTGAAGAAGCAACGATGGTTCAGTGGCAATGACTATGGACTGCCGCGCAGCAGGTGCATAGTTCTCGCCGCGCGCTTAAGCTTCACGGCATGGTGGAAGGGCATTTTGCGAATGCCCGCCTAGCTTGCGGCCACTCTCAAGTAGAAAACTGTCGCCAAGCACCTAACGGTGTGTTCCGGCAGCAGTCCTTGAGAGCCAGTGAAATTACAGGCACATGAGACTTAACAATTATGTGACGGGCGCAGTGCAATTCGTGGCTTGAATCGAAATGCATCTGTGGGCCTCGAGTTTGTGCCATCACAATAACTTAAAAAAAAGAAGAGAGCACTATCTGTTTGTACACGATATGGAACGTTTTAATACCATTCTTCTGTGACAGGTGATTCCATTATTTCAATAGTATGGGAATAACAAAGACTTTCTTCTCATGTTTACAGGAATACATAAAGAAATACAACAACTTTGATGATTGGCCACAATCTGATAAATATTGGCACGTCAAATACTACCCAAATAAAGAAGAATATGATTTAAGCAGTGATAAGTTGGAAAAAACATTACTAAAGGTACAACAGAATGAACTCAGCATAGGTCGAGGAATACAATTGGCGAAGAAAATTTTTGAGAATGAAAAACTGTTGTCTCAACTAGAGTATTTAATAAGAAAAACTGACGCAGCTGATGTAAAGAATTACATAAAGTTATTGTGCCAGCACTTGCAGTGCTACGATGAATTTTGTTTATGGTTACCAGGTTTGTTTCTAATCATCATAGGGCTTCAATTTAGTGCATAATAAGCCCGTCAGGTGCCGGGGGTTGACTAGAATGTCAACCCCCATCTCTACCAGTGGGTGTCGTAAAAGGCGACTAAGGTAAAATATCGGAAGGTGGGCTGCAACTCATTCTGAGGAACTGTTATCTTACACTGCGATCCCCAAGACGCCTGCCTTATTGTGGGAGACAGTGTTCAGCAGTCGACTATCCGGCTGATACAGTACAGACCAGATTATACGCGGCGCTTTTCCAATAACTACTACTGTACTATACTAGGTCTGTACTAACTATTAGACCTTTTAAAAATTTTAGATTTCCTTGAAAGGAAGCTTATAGCATACTTCATAATATTGCTAGCAGATTTGCTAGTTATTGATTTAAAGAAAATTTTATGTGCGCTCAATTGCAATAATTTAAAGTATAATATTGCAATTGAGTGCTCATAAAATTTTATTTCCTATTAAGAGGGAAGTTCAAACTCAGAATTCTCGATAACGAAGAACAGGCTGAAAATTTGATAGAATTGTATTTTTTTATTTAGGTTTTCCTGCAATCTCAATACACTTTTATCAATAGTAATATTAATAGGGAAGTCTTCTTTTTAATGCTCCCCAAAAATAACTTTCATCCTTCCCTGAAAATTGCTTATGGCGGCCGCCTTGGGCATGCATCGTCGGAAAATTGCTTTTCACGAATCACTTTCGCTGCGGGAACAAAATAGTCATATAATAGTAGGTGTCTGGGTTGTAAGGTGGACGATTGATCCCTTGGAAACTATACTCCTGAATTATAGCCTTCGAAATCACTGGTAGGATTTTCACCTCGAATCTCCAAAAACTTTACTCATACACCATTAATTTGTTTTGGTTTCTGAAGTGGTGGGGGCATGGCATTCGTGGCGCCAAACATGCACTGACTTTTGAGATGTGCAAAGTAAAAAGTATTTAGTGTTGAATGCTTACACGGGATAGCACGGACCATTCAGTAGCGAAAAATTCAAACATGCTTTTTTGCGGCATTGTTTCATAAAGAAATTTAACATGAATCCTGTATCTCAAATTGCATGTGATACACAGACGAACAGAAAAGATATAGACCATTGGGAAACTATATTCCTTGGCGCTCGTCGGTACCTTCTTTGACAACATGTTCTTAGACTAGTTCTGTATATTGCTCGTGTATATCCTTTTTCGACATTCCGACCTGTGCCGCCACGCCGTGCACACCTGTCTACAGCTCCGCCAGTATCTCCCAGTGAGACCGCAATAGTCCCCGCACTATTGCCGTCTCACTCGGGTCATCGTTCCGACGCTAGTTGCAGACCAGTGCCTTGGAATACGCAGTCCTGACGAAGTTTTGTTTTCTGTGCAGAAGCTGAGCAGCCACCGACCGCCGTGCAACGTGAGCTACGAGCTCGCCGTGCCGGCGCGCAGAGGCGCTCTAAGACGTCAGGCATTACCACCTACCCAAGTCCCTTGTTTCGGACGAACAACATCATATCGGGCTGGTGGTCTTGTTTTGACCGCACTTTTCGGTGCGCATTTCACCACTTTACTACCCGACACAACATAGTAACAGTCGCGTAACAACACACTTTGTGCTGTTAAGCGACGTCGTTCAGGCGTGGGGTAGCGTCAGCCAAACCCGTCTGAACGATCAAATCCGCCATTTGCTGCGGTCGCAGTGTGACACCCTACGGTGACAACGGCCACTGTTGTTGTTTTGGTTTAACCTTGCACCGTGGCCTTTCCCGCTTCACGGGTCAGCCGAAGCAAGCTGGGCTCCGGGATTACTGGCCTTGGGGTCGCCCCTAGTCAACCCCGGAGTAGCGCTTAGGAGCACCCCTCTCCGCCGAGAAAAAAGCTCGGAGAGGGTACACAACTAGGGCACACCCTAGGTACACACTCCCTCTCACACAGTGAGCTCACAAGGTGTGTGAGGGAATTCAAACCCTTGATAGGGCGTCCTGAGTATTCCCCTCAGGATGCAGTCCCGTCCCTCTAACGGTGAGGTGCAGGTCCTTCAGACCTTCGCCCTCCGCCACCCCGATCTGTATGTTGCTCATATGCAACTCCTCGAAGAGGAAGCGAGTGCCCGCCTCACGGACACTCTTATTGCTCCCTCCGGGACTTCAATCCCGGAGGCCAACGTCCCTCCTCTGACCCGGTCCTTCTCAGAGGACAGCCCGCTTTCGCCCGCCCCGGGCCCGGACAATAGACGCACGGTGGCAGCCCCTCCCCGTGAGAGGTCTCGCTCGCGCTCACCGATCGGGAGGCCAGCGAGCACCCGTCCCTCCATCGCCGTTGTCGAGCCCACTTCGGACTCCGAAACGGAGATGGAAGTAGATCCGAGTCGCGCCTTACGCACTGACTCGGACTCCGATAACGACGGCTATACCGTCGTTGACCGCAAACGCAAGCGTGCTCCTAAAGCCGCTAGTTGCGCAACTTCCGCCCCTCCCGCCAAGGCACCCGCTAAGGCCCCCGCCTCCGGCAAGAAGCCGACCCCCGCCCCGCGCCCCGCGTCTCCTCCCTCCGCTCCGGCCACTACTGCCGCGTCCCCTCAGGACGCGAGCGCGCGCCGCGAAAAACCGCCTCCACCCCTGTTCATTCAGGACAAAACCAAATGGGACATGCTGTCCCGTTTAGTTTCGGATCGTGGGATCCATTACACTAATGCCCGCTCCACGCAGCAGGGCATTAAAGTCCAAGTGCCCACCAGTAGCGACCACAGAGCGCTAACAAAGCTCCTCCGTAAAGAGAGCATAAGTTTTCATACTTATGCGCTCGAAGAGGAGAAAGTCCTTCGCGTTGTGATTCGCGGTGTGCCTAAGGAGATACATACCGATGCGGTATGTGACGACCTTAAAGCACAAGACTTCCCTGTGCATGCGGTTCACCGCATGTACAGCGGGAAGGACCGCAGTCCATATGACCTAGTACTCGTAGTACTAGACCGTACACCAGAGGGCAAGGCCATTTTTAATTTAAAAAAGGTCTGTGGCCTCTCAGGACTCGATGTCCAAGCCCCATACAAAAATGGAAGTCCCTCGCAGTGCCATAACTGCCAAATATACGGGCACGCTTCCCGTTTCTGCTTCGCTCGCGCTAGGTGCGTTAAGTGCCTAGGCGATCACGCGACAGCAGCGTGCACTCGCACCCGGGACTCGCCGGACCCACCCAGTTGTGTTCTGTGCGGCGCTCAAGGGCATACCGCGAATTACCGTGGTTGCCCTAAAGCACCACGAGTGAACCACAGGGTGGCAAGGCATAGGCCGACCCGCCCCTCTTATGACCGTTACCAACGGGTCAGCCCTAAACTAACGGTAGTACCTGCCTCACAGGTAATACCCGCGCCGCTCCCAGCCCGTAACGCATGGTCTAAACCACCCAGTATGGTTAAGACCGTCGCTACCGCCCGCGCCCCGGCCCGCGCGCCCGCACCCGCGCCCGCACCCGCACCCGCCCGCGCCGCGGCCCCTGCCCGCGCACCGGCCCCGGCTCGCCCCGCGCTCCCGGCACCCGCTGCCAACACCATTCGCGCCCCTCCCCGCGCCGCTTCCCGGCCACAAGCTCCCCCTATGCCATTGATGGCTGCCCCTCTTCAAGAGGCAATCAACCTAGTCAGCGATCTGGCTATGTCGGTTGACATCAATGAGGTACAAGAGCTATTCCACAAGATGCAATACGCTCAATCCCCAGCGGACGTGATCCAATATACATTGGAACACGCGAATTTACTTAGCGCCCTTAAGCGCTTCGTTCCCCAGGCCCCTCCCCAGTACAACCACTATGGGTAGTACAACCGCACGCACGAAACCGCGCTCAGTTTCGTTAGCGTCATTCAACGCTAACGGTTTCTTTAGACAACGTGACCTTGTCCACGACTTTTGTTGCACCCACCTTATCGACATTATATGCGTGCAGGAGACCCTTCTAAAACCGGGGAAGGCGAACCCTAGGTTTGCCAATTACAGAACGGTACGTGATGATAGAGTGAACTCCCGTGGGGGAGGCACTCTTATCTATTACAAAAGGTCCCTGCACTGCATCCCCCTACCTACCCCGACTCTTGTTAATATGGAAGCATCTTGTTGCCTCCTAGCTATGACTGGTCATCAACCTATAGTCATAGCGTCCTGTTACCAAGCTTGTCAAAAGCCGATCGTCCGAGCTGACTTAGAAGCATTGTTCTCATTAGGAAGCGCCGTCCTTCTGATTGGCGACTTCAATAGTAAGCACATCCTATGGAATTGTAACGTCAACAATCCCAGAGGCATTGCACTTGAAAAACTAGTCGCAGAACTTAATTTTGACATAATTGCGCCCACTGAGCCCACTCACTACCCTCATACGGAAGACTTTCGACCTGACTTGCTTGACATGGCACTACTCAGAGGCGTAACACTCCAGTTACGCTCCATAGAAGTGGTTCACGAGCTTCACTCTGACCACCGACCCATTATACTGCGACTAGGTCCCGACCCAACAACAGACCTCCCCCGCCCCACTAAGACGATAGTGAACTGGAAGCAATTAGGCGTTGCCCTAAAAGCTATCAGTTCACCGGACCTTGACAAGATCCCTGACGACATCCTGACTAAAGATGACGTAACCCTTGCGATCGATTCGTTCACTAATCACCTCTCCACCGTAGTAGGTGCATCCGCAAAGGAGGTCATGGTGCCGGACGACCGGCGCCTTGTCATTCCAGCGGATGTGAGACGATTAGTGACGGAAAGCAAAGCAGTGACCCGACATTACGACTCTTACCCCAGTAAAGAGAACAAAACTAAGAAACGCCACTTTGAACGCATGGTTCAAAGTCGCATGTCTGAGTTGCGTGATCAACAATGGGGTGACAAACTTTCAAACCTCGTGCCAAGCCACCAGGCTTATTGGGACTTGGCGCGAGGTATGAAAGGAAGGAACTACAACGACATGCCTCCCTTATACAGACCAGTCCCACTAGTCCCAGCGTTCTTTGACGAAGACAAAGCTGAGTGCCTAGCTGATAGCCTAGAGGCTCAGTGTTCCCCTAACGTAGATCACGTTGACCAAGCTCACCTCGATTCGGTGGATGCTGAAGTCGAACGTAAAAGCTCTGTGGTCACCTCTGAACTCCCACCAATCACCTTAGCGACTTACGCTGAGGTGGCGAGACTGATCAAGGCCCTCCGACCGCGCAAATCCCCCGGTGCCGATGGCATCTCCAACAGGGTTCTTAAAACCCTCTCTCCTCCTCTCATCCATCTCCTAGTCAGCATCTTCAATGCTGCTATGAGCCACTGCTTATTCCCAGACACCTGGAAATGTGCAAATGTCATTGGCATTCACAAACCAGGCAAAAGCTCATCTGACCCCACCAGTTACCGCCCCATCAGCCTCCTCAGTGCCTTAGGCAAACTTTACGAGCGGTTACTTGCAAACCGTCTCCAGTCCCATGCTAAGGAACACCACCTTATCCCAGATGAGCAGTTTGGCTTCAGGCCCGGACACTCATGCGTCCAACAGGTGCACCGCCTCACGGAGCACATCATTGAGGGCTTTAACAAGTACCCCAAACCCCAGACAACGCTAGCAGTCTTCCTCGACGTAGCGAAAGCTTTTGACAAAGTCTGGCACAATGGCTTGATTTACAAGCTATACCAATTTGGCGTGCCAGAACGTCTTGTGCTCATCCTACAAGACTTCCTTAAAGCCAGAAGCTTTCGCTATCGCGTGGAAGGCACCCTCTCCTCCCCCCACCCAGTCAGAGCCGGAGTCCCTCAGGGCTCCGTGCTATCACCCATTCTATTCGCGCTGTATACCAGCGACATCCCACGCTCTCAGCCTAACGTCCTATTAGCCCAATACGCGGATGATACCGCTATTTATACCACTGGGTGGCATATCAGTAGAAAGTCCATTCCCGCCCTCCAACGGGCCATCACCGAGATCGGTGACTGGTTCCGTAAATGGCGCATCGCGGTCAACCCAGTTAAAAGTGCAGCTATGTACTTTACTGAGAAGGGCCGCTCCCGTTACCCGCAACCTTTAACTTTGTTCGACCAACCCATCCCCTGGGTTAGTAAAACAAAATATCTCGGAGTCACCCTTGATCGGAATCTCACCTTTAGCGATCATATAACAACCGTCCGTAACAGAGCGGCCTTTGTCATTACAAAGGCCGCTCTGTTACGGACGGTTGTTATGTTGTTATGTTTGTCATTACAAAGGCCGCTCTGTTACGGACGGTTGTTATATGATCGCTAAAGGTGAGATTCCGATCAAGGGTGACTCCGAGATATTTTGTTTTACTAACCCAGGGGATGGGTTGGTCGAACAAAGTTAAAGGTTGCGGGTAACGGGGGCGGCCCTTCTCAGTAAAGTACATAGCTGCACTTTTAACTGGGTTGACCGCGATGCGCCAGCCGCGCCCGGAAAGCTAGTTATTTATATTTATATTTATATTTATAACTAGCTTTCCGGGCGCGGCTCCGCCCGCGCGTATGTCGGTTATCGCGCAAAAACATGAACCTCGTTTTGCGCAGTCGGATAAAAACTATCCTATGTTTTTTCCCGGGTTTCAAACTATTTCCATACCAAATTTTATTCAAATCGGTCCATTAGTTTTGGCCTGAAAGCGTAACAGACAGGCAGACTGACAGACAGACAGACAGACAGAGTTACTTTCGCGTTTATAATATTAGTACTGATAATATAATATTTATATGAATATAAATAATAATAATATATATTTAATTATATATATACAATTCTGTTTTGTGTGCTATGAATAAATAAATAAAAATAAATGTATATTTAACACCCTTTAAAAAAGGAGAAGGTTCTCAATTCGTCTGTTTTTTTTATTTATTTATTTATTGGTCATCCAACAGCCTGTTAACAATTTTAAATAACATTTTAGAAACATAAGGCCAATTATTGGACAACACGGTATAACGTTTAATGTTAGTTACCTTATATTATTGTACCATGAGTTACCTCAGAACTTTTATCTGGGTTAACTGATATTGACAATTCTTTTTTTATTTGAAAGCTGATGCTTGTAGTTTGGTCTCATTAAAATTTCGTGAATATCGGTCAAGCCGTTTTTGAGTTACACTCCAATAGCTGAAAAATAATTTCCTATCTTGATGATATAGTCGTTGACAATGAATAACAATCGATCCCATAAGTAGCAAAGGTCACTAAAAAGAGTGAAAAAAATGTTAACCAAAAAATAGAACCCAAAAGCGTGAAATAACTTCTCGAAGTCGGTACTGCGCACAATATTATGACAATAGTACGTGTATGTACTTGTATGTACTTTTGAACTATCATGGTACCGACTTCAACAAGTTATTTCTCACATTTGGGTGTTGAAGCTGGTTCAATTTTTGTTGAAAAAAATTGTAGTGTTTATCATTAATGTTAATATGTATTTTTTGGCTATTATTTCAGATGTAAGCATACTGATGACTGAGAAGACGCCATTGTACACACTAGGGTGTGTTTCCTGTCTTTTCAGTAGACAAAGAATTGAAAGTAAAACTATTTTACATATTGCCACAAACAAGAAAATGGCGCCATTGTGTCATTTGTTCACTGAACTCTGTGCTGAAGTTGGGTAGGTATGCTTAAACGCCATTATTAAACGCTGCATGCATGGATAACTATTTTTTGCTCACTATTTTTTTACAGCTGGTAGGTGAATGTTGAGACAAAAGTTTTTCATGCGCTCGTATCGTAGCTGCTTAGTAATTCTTAACCGATCGACTAAGTAAAGCAATGTCCCCTGCGGTAGTAACTTGGATGGGTGACGTTCCCCTCTTCCGTGCTTCACGGGAAGAGGGGGATTGTTATAGTAGGATAGATGTTGAGCCTTCTTAGTATGATAGTAGGACATTTTGCGAATGCCATCCAGACAAGCTATCAACTTTAAGTAGAAAATGTGTCACCAAGCACCTAATGGAGTCTTCCAGCCGCTGTCCTTAGAGCCATTTTTTTTTTGGTTGATAGTTTAGCTTTTGAACTTGTTTGAAGATATTGTTCAGGCTAACCTAGAATTACTGGCTCTCAAGGACAGCTGCCGGAACACACCGTTTGGTCCTTGGCGACAGATTTTCTACTTGAGGGTGGTAGCTAGCCAGGCGGGCATTCGCCAAATGCCCTACCACCATGCTATGAGACAACAACCGGGAACGACGGCTTAACGTGCCCTCCGAAGCACGGAAGCGCTGATTAAGGCATATAGGAACAAAAAAATAGCTGGTTGGCTACCGTGCGCTTGACATTGTCATCTTCTTACTGCCTTTATCCCAAGCCAAGTGGGACACGTTTCTTCCACTCCGCTCTATCAGCTGTCAGCTAAGTCAGCCCTCACACCTTGCATATACCTAAGATTTATTTCAACTCTCTGGCATATACTTACTCGTACTGTCATGTCATTTTGTCGGTTAAGAAAAATATATACTAACCGTCCAACTAGGTAGAAAGTGTGGTTGGTCGGTTGGTATTAGACGTTTTTTCTTCACTAGGTAATTCCATATCACCGTAGGCAGTACATTCTTCGGCTTTCCTATATTCCTACTTATATTGCTTTCCTATACTCCTACTTAATATTCATCACTTTTCATTACATAACCTGATAATGCATGTAAAGTCATGAGCATTCATACGTAACCTATTTTAAAATTTCAAATTAAGTTTGTTATTTCGTAGTTTACATTATTGTTATATAAATAATTAGTTGTGACATAATTCAATTATGTCACAAATATAATTATGAACTCTACTTATTTCACTTACATTTGCCAAGTCATTAACATTGACTCAAAATTTTGGTTATGTTATCATTGTCTGGTAAGTACCAAGCTTTATAATTTTACTATGCGCGTTAATACCGTCTTGTATTTTTCAATTGCATTGAATTGAAAAAAATAACAAGACGAATTGAAAAAGATCTTTTGTATTGCAATATACCTACAAACAGATATATAATATATATGTACATATATAGATATATATATGTACATAAGATGATGAAATTTGTAACATTAGTGTATTAAATTTGTACCCAAGTAATAAACCTAATCAGATCTTCTCATCCTTTCCAGGTGGACAATACCTTTAGTTTTTGTATGTGATCTACAAGAATATAAGAAATTTAATATTCATTCTGCTAATCTGATAATCGAAGGCGCAAATGAAGGTAAGAAATCTTCTCTATACATATTATATACTTATCTCTTTTAGGACGTATATTACTTAGGTACTTGTCCTATTAACTAATAATTACAAAAACGCTCCTAAAACTAAGTATATTACGAAAAATATCAATGATGTATCTAGGAGGGTAGCACAATAGGGTCCCTAACCATCTTAACCCCCTGATTACCCCAAAAGTTAGCGTGTACACTTTCAAAGAGGGTTGATGTCAAGAAGCGGTGGTTCCTATTATGTAATCAGTGGCGATGGGCCTGAATACCGAACCGAAATACTTTTCAATAATTGTAAGCATTTGGCTTTGGTATTTATTATGTATATAGTAAACATAAATATTAGGTATGCCCTTCTATTGTTGTTGTTAGTTAAAACCTTATATGAAGAAAGGAGGACTCAATTAATAATAACTAATATATTTTTAAAAGTATCTTAAGAAAACATTAAATAACTATTTAATGGAACTTTAAAAAAATATCTGTCTATCTAGTGACAATTCCGCCCAATTTTCCTGTTATGCCCACGTGACGTCACAAACGCCACGTAGCCTAACCGGAAGAATAAACGAATAGTTTCGATTCTAAACGAAGCATCTTCAGGAGGTCTTGACTCACCGAGACAACGATCGAGACATCATCTTCAGGAGGTCTTGACTCACCGAGTGCACGATCGAGTCGAGACATCATCTTTAGGAGGTCTTGACTCACCGAGCGCACGATCGAGACATCATCTTCAGGAGGACTTACCGAGCGCACGATTGAGACATTTCATCTTCAGGAGGTCTTGACTCACCGAGCGCACGATCGATACTTAATTCTTTTTATATAAAACCACCCAATACTTTTTTATAGAATAGTCCGATTATGATAATATTTTTTTATTGAAAATACTCTGATCCCATATATAAATTTCATAAAAATCGGTCAAGTACCTAAGTAGTTTTTAAGTAAGAATCAACTAACTGAAAAATGCTTGACATACCTTAGTAGTTGCAAGTTTTGTCGATGGTGACCAATAAGTGTATGTGAGTGAAAATCGATCGTTTAACAAGTAATTATCACTAAAAAGGTGAAAAAAAGTTTATTACAAAAAAATTAAACCGAATTCTAACACTGACGAGTATGAAATTATTCATTTTAGTCATTGTTAGAAGTAGGTTCAATTTTTTTTCAAAAAAATTGAATATACTGTGGCTGTGTGCAATGTTTTGTTTTTTTATTAATCTACGTTTGTAATTATGTTGTTCATTGTATGAAATTTGAATTTGTATGAATTTACATATTAGGTACTTATTCGTCAGTGTGTACCTAATAAAATACACAAACAAATATTTTAATTCTTGGATATGTTTTTTTTTATATTGCTGATAGGCTAGCATTTGACAACTATCTCACCTGATGGTAAGTGATGATGTGGTCGAAGATGTTATTCATGCTAGCCTATATAGAATTGGATAAAATGAAAGAATTTAGGATATTGGAATAAAGTATCTGTATTACATGATCCAAAGCAAATAAAAACTTTAAAACATTTTCGATACGTGATAGGTAGCTCCTTATACGAGTACCTACATATATGTTTTATTTTATTCTGTCTCTCTGTTTGTATATTTTTCAGAAAGCGGATGTACAGCAGTTGTAACCGAATCGGCCGATATCGATTCTGCGTTGGACCTCTTCATCAACTCCTCTGTTTCGGTAAATATAGGTCAATGCGTATAGATGATTTATATTTGTATTGTATTATGTATATATAGTGTATGATATATAACATATATATTTATTCTGTACTGTGTGCACGCCGGTACGTAAAATCACCAAATGGCTCCAACGGAAGATCAGTGCTGGCGAACAGCTGGTATTATGCTGAGTTGGAGCCAATTTGTGATAATTACATGTAATGTGTTATTTTTGTAGTTATAAATTGTTTTTGTTTTTTTGTATCGTACAGTGTAATGTCGCAAATAAAATATTTTCTATTCCATTCTAACACATTTTAAAGCGCTCTTGGTAGTACTTGCTCTTTATTTTCTAAATCGATCAAGCTTTGTAACGGTCTTTACTTGGACGGGTCTCTGATAGAGGTACTATATTTACTACTCGGAACTCCCGTGCCTCGGTGTGTCTTTAATGCATGGCGGTAAAGCAATCTCAAGTAGATAATCTATCGCCAAACACCTAACTAACGGTGTTTTGCGGCAGCTGTCTTTAAGAGTCGGTTCCAATTCTTGGTTGCCTGTATACCACCTTCGACGAAATCATCACTTAGGTACCATAATGCGAGATTGGGATCAAAGGCAGTATAAAAGCAGTAAGGGCAGTAAAAAATATATAATATTAACCTATTTGGAACCGGAACGCATTATAATGTTTTCATTGATTTAATAATCAACATCCGTTGTTCGTTTACCCTGGAGAAATTCTCTTTTTTCTGTTTTGCCAATGCATTGCAATGTTCAAAATATTGTTCGCAGAGCTTAGTAACAACTAAGCTCTGCGAACAATATTTTGAACTAACGCCTTTTTGATGTTGGAAAAAAAGAGAATACAGAATTAAAATAATATTTCGTGATCGAAATTCATATCAAGGACATTCCACTTCTGCCAAGCCACTGTCAGTCACCCAAACTTATAAATATTTTAATAATTTTGTAATACACTAATGTTACAAATTGTTAAAGAGTCAAGACAAAATGAATGGCGCCGAGTTTCTTACCCGTTCTTTTCAAAGTGTTTCTATACCCTTTTTGGTGAACGCGGCAGTAGAATACCTACTTTTTTGGTAAAATTTTATATTTGACCTGCATAAAAGCGTCGTAGATGTCAAAATTGAATAAATGATTATGATTATGACTGAACCCACGTCGGAATAATTTCAAAAGTCGTGGCACTTCACTCTTGCGCTTTTATGTAAGCGCATAACCTCGCGCACTACGGCGAGTAAAATTTATACCAGGAGTGATAAGTTGAAGGGTAATATTTGTGGCTATGGAGCAATGATATTACATATAAAAATCTTTGCTATGGAGGCATTTGACTGACAAGGAAATGAATAGAAATTTCACAAATAAACAGAAAATCTTTATCTTAAATATGTAAATATCAAATATTATAAATATCCAGCGTGCCAGCGTGTCATATGCAGGGTAATGTTTTGGACCCATTATCATTTCAATTATAGATAAATGATTTGCTAAAATGTATCAATCACAAAACGGTATCTATTATTTGCGGTCGACAGTTTAGTCTCGATTAAAAAGAGCAGCGAAGACTCAATGAGAGGAGACTCGAGGAGAACTCAACATCGAATTAACGCATGGAGGATGTTTATTAATGGACTTTTTGTTTTGATTAATTTTGATCAAAATACCTAATGTCATATGGCCACAAAAAACCCTGCCTTATTAATAGTCCTATTGCAAAATGTAGGTACATAAACAAGAATGTCATGAACATAAGCATATTACACTAATGAAATAAATTAAGTCGATTTGTATATGCACTTAGAAAATTGAGACCGTTTTCCTCCGTTTTTACAGTTACAGGTACGGTTATTGCTGCCTACCATTTATATATTCAATCTAATTTAGGTGCATCAGACCTTTAGTACATTGATTGATGATAAAAGGTGATTTCGGCACAAAGGAGTGACAAATTAACCTTGATTTGGAAAAGCATGTATAACATTTTATGCTCCTCGAATATTTCAAAAAGATAATTTGGTAATAGTAGTAGTATTAGTAACTACTCGTACATACCTGTTTTTCTAGAAAATCAGTCACTTGAATATACTTGTAATATTGCAGGCTCCATGGAAACTCAAACACATATACATCCAGGAGAGCATTTACGAGGAGGCGAAGAGCGTCCTCGCTTGGAAGTGTTCACGCGTGGCGGTCGATTCATGCGTCGACGCGTTTGCGGCCAAAGGGAAAGTGTTTTTATGTGACTCGATGAGCGTAGCTGCAGTGAGTGAGGCCCCGGGGCATGCAGTGCAGGTGGTTGCGTACCGCACGGCGTTGGAAGCGCGCGCTCTGGTAGCGCAGAGCGGTGGTGCGCCTTTTCTCAGCGTGTGGGCGGCTGGTACGGCGTCTTCGCACGAGCTGGCGCTGTCCGCACCCGCCGTTCGCGTCTGGATCAACGAGTATGCCACCTTCGACGACCCGCCAAGAGCATCACTCCCCGTATACCACAAAATATACCCCGTTTTTCAACCCCGCTTTGCCTATAAGGAAAAATTAATCGCCGTGTCTAGCACCTGGACGAAATTGACAGAGAATGAACGCGTCGACTTCATGTTGAGTGCGCTACAGGGTCACCTCGTTTCTTACCCGTTGGATTTCCCGCGTGTCGAAAGGCTCCAAGATGCCATACGGAACCGGCGTGATGATGGATTTGTCGGCGTGATGGGCGACAGGATCTGCTTTGGCGTAGGGCAGACTCAAGAGTTTGCTATGATCGATGTCAATAGTGATAATCGATTAAACGATCTCGTTAATATGATCATTAGAAGCAATGCAGTGTATTATACTTTATTTGAACGTTATGAAGAATTTGGAGGATTGTTTGAAGTTCTTGAAGAAATTGGTGTCCCAATTAAAGGGTTACAATCAACGCATCCACCAATCAACGCTCGATTCCCAGTAATAAATAAGAAAATAAAAGTGGTAAGTACCAATTTTGGTACAACTTTTGCAAACTAGGTGGTACGATTCCTGGAAAGACGTCTGGATAGTGTACCAACGCCTTCCATCAGCCACCAATCAACAGTGTTTACATTTCTGTGTTGCGGAATCATTCTGTGCAGTACACATAATAGACAAAGCTCTGGAAGTTAAATACTAGTAGATATATGTATGATCTTTTAGCATCACGTTAGCTAGTGATTCTAGGTTAGCCTAAACAATATTTTCGTCCACGTCAACACTTTAACAGGTGATATAGTTGTCAAAGGCAAGCAATAAAAATACTAGTTTAATTCAGTTTAGTACGTCTTTTTAACAAAGTTTACTTATGCTGGTAATTAAGTTATTTTGATTACATACCTTTTTTATTTGTTTTTACCCATGACATGACGGAAAGGGACGGAGGCGTTATATGCGTTTGGGGTTAGAGGTTGTTTGTATGTATGCGATATATATACCATTAACCTCGAAAACTACTAGACCGGTTTAAATGCGTTTTTTTGGATTGGTCAGCTATCATTTAAGAGCAGGTTTTTAAATGTTTTACGGATTTAGACGACTAGAGGGCACTGCAGCAGTCATAATAGAACTATTAGCGCTTAAAGACTATCTCCGAAACGGTTGGACTGATTTATGAAAAAATAATGGAAGATCGATATAACAGATGTCAAAGTAACAGTTCAGATCGTACTTTTTAGTTTTTATTTAACACTAGCTTTCCGGGCGCGGCTCCGCCCGCGCGTATGTCGGTTATCGCGCGAAAACATTAACCTCATTTTGCACAGTTGGATAAAAACTATCCTATGTTTTTTCCCGGGTCTCAAACTATCTCCATACCAAATTTCATTCAAATCGGTCCAGTAGTTTTGGCGTGAAAGCGTAACAGACAGACAGACAGACAGAGTTACTTTCGCATTTATAATATTAGTACCGATTTAGGTCAATTAATATTGACCCAAAACAAATACCTGAATCAGAGATAGATATGACAGCTGTCAAAAATACACTATTAATCCTAGACTATGCGCGTTTACTTACAGAAGTGATAACTATAACTGAGATCTTCATTCCGGACTACAGCTGTCAAAACTAAAATGCCTAAATCTCAGAACTTGTTGAACATAGTTAAGTAGTTTCTTTGCAGAAGTTATAGCTCCCCTTCTACATTTCGGATGAATGCTATTGTTTTATGTGGAGGTTTTCTTCATGGTGCCGAGTCACTACTATCCTCGTCGTCCACATACAATGTAAATACCATCAGTTATTAAGGGAAGTGTGCACGTTAGTATGCTTTTCATACAAGAGTAGTTACTTCATATTTTTAATACCGGCAATATAAAAGATATATACGTATTTAGTATTAAGTAAACACTATCTAACGTTTATTGTACCTACCTACTATTTAATTGTACCTAATCAATAAAATATGTTACATCAAAATATTGTATTGATTTTGTAATATATTTTTTATGAACCGATTATGATACTGTATTTTATTTGTATCTACCCATAAAAATACTAAGTACCCATTACATAATTACATCAATAGGTAATTAAATTTAGATTCCGTGAAAAATGGGATTATACTTCTTTCTATCTTTAGGTATTAATTAGGTAAATTGAATTAAAAAACAGCTCGAAAGATTAATGATGTATATGGGAATCTACCATTAAAGAAAAGTCGGTAGGTTTTCGGTTCGAATGTTTTTGTTTAGGAACTTTAGACCTACAGAACAAACCCGTGGACGGACGGATACCCTAGTTGACAATGAAGAATTAAAAGTGATCGTGGAAGCGAATTGATCGCAAACCACGTCAGAGTTAGCGGCAGGCTTTTCGGTGTGAGTGATAAACAATATTAATTCACTTGAAACAAATTGGAAAAGAGAAAAATGGGTACTTTGTATGAACTGAGTGAAGCAAACCAACAAACACGAGTCGAGTCCTGCGTTACATAACTTAACCAATAACCCAATAACGACGAGATTTTGAATCGTATCGTTACTTGTGACGAAAAATGGATCCTGTAAGATAATCGGAAACACTCTTCAGAATAGTTGAACTCCGGAGAAATGGCCAAATCCTGCCCCCCGCGAAAGTTGACTTAGAAAAAAGTACTGATGTCCAGTTTCTGGTGTTATCCACTACAGCTTCCTAAGATCTGGTCAGACGATTAGGGCAGATCTGTATTGTAACAATTGCATACCGGGATGGAAAAGCTAGTAGCCTTTAAACAACTGGTTCAAATTCAAATAATTTATTTGTCAGAACACGGTGAGTATAACATCATACAATAGCATACTAGGTGATACAGTAAACATTGCAATATTTAGATCTCTTATTTGTTTCGGAATCTTTATATATAAAAATTACGTGTCACGTTGTTTGTCCTCGATGGACTCCTAAACTAGTGAACTGATTTTAAATTTGAATTGCACACCGTGTGCAATTTGATCCAAATTGAAAGATATAGCTAACATCTCAATTTATAGTCGCAATTACCCGTGCGAAGCCGGGGCGGGTTACTTGTTTTAGTATATAATAAGGAAGCCAAGCAGAATATTATACTTTTTAACCTAGGTGTCGTCTTAGCGTCAGGTGGGCAAAGTTCAGAAAATGATGCCATACCGCAGTACTGACATGGCCATACCGTAATATGCTATTAGTACAGCCTCTGTGTTTATATGACAGCTTGAATAACGATGAGTCTGGTCAATTGCTCTAGCCTACTCCTGCTTCAGGACAGCACTAGACCACACACTGCACAACAGACGGTCACTATATTGCTGCCATTGGAATGTCTCCGACACCCATCGTACTCCCCGGACATAACTCTAACAGACTAAAATTTTTTCAACACACTCGCTCGTAACGGGCCTTTATATGCACCGATTTCAGTGTCATAATATAGTCTATTAGCATTCATGCTTTTTGTTACTTTACCACACTAGTGTTTTAAATAGAAATAAGAAACAACGTTTCCACACTTCTCACCAAGGAGATTGTAGTTTGTTTCGTTCGTTTTTCATATATAAAAACAAACCAAAGAGTTTTTAACTACTGAAGTAGAACTTTAGAAGATTTAATTATAAACCTTCTTAAATTATTATTGCTATCAAAAAGATCAAGAAAAAATTTTCGTATCGAAATTTTCGTATTCGTTCCTCGCAAGTGTGTTGAAAACCGTCGTATGAAACTCGTGCGCGTTGTTTATTACAATCTCTACTCCACTTAGGCTTGAGATCGGTCTCGATTGTAATAAACAACCTCGCGCACTTGTTGCTTAATGTACTATTTCCTTAATTCGGCCACACAATCAGGGCTTTAAATTGATATTTGTTGTGTGTGACAGGGTCGCTAGCGAGGCGGGCATTTGAAACTTACTTATTATCATTTGAATCTGGTCTCATTTTCATGATGATTATATTTTTACATATTGAAGTAGTGATAGCCGATAATAGCCTTGGTCTATTGTGCAGCAGATCCATGGTGGAAAGACATTTGTTAAATGTGCGAATCCCCGCCTGGCTAGCTACCACCTTCAAGTAAAAAATTTGTCGCAAAGCACATAACAGTGTTCCGCCAGTCAGCAATCCTTGAAATACAGTAAGTAATTAGGATATTTTAGGCAAATGAGGCTCAACAACTGTGTCCTAGAGGAGGCATTGGTATAAGAGGCGCTTTTCAGTTCGTCACTTGTGACGAAATGGTTTGTAACTTATTCCGTTCACGAGCTAATGAACGGACAGACAGATAGCGTAGAACCATTAATAGTGCTCCGTTTTATCCTTCAATTACGGAACGCTAAGAATGAGTTTATTAGGAAGTAATAAATCCAATACCAAACTTCGATAAGTACCTACATTACCTAGGTTAGGTACCTACCTCATTATCAGTGTACGGAAGTACATTTGCTTATGACTTTTTATCGCAGTGCCCATAAAGGGGCTGTATTACGGAAAAGGTTCATAAAGGTGCTCGTTATTAAATACTTGTCAGAAGTCGATAGCGATAAAATCGTGGGACGGGAGCACCTGATCGATCATATTATGTATATTATTTTGCGTAAACACGCTACGCTTCGGTGAAGGTGACGGGTTACATTACTTCTATTACACTTCACTGACATCTCGTCGCAGGAAACCAATAGACAAGCTGAAAGTTTATGTAGGTGTAAATTAAACCACTTCAGCGGATTTAATCGCGTTTATTTTACATTATCGTTGTCCCGGCGAGTTGTACTCATTTTGTAGTGATCGTATAGGTATATCTAAGCATCTATGTCTTTTAGGTATTGATTGTGCCAAGGTGCCAGAACATTTGACTGTGTGAAGTACTGCAACCTGATTGGTGAATTTCTGGAATCAAATTATGGAATTCTGCGTTTACAAAGTCGTTTTTCAAGGCTTTACACGGGTGCTTAGTAAAAATGGGAGTTACGCAAGGATCAGTAATAGTAGTCCATTGAAAAGTTACATAAGCTTTGCATTTTTTAGAGGACGCAATTTTATTTTAGGGACGTGTGTGACGGGTCCATAGAAGCTTAATCTCAAGTTTGTGGGGTCGCCACCCTTGTCCCCCGGTCGTCATCTTGCAAAAAGGGGTGAAAACACGTATTTCACGATATCTCAGAAACTATGCGTTTTACAAAAAAATTGTCAGAATATAATTTGTAGCAAATTATTTTGCCTACAAATAAGTTTATATAACTTTTTGCCCTAAATTGAATATTAAAGAAGTTATAGAGCAAAAAAAAATAATTTTTGCTTATAACTTCTTTAATATTCAATTTAGGGCAAAAAGTTATATAAACTTATTTTACAAAAAAAATACCCCAGAACAATCTTGTAGATGATCTTTTGGGGAATGTTTTTTCAAAACACGCAGTTTCATTGATTAAACTGAAAATAATATCCACAATTTTCAATACATCTACACGTGGCAAAAAATGTAGCACAACTAAGAGAATAAAATGAGGTAGAAGAAACAGCTAAGCCTACGTATAATAATAATAGTCTTAGCAGGCAGATGTTCGTTTGTCCCCGAACGGTAACTCAGACATTTTCTACCTGCTTATCCTTCAGTAAGTTAAATTTGGTAAGTTTTATGGTATGAAAAACAGTTAGGAATGAATAAGTAAACTTGTACGAATTTAAAAATTTTTTTTAAAGAATTTATTTACAATAAAAAAATATAATAAGTTAAACATTTCTTTTCGACCGGTTTCTCATTAGCATTGAGGAACCTGATCAACTTTGGAGCGCTGTAACACTGTTATCAATTAATTAAATTAAAAAAAAAACCTCAAAGGATAATCGACAAGATTGGTCTGCAGTATTTTTTTTGTAAAATGAGGAAAAAAAATGTGTAGGAGCAAAAAAAAATGTATAAAAATTTTCTCACCTTTTTGCTTATAACTTCTTAAATTTTAAATGTAGGGCAAAAAGTTATATACACATATTTGTAGGAAATATAATTTGCTACAAATTATATGCTGTAGATTTTTTGTAAGATGCATAGTTTCCGAGATATGGCGAAATTAGTGTTTTCACCCCTTTTTCCAAGATGGCGGCCGGAGGACAAGGGTTGTGACCCCACAAACTTGAGGTTAAGCTTCTAATGACCACCCACACATGTCTCAAAAATAAAATTGCGCCCCCTAATAAATGCAATATTCGGTCCTTAAATTGTAACATTTCAATGGACTATACGAACTATCTATTTCTAGAGTATATCAACGATATGCGATATTGATTTATTTGCAGGTGATCATAAATCTTGATCTGATTCTTAAGTATTGGTATAGAACATATAATAATACTACGGTATTGGAAAAGCACAAAATTTAAAATTTTCTTTGTATTTGTTTGCGTAATTTTATGTATAACTAAACTTTTAATTATATAGGAATTGAAGTAAAGGTTCATTGCGAAACAGCAATTTGACGGAGATAGATGCCGAATGCGTGGCTTAGTTTAGTAAGTATTTCTTTATGAACCGATAGTTGCAAAGTCGAAATCAGTGTTCGTACTTTGTATGACCATATATTGTACTCGTATTATTGTATGCTACGCTACCCTTCCAGCTACGGTGCTACGTAGAAAGTGCTACGAGATAGTGAACGATACAACGACGGCACAATCACGTGAATCATTATTTTCGGACAGAAAATAATAGGTAACATGGTTTAATAAGAATAAAGTTTATTTGTAACAGAAAAAATAAAAAAATAACACATACAATATATAGTAATTAATTTAATAATACATACGTCTTTATTGAACCATGTTATTATTTTAAGTAAAATCAGCATATTTAGGAACTGAATTGGTTGGACGGAATAAATACTCAGTCCAACAAATTCAGTTACTCTTTGGACTCTGGAAAGAAATTCGGCAAGCTCCCTCTCTGATGACGCAAAGAGTGTTGTTATGCTTTTTGCTGGGTATCATATGGCAAAATCTATTTAAGGAAATCGGAAGGCGCTCCGCTAACTCGAATAACCGAAGAATCGGACATTGAAAAATTAAGAATTAAATGACTCCTACCTGCACTCTTCACACTTTTAGTAACTGATATTCTTTTCAACATATTTTTCTTCGCTTCTTTGAAATATGGCCATGAGGCTTTGGTTATTTATCTAATAAGTTTTATCTTTTGTTCATATCAACATGTATTTACAAAACAACAATATATGATATTTACTCTTACACATAAAATACAAAATTCACATACAATATTGGTACGTAAAACAATTACAACTCAGACCACCAAAGGGATATCAAATTACTCCAAAAAATTTAACTCTAATAATGTCAAAATTATTATTTGCGATATAAATATTATTATTATTTTTAAGCTTATTATATCTGTTAATTCTAGCATACACATAACTAACATTAATTCTATTGACGTCACATACCTTCCAGCCTCTCATCTACTCTGGCGAATTAATACCTATAGACATCAATCCAGAATCAAGTCGACTCAAATAAAACCAACTATGACATCTTATTTAAAAATACTTGCCCATATAGACCAGTTCCCTCTTACAATCTTTCAATCAAATTTGGTTTAGTAAACGAAGATTTAATAAATGATATCGACGAAAATAGTACAATCATATGTAGAAAATTAAATGATCCTTCCAAATGCTCTGAATTTTTGGAATACAAAGAAGAGTCCCTCCCACGTAAATTGAACATAATATCACTCAATATAAGAAGCATACATCAAAATCTTGATAAATTTCTTGTATTTTTAAGTTGTTTTGATGTTGAGATTGATGTTATTGTGTTAAGTGAATGTTGGACACGAAAACATGCGCCACCACCTATATACAATTACAACATGTTCTATACCAAAAATAGCTTTAACCAGAACGATGGTGTTGTCGCGTATGTTAGGAACAATTATGAGGTCAACTGTTGCGAACCCAATATTAATGAAGGAAACTGTCTCATTCTTGAATTAGACAATTTGTACTCAATCATTTGCTCATATCGACCGCCATGCTTCAAAGACCCTAATTTGTATCTTGACTCATTAGATAACATTCTCAGCAACTTGAAAATCAAAAGTAACATAATAGTTACTGGAGATATAAATATTAACATAATGACAAGTATGGGTGAGTTAGGACATGCCTCAAAATATCTAAACATGATGGCAGTGTATGGTCTTACACAAGGCATTAATCTACCTACAAGAATGAAAACTTGTCTTGATCACTTCATGGTAAAGACAGGTAACAAGTGGCAAACAGTTGTATTTGAGGAATTAACTGATCACGCTCCGATCTTATTGTCTATAGATACTCCGCATTTGGAGAAAAAAAACATACCCAATAGCAACAGACACTTTACAAATATTGATGCAGTTAGGGAGGTATTGTCTCAACAAACATGGCAAGAATACTATTCCATAGCAGACGTGAATCTTGCAGCAAATAAGCTGGTATCTATTATTCAGTCTGCTATCGAAAAGAACACCACTACTAAACGATTATCTAGTAAATTCAAAACCATAAAGCCTTGGATCACTATAGGCATAGTTCGATGTATTAGAAAAAGAAATTTAATGCAAAAACAATCAAAAAAATATGCCGACAATGATGAATTTCAAACCAAATTTAAAAAATACAGAAATAAATGCAATCTATTAATTAAATCGTTAAAACAAAATTACTACAAAAAACAACTTGAAGCTTTGCGAGGAAATATGAAATCAACGTGGTCCATTATCAAAGATCTTTGTAGCTATTCATCCAATAAAATATTATCAAGTCCTCTACTTAAAATAAAATCCGATCCAGTGGAATCACTTAACGAAGTAAATAACTTTTTTACTTGTGTGGGAAAAAAATTGGCCAATAATACGTTGCACAAACTTAATAAATCAGACATAGACTTAGCTGCAACTGCTTCTACAGATCATATTTTACCAAAAAAATCTTTATCATTGTTTTTGACAGATGCCAAAGAAGTTAAATGTATTGTTTCAAGCTTAAAAACCCAAAGCGCACCGGGCCATGATAAAATATCTACCTCTATAATTAAATCTTGCATAGAGTCTTTAGCAGAGCCAATAGCACATTTATGTAATTTAAGTTTCACAAATGGAATTTTTCCCAAAGTACTTAAGATAGCAATAATAGCTCCAATTTACAAAGCAGGTGACAAAAAAGAACCATCCAATTACAGGCCGATTTCTCTCTTACCAACGCTCTCTAAAATTATCGAAAAAATTGCCAACAAAAGGTTAATGTCGTATATGGAAAAAAATGAAATGCTGCCAAAAAATCAGTATGGTTTTCGTGCAGGTAAATCTACCGATGATGCGGTGCTTCAACTAACATCGATTATTACCAATCAAGTCGATAAAGGTCGAAAATGTATCGGTGTTTTTTTGGATCTCCAAAAAGCATTTGATACAGTCTCGATACCTATACTTTTGGCAAGAATGGAGAGCGTAGGGGTTAGAGGAGTTGTTCACAAATGGTTTAAAGATTATCTATCAGACCGTAAACAGCAAGTAAAGGTGGATAATTACTTGAGTGACAGTGCAACATGCAACTACGGAGTCCCTCAAGGATCTACGCTCGGTCCTTCTTTGTTTTTAATTTATATTAACGAATTATGTAAAACAAAGGCAACAACTGCTGAGCTGCTCATGTTTGCAGATGACACTGTCCTCCTTTTTCATGATACTAGTTGGGATGAAGTATACAGGAAAGCAGAATTAGGCTTATCCTCAGTTATTGGATGGTTGGAAGACAATCTTTTGTCACTGAATTTCAACAAAACAAAATACTTATCATTTAGCAAAACAGAAGCCAGCAGGCCATCAAAAAATCTCGAAATTAAAGCTCACACATATCCCTGTAACCGTATATCTTCCTCCACTATCTGTAATTGTAGCGTATTGGCTCGCGTAGACTCAATTAGGTATTTAGGAGTAATAATTGATCACCATTTAAGATGGGATGCTCATATAGATACAGTTTCTAAAAGAATCAGAAAATTAATTCATGTTTTTAAGACACTTAAAACGGTAGCTGATGAAAAACTGCTCCTTCAAACTTATAAAGCCTTAGCAGAGTCTACAATAAGTTACTGCATTAGTTCTTGGGGAGGTGCAGGTAAAACCATTATGTTAAGCGCAGAGAGAGCACAAAGAGTGCTTTTAAAAATAATGTACGGCTACGCGTTTACATTTCCTACTACTGAATTGTACCAAACGGCCAATGTTCTTTCCGTAAGAAAACTGTTTATTTACAAATGTTTAAACAGATACCACCGTGAAACAGTCCCATATTTACCTGTTATTAAAAAAAGAGTTGATAGATGTCCCGTTCCCAGTTATCATTGTCTTGCAGCATGGAGGCACTATAACCACTTGGCTCCTCTTTTTTACAACAAAATACATGCAATAACGAAAATAAAAACCCTTACTACGTTTAAACTAAAACATACAATATATGATTGGCTTAAAGATTTCGACTACGACGCAGTAGAAAAACTATTAGAGATCGTTAAATAGTATCAAACAGATATTTAAATATTTATCATAACCCATACACTTATCCCATCAAACAAACCGAAATACACGCATAAACACACCCTCGTTTTCCCACATACATAAACACACACACGTATATATTACACAAACTATTAATACAGTTTCCCGTAAAGTAAATATTAAAATTAATTTACTTTATGTATTATTTGCATAAATATCTATCAATACTTATTTATACATATACTACCGTAAAATTTATATTGTAATCATTAATTATAGTCACTAATATTTTTATAACAGAACTATTTCATTACTGAAGATTTTATAGTCACATAGTTATATCAGTATATTTTAAATTGTTAATGTTGTTATCCCAGATTGTTTGATCCTAGGTTAGTACTTTGTCCTCTGTAACAAAATTTATTGTAGGTATCTACTGTAGTTTAGTTATGTTAGTTTTATTGTTAAACTTTGATATTAATCTATGGGAGAGACTGCCTTTTGCAACACAGTTTCTACTAAAGCAAAAGGCAGAGTTTCAACAACTTCTGTGCAATGTAAGTTTTTCAATAAAGATATTATTATTATTATTATTATTATTATTATCGGCGTAACGCAAGTTGCTAATCTTTGCCTTCTCAATATGTGTTCACCAAATATTTTAAAGAAAATTGGGTACAGTATGAATTTTTGTTTCACGACTTTCTGGGGCTTAGAATGTTTGGAATACACTTAATTTACATTGAAAACTGTATTACCATCTAGGTACAGATGTGCGATTAGATCAATAAGGTGTTCTGGCACTCCCATTTCTGCTAAGATTTCATCAGTACTAATATTATAAATGCGAAAGTAACTCTGTCTGTCTGTTACGCTTTCACGCCAAAACTACTGGACCGATTTGAATGAAATTTAGTATGGAAATAGTTTGAGACCCGGGAAAAAATATAGGATAGTTTTTATCCAACTGCGCAAAAAGAGGTTAATGTTTTTGCGCGATAACCGATATACGCGCGGGCGGAGCCGCGCCCTGAAAGCTAGAAGTTCATAGTTCATAGTCTGGTTGCATGCAGTATGTATATCCCTATTTTTCCTGTGTTTAAAATTTTCGGTATATATGCTATTACTTCTGGCCGATTTTATTTGGTTTTATATTTTTGGTGACATATTCAATTTCTGTTTTAAGAATTTCAGGTTCAGTACTTAAACTATTTAAATCTGGTAAGCTATTAGTTTTAAGTAATTACACCTGACAGGCTAGCCTTTGATCAAGCTTACCTAGAATTACTATGGCTCTCAATTAAAGCTGCCGGAACACACCGATAGGTGCTTGGCGACAGATTTTTTACTTGAGTTGTACTTTTTTCAGAACTTATACCACTTACAACCCTACTCGTTTGAGAGATACCTACTGTACAACGTATTTCCTTCTTTTGATATTCCCTAGTCTCCTCTGTTTACCACATGCTATATGTGTTATGTGACTTGACTTGGCTTTCCTTGTGGGATAGATATAAAAACTTGTTTTAACTAGGTCTTTTTTTTAACTTGTTTTATCCATATTATGAACTTCTTGCATGACTCTTTCATGGAAATGTGTATTAAAATTTTCAGCTCCCCATGAGTTCTCCAACAAATAATGTTCTGGCAACTGTCCTTACGTTACAGTGAACGTTTTAGCTATTACATTGTAGGCGGAAATTTGTAATGACGCCTATGGAAACCTACCACCGTATAATAACAAATGTGTCACCAAGCAATACTGTCAAGTAACAGTCCTCAAGTGCCAGTAATCATTTCTAATGTTACATGGTGACAGGACATCTTGTAAAGCTCGGTCGGAAAGCTTCAACCATAAAGAAAAAAAATATCATTGAGCACCATTTAAGTGCGCTTAAGTACGGGTGATCATTTTAGGTATTCCATAGTGATATTAGTCATTTTGCATTTTTTATATAAATGATTTAAAATAATTCCTAAATTACACACCTAAATATATTTACTTTAAACCAGTAATGTAAAATTTCCGTTATACGTTATCTTAGTCCCGAGTGAGAAAAAAGCAAATGCGGCAGCAGTCTGCGGTCAAATCGAAGAAGCTGATACTAAGGAACTCCGCCCATAAATGAGAGCAGTGCACCATGTGAGGCCGAACCCATGTACTGTACTGTACTGTAACAGCCGGATCGTCCACAGCCTCCCCTATTAAGGGGGTATTTGCCATAATCCCCAGTTCCCGACGCTTGGCAGGCGTCTTGGGGATCGCAGTGTAAGTTGGCAGTTCTTTATAAGGCGCTGCTGCCCACCTTCCAGTATTTTTCCCTTAGTCGCCTCTTACGACACCCACGGGATATGGGGAGGAGCAATTCTAACCCGGCACCCCACGGGGATGAGAAACCATGTTCATTAGAATATAAAGTTGCAGGCGATGGGCCGGCGTGAAGTACTGTCTCGCGCATTTCCAATCACACCAAGCTACTTATAAGCTAGTTAAACCTTATCTTTCAAGGGACAGCGAAATTGTACAACGCACTATATGTCAACACAATTATTCCAATATTGAAAGAGGCATTACCAAGTTACATATATACACAGAAACTGGTTGAAAGCGCGCCAGTAGTGCTAGCTCCCTAGATATAGCTCCCGCAGATACCCTTGTCTGCGTAGTGCCGCTAAGGGTCGACTGGTCGTAGCTACTTATTGCAACTGTAAAATGCCAACAATCCTAATAACTGCTGCAATAACAAATTTTATCAAAACTGTAGGTATTATGGACACATTTATATGTAATACCATCGCCTCCCTGTGAAAATAGATTTGAGTATCACTAGTTCGTGAACAAATGCCGAGTTTTAGCAGATCATTAAATTATTTACATCATATGCAAAGTTCAACGATGATGGCGGCTGATACGTATAAAGTGCAAGTACAATTCCCGCTGGAGATAAAAAAAATGTGCTCCAAATATTTTTGAGTGTGTTATTCGCTTAGTCGGCAATTCTTAAAAGAGATAATATAAGATACCTTCATAGTATTATTCTCCTAATTTTATATATATACGGTATACGGTACGGTACCACGGTAATATTATAATAAAGCATTCCACTTCTTAGCACAATTAATGAATCATCGATATTATTTTTTTACTTGGTTCTAATTGGACCTGACTACCAAAACTAAAAATTTGGAATGTTGACATCGGTACTATGCTGATGCTCTGTGAGCTCACATTTTCATAGGAAACTTCTACAGTTATTTTTTTAAGTGTTAAAAGTCGATACAGCTTTGCCTGGCAACATTTCATTTTATTTTAGGAAATTAGTTTAAATTAAAACCTTTGACGTATTAACTCAGGTAGCTATTACAAACACAGATTGATAAAAAGTTGGTGCGTGATAGATACGCGAGGGAAATATATTTCGAACGTTTTCACATAAAACTTTTTCGTGGAGCAGTGAGCGATCACCGAAGGAACATTGAACATTCGCGTTGTAACCGCGCGCTGGTCGAGCCGCGCATCCGCGCCGTTTATTTCGAGTCAAGCTCGATACGTACGCCTCAACTCTTCAACACATCTTTAAAATATTTCCGTTCGTACATTTTTAAGTATCAATAAATTCTCAGTTATTACTATAACATCTTTACAAATAATTCCAAGTATTTTTAAATACCTAAACAACTCTGTGGGTGTCGTGAAGATAATATGGTAAATATTAGCACATAACGGATGGAAGGTAAATAGAGGTAATATAATCACTAAATGTTATGTTATATTGTGATGGAAGTAAGATTATTTAGATGGTCAGCGTGGCTTATTCCATTCCGCTCCAAGAAATAATTCCGTTTGGGGTTCAACGTTCAAGTGATTTTAAGCAACTTTTAAAACAACTTTTAAATCAATAAAATGCAAAATCTTTACGTTTTGCTCCAAAAAAAATGTGGAAAATGAAATGCAATCAGCAAAGGGAAAATACATTATGTACATGGACCTGTCATGAAGATCTAGGTATGCCTAGCACTTTTTAGACGGTAAAAAAGAGTGGGAAAAATTCGAGGGACGACGGGAGCTTAACCCTGCATCTTGCGGCAGAGATAAAAATGTTGTGATGGATTTGTGGTGCAACAATGTATGTAGTAAGTAAATAAAGTAGGTAATTGGTCGATATTAGAAATAATTATATCAGAGGAAGCTTGATATTAGCACCAGTGCGCAGTGATCTGAAATCTTTTGAACAATTCATTAGGTACCTAACCTACCTAATTAATAAGACTTTAGAAGTAGGTAGGTACCTATCAAGTCGTAAATCGACGTTCAATTTAACAAATATAACATCCTGTTTTAACACCAGTCGATATAATACCTATTCAATCTTGGGAAGTAATTTATTACGGCGAACTAGGACTTATTGTTAACCGACTTCAAAAAAAGGAGGAGTTACTCAATTTGTGTGTTTTTTTATATTTGTTACCTTAGAACCTTTGACTGGGTGTACTGATTTTGATGATTCTTTTTTATTTGAAAGCTGATGCTTCCCTAGTGGTCCCATTTAAATTTCATCAAAATCGGTCAAGCTGTTCTTGAGTTACAACCAAATAACTGAAAAGTGTTTTTCTATCTTGATGATATATTCATTGACAGTGAATGACAATCGATCCCGTATGTAGAAAGGGGCACTAAAAATGATGAAAAAAAAATGGAACCAACTTAACACTCAAAAGTGGGAAATAACTTGTCGAAGTCGGTATCATACGCACAGTATTGTGATGATATGTATTTTTGAACTATCATGGTACCGACTTCAACAATTTATTTCACACTAGTGTTGAAGTTGTTTCCATTTTTAGGTAAGTAAAAAAAATTTTTGTAATATATAATTTGATTATCTAAGTAAAATATTCCCAACAATTGTCGTTTGTTTTATTAAGTAGGTATACAGTTATGTCAATAATTATTATGACATCAAGTTTTTTTTTCATTTGTTACCTTTATTTAAGTACCTAGAGACTTAGATGTGAAGGGCACTGTACTCGTAGCAAGTGAAATTACTGGGCGAATGAGACATAAGAACTATTGTCTCGAGTGACGAGCGCAGTGCAGTGTGAAGCAGACGGTGACAGTGCAACTGTACCTAATGGACAGTCGCTCGTGATGCCTACACCCGTTGGGCGAATTGACTTCTCATCATTTAGTGGTAGTAGTAGATTAGTAACTTCATTATTAAAGTTGAACAGGCCGATCAGTTCGCCATACAAACGTCATAGGATGATCACTACCTTATTTGAGGATTTAGGTCCAAAACAAAGCATGATATCGATTGATTTCTTCATTATCTAGGTTTGTATCGAAACGTTTTTTAATAAGATAATTAACTTGTCCGTCATTAGTATTTCCATATAAAGTTATCGAGGCTCATAACTTACAACTTAATTATATCGTTTTAAAATTTCGGCATCATACAAGCCTAGATAATGAAGAGATCAACCGGTAGGTATTCCGGACCTAAAGTCTCAAATAAGGGAGTGATCACCCTACGACGTCTATATGGAGAAGTGACCGGCCAGTTCCACCAAGTTGTTGAAGTCGGTTACTCAGTGGCCTCATTGCCACCGGTGGCTGATTTTTTTTCGTACCTACCTAGTGCTCCAGTCACAAGATTTCAAATAATTCATTATTATTTCATGCTTACGCCCACGCTATTGCTTTCACAAAATATACGTACCTATTTTTAGTGCGTCAGAATAGCCTTTAACTACAATCTCATTTGAACTGGCTTTCGAGGACAGCTGAATACACAGTTTGATGATTGGCGACATATTTTTTTAGTTAATGGTGGTAGCTACCCAGGTGGAAAATCGCAATTCCACTACGTAAAAATCTTAAATTAATATATTCTTATGCGAAAACAAATATTCAGTTTCAATGGCCCTAAATTTTTTTGAACCATAGATCGAAATTTCAATATATTTAGGGACGAATTTCCCAAAAAAAACTAGGTAGGTACTAATAATACTTAAAATCGTGATTCTCTCGTAATACTACTACTCTACGAATAAATATGTAAATAAATGTAAGTCAAGCTCAAAAACAGAAGAAAACAAACCTTACCGCGACGGCCGTGATTTAAAAAGTGTACCGAGCGGCGCAACGTCATTACTGCGACGCGACCAATCGGATGCAATCATTTCTAAGCGCTAAAAGAATTTTCTCCAAAAACTCAATCGCATAAGAGTCGCTGAGGACATGCAAGAACGAGTCAATTCCGATCCAACATTCATGAAACGTATTGTTACCATTGACCTATATATACTAGATGCGACATCTCAAACAAGGATAGTCGACCGGTGCAAATATGCTGGCCGGCATACTCTCCCCCACACACAGTTGGTCACTCGTAGAGATTACACGCGCTTTACGTTCGAAAATTGTGTATTCAAAATACACAATTTTGACGAGTGCCCATCTACGTGTGGGGGAGAGGATGCCGGCCATCATATTTGCACCGGTCTACTATCCTTGTTTGAGATGTCGCGTCTAGTGTATATAGGTGAATGATTGTTTGTTACTGGTGACAAGACGTTTTACGAGTTGTGCATGCAAACTAGTCAACTAGCTTCATAGTGGCGCCTTCCAACTGAACCGTAATCGAAAAAAAAACATCCAAATTCGATCAGAAGTCAAAGTCATATTGACTGCTTTTTTGACTATCGCGGTGTTGTGCATTCGGTATTGTTGCCGTAAGGTTAAACAGTAAATGAAGAATATTTTTTGAGCGTGGTGCGGCGTTTAAAAACAGCAAATTCGACGAAAAAGCCCAAATTTGTGGATTCTTGGATTTTGCACCACTATAATGCGCCGCACAAGGCCATCATTATGAACGATTTAAAACTCAACAAATACCATCGAGAACCACATTATTCATCAGATATGGCTCCAGCAGTCTTCTTTCTTTTTCCTTAACTCAAATTACCACTTCGTAGCACCCGTTTTCATTCGGTAGAAGACAAAAAGGAGAATTCGCGGCGAGAACTGAACTTAAATTTCAGAAAAAGCGTTTGATAAATGTTTTCCTACTGAGCATTAGATTATTCATTGGCGAAAATATCGTTTCTGAAGGAGCATACTCTTAAGATGTAATAAGTAACTAACATTTTGTTTATATATTGATCTTTTCCCGGTACTTTCGTGACAGAGTAGTATGTATGTATCTACAAACTCTGATACATATGTGTACCTAGGCTATTAAATTAATTAGACTTTCCTTCTGAACTTGTTTTCCATGCCATTATCGACATTCGACATCGTTACGTAGTTGTTAAACAAATACCTACTGCTATGTATACTAAACATTAGGGTAGATTAAAAGTTCTTTCGTCATAATTTAGATACGAATCTAGGTCTATTCTCTATTCTGTGGCAGTAGCGTAAACAACATAGAGGGTTGTTCAATATTTCTAGAAGGATGTAGTGAGATATAATATGTAATATTACTTTTTTTTTAATAATCTCCCTTTTGTCTCTTGATGTGAGTTAAGCCAAAAAGTTAGAGAATTATAAAAAAAAAGCTTCTCGATCTAAGTTGAAAGGTTTTTATAGCTAGCCTTTGACCACTATCTCTAACGATGGTAAGTGATAATGTGGTTAAGATGTTGTTCAGGCTAACCTACAATTACTGTTACTCAAGGACAGCTGCCGGAACACGCCGTTAGGTGCTTGGTGATAGATTTTCTACTTGAGGTTAAGCTATCCAGGCGTGCATTCGTCCTACATCTATGCTATATCGACTGCCATCGTAAGACAACTGGACGGCTTAACATGACCTCCGAAGCACGGAAGAGTTCACTAATGCCACTAGCGGTCACCCATCCAAGTTATGACCGCAGCGGAAGGACTAATCAAACTGCTTATTCAAATGAAAGGATACACACTACCCAATAAAAAAAATCATCAAGATTGAATGATCCAGTATAAATATTTTTTTTGTGAGTGTGCATTCTAGATACTTGCACTAAAATGGATTCACTCAAGGTTTCACCTGATTACTTGTTCAGGCCAGAGATGGTTATTTATATAGGAATAGATCGAGTGTCTAAATAGGTCTTTCCCTAAAGGTATTCATTCACGAATGTCCCTTTGATCACTCGCTAAAAAAATCTTCTATTCATAATTCGAGCACATTTGCCTGCTTTGCGAATAATATACCTATACGAGTGCTATGTTTCTGGTAGTTTTGCTAATTATTATCTCTCAAAAGATGTAAAAATTGAGTAGAATGGGTTAGGTACCCATTCTACTCAATTTTTACATGTATTGAGAAACTTTTAGAGATAAAGCTGTTTTCGTTTTGGGCAATCTTGATCTCTCGTTGTACTCAGGATTCTAGTCACCAATCCCTTACGAAATACCTCGCCATACTCAGGCAGTTCTCTTGAACACTACTTTATCCCCTTGTTGCATAATAATAAAAACTATAACTGAGCAACTGAAACATGAAACTGACATATAGAACTAAAACTAATAGAAATAAATGTTCTGTCAAAAAATATAGTGCATTTCACTGGAGTAAGGATTCTAACGACAATCAAAATTTGTTCAGGCATTTAAAAGTTATGGTGGAATAAAGAAACTTATAAACATACGAGTGCATATAAACCCTAAAAACTACGAATAATTACATTATTTATTCGTAGACTAAAAATATACCCAACACTCCTTTTGAACAGTCGTGTAAAAAGAGCGACTTAAGTTAGGGGGTTCAAAGGAGAAAGTCAGGGACAATTGCACATAAATTCCGGTGAAAAAAGGCGAGCGGCGAATGAGAACGAAATATCAGTCATGACAACTGTTGATAAAATGCAGTCACATGGTGCAATCACTATACCTGTATAAAAAAGAGGAAGACGTGCCTTACCTACTTGTTAAGCATGAATCGTGGAAACGGCTAAAACTAAAACGGTTCAAATTTGCACACAATGTTACTCTTACAGGAAGAGGATAGATTTTACCATAGAGATATAAATACTTGCTTTCTCTTTTCTGTGGATTTTACAATAATACCTACGAGTAAGTTATATAAATCCTAGAAGTACTTTAGTTCAATTAGCTTACTGCAGTAACACCCACGGCCATGTCTCACGCTGGCTCTCACTCAATCAGACTGTGAGGATGATTGCAGGGTCATAGAGAAACTGTAGTGTTTTATTATATCTAACTTATGGGCTTTTATTTCTATTCATCCGCGATTTAAGTTGTTTTTTTTACCTGAGTAGTTATTATATTTACTTAAATATATTTAACTTTATTTTCAGAAAATATAAATCGACATGTCAACGGCTCCTAGCTCTAAGAGTTCTCTGGCCAAACTTGTTCTATATCCTAAACCCAAAACGTTCAAAGTGATGGTGCTGGGCCAGTCTGGAGTCGGCAAATCAGGTAAGTACATTCTAGGTATTTACAGTAGTTACACGCACTTATTAATAGCTTTTAACCAATGCAATAACCATTGAGTGTAAATAGTTTTGCCTACACTATACGTAAGAAAATTGTCTATAAGCTATGTCCCTAGGATGTTAAATGACTAATAAGACCTAGAGATTGGCAGAAAAACGCCGTCTGTGTCGGGGGCGTCGGGGCTTTTTTTACAGTGTCATCTTGGTAGCTATTGTAACATGATAACGTAATTTGCGAAATTCAGAGATATTTTTAAGATATCTGATGCATTGCTCTAATTTTTGACTTGCTTACATTTGCTACGGGAATAGTATTGTCGATTTTAGGGATAATTTATGGAATTATATAAACATGAAAATAACTTACCAAAATAATAGGAGCAAAACAAGCAAGATAAAACATATTAAATTTCCTGCCACAGACGTGGGTTTCTCCCTTCAACAACATATTCTGAAGAACATCCGGTCGTCCAAATTTTAGTTAGGCTTTCAGAGAAGAGAAGGGCTATATCTAAAAAATCAAGATAATACGTTATATAACAATTAGAACGTCTATAGTAAAATATTGGTTTTACTTTTAAGATAAATATGTTTTAATAGTTTTAGGGCTATTTATATATCTATAGTAGTCGAATAGTATACGAGATAAATAGTTAGCAGAAGGGTATTCAATTATTCAGTCATTTATGAATCTGCGAAGTCAGACAGTGAGGCCTTGAGACCTCATAATGCTATTTTAGTCTGAACTTGACGCACGGATGAATTATTATCATCTGTAACATTAAGAAATATTTCACATACCTAGTTATAGCAGGGTTACCTGTTTTAATAGAGGATAGATTGTTTATAGAGTTTTATTGCTTAGGTGTGTGAGTAATAGTGAATACGTTTAGCTCTTTCGGGAGCCATTTGCTTAATGAATTTGAGGGCGTAAAATACTGTTATTAAAATGAAAACCCTGGTTTAACAATAAGCGTAGGTCACTATCAGTACTAATATTATAAATGCGAAAGTAACTCTGTCTGTCTGTCTGTTACGCTTTCACGCCAAAACTACTGGACCGATTTGAATGAAATTTAGTATGGAAATAGTTTGAGACCCGGGAAAAAACATAGGATAGTTTTTATCCAACTGTGCAAAATGAGGTTTATGTTTTTGCGCGATAACCGACATAGGTACGCGCGGGCGGAGCCGCGCCCGGAAAGCTAGTACAAACTAGCTTTCCGGGCGCTACTTACTTTCGCATTTAAAATATTAGTACTGATAAGTACTAGCTATACGTCCCGTGGTTTCACCCCCACATAAATAATGATGAAAAGTGATGATGATGATGATGGGAAGTATCCTATGTGTTTAAACTGTCTATATTCAAAGTTCAATCCATACCTAAACTTGCATTTTTTTTAAACTCTCGGTATGCCTTAATTCATAGAATGTACGAACAATAAACAATAGTACCTAAAGCTACTACAATTAAAGCATTTAGACAAACTACAAGTCATTGCTGACTCACAGTCAGTTCAAATGCTCTGTCCCACTACCAGTTGGCTGCATGCCCAGCATGCTGGCAGCGTTGCCCCGTTGAATTGCAATGCTTATTATTTGATTTATTTATTAATCGTTTTATAAGTAATGTTCAGCCAATGTTCAGCCGTTCCAGCGTGAAGATGTAAGAGACATACAAACTCATCCTCGCAAATTCGCATATTTATATTATTAGAGTAATTACCGGTAGCCATGTTTCATGGAGGAAATACCTACCTAACATAGGTACGTTTGTTACAATTTGTATGGTAGAAAACCGCTGTGGATCCGCTGCTTGGAAGAGCTCTTTAAATTACTCTTTGTGTCTTTACTTTAGCTACAGAGAAAAGAGTAGGTATTTCATTTTAGAAAATACTAGAATAGATACTATATAACCTATAACCGCAATATATTTTTATAGTGCTGTAATAGCTAATTATATTTTCACAAATATAATAATACTTTTCTAACTATGATTACAAGCACAAACGCGTGCTAAACGAAAATCACATTTCAATTTTTTAGAGACCTACAAAATATCTCACCTCGAGTCGGAATCGAACCCACTTCCCTCAATTTACGCACCGGGTGTTTTAACCACTAAGCTATCGAGGTTCTCTCGACTGAGCCGGAATCTTGTACTCTTAATTGTATTACTTTAACCGTCGTCGTCATGGGGGTCGACGAGATTAATATTGTTATGTTGTTTCACAAAATTTAATTATTTTGTTCACAGCCCTAGTGGTGCGATTTATTACCCGGCGATTTATTGGCGAATACGATCCCAATTTAGAAAAAATCTACTCATTCCAAACTGTCATAGATAACGAGATGGTTTATTTTGAAATACTGGATTCCGCCGGAGAGTCACACGTAAGAAATGTCTAAGTAATCAATTCCATATGTATGTACTGCGTTAATTACTTACTTGCTGCGGCACACGTGTGAGGCGGAGAGTTTAAGAATTCTTCTTTCTAATGGCATAGAATAAAGTAACTACTTATTAAGCTTTAATCTCAAGTATGTCTTTTCTAGTAGTATTAAGTTAAATATGCTCATATGTATCCTTGTTATATTATTTATCTATGGTTCCAAATAAAAATGATTATTATTAGCCACCTAACTCTTAATTATCACATTATTATCAATATATGAATTATCATTATTATTTATGGGTGGTGTCCATATAGTGGATATTTTAGCGATCATATTGTAAAATTACTCTGATTCCAAGGCCCTAGGCAATTTTGACTAACAAACTACCAATAAGAATTAGTGAGTAGCTATGCCGTTTATTCCCGTGCTGAGGCAGTATTTTTATAAATATCACGTATCCTGTATGAGGACTCCTTTTTATTTTAAATTTTATGTCATTATTATTGTTGAACGTGGACCGCAGCGCCGGAGAGCGCCTGAGAACGCAAGGGATGAAGGGGTGATATTCTAGCCCTGCAACCCACAGACCATACATGGGAAATCGTGATATGATCATAATAACAAATATTTTAAAAGTATTCTAAGAAAATACTAAATCAATACTTCAATAAAACACTTATAAATATTTATCTACTATATATCTAGGGACAATGCCGCCTAATTTTCCTGTTAAGCCAACGTGACGTCACAAACGTCACGCAGCCGAACCGGAAGAATTTTCGACTTGCTGGCGACAGATTTTCTATATACTTGAGATAGCTAGCCATGTGAGCATTCGCAAAATGCCCTTCTACCACGCGGTGAAGCTCAAGCTGGCGATGGGACTCGAACTATCGACCTGCTGCGACACGGTAGTCCGTAGCTAGCATCGCTCGGATATCACTACTTAGAAAAACTTGAAAATCACTGCTTGAAATGTCGTACATGTACAATCAATATTAATCAGGACATATATTAAAGGACAAATTTAAAAAAATTTTATATTAAATCTACAGGAAAGTGAATATGCAAATCTGGAGAGCAACATTAGATGGGCCGAGGCGTTCATACTGATGTACTCAGTTAACGATAAATGTTCGTTCGACGAGTGCCATCGGCTCAAGTTCCTTATCAACTACAACAAGCGGCGACGCAGGCTCGCTTCTACCACAAAAGTAAGTTATATACATCAGTGAAAAATAATATTTTATTGTAAAGCAGATTTCATTAATTTATTAAGGCTCGGAAATTACGAAATAGTGCCAATATGATATGGAAAATCGCATAAACCAGGTACCGGATGGTACTGCAATTTAAATACACGATACTCAAGGATATAAGTAATACTTTCATCGATTTCAAAACATGTTTCCTAATAATTGGCTCGATAGAAAAAAATCTCAAAAACACCTCTGAAAATAGAGGATTCCTACTTTTTCCGCCAGATTTTAGTGTATTAAAATTTGTTTTTTTTTTCTAAAATATTGATTTTTTAAGTACAATTAATTTCATTGATTATTTTTATCCAAAAAAAGCACAGTTAATGCGTACTGAGCCTGTTTACAAAATGTCACATACGCCCATGGTCATATCGTACGTGGTAAAATGAGATAATTGAACAATATTAATTAATTAAGTTATACATATAGGGCTACTATTTCGACAAATATTTGTTTGCAGAATATCAATACTGTATTGTATTGATACTTGTTGTACTGTATTGATATTCTGACACCACCTGAAGCGCTCGTGGCGAAGTTTGCTTAGCCGTTCGATCAGTTAAGCAACGTCCGCTGCGGTCTGGAGTTGGATGGGTGACCGCTACTGACATTACTACTGAGTGCTTACGTGCTTTGGAGGGTACGTTAAGCTGTCGGTCCCGGTTGTTGTCTTATGATGGCAGTCTTTACAGAATGGTGGTAGCGCATTTTGCGAAAGCCCGCCTGGCTAGCCCTCAAGTAGAAAATCTGTCGCCAAGCACCTATCAGTGTATTCCGTCAGCTGTCCTTGAGAGCCAGTAATTCTAGGCGTGTGCGTGTGCATTGAGTGAGCACCCTCAGAATAAAATTAATAAAATAGGATAATTTAGTAAAAGCTCTAAAACAATTGTAAAACCAATATACTTTTGAAGCGCTCGTAGCGAAGTTTGCTTGGCCATTCTGAATCGATCAGCAAAGTTAAGCAACGTCCGCCGCGGTCAGGAGTTGGATGGGTGACCGCTGGTGACATTACTACTGAGCGCTTCCGTGCTTCGGAGGGCACGTTAAGCCGTCGGTCCCGGTTGTTGTCTTAGGATGGCAGCCGTTACAGCATGGTGGTAGGGCACTTTGCGAATGCCCGCCTGGCTAGCTACCACCCTCAAGTTGAAAATCTGTCACCAAGCACCTAACGGTGTGTTCCGGCAGCTGTCCTTGAGAGCCAGTAATTCTAGGTTAGCCTGTACAACAACATCTTCGACCACATCATCACTTACCACCAGGTGAGATAGTGGTCAAAGGCTAACCTATAAGGCATAAAAAAAAACCTTTATGTAAAAAGATAAAACAGAAGATAAATCGTTTATAATGTGCTCACTCAGTTCTCACAGAAAACCGTTCAATATATATTCAAACTTATGAAGAGTGTAAGTATGTATTTACAGATTACCTAGTGCCGTATTTAAAAAATCACAAATAGTCAATTGTGCTCACTCAATCATCCACTTTACAAGGGCTGATTGCCCTCTAATGAACTATAAAATTTAACTTAGTTATATTACTAATGTTCAGTTCATGTTCAATAGGGTTTCGTAACATACTAAACGAGACCCTATTGTTGTACATAAACAAGTAATTAATTATTTTATGTGCTCACTCAATCCACACATTTATGAAAACCAATAAACATTAATATCATTCGTTTTGTAAATTTTAACCGGCGGTATGCCTTTATTAAACAAAATACTATGAACTATATACAACACTACAGCTACTACAATAAAAGCATTTAGACACCTATAAGTCATAGCAGACTCATAGGCAGTCCAAATGCTCCAGCCCACTCCCAGTTGGCAGCGTGCCCAGCATGCTGGCAGCATTGCCCCGTTGAATTGCAATGCTTATTCGTTGAGCCAAATATGTGCCAGCATTTTGTTTTTTTTCGTTTTGTTACCATTACAAAAATCCCAGATAGCTCATGTTCAAGAAAAAAAAAATTACTAAGTATCTGCCAATTCACTTCTAATAAAACTTGTTTACTTTATGAGATATCCTCATTTAATTGTTTGTATGAAATGTATATAAGGTAACCATCCGTTATGTAAAATATCCGATATACCTACCTTTATTTTTTTCTTTTACATAGGTAATATATATTATCATGGGGATCAGGAGATGCCCCGTCCACCCACTGCACTAGAGTGGCAACCAATTAAACTGCATCGATATTACAAAGTCCACTTAAATCCACTTTTCTTTACTTAGAATTATTTTTTCAATGTTATTGCTATTATTATCTCTTTTTAACAGACTTCCAAAAATAGGAGGTTCTCAAATTGACTGTGTGTTTTTTTGGCATGTAAGTATTTTGCGCTGCAATTCCACCAATTATGAATCGATTTTGATGATTATATTTTCATTGGTCTATAGTACTGAGGTGATTCTATTTACCTAAATATATTTCATCCATGGAAGTAATAAGTACTACGTACAACAGTACTTATTACTTCTATGAGTTCATCAAAATCAGCCACGTGATTTTTGACATTCCAATAACTGTCAAAGTCAAAGTCAAAATCATTTATTAAATTTAGGCGTCTACGACGTTCTTATGAAGGTCAATTACAAATTTTAATATTGAAATATACTACATTGTACTGCCACGTTTAGCAAACAAAAATTATAGAGCCACTGCGAGAAGAACGGGCAAGAAACTGGGGCCGGGGCCATCCTTTTAAACGTTTTTTTTTAACAATGTGTTACATACTATACAGTTAAATTATTACAATATTTATTTACATTACGTTGGTGACAGGCACTAGCTTGGCAGAGGCGAACCAGTTCAAACAGTTTTGTCGTTTAAGTAATCACAAACTGTGTAGTAAGATTTCTTTATCAAAATGTTCTTCGCGTGCAACTTGAATTTTCTTTATGCGAGCGTTGTAATATGTTTGGGCACTTTATTATAAAACCTAAGAAGGACCTTTTAATTGTCTCTTTGCTAATCTAAAACCTGGCACCGCTATTTTATCTGTATTCCTAGTGTTATAATCATGATTGTCACTGTTTGATTTAAATTTACTCAAATTTTTACGATTCCTGAAAAGTGTTATGCATATCTTGATGACTTACCTGCTAATTAACGGTGGATGACAATCCATCCCGTAAGTAGGAAGGGTCAATGAAAATAACTGGTTGAAGTCGGTACCATGTGAACTAAATTGTGATAATAGATCAGTTAACCTGAACAACATCTTCGACCACATCATCACTTACCATCAGGTGAGATAGTGGTCAAAGGCTACTATTAGCAATAAAAAAATAAAAAAACCACCTGGTCAAAAATGTCACAACGTGTTATGCTTAGCCGGCAATAAAGTCTGAATATAATTAAAACCTGCTGGTATTATGTTGTTGTAACACATGGATATGTCCCATAACACATAGGACACATGCAACGTGAGCTCAGTTTGCTGGTAGTTACTGCGAAAGTCCAGTCATTTATGCGCTCAGTTGCCTCACCACTATTGTACCGATGTCTACGGACACTGAAGTTCGCTTCAGCCCACTAAATTAGTGTGATTATGTCGTAAATACACTCGAGAGCAATGAATCCGGGTCACTTAAAGAATGTTAAAAATCTCGGAAACTAAAAATGATAGGTTAATGCAATAAATTGTATTTAATAGACAATGTAATACTCCTTAAATGAAAGTAAAAAAAATATGAGTCACCATACATTTTATTAACACAAAATTACATAAAGAAAAAAACTGCTGATCTCTCCTTAAAACAAAAATAGGAAACATGAAATTTTTGAACTTTATTACGATTTTCTTGAATTTTAATACTTCGTATTGCCTCCTCGTGCTTCCTTACTGCGTTTACGCGGTTTGGCATGCTGTACACCAAGTTCCTTATACGATTTTGGGGAATATTCTCCCATTCCTCTGTGAGAGCAATTTTGAGCTCACGAAGCGTGATTGGGGGAGGGTTTCGTTGTTTTACGCATCTGCCTAGCTCGTCCCAAGCATGCTCGATCGGGTTGATATCCGGGCTGCGCGCTGGCCACTCCATACGAGTAATGTTCATCTCTTGAAGGTAGTCATTCACAATCCTACCTGTATGAGGTCGGGCATTGTCATGCATAAATATAGCATCCTCACCTAAATTGACCATAAATGGACCAACGTGATCATTGAGGATTTCTTCCACATATCTTACGCTAGTTAAAGAGCCGTTTTCTATGATCACCAGCTCTGTGCGACTTTCAGAAGAAATTCCGGCCCACACAAGTACAGACCCACCACCGTAGGCTACTTTTTCTTCGATGCATGCTTGCTTGAATCTTTCCCCTGGTCTTCGATACACTCTGTGTCTTCCATCGTGCTTGTAGAGCATAAATTTTGATTCGTCGGAGAACATAACTTTTGACCAATCTTCAATACTCCAATTTACGTGGCTCTGGGCATATCTTAGTCTCGAAATACGATGCCCACGCTCCAGTTTAGGGCCGTTTGCAGGTCTAAGGGGTTTTAAGTTAGATTCAGCAAGCCGACGTCTTACTGTCCATGCACTTGGGTTACTTCCTCCGAGGCGTCGAAACTGATTGGTGAGTTCAGTTCCTGTGAGAAAGCGATTTCGAAGCATGGTGTTCACCAAGTATCGGTCTTCTCGTGCTGTGGTACACCTGGTTCTGCCCGTTCCTGGTCTGCGTAGGTTAGAACCAGTTTCTTCGTAACGTCGGAGAACTCTTTGTACTGTTGACAGCGACACACCGACAGTCCTGGCTGTATCGCGCTGACTCCGGCCGGTTTCCAGCATTGTAAGTATTCTGGTGCATTCTTCAGGCGTAAGCGACATAATTTCAGCTTGAATAATGAATATAGAGCACTATCAACATGGTTTATGTACCCACATAAATGACAGATTACAAACAAGAGCAAAACCAAATGCTGTAATTTCGTAGTTCCATCTTCGAAAGTGGCCCTTTTTCAAATTTGATTTTTTTATGATATAACTTTACAATAACTAAGAAGTTTTAATACCTTCATTTAAGGAGTATTACATTGTCTATTAAATACAATTTATTGCATTAACCTAGCATTTTTAGTTTCCGAGATTTTTAGGATTCTTTAAGTGACCCGGATTCATTGCTCTCGAGTGTATGTAATTTTGAAAGTGAATAATTAATGCGGTGATCAGTACCGAAGTGCAGAACATTCATTTACTCATCCTAGAAGACAGTTCACGCATAATGAAGAAATAAGGACGCACATATAAGTCTAGATAGATGATGTGCTGCACCACGGTAGAAGATGACATTCCTAACACCTTACAGTGGTGACACTCGCGTACCTATCTACTGAATCATCTTTGAGGATTCGACTATTTTTAAATTGTGTTTGTGACTTCTGTGATCTTGTGAATTTTGAGGTAACTTACAAGGCTGAAGTAACAGTATTCGCAAGCTAACCACATGTACCTATATTACATTATCTTATCTACCTTTCCATATTTTTTTATTTTATTGATTTCACGCAAATGAGTCAATATTGTTGGTAAGGTAACGTTAAACCATGCCGCTAATTCCTGGGTAGTTAGGCTCGGGTCGGCTTCTAGCATCTCTTACGATTCATTGTTATTCACCTGTGTGGGCGATCTTCCACGTGGTTCGTTCTTCAAATCAAAGTTTTCATCACGAAAGCGCTTAAACCAAAATCGCACGGTGCGTTCATTAGCAGTCCCCTCTCCAAACGCAACATTGATATTGCGTTACGAGTTTCTGCGTCGGTTCCACGTCGAAACTCATATTCAAAAATCACTCGAATTTTTGAAGTATACATTTTTCTTATCTACGCTGAATAAAAAATCAACTGAAAGTAGATAATCGAATGTTGCACATTTTTTAAAAGACGAACCTCATCGGAACCCTTTGAAAGAAGTTCACTCAAAAATCTCAAACCATGAAGGTTCTATGTCAATCTGAAGTACTTATTACAATAAAACGGCAATTTCATACCTTAACGTATTATTATTATGTTTTATGCCTCAACCCCTATTATTTTCAAAATTCAGTCCACCGTTTGAGCTATGCGCGGCAAATTATTAAATATATAGTGGCGGTATACCTATCTACCAACGAGAACTTCCAAGCAGAGTGATCGTCAGGAAAGTGGTATAAAATTTAATTTTGGCATGCTCTTAATTGATATGGCTACAAACCATCTCATCTTTATGAATCGACTAGTAGCGGCTATTCTACATATTAAACGATATTTTCCATGCAGCGTTGAGGCAGAAAAACTATAATCATGCATGCAATTTAAAGTGTAAACAAGTGTAAGGTGAACATTCTTAATTGTGTGAATGTTACTGTTTGTTATTTCTCTTTGTAGGAAGCTCAAGTTCAATATACTGAAACAAATCGCACGCGGGCGATGCTGCAAAAGCTAGTCAGTTATAGAAAGAATAAGTAGTTATTATTGTACTAACATTTTCAGGACAATGTACTGGAGACGCCAGTGGTAATGGTCGGCAACAAGACTGATCAGCTGGGAGATCGCATGGTGACCAACGAGGAAGGACAACGACGCAGTAAGGAGATCGGCTGCGTCTGTTTCCACGAGATATCGGTCCGGGAGAGTATTGAACAGGTACATATATTCATATGTGTACAAGCCTGTTCACTCAGGCGTACAAAGGCCTTCAAAGTAAAGCATCCTGGCATGATTATTTACGTTCCAAATTTAAATTTTGAAATTAACAAAAGAAAATTAATGATTATTGTAAATTGCTTTAATAATGGCGCGAATTGCTCCAACAGAGACATGACTTTTGTCTTTTTTTTTATTAATAAAGTAACAAATGTAAAAACCTAACAATGTGTGTGAGCTCTTCTTTCCAAAATCACAGCTTTAATCCTTCTGGGCAATCTATCACACATATCAATCACAGCTTGAATCCATCTTCCATTTCACTTAAGAATCGTGGACATCATTGGTAATATTATTACTTGCAGTTAGGTTGCGTACTTTAAAATCTATATATTTATAGCATACTTTTCTGATATATCAGCAGCCAGGCCTCCGCATAGGGGCAGAGGGAAAAGTTTGCCATAAGGGCACGCTTGACTGGCGTCTTCGTAATCGTAGACCTAACCTTGACAGTTGTGCAAACGAACGCTGCTGTCCGTTTTCTGGTATTTTCCCCTTATTCACCTTTTATAACTCCACGGGAACTAAGCTGGATGCTATTTATAGCCTGGCAAACATACCATTACACAATTTAATCGTGCCGTCGCCAATTTATCCAAAAGTTCAGCGAGCATATTGAATTACGTCGGAAAAATATTTGCAAATCTTGTTACGGAAGCAACAAGGAAAATACGTTTATATTTCTTCAAAGTAGGCACTTCCCTCAGTTCAGTAGGTATTCGGTATACGAGAGTAATTTCGTGATTTTTGTAAGTGGGTTATTTTATAGGCGAGTAAAATCTGAAGCACAACTAATCTCGGGCTAGGGCTCGGTCAATCAAAAGGGTTTAATTCCAGAATTCTAATTAGAATCTTATCAGGAAACTTCTTATTCTGCTATATTTATTTGCATACTAGGATATGGGTGTACATAGTTCTGAACTTATAGGTATCTAGCTCGCCTTAGCACTCCCGGAAAGAATTTAGGTACTACATAGGTTCATAATGTATGGTTCTACCACTAGACTATACGATTACACCTTGGCCAAACCTACTACCAGTCTAACACTCAATAATAGGTAAATTTATGCATCTAGGTGCTAACAATCTACGTCATAAGGTTCAGCATTAGGGTTGGTTACAATATAGGTTCTAATAATCAGTAAGCCTTCAGATCAAAATATAGGTTCATAAGAGCGTCGTAGACGCCTAAATTGAATAAATGATTTTGACTTTGACTTTGAGGTTTAGATTTGGGTTCGTTACAATTAGTATGCCGAGGATCGACTTTAGGTTCCCAAGCTTAGAAAGTCAGATAAAAATGTAGGGTAGGTTTAGGTTACTTTACAACTTCATGCACTTTAATTTTATAATGTTGCCAATGTTAACATGAACACTATATTAAAATGCTGGCACCTATTTGGTTCAACGAATAAGCATTGTAACTCAATGCTACCAGCATGCTGGGCACGCTGCCAGCTGGTGATGGGCTGGAGCATTTGGACTGCCTTCACAGGCATCCTATACAAGTCATTAGCAGACTAACGTCTGCAATGTCTTGTAGGGTGTCTAAATGCTTTTATTGTAGGTAGTATCTGTAGTGATATATGTATATGTAGTATTATAGTATATAAGGTGACTATTAATTCACCAACAATACTGCGGGGGATGGTGTAGAATCGATAACTGAATGTGATCCACTCATAATTAATTTTCACATAAACAAAATTAATACTAACTATTGCCTAAGCTGTGGCGCGTTGACTTTGAGAATGATAGCGACGACAACACTCGCGGCCGCCGTGGACTAGACTCACACTTATACACACGTTCTAAGTATTCTAACGCATGCGTAGGTATACCTACCGAGTTCATTGCCCTCGCAATGCGTTAGAATACTTAGAACGTGTGTATAAGTGTGGCGGCCGCGAGTGTTGTCGTCGCTATCATTCTCAAAGTCAACGCGCCACAGCTTAGGCAATAGTTAGTATTAATTTTGTTTATGTGAAAATTAATTATGAGTGGATCACATTCAGTTATCGATTCTACACCATCCCCCGCAGTATTGTTGATGAATTAATAGTCACCTTATATATATGTAGTATTTTGTTAATAAAGGCATACCGCCGATATAAAACTTATATATATTTATCTGCGAAGCTTAATCAAATAATTATGTACGGAACTTTCTTGGCAGCTCATTTACATACCTTAACCCACTCGACAACATGTGGGGCAATGTATGCGGCAATTTAACATTATAATCGGAGCCAATTTGTGTAAGGTCTGAGTGGCATTGACACTTCTATAAATGATCCTCTTCCCTGTTGTGAATTTTCGTAAAGAATGACGCTGTTGGTTTCGGGATCTCAAATTACTGCTAGTAATGATTAATTGTTATTAATACATAATATAAATCTGAGTATTATATCCAATCCAATATCCCCACTTGTATATTGCATATTTTCCTCTGACCGACGTAATTGATATTTTTACTTTAGGTAAATTTGTGTTCTATTTTTATCTGTACCTACAATACAAAGGGTTTAAAAAATGTAACTTTAATTTAACTAACTGTCAAAAGCAGCTAATACGTATCGCACGAAATCTTACTGTGTAGCAAAACTATATGGGCTAAGACTTTGGCCGATCACCGTAGGTACGGGCGCTGCGGATTCGTGAGTCGTTCGTGATATTCAGTACTTCTCAAAATATCCGGTTCGACTGACCAAAACGGCCCAGCGTATCAAAAAAAAAAAAAATATCAATAAACCACTAACATTTAAAACTTTTTCGCCAGTTATTGCAAATACGTTTCATCATACTCAAAGTGGGAAACGGCTATTTTCACGCACAAAATAATTATTTCCAGAATTTTGACTAAACACTTTTCAGTCCACTCGTGACCTTGATTGTTGAAACTCAATTGAACACGAATTCAATAAAGTGGAACGAGCGAACCAAAGTATTGCGTTCCATAATTTACTATAATTAGGTATAATAAATAGAACATGTACCTCACTGAAAATTACACTATTAATGTATCACATAATAAGAGGCTGGCGGCTTCGGCTACAATGTTTAATTTAGACTTTATTACATTTTATTTCACATTTAATATAAACAACATCTACCTTGACTTCGTCTTTGAATTTAATTTACATCTATTACCACCCTTACTTTCAGCCTAATTACACAAACATAGATCATCATCACTTCAGCCGCAAGAAGTCCACTGCTGGATATAGGCCTCCCCCATAGATTTCCAAATAGAACGGTTGGTAGCGGCCTGCATCCAGCGTCTTCCTGCGACCTTAATAATGTCGTCCGTCCACCTTGTGGGTGGTCTTCCGACGCTGCGCTTGCTGGTTTGTGGCCTCCATTCTAGAACCTTTCGGCCCCATCGACCATCAGTTCTGCGTGCTATGTGCCCTGCCCATTGCCACTTTAACTCGCTAATCCGCCGTGCTATGTCGGTGGCTTTCGTTCGTCTACGGATCTCCTCATTCCTGATTCGATCTCGTAGAGAAACACCGAGCATGGCCCTCTCCATAGCTCGTTGTGCGACTTTGAGCTTGCTTATAAGGCCCACAGTTAGAGGCCACGTTTCAGTTCCGTATGTCATCACTGGTAACACACACTGGTTGAAGACTTTCGTCTTTAGGCACTGAGGTATTTTAGACGAAAAGACTCCGTGAAGTTTCCCGAACGCTGCCCAGCCGAGTTGGATTCGACGATTCACCTCTTTTACAAAGTTGGACTTGCCTAGCTGGACAGTTTGTCCTAAGTAAACGTATTTGTCAACAACTTCGAGTACCGAGTTTCCAACTGATACCGGGGCGGGCACAACATGTACGTTCGACATTACCTTTGTCTTGTCCATGTTCATCTTAAGGCCCACCCGTTGAGAAACTCGATTGAGGCTTTCGAGCATCATGCTCAAGTCTTCCATCGATTCTGCCATGACCACAATATCATCGGCAAATCGGAGGTGAGTGATGTACTCGCCGTATATATTTATGCCGAGTCCTTTCCACTTCAGCAGTTTGAAGGCATCTTCCAACGCGGCAGTGAACAGTTTCGAAGATATGACATCTCCCTGTCTCACGCCTCTGTGTAATGGAATTGCCTTCGAACTCTGCTCCTGTACTCGGACTGACATGGTGGCGTTATTGTACAAACACTTTAACACTTCGATATACCGATAGTCGATACGGCATCGTTGGAGAGACTCAAGCACCGCCCATGTTTCGATCGAATCGAAGGCTTTCTCATAGTCCTCAAACGCTAAGCATAGTGGCAAGTTATACTCTTCGGTCTTCTGTATAACTTGTCGTAGCGTATGAATGTGGTATATGGTACTATAACCTTTTCGGAAACCGGCTTGTTCGGGAGGCTGGAATTCATCAAACCTGTGACTGAGACGGTTCGTGATGACCCTTGAAAACAGCTTATACACATGACTCAGAAGCGTGATAGGTCTGTAGTTTTTCAGCAAGGTGTTGTCACCTTTTTTAAAGAACAGTACCACCACGCCTCTGTTCCATGCTTCTGGCGTTGTACCTCCAATCAGTACGGAATTGAAGAGCTTCTGGAGGACTTTGAGTACTGGTGTTCCACCCGCTCTCAGAAGCTCAGATGTGATTCCATCATCACCAGGCGCCTTGCAGTCCTTTAGCTGTTTCAAAGCCATCCTAATCTCGTACAGGCTGATGTCCGGGATATCTTCTGTATAGTGTCGGGTCAGCTTGGCTCTTGGGTCTTTAGCCAAGCTGGTATCGGGTTTAGCGACCGAAGTGTAAAGCTGTCCATAGAACTTCTCTACCTCTCTCAACACCTCTGGTCTGGTCGTCGCTACACTGCCGTCTTCTCTTTTCAGCTTCGTTAAAAGGCTTTGCCCAATAGACATGTCTTTTTTCAAACTTTCTTTCTTCAAACACTTTGGAGCCCTGATTCCGCTCTATCGTCTCCTTAATACTCTTGGTATTAAAGGAGCGGATGTCGTGTCGCAAGGACTTCGAGATTTGTCTATTGAGCTGCCCATATGACTTAGCATCATCGGAAGACTGCAGTGACAACGAGCGTCGTTTCTCTAAGAGATCAAGAGTATGACTAGAGAGTTTCTGAGGTCTATCTATACGGCGGGGTCCAAAAAACTTAAAACCCACCGTTTGGACAGCTTCTACTAAACCGTCATTTATCTCATCCACCGAAGCTACATTCTCTAGGCAAGCGAAGCGATTAGTAAGCTCGAGTTGAAAACTTTCGGGGTTTTGGATATGTGCGCGAGTAGGTCGGAGCGTCTTCATCATAAGGGACCTCTCAAGTTTAACATTAATATCCAGTGTGCCTCTTACCATTCGGTGATCGCTGCCGGTTTTCACCCTATGAATCACAGAGACATCACTGAATATATGTTTCTTGGTGGTCAAGATGAAGTCTATCTCATTTCTCGTGGAACCATCGGGACTCATCCAGGTCCATTTCCTTTGAGGCGGCTTCTGGAAGAAAGAGTTCATCATGAAGAGTCCCTCTTTCTCCAGAAAGTCGGCCAGCCTCTGTCCCCTGGGGTTCCGTTGCCCATATCCAAATTGCCCCATTCTCAACTCTTCATCGCTCCTTTTGCCCAGCTTCGCGTTGAAGTCTCCCATAACAACATTAAAATAGGTTTCAGATGTATGTATGACCCGACTGATGTCTTCATACATAGCCTCTACCTCTTCATCTGGGTGTGTCGAAGTCGGGGCGTATACCTGAATGACCTTCAGCGAATATCTCTCAGATATTCTGAGTATTAAGTATACTACCCTGCTCGGAACACTGACGATGGTTAGTATGTTGTTAATAAGAGACCTGTGGATGAGAAACCCGACACCACCTTGGGACTGTTGGTCGCCCTCCCGGTAGTAGAGTAGGTTACCGGATTTCAGGGTGAGAGTGTCCTCGCCTTCTCTACGGACCTCGCATAACCCCATAATACCCCATCGTCACCTACTCATTTCCTCTTCCAGCTCAGCTATCTTTTCGTCAGTCCTCATTGTGCGTATATTGTGTGTTACCAGGGCCAGTCGTTGTCGTAAGGGATGGTAGCCGTGCGTCTGCCGGGGATTCTTAGCACCCCTTGCTCCGCCATTGTCGAGGCCGCTACCATAGCCAGGAATAGCGGAGCCGCCGGGGACTGGGGGCCTGGTTCTTTTTGTACTATTCATAAGGGGGGTGTTTGCCCATAATCGCCACGCTGGGCATGCGGGTTGGCGATCGCAGGGCGTAGCTACTCGCACGGTGACGCTGCTGCCCGTCTCCCGTCAGTGGTATTTAACTACGCCTTGTTTAGGATGGTTATACCGCCATCTGTCGGTCGTCAGAGCCTCGTTCGTTAATCAGCAGGATGTACCGCGGGCAGGTGAGGTTGACTTGGAGCAAAGGGTGTTGTTTGGCTCCCATACATCCCAAAATATAGATGCCATCACCCTTATTAAAGAAATAATTTCGTAGCTCATGGCAAGTTTAGCTTCGACAGGGGGCTATATTTGGCTATAGTAGGGCATTTTGCGCGCGCACGCCTGGCTAGCTACTACCCTCAGGAAAAAAATCTGCCGCCGAGTACCTAATCGTGATTTTCGGCAGCAAGCTAGTTCCCGTTACAGATTAAGCCTGTGTACCACCATCGACCACACCATCACTTACATCAGGTGATATTGTGGTGAGAGGTTAGCCTCTTACCGAAAAAAAACAATATTTTAGCCCCAATTAGACCCTCTTGGCCCTGCCCTTTCAAGAAACTCATTCAGAGCTGAAGCCTCCTATATTATAATTATGATAACTCTATATTAGTAGTCGAACTTTTGAGTTGTGACGTGTGTGAAGTTTGACTAATGACTCCGTGGGGTGCCGGAGCAGCACCTTCTGAAGACCTAATGAGGGAGGCATTTGTTTTTAATGGTGGACTGCTGATAAAATGATTCGTTTATGTCATAAAGTATTTGAATAGTATCTGGTGTTGTTACATTCCAGGTGTGGGGTGTATTCCGCGACACACGTCGTTTCTGGCGCGTCAGCAAGTGGTCCAGAGGACGCGGGGAGGAGACACGCGCGTCTTTGTGCCGACCTCTGGCGCGGGCCGCCTCCGACTTCACCGAGCCTCCCGTCACATCCGCACCTTTCTGTAAGGCTTTTACTGCAAGCAAAGCTTCTTCTAATATTGTCTACGGCTCATGTGTTCTCAGTGTTACACAATGTTTATTTAAAAGGGCCATACTGACTGAGTTCTATACAAAAGAATTGGCTGTAGAATATGTATACCAACCAAACGATCGTTCACTGCTGTACACATGCCTTCAGACAGGCTCCTCAGAGATCGCTGTACTAAGGTGTTGATTTACAGATAATACCTATAGACTGTCGTTGATATAGCTCTACATAAGACACTGCAGCACATGAGATAAAATCGGACAAAAGTCAAAATCGGCTGAGTGCGCGAGTCCGATTCGCACTTGGCTGATTTTTGTATTTGTATACAAATATATGTATAGCAGCAACAGAAATACCTACATCTGTGAAAATTTCAACTGCTTCGTATTCGTGGATTTTCTTCATACTTACTTGGTGGATTTGCAGTCAACCTACGAATAATCATATTTATGCAAGTATTATTCGTAGACCTCACCCCTCTTCTGCGCTATGAATCGTACCTATTTTGCCCATTGACTTTTATTTTCGTGGATACATCGCGTCTTGAAACATTTATCATGGTCTGACATTAATCAATTTCATCATAGTATAAGTTGACAATTATGGTAGTTTTAATTATCCTTTGAGCAGAATAGTAGTGTAAAATTAGGGCATCTGGATCAAAGATCCATCTACCCTAATTTCACCAGTTAACCTGAGACCTAATGATCTAGGTTTTCATCTGTTCAATTAGAAGACTAGACGATTCATCCATTCGATATATAATTTACACTGATCATCCACAAGGACTTAATTATTATCTATTCTCTTTCTTCTTCGTTCAAATCTAAAGAAGTTCTTTTTTTATAGTTTTACTTGTATTATAAAAGAACTGTGATTATTACATTTATTTATTTAGGTTAAAACGATATAATTAGATAGGTACGACAACGATGTTGTACGTGTGCTTTAATGAGTAGTCTATTAATTCGTAACATTATAGTTACCTATTTTAAGATGATAATCTTTATTTCAACTGATGCGTAGATCATACAACATTTTATTTATAAAGCAATGTTCCCCACTCTCACAGTGTGTTGCTAAGTATCGTTCCATGATCCATAAAAGGATACTGAACGCATTCCTATCTATCGTCTCGAGCCTTTGGAAGTATATTATGCATTATATGTATAAAGGAAGCATCATTATGCAAGATAACGTTTCAAATACGTTCGAATCTGTATGATATTAATAAACACAACCAAATATAAGTATGTAAGTTTTATAGAAGTAAGGTACGGTTTGAAATACTTACCTACATAGACACGCTATGAAATGCTTTAGAGATAGTTATTAAATCTAGATCATCATTTTAGTATCATCAGTAATAATATCACCCTATTCTATCTCTAAACCTTTCTCTTAGAAAGACAGAACACACGCCCAGTTGATATATCCTTGAAATTGTGGTTCTGATGCCACTTTCCGTATGATGTTTTTCTATTACAGTTTATAAGAGTTGATCGAGTTATTTTATTAAGTACTATCATAATTTGAAACCAGGTGAGGAGGGTTATGGTATTAAAAATCAATAAACAAATAATATCAAGGTATTTATTTAATTGTTTAATGCTTGTTATGATTATGATATTAACTTTCTATGTATTTTACCCACTAAGTCTTTAGCACTCCGGTACACATCATCACTAAACATATCAGAAATATATTGCGCACACACACTGGCTTTACAGTGACATGTTGAATGTTCAGAACTTTGAAACTCCTCAGCGTCAAAGATCTGTATGCGTATAATTTTTGACGGCGCACCCTTCATCGGTTTTTTGATGTATGAATGCAAACCCTTTTTTGCTCTTCGTTTTTTATGGTTGTTTTCATTGATATTGTTGTCGGTTCTACTGATTGGACTTTCCTCGATTTCAAATGGTCTCTCTCGCTCAAGATAATCGACTACATTTTGACGGAGCATTTGTTCTGGAGGGAATGGTGAGATTGGTGAGTAACTGCTGAACATATCTGGAGATTTCTGAAATACGAAAGAAGTAATTAGGTACTTATAATATGTAAATGAACGGAATTTTGTACACATTATATAGAATGGGATCATTACTCAACACCAATGATATTATCGAAATAGTTGAATAGAAATTTCTTCCTATTATTCGACATTGGTTAAAATATTTAAATTTAAGGAAATATTTACTTACCGACATTTAGTGGGAGAGCGTGCAGACAGAATAACTTCTATGCAAATGGAAGACAAGTTTAACAGTGTTAAATTTGTTTCACTAACAGGGTTTTATACAATTTTCAATATATTTTTTTTTGTTCATAAGGTTCACAATAACTAATATTCATTTGAAATCATTATGCAAGTTGGCATATTACGTATAAGGGATACCTGTACACGGCTTACAAACATGGATATCCCCAAGCATGCAGTTTTTTTTGTATGTGTGCTGTTTTATATCTCCAGCTAGTTGATAGGTCTATTTAAGTGTTTTGATATTGTTTTACTAACATGGTATCATGCTATTTTAAACATATATTTTACGTAGATAAGGTTTAAATTCGTATTCGATTGTTTTAAAATACAAAGCATTCGATATGCAATTTCGCATTAATACGTATAAGGGATGTCTGGACTTTGGACACGCCCTACAAATATGGATAATCTCCTGACCATGCATTTTTGCAAGTGTGCAGTTTTTACAAACACATACTATGTAGACGTTATAGGTGTAAGCCATATATAACCACGTTTTTTAGAAACCATTGTCACATATCACATTTTGCTGGAATCAAGGCCTGACTACCAGAAAATAAAATTTACAATCATGTAAGTACCACCTGTATTACTTATCCATTCATCGACTCACTTGTTTCATCTATTTATTCTCGACTGTTCACTCGTGAAAAGTTATTTTACCAATATCAGTTCATCTTTGAAGTAAAATAAAACTCCTCATCTATTCATGTTTTCAACTATAATATATCAATCATCTATTCATCTATTCATCAATTCGTCTATTCATCTATTCATCTATTCTACTATTCATCTATTCATCTATCAATTTATTCATATTTATATCTATTCGTATTTTCCACTATTAATCATTGCATCTATTCATATTTTCAACTATTGATCTTTTCATCTATTCATCAATTCAATGTTTCATTTAACTTTTATTCTTGTCAACTGCTGAGTTTCATCCACTGGCCTATTTAATTTATCATCTATTCAGTTATAATTACAGCCCATCTGCTAACCAACTGTTTCACCTGTTCATTTCAATAACCTTCTCCACGTTCATCTTTTATCTGTTCAACTTTCTATTAGCAATTTAGTACTTATTTTTATATCATATACCATAATTTTTTGTTTCTTGTTTTAGTTACAAAATCATCCATCTCACATCATCTATATGCGAAACAAAATATCTAGGTGCATCTAGTTTTATTTTTATGTCTACTAATTCCATAATTTCATTATAGCTATATGTTTTTATTTCAGGTCAAAGCTTTGTCAGACTTCAGCTACCCAACTTTTCCCTTCTGAAGACGAGTGTGATCAGCACCAAGAGCAACAAGAAGTGCGAGCGAAGGTCAAGTACTGCAAACCATCGCCGTCAACATCATTGCAGAATAAAAGATCCAACGAGTCTTCGACTTCCACTAACGGATCGAAGAAAAAGAAAATTGTCATCAACCCTGTTACAAAACCAACCTCTCAAGACTTATTTGGAAGTGACAGCGGCGACGAAGATGAGATTGCTGTTCCTGTTAAGGGTAAAAAAACTCCTCCATTATACTGTCAATGCAGTCGTAGAGTTGCAAATGGTCTAAGTAGACAATGTGATGAATCAAAGAAGGGTTCATACTATGTTGAAATGAAAATCTACGAAGTAGGTGAAATTGAACACGTTTTACCAATAAACCGCTGGCGCCATGCTATTATATCTTGTAAAAACCGAACCGAAAACGATACACCCGCATGGGGTTATTTAAAGAAGTTTCTTGACGAAACTAGAAAGGAGTTTAAGCACTGCCCTCAAGATTTTGTGAGCAGTTACTATTAGATTCATGCGACATTTTAACGATCTATATTATACCCAATTAGTAATCGGTGCTTATATTCTTGATTGTACTAAAGCTTTATATTGGAATGTAATCTACTTACTTATTTCTATATAATATACATGTTCTTGTATATATAATTTTGTTTTGTTTTCTTTACAGTACCCCACTCTACTCAACAAAGGCTATCGACTAATAATGAGATAACTGAATGTAAACTATGTCAAATTGAATTACCGAAACATAAATTGAATTATAATGAGATAACTGAATGTAAACTATGTAAAATTGAATTACCGAAACATAAATTGAATTATAATGAGATAACTGAATGTAAACTATGTAAAATTGAATTACCGAAACATGAATTGAAATATCATTTGAAAACGAACTTACATAAATCAAAATGCTTATTACCAACTGAATCAGAGAATATTTATATAATTGCGAGTGCGTTTAAAAATAGAATTGCAACATATCGTTTAAATCCCACACAAAAAGCCGAATATCTCACACTAGAGACATTCTTGTGCGAGAACAAAAATGGTATTCTGAAACTTGTAAACATGACTTTAAAGACAAATACATGTGTTAAGATTAATTTTGAATTGTTCGCTTACTTTATGTTACCTAAATCAAGCGATCAGCAATTAAAATCATTCAATACGAAATATGAGATTATTTATATGAATACGAATATTACTGACTTGTATTTAAAAACGATTGAAACATTCAAACGTAAACTATCAGAATTTGAACACAAAGAATCGGGATGGTCTTTTCAATCCGTGAGTCATTTAGAAATCAATGTTAATAAATACTGTCCTATGAGAGGAGGAACATATATAGAGTTACCTCCAAACGTAAAAAATACGAAAAGTTGTGTTAATATCCAGAATAATGATAATTATTGCTTTCTATGGAGTGTTCTAGCTGCTTTATATCCTGCTAAGAGTAATGTTAGCAGAACAAACTCTTACCCACACTACAGTTCTATTTTCAATATTGATGGCATGTCTTTTCCTCCCTCATATAAAGACATAAAAGCATTTGAAACGAACAATGAAATAAGTATCAATATATATGGATTAGAAAAGAAAACTAATAATGTAACTGGACCACTATACCTAACAAATAACAGAAAATCTATCCATGTTAGTAGGGGAGAATTGGGGGTTCTGCATCTGCATCGCTCTCGCTTCGCTCGAGCTCGCGATGCATGACCCCCAATTCTCTCCGTTATATAGATCACAACTGGCATTCTTCTTGATATCAATGGGCTAAGTTCGGATCGAGCTGTTTGCACAATCGTCCATCCTTATTGTAACTTTACAAGATTTAAGGATTCTAAGAGTGCTTATGCATTAGGCACCCCTAGTTATTTTTAATCCGAACGGTTATTTTTTAAAATTAAATAGGATAGGATTTTATTAAAAAGATAGGTAATTTTAAAAACATTTATTTTCTACATTCCATTTCTGAAGACAAATTACATTTCTTAGAGCACAGTATGAAGTATGATATACACAACAATAAACATCGGAACATGAAATATACTTTCTATACAAACTTAGTAAACTAGGGCAACCATAATCCTCTAGATCGAAAATACACTTACTAATTCCGTCATACATTATATTATCTTGTTCTAATATTTTCCTTAGCCATCTAACTTTTTCTGAACCTTTGACATATATTTTACAGTTCCTTAAAATTTCTGCAATATAAATCTTATGATAATTATACGGTATAAGTCCTTCTTTCCAATAAATGTGTCTATTTCTTTCAATCCAGCATACTTGTCTTTTTTCTGTTTTTGTTAAGTCATAAAACGGGAAGGGTGGCTTAAATACAAGATTTATTATTTGTTTATCAAATTGTAGTGCTATTTCTTTTACAATGAATTCATTAGAATCAGTTTTGAAACCTTGTACGTCTACAATTGCATTCATGTTAGTTTACGTACAATATTACTTAGTGGTTTGTATTCAACAAGCCGGTCGTTCACAATAAGGCAATAGGCTGCTGTATTATTTGGAATTTCTTGGGCACTTTCAATTTCTAAACGTACATCCACTGGTCCTGATTTTAAATTTTCATTTTGTCGTGAACAGTCTATTATAAACAAAGGAGCTTTCTCTTTAAATTCGTTAATGTTTAACAACGGATCAGCTGGGAGGTTGTAATAAGACTGACGGAATTTGGCATATAATTCGTATAATATATTATACTTATTTTCATCGAACTTTATGTTTAGTGAATCATAAGGATAATATTGGGAATTTAAAAATAATGTAACGTTAGTCAAATTACAGTGATCAAATGTAGAACTATCTTTAGTTTTGTTATTTTTTCTATTAGTTTGTAAACCAAATATAACATATCGAGGCTTTTCTAATTGAGAAGCCGTTTTTACAGACCATGAATGCTTTGTGGTTCTTGGCAACAAAGGATATTCATATAAGTCCCAATTTCTAAAAGCCATTTGTATAGGTTTATCTTTTTCTAGAAATTTAAGTAATGAAAGCCTTTCTCGGTCAGAAACTTTCACATGTGGTACGCGCCATTGAACTCTCAGTATATCTATTTCAATACTGTCATCTTTATCAATAATAACACTGTTATAGTTAGTGCTGCTTCTATTAAGTACCAGTTCATGTTTGCAGTTTAAAATTATTCTATTATAATCTTCAGCAAACCCTAACATTTTATTAAGTGGTATAACAACACTAAAGAAATCATCTTTGGAATTTTGACCATTTATATTCCAACCCCATACAGCAGCAACTTTGCTCTCACCGTAATTCATAGAAATATATGATTTTATAGTAGAAGAAATTCCAGAGTTCCTGATACGATCTATTTCTACGCCATTTATTTCATATCGAATGTCTTGAAACAGATATGATATTGGATTATTAGTAAAATTGACAGGTTTTTTAGTAGGATGGCCTGCAGCATCTTTTCCAGTTACCGTAGCACGTCCTTCGATGTAAATAGAGCTGGCAGATGGTAGTACATATATGTCTTGTTGTTGGATAGATATGCGTATTTCATCATTGGCTTTAAAACTGTTATTGTATGGATTATATGTATGTATTTCGTAACTCTCAATAGAGTTGTCGAAATGTGGTGAATTATCAATATCGAGAATATTCATATTTTGAAACCCAGAGCTCGTAAAAAATCTTTATTCTTTTTTGTTATTTTTTTTACTTTGGGATTTCTGATACGTCTATGCCTTTTGAAAGCATAGCTGATAATACCGTTTTTTAATTTTGGTTTTGGTGATATAATATTATATTTTTTTGTGTTTTGACCAAATACAATCATTTCTGCTTGCGTAGATGAAGGCTCATCTGAATTTCTTCTGCACCGAAATCAATGAGATTGCCTTCTTGATCAACAACTTTTACTGTAATTGATGATATGTTGTTGTCTTTTACGGGAAAATATATAATATTTTTAGGTTTTTCAATAAACCGAAAGCTTGGAGGAACGTTTGGTACAAATTCATAAATAATGTGGGAAGATAAACCATTAATGTACGAGCCGTGTATTAAATCACATTCGATCCTTATGACTGTTGTTGGAAGAATGTTCACTGGATTCTCTGATACATGCCATTTATTAGCTTCTAGTATTTCTTTTCGAAAACCTAACATGTTTCCCATACTATTTATTACTTGGAAATTAACAGGTTTTGTGCAAAAAAGAGAACATTTTGCAGTATTTGAATTGGATTCAATATTGAGTTCACAGTCATCCAATTTGCTATTTAAATAGTCGGCAATGTCTTGTAAATCATAATTTCCATTTGGAATTTTTAATCTTTTATTTTTTTCACCGTAACTAAATATATTGTTAACATCTGATATATTTGGTATAACATTGAAAACAGAGAAATATAATAATCCGCACTCATAGCTATGATTTAAAGATAGAGGTGGATGAAAAGTGGTTTCTAATATAGATTTCTTTCCAGAAAAACTTAATGAGATAGACATAGTCGTAGACTGTTCTACAATTTATACTAAACTGGAGAAAACATAAAACACATCCACTATTTATTTGTTTGTATTACACCAAAACTGTTCTAAAAATTTAAGGCATAAATGACCGCAGTTATACGTATTATTTTTTTGATGATTATTATAGTTATATAGAATGTTTCCCTTCATCATATATTTTATAAATTCCTTAGGCGGCCTCAAGTTCCCATAGCTATCAAAATATTCAATGTAATCGTCAATTTTCACATAGGCTACCCAATGAGTTCCAGGATTTATTGAGCTATCTAAATTGACGACACCACACTCAATAGGATATGGTCTTTTAGGTAAATTATCTCTCATAAAAACACCTCTAAAGTAAGGAATATTATTACAATATTTCAATAAATCTATATTTGTAAGAGCCCGACTAGGCAACCGTTGATTTAGTTTTTTTTTTTTTTAGATAAGTATAATCCAAAACCTTTTTTATATGGTTTAATGCATAGCCCTTTGCCTATAGTTAAACCTTCCAATTTATCATGATGTCTCTTTAACTCCGAAAGACGTTTTTTTGCAGCTTTGTATTCGTTGTACGTTTTAAGGATTCCGGATACTCCACCAGCCAGACTTCCAGCAGCTGATAATCCCGCAAAAATAGGTATTAAAGGAAGAACACCTCCTGATTTTGGTAAAGGAATAATTCGTGGTAGTTTAATAGGTAAATCTTTCGTTAAATCTTTTGCTGCAGCAAATGCCAGTTCTATTGCCATTTTTTTACATTTTGGTTTCATTTTACGAATCTGCTTTTTAGTGTGAGATACAATGCTTTTAAAATTCTTTTTCATTCCAGAACCAGAAGCAACTTTGGCCAACATTGCTTTATTAACCAATGAAGCTGCTATTTTTTCTCCGGGACTAGCATTAGCAGAAGTAGTCCGTGTCTTCGCCATTTTTAGTAAAATTATATCTGCCTTACGCCGTTTATGTAAATTAGATGAATTATTGTAGGCTATATCGTGTTGTTTGCAATATTCGTCCAGCTGATTGATGCCTTTATCCCCACGAGCCAGTCTTTCTTTTAAGCGAGTTCCTGGTCCACAGAAATTATATCCTGGTAGATGAAGTTCAAATGGCAATTTGTTGATTAATCTATTCAGAAGACTATCTTCCGTCATAACCAGATGGAGACTGAATTACAATTATGTATAATCAATCTTTATAAAACATTCGTTTTGTTAATCCAACTGTTTTCACTGGAAGGGAACCCGAGCCATTTAACGTAACACCTTTTAGCTTTTTTTTTCAAAACTTTTTCGACAAGATAAACATCAGGGTGCTGAGTTTTTTGTAGTTCTTGTATATAAAATGCACCTAGTATTGGACGATGCCTCATGTCCGCTAATAAATAAGTTATTGGGTCAGTGTTTTGCACTTTGATGATTTTGAAAATTTCTGTTGACCAATTCGGCGTATACCCTTTTTCAAATGTGCCTTTATATTTACTTATGCGCACATAATCATTGGCATTCAATTTCTTTCTATATTTTTCTTTAGGGATAGAGGTAAGATTCTTTTTGAACCTCTCCAGTAATATATCTTTATTTTTTTGTTTTACTTGTGCTGGAGACATACCAATTGTTCTATGAATGGTATTGTTGTATATGTCAATCACTTTATTAAGAACTTCGTCATACCATATATAGTTTCCTCTGAAACTGAATTCTTTGTAGAGCTTATTTTTCAATGTTCGGATTAATCTTTCTACAATAGATGCTTTTTTAGTAGAGTAAGTGGAGTAGTGATTTATTTTATAACTATCCACAATTTTTTTGAATTTGTCATTATAGAACTCATTGCCTCTGTCCGTTTGTAGGTGTTTAGGCACTCGTCCTTTATGTAATAAAGATTGAAAAGCTCGAGTGACAACTTCTTTTTTTTTACTTTTCAGTGGATATGCCCATGCGTACTTTGAAAAAGTATCGATAACGGCTAAAATAAAATTATGACCACCGTTAAATTTAGAAACAGCTTGCATATCTATTAAATCAGCTTGCCAAAGGTCATCAATATCTTTCATCACAACATGTCTTCGAGGAAAATTTACCCTTGCATATTTATGAATCTCATTTACCACACTTTTTTTGCTCATGTTTATTATAATGTTTAAATATTACTTCTAATTTATTAACTCGATTATTTAATTCAATAAGCAAGTTTGTGTTAGATGAAATTTTATTCAAAATATTAATGAGAGATTTATCAACATATTCTTTGGTTGCGCTGTCATTCAGATCAATTGGATGTTCCAAATTTTTAAGGATCTTATTTTGGGCGTTTAAATTTCCATCACTAGATTGTTTTATAGAACATTCGCTTTGGATTATATAATCTTTTTTCTGTTTTTTATATAGGTGATGGCCGAATTTGTTGACATTCATGTTTGAATGATTCTTAAAGACTAAACAAATATTCGCAACGCTTAGTCATTTTATTCTTTAATTATACCAGCTTCTTTTAACTCTTCTATGATTGAAATAATTTCATTGTCATGATTACTGTTACCAGCATCTCTAGATGCCACCAAAAGCATAAGTCTTTCAATTAATTCATTAGGATCGTCCCAATAAATAAAATCTGTATTTGATTTATAGGTTTTTTTAAAACTTGGGGATTTAACTCCAGTTCCACGCTTGATAGCTTTGTTTTCCACTTCATCTCGATCAAAAAATAAGGGTTTTATAATTTGGCAGTACTTCATGCTTTTGTCTCCTCTTATTTGGCCTAAACGATTAAAATCTCTTTTGTGAGCATTAGTATTGTGTAACATATCTTTATAAACTATTTTATCTCTCTCTGTTACCAAATTTAAATCCGGCTTTTTTTTAAATAAAAGTTCCTTAATACCAGGTGTCATTTCGTAGTTTATATTTCCAAGGGTCATTAAAGAAATTTCATTGTCGCTAGAAGTTTTACCAAAAACCTTAAAAGAGATTGGTATGTTTCCCATGAATAATTGCTTGTTTTCATCCCGTACTCCAAATGGTACATTTAATGTATTATTTTCATCAAGCAAATTTTGTTTTTCTAATATTGATAGAAGGGGAGTGTCTAAATTGGTTACTTTTTTTTCATTTTTAAATGGCGTTGAATGTATTTGTTTTTCTGATTCACTATCGGTTAATGTATTTTCACTTTTAGCAGAGTTATAGCTTTGAAATTTGTCGTCGGGTGAACCGTTGGAATAATTACACAGTGATGAATCATTTGTATCAAAAGTGCATTTAATATCACTTTTATATGAATTAGATTCAGCCATTTTATTAAGAGGATCAGTGAGAGGTTTAAATATTTTATTTAAATTTAAGTTTGTGTTGTCTTCTTCATCCTTTATTTGTTTTATTTTGTTTTTAATTGTTTTAACTGAGGCGAGTATTTGGTGTTTCCATTTTTTTTCCATGTTTTATAACGATGTTACCACATCCATTAAATTATAAGAAATGATGACTTTAGTAGTTATGACTTGTATTTAAATGAAATCAATCGAACTTAATAAATGTATCAAATCCACTTCTGTATCTACCATTATTTAATTCACTATATTTATCTATAATTAAGAATGAGTGCGGATAAGTCCATGTTTTTAAACATATGTTTTTAAATTTGGACCAATCAATGTCTGAATTAACATGTTCATTATAAATATGTTTTAAATTTATATCATCCTGTTTAAAAATTATTAAAAAGTTTGCATTATCTCGTATTAATTGTTTTGGTATTTTCGAATAAGTTTGGGACAAGTAAAAGCAATCTATATTTTTATGCCGTCCCATTGAAAAATAGTTACGTATATTTGTCTGATTCTCGCATGCCACATCGTCAAAAATAAAAACAGAATTTGGTAAAGCAATATCCGGGTCAATAACGTCTTTGTTATCATTAAATATGTTAAATTTTATATCTGGAATTTGATTCAAGATTTCATTTAAAAAGCAGTATTTTGGTTGAAATGTGGTTTTTGAATACAGATAAACATTCTTAAATTTTAAGCCGTTTTTATGTAATAATAAGCCTATCATTACATTGGTCTTTCCACAATTAGATGGACCGCAAATTAGACAGCGAATCGTATTGGGAAGTAATACGCTATGTCTGTTAATTCCGGAATGTGATTTTACTTCTATGTTGTTAATTTCTAAAGTTGTGGGTTGCTTTATCAACCTCATAATGATATCTGACAATACTGTATAGGGTATTTATATTAAATAGATAAATCATTACAATGTCCATTTCTATTGATCGAATGTTAGCGGTTCTAATGTTTGCTTTCCAAGAAATTTAGCTTTTAAAAACAACCTTTGTCCACGTGATCTATTACCAAAAAAGGTAAGTACCTAGTTATATTTTAGTTATTATTTTTGTAATACTTATTAATTCATTGTTGCACCAGCTCCACTGTATAGCAGACAAATTTGCATTGCACTGTTGGTTTACATATATCCTGATTTTGGTAAGTGTTTATTTTAACTTTTTACTAATAATATCAGTTAAAACTAATTGGTAGTTCATATGAAGGTTAATTTAATAAGTATTATTTTATTTTGTTACAGAAACAATGACAAGCATAGTTTTTGCTGACGCTGATCCTTTCTATCTACAAGAGGCTCAAGACATGAATTTAATCTGGAACAGTCATGAACACGATAGAGATATTGTTCGAGAAAATAAAGAAACCAATACAAAAAATAAATCATTCAAAACAATTCATAAGAAAGGAAAGTTAAGTTTTAAGAAAAAAATATCACCAGATTCATCATTCGTTGTCAGAAAAATACCAGGAAAAGGACATCACTTAATAAAAATTGAAATCAGTGAAATTAACACCCTAGCAAGTGATGATTGTTGTGTAAGTGTGCAGTATGTAGTTGAGGATAAATATGATAACATTTTAGACGCAACGCAAGATTTAATAAGTAAGATGACAAAAAAGTTATGTGTCCCAGAACCTTTATAAATCTATCTAATTGTATTTATTGATATTTTATTTTATTGTAATATTATTGAATATATAACCTAATAAACATAGTTACGAGTCACGTACTTGTTTTATTTATCTTGCTTACGCAGGGTTTACCTACACATTATTTCGGTGACCGATGTAAATCTGGATTCGGTCGAACACTAACAATAATCTTATAAAATCAGACAGGAATTAGGATAGGTTAAGAAAAATGCAAGGAATGATATTTTATGCGATTTCAATTTATTTCATATATATTTCACATATATTATATATAGCAAATTATAACTTTTACCAGTAAATCAAGACTTACAGACTATATAACTTTACAAATGTATTACTTATAAATATATATATATAGTTATTATGTTAGGAATTATAGTAAACATTTACCAAAATAAAACGGTTTTCAGTTGACAAGATATATAATTTTGTCATTATTTACAGTTCAATGTTGCTTTTAAATGTCACTTTTATTATTATGATATATTTCTAATATAATACAATATTATTATAATATATTGCTGTAATGTCCCCAAGGTACAGTTTTTACTATATCTTTCGTGATCTGTCTCTTATCATCTGATTTATTTAAAATCAATTTATTCAACCTCTGAGTAAATATTTTATGATTAATTGATTTAATAATGTACATACTATCTCTAAAATCAATATTCCTAAACAAACATCGTTTATATTTTGCCATGTCAAGTTTCCTCGTTACACATTTTTTTGTGCCTTTGGCTTTCTTAAGTGAAGATGTTTCAGTATTTATGCAATAAAGTTTTGCGCGAAGTCCTGTGAATTCTGTAATTAACTCACCAGCCATTTCATCTTTAAAATATCCAGGTTGTTTAATATTAACATGAGGTATACCATATACATTATCTTCTTTAAAATTACTAGTGTCAAAGTATTGTAGGTTAAGTTTCATATCCTTGTAGAAATCATCAGTCCTTATCAAATATAAAAGACTATCAGTATCTGTGTAGCAAAGGCATATATTTTCTCCATACATTTTTTTCATAATCGCGTAATGGAATCTATATAAATGTCTCTTCGCGAGTTCTAGAACAGTAAAGCCAATATATATTGGTCGGTCTAGATTGATTTGTGTTGGCTGCATTTGAATAGCTACCAAATTTTCTGTAAAAATCGAGAGATTCATAAAATTTGGCGCACTTATATATTTTTCAGCGCCGCAAATTTTATTAGTTCTGTTAGAACAATCTTTCCATACATTAACTAGTTTTACATCAACTTGATTTCTTTTGTTTTCTATCGTTTTACCAAATATAGAGTTATTCTGTTTTTTAAAAAAATCCCTTTCAAATTCGGAAGTTGCATTTTGTCGCAACAATGTGTTTAATTCAATGTAAGGTTTTAGAAATTGTTTCTGATCGAAAGCCAATACTCTGTGTATTTTTAATAGTACAAGTCCGTTTCTCAAACATTCTTTTAAATGAGTATAATGTATGACATATTTATATTTATTATGTAGGTTTGCTATTAGCTTTTGAGATTTTCCATTAGGCGGAATACATTTTTCTGGCGCGAATGGTAAATCAGAATGATGATCATGTATTTGTGGAGGATATTCAAGGTCCACTTCAAGTATGTATCCGCGATTGTTACTATCTGGTATCGATTCAATGTTGTTAAGGGTTTTAATTTCGTCTTCATTTAGAAAGGAAAAATTATTGGTAGGAAGACATTTCATCATCGTATATCCATAAAGATTTACACAATCGAGGTACATTAGATAAGAATTGGGCTCGTATTTATTGTAATTAGACAAATATTTATTATTTGCTTTAGCATTTCTGAGAGAACATTGTGCTAAACCTCCTCTAATGCCTTTTTCAAGCATTTGATACATTTCAACATCGGAAATTAAATCAAGCTCAACTTTTGTAAACAATAACATGGCATCCCAACTTAATGAAGGTGATGATACATAATGACAAGGATCTAAGTTGTAGTAAGTCAAGCTCATTGTTCTGAATTTTTCAAAAACGTCACATAATAATAATACATCGCATTTTAAATATAAATCGGTGTACTCCCCTAAATCTTTTATGTTAAATTCATTCCAAATAGTTTGCGCATGTTCGTAATCTTTATCTGATATATCTTCAGAAGAAAGCCTATTAAAAAAACTACTCTTGTCAGGAAGATTTGGTTCATTATAGCGTTCCATCGAATTCAAATAATCATAGCAATATACTCCTTTTTGACACAATAAATCAAACGATTTACTATCAGGATAATATTTTTTTAAATTTTTAAAGTCACTTTTCTGCAGTGTTTTTACTAACTTATCCAAGCCGCAACTAAGAAAATTGAACGAATCAATAAATTTCAACTGAGCGGCATTGTTGGAATCAATTGGTATAAACTTTGTGATTGATATGTATTTTTCCTTTGTTTTTGAAATAAGATTAATACGTCCTATGATCGCAGATAGCTCGGTAATAAATAAATGACAGTCATATCCGGAAAGATTGTGGAATATGATTGGAATAAATTTACATGTCCTAGCATTCAAATTACATCCCACGTGACTCGGACCTAAATAAGCTGAATCAAAATGATCGTGGTCTGCGCATTTTACGTCATCAGCTACAAATTCCTTTTTACACAAGTGACAGATGGTAGCATGTTTAAACGATGCCAGCTCATTTTCAGTTAGCGGCATCATTTCATGTTTAATTGATATAATTTGATATAATTCCATTACATCATTAGTTAGAGCTTCAATAAATTTTTTTACACAATTTGGGCCCCGATAAGACACAAATTTGTTTAGACTCGGTTTAGACTCACAGCATATGTAATAAGCAAAGCAAGTCGCTTGATGTATTTGCACGTTCTCAACATGTTGTGATTTGCTTTTATCCGAATATTCTTTAAGCAAACTTTCAAAATCACCATATATTACGAAAGGAATTCTACGAGTTCGTTCAACATGCGAAAATAATAACTTACTACCTGGTTGAGGCAGAATTGTTTTTACTCTAGCGCAATCGTGATTTACCAGTTTTTCTTGCGATGGAAAATAAATAAAACATTCGTCACACAAAAAAATTCTGCATTTATGTTGTGTAAGTTGTCTATGTACAAGCTTTCCGAAATCTTTTATCAAACAGAAATGGTTTTTCCCGTTTATCTCAATGAGGAGCAGGCTAATATGCGTCAACTTACGATGTTTTGTTTTGTAGAGGGGACCAGATACTATATTGTTTTTATCCAAACCGTACACATTTACCGAAATTAAAGGATTTATCTTTTCGAATATTTTAATATCATTTAAACTCAAAGGAAAAGTCATTCCTGAAGTGTTCAGAATATGTTTATAATGTGGATATGACGACACTCTATTTGGATTATTTTTTGCTGGATACATATGCGCAATTATGCTCCATAAGAAACATCGATCATCTTTGTTTTGAATGTTTAAACATGATTTGGTGTTTTGAATTTCTCGCGGCAATTTCACGTATGAGCCCGCCCGTAATGGATTGTATTGATTAATATTTAATTCTAAATGACTGATAGAATTTAGTGTCCAACCACTCCCCGACATTTCGAATTCTGAACATTTCGTTATCAGCTTTTGGACACATGTTTTATAAAACGATATCAAATCAGAGTTGTAAAAAATCTTTACAAATGGCACATTAAATGACTTAAGGGCTTTTTCATCATTTTTAGGTAAATAATATGACACAAAAAATTCCATGTTGACTTTTAATGCATTGTGTTGGATCAATGATTTTTTTATTAATTGTAAAACTGAAGTAGAGGCTTTATTCAAAAATTCCTCAGGCAGCATATTATTCGAAATAGGGTTTATTTTATAACTTACAATTCTAGATTTAAATGCACTAGCTATAATCTGCACATCTGGGAACTCAGAGTTGATCAAACAGTTTGATTTATGAATACTACTTTTATAATGCGACGAGATACGAGACACCTCAATATTACACTCTCTACAATATACCATTTTGCCTCACTTGTTCCTTAGTAGGTATACTTGATAACAAACTTGAACTGATAAAAAATATTAAAAAATATAGGTAAATATTTGAGGTATTTACTTAATATAATAGTTGCATGAATTGATATGAAGCGATTAACCTGCCTAGATGTCGGTAATAATATAAATGCATAGTTTCGTAATCTGAGATTTAATTTTACTGTTTGCAATTAGTTTTCAGTAGTATATTTCAGTATTTCAGTTTCTATATTTAAATTTTTCAATATTCCAATATTTCAATATTCCAATATTTCTCATTTATAGTTAGAACATATTGTTCATTGCGGTATCATGGGATACTTAAATGTATAGTTTGGTAATCCTAGTTTGCAATTTACTGTGTAGATATTATTATAATGTTTGCAATTAGTATTTCAGTTTCTATATTTCAATTTTTCAATATTTCAATTTTCAATATTTCAATATTTCAATATTTCTCATTTTTAGTTTTGCTGTAAATAAAACAATTATTAGACACAAAATAAGAATAACCATTTCAAATTTTATTCATAAAATCTAAAACTAACATTAACTAATTCAAAAGTAGTATATATGCAAGTAATTACCTATTATAAGGTAGAAATAAAAATATCAAGGTAATATAATAAAGTAAAGACAAAATGAAACAATTGCGATTGTACCAATCTGTTAAAACATACTGTTCAATGTAATTTCATGGGATACATTATTGGCTGTATAGCCTTGAATTCATTTTTCCCGGCTTCTACAAGTGTTGACAATGCGCGCCATACAGGTGTTTGGGTGTCAGTACACAATTTTAAAGTAACCAGGGCTCTTTTCCAACGTTCTTCGCTAGGCTGACATTCAGCTTCTCGGGAATTATAGACCCTTAACTCGACGTAATACTCCCCGCCACGTGTGAGATCTCGTTGTGTTGTATACCCGCTCGTTCCGCGCTGTGAAAAGAAGCTCCGCAATGTAGCCGCACGCGCTGGTTTCACCTTGCTGCTTTCTCCGATCTCCTGAAAAAAAATCAAACAAATAATAAGTGACCTTCATACGTAACAGTTTATTGATATAACTGCTGTAACAAAAGTAAGTTACATAAATGTTTACAAAAATAATCTAGCCTGCATTAAACAACGCTTATCCACCATCGTAACTAAAAAAATACCCTGCCTAAGAGGGCCATGGTGCCGTAAACAATCATCACACACACACACTGAGTATCACACCCATAAAAATAAGTAAACGAGCGAATAATATTTTTTCATTACCTGTGTAATCGAGGGCTGCGCCAGAGGTAATTCTACGTCATCCGTGTCCGAGCCAAAGAAATGGGATGTCGTCAACAGTTCTGTTGACACCGCCGCTGGCAGTTTTTTCTTTCTCGATGAAGACCCAGCGCCGCTGCTAGCCGTCCGTTTCTTTGATGCGCCTCCGTCTTTCTTCTTTTCTTGAGCCACCTTTTTTGCAGGAGGTTGTGGTGTAGGTGGAGGTGCTACAGGCTCGGACCCCGCCGGTGTTTCGTCGTCCGATACATCAATCTCATCGGCCCAGAAAGGATTTTGCGACCAGCCCGGCCTGAAAGCAATAATTTAAAATAATTATAATAGAAGATAACTTCGCAACGAGTTAACACAACATTGTTTCTGAACATTGTTTTAGCCTAGCATAGCAAAATGCTTTATAAATAAAAAATCCATGAGTTAACACAAGTTAGTTTGCCGATCAACACAGGTACCTAAGTCACATTACACTTTATACGTTTACATCCTCACACTCACAGTCCACACTTAGTTCAATGACTTGTATAGCGGGTGCCAGAAACATTCACTTCACTCATAATCTCACCTTGAACCAGAAATACAAATTTCCCTTGGGGAAGTAAATTGAGCTTCTGTCAGGAATCGAACCCGAAACTCCCGGTGTAGAAGGCAATTACTTAACAACTACGCCAGCATGGCATCTAATTTTTTTCACCGAAGTTATAAGGCAATTTGCACTCACTAATAATTCATTCATACTAACAATAAATACTTTAAGGTCACTTACTTACATAGTTAGGTTCCTTGAAGTTCCGAATATGTAAATAACTGCACTTTTTTTGGATGCTGGAGCGTCGTCGCCCACCACTGAATATCCGCTTTTAAATGTAGATGCACCAAATCAGTCCTATTTATAATCTCATTTTATAAAGATGCATTCACAAGTCGAATCTTGACTAAAACGTACAAAAATAAAAAAACAGAAAGGTTAAAGTTTTAACGATTGTATACCTTAACGATCTTGTAAACAAAGTTCATTTCATCTTGTCAACCGATAAACAAATCTGAATGAGACTTTATGCTGTCGTCAAGGGATGTAAAGCGATGACTGCTGCACATTCTCGAGCAACTGGAGACAAAAATCCTATAAGGAAGTGGCAGGTACTTATACCAATTACGAGTCTTTTAAATTACAGATCTCACTTAACTGGTAAACAACATATTTCAATTGATCACCAGTAATGAGAGAACCTCTCGAATAAAACAATGCTTTTTATGAAAATCCTTATAACTAAATCTTTTAGATATTAGTAGCGAAACAAACATCAATAAGTCGATTTGTATTTTTTGACGATACTAAAAATGTATTGCTACTTAAGTAAATATTTAAAAATCACATAATGTTCTGATCACTACTGTTACCTATTTAGTATTTTTATTAGACATTAATATGTAGGTACCTACGTTAAATTTTAACCAAAACGTATATTATAATTTTAATTATGTAAAATCATGAAACGAAGGTTGTATCTTTGAACCATAGGCCGTCATTTATTTATTTATTCATTATAATCAATCTCTTTTTTAACTTTTTTTATTTTCTATACAAGATGATTACTACAAAACATCAAAAGAACCAAAAGCCCGTAAAGTAACCTATGGATAGTGACAATGGAGTCTTATCGCTAAGAGAAATTCTTTTCAGAAATATTTGTATCGATATAATCACAGTAATATTGTTGTTTGCTAAGAAGCTATTTAATAGTATAGATAGTGAAAAGTATAGATATCTTAGAAAATACTAAAAACAAAAACTTTTAAACTCATAGCCCACACTAAATTCATAGACTTGTATCTTAGGTGCTAGAAACATTCACTTCTTCACACACACACACACAATGACACCCAGAACCAGAAGTGCATATTTTCCTTGATGAGGAGATTTATGCTACTGTCGGGAATCAAACCTAGTACCCGCAACATAGAAGACAAGAACTTACCAACTACGTCAACATGACAGTCTGACTAATCGTATCTTTGATAAAAAAATATGACGAAAAAAATATCGTTGAATCACGTACGCTAGAAAATCCAAATATAGGCTGACTTGATAGCCTAGGTACATAGGACTGCACATATCATTGACATGAGTACAAAATAATAAAATGTAATAATCATAAAAAGTCCCCACTTTATACGTACTCGTACGTACTCTAGGTAACATACCACGGCTGTATAACCCACACTTAAATCGGGATACTATATACCTATGCCTTATAAATGTGTCGGTCGCATCTGTTTCACTAGACAGACAAAGTATTATGTTCTGAACTGATCTGTCTTGAACGGTCTAAAATAAAATGAACTGCTCAGATAAACAAATACAGACTGACCAGATAAAACGATAGCGGTTTATAAGCTAGAGGGAACCTCGCTTTTTTTAATTCAGTGCGACGAATATAGTGAGCGAACATAATACATGTTGTAAAATGCGCTAACGAGACGATTATAGAGAATAAAAACATCTGACACATGATCCGTGCGCAAACAAGTTGTCGGTTCCCTTGTAATTACAATACTACTTATTAATCGTATGTTTGATGTGGATTGGATAGCAGATAATCGAGAGAATTGGGGGTCATGCATCGCGAGCTCGAGCGTAGCGAGAGCGATGCAGATGCAGAACCCCCAATTCTCCCCTACTCATGTTAACTTATTATATCTAGAAAGAAACTATAAGGGTCATTATTGTCTTATAAAAGATTTGATTAAATTAGTACGACGACAGATAACTAAGTACAAAGGTAAACTATATATGTGTGAATCATGTTTACAGTTTAGTAACAGTGAAACAAAGTATCAAACTCATAACTGTTCTAAAGTTGTAACGACTTTACCACAAAAAAATAGTATACTTGGTTTTAAACATTATGAGAGAAAACAAAAGATAAATTTTATAATTTATGCTGATTTTGAATGTCTCTTGCTAAACTATGACCAAGATTGCTCTCATAACACTCATAATTTTAAAAAACATCAACCATCTTGTTTTGGTTATTATATTTGCTGTTCACATGATCCAAGTATGAATAAATACGTTGCTTACAGGGGACAAGATTGTGTTGAAGTATTTATTACTACACTGATTGAAGATATAAAACAAATAAGCAAAATATTGAGAGATAAAAAACCAATGTTACCTTTAACCAAAGATGAGAAAGACAGTTTCGAAAATGCTTCTAATTGTCATATTTGTGGCCTCTTATTACTAGGAGATTTGAAGGTTCGTGATCACGACCCCATTACCTCCCAATATAGGGGCCCGTCGCATGTGTATTGTAATTTGATATACAGGGTATGTCCATTCATACCTGTGGTATTTCATAACTTATCGAACTATGACTCTCATATATTCATTAAAGAGTTAGCAAAATATAACGGTAAAATTACAATTATACCTAAAACTAAAGAAAAATATATAAGCATAACTAAATATATCTGTAACAAGAAGGGTGACCACCCAATTCAAATAAAATTCATAGACTCCTTTCAGTTTCTCAGTTCAAGTTTAGATATCCTGAGTAAAAGCTTGACTGAAAAAGATTTTGTTCACGTAAAAGACGAGTTTAATGTTGAAAACGTACATTTGCTGAAAAGCAAAGGAATTTATCCATATGATTTCATGAACTCATGGAAAAAATATGAGTATAAACAACTTCCTCCTAAAGAAGATTTCTATAACACATTAAAATTGGAACATATAACTGATGAAGAATATGAATTTGCTCAAACTGTTTGGAAAGAGTTTAACATCAGCTCATTGGGCGAGTATACTGACTTGTACCTAAAATGCGATGTTTTGCTATTGTGTGACATATTTGAAAAGTTTCGAGATGTAAGTCTACAGTACTATAAATTAGATCCAGCATACTACATCACCGCACCTAGTTTTAGTTGGGATGCTATGCTACTTTATACAGGTGTTAAATTAGATTTGATTCATGATCTGGAAATATACCAAATGATTGAAAAGGGTATTCGAGGTGGGCTAGCACAGTGTTCACTACGTCATGCAAAAGCTAATAATATTTATTTACCAGAATTTGACGACTTCAAAGATTCTAGCTATTTGATATATCTCGATTGCAACAATTTATATGGTTATGCAATGACGAAAAAGTTACCTATTTCAGATTTTAAATTTCTAAATCAAAATGAAATTGATAAGTTTGATGTAATGAATGTATTAGATGACAGCAATTGTGGGTTTATTCTAGAGGTTGATCTGGAATACCCAAAATACTTGCATGATCATCATAGTGATTTACCTTTTGCGCCAGAAAAGTTTGTACCCATAGGAGGAAAGACGGAAAAACTAATAGCTAACTTGTATGATAAATTTAATTATGTTATTCACTATACTCACCTCAAAGAATGCATAAAAAATGGACTAGTATTAAAAAAAATCCATAGAATACTGAGTTTCAGACAAGAAGAATACTTAAAGAAATATATTGATTTAAATACCCGTCTTCGGCAATCATCCACTACGATCTTTGAAAAAGATTTTTTTAAACTCCTAAATAATTCAATATTTGGCAAGACTATAGAAAATAAACGCAAACAGGTTGAGGTAAAGTTAGTTACCAAATGGAATGATGAGACCAATATTACGAATAAACAGCTTGGTGCGGAAAAATTAGTTTCTAAGCCTAATGTGAAATGTATTTCTATTTTTTCTGAAAATCTGGTAGCGGTTCAGTTAAAACCCGAGAAAGTTATTTTAGACAGACCAATCTATATAGGTTTTGTCGTTTTGGAATATGCTAAGCAGCACTTGTATCAATACCATTACAATGTAATTAAAAAGAAATACGCTAACAATGTAAAGCTTTGCTATACAGATACCGACAGCCTGCTCTAAATGGTTTATACGGATGATATATACAAAGACATAAAAAATAATTTAAATGAATTCGATACAAGTAATTTTGATGAGAACAATCCTTATTACATCCCGCTAGGAAATGGTAATGTACCTGGAATGTTTAAAGATGAACTTGGCGGCAAAGTAATTAGTGAATTTGCTGGCTTAAGAGCTAAATTGTATTGTTTAATAGCTGCTAAAACACAAATAAATAAAGCTAAAGGAATCTCAAAAAGTGTTACAAAAAATTTGCAGTTATCTCATTATAAAAACGCATTGTTTCGTGATGAAAGTTTATCATGTAAAATGAATATAATTAAGTCCATTAAGCATATGTTATATTCACAAGAGATACATAAAATAGTAATGAATAGAAGCGATGACAAAAGGTATATACTCACTAATCAAGTGGATACTTTACCATGGGGTCACTATAATATAATGTTTTAATTGTCTTCAATAATAAGTTATTTTAAGTGATATTTTGTACATAAGTATGCCGTTAAATAATATTTAATAGTTGATTAAGAAATGTCATTATAAGACTATGGAATTAATTAATAAATGTCTATATTGATTGACTGGAGTGTTTGGATTTTTATTCTTGACCAAGAAACCAAAACTGAATACCGAATGAACCTTAATATTTAAAAAATATATATATAAAATATGATTACAATTATTATTTAAGTACGATTTCACAATAATTAGAATCAGACTGTAAAATGAAGTTGATTAAGCAACCCGTATCTCTAGAAGTAAACGATATTTTACTAGAACCGCGTTCATATATTTTTAGACACAGTACTTTGTTACCTAATACCGTTCGTTCTATTATTTGTGGGCCATCAAATTGTGGAAAAACCAATGTAATGATTAGCTTGTTATTACATAAAAATGGTCTCAAGTTTAAGAATGTTTATATTTACTCGAAAACCACATTCCAGCCAAAATATTGTTTTTTAAACGAAGTATTCAAAAACATTCCAGATACACAGTTTGTAATGTTTAACGATAACAAAAGTGTTATATCTCCTGAAAAGGCATTACCAAATTCTGTCTTTATTTTTGATGATGTTGCATGTGAGAATCAAAGTAATATAAGAAATTATTTTTCGATGGGCAGACACAATAAAGTTGATAGTTTTTACTTGTCTCAAACATATTCGAAAATACCAAAACAGTTAATCCGAGATAATGCAAACTTTCTA